>OY829326.1:55148775-57789775 GCA_963691655.1 Toxonevra muliebris
TGGCAATATTTTTGATGTAAAAGTCAACAGGAAGGAGATATAGGATTACGTTCAACACATCCGTAGGGCAAGTACGTATAGCTCCTGTAATACCAACACACACTTTTCTCTAAACTCTACTGAGCTTCCGAACAATGTAGCTCTTACCAAGGACTGGCCACCAAACTATTGCACCGTAAGTTAGTATCGGACGCACTATTGCTGTATAAAGGCAGTATATAATATGAGGCTGCAAGCCCCATCTTTTGCCAAACAACCTTTGGCAGGAATAATAGGCCATAGGTTTCCTCATCCGTAACTCTATATTGGATTTCCAATTTAGTTTGCGTCCAGCAAAGCCCCCAAGTATTTAGTCTGAACTAATAGCGTCAGTGCCAATTTATAAAAGTGCCAAAATTTGGGACAAAACGCAATCACTAGAGATATATTGAAGGGCAGGATTAAGCATATCTTATAATTATTTTACCATAGCCATACGATAGCAGAAGAACCTACTTAAGTACTTCTTCAAGCGGTTGGTTTTATTGCTGACAGTATTGCTCACTGCTGGTATGCCGATTTCAACTTTTGTTCATTTTTGGGTTTTTTTTCTTGTCCCAAAAACGCCCCTTTTTTTCTAGACACGTGGACTTTATTTCTTCTGAAATGTACATTTAAAATAAATAAGAAAAAATAATGTTTTATTTTTGTCCACATAGCCAAAAATGTGGCAGAGTGTCAGACTCTTATCTCTGGAGACCTGAGTTCGATTCTCGGCTTGGGTATGTTTCTTATCTATCTTTCTTTCTCTCTGCCTTTCTTTCTTTCTTGGGGCTTTGGTACAATAGATCTTATAGGTCACAGTGCCTGACTTTCGAGTCGTCCTCTTTCAAATAATAATAAAGCCAAAAATGAAAACGGTGTAAAATAGATCCGGATGAAAATCCGGTTGCAAAAAGCTCAACAATAAATTAGAAGAAGTCCTACTGCAGATTTCATTGGTTATTTTTTTTTTAGTGGAGAATAACTCCGTGATTAATTTGAGTAAATGTTAAATAAAAATTATTAATAATTGTGTTAAAATTTACATTTAAATATATTACCTTCAGCTTTCTATATTTGCCTCGACAAACCAACACATACATACATACATGCATATATTTGAATTAGTAAACAAATTAATATCAAGCCAGCAGCTGGCAATATCTAGCAGCATTTGGTTGTTGGTGGCAAACACCAGCGTTGGTGGTGCCGGTGCTGCTGCTTGGTTTGGTAGAGTGTAGATCAAAATCTCTTTTCGCACCTTTGGTAGCACATAAATCTTAAGTTTATATCTCTGAAACCACTACAATACACAGCATCAAATAGGTTTTTTAATGGACCTCCATTAACAATAACAAAATGAACACAAATCTAGCTGATACTACTAATGCTATCAGCGATCAGCAAACGCGTTTGAATGCGTATGTAATATGGCATATGAAATATGCGAGTGTGTGTGTCTGTATATGTGTATATGTGTGTGTAGCAAAGCTTAGATATGTTTGATAATTTTCATAAAATAATTTTTCAAAATGTGAAAAACTTATCAGGCCAAAAAGATCATCGATCGACAAAGCCTCATGCAGCGACCAGAGCGTTCAACAAATAGAAAACTATTTATGTACAAAACACAAAAAAAAAAAATAAAAAATGAAGCTTATACCTCAATTGTGTGCTACAACAGCAACAAATCGATATGTGTAGTGGTGGTGAAACGAACGCGAACGTGATTTGTATTTAAATCTCACTAAAGCGATAAGAAGCGCACGGCGGCGGCGATCGGGCGATGAGCGCGATCGATCTAAGGCTAAACGTTTGCGGTTGCATCTTTATCGCTTTTTGAATGTTGTGCAACACATTTGTAATATCAGTTTGTTTGTTTTTGTCCGTTTTGTTTAACAACAACGAGCAACAGCAACTGCCCATATAACGTCATGATTTATTGCTAATAACGCTAACATAAATCTTGTTGTAGTTATTGCTGTTCTGTTGCTGTTGCTCTCAAAATATTATTATTATTGATAAATATTAGAATTGGAATTGGAAAAAAAAATATTAAAAATTGAAATATCCTTTCTATCTTGATCTAGATTGCATGTGTGTGTGTGTGTAATGTGTGGCAATAGAGAGACAGCAGCAACAGCAACAACGAAAGCATCAGTTTTAAATGTAATTTACCAAAAATGCGTATACGCCAGCAACCAACGAACGACAGCTCAAAATACAGATAGAGATAGTTAGAGAGATGAACTTGTTGCAGTTGCTAACATTATAACAAATGGACTTGGACTTAGACTTGTAGTTGCAGTTTTAACTGATGTGTCAACATTGTTGGTGCATCATTTCCTTATTTACACCAACATTATGGGGTCCCACTAGGCAAACAGCAAGAACAAGAATTACTTACTACGTTTGCTTGTTTGTATATATGTATCTAGAAAAAGTTAATCATTTGGCAAATTCATATCAAAGCACCTGTCAACACGATCAATAGCTTCATGATGATGAAAGATTTTGACGCTTTTGCGTTTGATTGCAACACGAGTATTCCTGCGATCACTTGCCAGCGATCGCCTGCTGGCCAGTCGGTAAACTTACCTTACTCATCTTCCTACTAGAGTGTGCATACAAACGAACGACGAATATCATCGATCATTTTTACAAAAATGGTTTCCAACTGTGTATTAAAACACCACAACATCACCATCATCAGCAGCAGCAACATCAACATTAGCAATAACAGCAACAGCAACATTACCATCATCAGCGCGCCAGCCATCGCCATCACCATCTCCATTGCGATCGCCTTCACCAGTTCAACCACATGTACCGAGTGTATGCCCATAACGATTTTGACATTGTGCGTTGCAGCCAGCGTTCAAATGTTTTGACAATAAAAGCGGGGGCAAAAAATAAAAACAGCAACAAAAAAAAAAAAAACAAAGCAAAGCAAAAAAAAAAAACGCCAAATAACAGCTACTAAACAAAAAGAAACAGAGAAACAAATCACGCTTAAACGTTTGCTCGAGTTGTGATTGCATCGCGTTGTATTTGGTGCGCGATCATCACTCGATCGTTTTTCTCCTACTTACTACACGCTTAGAGAAAAACTTCTACGCAATTGCCATTTTTGTTATTATTGCTGTTGTTGTTGTTGTTGTTTTGGCACATTTATTAAATATCGGCAATAACAACAAGAAAATCAACGACTGCTGTCGTTTGCAATTTTTATTATTTATGAGCTCAAGTTATGCCTTTTGGGTATTTCGAGAATTTAGTCGTGATCGCTCACAACACACACAAACACACACACGCACACACATGCAATTAATGCCCAAATTAGGCTGACTTTAAGTTTATGTCGCGCTTTATTCAACATTCACACACACACACTTACTTAAAATTATTATATTTTTTTGATTTATTATTTTCTTTTGATTTCATTTGGAAAAAGTAAAGAAATGTGTATTTTCTATTTTGGGCTAAAAATGGGAGAGAGCATTGACGGACAATAGTAAATGTCAGTTATTATTTTGTTTTTCTGCTATTTTTTTTTTAATATTTCTATCTGTGTGTGTACTTTATTAAACCATTATTAAAAAATAAGTTCATTTTTAAAAGTATGTAAGTTGGTTGTATTCAGTTAGAAGAAATATAAAGCATTAATATTTTAAAGAACAAGTCAAGTGCTAAAAAAAAATACCACGGTTAATTTAAAAATGTGCTTTCGGATGCGTGTCGTAAAACCATAAAAAATGCATATTTTTGAATATTTTAAATTTTGAAAAAAAAATTTGTATACAGATTATATATCGCTCATTTACTAAAAGACTGTCATAAGTCAAAAACACGATTTTTGAGTTAATGATGCAGAATTATTCATTATGTCACGCTTCATATTGTGTAAAAATTTCATATAAATATCTTGTATACTCTACGCGTGAGAATTATAAGATTTCTTCTTTTTCTGCAATTGAAAACTTTAAACGTGTTTTCTGCAAAATCGCGTTTTTTGAGTTATGACAGTCTTTTAGTAAATGAGCGATATGATGTCTATTTAAATTTTTGGACATTTGAATTAAAATTTTATGGGAAAAATAAATATATCACAAATTTAGTCGTCTCTCAAAGATAACAAAAACACGAAACAAAGATTATATTAAACAAATGAAGATTCGATTTGTAATAAGTTTACGTGGTTTAAAACAAGCCCCGGAAATCTCGAGATTGTTCTTTTCAATCGCGGGGCTCTTGAGCTTAGTTTTAAAGCAAGTCCTTAATCAGCGTCATCACTTGTGTTGACTTGTCAATGCTTATACGACAGTTCACATAGCTGGCTGGACATCTTGATGATACAGTGATAGATTTCTAGACTGGAGTCCCAGCAGCCTCAGACTGCCAGACGTGGAGTAATTGCTTTAAAAGAAAATATATTTACGATATCAAATGCTGTGTTGATTGGTAAAATCTTTAAAAGGTAATATCAAAGATAATATTCTCCATATTCACAAAAATCCGGTGTTGTAGAAATATGGTACATCCATGCCATTACTGATGATGTACCCAACTTCAAAAAAATTATCAAAAATTGTCAGATACTCATTTTTTCCAGAGTTATTGAAATGATGCTCTTCAAGATAAAAAAATTCATTGGAATCCACATTGGATAACATCCAGGGAATTTTCCAGATTTTTAATCCGATTTTGATTCAAAATTTCCCGAAAATCAATATTTTCTTAACAGAAATTTACAAAATACCATTCACAATAAAATGCGAGGAACTAATTTTGTTGTTCAATGTTATTGTAACATTTTTTATTCCATTTAGTTTGTTTGTCGTCCTTCCATAAATTTGAGTAGATAACTTCTTAAACTTTTCTTCTCAACTTTTTTATTTGGGGGTAAACAAATTGTTGTAGTTTTTGACTAGTAGATTCGAACTTTGTTAAGAATAAAAACCAAAAAATGATTGAAAGAAGTTTTTGGGAAAGCTGTAGAGTTTTTGGAAATTTTGTACATTATAATGAGAGGAGTAAAAATTCGAAAAGAAATATTTTAATTTTTTAATTTTTTTATGGTAAAAACAATTAAGGTTTATTTTGCAATGAAAAATAAATTTTTAATTTAGAAAATACTTTTAAAGACACATTTGTTCACTGAGTATGAAAGGTGAAAATTTTAAACATTTTTGGAATTTGGGTTTATTTTTACTAAAATCAGGTATACAGATTTTTGTTATTCAGCGACTTATAGTAAAATTCCATCAGCAACATATTTCTCGAACATATTAACCCTCTATCAACCCTTGTAATGGGTCAAAATAGAAACTTTTTGAAAAAGACAAAAAATTCCCATAATTTGTGGGAGCCAAAGGGTTAACATGCTGGGGCAAAATATTCTACGGGAAATTCTATTATAAATTGCTGAGAGTACAAACAAGTTCTGATGCAAAACTAACAAGTTATCTTATGGTTTATTATACTTAATCTATTAGAAATGGGCAAACTTTAGGTCCACGTAAAAAAAAAATGTGACGTAAACTTTTCAAACGCCGAGACCCGTATAATTTTTTTTCCGAATTCTATCAGAACCCACTTTCCGAACCTTGTTATTTTTTCGTTTGTTGAACTATGTTATTCAAAAACAAATCGGCATTAGCATAATTGTTTTAACACCCGCAGAAAATAATTCAAAAAACATCAACCTTTCATGTCTTTTGTACACTTGATTTAAAAAATAATTTTCTATTTTTAAAATTCTCGATAGGTTTGGAATGAACATTATAATAGCCAAAAACAACGAAAGGATTAAAAGGTAATAAAGGGTTTTCCGTTAAGGACACAACAATTTTATCTATCAATAAAACGCAGAATTTTTTGACATATTGAGTTCAACTTTATTGTGGGTGTAGTGCAAGCATTACATTTTATGAATGAAATTCGATTTCGGTTATATGACCACCACGAGCCCGTTTACAATGAAAACGACCATCATGTTGCCGTCAATGGAGAGTGCTATCGTGTTACGTTAGAAGATTATTTGTGGCCAGATTTGGATGAACTTGACATCATCGATATGTGGTTTCAACAAGACTGTGCCACTAGCCACACAGCACGCGTCACAATCGATTTATTGAAAGGCAAATTCGGTGAACATGTTATCTCGAGAAATGATCTGGTGGATTGGCCGCCTCGTTTATGCGATCTGATTTCTTTTTATGGGGCTATATCAAGTCACTGGTCTATTTCAACAAGCCAGCAACTTTAGACGAGCTCAAAGATAATATCAAAATTGCCAACGTTCCGGTCGAAATGTGTGCGAGAGTGGTGGAAAATTGGGTCCAAAGAATCGATCGCTGTAAACGGGCTCGTGGTGGTCATATGACCGAAATCGAATTTCATTCATAAAATGTAATGCTTGCACTACACCCACAATAAATTTGAACTCCATCTCAAAATATTGCGTGCTTTATTAACTCTTTCATACCCAATGTTGCGTATATGCAACATTCACTTTTATGTGGCATAAATAAAATGTTTAACAGATATTACTATTAACGCTTGATTAAGTAATTTTGTTTTAATGTTTTGTCTTTGAAGTCCAGCAAAAAACTTAAGTGCAAAAATTTTTAGTAAAATCTTTTGCACTATTTTTTGAAAAATAATGCATTAAGTTATTACTAACCGGAAATTTTTTTATCAGATATGTTTATAAAAGATAAGAGAATATGAAAATCAAAAAATTGGAGAAAAGGAGTTATCCTGTGGTTGTCTACAGCTTCATACCTATGTTTTTTCAACCTTTATTAAAGGGCAAACAAATCAATGTAGAAGCAAAAAATTTGGTTTCACGATTGTGGAAGACCTAAGTAACCATAATTTCACAACAAAAGGTTTCTCTCAAGCCCCATTATAATAAGGGCGTCAAAGGGTTAATAGATAAAATTGTTATGTCCCTAATGGAAAACTCTTTATAAAGGAAAATATCCTCCAAATTTAATTGTCATGACGTACTCAATCT
Source organism: Toxonevra muliebris (assembly GCA_963691655.1). Lineage (NCBI taxonomy): Eukaryota > Metazoa > Arthropoda > Insecta > Diptera > Pallopteridae > Toxonevra > Toxonevra muliebris. The sequence continues at coordinate 55,155,818 of OY829326.1, forward strand.
CAAGAAAATTACCAAAAATGCCAAAAATGGTCAGATACTATTTTTTTTCAAGAGTTGTTGAAATGATGTCGATAAAAAATTTGAAATGATTGAAATTGATTATTCGGAAATTTTTTTGTCATTTGCAGCCATTTTTTTTTAGGTTAAGATCAAAGAAACTCGGAACAAAACTTAAAACTTCCACTTTTGTCAGTAAATGAATCGCAAACATTTACCTAGGAAAAAAAATTTACGAATGTGGAGACCAATTTCTTTTTCGCCATATTTTTTCCCTCGTGGATAACATCAAATTTGGGACCGGAAATCGGTAGAGTATACCCAAAAATAGTAAAATCCGGATAAGCTTTTTACTATTTTTGGGTATTCCCTGAATATAAATTTTATTATTTTTAAAAATTTTAGCCTTTTTCACTATTTAGTGGCTTTTTTCAAATTTTTGATACTGTGGGAACAAAAAAAAATAAATTATGACGCTGATGTGTGATATACCGTTGAAAATCTCCACATTCTAATATTCAAAAGCTGTTTTGAGAAATACATAAAGAGCCACAGTACGAAAAAATTATGTTGAAGACTACCAAGATGAAGTTCTTTTAAGAATCTGGTCCGAAGTTGGTGAAAACCCTATTTTTCTTTCTATTGATAGAACGACAAAGCTAGACGTGATGTAACCAAAGTAATTGTTAGCCCATTGGTTGAAAACTAAAGTGGGTATATTTCAGCTGTAAAAATTTTGAAAGGGTCAACGCATCTGCAACTGGTACGCCTTTTAATGCCTTTTACTATATGAATTAAAATTTTCTTGAAATAAGTACTTGAAATATGAATTTATGTAAATTTATATAGAACTTCATTTTAAAACGCAGTTAATGCCTGTCATCGGATTCCGGTCCAGCAAATACGACGGCCTATCCGCAATGTATGGGAAAAATGCTTTTTACCACTGTTATACTTCTCTAGCCCTGTGAACTGGAGCTAAGCCCTACAGAGATGCCTATTTCCTATCACAAAAGTTCTCTTCTGTTAAAAGAAGGACTACAGCTTCGAAAATGTTGCGGCTATTTTAACAACCCTTCGTTGCATAATACACATATTTTTCTGTAAACCATCACGGACTATAGATTTTTGCTGTGTCTAGAGCTTCCTTAGACCAACTCCTATCTGCTAAACAATTAAAATTTTCTCGCCCTTGAACACTACTCTCCCCCAGCGCCTAGGACCGGTCTGTTATTTCAATTGGTGGCATCGTTGCAACCTTAAACGATTATTTTCACCGGTCAAAAGTTGCTTCTTTTTTTTAACTTGTACAATAACTTGAGGCTGAACTACACTTATATTATTTTGCGTACTATTAAGCGTCAAGGGGGATTTGCCACTATACATATGTAATTATCTTTCTGTTCGATCGCTTGAGATTCCAAATCCATAATAAAATTTTACAAGCCATGCAAAAAAAAAAGCACTCAACAATTTGCGTTTCTCCTTCTTTTACAATTATATGACTCTCTATCAACGTTTGCACTTCATTCAACTCCAAGAGGAATATTTTTATATTTTTGTTTAAGCCACAGGATCTTCAAAAATTTCTGCGAGCGCTCTTTAAATTTTAGTCACATGCTTGAAAAATTTGCTAAAAGCGCGAATGTCACACGATTGATGACATATAAATGGATAATTTGTTGCTGCCCGGAGCTGCAATTGCAATGTATGTATTGTCAATGTCAATGCTGAGCTGAGCTGAGCTGAGAGAGATCAAAAACTGCACCAACAACAACAATCACAACAACAGCCAACGATTCATTTATATGTTAACTCAAAAAGACACTTGCTATTAGTGCAGCAGCAGCAGCAACAGCACCAATAGCATTAGCAACAATATCCACCAACTACAAACATATAACAACAGCGGCGGCATGTTGTATTGTGTTGTTGTTATTGTTGTTGTAGTGTTGTCGTCGATTAACGATTGTTGTCGCTGGCAATTTTTCGCTATACGGCACTTTGTCGCCATTAATGTCGCACAAATCAAATACGCTCAACTATGATGAGCGCATCGCGTCGCGTCGCATCCGTCCGCGGCACATTATGTTTAGCGCGATTTGATGCAATGTAACGCGATCAGACGCGACGAGACGCGACATTACAAATACGCTACAAATACAAAAAAGTTCAATATGACAGACGGCAATACACATTTGTGTCATTTGTATGCAAGAGTAACATGTAAAGAAGAAGAAGAAGAAGAACTCTAGCAATTTATAACACCAACATCAGCACCAGCAACAGTAGCAACTTCAGAAGCAGCAGGAACAGTGCCAGCGTTGGTAGTAGTACTACAAAAAATCAACAAAATTGCTGTTGCTATTCTGTCACTCTGTCTGTGTGTCTATTCGTTTGTTTCTTCGTTTTGTCTATCTGTCTGTGCTGTAATCCCAAAAGACGCGCGCTTGCGCTTCTTTACTTCAACTTGTAACTATACAAAACTAAAGTAAAAGTTCATTTGACATTTGTTCTTCGCTGCTGCTGTTGTGGTTGCTGTTGTTGTTCTTCTTCTTCCTTGTCGTTGCACTGATTTGATCGTTGTTGTACTTATTGAATTGAATTGAATTTAGATTTGATTGTGATCACAAACGCTTTGAAAGTACAATACATACATACATACATAGATATGTACTACTACTACATAGATATGTACTACTACTACTACTACTACTACTACTACTACTACTACAAACGCGATGAGCGTGCGCAATTCACCAAAGCGAATTCAAAGTCACTTCGTTTGGTTGTTTGCAGCCACTATGTACTCAGCTGATTTAATTACAACAAATACAGCAAATTGCCTGTGGAATAATAAACTTTTGAACACTTCGATCAAGCACACTAACAGATCTCCGGGGAGGTGGTCTACCCAAAAAAATACTACAGCAGCAACTAAATACAACAACAGCCAACAACAACTAACTATAGCTAGAAACAACACCAGAAGAGTAGAATACCGAAAACAAAAAGAAAACACGTTCGCTCGAACTCAAGCAAACAAACAATCGCAAAACTGATCGCGTTTTACAACGAAATTTGCTGCTTGTTTGTTGTAAAATCATTCTTATGTCCGTCCGTTCAACTGCCGATTTGTTTTTCGATACCTGCGTTCCAAAACGAACGCTACACGTTCTTCGTCGTCTTGCTCTCTAAGTTCTGGTTAAGCGCATTAACTGAAGCAGCAAATTGGGTGCAGCTAAGCTAATATTGTTGCTGTTGTTGCCAAATGTCGGCATTGGTTAAATTTTACTTTGAAGTTGAGACCGCTGCGGTCGGTCGGTCGGTCGTTCGTTCATTCGGTCGATGGATCAGTTGCTTTTGGTCGGTGCTTCTTTCAATAGTTTTACGCTATTGTTAGATCAAACAACGAAGCTTCTACGATTACTACCACAACTACCACCACCACTAATGTTGTCAACTGTATGTCTGAATGCAATTGTTGTTGTTGTTGTTGCAATTTGCCGTTGGTTGTTGTTGTTGCTGAGCTATGTCGCCAATTCATTGCTCTCGCTTCACCATAGTAAACGTTTGGTGACATTAAATGTCATTCGTTCGTTGGTTCTTTCATTTGTTCGTTCGCTCGTTTATGTGATCTAATAAAATGAATTGGTTTTGGTTTTTTCTGTTTTGTTTTCGCTTTAATGGCGCTTGTGATTTGAGTTAATTGTTACAGCATTTTGATATCCAGCCAGTCAGTCAGGCAGCCAGTCAGCTATTTAGTCTCTTAGCCATCCGCTGCATGATGTTGAGAAGTAGCAGTCAGTGGTGTGAGAAAAACACACGCGCACGCTCGCACGCTTCGCTTTACAAATGCTGTATCTACTGTATACTATACACTTCACCAATTGATAGTAGGTAAGTGATGTGCGAGCGTACGTACGTTTTGTGATTTCTTATTGATTGGCGGCTAATTGTTTGCTTATGTTGTTGCATTTTTAAGATGTTGCTGCAAAAGGCTTGTTCTATTTGTTTCCGGCTTACTGAGCTTATAAGCGAAATGGATTTTAGATAGATGAGATAATATATGGCGTTTATTATGAATCTTCAATGAGACTGAAGCTCTTGAAATTTCTAACGTTGATCAGTTAGGGTTAATTTGAATTAAAACGACATGAAAGGTCAGAACTGGAAACAGCGGAAGAGTGAATCCAACATCCGTACTAAATCATTATTTCGAATCTTACGTCTCTAACCGATTAATCTTTCGATTACAAGATCATTTCTGTCATTAATATTGTCGGAAACAAGCGCGACTTGCTTCGTCGTAAAGACTGTTTTAGTCGAATTGTGGCACGCCAATTCGTTCATTATTTTGTTAAAATATGTTATTATTCCCTCGTTGATGTATCGAATTAGTAGTGACTTCCTGGTTTAGTACAAATTTACTTTAAGGGGAATGTACACCAGAAGCTCGAAAAAGGCAATTTTGGAAAAAAATTTACGAAAGCTTATAGGAATTGTCAAATTGATTTTTTTTAATGAAAATATTCATTTTTTTTTATAAAAAAATATTCAAATATGACCACTCTCATTTTATCTGTAACCGACAGAAACAAAAAATCTAAAAGATAATTAAAATTTACACTATAGTTTAGTCATTGTCGTAGGGGATTTTGAAAATATTTTTATTTGACCAAATGGCGGGCGTTTGAACTTAAAGTAGCGATTTGAAGGCAAAAATTTATTACTATTTTGCAGATAAAAAAACTTAGCCACTAAAAATCCTACGACAAAGCCAAGATAATTATGTATGTATTAGCTGAAAAAAATTCCAAGCCAATCGGTTTAGTGGTTGTCGAGATATTTTGGTCACCGATTTGAAAAGTATGGTTTCAAGAAGAAGGCGTTTTAAAGCCGAGCAATGACTTCTTCTCCGTGTTTGATCCGGGTGCTTGGTTTCGACAAGCAGCCGTTATTTCCTGAAATTTTCACCAAACATTCTTAAGACCTTAAGCTTAAAAAAACAACAAAATTGAAATATCGATTTTTTTGACCGCTCTAGGTGTATATTCTCCCTTAAATCCCGCTGGACATTCCCGCAGATCTGAGGAAAACACTTCGACCCACAACACATATTAATAAATTAGATCAGGTATTCCTGAAACGAACTTTCAATGGCTGTTTGGTCTAATGTTTTGACTTATTTTTGTCTGAGTTTCGGTCTCATTTTTGTCTGTATTTTGGCCTAAATTTTTACGGTTTTGGTCGAAGGTTCTTTAGCGAGGGTGAATCGAAAATTTTGCAACGGAAATCGCGTTGTTGTTGCACTCAAACGAAACTAATAAGAAATGAAGTAATGCAGTTTTTAGTTGGCTACATACAATCAAGCAAAGAGTCGACTCTCGCGCTTTTATCTCATGCGCTTTAGTGAGAGAGCCGTCGGCTTTTTTTGCATATAACTGAACTTTCCTCTTACGTGTTATATACGTGTACTACGATAAATATGGAAGATAATGCTTCAACTGGAGTAAAGTAGCCACTAGTGTTTCTTTATAGAAACTGAAAACACAGAATAAGAGATTTCAATAAATTTTTCTAATAATTTTCAAATAAACAAGAAAGTTCCACTTCTACCGTGAGTGACTGTACACACACAGTCGTTTGTTATTCGGAGTATAAGTCTGAATTTGATATCCATTATAGACTGATTTTTGTTTTAAATATGGTTGAAGTTTTAGTCTGAATTTTGGCATGAACTCGGTTTGAGTTCTGGTTTTGAACTCTGAACTCGGTCTTAATTTTGGTTTGTGTTTTATTCTAAATTCTGGTTAGATTCTGTATCTAAATTTGGTTTGAATCGAAGTTTTGGTATGAAATTTGATGTGAATTTGGAATAAATTTTAGTTTGAGTTTGGTCTGAACTTTAGTCTAAATGTTGGGCGAAACTTTGGTCTGAATTTGTTCCTAATTTTAGTCTAACTTTTTATCTTAATTTGGTCTCTTTCGGTTTGTTTTTTTTTTTTTGGTCTAGCTTGTTTTTTTATTTTTTTTGATTGAATTTAGTCTGAATTTTGGTTCGAGTTTCAGCTTGAGTTTGATTTGAATTCCAGTTTAATTTTCAAACGTTTTTGGCCGGAGTTGTGGTCTGAATTTAGTTTAAATTTTAATCTAATTTTTGATTAGCCTTAAAATTTGATATTTGATATAGTCTGTAGTCTGGAACCGTATGTTCTAGACCTGTACAAAGCCATTCCTTCTGCTCTCCTTTTTTACTATTCAATTATTTTAAATCCTATTTTTTGTTACTCAATGGGAGAGCATTTCTATCATTCTTTAGAACATATTCCAAAATAAATATTCATATATGGCGCGCCCAGAGGAAAAGTAAAGCATCAAATTTACTAGGGGAAAGAGTTGTTGCTGTTACTTGCCGAATACAGCGATATAGCCGAGTACGCACAAAGAGTTGTATCCCAGAAGGAAAATGAAATGTATAGGAATGAACTTTGGAATATATATGGACTTTGGAATATATATAAATGAAGAATATATGATTTTTAACACGGCGATGTCCTACGAAAAGTAATGCTTACTACTTTGCATTACCTGGGAATGCAAATAAATGTTTTCATTACAATTTTATGCAATAACATAACATACATACAATAACATACATTATTTTTTCGCTTCTAATAATATGAATCAAATCTTAGATTCAAATGTCATCAATGAAGGAATAGTAGAAAATTTAATTTAATAGGAAACTTTCACAAAACGACTAAGTTACTATTCTCAAGTTTGAAAAAACAAAAAGGTAATCAGACGGGCGACAAAGTGTCGCCAAAAGTAAAAAATCGGGTTGAAAAAAGAAATTGCTCATAGCTGCTGTCTTTCATACATTTCTAGCTGCATCACTTGGTAAGATATGTTTTCTCTTTACTACTTTCGATTGTATAAAAACTGAAGCAAAGCTATGAGAAAAGAAATCTGTACATTCCATGTTCCCTTACAGTTCAATTCATCTTTTCTTTATGATTTTTTCATGACCGAATTCGTTTATGATAAAAGTCACGCATTCCTCATATTCCTTCTGGGATCTTACGCACACATACAAAATCAAATAGGAAAAACAGAACGAAACGTTGTTTCAGATTTATGAAATTTTCTATTTCACTTTTCTTCTAGTAAATTTTATGCTTCACTTTTCCTCTGAGCGCGTCACATTATAAATTGTATATACATATATGTTTTAAATTTATGAAATTTTCTATTTCACTTTTCTTCTAGTAAATTTTATGCTTCACTTTTCCTCTGAGCGCGTCACATTATATATTGTATATACATATATGTTTTAGGCAAGGGAGAAACAAAACCTTATCTCTACGCGCTAAATGAACTCAACAAGTTTAATATCTTTCACGCCTTGTGGGATGATGCAGAGACACAGATTATGAGAACCAATGAGACGAAGAAACTTCATAAATTCTATGGCCCAAATTTCTTGAGACACTCTTATTGAATAAAAACAGCTTCGCTGGCTAGTTCGTTTTGGGCGAATGGAAAATAACATTTCGACTTGAAAGATGTTCTATTCACTATACGGAAATGAAATGCATGAAAAATAAAATCACATTGTTCGCTTGACTGCATTTGACGCTTGGAAAGGGAACTAAAACAATTCGTTGGTTGCAGTGCCAGCCAAAGTACATAAATAAATGGTACTCTTCTGCAATCGATTATTAATGACTCAGTAACATACATATTAATAAATGTATTCATTTGCAACGTACCCATTCAAATCCTAATTTATTTTCTTTGGTCAAACAATCTTTTTTTTCCTGATTTGTATTAATATTTGAATGGAAGCTTATAAATAATAATAACAAAAAGTATTGACTTCATATAACTTACCGAAAAGGGTAATAAGTTTTTCGTTGTTTTTTTTTTCTTTTTCTTTTTTGTGATATAGCAGCCCATTATTAAATACATATGACTTTCATTTTGCATTGATTTGACATATTTGAATTTATGCGCTTTCATTCTTCTGATGGCAAACACCCAAACCAAAGAATAAACAGGTCAAAGCTACAAAAGCTACCACATAAAATGGTTAGGTTTACCGAAACACAAACAAAAAACCAAAATAAACACAAACCGTTAGAGTTCATCATATTCATTTGAATGGAATATGCAAACAAGTTGGAAAAAAAATAAAATAAAATATATGCACACATAAATTCATAACATAAATGTAACAATATTTTGATAAATATGTGAAATGCATACTGACAATACCCCAAAGAGTTACATAAATACATATGGCGGAGTATGGTATATATATATATGTATGCAAGCAACATGCATGCATAAATATGCAAACCGCCAGGTTAGCATCAGCAGCAGCTATAAACTTTCAAAGCTTAACCTTAACCACAGAAAGATGAGTGTATACAGTGCACAGTAAAAGAGTAGCAGCAGCTAGCAGCAGCAGCAGCCAGCCAGCAAAACTATGTCTTTGAAATCAAGCACATGAGCTACGACTCTATGAATCCCACAGAGTTACAAGTAATAAATTTTGCTTGTAAGTATAACAATTTGTATGTAAAAGCGTAAAAAAAAGGCACTGCGCACTGCTGCCAAGCCAGAGCAATAGAATTGTATGTAGAGCTGCGAGTGTCTGCAAATTCAAATCCCCAGGGAGTTGTTTGTTTTGTGAATTTAAGCTGCAGCAACATTTTTAAGCTACCAGCAGCAGAAGCAACAGCAGCAGCAATAGTTGCTCAAAAACAGTTTAAAGAATAGACAATTGTTTGGCGGGCAGCAGCAGCAGCGAATAACTAAAACGCGAATCAGTCTATCTGACTGTGCTTAAGCATAGTTATAGACCAAAAAAAAAAAAACAAACAAAAATCTAAAAAAAAAAAAATATGTAGTACCTACTTAGATTAGTGAATAGAGCTCTGGCCGCCTAGCCTTAGCTTACATACATACATATATACTTCTGGTAGACGATGACGACGACTGTACTATGTGGTGGTGAGTACGTGCTACATTATAATAAAGTGAAAATAGATTTGTATCGAAAGGCGGCTTCTCTGAAGCGCGCGATTTGCAAATATTTTGTCATTGTGGCGAGATTTATGGAGTGGAAGTTTTCTTACTTTTTGTATAGACTTAACAATACACAGATGTACATATGTATGTTTGTGTGAAAGCAGCATGATATTCTTTCTTGGAAGCCAAAGCCAGCGCGCAGAAAATTCAATATGTATGGAAAAAACATTTGAAGTTTTGTGCGCATACCATCATAAACCGCTAGGAATGAGCCAACCAGCAAAATATTTTTTTTTGCATTTTTTTGTAGGCATTTGACACAATTCTCACTCATTCATTCACCGTCGACGATTCATGACACCAATCTGTGTTTGTGCTGCAGCACAGCGTCCGCTGTCCAACTTGTGCGTCTTGTCACTTTGCGCAAGGGTAATCATTGCTATGCCAGCATATAATCGTATATACTCATAAGAATTTACACTATGAGAGTGTGAAGTTTAGCACGCATGACTTATGAATGCGCATCCTAAAGCTAGCTGCTCAAATTTGCAAAAAGCACCAGGATTAACAGGGCCGTTTTCCACCAATTAATGATGTAAATATTTTAATTTCTATGTTGTTGAAAGATTTGGATTTACCACAATGTTAACCTTTTTAACATAATAAGGTGATCCACTATGAGGCGGTGAATTTATCTTCTTTCTATTTGTTTTTGATAGGTCAAAAACTTTGTAAATCTTTTATTTATATCTTTTGTCTAAGTACTTAAAGTAAACAGAAATTTTACTGCACACAGATCGAATTCCTGAGTTCAGAAGATCGCTCACAAATCGGATTTTTTTAGCCTTTTGCTGCAAGGGCTCCGTCGCATTCGAAGTTGGCGTGAAACAAATAATTCTCCTCCGCAAATCTGATCAAGAGATTTCCAAAAGAGTGGTTTTAATTTTTTAATCCCTTTCAAATGACCAAAATGTATGAGATCTGCAGCGCTAAGGAGGGTGGCTTTTAACTCCTATCTTCCCCGCCCCCCCCCCTCCCCCCCCCCCTCCCCCTCCTGTTGAATCCGCTAGTGCTTCACCTTATCCTATCCTCAGCAGTCGGTTAGTCAAGAAGTCCCAAAGCTCTTTCCTGCCTATGGTAGCCATCCGTACTGCAACCATGTTGCCTTTTTCATAGTTTCTCTTTTGTCTTTCTCTGTGTTCATTGGCTAAATTACAGAATTATTATGAGCTTGAAACTAAATTCAAATCTAAGTCAAAAGTCAGATCAATAGCTAGACTAAAATATAGGCTGAAATTCATAACCAGGCCAAAGTTTTGAAATTTGATCGTAATTAACACCAAAGTTCAACTAAAAATCCGATCCATAGTACCAAAAATCAGAAATAAACTTAAACCAAAGAAAACCAAGCTCAGACTAAAATTTAATCCAAATTGTAGATCGATAAATCGGCACAACTCTTACAAAAAATTGGTCCAAATTCTGACCAAAAAATAAATTTAACCCAGACGAAAATGCAGACCAAAATGCAGACCAAAATTTTGAACAAAAATCGGGCCATAATTCAAATAAAACTTAAATCCAAACATAGATACAGATTGAGATCAAACTTCAGACCAATTTCTGACCACAATCCCGAACAAAATTTGAATTTAAATTCAGACCGGTATTCAAACCATAAATCACACCAAAACTTAACCCAAAAAAACAAAAGTTGGACCAATGCAGACCAAAATTTTAACATAAAATAAAAATTTAACTGGACTAGACCCAAAAACAAATCTCAAAACAGACGAAAAAAAACATCATCAAAGCATGACATCTACAAACTGACCCTGAACTTTCAAATTTATTGTGGTCAAAGTGTATATAATAAAGAGATGCACTAAATTTTAAACATTAGGAGCATCTACGTTTTTGGGAAAGCCTGCAGCCCTTAACACACTACTGAATCGGCTACTGAACATAGTCATATATACACAAGAACCAAGGTATATATATTTTCCATGGATTTTACGGTAAATCCGAAACTGGCCTTAGGAAAAATTGCTTTGGAAAACTGGTTAGAAAGGTGTTATACTTTGCAGCACTAGTTTCATTGAAGGTGAGTTCTGAAAAAATTAAGCTAGTTCGGATATCAGACCCAGCCTCCGCTTCATCCCAGGACAGTAAAATGGAATTGCTACTAGCCTTAGATGAAACCGTCATCTTAAAATAGACTTACCTTAAGTTTAAGTCGCCCTAAGTAGTCAATTTACTGCATCTGTAGCAATTATAGAGAAAACCATAATTAAACTCTTTTTTAGATAAGAATGAATTCATTAGTAATTTTTTGATTCTACAAAATACCTCACGCTTCAGATGCTGCTGTATTTCCGTAAGATGTTGAACCAGCAGATGGAAAAGAGAAATGAGAACCATGAAAATAAATAGAACATTTTCCTCCTAGTCGCTCTTTTTTACGAAACCTAGAGAATAAAGAATTAAACCCTATGTCACAGCAGATAACCGCAGAAGTTTTATCCCTTTGCGAGGGTGCCTAAACCAATAGACCTCATTCATAGTAAACGATACCATAAATCTCAAAAAATATTAATAAGGAGTGAGATCGAAAAAATCTTAACATATATAAAATTCAATAATTTTTAAACGGTTGATCTTAGAGTTTTGATTTTTTTTTATTTCATTGATAATATTTTACAAATTACAGATATATATAACTTTTATAGTTCTAACCACTATTTATGAACTCGTGGACCTTTTTTGGTAAGCCTTCCATCAGAGATTTTGTTTCAGACACCTTTTTGGAACAGTTTGCCCATCTCCTTTTAAAATCTTCGATATTTTGGGACACCTTTTTTGTGCTCTTTAAGTTAGTTTCTTTTCACAAGAACCCAATATCTCTCCACTGGTCTTAGCTCCGGACAATTTGGAGGATTGGCCTCTCTTGGTACAAAAACTATGTTATTATTTTTGTATCACTTCAGAGCTTTCTTGCCGTAGTGACATGATGCCAAATCGGCCCAAAAATATGTGGACACATTGTGCTCTCTTATGAAAGGAAGAAGTCTTTTTTCAAACATTCTTTGATGTATATTTCGGTATTTATAGAGCCCATTGTAACGAATGACTTGTTTCTTTTGCCGCAACTGCATATAGCTTGCCATGCCAGGAATTTTTTTAGGAAATTTTGTCTGCTTTTAGATTCTAAATTGTTCTTCGACATTTCCTCGAGCATCAGCAACATAAAAATTTTGACCCCGAAGCTGCGTAAAATCTGCCAGTACATACGTTTCGTCGTCCATTATACAACATGAATATTTTTTTATGAAATTCGATTTTAATTTCCGAGCCCAACTTTTGGCGTCTAAATTTTTTGCAGCATTCCTGTCTGGAACTTTTTGGACTTTGTATGTTTTCAAACCTGCATTGGCTTTAACTTTTCGCACCAAATAGTCAGAGCACTGGGCTAACCGGGCAGCTATTTTACCAGATGTGTTTGGAGATCTCTTCAATATGCTTTCTATTTTCTTGGCTTTCCCAATATCTTGTGGTCCTTGTTTTCTTCCCGAGCCAGGTTTCCTATCGATGGTCAAATTCTCCTGAAACTGTTTAATAACATTGGAAACAGTTTGACGGCAGACTTTCAATTCTTTCGCCAGTCTTTTGTAGGACCAATTGGGATTTTTTTCAAAATTTTTAATAATTTTAAGACGTACTTCTTTTTCATTACTCATTTCGATCAAACTCACAATAAATCAACATGTTTGTCATTAAAAATAACAACTGACATATTTTTCAAAGATAACTAGATCAAAAAAATTTTTCATTTTACACCCAAAAAAAATTATTAGGTAAAACGTGTGTTAAGATTTTCTCAATCTCACTCCTTAATCAATTGTAAAATAAAGATCTAAAGTAAAATGTTCTATAAATTCAAATGCCCCCCCCCCGGCCGCCTCCCCCTCACCCCCCTTGAAACTTAATGCCATGAGAGTTCACCACCTAAAGCCACAAATTTCATTCTTGAAACGGCACTGAGTTTAACATCTTTTTCTCTTACACTCCGATGCTACTAAATTGCATGTAATTTCTTAATAAGTCACTTTTACACGCTGATGTTCTTGCGCAATAAACAAAAAACTAAAAAAAAAAAAAAGCGAGACCTTTTAAAATGTAATTAATTTGCAAAAATCTCAAATATAACACAAACAACCAAAGCCAAACAACACCACCTGTATGTGTATGTGTGTGTGTGTGTGTGTGCGACGAACCCCCGCCAAAAACTCATACCACATCATGCATCAGGCATTCAGCAGCAAACACACAAAGAACATGCAATCCAACTGCAGCATATGCTGCACAAGCTCCATACAGCAAATGAAGACAAATGACCAACATGCAAACCATAATTTTCTACACTTCATTGGTGCCATTTGCTTCGATTTGATTACTTTAGTGGTCTGGTGGTCGTATTGCAAATTTTTTTTTTACAATTTGTTGTTCTTGGTTGTTTTGTTTTTTTTTTGTTTTTGTGTGACTAGCTTCTCTCTTAAAACTTCCAAACTACACAGTGCAACGATAGCTTTTCTCAGCTATGGTCTATAAGTAAGTATAAAGTGTTCGCTTGAGAAATTACTTTTGTCAATTCATACATCATTTGATTGCACTCTAGTTTTAGTCGCTTTAGCTGTGGAAAAGCAATGAAAACAACCAAATCCTACTAAGATGCTGACAATAGACAATGACGACGACAAATGATTGGAAACATACCTGTAGGAAATTGTGTCGATATAATTCATGATAGAGAGAAAACTTTAAATGTTTAAAAATGTTTAAAATGAAAAGTTTTCTTTTTTCTAGCTTCACTGTGGTCAGCTGAGAACTAATCTTTTGCTGCTGCTATATATTTTGGATCTATGCAACATGTAAACTCGATTGGGATTATTTTCTGTTGTGAAATTTTTTCTCATTATTGCTGACATATCTAAAGACAAATCAAGACAGACATTTTTAAGTTTACTTTCAATTTCATTTTCAATTTAACTATCCACCTATTCCCTAACAATTCATTGATATTTCCTGCTGGGTTTCATAAGAGTTTGATTCTGGTATTGTGTGATTGTTGCTCGTTACTTTGCTGTTGCTGCTGCTGCTTTTGCTGTTCGTTCTGTCACAATCAGTGTCAGTCGACATTTAGTGTGATCTGTAATGTTATTGCCTTTATATTGTTCATTAAAGTAGTTTTTATCGAGTAGCAATATAGTTACGAATATGTTGTAAATATGTACTTATGTATTTATTGCATTAGAATGAATGATTGTATGTATGTATGGATATTCAAGGTTTATTGTTATTAGAATTGTTTGGTAATAAAATTTACGATGATAATATTAATGATGATGATGAGTAAGAATGTTGGATTAATCTGGTTAAAATTTGTAAAATTTTACAATTGATGCCACACACAAAGTGTGATTGTTTTGATTTCTACCAAAAGGATTAAAGTTAGTATTTTAATGTCCTATAGCCTAAGAGCCACAATTTCTAAAAGTTTTTGAAAAATATTTCAGTTTCTTTGATAATATTCAAGACAAACCAGAACTCTAATTGAAAGTCGTAATAAAAAAGTTTTTGTTATAAAAAACTAAAATACTAAATACTAACATACTTTACGCATTATTGTTTACTTCATTATAAAAGTTTTCGTTTTTATGTTCCAAAAAGTGCAAACTTGGTTTTTTTAAATTTTATGTTTTCTCTTTTCAATGCACTTTTTTCGCTTTTTGCACGATGATATCGCCTGATGTTGATATTATTTTACAATCTAAATTAGGAAAGAATAAACCACAAACTAAAATATTACACAACCGTTTTTGATATAGAAATTTTGTGTTGCATACTTTTGGGCTTAAAGTAAAATATATAATAAAACACACACTTATAAATTCACATATACTAAGAAACCTCACACGGCACTGACGTGACATTTAATTTTAGTCTCTATCAATTCACCCTACTATAAATTTTCCTTTAGCACCGAGTAAAGATGTTAGCACATCACAAAAAAACGTTCCTAAATGTAAGGAAATTGAAGAAGACAACCTGGAGACAATTTATGCATGCAGAAACTAACTCTACTAATGCTAGACAATAAAAAGAGATGGAGAATATTAATAAAAAACAATCACTAAAGTGTCAAAAGTCTACTTGCAACTTTTTGCCACAGCTTTAATAACAAGGGAAAATATAACATCACATAGCATTTGTTAAAGAACAGGTAGTTATTCAAGGTGTTATATTTAACCCATTTTAAATGGTAGTCAGACAAAAATTGGTATACGGAATAAATATAAAGCCTTATTGACTCTGTATGAAAAACTTTTTAATCGGACAATTGTAACGCCTACCTCCAATATAAATGTATGTGAAATTTTGAAAATGCAATAATTTCGAACCAATTACAGATATAATCATTAAATTACATCGGCTAATATATATTGTCTTGAACATAAGTCGTGCTAAAAATTAGAACTATTGGATCATTATCACGCGTACCTCTCATACATATAAATATAATTACAAAATACTGAAATCTTATTTTTATTTTTTTATTATGTATTTTTAAAGTCTCACATATATGAGTGGTAGGCGTAACAACATTCCAATCATGATAATTTTTACCTTGATGTATTGCTATGCTATTATTTACCAGAATATGTAATTTTATCACTATATCTACAATGGGTTCCAAGTTATAAGGTTTTAAAAATTTCGCATATATGAAAGGTGGGCGTGGTAATAATCCAATCTAACCCATATTTGCAATGATATATGGCAATAATAATGTTTATAAGTACACAAAATATCATGATCATATCTATAATATGTACCAAGTTATATCCTTTTCACGATTTCATTTGTATGGGAAGTAGGCGTGGTAATAGCCCGCTCGTTATAATTTTTCACACAGTGATTGCTAATGACTTTCAGAATTTTGGCCAGCTAAAAACGGATTTGACCCCATAGTGCACTGTGTAATTAAAATTATTGCAAATAATTTTAGTATCACCCAAAATAATTTTTTTTTGTTAATTACTCGAAATCTGATCCTCAACTGGCGATAAAATCAAAACGAAACAACGCACTGCATACTTAAGCTACGCAACAAATAGCTCCGTTATTCATCTATCGACTGGGCGGCATGAATACACTTACAAAAATTTTAAACGTATTTTAAATTGTATCAAGCGGATACACGTTTGGAGATGGTCCTGCATACTAGAGGGTTAAGGTGAAGCAGGGAAGAGGAAATTCTTCGAAGGAAATTGTTATTATTATTATAGTGCAGCAGGTCATTGAGGTCCTCACCTATAAAAAGTTATATTTCAGATGATTATTAAAAAATTTAAAAAATAAATAAAAATTAAAATAGTAAGTAATGCACTAATAAGAAGAAAACTATTAAAAACAATTAAAAAATTATAAAAGTATGTCTTAATACAACTTTGTTTAAAACTGAATCACAAAATCTTTTCCAAACTTTATTTCGAAAATATCACAAAGAAGAGTCGCTAAGTCTAACGTGGGCGCATAAATACAAATAAAGAAAATATACAATCACTTATAAAGGAAGACTCAAAAAAAAAAAAAAACTAAAACTAAACTTGCGAAAGAAACTAATTAGTGCCGTCATATGAACATGATTACTTGACAGGCAACCAAACACAGTCAAAGTCAAAGCCATAATGGTTGGCTGTTTAGTTAGATAGCCAGTTTAGATAGGTAGCCAGCAGCAGCCGCAGCAGAATAAAGTGCCGATTAAAAGATATGTCAGCAACAAAAGTACGTTATTATGTTAGCAATAAGTTTGTAAACACAAGCATTTTGTATTTTATACTGTTGATATTGTAGCTGCTAGAATGTAAACGCTTATATCGAATGCATACATGTGACAATGATAATGGCGCTGTGTACACATACATTTAAAATTATTGTCACAAACGTCATAAATAGATTGTAAATTTAATTGAAGGTTAAAAAGAAATCACAAACTAAGTTTACTTGACAGCAGTGACAGTCAGCAGCAGCAACAACAACAACACTAACACCAACAGAGAAAAGAAGATAACAGCAAATCCAGTTGCTATTGAGGAAAACGTTTAAAACATTAAAACTGCGCACATAAAGATAATTATTAATTAAGCATGAAATTAAATATTGTTTATATAAAATTAAACGTTGCAATCATCTTTGTATGTACATGGTATGGTATATATAAAGTAAGTCAACACGAACGCATACAAGTGGTCGGTAGTTATGACAGTAAGTAAACGAGTACATGAAAGAAGCTAAGCAATTTAGCTTATGTGAATGCAGTATGTGCGTGAGAAAAAGAGACATTTATACTTTTTATGGAGCGTTACTTTTTACCTAAGTAGTTGATGCGGGTACCTTTAAATTTATTTATAAGGAAAACTTTTATTGTATTTCATTGTTTTATTTAGGCATTGTAGTTTATTAGTAAATATGACTGGTTGCAAGTTACTTTCCCAACTGTGCATCATTTATATAAATATATTTATATATTATTACCTATTTATTTATTGTTGACTATGTCTTTTTTATAATTAAATTGAATATTAATTGCATAGAGTTGATTGTTTCAGGTTAGTCTTACATCAAGGGGTAATATACATACACTAGTGTTAGCCGAAAAAATCGAACATTTTTTAATTGCATTTTTTTAAAGTATATTCTCTTGAGATAATATTCTCCAAATCAATAGAGATCTGCGCACTATAGCTAAAATTACAACTGTCAACAGCGCACTACTTCCGACTACCTGAACATGGTACCGAAAGTTTAACCCTTTCTTCTCAACTTTTTTATTTGGGATTGAAAATTTTGTTTGCAATTTTTGACTCGTAGATTCGGACTTTGTCAAAAATAAAAACCAAACCAAAAAAAGATTGAGGGAAGTTTTTGGGAAAGGTTGTATGTAGAGATTTTGGAATTTTGTACATTATAATGACCAAAATGCATGAAAGGAGTGGAAATTCAGGAAAAAAACAATTAAGGTTTACTTTGCAATGTAAAATAAACTTTTAGTTTTGAAAATTTTTTTAAAGACACACTGCATATAAAAGGTGAAAATGTGAAACATTTTTGGAATTTGAGTTTATTTTTACTAAAATCGAGTATACAGACTTTTGTTGTTCAGCGACCTATAGTAAAATTTCATGGGCAATATATTTCTTAAACATATTAACCTTCTATCAACCCTCGTAATGGGTCAAAAAAGAATCTTCTTCGAAAAAGGCGAAAAAGACCCATAATGGTGGGAGCCAAAGGGTTAATATGTTGGAGGAAAATATTCCACGGAAAAATCTACCGTAAATTGCAGAACATACAAACAAACTCTGGTGCAAAACTAACAAGTTATCTTATGGTTTATTATACTTAATCTGCAAGAAATGGGCAAACTTTAGGCTTACGAAAACAAAAAATTGACTTAAGCTTTTAAAACGCCGAGACAAGTATAATTTTATTTCCCAAGTTCTATCAGAATCCACTTTCAGAACCTTGTTATTTTTTCGTTTCTTGAACTATGTTATTCAAAAACAAATCAACAATATCACAAATGTATTTTGGACTGTTTTGAGTCCAAATTACATTTGTAGTTTGAGTCCTAATCAGGGTTGCCGTTTTGCTTATTTGTAAGCAAATTTGCTTACGTTTTTATGGTTGTGCACACGTGTACTTTTTTCTTATCTTGTTTTTTTTTTTTTTTAAATATAATTTGAACTAAAATTTAGAAGACAATTTTTATATATTGGCATAATTTTTTTATGACTCCCTTTATTTAGTTTTTTCATTCGATATGATTGGGTAACACTAATTTTATTCATGCATACTTGGTGTCATCCCCGCTAATTATCGAACGAAAAGTGTAAGTAGTACCAAAATTACATAGTGGCACAAATTTTTAACGAAATTTTCGAAAAACTTTCCAATTTTCCAGTTTTTCTCCATCGCATCTAGTTCCCCCACAATATGGACCTGAAGTCGTAAAAATGGGGTCTTCAAGCGCTATTAAGAAATTTTTATATTTCAGCAGATACGCATTTGATGTCTGAAGCAAAGTTGATAAGCACAAAGAGCACAAAGTCGTGATCATCGACCCTAAATTACTATAAACCCGTTGGAAAATCTCGCGCACAAAATTTTTGTTGCACTGTGTTATCATCTCGGCGTTCGATTACGTTTATTGAAAATGAGTAGGCCGATTTTTTTGATTGAACTTTTAAAATTATAATTTATGTTTTTTTTTTTTTTTTGTATAGAAAAATGTATATTTTCAACTATCTTTATGAAGTCAATATAACGGTTTTTCGGGTAGACGAATACGAATATGGCATTGTTTGCTTTTACAATTAATTCTAGAGTTCGCCACCATACTCATTGTTTTTGTAGGTTTCCTTCTATAAAAAGTTACAAATTGTTATTTAAAAATCGGGAGACTCAAGTTGATTTAGTTGATCAGCATCAAAAATATCATCTTTCTAGGGGGTTGTCGAAGTCTCGAAAAATTCGTTCAACCCATATATATGTTATATATATAAGGTTTTTTTAGAAGATTTTGATTACAAAATTTTTTAGGTCGTGGCAACTCTGGTCCCAATTTCAAGAATGTAATCAAAAGTAACAAAAAGTAGTGGTCGCGAAAGGAGCCAAGGTAATATCGTTTCTTCAATAAGTCGTTTGGCAATGGCTGAGAAATGTTTGCCACTAAATTCAAATACTTTTATGTTTCTTTCTTTTTTAGTAGACATAAGTTGTCTACTACTTTGTTGATTCCACTCTTAAGCTCAGTTGAAAATTACGAGCTGTAGAACTCAAAATTTAAAATGGAAAAATTTTATTCTTTGAAATGTGACGCATATTGTAAGAGGCTGCAGTCTCTCCCAAAAATGGATGAAATCTATAAAAAAAAAAACGTGAATATTTGGACATATTTCAGATATGATTTTCGACCTGGGTTTTATTTTGAATTTGGATCCGATCATGTTCTGAATTTGGGTCCGATCCTGATTTGAATTTGTTCAGCTTCTGGCCCAATCTTGGTTAAATTTTTGGTCTGAATTTTTTTCTGAGTCTTCGTCGGTTTGTTTTTTGGTAAGTAATTTTAGAATTGTTCAGATTGGCTCGAAAATTAAATTTGTGGTCTTTTGGACTTTTTTGCTGGGTTAGAATTTTAAATGAGGGATAAAAATATAATGCATTGTTTTATATATTCTAAAATCACAAATCTGTCATTAGAATTTTTAGAAACAAAATGGTGGATCCAATATGGCGATTGATTTGCTGAAAAAAAACCAATCATTGCAAAGTTCAAGGATTTTTTACATTGCTAATCACGAGTCTGTTAAAATTTTCAAAAACAATAAGAAATATTGCTTCTTGGGAACTTTTCGTCGAATTTTTTACTTTTAACGCCTTTTTTATTCATATCTCAACACTGATTTTTTTTTCATCGTACACATAAATGTAAATTTAAATTTTGTTTTACAATTTTTTGGGGATTAAAATGACCATAACATTGCCATTTTTTATTCAAAAAATCTCGTTGTACTGCAGCCCATAGAGAAATGTTTTATGAATATTCTGTCTAAATTTAAGCTAATTTGAATGAATTTAAAGTAATCTTGACACAGGTGTCGAAAAGAGCTATTTCGAGAAAAACACGTCTATACTTATAGATACATAAAGAGACACTACTGCGCTGCGATCGACTACTGTGCTAAAAATACGAAAAGGAAATGAGATGTTAAAAAATTCTTTGGCACAGTGATTTAATATAAATATAGCAATAAGCAAATGCAAAAAAAAAAAATAAATTTTTTTGAAATTTTTGGACTTGAGAATAATTTAAAGTGCAAGTGATTTCGGTTGCAAATGTAAATGTTAAAGTTAAATCTTGACGATTATAAACTATTCCTATCGATTTTATTTTATAATATATGGAATTAGGAAACAAATTCACTTTCAAAATATTGGTACAATAACACAGGTCGTATGAGTAATATTAACAGCTTTATAAAACAATTTGAAAACAAGAAAAAGTAGCACCTCAGGCATGAGTATGTAATTACATTTTCGTACAGAGTTACATACGAGGCATTTCATGTGAAGCGGACAACGAAAAAAAGTAAGGTTCTGAAATTTGTTGAAATTCGGCCTAATTAAATCTGTAGAAAATATAAATGTATACACACAATTTTTTTTGTTTGTATGAAGCTTATTTGCCAAGTTGTAGGTTTTTAAAGAATTGACGTAATTGAAATATGTATTTTTAAAAATAACTTTTAGAATTAAGCAAATTTACAATAAAATATTGAACATGGTAATTTAAATAAGTAATTTACTATTCTTTTCAACTATGGAATCAGACCGGAAATTAAAATTTTTTTTATGCGCCAAACCGGAAGTAAAAGTTTAAAATCAGAAATTTAATAACTTCGACCATTTAAAAAAAAATTTAGCTTAAAGTATTTAAATAACACCATTAAAGTTTAAAAATAGTTTAGGAGATACATGAATTAAAGTACATAGCTACCACGCTCAGTGCGACACCTATGTATCTATCTCATAAACTAATGTAGATCCCATTTTGAAATTTTAAGGACATTATTTAAATACTTTAAGCTTTTGGGAGTATGAATGTATAAACTCGTAATTGTGACTAACTTCATATCTATCATACGCGCCATTTTTTTTGACATTGACAGCTATTCTATCTCGAAGAGCGCCAAAAATACTGTAAGAATTGATCTGTCAAATAATTTTCATAATTTTACAAAAGTGTTTTACTATAGCTGAAAATGTAGAATTTCGTGCCAACAAAACAACATTTGCGGGAAGTTTTAATCTGCTTCTTCCATTTAAAGAAAACGCAACTGAAGCATATCGTTTACTCACTGAAGCTTACCCTGACTGTGCTATAGACGTTAGAATGTGTCAGGTGTGGTATGCGGTATGGGAACTTTCTGGAGGCCCGAAAAAGTTCGAAGATGAAGAATTGAAGGCATTACTCGAAGAAGATTCATGTCAAACGCAACGAGAACTTGCAGAATCTTTAGGAGTTGATCAATCAACCATTTCTAAACGATTAAAAGCATTGGGAATGATTCAAAAGCAAGGAAATTGGGTGCCGTACGAATTGAAGCCGAGAAACGTCGAACGACGATTTTTCACATGTGAACTGCTGATTGAACGACAGAAAAGAAAGGGTTTTCTGCATCGTATTGTGACTGGCGATGAAAAGTGGATACATTACGATAACCCAAAGCGTAAAAAATCATGGGGACCGCCCGGACATACATCAACATCAACGGCAAAGCCGAACATCCATGGATCCAAGCTCATGCTGTGTATTTGGTGGGATATGAAAGGTGTCGTGTATTATGAGCTATTGAAACCGAAAGAAACGATCACTGGCGACCGCTACCGACTACAATTGATGCGTTTGAGCCGAGTATTAAAGGATAAGAGGCCAGAATATGAGAATAGACACGACGAAGTTATTCTTCAGCATGTTGCAAGGCAAGTAAAAACATACTTGGAAACGCTGAAATGGGAAGTGCTACCCCACCCGCCGTATTTTCCAGACATTGCTCCTTCTGATTACCACTTGTTCCGATCAATGACACATGGCCTGGCTGAACAGCACTTCCGTTCTTTCGAAGAACTCAAAAAATGGGTCGATTCGTGGATAACCTCAAAAGATGAGGAGTTCTTTCGATGCGGAATCCGTATGCTACCAGAAATGTGGGAAAAGGTTGTGGCTAACGATGGACAATAATTTAAAGAATAAATTTATAATCACTTTTTACAATAAATGTCCAAATTACGAAAAAAATACGAGTTTATACATTCATACTCCCAATAAATTTTGAAAAATAATTGTTTTTTTAAATGGTCGAATGTATTCAAATTCTGTTTTTAAACTTTTACTTCCGGTTTGGTGCATAAAAAAAATTTAAATTTCCGGTCTAATTCCATAATTGAAAAGAACAGTAAATTTCCTATTTAAATTACCATGTTCAATATTTTATTTTAAAATTGTGTGTCCACATTCATATTTTCAAGAAGTTCAATTAGGCCGAATTTCAGAACTTCACATTTTTTTACGTTGTCCGCCTCATACGCCGAAATCTTCTAAATTTTAAATATAGGCAAGAATTGTCTAATATGGATGAAAGACATGCATACATACATACGATATAAATAAAATGAAAACTTTGCATGAAATCATGCAATCATATGAAATTTTTACGTTTTTAATCACATATTCATCCACTCTTGATTTATGTTACATCTAATCTAATAACGCATCATAATATCAATTTTACTGAACCAAAAAATATTCTCCCTACTCAACTTCTCTTCATCGTAAAATATGCACAATAAAAAAATAAACACCAAAACTTTTTCAAACATAAGTAAAAGCATATGTAGCATATAAATGCCATAATTAACTACATCACATTTGTAGAGCTACTCGATGTTTGAAGCTGACGATTATGACAGTTTTACTGAAAGGCAGCAAAAGACAAAAGCTGTGAAGTAATTCATATTTGCAGGAGGAGCTCACGCTCCAACTCAACTCACTTATGTACTAGCTAATATAGCTTTGTGTGCTTACTTTGTTTTTAACTGAACTGTGGTAGCTACTACCACATGGTGGCTTAAGTTAACATAACTTTTAATAAGCAATTACTACAATCAATTTGTTTTTTGTGACATTCAAGCCTGTAAAACTTTAATTTGTTTTTATTTTGGCTTAATAAAAGCATAAAAAAATGCTACGTTTATTTATGATATTTTTTTTTTTTGTTGTAAAGAGAACATGACACTCAACAGGAGACAGAGATGGCAGCAGCTAACCACAAAACGGAGAATAAAATTTCATGGAAAAGAAATAAATGTAAGTACAAGAAGTTGCACCCATCATAAACATCAACGATCATCATTGTCGGTGTCATTATTATTGTTGGTTGATGTGTTTGCTGTTGTCAGTGGTGTAGTTGTTGTTGCTGTTGTTTAGGTTATTGCTTGCTTTAACAGTGAGATAAGAAAGCAACAATTTTAATACGTTCATTTGTAATGAAATGCTATAAATTTGTTACGTTCACTTTTTCACATTAACGTATTCGTTCTTCTTCGTACGGTTAGTATGGTATAGATGAAGTTGATTTTTCTTGTTTTGTTTTATTATTGCTGCTTAAGATTTAACACTTTTATGAAATTCTATAATTTGTAAGAATTTTGTTATGTGTTCATAAATAAAGTTGAAGCATTGTTAAAAAATTTTAGTTGCACAAAGAGAAAAGTAGGCAACGATACATTCTTGGAAACATTTTGGAAAATACAGGAAACTGGAAATCATATAAATAGCAGATTAAAATATTCGCGGAAAAATCGAGGGAGAAACTTTTAAGTCTAACTGTAACCGGCTCCATACATTAAATAAATTTGAAAGAGGTAATCAAAAGAAATTGACGTGCTACAGAAAAGGAGGTGTGGCACCTACTATATAAGCTGAATTTCTTTGTCAATACCAAGGTTATTGTGAAGCTTGAGATCCTAATTTGAAGTGATCGTGGCACCAACCCGTTTTTGAATATATCTTCAGAAATTTGATACAAATACATTTCTTGCGTGGCACCTCTCAAATAACCTGACTGAACCATTTGTGGTACGGTACTTAGCATGGAGGTATTATTTGTCAACGCCATTATGTGCAAAAAATGTGGGTAAGATTGGTTTAGTAGGTGTAACGCCTACCATACAAATGAAGTGTTTGAAATGATATATGCGGCTTTTTTAGTTATTCGACAGTGGTTCTTGTGTTTTCGGTAAAAAGATTTTAGACAGTTATGCAATTCGCTTAAGAACTTTAGTGCTAAAATTAGTATCAGAGAGTAAATCTCGATTTCAAAACACAGAACGACAGAAGTATAATTAATACCATAACAGAAGGTCTCATACCACAAGCGACAGAGTACACTATTCTAAAACTTTGTTTTGAAAACTTCAATCTTAACATTCTAGGCTCGATGAGATTAGTTTGTTTAATTGGTCTCTGACAAGTGAGTTTAACTCCGATGAATTCACTCATGGGCCAAAAATGGATTATGGAGTAGGTGCTGGTAACTTCTTCAGATATTTAGGACTATCCAATTTTTTTCGTTTACCTGATTCTATTTACTAGCGTGTTCTTGGAAGACGTTTTTGCTATACAACTTAGCCGGCAAATTTTAGCCAATCCATACAGATTTTTTTAAATCTTGAAATCAGTACGAAAATATACTGATTTTTGAAGAATTTTTGTAATCAACCTTAATGGTCTTAATTTCGCCCTGTTTGTTTCTTTTTCTCATTGTTCATGAAATAAATTTCATACGCATTGCTGCTATCTAGAGGAGAAAAGCAATAATTGAATTTGATTACACTATGCAACAATTTTAGGGTAGTGGAGTCAAACGCAGAAGCGACCAACACAGGTCGATAGTACTGGTCTAGAGTAACAAAACCTTAAAAGGGTTTAAAAGTTAGCTCGCTTTTAAATGTTATAGCCTTTCAAAGTTGACACTAAGTATTTTTTATTTCTATTTTCTGTTTATAATAAAAACAACAATTTGAAAAAAGTATCAAGACGTTTATATCACTATATTACACTGAAATTACTAGGTAATAAAAGCATTAAAAACTGTACTAATTTGTACTGATTTTCATTGATTGCCAACGTCTAATGTACTGATTTCGCGGTTAAAAAATCTGGGAGGTTACTCTGTAGTTCGATTCGAAAGGCAGTTCTATTCGAATGCCAAATTTGATTCGAAAAGGCACAAAATGAAATCTGAACGTCAAACAAATATTAAACGAAAATGTTTTCTAGAGTATCAATCGTTCGAATTCGATCCAGGCCACATTTCTACATTAGTAAAAATGAGCATGATGGTGCCTGTCTAGACAAGGGTCCTCTCGTTGGATTCATCTCTGTCAATTCTAATTCATTTTTCATCAAGAATATATATCCAATGTGGAAATTGCAAGAATAAACATGCAGCTTGACTAGATGTTCCATATAATGATTTCTATCGCAGGGAATCGAAAAGTTAGAAACTCTCGAATACTTCCTGTGAGGCTGTTCGGATCTAGAACGGTATAAACTCAAAACCTTGGACAACCATTCCTCGGTGGAATGAAGGAGGCCCCTATCACCGAAATAAGAACTATACTAGAGTTTTGTGATCTGAAAAAATGGTTTTTGGGGTCTGTTAGAATTCATTTCTTCCTTTCTTTTCTTCTGTTACATATCTCAACCGATAGATAGATATTATGGATTTAAGTATACTGCGACCATTTGAGTCTATTGTACTCCCAGTTAAGGGTGCTATGGGCATTCAGATAGCCCAATCCTACTGAGGAATCTCAGTAGGGATTCCATAATGTGTGAGCTTTTTGTTCGATATTAGCCTATAGTATGTTTTTTACTTCTGCGAGTGCCTCACTGTGCCGGAGAATGTGCTCCGGCGTCTAGTTTTCCTTTTGTCGAAATCGACAGAGGCTGCCCTGTCTTTTGCCTTGATTTTTAAAGTACTCCTTCAGTTTGCAATACCTTGAAAGAAAACCGATGATGATTTTGAGTTGGTTTTTGTTAAAATTTAATTTAAACTGAAAATGCACCTTTTCGATTAAAATCCCCAATTAGCAGTTAAGCTTTTCTAAGCTTAGAGTTTCGGGTATTCTAGGTTGATTTTAAATAATTTTGTAGAGTTTTCCTTCCAATTCCTAGAAAAGACTCAGGACGAATGTAATTCTTGGTCGCTGCATTCTTTGCCAAGCTATAGTAGTTGTTTTTCTTACCAAATTCATTCGGAAACTCTAGTCGTTTTCGGTCTAACTTCGAGGATATCTCAAATAAGCTTAGTGCTCTGATACGGATTGAATATCTGAACAAAATAATAAACTATATACCCAAGCTCGAGGTTGGGTTGAGCACAAAGCCTTTTTGCGTGGATTTCTGCTTGGTAAATGCAAAAAGTTCTTAGACTTAAAGTGTCTGGTTTTGGGTTCGTATACTCCAGCGTCTGTTTTCAATCAGTACCATTTTAATGTATGCTGTTAGTAGTATAACTTTTAAGAGCTTCTAGAAGTTATGCTTTTAGTTTATGTCATTTATGACAAGTCTGGTTAAGTATATTACAGCAGAAATGGTTTCTAGTTCTCTGTTATAAATAATAATGGTCACAAAAGAGCGCTATAGTGCTTAAGAGATAGCAACCGTTCAACCCAACCTAACTTAGGTTGAGTTTTAGATAGAAAAAGCTTCCTACGACTTCACGGTTACAGTTATTCAAGTTTCGACAATTTTCATTGAAAGGGATACATGAACCTAAATTAGATAATAGGTTCTACTGATAGCAGCTGTTTTCACTATACTTATCGAAAAGACATGCAGGAAAGAAGGTCTTGGATCAATTTAGAATAAATTGCTAAACTCGTTTGCTATCCTATGCTAAATACTAAAGCTAATCCACTGGTGGTTAGCTCCTTATAAAAAAAAATTGTGCAGGTACTTTTATGTAATCATTGTTTTTGTTTGTGTTGTTGCAACATTTTTCCCTTGTTTCTTTTTATTTTTTTTATTTTTTATTCAGCAACTATTTACGCACACCACACGCACCTTATTGAGAATGCACCAAATCACACCAATTTCCATTGCAATCTCAAATGCTGTCAGCACTTAAAATAAGATTATCCCATATTTGTGTGCTACATTCAGACATACTCGTAAATATATCGTAAAATATATGAAGAAAACTAAAACAAGAAGTGCATGCGCCAAAAAAAGGAGCAAGCGAAAAATGTAATGTGGAAAAAGCAAGAAAAAAAAAATTATATAAAAATAAAGCTGTTTTAATTTAATTTATTATTGCTGGTGCTGCTCTGTGGTTGTTGTTATTGTTGTTGCAGCATTTTCTGCTTTTTATTTTTTGTGGACTTCACAACTTTCAAATGTGAAATAATTCTGCTCGAGCACTTGTAATTCAATCCGCTTGCATTCAATCATGTAGCTGCAATTTTAAAACAATTTTCAACTTACTCTGACAGTTTGCTACTGTTTCATCTACTCGCTGCTTGCTGCTGTACTAACAGAGATACCATGTACATTCGTACGTATGTATGTATGCATTGAGCCTTAAGCCGGCTTGCATTTTCAATGACGAATTGCTTAAGCTTGACGCTTGAATATCTTGGCTGGCGGCTAAGAGAGGCCAATAGACAGCGAGAGAGTAATGGGGGGGGGGAGAGAGAAAAAAACAGAAAAAAAGCATGAGTACCGCCACCAAGTTGGTAGCTATGTAGGTATGAGTGACTTTGGTACCAATCTGTCCATCATCATTATCGTCAAATATAACATTTTTGTTGGCCAACGGGCGGATCAGACAGACAGATAGACAAATAAATAAATAAACAAACAAACAAACAGAAGACAGATATATATAGATAGATAGACAGTAGTACCAGACATTCATACTTCAAATGTTGCTGCTTGTGCTGTCAGCAACAAAGCAGCACACCCAACTGGTCAACGCTGTTGTAGTCGTCATCATCCGAGCACACCACCTCTGCACTACTTTGTCGCTCTATACATTTGTCTGTCTGTCTGTCTGTCTGTTTGAAGCGCTTATGAGTAACTGTAGCACACAGCTACTGTAGCAGGTAGCGCGTGAGAGGCTACTATTGCAATTGCTGCTGGTTCTGCTGCTGATGTTGCTCTTGCTGCATACACCGCATGCTACAGATGCCAATGCAATTACTTTGTAATTTAAGTTATTGATTGCCACGCTGCGTTCGCTAATCTTCGATTTGGGTTGCTTGCCTTTATTTTTTTTTTTTTTTTTTCATTTTTGTTACTGATTTTTTTTCATTTATTTATTTAGTTATTTATTTTTTTTTATTTTCGTTTTTGCTTCTTTTTTATTTTTTTGTTTATTTGCTTGCATTCTGCACAGTAGCATTTAAACCTTAGAGGTTCTTTAAGACTTAGATTAGATATTTGTTCGTCGTCTTGTCGTCGCCATAATCTTAATCCAGAGCATAGTTTTGTTTAGCTTCTAACTTCGTTTTGGTCTGGCTGACATTTATGGTTAAATTGAATTTGGCGGTTTTTACTTTATTTTTGTAAAATTGTTACTTGTTTGGTCATTTGTTGTAATTTTTGTTGCTGATGTTGTTATTTGTGCAAACTGTTGCTGAATAATTGTAATCAGATTTCTGCTATGCTCGAAATTTGAATTAAGTTTTTTTGCTGATATTTGCTATGAATGCATTGAATTGAATTGATGTTAGTCTCAAAGTTCGGCAAATATAATTTAGATTTTGAAAATAGGAAGGTGCCTGGTGGGACCACCAAATTCTGTTTATTATAGTAACTACACTAAATTTTGTATTTTTCCCCTAATCATTTAGTGCTTGGCCTCCGATATTTTTTGGCCTCCGACAAAAAATTTCGATTGAAGCGAGAGTGTTTATTTAAATGTATGTGAGAAAGGGAAAATAAGGAGGAAAATATGGGTTTATAAGTATGTAGTAGAGATATCAGTCCCGGGATTCCGGGATTCACTCTAATGATTATGCTTAAAAACCCGGGGAAGGTGCTTCTCATAGAGCTACAACTTTTTAGAGCAAAATTTGTACTGATTCCGAAACCGAAAGTTTTAGGCTTTTTCATCATAAATTGCAATTTTAATCCATTTAGAGGTAAAAGTTTCATACATTCTAAAATAATTTTTCTTATAAAATTTTGCTATATATCACTGAGCAATAGAAAACCTTAAATTTAAAAAAAAAAATTATTTCTAATATACTGGTAAACTTTTTTTTTACGAAATTTTTAATTTTTCGCTTAACTTTTACTTCTTGCTGGTGGTAACTCTAAATAGTCTTCAATCAAACTCAAACATATGTCAGCCATCATTGAATAAATATCTTTCTCATTGTAAATTTCCAAAAGCATCGAAATACAGTCAACGTTCTATAATGAGAATATCCACTAACGTGAACAAATTTTTTCCCCATTGACTATTTTAAAACGTGAACAAAAATCTGAAAGCTCTAAAACGTGAACAAAATTTCTTAGAAATTATGTATAAATTTTTATGATTTTAATAGTTTCGGTAATCTTCTAGATATGAACTTAAGAGAAGAGGTAATATTTAAGGTTAATATCGTTCTGTGATAAGATCATAAAGCTTTCGTTATTTTCTTCAACAATCGCAAACGTGAACACGCTTGGTTTTTATTAGTTCACGATTTCGAGCGTTGGCTGTAGGGGGAAAAAGCTTCGTTGAGTTTATATTGGAAAATCAAAAAGTTCCATATGGGAGGAGCTAAGGGGTTAATACACCTTGAAAGATATAAGTGGTTTGGCTTTACAATGTTTATTTTGCGATTTAAAATATATTTTTAATTTAGAAAATAATAGAGGCTGAAATTTGGATTAGACATCCTAAAATTTTCACGCAAAAATATTGAAATTCAAAGGGAGCTAGGCTCGGTTTTTAGCCGGAAAAATAAATTTATTATCGGTTAGAGGAAAACTCAGTTCTAGAAGCAACAGGAAAGCTAGAAAATGTTATTTTTGACTTCCGTCGGGTATAAGTATTACGAATTGAAGAATGTACTGGCATACGTAAAAGAACGTTGAACTAGACGCGTTGTCAGCTTTTCGAATCAAAAACCAGCGAAAAAAGAGACAAATCTTCAAGTTTAGGGGACTTTGCTGACCATAAATTCTCTCCGGTAACCTCGATCAATTGCAATCTCGGTAGACACCTTTCTCTGTCATAGGAAATGCTTATTTATTCATATGGATGCGGAACAACGAACATTGAAAAAGCGTTTACACACGTTGTTCGTTCTTCATTGCAAAAATGTCAGGCCAAACAGGCAAAAATCAAGCTCACTTTGGTTTCTCTCTTTTGAAAGTTCCTTGTTGGTACATTACCACGATTTTTGCTTACACCTTCGTTAAACCACGAACGAAAAATTAATGAAATTGTGCTTGATCATTCGATTTGGCTATCAAAACCCTAAATCCGACTAAAAACCGAAAATATTTTATATTATCGTTTTGCAAAATATTTTGTTGGAATTTTTGAATCCCTTAGAACTCCGAAAAAAGTGAACTCTTTTGGGTCAGTGGAAGCTGTCTCTCATAGGACCTTTAACTTTATATTAAATATTTACGATACACTGCGGTTGAACTTCATGTAAAAGGTGAGGAAAAAAGGTGAGGAAAAAATGTAAAGAATCTTCGAAGAGGCAAGGAGGAAAATATGTTGTGGGTGAATTTTTAAAGTTTTTAGACTTTATTCTGAATATCTGTAGCCTTTGAAATAAAGTGGTATGTACTTTATATTTAATTTTGGTTGAATTTAATTTTGAACTTGTGGCAGATACAAGATTTAGATCTGTTTTTTGGTAATAATTAAATTAAACGTTTTTTCAGAGGAAGGAACGGTAAACTGCTGTAACTCTGTTCATATTTACATTTTGAGACATATTTTCACATTAATTTAAATAATGAACAACGTTGAATGAAATATGAATTAAATTTTGTTAAGTTTGCGTAGCTCAACGTGCACCAATCCCAAAAAACATGGTCCATTATTCAAAAAAGTTCTGAAATTCGAATGATATAAAGCAAGAATCATAATAATAATCATATTTGACCTACAGATGGCGCACTCGCACCTATAATGACATACAGATGGCGTATGCTCATATGGTATAAGGGCCGTTGAGTGTAAAAGTGATGTAAGAGGTTTCCGCAAGCAGAATGATTTTACCCTCATTCAATTTGCAATTTGAAAAGTAGGACAAGTTTAGGTTCAGCTGAGTTTTATAAAGCTGCATGTGCAGAGGGAAAATAAATGCCATAACTACTCTATTTTGTACAGCATTTTTAAAATTTAAATTATTGATTTACACCACTTTAATAATACTTATACATATTTCATGCATTCACCCGCCATCTGTCTGTCACCAGCACATATATTGACTGCGAATGAAACAAAATCTGCCATTTCCGTTACCACAGCTAACATTTCCAATTCCGTTAACATGGCAATGACTTGAGTAAACTTCAGCTCTCAAACAAATTTCAATAAGTAGCCAAAGAAGTTTCACTTCAAAAAACAAACAGCTCTAGAAAGTATGCCTGGCATTTGGGAGTATGCCTGGCATTTAAAGAAAAATTTCTTACCTTCGTAATCATTACAGACGATACTCCAAAGTTCCAAGATCATTTTGAATCAAAATCAAAAAAAAAGCCAAAGCGTCTATTTTTCCATAAAAAAAAATCTTCATAGCCTCTTCCTCCACAACTCCTCGACGGTACTTATTTTCTATAAATCTTCTCATTATTACTTAACTCATATATTAATGTATTGAAATCCTTAAACTTACGTGGAACATTATTAAAGCACCACAAGCTTATTAGCCACAAATTGAAGCAACACCTTTAATGTAACAACAAATTGCGACTTTATTATAGTTGGTGCAGAGGCTCAAATGAACACATACTATATAGCTTGAATGGACATAACTAGCTATATATTAAGCTGAGCTGTACATATGTTTACATACGAGTATATGTGTATATGTAGTTTAGTCTGATTATTTTCCCGCTTTTAAATTAATGAAGTGTAATGTAGGTATTTGTGGTTGGCTGCAATTGCCAGCAGCAAACACCATCGTAGAATGCGGCAAATGATGAAGACATTTCTTTGCGCTAAAGTTAAAACTATAATAATAATAAGTATAAAACACACATACATACAATATGCAGTTACCAACTACTTGCGCATGCTTATAATATATATTTATATATGTACATATATAAAAATGTTAAATAAAAGATAAGAAGCAGCGCAGAAACGCGGTGTGGCGCACGAGCAAAAGCTCGTTGCAAACGTTTGTCGTTTGCTGTTTGCTGCTATTTTGCAAGTCTAATCAAATAAATTAAAAAAATGTAGATATGTATAAGTTGTTGCCAGAGCAAAAACTAGGCGTATATGTTGTAACTAACTAGGTAACAATTTAGTTTGCTCTAGCTGCTGGAGCTGCTGCTGCAAGTGAGTCATGATGTCGGCTTATTTGTTGCACTTCCATTTCCAACTCTACTACTTCATCTTACACTTCTGCTTCTTCATCTCAACACAAACTCAATTAAATGCTAAATTATGCGTTTGCGACATTTTTATCGCGAATGCGAGCAAATGCGACAAAGTAACTTTTGATTTCCATTTTGTTCATAAATTATGCTTAATGCCTACAGGAACACATGTTTCTGTTTAGGTGGACTGTGGTTCTGGTTAAGAGACTTGACTGCGGCTATTACTATGGTTAACTTACCAATTGGTAGCAACACGCATCGAAATGACTCTATTTGTGGCAATAAACATTTTCAATTTCTTTTTTTTTTTTTTTTTAGGTTTGTATGATTAAAGTCAGACTAAGTATACGATAGAATAGAGGAAGGAATAAATGTAGAGCTTTAAATGCTATAGTGCAATATACTGTATACATATGTACTTCATACTTTATAGTATGTTGCAGCAATAAGGTGCTAACTAGCTGCAACGATAAAAATAAATAAAAGCAGATCATTTGTGTTGTATTGAAGTAAGCAGCAACTGCTGCAGTTGTATTGAAGTTATTTACTTCAATGATAATGTTGTTGAGGTAGTTGTTGTTGTTATTGGTATTTTTGCTCTTATAGCACCGATTATAATGGTGGGAATGTCGTTGTCTTTTAGGGTTATAAGCTTCATTTGAGTAGTAGTTAGTTACAATAAGCAGTAGAAAATATTGATGTGCAACATAAAACATTCATTAAGGTTTATTGTCGCCGATATCGCGCACATGTAGGGAATTTTTACAAAATTAAGTAACCTTTTATTTTTGTTTATTTGCTAAAAGAACAAGAATTATATGTAGCTTTAGTTTGTGTGTGTAAGAAATATCAATATAAAAAAAATATTACCCTGAAATATATAAATTATCTAGAAAAAAATACTCTAGATCAAGGTATGTGTATAGGTCTGGTAATATCCACATTCTCAGGTACTTGGATGCTACGGAGTTTCTACGGAGTTGAATTTCGTTGTATTTTCGTTGCATCAAATCATTTATAACAACCCTTTTCCAACTTCCCAGTAGAACGAAAATAGATAGCAACTTGACAATTAATAGGTTAACAATTGACAATGGTGCGAAAACGCACCACTAAAAGTGTAATTTTTTATCTCTCCTGGAGAAGTGGAGAAAATTAATTTTATAAACGAGTGAACTTTTGAAGTCATCTGTATTTGATTGTATAAAATCCAAGTTACGCAACGAAGTTGATGACCCCCTCCCCCATGTAACACTTCTTTACAAATTGTCGGACCCCTCCCCCCTCGCGCGTTACGTAATATGTGAATGATCCCTAAATGCTGATAGTTACCTTAACCTTCATGTTAGAATAACCTCCAAGTGGTCGGTTATTGGTATCTTAGAGTTGTACTGCAAAGGCACTAAGGTCAGCTGCAAAGCAAAACACAATGCTACCAAGGCCGCATAGGTCTCTGTACGTTTTAAAATATGCTCGGTAAGGAGTCTCCAAACTGGAATGCTGTTTTGGAGATATAAAGTAATTATTCAACCCAACTTGACATATGCGTAACTAGTCTAGTGACATGAAAGAGATAAGTGATACACAACTTAAAACTCCATAAGGTAAACAAATCAGCTTGTGTAGGCATTAAAAGAGCACACCATTGTGTTCTAGAAACCTTGCTGTTCTTTAATATAATCAGAAATTAAAAAAATTATAACCTAGAAATTTAAATCATAAAATTCAATTTGCCATAATTCAACGAAAAATTATAAGATCGGAATAAGTTAAAAACACTGTGCCACAATTTGTCGCTTCACAAAATAAAATGTCGAATGCAGACATTTTTAAGAGTAATTCGGAGTTGCTGATTCCGACCCTGTACTCAGATTTTCTTTATCACGTCTAGGATTCCCGCCATGGAGACCAAACCCCATAATTTATATATGGGACATTCTCTGTCAACGGCAGACGTTTTTGGGAAGTTTTCTGATGACTTGGGACACGTGAGACACGAAAAAAAGTTTTTTGGGACTTTTCATTTTTTGAGGTTAGGGACGACACGTAACATTTCCCGTGGAAAATAATATTAGGTTCATGTTTATCAACTGAAATTACACAAAAAAAGCTTTTCCTGTCATTTTATGATGACTTTGGTAAGCGTAAGACCCGAAAAACAGCCTTTTTGTACCTTTTTTGAGGTTAGGGACAACACGTAACATTTCCCGTGAAAAATAATATTAGATTCATATTCAGCGAAAAAAAATATATAAAAAAAGGCCTTATCTATTCTTTTATGATGACTTGGGTAAACGTACGCTTGATAAAACTATTCATTTAAGGTGAGGTGGTAGACTTGCAGCCGCCATATTGGTCCGCCATCATGCCAAATCCAAAAAAGCATTTTGGCTTTCGAAACTAGAGATAATAAGCTTTCATTTGAGCTGAAATATGCCATAAAATACCTTAATCAATTTTAAAAAGGGGGGTGGGGGAAGAGGGTCTCGCGTTGACAGAGAATGTCCCATATACATAATATCAAATATAGGCCAAAATCACTATTTTTGCACTTTCACGTTAGGATATCTCAAAAAACCAAAGCCAATTGAGAGATTTTGACCTCGGATTTGGATTATTTTTTGATGGAGAATATTTTCTCCGAAGAACATATAGTATGTAACTAAATTAAGCAAATAAAGGGGCATTTTTGGGATGTGAAAAATAGCCAAAAATGGGGTCAAGTTAAAGCCATTAGCATGGTTAAGTTTTAACACATCCAGTTGAACAACAGTGCAAGCAAATCAGATAAAACCTTCAGGTTCCAAAAGGGTCTTGAAAGTACAGAAATCAAGATTTTTCAAAACTGTTTGGCCGAAAATTTTTTCAAATTCTTAAAACCAAAGCCTAATTATAGGTTTCGCGTTCGTTTGCCCGGTATAATCATATCTCGAATTGTGGCTTCATATAACACCCAAATGGGTGGGTAAGGGGGTTGGAGAGATGTTGCTGTTTAAATAATTTTTTCCTCCCTTCCATGACAAACAGCTTTCTTTTAGCTATGAAACATGTACAAGGTAAAATAAAATAAATTTAATGATACAAGTTCATGTCAAAAGAAATTGGACACATTATACCGCATTATGTGTCCATAGCTCTAACCTCTTTTGCAAGCATTCAGCAATATAAATACCCGTCGTGATTAACTCAGAAATTACATACGGTTGGTTTCTTTAACCGCACACACCAGAAATTTCTTACGGAGCTCGGAATTTTTTCTAGTTCTGTACCTTTTAGGCACATTTTCCCACTGATCCGCTACTAAAAAGTTGTTGCCTGGAAGCTGCGAAAAGTCCGCCAATTCATATGTTTCGTCATCCACGATGCAACACTGAAATTTTGTTAAAAAGTGTGCCTGTAGTTTTGTTGTTCTATTGCTTGCGTCAATGTTTTTCGTAGCATTTTGATCTGGGACTTTCTGAATTTTATGCGATTTAAGTCCAGCCTCCCTTTTCTCTTTCTTGTCAAATTATTCAGAGCAACTGCTTTTTAGGATTACTTTTCTGCCCGAAGCAATTGGATTTTTATGGAAAATGTCTTTGACATGTTTAGTTCTGTGTAGTCCCTACTACTACTTATGGCACAATAGCCCATGGAGAGCCTAGGCCGAGCTTTCCGCATCCATTCATGTTGTGGGAGTTATATTTGTGCACGAATGGAAGGGACCTACAGTTTTATGCCAAATTCGAATGGCAGAGTGAAAAGCTTTTCATAGGCAATTTTTACTCTTGGCAGTTTGTCATTGCCATTGCCAAGAGGTGGTAACGTGTGGAAAAATTTTTATTTCCTATTTTTGATTCTACGAGCGTGCCGAGATTTGTACCCGGGTAACTCTGCGTAGCAGTCCAACACACTAACCACTAGGCTAGGGCCACCACTGTCCTGTGCAGTCTCCCGGTCCACATTTTCTGTCAGATCCCGTCTTTCCAGTTTTGGCAATTTTTAAGTGACTCCATTTTGGATTTTGTTGAAAACGTTCATAATGACGATTTTTCGAATTTCAGGTGGAGTATTCCTTTTCTTCATCTTTTCTTTTCTTTGGCTTCATCTGTCATTAAAACAACAGACGATGATATGCTATTTTTTTTTTATGGGACACTTCTAGCAAAAGTAGAAAGTAAAAAACTATGTGACAATTTTTTCGTGCGCACTCCTTATTACAGATTATCCAGCTCATCTCAAGGCCATAGAGTAATCAATAACACTGTGTGCAACAGCCAAAATCAAACTAGCGATTTGACATATAGTTTTCAGTAATTTGGGGCCGCTGAGCTCGAATCTGAATACTTTTTGATAAGCAAACTTTTTCTCAAACACTCTATACTACTTTTATCATTCCTTTATAGGTTAGGTTAGGTTTAGTGGCACACTTAGGCCAAATACGGCCCGTTGTGTTACCACGTGCGTGCTAATATTCATCCACCCCCTTTAACAATGAAAAACCAAGATTGATCGAACCACTTAGACTTAGTTACATAATTAAGTAGGTTCTCTAGGTCAGTTGACCCCAAGTCGGGCAGGTCGTCTAGAAAATATTGACACAGGGCATTTTTCCTACAGATAGCCAAAGCCGGGCAAAAGCATAAGAAGTGTGAAAGGTTTTCCTCCTCCTCTTCATCCCTGCAACTACTGCAAAAGTCATTCGAGGGCGCACCCAATCTAGTTGCGTGCGCACCTATAAGGCAATGGCCAGTTATTACTGCCACGGCTTTGTAAATTTGTCATCTACTGAAAGATAGTAGCTTCTTAGAGCGTTTGGGGTTGTACTCTGACCATACCTACTTGGTGATTTTGCATGTGTGTCCTGTCTGCCATCTCACCTACGCCTGGTTCAAGAACTCCGTTTGAACGTTAAGCTTGCAGGTTGTCAGTGGGATGCCTGGGTAGTTTTTGAATTGTAGCATCGGCATTTGTGTGCCTAATCCAGCTAGTTCATCAGCTTTATTGTTTCTAAGTATGTCACTGTGACCTGGAACCCATACAAGGTGTACGTTGATAGCAGGTTTACTGTCGCTGAAAATGAAGATATCATGGGCTGATACTTTATTTCATTTCAGCCAGTTCGCTACTACCTGTATAGCAATGACCTCACCTTGGAAGGAGCTGCAGTGGTCAGGCAGACGAAAGGATAAGCTTAACCCTAACTATTCTGAGAAAACGAAACCCCCTCCCCTACCCATCCATCCAGTTTGGATCCATAGGTGTAAAAGTACACCGCATCCTTCTACTGGCATCGACTCTCAATCATATCCTCTCTTGATGGAATTGAAGTGATAAAGTGGTTGTCGAAAGGATGTAATCAATGTTTTTGGATAAAGTAGTGAATTCCGAAAGAATTTTGGAATGTCCTACAAATGGTTCAGACCAGGGACTGACTGAATTTAACCGAATAGCCGAGTTGACTGCGACCTGTGAATAACAATGATGCAGTTCTGTGAACCTTGCCCAAAGCCTTAAGGTGGACTTCTTTTTCATTCTTTTATATTGTAGGCAATATTGTTCAAAGCTGTACTTAAAAACCTCCCAAAATTTGGGGTATGGAGCTTAGATGGAGGATTCTTGTGTTCACAAAAAATTTGCTTCTTTTTCTAATAAACAGCTTTTTTATAGAAACCAAAAATCATGATTTCATGTACCGTTATCTCAAAAAACTGACGTGATGGAGCAAAATGGACTTCAGATTCGAGCTCAGCGACCCCAAATTACTGAAAACTACATGTTAAAACGCCAGTCCGATTTTCGCTGTTGCACACACCCAGAAAAATACTCATCTCTAGAACAAAGAAAAAGTTTCCTCAATTTAAATCCACGAAAATTTCTCTCGTTTTAGTAAATTTTCCCCAAAATGAAGAAAAATGTGCTCCTTTCATGGAACGATGGTGTTCAATTTGAAGTAAGTTTTTTCTTCATTTTTGGAAATTTAATTGCGGTGCTGCCCACCAATTGAAATCAAATCCCAAGTTTCAATGAAATTGTTAAAACTAAAATTAAAGAAAAGTAAGATAAAAAACTAAATAAAACACAAGAAAATATGGGTGGGGTGAATGGGCATCTTCAAATATAATTTTTTCTAAAACTTAGTCCTTACAACGCGTCTCTGCATAAAATTTTAACTCAAGAGCTTTTAATAATTACTTGGTCCATTGTTAATATAAATGCGCATGGAACAATGGACGTTTCCATAAACCTGTTTTTTCCAAAATTTAGTCGCACCAGCATATAAAAATTCAAGCACCATTTGGCTGCAAAAATAAGTATCAAAATACCATAAAAGAACAAATTACCTTATTTAGAATAAATTACCTTATTTAGAATAAAATAAGGTAATTAAACTTACATACTATTTTTGCATAAAAAACGAAAATGTAAGAAAGAGACGAATATACCAAAAATGTTCTCCATACAAAATTTTTGTATATACAAAAAACTAGCTTTACTCTTTTGGCCTTAGCAGATATTCGCGTATGCTTTGTTTTTCTTTTGAGTCGGCGTCTCTATTTCAAGCGAAGTGGTTTATGGCTATTGATATAATTTTTGAAAAAAAAAATATTTATATATATTATGAAAAAAATAGAATATATTCAAAAGATATAAATTTCAATAAAGTTCAATTTATAATTTGTTGGTGGCCATAAGGATCTTTTGATCATTTCAAGGCGACGATGCCTGTAGTGTATGTAAAAATACATATGAATGTAAACCTTAATTCTTATTAAAAATAAAATAATAAATGAATACAAGTAAAAAAAACATGATTTCTATGCCTTTTAATTAAAACAAAATTGTAGAAAATATTCCATAAATTGAGGATTTCTTTTCCAAAAAGTAAATTGACTTTAATCTATGGAAAATTATTCCTCAAACTGAGGAAAATTTTACCTAAATTATATACAATTTCTCATATTTGAAAAATATTTCCTCAACTGAAAGAAACTTTATATAAAAGGTTTTTTTTCGACTTTCGAATTTAGCTGTTACTCCTTAGTAGCCCGATTTTTCATTTTATCAACAGAATATTTCCATTGAAGGGTGTGTAGGGTATTAAAAGTTTGGCCGCATCCGAAATTCGCTATAAATTTTTCGATTTTTATGTTCAAAATTCGGAACCACAAAAAAATTTAGTTTGTTTCATCTAAAAATTATAGTTTCATTCGTGAAACATGACTTGATATGGAAATCTTAAGTTTCTTATATCTTTACATACACAATTTAACTCCAAATCTGATATGCCAAAACTTCAACAAAAAAAAAAAATCAAGGTGTGCTCTAAACTGTTTTTAAGTTTTTTTTTTGCTTTTTGATAGGCACTTAAGTTAAACTTTAAATTTCACTTAAATCTTCAACACAAATATGCTTTAATTTAATCACGTGCCAATGGCAGAAAACATTAACATCATGCTGAGATACCGAAATTGAGATAAGAAGCTGAAGAAACAAACACGCAAACAAATTCATTCACACATGACAACATTTTTTACTGAGTGTGTGTCAGTGCGTTAAACGAGATCAAAAATTAAATCATAGCAACAGCAGCAGCAGCAAATTATGAAAGTTGTAGCAACATTTGCAAGCAACTTAAAATTCTTTTCAAATTTAGATTAATCCGGTGTGCTGCTACAAATACATAAAACTACATAACTATTTGGAATAGCAATGCACAACTACATAACTAGTTTCATAGTATTATTTACATATAAAAACTAAATATAGATTAAGATTTAATTTAAAAAAAAAAAATTTATATGTATAAATTTTAAGCAAGTAATTAAAATTATGACAACTGCTGGTTTCATCATTCTTTTTACCGGAATTAGCATTAGCTTTGGCTGCTGCTATTCAATGAAAGCATTTTCTCTGCGCAAATTAAGTTATCAAGTTTAAAAATTGTGCAAGTGCAATAAAAATTTAAAACAGTTTCTAAGCACACAAATATACACAGCAAAAAAAAGAAAAAAAAAAACGCTAAAGCTACAACCAACTTCTTCTGCAAAAAGATTTGCAACTCACATGCCAAAATGTAGAAAATTTTCCCACAGTTCTTGTTGCATGGTATGGTGGTGTGGCATGGCAATGTTGCCATGTATACATACATGCTATATACGTACAAGTATGCAGCATGTGCATTATGCGGTATTTGCTTCAGTTGTATTCATTGCTTCCTAGCTAGTTGCACTTGCTGTTCATTCATTTGGTTTGTTGGTTGCTGTTTCTGCTCACAGCTAGAAGTTAAATTTAGGTTCATGTTTCCTTGCCTATAGATGGCGAGAGCGTATATTAGGTGAAACTGGTTTTCATTGTTGTTAGATTAGCGCGAAAAATTTAATAAAGAAAATCATATTTACTCTATGCGATGTGAATAGAGTAGAATATTGTTGTGCTGCTTCTAGTAAGTAAAATATATAAACTTGAATAATAGAAGAGAAGTCTGAGCTGAACAGAAAAAAAATATAAGTGTGGTAGAAATATTACTCTATTAAAATAATTCCAAATAGCAGTGAGGATTAGTGAAACCAATTCTAGAAAAATGTTATAATTAATATGTGAATTTATGCTAAAAAGTAAAACAAAAGTATCAGAGTATGATTGTTGAACCCACTATAATTCTTAGAGTTTTAAATGGGAGAAATGGGAGACCAAGTCACATACAAAAAAAGAAAGTTGTTGTTATCCCCTTCTAAAAACTAACCTTGGTTTATTCTATGACGATTTCCAAAATCTTTTGCCTTTAGCGGTTGTATTTAGTGATGGGGAATATTATTTTTGACTAATGAGTGAAAACTATCGACTAAACAAATCATTAAGGTTTGGCTTTTCGTCATTCGATGACTTTAAGTCCCCTGAATCCGACGGCATTTATCCAATCATGCTAAAGCGGGAAGGGACAAATCTTATGAAGGTTCTGGAAAGGATCTTCTACGTCTTTGGCTCTCGGTTAAAGTTGTATTTATTTTTAAACTGGGAAGGGATATCTACGATCCACCGAAAAGTTTCCAACCGATAAGCTTGACATCGTGTTTGCTTAAAAGTGTGGAACGCATGGGCGAGAAGTACATCAGGCTAAAGGTTCTAAACCAAAATCATTACAATTCTCGACAGCATGCTTACCAAAGTGGAAAATCCTGTTAATCAGTTCTTCACGACTGTGTTAGCACAGTTGAACAAGGGTTGAAAGCAGGGAACTACACCGTGGGAGTGTTTGTCGATATCGAAGGGGCTTTTGACAACGCTACCTTCGACTCGATGTGCTCTTCGGCCAGACAATATGGTGTTGAAGAAATCATCATTCGATGGATTCATGCCATGATATCCAAACGGCTTCTTATCATGGGGGGAGAAAACGTAGACAGTGTTACGGTCGAGGTTGAGAAAGGATGCCCCCAAGGGGGCGTACTCTTTACTCTTTTATGATGCTTCGTGGTGGACTCCCTTCTTAATGATTTGCAGAAATTTAGAGCTCACATCCAAGCGTATGCTGGCGATGTATGCGTGCCAAACTCGGGACGGTCCTTACAGATGGTGTGCATCTTGCAAAATGCAAGAAGTCTTGGACAAGATCGAGGTTTGGTGCGATCTGCAGGGTCTTTCGGTGAATCCTGGTGAAAGCACCTTAGTTCTCTTCACCAGGAAACGCAAGAAAAATGGCCTCTTATTACCAACAATGAAGGGAGTAACACTGCAGTTGTCTTCTGAAGTTAAATATTTTGGGGGTAACCTTAGATTGCAAACTATTATGGATGACGCACGTTGAGCTGAAGATTTCGAGTGCACTAAAGGTTTTCAGGCAGTGCAGGCGAGCTTTCGGCAAGATTTGGGGTCTGAATCCAGCTCTGTTATACTGGGTATACATTGCTCTTGTGAGACCTATTGTCACGTATGACAATAGGCCTCTG
This sequence comes from Toxonevra muliebris, assembly GCA_963691655.1. Classification (NCBI taxonomy): domain Eukaryota; kingdom Metazoa; phylum Arthropoda; class Insecta; order Diptera; family Pallopteridae; genus Toxonevra; species Toxonevra muliebris. Next base: position 55,199,036 of record OY829326.1, read on the forward strand.
TAGTATGGTGGAGACGAACTTTGGTTAAGTCCACAGTATCCTCTCTGACCAGGCTTTCGAGAAGTGTGTGCCTAGGTATCACTGGTATAATGTGTACTACATCTGGTGTTGCCCTCAATGCTTTGCTTGACTTGCTTCCTCTGTATCTTTAAATCGGTAAAGAAGTGATGAGAGCGCCTTTAGACTCCGGTTAAATGGAGCCTGGCATGTCGAGGCGGATGTAGGGCACAGTATGATATACCACCAGTTGTCAGTACAGTGCCTACTGTTCTTGATGCCCGTGGACAATCATGTGTCTTGCATCTGTTTCGGAAGAATATATGATGTCAGGTTCCCGGAACGTGATCAATGGTTAAGTCCAGAGGTAGTACTCCGAGTTCTTCGTCATGTCTTCTATACCGACGGATCCAAAACCTCAAACGGTACTGGATCCGGTTGAAACTTGAACGATGAGACCAAGTACTCTTTTTCCACAGAACAGATGGCGTCAGTCTTGCTAACGGAGGTTTTCGCTATCCTAGACATGGTGGGCAGGATAATTGAGAAGAGATGGTGTGGGAAGTGCATAGCTAGTGCAGTGATAGCCCTTTTTAAACCTGTCAGCTCCTAAAAATTGGTCAGCGAGTGTAAAGCAAAACTAAATAGTGTTGCAAAAAAAAAAAGTTATGCCTTATATGGGTTCCAGGACATTGTGGTATTACAGGAAATGAACTAGCTGATAAACTAGCTAAAGAAGGCTCTGCAATTACACAATGGGGTCCGGAACCTTTTGTTGGCGCAAGTTCTGGGGAGATCATGCGTGAGATCAACGATTTTGTGGGTTCTATCCATAGAGAAAGTCCGAGCTTTATTACTGCAGAGCCGCAAAGTGCTTCGTGAGGCAACCTAACAGGAAATCTGCTGAATTTCTTCTGAAACTCAGAGGAAAGGATCTAAGATTACGGATGGATGTCATCACCGGGCATAACACAAGTGATCAGCACATGACCAACATGGGCGTCATCACCGATCCAAACTGCCAATCATGTCTTGAGGACGATGATAATACGGCGCATTATCTTTGTAGCTGTTCGGCGTTCGCGAGAATCAGATTAAGGATGTTGGGTAGTGATGTCTTGAGTATGAATAATGTCCTTACTCTCTTTCTTCCTGAGCTTCTAAGGTTCATCAGTGAAACAAAGAAGTTCGAGGTCGAGGGACCCTAGACCTTTCTTCTTTCCAATTATCCCCACATAACTTTCCTGTCTCTCTACTCTCTTCTACTGGTTCTATCCTTGGGTATAGCACAATGTTCCCCGTGACTAAGTGCTTTGGTTAAGTCCAGCCCATCTTCAACTCTAAACTCTAAACGAATTTTGTACTGCGAGGTGCGTTCTTGAAATACTGTGCAGCCAATCACTTAGTTGCTTTGGTACAAAGATGAGGGTTTGGTATGAAGTTTCAAAATTAAGATTGCATGAGCATTTCTCTTGAATTGAAGCAGAACTTAGTTGATGATTTTCAACTATGACCGCTTTGGTGTCAGTATAAAGAAAAAATGCACCAAGAGTTGAAATCTGGAAATGCAAGAAATTTCTAAATAAATTAATGAAACAAATAAAAAATTGTTTACCGAAAAATCCTCAGTTTTTTTGTTTACTACCTTTCTGATTAGCTTCGATGCGTCTTCTTTACAGTTTGCTATTAGTCTGCTTTAAAGTTCAAACTTTATTTTATTTTCTAAATTATTCGCAACTTTTCAGCATACTGACTACATCAATTTCCTTGTTTTTCACCATTAAATCAAACTAACTTTTAAAAAATTTTCAAAGCGCTTTTGCTCACTTCACTTCAGTACATGAAAGTATCACTTTCCCCAGTGCTCAAATTAAGTCATTTGTACTGCACTAATTACAACTAAACTACATGCTTTCAATTTGAAAACACAAGTACAAAATATTGCAACATTTGCACTTGTGTGCTAAAAAGTAAAACGATAAATTGCAACAACAGCAATTTCAAATAAACAAACAAACACATTTTCAACACTTTTTTCCATACCAACATTATTATTATTTTGTCACAAATTTGTCCGCCTTGTGTAATGTATATGCGTATTTCTCCCCTCTCTTCCCCTCATGTCGGCAGTTGGCTATAAACATATATAACTAATTCGTTTTTCTGCTAAACCATTTCTAAAGTGTGTGTGTGTGTTTTCTTTTTGTTGTGTTTTTGAAAACGCAACGACAAATTGCTCTGTTTTTGCCAACAAATGGTGGACACCAACCAACCACCATGGTAAATATGCCATATATGGAGCAAAGCGATATTTTTTTCCTGTTGCTGCTTTTTGCTGCTTACCACATTTGCTCCACTCTACTTTTTCGTATGCACTTTTCGTTTTTGTTGTTGTACATTTTTTTTTTTTTTCGTTTAAAAGCAAATTGCTGAATTTATTGCACCTCGTAAAGAATGGTGTAAAGTTATGTGCGTGAAAGTATTGCCAAGCGACATAAATTATTGCCGTGAGGTCTTTAAAAATGTAACTTCAACATAAAAATAAAAATGTTATGTTATTGTATATATGTATATGTATAGTACATACTCATACACACATGCTAACATATAAACATGTAACAAGAACCAACAACAACATGCTGTTAAATATTAAACAATGGACAAACATTTTTGCGGTTATTTTTCCTACAAATTGTTGCAAATTTGTTGCACTTAATTTTGTTTGTTTTTTTTTTTTTTTTTTGCTATTGTAGAAAAACAAAATTTACTTCCAGCTTAATTTTTACTTGTTAAATAGTAGTTCAAGATTTATGTAGGTATACAAAAAAAAAAAAAAATAAAAATCTTTTAGTGGGTTTGTTTCTGCAGTCTTTTGTTTCCCTTTCAAGTTTTTTCAATTAACTTAACTCTCTACTCTTCATAATAATAAATTTTATTGAGCAACAATACCAATTCAATTAGAGCGAAACCTATTTACTAAGCAAACACTAGCTCTTTCCAAGAATACAATGTGGAAACTTAATATCAATCATAAGAAAAACTGCATAGCTCTCTAAACATACATAGTACTTGCGCAACTATAAGTAAATAAGTAATCAAATTGGTAAGGAAGACGCTCGCAGGAAAACAAATAATAATTTTCAACAAAGAACGAGAAGCATCTCAACTATAGTGCCACAGTGCCTCCCCAAACATGATATAATCGAGAAATATTACTTTGAAAAACACTTCCATACTGCATTTATTAAGAAAAAACATTTCAATCCTCCTTTAAGACATATTAAACTGGCACACAGACAGATTGAGGATAGAAGTAGAAATTGATAAATAGGTGTATTGTCCAATAATCAGACGCTTAGTGTTTATGAAAATATCATCAAATATCTTCCAAGCTGAGATCTTTGCCTCAATGCAGTAACTGAGAACGTAGTTGTAGAGGCTATCAAGCCACACAAATAATAGAAGAATCTCTAGATCTACTGAATAGGATTTGTAAACTGCTATCAAAGTCCTAGACTCATTAATAATAACTGCGAAATAGTTGGATCAATGTAGAAGAGAACTTGTTTCACTATATTACTCAGAGCAATGGTAAATCTGGAAATCTTCAATGGAATGAAACCGAAACCAAAACCGTAACCGTAACCGTTTAAAACCGTTTCATTTTTCAAAACCGAAACCGTAACCGAAACCGTTATTTTCATCTGAAAAAAAAACAACACCGATTCAACACTGGAACCGGTTCAAATCGGTTCGGCATCAACCAAAATTTGACCGAACTTTTTAATCCAATTATTCCTAAACAAATGTGATTAACGTGTTTAAGTTTATGTTCTTGAATTTTAGAAAATTTTTTGCTTCTTCTGTAAAATTTCAAAAATGCATGTTAGGGCTTTAGAAAATTGAGGCAGCGATATGTGACTTGCATTTTTTAAGTTTTGTTCTTCTTTACTTCAATGTTAAAAAAAAAAAAAAAAAAAATTAATGAATATCTATATTTTACTGTATGTATCGACATCGACTTTGGTATCGGTATTGGCCAAATTTTTTCGGCATCAGTTCGGTAGTCGCCCGGACTCTATATGTATAATCATTAAATTTCTGCAGTGAAGAGTTAAGCATATATGATTCAGACATGTTTTCTTAATTTTAATGTTGTGAACAATGTTTGCAAAACATAGAAGATTACTAGTTATTTAGTAAATAATCTCATGTGTGATTGTCTAACGTAGTTGATCACTTTCCTTCGAATCCGTAACCGGAACGAAACCGTAACCGGAACGAAACCGAAACCCGAATGAATGTTGCAGAACGAAACCATAACTGAAACCGAAACACTTGACAAAACCGAAACCAGAACATTATAATGATTCGGTTTCATTTCTTCCATTTCATAGAAATAATTTCCAAAAAAATGTAAAAATCTCAAAAGAAGATATCAGGAAGAACGCTCAGCCACCCCTTTAGATCCATCATTGCCTCAGATCTGTGGTCTTACTCTTAAAATTATTTTCTAGCTTTACACTACAATACTTAGACCTAATGCAGCTAATACTACTTTTGACTGCGAGCCTAAAGTCCTGCAGGTTATCATCAAACTAAATAAACTAATGAAGCTTGCATGTCTCTGGGGTCTCGTGTACGACTCCCAACTAGGGTATGGTTTTTTATCTATCATTCCGATTGGAATAGTTAGTACCCTAACTTTGGTCCTAATTGGTATATAGACTGTTCAAAAATGTATAATGGTTAAACAGTAGAATCAAAATCCCGCCTAGCCTAGTGTTTTCATGCCGAAATATATGCAATAGAGACAATGGAGTCAAGGAAGAACTTAAAAATTGGTTTAAAGAGGCAGATAGATATCATTTTTAGTTCTCAAACCCAAGTTGCCCTGAAGATGCTATTGTTGTAAAATATTTTCCTCGAAACTGGTAAAAAAAATGTTTTGGCAGCCTTTAACCCTTACGCTCCCTTGAGTTTCTGACAACTGGGCTTATGACAAAGCTACCTATGAACTTTCCTGGCAAGGCTATTTTTCTTTTGACTGGGCTGAGCTTCTCCTAATTTCTATTCTTTAGAAATGACTTTAGTTCGCTCCCTTTGGTCTTAACCAGTCCTAAAGTCAACCAGTCTTAATTGGACCTTTTGACTGCTAGTAGACATTGCATCTGAAAATTATTTGCTCAGATATTGCGTAAATACGATAGGTATGTTTGAATTTTCCTCTATGCTTAAAAGATGACGAGGCGGTAACTCACGCTCTGTGAGAATATTTTATCTTGGCTCGGCATAAAGAGGATTATCCAGTAGCTAATGTCTACCAGCCAAGAATATGTTCTAGCACAAACTATATTTCAGGCCACAGTGCCTTGATATTGGGTCTTCCCTAATAACTAATAATAACACTATGCGGCAAAATTCGACTTGTTCTTTCACATGGCGTTTGGCTCTTACTCTAAATCAAGAAGTAGTTCTTGGGAATGCTGAATTTACATTTTTCCTAGATTAGTAAGGTTTTGAACTTTTTACTAATTAACAAAAAGTAGAAAAAAATATCGGATCCTTGTAAAGTTAGACTTGTTTGAAATATAATAAAGTGCGAAATTTTTGCAGTATTATTTAAAAATTTTAACAACCAGATAACTCTAAGTGAGTGAGTGGTCAAATTTATGCCCGCCTCCTCGAAGCACTTAGTGCGAACACACCCTGAGCAATGCATCCAACGACGAACGATACTGCGTTCATAAGCCAAAAACCATATCGACAGGTCCCAATGGTGATGAAGACGGAGATCCAGTGGATTCGGCGGATGCGGACTTGCACCAAACACATAATACTCAAATTCTGGAGCCTTACTGGAAGCCAGTTAGCCCTTAGACGCCGATTCTCATTTTAGAGAGACGGCCTGCACACACCCGCATATGTCTGGATGCGGTAGTAGCAGCCCTATCACTAAACAAAGGAATGAAGGTTAACTCCCTACAGTCTCGAAAATAACTTGCTATCGAATCGTTTTAAATGCCTCGAATACCACAACAACAACAAACGATGACGACCTTTGGCTATGGTATAATGACTACGATTGGATTTTGGAATATTAAGACGCTACGTGACAGTGATAATATCAGTCCTAACATGAACTCTAGGTTAATGCAAATGGAACGCAAAATGCTTCACCATAAAATCGGCATTCTCGGGCTTAGCGAAACACGGTGGATGGGCGAATACAAGTCACCAATTAACAACACTGTACTGTTGTACTTCAACAAATAGATAGTAGGGCGTACATATATGTCCTGTTAGGTCTGTAAGGAATAATTTAAAATTAACAGTAAAATTCAGATTATACACAGTTCATGTTTTGAGTTTTAGGTTTAAGAAAACTCTTCTGAGATTTCTTTGAAAAGTTTGTAAGGACGCAAATCGATGGCCCTCATTTATGCCCTTCACCCTAGGGTCATTGCTTATTATATTAATTACTTTTCTTTTATGAATTAAATTTTAGTTAAGTATGTTATGAATTTCGTAATTTGATTTTATCAATAACCACATTGCATTTTGTTATGTATAATACACCCGTAGTATAAGCAAAATTAAGTTGCATAGTCTAAGAAATGCGACCCTGAGGTAGTGTTCAGGAGAACAAAACACTGAACATATGGTACAGAAGATGCGGTTGTAGCCATCTTGAGAACATGCTTTTCTGATTTCCGTTCTGTCTTCTTGGCTCGACTTTCAACACAGACAGACGTTTGATCGTTTGGTCCCCGCTGATTACACTGGAATACAAAATCTAACTTTTAAAATATAACATGAACCAAAGTATGTTATATAACAAAGGATTATGGAATTATATTACGCGTCTTATGCTGCTAAGTTTTTTAAAATCGGATTATAAATGACTGAGGTATAGATGTTGATATACAACTTGAATCGGTCGATACTATAGATTAGGGATGTGCACTTCAGTTGCCCTCTACCGACGTCGTGTGTAAGAAGGTGCTAGAAGCGGGGTGTAAATTTAAAGACGAGCGGTGGAGGTTTTATAGTGTGTACACATACACATTATTGTTGTTGTTTTGCCAAAAGCACACATAAATGAGCATGTATATGTGCAAAAAACTAACATAAAAAAGAGAGTACACCAGTGGCGGATACAACAAAAATTTTCTGGGGGGATCATAAATATTAAAAAAAAAATAAAAAAACAAAAATAGCTCGAATAACCATAAATTGTTAGCTTGGACACATTAATGTGGTGAGTGAAATGTGAGCATTGGCAGTAGGAATGTCAAATTATAAGGAATTCCTCGCATTGTTGGGAATCGAATTCAATTTTAGTTAGTTGTAGGGAATTGGGAGTGAGATCGTTTTAGTGGACGACTGAAAATTTTAATTTTTTGTCAATTTGTAGATATAAAAAGTATATATTTTTTGTGTAAAACCTTTTATTAATTTTTTATTTTTTATTATTCTTTAATTTTTGTTAAAAGTATTTAAATACATGCATAAAAGTTGTAATCGTAAACAAAAATATTATTTACTTTTTGTGTTAATTATTAATTTGATCTAAAATATAGAGTCAGCACGCAGCAGTGCGTTTGCTGCTTCTCTTTTTTCGATCTCTCAAAGTAACAACCAAGCAGGAAAATTACATATGCATTCAATAATATAATTAAAAAGATCCACAATACAAAGGTAATTGAAAAATTCTTTCTTTTCCATGAGTAAAGTATAGCTAAGTACGAAGTTTTCTTATGCATTCACGTTCATACTCTTTACAGGGACGAAATCAATAAATTCATATACATATACATACACAAAAGAAATCACATTTGTTCTCTCATACTAGTTACTCTTCCCCTTAGCACAGCGTTACCCCTCGTCTAGCCCTTATGAGTATAGCATCAGCTCATATGTGTTTATTGCCCATATGTGTCGAAGTGCACATCGCTACTATAGGTAAATAGATATTAGCCTGTAAGTAAAACTGTAACCTGAAACCCGTTATTTTGTCATATCTCGAAAACTTACACATAGAAAAAAAATTAATGTGATTTTCGTGTTCATCGACCTCGAATTAGTTTAGAAAGCATACTTTGGTTCATGTTATATTTTCCCTGTATTCCAGTGTTATCGGTCTCGGGTAGATTTTACCCAACAAGTAAGAAACAAACTAATAAAGAATGATTGTGAACACTGATAGTATTATGATATATTTTTTGGCAGTAGCACTGTGTGTGCTGCTCCTTTTCTTTCGTTCTCTCTATTTTCTTAGCATCTTCAGGAAGTAGCATTGTGTACGCTTCCCTCCCCAATCACACTAGTATTCCCAGGCAGTAGCGCCGTGTGTACTGTTCTCTCCTCGTGCCAACGTTTCAGGAAGTAGTATTGTGTGCCCTTTCCTCTCTACTGCATCCGCATTATCCACGTAGCACTGCGTGTACTTCCATTCCATCGGGCTCAGTACACCACTACGTATACATACCCCAAAGTCTAGCGCGCCCCTGTACAGAGATAAGAAGATTACTGTCGGGTATGGGTTATTTCAGTTACTTAAATTTTCTGTAATCGGATCCCGGACACGACGAGTGATACCCCGGAATAAGGCCCGTTACAAGTTTGTATCTTAAGTCTTTTGTTTTACAAAATTGTGAATAATAAAAATTCCAAAACACCGGACCCAAGGGGAGGGAGGGGGCAGATTTCGGGTTAAGGATGAAAATCTTATACATTTTGAGCATTGGTTATGAATTAAAAGAACTGGGAAAAAAAAACTTTGGAAATCTCTGGATCTGCTAGTGCAAATACTTATACCAAGTTTGTGTCTTAAGTCTTTTGTTTTCAGTTTACCTATGTACTTGCTAATCATTTATTTGCGCTTATTTATTGAAAAATAAATTAAAATAATTTAAAATATATGGAAGCATAATGAATTACTTACATTGAGTACTATAAATAATAACTACTTACATACAAATGTAAAAAAAATAAAAAATAAGCAGAGATGAAAAAATCTCAAACAACATAATTTTTCACTCATTCCACTCAAGTTCATCAATTTCAGTTGCAAATTGTTTATACAACTTGGTTAACCTTAACTCCCAGCAGCACACCCAGTTCAAAAGCAAAAACCACAACAACAATTGGCAATGAATTCATTACAAAAATTTAAGTTAAAGTTTTCTACAATCAATTTTTTTTTATTTCTTCAACATTTTGTTGCACTTTCTTCATTTTGATTGATTTACAAAGAATAACAAATTGATTTTGATAAATGACAAGTGCAGCTCACACAAACATACAAACATACATATATGTATATAAACACAATCACACAAATATACACAATGATAGCTGCAACATCACTACATACATACAAATGAAGCAACATAACAACAAAATCAATTCGAATTTGCTGTAACTACCATACAACAACATGCAGCAAACAACATTTAATAAATTTATTTATTATTTATTTTTTTTTTTTTTTGTAAATTGCAGATTTTAAAAAAGCAACCACAACAACTGCAACAGCAATAACAGATTGACAAGTAACAGAATTGATGAACTTTTATTGTTGACAGTTTGAAAATGTATGCTGCAAATTGAATTCTCTTATACATTTCTCCTGTCAAATTGACATTTGAACGAATAAACAAACAAACATACAAGCAAACAAACAAATGATTGAATGAAATGAACAACTTCTGCAGCATGTGGCAACATTGGCGAATGTCATTTTCAATGATGTTGCAGATGATATGTCGCTGATTTTGCTGACATTATCAATAATAATTATTGCTATGTGTATACATTTTTGGAATATATTTGCAAACATTTTTATACCGAAAGGAATTTCTTTATGCTTCAAGTGAATTTTTTTTTGATGAAAGCATAAATTATTTGAAGATGCATAGTTTTGACAATCTAATTTTTTATAATATTTAGAAATTTTGGAGCTTTATTCAGTGAAGGTTCTGTTGGAGTTTTGGTTTGAAACTGAAAAAATAATTCAAGTTTGATACTTATGTATGTAAAAAGGATTCAAATTCATACTCAAACCACAACAAGCTTAAAGTTAAACTCTTTTAAAGTAATGAACATAGTTTTCCATGTACCCATATAATTTTTAGATAGACTTTGGAACACGTTCTCTAATTTTTCTTTATTACTTTTCAGACACGCTGGTCAGAATACAGTAGCTAATCTCAAAGTTTAACTCAAAATCGGCACGAGCCAAAACCATGAAGACTAAACAAAACTTTCAACTTAATTTCTTATTAGTTTTAGTTTTCCAAGGGCTCAAAGAAAATCCTATTACCAACTTAGTATAACTCACTATGCACTACAATGCCCCAATTGAAAAGATGCAAAAGAACTAAAAAAGTAAAAAAAGAAGACAAAATTCTGCAGCAAACATAAAAATTATCTATGAATTACTTTTTTCTGGCTTCACGGAATTTGTGCATGATTCATGCACTTCCATGTACATACAGACAGTGCAACAGGCAGCGGTAGCATCTTTTTCATCAAACTTATACACACTTGGGAATTGCCCTTGCAACAAAAAATTGGGAGCGTTCTGCTATGATACCTAGCTAGGCTAGCATAGCATCTCCTCAGTGTTTCTTCTTCCTACTGGCGGTGGCGGCTTCACTACAAAGAAGATGAACAATTTTCATAGAAACAAAAGCCGAAAAGGCGCAACTTGCAACTCGTGCACATATTACTGCTCTACTGCTGCTGCTGCTTCTGCTGCTGACAATTGCGATTTGAGGTAAAGAACTTTTTCCAATGGAATTCTGGCGTTGCTGTTGTTGTTGTTGTTACTTTAGTTGGTCGCCTATATGATTCACCTAACATTCACATTGCTCTGCTACCATTATAATTTGTTGCCGCTATAGCAACATACGAGCACAAAGATCAAAGTCTTGCGATTGTAATTGCTTTGCAACGCTCAGCGACGCATGCGTGCATGCTACAATTCAATTCTTCAATATGAACTTGAAAACGAATTGAAATTGCTGCTGCTGCTTCTGCTGCTGCTGGTGAAGCAAACGAATGCAAACAATGCAAAAATGCTTCATTAGCGTACATACATTTTCCTAATTTGATTTGGCAATATGCAGTAAGCAAGTAAAATTTTCATTTGTAGCAAACAAACAAATATAATTATTTCTGCCACAATTATTTGAGAATCGTTGAGAAGAGCAAAAATTTCTTTGTATGTTTCTTATGCAGAATGTAATGTAAATTATTTTCGAGATTTACTATAGATAGAAAAATTGCTCTAAAAAAAATGCAATGAAGTATTTTTTATTTATTTTTGTTTTTTTCTTTGTTTTTTGTACATCGAAATGATGATGCTCAAAAATGTAATTAAAAACATATCATCAATTTGAAATGTGCATAACAGAAATATGCAACATTTTGCGGAAAATAAATTTAACATCTAATGCTCTGCTATAATTGACAATTACTTTCAGCTGTCAGTGAGATCATTAATTTAATTAATTGAAATATGTGTGTGTGTGTGTATGTGTGTGTTGCATGTGGTTAATAATTGAGCTTTAATGTTATCTAAATGTTATGTTGCAGTTGTTGCAAACGAAATATGTATAAAAATTAAACAAAAACGAGTAGCTTAAATTATACACTATTTTTGAAAATCAACTAAGTTTACGCAGAGTAGCCTTACTTGAGTTATGTAAGTTATGAATGCTTAAGTAGCTTGTACTATTTTTAAAGCTGAGTATCCTAGATGTACAGTATTTATTTAAAGTTTTGATAGATTTTTGAGGAAACTAAATTTCAATGTATTCAGTTCTCCAATCCAAATTGGATATAGCTAGATTAACGATTTTAAGGATGACCTCACAATCTGCATATGTCGATTTTAATATGTCAAAACTATGTTAGATATTAACCTTCATCCGTCCCTAGTGTCAATTTGACACTATTTTAGACTTTCAACGTGAATATCTTGGATATCTATGATTATTTTTGGTTCAAATTTTGCGACTTTAGTTTTCATGTTTTTATAAGTGTTATTTTGTAGCAAGAAGTGCTGTATTAATTTTGCTGAGCTGTTAACAGAAAAAAAAACGTATGAGTCCCTTAGTGTCAAAATGACACTATATTCGTACCTCAGAGCAAAGCGTATTGAAACTATAAAATAAAAATATTTTATGATAACAAAATATACGTCGATTATTTTTACCCTCACTATACTCTTTTACTCTGGTTCTCGACCCTTGACTGAAATATTTGTTACGCTTTAACCCTGAATAGACAAATATACCAGTAATTAGCAACATTAAAAGCAGATAAAATTAAGACCGCGATTCACTTTTATCCTAGAGTTTTAGATCAAATGTGCTCTTTTTTCGGCATTTTCCATTGGCCAATGATTTGGCCGATATGGCGACTATTTCTGGGCGGATGTTGGCCTTAAATTCGTCTAGGATCCTTGGTTTGTTGATATAAACCTTTGACTTCAAGAAGCTTCAGAGGAAAAAGGCCAGCGGTTGAAAATCTGGGCGGACACGGAAGCAAGTCAAAATCACCATTTATTAATATCAATTGACCGGGGAACAATGACTTCAAAAAACCGATTGTGGCACGAACTGTGTGAGATGGAGCGCCGTCTTGTTGAAACTAGAAGTGCTCCATAACATTCTCAGGAACAATCGGCTTCAAAACCACGGTTGCCACTTTGGTACAATTCTACCAAAACTGGTAATTTTTTTTCCATTTATCTACGCTTGGTTAATTGGTACATGTTTTTAAAATTTGGTACATTCTGTGGGCAAAGTTAGCTTTCATAGTAATCAAGAATTGTAAACATATTTTCAAAATACTTTACAAATTAGAAAATTGTTCAGACTTAGTAATTTTTTGGCAAAAAGTAAGTTGTTTTAAAAATGGAATAGACGAAATGTGGTTTGAAGAATTGACTAAATTTATATTCATGTTAATGAGCTCATAGCTCAGCTAATGCTGAAAGAAAATTTGTTGACTTTAGTCTAATATAAAAAAAAAAAAACAATTAAGGAATGAATTAGAATTCAATACTCTTATTAATATAATGTTTTATAATAAACTGACAAAAAGTTTTTAGTAAAGTTATTTATTCTATGTGAAAAAAATGGTACATTTTTCCCCCATTTGGTACATTTTTTTGTAAATATTGGTACAAAATAAAATGAGTAAGTGGCAACCGTGTTCAAAACATCAAAATAACTTCTCTACGGGAAAATTGAGAAATTATTTTGAATGTACAACTGAATAATTTCAGCACGTTCTTTCGGAGTGTATTGTTCCATCGTAAATGGTTTTCCATTAAGGACAGAACAATTTTATCTATTAATAAAACGCAGAATTTTTTGAGATATTGAGTCCAAATTTATTGTGGGTATAGTGCAAGCATTACATTTTATGAATTTCGACCGGAACGTTGGAAACTTCGCGTTTGTTATTGTCTTTGAGCTCGTCTAAAGTTGCTGGCTGTTTGGCATAGACCAGTGATTTGATATAGTCCCATAAAAAGAAATCAAATGGCGTTAGATCGCATGAACGAGGCAGGAATGGCTGCCAGACCATTTCTCGAGATAACATGTTCACCGATTTTGCCTTTCAATAAATCGATTGTCAACGTTTTGTTGAAACCACATATCGTTGATGTCAAGTCCTTCTAATTCTGGGCACAAATAATCTTCCAACATAACACGATAGCGCCCTCCATTGACATTAGCATGACGGTCGTTTTCGCTGTAAACGGGCTCATGGTGGTCATGTGACCGAAATCGAATTTCATTCATAAAACGTAATGCTTGCTCTACACCCACAATAAATTTGAACTCAATATCTCAAAAAATTCTGCGTTTTATCATTCATCTATTCATTATTAGTGTAACTGCAATTTTATTCCAGAAGATCCAGAAATGCTACACTATTTATTATATATTTACAATTTGAAGAGCTTAGTGAGTAGGTTAGCCAAAAATTATCAGATTTAAAATCGGTTAAGCCAATTCCAAAATATTAACGTCTGGAGTTTTTTAAAATTCGCTCATTGAACAAAGCATTGCGCTCGTCGTTGTAAAAATCATTGCTTAAGCGAGAGTAAATAACAAATAAGAGAGAGAGAGAGAGAGAAGACATGAGTAACGGCATCTCTCAAAATTATCTAACGAATTAACTTCATACACAAATCGTTCCCTGAGAATTGATTTGGCGTATAGGCATAGGAATACTTATACACATACGCCAAATCAATTCTCTGGCGACGAAATAACAAAACAAACACCAACGAGTAGTTTGGTTCTCTTTTGATATTTGTTTATCATAAAGAGATTTCTTCCGCAAAAAAATAGCCCCAGTTACTAGGGCCTTACCGATTAGTCTCACTTATATGAGTAGTTCCATTCCCAGGCTCCTAAAGTTAGATATTGGAAGTATCTGTACATACAAAATTTTTCCACACACATACTCGTATTCTGAATATGAGCCAAGTTAGATCGTAAAAATATGTTTTCGAAATTTTTCGACTCCATCGCCACTTACCGGATCCAGTTTTAGTAAATATTTCTATGTAACTAACATATATTCAGAATAATTTATACAATTTATCGAAATATCTCGACGTCAGCGCCACCTAGCTGGTCCAAAAAAGAAATAAACCAACCTTAATAATAACCAAATATATTTTGTGAATATATTTTATTGTTCCAGAGCACATATCTAATTATTTAAATAGTTTTTCAAACCAAACTCCATACAGTGTCATATTGACACCACAGGGATTCTTTAAATTGCGGAAATGAGGAACGGATGAAAGTTAAAAGTATCAAAAAGATACTTATTTCTATAATATCTTCAGTCTTGTTATCCTTATGGCCCTTCGTAATATATTTGTGCATCTTCTAAGTAATTTTTCAATTAGGATAAATAATAATATTGCAAAAAAAAATTCTTTAAAACTGTTTTTTCTTTAAATTCTACAGTTTATCTTGATGGGAATACTGGTTGTTAAATTCAGGCTTCATGAACGATATTTATCAAAAATACAATAACAGTGAAATAAATAGAATGATAGTTTCGAAATCAGCTGATTCATCATCAGTGATATTTGTGAGAGTGCATTTACTAATATTTCAACTATCTATTATAAGTTAGTAACTTGTTTACCTGCTCTTAGTTGAACAAAATCAATCAATTTCTTTGATGTGAATGCTGAGTCTCAGTTTCGATTAACACTTTTTGTTGTGTAACGCATCTAAAAATATCAGAAAATATAAAAAATAAATATCAAAATATAGCAAAAGAATATATCAAATAATATCAAAAAACATCAACAAACATAAAAAATTATGAGTCCATTTCGAAATTCTGTTCGTTTCATAGAACAGTAATATTGCCAATTTTCAATAATTTTTTCCTTATGATGTTAGAAAAATAGCAGGGTCTATAAAATTCTTTGGTCTATTGGCTATTCGAAAATAATATTTACCAACCACCACCCGTACCTATAATGTTGCAAGGATGACTTGATAAATAGCTACCTGATTAACCTTTCTTTTAAATCGTTTTAAAATACATAATTTAAAGAAAAAAAAAGTAATAATGAGGTCTTATATCTGAAAGACAAAGCTATCTTTTGCAATCTAATCTAATCTTTTGCTAAGGCTTATCCTATATACTAAATTTTTATATAAATATCTTACTAAATATTACATATTTTAATTTTTTTAATCATATACTATTTCGTTATTTTTTTTCGGGGGGGAAATTAGGGAAATGCACTGCGAGCGGTACGATCTATTGTGCACCTTCATGAACTTACAGTATTTCCATAAGTCAAGAAGTTTTAGTAGTGATCGTACTGCTATAGAATTTAGATTATCTTCTGGTATTTTATGGTGACCCCGATTCCTTTTTCCAATAAGCATAATTCCCAGTTTTATTAGGTTATATTATAGTTAAGAATTCATGCAAAGATTCTTAAACAATTCTTTGATAAAATCATACATTTCTTAACCCTTTCCATAAAATTTATTTCCCTACCTTCGGAATGTTAATATTTTTTTACAACATATTTGAAAAAATTTTTGTATATATTTAAAAACAACAAATTTCTTTATTTGAATTTGGTGTTCGTTTATTTTATTTACCTTTTTCTAGTAGTACGCCGCACAGTGAAGTATTTAGGGGGAGGTTTTGGTGGTTCTGCCCCCCCCCCCCCCCAAATGTGGAAACTTTATTCTAATTTTTTAGATCAATTGCCAATGGAAGGGAAAAAAGTCAAAATAAAATCTATTTAACGATATTTTTTACTTGCATCGGGTTTTTTTCTAAAAAGTCAAATATAAAAAATAAATCGGAAATCTTTGTTACACTCAGCTATCAAATCCCATTTGTTTTCTTCGACATGAGGTTTGACTACGGATTCAAAAAGAGAAGGTGATTCTGAGCACTCCTGCATTCATAGTTTTTCTAGGTCAGTAACTGATTTTGGTTCAAAGTTTCGTCGTAAATCAGTTTGAAAAGTTTAAAAATTAATAAAATATAGAAAAAGTTATCGGATCCTTGTAAAATTAGACTTGCTAGACCCCATTCTTTTCCTAAAACGTGAAGTGATGGAAAATTTTTGACCTCAGATTCGTGTTCAACGTGAAAAATTCTTTTGCAAAAACTCCATCTTATTAGCAAAACCCATGCAGTTTTAGGCGGCAATCTCAAAATATAATTAATTTTTAAAGCATTATTGGTCAGAGCACCACGAAAGATCTCAACCTCATTCGGGTTCCTTATCATTGATAATGGCTCAAATTCCCAATGATGATCATTTGAAAAAAATGTGCCTCTACTAATTTTGGTAATTTTTTTGAGGTTGAGTACATCATCAGTAGTGGGAAGTCAATGAGTTAATGAAATTATGTCCTTCTTGATAAAAAAATGCATTAGAATGCACATTGAATATTTATTTGAAAAAATTTAATTTGATTATTCTGTGAATTTTTTGGCCATTTTTTTGAGGTTAAGATTAAAAAAATCGGAAAATTTTTCCTAAAATCTTAATTTTATAGGGTCCATCAAATGTATCATCGATTTAATTTATTGTATTTAAAAATCAGTTTGATAAAAATTATTTCTTCGAATGAAAACCTCCCCCGAAAAAAATCCTAGCTATCTTAGTGTCTCAGTTATGAGCTGTCAAAGTTGTGGTATTTTTGTTGTTGGTTACTTGCAATCGCAAAACGAAATTTTTTTTAGGATTTATTTCAAATTATGTCTAAAAATTGGGGGTTTTCTTCTATATATGTGGGGTTAAAGTTATTCCTTTCGTGAGTCCTAGTTATATTTTTATTATATACCTATAAGTATATAAGTAGACTATTATCAATTGGTTTGCAATATTTTGAAGTGTCTTTTTTGCCCCTCCGAAAAATAACCAAGTTAGATTCTGATTTTAATTTCTAAATTTATGTTATTATGTTAAGAATTTTACGTTCTGCTTGGTTTTCTACCTTTTGCTTTCGAACTTATTGTTATACTCTACAGCCTGTATTTCAAACTGCAATTTTTTTTCTCTAAAATAGGTGTCTTCATATCTATTACACAGGAAGTGCTTATATATCTTTCCAAATAACTTACATACCACCTTGATCAAAAAGTTCCCGGAATTTATTCAGAAAAAAATACAAGTTTATTGATCTAAATGTATATTGTCCCCTTCAAAGTAGTCCCCATCGACTGCAACACACTTATGCCAGCGCTTGATCCAATCCTCGAAACATTTTTTATATTCGGTTTTCGGTATGTCTATCAGTGCTTTCTGCGATTTTTCTATTACTTCCTCTCGGCTGCTGAAACGCATTCCCCGTAATGGTTTTTTAACTCGATTGAACAGAAAGAAGTCACAGGGAGCCAAAACAGATGAATTCGGTGGCTGTTGGATGGTATTTGTTGCATTTTTCGTCAAAAAATTACGAATAATGATGGCACTGTGCGACGGCGCGTTATCATAGTGCAAAATCCAAAAGTTTTCTGTCCACAGTTCTGGTCTCTTTCGGCTAATTGCTTCACGCAAAGGCCTCATAACACCCAAATAATACTCTCTGATGGTTACCATTTTTGAACCGCTCGTGCCACTGGTACATGACCGTTTTCTTTAGAGAATCGTTGCCGAAATACTTTTCCAACATTTCCAACGTTCGCGCACTATTAAATCCGTTTTTTACGCAAAATTTAATACAATACAATTTAATAAAATTGTAAAAAATCGCCAAAACACACAGAGATTGATGTACTCTTGGCTACGTAACTTTTGCAAATGTCAAGCTATGATGCTAAGATTTAGAGGGAATATCAACAACAGATGTACCAACTTAACAAAAAAACCGAACTCTAATCGGAACGATGGGAGCGCCACACGGTGGTTATTCCGGGAACTTTTTGATCAAGGTGGTGGTCTGGTAGGTGGGCGTGGTTACCGAGGGATTTGGTTGATTTTCATATTAAATATTTTATATGCTAATATAAATAAGTGTGACGAATTATATTGAATTTACATCAGCATTTTGCCTGATATCACGCTTTGAAAATTTCACTTATATGGTGGGTGGGCGTGGTTACCGATGGATTTGGTTGATTTTAGTAACAAATATTATCTATGCCAAAATAAAGAAGTGTGTTGAATTGTATTGAATTTACTTCAGTATTTTACCTGATATCACGCTTTGAATATTTCACTTGTATGGTGGGTGGGCGTGGTTTCTAACCGGTTTCATACATTTTACAAAGGAAACATCTCGGGATGATAAGATTTCGATTTTGTATGAAAAATAATTTTGGCCACCCTTTGCTGTCAAATACGCTGGAAAGAGTTCAAGCGTTTTAGGTTATATGTTCTCAAAAGTACTTTCGAACTTTCTAACCCTGGCCCCATTTCCCAGTACATGTAATTCCATTTGCCTCTTTCCTCTTTCCTAACTAACAAAAGGAGAGTTCCTTTTCTCATTCCGCAGAATCGCTTTGGTCGTATGGATGGAGTTGATGCTCCTTTCTTTGTTCGTACATCAACAATTTCATCTCTTCAATCACAACATGCCTCAGAGCCCATAGGATCCAACCCAAGTTATATTTAGCCTATTTAGTTTATGAAGACACTCCATCACTATTTCGTTTATTACTCTAAGTATACAACACTGTTTTTTTACCATTTCTATAATGGATTGTTCATAATGTTGAACTGAATCCGATTTAAAACTGAACTGAATCATTTTTAAAACAGGAACTCAGATTTTCGAGATAGAACCAATTTCGAGATTCAGCTGAAAATTCAACAATAAATTCTTAAATACACAAAAATTCTCAGATGCAAAATTAGCAAGTTGTCCTACGGTATATTATAATTAATTTATTAGAAATGGGTAAACTTTATACTTGCATAAAGATAAATTTGATGGTGATTTTTACAACGCCAAGACCTTTATAACTTTGGCGTTCTATTAGAATCCGCTTTCAAAACCTTATTTTTTTGTGCTGAACTGTGAAATTTTTATTCCCTTTCAACACAACTTGACTTAAATAAATTTAATTTAAACTTTTACTAACTTTTTTTTGTACATATTCTTCGATGTATTGTATTTCTCCAAATGGCACACAACGGCGCCATTGTCACTCACCAAACGAGCAATAACAAATTCCCATTGCAGTAAACAAAAGTACTTCAACACTATGTGCTGTGTGCACTTTTACTTTATAAAAAATATGCTCAATTATTTCACAATTATATTACACATTTCAACTAAATCAAAACAGAGAGAAATTCAATTCAATACTTGCATTTACAATGTGGCGCTACCAATTTAACCTTCGACTTTGTCTCTGCGGCAATTTGTGGAGTTTTTTCTACAGCTTAAACGCTTTCATGTTAGTGCTGCTATAGTTTTTTCCTTTCATCAAATCTTCCACTTTTAATTTAATTAAAATTGCACATGCGCCACGGCACGCAATTAGCACAACATCGACACTGCCGCCACCACAGTCATAGCCGCCGCGCCGCCATTGTGTGACAACGATGACGACGGCAACGACAAGTGAATGGCTGCGATTTTTTTCAATACATATTTTTATGAATGAATTGTACGTGCGAGCTGTGAAATATTGATTGTGTGTCATTGGGATTTGGTTCATTTTGTTGGAACTTTTTTTTAATAATTGCTTGGCACTTGGGGCATGGTAATATTTTTAAAAACCTCGAAAATTCCTTACCTATATGAGCTTTTGAGATATGCTCTCATATATCAACTGCTGAACTAAACTGAAACTTAAAGTTTATAAAACTAAGAAAATTATACAAAATTTTTTAATTTCACGCTATAAATAATCAAGCTAATCTCCATTACAAACTTATAATCGCTCTAATTTGTCACTTCAACGCCCTTTTTTCTTAAGTTTTTAGCTTTTATTTTGTTAGTTTATCTTTTTGCGTGCGGCGGCAACTTTTTTTTCTATAATAAAATTCAAATAAGCCGACAATCGTTATGTAGTTCATGGGTCTCGCACATGTTGCCGCGCAAACGCTCGAGATTTCTTAAATGAATTAGGGTACAAGAAAAAGAAAAATGTTTATATGTGTGTGTGTGTGTGTGTGCGTGCAAACGAAAAATAAGGAATGCCAGTATATATTTCAAAAAGATGCTGATGATGACATCACAGAGTTGGTATGTCGCGCTTAAAGTTAAATATTTCTACAGAAAACCGATTGTATATCTGCCCGGGGATTGTCATTCACATACCGTCGCAGCACGTTATTTGGAGCGATTTTTTATTTAACAATTTTTATAAAGCTGAATCAAAATAGAATAAACAATAGAGTAATCTAAAATTTGAATGGAATTTTTGAAAATATCTTTGTTTTCTTTCACTATTGATGATGATCGCTAGTTGAAAGAGAAAAAATACTTTGTCTTAGCTCAGTGTCTAACTTTTTAAAACGAGTGATTGAAGGGGTGACCACCCGCAATACAAATTAAATTTGATTATTTTACAGAGCATGCGATACAGTTAAAAATGATGTGTCTGCAGGCACTCATAGTAGAAGTGAAACTTTGTTGTTTATTTCAAAATTATTAGAAAACATTTATAACAAATTCTGTTGAAGATGTTACAGTCTTATTCTCTCTATTTTTTTGTTGCTCGTCTTCTGTTGATACTTTCTACACTTATCGGCACAAACGCGACGTAGTACACGTACATAACACAAGAGAGGAAAGTTCTGCTATATGCAATCAAGCAAAGGAAACTTGGTCGGCTCTCTCAATAAAACACATGAGATAAAACTGCGAGAAGTAAACTCTCTGATTGATTGTATGTAGCCGAATAACAACTGCATAACTTCGTTTCTGACTGGTTTCGTATGATTGTCATCTCAGTGCACAACTTATGTGGTTAGCATATGATTAACATGGGCGTCATCACCGATCCAATTTGCCAATAGTGTCTTGAGGACGACGATATTATGGAGCATTATCTTTGTAGCTGTTCGGCTTTCGCGAGAATAAGATTAAGGCTGTTGGGTAGTGATGTTTTGAGTAGGAATAATATCCATACTCTCCCTCTTCCTGAGCTTCTAAGGTTCATCAGTGAAACAAAGAAGTGCGAAATTGAGAGACCCTAGATCTTTCTTCTTTCCATTTATCCCCACATAGCTTTCCTGTCTCTCTACTACTGTTTCTATCCTTGGGTATAGCACAATGGTCCTCGTTGACTGAGTGCTTTGGTTAAGTCCAGTCCACCCACAACTCTGAACTCTAAATGCTTTTTGTTCGTAATGAAACTTTTTCTCCGACTTTATGTGTTCCTTTTACATTTTTGCTTCTACATCAGTAGACGATATTGATTCCGAATCAGTTTCCGTATTTAGTTAACGAGGGAATAAAGGTTATAAAAAAAAAAACAGCAAACAAATTTTGGTTATAGGGCTTTCAAGAAATATGGTTGTTAGTGCTGTTAACCACCATGACGGTAATATGCAAAAAAAAACAAGATAAAATTTTAAAAATTTATTAATCAAAATTATCACAAAACACCTATACACTTCTTTCAAAGAATGTAATCAAAAAAACCAGACGCATATTGAACGCAAAATAAGAGGCTCTGTTTAGCTAGGCCAGCCACCAGCTTTCTAGTCTGTCTTTTGTCTGGTTAATAAAAAAAAATAGCATTAAAATTTCTTCAAATATTTCGAAAAAAAACTTAAAAAATTACAAACTTTACTCGGGTCAACGATTTTAGTTAAAAACAATGTTGCATAAGATAGTAGTATTTATTTTAGGTACAAATTTTTACCGCAGAACGTGTAGTTTTTTAAATAAAACCAGATATAAAAGCGATGCCAACCACCTAATCGGAAAGAGTTATGATATAAGCAAAAAAAATTCTTAAGATATTAATTTGAAAAAAATCAGTACAAAATCAGTACTAAATGCAAAAACTAATACATTTTCGTACCGATTTCGAGATTTAAAAAATTAGTATTTAAAACAAAAATCAGGACATGTACTGATCAAATCGGTACGTCTGGCTACCCTATGTGTAATAGATATGAGAACACCTATTTTAAAGAAAAAAAATTATAGTTTGAAATACAGACTGTAGAGTATAACAATAAAGTCGAAAGCAGAAGATAAAAAACGAAGCAGAACTTAAAATTCTTAACATTACCAATAATAACATAATATGGTCAAATTTGGAAATCAAAACTTTAATTCAGTTAGGAAAACTTGGTTATTTTCCGGAGGGGCAAAAAAGACACTTCAAAATATTGCAAACCAATTGATGATAGTCTACTTTAAAAATAAATAATAAAACTATAATAAGGACTCACGAAAGAAACAACTTTAACACCACATAT
This sequence comes from Toxonevra muliebris, assembly GCA_963691655.1. Classification (NCBI taxonomy): domain Eukaryota; kingdom Metazoa; phylum Arthropoda; class Insecta; order Diptera; family Pallopteridae; genus Toxonevra; species Toxonevra muliebris. The sequence goes on from OY829326.1 coordinate 55,221,960, forward strand.
ATCGAAGAAAATCCTCAATTTTTAGACATAATTTGAAATAAATGTTAATAATTCTTAAATAATTCGGAGATTTTAATTAAAAAAAAGTTTTTAACGTTACTAATTAAAATACCTGAAATTGAAGGCTCCATCATTAAAAAAAAAATTATTAAAAAAGATTTATTTTTCTAAAATTGCACTTCAAAGCACTGATAAATTTCGTTTTGCGATTGCACGCAATTAACAACAAAAATACCGCAACTTTGACAGCTCACAACTAAGATACTAAAACAGCTAGAACAATAATAATTTTGCTTGTGATGCAAAATTTTATTCTCTTTCATTCGATACCCAAAAGTTCTATGTACATTAAAATCGGTTGTTCGAATTTTGGCCAGAAAATCGAGTACAATACCTTAGTGTGCGACGGCGGAAACATCAGAGTTAACTCTTTGCTCAAAGGTGATACCAAATTTGAACCACTTTTTTATGGGTTATTGCGCATAGTTTGCACCAATTTTTATCATTGGATAAAGGGAGAAAATATAATTAGAAAATTTTGTTAATTCTTATTTTATGTTTTGTTTTTTTTTTTTAAATAAAATGGTGTAAAAATTTTTTTTTTTCCAAAAACACGGGTGTATTTTTCATCAAATCGTTACACCATATAAAAGTTGGACAAAAATAGAAGAAGTTGTTTGAATTTAATGAAACTTAATTTCATAAAAGGATTATAGCATGATGATTTCAAAAATGAAATCGGTTTTTTGGCACCGGTTATCCTTTTTTTAAGAAACCGGTTCTTATCCGATTTTTTTACCTTTTAAGATACTATATAAATTATTGCTTGAATTTTGTGAACGCGCCTAATTAAAAATAAAAATACCATTTGATAAAGGGTTACAGTATGCTGATTCTAAAATCGGTTACCAAAACCGGTATTAAGTTTTGGTTTTCGGATAAATTTTTTTTGTAGATGCTTCTAATTAAAATTAATCAAATTAAAATATCAGCGCTAATTGTGCTATATAAATATTGGCAATTAATGTTCTACCATTTCTTTCGGTTATGGATGGAACACCATTTAAAATGCAACGCTAACTCATCTTCTTAAAACGTGCCTACTTTTATCATAGATTTATATAATAAAATAGACTTTCTAATTAAGTATATTTTTATAAAACAGTCTGCTTTGCAAAATACTGATCCAAATTTTAATATTGACATAACAGCCAAAAGTAATTGTTTCAAAAACGCATTGGGTTCTCGATAACGTGAACTAATTAAAACCTTGAATGCCAAAATTCAAGGAATAGAGATTCCTAAAAACCAACCATAATTTAAGCCTATTTATGCACTTGTCGACGTTATATTGTTTTGCTAAGCCAGTCACGCCACTTCCTTCTAAAACTTCTGTTTTTTTCTTTTAACCCTTAAACGCCCAATAGTCCGATTTCAATTAAAAACATACCTAGAAGTAGTATTTGTGATTCCAAACAACTTTTGTTCTACGTGTTTTCAAATAAATTAGTTTAAGGTGCAGTTATTTTAATTTACATGGTTGACCTCTGTAGTAACCATTGGCGATTATCTGGAGAATAAATTAAAATACATTCGCAATAATTTTTAAAACACAAATTTGTCCACACGGCAATATATTTATTACACAAAATTCGAAAATAAAAACACCTTTTTTTCAGTTAGTTATTTAAAATTTTTGCAAAACATGCTTTTCGAGCTAAAAATAACTGTAACTGTACACTAGTTGTCATTTTTCCATTCTTATTTATACGCATCGATAAAGAAAACTTTAGACAGTAAGATCAGATGTTTGTTTTAAATGGCTAACGTAAAATGGAGGCACAGGCAGGCGCGGAAGTGGTTGGTCACTGCAGTGACCTGTGGGTATTTAAGGGTTAATTTCAAGAACTACTTTTTTGGAACACATTTGTACATTTACGAGAAAAAAAACCAATTCAAATATTTTGTACGCCAATAGTACATACCGCTCATTTACTAAAAGACTGTCATTAGTCAAAAAACCCGATTTTTGAGTTAATGATGCAGAATTATTCATTATGTCACGCTTCATATTGTGTAAAAATTTCCTATTAATATTTTGTATACTCTGCGCGTGAGAATTATAAGATTTCTTCTTTTTTCTGCAAAATGTGAGTCAATTGAAAACTTTAAACGCGTTTTCAGCAAAATCGCGTTTTTTGAGTTATGACAGTCTTTTAGTAAATGAGCAATATGTAATTTGTATACCAAACATGGGCATCTGTCAATACTAGGAGACTCCTAAAACTCGGAGAAATTTAAATTCAATGTATTGTCAACATATTTACTTAAGGTTTGTCACTAATAGGTTAAAATTTATGCTTTAGAATGTTTTGAAGCCATGAAAATTGTGGTGCAAAAAAAATTGCTTTGAGAAGTTGAAATAATTTAATAAATTTCTTTAAAATTTTTTTTTTTTAAGAGTTTTTGTAAATAGTGATTTTCTCCTAAGGTTGGACGAAGTTGGCCAATTTTTTTCCACCATTTAAAAAAGTAAGGATTATTATTAACAAAAAAGGCAAGGGACCACAGCCTTTTGCGGCCTAGTGTTTTATATTATTTACTGAACTTAACGATTTTTTAAGTTTTTCTCTGAAAAAATATTAATTTAAAAAAAATTTCCAAAAAAAATTTTCTGTTTAAAAAAAAAAAATTATATGTTGTGAAGTAGGTAATATTATTCCTCTTATAATTAAAAAAAAAATGAAAACGCTGTCAATGATACCTGATTTTTAAGCAATTTTTTTGCAAGAATCATAAAAATTTCAATTTCTTATTTTAATATTTGCTTCTTAAATTGATCGACTTTGGCAAGCCCTAACTCCTTCAAAACACAACTGCTGTAAAATATATTTTTGGATTCGTTATACATATTTTATTACCTTTAAAATGACATCAAATTTTTAATGAAGGAGATATAACTTTTTTTGGTTTTTGTCCACTCTCGAAGCACTGTGCGTCGTCGAGTAAAGAGGTAAACTGATTTTAGTTCTAAGATCAGCAACGTCCAATTTATTTGTATATCAAACTTCACTGTAATTTCATTTCGAATAAAAAAAAATGTTAAAAGTTCATCCTTCTTTTCGATTTGACTGGAAAAAAAATTCGGCCGAAATAATTGGTAACCTGGATAAAACAGAGGAGGTTCAAAATGAAATCTGATCCAGAAAAACCAGACTTTCAAAAATTATTTTGTAAGGCGTATAACTGTTTGAACCGTAAATCTATTTCGTATATATATTTCTTAAAAGAAGCTAGAAAGATACTTTAAAAAAAGGTTAAGGAGTTTGCGGTTTTGTTTAAATTTGAGCTTATTAAATTTTCCAATTCGCAGTAAAATATATTAACCAGTTTACTAAATTATAATGTATTTTTTTAATTATTCTCTGTTCAATAAAATTTTCCAAATACTTTTTTTTAAATATTTGCTATTTTTAGTAGGTATGTTTTTTTTGGTATTTCCTATTACTTTTTTTTGGGGTTACGTCTGTCAATCAAAATTCATAGTGTACATTCACATTTGCTGTTTATTGCGGATGATGACAGTGATGATGATGTTGAAGATGTTGCAGTTTTCTTTTTTTCTTAGTGCGCTCCATCTGCAACAATAAATAATGTTGCGGGCGAGCTGCGACTTTTTCAACTTTCCTTCGCCATCGCATAGATACATAGACGCTTAGATACAAGTGCAAACACTTAAATAGTTTTCAAAAAATAAAATTTTGTATTTGCTAAAATGGCAATTGTCACTTTTTCTTAATGTTTCTTCGTTTTTACTGGTCACTAAATATGGTGTCTTTCCAGTAGTTGCAATTGCTACTATAGACAGTAATAAAAGTTACTGCTGTTTATTATATATTGGCTTTTTGACATCGAAAGCATAGTCGTCATTTAAGTATCCCCATTCAAAAAAACAAAAAAAAAGTGAGTATGAAAAAAAAAACCAACAACTTGTTGAAAGTTCAACTCAAAGTGGGAGTGAAAGAAAAACTCCTTTCATTGGAAGTGAAAGTTTTCTTGTTGCTTATACTACAGAAACTGAAAAAGTCAATAATATTTGCTAACAATTTTTGATAATTTTTTTTTTCTCTTTTTCTATCAAAAATTCTAAATATTTTTGTAAATACGCTGAAGCACTTGCGTAATATTTTCATCACATTTTTCCCCCCGTCGATGCTTAATCTATTCATCAGTTTATGTTTTGTGTTGCCAAGAAAAATCAATAGAGCCCATGTGCTGCATGCAGCAATAGCAGCAAGCAGCACGCAACATATAAAATGCACACAAATTCATCGCGTAAGAAATTGAATTATTCATGCGATTGTTCGACAATCAATTGAAATTGAAATAAATGTTGCTGCTGTTTTGTTGCTGGCTGCTGCTGTTGTTGTTGCTAGTGCAATGTATTACCTTACTCAACTTACCTGCCTTGTTGTTGACATGTGCGCGCGCACACAAAACAAACACACACACATACACATACTTATACATGCATTTATACAACATACAATATGCAATTGCTATTGCTGCTTGCAATAAAAATTGTATGTGCGTGCGCAGGCGCGCGTTTGTTGTCGCATTGGTTTGTTTGCTGGCATGGCAGGCAGCGCGTTCAAATCGTTTAGAGGTGGAGCACAAGCTGCTTGTTGCACAATATTAATAGTAGCAGCAGCAACAGCGAGTCAGCCAGTCAGCCAGCCATCAACAACAACAACAGCAACAAAGAACCAAGCTCACATGTGCGCATATGCTTAAATAAAATTGTGATTTAAAGTATCTAGATCGATTTGGCAGCGCAGATATATTTATATGCATAAAAAAAAACGTTTCCTATTTGTTGTTGTTACTGTTGTTGTTGTGTTGCTGTTATTATTGTTATTGCTCGCACACTTTTTTGGTTCAACAGTAGCAGCAGCAGCAGCATAAAATTCACAGCACCATCCACAACATTTGCACCACATTTGGTGTGGTGATGTATGCGCGTGTGTGTGTTTGTTTGTTGGCTTCTTTCTTTTTCTTCTTCTTCTTTTTGTATGTAATTGATTCCCATGATTTGTTGCACATTGCGTACAAGTAGAAAATTTGAAATGACGGAAGCTTAAACACGCAACAACAGTATCGACAACAGCAACGGCAACGGCAGCGGCAACTATAACAACAGAAGCTGCAAATACAAATACAAAACATTTACAAATGCCAAAATGTCTGACAGCTAATACTTACAATTTGATGATATTCATGATCATATGATCATTACGACGATGATCATCATCATGTTTAATCATGCTGATGTCGACGACGATCCTAATGATCATTATGATGTTGATGTTATTGCAAACAAATGTGACATTGTGACATTTATTTAAATTTTAAACTTTTAACACTTATATGCAAAGTATTTGTATTTGTAGAGACCAGTACCCAATAGGAAAAAGATTCAAATTATTATCGAGTTTAGAAATCATGAATATAAAGATAAGAAAAAGTCAGGCAAAGAAAAGTTCTAATGGAATTCATTTTTTCAAGTCACGCCAGGGTTTTTATTAGTTTTGGTGAATGTTCTATGCATTTTCATTTTAGAAAATTTTACATCAACAAAATAATTGTGGATGCATTTTTTTGATATGTGATCTCAGAAAATGTGTATCATTTTTGGATTTTTGAAATCAAAAATTTGTCGCGCTATGCAATTAAAAAATTCTATAAACATTTTAATAGAATTCTAACGACTGAACACAAGAGGTTTCATTGCCTTTTTACCGGTAGTTTTATGGTCAAATCTACTTTAGGTGGAGGAGGAAAATTTACGGAGATGAATCAATTTTTCGATTAATACGATTTTGAGGAAGATACGCAAAACTATGGTACCAAACACAAGCAGATTCTTAGGTTGAAGAAGGGTGTGAGTTTATATCTTTTCGTTCATTGATTACGTATTGATGGAGCATTTTATTTATTTATTTATTTATTTAGTCTATGGAATTTACATCCTTACAGACTAGGTATAACAATTCAACTAATAATAATAAATTGAAGTGCAAATTTATACAATAATACAGACTTAATGCTAGATAGTTTCTATGAGAAGCATTTTAAAACTTTTTTTTGCAATTGAAAAATCTAAAAAATGTTCTTCAGCGATTCTATTATATATCGTTAAAGCCCTGGTAATGGGTTCATTTGAGGCATAATTAGCTTTGTGGAGATTTACGTTAAATGTATGACATAGACGCAAATTCCGCGCAGGTACTTTAAAAGTAATCAATTCTAATAAATACGAGCAGTCAATATTGCCACAGATAATGTCATATACAAACATTAATGAGAGAGTTGCTCTTCTAGTTTCAAGCGATTTTAAGCTCAAAAGCAAGCATCGCGCATTATAGGATGGAAGTGGTTCCACAAAATTTAGGGATCGCAAAGCGTATTTAATGAAAATTTTTTGAATACGCTCGAGACGGTTGGAATGTACAGCATAGAACGGGTTCCAAATAAATGCTGCATATTCTAGCTTTGAGCGGACAAAAGAACTATATAGCAACTTATGTGTATATGGGTCCTTGAACTCAGAACTATTTCGACGAACAAATGCCATAACGGAGTAAGCTTTTGGAATAATGTAATTGAGATGCTGCACAAATGAAAGGCAAGAGTCAAAAATAACTCCAAGATCCAATATTTCCTTTAGCGAATTGAGACAGTTATTAGCAATACTAAATGAGGATGAGATTGGGTTGCGCAGTCTAGAGAAAGTAATATGCGAACATTTAGTATAATTAAGATGTAAATGATTGGCTGTACACCAATTAACAAAATTATTGAGTTCAGATTGTAAGATGTTAATGTCCGATAAATTTCTAATGGCAAGATATAATTTTAAGTCGTCAGCATATAAAAGATAATTTACTCTAGAGAAACAACCCCCCACGTCATTAATAAATAATATGAATAGTAAGGGACCAAGTATACTACCCTGGGGGACACCAGATGTTGCTATGAAAGACTTTGACCTTACTCCATCAATCAATACATAGCAGCATCTTTGATGAAGGTATGATTTGATCCATTGCAGAAACGTAGAATGGAAACCCATTTTTAACAGCTTAGAAATCAGAATACTATGCGAAACTTTGTCAAAGGCTTTCGAGAAGTCAGTGTATATAGTGTCAACTTGGCAGCCTGATTCAAATGAAGTGATACAATATTTTGTGAAAACTGCAAGATTGGTTACAGTTGAGCGACCTAACACGAAACCATGTTGATTCGGAGAGATCAATCTTTTTACTGCAAAAAATACTTTGTCTTTGACAATGCTTTCAAAAAGTTTTGATATAGTTGAGAGCTTAGAGATGGGTCTATAATTAGAAATATTACACTTATTACCTTTTTTTAATACAGGCGAAACTAAAGCAACTTTCCATTTGTCAATAAAAATACCAGTGCTGAGTGATTTGTTAAAGATAAGTTTCAATGGCGTAACAAGAGAGTCAGCACATTTTTTTATTAACAATGGCGATACACCATCAATATCTAATTTAGAGGAATTTTTAAGATTTATGATCCCATTTATAACATCTGCATCTGTTAGTATTAACGAACCGAAATCAACAGATGATACAATATTCAACAAATTAGAATCATCCACTTCGACTTGAGGATCAAAATTAGCCAGGAAATAATCAGAGAAAAGATTAACAGTATCATGGATAGAGTATGATACTTTATCATCCAAGAACATAGAACTAGGCATACTGGAGCAGGTTTTTTTGCTCTGCACAAAATTCCAGAATGTTTTTGGATCCAATTTAATTGATTTTTCAAATTGCATGATATATTGATTGTATAAAAATTTATCTAAACAATTAAATTCACGTGAATAATATTCATATTTTGATTTATGAGTGGCATTATTAGTTGCTGTATATAATTTATAAAATTTATTTCGACGGTTCTTAAGTTTTTTTAGGCCAACAGTATACCAGGGCAATTTATAAACTTTTTGTTTCTTAAAGGGAACATTTTTAGTAAAAATCTGAAAAACATTTTTAAGAAATAGTTCAAAGCAGTGAGAGACATTGTTTTGATAAAACATGTACTCCCATTGAATACTGTTTAACAAGTAATTAATATCATCAAAATTACATAAATTGAAATTAAAATTACAACTGATATTATCTTGAGGAAGTTTGGGATAAATATAAAATTCAATTTCTAAGACTAAAGGGACATGATGCATATCAGAAGATGAAATTGGAAAACTACATTTATTTAGTTCATACTTAAGATTATCATTAATGAAAATTAGGTCAAGTAATCTATTTAGCTTATTGTGAAACGAATTAATTTGAACTAAATCTGCAGAAAACAAACTGTCAATAAAATTTATTTCATGTGCATGATTTATATTACTGGGTGTTAATACTGTAGCATTAGATAAGTACGACCACTTAACCATATTTAAATTGTAATCCCCAAGTATAACAAGATGACAGTTCTCACCACTATCAGCCGAAATGTGGGTTATATTTTCAACATGAGCAGCATAAACGGCATCAGAGCTGTTAGGCGGGATGTACGAAGCACATATTTTTAACATACCTAGTGGACTTGAAACTGATACACTAAGCTGGTCCAAAAGAGTATCAGAGTTATGCAGGGATATTAACGAAGATTGTAACACACGATTGATAGCTATGAGAACACCACCACCTCTATTACAGCCAGTCGTTACAGCATCACGATCCTTACGATAGACGTGATATAAGTTAAGATTACAAATTTCACCATCAAAAAAATCCATATTTAGCCATGTTTCAACGAGAATTATTATATCATAGTCGGCCTGAGAAATAGCTGCGTATATGGTCTTCAGTTTTGTCCTCATTCCAGATACGTTGTGATAGTATAGTTTTAGGTTGTTTATTTGTTTATGATTACCCAAATTATTATTACTCGGGCCATTAGACTGACAGTAAGGTTGAGCAATTGTATTAATTGCTGTATTCGTTATGGATCCAATAAAGGAATACCTTTCTTTTGAAAAAAAAGAAACGGGCACACCTTAACATTAGCAGGCCATAGTGCTGGGTTCAGCAGTTTGTTGTAATGTGACGAAGAGATGCCAAGTTTAAAGCTTACTCTTTTTAAAGAATCAGCAGCAACACCTCTCTTTATTAGTGTGCGGCAAAAAATTAGAGAAGCATCAATGTCTGCATGTTTCGAGACATAATCAATTATGTTTTCTTCAGAAACGGAGGGCTTAAAAAACGATAAGTGGAGCCATTTCCAACGAACAGCAACACCAAGCTCACTGTTTGAACTACTCCCAACAACAATCGCATTGTTTTTGATTCGTTTTCTTATTACACCATTAGTGATCGGAGAAGCAACAGCAAGATCAGAAGAATGTTTAACAGCAGAGGCAGCAGCAGCAGCATAAGAGAGAGGTAAACTAACGTTAGCATCAGCAACGGTAGATTCAATAGCAACAGATTCGGCATGTGAGAGAGCAATACAAGCACCAATTTCGCTGTCATCATTAATGACGACAATATCAGCGTCAACGCTATCATTATCCATAGCATTATCTATAGTAGCTGAAGAGCCAGAGTTAGTTATTTTTGGCTGCGTAGAATTAGGCTGCGAACATGATTTAATGACAGGAGCTTTCGTTAAATTGCGCGAGAGTGGTTGAGAAGAGCGAGCAATAGATAGAGCACTGGCATTATTATTACCGTTTTTATTTGACGAGTGAACGAGTGCAGGCGAGTTAGATGTTATGCTCTTTCGACCAGCATTGGATAGCAATTGCATTCGATTAGGTTCAATGACCTTAGCTTTAGAGCGCGTGTAAATTTTGTTTATAGTAGTTGGTGTATTATTAGTTGTTGTATTATAATTATTTGAGGTGTTACCCAAATCAGCTGGGATAGATGACTGCGTGTTGTTGAAAGAATTTAGAAATTCACTTAGCACATTCAAGTTATTCCGGACTTCATTTATTTTGGATTGCGAAAATGGAGCGGGGCGATTGGTACAACCATCGCATCTATAGACAATATTTTTATTGATCTTTATTATATTTAAAATATTAGAGTTTAGCTTAGAGCACTTAATATGAACTTTGAGATAGCAGACACCACATGTAATGTTTTCATCTGCTAAGCTGTGCAAGTTACATTTTATGCAAATCATAATGGCGAATATGCCAAAATAAAAAGTTTTTAAAATGTTTATTATTTTCTTGTTTAAATATAATGTAAGACAGAGAGCAGAAAAAATGCGACCGAACACAATGAGAGTAATTTTCCGAATGACTTTCTATGTAACTTCAATGACATGACGCATCAATAAGAAACTCCAACTCAGAGCAAAGGCATTACACCAACTTTCCTTATGAATTGGATGAGGAAACCCAATTTTTCCGAAAAATATGCAGGAGAAAATATTTTTATAAGTTTTTCCCACTCCGAACAATATTCATCGAAAAACAGATTCATCACCATAAACATTCCTCCCTTCCCCCTCCCCCCTCTCTCGTAAAACTTATTCATGCTTTTAATTATCTAAATTAGATTTCAGCACAAAGCTATAGCAAACTGCATATGTTCAGAGTTAGCTCGTTAAGAGTTGCGACTGCAAGGTAAGGCAGAGCTAACATTGTCGATCAAATGATGGTCATCGCTTATTTAATTGAAAATTCGGAAATTTTATGCTTAGAGTATGAATTTGTTGATTTTACGCTTAGGGATTTTGAGTTTAGGGATTTTGTATATGAAAATTAAGTTTAGGGGGTTTGTTTAAGAACCTTGTTGATTATTCTTAGAGCTCGGGATATGGTATTACGTTTGAAGATTTTTTTTTTTGGGAATTATTGCTTTTTATGAATAAAGAATTACATGAGCATATTAATTGCAAAGTCAAAGGACAAATATGTGATATACAAACAAAATATTGATGTAAGATAGATATAGGATAAGCACAAAAACGAAAAAAAAAATAATCAAAAAGCATAAATTAGCTTTTTGACTTGTCCTGCCGTAGACAGACTTTTTCAAGCACTCACCGCACACCAAACAGTAAGAAAACAACTTCAGACTACATTTAGCAGACACTTTTCAGGCAACTTATCAGAGAATTAGATGATTTGGATTAGAAAATGTATCCAGTTCTTTCACCTTACGTGCTGATTTTACACAACTAGTGTTCGAGAGGATGTGATATCAACAACGTCTCTAAAGCGCAAATTGTACTGCCACAGTAGAGGAGGAAACCACAATTTTGCTTTATCCATTCAGAAGATAGTATAAGAGTTCTACAGAAGACAGAGGAGGACAACTGTATTTCCGGGAATCCTACAAGGGCCTCGAGCAAAACACATCACGCAGCTTGATATTTCGTTGGCAGTATTTTGGCATCAGCACACCCTTCTATTCTTCCGTTGATTTTATTTGTAAATGTTCTCACTTAAATTAGTTCCGTAGCTCCACTTTAATAGAAGAAAAGTTGTAGCAGTGCCATTAGATGAGTTTCTTTCCCTCTTTTCCCCTCTTTCTCTTTCTATCCCGCTCTTTCTTCTACTTTTTTCATCCTCATTTACCTTCTCTCCTCCCTCTTTCCCGCTCTTTCCTATTCCTCCCACCTCGATCTCCCAGTTTTTATTCCTCTTTCCCGCATATTTCCCCCTTCTTTCCCACCTCTTTCCTCTCTTCACCATATTCCCTCCTCTTTCCTTTTTCTCCCCTCTCTTTCCCCTTCTTCCCCTCTCTTTCCACTTCTTCCCCTCTCTTTCCCCTTTTCTCTTCCCTCTTCCCCATTTTCGCCTCTCGTTCCCTCTCCTTCCCCCTCTTCCCCTCTCTTTCCCCTTTCTTCTCCCCTCTTCCCTCTCTTTTCCCCCTCTTCCCCCTCTTGTGCCCCTCTTCCCCCTCTTTTCGCCCTATTCTTCTCTCTTTCCCCCCTCTTCTCCTCTCTTTCCCTTTCACTATTTCTCTTTTTTCCCCCTTACTTTCTTAAATAGTACAGTATAAACCTACTGAACTGGATTATAAACCAAATACTCTTAGGGTCATTTTCTCAATGCCCGGTTAAGCACTTATCAAAACTACTACTAACCCTCGAATAAAGTTCGGATTAGCCCTTAACTGGACATTAAAAAAACTGTCAGTCTTTCTATCACAAATATTTCTGCAACATGATATCATCGTTAATTAAATTTTCTAGTGTGTACCCATCTACAAAAATACCAACTCACTTTTCCTACTAGTTAAATTCATTTTTTACTCTGTGCAAACATAATCTCATTTATCAACTTTAAAGAATAACAATTTTTGTTTTTTGCACTGCCATGAAAACAAGATCACACTTAATAAATGAGTTTATTATGCAAACGAGCCAAACAAAAAAAAACAAAAACTCAACAACATCACCTAACAACAGCAACATCACCACATCAAATAACAATTATGCTTGAGAGCGTAACATTTTAAATATCCTGTTCTTGAATCAAGTACTACATACATAGTTCATATTGTGTGACACTCCAAAAAGGGGTTAACTTTTTCTACACATTTTAATGAACTCAACATATGCTACCAGCAACATATGACAAAATGAACAAATGTGTCAACGCATTATTATTATTATTATCTTCTTCGTCATTATCATTGTCATCAACAATAGAGATGATCAGAAACAAATTCTAGCAATTTTTCTATTCAATTTGTTTAGTTGAGTGTTGTTAATTTAATTTACTTAACATTTATGCATAAGCACATCGACCGAATCAGGATAAAGGACATCATTGTGCTGCTGCTGCTGCAACGAACTTCTTAAAATATAAAGGATACAACAAAATAGCTGATCTCATTAATCACATAATTTCGTGTTACCTTTTATATTGTTCAAAATGAAATAATTTGCATATGTGCACATAAATCCTTTATTTTTTTGTTTCTTTCATCCACTTTAAAACTGACAAAACAATTTGTTATGCTAACAAACTGATTTTTAAAGAATCTTATTTCTTAAGCATTATCCACTTTAGTTGACTTTTCATGAAATATTTATGTGGAATTGCCATTCCGGACGTTATACTCTTTTCTTTTTTTTTTTCTTTTAGAAAAAATATGATAAATGTTTCTTCTGTCTAGCGTGTTAGTAAATATCCTTGACGAATTCGTGTCAAAAATATATATGCAAGGATTTAAGTGATGAAGTTTAGTTTCTTCATTTACTTATGATACAAGAAAATGAAATGAGCTCAACGGATTAAGATTGTGTGAGTTTGGTGATTTCATAGAAAAACAGGGTTTGGAATTGGGAATTGAAATTGGAATTGGAACTGAAATTGGTATTGGAATTGGAGTCGGAATTGGAATTGGAATTGGAATTGGAATTGGAATTGGAATTGGAATTGGAATTGGAATTGGAATTGGAATTGGAATTGGAATTGGAATTGGAATTGGAATTGGAATTGGAATTGGAATTGGAATTGGAATTGGAATTGGAATTGGAATTGGAATTGGAATTGGAATTGGAATTGGAATTGGAATTGGAATTGGAATTGGAATTGGAATTGGAATTGGAATTGGAATTGGAATTGAATTGAATTGAATTGAATTGAATTGAATTGAATTGAATTGAATTGAATTGAATTGAATTGAATTGAATTGAATTGAATTGAATTGAATTGAATTGAATTGCATTGCATTGAATTGAATTGAATTGCATTGAATAATTTTGTTCTTTAGAAATAACTTAAATAAATTTTCTTAGACTCAAAAAAATAATAAGCTTAAATACACAGGTAAGAAAAGTGGGTGCTTCCATTTTCAATATGGAAACAAAAGTAGCTCTAAAGAATAATTTAACAACTTTTTTTTGTCTGCATCCACCATCCAATAACATCGGACTTCGGCTGGTGGCTTTGCCTTTTTTTTCCTTTTCCAAACTTCCTTGTCATGGGTGGTTCGAATGAAGAAGAGTAAAATCTAGGGTATCACTCTAGTACAAATAAATGTTATTTGGCAGATTCTTACTCTCCAGGGTGAACATTTAGATCAAAACTTAGGACATAAGATATTGCCCATTCGGATTGAAATTTAATATGTGGATTGCCTCCATCAGTGAAACAAATTTTAAGGATCAGCAATTTCGAACCGAAAAAAGTCTAAAAACTAACCGATCTAGTATAAACCTGCATTGACTATGCAATCCATCTTGAACCAATTCGTACAGAGTTCCATATTCGATTACGCCTTTAGTTAATTAGAGGTCAGAGGTAACCTGACCTTGGTTTCCCCTAATCCCAGATAAGTTTTCTTCAACATTTCATTTTCCCCATATTATTCACGCAGATTGGACAGTTGATCGTCCGAAATATCTTTCTCTCTCTTGGTTTTCTCATCGTTATTTGTCATTAAGAAAATATATTAAAAATATGAACAAAAGATTCAAAAAATAAACTTTTTAAATGCTTTTCAAGTAAATCCAAAGTAATACACATTTCTGAACTCATTACTAAATAAATTAACATTTTTATACATAAATTTACTAACAATTATTAAAATATATGTAAAATGTTTGTATTTGTCTATGTAAATTACAACTTGATATTCCACGAAAAGCTCATTTGAAATATTTTAATTTTTCTTTACGTTGGAAAAGCATCGACTCCAGCACTAATGCCACAACTCATCACTGTCACTGTTGCGATATGTGGAATAGTGCAAAAAGTTTTGTAATATTATTATTATTATTATTATCAAACTGGTTCACTTGTCCACACTTCCACATAAACCGACATCACTACACATACTCGACGAATGCACTAAATCACTAACTACTACAAAACCCAAACTTCATAGTAACTACTCACACTCACTCAGTTCACACATGAATCGCATTCATATCACATAAACTTAATTAAAATCATAACAAAAAATAACAGCAACAAGAAGTTAGTAAATATGCAGATAAAATTTATCAATCCAGAAAAAAGCTTTAAGACTAACTTAATTTTATTTTACTTTACTACACATAAGTGAATGTCTAAGTGACTGACTGACTAACTAACTAACTGAATGGTAGTAGACAAACTGACATATATACAATTTAACTGATATATTACAGATCATTTCAGCTTTTTGCGCTTCCCTGTTACTCCATCAAGCATTTATGTACATACATATATTTATGTATAGTTATGATGATGACGATGATGATTAGTCGATGTAGTTGTAGCATGGAGTATAAGTTTTAGCAGCAGGAGCAACAGCAACAGTAACATTTGCTGTTTTCCCCGTTCGTACAGGGTGTTATTAAAATGAAATCATCATCATCGCATATGAGCATCATCGCGCATAAATGCCAAGTGCTTTATTTTATTAATTTCTTACACTTTATACACGCATGGAATTTACTTATGCTGCGATTGCATCATATGAGGAATGATGTCAGTCTTGGAAACGAATGCAAAATATCATTTTGGGTATACTGCATTCAGCATGCATATTTAGGTACGCCGTAATGTGATGACAGACAGCGAGAAAGATGAACGAAGCTTGATTTTTTTTTTTTTTTTTCTTTTTCTTTTTATGTAAATAGTTAAAAGAAACTGCGGTATTTTCTTTTTTATTTTTAGTTATTTGAATTATTGGTAAGAAAAATCAACCAAAAATATTTGGATTTGTTTAGAAACCGGATCCTCCCAAAATAATGGAAAATTAATGAGCCTTCTCAAATAATCGGAATATTAGAGAATGAAGAAAGTCTGTTCTGTTGGAGGTAAAAGCAACATTATTAAAAATTTCAATTCTAGACCGAGTCAGAAATTAACAAAAAAGTATATAATCGTCCCCAATGCGGACAGACCTAATTTGTTAAGATTATATTACATTTCGGAAAAATTTATATGAATATATTTTTAATTTGACATTTAAAAAATTTTCAAATTATTTTTTTTTTTCTTTTTTATTTAAGCAATCAACACTCAGGGGCTACCCCTATAAATGCAAAGCACTACGTTGATTGAGGAAGGAAGATAGATTAGAAAAACAGTTGCAGGGATCTTATTTCATATACACGCGGTACGGCAGAGAAAAGAACTATCTCTGTAATGCGTGGTGCATTGGGGTACCATATCCACGGGGAATGCGTAACTGCCGCTTGCAGTTCGTGTAGTTCTGGTGAACACATGAACTGGTGGAATCAAATTCTGTGTCTCAGCGGAGCATCTACCATGAGAATACCGGTAGAACAGAATTACACAAGCCACGTTTCTACGGTGCTCCAAGGAGTCAATAGAGCTGGAAACCCTACTGTCTTCTATTAGCTTTATCGTCCGATGTTGAATACGGTCCAGGAGCTCTAGTTGTGTTCTTGAAGCTCCTGTCCGTAAGTGCGAATAAATTATGGAAGTATTAAAATTACAAATTAGTTATAATTATTATGTATTCATTGGTTTTCATAGACTTAACTGTCAGCAGTTTTTTATTGGAGAATAGTACAAAATATGAAACTAGAAGCGAAGCACTCCACAAAAAAAAAAAAAACTTAAAATTATTTTTTTGGAAAAAAAACATAAAAGAAGCAAAACTTTCTATTTTTAAATTTTCAAAATCCAAAGGCAAATTTTTTTTTTTTGGCAATTTTATTTTCTTTGACTGTAAAGTCAAGGATTGCGAATAGCTTTGTGGATTGTCTAAGACAGGGATGAATTTTCAATATAATAACCATTTATTTCTTCCTCAATCTTCAGTAACCGGTATGAAAAAAACACACCAAAGTCCACAGCAGGGCTCAAAGACACTCTAGATCAGAGGTGCCCACAGCCTATGCACTTGGTGCACATTTTTTATTAAAAGCTGGGAATTTCTCATCTCTCTTCTTTGCGTCTATTAAACTGCAAAGCAATAACACTTTCGTATGCTTTGTTGGTCTTCAACGTAGATTTTGTTGTTGTCTAACGTATGAGTTTATAATAATAAATTTAATATGTATTGGTGTTTGCGTTTCCATAAGAAACTCTTGAGCACCCCTGCTCTAGATGACCAAAGTACCCTCTCAAAGTACTTGCAATGGCTGGTACTGAACAAAGTGTAATCGAAGACAAAAGACTCTTCCAGTTTCAGGGAAAAACTCTTCGCCGGGAAGTAAGAGTCGCCGGGCTGTCAAAGGAAATAGTGGCATGTATGCTGCAAAAAGTATGTAACTGTTATGAGCTAAGGGAGGGAGAGGGGGCCAAGGTGTATTTTTTCTTGACTGATTTATTTGAATTGAAATTCTACTGCGGGGGCAAAACGCACCTGGATCGCAAGCCTTTTTAAGTCTATACAAATTTAGAGAAGAGAGGCCAACTTAAGAGCATGGCTAATCCATTCGAATCTCAAATGATAATGGGTTTTGCTGAAGCATAAGCGATCAAGCTAAGATAAAGAAATAGGGTCTCCAGTTTTTTATGACAAATGATCTGCGGAGAAGTGAAATATGCTGTCATTAGTGTGAGTAATGAGGACTAAATGAGAACTAAACGAACTATTTGCAAACTCACGTATGCTCTGAGGGCATAATGTTCATAGTTCGTTCCTTTCTCTTTCGCACCCCGCAATTTTTGTAAACAACTTTGACCTGAGCAGACTCCCCTCTTTCCTCCCCTCTTACTTCTTCCTTTTCCAATCAGCACAGTATCTTAGATTTATAGGGAATCCCTGCGGGTGATTGAGAAAAAATTCTAATTATCCGTGCAATTTCACTAGGATGATAATGACCCTGGTAGTAATGTAAAATATTTAGATTGTCTGAAATTTCCTGCATAAATATCTGAATGAAGCATTTAGCTAGATTTTCTTAATATTGGAGAATTCAGAGTAGAATAGCTGCAAGTGAACACTGGAACCCTTTCATTAAGTCTGAAAATTAGGAAATAAGTGAACTACTACCTACTGTGAGTCGATTTTTCTGATCAAATAGCAAAGCCCGGCAAATTTGATCCACCCATATCAGTTTTATATTTGATTCTTATTGGATATCATATTTTGCACATATCTTCGACCTGAACTTGCGATTCTTAAACAATAATTGACGGTAAAATTTATTTCAAAAGATATGAGAGTGGTTGCCTATGTATTTTTGTGTTTTCAATTGAAATCCGGGCACATAAATTTTATACCACATTCGCTTTTTTTGAGATAAGGAGATCAAATAATCAAAAATGAGTCACCAAATGCTTTCAAACTCACCGAGATATCCAATATCACAAAAATTTTAAATTACCGGTACCAATATAAAAAAGTGTACTTTTAACCCGTGTCAAAAGTACATTTATACATTTTTTTCAAAATTAGTTACTGTTCAACGCAGTTGCCTTTCAAAATGCCTTTATGTAGTTTAAAAATATACTAAAAAAGAGTGTTTACCTGGCCGAGCAAACAGACGTACTTTTTTGTAAATTTGTTTTGAATATCAACAAAAAATAGATTGTCATCTAGATAAAATAACAAACTTGATTAGGAAATTGTAACTTCACATGCCCTTATGCATTTTTAAGAAGCTACTAACGAGTTGACCAAACTTTTGTATAAAAAACATATGGAAAAATATCCCAAATTTCACAAAAAAAACATATTTTCCACATTTCGCTGCCCTTAACTTATAATATAATACATTTTAAAAACGTTTGATCCCAGAAACTACTTATTGCTCATGATGTGGAATAGAAATATTTTTACTTTTTTTTACACTTGGCCACCTTATTTTCTCAGAGTAAGCCAAAAACTACTACACACTCTAAAATTTAAAAGCAAATTTCTTTTATGGAAACTGAATTGTAAAAATTTTCAAAATTGGATCATGGCATCAAGTACCGGGCCAAAATGAGTTAACCAGAAATGTATTTATAAATTTTTGCTATTCGTTATATTTTCTGTTGGCTCTCCTACCCAAAAACTCAATTTATCGTATTTTCAACTCAATTTATCTCAAAAACATGCACCGATTGGAAAATTCTGCTTGCAGATTCGAGCTTAGCAATCAACTAAATCCAAAGCTTTCCATCTTTCCACAATTTATTAATGTTCTTCTATTTACCTCGAAAACTGAATGTTCTATGAAAATTATGTGACCTGATTTGGTTTCAATGCACAAAAGTATATGGGTAAAAATTCCCATATTTCATGGCTAAATTTAAACCTCGATGTGTTGAAACTGTGATCACCTATGTCACTATTGAACTAAGTATATAAAAAGATAAAATAGGTTACTTAATGACTACCTGAAAGATTTTGTTCGTTTGTTCTAATAAATTACACAAATCTCAGCATACAATAACGCTAATCTACATATTTTTAATAAAATTAACAAAGCTTTAAAATCGAAAAAAAAAAAATCAATAAATTTAAACAATATACTTGAGAAATGTTGCTTAAACAATAATTGCTAATATTTGCTCTCATTAAATATCATCATCATCAACAACAACAACACAAATAAAATCGCTGTAACAGTAACCAAGGTAATAACAACAACAACAACAGCAATGGCAGCAACGGTCAAAACAACATATAGTACACACAGATAATTGTAGTTGCTGCTGTCTATAAACTCATCAAAAGGTCATCAATCATTTTGCACCCTCACTCAGATTCTCAGATTCGCAGCACAATCGCAGCATCTCAAAACTTCAACCTCTGAATCGCAGCTTCGACACATCAACTTCAGCCTTAGCGATCAACAAAAATGATTGATTTCTTATAATTTTTTATAAAAAAAAAATCCAAAATTTTTTTTTCGTTTGAACAAATTAACGAAATTGCTTGCTTTTGTTTTTGTTATTATTGCTTTTGTTTACGGTTTGTATTCTATTCAAAAATGTATGCTTAAATGAAACAACCTAAAATTTTTTTTATTTATTTATTTATTTCTTTATGGGATTTCCCCCCTACAACAATACCAGTAACTACAACAACAAGAACTACAACAGCAGCATTAACAAATAAACAAAAGCGAAACGAAATTCTTTGAAAGAAGAAAAAAATTTTGTAGTTTTGGGAAGAATTGAGTTTCAGTTAGAGCTCCATAAACGAAAGCAAGAAAAAAATGAAAACTTATTACCTTTATGGGCCAATTAACACCGTGTCGTGCTGCCCCTTTTTCTCTTTTTTTTTTTTGTTTTGTTTTTGTACAATACTATGTTTTGCCGCTTGTTAAACACGTATTTTATATTTTATTGTGGCGCACTAAATCTTCACTCATCAGCCAGACTTTTAAAGAAATTCCTTTTGTACTTTACTCAACGATTCAAATTTTATTTCTGGTTGTTTTTGTTTTTTTTTTCTAATCTACAGTCGGCATCTCTAGGTTGTTGATGATATTTATTTATATATATATTTATTTATTTTTGGGTGTGTGCTGCTACTTTAATATTCAATTTGAATTTTGCTTTTATATTGTATTTTTATTGATTTTTGAAGCTTTGTAAAAATTGTCACAAGTTTTTCAAATTATAACAGAAAAGAGAAATAATGATTTTAATAAAGCTATTTATATGCAGTGAAAAAAAAAACATTAATAAAACACTATGCTATAGAAAATTATATGTCCAGAAAAAAAAGATGTGTGAATGTGTGATTATAAACATATCAAATGTATGTCACTTTAAATTGTTTTAAAAATTTCGTTACTTTCTGTCAGATGTATTCAAATTGTATATAGTTTTTAAGAAATAGTTTTTGGTAAGTTATGATTTTTTTCTCAAAAATTTCACACAAAATATTGAATTAACTTTTCCCTAAAAATTATTCAAATCACAAAGGCTGAAAACTTTAGCAGATTAGTTGCCTTTGCAATTGCTTGGGTTGCTCGAAGTTTCATATATAGGCAACTGCTCATTAGTTGTTATGCAGTAATAAAGTGTGGTAGTAAAAATCCATAAACGTGAGTTAAAGAAACAAGTGTTATCGCATATTGTATTTTCTAATTGGTAAACCATTTTTAGGAACATTAAAATTACAACAATGGAAAAATTTGAGCGGCTTGTTCAGCTCATGGAAGAGAAGGCAGAAATTTTATGCTGGAAGCCACAATTCGGCTGCAGCAAAAATGTCAAAAACACAAAGAAAATTTGCAATCTGAACAGAATTTCAATAGTGTTGGTATAGCCGTGCCGTGTAGTACCACGCAGAGATATCTTCAAAGTTCCAATTGGAAATCGGCCAGAAACTTAAAATGAAAGTTATGCGTAAATAGCGCAGTGTGACACAAAAAAGAAGAAATTTGAGTATACTTTTTTCGAAATTTGCACGTGTCGTAGGTCTAATCAGTTAGAAAAAAACTGCGTACTCTAAATTTTTAATTGACCCTCAAAATCCGGACTTAGGGCCGGTAAACACATTTTTGATAGGTTAAAGCATATACTTGCCGGTAACTTTATTTTTATTTATCCGATGAGTAAGTTTTTATATGGCATTCAGAAGAGGATATTTAGCTAGTTACAACCGTATATAAAAAGGTAATATATCTTAAGGAGTTAGAGGGTTGAAGTAAATACCATTTTGATATAGTTAGCAATATTTTTGTGATTTTTTAAATTTATACATAAATTACAAAATTTAGAGGATCGATAGAGAAACATGAATAATGAAGAAACGCAAAATTTCAGTTGCTTATATACATTTTTGCGAATTTTACAGTACAAAACACAAAAATCACTTTATTTTGTATTTTTTCAAAACTGAGACTAGAAAAATTTTTGAAAAATTTCACACATATGTATTGTTACACATTAGATTGTCATTCTAAAAAAAAAATTCAAAAATTTTTACTTAAAAATTAACAACAAAAACAATTTTGTTTTAAAAAATATCATTTTATAAAAATTAAAAAAAAAATATATAAAAATAGCCCTGAGTTCCGCGCAAATTTTGAGTATTTAAGTTTTGGGTGGACTCGGTAATTTAAGAAGTTATACAGATTTTTGTGAAATGATATGAGTGAAATCACTATCCACGAGCGACTTTCTTGTCTCGCCATAGACACATAAAAACCCCATACGAAATTTTGGCTATATGACTCTAAAATTCAATATACACAACATTATGAAAACAACATAATTTAATTATTTAGTGCAGTACTTTTCTTAAAAAAGTTCATTAAAAATTACACTGTGCAACAAAATCAGAAAAATTTTATAATCCCTAGGTTTTGACAACGGTTTCCGAAATTGGATTGAAAAATGTGATATACGTGTCTCAGCGTTTCTATGGGAGTGCACTTTTTTCCATACAACCCACTATTATATAGTTTTCGTGTTAAGTTGTCGGGGTATGCCACATACTAATAAGTGAAAATTTGAGCCTCAAAACGACAGATTTCGTTTTCAGTGTCTTAGGACGAATTGTACAGGAAAGTATAGGAAATATTTCATCTTAAGTAACTGACCCTCTATCTACCCCCTAACCTCCACATTTCTCCAAAATGACGAAAAATCCCATTTTCAAACTCTTTTATCACAACTCCCAAACTATTGGCTTTTTAAAATATCTTTCTTCAACAGAAATGTAGCCAAAGTATTAATAAATAACTTTTCGGAATATTCCCTTATCAAAAAAATGCTTTTTGTAACTTTTTTGAAATAATTACTGAAAGCAGAGTCCAATAGTCGTCAAATTTGCATTAGCCCTATTCATGATTTGGTGCTAATGGTCTTACATCATTGCAAATGCAAATTTTTGTTGCATATCGCATATATTTGTTGTTTTGATAGCAGGAAAAAACATTCGTTTTAAGTGCTATACATTAAAATTATATTTATTCAAATGTATGTTTATTTTATTTTTGGCAACAAAAAAACTGATGTTATTATAAAAAGTTATTTTTTTTTTGTGGAAATTAAATCATTTTTTAAATACAAATTAAATCAATTTTTTGTAATTCTCGAATTCCATTGCAATCGACAAGCAAAAGACGGCAGCATTGAATCGACTCCTTTCCCTTTATTCCCATGATAGTTTGGTGGAAGCGTTCTCCTTTAACACTGTACAATTTATTTAATTATAGAATGACGCAGTACAAACAAGAGCTTAAGCAAATCAGTTTGACACTTTTGTTGAAGACAAATATTTGAAGAAGTCAATAGTTTGGGAGTTGTGATGAAAAAAGTTTGAAAAATGGGATTTTTCGTCATTTTGGAGAACTGTGGGAATTAAGAGAGTAGATGGAGGGTCAGTTACTTAAGATGAAATATTTCCTATACTTTTCTGTACAATTCGTCCTAAGTCACTAAAAACGAAATCTGGCGTTTTGAGGCTCAAATTTTCATTTATTAGTATGTGGCATACACCGACAACTTGGTCATAAAACGAAAACTATATAATAGTGGGTTGTATGGGAAAAAAGTACACTCCCGTAGAAACGCTGAGACACGTGTGTCATATTTTTCAATCCAATTTCGGAAACCGTTGTCAAAATCTAGGGATTATAAAATTTTTCTGATTTAGTTGCACAGTGTAATTTTTAATCAACTTTTTTAAGAAAAGTAGAGCACCAAATGATTAAAATATGTTGTTTTCATTATGTTGTGTATATTTAATTTGAGTCATATAGCCAAAATTTCGTATGGGGTTTTTATGTGTCTATGGCGAGACAAGAAAGTCGCTCGTGGATAGTGATTTCACTCATATCATTTCACAAAAATCTGTATAACTTCTTAAATAACCGAGTCCACCCTAAAGTTATATATTCAAAATTTTCGCGAAACTCAGGACTATTTTTATAAATTTTTTTTTAATTAAAAAAAAATGGTATTTTTTGAAAAATTCAATTTGTTTAAAAAAAAATTATTTTTGTTGTTAATTTTTGAGTAAAAATTTTATTTTTAGAAAAACAATCTAATGATGCATATGTGCGAAATTTTTATAATTTTCCTTGTCTCAGTTTTGAAAAAATCAAAAATAAAAAAATGTAATTTTCTTGTTTTTGTACTGTAAAACTTGCAAAAATGTATAAAAACAACTGAAATTATGCATTTCTTCATTATTCGTGTTTTTCTATCGACCCTCCAAATTTGAAGCTTATCGGAGACATGTGGTGTGAATTGCTGCTGACTTGGCCTGGAACGCCCCATATATTTGTTGGAATCATGTAAACTGGGAACTGTATAAGCATTTAAACTTACTATCAAATTTCATATAAACTTTGACAAGTTTACACACATTACGAGTTTAAGAGGCGTTTACGAAACGACTTATTATTACAAAATGTTAGAAACGAACAATTAAATAATTTGATTTTGAGTTTTTTAAATTTTGTTATTTTGTAAATTTTCCAGATTTGAATTTAATCGATCATTTATGGCACATAATGTGACGTAAAGTGTCTCTGCATAAGCCGCAGAGTAAACTGAACATACGAATAATTTTAGAAAAAGTTTGGTAAAAGGAAATTTTAAACAGCGTTTTACAAAATCTGCCTGCTCCAGCCGAAGCTGTTGTTGCATCCAAAGTCTTATTAAATTTAAGATTAGAATATTGCTTCATCTAATATTCTAAAAACGAAACCCAAATTTTTCTACATTGTTTAAAAATTGAAAAATTTTGGAAAACGAAATAAATATATGAAAATCAATATTATCCCTTTTTTTATTTTATGTGGAAAGGACGAAAAATACACATTTGAAATCAATAAAATTTTGTTAAATACCATATATTTGTGTAATAAATACACGTTTAAAAAATTATGAAGGTGGCCCAAACATAAGCAGAGAAATTTAAAAAATACTGCGAAAAATGAAGTGGTAAGATATGCGTGACCGCAGGTGTACATGTCTATTTAATTCACCAAGATCCAGATTTTAAAAGCGTACTCGAAACTTCGACTAAGCATATATTATTCTTAGATTAACTTGTCCTGGGTTTAGTTCAAGTATTTTTTCTCTATAACACAGTGCAATTACATTTAGAGTGGAGACTGTCTCGATCATATATTCATTTCTTCTCGCATATTTTTTTTTTTTGTAATTTTCGTATTACCTGAACTTTGCCAAGGTCTGCACAGCATGTTCCAAATAAATTCTGACATAGCTCATGTATTAGTTAAATATTAAGAGGCTAATACCTCGCGTTCGTCAGAGCATACTTAAACTATAACCATTGCGTTATGCTTCACTTTACTTTACTTTAATTGCATGGAATTGAAGAACTTAAATAAAAATATGGTATTTCATATTTTTAAAATCACAAAAATTTGCTCATAAAAAATTCTGATTTTGAAATGGCAACTTTATTTTAGCCCTCTCCGTTGCAAAAATATTTTAAATCGAACTAAAAACCTGAAACTTTGTATAAACACTAATACGTTGATGCTGTAGCCGGGAAAAATAATATTGTTGGCCTGAATCGAATATATTCGACAACCATAAATGAGTCCCTACATTTCAACACCCAAGATTTTACAAAACTATTTTTCATAAAACGTTAATTTAGATATGTATTAATACTCACAATTGTTACGATCTGTTCCGATCACTATAAATATATTATTTTTCCCTTCCAAGATTTGATATTTTTCCTTCTAAAAATTCGGTATATTTACTATTTCAAAACTGTTCAATGTTCTGTATTTACAAATGTTTAAAACATTCAAAAAATTATTGCGATAACAATTATGAAATGCAAATATCTTTTTCTATGTCTGATACCTAAAAATTTAAATTTTGGCAAAATATATTTGGTAAAACACGGAAAGGGTTAAAAATGAGTTAGGTACCATTGAAACCATTATAAAATATATTTTAAATTTTATTACCCGAATATCAAAATTAGTCCATTAAACTTACCATTTCTCTAAATCTTCAGTACTAATAAATTTAAGATTTTTCCAAAATATACAAAAAAATTTAGAAAATTTCCGCATACTAAAAAATATTTCTTGAAATGCGAATTTATCACTAACTTTAAGACTTTTAAGTCAACTTGACTTCTAAAAATATTTTTCATTTCAAAATCATAATGTTTTTTCTCTATTCACTGTACAGTGTACAGCCATTCTGGATTGAACGTACCGCGAAATCAACCTCACTCTTCCAGTTGTGGCTCAAATTTTGGCGATGGTTTTATTTGAGACCAAACCCAACAAAAAGCGCTGCGAAAATATTCCAGTAGCGCCAAAGCGAACAACTTGCCGAAAACGGCAATCTAGATTTACGGAATAGTTCATAACTCAATCATTATAATATCGATATTTAAGATATCGTAGGAAAAATAATAAGACTGAATTTTGTTAAATTTTCCTATTAAAATTTAATTTGCAAAATTCGTTCTATAGTCCCGAAATTCAAAATTTAAAAATCAAACAAACAAAATTGAAGGGATGTAAGTCTAAAGTGTCTAAGTGCCAAAAACATTAAACGGAAATATAACAAAAATTATGAATGAAGCACTACAGCCGCTAGTATTAAATTTAGTCCCCAAGCATATTGGGCTCGATAAATATGTACGAAAATTAATCTTCTCCGAAAAAAAATTTGGCGCTTAGATCCTTTAGACTTACAACCCTTCAAATGTGTTAGAAAGATAAGAACAATATTTTTTTTATGATGGTTTGAATAAGAATATAAAATTTTAAAAATATGTTTTTTAGTTTCAACGTTTTTTGGAAAAAAAAAAAAATAAACGAAAGATTTAAACAACAAACTTGGTTGTCAATACAAAATTTTACTTGATTCAACATCGTCTTAGCTTCCTATTAAAATTAAACTTTCTTAGCAAATTAAATAAACTTTTCATTCGTTCACATATTTATATGAAAACAAAAGACTCAAGCCACATACTTGTTTCCCCCTCACTAAACAAAACAAAAAAAAATACGATTGAACATTTTTAAGTACCTCCTCTTGCTTACTTTATTTCATATGCTTTGTAAAGTAATCCATATTTACGCCATAGTAAATAAATAACTGTATTGTGTGTAAGTACAAAAACAAAAAACAAAACTCATACATAGCTACAACAATAACAACAACAGTAATAGTAATAACAACATATAATACCGCAAAACGAAAACAAACGGACCAACCAAAAAGCAGAGCAGAGAAAAGTAAAAACAAAATAAATAAAATGAAACAAAAATTACCACCACCACAATACACAAAACCTAATACACAAAACACTACTACATACTGCCAATAAAATGACAACAACAGCAGCATCAGCAGCAAAACACAAACTAGTAAATAGCAGCTGCAACCTACAGACAAGTTCGAATGTAGTGAAAATGTTGCAAATTTAATATACGTTAGCAGGGAACGATCTTAACATTGCCAACGGAAAGGCAGAGAATTGTTTGATGTCATACAACAACATGTTGCTGCTGTTAATAAAAAATATTGCCAGCTGCTGGTATCTGTTAAACTAAATGCAAGCAAGAAAAAGAAGAGGAATTCCTGCTGCTACTGTTGCTGCAGCAGCAACAACAACAAAATATTAACAGTTAAAAGCGTTTGCGCGCACGCGTGCAAACATATCAACTTTTTTTTTGCTGCTGCTGCTGCTTACACTTTGAACTTAACGCGCATGCATACATGATCAGCTACTAATGCTGCCTCCTCATTCTTTATGCCAACATATAAACATACATTCAAACATAAATACATGGTCATCATCACCGTCGTCAACAGCTGCGTTGTTTACTGCTACTGCTACATCCTCCTCATCATTCGTCGTCGCTGTTGTCGTCGTCGTCGTCATCGCTACCGCTGTCTTGGTGATGATGATGATATTGCTGCTGCTTCTCCTTCTGCTGCTGCTACTGATCATCATCATCTTAGTTATTGTCGGCATTGCGCCGCACAGATATATAGTTTTTTTTTTTTTTTTTTAGTTTTTGTTGATGATGTTTTCCACCACCAACTAAACACAACGGCGTTGTTCTTCAGTCGTGAATTGACGCTTCGCTGCAAAAGACGACATCGCATCATCGGAACGTAAGCAACGCGCGTAATAAACGACAAACAAAAACGGCAAACGATCGAAACAAACGAGCGAACGAGCTAGTTAGTGAGCGAGCGAACGTTTTCTGTGTTTTTATATTTGTGTGCGATCGTTCTTCCACGCGGTCGTTTGATCGAACGCTCATATGTAACTATACTCGTAACTTAACAATTGCCGCCGTCGTTTTGTTGTTGATATTAGCGGCTTTTAGTCTTCTTCTTCTTCATTTTCTTGCATGTTTTTTCTACGCTTGTAAGCCGTCGCAAACGTTTTAACTTTTTGCTCGTTGTATTAAACGCGATAATTCTTTATTATTTTTTTATTTTCATTTTTTTCTTCTTCTGTGTGTGTTTATGCTAACATGCTATCAATGCGGTCGCTGTCGTTTGCTAACGTTTGTTGTTGCTGTCTTTGATCTACAATTGTTATCATTTTATTGTGTGTACTAATAAGAAAGATAAAAACAACGAAAAAGCACGTTGTGTAAATGAGATTTTTATTAATTTTTTAAAACAAAACAAGAAAAAAAATTAAAATTATTTATTTGTTTACAAGTGAGATCAATAAATGAGGCTTATAAACCAACAAAAAATATGAATGGGAATAAAATATAAAATTTATACAAAAGTTTTTAAAAATATATCAATACATCAACAAAACAACAAAATATTCAAACAAAAATTATAATAAATTGTGGTAGTTGTAAAACATTTTCCGGCATCATCTTCATTAGCAACAAACACGGATTTATGTGATTTTTAAATAACTGTAGAAAACTTTTCTTTAAGGTAAGTTGTGCACATTCATATTTACATCATGTTTATGTCATTTATGTAAATTTAATTGCAGTCAATATAAATTAAACAAAATAATTCCCTTATAGTTTTCACATAAAACGTTCTTTTTTTTTTGTGCGGAATGTTATGCTGTAATAATGAATTAAAATGGGGCACTATTCAGAAAGGTTATTAGGTCATTAGAGAAATTTTTCTAAAAAAGGTGAATTGTTTTAGTAAAAAACTCCTCACTGCTTAGCTTTTACTTGTATGTTTACATTTTATAAACCAGCCTCTCAACATGAGAGATTATTTGTTCCAATATTTGTTACTTTACGAAATCGGCGAAATATTTTTATCATATTTTTTAGATTCCTTCAAAAAGTCATCTCTATTGAAACATAATTGGAAAAAAAAAATTTTACAATCAATAGCAATTTATTTTATCACATCCAAATAGCATCTCTGTTTTGCAAAAGCTTAAGTTAAAATGGAGGATTTAAGTTTACATTCCATTGAGTGGAAGTATAATGATGATAATTGAATTTTAATTCACTTAAATATTAAAAAAGACAGTGAACCTTTGCTTTGTAATACATTTATAAATTTAATTTGTTTTAAATTAATTTTGTAATTTTGTAAGCGATCTTAGCCGATCTTATAAGATTTCTGAATGTGATTTAATACTGACTGATGAATCAGTCCGACACAAAGCATATAGTTGTGAATTAATTAGATTTGTTAAATATGTACTTGGGATTTAAGAAAACAGTTAAAGAGGGTCTCTATCTTTACATACTTGTATTCAAAAGAAAGATAACTTTTAATCCACCTTAGTATAATCATAAGTAACTGAAGTTAAAAAAATAAAACAAATAAACTTTTGCCCTTCAATCTCAAATAAAAAATTATAAAAAATTAGTAAATATTGAATTAAATTCAATTATTAGACTTTAAATGAACAATGATGCCAGAAGAATTTCAAAAAGTTCATAGAACTAGCAGATCAGACGATCGTTTCGGAACCAGCTACGGTTTCTCACCAGTGATCTTTGTGATAGTTTTCTCATTTCAAAATACTGTAAAGTAAATGTGAATTATAAAGACAGTTATTTTCTCCGAATAGTATTATTGAAAGGAACTACCACCCACTACCGTTCTATGTACTTTTTGCCATTCCTCTTTGACACTTGTATTACATATTGGTCAGATTTTCTGACATCTAATATGAACCGTGTCTGTTTTTCGTATGAAAATATTTGTTGTTAAAAAAAAAAAAATTTTTTTTTGCCGAAAAACAAAAAAAAATTTTTTGTCGAAAAACAAAAAACAAATTTTTTATCGAATAGCAAAAAAAAAAATTTTTTGTTGAAAAAAAAAACAAAAAAAAAATTTTTTCCAAATTACTCTTTTATTTATTATTTTATTTATTTTTTTTTTTTTTGAATAAAAAAAGAAAGCGTTTAAATCTTTCCAAATTCGAATAGTGCTGTCGTTTTGAAAATTTTAAGAAGAGGAATTTTCCTTTCAAGCGCTGGATTTTGCTTTATAGGGAAGGAATTTTTCAAAATGTCTTAAAAGTTTTCAACCAAGTATTACTTAGATAATTGCTAACAGTCCCACTAATGTACAGAAATTTTTTGTTACAAATTCAGTCATACTTAAAGCTATAAAAAGTAAACAAACTCATATACAACCAAAATATTTCTTCATTGGAAACCAATGGTTGAATATTAATATTAGTAAATAATGATAAAAAAAACAATAAAGATTAAAAAACAAAAACAAACATTTTTTCGTTCTACTTAAAACTGGGTATAAAAAAATAAGATGTTATTTTTGGTATTTTTGAACCAGCTCCATCAAACTCAGTTGGAGGTATAATTTTTTGTGTAGCATTTCCTTATCAACCATTGCTGCATTAACAATTGCACTCATCAAGTAATTTATTGATATTTATTAAATATGATTGATTTCAATTGTCAAAAATTGCAAACATTAACACAAAGTCAAGCAAAAACGTCTGAAAATGGAACGCGAACTTGTGAATTTTGGCAGTAACCCAGCAACAAATATAACAGAGGTAGTCTTAGTAACAAATACTTAACAGACAAAAACGAAACGAAAATATCCTAACAAAAAAATATTTAAGTATCTTTTGAAAAGACCAAAACGCGTAGGAAAAAATTAAAATTTAAGTTTTTCTTTAATTGTTCAAAAACATCAACGACCAAAAAAAAAACCGAATAGATAAAAGATACTTTAATAAATCCGAAGAATAACGTTAGATCGAAAGTTAGTCGACATTTCATTTAGTCTCTGAAAATTATTTTTAAAAATGAAATTTCTGTTTAATTAAGCTCAATCTTTTGCTACCAAATCTATTCAGTAGTTTATTAAACAACACAGATCAACAATATCATATTGATAAATCGAGTCACAAATCGTTTATCATAATAAAACTATCTTAAAACTCAAATCATACACTCGAAGTAACAAAGTGCAAAGTTCATATTAAACACAAAACAAAAATAAATTACAGTATTAAAATAAAACCTAATTACACAAATAAACTTAAACTTAAATAAGAAGTACATGAAATTAAAAAAAGTGAAAAGTGAAGTTTAAAAATATGTTCCATCATACACCGCACATTTTTAGTGGCACAAACTATTGCAGAAAATGCAGAAAATCTCCAAAATTACCAAAAACAAGCACCAACATTTTTATCTTGTTTAATACAGTTTCATATAATTTAAATGTTTTTTCTCAACTTTTTCACAACAAACGTTAATTTTTTTTGGATGAAATAAAAAATTACGGTCTTAAAACATACGATTTTGATAATTAAAAAAATTCGGAATTAGTAAGTAATTGAATGCGTTGTGTTATTTTAAATAGAGGCAAAGATTTTTTTTTTAATTTTTGCCGCATTGTTCTTTTAAAAACTTAATTATTGTGGATTACATGCTCAGATGAAAATTGCAATAAAAATATTTTTGCCTTATTTTAAACCACTCTATCGAAATAGATTTGCCCTTAGAGAGTTAAACTCACTGCATACCGCACTGCAGCGCTTATTAAGATTTTCCTTCTTCCCTGTTTAGATTTCTGAATTATAACAGAATAATTATGATGGACACCGTAGCTTAGTAGTAAGTGGATTGAACTTCTACACAAAGTTGCCCGGATTCAAATCTTGGCAAGCTAAAAAAACGGAGATAGAAATAAAAAGGTTTCTACATGATTCCACTGGCAATGGCAAACCTCCAAGAGTAAGAACTGCCCATGAAAAGCTTTTACTTTGCAGTGCGAATTCAGCATAAGACTTTAGTCTGCTTCCGTTCGCGTATAAATATAACTCACATAACATGAAGGAATTTGAAAAGCTCGGCCTAAGCCTTCAATTAAACATTTTTGTTTTCGGAAAAAATTTGGTATTTAGAAACTAAAATTTCAAGATAATTCCTTAAATTTGGTGGACCAGGTCTATCTTGCGAATGTGTGCGATATATTCTAGTATATAAAAATATAAACTATAATTTCTTATCTAAACAACAACAAAAAATTTGCCGCGGATAGCTGCGAATCCCATTTTTATTATCAAAATACTAAATGCATATCGGGAAAAACTGTTTGAAAATGTGATAATTTGTGGTATCAGTGCACTTTTGAGATATTGAAAGTTTTTTGTAAAAAAAAAAATATGAATTAAAATAAAATGTTGAAACAATTAAAACTGTTTTTTTATGATATCTATCTCAGTATCTTGACTGTATTATTATTTATTATTTAGGGGTGCCCAACCAGGCAGGCACTGCGACCTAAAAGATCTTTTGTGCCATTCCCCATTTTATGACAAAAGACGTTCAGCTGACCTAATAAAAGTCAAGACATCTTTGGTAGAAGAAGATTTTATGTGTTTAGCCGTCAAAAAAGGAATTCCAAAAATTCTTCCTCTGAGCCGAGCCAAGGC
Source organism: Toxonevra muliebris (assembly GCA_963691655.1). Lineage (NCBI taxonomy): Eukaryota > Metazoa > Arthropoda > Insecta > Diptera > Pallopteridae > Toxonevra > Toxonevra muliebris. The sequence goes on from OY829326.1 coordinate 55,254,728, forward strand.
CGGACATTCACACAGAATGTGAGGTGTCGACTCGTCATCTTCCAGACATAGACGACACTCTGTCTCATTGGACAGACCTATTTTGTTTAGGTGATATCTGAGCCCATAGTGTCCAGACATGTAGCCCACCAGTAGCCTAAGGTCAGATTTGGTATAAGAGATAGGCTGATTTTGGGCAAGCGGAATGATAAGTGCTTTTGCCTGTCTTAAACCTGGGATAGAGTTCCAATACTCTAGCCATTTTGCCTTAGACCACTCCTCAACGATAGATTTCGTAGAGGTCCAGCCGACTCCGCAGAACGGATCTGGGCCAATGTGCTTGGTAGATGATCCTTGTCTAGCCAGTTCATCGGCGGCCTCATTACAAACAACGGATTTTAGAGCTATTTCAGTTTTACTGTTGTATGGGAGGTGGGCGTGGCAGTTGACCGATCACACCTATTTTCATAATTTTTCTTTTCCACGATCTAAGAGTGATTCATGTCAAAAATCGTTATGCTGCGATGATTCCTTATAATTTTTTCCGCACTTTGTAAGGAGTGAAACCTTTGTGCGACGCAGTCATCTCCTAATTTTTGATATTATTAAAAAACCTCTTTGGACTTTAATTAGCTGCTGGAGCAAACCAATGTAATTTTCTGAAAATATATGATTCAATGGAAAATAAAACAAAGTATTCAATCGCTAGAAGTTTTGTAACCGAAGCTCGAAATAAACCCTCAGATTTGGCAAACAATTGCCTACCTATGCACAGGCACACAAAATAAAGTATGTATCCTAAGTCTTTTGTTTCAGATACTAATAAAAACATAAAGTTTTTATGTAAAGCACAAAGTGTTTTACTTTAATATAAAGGTAAAACCATTAGATTTTTATTCAAACAACTGCATTACGTAGTACTGAAACTTCTTCGAATTTTACGGGGGGGGTAGGATACATTTTTTTGCCATACTTTCTTCGGTACAGTCGATCAGAATCGAATATAGAATTTTTCTGTCAACTTAAAAAAAAAAAAAAAAAATTGGTACTCCCGAATGTACATGGATTTCTTTTTTCTTTTTTGAGTTTTAATTTTAAAAAAATTAAAATGATTTGAATTTTGTTTTTAACATATCTGTGCTCACAAGCAATAACAACACAACTCGAGTTTTGTCGAATTCGAGTCATTATCATAATTTGAATCTTCATATCCGTTTCCATATTGTGTCAGAATTTTATGACTATCGGTTCAGTGGTTTACGAGATATTAGGGCGGAAAAATAGCACAACTCAACCTGATTACTCTTAGCACTTGATTACTCTTAGCAAGTGCTCTCCTGTAAAATACAAAAAACACACTTATGCTGTTATGCCTTGTGACCACAGATATATACATATATATTAAAAAGTTTCGGTTTCGGTTTTGGCCGAATATTAGAAAAATGGCCGAAATTCGGTTTCGGTTTCGGCCGAAAAAGCCGTTTTCGGTCGGACACTACTCAAAAGTAACAAAATGCATAAAACTGGCGTTACAAAACTAAAGCAAGCAAAACATGGTGGAGGATCGCTCATGGTATGGGGTTATTTCTCAATGTTTGGTGTCGGTAATTTGGTTAAAATTGATAGCAGGATGACCGCTGATGTTTATGTCAATATTTTACATGAAAATTTTAATAATAGTGCACAAAAAATGGGTTTAGGTTCGTTTATCTTCCAACAGGATAACGATCCCAAGCATACATCTCGACTTGCAAAACAATATTTTGAAGCAAACGCAGAGAAAAGCTAAATTGGCTAGCATAATCACCAGATTTAAACCCGATTGAGCATTTGTGGTCAATCTTAAACAGCAAAATTTCAACATCGAGCCGCATGAACCTAACTTTATTTTGTAATGAGATGCAACAACAATGGAACAACAGTTTCGGTTTCGGTTTTGGCCGAATATTAGAAAAATGGCCGAAATTCGGTTTCGGTTTCGGCCGAAAAAGTCGGTTTCGGTCGGACACTAATTCTATCGAAAGACTTCGGCCCTATCAGTTTGCCTTCCATATTATAATTTTCTAAATTAACTTTAATCTTTATGTTTTCTTAAATTTATTCGTTTTTCTAATAACATTTAAATTCCTAAAATCATTCACATACGTTATAAGTTAGATTATTTACTTAGCATTTCGAATATATCCTAAAAATCCGCTCTATCTTAGATAAACAAAAAAGTATATAAATCCAAAAATTCAAGAAAAAGCATTAACAGATTTTTGTCTGCTGCTTCTGAATTATAATTATTCAGGTAATCCTGGATCATGGATTTTACACAATCATGGATTTTTCCTAAAACTTATCTATCGACCTATGATCGAATCGAATCTATCGAATTAAATGATGCACTGAAGCGGTTAAGTTCTATTCCTAACTTTTCATAAATATTAAAAGAATTGATTTTACAGTGTCGCATCAATAAAATGTATTCCGGTACTCACTGGACTAAAAGTACGTTCGGCACCTCTCACACAACCTCACTAGGTATGATATATGCAGTGGTGGAAGAAAAGCTAGCATCACTCCAAATATTTTAGTCGCTTTATCTTAACTTCTGCGAGATTGAATAAATGATGAGAAACGATATACTAAAATTGCTAAGCCGCAGAAAAATGTTAACAAACAATAAACTTATGATTCGACGGAATGACTTACAAACTTCACGAACCACGCCGGGTATTTTTTTTATACTTTGCAAAATTTCAATCAATCCAAGTGTCATAAGCATTTCCGTCTCTTACACAGAACACTTATTTAATATGCAGCTTACAACACCATCAAAAGATATTTATAAGTACATATCAAGAAAAGCATTATACACAATTCATTTCACATTTCGTATATTCGAAAAGCAGCGTGATTGCGATTGTGCCTATCTGCATTTGTAATATTTACGCATGTATGTAGTGTCTGAATATGCAAATGAATTTAGCAAGTGTTTACTTTTTCAAATAAAGTCCAGAGAAAAAAAAAAAGTAATTATTCATTATGAAGGAGAAATGCAATATGTCATTCTTATGAATGAACTTGAAAGATTTTTAAAATTTTTTTTCTCAATTAATTTCTTACGAAATGAAAAGTAAAAATCAATCCTCAGATCAAAAGTAAATAAAAAAACCATTATTCATATTAGGTATATAAAAAAAAAATGTCAGCAGTTGAATATGTGATTTTTTTTTTTTTTGCTTTGTTTTTGAGAATGTCACTTCTTGTCCCTCAAAAAAAAAAATATCTTCTAAAGCTTATTATTTTATTATCATCCATTATCAACGCGGTTTGGCAGAGGTGTCAATATTAGCTACTGATTAAATTTATATACCTACATTTATATTTTTCCTATAAGTAATAGCAGACAAAAGCTTTTTAATTAAACCGGTTAATAGAATTTTTGAAATGAAAATTATTTTGAGTTGAGAGATTTTTATTTATTTTTGTTTTTGTTATGAAATAAATAAAATATATTCAAAATACAAATTATTTAAATTGTACACATTTATCAATGTGCTCGTTAAATACCAACAACACAGCAAAGCAAAACAAATAAAATCACAGGAAGGTATTTGAAAAATATATCGATGTGGAGAAGAAATAAAAAAAAAAATCCGAAATAGTTTATTTTTAAAAATGCGTTCATATTAAATGCAATTAGCATAAATCTTTGACTTAGACTCTAAGAAGTGATATAAAAATTTGTATCATTTCGTTATTTATGTATATAATCAAATACAAAATAAAAACATATTTTTTAGGTTTTGAACAGGTTTTCAATAGGTTTTCAGTAATTGATTGAAAATGAACATTTCAATTTAGGTGGAAAAATAAATTAAAATGTTGCTTAAAATTTGATTTTGATTTTATTAATGCAAATGTAAACAAAAAATAAGAAGAATCACTTAAGAACTATGCGAAAAAATAAATAATTATAATAAAAATAAAATAATAATATTTTCAAGAAGCGAATTTTAAGTTAAGTTTAGGGTATAAATATTTTATCCAACAAGAAAATTGTTACTGAAATAAAAAACTTTCTGATGATTATTATGATGAATAAGTATGAATTTTCGATCTTTAGTTATATTAGAAATATTTGTACTTCCACTTTAAGTTAGGTCTAGTTTGAAAAACGTTGGATCTGATTCACCATTTCCATATCTGAGGCGAACTGCAGCCCACTCTTATCCTCTTCGTTTTCTGTATTCACTACCTAAATTCACATAGAAACACATTGGTTGGTTGGTATTCTTCATAAAACTTAACAAATCGGATATCTATCCTCCAGAAATATCAGCCAAGTTGTCAAAAATTTTGACCCATACCAATGCGTGCAGTAGTCGTTCTTGTAGTACAGGAATTGATTCATTTTTTCACACCACCGCAACTTCTGCAGTAATCATTGAACTCTAGTTGAAGTCAATTGGAGTCACTTGGAGTCAATTGAAGTCAATTGAAGAAGTATAAGATTCTGAAGATTTTACCGTTCGAAACGTATTAAAGCATGGTATATATGTAGTTAGAAATGTGTTCATAAATCATAGTATTTTCGTCATTAAAATACGAAATTATCAAAACTTGAATAATTTGAGTATATATATATTAAGGTTGTTGTGAATAATATTGCATTTTGTTTAGACAATTGATTTTAATAAAATGATTAAATGAAAATATTACATAACACATATATTAAAATTGACTTCACATTCCATTTGCTTCCAATTGACTTCAAATGAATTCAACTGAATTCAATTGACTTCATAATGCCAATTGACTCCAAGTGACTTCATGTGACTCCAATTGACTTCAAAATCCCAATTGACTCCAAAAGGCTTCAAGTGACTCCAATTGACTCCAAATTGCAATAGACTCCATATGATTGCATTTGAGTTCAAGGGTATTCAAGTGACTTCAAAGCAGTCATGATTTTGGAGTCATAAAATTTTCAGTCGCATGATTTCAAAAAAAGATTGCAGTCCCTTGACTCTAAAAGGCAATAAGCAAAAACACAAAATCCAAAAATGTTTAATCCAAATACAGAAATTTTCTTTTGCTTAGCTCTGACCACGACCGAGCTATAATGCAGCTATTCCTGTTACTTCAAGTTCTACTGTATCTACATCGGTAACATCTGAACCATACCAGGCAAATTTGTCGGCTATAATTATTCCCTTCTTTATTACTTTGCCTGGGAATCTAGCATAATTTGATCCTGTCGGGTCAGAGTGCATTCAGCAATGTTCTGAAAGTCGTAATGAGAAGTTATGTAATCCGATGTTGCCATGAGACCTTCGGAGTTAAATATTTCCATTATATCTTCCAGTGTTTTTAGGATTGCCGTATATCCATAGTTGATATGTTAAACTAAGATGGATTCCCTCAGCCTGAAGGGTTTTTTCAACTACTCCTTTTATGTCAAGATCGAGAAGTAAACGATAAAGCATAATATTTTTTCGGATGTATTACATATTGTCATTTCATATTGTCATTAAGTAAATATTATCTTTCGTTTCGATCCACTTAATATGCATAATTCTAAAAGCAAATGTATTTGATCCAATTACACAATAAGGTGTCATAGGTTTGATTAGGTTTAAATGGTTGCCAGCGGGCTCCAGTACACTTAAGCCAAAAATTCCCATTGTGATACCATAGGGAGCTAGGTCCTTATCCCTCTATTTCAAGCCATTTGAACTTTTAATTTATAAATCATTCGTACGTCGACTAACCAGCTCTGACCAGGTAAGTCTCGTTATTTTACAAGTTAGTTCTAACGACCACCTTTCGTTTGCTTGTTTTATTTCATCGAAAGTCAGCAGTGACTTAAACGTTGCCATGGAGTCCCTATGGCAACGATGTACTCCCTTTAAGGAGCTATTTCCAATAGTATACCTTTTCTGGCTAACTCGTATGCGATTTCGTTCCCCGGTATCCTCTGTTATTTTTACACCTAGCTTTTCGCTAAGGATGCGAGCACCAACTCTGCTGTCCAGCTTAGAGCCGTCCGTGTAGCAATGGGTTGAAGTATCAAAGTACCAAACATGTCATTAAAGATTGGCTTCGCAAGGGTATAGTCAATTATATTTGGTACGAACCCAAATGGATTCTGAATCGTCGAATGTCCTGACACGCCTGTAGACCACTCCGCGATGGACTTTAGCCTCAGGGTGGTATATCTTAAGAGGAATGAGCAGAAATATGGTGTCCAAAAATTTGTGGCAGTGCTTCTCAGTGCACCAGTGATGCAGAGTGAAGCAGTTATTTGTACTTTCAAAAGCATGTTCATTTGAAATGCCTTGCCCCAAGCTGTCTACCAGACCGCAACCCCATACATCGAAATAGGTCTGACTACTGATCTGTACAGCCAGTGAACCATGCATACGTGGTTCATTTACAAGGTATCATAGTCTTGCCAAAATTATGTACCAAGATCTTCTAGCTTCAATTCAAAACAACGAGTTTTAAATCCAGACCTACGGAACTTATATTCTTCTTAAGAAGTACAAGGTAAGACGACTGAAATACTGCATGAAGTAAATCGCTTCCTATTTATTTTTTTTTACCATGTACTAAGGTTACCATTTCCGTTTTATCTAATCTCAAAACAATTTTCCATAGTTAAAAAAAAAAACGGGACTTGCATTTTTTCCTCGGTACACAGAATAGATACAAATTTTTGTAAATATAAATAAATATTCAATATATGGTATAAAATTAAAAAAAAAAACACCAGGTGTTGAATTTCTAATTCATTTTATTTCGATTCCTTTTCGATACTTCTTGCCATTTACAATATTTCAAAAAACTGTTTTAGATTCTCTTTGCTATTATGATATGTTAATCAGAGTTGACTAAAAAAAAGTTATAAGAAACGAAATTTTTCTACTTTTATGAGTGCATATTAAAACATTTTTAAGAGTGAAAACTAAAACTAAAATCCCACAAGACCCAGGAAAAATATTGGCTTGGCAAAACATTTATAAATTTACAATCAATTCGAGATATCCCCATAAAAATGAGGCATTTGGCATCACTACTATATACATATGTATGTACATACCCCATATCAAATTTAACTTATTTGAAAATATATTTTTATAATAATTAAAGATTTTCACATGGTCACGTCTGAATAGCAAAGCTACATTACCAAATTGGAGCAATATTACACATTGAACTTCTAAAGTAACTTTTCAAATACATTCTCAAAAACAAACACAAAGACACGCATACACTTCAAAGAAGCGCCACAATTTCAATATATAACAAAATAATGAATAAATTTAAAATAAGATCAACTTAAAAGATCATCAAGATTTGGTTGCCTGAAAAGAGACGTTGAAATCATTGACGCCAAAATTCAAAATGCGATCATACAACTATCAATGACATTTAGCATATATAAAGTTGAGAAGCGATGAAAAAGGAGAAGTAAGAGAAGCAGAATAAGTAATAGAAAAATAATTCGAATAACACAAATATCAAAACAAAAAATAAAGAAATATTCGCTACAATTTAATTTGGTTTAGTAAACAAACTCAGATAGTTTTCTAAAAATCATTTTCAATTCACTTCATTGCTCACTTACATAAAGTATATACAAATAGAGCAGCAACAGCAATATTAGCAGCAATCGTATATAAATTACAATGATTTTGTTAATTTAAATGTGAGCTCAATTGTGTAGCTCATTAACATCTTGAGAAACCACTCTGCTTGCTCATTCAGCACTTCTAATTATACACGTTGATGTACGCATGTTTGGATGTGCATGTGTGTGTGTGTGTGTTTGCAGAATAATTGTAATTGAGTGCTTATTCATGTGTATAATAAATGCCTATGTAAAATATTTTTGTATTACATACAATTGGCAACAATTTTATTTATAAAGTACTCTACAAAAATTACACTATAGAACAAAATGAAAATTTTTCCGAAATAATAAGATGCTGAATATCTTAATATGATTTCAAGTCGACACCTATGATGTTAGGCAGAGCTGTAAAAAAGTGCAACCAATTTAATTGCAACACCATGAATTCACAATTAATAACCGGCAACTGAATAACACATTTGACTCCAGAATAAAAAATGCAGTTAAAAGTCTTTTTTGGAGTTGCCGATTGGTTATTCATTTAGAAAAATCTTTTTTAGAGTCAAGGGAATGCAATCTCTTTTTGAAATCATAAGACTGCAAATCTTATAACTCCAAAATCCTGACTGCTTTGAAGTCACTTGGAGTCACTTGAATACCCTTGAACTCAAATGCAGTCATTTGGAGTCAATTGCATTTTGAAATAAATTGGAGTCACTTGAAGTTACTTGGAGTCAATTGGGATTTTGAAGTCAATTGGGAATTTGAAGTCTATTGTAGTTACTTGGATTCATTTGGAGTCAATTGGGGATTTGAACTCACTTGGAGTCCATTGAAGTCAATTGGAGTCATTTAAAGTCAATTGGAATCAAATGGAATGTGAAGTCAATTTTAATAAATGTGTTATTTAATATTTACTTTCACCCATTTTATCAAAACCAATTGTCTAAACAAAGTGCGATGTTATTCGCAACAACCCTAATATATAAATATTCAGGTTATTCAAGTTTATTTATTTATTTATTTATTTATTTAATTAAATATAATCGAAAAGCCAGATATGGCCAAGTTTGATTACAGAAAAAAAAATAGAGAGAGTAAACAATAAGAAAAATTAAAAGAAAGTAAAAATCAAATAAAGAATTGTTTTACTTGTTACAAGAAAAATATGAAACTTAAATAAATTGAAAGAAAAGGAAAAATAAAGAAAAAAGAAAAAGGTGGGAAAAGGTGAAAGAGGAAAGAAGAAAGAAATGTAGAAACGGTAAAAGAAGAAAGAATGGAAGAAAGAAAACCAAAGAACATAGCACTCCATCCCAAACGAAACATGAGGATGCCTCTTATGTAGTTGTTAGTGACAAGGAAGAATCTTTGTAACAGAAAATCATTTATTATTGAGATGTAGGAGGCATCTATGTCTAAAAGAGCTGACTGAGCACGAAAACGACCGAATTTCTAAGGGCAGGCAGTTCCACAGACGCGCAATCTCAACAACAAATGTTTTTTCATATGCAGATTTAAAAATTCTTGGGATTATAATCTGTGTATTCCTAAGTGATTTAGAAAACTTGAATAGATCATAAAGATAATAGGGAGTTGTAAATTTAATCACCTTAAAGAAAAGTATCATTGATCTTAGACTGACGTAATCCTGGAAGCTACAACCAAGGAACTTTAATACAAATTCGGACCCATGATCGCGAGCACGCAGCTCAAACACATATCTGATAATTCTATTGAAAATTATTCGCAAACGATCAAGATTAGCTGTGGAGGTGCAAGTAAACACCTCTAAACCATAGTTAATAGTCAACATTAGAAGGGCATGGGCAGTAGTGATTCTAACAGAGGTTGGTAAATGGAAATTCAGACTGTAGAGCCTACGGAGGGAAAACCCCACCTTCGAGCTGATATTATTTAAATGCGCAGTAAAAGAAAGTTTCGTGTCGAGGATGACACCGAGGCATCTCAACTGGTCCACAAATTCAATAGCGGCGCCCGAAACTGAAATGGTGAAAAGGGGTGCTACCTCTCTAGAGTAATTGAAGGACATGGCCTTAGTTTTGCTGAGGTTGAGAATAAGCTTATTTTCTTTAATCCAACCCTGTAGCTTTACCACAGTTTTGTTAATAAGAGCTTGCATTGGGCATACAGTGCCAGCATCCGAAACGAATAGGATGTAAATGTCATCAGCATAAAGGAAAACCTTGAGATTTTTATCATACAAATGATCAACTAGTCCATTGACGTACATCATAAATAGTAGAGGTCCCAAGACCGAGCCCTGGGGAACCCCACTAAGGCATCCCAATACGGGGAAAGAGAGATCATTACAGATGACAAATTGTTTACGATTAGTTAAAAAAGAGTTAATGAGATTACAAGCATTATTCGAGAAATAGAAATCATGTTTGAGTTTATGAATCAGGATATTAAGTTTTGATAATTTCGTTTGTAAAAATTGACTTCACATTCCATTTGACTACAATTAACTTCAATTGACTCCAAGTGGCTTCAAATCCCCAATTGACTCCAATTGACTTCAACTGACTACAATTGACTTCAAAATCCCAATTGACTCCAAATGACTTCATTTCAAGTGACTCCAGTTGACTTCAAAAATCCAATTGTCTTCAAAATCCCAATCCCAAACTCCAAAAAACTTCAAGTGACTTCAAATTGCAATTGACTCAAAATGACTGCATTTGAGTTCAAAGGTGTTCAATTGACTCCAAGTGACTCTAAAGCGGTCATGATTTTGGAGTCATAAGATTTGCAGTCTCATGATTTCAAGATTGCATTCCCTTGACTCTAAAAAAGACTTTTCTAAATGACTCCAAAAAAGACTTCCAATTTTTTATTCTGAAGTCAAATATGTCATTCAATAACTGCAATCAAAAATTATTAATCATTTGTGATATCCTCAATTGATTGCATTCTTTTACAGCTCTATCATTGATAGGAGAGAACCACCTTCTACATAGCTTGTCGTTGTGGATCACGTTGGGTTTTCAGATCTTCCGTAAGACCAGCCAACTTAAAAATGTTGGTTATAGCTCTAGTAGAAATGAAATATAAGCTCCAACCGTCTGTGCCATAGCAAAGGCCTTCACAATGCTTATTTCTACATCTATATGAGAATTGAACCAGTTGAGCTGGTTCTCCAGTCAGTGTTCCGTTTGGACTGCATATATGTATATTTAAGGCATAGGAAATCAATTTCAATACTGCACTAGATATTATTTCTTTCAGGAAGTTGAATTTACCTTTGTTATGTATTAAACTTTTACAAGTATTTTTAAGACCATCAGTCTGAGCTGAACGTTGATTAATAGCATTTTGTAAGTATTGCGCTGTAAATCTCGCTATTAAAAATTATTTGTTGGAAATCTAATAAATTACACTTAAAGATTTGGACAAAAAAAATTACATTCCCAAATGTTCTTACGAAACGTCAACGCAAGTGATAAAATTGTTCAAATCTTTTAACAAAAAAAATAAATAAAACCATCCTTTCTTTTGATGAAACATTGCAATATTTTGTGAAGAAAAAAATTATTAAAACTCTAGTTAAAAAAAAATAAACATCATGAAACATGCTTAAGCATCTTATCATCCTCATCACTATCATCTTCAAGCAGATACCCTCAACAATGAATTTAAAATGCAAAAACAACAAACAATTGTCACAAACAAGCATAATAATAAAATCAGCATTGTCCTTTACAAAACACACACAATTCAAATCCTTGAATCCAACAAAACAAAATCAACACATTTCAATAAAATACTAAAACAGAAAAAAAATCAGCATAAAAATCAAAATCAACCAAGAATGCAAAAAAGGCGTTCAAACAGGCAAACCACGAACGTGAACGATTTCATCTTTTGCCAAACCAGCAACAATGAAAACAAAAACAAGAGCAACACAATACTCTAAAAACAAAAACAATTGCTACAAGTGCTGCCTGCCTTCAAGTAAAATCTACTACGTGTTCTTCATCTAACAAAAGAACAAACAAAAAAAAAAAAACGAAAGAAAAAGTACTCCAATTAATGCAGCAATAAAAAATTAAATCCTTTGTGCAACATACTCGTAATACATTTTATAGTCACACGCTCTACTTTGCCGCCTTTGTTGCAATAGCAACAGCAGTAGCGGTAAGTAAGTTAGTGAGTGTGAGTATGTGTGCATGTCAGTGTGATTGAGTGAGTGACCCACCTGGTTTTTTATAAAATTTTCTTGCTTCACTAAAGGGTTCAAACTTTTTTTTATTTGAAATAAAATTTGATTTTTTTTTTTTTTTGATATATTATGTTGCCGACAGATATGTCCTTGTAATTTTGACAGCACACATACACACAAGAGTTTTTTTTGGTTTGTGTGTGTGTGTTACTGCTTGTCAACATCATCAGCAACATTGTGATTCCAACAACAGTGGAAAAGGGATGTTATTTCATAATGAAAATTATATGACACTTATCTCCATTGAAAGTAACAGCATCATTAATTTGCATGTCAAGTTAATGTGTGTTCGAAAAAGCATTGAGCATCAGAGTCACAGAAAGAAGAATTTTTTTTTCAAAATGGGTTGAGATCAGAGGCGTGCTTGGAAAATAAAAATAGCTGCTCGTATCTACAACTTAAAAGTATTAAATAAAATGTTTGATATTTATACAATACTTTAAAGGCTAGCATTATTTTTCTTACTTAGCAGCAGAATCTTAGTTTTGATCTAATATGTATCTGAAGATCAAACCAAGTAACATTTTCAATTAAAATAAACAAATTCATTATGAAACAACCCACGTACTATAGAATAAGCTTTGGTGCCAACTATTTTCGCTAAGGATTTTGCAAAGAATATAAAAATCTTTAGATAAAAATTGATAAACTTAAAATGGAAACTTAAAGCGCAACCATATTAGTTTTAACTGTGCTACAGCTCGACAGAGCTGGGTAAATTCATTTACATTACATTCCCAATTCCAATTACAAGGAATTGTAATTGGTACTTAAATGTTTTCAATTCCTTGGTAATGGAGTTGATAAAACTTTCAATTCCATTACAAGGAATTGTATTTTGTAATTAAAAATATATCAATTCCATAAAGGAATTGAAAATGTAATTGAATAGAAAGGAATTTAATGTTTAAGTGTAATCAATTACTTTCTTGGAATTAAATTCCAATTTAGTTGGAATGATTCCTCGAAAGTAATTGTAAAAAGGAATCAATTAATTAAATTTAAATATTTTCAATTCCTTGGTAATGGAGTTGATAAAACTTTCGAATTGTAATCGGTAATTAAAATGGAATTGGAAAAATTTTCGATTCCATTACAGGGAATTGTATTTTGTAATGAAAAATATATCAATTACATAAAGGAATTGAAAATGTAATTGAATAGAAACGAATTTAATATTTAAGTGTAATCAATTACTTTCTTGGAATTAGATTCCCATTTAGTTGAAATGATTCCTCGAAATTAATTGATTCCCCTTTAGTTAAATTCCAAAAAAGCGAAAAAAAAAATCGGAAAACATTGTAAAATGCTTCTAATAATCCGTAGAAGTGACCCAAATTTTCTACGTAATGCCTTATTAGAAGCATTTTACAATGTTTTCCGAATTTTTTTTTTTTTTTTTTTTGGTTTTTAGGAATCACTATTAATTTAAAGGTATAAATTTACTATTAATTCAAAGGTATAAAATGTTAATGGGATGTTTTTTTCTAACTGTTGCATTCTATACACATCTATCGTGTCTTCCACTTGAGCTTCTTCTCTTCTTTGTAGAGCTTACAGTTTCCTTTTATAATCTCACCACCTAGAGATTTGTTATTGCTTGGCACTACCAACTTCTGCAGAAACATATATTTACAATGCATAAAATATTTGTAGTGGCAAAGTATTTACAGAAAGAAACTAATTTACCTTTATTGGTTCTCCTTAAAATAAAGGGTTTTCGATTAAGGACATAACAATTTTATCTATTAATAAAACACAGCATTTTTTGAGATATTGAGTTGAAAAACCCAATGCATTTCAAATTTAAACGAAATCTGTACAAGCTTTCGGGTACCGAGCAATAACTGGTTAAAATAACAATGTTCAGACCGCGAATCGCACCTAAATTCCAACAAAGATTTTAAGCTAAAAGGACACCAAATACCGAACAAAAGCAACCCAAAATTTAGACCAAAAACTAGTGGGAATATCTAATAAATATACACACCAAAAAATTTTTACTCCAATTAAACAAAAATTGGACCAAAATTCTAACCGAATTCAGACCAAAATTTAAAAAAAAAAATTCAGACCGCTTTCGGACCGAAATTCAGACCAAAATACTTAGCTAAATCAAACTAATTCAGACTAAATTTTCGACCACAACTAAGTGTTAGATTAAAACGCCAAACACAAAATAAAAGCAAACCAAAATTTAGACCAGAAATCAGATCAAACTCTGAGTAAACGCTGGTCTGAGCAAAATTTTGATCACAATTTAGCCTAAGAGTTACACTAAAACTCAGACCAGAAGGATCTTAAATACATATTTGGTAAATCAAGATTGTCAAGTTCTGAGGGGTGAGGGCTTCAGGCTCTATACGCCTCCCTCTAGACCCGCCACTGCCAAAATCTTCTTAGTATCTGACCTTTATTTCTGTTGAGACAGGCTTGGCTTATTTCGCACAGTCATGTTGAGAAATAGACAGTTGTGATTCTTCGACACTGATCTAGAGTACCTGCAAAATACGAATTTGTAATGCAGAATACAATACAAGGAACTAAGTAATTACAGGTCTGAATTTTGCATTCTAGCTAACTTCTTTTGCTGTTCCAACAAAGAGAAAAGTCAAAGTGTCGAATTTATTGCTTCAACTAAAGCTTTACTTTCATAATTATAATTTCAAGCCCTCTTCTGTGAATATGTCATTGATGTTTATTAATAAACTAATTTTTATATAAATTAAAGAATTTTTTAAAAATCTAAAAAAAGCATTTAAACCACCACTCCTCTCTCTCTCTCTCTCTCTCTCTCTCTCTATCATCCAATACTGGTATTTTCAATACAAATTTAATAAATAAATTTATATTAAGCTGCCTATTTAAAACGCAATAAGTTTTTCAACTCAATTTGCATTTAAAAACTAAAATTCTTCATCTAAGAGCAAACCAAAGACTTAAGTCAAAAACTTGTACATTATTATTAAAATTGTATAGACAAAAATATTAAAAACAAATACTTAAAACCAACACATGTAAACATGCACTGATTCACCGCATCTCCAAAATAAAAATAACACAAAAAAAAAAATTCCACGTAATAATTTTTAAACTAGATTAATATTAAATTATACTGCTAAAAATGATATCATATACATTCATCAAAACCGCATAAAAATTAAGTAACAACAGAAAAACCCACAAAAATATAATTTTAAAATGCCAAACAAAAGCGTACGTATTTATAAAAAAATAAAATAAATTTTATAAAAAACTAAAAAATAAAAATTCAAACAAGAAGCAAATAATAACAGCAACAAATCACATTCAAATGCAAATAAATATTTTGAATTGAGATCCGCTGGTATAGTTCAATACGCATGCGTACCCATATATGTATCGTACGAATATTTATGTATAAGAAGCTACTACTAGATACTATATACCTACTAATAGCAATAATAACACCCATGGAAAAAAAAATTAATAACAATTATTAATAACTGTCATGTAGGCAGTATAACAAATCACACGCTAAGTCATTTTCAGAGTCTGGTAAAACTAATATGACTACAAAGTTAAATACGTATACGTAAACCAAAGATAGACTGCCAAGTTAACCAAGATAGAAACAGACATACAGACAGGCCAACAAAGCGAGAAGAGACAAACTTTCAACTGACATTTGACAAAGTTTCTGCTACCGATTCATCAAGCGCATTCATTTGTGATATAATGTTAGAAATAGAAAAAAAAAAGAAACATTATTATTAATATTATAGTTTTATTGCTATTTTACAAACGTTGACAAAACAAAAATGTAGGTAAAACACGCTTTTTGTGCACACGCACACTTACTTACTCACACTCTAAAAGACAAAAGGAAGCTGAGACACACCGAACCCATATTTCAAGTTCACAACAAGGCTAAGGCTTTATCTCTACTGGTTGCTTTTGTTATTCAAAATTAATTTTTTTTTTTTTGTATTTCTTTTATTCTAAATGCGGAACCAAGTTATGTTCTTCTTTAGAATTGCTGTTTTAGCTTCTTAGTTTTGTTTTTTGTATTTAGGAAACATAAATCCGTAATTCTTTCTTGGATGGAAGTAATAAAATTAAAATTTTTTTTATTAATTTTCAATATTATTTCAATTATTAAATGTTTTAAATTGAATACAATAATCTCTTTGTAAATTCTTTTCTTTTTTGATATTGATTGTTTTGATAATTTTATTTCAACGTAATTCTAACGTCTTCTTTTTGAAGTGGTTCAGCCATAGAAAAATATGTAGTAAATTAATTATGTAGTATTGAAATCTAAAATCAATAGCTTCGCAAACATTCATCCCTATACATTTCTGAACTGAATAGAACTCAACTTTGAAGGTTAGACAGAACTGGATTTCGTTTTTGTAGGGGGGTCATGCAATCGTTTTTTGGGGGTCACAAAAGCCGATATTTTCTGTACTTAAGCTTAAAAGGATAATGCATGTAAATTTTGCGCATTGCCATCATATTAATTGTTGTTATCTCAAAACAACGAAATGCTCGCCTACTCAACAGTGCTTTCTATGGTTAATCATACAGCTTTTTGTGAGCTTTTTCACAATATGCCATGATTTGATTCATTATGATTATATTTGGGGAATAGAAATAAAAACCAGTTTTAATTTTTAATAAATCATCATAATTTTTATTCCTTGAAGAATACTAATAAAAACCTCTCCTCTCATGTTAGTAATATTAGCTTAAAAAACCTACTTAACTTTAAGAAGTTTAATCAATTATAATAGTTAAATAAAAGAATATTTTTATCAATGCTTTTTGCTATCACAATCAGTTTGTAGTAGTGTTGGTTAAACATCGATAGTTCGACTCTATCGATTAAATCGATTGGAGACAACGGAAAAATCGATAGTTTGTAATTTTTTCAGGAGAGTTGTTTAATGTTTCAATTCCTTGCTTTCTAATTTATTTCTTTTTCTTTCCAATCTACCTCTTCTTTTATGGTGAAACACTTCTTGGATGGAATAACCCTACAGTTTTATTTCAGAACAGAACGGTAAAGTCAAAGGTTTTTCATAAGCAATCTTTACCCTTGGATGTTTGCCATTGCCAGCCAAGAGGTGGCGTTTTGTGCTACATCTACTATCTCCGATGTCTGGCCCTGGTGAAGTTTAGGTAATAAAAAACTTTTGCAAAATAAATGACCATATCGCTCATTTACTAAAAGACTGTCATAACTCAAAAAACACCAATTTTGACTTAACGATGCAAAATTATTCATTATGTCACGCTTCATATTGTATAAAAATTTCATATTAATATCTTGTATACTCTGCGCGTGAGAATTAGAAGATTTCTTCTTTTTTCTGCAAAGTGGGAGTCAACTGAAAACTTTAAACGCGTTTTCTGAAAAATCGGGCTAATACGCATCATTAGGACTTAAGAAGTTAATGAGCTTTAAGTTATTGAAAAAGCAATATCTGGTTCTTTTCTTACTGTGTATTGCAGACAAGTTTTTCTAGACCACACCCCGCAAAGTAATACTTAACGGTAGTCCTGCGGGGTTGAGTAAACGAGATGAAAGTGGTTTTAGTCGGTAAGAATCCAACATAATCGTACATGACGAGGAGTACTGCTGTACCTAATGTAAGTTTCCATCTTCCAACGCACAAAAAAAAAAAAAAAAGACTACACCCAAAGATACAAAAAATATGTGTCTGCAGGCACTCACAGTAGAAGCGAAACTTTGTTGTTTAATTGAAAATGATTAGAAAACTCTTATAACAAATGCTGTTAAAGTTTTTGCAGTCTTCTTCTCTCTATTTTGTTGTTGCTATTCTTTTGTTGATACTATCTACACTTGTCGGCACAAACACAACATAGTATACGTATATAACACAACAGAAAAGTTCCGCTATATGCAATCAAGCAGAGGCAACTTTGTTGACTCTCTCGTTCGTTTCTTACTGGTTTCGTATGAGTGCAACAAAAACGTGATTTTTCACGTGACCATTGTTGTTGAAGATTTTGCGCTCATCCTCTTTTTAATTTCTGAATCCTTTTTTCTGTTGATACTCTCTACACTTAGCGGCACAAACACACATAGTGCACTTATATAATATATGAGAGGAGAGCAGCTATATGGAACCAAGCTCTCTCACTAAAGCACATGAGATAAAATTGCGAGAATTCGCCTCTCTGCATGATTTTATGTAGCCGATCACCATATGACCTCGTTCGCTAAACACTAGTGTCCGACCGAATATTCGGTTTCGGTTTCGGCCAAAAATACGGAATATTTGGCCGAAACCGAAACTTTATAAATTTTACTGTAAATTGCATTTCAGTACGCAAAGGACTGTTTTTATTTTTAGCATATAACATAAAGTTATTCAATTTTGAATATTAAAATAAAAATGTGAATTTCATTTGTACCTATACCACAAAATGTATTTTTTTTAGTGCCTTTAATATGTATTTTCTTTATTGTTAAAATAATATTTTTGTTATTTTATATATACATATACAGGGTGACAATTGTAAAGTGACGCAAATTTAATACTCTGCAGCAAGCTTTGCCATTTACCGTTACTTTAATTTAAAAAGCAAATTCATTCATCATTGGCTTTGCTTTTAATTTCATTTGAATTTTTGTTATTACATTTTGAATTTTCCATAAAAATGGACAAGGAAAATATTCTGAAATTTCATTTAGCAAATTATAGTAGCCGTCAAATTGCAAAGGCTTTAAATTTGTCAAGTCGTACAATAGACCGAGCTATTATTCGATATAATGAAACTGGAGGTTTTGGAGATAGAGACCGGGGAAAATTTTCAACAGTTGCCACTACTGGTTTAACAGAAAATATTCGTAAACGAATCAAGCGAAATCCAAGGCGCTCAATGAGAAAAATCGCTAAGGAAGTGGGAGTAAACCGTGAAACAGTGCGAATCATTGCAAAATCAAAGCTTAATCTTAAGCCGTACAAGCTCCGAAAAGCTCAAAATCTGACACAAAAAAAGAAAGATTTGCGACTGCAAAGATGCAAGGCGTTGCTACGCTCCTCCGTGTTAAAAAATGTTGAAAATATCTTGTTTACAGATGAAAAAATTTTCACGGTTGAACAACATTTCAACGCGCAAAATGACCGAATGTGGCTAACATCATCATCGCAACAAAATAGGACTGTTGGCCGAGTTCAAAAGCCAGCTTCCGTTATGGTATGGGCTGGAGTTTCCGCTAATGCCAGAACCCCTTTAATATTCGATGAAGAGGGTGTTAAAATTGACCAGGTTGTTAATCGGAGCATTTTAAATGAACATGTTCTTCCCTGGGCCCAAGATACATTTGGAAATGAAAACTGGACTTTCCAGCAAGATTCTGCACCTTCCCACATGGCAAAATTAACGCAAACATGGATAAAAGACAATTTTTCTGGATTCATAACATCTCAAGAATGGCCACCATACTCCTCAGACTTGAATCCAATGGACTACTCTATTTGGAGTATTTTAGAGAGTAAGGCTTGTGCATCTCAACACCACAGTCTGGAGTCGCTGACAAATTCATTAGAGAAAGCCTGGACTGAAATTGATCAGGAAGTCCTGCGGCGAACAGTCCTACGATTTCCGGATCGATTGAAGGCATGTGTGCAGGCTAAAGGAGGTTATATTGAATGAGGTGGGGTTCAAATGAATGCTTATATATTCAGCAATGTTAACACTTATTTGTACTTAATGGAAGTACGTCCTTTTGAAAATAACTGCTAAAATGTGTGCGTCACTTTACGATTGTCACCCTGTATAAGTATGTATATTAGTGCGTACCAATTTGTACCGACAGAAGAGTTCCATATTCTATGACAAAAAAATGGAACTTACCCCCCGTAAAATTCGTAGAAGTTAAAGTAATATTAAAAGTAACTATCGATTTTTATTCAAACAACTACAGTACGTAGTACTGAAACTTCTTCGAATTTTACGGGGGGGTAGGATCCATTTTTTTGCCATACTTTCTTCGGCAAAGTTGATCAGAATCGAATATAGAATTTTCTGTCAACGTACTTTAAAAAAAAAAAAAATTGGTACGCCCGAATGTACATGGATTTTTTTTTTTGAGTTTTAATTAAAAAAAAATTTAAAATGATTTGAATCTTGTTTTCAACATATCTGTGGTCACAGGCAATAACAAAACAACTCGAGTTTTGTCGAATTCGAGTTATTATCATAATTTGAATCTTCATATCCGTTTTCATTTTGTGCCAGAATTTTATGACTATCGGTTCAGTGGTTTACGAGATATTAGGGCGGAAAAATAGCACAACTCAACCTGATTACTCTTAGCACTTGAACCTTTAAAGTGCTCTCCTGTAAAATACAAAAACAACACTTATGCTGTTATGCCTTGTGACCACAGATATATACATATATATTAAAAAGTTTCGGTTTTGGCCGAATATTAGAAAAATGGCCGAAATTCGGTTTCGGCCGAAAAAGTCGGTTTCGGTCAGACACTACTAAACACTTACAACAGCATAACATTGTTTCTTATTAGTTTCGTATTTAGTGCAACAACAATTCGATTTCCTTTGTAAAATTTTCTATTACCCTCGCTTCATTTCAAAAAAGAGTACAAAACGCAGAGAATGCTTCTCTTTCTTTGAAAACCTTGAGAGCAATGTTTTTTATCAGTGTCGATGACATATTTATCTATGATCAGCCTAGAATCGATCAAAGCCCCACTGTATTTATGTTCTCATTCTCCGTAGCCACATCCTAATTCTGGTATGGTAATGGCATAAAATTTTTGATAAATAGCACAGGCCTACGTGGTTTTAGATGTCTGGAAACAAGGAGCCATATTCGATGTAATTTTTCTTAAATCACTATTTCAAGAAATTTTAATCCATCCATTCAAAAATCGATTGCAATAATTTTGAAGTATTCGCAATTAGATAATCTTTAAAATGCTTCAAATTGCTTCAACCGACTTGTCTTCTTTAAGATATAGCAAATTAAAATTAGAAATCCCCACACAATAATAGAAAACAAAAGGTTATCTTCCGAAATGCCTTATCAAAGAACATTGATGTTACTTCTGGGATTCCTAAAGGAAGCCATTTAGGACTTTTATTATTTCTTCTGTTTATTAACGATTTGGCTTCTGATATTCGTAATTGTAAAATTGTAATGCATGCTGATATAAAGATGATGATGGTGTAAAGCTGTTTTTATTTAATAATTCTATAATGCAACAGAAATTTTTACAAAGAGATCTTGAAAGTTTTTTCTAAATGGTGCCACTTAAACATAATGGTTCTTAATCTTGATAAATGTAAATTTATGACATTTATGACGAAGAAACAACCTATATCTGCCGTATATTCTATACAAGGTAATACTTCAAACCATGGAATACTATCTGTTGGGATTCATCAATAAAAAAATAAAAAATAAAAAAAAGCACAGAATGTGAAATGAATGAAGTTTCTCACTTAAAACTCAATTCGCAATTCAGACGTAATAAAAGATCCGATAGAAATTCAAAAGAAAAATAGTATTTGTTTAATGTAAAGCCAATGAAAAAACTGAGAAAAAAATTATTTTGATTTAATAGAAGATAGAATCGAAAAATCTCAACCGCAAACGGCACTTTTGGGAAAAACCGGACTGTTTGATTTTTCGAACACTGTTAACTACCGATGGTTTTTCTCAACATATTATTTTTGAATTGCTTTAATACTAACCATTAGCAGTCAACGTGTTAATTTTTTTTAATGTGCCTACATAAGTGAGAATTAATATTTCATTTTCTTCGTCATTTTAAAATTCGTGGTAAGCAATGGGTTAAGTAGCCCAATTGAAGTTGAATGGACTACAATCTGCAGAAAGAATTCAGTGGAATTCGATGCCAAGCTCTTAACTGGAACTCCCAACTGTGTTGCAAATGGAAGCGCTCTAAGACAACGGGGAAATTAATGCCCCAAAAAAATTGTCAAATCTGGAAAGATGTTGAATGTACTTAAGCTGTTAACAAAGAATATCACTAGATTTAAATACTTTATACAGTCCCTTAGCTCGACTTAAAGATACAGGAAGTTATGAGTGACAAAAAATAATCAGTTGACCGACTATGAGCTTTACAACAGGACACTGAAATTCAATTGTAACATTCAGTGAAGTTTTGTTGATATTATTACATTTTTATCTTTTTATTTATTTTACTAAAATTTGGTTTAAGAAATGGAAAGTAATTTAATTTAAGATTTTCAACCCTTTATTGATGTCAAAACTAAAACAAATTTTCGCTTCGAGGTTTCCTTTGCCGCTTTATTATTATTATTTGCCCTAAATTTGCACAAAAATCTTCATCTTCGTCAAGTGTTTTAACTTTGAACTCTGAAACATGCTTTCTAGTAAATTTTTTAATTTATTTATTCCCAACATTCCCAAATCCCAATAACTAACTAACTATCTTTCTTCTTCACGACAGATTTTCAGTAATTTTTAACAAATTTTTTCTTTTCTATTTTCCTTAGTTTGTCACATTTTTTATGACTTCATTTTCTTGCCATGCTCTAGTTCTAAAATTTTCATGTCTCTTCAGTAAAAGTGCATACAAATAAAGCTACTAAAAAGTCTTTGTTGAAAGACAATAAGTGCTACAAATTTAATAGTAAATTACCGTTTTATTTAAACCAAAGCAGCACACGAAACAAAAAAAAACCAAGACAAACAGAAACTACAAAAAAAGAAAAAGATTTAAGAAGAAAATAAGTATAAAATCAAGACCAGAAGTTCAATGCACAACTTAAACTTTAAGCTGGAAAACATGAAAAATCAGCAGCAGCAACAATGGCACCAGTAGGAGAAGAAGCAGCAAAGCACCGTGTATTTAACTGTTGCTGACTACTGCTTCCTACGGCGACTAACCTTCATTACCTTCCGAAAATCTCACATTCAACGCAAAACTCTGAATACTTACAAGAAACTGACAACAACAACAACAATAGCAACCACTTGCATGTATGAATAGGGATAAATAAACAGTTAATGCCTCGTATTAAATAAACATTAAAGGTGCATTTCAATATTGAAAGAAAAACAAACGCAACAAAAATTCAACAACATCTCCAGCGTCAGCAGCAATCTTTACAACTGCTGCATACTGTTGCTGTTGCTGTTTTTGCTGCACTTCTGCCTTTTTCACTTCTTCAACAGCTACAGTGCTTCCCCGATCCTTTCTCCTTCCCTATCATTATTTCTCAATTGTATTTGAGTGACTTTGTATGAGGGTGGACGAATGTTGTAAGCTACTGTTGTTGCTGTTGCTTACACTGCTGCTGTTGCTATTATTGCTGCCACTGTGTCTTGTATCATGATGAGGAGTATTTTGGTGGTTCATTCTTTTCTACATTTCATCTTCTACATACTTATGCTTCAACATCAAATTCATCTGCATTTTGTCTTCTGTTCAGCTGTTTTATTTTAGATTTATTTGGAAGCATTTTAACAGTCAGCATCACAACTACTAACACTAGGTACTAGCTTCATCTCACTAAGTATTTTACCTTGGCTTCGTGACTTTTAAACTTGAGTTTTTAGTAATGCTGAACTTGTGTGTTTTTAAGTGTGTGTGTGTGTATGTGTGTTTCAATATACAATCGTGCACCTATTTTTAATTTTTTTTTCTTGTTTACTATTACTGTATATTTTCAGTGTACTTCAATGTATTCAACTTCCAAAGCATCTGCTGCCTATGCCCAAGCAACTCAATTCCTTTTCTTTTTTTTTTTTTTTTTTTTTTTTTGATTTTTCATTTTACTACTCTCATGTAATGTAAAAGATGTAATTTTTCCAAAAAATTATTTACCAAATGAAAATCTCAACTCTTTGGAATTTAAAATCAAGGTGTATAAGCGAAAATGGAAAAAATAAAATTGTTATAAAAAAGGGCACGGCTTTCGTGTGCCATTTGTGATGAAATTGGGTTGATTTTGTAGGAGAGAAAAAATATTGATCTTGAAAGCTCATTAATGGTAAAGTAACAATTTCGCACAGGAACACCATCTTGGGAGAAATCTGTAGAGATTAACTTTTCTAACTCATTAGCGACTTCCACCTCAATTCACAAATTTTTACTTTTGAAAAAGTACGAAAAGGGTTTTAAAATAGTTTGAAAATTGTTCTAAAAGAATTATACATAAATGGGGTCTAAAGCAGTTCCGAAGAAATTTTAAAAGAGTTAGAAAAAAATCGAAAAAGAAACGTAAAAAGATTTATAAAGGTGCCTTAAAACTTAATTCTAAAATTGTTCTAAAACAAAATTCATGAGTTAAAAAAAAAAAAAACACTGAAAACTTTCCAAAAAAATTCAAAGTATAAAAAAATCTCAAGAAATTCCAAGGTAGTTCTAATACTGTTCTTAAAGAATTCCCAAAAGTTCTAAAAAAGCTTCAAAGGAGTTCCAAAAAATTGTAAAATAACACAGTCCAACAAATTAACACTTTTTGGCTGCAACGGAATAGCCACCCTCTAATCTATGTTGTAAAGACCATTTTTGTAAAACAAACTTATAGTCCAGCAGGTCCTAGATTTTTTTACTGTGGGTCAAAGTTTTCTTATTTTGGTCGAAGGGAGCTGAATACTAAGAGCAAAAATTGTTATAAACAGATGTCTGTAGAAAATCTTATTGGCAAAGTTGTTCAGTAGAATTTTACATGGGTAATTTCTGTAGAATATTTTAACCCTTTAGTTCCGCTTTTTATGGGACAATTTGACCCCTTTTTTGATGAAAACCGAAAAAGTCCTTTCAAAAGAGACATTTAAGGATTAAAATAGTCCACAAAAATATTTGCCAAAAAATTTCACTAGGGGTCACCAAAGACATAAAAGTCATATATACCCTGCCTGACTATTCTGTTGCAAAAAGACTGTGTAATTGTTAAAAAGCTTCAAAGAAGTTCTATAAGGTTCAGTTCTTATAAGGAACCTCAAAAAATTCCTACAGAGTTGTAAAGACAATTCTGAACAGTTCTAAAGTATATTTTTGACTCTAATTTCTTTCTGAAAGCGCTCTATGGGTGTCTGAGAAGACTTCTTAGGAAATTCTAAAAGAACTCTAAAAGTTTCTAGCGAATTTCTGGAAAAAAAAGAGAAAATAATGAAGAATTTCTAAAGAAATTCTAAAGTGAGTGTAGAAAGTTTTAAGCAGGCTCAAGAACTTCTGAACAAATAATGAAGAAATTCTAAATTAGCCTCAAAATAATTTTAATGGATATCTAATAGCATTGCGAAGAATTTTGGTAAAAATTATAAAGACACTCTGAAGGAGCTCAATGTGAGCTATTAACGAGTTCTACATATCTTTTAAAGTAGTCCATAAAAATTTCCGGAAAAGTCTTCACAAAGTTCCGTAGAAGATCTAAAATACTTCCAAAGGAATTTTCAATGAACTCTAAACAATTTGTAAAGAAATTTCGAAGTAGTTTTAAAAAAGTTTTGAAAGAGTTCTAAAGAATTTCTTAAAACATTTTTCAATAGGTTCTATACAAGTTATAGTAACAGTAAAGGAATTATGATGAATCTTCGCAAAATTTCTGAAAAAAAAAAACAAAAACATCTGTAGGAGTTTTATGTGAATTCTAAAGGACTCTAAAGAAACACTAAAGAGGTTCTAAAAAATTTCCGGAAAAGTATTCTAAAAATTTTAATTATAGTTCTAAAATTGTTCTAAAGGAAATTTTAAGAAGCTCTCAATAGCTTCTGAAAAGTTTCTAAAAGAGTTCTGAAGAAGTTCTAAAAACTATAAAATAGCTCCAAAGAATTTCTGAGAAACTGTAAAGAAATTTTGAAGTTCTTTTGAAATAGTTCTAAGTAAACTCTAAAGAAGCTTTATGTGAACTCTAAAAAAGTTCAAAAGAATTACTGAAAAAGTTTCGAAAAATTTTGTGTAACAGTCTAAATTTTCTAAATTAATTCTAAAAAAGGTCTGAAGGAGTTCTAAAACAGTTCTGAAGGAGCTCTGAAACAGTTCTGAAGAAGTTCCGAAAGAATTTTAATAATAAACTGAAAAAGTTCTAACCGTATTCTAAAAGATTCCGAAGGAACTCTGGACTAGATTAAAAAGAACTCAGCAAGTTCTAATTTTAATAATGTACTGAAAAAGTTCTAAAAGTGTTCTAAAAGATTCCGAAGGAACTCTAGATTAGATTAAAAAAATTCAAAAAAATTATTGGAAAAGTTGCGAAAAATGTTGTGTAAAAGTTCTAAATTAGTTCTAAGGAATTTCTGAAGGAGCTCTGAAACAGTTCTGAAGAAGCTCCAACAATTTTTTAATAATGAACTGAAAAAAATCTAAACGAGTTCTAAAAGATTCCGAAGGAATTCTGGATTAGATTAAAAAGAACTCAGCAAGTTCTAATTTTAATAATGTACTGAAATAGTTCTAAAAGTGTTCTAAAAGATTCCGAAGGAATTTTGGATTAGATTAAAAAATTTCAAAATAATTATTGGAAAAGTTGCTAACAATTTTGTGTAAAAGTTCTAAATTAGTTCTAAAGAAGTTCTGAAGGAGCTGTGAAACAGTTCTAAAGAAGTTCAAAAAATATTTCAATAATGAACTGAAAAAGTTCTAAACGTGTTCTAAAAGATTCCGAAAGAATTCTGGATTAGATTAAAAAACAACTCAGCAAGTTCTAAAGTTTAAATGAAAATGTTCTTAAAGAAAACTCTGTAAAATAGTTTGACAAGGGATTACGAAATAGTGTCAAAAGCGTCCTAAATATGTTGGCATTACAGAGTTTTGAAAATCTAAAGAATTTCTGACTAAGAAGAAAATGAAAAAATATTTTAAATCAGTTCTAAAGGCTTCAAAGTTCTGATAGTCAAGCAAAAATACTCTTTATTGCTAAAACTCCAAGGTAAATATATGAAGCTAATTACTAACTTAAATTTGAAATGCATATTCAGCTTAAACCTTCAATCAAATTTTAGCAAACATATCCAAGTAACTAATCACCTCAGTTACAAAGCAAAAATTTTTAAATCTCCTCCGGACAAACTCCAACAAAACAATAAATACTTTTACCTAATACCTTATTTTTTTTACTCCTTTTACCAAAAATGAGCAAAATATTAAGATTGACCTTCTTTTAGCAAGCTGCCCTCCAACTTGTAATCGCATTTTGAATGATACTGCTACCAACCACCCCACACTAGTCATCGTCTTCGTCATCATCATCGTCATAGTATCACAGCAGGTGGCATTATCACAGCGTGACGTGGCAGCAGCAGCAGCAACAGCTTCACCATCATCATGTGCTCCTTATGTTCCTTAGTAGTGATAATGTGCTCGCCGTGCTTACACTTTGCATATAAATGCGCTCACAAGAGAAAAGACTCGCACGCTAATGGACACCAAAGGTGACAGCAAGTGTTTGCTAAATTGACAAACATAAAAATTTTCAAACGAAAAACCGTGACAATTTTTTTTTTTCACTCGTTCATCTGCCTAGTACATAGAAGAAAAGTATAAAAAGTACGAAGAAGTGGTTGTGTCTTTTTTTTTTTTTTTTTGGTTAGTGATGATGAGAATCTAAAAGGCAGCTGTAAAGAAAAAAGTGGAAATAGAATGCAGCATAATGTGAAAACGTGTCACTTATTTCAGTGGTAGTAATGATGGTGGTGTTGATACTTTGGAGCAAGTATGATATTGGTGGAAGGTGTTGCTAACTACTAGTGTGTTGTTGATGATGGTTTTGGCGTTGGTGCTGGTACTGGTATTTCCTATGGCTTAGTTGGTAAAAGTTAATGGTTTAGGATATAAATGAAATGCTTTTTAATGTGATAATGATGATGTGAAAAATGATAAAATGCAGGAAAAAATTTTACTGTAACAACAAGTTTGTTGTTTTTAAGTCTTTTGTGTTGTTTTCTATTCTCCCTTTTTTTATTGAAGGAATCTTTCGTTGTTATTTTTGATAATATTCTATTGTACTTATTTACATTATTGAGGATCAAATTTTGTTAATTTTTTAGTATTTGATTTAAAAAAAGAACGTAATGAAAATTAACATTATCGAGGTCAGTTGAGCCATCCACAGCGGCACAGCTTCTTTTCATATTTCATTAAGGAAATGTATTTAAATCTTCAGAAACATGCCACTATTCTTTTACAAATTTCAGTCCAAAAGAAGTGTTGTCATTTCACTGGTTCACCTTGTAATTCTGTCTCCATTGAGGTGAAGTATTTTGCGTTAATACTCCGTATCATCTACACCAAAACAGTTGAGAAGCTACTTTATGCTGTATGAAGGCGATCGTTATTTTGGTGAAATGACACACCATACCGTTATTACCCCAATTCTGTTTTTAATTTTCAGCAGTAATTAGCTGGTTATGTGAGAAGATATCATAAAACTAGTAACACTGTAAGAGGGTGAAAATCATTTCTAGAGCCCTGACTCGTCATCAAATGGTAATGCTGGATTGGAAATGCACTTTAAGGAGCACACTCTCCACAGTATTATGGAATAATTTTCCTTTATGTGAATAATAGTTTGAAGCTAGATCGATGTAGAAATCTTGTTTTCACTATACAAAGCCAATTCACTAAAATTGTTTGCGAAAATGATGGCCATTTGGGATATTGAAGTTTTTGGAAACTTACTTTTGCCATATCGTATTGTAACGTAGCAATATTAAACTATAAGGAAAAATACGAACTAAATTTGTATTCTTCATAATATTACTGCTTTTTCTACCATATTCCATTTAGCTTTATGTTGATGTTAAAATACATTTGAAACTATTTATTATTCGGAAAATTTTTGGTATTATAGCTAAGAAGTTTACTGGCATATGCTAGTTAGAAATACAAGTACAGGTAGAGGTAAACCTGATGCTCAATATGAAGAATCAAGGGAAAAAACGAAGTTTAAAAAAATCGGGCAACTTATAGATAGCACTTTATCAAATCGGATCGGAAGAGTTGCAGGTTTAATAAGAAAGCAAGACGGTGATACAGAAGATAAGTGCTTGCCAATATATAAGATCAGGCACTTGAAATCTATTATGGTTAGGACTTATCTGTGCAAATGTGTGTTTATTCAAAGCTGTGCCACCAAAGGAGCTCTCTGACTAAGAGAATCTGATGTGTGTCCTCAATGCATTGCTTGACTTGCTTCCTGTGGATCTTCTAATCCGTAAAGAAGCAATGAGAACGGCCTAGAAACTCCAATTAAATGGAATCTGGCCTATCGTTGGCAGATATAGGGCACAGTCAGATATATAAAAAATTGTCAGAACAGTGCCCACTGTTCTCGATGCCCGTGGAAAATCGTATGCCTTGTATCCGCTTTAGACGAAGATATGATGTCAGGTTCACAGAATGTAATCTATGGTTAAATCCATAGGCCGTCCATGGTCTCCGTCATGTGTTCTATACCAACGGATCCAAAACCTCAAACGGTACTGGGTCGGGTTGGTACTTGTACGATGACCAAGTGCTCTTTTTCTACTGGACAGATAGTGACAGTCTTCCTAGCGGAGGTTTTCGCTATCCTGGACGTGGCGGGCAGGATAATTAAAAGGAGATGGCATGGAAAGTGCAGTAATAGCCAAGCTACACTGAAGGCTCTTTCTAACCCTGTCAGCTCTTTAAAATTGAAATAAATAAATAAATCAGCGAGTGTAAAGCAAAGCTAAATAGTGGTTCAACACACAAAAAGTTATGCCTTATATAGGATCCAGGACACTGTAGTATTGCAGGGAATAAACTAGCTGATGAATTAGCTAATGAAGGTCCTGCAATTGCACCATGGGATCCGGAAACTTTTCTTGACGTAAGTTCTGACGTAACTTCGTGGGTTCTATCCATAAAGAAAGATGGTCCAAGCTTGGCTCCTGCACACAACACATGTAGTCAGAGTATGAATAATATCTTCCTGAGCTTCTAAAGTTCATCAGTGAAACAAAGAAGTTCGAGGTTGAGAGACCCTAGACCTTTCTTCTCCCCATTAATCCCCTCACATATCTTTCCTGTCTTTCTACTTTCTTCTACTGGTTCTATCTTAAGTATAGTACTATGGTCTTTGACACTGAATGCGTTGGTTTAGTCCAGCCAACCAACAACTCTGAACTCTACACAAGATCTCAATAATAATAGCCATCATCATTAAAATTAATTGGCTTTGAATGAACAATGATGCCAGAAGAATGTCAAAAAAATCATAGAACTATTAGATCAGGCAATCATTTCGGAACCCGCTACGGTTCCTCATCATCATCATTTATTCCTAAATCTCACATTGAAGCTTAAGGTCTCGGGTAAACGTTACCATCTCGTTCTGTACCTTGCTCTATGATTCGTTGAAATTTTTAGTTTTTTTTTTTTAGAGCGTTTCTTCTCTAGAAAGCTTCCGGGTGGTCTTTTTTACAACTCCCTTGAGAAATCTAGCCTAAGGCTTAGAAATAAATTTCTTCTTCACACAACTTATAAAAGAAATACCATCCCATGCTTGCTAAAGCTCAAAATTCACAAAGAAAATTGGTAAGAGTATTTCTACTCCAAAGTTTCCTCTACTTCTAAAATTAGTTTTGAGGTAAATACTTATACACCAATGGCCCAAGTAGACGGTCGTAGGCCTAGTAGTATCGGTACAATTCCTGTCAATGCTTTCGCATGATTCATGTCATGACGCACGCTTCTTCCATCTCCGATCAGTCAGTTAAAGATAATGCAATTACGTGTTCCTCTTGACGACTTCCAGGAGAGCTGAACAAGTAAGTGTTAGACGGCTTCTGAATTGAGCTCGGCTCGGCTGAAGCCAGTACTGCTAGGAATTCGATAACACTCTTCTCTCCTGCGGGAGTCAATTCATTAACTTTCTCATTACCTTCATCATTCCCATGGCCTGGAACCCAGATAATAGTGATATCAGCATACAGATTTCTACTGGCTCATTGTTTTCCAGTCAATCACTTTCAAACACTAAATTCACCGAAGTGACTCATTTTTTTAGAACAATCCTTACAGACATATTTCAAAGCATTTACTTCCCATCTGGGAAACGAATCTGAGGCAGCTAGAACTCTAGTCTAGCACTCATTTATCAAGCCACCGAGGTGATGTTGGTGTTGATTTTCATTACCATCGTATTATTTGCATTGGTTTTAATTAGGAGTTTTGATGCTGGTGTTATGTCAACGAAGAAAGCGAGATCTTTAAAGTTTTCCCTGAAATTCCAATAAATAGCCCTTCGATGATGGAACGAAGTATACCATCGACTGCTAACAGAAGGAGAACTGGGACACCTGACTCGGTGAAGAAATACAATATTAATAATAAAAGTTTGCCCGATTCTTATTCAGCTTCATGCAAAGGGGCGTAGAAGAATTAATAAAAATACAAATTTCAATAGAGCAAAATAGCAAATAGTGTGAGACATTTCTCCAAATTTGTTTCATCAACTGAGGGTAACGTCATCGCTCTATTTAAAACGCTTACCTGTTCTTACGTAAGTTCAAAAACCGCACTGCTTTTAATAAAAATCATGGCTCATTTAGTGTTATTGTTATAATTCTTATAATTGTTTCAATGACTAAGTATTTTTACTGGGAATAAATTAACTCACTTAACTTTTTCATATAAAAAAAAACAAAAGAGTCAAACAACGAACTTGTTTGCTCAAACTACATTAACTATATAGTATATGTAATTAATTATGTGCATACATATGTATGTATGAGATTGCATAATATTGTGAATCAATAATTTACTACGATCCTTAGCAAATCGAAAAGGAAAAGGAATTTGAGCATGCTTGATGTAAATAAATAGACTCATTGCAAAATTTATCAAGATGAAATTAGTTCAGCTAATGACAGCCTGAATTTATTTAAATAATTGTTCAAAACATAAAGGTCAGACAAAAAACCCGCGAGTGGTACGATTAGACTAGTGTCTGATAAGCAAATGTGAAAGAACTTAACTTAACTGCAAATGAATATGTAGTAAAAATTAAATAGCAACTACTGCCAAGAATTTAAATACGAAATGCATAAATTGCAATTAAGAAATTTTACAACTTATTTTTATATGTGGACAAGCAAATTTTTGAAGACCACCCACATTAATTAAAGACGCCATTTTTGTCTTATTTGCCTTTTTTTACATGCTTTTATTTTTAGTTTTCATTTTTGTTTGATTTTCGCTTTTCTGCAAATTAGCAATGAAATTCAAAACGCCTCACGTAGTCGTCGTCACACTCACAAACGCGCAAACGCTCGTGTGAATTGAAGTGAATAGACAAAGCTAAAAAAAAACTACTAACAACAACAAAAATGTATAAGTATTTAAAAACCAACCCACTGTTAATTTTTTTGTTTTTTTTTTTTTTTGTATTTATTATTGTTTGTCTGTTTGACTGTCTATTGCTTTGTATGTTCGTCTTACTATCAGCGAATAGTTGCGTATAATACTAACATTTGTGTGTGTGTGTGAGTATGTGTGTTAGTGAGTGAGTGTTTGTTCAACAAGCTAATAGTACACGCGCGTGTGTTTAACGAAGCACAACAGAAATAACAGCAACAACCATAACAACATTCCCAACTGAAGTAAAACTAACTCTGAAGGCGCCATGCATAAGCAAAACTAACATCACCAAGTATTTTTTTTTTTTCCTTTTTATACAAAAAATTCATTAAATTTTTGTCATAGATATTCAATACTAGTATATGTGTCTATACACATACGCAAGCACTTACATGTGTCTGTGATTATATGCGCAAATGAGTGAAGCTTCCATGCACCGCTGTCAATAGTGATGAAGCTTGTTAGGTGGTAGTATTAGATAGGCAGAGAGAGAGAAAGAGATAGAGAGGCAATGGAGGGGTATAATTGCTCATGTATCTAATGTTTTTTTTTTCGATTTTTACCTATGTTAATATTTATACACTGACCAGTGTCATTAGAAACCGTTGGTATATTGCACATATATGAATATAGTTGCAATTAAAAGCAAAAAAAAAAGCTCAAGCTCAGAGGCGGGTTTAATCTTTATATACAAAAACCTACAAGCGAGAGCTTTTGGCACTTGTTTTAGTTGGAATTTTGCTGCTATGATGATTAAATATTTTTTGTAGAGAAAATTAACACACTTTTTTGTTTTCTCTGGCAAACACATACACAAAAGACTTAAGCAACCAACTTAAGTGTTCTACTCTAAACGTTTTGTTAATACACAGAAATATTGAGATATATTAAAGTGATTTTTAAACATATTTTCCTCTCTGTAACTCAATTAAAAGATTTAAGCGACAAACTTATTAGCTTTACCTGCTATTTAAATTATCGCTTTAATTTTTCACCTAGCGATGCATAGGACTTTTACAAAGTGTGTTCGATTGTTAGGCAATGCCTTCACTCCACTCCATGTTCTCACTGTGTGTTCAATGTCGTTTAGTCGAATGCGTTTCCACTTAAGAATTTGAACGATTTTTTACGATGTGGTACATGGGGGGAAGAGTAGGGGAGAGCTGTCATCAATTATGTTACCTCGATTTTTTGAGATATTATAATTTTTTCGACTTTTTGCACTTTAAAAATCAAACCTCGAGCTGAAAGTGTCCGCTCGTTCTAGATACCAAATGAAAAATACTGAGATGGTGAACAAATCTAATCATATCTTTAAGGGATAAGCAGATTCAAAAGATATCGATGAAAATGAACACAACAAATAATGTACGTCATGTACGTAAAACTAAGTGTGAAATGAAAGTGATCATTTAAATACCAGGTAAAGGTAATTAGTTTGTCGTTTAAATCACTTAATTGAGATTCAGAGAAAAAATTCTGTTAAAAATTACTTTAATATATTTCAATAAAAAGGCGAAGCAAAGGAAAATCGACCTAAAAATTACAAAGTTATAAACGATTGAATCCCACATTTTGTGAATATATTGTTTTGTTACTACGGCCAAATGGCGATTTTCCAATTCCTGCTCTGGTATCCTAATTAGAGCTGCTCTTGACTAAGATGATACTTCCTAGTTGAGGGAAGCAGTATACGGATTCAACCTTGGCTAAACTTGCACAGAATATATTGACAATGTTTGCCAATATCTTTTTAATAAAATTTCCGTTTATTGGAAATCATCTGCTTGTAAATCATCTGCTTTTGACTACAACATTCAAGACTCTTCCAAAGAAGATCTCGATTTTTTTGTACTATGTTATGCAGAATATTATTGGGGACCCGAAGGAAAAGGATCGATGGCATTAGACACCCTTGGCTGACCCAGATTCGGGATTGAAAGCTACAGACAGGCTAACATTATGCAACACCCTGAATTAAAATCCGTCATATTGATATTTAATAAAAGAAATTAACTTATTTAAGATGCAATACTTTGCTGAAACGTACCAATCCGTATCGAATGCAGTACTAAAGTCAGCAGGATTGCCAGTCACTACATTTTTTAACAATAACTCTCAAGCAATTTATTTGAACCATAAAGGATCTGTTTACATGAAATCAGGCTTATAATTTTACTATTCAATCAGCTTTCAGGGAGGTAGGAGTAAAGAGGGTGACGCAGTCGTGAACATTGGTTTAAAAATTTCGCAAAAATAAAAAAAGAAAAATATTAAGAACTTATACCGTATACACGCGGAGGTATTAAATTGCGCAGCTCAGCGAAATTTTCACCATGAAAATACCGGTAGAACAGAGTCAAGTAAACCATGTTTCTATGTAACTCCAAAGAGTCATTAAAGCTGGAAGCCCTACTGTCTCTTACCAATTTAATTGCTTGGTGTTGAATACCTTCTAGGTTACGTTCATGAAGCTCATAGATGCTAAGTACAATTATACTCCATTTCTGGATTGTTATATGTGGTGTAGATCATGCGGAAATTAGTCTGAGTGAAGTATTCGAAAATGAGTATACAAACAAAGACCACATTGAATGCAGAGCATCAAGAATCGGAGACTCCGCAACATTGACCCCACTCTAAATCAGGGGTGTCGTTTAGGAGATAACAGGCAACATTGGATGGGTACCCTCGCTGAATTTAACTCTGTTCGTGAGACCGCACTCGGAGATTAATTGAAGATCATTATTAAGTGAGCCATTTACAGCGCGCCTTTCCTCTAAATCTCCAAAAAGTTAGGGCAAAGCAATAAAAAGGATACTTGG
Organism: Toxonevra muliebris; assembly: GCA_963691655.1. Classification (NCBI taxonomy): domain Eukaryota; kingdom Metazoa; phylum Arthropoda; class Insecta; order Diptera; family Pallopteridae; genus Toxonevra; species Toxonevra muliebris. The sequence continues at coordinate 55,289,767 of OY829326.1, forward strand.
TCACTGATAGAAGGTCATTGATAAAGATAAGGAAAAAAGTTGGGGAAAGGACCGAATCCAGAAATTAGTTTCAGCGTTAGTGCTTAATACCACAATGCTCCAATGTTAACACATATGCCAATATCTGTACTGAAATGCTATCCCGCTAATGACTGCATATATTGCGACCTGATTGTTGCGGCGACTTTCAAACTTCTTTTATTTCAAAGTCTCCAAGGCATGTTCTGTGCATTGTGATTCATGTGGTGAAAAACACCGATTCTTGTGTTAAAATTCCCATCCTGAATCCGCCAGTGGGCTCTCTTAAACAATCCATTGCAAAACTCTATCACCACGCTTTTGTTTAATTTTTAAAAACATTTTTTTTTAATTTAGCAGTCCTCCTTTATTTATAGAATTATCATGTCAGAGCACTTCAATCCATTTGCCGGGAGTTGATTGTAAGCGCACTATCACTGACGGCTCCAAAACAAAATACGCTTCGGTTCTGCGGTGGAGTTCACCCCCATTTCTCTCTTGGATTGTCTACTTCTGCTTTTCAAGCAGAATCAAGGCAATGGACCTTGTCATTGATAATGGTTGAAGAGAAAGGAGCATATGTGTATTTAGTGACAGTCAGGCTGCACTTAAGTCCTTGCTTAATCCTTTAACCACGTCTAAACTGGTTAACACAATAACCTGCTGTTAATATCGATCGGGTCGATGTGACCCACAATCGTAAATAGGAAAAACTGAGAGACTTTAGACAGACGAAGACCATATTACCTGCTATCTCGAAACGTCTACCAGACTTTCTGTTATCAGCAGAGCTATAAAAGATTGCAGTCTTTTTAAATTTGAAGCCAAATGACTTTTAAAAAAAATGGTTGCAATATTCAGTATTTTTGTAAATGCAGAATTAAGACTATGAAGTAACAAATCATATTAAAGTCAATGACTGATCCTTCATTTTTGAAATCATGAAGAATCAGTCTCTTATTTGCAATTCTGATCTCTACAAAATATTAATTGACTTGAAGTCATTTAAAGTCATTTGAAGTCAATTGACTTCAATTTATTTCAATAAAGTCAATTAACTTCATCGAAATAAATTTCAATAAAGTCAATTAACTTCATCGAAATAAATTGAATTCATGGAAACAACTTGGAAGTAATTTAAGTTTTTTTTCCCAAATTTTACACATTTTCATGTTCACACTTATTACGAATTATTTTTCTTGTTACAAATATCAGCCCAAACTAGGGTAGCCAGATTTTTGAACCGCGAAATCAGTACAATAGGCGTTGGAAATACAGTGAATATCAGTACAGTTTTAATGCTTTTATTACCTATTATACTATTTATTCATATCTAAGCACGCTCAAAAATAAAAATAGAAAATAAAAAGTTCCGCCATTTTGTTTTTTTAAAAACTGAGATCGAATTCGTAATTAACGACTTCAAAAACCCCCAAATGTCTGGTTTCGTCAAAATTCAATAATTTTTTTTGCAAATGGGCCACCATTTTGGATCAGCCATTTTGGATCAGCCATTTTGTTTTTTTTTTAAATGAGATCGAATTTGTAATCACCGACCCTAAAAAATCCCCAGCACAAATAATCATTACAAAAGTACGATTTTTTCTATTTATGGCCAGCTTTTCGGGATTCCAGACCACTGTGCGGCACCACCTCTGGCAATGGTAAACCTCCAAGAGTAAAAAAATTTATGTGAAAAGCTTTTCACTTCGCCGTTCGGACTCGGCATAAAACTGTAGGACCCTTTTATTCGTGTAAAAATAAAACTCACACGACATGAATGGATGCGAAAAGCTCGGTCTTAGCCCTCCAGCGGCTGTTGTGCCATAATAGTAGTAGTAGAAGTATAGTGATATAAACGTCCTGAACTTTTTCTCCGATTATGTATGTTCGTTTTACATTTTTTTCCTCGTCAGTAGACAAATTTTGTAATTATATTTGTTTCTAATATATAATTTGGTTATTCGATGTTCTATTTATGTATGTAGGTACTTACAGTATGTATGACTAAGCTGATATGTATTATTATTAGGTACTTATATGTATGTATGCCTACGTTGATATGTATAATATGTTTTTTCACAGCTATTTTTTGTCGTTAAAGTCAAGAAGAGCGTTTTTGTGTTTAATTAAATAATTATACACTTATAAATACTGTATATTTTTTATCATTCAATAGTAGACTTCACTCAGTAAAGGTGAAGTCTCAATTGACTTGAAGACTTCAAACCAATTTGAAGTCATGACTGTGACCTCAAACCAATTTGAAGTCATGACTACGACTTCAAATATAATGTGAAGTCATGTGAGTGATTGCGACTTATTTGCCTTGAAGTCTCAAATTGATTGCTATAATCAATGAGCAGTCATTGACTTCAAAAAGACTGGTGACTTAATTTTTTAAAGTCTTAAGTCTCAAATGAAATCAAAGACTGTAATCAGAAAACGTATTTCATTTCCATTGACCTCAATGAATGCAGCTCGAAATGACTGCAGTCTTTTACAGCTTTGATTATCAGTTAACAGAAAGAGCTGTAGGCAGCTGGTGAGACTATACACAGGTCACTTCTCTTGGATCAAACATTTGAATATGATTGGCCTGGGAAGAATGTGAAGAGACGGCGGATCACTTTCTTAGTGTCTGCCCAGCTTTCTGTCGGATCAGAATAAGCATATTTGGCACTGGAGTATTGTGAGATGAACACCTGAGCTCTTTAAAACCACTGGATCTGCTAAGATTTATTAATAAATCTAGAAGATTCAAAGAATAGCAAAAATTAACACAGGATATAATACAATGGACGTAAAACTTGTCTGGGTGATGTATTTTTGAACGCTTCTTTTGCAGTTCCAAAAAAAAAAAAACAAAAATCTTCAATCCATGAATTTACAAAAATTAAAACTCTCCTATTAACCAAAATAATTAAAAAAATATGATTTTCTTGTGTTTCCTAACTATATCACCATTTCCATCCCCTTCTTTCCTCCAGTAAAACGGAAATTTTATTTGGCTTACTACCCACCTTTTTGATTGAGGTCCTTCGAAATTTTAGACCGACTGGAGTCAACCGCTGATCTTAGCTTAGCCACATTGTTGTTTTACTCGTTGTTGGCTTAGATCTTTCCTACTTTACTCCCCTAAAAAAATTCAATATGGTTTGGGTTAAGTGAGCAAGTGGATCAGCCAAAAATATTAACACCATTCTCACTCCACCACGAATTTTTGGTTCAGCTCACATGGATTGTGGCATTGTACTATCGAAAACCCCCTCTTTCCTAGAAATTACTCTTCAAAAATGACTGGAGGTATACTAAAAGGATTTGTGTAGATTACGTGTAGTTTTTGATGTTTTTTTGGTAAGCACAAAGGCTTGAACAATTGTTTTTATAGAGCTAGAATTTCCTCCATCAAAAAATTTAACGCATGTTCTACAAAATTCGTGTGTCCTTCGACACAGTTGATTTTTGTATTGTGGGATTCCCTGTAACCAATCACTGGATTGTGATTTCCGGCTTCAGATTACTTCGAATACCAGTAGCAATAGCTTTGCGGTTTTTTAAAGGCTGACTTTTAGTATCTCTGATATTGGTCCTAGCTAACCTGGAACTTATTTTAACTTGAGATCTTTTACCACCTCTATGTAAAAATTATGATTTATTATCAGGGTATATGCATCACAGAAAATGGCGAAAAGTTATGCTTTTGAGTTTAATTTAACTTCGCTTTGCTATTTCCTTATTAGTTCCGAATCACTATTTTCTAATTAGCATGATCTCCCACTGCTCAATAACATAATTACTTAATAATTATATTATTGAATAATTATAAACAATAATTTAATATAATTATTTCATATTATAACTAACTTATTTTTCAATTGCAATTGCCAAAGATTAGAAGATTTTTCAATTATTTTTTCTACACCATATTTCTTTTGGTTTTTTTCTCATGACCCAAGCAGGCAACCAAACAACATTGAAAAAGCTCTGCAGATTTTTACAAGAGCAAACCATGACGATAATATTACTTCACACCTCTGGTCATGATGGTTTTTTGAATGTTGTTGTTGTTGCTATTGTGCTGGTTATTTGGTTGTGTATTGTGCGCGTCAGGAATCGATCAAACGTCAAATTGTGTGCAGGCAGCAAAATCAACGTCAAAATGTCCCTAAAGACTTTAATGCGATTCCTTTGAAGCAGCAATACGATTCTTCGAGTTTTTTTGCTCTGTGTGAAACTGAGACAAACTATTTATGCAAAATACCAATCAATTTTTCACTCTGAATGCAAAAGATGCAACAGGCAGCAGCAGCAACACTTGAGCAGCAACAGTTGAGCTTGAGCAGCAACTATCGTGGCATTGCAATCTTGATTTATGACTTCATGACCAAACAATCACAAACAAAACAAAAGTGCTTGTTTTGTTTTTGTTTTGTTCTCTGGATTTCGGGGTTTGTTACGGATTGGCTGTTGTTGTTGTTGTTGCTTTTTCTGCTTTTTAGTAATTGTATTTACAACATTTGAACTATTCGCAAGCAAGTAAAGTAAAGCGCAGCGAACCAATCAGTTTCATGGTGCGCAAACGTCACTCATTCAGTGTAGCTTTGCTGTTTTTGGTTTCGTTTATACATAATTCCCAAGCGTCACTTTCGGGGCGAGTGATCTAGATTATACAACAAACGTAACAAAAAGGAGGCTGGCAACGGTTAGGCAAAGAGACAGACATAAAAACCAACGAGACGATTGGATTGGAATATGCCAAACTCTAAATTGACAATCATTTGAATTATTATTGTTAAGCAGATGCAACAGCAACAGCAGCAGCAACATTTTAGATTTTTGCTGTTATTGTTGTTGCTGTGTTGCACTAGCACAACCATTTTTATTTTTTTTTACGTTTAGTTGTTGGTGGAAATAAGAATTCTCACATTGTTATTTTTATTTTGGGGGCATTTGGTAAAGTGAAATAAATGGGCAACGATTGTGATTATGTTTTGTTGTATTTTTTCAGCTTTTCAGTTTTGCGACCAAAAAAAGTACTGGAAAAAAATGAGCAAAACAAAAATCATTGTAAGAAAAACAAAACAAAACTGAGCAAAAAAATGCGCTGCACAAGAAAATCGTGAGATTTTTTAATGGAATTGGTTCGTGAAGAAGTGTTGATGAGGTCGATGATGTGAATGATGATGCCAATGATTGGAAATTGATGTCATTGCAATGTGAGTTTTTGTTTTTTTTTTTTGTTCTTCTATAGTGAATTCTTTTTTTACAACATTTTTTTGTTCGTCTTCTATGAATATGAGAAAAATTGTTTAATAAATATGGTATTTGATATATCTCAAAAAATCAGGTTCGTGTTTTAAACTCTTGGTTTTTAGCGAGTTGAGGGTGTGCGAGGGAAGCTGATAGCTAGAGTTTCAATTAAGTTTAATGTGCAATTATTATTTTCTTAAGTCATTATTTTAATCTATGAGCTCATAGGAATTGAATGCAGAATTTTAACGAATTTTTTCGCATACATTTTCTTTACTGCATTCAATTTGCATAATGATTTGAACTTCAAACTACTCTGGCACTAATGGAGTAATATTTAAACGAAACTACTTTTTAATGAACTATGAAATTATAGTAACACTAGATCAATATTGGCCATACCGTAGTATGAGTGCAAAAGAGTGAAATAAATTTCATACGTACAAAAAAATAAATACTCAGTCGATCATTGTGCATGTATGAGTGTTCAACAGTTAATTATGTGAGTAGATTAATGCAGCGCACATTTAAATGTTATATACATTACGGTATAAACACAACCAAAGCAGCCGACTTTTGGTATAAACACAACCAAGGCAGCTGGTCTCTAACCGCTTACTTCTTTTGAAAGAATAAACACAATAAGAGCGTCGACCTCTAGGGTCAAGAATATGTAAAAGTTATCAATTATCAAAAAATAAAAGGAAAACTTCAATATTCTGTAATTTGAAAAAATGGTTTCATAAATTAAAATTATTTACATCGTTTATTTGTACAAAAACGTCAACCACATCAAAAGAATGAATAAACTAAAAGGAAACTCGAAAAAAAAAAAATACCAATATTTTCGTAATAAAACTTGGCAGCACTAGGCTTTATTTTGAAAAATATGGCAATGTTTCCCCTCTCACAAGAGAGAACACATTGTGAAGTTGAGAAAATTTGAATAGAATCTAGTGTTGCGTCGTTGAGGCGGCAGCAAGCCGCAGAAATTAGTTCCCATAAAAATTCGCAAAATTCTGTGTGTTTGTAGTTGAAGCTGAGGCCGGCTGCTTTGGTTGTGTTTATACCATTTAGCTTCAACAACAAATACATAGAATTTTATGAACTTGTATGGAAAAAAAAAGATTGGCTGCCGCCTCAATGGCGCTACAATAGATTCTATTCAAATTCTCTCAACTTTAAAATGTTTAGAGCCTCATCCCCCTCCCCTTTTTCTAGCCTAGCAGAGAGAAAATGTTGTATGTCCTTTTCTTAGCCACCAAAAGTTTTACAGTAACCACAATCATCGACGTATAGATTTCTAATCAAATGCTTCAGCAAAGTATGTCCAAAATATATATCTTTTACAACTAGAATGTTCATTAAAGATCAGACCTTATAGAATAAATTGCACCCTGGACGAGAACTAGCCAAATAGTATGTTTATCGCAAAAACTCTGATCAATAGGCTAATAAGTAAAATGAATTTTCCAACAGCTCTCCTTGCTGTCCAAACATAACTTTCCTTCCAAGAAATGTGCAGAGGTAATGCTTTCATAGCTAAGCTTGGCGCCCTTCATCTCTATGTCTAATAAAAGCATGCTGTAAGCAACTTAGGAACTCCCTCTCGACCCTGATGAATTAGCACCATACGCCAGATACGGTTTCACAGTAAATTGTGTCGAAGAAAACTGGAGAAATTACTTGTTTTAACTTATCTTAAGAACGAAAAATCTCTAGTCTAGTCTAGTCTAGTCTAGTCTAGTCTAGTCTAGTCTAGTCTAGTCTAGTCTAGTCTAGTCTAGTCTAGTCTAGTCTAGTCTAGTCTAGTCTAGTCTAGTCTAGTCTAGTCTAGTCTAGTCTAGTCTAGTCTAGTCTAGTCTAGTCTAGTCTAGTCTAGTCTAGTCTAGTCTAGTCTAGTCTAGTCTAGTCTAGTCTAGTCTAGTCTAGTCTAGTCTAGTCTAGTCTAGTCTAGTCTAGTCTAGTCTAGTCTAGTCTAGTCTAGTCTAGTCTAGTCTAGTCTAGTCTAGTCTAGTCTAGTCTAGTCTAGTCTAGTCTAGTCTAGTCTAGTCTAGTCTAGTCTAGTCTAGTCTAGTCTAGTCTAGTCTAGTCTAGTCTAGTCTAGTCTAGTCTAGTCTAGTCTAGTCTAGTCTAGTCTAGTCTAGTCTAGTCTAGTCTAGTCTAGTCTAGTCTAGTCTAGTCTAGTCTAGTCTAGTCTAGTCTAGTCTAGTCTAGTCTAGTCTAGTCTAGTCTAGTCTAGTCTAGTCTAGTCTAGTCTAGTCTAGTCTAGTCTAGTCTCAAATTAAAATAAAATCTGTTGGTTCAAAAGTATAAAAAATCGATGTGTTCATCATAGACATAAGCGTTGATGACAAGACTGGAACAGCCAAGAAAAAAACGTAATGACTTGATTTGAATTCAGTCTCAACCGCATTTCAATAACAAAACTCTGTTAATATTAACGTTAACTGATTCAAGAAGTAAGAGAGAATTGAATTATCTGTAGATCCAAAGCCTTCTGAAAATTTTTTAGGCATCACTATATTTGTTGCTCCTGAATTAAAATATTTTTTAAAGGAACAAAAAGTCAAGCTTGCCTCCTCTTCCGCAAGCTCTGAATCCACTGTTTATTATTTCAGAATTTTCTTGCTGTTCTTTTTCTTTTATTTTTTTTTATTTTAATCGATCATAAACTTTCCACTTTGATAACCTCAACACTACTCACAAGAGAACATATATTAATTTTTATCTTTTTTAAAAATTTTCAACATTTTCCACATTATCCTTGAGTGAAATTTATTAATAGTTTATGAGTGCAAGTTCACAAAACATATATTCCAACGTATATACAACAACGACAACTACAACGATTTATGTGCTACCACCGTAACCAACACCACAACCAGCCACCACCACCAAAATAATCGATTAGAATACACACGAAAGAAAAAGTGCTTGCACAACAACAAAAAAAGCGTGCGAAAATTATTTTAAAAACTTATTTTTTATAATTTCGTTCTTTCCTTGTACACCATTTAAGATTGTGACAAGAAGCATGTGTGGTCAGTTAGCGAAAAAAAGAAAGAAAAATAAAGGAAAACAAAAAAAAATACATAGCTATTTTTCTTCATGCAAACGCATAAAGCAACGAAAGACTTAAACAACAAACACACACAGCACAGTGCCAAGTGCACATAGCATTTGAGTTCCTTTGGATTCAATTGCTGCTGCCTCTTCAACTTTTAATTGTGCACATTTTTTACATTTCATTCCTTTTTTTTCTACACAATTTAAATGGTGAAATTTTTTCTAATGTGCATCCCGCTGTTTCACCAAACAAAAAAAAAGAAACAAACCAAAATCCAAACCAAACTGCCTGCCAACACCTATTAGTAAAATTATTATTTTCTTTCTTTTTTAACTTGTATAATTTTTTTATTTTATTTTTTTTCTTCTACTACTCCTTACCTAAATACAGAAAATGGCATAATTTCATTCAGTAGGTCAAAAGCGTTCACAAAACAATTTCTACCTTTTAACGTAAACTTCACATTGAAAAGCAATGAAAAAATGCCGCTTCTTCAGCTCCTTCTCCTGTCTCCTGATTTTGCTGTTGCTATTTGCTTGTGTTTGCCAAAATGTAAACGCGCACGATTCGCCTGTGAATTTTTTTATTCATTTGTCTTTTCTTTTTTTTTTTATTATGGTAGTTGTTGTTTTTTTTTTTATTTTTTTATTTTCATTGAATTCAACTGATGATGAACTCTTCTTCCTTTTTGTTAATGTAAAAAGAGCAAAAAATGAATAAAAACCATAAAAAAAATTAAAAAAACGAAAATAAAAAATCAACGACACATGCAACAACAATTGGTGTAATGACCCGCCGCGACTATCGCGAGTGTTGTTGGTTGTTGCATTTGCAACCGGTTTTCATCATTTGGCATACAAATCCATCCATGTACGACTTATGCACTATGGCACACAAGAGTCAGAGGCAAACAGGCAGGAAGGCAAGCAGGCAGACTAGCAGTCAGATACGCCTGTTAGCTATGCCAAGCTGAATGCCTGACTCTGACTATTGTGTGTGACTGTGACTCTTGTGCGATTGTTTTGCTTGTATGCCTGTATGTGTGTATGTGTATGTGTGTGTGTGTGTGTATGTGTATGTGTGTGTGTATGTGTTTGTGCTCATAAAGTTTAGGTCAACAAAATAATAAGTATGGGCTTGTGAAATTTCATCTAAAAGAATTTTTGCATCATTTTCACGAATGATGATTATGGTAAAAATCATGATGATGTTAAAGATGATGAAGAAGCTGATGTTGTTGCGGCAACATTTCTTTCTTTTTTATTTGGTATTGCATTGGCATTACATTTATAATGAAATAAAAATGCAAACGAGGCGGGAGGCACGAAGGGATTAATGTATGTATGCAAGGCAGCAGGCAAGCGCAAGGTGCACGATTCATATATGGTACTGGTTTTACCAATCAAATGTATTCAAATACGTTTGTATGTGTGGTAGATAAAATTTGGTTTTAACCTTTGAACTATGTAGCTAAAAGAAGTATTTACAAATTGTTATTATTCAATATTCATTTTGTGCAAAATCAAAACGTTTTAATACTTTAAACTTAAGTAGTCCTTCATATTTTTACTTTCCAATGGCAATTTAATATTGGAATAATACTTCATCTGGCCATAGCAATTTTCAAAAGGAAGTCTATGCTCTAAGTGCCTGATTAAATTCTATGATACAATAAACCAAAGTTCGAAATATTTCCCAATGGGCACAATTTACCCAAATTTGAGAAAAAAAAACTTTGGTCTTTCGGTCTTCGATTTAGACGATGTTTAACTCAAAAATCCCAAAATGATTAGAGAATTTGATAATATTTGAAATTAAAATAAGACAAAAATGCAACTAGAGTTATTACCGTTTTCCATATTAGCATATAATGAAATCATTATTATGTTTATTGTTAGGGAGTGCACTCAGTGCACTCGGGCGGCCTATAAGATATATTGTACCTTTTCATAGGTAAGATTGCAATCAAATGATTTCAAAAATATGATTTCCAAAATGAATAATTATTATTAATTTACATTCTTAACCCTATTCATCCCACGCAGTGACTTTGAGTCACTATTGAAATTGAATTCGTTATATTTTTCAGATTTCTTCTTTTTTTTTACGGGAAGGGCCTAATGTATTCGTCCATTTACCGGTTATCTTCATAAAAATGGATTTTTGTTTTGTTTTGTTTTTCTTTATTAGTCAAAAATCATTAAATAAACAAAAAACTGCGTAAAATCCCACGTAGTGACTGTGAGTCACTATATACAATTGTATATTGTAATAGGTACTTTACCACAAATTAAACCCGGAATAATAGTAGGAAACGATGCGTTTGAATTAGTTGATAGATGCAGATGTAAGATACAGATGGCATTGTCGATTATGGAGAGTTTTGTGATACTTTATATGACAATTTGTTGTTCCGTTCTTGTATGTCAAGACATAGATTTACCGATTTATCGCGCAATTTGGCATTTGATGATAGGACCATGATATCGGTACGTAGATCGCACCTTAAATTTACTTCGATTGGAAATCTTTGGCACTTGATAAATGAAGACGGCTACACAAATATGGTATGAACATTTGGTGGACTTACGGTAGCGGATATTTTACTGTGGGATACTGTATGTATCTAAGGAAGGCAGCGCTAAGAGTTAAATTTTAACACAGCATGGAGTGGAACAGCTCTGTAAGCCAAATGAACGGCCAAAGAAAAATTAAACTTCCGAAAAATACTTTACAAGTTTACAACTGTCAAAACAATTAACTTGTGCTAGTACGATGCAAAAAATATAAGGTGCATTTCAAATAATTTTCTTCCTAACAAGAATAGAGAAGTAAAAAGCAGAATTTTAGCGGTAATAAAACAGCATCATCAATAAGTTATGTGGCAAAAAAAAGTGATTTTTTTTGTGATACCCGATGTTAAACTGGAACAATGACAGCAGCTATCAAATCGTCACCTCACAGCTCATGTAATAAACTCTAGTCCAGTAAAAATTTTCCAATTTTTTTTTCAAAATCAGTTGTCAGTTACATTAACGCAACGTTCGCACAGACCAAAATATCGTTTGGAAAAAGTGCTAACACCGAAGTCACCGTTCCTGACTTTTTCTTGTGGGGATACTTAATAAGTCAGGTTTATGCCAATATACCAGAGTCTCTTGAATAACTTAAGGACAAGATACGCAACGAAATTGCTGAAATTTCACATGAAACACTTAAAAAAAAATGAAAAATGCTAAGAAGAACGGCTGAAAGGCCGGAAACGGCGGAGAGGGAGAAACGAAGATCTTCAAAGTAATTCTGTAAAATCTGCAATAAAAAGTTTTTGCTCTACTACTTGCGCTCAAAGTAAATACAGATTATACTTATATTTTTCCAAATTATAGTATTCTTGTTGTTTATTTATCAGATTTTAAAAAATTTTAGAAAAAAAATTGAATGAAATGAGAATAGCTGAGTTAATTCTATATGGTGACTCTAAGTCACTACGTGAGACTTTACGTTATAAAATAACGTGGGATGATTAGGGTTAATCAATAAATACAAAAAATTAATAAAATCATTTGGTCACAAAATTAAATTATTTATAGTCACAAATGATGGCATTATTTTACAACACTGGCATACAGTATATACATCCATAAATTCAAACTCCAATAGATATTTTAGTATTGAACATACTTCTACGGGGTTCAGGTTGACTTCTGGTATTTAATGGTATAAGAGCGGAGTATTATCCTAAAATTTGCTTCCGACATTCCGTTTCTTCTCTATACAACTTGAAGCAGTCATTAGAAAGAAATCCCAGTTCTAAGGATCCCAAATCTGCATCAATTTCGACCCCACATTTTTTTTTATTCTGTACATATTTTTACATTGAAATAATTAAATATTGAATTTATAAAAACATAATTACATATTTAACACCAACAATACAATAAACAAACGGAAACGAAAAAGAACATGCATTACACGAAAGAAATCACTCAGACTTAGACTGTGGCACAGGTCATTTCTTCTTCTCTTTGTTAGCTTATATGAAATACTCCTTACGGTTGCGTCAGCACGCAACGATAAGGCTTAGACATTGGTAGCTAATATCAAACGAAGCGACAGCACGGTTGATTCCTCTTTAATTCTCAGAAATCGGTCAGGTATTTATTGAACCTTGCGAGTGAGACATCACACCAAAGCAAGACCGTATTTAGGGGGAGGTTTTGGGGGTTCTGACCCCCCCCCCCCCCCCCCCCGAAATGTAGAAACTTTATTATAATTTTTGAGATTAATTGCAAATGGATGGAAAAAAAGTCAGAATAAAATATATTTTACAATATTTTTTACTTCCATCGGTTTTTTTTTTCTAAAAAGTCAAATATAAAAAATTAATTTGAAATCTTAGTTACACTATGCGATCAAATCCGATTTGTTTTCTTCGACATGAGGTTTGACTACTGATTCAAAAAGAGAAGGTGATACTGAGCACTCCTGTTTTCTAGGTCAGTAACTCTTTTTGATTCAAAGTTTCGTCCTGAATCAGTTTAAAAATCAATAAAAATAGAAAAAATTATCGGATCCTTGTACAATTAGACTTGCTTGAACCCCATTTTTTTCCTAAAACGTGAAGTGATGTGAATTTTTTGACTTCAGATTCGTGTTCAACGTGAAAAATTCTTTCGCAAAAACTCTATCTTATTGGCAAAACCCATGCAGTTTTAGGAGGCAATCTTAAAGTATAATTAATTTTTTAACGCATTATTGCTCAGAGCACCCCGACTAGAAAGATCTCTTTCCATGCTGTGACTTCACGAATTTAGGGAATATATGCCAACCTCATCCGGGTTCCTTATCATTGATAATGGCTCAAATTCCCAATGATGATCATTTGAAAAAAATGAGCCTCTACTATTTTTGGTAATTTTTTTGAGGTTGGGTACATCATCAGTAGTGGGAAGTCAATGAGTTAATGAAATTATGTACCTCACGATAAAGAAAATGCAATAGAATGCACATTGAATAATATTTATTTGAAAAAATTTAATTTGATTATTCTGTGATTTTTTTGTCACTTTTGGCCATTTTTTTGAGGTTAAGATTAAAAAAATCGGAAAATTTTTCCTAAAATTTTAATTTTGTAGGGTCCATCAAATTTATCATCAATTTAATTTATTGTATTTAAAAATCCGTTTGATAAAAATTATTTATGAATATTTTCTTCGAATGAAACCACCCCGAAAAAAATTTCTGGCTACGGCCCTGCACCAAAGTATAAAGGTCCGGTATTCATTAAACACCAGGGTGTGCGACAGCCTCACTGGTGTAGTACAAACAAAGTTGCCACTGACCATACAGCAAACAACAAAGACTTAGCCATAGTGTCACGAGGACACGCATCGTAAATACGGGAACAGGCAATGAAGCCACAGTAAGAAACCCGAGCGCCAAGAAAGGTAAACAAAGTGAAAAGAGCACCAACAAAGGCGAACAAACAAACAATATACGAGGTACCAAGAATAAAAAAACAAACGAATCAAGTGTAAATTAAAACAACAGTGAAGAATTTCAATAAACAAGTGAACATAGAAAATCGAAACAAATTATAGTGAGTTATTATTTACGCACCCTGGTTACTCGCTGAGTATACCCTGACTAAAAGTAAAGGAACCAGGAAGGTTCGTTGCAGAGTTTTGTAAGGTGTTAATTCAACCATAGACTGTCGCTTAGGATCGCACTATTTTGATTCTATTTACCACCTTTGGGATTAAAGTATGCATATTTATCAACTGCGTATATTTTCGCTTCAAATATGTAGTGTATCTACCCATGGGCATTTAATCCTCGACCCAAACACTCCTGCTGTGGTTCTTAATGAAATATTGTGTATATGAGTTAAGTTCTGGCTTTTGCATTAATCATTAATGTTTTTATCTAGGAAATACAATAAAAAGCGGTGTCGTTTAACGTTCAAATCAATGTATGCAAAGTGTTGAAGAAGTGCAAAATGTTGAGCTTCTTGTAGCTTCTTTTGCCTCTCAGCTCTACACAAAATGAATAACCCTATAACTAAAATATTTTCCTTTATTTTGAAAAACGAGGGCATTTTGTTTTCTTTTTTGTTTTGTGAGCCAAATACTTTTGAGTATTTATAAGGAGTGAGATTGAAAAAATCTAAACACACGTTTTATCTAATAATTTTTTTTGGGTGTAAAATTTAAAAATTTCTTTGATCTAGTTATCTTTGAAAAATATGTCAGTTGATATTTTTAATAACAAACATGTTGATTTATTATGACTTTGATCAAAATGAGTGAAGAAAAAGAAGTACGACTTAAAATTATTAAAAATTTTCAAAAAAACCCAAATTGGTTCTCCAAAAATTTGACCAAAGAATTGAAAGTCTGCCGTCAAACTATTTCGAATGTTATTAAACAGTTTCAAGAGAATTTGACCATCGATAGGAAACCTGGTTCGGGAAGAAAACAAGGACCACATGATATTGGGAAAGCCAAGAAAATAGAAAGCATATTGAAAGATCTCCAAACACATGTGGTAGAAAAGCTGCCCGGTTAGCCCAGTGCTCTGACTATTTGGTGCGAAATGTTAAAGCTAATGCAGGTTTGAAAACATACAAAGTCCAAAAAGTTCCAGACAGGAATGCTGCAATAAATTTAGACGCCAAAAGTAGGGCTCCGAAATTAAAGTCGAATTTCATACAAAAATATTCATGTTGTATAATGGACGACGAAATGTATGTACTGGCAGATTTTACGCAGCTTCCGGGTCAAAATTTTTATGTTGCTGATGCTCGAGGAAATGTCGAAGAACAATTTTGAATCCAAAAGCAGACAAAATTTACTAAAAAAAATTCCTGGTATGGCAAGCTATATGCAGTTGTGGCAAAAGAAGCAAGTCATTTGTTACAGTGGGCTCTATAAATACCGAAATATACATCAAAGAATGTTTGAAAAAAAGACTTTTTCCTTTCATAAGAGAGCAACAATGTGTCCACATATTTTTGGCCCGATTTGGCATCATGTCACTACGGCAAGAAAGCTCTGAAGTGGTACCAAAGTAATAACATAGTTTTTGTACCAAGAGAGGCCAATCCTCCAAATTGTCCGGAGCTAAGGCCAGTGGAGAGATATTGGGCTCCTGTGAAAATTAACTTAAAGAGCACAAGAAAGGTGTCCCAAAATATCGAAGATTTTAAAAGGAGAGGAGCAAACTGTTCCAAAAAGTTTTTGAAACAGCCATCAAATCTCTAATGAAAGGCAATAGTGGATAGAACTATAAAAGTTATATTTTTCTGTAATTTGTAAAATATTATCAATTAAATAAAACAAAAAATCAAAACTCTAAGATCAACCGTTTAAAAATTATTGAATTTTATATTGTTAAGATTTTTTCGATCTCACTCCTTAATTTCTTAACTGTTTTCCATGTACTCATATGTAGTAATTTTATTTTAACAGCAACTACTACCTCTGTAAGCTAATTGCTTCTTGTTAATTTTTATTATACTCGAAATAAAACCAAATGTTAATGTACTCATAAAATCAGAAGCTTAGCTCTCTGTATTTTTTTTTTTTTCAAATCATTATTTGAACAGCATGAAAATCCTTAATCCAAAAATTAATTAATTTAAAATCCTTGTTCTCAGTTGTTTTATGTAAATATCTATATATTAAATTGATTTCACATATAACTTTTTTTGTTTTTGTTTTTCTATTTTGCAGATGAACCAGCTGTGTAAAGTTTGCGGCGAACCAGCGGCTGGTTTTCATTTTGGCGCATTCACATGTGAAGGCTGTAAGGTAAAGTAAAATTAACATCCATTTTTATTTGTATAAAAAGTTTAAAAATACCTTCGTATTTATAAACATAATTCGCTGTTTGGATTCGGCATAAAACTTAAGCCATAAAGAAGAAAAAGTTTTCCTCTGAGTATGGAAATATACTTATTTCTGCCTACATTACTAACTCAGTTAAAAAGAACTACCATTTACGTCTATGCTGTAAAAGTTTTCATACCTCCGTATAAACTACATTAAAGTTCATTAAAAACCCACTATCATTTAATTATTTCACAAATTTTTCTGTAATATAAAATTTCCAGCACATGCTCTTCCCCACATATGCTAGTACAAATTTTTCTTCCACCCATAAAAACTATATTCTTCAATATCCAAGAGAGGCAAATTTTTAATTATTTCATAAATTTTCTACTTTCAAATACAAACATAAATATTTGGAGCATTTTTATGAGCAAGCGCCTCATAAAAACAAATGCAAAAGACACACGCACAAACATACATAGGCACCTAAGCGTATATTTGCTCATATATGGACAGTAGCTAAACTTCTTTTTCATCATTAGAAATGGAATGAAGTGGAGTGGAATGAAATGGAGTCACTAGTAAAGCAGCAGTTGTTTTATGATGGCGCCCAATCAGAGGCGCGGAGCAAAGACACTTAAATGATTTTTAATTAAATTAAATAAATTTTAAAAGCAATACAATTAAATATCATTTGACAAATTTGAATACAAGTTGAATGGTCATAAAAATTTTTATTGCTTTTCATTACCTACTCATTGAAAAGAAATTTGTTTCCCCTTTTTTTTTGTAAATTTTTTTATAACTGTATGTATGTGTGTGTGTAAATCAAAATAAGTCATTAAAGTAAAAATGTAATAAAAAACAAACAAAAAA
This sequence comes from Toxonevra muliebris, assembly GCA_963691655.1. Taxonomy (NCBI): domain Eukaryota; kingdom Metazoa; phylum Arthropoda; class Insecta; order Diptera; family Pallopteridae; genus Toxonevra; species Toxonevra muliebris. Next base: position 55,306,816 of record OY829326.1, read on the forward strand.
AAACTAAAACATAACATCCAGCCGGTAAAACCGTAACAAGTGCAATTTAATTAATTTCAAAGCTGAGGTTCTTTTCTCATCTATTTTTATAACTCATTTAAAATGATATAGAAAAAATAATGAAACGTGTGATGATGTTTCATAAAATTCAGCAGCCGTAGTAATCAGGAGCATTGTAGTCAAAGTCATCATCAGCAGCCAGAGTCGCAATTATAGCTGTAATAAAAGCAAATCACAGCAAGCCGTAACGGCAATGAATATAAATTTTTTTTTTTTTGTTAAGTATTTTTAGGTGCATGAAATCATTTTATTGGAATCATTTGCAAAAACTAGCTACAAAAATATGAATACAAATTTATAACTTTGACTATATCCGTGTAACAAATATGAAGCAATTTAATTAATGTATCTTTTAACCATTACACTACGTAAAAGATTACATTTTTTTGCAGACAGGATTTACTTACATGAATATTGATTATTTTTGTTTATAACTTTGAACTCAACGTCGTGCAGAACTCAAAGAATTTTCAGTTTTCCTCTATCAATAGCACATCCAAAATAACAGAAAGCTTAAGCTAGGCCTTTAATAAACTATTGTTCTATAATAATAACTCACTTCCCTCCTAGTGGAGTCAGAATTTTCCGAAGCGGAAGTTTAAATTTTTGTCTCTTTAAAAATTTTTGTTTTATACTTTACCAACCTTAAAAATATATGAGATTTTCATCGATAAAGGATTTTATTCCCAACGACTCCCAAAACAAGAAACCTGTAAAGTTGCAAACAAAATTAAGATTTCTAAAATTACTGAATATTAAAGCATTTTTTAAAAATAATTTTATGAACCAAAAACATAGTTTACATTGCAAAATACGTAAGGGCAAACAAAAGTATGCTTATTTGGTTGAAAAAAAGAAAAAAACAATACAAAATTTTATGTCTTTAGTTTTCATCATTTTTTATCTACTCTACTCGATTTCCATTAATTTCAATACATTTCTTCAGTCAGTAAATCCAAATTTCAAAACATTCCTCAAAATCTTGTTTTTGGAACTTCTCAGTTTCAACATTATCTAGTTGTGAACACGGTTGCCACTTTAGTACAATTCTACCAAAACTGGTACATTTTTTTCCATTTTTCTGCGTTTGGTACATTGGTACATGTTTTTAAAATTTGGTACATTCTGTGTTCAAAGTTTGCTTTTATAATAATTAAGAATTCTAAACTTATTTTCCAAATATTTTTTGTTGAAAAAGATAAAATTTAAATGTATATAATATATAATGCTTTCAACAGAATTATTTAAGAGTCTCATTATATCTTGTTGCCCAAAGACTATTTCTAAAATACAAAATATAATTCAATTAATGTGTTACTTTTTATTAAGGATGTAGTCTGGTGTTCCGGCCTAATTTTTAGGGTTATTTCAGGATTTTTTTATTATAACAAAGTAAAATACAATCATTTAATTTTTTTATATGTTCTTAGTGGTATCTTTAACTAAACAAACAATTTTTTTTGGTGTTTATTTTACGATATTATTTAGTATTTTTTACGCCCTGAGTAGGCACCTAAAAAATTGTGTGGGCCTGGCCCGGGCGGTTACGATACTTGAAGTCATCTTAAACAAAAAATGTGGATGGATTATTATTCTATGGGCTTGTAATTCTAGCAGGTAGTGGATTTAAAAATTTTGTTTCAAAAATAACAAAATGGCGGACTTCCAAAAGATTTTTTTTTAAAAAATTGTTTTGTTTTTTGTTGAAAATCGTTGTAAAAAATAGGAAATAATGATTAAAATAAACAATTCTACTACCTACGAGAGCCATTGGCGTGTAAAATAACACATTAAAAGTTCAGCCCAATCGGTTCGATAGAATTCTCTCAGACCCCCTCAGTCCGGTCAAAAAAACGTTGTTTCGAGAAAAACGCTTTTTAAATTTTAACGACAGATAAAGTTTTCACAACAGGCGCTCTCGACTGTGAGCTATAACTTCGTTAATATTTTTTTAATTTTGGTCTGAAATTTACAGTATATTGTACTTTCGAAATACATTTAAAAAAGAAAATAATAGATTTTTTGAAACTCGAAATAACTATTAATGTTACTTATTATATTGGTACATTTTTCGCTCATTTGGCACATTTTTTTTCTTAATATTGGTACAAAATAAAATGAGTAAGTGGCAACCGTGGTTGTGAATACTTCGCAGCTTACTTTTTAAATCTTTTTTTTTTTTTTGGAAATAACCAAAAATCAATATTTTGTTTTAAATAATGCAAGTATTTTAATTCCTACTAAAATTCATAATTAAAAATATTCAGCACAATATGTATGCGGTTAGGAATCTGTATGAGGTTATAAATCTCTATGGGACTAAGAAAAATTACTTTATACTTTTTAGTCCGTTTTAAAAATATAGTATATTTCAAAAACTATCTGTTTTTAAATTATTATTTTCTGCTTTTTAGTATTGTTCGTATGTATAAATATATATATGTTACTCCCGCTAAAGCAATCATTTTTACAACGATGAATGCTATGCTTTGCATCCTCGAGACAAACCATACATGACAGCTATGCCATCTGTTAGTTGTAGCCACACTTCATATTTATACACCTACTATGCAATTAGTGTGGCTGTCAAACTATAAATATTTTAAATAGAGTGATGTAGTGGCTATCAAACATTCATATCAGCCTGAAAGTATGCTGTACTATAATTATGTGTTTTAGATGTAAATAAATTAATGCTAATATTTTATATTATATTATATTTTCCTATATTTTTTATAATTCATATTGCATTGTCATCCAGTTCTGAACTATGTTTAAAGTTAAAAGTCTCTAGTTCATCGGGAAGTTAGTTAAAAATCAATTGTAAAATTCCACCCGAACAGACTGGCAGACAGACACCATTGAAAGCGAGTTGATATAAACGTAGAAAAAAAAAATTCATTTTATAAGCTGGTGTAATTTTGAACTCATCGTATAAAATCGACGTTACGTAACGCAGTTGATGGCCCCTCCTTCCTGCATGTAACACTTGTTAACAATAATTCAAAATCCAAAACTAAGTCCCCTCTTCCACACGGTAAGTCGAGTTTGTAGTCAAGAGAGGAAAAACCTGTTCTTTAATATTTCTCTTTATTCTTATTTGTCATTTTAAGTTGGATCCGCATTGATTTTGGTTTCCTATTGGAAAAAGTAAACAGTTTTCATTTAAAATTTCACTTTTCTTCTATTAATCCCTTTATTTTTATTCAATAAGCTGATTTCGCTTTTCTTTTATTTATTTTTATTTAATAAAATGTAAGTAAAATGTTTTTCACAACACGAATGAAAGACAAAGTAAAAGCAGAATTGCCCAGGAAATCTTGCTGTGTGGAAAAGTGAGTGGCAAGTTCAAAAGAGAATTGGGACTAAGTAGATTTGCGTACTGATTTTAGAATTTTAAAATCAGTATGTACTTTAAAAAAAAAAAAAAAAATCAGTACATGTACTGACTAAATCAGTACGTCTGGCTACCTTAGTCGTAATCTACATCAAAATGTCTCATTTCGGGGTTTCTAGTGTTTAGTGACTAATAGTAAAATATTACGAGCAATATATTTCAAGACAATATTATTACTCTTTGAAATCTATTAGTGAAAGAAATAAACAATTACTTTTGAAAAACCCAAAAAGATTCTTAAGGGAGGGAGATAAAGTGTTAATATATTCTAGAAAAATATTTTTTTATATGCCTTTATAAGTAGCTGAACAATTTAACCCACGCAAGCACAAGATTAGCTTATGTTTTATTCCACCAAAAAAGTCATAAAATTATCAACTTCAGTCGCTCGTAAAATTTAAATAAAACCTAGCCGCCGAGGTACGTGTAAATCCATTTTGAAAATCTCGTTAACTTTGGATGAGCTAATTTTTTCAATTGAATTTTCGATGTGTTTTAATAATACTGCACCAAAAAATCAGCAAATCTGAGGGAACTGACGAATAGTTTTAGTATGACGTCAATAATAGACTGAATTGTACAAAAAATTTTGCGCTCTTTCTCCTTTTCGTTTTATGCACACATCATTTCTATTCACCATGCACCTACACTCTTATTACAATTTTTTTTTTTTTTTTCAAAAATGTTTGTTCCAAATTTTTGAAAGTTTTCTTGGTTATCGAGTATTTTGAATTCTTTTTAGCGTAGTTTTAACAAGGTTTTCTTAAATTTTTAGACTTATATTTTTCAAGCTCTAAGCATATGGGCGGATATTTGATGTGCTGTAGAATGAATCAAATTACAACTTCACATCGTACATTGATTTTTGAAAAGTGTAGGTAAATATGCCCTGTGTAGATCGAGCATAAATAGTAAATATTCAACATCTGGAGGTAGCAGATCCGAAGAGATGAGTAGAGATTTTGCGGATTAAAACCCTCCCCCATAAATATCTTATACATTATGATTGTTGCTTCCGAACCCATAGATTTTTTAAAGGAACGAAAAAAACTTCCATGTGACGCCCTCTCCCCCCCCCCCCTTCCCTCGCCCCCTCTGCCATCGCTAGAGACTAAATCTGACTCTATGCTCCTCATCGGATCGACGAGTATAAATATAAATCGACTACTACTACTATTATGGCACAACAACCAATGGACAGCCTAAGACGAGTTTTCCAACTAAACCTAACTAAACCTGACTTCTGGCGCATACGAATTTATCAACAACTAGAAATCCGATGGCACCTAATCAACAAATTAGACGATAAAAACAAAATCTTACTTAACTAAGTGGAACTTGAATGTAAATCCTTTCATTTTCCCACATCTGTAATAATCTACATAAATTTTAATCAAACACAATCAATTGTTGTAACTCAAAAGTTTACATTTCAAATAGCACTAATTAAAAAAAAAAAAAAAAACAAACAAATAAAAATTGTTGCATCATCTACAAATGACCGCTTGTGGAATCAACGCTTGCATGTGAAAATGATCTGCGTACTTTTACTTTTCTCACTCTGGTACAAAAATTACAAATGAAATTAAAATTACTATCATTAAGATTATGATTTGTGTCTATAAAATTCCACTTTACACTAATCAAAAAGCGTTCATTGCTCGATCACAATTCAACTTTTGTGTAAATCTCAAATGCTGGGAAAATGTAATTTTTTTTACTTGGCACAAATCGATCAAAAGTTTACACAAAATCTATAACAAAACTACACAATTCAACTGTTATTCATTCACTCATTCATTGATAAATGTATGTAGGTACATGAGTATGTAAAATGCAGTCAATCAAATAAAAATTACATGCATATTAGATGAGATTGCAAAAAAAGTTTATATACGTCCAGAGAGGAGAAAAATGAATGCGACCAAAGTCAAGCCAAACTCCAAAGTTACAAAGCGCGCTTCAAGTAAATGAAGATCAAATTGTTACGCACAACAGCATTGAAGCATTCACGAAGATTCAAAGATGAAGATCAATGGCAAACAATGAATTGAGAAACGCTATCGATCAATCGCCATCAGTAGATCGATATGCCAATATGTGAGCCACACGCACGCATATTAACCTCAAGTCAAGTCATACATACATACATGAATATAAAAAGAGGATGAGATGCCAAACCGTTTGATATGAGTTGGCAAAAAAAAAAACGAAGAGATGTGCCTTCAAAGAAGCATATAAAAAAAAAATAGTACAGAAAAAATATTGTATACAAAAAAAGACGAACATTGAATAAAAATTAGTTACATGTATTTTATAATTGTAGCTTACGAAATTGGAAGTACGATGGGTTGATAAGAAATTAATGATACGCGACAAATGGGTTTCGTTTCGAAAAAAAGACACCAAGCAAAGACAAAATCTACCTAGAGGTATTGTTAAACTTAACCTCAATTCATTTATGCATTAAGAAAGAAGCACTGCAATCTGCAGCAAAACTTATCTTTGGAAATGAAGAAGGTTCAGTGCAATCCCTAGTTAGGGACGGAGTCGGAATGCACTCAATTAATCTAACGCTAAGTGATTTCTGTCATCTCCAATACAACTACAAACGCAATTTTAAGGTCACATTCCCAAACAGGATTAACTTTAAACAAACAAAACCTTCGTTACTCTCAATACAGAAGGCTCAAAAATGGGTAAAGAAGTTGGAGCTGGAGTTCAATGCGAAAAACCAAGAAGACTCTTATTTACCAGTATGGGTGAAGAGAACTCAGTTTTCACAGACAAAATACATGCGATAGATGTCTGCTTAAGATAAGAATTAGACAATGCCACTGCACGAATAACAACATCCTTATCCACGCTGATAGTAAAGCAGCACTTCTAACGCTTAACGCTTTTGAAATAAAATCAAATTTAGTTTGGAATTGTCTGCACTTTCATAATGCGCATATAGGAAATAAAAAGGCAGACAAACTCGGTAGAAAGGGGCAGCCAGTAGCTCTACTAGATCGGAACCATTTTAAAAGAGCTTGACGAGTAGGTTAGCAAAAAATTATCAGATTTAAAATCGGTTAAGCCAATTCCAAAATATTAGCGTCGGAAGATTTTTAAAATTCGCTCTTTGAACAAAGCATTGCATTCATCGTTGAAAAAATCATTGCTTAACCCTTATCGATCCCCTGTATCCAATATGATACAATTTCAATATATTAAATCAAATATCTTCTATAGTTATTATCCGATTCAAATAAAAAGAGGGCTCATGAAGTTAATTTTGAGGAGGAATATAACGCTATATAAAACAAGTGTGCGACACTGCACAAAAAAAGTTATAAATAATTATATGCATATTTATGGGAATCGTGAGGAAAGTAGTTTTTCATCAGAATCAGATGACGAAGATTTCGGTTTTAATCTAAATACAAGCAGTTTAGAAGAAGAAAGCATGAGGAAGACAAGTGACATTGAAAATTTATAGCAAAATATCCGAGTTGAAATGGCTGCTGACCCAAGCACTGCGTTAAAACAATTCAATATTCTTATGGGCCAATCGATGTAAATGTTCAAGTTTCATATAGAAATAGTGCTGATATTGTCTCAGGCATGTATTTTGATCTATTTCTTTCCTTTCCTTTATTACATGTACATATATGCAATACATATAAAAATATGCGGTGCTTGAAATGGTTTACTGGAATGTGTCTTATTTATACATTTGTAGGTCCAAGAATGAACGCCTACTCTAACATCGACACCAGTGCTTCTTTCTGCATTCATATTGTAACGCAGTTTTGGGACGATGAGAATGGTACAATGTCTCCCAAAAAATTCAAATTGATCCGCAATTGCATTCGATTCGATGGTAAAACTAATAATTGAAAGTCATTCTAAAATACCTACATCATCGCGCTCTCAAAAAATTTTCGGAAATATAAGGCTGAGTTCGAATCTTAATCTACAGCATTTGGAGCCAAGACGAAAAACAGGTCGTTGTTTTATATGTACATGACGACCTAGATAGTGGTAGTGCACTAGACTTTCATACGTGGGGTTAGGGTTAGGGTTCGATTCCCGTCTTGGTCTATTGGTTAATTCTTATAACCTTCTTATATTCTCCATCGATATGAAGAGTATGAGAATTATAAGAAAGTGTACAAGTTCACATCTTGGTAGAAAATGGCAAGGCAATACCAACAATGTGATAAAAAATTGCCACACCGCCGTTCGGAATAGACGTTAAACTGTAGGTCCAACTATATGGTATCACAAACGGCCCGACTCCTCTTCAAAAACTCGCCAGACTCTTGTTCTTTTCCCCTAATCGTTTATTTCCAGGTGATACGTGGCGTGGCTCCTGGTCTAACCAAAAGTAAACGAATTCGGTGGAGAGAGGGAGAGAAATGTTTCATTACAAAATTTACATTTATTTTAATTTATATTCATTTAATTTCGGAGAAGAGAGGTTGAGAATCCAAATTACTCCAATTTACTTCCCGCCTTCCATTTTCTTCTGCCATGAGGGCTTGAATCCAAAACACGGCAACCAATTCTCTCGACGAGTATTCCAACTTCACTTTCTTTTCTTTGTTCTCATTGAAGAAATACTTGAAGCTTACTTATTAGCTGTTAAATCGCAATGGAGCAAAGAATTTCGTAAAAATTGAGGGATCTTCATGATTGTCATGTCATAATGGTAGCTGATTCGATGTAATTGTAAAATTTTTTTTATGAAGCCTTTCTCACCAAAACGCGTTGAGCAAGAAGTATCGGGAACAGTGGCGGGTCCAGGGAGAGGGGCAGCCCCCTGAGTTTTGGTGTAACTCTTAGCCAAAATTGAGGTCCGAATTTTGGTCAGACCAGCTTTTACAAAGCGTTTCATCTGATTTCTAGTCAAAATTTTAGTTTACCTTTACCTTTAATTTTTTTTTTTTTTGGCGTCCTTGTAACCTCAGTTTCATTCTAACTTTTAGTTTGAATTTCGGTCGAAATTTTCTGAATTGGCTCGATTTTGATACGGGTTTTGGTCTAAATTTCGGTCCAAAATCGGTCGGAATTTTGTTTCAAATTTTGGTCTGAATTCGGCTGGAATTTAATTTGTTGTTGTTGAATCCGGTCTAAAGTTTTGTCTACTTTTGGTCTGTATTTGAGTTAAAATTTTTTACCACATATTTTTTTGATCTGAATTTCGGATTGGTTTCGTTCAGTATTTGGCATCCCTTTGTCTAACTATTGATCTGAATTTGTCATCATTTTAATCAAGGTTTTGGTCTGAAATTGGTCTCATTTTGATTTTCAATCTGAATTTGGTCCTTTTCTTGGTTTAAACTTCGATCTGAAATAAAGTGTTCGAATTTTAATTTGAAATTTTGGAAGAAATTTCCGCCTAAATTTCTTTCCGATTTTAGTTTGAACTATGGTTTCAGTTTCGTTCTAGTTATCTTTTAATTCTTGGTTTATATTTTTTGGTGAGAGCCTTGATAAAAATTTTGCACTAGTTTTGGTCGATACTGAGTCTGATGTTTATCCAATCCTAGTACCGCCACTGATCGGAAACAACTCAACTGAAATCAAAAAACTAAAAACATTGCTTTAGTATATTACGATATCTCGTGATTGAATGAATGGTGTTGCAAAGAAAAATTTTTTTTGAAAATGGTGACAATTTTCACCAAAAGCTCGATTTTTGAGGTTTTAAAAATTTAGTTATCAAGACAAAAATAGAAATTTTTGTTTACATTAAAATCCCGCTATTAAATTTTTTTTTTTTTTTTTGGAACAGACAAAAGAAATATTCAAGAATACAGCGCTCAGACAAGTTTTACGTCCATTGTACTATATCCTGTGTTCCTTTTTGCTATTCTTTAAATCTACCAGAGAGCGCAGGTGTTCATCTCCCAATACTCCAGTACCAAATATGCTTACTCTGATCTGGCAGAAAGCGGGCAGACATTAAGAAAGTGATCCGCCGTCTCTTCTTCCTCCAAACCACAGGAAGCACAGAAGGCACTACCTCCCAGGCCAATCATATGCATATGTTTGGCCTAAGAGAAATGACCTGTATATAATCCCACCAGCTGCCTACAACTCTTTCTGTTAAGTGATAACAGAAAGTCTGTTAGACGCTTCGAGATAACACGTAACATGGTCTTTGTCTGTCTAAAGCCCCTCAGGTCCTCCCATTTACGATTGTGGGTCAAGTCGACCCACTGATTAATGGTGGTCTTGATGGCTGTAGACGACAAAGAGAGTACGGGTTCTGGGCCCAAAAAACCAGTTTCCGAACCTTTTCTGGCCAGAAGGTCAGCAGATTCATTTCCTGAAATTCCTGAGTGTCCAGGAACCCATATCAACAGCAGACTATTGTGCTTTCCCACACAATCAAGCCTGGATTTACAATGCATAACCAGTTTAGATGTGGTTAGAGGATTAAGCAAGGATTTAAGTGCAACCTGACTGTTACCAAATACACAGATACTCCTTTCTCTTCAACCATTATGAATAACATGGTCCATTGCTTTGATGATTGCAAAAATTTCTGCTTGAAAAACAGGAGCATACAACCCAAGGGAGAAGTGCAGTTGCACTCCATCATTTTCAATGAAGACTCCAGAATCCGAACCGAATTCTGTTCTGGAGCCATCAGTAAAAATACGCTTACAATCAACTCCCTATTCAACTACTAGCAATTGTAATTAGCAACAACAACTCAAAATTTCAGATCATCGGTAAAACGGTTTTTGAGAAGTCTTACTCACTGCAACGTCACTTCTCAAAGAAAAAGAAACAATTCGGAGATAGTTATGGCCGAAACTTCCAATCTAGTGCGCCGATCTTTCTGAAATTTTGAAAAAATTTTTAAAGAGTATCGACTTTGAAAAAAAAGCAATGTAAATGTATACTATTTTTTGACGTACCACAATCCATTACTTGAACTACATATCCATAATTCTAGTCGATATAAGCATAAGATTCCAGATTCAAATTATTCAGATTAAAAAGAAATAGGCGTGCGAGATTCTGATTGTTACTGGCTGCATTACCCAAAAATATAACACTATGAATGTCATTAAAAATCTTCACTTTGGTTATTCGTGTTCGGCATAAAGGTTCAATTACTTATGTAAACGTATCGTAATGTAACTCAGAAACAACTTGCATGTATCTCTGATCGATACGTAAAAGTTGGCAACGTTACGATACGCAACAATACGTTTTAGTCTGCAGATCTTAAAACTAATTTAATCTATCTAAATCGATTAGTGTGAAAACAAAAGTTTTTCAAGTTTTTTTTATTTTTTAGAAATATTTTAATAACAAAATTTCAAATAAAAAAAATAATAACAATACTAATAAAATAATAATAAAAATATTTGTGTGCTCGTATACAAAAAAGAGCATACAAAAAAAATCAGCTACTGTTTATTAAATCTTTAGTAGATTTCTTAATATGTTAATATCTTAACTTTGCACTATTCCATATGCTACAATAATAATACAAAGCAAAAAAAAACAACGAAGAGAAGAAAAAAGTCTAAAAGTCAAGGTTGCTTGTCAACACTTGCCATTGTTATGCAGAACTGAAGCAACAACAAAAATAATAAAATAGCTATAATCAACAGCGAAACATCATTAGAATTTTTTTTCTTTCTTCTTTAAACTAATATTAAAATATAATAATATTTAATGAAAACTAATAATAAAAAAATTAAAATTCTAATAAATAAAATGTTAATGCATGAAGTTTAAGTTCAATATACCAAGGCTTCTTCATTACATACTCACACACACACACTTCTGCATTCATTCAAGTACTTTCTGCTATATAATTTCAATATAATCATAAAGCATCTCTTTGTGTTGGTATTTGAGTGTATGTGTGTGTGTGTTTAAGCGATTGTTCTTTGCACCTTGTGGCAACAAGTTGCTATTATAAATTGCGTTTAAATGCTTGCAAAATAAGTGTAATTAGTGCAAAATAGGAAAAAAAGGAAAAGAAACAAAATAACAAAAGCTTTTAAAACGCAATCATCACGCGTTTTACATTCACTCTAACTCCAACCCAATAAACCAGCTGACCAGAGAGGCTCTTATTTAGTAATAGTCGCCGCACCATTACTACTTACAATGGGCACACCATGTGTTCGACTAAGAGAGTGTAGAAAGAAAATTACTAGTTTGCCTCGAAAATGGGCGATATTTTACACTCATACTCAAGTCTACATTAAATGAAGTGATGATGACACACAATGGTGAAGCTGATGATGAAGCTGTTCATGAACATCATGTTAATGTTGAATGGTGATGTTAATGTTGATGTGAACTAGTTTGAATTTGAGTGCAAATTAATGATAGTAAATTTGTAATCGCTTTGTAAGTACATAGGCGATAGAAGCTTGTAGCTGGAAAAAAGGTAGCAATTAATTTGTAATTAAATGAAATTAAAATAGAAAAGTGCACACATACACACACACAGTTGCACACAACAAGATAATAAAACGAAAAAATAATAAAATTGTGTATAATGTAGTTACTATCATTTGAAAAGTAGCATACATTTTTCATTTGTAACATTTTAAAATAGGTAAGTCTTACTGTATCTTAGCTTACATAGTACGGGAAAATAATGAATAGGCTTTGAAAGGTTCAATAGAACTAACTGCTGAATGTGTAAATCGTTAGTTTAATTTTAGGTATATAAATGATTTATTAATGTCATTCAAGCCTCTGTATTTGGTAAGTGTGAAATGGGTTTATAAGCTTACAGTTCATGATCGCCTTTCCTGTGACGTACCGGCGAAAATATTATTTAATTTCCTTACGAGGTCCCCCGATTTGGGATTTCTGTATTTTTTTAATTCATCTAAAATCAAACTGAAACTTTTCGTAGCTGGTTCTGGTGGAACTACTAATAAAAATTGTTGTATTAAATAAAACAACCTTAAAATCCAGGATTCGTTCGTATCTATGAATATGAGAATCACATAGAAATTCGATGTTATAGTAAATCTAAAAGATAGCCTAGAAGTGAATTCATACCAAGTTCCGGGTTAAACTAGTGAAGTTGCAGAATCATAATAAAATTTTATTTTCAAAAAAAAATCGATATAGGATAGAGCAAGTAAGGTGGGGTGTAATAATACCTTAAGCTATTCATGATTGTCGAAATACGAATCGTAATTTTTAATGATTTAAAGAAATATATATATAATGTTAGCAAGCTTTTAATTTTCGCACGCATGCTTAAAAGCAGGGTAAAATTAGGCCTAACGAAGTAATGCCGAATAGGCTTTGTTTCTCTTAAAAGCCGTAAAACCGAAATTTGACTCACGCTCTCGGCTTTGAAGATACTACTAACGCATGTTCATGCACACTAGCATTTTTCAAAAAAATTCACGCATGTTCACGCACGTTGAATTTTTTCAAAAAATTTCATGCATGTTATCGCACACAGTCTTTTTATTGTTATAAAAAAACTTCCCCCTTGTTTGGACTTGTACCCTCCCTGGAACCGCTTTCGCATTCCTTCAGGGTGGAGTCCCTCTGTAAATCCATTTAGACTACCATCGTTGTACCTGCGTCTAGGTCCCGCTTCTTTGAGCGTAGCACGTATTCGATAAATCTGGCTATTAGTCGCCAGTCCTCTTCGTTTACTGTCATTTTTAATGCTACATTTTCAGCAGTGAGATGTCCCAGTTTGTCTTCTAGCAATTTACGGTTTTCTCTCCACTTATCGCATACGAAAAAGGTGTGGTTATTTTTCAATTTTCATTCTTAACTTGGCTGTAACATACTTTAAGCGTTACCCAGAAACAACGACGTGAACTTAGTAAGTCTCTGTTTCCTTTGCGGCGCTTTATTAGAGTGAAAACAAATTTAATAATGAATAATAAGTTTTTTGGGAAGTTTTCTGATGACTTGGGACACGTGAGACACGAAAAAAAGTTTTTTGGGATTTTTAATTTTTTGAGGTTAGGGACATTTTATGATGACTTGGGTAGGCGGGAGACCCGAAAAACAGTCTTTCGGACCTTTTTTGAGGTTAGGGATTATTTTAGGGTGTGAGGTGGTAAACTTGCAGCCGCCATATTGGTTCGCCATCATGTAAAGTCAAAAAGGCCTTATTGCATTCGAAACTAGCGATAATAAGCTTTCATTTGAGCCCAAACATGCCCTAAAATACTTTAACCAATTTTGGACAGGGGGAGGGGAGGTCTCCCATTGACAGAGAATGTCCCATATACTTAAAATATTCTAATACAATTTACAAAAATGTATCTTAGTATAACTTTTGTATAAATAGCCTAATATTTTATTAAGCAGTTCAGTTCTTATCCTGTCTTTGTACACTAATATAGTGAAGTTTAACATAAATTTAAAGTCGTGTTTCTATTTACAAAAGAAGTAAAACTAAGGAAATTAATTCCTCAAAAATAAATCTTAGTGAAGTTTGAATATTGAAAATTGAACATATAGTTCCAGATAAACAATTAAGTGAACTTTTAAAAATTAACAATTCAAAATCTGAGGATATTAATTCCTCAAGATAAATCTTGCGTGCGTGTTCACACGTACCATGTAAAATTCATGTCACTCGCTCATCTCTGGTATCCAGTGCCGAATTATGGGGCTGCAGCCTCTCTCAAAAACGCGAATGCTACCCTTTTAAAATCTTTCTACACTTCGGTTACAACAAATTTGAAATTTCAATATACTTGATATTGATTTTGGTTTGGTTTTTTATCTATTTCCAGGTTTTTTTTTTGGTTTTTGGTCTAAATTACGGATTGTTTAGTTTTAGTTTGAATTTTGGTCTGAGTTTTGACCTTCATTTTGGTCTAATTTTTGACTTGACTTTTGGGTTGGATTTTGATTATTTAGTAAATTTTGGATTAATTTTTGCTCTGGATTTTGTTTTGAATTTGGTCTGATTTTTTGTCTCAATTGATCTGAATTGAATACAATTTTTGGTCTAAATTATAGCCTGAGTATTAGTTTGAGTTTTGACTCGATTTTTCGTCTGTGTTCGAGTCTTTCTTTCAGAAAATTTATAATGCTTCGGATATTACTACTATATGTACTTCGAAAGCATTTGAAAACGTACTTGACAGTCAGCAAGTAAGAAATGGACTCAATACTTATAGTGGCTCACAAAATTTATCACATAAAGTAACATATTTGGGACACTACAAATAAATAAGAATGGTGGCAAATAAAATAGTAGCTTTCTACTAATCTAGATGAACTGAAGTGACAAATTTTTTAAATCAAATAATATTTTCAGGTTCCAAAAGCGTCTTTAAAGTCCCACAATTTGGTATCACGATTTTTTAAATTTTTTGAGCGAAAATTTTCTCAAACTCCACAGCTCTGTTATTGCTCCTAACAAATACAAACACAATCCAAAAAGGATTTTTTGAATCGGATCATGTTTACTGGTGTCATAAGCTTAAAAACTCAACCAAAATTGTTTGAAAATTATAAATTATGGTCGAAATTTGGCTTCTGGCTATGTTTGTCCAGAAAAAACCACACACAAAAATTCAACATTTTGAATCGGATCATGTTTACTGGTGTCATAAAAAGTTCAAAGCTTAAAAACTCAACCAAAATTGTTCGAAAATTATAAATTATGGTCGAAATTTGGCTTCTGGCTATGTTTGTCCAGAAAAAACCACACACAAAAATTCAACATATAATTTTTAAGATATATCCTTTTAAATTACTGCCCCTCCAAGTTTTTACTTTTTGATATGAATTTAAAAATACAAAATCGGCTAACAGCTTTGGTACAGATCGAGGAAATCGGGCTTTTTTTTGTCAACTCAACTTATTTCCAAATTGCACATAAATTTTTTCACTAAATAACTGTTATGTATATTTCTTATAATTTCAGTCTTTTTTCGGTCGCACATACAACAACATCTCCGCAATAGCCGGCTGCAAAAATAATGGCGATTGCGTAATAAATAAGAAGAATCGAACCGCATGCAAAGCTTGTCGTCTACGAAAATGTCTACTAGTAGGTATGTCAAAGAGTGGTTCACGTTATGGCAGACGTTCGAATTGGTTTAAGATACACTGTTTGCTGCAAGAACAACAGACTCATCAAACGCCGGGTGGTGGAGGAAATAGCGGTAACCACAATAACACTAACTTTGAGCAGTTAGCGCGATTACATCAAATGCAAGCACGTCAAACGTATCAAGATAAAACAAATCCATGCATAAAAACAGCGAGCATGTCACCAACGACAACAGCAACATCAGCGACAACATTACATACAGCGGCCCAATCCACACAGCACAGTCAAAGAAGCACAAACACACCAACAAATCTCCCGCCTAATAGTTTATTTGCTGCCGCTAAGTTTCTCAATGGTGTCGATAGTGGTGGCAACCATCACCATCATCATCAGCATCACCATCATCAGTCGCATCAGCATCACTCTCATCAACAATTTAATTTCAAATCTGAATCCACCACCCGCCTCAGTGATACTCCCAGTGATTCGGGCGCCTCATCAGCTGGTGATGCGGGTGATGATGCTTGTACAACGCGGAGTAGCGTCAGCGAACAAAGAATGCCTGCGAATGAACGCAATTGCAATTCTGCGCATGCGCAAAGTAGTGCGAGTGGTGGCGGTGGTATTTGCTATCGTGATGATGGCGAGGAACGTGAACGTAGACGCAGACAATTGCTGCAAATTTTTCGCTCACACTCTGAACCGCTCAAAAGTCCATTCATTCCGTTTGCTGCCATTACAAATCTACCGCCACCAACGACGATATTACATGTGGGCAACAACATTTCGACACCCTCCCACGTAACTCACATAGGGCAACTACCTGATACTCTATTGAAGGAGGAAATCCACAAGCATGTAAATGAAGTGGCAGTCGCAGCAGCAGCTGCGGCTGCGGCGGTGGTGGCTACTTCAGGCGATATGTCAACGCAGGATGAACCGATTGATTTGTCATTGAAGTCACTGTCGCGTTACGACAACAGTCATACGGCGCATAGTAGGCGCGATGGGGTTGGTGGCCGTGCGGAAAATTGTGACGGTGACGACAGTAGTAGTGGCGGTGCATCAACCGCTTCAGCTACAGCATTAAATGAAATTGCGTTGAGTGTGATACAAAAGAAACCGGCGCCATTAGATTTGACGCTAGTGCGTTCACAGCAAACGCTGACGGGTTAAAATTGTTAAGAGAGCAACTAGTGAATTTTGTTTTTGTCTTTTGTTTTTCTTTTGTTTTCATAACTCTCAATCATTGGAAATGTAGACACTTAAGTTTTCTTACTTATATTGTTTCATTTATTTTTATAGTAAAATTTTAATTTATTTTAAAGAATGAACGAGTATTTAAGTCTCTTTGCCACCTGAGAATTCCCTTTGTGCCATAACCTTCAAAAATTGCCGTAGTTGCTGTACAAATTTTTGTCTCTCAGTAAATATGGTCAATAAAAAAAGGTTGCAAAGGTATTTTTTGTTTGTTTTAAATTAGCTTAAATGTATACACCCACACACATACACTTTGGTGCCAGAAAATGTACAAAATATAGTAAAATTATTATTTACTTATTTATTAAAAAACATAAAATTTATAAAGGTGGTAAAGCTATGTGCTACTTAATATACAACGTTGTATGTATAGGAAAATGCAATGCTGTATGTGATCAGTGGTGTCATCTAGCGGTGAGAAGCAAACGTGTTGCAATTGAATTGAAAATTTTTATGAATCTTGAAATCTTTAGATAGGTTTGTAAATTTTCTAACAAAAGGGATTATTAATTTTTAAAATTCTAGAAATACTTAAGTCCTAAATCTGCTCCAAGCTGCCACCTTTATGAAATGATTTTTTACAGTATACAAAACAATATAGAAAATTATAATAAAAAAATTACCATAAATCTTAAGTAAAAATATAAAAGAAAATGTATTAGCCACAAGTTTTTTATGTATGTATGTAAGTTTGTCATATTTAATTTATGTTGTTTTTACTTTATTGTTTTTTTTATTATATTTATAATTTATTTAAAAAATATAAAAAACTAAGTATTTATATTATCAAAAACAAAAATAAAATAAAACGAAATTTTTTTAAATAAAAGAAAAATTCTCATAAATAAAAGTCTCTGATTTTGTTTTATTCCACAACTTGACACAAACAACTCAATTTTATACGAAAATGTGCCAATAAAATAATATCAAAATGCAATAAAATTTTTACAATTTAAACAGGAAATCTTTTTCGATCACCCATCAGTGAATTTCACAAAGTCAGAAACGAAAAAGAATAAGCTACAAAATGCCAAACTGTCCATTACTCATCTTTTTTGTTGTTGTTGTTGTTTCTTTCTACTTGACTTTTACTGTCACATGAATTCTCTATATATTTTTTGTTACTGACAGCAAGTAGTCATGTTGACTACTGTTATTGTGTCGCTATTTTGTTCAACGTTGCGCTGGATGTGATGCTGTCGTCCATAATATCCACATGCCAAAATGTAGATTTTCCATTTTTTTTTTTTTTACCATAAGTGCACACAAAAGGTGGCCTCATGCTCGAAATGGTCATTGAAGGGTTCAATTCAAGGAGAAAATATGACAAGATGAAGGCGCACTCAATGTCAGCGAT
This sequence comes from Toxonevra muliebris, assembly GCA_963691655.1. NCBI lineage: Eukaryota > Metazoa > Arthropoda > Insecta > Diptera > Pallopteridae > Toxonevra > Toxonevra muliebris. Next base: position 55,324,918 of record OY829326.1, read on the forward strand.
ATATGAGTTTCTTCGTTTGCTCGTGCACTCAATGGAGATGAGTTCAATGTGGACATAAATCTCGTTTGGTTAAATGAATGGTTGACATTTTTAAGGCATTTCTCTTCTTTGTTATTAATAACATATGTTGGCATAATGTTAAGCGAAAATGTTATGGAAGAATTTGTTAATATTAATAAAAATAACTAAAGTAAGTAATCTTGTTTAGTCTGTGCGTTATACTAACTCAACAGGTTTCAAAGTGATGATAATTTTATCGGTGCATAAATCGCCACAGAAAATTAATATCTACCTTGAAGCAGTTAAGCTTAAGTTCTCTTTTTGAGTGATGAATTTAATGAAATTAATATCTCAGTCCAATCAGGCCAATGCTTTTGAATTAAACGACTTTTTGAAGAAACGAAAAACATTGGCCACCTAACCTCTTCTTCAGTAATATCTGCATAAGTGTTTGTTTTTTTTTTTTCTAAAAAGTTTTCGGGGATAAACTTCAAAAACAGAAAAGTCCAAGAAAAGATTTAGATTACAGTATGAATATGAAAATGTCAGCAAGATCTAGACTGTAGATTCTAGAGTAGTGCCGATTGTATGAATGCGTAGGATCTTACGAGATGTGTATACATGTACAAGTATTGCTTACACAATAAAAGATCTTAACCGACCATAATTAGGGTGACCAACCGTACTCTTTTGGAAATAGCATATTCTCTGTTCTGGATCTCTCCTTTGGCCTTTTCCAATTAATTAGACTGTGCAAGTCGAAATTCCGCATCATAGGTACCGAGATGACAGTTTCCAACTATTTTGGGTACGAGTAGTTTTTCTTTCTCTCGCGATATTTTCGATAAATTTGTTTTTTTTTTAATTTTTACACTAATACGTATCCGTTGTTAGTTAAATTATATTTTTTAAACCAAAACGATTTCAAGATTGCTGAAAACTTTAATGAAACCTACTTTTCTATATATTTAATATTTTATAAAAATTTGAGTTTTAATTGGCTCAGGAATTAGGTGCTTGGATTCGTTTTAAAGTATTAACTAAAAACGGGTTTCGAGTGCATTGTTCGTAAAATTAGTGTATCTTTGTTAACGATATGCTGACTTCTATCGAAAATATGAATATCCATTAGCCCTCGAAAGTCTATTTCCTGTACTATCATATATTTTATTTTTTGGAGCTTCAAATTCCAACATAGATTCTACCAAATGTGTGCTACACTTAAAGATTAACAATAGCATAAATATTTTGAAATATCTGTAAAATACATATATGTAAATAAATATAGAGAAAGGTAATTTTCATAAAAGTTTTCAGCAATATTGAATACTGAATTTTTTTACGCAGAATCCGAATTTGACCACAGAATTTTTCAATCATATCTCGACGAAAAAAAATCCGAATTCGAAATCCGAATTCTTGAAAGAAAAATATTGGTCTTAAAATCTTACAATAGAATTCAGAATTATCTACCGGATTCAACATAAAACCTTCGTTAAAAAATTGCTGCTAATATTCTAGAAGCTGACACTTCACAGGCTGGAGTAGTTTCACTGAATAAGTATTTGAATTTAGAAAGTTCCATTCTTGTAAAAAGTTTAGAGTCCCCTAATTTGTGAACTCTTCTTTCTACCTTCATAATATGGTAAGCCAAATCCCACAATGGATGTGTGCGTGGCCAACATTGTTCTGTAGTGTATTGTTTTGCACTCCCTCACTCTATCTCTCTGATTGTTCCTTTTTCTTTGTTTCGCATTCTTACTCTCGTCTGTTCTTCCATTTATTTTTCCATCTCTTCAATATTGTTAATGAATCCCTCTCTTTATTTGTCTTTCACCCTTCCCTTCTTTTCTCTCTTCCTCTCTCTGTCAGTACAAGCCAAAACACGCACCATCAAATTTTGAGCACTCACAGTTCTAAGAGAGCTCGTTATGATAGTAAATTCTGTGCATATTGTACACTGTGAAAATTGCGAAGAAAGGAATCAGTTTTCTCTATGATATAAATGAAAACTCTTCTTTCTAATTTATATTAAATATTCTCTCAGTCAGAGCTGTAAAAGAATGCAATCAATTGAGGATATAAGACACAAATAAATAATAATTTTTGATTGTAGTTACTGAATAACATATTTTACTCCAGAAAAAAAAAATGCAGTTGAAAGTCTTTTTTGGAGTCGCGGATTGGTTATTTATTTAGAAACTCTTTGTTAGAGTCAAGGGAATGCAATCTTTTTTTGAAATCATGAGACTACAAATCGTATAACTCCAAAATCATGACTGCTTTGAAGTCACTTGGAATCACTTGAAGTCACTTGAAGTCACTTGAATACCCTTGAACGCAAATGCAGTCATTTGGAATCAATTGCAATTTACAATCAATTGGAGTCTCTTGAAGTCTTTTGAAGTCAATTGGGATTTTGAAGTCAATTGGAGTCAGTTGAAGTCATTTGGAGTGAATTGGAATTTTGAAGTCAATTGGAGCCAGTTGAAGTCATTTGGAGTGAATTGGGAATTTGAAGTCAATTGGAGTCATTTGGAGTCACTTGGAGTCATTTGGAGTTAATGGGGGATTTGAAGTCAATTGGAGTCACTTGGAGTCAATTGGAATCAAATGGAATGTGATATATTTCCATTCATTCATTTTATTAAAACCAATTGTTTCAACAAATTGCGATTTATATTATTCGCAACAACCCTAATATATAAATACTCAAGCTCATTCAAGTTTTGATAATATCCTTTTTTAATCACCAAAAACAATAACGCAATAAATTTTTATGAACAATATATAAAAATAAGTTTAAAATAAAAAAAAATAATTCCAAAAATATTTGTCTCTTATTTAAAATGATTTAAAACCCAATTTTACGTATTCTTTATGTACATTTATTGCTTTTTGTAGTCCATTCCAAAAGTGGTGAAAAACTACATACGAGGGGTCAACGTATGATCATCGATGTTAAAATTAACTTCACATTCTATTTGATTCCAACTGACTCCAATTGACATCAAATCCCCAATTGACTCCAAATGACTCCAAGTGACTAAGAATTCATGATTTTGGAGTCATAAGATTAGGAGTCTCATGATTTCAAAAAAGATTGCACTCCGTTGACTCTAAAAAAGACTTTTCTAAATGAATAACCAATCAACGGCTCCAAAAGACTTCTAACTGCATTTAATTTTTTATTCTGGAGTCAAATATGTTATTCAGTAACTGCAATAATTGTCGGTTATTAACTGTGACTTCAAGGTATTGCAATTAAATTGATTGCATTCTTTTACAGCTCTGCTCTCAGTGCATTCATAAAATAGCGTATTGCGATCCAGCTTGCTTGAAAACTGTACATCGACTGGGTGCTTTTGCTATGACTGATCGCTTACGTCGGTGGGAAAGCACAACAGCTATTGTCGTGTACATGTAAAAGCACGAGAGAAAAAATCTGCAAATATGTCAAAAGACCATATACTTATATTTCGAAGCAAGGATCTATAAAGTTTATTTTTGAAGTGCAAACACCAATACATATTAACTGTTTTATTATGAACTCACACATTAGACGATAACAACAGAATCTAATTTAAAGACCAACAAAACACACGAAAGTGTTGTTGCTTTGAACTTCTGTATAGGCAAAGAAGAAGGATAAGAATTGCTCAGCCTATGCTTAAGTGCTTTTACAAAAATGTACACACAGTGCATAGGCCGTAGGAACCTCTGATCTAAACATTGACATTGAGAAGTTTAACAGTGTAAATTCCAACTTGTAAAATAATATATGACGCCACTAATAAAAACGATAATCTTCAGAACTATAAAGGTGGGAATCACTGACCGAGTGCCGCACTCTCTTTTTGTTTTTTTTTTTTTTTGCTTTCTTAAACTGAGGGCATAAAAACTTAATATAAAAAAACGGAAAGAGAGTGAGGCACTTGGTTGGTGAATCTGCGTCAATACAGTAGAATCCCGATAATTCGTAATAGCAAGGGACCAACAATTTTTTACGAATTACAGAGGTTTTCGATTTAACGAGATTTTGATTTAACCCTTTCATTTCGGAGTTTTTTCTCAAAATCTGGTTGAATTTCTTCAATATTTTATGCAAATATTAAAATAAATTTAAAAAAAAAAATATTTCCAGGACTCTTAATCCCGACAATTATCCTAAAGTTTTCCAATGAGGTATAATGTCTACTATAACCTTTGTAACCAGGAATTATAGCAAAGGCAACTTATGGCGATGTAGCTGCATGTATGCAATCCGCTCCTTGACAGCCACCATAAGTATTTTGAAAAAAATTCAAATAAAATGGAAACCATACCTCCCATTTTACTTTGAGTTTTCGAACATTATTGGGACATACAATCTCACGTTTTTTTCAATTTCGCAAAAGCAATTATTCATTCAACTGAAATATGTATGCACATATGTACACATATTAGACCCAATTAAAAACTATGTTCTAAAAAGCCTGTAATTTTTAATTGTTTAAGGCTCTTCTCGCATATCTTGTCAACCACGAAAAACACAAAAAATGCCATCAAAAAAAGTGAACGTAGCTATCTACTATGATTGATTTTTTTCGAATCATAGTGCCATACATAGTAATTTTGATATGCATTACGAATTATAAGAGGTTGTCAACAACCAATTTCAAATTATAAGAGGTTAAATAGACCTTGTATTGAAAAAAAAATACGAATTAACGAGGGAACCAAAATGTATGGGATTTTTACGAATTAAAGCGATTTTTTCAAGGGACCAACATATTTGTCTATTTTTTTAAATTTATTGGAATATTATTTTAAGGTTTCAAGGTGAGACACAAGAGTTACAAACATGAAAGTAGTTTTAAATCTTGCAGTCGTTTTAATTAATAAGCAGAAGGAATAGTATTTTAAGGTATAAACAAGGAATAAGAAGGCTCATTTAGACATTGGTCATTATTCTCATTACAGCCAGGCATTTTTAATAATTTTCCTAAGTAAAACCGGGTAAATGTTGGATGTGTTTCCAGTATCATGAAATTCTTCACCAAGGTAATGTGATTCCACTGCCAGTGGAATTTATCGTTGGTGATGAAAGATTAGGGATGACGGTGATACGTGAGTAGGGAACACCTCAGGGTGAGGTATTGTCATACTTTCTAAAAGACAAAAGTACGAAATGAAAAGTGCTTTGAATATGTTTAGATATTTAGATGGCGGATGAAAGACCAGTCCAACCTAAAATAAGGTTTCCCACATTTTTCCTTGCTCTTTATTAATTTTTCATGAAATCAAATGAACTCTAACCGTTTTCTCCAACATATGTATGACTGTTTATACAAAGACACTATAAAGTTTTCTCTATTTTGTATCCACAGTTGCCATAGATCCATACAATGGCATTATGAACTCTTTGTAAAAAAAAAATGTAACTCTGATCGTTATTGTTATTCCCATCGCTTCTTCCTTTTTCTATAAAAATTTGATTGCAAAAACTGCTATAGTTTTTGATTTGAGAGTAAAGTAAAGTTATTAGATTTGAGAGTAAAGTTAAATAATACCTCGGAAATAAAAATATTAGCATTAAATACAAGGCTTAATAAAGGGGGGAAAAAACGTGTTCTCTAAATGAGTTCTCAAACCTGGACATGAAGGTGACTTTATTTTTATTGGTTTTTAGAATATTATTTGTAAATTTTCCTTGGGAATAGAAGGTGAATTGTTTTTTATACATGTATAGGCAAATTATATATGTATTCATGTGTATGTGTATATTTAGTTTATTTATATTTGACAACCACACACACATTTATTGCACAAACAACAAACGTAAACCCTCGGCATTACACAATTTGAAATTCAATATTTATTCTTCGCTTTTTTTTGTATTTTTGTCTCAGAGTTTCTACTTTTTTACAACGCTACAACAATAAAACTCTCATATATATGTATAAAAATTATGTATTAACGTTCACTTTACAAACAATGAAATTCAATGCAATAATTTAAAATTCAATTGAATTTTAAGTACCCACCTAGAAGAAACAAACAGTAAACAAACAGAAAAAAAAATCGCCTGTCGCCATGAAGAGTACGAAATGGTAGTACAAATAAAATATTGCTACCACAAAACAGAGAAATAAATAATAAAAAAGGAAACAAGCCAAAGAGATTTATCAAAAAAGCGTAAGTAGACGTAAAACCCAAGGAAAAGAGATTTATGCAACAACAACAAAAATGATTTAAAATTGTCAGAATGGAGGCAGAATTACACAAAAACCTCAAATGAAAACGTTACCAACTAAAAACAAAACAAAAAGAAGAGCTTTGAATTTTTTTTTTTTTTTTTTGGTTTTTTTGGTAGTAGCAAATCGAGCTAGCAATCGAGCGCGCGTGCATTTCTGATGGATTGTCACAAATGCTACATTTAAAATATTGACCACAACAATGAACCATTCAATGAGTCTAAATTTTCAAATACCTTAGTGGGTGGGTGGCCGAATTCGAATTCAATTCCGTACCTTACCTTTTTCACAAGCCGATTGTAATGTGCATGCTCGCTTAAAGCTCAAGCAAGACGTGAAACTAAAAACGAGAATTTGATTTATTGGTTTCAGTTTTCGTTTACCAAAAAAAAAAAAAAACTGGAAAAAATTACTTACAAATTCAAAACTGTCAGCAAAATAATGAAATAGAAATCTCATGTCAGTAGTCAGAGAGACATACGCAATAGCACACACATATACAAACACACGCTAGGGAATTTCTACTGTTGCAGAAGCAGCAAAAGAAATGGTGGTCTAAGGAACAGAAAAAAAAAAAGTTCCACCGTGCTTACATACGTGCAATTCCCACAACGAAATTTCTCATCAATTTCATCCAGTTGGAAATTGATTTGTCCCTAGTTATTAAAACGTTCTAAGGAATTAAATTTAAAATCATCTGAAATTTATTTTGCATCGTGTTCGGATTAAAAACTTTCGGATCCAAAGCCACAATATTTTTCTACTTTTTGAAGTAAAACTTCTTTTCTTTTGTCCTAGAGTAAAACCAACCGGATGTGACGTCGCGCGTAAGTTTGCAATGCAACATAATTTTGTCGAGCAATGAGCATGAGGGGCTAAATATCAATATTCCGTAACTGAATTCACGAGCAAACTATATACGAAACGATTCATAAATAGTTATGTTATATTGAATTTAACATATTAATTACACACACACACACGCTTATGGCAGAAAGAACAATGTGAAGCGTCGCCATCTTATAGTTTATGACAGTTATACATTTCACACACAGATGGCGCAAATGTCCAAAGAATTACATGAAGATGTCGCACACAAAAAGAGTTCGCTACAATTGTCATCGACATTACCGGTAAAGAGTTGCAATTTTTGTTCTAGCATTAATCCCAAAAAAAAATTGGTTGTGTATTAACGAACACAAGGCAGAAGTGAAACTTCTTGTGAACTAAACGATGAACAAGAGACGACCTCGATAGCCTAGTGGATAGTGCACTAGACTTTCATCTGGGAGGTTCGGGTTCGATTCCCGTCTTCGTCTGGTTGTTAGTTTTCATTACTTTCTTATATTCACTATCAATATGAAGTGTATGAGAATTATAAGATAGTGTACAAGTACACACATTGGTTGGTAATGGCAAAACCACCAAGCCGATAAAAAATTGCCACACCGCCGTTCGGAATCGGCGTTAAACTGTAGGTCCAACTATGTGGTATCACAATGGGCCGTTCAGGCCTAAGTGTGTCTCTCGACAGCCACTACAACCTAACCTAACGATGAACAATGAACCTTCAACGAACAGCCCGAAGACCTTGACTACGCAAACGTTATATGCCTATTCTCGACCAGATAGTCTGGCAAACAATTCAATCTCACCGATCTACATACCAAATCTACGGCAAATCTACATATTTCGTTGGGGGGAATCTTGCCAGAATATTCAGATCAAACGCTGTAATTGGAAATGGTTCTATCAAACCTGCCAAAAATCTCCAAATTTCTACCGAAATTTGTCACCTAGCACGCGAAGCAAGGAAACACAAAGTGAGGACGACCCAAAAGGACTTAGAACAATTTTATGAATTTTAAAATGCTTAAATCTGAGGAATGTTGGTGAAAATTGAAAACGTTTGTCAGCAACCGATCATGATGAAAGAGTTTTTTTGAGGCTCTATGCGCCGCTGAGATTTAATCAAAACGAAAGAGAGAGCAAAAGATTTCAACTAATTTAGTTTGCAATTTAAAAGAAATTAAATAGATCTTTCATGCCTCAAAGCTGTTTCTCCAGGTCTGGACATTGCCGTCTTTGGTTAAATCAGCCGAACTTACAAATTATTTTCATTCCCAGACTGGTATACTTTATTGAACGATAAAATGGTTCCAGGCCTTGGAAATATGGTTTCTTTTCTGACCATGTGATAAGCTGTGAACAGGTAACTTTCACTTTCACCATCCCGGTTATTTTGTATCAAATAAAGTTTGAATATTTAATATTCGCTGTTCACACGGGCTGTTCACACGGGCGCAAACGCCTGTCTAAAAAAGACAAGGAAATTTCTATTTCTTTTTTACTACCTATTTTTTCTACCTCTCTCTTTCAGGCAGGCGTTCATGCTTGCGCCCTTGTGAACAGCCACTAAGAAAACCACAGCGACAACTAGAGCACATAACATTCAACTGGGTTGCCAAATCATATACAATTTTTTTTGTTGTAAATTTTTTTTTTCTAATATAAACACATGAATACCAATACATACATATGTTTGTATGTACATATACGTGTTTGTTTGTGAATTTGCCGATTATTATCAACGACACCAATAAAATGATTGCCAGCTATCGGCAACAACAATCTAAACAACAACAGCAACAACAACAACTTGTATCTAGCAATATGTGCGCGCGCATCTCTCGTTGCATCTCGTCTATGCATAAATACATTTCATTTAACAGTTGTTTTTTGCGAGATTTTCATTTGTCTGTGTGAGTATTTTAGCATCTATGTGAATAGTGTAAAAAGCTTTTCAGCTTTTTTTTTATATATTCTGCTATAGTGTTATTGCACATATAACTATCCCAAGGGGCGTGTTTGTAAAAATTGTTAAAATACAATTGTGGACACACTTGTTGCCCATAGCCAAAGCTAAAGCGCAAATAAGTTGCAAAGCTTTTTTTTTATTTTCCTTTTTTTTTTGCAACCATTTGAGGCGTGTAAAAAGTGTAAAATTATGAATACAAAATACATTTGAAGTGTAAATGTTTTTTGAATTATTTATGTAGTGATGTGACAATGTAATTTATTAGAAATAGTTTTTAGAGTTTTTTTTATTTTAAAAGAGAAAAATGTTCAAGTTTAATAAAGTAACGAATACAAGTTAGTGTAAACTTGTGCTTGACAATTTTTATACTTTTAAACGAGATTTTTATTAGGAAGAGTGTGTCATTTCTTTCAATTTGTCAGCTTTTTAATTTCTTTACCTAGTCTATGTCTATGTGTAAAAACCAACTCAAAGTGACGTTTAAACCTAAAAATTAAGAAAGGATGGTAATAAAACGGTCCATTAACTCACAGGGTAAAATAAGCAGTAAAGAGTCTATAAGGACTCGTTGTTAACTATAACTTGGCTATCCAATTTTGAGTACTGGTAAGAGGATATAAATAAATAAATCAAATATAATTAAAAAATGTTTCTTAATTATGTAGTAATGCATAATTCTTAGTAATTCATATTTTTAGTTACAAAAATAAAATCTTTGTTGGATCAGGAAAATTTCATTTACAGAGCTGTGGAATGGAATTGCATCCTTTCACTTGTTTTATCACGACAAGCATATGACTCATAATCGCCCATCAGAGCAGCTTATTTGTCGAACTATCGATAGATTCCTATGCAACAACAACAACAAAAACTGTACGTACAGAAGAAAATATCGGTGCTGTAAGTGCTAGAGTTAATGAAGATCCAAATTTGTCTATTCGTCGACATTCGCAACAAGTTGGACTCTGTGCATCTACTACATGAAAAATTTTGGCGTAAATATCTTAGTCTATACCCATACAAAAATCCAACTTGTGCAAGAAACGATTCAAGATCATGCGACAAAACACTACTGGATTATTTTCTATAAGGTTATGTGAAGTTATGCTGATGAACCAGAAACTATAGACGTTTTGAAAGCCAACATAATTCGTTGGGCACTCTTATTGATGAAATAAGGCTCGAATTATTGGGAAAAAGTGGTTCAAAATTGGTTTGATCGAATGCAGTTCCTTAGAGGTAGATAATCATATCCTAGAAATCATTTTTAAATATTAGATATCATAAGAAATGTATATTACAATATACTGACTTTGAGAAAATCATAAATCTGGCTGGGCACTGCGAGCTCAAAGAACACATTTGCAAAATAGTGATTGAGGGAAGCTCACTCAATATGTAGGTTTTGTAATGAGGAAGATGAATCATCAGAACATTTTAGCTCTCTGGGTATGTACCATATAGACCTAACATCCATAGATCCGGCCGCAATACTCAAACTCTTGAGGGAGACTGGACTGGATGAGGTACTCTAGGCAAATTAGACTAGATAAAAAAGAGGGACGTACAATAGATTTTATAGGTTGCAGAACAACGACAGAAACCTCTTAAATACAATACAATATCGAATCAGTTTCAAAACGAATCATCATGCTCACAATAATACAATGCCAATACAGGTACTGAGTCTAAATTGCGTGCCAGTACCAGACTAAATTGATGTTATTACTCCACCTCCACACTCAGCCAACGGATTTGGCAGTCAACTCAGATCAGAAACTGGGATGGTAGTAAATTTTTTTAGGGCTCTGAGTAATAATATAATCCCATACAGAGTCCCACTTATATTCTCAAATCGTTAAGATGCGGTCCCGAATAAAAGCATGATCGCTTTTTGTTATGAAGTATTAATTTAAAATATTTCTTAAAATATGATCTTTGGTAATGTTATTGTTATTATTATTGGGGTAGCGCACTGCGACCTTTAAAAACTATTGTGCCCCTTTACGGATTTATAGTATTTCCATAAGTCCAGCTTCAAATAGAAATTTTAGTATGGATCCCACTTCTATGGAGTAAGAATTTACATTTTGGTATTTGGTGATCAACCAGATTTCTTTTACGGCTATGCATAAGTTCTGGGCACTGTCCCAAGCTGTGCTTCGCAAATTCCCTATCTTCCCTGCTAAACCTACGTGATTCATTTGATGTAAAACCCAGTTTTGTAAGGTGATAGTTTAACCAACAATGTTCTGTTAAAATTCCTATAATGATTCTAAAACTATTCTTTGATAAATTTATACATTCCTTGAAGCTTTTTAGGGTTTAGGTTCCTAATAGTACTTTGGAATGCTCTAGTCCTGGTTTGAGTTCCCAATATTATTTCCTTTGATTTTTTTCTTCTTTCTTAATTAGAGTAGAGAGTGTTCTTTTACCTATTCCGCAGAATGGCTCCGGACCTACGAAAGGAGTTGATGCTCCTTTCTCTGCTAGTATATCCGCAGATTCATTCCCTTTAATTCCAATATGACCCGGAATCCAATGGATACAAACCCGATTATATAACCCAATCGTATTTTGCTTATCAAGGCACTCCATCACCAGTTTTGAGGTGACCTGGTGAGATTTAAGTGAATTGATAGCCGCTTGGCCATCGGTTAGGATCGCAATGTTTTAGTTCCGGTAGTTGCGCTTAAGTTTAAACTATACACACCTATCTGTTACGTATATTTTCGCTTGATAGATACTGGTGTATCTACCCATGGACTCAGAATATTTCATCCTCGGCCGAGAGAACCGTCTGGGTACCAGGTAATCTGGTAAACTTTACAGGATGCTATCTCTCTAGAATATCAAACTTCTTTCGATTAAGCCATCCAATTGCCCCGATATCTTTATCAGACATCCTTAGGATAGCCCTCTTTCACTGAGATTAAATGTGAATATTAACAGGTGCAAGTTCTAATAGGACCTCCATAGATGCCGTCAGACAAGTTTGTATGACGCCAGTTACGCACACACAAGCCAATCTCTGCAGTTCTTTAAGAGCGTCGATGACTGCCTGCTGCCTTGTTATTTCCGCCTAGACAACTGATCCATAAGTAATCATAAGGCATACAACGATTGCATGCATCCAACGCAATATTTTAGGATTACAAACACAACTTTCCCGATCCAGGTCATAAATGAGCTAGTAGCTTCTTTTTTTTTTGATATTTCATGTATTTTCTAGAGTAGTTTTTGGTCTAGGGTTATCCCCAAAAATTTTACTTCCTTCTGAAATCCTATTTCTTTCCCATTTAGACTAATGGCCTTAAAATTCTTAAAAAAAAAAGTGGTACAATAGTGGACCTTCGCTGAATTGACATTCAACTGTACTTTATCGCACCATCTTTTGGTTATTTTTGAACCCATTTTTATTAAGTCATATAGGGTGTCCTCGAATTTAAGAAATTTTTTTCAGTACTATTTTTGCAGAGAAACTCTTAAGATCGTACTTGCTAATCGTCACCACAAGTGTTAAATATTGGAAGCCTTATTACCGTCAAGAGGGTTGAAAAAAAAATTCGTTCAGTTAGTCAAAGTCTCTACCGTGAATTTTAATCAACCAGTAAAGCTTGGGTTAAAAATCCCCGAAAAATTAATTGAAAACAAAAAGTGATTCACGACCACATTCACAACTCAAATTTTCATAAATTAAAGCTTAATCCATATTCACTTCGAACGTTTTCACCTGTAATTTAGACTTCCAACTGTATTCTTAACAATTTCTAGAAACTCCCAACAGCAACAATTAAAAACTTTTTCAAACCGTCTTTGCACTTTACACAAAACTTTACTATAATCTAGCACATTTCTAAGTTTTTCCATTTACTCATAGTTATTTACTTAAAAGCGTATCAACTTTTAAGCGATTTAAAACAAAAGACTTCGACGCAACAAAAGAAAAGCAACAAACTTGCCTTTCTTTCTCATATTTGCTTCCTAGAATAAATCTCTAAGAAAAGAAGACGAAAACGCATAAATTTTGCGCCCAAAATTCACATGATTTGCATAAATACAAACACGCACACACACACACATACACTAAAGTAAAAGCAGAAGAAGAAGAATAGACGAAAAAGCATAGAGGCATGTTCACATGCAGCAGTAGCATATCTGTGTATATATGTACGAGTATATTGTCGTAAGTGTAGTTCAATGGTTCAATGCGAACCATAGAAATTTGTACATATTTTCATAGGTGAATAAACAAAACAGCAGCAACAAGCGATAATAGTTTCAGTTGCAGCAGTTGCAGTTGCAACTACCGAATAGTCAGGCGCGTATTTTAACGCAAAATTTACGAGTGCAACCAACAATAACAGCAGCGGCAAATGCAGTGGATAGTAGCAGCAGCAGCAGCAGCAACAGCTTCTTTTCTACCAAATACTTAGATAGCCTCTTGTATATATATAAAAGCGATTTTATGCTAATGCATCATCTTTATTTTTGTATTTCGTTGCTGGTTGAATGTGTCGTCTTGACTTGGTAGCATTGAAAAAATAAAAATAAAAAGAAAAACCTTCTTCTTCTTTTTTTCGCATATGAATTTCTACAGTTTTCTGCGATAACTTTTGTGCCTTGTGCCACTGAAGTGTAGTGGCTTAAAATATTGCCAAGTGCTTGGGAAAATGTTGTGCACAAAGCATGCATTAAGTGCCAAACTACCACCGATTTCAAGTGTGACTGAGCACAGGTACATAGAAAGAAGCTTATGTGCGTATTTAGAGAACTTAAAAACATTAAATATGATTTTGAGGTCAAAATAATGAATGGAGTAAATATACATAGTTAGTAAATATTCGCATAAAATTTTACAAAATTGTTTAATGTTGAGTAGCATAAAGAAATGAAAAATGAACTGGTAAATGTGCAAAAAAAAAAATATATTTCAAAGGATTAGTTAAATAGAGTTAAGTGAAATAGTTTCATTTTGCATTGAGGTCGTCAAGATTGCGACGGAGCATGTTCCTGATATTCATTAAGATATTCAAATCAAGCAAACAGTTATATCTAGTACAGAAATCGAGAGTTTTCATTCTTGAGCCCAGTCAAGTTTGTGAAAGAATCACAGACGAGTAAAGGTTTATGGACAACATATCGCTCGTTTGCTGCAAGACTGTGATAATCCAAAAAAAAAAGAAAAATAGTTAAATTCAAGTTAAGTATGCAGAACTAACTATTATTTAATGCTTTACCTTATGTGAAAAAATCATAACGGTATCTTATATATTCTTCTCGTGAGACGATTATTGGTTTTATTGCGTTCTACAGACTGGTATATCATTGATAACTTTAAATGCGGTTTTCTCCAAAAAAAAGGAGAAAAGTTTTAAATTATGTATATAGAAACAACTGTTATTTAATTATTTATCTTGTTAAAACAAATCAGAATGGTATCTTAAAAACTCTCCTGGTGTAAAGAAAATGTATCGTTATTGTGTTTTACCGAGTGTAAGTTCACTAAAATCTTTAATTGCGATTTTCTCGCATATTGTGTTTTTTAACTTATGACAGTCTTACAGCAAAAATCAGCTCGATGGTGGTTAGATTCCATTTTTCCAGTTACTCCTATTAAAGTTGCTGGAATTAAGGTTTCCCCTTTTGCTATTTGCAAATTATATCTCAGGAATTATTTTTCTCTCTCCCTCTCTCTTACTATTCAAGAACAAATTTCTAACTGTAAGTTTCCTTTTTCCTTCTTACGATTTTGAAAATGCAATTTTGGAAAGTAAAATTCAGGCTAACAAATATACTTTCCCCTCTCACTATCCAAGGAGAAAACTCTGCCAGTAAGATTATATTTCTGATACCAATAGATCTTTTAACTGAACAGACAGCAGCCATGAGCGCGACGGGATTAAGGGAAGCGAGCGTCTGAGCAGGAATCTACTCAGAGAAACTAGGCTTCAATCGATCTGCCCGCCTTCCTAACTCTGTCAGTGTATTACTGGCTGAACTGCTAGCAATAAAGGGGGCAAGCAACTTGCTAAAGACAGACCGCACTTTTAAAGCACACATCGGATAGCCAAGGTGCAATCAGGGCTCTTGATAATGCAGTGTAAAGAAAGTCTTACGGACCTACCCCGACAGCATGACGACCTCGATGGTCTAGTGGATATTCGGGTCCGGGAAATTCGGGTTCCATTCCCGTCTTCGTCTGGAAGTTAATTCTCATAACCTTCTTATATTTACAATCAATGTGAAGTGTATAGGAATTATAAGAAAGCGTACAAGTACACATCTTAGTTGGTAATGGCAAAACCACCGAGCTGGTAAAAAATTGCCACACCGCCGTTCGGAATCGGCGTCAAGTGTCTCCCGACATCCACTCTAACCTAACCTAACTTTTTTTTTTTTTTTTTTGTACGTTGGCAGGTGGAAATCTTCATAGATACCGCAGAACTCCAGTTCTACGGTTACGTCGGATTCCTGCTGCATACAGTATAACGGAGCTGGTCACCATTGAAAGCAGCTGACGCCTGCCCTCCCGTGAGCCTCCGATATTCTATATAACGCGCGTTAGCGCTCCGTTTATTCTAGCCGCTTTACCACTGACGGCTGCTAAGTGCTTCTTAAATGTCATCCTTGTGTCAATGAGTACCCCTAAGTGCTTCAGCTTTTTTTCTAACCTAACCCAACCCAACCTAACCTAACCTAACCTAACCTAACCTAACCTAACCTAACCTAACCTAACCTAACCTAACCTAACCTAACCTAACCTACCCTAACCTAACCTAACCTAACCCAACCTAATCTAGCCTAACCTAACCCCAGCACCATAATATTACCTTGATATTACCGTAAAGGCTCTACCCTGAAGGAATCCTTGGCCGAACAGGTATTCACATCGCAAAATTTGGTCAAGCGAAAAATTTCTACAAAACACCTCGCAAGAGCCAATTAGAGATGGATCCATTGGCGTAACTGGAATAATTCTGATAATAATTTATCCATTTGAAAACCTTTCCTGTAACATGGTTGCTCTTAACCAAAGTCTTTATAACAGGACAGTGATTTCAAAATCACTCAAAAGTAAAATTTTTTCCCCGGGTACGTGAAAGGATGTTAACACATCAAAAATTTTGATTGGACAATCCAAAAATTGCTTGCATAACCGCCGCATAATGAATAATTGATGTCTAATAGAATAAGGAAATGTTATAAATTTTGTAGTAGAAACTAATAATCTTTTACGGCTTTAAGTATTCATCATAGCTTTTGCTGCAAAAGCAAAAACTCGAAAAGTAAGCAAAAATGTTTCCTTTTTTCATAGATATTCAAATTTTTTTTTAATGAATATAAGTTTTTATATAATCTTTAAATTAATAATTTTCTTTGGACTTTACTTTTCTTGCCATATTATTTCTGAGGGGGCCTAGAGCCAGCTGGGGTGAGCCGTGCCCCCCAGGCCCCTACCTAGTTACACCAATGGATGGACCAGGCTGCCGACCTGCAGAATAAGCAGAGCGATATAGCCCAACTACAACTGAAAAAAACTATACAACTTATAAACAAAAACCGGGAGGTCATCTCGAGATTGACGGCAGTCATCACTGCTTTCTGGATCACTGGTGAGCAAGCTGCCAAAATGAGAATCCCACATAACACCACTTACCTCAGCTGCAACTATCCAGAGGAAAAAGAGACTATATCTCATTTTCTCTGTGAATGCCTGGCTTTAGGACAGGCCAGGATGAAGACCCTGAGTAAACCTTACTTCAATAATCTTGGGGAACTATATAAAATAAGTCTAAAAGAACTCCTAATCTTCCTAAACCAGTCGGGATGGATCCAAATCACCTGCACACAGAACCAAATAAACTAGAAATAACTAAGAATGTGGTATCAAAACGGCGCGTTAGCGCTAAATAAGTGGTACACTTTAACAACAACAAAAACAAGATTATATTTTAATTCCTACGGTTTGGAAAGTAGAATTCAGTTGGACCAATTCCAATTCTTTAACTATTGAAGAAGCAAAACTTCTGACAGTACAATTTGGTTTTACTTATTTCATTTTAAAAAATTTGGATTCAGTAGAATAAACCTCTTTTCTGCTCTTACTGTTCTATAAACACATTTCTGACTGTAAAATTATATCTTCCTTCTTACGATTTAAAAATGGGGATTATTTATCTGCTTGAATTCTAATTTGCCTCTTACTATTCAGGAAACAGATTTCGGACAGTAAGACTCAATTGTTCTTCTCAGGATTTGTAGAGTAGATTTCAAGAAGCAGATTTTAAAAGTAAAATTAAAGTGCGCAAAATCTTTTCCCCCTAATATTCAAAAAGAAAAGTTTACTTTCCATTTTACGGTTAAAAAGTTAAATTCCGGCAGACAAATTTCTTTTTTATCCTTTAGTATCCAAGAATATTTTATTTGCTTTTCCATCAAAAAAAAAATCGAAGAGAAAAATTTCTGACTGTAAAATTATTTTTTTCCTTCTTACAAATTTGAGAGTAGAATTCAGGTGGTCGAATTCTCTTTTCCTTCTTACCATTCAAAAAGCAGATTACTGGGAAGAAGAATCTTCTTTTGTACGTTTTTGAAAGTTGGTTTCAGGGAGATAAACCTAACTATTCTAAAAGCAGATCTTTGGCTGTAAAATTCTAATTTCTTTCTTACGATTTCAATTGCTTTCTTACAAGATTCAATAAGCAGATTCGATTTGTCTTCTCAAGATTGGAAAAGGAGAGTTCGGATGGACAATTTTCCTTTTCCCTCTTATTATCTAAGAAGCAGATTTCTGGGAGTAAGATTTTATTTTCCTGCTTGCGGTTTTGAAAGTAAAATTCAGGGGAGCAAAACCTTTTTTCCCCCCCATATTCAAAAAGAAGATTTCTGGCATTATATTCTTGTTTTCTTCACAGGGTTTGTAAAGTTGAATTCAGAGAGAAAAATTCCCTTTCATTCCTTAGTATTCAAAAATTAAATTTCTGGGAGTAAAGTTTTTCCCACGTCTTAGGACTAAAAAGGTAGTGATTTTGCTGACAAATTCCCTTTCCCCCATACTATTTAAAAGACCATTTCTGGCAGTAAGATTATATTTTCTTTATTATTATTGGTAAAATAAAATTCATGTAGACAAATTCCCTTTCGCATCTTGTTATTTAAAAATCAGATTTCTATTTCATTCTTACGAGCTGTAAAGTAGAATACAGCCGAATAAATTCCACTTTTCCTTTAACTATTCAAAGGCAGTTTTCTAGAAGAAACATTATATTCCCCACTTGCTGTTCAGAAGCCAAATTTTCTGAACAAGACTCAATTTCCGTTTCCTTTCACTATCGCTAGAATTTATTTTTTAAACTCACTTAACTGAAATTCAATACAACACAGAAGTGTTAAACCGCGATTGAGTTCAAAGAAGTAAAGTTATCAGTGGCTGACGTCATGCCTTACACTTTCGCAATTCCTTTTTCAGATACCCTCACATCAAAACTGAAGCATTAAACTACTACAAGTTTCAATTTCATTCACATACGTACAAGAAAAGATTCAATGAACATTACACCAAAAAAAAAAAAATAAAATAAAATCTGAAAAATCGGATCATCAAGATTGTAAACAATTTAATTTTTTTATTAAAAATAAAAAATGCCCCATTTTTTTCAAAAACATTCAGACATGAATTCAACATAAACAATTTATTAAATCTTTCTCCTTGTTTTTTACATGCATACATACATACATGCATTTGTACATATATACATATATATTCTCACAATGCGTTGCAATGATGAAACGAAAGACTGCAAGGCACAAACTTGTTTTCATCACTTCACACACATCAAATGAAGCGAGCAAACAAAAAAAAATGAAATATAAATTTTAAATTACAATTGTTCTCATTTTTTTAAGAGAACTTGCGTCTTAAATTTGTCAATAAAAATTAATTGCAATTTTATTGCAACTCAACGCACTTCATGCATACCAAATAGCAGGAACACAACACGATTGGCTTCCACACCTCCTATTCCTCGCATCTCTGTTCAGATTGCCAGTTGCTTGGTTGCTTTTTTTTTTTTTGCACTTACTATGTACATATGAGTAAGAAGTTAGTAAGTAACATGGTGAATTTATTAACAACACAACTCCCAAAACGTTTAAGTTGACCCAATTTATCACGCGATTGAGCAAACGAAACAAAAACAACAACAAAAATCAGAAACAAAAACTAAATAAAATTAATTCACTTTCCTTCTTTCAGTGATGCTGCGTTGCATGTACAGTGGTGGAGGTAATAGCATTTGAGTCTTCAAGGGGGAGAAAGTAAATCAATAATAAATCAGCTCACTATCGAGACTTTTGAAAAAAATATATTTCCAAGGCAATCCTTACAGAGGAAACTGTTCATTTTTCCTTGCCTCTCAACCCCCTGAAGACCGATAATAAAGTGAGCTCAACACCCCCTCCTCTTCCACTTAAATTTCCGCCGCTGAATGACTGCTCCATAATCGATACACCTTTACTCAAGCACGAAATGCTCAACACGTGTGTTCATTACAATACCAACAACAAAGAAAAAAACAACAACAGCTATGCCGATGACAATGTCGACGGTGGCGGTGACAACATATGCTCAAATTTTCAGAGCTGCGTGTACTTATATGTTAAAGTAATAATAATAATAAAAAGAAACAAAAACGCAGAAAGGAAAGAGGGGAAAAAAAACAAAAACTAATTACAAAAGTAATAAATTTGTTGAAAGAAATAACTTTCTGCGTTTCGCTAGTGCTTCACTGCATGCATTACTCTGAGTGTCGTTGGGTTTTCTGTGTCTTCATATGAAATATTAAAAACCAAAAATTCAGCCAATACAGAAAAGCATGCAAAAGAAAAATAAAAAATGACGAAAAAGTGTTTCACAAAATTATTGCAATTTCACATAATAAATATAATTTTGATTTACACACATGGCACATTACATACTTATGTTCTTAATTTATGTAATTATGTGTAAAAGACATTGTAAAACTGTAAAACCCTTCAAGTATTTAGACTGTGATAGCGTAAATGGTGAAAATATGGCCAAGATTAAAAATTTAATTTAAGAACCCAGTACCCAGGAGAAGAAAAAAAGAAACGAAAAAGCACGTAGGAAAGAATTATTATGAAGAAGTGAACCAGAACAATTTTAGAATTTTTACGTGTCCATTATACGCAATTGTCAAGGGTTAGGACCCCGTTATCTTCAAGTGAAAGTATCTATAAATAGTGCAGTTTTTTTTGCCAATTTTATCTTGGATCTACTTAAGTCAACATAACGAGCCAACAAGAACAGCGCCACAAATTAATACTGGGCATTTACTTGACTGATAAGACGAAGTCTTGACTAAGCATTGCAAGGGAGAGCACAGCGAGTTTAGCGACCATTTATACACCCAGAGAAATACTTACCTCGTTTGAAGAAAAACGGCTATCAAATTGAGGAAAAATGGGAATGATTTGGCGCCATAGAAACGGTTTCCTCATTTAGATATACAAAATTTCTTTGAATTGAGGAAATATTTTTTCTTTATTTTAGAGAAAAGTTTCTTTGAAAGAAGGAAGTTTTCCGTAAATTAAAGAAATATGTCTTCAATTTGTAGAAATTGCGGTTTTCAAATGAATAATATTTTATTTCAATATGAGAAATTATATATAATTTAGGTAAAATTATCCTCAGTTTGAGGAATAATTTTCCATAAATTGAAGTAAATTTACTACCTTTTTAGAAAAAAATCCTCAATTTAGGGAATATTTTCTACAATGTTGTTTTAATTAAAAGGCATAGAAATCATGTTTTTTTACTTGTATTCATTTATTATTTTATTCTTAATAACTATTAAGGTTTACATTCATACGTATTTTTACATACACTACAGGCATCGTCGCCTTGAAATGATCAAAAGTTCCTTATGGCCATCAAAAAATTATAAATTGAAGTTTATTGAAATTTATATCTTTTCAATATATTTAATTTTTTTTCACAAAATATATCAACAGCCACAAACACAACCACTTCGCTTGAAATAGACACGCCAACAAAAAAATTCAAAAGAAAAACAAACCATACGCGATTGTCTGCTAAGGCCAAAAGAGTAAAGCTAGTATTTTGTGTATACTAAAATTTTGTATGGAGAACATTTTTGGTATATTCGTCTCTTTCTTTCATTTTCTATGCAACTAAATTTGTAAAAATGAAGAAATAACTTACTTCAAATTGAACACCATGGTTGCATGAAAGGAGCACATTGTTCTTCATTTTGAGGAAATTTACTTAAACGAGAGAAATTTTCGTGAATTCAAATTGAGGTAACTTTTTCTTTGTTTTAGAGATGGGTATTTTTCTGGGTGTAATCATAGACAACTACAACGCTGGCAACTCCATCTGCAGAACCAAAGGGTCAGGCAGAAAAAAGTGTCCAAATAACCCAGAAGTACTGAAAAAGAACTTGTTAGTACATATCGGGCTAATCCGACGAGGTCGAGTCGAGAGATTGCAGCTATAGCTGGTATATCGCAATCAACTTTAATGCGATATAGGTGAAGTCAAGGGTTAAGGACCTACAAACAGCAGAAAGTTCCTGACCGGTCGGAAGCAAAGGAAAAAAGCAAAGACGCGTGCCCGAAAGCTGTAGGACAATTACCTAACCAAATTCGATTCCGTGATTCTCAATGATGATGATGATACTATAAGGCGGGCTTCAATCAGTTGCTTGGGAATACCTATTTCACAACACGCAGAAAATACTCGAAAGTAAAATATACCAAGTTTTCCAAAACGCTTCATAGTTTGGCAAGCTATTTGCACCTGCGGTCTACAGAACAAGGCGTTCATTACGATAGGAACAATTAACGCCAGAATTTATATAGAAAAATGACTGTAAAAACGCCTTTTACCATTTATTGGACAGCACCAGACCTAGCCACAAGTCATTACTCTAGGTCAACTACGGAATGATATAAGGAAAATATTGTCACAGTGGTCACAAAAGAGGTAAATCCTCCCTACTGCCCGGAACTTCGGCCTATTGAAAGATATTGGGCTATAATGAAGCAAACCCTAAGAAAAAGAAAGAAAGTTTCCAAAAATGATGTATAATTCCGAAATCGATGGAATAGTCACCGAACGTACTGTCCAGTCTCTAACTAAGAACGTTAAGAAAAATTTTAAACAGTTTTGCAGCCGCTAATAATATTTAAATCAATTTTTTTGTGATTTATAGTTAAAAAAGAATGTTTAATAAACTGAACTTTATTTGAGTGAAATCGGACAGTTGGTTGGTCTCCGTAAAAATTCTAAAATTTTACTGGTTCACCACTTATATGTTTTTAAATTAAATGATTTTTTCACAATGGTTTATTAAAACAATTAATATTATGATAAGCTCTAACGCTTAAAAATTACCATTTATTACAGGGGGTTACACTTTGATGAGATCAACGCTGTATTTAGGGGGAGGTTTTGGGAGTTCTGACCCCCTTTCCCCCCCGAAATGTGGAAACTTTTTCCTAATTTTTGATATTGATTTCCAGTGGATGAAAAAAAAGTCAAAATAAAATCTATTGAACGATTTTTAAATATTTTTTAATCGGTTTCTTTCTAAAAAGTCACATACAAAAAAAAATTTGAAAAATACATTTGAATTGAAATCGTACGAAGTTGTGCTACATGGCCAAAAACGGTATTTTCAGGGGTTTCAACCCCATTTTTCTAAAACGTGACGTAATGGGAAGTTTTTGACCTCAGATTCGTATTCAGCATGAAAAATTCATTCGCAAACACTAGGAACAATATTGTTCACCAAATCCATGCAGGACAGTGTTATTGAATAAGCTTCAAAGTTCTTAATCTTAAAATATAATTAATCCTTTAACCCATTATTGCTCAGAGCATCCGACTCGGAGGATTTCAATGCTGTGACTGCACGAATTTAGGGAATATATGCCAACCTCATCCGGGCTCCTCATCATTGATAATGGCCCAAATTCCCACTGATAATCATTTGAAAAAAATTAGTCTCTGACTATTTTTGGCATTTTTGATCATTTTTTTGAGGTTAAGTTCATTATCAGTAATGGCAAGTCAATGAGTTATCGAAATTATGTCTTTCACGTTAAAAAATGTATTGGAATCCACATTGAATAATATTAAAATTGAAAAAATTTTAATTGATTATTCTGTGAATTTTTTTTGTCATTTGCGGCCATTTTTTTTAGGTTAAGATTAAGAAAATTTTTTCTAAAGCTTTAAGACATTTATCCACTTTTCTCCCTAGTCTGATAGGGTCCATCAAATGCATCATCGTATTTAATTTATTGTATTTAAACATCAGTTTCATACAAATTTTATATGAATATTTTCGTCGAATGAAAAAGTGGTATAATTCGCATCTATGGGCAAGAGTTTCACGAACGCAGCTGGAGCTTCTGGACTATATTCAAGACAGACGAAAAACCAAAAAAGGCACTATACTGCCTACTAACTTTATTTTGACTCCTTGAAACATCGTAAATTGATGCCACCAGTTCGTGTGATCCCCAAAAACTACACGAACTTTTACAAAAATTTTGTTCGTTTAAATTTCGATACATTTACTGTTTTACTACTTTCTGTTGGTATACATGCACTTTAAAATCGATTGGTTTGGCCACCTTACTATGTAAGTATGACAAAAAAGAAAGGCTTGAGGTAAATAAGGCAGATTGATGAAAAAATTTGATTTATGTGCAAGGCTGTGAAAATATAATAGCATTTTAACGAATATTAAGCCATGTAAAACATTTGTTTTTAATGTTTACTAAGCAAGATATGCATAAACTTTTATTATTTAGTTTTTATTGGTGGGTGTGAAGATAATAAAAAAATTCTATAAAATTGAGAAAGTTTAGTTGGCATACAAAAAAAAAAAAAAAAAACTAAAAATATAACACAACTTAATAATGTTTATTTTTCAAGTAACTGTATATTATAGCACAAGATGCGTGTTACTTAAGTCTTTGGTTTTAGGTTCAGTCTTAGATTTTTCGAATGAAAATGCAAAAAATTTAAGTCAGCCTATTTCAATTTTCTTCAAATTCGGCGCACTGAAATTTGCAAATTTTTTTTAAAGTGTTTTTAATATACTTTTTCGTTTCGTAGTAATAAAACTTGTTCGAAGGTTGCAAGCTCTGAAAGCTTCTATCTGCCAAACACGACAAAGTCTTAGTTAGTTACCATTTTTAGTGTAAAGATCCCTTATCCAATTTTTTATGAAATCTTTGCTTATACAATACATTTACATTTATTACCTGCTCGACCATGTAATTAACACATAAATCGAATGTAATTTTTAACTGGATTCGGCAAAAGAGGCAATAGAATTGAATAAGGAAATACAGATAAATTTGCTTAGAAGAAAACAACTAGAATTTTTAATCGTTACTGCTTTATAAATGCTACCATCATTATCTGGCATCCTTCTGAGTAAGCAGTCAACTATGTAAACTGCTTTATCGACGTCAAACTGGTTTGAGTATTTACTATATCAAAAATGTTTGCTCTTTAACCAACAGAGGGCAAAATTGCAGATCATTAGCAAAGCTTCAAATCTTTCAGGAAATTCAATAAGTTAACGAAATTTAAAAAAAATGACCTTCAAGTTTTCGTGCGCCTTGTTATTTTAGCCTTCACTGTGAAAAAATGCTTAAATTTCGTCATAGTCTTCGTTGCCTACATTTAGGCAGAAACCCAAATTATTATTTTAGCCTTCGCTATTTGGGACATATTTCATATCGTCGTCATTTTGGCAGAATTTCTGAGATTGAAGTTAGTTTATGCAGTGCATGGCGCCCTACAAACACTGGCAAAACTTGAAAAGTTAACAGATTGGTACACACATGAGTATACATTACAACTTCAAATCATCAAAAATCGAATTTATTATGCCATTCGAATTATAGAAGCTAATTAATACGGATCCAATAAAAAAACTGAATTTGGATTTAATGATTTCAGCTTGAACGTCGACGATATAAACTTTTAAATTTTCTTAATTTAAATTTCTGCATTTCACTTTTCAATAAAAACGGTAATAGAAACTATATTTTAGCAATTTAACAAACAAAAATGAAATCTTGCTATATTTTTATTAAGAATTTTAGTGGTTACAACAGCGACACTACTGATAACTATTAAACACTTCGTATCAGAACTTGAAACTATTATATCGTCTGTCCCGAAAATAGTGGAATAGTATTTAAGAGGTGTTAACGTATTACCATCGACCAAGGGATCCATTAAATAATTGCAGATGCGTTTACTTTTTCCAAATCTTCTACATGCAAAATCTACCAACTTCCATTTTTAATCTTGGGTACATGACGTCCAGCTTTTCGTTCATCAATCGAAATGAAAATATCTTTTTCACTAATTTGGGAACGAATTTTTAAAAGATCTGCATAGCAGTCTTGAAAATAATTTTTTGTACTTATATTTCTAAAAACAGCTTTCGAATTTTGGACTTTTCAATATTATATCCCACGTATCATTTTGGCAGGTTCGCCGTAAAATTAATTTGTTTTGTCCCAACATTTACTCCTTCTTTTTTAAATTCACTGTCTTAATATGTTTCTCCATTTTTTTCGTGACAAACGAAACAAAAACAAATGTTTCCATATGTGCTAAGAATTTCATTCACAAAATATCGGCCATTAAAAATAGTAAAATACAGTAATTTAACCAAAAAAAAAGTAATTAATTTTTTTATACAGGAATTTGAAATTATAAAAGTAACAACACTGGTCGGGTGGGACATCCTATCCTTTATACCAAAATATTTTAACCCTTTCTTATCAACTCTTTTATTGGGGGGTAAAAGTTTTTTTTCTTGTTTTATATTCGTAGATTCGGACTTTGTTAAGAATAAAAACCAAAAAAATTGTGAAAGAAGTTTTTGGGAAAGGCTGTAGAGCTCTTATAATTTTGTACATTATAATGACCACAATGCATGAAAGGAGTAAAATTTATGCAATGCAATATAAACTTTTAGTTTAGAAAATACTTTTAAAAACACACTTGTTCACCAAATATACAAGGTGAAAATTTGAAACATTTTTGGAATTTGGGTTTATTTTTATAAAAGTCAAGTATACAGAATTTTGTTGTTCAGTGACCTATAGTAAAATTTCATGGGCAGCATATTTCTTGAACATATTAACCCTCTATCAACCCTCAAAATGGGTCAAAAAGGAAACTTTTTTGAATAAGGCAAAAAAGACCCATAATGGTGGGTGCCAAAAGGTTAGTACGTAGGAAGGAAATATTCTACGGAAAATTATACTATAAATTGCTGAACATACAAACAAGCTCTGATGCAAAAATAACGAGTTATCTTATGGTTTATTTTACGGAATCTGTTAGAAATGTTTTTTTTTTGTGTTTAAGATGGTGATTTTACAAGTAATGATACTTCAAAACGAAAAATGAAAGCACAACAAAACTGGGTAGTATGTCCCTGAAGAATAGTACAAATAACATTGGGGAAAAACTTCATTAGAATTAAAACAAAAATAAAAAAGTTACAGGAGTTAGAAGTGAACCTACCAAAGAAGTATTTGCTGCAAAAAAATGTCATTGTTTCAAATGCTTGACTTTCAATACGATTTTATATAGCAAAATAAAAGTAATTTCCAAAATCCTTTTTAAGCTCATCTAATTGAAGTATTTACAATTGAACTGCATTTAAATATTATCAATATTCAAAGTTGAATTTTTTGAATTGTTTCCAACTTCGTTACACTGTGCGACCTCGATAGTCTGGTGGGTGGTGCACTAGACGTTCATCCGGGAGGTTCGGCCTCGATTCCCGTCTTCGTCTGGTGGTTAATTCTCATAACCTTCGTTTTTGGGTTGAGAGCAATCAATACCTCTTTTTGACACTGTTTCTTTTTCACTCTATCACATGTCGTTATGTCGTCAATTCGTTCATCTTCATAAGAATGCATGGGCTTAGGCCCAGCTTCTCATATCATATGTATATTTTTACATGGACCAACAGTTTTATAGCGAATCCGTATAGAGAAACGAAAAGCTTTTCTAACGCAATTTTTACTCTCAGAGTTTTGTAATTGTCAGCCAATTGGTTGTACTGATTTTATTTTGTTTTCTAAGTATGTTTAATTATTGATTGTACCGTGGGGATCGAATCCGGGTCATTGAGGCAATATGCCAAGTTTATTTTTCTCGATCAGATAATGCGTAATCTTGTTTTCTATCAATTTTGTATACCTTCGTACACGACTCCATTATTCGCGCCATTTCTAACCATTTTTAACTATAATGGCGCAGTTGTTTGATCGTAATGAATCTGAATAATTACACGAAGGAACTTTGCTTTAACTTTAGTTAACGTTACAGTCCCATGCGGACTTAAGTCTGTTTCAATAAACATCTCCATCTGCGGCTTACGATTGCCTGTCACGAATTTTGAGATTACTGAGTTCACTCTGAACATAGTCTATCTATCGAAACTTAGTTCTGCTATGCGGTTTTGTACCCACCGGTTTGCTGAATAAAACTACGGACATGACTTAGTAAAATATACGGTATCCTAATAGGTCTAACAAGAGAGAGATAGCTGGCAAAGATTGCTATCAGCAATAAAGAGCTGGAAGTCATATCTTCTACAATACCGAAATTTCCAGCGAAATCCCCCATTTCAGTTCAATTCAATAGGTTTTGATTATCTTTAGAAATTGGATATTCGAGCACAAAGTACTGGGTCTCGAGCCTTATGGAAATCAATTTTAAGATGTTTACATCATTCAATAAAAATTACCATTCTGAAATTCAACAAAAATAAACACACATTTGTTTTAATTGTCAAAATTTATTAAAATTTTGAAATTAATTATAGAATAACGTGAACGTGAACAATCGAATCGTTAGAATATTGTAAAAAAAAAACAAAAAGTGTATAACCAAAAAGTTATCTGTGCCTGTCTGCCAATCTTTATAATGCAAGAAGTTTGGGTGTTCTTTAGAATACTAGAAATCATTCTCGGTATAACTTGTATTGGCTTTCATATATATGGTTTCGTTTCTCCTGAACCGTTACCGCATAATCTCTTTTATTGCGGAACATTTTCTGGCTATGTAATCATTTCATTATTTGCAACTGTGAGCGTTTTCGCTGGTTACAGCTATGGTCTACACATGGAAGCAATCATAAGTTTATCGGGTAGCTTTATGCATTTCATAGCTAGCTTGCTATCGATGAAGGATGCCGAAGAAGATTATCATTTAATGTATTTAACAGTCTTTGAAGAGCCGTATCATCCATTTTTCGGATCATGTCGTAGACAGAGTATTACAGCATTGGCTCTAAGCGCCCTCTATCTAATGCATGGTATTTTTGCTGTCGACTCAATATGGATTCGTGGTGATGGTGAAATAGTTGACGATAAACTCGAAGGCTATTTACTTGCCAAATATTATCCTGAACCAAGACCAATTGAACTGTATATTTTCGGAAAGACTCTACACAAAAAACTGATGGAAATAAAATGGTTTAAACGTTTGGCCGATTTGGATAATAAAGAAAACCAAGAAAAAATAGAAGTTGGCAAATAGCAGCAGCTTGACGTAAAATGTACATAGTTTTGGAAACTTTCGTCAGCAAAAGGCAAATGACAATCTTTATGACTTTAAATAAAATTCAATAAATTAAAAATAGCTCAGAAAATTGTATTTTCTTATATTTTAGTTTTTCTGGTTTTACGCTAAGGTAAATGGGTTAATTGGGTTTATTTAAAGAATTTAAAGCACATATTACTTTAAAACTCTCCAGTTTACAATCGCCACCTGTATATACTAACTTTTAAATGCTTCATTGTCCATCTACCTATTTACATATTAGTCATCGAAATGTAATCTCATTGTATATTTACATACAAAATATAAAATAAATATTCTTTCAAAGTACATAGCACAATCTGTAAATGGCTTGATAATTTTGTTTTTAGTGTACAACAATCATGCAGATAACAACAGTTCAATTTTCTTTCTTCCTTATTCAGTTCCTTCCGTTTTCATTACTTACATTCAACAAATTATCGGAAAATTTTGAAAGAAAAAATTCCAGCGGAGATATTTCTCTGAAATTTATGTCGCATGACGTTTTATGATACAGTGGTGGTCAAAAAATAAGCACACTCAGATTAACAGATTAATCCATGAATCATGTGCAAACAATAAAAATGGATCAACACTTATAGAAAACTATGTTAGAGATCGATATGGAATTTCTAGCGAAAATTTGTCTTTAGCATGACATTTCACGGTTGTATCAGTCATGCATTAAGAAAACTATACAACATAATGAGACTTCAAAACTGTGTCTGGGTTGTGACACGAGTTTCTCGAGTGTTTTTAACTTCTGATCACGAATCTGTGGCAATGTACATCGGGTCACGTCAAATTTTGTATACATTCGTTTATGAAAATTATGTTCCATTGATTTTTTTATACACAAATTACTTAATTTTAATATTTTTTTTTTATGAGCTCCTAAAATTGAGTAATCCGTGAAGAAAACTTCAAAAAATAAAAAAAAAACAAAATGCTCATTCATGAACTATTTCTACCTTATCAAATTTTCAAAAAAAAAAAAGGAAAATCTACGCAGTGGCGGTTCTAGGATTTGGGTTTGGGGGGCGAGAGCTGATTTTACTAAATTAAAAGATAAATATCAGACTCACTATCGACCGAAACCCCAAACAATAACTTGTGCAAAAATTTTATCAAATACAGGTCAAAAATTAAAAGATAACTGGAACAAAACTGAGACCAAAATTCAAATTAAAATCGGATAGAAATTTAGGCGGAAATTTCGACCAAATTTCAAACGAGAATTCAAATACTTTTTTCAGATCGAAGTTCAAACCAAGAAAAGAACCAAATTCAGATCAAAAATCTAGATCAAAATGAAACCAAATTCAGATCAAAATCTTGATTATGACTTTTCTGATGGATTTATATTGTTAAATGATATATTTTGAGAAAACAATTTATAGGAAATTTTAATTTCCTTTAAGAAAAAATTTCGATGAAACAGTTTGATACATTTCTATATTTTGAGTCATTTTTGGTCGAAACAAAAACCCGAAAAAAAATTAAATTAAGATATCAGTTGATTTGGATAGTACTTTAAACGAATTTTTAAAATATATATTCATATCACTCTTAGCATCGATATCACTATTTTTATCGGCCTGGTGGTGAGTTTACGATCTTACAACTCCATAACCAATCATTTTTATGAAAAATTAAATACGTTCCTTAAGCCTGTTATACATTACTTAAAATGTAAATATATCTTAATTTGAACAAAAAACCAAAACCTTTTGAATTTCAACAAGATCCGTACACACTTTCGGGTACCGGGCAACAACCGGTTAAAAAAAAAAACAATGTTCAGACCACGAATCTGACCAAAATTTCAACAAAATGAGATCAAATTCACGTCAAAACTCGGACTAAAAACTCAAAATTCAGACCGAATCAAAACCAAAATCAGATTTAAAATTCATTCCAAAATTCAAAAAAAAAAATTTTGACCACAACTCAGGCCAATATTTAGACAAAACTTTAGGCCAAAAGGACACCAAATACCGAACGAAAGTAACCCAAAATTCAGACCAAAAACTAGTGTGAATATCTGATAAATATTTACATCAAAAAATTTTAAGTTAAATTAAACAAAAACTAGACCAAAATTCCAGACGAATTCAGATCAAATTTTAAAACAAAATTCAGACCGAAATTCAGACCAAAATAGTATCAAAATCAAGCCAATTCAGACGAAAATATTGACTACAACTCAAACTAAGAGTTAGATTAAAACTGAGGCTAAAAAGACGTCAAATACAAATTAAGAGCAAACCAAAATTTGGACCAGAAATCAGATCAAACGCTGGAACGCAAATCAAAATTTAGACCAAACATGGATTAAAACTCAAACCAAATTCAGATTAAAATTCCAACTAAAATAAAACAAAATTCGGGCTTACACTCAAACCAGGATTCAGATCAAAAACGGGCAAAAACGGAAAAGTTAAACCAATTTCAGCCTAAAATTCAGTACAAATTTCAATCCAAAAACTAGACCATTATCAAGCTTTCTAAAAGTAAGACATTTACATTTATAAGCTGGCGTTGAAATTGTAGATTTAATGTAGTCTGAGGGCCAGTTTTTCAGTGCGAGCTTAACTCAGTTTCTAGTTTAAACTAAGTTTAAACTCATCATTTTTCAATCAATTGTGATTGAAGTTTAAACTCAGTTTAAACGCTCAATATTGGACGTTTAAATTTCGTTTAAATTGCTATATGTTTTGGCAGCTACTTCTTTCAAATAAAAGTTTGTGTGAATCTAAAAAAAGAAGCAAAATGAATTTTTCTGGTGAAGAGAACGTGAGTGATGCTGAAATGTACGAAATCTTAAACATTACAGTTTTAAAAAGACTTGGAACAATAAAATTGCGGCCAAACCATTTTCATATATTTGGAAAGAAAGATTTTTATGAACGATTCCGTCTTACAAAGTCTTCTGCACATTGCGTCCTGGAGCTTATTGGCCCTCATATAAGGAATCCAACAAATTGGTGTGACATTGCATTAAACTCACACTGAAAAACTGCTTCTATAGTTAAACGTAGATCAGAGTTAAGTGACGTTTAAGCAAACTTAGTTTAAACTCGCACTGAAAAACTTGCACTGAATGTATTTAATAACCAGTTGCACTGTAACGTGCATCCTATTGGCACGCCCAGCATGGCGGCTAATCAGAATTGATTCAAATATCCGACCCCATTTTAATATTTATATTAAATTATTATTATTAAAATAAAATATAATATATATAAATTGAAAGTATATACTTTTCACTGCTGATGGCTTTTTTTGAGAAAATCTAAATATTTTTGATTTCTCAAAAATGA
Source organism: Toxonevra muliebris (assembly GCA_963691655.1). Classification (NCBI taxonomy): domain Eukaryota; kingdom Metazoa; phylum Arthropoda; class Insecta; order Diptera; family Pallopteridae; genus Toxonevra; species Toxonevra muliebris. The sequence continues at coordinate 55,356,982 of OY829326.1, forward strand.
CTGTTTACTATAAGATTGTTGGGTTCTCGGGAGGAGGGGGGGGACTTCAGCCCTTATAGTCCCCCCTGGATACGCTACTGGGTACATATGAGTCTTATAACGATAAGTTTATAAGGCAAATGTATCAGCACCTAACAACTTCAATCAAAATATGATTAAATAAAATTACCCTCGAAAAGATTAGATTTGATTAAATTACTCCGCCAAATATCTTGAATTAAATCTGCATTACGCTACTGAATCTACGAATATACACAAAACCTTACGTGACTCGAAAAAAGTTGTTACAGATTCGTGACCAGCAACCAAGACCCCTTGAGAAAAACTATGTTACAACCCAGATATTGTTATGCTGTTGTACAATGTACTTTTGAAGCATCAATTAACCCTTTCGTTGTTTTTTGCTTATATATTGCACAAATTAATGTTCACATTTCACTACTTCTCTTTTCAAACCTATCGGGAATTTTAAAAATAAAAAATAATTTTTTAAATCAAGCATGTTTTTTCTCTTTAGAATTTAAGTTTGAGCAAAAACGGGAGTACAGTTTTTCCTTTTTGATTTTGAAAAACAGTCCAAAATACATTTGTGTGAATTAACGAAGTGAAGGTACAAAGATTAAAATTTTGAGCAAGTATATAAACTTTTTTTTGAAATATAATAGTTTAAAACAAAAGTTAAAACTCCATTTCATAATTCACGCAACTCTAATGTACAATAAATAATTTGGTTACTATTGTGTACAAAAGACATGAAAGGTTGATGATTTTTTAATTATTTTCTGCGGCTGCTAAACAAATTTTGATAGTGTTGATTTGTTTTTTGTTCAACAAACGAAAAAATAACAATGTTCTGAAAGTAGATGTTGATAGAACTCGAGAAAAAAAATTATACGGGTCTCGGCGTTTTAAAAGTATACGTCAAATTTTTTTTTTACGTAGGCCCAAAGTTTGCCCATTGTAACAGAGAAAGTATAATAAACCACAAGAAAACTTGTTACTTTTGCATCAGAGCTTGTTTGTATGTTCAGAAATTTATAGTAGAATATTTTCTTCCTACTTGTTAACCCTTTGGCACCCACAATTATGGGTCTTTCTTGCCTTTTTCGAAAAATTTTCTTTTTTGACCCATAACCAGGATTGATAGAAGATTAATATGTTCGAGAAATATGTTGCCCATGAAATTTTACTATAGGTCACTGAACAACAAAATTCTGTATACTTGACTTTAGTAAAAATAAACCCAAATTCCAAAAATGTTTATAATTTTCACCTTTTATACTTAGTGAACATGTGTGTTTTTAAAAATATTTTCTAAACTAAAAGTTTATTTTGCATTGCAAAATAAACCTTGGTTGTTTTTTCCACAAAAAAATTCTTAAAAATTAAATTTTTTTCTCGAATTTTTACTACTTTTATACATTTTGGTCATTATAATGTACAAAATTCCAAAAACTCTACAGTCTTTTCCAAAAACTTCTTTCATAATTTTTTTGGTTTTTATTCTTAACAAAGTCCGAATATACGAATATAACACAAGAAAAACATTTTTTACTCCCCAATAAAAAAGTTGAGAAGAAAGGGTTAATAAAGGTTGCAAATTTGTATGGCAAATGCTTTATGACAGATTAAAGTGAAAGATACCATATGACATCAAAATACCGAAAGGGTTAATTAGAGTGAACTAAAGTGATTTGGAAATACTTTTTCATCTCTAAGAAGCTGAGTTTGCTATTTATGTAACCATCACTGTATGTTAAAACTCCATGTGACATATAGTTAATCAAAATAAGTGTACAGAGTATTTGCGAAAATTTTCTTCACGCTTATCAACTACCAACCTAAAAATTTGTTCTATACCATAAACAAAAAGATCAAGCGTATTAAATTCAATGGTGTGTTTTAAAAATTAAAAGAAATTTCTTGGATTATTTTATGCATTTAAAAACAAAATGTAACTACATATATAAAAGAAAGATCAAACATTTTAACATGACCCACGTGGTATAATGCATTCAACAGCGTTTGGGCAATTCTCAAAAAGTAGATTAGCAACAATTTCACACAGCTGTAAAACGATGCCAGGAGTTCTCTTTAAATTCAATATAATAAAAAAAAAACATGTCTTTTGTTTTCTAAAGAAAACTATAGGTAAACAAATTGATAAACCAATAATTTTCTTTCAACATTTTTGGGGGTTGAAATTTTCGTAATGAAAGAACAAGCAAAAATCTTATACATACTTCCTACAGTACTAATACAGTATTCGTTGTGAAAACACATAGTTCAGCAGCAGTATTGAAGCAGGACACTTCTTGCTACAATTACTTGCTGCTGGTTGTTTGAAGGTTGCTGCCTGCTGCCAGAAGCTTCATACAACATGGCAATTGTGCCGCATTAACTACTACCACCGTGAGTAGAAAATGTCTCGATGCATTAACGCACCACTTCACTTGTCTACGAAGTCGCTAGGAAACTTTAGCTGTTTAGAAGAAAGGATAAGAAAATATGCAACTTCATGAAACAGCGTGCATGACTACATAGTTGGCTAAGGTAAGTCTCATATTTCTCGGATACTGTTTTATATTCTGTGAAGAAAAACGTGGGGTTTTTTTCTTCATTGGCGTATATGAACAATTGGAGGTAATCCAATCTTTGATTTTTATGCCCATTAGTTTATTTTTCTTTTAGTTGTTCTATGCATCGAAGACGATGCCAATGCCAAAGCTTTTCTATTAAAAAACACTTTCCGGGTTTTTTTTTAATTGAATCAAAAATTGAAGGAAAGATGTTTTCGAATGGTATTCAACCTCTCAAGATCCAGTATTCAAAATTGATCAGGAGCATTGACAGGCGCACCAATCACACTTCAAACTGTGTAATTTTTCTTTTTTTTCCAATTTTTTTTATTTTATATTTGACTATTATAATTAAGTAGGTTATGATATACTGCGACCAGAGTTGATCTTTTGTGCAGTAGGTATTTAGATAAATTAGTAATTGACCCCCTATTTTTATATTTACTATAATAGCCGATCGGGTTTTTTTGTTTCTTTTCTTTCTGGAGGCTTTGATTTATATCTTTAAAAACATATTCAGATATAAGAATAACTAATATTAAAATAACCAAAATGTTAAGTTAAAAAAAATTGTTAAAACTTTTACAAAAAAGGTTTCTTCGCACTTCGTTTGATGTTTCAAAGTTTAGATTTTCATTTCTTATATAAAATTTTCATATATATGTTATTCTTTCTTGTAAATTAAAACACAATTAAAACATTGCAAAGAATACCAAAAAAAAAAAAAAAACTAAAGTTTAAGCACAAAAGCAATAAGGTCTGAAATTATAAATTAATAAAAAAAAAAAATAAAAAATTAAAAAAAAAAAATTTAAAACTAAACAAACACATATAAATTAACACATTGAATTAAATTATGTTTATATTTCTTTTATATATCCTTTCTTTCGTTCAATTTAAAATTCAAAAATTAGAACAAAATTGAATAAGTAAAAGAAAATTAAACCAAAATGATATTAAAAACAATTAGGAAAAGTAAAAAAATTATGAAAATAGAGAAAATATTCATTATCATACATGTTATATAGCACTATACATATTTCATAAAATTTGTATGATATTTTCTCTTGATTTAAACAACCAGATAAACCAAAAAAAAATAAAATTTTTGAAAAAGCAAAAAACAAAAAAAAACAAAACCAAGAAAAGTAAGAAAACCTAAATGAAATGAATTACATTTATGTTTTTTTATATATTTGAATTTCCTTTCCTAAATTTGAAATTCAACAATAAGAGCAAAACTTGAAAGGAAATTATAACTGATTCATAAAATTAAATCAAAATACTAAACAAAAATTAATTTATGAAGAAAATAAAATTAAAATAAATGATTAATGACTATTAATTACTATTTTTTTCAGCATGCATATATATATATAATACTTAATAATATAGAATATAAATTATACTTTAGATACAAGAGCAACACATTACATTACATACGAATTACAACATTGCAAATTATGAAACTACAAATTTAGAAAAACTTAGTTTTACATAAAGATTTTAGATAAATTTTGTTCATAAAAACTTAAACAAATATAAATAAAATGATTTACATATTTCTTAATTTTAATATTTTTTCTCTCCTTTCCTCAAATTTAAATTTTTGTAATAAAAACGGAATTGGAAAAGTAAATTAAAACTAAAACTGAATGCTAAAATAAAGACAAATACTAAAAATAAATTGAGATGAATCAAAATAAAGTAAAAATGAATGACTAATAAATGTATTTATATATTTTATATAAAATATTTCTTAAGTTTTTAGATGAATATAATTTTTTGTCTCATCTTAAATAATATTTAATACAAAAAAAATAAATAAATAAATTTATGAAATAACCAAAAAAAAAATTTAAAAAAATTTGAAAAAATTAAATTAAAATTGAAATTAAAACAAAAAAAAATATAAAACAAAAAAAAATAAAAAAAAAAAGTTTAAACAAAAAAAAAAATTAAACAAAAAAAAAAATTAAATAAAACAAAAAAAAAAAATTAAACAAAAAAAAATAAAACAAAAAAAAAATAAAACAAAAAAAAAAATAAAAAAAAATAAATAAATAAATAAAATGGATTACATCATGTTTTAGTTTTTTATATTTTATTATTTCCTACTCTTGGAAAACTTAAAAAATTTTGAAAAGCAAAAAAAAAATTAATAAAAATAAAAAACAACTAAAATTAAAAAAAAATTGAAAATTAATAAATGATTTTTTAAAAATTTTAAGTAAATGAAAAACAAATATAACACAAAAAAAAATAAAAAATATTTTAATTTGATAGATCGAAAATTAAAAACAAAAAAAAAAAAATAAAAAAAAAACAAAAACAAAAAAATAAAAAATATTAAAAACAAATATTGGTAAATTAATTCTTCTTTTTTTCGATTTAAAAAGCAATAATCAAAACTAACAGAAAAATTAAAAATAAATTAAGTAATAAAAAAGCAAATAATATCAAAAAAAAAAAAATAGAACGAATTGATAACGCATAAAAAAAATATATATCTTATATTCCTTTTTTGTATACATATTTCATTCTTAAATTAAACAAAAAATTAAAAATAAATGCAAAAGAAAAATAAAAAATTAATATTAGAAAATACAAAATACATTTCTAATGAAATACATAATAAATAGTATTAAGATTTGAAAAATAACTGTTAAGTGAAATAAATAAATGAATTATAATTTTATAATTATTCATATTGGGAAAATGCTTCTTCTTTTCTAACTCAAAGTTATAATTTTTCACGAGCAAAAGTTTCACTTACAATAGCGCTTCAATGATTTTGCCCTCCTCTTTGTTTCTAAAACTACTAGTCTTAATTACTACCAAATTGCATTCAACTGCATCGATGCATCTTCCTGCCCCCCCTTCATAAGCTTTTGATGTGGTGTTCAATCGTGTTTGTTTTCGAATACACTTAATATTTATTTGATTACTCATGGCATTTTTAGAAGAGGGAAAAATACAAGATAGTTGAAGTTTAAAAAAAGTCCTCCCTGCATTTTGAGTTTTATGTTCCTTGAACACTACTACGAACTTAAATTCACATGGAACAAAACTGAAATTTGTTAGTACTCTTTATAAAATTCAGCAAAATCTTTTCCTCGGATACATCTGCCAAGTTGTTGAAGAACCTTGCCCCCAGTGCGTGGAAACACCTTTCTTGAAGTACAGGGCAACCCTACAGAGTAGATGTTGGATTGATTTAACTTCCTCTGCATCACTGCAGCTTTTGTAGTAATCTATGAATTCTAGTTGCCATTTTTGGAGCATATTTCAAACGACACAGTGTTTCATGATCACTCCACGTATTATTGGTCTATTAAGAGTCAGGGAAGTCTTTGTTCTGCTTTTGATTAGCACCAGACATAACAACCGAGTTGTGACGAAGTCACCCATATTACTCCATACGCTGTTGAACATAACTTTCACAGTATTATCTATCACGTTGTATAATTGTAAAATCGGCTGCAGTAACATTACATCTGTTTCACTAAGATGCATTTCCGAACCCAGTCAGGCTAATTCGTCTGCTGCTTTGTTCCCTTATTTTGCTCTGTGACCGAAAACACAGCGTATTTTGATTCTATGCGGTCGTGACATTTTGACACCGCCTTTAATTTGGCAATTACAGAGCGATTACAATCCAGTATTGCTTTGAAAGCTTTTTCAATTGCTAGAATTTTTACTTGGTGGGCACTGCATGCGCCAAAAAATTCCTGCCTATCGAGTGTGTCCAAGAAAAATCCAGTTTATGTTTCCACCTTTGTTATTGAAATGTCGATGAAGATAGTAATTTCAGAAAAGGCAGAGAAAACGGATTATTTTCCTTAAGAAAGGAAGATCACCTCAGACTGAAAACTTCTTTTGTAACTACAGTCAACGCTCGAAACCATGAACTAATAAAAACCAAGCGTGTTAACGTTTGCGAATTTTTGAAGAAAATAACGGAAACTTTATGATCTTACCACAGAATGATCTTCACCTTAAATATTACCTTTTCTCTTAAATTCTTAAATTATACACTATTTCTAAAAAATTTTGTTCACGTTTTAGAGATTTCAGACTTTCGTTCACGTTTTAGAATAGTCAATGGAGAAAAAATTAGTTCAGTGGGGCTGGGCACCAAAAAATATATTTAACACTTTTTCGGCTGTAATTTTTTCTTTAACAAATTTGCTTTCAATGTTAATAATTGATACATTTGAACACCTTTCCTTTAACATGGTTGCTCTTAACCAGTGCTGCCGAAGGTACTCCGATCGGAGTATTCGTACTCCGCTCAAATCTCAATCCCCTTGTCCTCCCCAATCGGAAGAAATCCTCCTATTTCATATTCTTAAATTTTTGAGTTGTATGCAAAATAAACGTAAATAAAACTAAATGTTTTCTGTTGCGTTATTTTCATTCCGTTTATGTCTGTGAAATATTTGTCACTAGAACTAGCTGTTTTATTTGTCGCTGGGTTACTGTCAAAATTTAAAAGTTCGCATTCCATTCACAAACGGTTTTGCTTGGCTTTCTGTTAAAATTTGTAATTTTTGACAATTGAAATCAATATTAGAAAAACTGTGTAAATGTAAGTGTCTATTTGATAAATACAGATAAATTGCTTGCTTTTAATGCAGTAATGGTTTGTAAGGGATGTTAGAAAAAACTATGCATCCAACTGGGTCCTTCCGATTGAGCTAGCTAAAAAATACCACCAATAACATCTTCTGTTTTTGTGTCCGGTTTTGTGAAGAGCGAAGAAATATTAGTTTGAGTTTTTTAATCTTTATTGTTTTTTTAATTTAATTTTTTTTTTTAAAAAAGGAAGTTGGGGTAGCGCATTACCCACCAAGAGGTCCTTTTGAAATCCAGCTACAGGTTATAAATCATCAGCTAATAACGACATCTAAATATTTAAAAAAGTTATAACATTTTTCAAGAGATACGAATTTGATGTTTGTAGCAAAGTTATTAACCACAAAGAGATTAATAGTTTTTGTGCATACACTTTTCCTCCATCTCCTACCCTTCTCTTGAAAATGGGGTTTTCGATAAAAGGCCGATAAAGCAAAAACCGTTGAAAAAACTATTATCTTGTTCCTTGTTAAAAATTGTAGGGGGTCCCAAAACATTGAAATAACCTACGAGGTACACTTTTTCCAGAATAATGCAAAAACCGAATTTTTTGCATTAGAACCAAGCCACTCACGCCGCGTAAGTAAATAATAGAATTGTTTGTTGTTTTAATTACATTAAGCTTCCATTTGTAGTCAACAAAATAAAAAAAAAATATTTAATTGATTTGAAAAATAAATTTTTGACCCTGGTTCAATCCTATGTGGAGCCAACAAAAATTACTATAAAACCGTTCGAAAATCTCGCACATAAAATTTTCGTTGCACTGTGTAATTATTAACCCGAATTCTCGCAGAATAACGTTTGGCTGTGATCTTCGGATTAAATTGAAAGAAACATTAAATTTTTCGTATCCCTTCAAAACGGAACTTTGAAGAACAAAAAATATATTCACCACTTTGCTAACAATCACTACTCACCACCATCAAATTATCCAAGACACCAATCACTTTTGTATTGCTTTGTTTTCACATAATTATGTTAGTTGTTATGATCACTTAAGTGATCTTATGCCTTAACTATTTGTTTGTAGATGGCGCTTCGGGACATTCTGACTATTGACTGTTAGATGGCAGAGTAAAGTTTTTAGTTTCCTTCCTATTTCATATATGTTGTGCATAGTTGTAGTTGTGTTCCTTTCTTACAAAATTTTAAATTTCGTTGAACCCAAAGAGTCGGAAGATTATTACTCCAAAACTGTCTTGATCGCATTCAAGAAAAAGGCTCCCAGTATTTTTCTAGTTTTGTTAAACTTGACTCCAGTCAGAACGGAACCTTTTTTCTAACTCAGTGTGGATACAATTTTCATTTTCTGTAAGGGTTTGCTTACTTTCTGGCAGTGATTCTATTGCGAATACGCGAATTATTTCTGAATATTTTTTTTTTTTATTTTAAATTGGAAACAATTTTTACCTGCTCACAAGGCCAAAGTGAAATCATAAGGAGTGAGATTGAAAAAATCTTAACACACGTTTTACCTAATAATTTTTTTGGGTGTAAAATTTAAAAATTTCTTTGATCTTGTTATCTTTGAAAAAGATGTCAGTTGTTATTTTTAATGACAAACATGTCAAAATGAGTGAAGAAAAAGAAGTACGTCTTAAAATTATTAAAAATTTTTAAAAAAATCCAAATTGGTCCTACAAAAAATTGGCCAAAGAATTGAAGGTCTGCCGTCAAACTGTTTCCAATGTTATTAAACAGTTTCAGGAGAATTTGACCATCGATAGGAAACCTGGTTCGGGAAGAAAACAAGGACCACATGATATTGGGAAAGCCAAGAAAATTGAAAGCATATTAAAAAGATCTCCAAACACATCTGGTAGAAAAGCTGCCCGGTTAGCCCAGTGCTCTGACTATTTGGTACGAAAAGTTGAAGCCAATGCAGGTTTGAAAACATACAAAGTCCAAAAAGTTCCAGACAGGAAAGCTGCAAAAATTTTAGAAGCCAAAAATAGGGCTCGGAAATTAAAATCGAATTTCATACAATAATATTCATGTTGTATAATGGACAACGAAACGTATGTACGCAGCTTCCGGGGCAAAATTTTATGTTGCCGATGCTCGAGGAAATGTCGAAGAACAATTTAGAATCCAAAAGCAGACAAAATTTCCTAAAAAATTCCTGGTATGGCAAGATATATGCAGCTGCGGCAAAAGAAGCAAGTCATTTGTTACAGTGGGCTCTATAAATACCGAAATCTACATCAAAGAATGTTTGAAAAAAAAGACTTCTTCCTTTCATAAGAGAGCAACAATGTGTCCACATATTTTTGGCCCGATTTGGCATCATGTCACTACAGCAAGAAAGGAGTGGTACCAAAGTAACAACATAGTTTTTGTACCAAGAGAGGCCTATCTCAATCCTCCAAATTGTCCGGAGCTAAGACCAGTGGAGAGATATTGGGCTCTTGTGAAAAGAAACTTAAAGAGCACAAAAAATATCGAAGATTTTAAAAGGAGATGGGCAAACTGTTCCAAAAAGGTGTCTGAAACAACTATCAAATCTCTAATGGAAGGCTTACCAAAAAAGGTCCACGAGTTCATAAATAGTGGATAGAACCATAAAAGTTATATTTTTCTGTAATTTGTAAAATATTATCAATTAAATAAAACAAAAATCAAAACTCTAAGATCAACTGTTTAAAAATTATTTAATTTTATATATGTTAAGATTTTTTCGATCTTTCGATTTTTTCGATCAATGAAATTAAGAAAATAAATAAATAAATAAAATCGGCCTATTGCAAACCTTTTGATTTTTTCGGATTGTTTCAATTGAAAAACTCTGTTCAGCGTGAAATGCATTTTTTTAATATTTCAGATTATATGCCTATATTTCCCTAAACGATTTTAAGCTAAACTAATTTATGTCTTAAGAAACTCACAAACCATAAAATTTAGTATAAAATATATTTGCATTTATTTCTTTTCAAGAATATTTATAAATAAATATTGACAATTTTATGAAATGACACTTAAAAAAAAATGAAAGTCATCTTTAAGTTTCACAGCTGTTTTTACAAATTTCAAGCGCTTCTTATGACAAAAAAAAATTAGCCCTTTACATTACTGTATCTTCTAATGCCCACTTAGTGCCACTTATGCATCACTAATGTTTTTTGTACGTACAAATTTACAATTTGCTTTATTGATCTTTTAAATCATGCCTACTTTTATTGACTTATTAATTTTTCATCCTAAATAAATAAATCGACATAAGAGAAAACAAATTTTCCAATGTACTACATTTATTTTGTTTGATGTGGGTATGCAAAACCCAAAATACAATTTGCATTTGTTTAACATCTTTAGTCACATTTGTCGTTTATTTGGCATTATATTTTTATAGGAATTTGTTTACTGTTCGGTTTATATTTGAAGAAGAAAACTTACTGAGTTTCTTTTGGATTCATTTAGAAAATTTGCTGCCTGAAATAATATCTATTTATGCGGCTAATTCCATTACATTAAAGATCCTTTTAGCTTGCCATTTGAAATTAAAAGTAAATATTTGTTAGTATTGCTAAGTAAATATTGATAATATTGTTCACAGCCGTCAAAAACAAAGGGAAAGTTTCCAAGTGTTTTCTAAACTCAAAACTGTAATCAAGTAAAACACCACAAATCTAACGAAAGTGAACGAAATTCTTTATGCTGTTGTATTAAAATTCGGGCTGGATATTGTTCTGTAAAAGTAATGAAGATCGCCCAAAATCTTTGTGCAGTTGTTTTTAAACTTTTTTTTAAAGATTAGAACTTGATATATTAGTCACCCAAAACTTTTGAACTATCCTCAATGTGTTTTAAAATTATCGAACTAAACAGACTGAATTTGATATTGGTATGAAGAAATCACAGCTCGTAAAATTCGCTTAAATTGTATTAGATTGGAAGTTCTAAAATAATACAAAGTATAAAATCTTTGGTGTAACTGTTTTATTTTCAAACATTTTTGATAGTCGAGATCAGATTTTCGACTGTGGAATTCAAAACCCATGTAAATTTATAAAAATCTTTTTGTAAATTAATATATAAAATATATTTTTATTTTTTTTTTTTGATATCTACAAAATGTTTTACGGCTGAGAAACCAATTTCTTCAAATTTCATGAAAACCTAATTCTAGATTCACCTGTTCTTTGCTTTGCATTTCGTGATTCAACGGAGATATAAACGAATATAGAAACAATGTACCAGTAAAGAATCCACAGCACATCGTTATTCGTCCCATAGAGAAAATTTAAAAAATTCATAAGGTCAGAACCAAAAAAGTCTGTTGTCATTTTAAAGATAAGAAAACCACAAAAAATCTTTCCGAAAAAATAAGTAAGTAGTCTGGGTGCAAGAGCAGCTCAAAGTCAACGAATTTTTCACAAAAATATTGGATCGTTCGATTTTAGTTTTTTAGTCCGTTGAGTAAAAAACATCTAGAAAAATAAGATTTTAACGATATCCTGCCTCAAATTTGTACTCACAATTTATGTCATTTTTTAAACAAGAAAAAAATTTAAAATTCTGCATTGAAAAACTGCGGAAAATTGTCGAATTACCTCGATTTTTTCTATATTTTAGAAGGCGAATATGCAAAAACATCTTCCGCTCTTTGGAAATAATTCAATATGAAAAAAAGGTCTGAACAAAAATTAATTTAACTTTAAACTTTTTTTTAACCCTAAAAGTATGCAATCATGCTAAAAAATGAAGAAAAGCGTAAATAGTCCGAAGTTGCATTCATTAAAATCAACTTTATTCCAACATTCAAGAATTTCAATAAAAATTGTATATTTTTCTGAAAAGTCCAATATCAACATAACTAAATAAAATAAATTTCTTGAAGATCAAACCGCCCATTCTTCCATTATAACTTGCCAAATATGACGACAACTGTAACTTTAAGCTTAGTTTGTAGCGAAAAAGTTTTAGTAAAACTGACTTCACTGATTGGGTTTAGTGACCCGAAATTTACTAACTAGCACACAGAAATTTCATCAAAAATCCAAGTGAGTTGGGTTTTTACTTCGTTGCACAGTAGTCCCATATCTCAAAAAGCTGGCAGAAATATGAGGATTAAATTTTCTGTATATATCAATTTCCTTTCATAGGATTTGGAGTAGCTGTTTATGAGCTTAAGGCCAAATTTTCAAAAAGAAATAAAATAGCGGTCATTTTTTTCTAAGTCATCAGTTTTGCATAAAACTAAAACGCTAATTATAAATTTGAGGTCGAATTTTCATAAAACAAAATGGTGGCTACAAAATAGTGGACACGTTTTTAGATAAGTTATCAAATTTCCATAAAACTCTGAGTAGGGAGGTTCCAGTGTTCCGCGAATACGGATTAAAAGGTCAAATCCCCAAAAAAACGAAATTGCAGCTACAAAATGGCGGACATGTTTCTCTAAAAGTCATCAAATTTGCATAAGACTCTGAGTAAGGAGCTTTTTGGGTTCACTGATTGCAAATTTGAATTGAAATTTCTTTACAACGGACTGTAACAAAAACCGTTATCTGTGCAGTACAGTTGTGTAGTGAAAGTTGCATGACCCATATCCAATGGTCATGACAATATTGACGATCCGATCAAACCTAATATGTGTAGGTACAGTGCATTATAACTGCTCAAAATCTTAGTTCAGAATTTATTTTGGTAAATTTTTGCTTTAGGAACTTTTTTTATAAAATGAATATGAGAGAAAATACATGACTAAAGACGAAGCATTTTCATTTTAATAGTTACCTACAATCACCTAAAAATTACTTTTTGTTGCTTATTATTTTTGGTGATTTTTATTTCTTTTGGGCAAATTTTTCATTTTTTTCTTGTTTGTTTTTTATTTATTTTTTTTTTTTGCGATTTTTCATCTGATTTTTTTTGGTTGGTTGAGCTTAATTCGTATGTCAATCTTGATTATACTTAATTAAACATTCTTATATAGAAAACAAATTTAGAAAAAGTCGCAAATAATATTAATGCTAATAAATGTTTTCTACATTTACCGATTTGTCTAACTATGTAATGTAAAATAACGAGATCGCTAGATTTTCGAGAGGGCCTTCTGAAAATGTGCAATAAATTGTAGAAATATATTGTTTAAGAAATAACTACTTGGTCTATAGATATAGCTGGTCCTTTAGCTATAACCATAATAATTGTGTGATGACTTCACTCTCACTATTTTTTATTTAACCACCAATCTTTTTTGTGTGCATTAATTGAATTATAATTTAATAAGCGATTACACGAATCAAATCAAAACTTCTTCAATATTTAGTAACCGTATCTAACACTATAAAACCAATATTTACTCTACCAATGATATTTGTTTATTATTCGCATTTAACGCATTTAATGCTTTATCAAAGAGTCACAACGAACAAACAGCAAGCATCACTTCAACATAATAGAGCGCGCAAAATGCCAGCGTAGAAATTGAAATTTCTTGCTTAAACATCTGGAAAACTTTGAAACAATACCAAAAATCAATAATAAGAATATCAATAATTGAATTGCAGCCAAGGATAACGAATCGATTTTCCATAAAAAATATCAAACTAAAAGTGTACAGCATAAAGACAACAGATAACTGAAAAATAAATGTATCGATTAATGCTGTTGCTTTGAAATCCCAAATCTTTTCAATTTAACCTCACGATAAATCCTATTCTATATAAAATCAGTGAGCGTAGCAAATGAGATGATCCCACATTTTTCTTTTGGACACTCTTCTCTTTTTCTATCACATGTCTGTCTTCCGTTTTTTTTTGTAACTTACTATTGTAAAAATGAGCATAATTCATGATCACGTTCAGTAATCTAACAAGCAAATTTGAGAAGCGTGAAAAATTGCGCATTCAAAGGACACATCCTGTGAATGTAGAAGAAAGAATTGGGTATAAAGAGCAGAAACTTATATGTCATCCTTTATGACATGTAGAAACAGCTAAAGAGCGTAACTAATTTGCACATATGTTACCTTTGGCATTTGGTTTGATGAATAGAAAAAAGAAAGTGACATTGTAATGTTAAGTTAATAAGTAAAATTCATAGAAATCGGATTGAAATCACTAAATCAATACGCCTCCTTTTTCGTAAAAAACGTAAATTTGAGCTTGAAATTATCTGAAAAATTTTTTGGAATTCTACCGATATTTGAGATCAAAATCAATTTAAGATATTTTAATTGTTTTTTTTTTTTTTTTTTTTTTGTATTTACTCGATACAGTGGAAACCTAAATCTGGGTTTAACTGGTTGGAATTTAGGAATCCAAAATTTCTAAAAAAAAATTTCAGAAATATTTGAGATTTATAGCAATTTTTTTAAATTTCAACCTTCTACATAAATTTCTAAAGATTCAAATAAATTTTTAGTCACATATTTATAGCAAACTTAAGGAGTTTTTAACGATTTCTAAAAGTTTTAAAGGATTTATTGGCAGTTTCAAAAATGTGTAATGATTTATAGAAATTGTACTTATTTATAAAAACTTTATGAGGTTTTTAAAAATTTTGAGCGATTTATTGTTTGTTTTAGAAATTTACAATAATTTATAGAAATTCTTAGAAATGTTTAACTATTTATAAAAATTTCTAGTGCTTCTTTCGAGGAAATTTTAAGATTCATTCAGCGATTTTTGAAATTTTTAAAGATTTATAGAAATTTTGAGTGATTTATAAAGAGTTCAAAAAGTTTTTAACGAATTTTAGGAATTTATAACTATTTATTGAAATGTTTAGTGATTTATAAAACTTTTTAATGATTTATGGAGTGCCTTATAACATGTTTCCACTGAGCCGAAATTGCGTAGTTTCGGCAAATGGTTTCGAACGCAACTGCAATCATTCACATTGTGAAGCTGGTTGCGGTTATGGTTTCGTTTGACGGTTCATTGCTTATTTCTTATTGTAAAATGTCCGCAGCTAATATAATTATTGCAAAATTTTTCGGTCTTAACCAATTGAATACGAAGAGAATGAAAATGATAAACGAAATATTTGAAACGAAATAAAAGTGTATAGAGAAAGCGTCAAATGCTATGTATTTTGTTTTACTTCAACCCCAGCCACTATGCAGACTTGCTGCCGCATTTCAATATTCATTTCAGTGAAGACATTCAGGGTTGCATTAAATTTTTACTCGGTTTCGAATGCAGTTTCGTTGAAACCACCTCATTTCTGTGGTTTCGTTTAACATATTTTAATATGCCGAAATTGAGCATTTTAACGCAGTTTCAGCCGAAACCATAGAAATGATAGAAACCACGCAATTTCGGCTCAGTGGGAACATAGTATTAGAAATTTTTAACGTTTTTAAAATTTTTACTGAATTGTAACGAGTTTAAGAAATGGTTTATAGATATTTTTAGAAATCACTAACAGTTTACAGATATTATAAGTGCATTATAGCGAGTTTTAAGAGTTTTAGTTTTAGAAATTTGAAATGTTTTATAAATAGAAGTTTTAAGTGGCTTAAAACGAGTATTAGAAATCGACATTTTTAGAAATATTTATCCATTTATTGACATTTTAAAATTTTTTAACGATTTATAGAAACTCTGAGGAATTTTGAATGATTTATAAAAATTCTAAGCAAATTTAAAAATTTTCAAAATTTTTTATTTATAGCGATTTTTAGTGGCGTATTTCTAAGAATTTTGAACAACTAAAACCCATTTTTAGTGGTTTTTAATGAGGGGGATTTCACTGTTTATGTATTCGCCATATTCGTATTGCCATGCCCCTGCCGTGACATCGCTGCCACTAAACCACCGAGGAGACTTAAGAAATAGCGATTATAAGAATTTTCAAAAATTCATCGACATTTTTAGAAATATTTAGTAACTTTTTGCAATTTTAAGAACTTACACCGAATTCTAGAAATTCTTAGAAATTTTACACGATTTTTAGCTTTACTTTTTAACGGTTTATAAGAATTTTTAGTGATTCATAGAAGTTTTTTATGATAACGAATATTTTAGTGATTTATAGCGATTTTTAAAAACTTTTCTTTAGGAAATTTTAGATGTTTTTGAGAAGAATACATTTTTTTTTTTTAAATTCAAGGCAAGCTTTAGGAATTTTTAGCAACTTATTGAATTTTTGTAACAATTTACAGAAATTTTTAGTTGTTCATAGAGTTTTAGTGATTTTTAATAATTTATATGGACATTTTTCGCAGTGTAAATAAATTTGAATTAAATTATAGAGAGAGTTTGAAGAACGATTTATAATTTTCTCTTTAATTTTTAAAACTTTGTTAAATGAGTACTTTTGGCTCCAAAATTAAAAAAAAAAAAAATAATAAAAGAAAATATATTCTATTCAAAAGAGTGCGTGTAGTAACCATACCTAAATCCCAAGTCAATGCAGTTAAGCATGCGTAACAAATCAATTTCAGGTGGTCGAAGCATGACGATGACGGTGGCCTAAAAGGACAATTCTTTCAAAGCGTTTATCGGCAAAAAATTTTACAAATATAATCATAAAATTGCAATGAAATAATTAAAATTATTTCGTATCACGTAGCTTTATTTTATCGACCCAAATAATTTATGATCGGAACTTTTAATAGTTTTTTTGCAAACTGATTCCGCTACATTTATTTTTATATCCTCTATTGTTTTAATTGTCGGTGTCAAACCAGAGCATCACCTGGTGCGATTAGAACTAACAATGTAACCAATTTTTACGGCATGATCAAAGCGTAAAATTAATTTGGCTTGGTGGTCTTTGTTATGCTTCTGTGAGTTTCTCTCTTCAGTGTGTGTGTGTGTATACACAGGATAATCATTGCATTGATAATAAGGTCCTTTATTTTTAAACTCTTGTGTGTGTCTGTCTGGTGTTCAATTTTACTCTTCCTGCGTGATGTTGTAAATAAGGTTTTTTTTACAATAGCTTGAACACATAATTGCCTTTGAAAGCGTCCGACCATTTTATCATGTGTTTGCGCCTCTCTATCAATCTATTTTATTTATTTATATAATTTTTTTCTATTTGCTTCTAACAGAATGAAACTGTGGTGCCCTTTTTTGAACACATTAACACGTGTGGTAGTGTTGCGTTTTGCTAGTCAATTTCAACAAATAGTTTACCTAAGCACATGTGCTGAGTTGGCTTCAAAATCAAATCCTAAAATCTTTGATATTTAGCGGCAAACATATGAAAGTTAAGAAAATTGCCTACCCATTGAACCGCAATAATAATCTTATAATTTTAATTTCATTTATTTATTTCCGATGCGCTAATTCACATTTTGAAATTTTGCTCACTCTTTTCTATTTATCAAAAAATTAGCTATGTCATTAGCGTTTATTTAAGAACCTTTAAACTTGGCCAACTCATCAAAAAGGATCCACCTATTTGATATTAGAAATTATACATGAGCGCCATGTCGCGCTGACCTGCATTGTTGTATGGCGTTAATATTCGAACATATTTTTGATTGTTTGACTGTTTCAATGTTGCCTACACTCATGCAGCTACCTCAAATTTAAAAATCTTAATGGGTATTAAGAATTAAAATTCCATTCAGGTGAATTTAAATGTTCACCTTTAGGTGACGGCTCGTTAAATATAAATTAATTAACTAATTCAGTTAACATTCACTGTGATGTAGTAATTGATATGTGAATGTTGTGTATAAAATCGCAGATTTCATTTAATATTGGTATGCATCAGAATGTTTGTATAGATGGACTCATTGGCGTACTATCGAAATATGGCAGTATACTAAAAAATTCTTTGAAAAAAACTTAATTAGGTTTTACTAGACCATGTGATTTTTACCTGATATATGATACGTGATAACTAATAAAATAATAAGATTCAGCCTATATGGGAGGTGCCACAGTCAGATCAAACCTATAATATGCCCAGAGAAATAATGCATCAAATATTTATGTCAATCGGTGCATCGGCTTAGGTAATATAGCCAAACAGACAAACATATTTTTATATATTTATATAGAGATAAATTTTCATAAAAAGAAAATGCCCAATATTCGCAAATTGCATTAATACAATACATTAATACACATACTTTCTTTTTACTCACCTTATTTTGTTTGCATTCAAATTTATGGTGTTAAAATTACAATTGACGTTTTACACATTTTTATA
This sequence comes from Toxonevra muliebris, assembly GCA_963691655.1. Lineage (NCBI taxonomy): Eukaryota > Metazoa > Arthropoda > Insecta > Diptera > Pallopteridae > Toxonevra > Toxonevra muliebris. The sequence goes on from OY829326.1 coordinate 55,375,320, forward strand.
AAAAGAAAGTGCATAAATTTTCACAAATTTTCACAAGTTTTCACAAATTTTCACAAATATTCACAAAATTTCAGTAGAAACTAAAGAGAAAAAAATTTACGCTTGAAGGTTTGTTCGATTTTTAAAATAGCGCGAAATAGCGCCATCTGCATGCTAGATTTCGGATTTTACGCACAGATGGCGCACTCTCATATAATTTATGTATATTCCTTTTGCGTATCTTTCTGCTGGCATTCCTCATTCATATTCGCAGTTAGACATTGTTTATTATTTTAGTGGAACAGAATGTCAATACCAAATCTTAGTACCGTACTGCAAATGGTTTTTGAGATTTCCACACTTTTTATACAAGCTTTTTGGACCAAATCTCAGTACTTTACAATAAAAGACTCCGGAAATATACTCCAAAAAGCGTTAGGGTTGTATGAAAAATGCCACTCCCACTTGAAGTTTAGAGAGTATGTACCATAGTACCATGTACTATGTACCAAATCTTCATTAGCTATCGTACCTTTCTGTTTTTTATATGACTTTTTGAAAATTATACTTATAATAAAAGTGTTCAACTGGAAATATAGCTGAAATTACTCAGTTGCAGAAAAGTTTATATTTGCGATTGTGAGAATATCGTCAATACAGTGCGCTCGCGATAATGTGAACGATTCTAAACTATGAGTGTTTACGTTTTCTATGGTCAAAATTCTCCTAATAACCATAATAACCATAATTTTAGCCTATTTATGTACTTTAAAATTGAAAAAACCCCCTGAAATTTATTTTTCTACTCCTGCTTTGAATTTTTCATGCATAATGAAAGTTTTCTATTAGAAAAGATTTCTATCAATTGGGGAATTCGGAGAATATTGTGTGATATTATGAAAATCGCAAACATAAATTTTGCAGTTATATTTCCAGATCAATACTTTTATTTTTTATTTTGTTTAGAAGTAATACAAACAAAATTTTAAAAGAGCCATATCAAAAAACGAAATTGTGTATTAACGAACACAAGGCAGAAGTGAAACTTCTTGTGAACTAAACGAAACACAAGCAAATAACAATCAAATCAAATTTTTCAATCGCTAAATTTTTTACTTCATTGGCTTGTGTTTTTTAATTTCATTTGCTTGTGTTTTGTTTAGTTCACAAGAAGTTTTACTTCTGCCTTGTGTTCGTTAATACACAACCAATTTTTTTTTTTGGGATTAATGCTAGAACAAAAATTGCAACTCTGTACCGGTAACTTCGATGACAATTGTAGCGAACTCTTTTTGTGTGCGACATCTTCATGTAATTCCTTGGTCATTTGCGCCATCTGTATGTGAAATGTATAACTGTCATAAACTTTAAGATGGCGACGCTACACATTGTTCTTTCTGCCATAGGCGTGTGTGTGTGTATGTAATTAATATGTTATATTGAATTAAAACTATTTATGAATCGTTTATTATATAGTTTGCTCGTGAATTCAGTTACGGAATATTGATATTTAGCCCCTCATGCACATTGCTCGACAAAATTATGTCGCATTGCAAACTTACGCGCGAAAGAGAAAAGAAGTTTCACTTCAAAAACAGAAAATAGGAAAAAGAGTAAATTAAATCAATCCGGTACACAAAGTTGAAAAACTTTTGCAAAAATTATCAACATCACGCGGTATCTACGCTTACCTCCTTCTGTCTGTCTGTATGGAAGACAGACGTGGTTATTGCCCGATATTGACAATTTTCGCAAAAGATATTCTGAAAACTCTTCTGATATATTATGCTTCAGTATTTCCTTTGTTATCTTCTTCTTCTTTTATGGCATGGTAACCCGTGAGGAGTGTAGACTAGCGTAATCAACAATACCCCATTAGGTGAGATTATCTCCCATTTGGATTTGGCTATCCCACGTATCCATCTTTTTCCCATGATTATCTACTATTCTTTCTTTTAAAAAAATATACCGAAAACAACGAAAGGCAAATATATTATCAGTGAAAGTTTAAAAAAAATATGCATTTAATAAAATAACGAAAAATTGCGAGAATTCGAATTTACGTTTTGGGAAATACAATGCGACCTTCTGCATTGTCAATGGCAATATAAAAGACCATATAAGAACCACTTATAGTATGCTACTAAGATTTGGTATGGACGCATTATTTGTCAATACCAAGGTTATCGTAGAGTTTTTGTTCAAAATTTCAAGTAGCCGTGGTACTTTCTACATAATCCTAATGCTTTTTCAAGTTTATCTCCGAAACCTTTTGTAGTATAGTACTGAGATTTTGTATAAAAAGACTGGCTGACATTTCCATGGTATAGGAAAAGTGTGAGTTTGACAGGGAAAAGGGACGTGGTACCTTCCTTATCAGTTAAATATTCATTATGGGATATTTTAAAATCATTTGCAGTACGGTACTAAGATTTGATAAGGAAGCATTATTTGTCCATGGTATTTTGTTCCAAAAGAAATAATAAATAACATCTAATAGCGAATATGAATAAAGAATAACAATAGAAAAAAATGCAAAAGAAATGTGCATTATATGGAAGAGTGCGCCATCTATATGTCAAATGCGAAACCATACATACAGATGGCGCTATTTTAAAAACCGAACAAACCTTCAAGAGTATTTCTTTTTCTTTTTAGTGTGTACTGAAATTTTGCGAATATTGGTGTTTTTTTCTGTAAAAATGTATGAAACTTGAATTCCAATTCTAAAACCATACATATGTTAATGTGACCAATTTTTTATGGGCAGTCTTTAGTTTCTACTGAAATTTCCCTAATATTTGCGTATTTTCTTTTTATAAATATTTATCTCTTTATATATATATATGTCGTAACGAGTAAAATGTTGGAATATGAATTTGATAGTTAATGTTAAGTGTGGCAACACTTGAGCGGAATCGCAGCCGATGTGATGTGATACATAGATGGCGCTAGTGAAGTTTGTGGAATGTAATAAGACACATAGATGGCGCTGGGGAAAATGTGTGGAATGAAAAAATATGAAAGAACAAAATGAAAATTGAATTCATTCTAGAAGAAACACTCAAAGATATCGGTTGCGGGATCGCTAATTCAAAGAAATTATTAAAATTTATATTGAAGGAATGGCGCATAGCCATCCTTTGTCGTCTCATAACCATCCTTCGACATATATAAAAATTTAAATATATTTGTATGTGTGGCTATACTACCTAAGCCGCTGCTCATATTAACATTGATGCACTGTCTCTGGGCTATAATAGGCTTGTTCTGAGTTGGTGTGGCTACTATATGCTTTTTTGGGAATTATATGCTTTACTCAATTTTGTTTAAATACTTTTTTTGACAATGCCAAACTACAGGAGAAGTGTGGGTAGAATTGAAAAAGGGGCTGTGGCACCTCCCATATAACCTTAATATTATTACATTGTTGTAGGTTCAAAGGCTTTTAGAGTGCTTATGAAAAATAACCTTATTAAATTCAAGTTCAATTCCGGATGAATAATATTATTTGTTCTGCTAGATTGTGTAAATAGCTTCTAGTACAAGTAAATAGGAGTTTACGTATAAACAAGCTGTGCAAAAAGATACATTTTCTAACTTTGATAAACTCATTGAGGTCACAGTCAAGAATTTGGTTTCTCCTATTGGTTATATGGTCCAATTTCCGCAACCCGTAAATATACCTAGTCGCATGATTGAATGCTATCTGCAATGTATGCATGAATAACGAGTAAAGTCGAGGGTAAACAAGCTCGGAATAAGATATTATTGGTATAATTAGTTGCCTAACAAGTAATTTTTTTGTTTCTAGTGGAGTAAAGCTTGCAGACATTCTTAAACTACTCAACGCATTATAAACTTTACTCACAGTAAAATTAATATGGTTAACACAAGAAAAACAGAAATTAATAATGAAACCCTAGTAATGCGTAGTGATGATTCGATACAAGTAAATACTCGATATTTTTCATTCGATTCAAGTACTTTTTTTACTCGATGCTATACCATAAGTATTTTACTTGGTATCGGGAAAAAGGGTCAGTATCGGATACTCGATACTTTGGAAAATATTTATTTAAACAACTGAAATATTGCTATACAATATTTAAGATTGAGCATCGTTTTACAATATTTTAGAACAATCCATAATATATTTCAAAATGCTACTAAAGAATTATTCAATATCCATATTCAAAATATTTCAGTCCATATTGCAATATTCCAATGTATGGAAATATTGCAGTACAATATTGAAGTTCTAGAAAATATTGGCGGCCATGCATGTAGAACATAATGTTTATTGAAACCTTTTCATTAAAATAGAATATTTTTAAAAATCTCCTTCTATTATAAATTATTATAAATTTTCAAGCAGTGTTTCCAGTGGAAATATCTCAAAACCATGATGTATAGTGTAAACTGTAGGCTCAACCATGTGGTAACACAATAGACCGTTCTGGCCTGAATGTTCTCCTCGACAGGCTCTTAAAAAAGTGTAATTTGTCTCTTTAAACGAGTATTCGATACAAGTACATATTCGATACTTTTTCCGATATTTTCGGTAGCGTCGATACTTTTATTCGATACAAGTAATGAGTAAAAGTATCGAATCAACACTAGTAATGCGTTTTATTGAATAACAGCAGAAAAACCGCAAAAGAAATGTGCATTCACTATATGGGAGTGTGCCATCTGTATTACAAATGCGAAATCTGACATACAGATGGCACTATTTCGCGCTATTTTACTAAATCAAACAAACCTTTTTGCGCATTGTTATTTTTTTGTTTTTAGTTTCTATTGAAATTTTGTGAATGTTTGTGCATTTTATTTTTATAAAAATTTATAAAAGTTAAATTATTATTTTAAAACCAAACGTTTGAAAGCAAGCGAAAAAGGGTGAGTAAAAGAAAGTTTGTGTATTAATGTGACTATTTTTTGTTTTTGTTGGGTTTTTGTTTCTACTGAAATTTTGCTAATATTTGCGCATTTTCTTTTTATATTAATTTATTTCTATATAAAAACAATATATAATAATTAAAGTATGTTTGTATGTTCGGCTATACTACCTAAGCAGCTGCACAGACTTGTTTTGGTTAGAGTTAGAGTTTTTATGGTTACAACAGCTCAGCAGCCCAAACCGAAATATTTACTTTTATGAATTAAGGTTTTCTTGTAGCGCTGATACCACGCTCTATTAATTGTGTGTTAAAAAGGAAAACAGTTTAATTTTATTTTCTTGTCAGCTGAGTTTAATAGCTTTAAATAGAGACATTAAAGAAACCATAGCACTGTTTCAAAAGTCTCTATGATCAAATTAAATGTCATTCTGCACCAGTTTAATATTTATAATAAAAAATATATGATGAAATATTTTCCATCTAAAGTCGAGTTACGTTGTTTTTCATTTTTACTATATTTTTATTGTGAGAGTACTTTAATATTATGTAAATCAAATTTTTTATAATCAATTAAATGTTTTTAAGCCTAACAATCGAATTTAATTCAATTTTTACAAATGAAATTATTATAAGTTAATTTTCATCCACCTTCGAAAAACCCTAAAGCCTCAAAAGTATTGTTATATGGCAAACGCAGCTCTCGGCATAGATTAAGCCCCATTAAATTATTGAAGAATTTGCATCTACTTCTGTTGGAGAAAAAGCTCACCTCACCATTGGATTAAATTGCCTAATAAATCTGTCTATGTATACTCAACTATTCAATTCTTCTCAATAAACATTGACTGACTGCTTAAGTTTGCACCCAGTAGGTAACAATTAGCATTTTATTGTATACAGTTAGCATATAGAAAATATTAGCAAGTGAATCTTATAGCAACAAATATTTTATTTCTTTCACAATCTATAAATTAAAATGAATCTGAAAAGCAAAAACTCTTTATTGAATCATTATAAATCAGTTTAAAAAAGCAGCAGCTGTTCGCTTATTATTTTTTACTAAGGATACTTAAGTATAATAAGGGCATCATTGTTAAGCATGGCAGTAAAAAAGGTAAGACTTTTAGCAACAATTTAACAGCTAAAATGACACAAATAATTCAATTGATTTTGAAAATCAATTGAATTTTCTATACATATATAGATTTTGAAAAAAAAAAAAAACATCCGAACTTTCAAATCATACCGAACAAAAACCGAAACAATGAAATATACAGTAAAGGCAAATCATTGCTAATAAATACAATTTAGGTGAGCATAATAAAAACTAATAAATTTCTTCTATTTTTTCCTTTATTTTTTATTATTACAAAAATGCTATAGAGTATTATAAAAATTTTAAACAAGAATACAAAAAAAAATCAAGTATAAAAGCGTAAATTAAAGAATAACACTACAACAATCAAAAATCAATTTGAAAATTTTGAAAGGACTTGAATGCAGTGACATTCTTCGCATATTAACTCAAAAATTGTTTCGATTATTGTCATTATTGTAAATTTCTTTTTTTTGAAGATGCATTCAAACATATGTATAGATACTCCTCATATGCTTGAATGTCCTTTTGTGTGACGCTTTTGTGAAAGAACCAAATGTTTTCTGGTGTGTCCAATTCACTTTCGACTATTATTAAAAGTTCTTTTGAGTGTATTTTAGTAGCGATTTCTCTTGTTCAATGATTATTTTATTTTTGCTTTTGTTACAAAAGTCTACAAAAATCATAAACAATTACGCAGCAGGCTGATTTTAATTACAAACTCATCCTTAAACTATTGCACTCACACTTAAGTATCCTTGTTATTATCCTTTGAGTGTGACGACTTCGCAATATGCTACGCTTTGGATTTTTGAACAATTTATAGTGTGTTTGTCACTGCTATGCTAGGTTTGTCTTCCTTCCAAATTCAATTCAATTCATTTTGATATAATTAATGTTATATCCTTGACTAAGTGTGTAGCTTATTGTCCTTATTGCCTTCACAGCACACAATAAAAAAGTATTCATACTTTTTCACGCTGCATACAAAGTGAGCGCAATTATTTCAGTTTTTAAGAATTTTCCAATTCAGAAATTTCATTGAATGAAAATTAATTTCCATTCTTCATTTTCTTTTTAAATATTTCAAAGAATTTCTTTACTCTAGCGATTATTTTTTTTGTTATCTCTAACTTGTACTTGGAGTAACTAATTGCTTAGAAAATGATTTCAAAATGCCTGAAGAATGAACTTTTTGTTTAGTTATTAGAATAGCCCTTATATGGTTTTTATTTAATTTTCTATATTCTTTCTATAGTTTATTTTCTTTCAATAAATCACCAAGGTTCATAAATTGGTTGTGGTTACATAAATTGGACATGAAACCCTCTTCGTTTGTCAAATATTGATTAAAATTCGGTAAAAAGCTCGTGTCTTCGAGTGTATATCAAAGCCATAGGTAAAAATGTCTCTAAATTTTAAGATTCGAACTTGAGATCATGTTTTTCTATTGGAGTTATATATATATAAAATTGTGGGGAAAAATTATTTTTTGTTTATTTCAAAAAAATCTAAAACATTATTAGAATATAATTTTTTTGTATTAATGTGCTCTGCAAATTTATTGGTCGTAATAGTAGCTATAACTTTGCCGAAGACAGTAGTGTGATATTCAAAACGGTTTTAGACCTTTAAGACCTACGAACCCGACTGAAATCAGCAAAATTCAAAGACGGATTTCTTCTAAACTAAAGCCAATCCAGCCAAAGGGCCGATGGATCTGAACTCAGTATACCCATACGAAAGTCACTCCCTAGGTGCCCCGTTGTCTCAATTTAATAAGAAATTTTTTTTATGAATCTCCAAAAGTGGTTATTAACCACACCCACCATTCATACAAGGTGAGTCAGTATTTTTACTACAGGGTGTTTAAAATACAAGGAGTCTAACAAAAGTTCCCTAATTTATTAGTTTTTGAAAAATCCAAAGCTGATAGTTTTGCAATAATAATACGATATTTCCTTGTGAAACCTGATCGAAATTTTAAGCCGATGATATAAATGAGGATAAAATTAACGAATATCCAAGATTGGCAAAAAAGATCGTTGATGAACTCGGCTTGATAGCCATGACTGTATTACGAGGCTTTCACAAACTTTAAATGACGATCAAAAATAGGGAAGTGTATGTTTTGTCCAATATTTACTTAGTAAATTTAGAAACGGAGAGTCTAGGTTGATTCTATAAGTACAGTCTGAAACCCAAACAGCAATCCATGATATAGAGCCTAAAACGTACAAATTCATAAATTATAGCAAGACAACAAATATGAGCAAGAAAAGTGATCAAAGCTGGGCAATAATAATAACTTCAGAAATCGAATTCCTCTTAAATTCGAATTCCTTGCAAATGTGATTGGTAACACAGTGCAACAGACATTTTTGGTCCTCAACGGAACCTATTTCAAATGGAAGTATTAAGCCCAATTTCACAGTGCTTATTTAAATTGCAATTAACACTTAATTTTTGAAATTCGTTTTCATAGTTCGAAATTAATTTCAATTCAATTTATATTGGGCATTTAAATAAATCACACGCAACCCTGCAGAGAAAAAATGAAAACAGCTGATTATGAAATTTAAAATAAAAAGAGTGTATAAAAAATAAAGATGAAAATCGTGGAAAAGGACACCCGCGTTATTTTCGACCAAATCGAAGAAAAATTTGATTTCTTCTGCAGAAAGTTTTTTCGTCCATGACGTCAAATTATCTATTTAAAGTTTTTTGTTAATACTGTTTGAAGCTCCGCCAAAGAATTTATTCCATTTTTGTTTATGATGATATCCCGAATTAAGTGATTTGATACAAAAATATTCTACGCAACAAAACACTATCTAAATTGAGGGAAAAAACTCCAAAAGCAAAATATTCTTGAGAAAAATGTTTTCAACATCAATCGGGTAGCTCGAGATATGAAATATGGGGTATGGTACTATTTTTTTTGAAGATGCAAATCAAAACGATGCTAGTGGAAATAATATGAATCGAAATATTACTGTATTAACATTGATGTAACGTCAACCAACTTCATAAAGCAGTGGAAGAGAAGTGGCAGTGCTGCCACTCATATTTAATATTTAATTGCAGGAATTGTGAAAACCGATTGAAGTTAAATCACATTTACTTTTGAATTTACGTTTAACTTAAATTCAATTCAAATTTATACTGTGAAATTGAGCCTTGGTGTAGTAATACTATAACCAGGTTTTGGTAAATCTCATTACAATACCATCAAATGATATAAAAAATCACTTGTAAATCTACATTTAAGATGAATCTTGTCTTCAAAAACCCACACTAAAATTTTTCGATGAATATTTTAACCCATTACTCCTACCTATATGAGTCTTTTTAACCTTTTTTTTAAGAAATTCCACAAAAGCCCCCTTTAAAAGTGTGTTCAAGGGTTAAAGTGTTCCAACACAAAAATTTCACTAGGAGCCACTAAAAGCAAGAAGCACCTAAGGGTTAAAAGTAAGGAGTAAAACTTAACTTTGTTTTTTTGTGTGGTCAAATGATAAGTTATATGTCTACTAAAACTCAGAATCTTCATGTTAAGTATTTCATACAAAGAGAAAACATGAAAGAGCCCACTTTGAAGTATTTTTAAGTGTTTTCCAAAGAAAAATCTTGTGTAGAACTTCCTATTTAAAAGAAACCATAACTAATTAAAAACACACGCCTAACTTCAACACAAGCCGAACTCTGACCTAATGTATGGCTCCATTCATTTTGATGATGGTCGGCGATATCAAATGGTACGTGTTGTGAGCTACTCACATCTTTATTGTTTTAGGCTTTTGTTTAAAAAATGTTTACATTTTTTATTATAGCCTGAGGTTCATCCATAGAGCTGTTTGTTATATGTATATGGGCAACACTTTTGCCATGCTTAAAAAATAAAATAAATAAAAGATTTAGAAGAAACTGCTTTTCAAAACCAGTAAGCTATTAGTTTACCAATGATGAACTTGTTCTTAGAAATAACTTGAAAATTTCCAGAAATACATGGGCGGCATTTCTTGGTGTAATTTTATAACGTAAATTAAATGATAAAATGCGATTTGAAATAGGAAACTTACGAACAACGAAAGCGATTATTATTTAGTAAAAGCAAAACCACTTCTTTAGCTAAATATGTATGTTAGGTAGTAATATGGTTAGTAGTTAATCTGACACTCTGAAGGATACTTTCTTCATATAAACTGTAATTCACCTAGTTCATTTGATGAATAGTAGTTCTACGAAGTTGTAGTTAACTTTTCTGGAATGAACCGGGTACTCATAAAGTAAATGAGACTGTTCAACAGTTTTTTTGTATTCCCAATCAGGGTATATTGAAATGTACAGAAATCAGCATGTCCGTTTCATTCAAAACGCAAAAAATTCGTGTAAAATTCTATCGTATCCAAAAAAAAATAAGAAAAGTAGAGACATAAAATCACCTTCGAATGAAGTGTAAAACATTGTTTAAAGTTTAACACATACAAGCAAACCAAATTGTTAACACTAAAATAAACAAGATCAGTCAAGATCAGAATACTCGATCAACTAAAACAATTTGAAACAGAAGAGATGCAAAAATTTTACGGCTAAGCAGCTGCAATACTGGAATTAAATAAACAAAAGGATATTTTAAGGACTCATACTAGAAAATCAAAGAAACCATGCTGATCTCTAGCCGTTAACAACAAAAAATCAGTTCATTCAAAAATATTAAGCAGAAAAACTATGAATTGATAAAAAGGAAAATTTGTTACAGCAACACGCAATGAACAAAAAGCAAGACAAAAACCAAACAAAAAAACTGTAAGCAGAAAGACTAACAAGGATATGCAATAATAATAAAAAAAGTCGTATTGTTTGCATTTGAACTTCAAAAAAAAATATCTACACTTCAGTGTCTCTGTGAAGGTCCTAAGAAATTACAAAATTGGCGTATTGAAGCATAGCTCCTCAATATCGCATTAAACAATTGCCATGCAGGATATTAATTGCACTTCAATGTCATATAAAATTGTTGCTTTAAGGCCATTTATGCTTATAACAATTGAAAAGCAAGGCAGCACAGGAAATGATTTGCAAGAGGCGGCCGCCTACAAGGAACGTCCTGTTGCGGCATGTCGTTAAGCTTGACCCATTCAATTTTCATATTTTATTGTTATATGTAAATGCTTGCAATAAATGTAGAAATTATATACATTTAAGATGATCTTTTTACAGCATTATCCTTTTTTTCTCCAAAGGACATATGCAACACAACTTGAAATTGATTTTCGAAAATTGAATTCATTGAATAGCTTGAATGATTAACTACTTTTGAAAGTGGCAAACAGGAAGTACTTTCATAAATTTTGAGTATCACACTCAAACTGAAGTATAACAATCTTTTATTAGCCACAGTAAATTCTAAGGATATCCTTAATAAAGAATATACAAGTATGTAGTACATAATTGTTCATGTGTAATAGTAAACAGGGTGTTCATTTTGATTTTGAAGAAGTTACTTGATTGAAAAACACCTTCCTAGTAAACTGTTTGAAAGGAATATGGTGGTAATTTTGTACCTATATTCATAGCCAAGAGGAATTAGCTGGAAATGAGTTGGCATGTTAATGTGGAGGAAATTCCCTGTTGCAATACGTTAGTAATTTAAAAAAGTGCAATGATTGATAATTGGGGAAATGAAAAACTCAAAATATAATACTAACTTTCGCGAAAAAAATTATATTTTCAATGGAATCACAGAAAGAAAAATTAAATTTAAAATCATACAGAAAATTAGAATGCAATGTTGCAATCAAATCAAAATGTTTTGGAATTGAAAAATATTAATTTAGACAATTTATTTGAAATTCAATAATAAAAGTATTAAATTTAATTATTCAATTAGCTCATAGTGAAGAGAAATAAAAAAATACTATTCACAGTCATTTATTTGAAAAAAGATTTTAAATTTTCAATCAAATCACAGTGATAAAAAACTAAAAATTCGTAATTTTTAATTAAATCTCATTGATTGGGAATTAAAAAATATCAATCGAAATGTTTTATATAGAAAATATAAAATTTATATTTTTCAACCAAGTCAGAAAGATTCATAATTGCAAAAGATTTCTGTCATTCCATCAATATATCAATCGTAATCATTTATACACTAACTTTCCCAAAGGTCGCCAAATACGAAGTACACCGAAAAAAGATAAGAAAAATATCAATATTGATATAACTGTAACATCCTTATGATAAAATTTAGATTTTTGATATTCAAACTGTAAAATTAAAATGATTTTAATATAAATTTAACAGAAATAATGTAAATTTGATACGATTTAAATGTTATTTCATGATATTAAAAGTGCATACTCATTATGACTTAAATATAATTTCATGATAGTTTTTTAGGAGACTATGAAAATTAAATCTAGAGGTTAATTTTCAAAGTCATGACTTAAGTTCATGTAAATTTCGTTGTTTGAAGTTATATATAAACAGGTTAATGAACAAATGTAGTCATCACAACAACAATGTATATAGAGACGGGCAAATCAGACGGCCGTTTCGGAATCCGCCACAATTCCTCATCAGTGATCTTAGTGGTAGTTCTTAATCTTTCAATATCAATCAATATCAATATAAGCTACTAATATTTGAAATCATAACCCAGAATTATGGATTTGATTCCAAATATCTTCACTGAATAGAGATATTGAAAGAAACTACCACTACCGTTCTATACACTTATGTTGTTGTTTTTTTCCCATTGTAACTAGTCTGCATAACAGTTCGTTATTTGAAAGTCTAGTACATGGGAGAGTGTGTGTGTTTGTGAGAAAATGATTCTAGCTGTCATTTTTTCTGAACGGTCCCCATTCGATCAGTTCATGATAGTTTTTTAGGAGACTATGAAAATTAAATCTAGAGGTTAATTTTCAAAGTCATGACTTAAGTTCATGTAAATTTCGTTATTTGAAGTTATAAATAAACAGGTTAATGAACAAATGTAGTCATCACAACAACAATGTATATAGAGACGGGCAAATCAGACGGCCGTTTCGAAACGAAAAATGTAAATTATGATACGAAAAATGTAAATTCAACATGACTTTAATGCTTAAATTTTCACTATTTTGGGACACGAAATCCATTTTTGCAACCAATACAATAAATAAAGAAAAAAAACGCAAAAATTACCGCCACAGAAAACAACCGATAGACACCAAACAGAACAAAGAACTTAGCTGATGAAACTTCAATTATTTTATTTTTTTTTTCAAAATTGCGCATTTAATATCAAAATCAAATGACTAATTAATAAACGGTTTTTATTTCAGTGTGGTTTTATTTAGAATTTAACTGAGATGAAAAATCATTCTCGAATTTGGGGGGAGGAGGCTTGTATAACATAAAAAAAATATTCCGGTAAAAGCGGGGACTTCATCCATAAATTGAATTCTAGTTATACAAATCCATTATCATAGTCGAATTCTAACATATGTTCCTAAAATATGGGCCTATCTTACCCCACAAAGATTACCTAATACCCAAATTAACCCTATAGAAGCCCAGCAATAAAAAATATAAGGATTGGTTGATTTTAATGCATAAAACTCGGATATGAAGTCGAAAATTGTATTGAAGTCTTTATTTTTGCTCAAGGTGAGAAAATAGGTGGTAGATTAAAAAGCTTGTAGTCCCGATAAATGTAAAAGTAAAAATGTTTTATATATTCAAATTTCATAAATGTAAACTATAATCAATTCCCTACTCCTTAATAGTTTTTCAACTTCAAGAAACAACTATAATTATTTTTTATTAACAATTAAAATTATCGTAAATAATTTTAATATAACCCAAAATAATTTTTTTCCGTTAATTGCTCGAAATCTGACTTCCAACTGGCGATAAAATCAAAACGAAACAACACTCAGATTACTGAAGACACGCAACGTGTAGCTCCAGTATTCCTCTATCGACTGAGCAGCATGAATTTACATAAAAAAAAAACATTTAAACGTATTTTCAATTATATTAAGCGGTTGCTCGTCTAGAGACGGTCCTACCTACTATAGGGTTAAACTTCACTGAAGGCTTCGACACTGTTTTCTTCAACATGAGCAGATTGGAAAAAAATGGTGTATAAACTAGCTATAGAACCTAACACTGACGGGTCCAAAATGGACTGCGGATCATTGAGAAAGTCTACTCAAAACATCTCAATATTGTTGAATCATTTCAACTACCGGACGAAGCCTGTGTTTTCCAGTCCAGGCAATAACCGAAATCTTCAAGCCATTGATCATCACAGACAACAAAACGGTTATTAAAACTCTTGTCTAGGACTTGATATCCACTTAATTGGTTGATCAATATAGAGAGTTTTCCGGCATTTTAATAGATTTGGAATTGACCTAATCTGGGACCCAGATCATTGAAGGAACATTGCATTGAAAGGACCTATAAATAAACGAGCGAAAAAATTAAGTTGCACTCTCCCGCTTTTTCATCCTTGCAGACACTTAATGGTAAAAATTCTCCATTCATGCTTCAACTAAGAAAACATGGCCAAAATATGAGCGAAAAAGAACCAGGTACATACACTGGCGGTCACAAAAACCGCACCACCCACCAATTTCAAGAAAATTTTTTAAAATGGGACCTAAACCTTTTGTCTTAGTGAATGTAATTTTTTTTTTTCGGGAACAAAATGAAGAAAAGTGCAAAAGAGCATCATACATACACTTTTTGATTAAATCAAAAATATGGAAGAAATTTCACGTTTTTGAGGGTATTAGACAAAAGTATGCAAAAATAAAACTATTTGTTACAAACTAGGATTAATTCGTTTCATATTAGAGTCACAAGCAAAATTGTTTAGTTTGATGGTGTCCCTCTCTTAGCTTTTATTATGTCCGTTATCTTGAATGGCATGGAGTCGACAAACACTTTTAGGATATCATTCATTTTTTTTTAATACCAAACTTTTTTCAGAACTCAAACAAGGAGTTTTTTATTCTTTGGAATGTTTTGAGAAATTTTCCGTTTCATTATACGACAGAGGTGCTCTATCGGACTTAAATCCGGCGAGCTACCTGATCTTTCCAGCTAGTAAATATTAAACGCCATCGTAAACATTTTGAATCTACAAACAAATAAGAATCAATAATCTAACTTTTTACTATTTCTAAAGTTATCAAACATTTGATATTAATTACTAACTAAACCTTGCCAATTTGGCGCGATGATATGCCGCATAAGCGACCCCGGATATAGTAGGGGAAACCCATCCAAACTTCTGACTTTATGGGAATCGGACTTTTTTCAGTACACAATTAACCTTGTATTCCTCTATATCTGAGCGACGCACGTACCGAAGATTAAATGCTCATAGCAAATTGAGTTTGATTTGTCCGATCATAAAACTTTTCTAGAGTCTTTCAGAGTGAAATGGCTGTAGTTTTTAGTCCATGGCAGGCGATTTGTTTTCATCCATTTCGTCAACAACGACTTTTTAGCTGATCATCTCCCATATAGACCGAACTTTCGTTTCTTTCTTTCTAACAGCAGTCGAATGTAAGTATCAGATTTCTTTAGGTCTTTAACTTTATGACACTCCTTGATATCTAAGAACAAAAATTTCAACGTTTTGGTGGCGCGACAATTGTTCATACTTTGCAGTTGATTTTGGCAATTTTTCAAAAATTCTTCTTTTCGCCAAACAAGCGCAATAAAAAATGGTACATTCCGCTTAAATATATTCTTAAAACTTGTACAAGAGAATCTTCTTTACAAAGGAAGGCAAATTTGGGCCAAGTTAGGAAATATTACCGAAATTGGTGCGGTTTTCATGACCGCCAGTGTACTTGTCTATATCTATTCTGACGTAGACAGACTAACTTCAGTACTGGAAAAATATTAAACAAGAGGGAAGCATGTGGACAGTCTTTGTTTCCCTCACAACACCATTTGTCATTGCCCAGCTCTTGCCATGATCACACCGGACACATTCCATGAACTCTTTCTAAATAGCACAACCGAGATTTCCAGATTTGTGATTAGGAAGCTTTTGAAATTTGTCAATGTCACGGAGTGGCTCTAGACAAAAAACATACACTGACAAACTATAGATATAGCACCAAAACGACACTGAAGCGCTAATTTGACTCCCACAGTAGAGAAATTAGCCACGTTACCCACCTAATCATTTGTATACAACAGTTTACACTATTCAATAAAGTAACAGAAGTTATTCCTAAAGATCCAAAGCTTCATTCAGTTTGAATTCATACATATGTATGTATGCGTATAAAAAACAAGAGAGAGAAGTATATTAAGGAAATTCTTATCCTTAGATGTGAACAGAACCCGTTGTATTAAATTCCTCATCAGCGATTCGTAATTTCCTAATAAAAAAAGACAAATTTACTAAACTCAATCATTCTATTGTGGTTTCATTTAAAAATATGTACACTTTAGACAAACTATCCTTACAATAACATTAAAATTGTAATTAAGGACATTTTCTAAGAACGGTCGTACATTTAATTTCCACATATTCAATTAATCTTTTTGATAGAATCTTAAACTTATACATTCACTTTTAGTTACATAGAAAAACAAAACTATCACAATCTCACAATCAGTGACAAAAAATGTTATAGTATAAAATAATGTTCTTTATTTTCATAAGATTATCTTTCAAAAATATTGCTTAATTTCATTACTGACAAATAGTAAAACACCGTTTCCCTTTATAGGAAATATACCTAAATATATATATATTATCAAGATAGTCGACACTCGTCCTCATGCCTGCAATAGCACAATACTTTAAAGATCGTATGAAATGATTATTTTTCTTAGACAAAAATAAATAAATATTTTACTCTTTTCTACAAACATTGAAATACTCGTATATTTTGTTCAACAAAATGCAAGTGTAAATATTTATAGGAGCCGATAACGCTGCGGGTAAAGTAGCTGCTGCCAGACGCTATCGCATGAAACTTCAACTTGTTTATTATCCTTGTCGAGGATCTGTGATCCTTGCGGCGACATTGACGGTCGCTGGAGACGAGCTGAGGCGAGACAATGTAATTTTTCAATATAAACAAATCATGATAACAAGTGTTAGTTTTATTATTCTATATTATTTTTCTTAAAAAAATATTTACACAGTCAAGATTTATTTTTATTAGCTTACGACGTGCGTGTTAGGGTAAAAGATCCTTTTTGAAACTATATTTTTTTTTTTAGATTTATATTTTTTTGTAGATAGAGATACTTATATGAAGAAATTATTGATTGTGATTATTTATATATGATTTTTGGAAAAATTTCTACCACTGTGGTGTGGTTGACAAGTGCCCGCATACTCATGTGACAGACAGGTTCTAAGTGCTGATTTGTGGCGATCCTGCTGAGTTTGTTGAGAGATTTCAAACTCTGAAAAAAATCTAAAATAATCAAAATACATCAAACGCCAATTCTCAAACTATTAGTTTAGAGATAGTATCCTTCTCCAGATACTTTTTTAGACTTTCATATCATATTTAAATCTGGAGTATTTTTTTACTAGCAATTCTAGAATTCTAAGGTATTTTTGTGTATTTTTATTATCATTTGCAAGTACTTTATGTTAGTTTTATACCTTCCACATTTCATTTACCATTAACTTTATCTACAAGGATTAATCTCATTTTTGTCATACATTTTCATATAATATTGACAATTGTATGTCAAAATAAATACAATTGTTGAAGCATTTTAATGTACACATATCTCGAAATCTCGTTTATCATATATACCTGATCTTAAGCTGGAATAATCGCAATTCTGTAAAGATTCTGATGAAATGCTATTCGTTTTCGATGGCAGGACAAGCAAGATTTAGATAGCAATCAATATTCAGACGAATAAACAATTCTATTTAGAAGTATGTCTCATCAGTCTTAAGTATTTTTTTTAGATTCTTATCAGATTTTTTGATGAAATGTTTCAGTTTTTCAGATGTCCTTTTTGTATTAGTGGGCAAGAGTAGGATTTAGATTGCAATCAATATTTAGTAAACAAACAGTATATGCGAAAAGTAGGCAAGTATGAGCTTAAGTAGCAGTATTTTTAAATTCTTCTTTCTTAGATTTTTATCAACATATTTTAATACTTTCATTTCAGTTTCCTTTTTTACAGTTTCAAATTACTTGATTTTTTTATCTTGAAAGATTCACATCTGCCCTGATAAGTATTCCATTCTCTTCTAAACTTATTGTCAAACATATCTAAATGAATTCTCATTTGTCTAAATTAATGGGAAAAGGTTATTGTTTTTTGTTAATTCCCTTTTTTGTAGACCATTGTGATTAGGTTCTATGTAGTTGAGATCGGTTATCGATTACTATTAAAATATTTTGAAATTTTTTATTGGAATTTAATATTACTTTGCTCGTTTTTTGAGTAATTTCAACCAACTACGCCGATATGTTTACCCACCCCTTCTTCTCCAGTTTGGTTAACTACAAATGGGGGGACTTGAAAGTTGTGACAACTGGCTATCAAAGGTTTGGTGCTACCAATTTCACTGATTCCTGGCAAGGTATTAATTGTGGTGATTTCTATATTCAAGTTGGACGCAACGTACTTCAAGATGGAGTTGAATCTGCCAACAGAACAATCGATTTTTGGTTCAACCAGATGAAAATAGTTGTATACACTCCAGCTGCCAAAGAATAAACCTTTCAATCCATAGCAAAAAACTGTAACAAATTAAGTTATTCGATTCGCATTATTTTTTCATAATGACAATAATAACATCAGACATCAGTCGGTTTTTGTTTGAATAAAAAGCAAAAACGTTTAACTCCTGCTAAATTCTATCCGCACAAACGTGCTGTTGGGCTTTGAAATATTAAATAATATCAGGGAATTATGGGGAACACGATACGCTTATTAAGAAAAAAAATTCTGTGTAATATTCGAAATATAAATAACAAAAGTTAGAAGGAAAATCATTTTTTTTTTTGTCGCACCACAAACGTATTTCACTGACCCCTGAAAGTATGCTTTATTTTTCTGTAAGATTTTCTATGGCGTGATACTTTACTCTTACTTGTTGAATTTCTTTACCTACTTTGCTCTTTCAAAAATAATTGCATATTTTAAGGGTTGCTATTATGCCTCCTATTACCATAACTGCCAAGCGATTTATATAACAAAGTAAATATAAAATTGAAGAGCAAAAGATAAAAAATTCGACGATTATTTAAAATTTCTCAAAAGTAAAAAATAATTATAAATGTGTACATATTTTAATATATAAAAGAAAAAGGATCAAGATTACGATCTCTGCAGTGATCTTTCAAGCTCTTTAAGATTTTCAAGGAACCTGTAGCATTTATATAGAAAAAATTACAATAATAAGGAATTGCTAAAAAGTAATACTTTGTTATTTTAGTGTTTGCTTATAAAAACATGCACAAGCATACAAATTAGATGTTTAAGAGATATAAAAATCCCAAAAGTAGAACCTCAAAGAAAAAAAAAACACTCACAACATTTCGTTTGTTATTTTAAAGAATTATATTTCATTCTTTGAAATACTTATGTGCCTATGCATGAAATACAAATAAGCGTAATTCAAGCATAAATCCTCGAAGATGAATTGCAATGAGAATTATTGGAAATAGGAAGAGTATGAAAGAAAGAAAGATCCTACGGTTGGAATGGTCAACCAATGTGACATGGTTGATTTGGTTTGATGCATTGGTGTTTTTGGGTTTCTTTATTTTCAGATATGCATAGAGGGCGTAATATTGGGTGATGTGTAAGTACTATATGGCATTATAAATACACTTTGCTGGTGGTAGCAAATAAAGATTCTTTACTTATGCATTAATGAATGCATTCATTAGAGCGTGTATATTTTTTTTCACTTTTTATGTGCATCAATTGAATTTTTAAAATTTTCATTTATGAGTTTGTTATTTTTTTTTTTTTTCAAAAGAAAGGAACAAATTTATGTATACAGGCATGACAAAAGTTATGAGGTAAAATAACACCATTTTGTTTGCTGAAATAACATAATTTTAATGAGTTACGAATTTATAGTCATTGTTTGATATTTTAATGATTTTAAATATTTTTTTTTTTGTTACTTAAATCAATTTTATGGCATATATACAATGTATTCAAAACTTGGGACTTATGTAAAGGTTCTCCAAAATAGATTTTGTGCACTAGAGATCATATTTAATATTAAACCAAAGTTGTTGATGGTATGAAAAATTTCCGTAGATATCGTGAACCAGTCTAAGTCTAGAAACTGTTGTCTTGGATTTGGCTCACACATGTTATCGGATGATAAAATAATAAGAAATGAATGTGAATGGATTGAATGGTAAAAAAAATAGAAGGGGGTATGAGGACATATGATTTTCATGAAAAATTCTCCATAATATTAAATTTCACCTTTATAGGAGTCTCTTTTCGATTTTGTACATAATTTCTTAAATTTTTAACTCTTCTGAACTGCACCATAAAGACTGCGCCGAATAAAATTGTCTGTTACATTTCTTCCTATACTTTGCTACTGAAAGATTCAAATTCAAAAATTTGATAAGATACAAATTGCTTATATTCAATTAAAATATATTTAAATACACAAAAATGGAAAGCGAGCTGGTATCAAAATTATATCAAAATTGCCAAAGAAATAAGGACTAACCCTAAAACCATATCTCGCGTTATTTAACGCTTGAAGAAAGAACTGTATATTGATCGGAAGAAGGTTCTGGTAAAAAGAAAGGGGGAACATGATTGTGAGAAGGTAAAGAATGTGGTGACCATTCTGAAGAAAAACCCAAGCATATCGGGAAGGGAATTGGCTAGGAAGGCTGATCGCTCAGAAGCTTTCATGCGTAGGACTAAGAAGAAAGCTGGGCAGAAGACATACAAGGTGCAAAAAGTTCCGAATAGAAACGCCGTCAAGAATGAAACCGCACAACAACGAGCTAAAAAGCTAAAACAAGATTTTATTAAGAAATTCGAATGCTGCATAACAGATGACAAGAGTTACGTTTTAGCTGACTTTTCCCAGCTTCCTGAGCAGGAATTTTACACAGCCAATTCTCGGGGAAATGTCGCAGAAAAATTCAAAGCCCAAAAAATTTACAAAATTCCAAAGAAATTGGCAGGCAATTTGCAGTTGTGACAAAAAGAGCAGCTCATTCGTGACATCGGATACAATCAAAAGGCGAAACATATGTGAAAAAATGCTTGCAAAAGATTATTTACTTTTTTTTGGCTTGACCTCGCTTCATATTCTGAAAAATTAGAGCTTTTTGTTGAAAATAATTCTTGGTTTCTCATTTTTTTTTCAAATCTAAAAATAATTTTCAAATTAAAATACTTTAGTTTATAAAAATCGGACTACTGGTTAAAAAGATTTCATCATTTTTGTAGCGAACAATTTTATACGGCGCAGTTTCAATTTTTGAAATTCTATTTAAAAATCGAAAAGACACTCCCATCAAGATGTTATTTTGAAAATAGTACATGCCTCTTTCACTCTTATTAACTCCCTTTTGTCTCTTTTTACAAATTTAATCGCTTCTAGAGCGCTATTTGGTATTGGAAAAATTTTACATTATTTTGCAAAAAGTTTTGCTTTTTATTGCCTTTCAAATAAATCTAAATTTGCAAAGATCCGATAGTGTATATTATTTTTAATAAATTTTTAAACTTTTTAAATTCTAAGCCATGGCGAAACTTAAAAAAAAAAATTGGTTGTGTATTAACGAACAGAAGGTAGAAGTGAAACTTCTTGTGAACTAAACGAAACACAAGCAAATTAAATTTTTCAATTGCTAAATTTTTTACTTCATTGGCTTGTGTTTTTTTATTTCATTTGCTTGTTATTAGCTTGTGCTTCGTTTAGTTCACAAGAAGTTTCACTTCTGCCTTCTGTTCGTTAATACACAACCAATTTTTTTTTGGATTAATGCTAGAACAAAAATTGCAACTCTGTACCGGTAATGTCGATGACAATTGTAGCGAACTCTTTTTGTGTGCGACATCTTCATGTAATTCCTTGAGCATTTGCGCCATCTGTATGTGAAATGTATAACTGTCATAAACTTTAAGATGGCGACGCTACACATTGTTCTTTCTGCCATAGACGTGTGTGTGTGTAATTAATATGTTATATTGAATTAAAACTATTTATGAATCGTTTATTATATAGTTTGCTCGTGAATTCAGTTACGGAATATTGATATTTAGCCCCTCATGCACATTGCTCGACAAAATTATGTCGCATTGCAAACTTACGCGCGACGTCACATCCGGTTGGTTTTACTTTAGGACAAAAGAAAAGAAGTTTCACTTCAAAAAGTTCTTGACTTGATTAACCTAGAAAATATGACAACAAAGTAACCTAGTAAGTTCTGTCTTGCGGACTAGCACTTCCTCTTTCAAAATCCAAAGTCACAACCCATGCCCAACAAGTTTCTTTTTGTCGCACAGTTTAACTAACATCTGTGTGACTTTTCCACATTTTATTTTTTTTGTTTATAATAAATCTCATCAAAGTATTAACTCAACTTTCTGTGAATTTTCTGCATTTATACATCTTTAAGAATATATCTTAGTGCTTAAAATATAATTAAGTATTTAAAATTTCCAAGAATTTTTCTTGTGTCAGCTTCGGCGCAGTAAAATTAGTAACTTCGGTACATTAAAATAAATAAGTCACTCTAACAATTTCTTCTTAGAATAATATTATTTTTACACATTTACATTCCCTCATAAATATTTTACAATTTTCATTAAAGAAACCTTTCTATACATCTCTAAGTGGTTTTATTACTTTCTCAAATGTACCTATACTATTAATCTATTCCTTCATTTATTGATTGAATATACTTTCTTAGCTATATTGATTCATACAATAATTTCAAAAAATTAAATAACCCGAACGATAATTGCTGCAATTTAATACAATTCCCAAAAATTAGAACAACAAAAGAATAGAAAATGAGCCATGAATTCATTTCATTTCAATCATACAATCAATCAAAAAGGATATGACGACACGCAAAAAGGATGTGCAGAAGATCTGTATCAGATCAAATAAACAAAACCAAAAAAAAAAAACAAAAAAAAACTCAAACTCAATCAAAATCACAAGAAAGCTAAAAAACAATAAAAATATTTACAAAATAGATATGGGGGAAAAACACTCACAGCAGGTATCGCATTACAAACGCATACACAATTAAATTGCGCGTTTCCATGAGGTAATATTTTGGGGATATGTATATAATAAACCAATACTCTTAGTGTTGGTTGTAATTGAAAGCGAATCCTGTCAATAGACGCCAAATGCAATTTACAACATATGTCGCTCTTGTTGCTGCTGCACGATTAAAATTGGCTCAAAGAACATGTCAATATGTGAGAGAAAGATTTATTGATGACGATCACGAAAAAAATAAATTTAATTTAGAAATTTTAGAAAAAAAAAATAAAAATGTGTCTATTGCTAATCCTTACCATGATTTTGTCCTTTTTTATATAATCTTGTGTATGTATAATTTCAAGACGTGAAAAGGATGAGGATATGCTATTACGCCAATTTTATTTTATTTTTATTTTTCTTGGTTTTTAAAAGCAAATGTAATTTGTATAGAAATAAATATATAGATGTGTCTGAATTTTTGATGAAAAGGATATCAATTTACAAAAGCTAGAAAAAGCTAAAGCTGATATTTTAATTGTGAAGAGAAATAATTTTGTTGTTGGCATAACTAGAAAAACTAGCAAGAAAAAAAAATAAAACAAATAATAATGTATTTAATTCATATGGGATTTTATTATAAAAAATATGGTCCCTGGACATAACGCCCACGGCCATAACGCCCAAACTTTTTGGGCGTTATGACCGCCCTAGAAATGGCCATAACGCCCAAAATAATTTTGGGCGCCTTGACCGCCCCGAAAAAGGTCGTAACACTAAAATTCCACTAAAATAACATTAAAATTTCAAAAGTAAAACGAAACCAAATTTTCATGTATTACAAAATGCAGCTTTATTTCAGGCTTTTTCACAAATTAGTTTTCTGAAATAAAAGTCTTCAATTTTTTTCGACATTAGTATGAAAGCGAATGGGTAAACCTATAAAAAAAACAAAAGGGAAAATATGCTCATAAAGAAAATGGGAATGGCATGGAAATGAGAGCCTCATCTGAAATATTTTTACAAAAATAGATCAAGATCTTGATTGGCCGCCGGCGAAAAATTTTTACAAAAATAAAGAAAAAATGAAAATATTTTAAGAAAATCTCGCGATATTCTTATTGGATTTGAATACTGAAGTATATAAATTGAATATGAAAGATATATAGAAATTTCGTTTATTTAGAAGTAATTTTTGCTTTAGGGCAGACTGCGTACTCCATATCCTGACGTTGGTCGGGATCAAGTCATACAAGTTTTTCCTCATTTTTTTTTCTATCGGCTCTATAATGAACGTTGCCTTGCAAAGTTCCAATGTCTGATTTCCCAAAAACTCTTTAAGTTAAGAAATCAAAATTCAATATATTTGAAGAAACTTTGGATTTGGGGTTTTTTAATGACAGAGAAATTAAAATCTTCTTAAGTTTTCATTTTAACCGCTAGTGAAATGAAGTATTCATTTTTTTTGGTAAAAAAAAGACTATTTAGTAAACTAGTCGGAAGCCACACTCACTAAATTGTGTTCTTTGAAAATATCTCATTAAAAACACTCTTGGTTTGCTTTATCCATATTCGGAAGACGTACATACATATTTATAGCTACGATTATTAACTATTAAAATTCCCCGCTAAAGTTTTAAATTACTCAATTTCCTCAAAGTAAATGTGGGACAAAAAAAAATGACAAGGTTAAAAATATTGACAAAATAATTGCACAACAGGATAACAATTTCATTGTCAATAGCAACATGATCTTTCAGAGTTTTTTTTTTTTATAAATTGGTTAATGCATTTGAGAACATAAAAAGCCTAATAAGATTTCATTTAAAGAAAATCTATAAATAAAGAAAAGGTACTGACAGTTTGGCGTGCCGCAATTATAGAAAGATCCAACAAAACACATGACATGAAAGGAAATTTTTTAAGAAAAACTCGAACTACTTACTTACTTACTATGTACTTTTGTATGTGTAGTTGAAATCAAAAGATCGGATTAAATATTTTGTAAGCAAATGCTCAAAATAATTACACAACAGCACGTAATAAAGTGTAACCATAATAAACAATAAACATCCCGAAACACATATATAAGCATTATACTTACCTTATTCTATAGATCTTTGTGTTAACACTAAACCAACTTTAAGGAGGCGACAACAAACCTATGTACATACATCCCCATGAACTGGATTTATATTTCAAACACTCAGCTCTATCACAAAATAATTGATGTCGATCAACAGAATGAAAAAATGAACAAATTAGCACAGTGAATTGTGCAGGAGGGAGTTTCTTTGATGGTGAGATTATTAACTATTCTTCTTTTCTAATTTTTGGCGCGAAATTACATAAATGTCTTTTTTTTTGTTTTTATTTATTGTATGTAGCTGTAGAAAAATTTGCGTCTATGGTCAAGAGCGTAAATCTCGTAGATTTAAATAAGTGACGGTCTGTATTTGTATTTTTTTTAAACGCACATAAAAAATAAAATAAAAAGCGGTAATAGGACAGCTTCTTTTTTTTTTTTGTAAACACGTTAATCGTATACGAATAAAAGAGCTTAACGCGTTTTTTACTAAAGTGCAAGTTTGTCCATCACTGATTTAGTCAAGCGCAAGAAAAAATCTTTGAGTTTTGAAGTTGTAATCGGTATCACTGATCTTAAAAACTTTTGACTAAGCTTTCATCACAGGATGTTAGATAAAATTCGTTTTCAAATTCCATTCTAAAACTTTAGATATTTATGCTCAACAGAAGTCTCTAAAGTTTAAAGTGTTTTCTTTCAGATGAAGAATACCACATTTTATAATTATGCAAGTTTTTACATTAAAGATTTAATTTAATTCTTTAAAAAATTGTTAGAGCTGAAGACCACAGCTTATTCCATTATTAAATTAAGGCTTAACTTTAAATAAAATTTTAGGTTATAACTAACAGTGCCAAATAAACAATTGCGAAAGTGCATTGCCGGCACACTTTAATTTAGTGCTGATTAAATGTCTGCAAACAATGTTATTATATTAACTTGCATGACTATTAGTTTAAAAAAAACTGCAAGCCAAATTCTAAAATATTGTTATAGAGGTTAGTATTGATTGTACCGTGACCTGTAAGATCTATTGTACGTCCCTCTTCTATATCTAGTCTAATCTGCCTAGAGTACCGCAACCAGTTCAGTCTTCCTTAGGAATTTGAGTACTGTGCCCGAATGATTTCTCTTCCGCATTGCAGAACCTACATATTAACCTTCCCTCAGTACCTATTTTACAGAGTTGGTCGCGAAGCCGTCAGAATGCCAGCTAATACATATCTATTTTTATTATAGTTACCTAGAAACACTTTGGATTGCCTTAATCCCGGAAAATTGGTGAAGAGTTCTTGCCTCTTTTTTATCTATTCCTGCCTGAGTACTTCCCTGATTACACTGTCTCCTTTTCCACAAAAAGGTTCAGGTCTCATGAATACGATCACTGCCCCCTTTGTAGCAAGCCAGTCTGTTTGTTTGATCCCTTCTATTGCTGCATGTCTAGGGACCCGACATAGAGCGACTTTATTGTTGTTTTTCATGAACCTTACAAGGTTTAGGAAACGGAGTCGACGGATTTGGAGATTGGGGCATTCACAGAGAAAATAGTGATGAATTCATGTTCTTCTTCGCAGCTTCTACTGTAGTTTGGTGCTACGACTCCAATTCTCAAGGCCATTCCGCCAATAGCACCAAAACCTCTGGGTACTTCAGCTAGAAATCGAGTTTGTTTTCTCTCTAAACAGAGAAAGTTCTGAGTTCTTTTCTTATCAAGAGAAGGCCATAAGCTTCGGGCTTGCCAGGATTTAGACTTGATTTCACGATTCCTATTGGTATATTTAATGACATCGGTTCATATTCAGGATCTCAGGCTGCTCCCATTCTCGCTAGTTCATCAGCTTTTTCGTTTCCTATATCCGGGAGCCCAGCTGAGTTTGATTTGATTTATTTCCTTAAGTGCGTTAAAGCAGGTACTTTGATTGCTGCTTGGCTGCCCACAAAGATAAGAATCTTTGAGGGCTCCAGGTTTCTTGTGATGATGCTTTGCGCAGCTTTATCGAGAGCGAGAATCTCTGTTTGAAAGGCATTACAGTAATCAGGAAGTGTATAAGACTCCATGATTTTTAGTGAATCGCAAAAAACTTCGAAACCAACACCCTTTTTCACTTTAGACCCATCAGTATAGAACTGAAGTTCGTTGCTGGTAATAGCCGCGTTATCTTTCCATTCCTGTCTGCTGGGTATGATGGTCAAGAAGTTACTTTCTACTATCACTTGTGGATACACTTGGAACATATCTCTTCCTTGCCGCCTTGGTGGCCAAGTGGTAAAGTGCTAGTCTAGAGTCCAAACGGTGTATATAAACCAAATTTGTCTGGATCAAAAGAAAATAATAAAAAAAAGGACAACAGTAAGTTACTATTATTCTGAATCGGTGTTGGAAAAATCCTCACTGGCTTGTGTAAAATCTTCATATTCAAATAATTTGGGTTGATCTAAGGTATCTGCAATATTGCCTATAATTCTGCAGTCCATCGTAATCGAGATACAAATTTTTCAGCTTCATCTATGAACAAAACCGGTTACTAAATTCCATTTGAAAACTTAGGAAATTATAATTTCTTTTCAGGAAAGTTTCAGGTCAATAAAGTAATTTTTTCATAGCATCAAACCAGAGTCTTAAAGTCAGAGCCGAATGCTCAGAAATTTAATGTCAGAGTCATGGAATTAGAGTCGTAAAGTTAGTGTTTTGAAGTAAAGTTAGGACCGTGGTGTTAAGTTCGAGAACTGTAGAGTCTTGAGGTTGGAATCAGAATCCTAGTATAGTGGATTTAGAGCCGGAAAGCCAGGGCCAACATGAAGTCGAACTCTGGAATAAAAGTAATCGAGCCAGAATCTTTGCTTTAGATTCCTAAACCTAGCATTATAAAATGAGGGTCTTTAAGGCAGAAGCATTGACTCTGAATCTTAAATAATAGTCTTTGAATCATAGTATTGGAATCAGAGTTGAAGGTTGAACCTTAAAGTCAAAGTCTTGAGGTTGGAGTCTCGATGCTAAAATTCTAAAATAAGAGTCATGGAGTCAGAGAATGGAGGCAGAATCTTATACTCATAATCAGATGTTAAAGTCATGGAATTAACGTTTTCAAGTCTGAGTCGTAAAGTCAAAGTCTTAAAGTTATTTCAGAGTCGTGGATTTAGAATTTAGAAAGATTTAAAAAGAACCTTAAAGTCAAAACAATAAAGTTAGTGTGTCAAATTCAGTCTTTAAATCGATGTATTCAAGGCAGAACCAGAAACTTGAAGCCAAAGTAGTAGAATCAGAGTCGTGGTGTTAGCGTACTGGAGTCATAATTTTGAAGTCGGAGTCCTGAATTTGGAATTTTTATATTAGAGTTGCAAAGTCAGAGTCTTAGAATTAGAGTATTAAAGTTAGGATCGTTGAGTTAATGTCTTCAAGACAAATTTCGAAGCTATAATGTTAAATTCAAAGTCAAAATCTACAATATTACTTTCTATGCTTCTCCTTTATTCTTGCTTCTCCTGTTTTCTTAGAAATCAATATCTCTAGAGAATTTCTAATAAAATCATTTTTTAATGCAGACACTGAGGTGACTGTGTAAATATTTATTTCTGCAAGATGAGAACAATGAAATAGAAAACATTTTATATGCTATTGAAATTTTGTCACATCACACATATACTGCAGCAGAGGTATTAGAAATAGAACATTATACATAATTTCCAATGCCATGCCCAATATATTTTCCCTCTTTCATTTGTCATTCTGCTAATCAACAAAGCTAACAGTTGTTTATGTCTTCGTTTTTTCTAGGGTATGCATTACTATTGAGAAAATATTTTACCAAAAACATTTGTAAACAAGGTTTAAAAAATATTTCTTTAAATTGTTTTGCGCCTTTGAAAAGACGACAACGACGACGACGATTCAGCTGAAAACAATATAAGCAGAAAATTGTATCAATAAAGAAAAAATAAGTAGGAGGAAGATGTCACAATGTCTCACGTGTTGTCACTGTCACCAGCTTATTAGAGGCTACAAATGTTTGTCCTTTGTTTGTTTGGTAGGAGATTGGTAGGAGATTTTGTTTTTCTTTATAGAAACATGATTTCTTTTTTTAATTTCGTGTCTTTTGGTACCCAAGGGAGTTATGGTGTTGGCACTATGGACTGGATTTTTTCTTTTAAAGGGAAATAATAATATCATTGCTAAGGATTTTAAAAGGCAATCACAGTGGGTTGAATTTATTGAATTAATGTTAAAAATAGCATTATTCTTAACCTTTAAAGTAAAGTTTATCAAAAAAATCATGAAACTTAATACTTTTTGGAATCGCTGAATCCGAATATGTAACAAAATCTCAAAATTCAAGATGGCTGTACAATATGGCGGACAAGTTTTTGCAAAATTATTATAATTCGTCTGAAATATGTTCTTCGGGGGTTTTCAGGGTCACTAAATCCAAATCTGTAAATAAATTTTAAAACCGACTCTTAGGTTCGAGTCATCACTTCTCTAAATATTATTAGGCTACTAATGTAAATACCGGTATATACTATTCTTGATTACATTTGTCCAGAAGTTGAACAATTGTGAACATCTATATATACTATCCACGGTTATAGTCGTTCAACATTTTCATTCTTAGCTGCTGTTCAAACGTTTGACTATTCATATCCACGTTTATTCTCGTTCAACGCTTTTATTCGTGGTTGTTCAATTGTTTTGGTGTTCATATCCAAACGCATCAAATTTTCTGGTATTTATTCCGACGCCAAGCCACACAATGGGGGAGCGGAGAAATTGGAGTAGTGGCGAATCTGAACCATAAGAAACAGATTCAGCCAATTGCGAGATAACAGATTTGGTCTTCTACAGACATTTTTCGTGATAGCAATTTTCACCCATCTATCACAAAGTTTCAGATTCGGATTCAGCGACCCCGAAAACCCCCGGAAAACAAGTTTCAGACGAATTAGAACAGAAATTCTTCCACCATATTGGATAAATCTTTTTGAATTTTGAAATTCAATTTACAGATTCGGATTCTGTGACCCCGAAAACCCGCGAAAAAAGTTTCAGACAAATTAAAATATTATTGCAAAAAAATGTCTGCCATATTGGATTCGCCATTTTGAATTTTGAAATTCAATTTACAGATTCGGATTCAGCGACCCCAAAAACTACCAAAAACAAGATTCAGGCGAAATAGAAAATTTTTTCAAAAATTTGTCCGGCATATTGGATCCGCCATTTTGAATTTTGAAATTCACTTTACAGATTCGGATTCAGTGACCCCAAAAACTTCCGAAAAACAAATTTCAGACGAGTTAAAACATTTTTTCAAAAATTCGTCCGCCATATTGGATAAACCATTTTGAATTCTTAAATTCAATTTACAGATTCGAATTCAGCTACCCGAAAAGTTCCCAAAAACAAGTCTCAAATGAAATAGATAATTTTTTCAAAAATTTGTCCGGCATATTGGATCCGCCATTTTGAATTTTGAAATTTTATTTACAAATTCGGATTCAGCGACCTCAAAAACCCTCGAAAAACAAGTTGCAGACGAATTAGAATATTTTTTCAGTCGTTTGTATTTACCGAATAGGTATTACTAAAAAATTTTAAATTTCGATTTAAAATTGCCGGCCTCCTAAAGGTTAAAAGCAATGAGCATCTTTAAATAAGCTACTGTATTGCAATTGTAGATTTAGATTTATTTGAGTAGTAACGAATACAAGCAGATTAAAAGAGGAGGTTTTGGGGATAAAACTCCCATTCTCCGATGAAAATCTCGCACAATTTGATCATTGGTCATGAATCCAATAAAAAATATTACAATCAGTAAAATTCGATTTTTTCCGGACACCACCTAAAAATATCAAAAAATGCAGTCCGGACTGCGATTGCATGCCCGTCACTGATCTGTGCGTTATGCAGATGCGCCCCTCAATCCTATCGGACGGGAGGAGTATTCTTTGAGATTAGTCGGAAAGAGATTTTTTGCCTTTATATAGTTCTGAGAAATTTCACTGTACCATTTATGGTACGCTGGTTGTTTTCGAGTTAGTTGAACAATTTTTAAGTATGTACTATACAATGATATTTAGTTTTATAAAAAACACTTGGTATTAAAAAAAAGAGTCTTTCAAACACAAGCGGATTCATATATTCCTTAAGAGGGAGTTTTAATTTTTTCGTCCCATTAAATTGTTTTTTACCTTACAACCAATGCTCAAAATATTTGAGATTTTAGTCGGTAAAAGGATTCGCTAGTGTTTTTGAACACTTCCACTTAGAATAACTACAAATACTGATATTATTTAAGCTTGAAAATTCTTCCATCCATCCATCTTGCTATTCATTTATATAAATTTTCCAGACCACTGTAAATGCAATCTTCAATCCAGAATCAGCACAATTAGCTTGACAGAAAAAAAAAATATTTTTTTTATTTTCGCCCAAAAACCATTCAGAGAAAATACTCTTGTACAATTGCCCATAAAATGCCCAAAGGCAATAAAAAGGCAGCGATCCATCTATATTTCCTTAACAATTTCATTTTTACATTATACATACTCTGCTGATCCTTTGTGATCATGATTATTTATGTCTGTATTCACGCGTTAGTAACTTCTACTGAAGATGTCCTTTCAATTGAATGCAAAGTATTCATCAAAACTAGACACAAAAGATTTTGAAATCTTTACAAAATTTTTATTTCATTTTTTTTTTTTTTTTGAATAGAATTTCTTTTCTTAGCGTAAAAATATAAATAGTAAATTTTAATATAATAATCTTTAATCTTTTAAATTGTTGAAGAGAAAATTGCAGCTCAAACGTGTCATCCTTTCTTGGCAAAATTAGAAAATGAGATCCTATAGCTTATGTTATTGAATGTTTTGTTACATGTTCAAGAAACTATTGTTTAAAAATTTTACCCCAAGGTTTTTGTTTTGTTGTTTCCACTTTTTTGGCCAAAAATACGTGGTCGTCTTGGGTTTATTTTCAACTACTGAATGCGCGTTTTTTTCTTCACAGTTCTGCTTGTTATGGAGGTATATATATATAAGCGTGCGCGTGTTTTGTACTTTATTGTATATGAGGATCGTCTTTTGTGGATTAAAATTTGTAAGGATCATGTTTGCCTAGTGGTAATTGTTATCAGTTGGCGTTTCTTTACAAAGATTTTTTTAATTTTCTATTTTATTTATAACATTATTTCTGAAGAAATTATATTTGTTTTTTTTTTTCTTATATTGAATGTGATTTTATTTCCAACATTTTTGACATCTTTTTAAAGCCAAAATTGATACATGTTGAAAAAAAGATATAAGCATTTGAAAATTAATTACACAATATGTATGTTATTATGTGTGTATAGTTATTATTAAAGTAGACTATTGTATTTGGAATGATACACAGTCAATTCAGATTTCCAAATGCAATTTAATTCAACAAAACGTACCGTTTCAGTTCCAGAAACGATACAGAAGTGCCGGATTTGTATCCAGAAATGAATCCGTTTCTGGATCCGGAAACAGTACAGCAAACGGATAAAAAGGAACATACAAAACGGAGACTTTTCCGTTGAAAATACGACAAGACGTATAGTTTACGGTCTGTATATTCTTATTAAAAATGTCTCTCTAATTAACTTTTTTATGTCTTGTAGTTCTTGTTGAAACCAGCTTGAATTTTGTTTTCACTTATCGTCGCCTGAAAATTGATTTGGCGTATGTGTATAAGTATTCCTATGCCTACACGCCAAATCAATTCTCAGGCGACGTTATGTCCAATTTTTCAATTACTTCAACCAAACCTTTTTTTAATCCATGGTGAACATACTGTCCTTCTTCCATTGATTCTGCATACTCTTTTTGCGTTCATTCCTTCAAAGTCCTGCAATACTTTTGTAACGATGAATGTCCGCGGTTCCTCAATATGGAAAGTAAACCATTTAGTGAACTTTGTGCAATTTGATATTGAACTGCCCATGAAGCCAAATCATTCCAAAGCGATAAGTGGGTTTCAAAGTCCGATTCTAAGTTCGATTCTAAGTCCGTTTCTAAGTTCAATTCTCGATCGCTTGACGAAGATATAGAATCAATATGAGCTTCATAATTGGTTGTAGCTTCGAATGGGCATTGCATTAATTCCGCATTTTCGGTAGTCCTGCTTTCCGTTCGCATTAAGCTTTTAAAAAAAATTTCAGTTTCCGTCCTAAATTTTTTGTAACTGCGCATTCTGAAAGATTGTCTCAAAGGATTTTAATATGAGAAAAATAGTTATTTCAAGATATGCTTACATAAATTGGCAAAATCAGCAATTGTCGTCTCAGTTGATGAAAATTTTCAGTTTTCAAAATGATTTTTTAAAAAATCAAACATATAAATGGGAATTTACGGAGCACAAATGATATACAAATGGATACAGACATGACGGAGAATTTACGGAAAATAAACGGTTACGTTTAGAACGGAGTATTTACGGCTCGTAAATGGATCCGTTTTGACGGAGAATTTACGGAAAACGTTTGGACGGAGTAATAACTGATTGAAAACGGAAAATTGAATGAAGGTACGGCTTCTACTGTACGTAAACGTTCCGTTTCTGTACAGTTTGAAACGGATACCGTTTTTACTGTACCGTAAACGGATCCGTCGTCTCTGGATTCCGTAATTTTGTTTGTGGGTAAGAACGAAACTCTGAAGGAATATTCAAAAACTGAACCAAAAACCAAGTACCTCAGGTCCGAAACTAGTTTAGTAGCATAGACCTAAGGAATAAAGAAGACAGAGAAAAGTTCTATATAATCACTAGAAAGCTCACAATCTATTAAGAGAAGAAATCTCGTCAATAATCCCCGCAAAACTTAGACTCCTAAAAAATGAGAAAAAAATTTCAAAGACTAAGAAAAAAATACTAACTCTTTTTTCTCTACATTCCCTTATTTTGATTATTAGTCATCCCATATTTTCTTAAAACATGCCTACAAAAAACTCCCCATTAACTAAGGAATTTTTCGAGAAAAATGATCATTATTTGAAGCGTGAATGACATGCAGCATATGTGTCATAATGAAAGCAAGTAAAGACACTTGCAACCTCCAAAAAAAAAATAATTCGAAATAAATCGATCCTTTTCACTAATCATCAGAGAAAGTAGCAGAGGATCATAACATTGAAAATCTGCACCCCTCTCAATAAACATTTGTCATATGTAAATTATTTGAAAACAAAAACATTTAGCTATTAGAATTTCGAATTTGACATACAAATGAACGAACATATATAAATTCTCATTTATGCATGAATTAATACCATTAAATGTCATGTCAATGAGTCGTATACTCGAACTATATACGCATGTGTATTTCCAGAGGGGCGTCTATAGAAATCGTCTGTATTCAAGTGTTCAAATATGTATACTAGATCAAATTTCATTAGTTTACAAAAATATTTTTCTTTCTTGTTTTTTATCAGTCACTTGAAATTATTGGTTATCCATGTAGACCCAAGGGTATAACCTCACATGTGTGGTGTTTTATGAGTACGTTGAAATTTAAGATGTGTCAGAGTTGAGAGATGTTTTTGTGGGTGATAATTCCTATATGTATGGTGTAGGTTAAATCGTATCAACAGCGAAATCAACAGCTGAAACACTTGTTTCATGCCAACAATTTAAATGAGTATGTTTTTATTTTAGTTACATAATAATTATGATGTGCGAATGATTAAGGTACGCTGTTGTTAAATTTTCAAATAAATTACATAAAAAAAATAAATAAATTTTATACCATTTAATCAGAACTAACAAGCATCTTGAGAACTCTTTTCAAAATATCCAATTACTGATCCCTGCAGGGCCCAACTGTAAGACTTTTACCCTTCACCATATTCTTTGGTCGGAATCTCTGACATGCTGTTCACACTCGTCACCAATAGTCTTCCTATTCCATTATTTTTACATCTACAAGGAAATGTATTAAGTAGAACTATATGTTTATTTACTGGGAAAGGTAATAATTTTGTATCACCAAAAATTGAACAGTTGTTCACTTACAGGGTTTTCATTGTTTATTCTTACCAATGTATGAACACTCCACTATTTGCACTGGGCGAGACCCCCTATTCTTTTGAATTGAAACCGAAAAATGGGATGACCCCATGAGATCTTTTGTACCAAAGCATAAACATAACCTAGCCGGGAATCAAACTCGGGTGTCCAGAGACAAGAGTCTAGCAAGCTACCACAAGATCACAGACACACACTACCGAAACTACTAAATTCACTTGTGACGCTTCAAAAAATATTGGTTGATCGTTTTTGTGATGTTCCTGCCATTCCAAAATATTTTATCCTTTTGCAACTCCACCAAACCAAAAATAATAACTATAATAATAATTTTTCCTTTGTGCTCTGGGGTTTGTCGTCTGAAATTCTCCTGGAAAAAACTTGAGCCTGAACCCAACAACAAACCTGGTGCAGGTTTGGATTCAGGTTCAAAATGAGGTGGGTTCGGGTTGGGTTTGAAAGCCTTATGGTTACCGATTTATTTCTCTCTCTCCCCCCCCCCCCCCTTACCCGAAAAGAGCTCCAAAGCTAGAACAGCTGAGGGCGATATCCAATATCTCTAAATCTGGCCCTTTTCACTACAAAATTTGCAAAACTTGCGTCTACTCTCTTTAGAGATAGTGGTGAATTAGATGCTCTTCTTGTAATTTCTTGTAGTTTCCATTTCTCTAAGTTCCATCGACGTAGATTTACAATTTTGGACGAGGTTATGCCATAATATCCACGCTATGGTCTTTTAAACGCAATTGTTTTTTTCTTTTTGTTGATTTTCCAAGATCTATGGCGTGAAAACTTTATTCAATTTTTTGATGCAGCTCAAGCTTATGTGTATACTTGGATGTTCTTAATGGTTTGCGCGCATTTTAATTCTCTGAAACGACTCTTTGCATATTATTCAAATGTATGCTTTGGACCCGGGTTTTGTCTCCTCTGCTGTCTTTTGCTCACAGTTACGCTCACTTCACAAGAGGCTGTGAATTGGAATTACTACTCTCTTTCTATTCACCCGTCCATCTAGTTTCGCTTAAAGGTAGTTTTCTCTTTGGTGCATTTCGTACTTGTGATTGGTTTTTCGAAAAATATTTAAAAATATTTTGCCACCGAGTAATGAAGTTTTCCTGTTTTTTTCCTGTTGTTGCTTCCATTTTCATGTAAAAACTAAAATGAGCCCCTTCTGCACTCGTCACATAATGTGATAACATACTTTACGCATTGCTGTTTACTTCATGGTTCAACCTATGGTTTTTTTTTTAATTTTTCATTTTCTCACTTCAATGCACTTTCTTCGCTTTTTGCACGTCCACACGATATTGTTGTTGATGATATTGTTTTACAATTACAATTAGCAAAGAATAAACTATAAATTAAACTATGTAAGAAAGCAATGCAATAAATAAAAACAAATTTTTGATATGTTCTACTATTTCATTGATTGTAAGTATATTCCACAAACGTTTTTGATATAGAAATTATGTGTTGCATACTTTTGGGCATAAAGTAAAATATATAATAAAATACACACTTATAAACTCACACATACTAAGAAACCTCACACGACATCGACGTGACGTTTAATTTTAATTTCTATCAATTCTCTCTACTATAAATTTTTCTTTCAGCCCCGAGTAAAGATGTAATCACATCAAAAACGCGTGAGATTGCAATACCCCCTCCTGCCTCTATGTAGCTACGGTCCTGATGATTTTTGTAGAAAACAACACCAACAAAAGTGCTCAGTATAACCAGTGTCTCTAAGGCAATTTAACGTTTGCCACGATCTGCCGTTGGGCATTATTCAGCATGACACCCTGTATTATATGAAATTCCAAATATAAGAAGAAAATAATAGCGATCAGGACTCACTTCCTCAAATAATTAAATCCAAATATTGAAATATGCCTTAATATTTTCAGACACCCTGTTTTACATCAACCATGACTACATGTATGTATAATTTGATGATATTATTATTTTCTTTGATACGGTTAGCCACGCACATACATCATTACATATACATATATATGCAACAAATAAATAATCAAAAAAATATATTCTCAAAAAATGCTATAGCAAGAAAAAATGGAGTGAATCCTACCCCTAGGGTATATCAAATATGTATACACATACGCACATATGTATATCAGAACACACATTTGTATGCACATAAATAATAAAGAAATACATAAACATACACACGCTTAACCTCAGCAGTTTGGTTGCATTGGTGTTTAACCAATGAAGCCAATGAAGCGACCAATATTTCAAAAAATAAAAAAACAAAAAGGAGACTACTGATTACAATCTTTCAAGAGCATTAAAAAAATTAAAGCAAAAATAAAACAAGAAACGACGACGAAATATTTACTAAAATATTTCGACCCTTCAAGGGATACCGTAAATTTAAAGTTTAAAACGAAAGGACTCAGCACTATTAATTTTTTAATGATTGTTGTTGATGTTGACGTCCTTTGTGAACACGTGTGCAACACAATTTTGAGCAATTTTTATTTGTTAGTTTTCTTCTTTTTTTTTTTTTTTTTTTGGGATGACTTTGTATGAGCCCCCTACAGTGCATGGATTTTTATTGATTTTTATATTTTTGTATTGTTTTTCGATGGAAGGCATTTGATTCTTATTTAGGGTAGTGGAGGCTACTTAAGTATTTCTCTTCTTTTTTTTCAAAAATTCATTTTAATTTTTTGTTTTACTGTTCTATTTTTGGTATGGGCGTTCATTGCTATAGCATTTTCTTTCTACCTACCCTTGCTTAGTTGATTTCAAATTTATTCGAAATCTACATTTACACAATTAATTCATATCATGGTGTAAATTGTTAACACTCTTAGGCTTGCCTGAAAGAAAAGAACCAAATATGAAACCTTATGCTAGTAGTAGGCGTTATAGTTTCTTCCTTTAAAGTAGAGAAATTTTCGACAAATTTTAATTTTTTTGCTAAATTTTATTTTAATTTATTATTATTTGCTGTGGTAAGATTTTTTGAGAAATCATCGATTATTTTTATTTTTCTTGTGATATCATTGCCTGCTTTAGATAATTATAATTATATGATTATTTTATGTTACAAATTGTTTATGAACTGTTGTTGATTTTAGCAGTTCATCCTAAATACGATTTCAATTAACTTATGAAACATTGTTCTTAGTTAATGACATTGAGAGTCATGCAACCAAGAGTCAGCTTGGATGACTAGAATTTTGAAAATTCAATTTTTTTTATAATTTTAGAAATGCTGAATATTAAAGAAGCAGCGAAGTTAGATTGCAAGAGACCAGTACCATCGCATCAGCCAGGCAGTCGAATCTTGCCACACATCAGGAATCGGCGTTAAACTGTAGGTCCCACCATCACCACGGTTGCCTAGTGGCAGAGTGCCAGACTCTTGTCTCTGGAGACCCGAATTCGATTCTCGGCTTATCTATCTTTCTTTCTCTCTTCCTTTCTATCTTTCCTAACTTTGGGCTTTGGTACAATAGATCTTATAGGTCGCAGTGCCTGTCTTTCGAGTCGTCCTTCCTTCAAATAATAATAATAGTAAGGTCATGTAACCATGTTAATTTATCAAAAATTTCGACTTTTTGTAGTAAAAAAAATTGGAAAGAAAGGAAAATAAGCGCTGCTTTTTTTGGTTGGTAAATTCTTTAGCCTTTTCGAAGCTTGAGACACCACAGTCTCCTAGAACCCACTTAAAGCATAAAATATTCTGTCTTACGACCTTTCAAAACCCTTTTATGGCCTTCAAAAAAATGGCTAGATTTTCGAGGCTCTTCAGTGTCGCTTGGCTACCAATACATTTCCCCGCCATTAAAGGCTTTTTCCATTCAAAAACCCCGTTGTAATTTCTGCTGTAACGAAAAAGATTCTAGTCTCATTATTTGAGTACCAACCAGCACCGGTTTCAATTAGTGCTTTGAAGTAGTATATATATTAAAAGTGTAAGGTCCTGGAAAATGATCACTGGATCGCTCCATTGGTCTTAGCCAGGAAATTTTATAAGATTATGTCGAGTTTGATGACGGATTTTTTTACCTCTTGGTCTAATAAAAAAAAATTAATTAAGGGCATCACCTCGAGTGATACTTACAACTTCTGGGATTGTTTTTTAACTAGAACCCTACGCCACAAAATTAAAAAAGCAATAGGTCTAAACCATGTTAAATTTAATCAGTATAGCAGGAAAAATCGGGTTGTACTCCGTATATCCTGAATTGTATAAGTACCATCATGGTGAGGCCTATTCTCACCTATACCCCAGTCACCTGGCCGCAAAGAACTAAAGAAGCTAGAATAAAAGGTACCCTTACAAAGGTACAATAGTTGGCCTATGTTTGCATGACAGGGGCTATGAGAACATGTCCCACTGTGGCCACGGAGGTATTGTTAGATTAAACGCCTCTACATGTGGTAATAGAAAAGGCAGCCCAAATGAATTTGATAAGCATAAAAAGGAAGAGCGCTGGCCTAAAAAAAGTTATTAGCAACAGAAAGCTGAAAATCATCTCTATTAAAATACCCGTAGCCAGTCCCCCCAGCGATGATATGAACTAAGAATATAACTTCAGGTAATACTTCTATGTTATATTCAGCAACAAGAAAAAGTGGGACGTCAAAACGTTAGAAACCTCTCTTACATGCGATCAACCTTGAACGTAAGTGGAAGAGACAAAACAGTCAAGGTGTGATCACAGCCCTGGACTATTGAGGAATCCTTAAGGCTAGTCTGGGAACTTAAGCATTCTGCTGTATGAATTGATCAAGACATATAAAATCACCATATTCTGGTTCCCGACAAACAAAAATATCTGGGAATAGGCGACTGCTTAGCACAGAAATTAGCTGTCAATAATTACAACCCTTTCTAGGTATAAAAACCGACGTCATAAAGGATAAATTAAAAGAAGAGGAAACGGGCAGTAGATCATCATATACCACTCAAATCCTTGATCTTAGGAAAATATATAAAACCTTAGGCATTAGGCAAGACAGAGATTATCGCTATTGCCGATAAAAAAAAAATTAAACGGCAAAGCACATCTTCGATGCTCTCACTCCTGGAAGAAAAAGATATATGGGGCAGTATTGACCAAATAGTTTGGACACCATTACTTTAGAGCTGAGATTTCTTCGTAGGATTGACCTATCTGAATGCTTATGATAAAGCTAAAATCTTAGGTGCAGTATGTCTATTGATCGCAGTACAATATGAATATATTATCAATCTCTACAATCAGTGTTCCATTGACTGTTTTCGACCCTGAATCTTACTGAAAGTTTTGCTGTTTTGTTAGAGTACTTTTTTGACTTACCTTCTACTCGACGTGAGTCTTCCTTGTCAGTCTATTATATTGAGCTACCTCTACCTCGTCTTGTACCATCACAAGATGTGGAGAAAATTGTCTGAAGTATAGCTTTATAAAGTCAATTGGAGAGGTTTTTTAAGAGCCGGATCCCTGTATTAGAATAAATAGACAAAGGTAATGAAAGAAATATCTTTAATATTTGCAAAAAAAATAAAGACTCATGAAGTGCAGATATCAACTCAAGTGGTCCACTTTAACGTGATTTGCCCTCAAAAACGTTATTATTCATAGAATTCTAAAATTTTCCAACTTATTTATAACTTAATAGCTGTTATAAACAAAAACCTCTCCAAAAGTACAAAGTTATTAATTTTTATAGTAAATATTTTCTTAAAATTATTCTTGTCATTACTTAAAAAACATGATTTTAATTTTTATGTGTGCGACTAATGCATACCTAAAATTTATGAATTACTTATATAAAATAATACCAAACTAATCATTCACATACATATGTTGAGCACAGTTGGTAGAGTTGAGCTTAACATTTAATTAACACTTGTGAAATCACGCATGAAACATATCATTTTAAGTATAACATACATACATACATACACACTAAAGCTACAACTCTATATGAATCAGTATTTTTTAGAAATTCTACTTTTGTTTATACAAAAGCAGCTGTAATTTCATCAAGGATTCTTCTATTCGCATCGAAGAAAAACTATCAAATTTCAAATTACCGAAAATGCATAGTAAAATTTTAGTATTTAACTTCATTGTTGTTTGTCACTGTCAATTTGTGTTTGTAATTGTCAAGTGCAGTTTCTAACACAAAAATATATCGAGAATGTAGTATTTGTGTGCACGGTAATATGATATGATTTCATAAATAGTACGAGCATCTACTTTAACTAAGAAAAATGTTGAGTATTAAAGTGTTATGGCATCTCTAGATGAAAATCATTCATGATAGGTACTTCTCTTTGTAAATTTAAAACGCTTTCCGATTTTACATTAGTGATACATTTTTCATTGTTTTGTAAAAAATATCAATAATCTACTTTAATCATTGAAAAGTAAATAATAAGGATAAGTGTTGTCCTTAATACATATGTATTTGTAAATTGATCTCCTTTTATTATAATAGTTATTCATTTGCCGCATGAAAAAACTCCTGTTAACCAGAGAAATATGTTTTTTTCTGTTCGAAATGCGTGATACGTGAAAATCAATTGGTGTCCTTTTTGGCGCATCCTTGTCGGTATGTTTCAAATAGTTTCCATTTAATAAACATACAAACTTTTCAACTTAAATTTAAATTTGAAATTAATTAGTTTTAGTTGTAAAATATCCTTGTGCACTTATTTAGGATAGTATCATATTTTACAAATTAATAGAAATGTTTTATTATCCTTGTAAAAATTTATAAGTGAAAACAAATTCTTTTATAATTTTTATTTGATTTTGACAAGAGATAAAGTGAATTCTTATCAGGTTTTTAGCAAATGCAATTTGAATGAACCTATCTCAGTCATTTATAGAACTATAGGTTAGCGTACTCGGCTTCAACAAGCCTAACAAGTACCACGATATATGTCTTCTAATATTTCCTTCAATACTACGGGTTTATCAAACCAAAGGACAGCCAGTTTTGTTTTGAGCTGACTAAATATTAAGACCCCGCAAGTTTGTGCTTCCTATACAAGTTTTCAACCTGCAAATCCATCCGACTATCTTCTGTCATTCATCGACTCTTGGTTCGCAGGCAAATGTACAAAACTTTAAAGTTTTTTATTTTATAAAGATATAGGAATGGTATGGGAATGTAAGCTTAAGTTTAGTTTCTTGTGAGTCGAGTTTAAAAGCTTTGAATATAAATATTAAGGAAACTAAAACGATAAATACATATTTTGAAAATTATTTAAAAAATCGCATCAGCTTAAAATTTGTACTCAGAAATTTATGATAAAATATTTTTCATCTTAAGTTGAGTTAGGTTGGTTTTCATTTTTCCCACAGATATGTTGAACCCAAATCAGCCCTTAAAAATTTAACAATATCTATTACTTCGGAGTTTGTCCTGGTGAATCTCCAAAAAGAGGCCAAAAATTCATTTTTGGAGACTTTCAACCGTTGTGATGACCGTAATAAGGCAAATAAGGTGGTGGCGATACTGAAAAGAAATCACAACCTTTCAGGAAGAAAAACAGCTCAGCTAGCAGATTGTTTCGAGTCATTATCTTCATCAATGACTTTCTGTCATTGACAAATAACCCTATCTACTCGTTTGCGGATGGCACCACCATTTCATATACCTGTACAAAACGCCCTAACTCTTTGGAGATTGAGAGAAAAAGGCATACTATGAATGACTCACTCAATAATGATCTCCA
Source organism: Toxonevra muliebris (assembly GCA_963691655.1). Lineage (NCBI taxonomy): Eukaryota > Metazoa > Arthropoda > Insecta > Diptera > Pallopteridae > Toxonevra > Toxonevra muliebris. The sequence goes on from OY829326.1 coordinate 55,418,374, forward strand.
ATCAATCTCCGAGTAAAGTTTTACGAACAGAGTTGAATTCAACGTGTAGAAGACCCAATGTTGTCTGTTATCTCACAAACGAGTTTCCCAACCTCCTATCAACCTCCTTCTTATGGATTGGGTTGTTATAGCGAAGTCAGTGACTCTTGATGTTCTTGACATGCCGATACAATGTGGCGTTCGTTGGAATAATCATATTTTTGACGTGGAGAAAGAAGCAGCCAAGTGTCTCGGCTTTCTAAGGCGACTATTCTCCGTTGATCAACACCACCTAGATCCGTCCCAAAATGAAGTATGGGCAGGAGCTTGACGAACTCAACTGGAGCTCCTGTACCGTATTCAACATCGAGCGATAAAGCTAATACGAGGCAGTAGGGTTTTAGGCTCTATTTAATCCTTATAACATCGTAGAAACATGGCCTGCGTGACTCTAATCTAACACTATTTCATTGGCGGATGTTCTGCACAAATGCGTGATTTGATGCCACCAGTTCTAGTGTTCTCTAGAGCTAAACGAACCGCGAGTGGAATCCACGCATTCTTCGTGGACACGGTATTTCAACTCACCATGCGTTATAGAGATAGTTCTTTCCTCTGTCGTACCGCGCGACTATGGAGCAGGCTCCCTGTAAACATTTTTCCTGATTGTCTGAACCTTTCCAAATTTAAAACAAACGTTCACAGAAACTTCTCCCTCTTTCTTCCTCCTATTAACCTATCTTCCTTTTCAAATCAACACAATGCTCTGCATTTATAGGGATTTAATCCCTGTATGTTGTCTATAACATAAAAAAAAATAAAAATTTGTGCGAATAGTGAAAGGAAACTAATGTCCTTTTCGTCTTTTTCCACCTTCTTGGCCAAGAATTTAATGTTGCCAGTGCCAAGGGAAATGTCCCGAAAAAATTTCGAAGACAATTAAGAGCAAAATTTCCCAAACAATTTCTTGCTTGGTAGGCAATTCGCAGTTTTAGTAAAAGAAGCCAACATTTCGTGACCACAGGCACAATTAACAGCTAAATCTACATCAACGAATGCTTGCGAAAGAGACTTCGACCATTTTTAAGAAATTATGATATATCTTCCTTTTATGGCTTGATCATGCTTCGTGCTACTACAGTAAAGCGATCTTTGAGTGGTACCAGCAAACCAACATAATTTTTGTCCCTGGAGAAGGAAATTTACCCAATTGCCCTGAATGGGGCATACAAAGACATAAAAGACCTTAGACGCAAGCGGTGTGCTGCAAGCCAAAAGATCCAGAAAGATACCATCAAAGTACTAATGAGAGGTGTTCCAGATGTAACGTTAATAAACTATGAACTTTTTGAAAATTGAATAAGTGGTTACTAAGATAAATTTATTTTTCAATGCACTAATTTCTAATAACGCAGTCTTTCTAATAACTCCATTCTGCTCACAAATGCGAGTTCTGCGAATAGACATCTTCATCCCTCCTCTATTTTCTTGAAAAAAATAATACCTTGATAATGTATAACATATTGGGGGAAAAATATGGTCCGATTTTGAAAGAAATTTTGTAGGTAGGACGTTGTTATAAGTGGTCATCATTTTCAGAATATGTATTATTATTTTATCAAAAAAAAGTGAAAAACGAACCTGCCTTATAAAAAGAGATTTTAACCTCTACGTTACCAACCCTACAATCCCCTTCCCCCTCATTTTGGAGCGGTTTTTTAATTAAGATTTTCTTAGCATGACTCTACAAAAAACAGCATTGAAAAGTATCAGACGTTCTTTTGGAAAAGTATTCCATTGGTGAGGATAGCTAAATTACAGTATTGACTCAACTCCCCCATTTCTGGATTAACGACTACAAAATTCGAAGTTGCCATTTATCTCTATTTATTTCTCTATAATTAAATGAAAATAATTTATCTGAATTATGTTTATGGAAAAACAAATATGTAATTACAGGACCTACGACCCAAAAATTTTACCATTTCATATCGATAAAAATTTATCCAAACAATTTGTGAAAATTGGGTACTATCCAAAACTTAAACCTTTTAACTCTAGATAATCTTTTCGTTATCGCAAATGGTTTCACCAAGTGCATATTTGAGATAAAATTCTAAGCGGCCTTGTTTTGCACTTGCACTGCAGTCTTTTTAGGTTTATCTAAAAAGAAATTTTAAAAGTGTTTAGAGTCATATGCATATAGAAAGTAGAATGCATTAATTACTGACTTTTTAATCTAAAGAAAATTATAAACTCAAGCAGAACTAAATGGCATACTCTTGAATAACTTCTACATAAATACTTCAGTGCAACAAAATCATATTTTTTATAAGTCATTATCTTAATTAGAAACTTATTAGCTTGTCTACAAAATATTTAAGAAAACTACAAATTTTATCATTTGTGATACTGGAATATTAATTAAAAATGTATATTGGTAGTGGTAAAAGTGCCTAAAATTCCGCGGCTTAACATCAAAGGTTATTGCTGATCCTTTAAATTTCAGCTCGAAAAAAAAACAATTAAGTAAAATGTGTGCATGTGTAATCAATAAAGAGCAGAGAAATACGCGTGCGTCGCTCCTAAGCAGCAAATGTCTTATATTTTTTTTAATATTCCTTCAAAATACTCCTTTCTTATCCTTTTTTTATTTTGAATTCTATCGTGTTGCGGCAAGGATAACATTTCACTCTATATCTTTGTGATGGCGCTTTCTTTTCAATTCATTTCATGCTTCTTACTTAAGCCTGTGTGTTTCTATTCGACACGAATAACCCATTAAGCGTGTTAAAGGCTGCATATGTAGCAGGAACAGTAACAGCATCCTTTATCCTTCTTCCATAGGAAACGAGCTGCTTTCATTTAGAGGTTGAACTACAATCTTGTTATTATGTACCATTAAAAGGAGATGAGGTTACTACTTAAGATCGGCAATAAATTTTTGATCTTGTTTTTATTATATGACGGTTGGTTGGTTGGTTAGTTAGTTAGTTAAAAGGAGCGATGGTTTATAGATAAAATAATGGGAAAGAATGCAATTATAGTTAATTGGATTGAATTAGAATGAAAAATATATGAAGGGGTTTAGGAGACAATTATAAAAACCAAATTACAATGAAGCAAAAAGTTATTTGAAAATTAGTAGAATTTTCTTCCCTTTTCGAGCACTTTTTTGATTCATTCAAAAAAACTATTTACCTTGAATTGGCATCTGAACGTAAAGATGTGACCAAATTTCTTTTGGATCAGCTATTTGAAATTTTAAACCTCTGACTTCGTAAACACAGACCCCAAAACCTAAAGAGTGAGTTATTTTGGATTAAAAAATGCCATGTTGCCAGCGAGTTTTAATCAAATAATCAATAAACTTTAACTCCCCGGCCTTTGATGTCTTGGAAACTAACTCTTACCTCAAGTAAAAAATTTACAAAGTTTGATGTTTCAAATAAAACCCAATAAGACTATTTAAACTAGTTCCCAAAACGATCAATTGCCCCTGATCCTCCGTAATCCTGAAACCGAATCTTACCTCGAGTCAAAAACTTTTAAAGTTTGATATTTCAGCGATTTTTCGCTGTCATCCTTTCTTATTGGCATTTTTTATTTTTATTTTGGAAATATTTATCACTAAGTTGTTGTGATATTAATTTTTTGTCAGAGATTTTGACGATAAACTATACAGATAAAGCAGATATAACAAATTTTTCAGTTCCTTGTAATAGGCTGGCTGTGTTCCATAACACTTTCAAATTCCTCCAACCAATCTAAAAAAAATCCAAGCTGGAATTTTGTTTAAGGTTGAGCTGATTTTTTAAAATTATATTTATAAAAAATTCACAATCTAAAACAAAATCCAATCAAAACCTTTGATCAAAATGTAGATCGAAATTCAGATTAAAAAGAGACCAAATTCAGACCAAAAATCAAACTGAAATTCAGACCAGAAATTACACCGAAAGCCAGACAAAAATCAGACCAAAGATCAGACAAAGATACAGACTAAATGACCCATCAAAATTCAGACAAAACCTCAGACAAAAATTTGTCTTGAAACCAGTCTATAATTGAGACCAAACTCAGGTAAAAATCAGACCAAAACCAAATAAAAACTAAGCCAAAAAAACAGGCAACAGGACGAATTCAGACCTAAAACTAGATCTAGGAAGTTTCCAAAAGTAGAATAACTATAAAAGGACTTTTAAATTAAATTGACTTTTAAGGAAGTGAACAGTTACGGTGTAGAAAATTTTGAAATGTCCCGCAAATTCTATGGAATTTCTGCAGCTGTTAGAGGCCTCCTCGAAAAAAGCAACAAAATACAAGTGTCACTTGTCACACCACATTGCCGACTTAAACTAGAAACAAGTGTTACAATTTACAGTTTATGCAAGGTGCAAAATCATGTACCCACGTAGGTAGAAGCGGCATGCAGCACTAAATTAACAAAAGAACAAATTTATCTAAAAACAAAATTTTAGAAATTCTAATATTGACTTTTTTAAACATGACAAACTATTCCAGGATATACACAGTTTACAATTACTACTGCAATACGGCGCCAGTTTCCTGCAGCGTTTCATTGTTTGTTGCGTCTGCATCAATAGTGTTACCTGTTAGCGCCTCCTGCCAGGAAGCTGAGGGTTAAGTGAGCAAAGCATTAGATTAGAAATAAAAAATCGTGTAAGTTCTTTGTTGTAAGTGAAAAGCAATTAAAATAAATATATATACACTTCAAGAGCTGCTGAGTTAATTTGTATTTGATTTCTTAAGAACTATTGTTCAAAGAACAATAAGAATAATAGTGAAAACAATGTCAATACTAAAAAGTCAACTTTTCTTTTGTTATACACTGGCGCCGTAGAAAATTTTTAATAAATTTTAAGCTGTTGTTTATTTGCAATTTTTATTAAAATCTGTAAAACACTTGGAAAAAATCTGATAAAATTTCCAAGAATTCACATTTGTTGCTATATAACATATTTCCTCAAGGACCTCCTAGTATTCATAAAAAAATTCTGCAACAATCGATCACTAATATTCAAAATTTTGTTATTGTAATTCAATATTAATTGTCAAGGTTGATTTTGTTATGTTATTTGAAACTTCTGATTAAAGATGTTAACATTTTTTTAGTAGCATATGTTACTTCTTTTCTCTCACAAACACAAAAAAGGACCACACATTACTAACCCAGATTAAAAATGCTCCAAAGTTTGAAAATATTAATGGTAAAAAAGTGTCCTTGAAATCTAAAACAAATTTCAATCTGTTGCTTAATACTAAACCAAATTTATTTAGATTTATTTAGTTAGGCTATTGTTTTTAATTCTGTTAATTTCAGCTAATCTTGTTTTAACCACCATAATTTTCGTTTTTTTGTTTTTGTTTTGTGGATATTTTATTTCTTATGCCATCAAATGAAAACGAAAGGATGTTACTTTTTATCCTTTTATTAAGTATTAAGAAAAAAAGTTAATAAAGGCGTTGAACAAAACTCATTTTCGGCTTAAATGGGTTTAATTTTTACACTTTTTTTTTTAGGATTTACCTCTTAATTCTGCGTATAGTTTTTATTGAACGCATTAAGTATTGACTTTGATTAAAAACCGACTTGTTAGGAAACCTCCTTCTTCCTTGTTTTAATTTACTTTAGAAACGGGTTAAATTATTATTTTTATTTATGTTGAATTAAAATTCGTTTCAATTTTCATGTGATAGCAACAAAGCTCGGAATCCATCCTATCACCAAAAATTGACTTTTTTATACTATACTAACTGATCCAAACTATACTGATGTAGGTTTAGGTTTTATGTTCTTTCAAAAAGTCTTTTACTCCGGAGAAATTGTCATATGGACAGAGATATTAATAGGTTTGGAAAATTCTCTTTTTGAATTCTTTACTGTTCATTAAGGCGCCTTAAGTCTCATATAGGGAAATGGTATCGGGGGGAAAATATCGATACTATACTCATTTGAAGTATCGACCGAAAAGTATCGGGTACTCAAAAGTATCAACATAAATGTACTCGATAACTAAAGTATCGGGTTTCGATACCTAATGTAAGAAAAAAATCTGAACATGTGTTTAAAAAATTTGCAAATTATGTGTAAGTTTTTGATTTTTATATACATATACCTATGGACTAGATATACAATATATAAATTTTTTGAATATTTGTTATTTCTTTCTGACTTTAATTAAGAGAGATAATGTCGACCGACCCCCTGTTCAACAGTTTATTATAGTATGTATTTCTAAATATACATTAGCTCCATCTAATTATACATATATCCAAAACAGTACAAGTTATACTGTTTAATTTTGATTACATTTTCATTTTTTAGTACTTTGTACTGGAAATTTTGAAAAGTATCGAATTTCGATACCGGCATCAATGTATTCAATGAGTACAAGTACTCATAATCGAGTAAAAAAGTATCCGGTATCGGGGTAAAAGTATCGAGTACTTAAAGTATCAAGTACCGATACTATTTCCCTAGTCTCATATAAATGTTTCTCCTCTGTCTTACAAATTAGTACAAATGTTTGATTTGTGAAATACTTTAGATTTGGACTTTTTGAGTCTTAAGCCACAAAATGGAGAGGTTGGGACCCATACTAACAGATGACCCCTGAAATTGTTAAAGAAATATTTTTCCAGAAGAACATTCGGTGCTTTTTTCAAATGTTTGTTGTTCTATAGGATAATGCACATCAAAAAGCCAAAATTTGAGGAAAAAAGGGGATAGTGAGGCTAATGGAGTTAATTTTTTTTCTCAGACAACTAACATATACATCATATAAACTAATTGTATTATTTCAGGACTATTTTATTTAAATTTAACTAACTTTATTCTGAAAACACGAGAGCCTGGTGGCATTTTAAATCCCCATCCCAATTTTAAATTACCTTTTGCATAGTGTAATTAAAAGAAGAATTAACTTGACTTTTGCACTTTGCTTGAAATCCTCTAGGATCAATATTAAAATCACTTCTTTAGATTTTTAATATGTTCTTTAATATTTTAACATGTTAGTAAAGATTTAATACCAAATTCTTTTAGCGCATTCTCTCTAATGCATTTTTTTACACTTGTGAAATTTCACAGTTTATTTAAAACTTTGCACCATAATGTTTTAGAAATTTTGAAATATTTATTTACTCATTTACTTAAATTTTTTTTAACGTTTTCTTTAAAAGTCAATATTTGTGATCCTTTACAAATAAACATTAAAACCAATACAAATAATAAAGAAACCTGTATGAAAATACCAAACAAAAACAAGTATGCAAACATTTGTATAAATTGTGGAAAACTAATGGTGTTCTTTGAAGAAAAATTCCTTAAAAGAAAAATGAGAAAATATATAAATAGAAATTTGCTTTTTAAGATATTTAAGTATTTACTTGCGACTAAGGAGAAGAGTCTTTATATGAATGCATGGTATGATTTCCAGTTGTTTTTCATTAATTTCTTTGAAGAATTAAACGGTATTTTATTTTTGCTGAATATTAAAATTCCATAGTTTAATTGTATAAATTTTTAATGTTTCATATTACATATACGCCTCCTTAAAAAATCATTTCTTATTAAACAAAACTATAAAAATATGATCTAAAACTACCCTCCAAAGCCCCTACTTCATATATCAATCAACCAAAATCATATTACAATCAATCAGCTAAATAAAAAAAATTTATATTTAAACCCCTAACCAAATTCAAGCAGCCAAACTAAAAGTGGAAATTTAATGAAGCATGATTTGGCAAGTTTTATTTATAAAACAACTCATAGATACATAAATATAATGGAATCAAGGGTCCTTTATTAAAAAAATGAAATTAAATAACCTTTTTCTTTCCATTTTTCTTTTACTGCAAAAAATTATTCAAGTATACTTCAAACATAAATTTAATCCGTTTTCTATAGAGCTGAAAAATATGGAAACTATTTCACAATTTCTACTTCAATATCACAAAAAAAAAATCTCTAAATGTCATTCATTGCTTTTACAATAAAATTGTATGCTTTTTTGTTTAAAATTTCGCTCCTCACTGATTGATCACTGAAGGGATGCAATGAATTTCTGGCACTTCTTCACCTGAAGCAATTTTCTTTCTTCTTTTTTTCGAAAGATTGAAATGTGCAGATAAAACCATAAAAAGAATTACAATTTTATACTAGTATGTATATTTTTTAAATTGACAGCATTTGAGAAATCCTTTTCAAGCATATCAAAATCCTTTTCACAATACCTTCCCTACATAATGCACATATCATTGATTACAGTGGCCGCAGGTAGCTGCTGGTTGTCTTGTTGCTACTTTGCCACTTCCACTTTTACAATATTACATTGTTGCCAATGTTCCTTATTCCCCTATATAATTTTTTCCGTTTTTGTTTTTTTTGTTTGTTTATTAATCCACATCGTCCTGTCGGCATAATGTCGCGTCTTATTACAATTATTTTCTATGTCTGCCTGTATAATTTTTGGAAATCCTTTGTTTTCATTTTTGGTTTGGTATTTTATGTCCTTTCAATGATATATGAATCACGTCATATTTTCATTTGGTTTATTTGTTTTGCACGAGTTTAATGCGGATTTCAGATCCCATTTTTCCCTTTTTTTTTTAATTGATTGCTTATTGAAATATGAATTTAAACCCAAATGGGATCGGTTTAAATATATGCATATTATTCAAATGTTATGAGAAGGTGAAAAAATGGCAATACAATTAAAAGGAAATTTTTATGAATTATGTATTTCATCTCACGTGAATCTGCTTTTAAAATCAATCGTTTACGTTTCAAAATTCTTAAAAGGCCTAAGCTTTCTTTTGACCTCAAAAAAAAAATTGGATTTTTAAAATTTTTTTTGCATTTTTCAAAGCATTGAATAAGAATCTGTCGAAAACGAATAGGACAAAATTTTCTAAATGCAATATGTGACATGGATCCGAAACAGAGGTTGTTTGATCAAAATGTCAAAATTATCACCTCTCTAGCTCGGCGAGTTTTTGACCGATCTAGGACCTAACCTTGCCCAAATTATCGATTTTGAAAGTGGGTTCTCGTAAGGTGAAATCACCCATTTTATTTTTGAGTTCAAATTCTAAAAGTTATTATAAAATTATGGAGATATGAACATCATTAACAGCCAACTTTACTTACAAGTAACAGCATGATATATTTTTTGTCTTTCAAATTGTAGATCGGTTTCAATTATTTTGTTACTTTTCTTGGCGTAAGCTCTGGGAAGGTCATGCGTTGGATCAACGACTTCGTGGGTTCAATCCATAAAAAATTATGGTCCGAGCTTGACTCCTGCAGAACCGCAAACTGAGAAGAAAGGACCTAAGATTATTGGTGGGTATAAGGCACGTAGTCAGCACATGACCAACATGGGCGTCATCACCGATCCAACCTTTCAATCGTGTCTTGAGGACGATGATACTATGTAGCATTATCTTTTGTAGCTGCCCGGCTTTTGCGAGAATCAGATTAAGACTGGTAATATCCATATCCATACTCTCCCTCTTCCTGAGCTCCTAAGGTTCATCAGTAAAACAAAGATTTGTAAGGCTGAGAGGTATTCGACTTTTTTTCTTCCCATTTATCCCCTCACATATCTTTCCTGCCTCTCTACTCTCTTCTACTGACTCTATCTTGTGTATTGAGACTGAGTGCTTTGGTTTAGTCCAGCCCATCTTCAACTCTAAACGTTGACCGCAAATGGTATAATTTCCAATGCCAAATTATATTCGTTGAATATTATTCACAAGATTCCCCGCGATGAAAAATTAATTGCCCCTCCCCCTTAAGCAATCTCTGGATCCCCTAGTGGGTCTATGTATATGCGTTCCAGTAGGTACATGGACTGGTTTTACAGCCCTTCGAAACTGTGAATTTGGACCACAATAAATCTAAAATTTTAGAATCAGGAGATGTCCAACTTTTGAAGAGATTGTCCTGATTGATCTGATTTACTCTGAATTTTGATATAATTTTTGATTTGAATTAGGTTTGAGTATGCATTTTTGACTGATTTTTGTCTAAATTTTCTGACCTTCTTTTGGTCTGAGTTTTGATCAGAATTTCGATCTGGTCTGAATTTCAGAATTTAAATAAAGTTTTGTTTGAATTTTAGTTTTATCTTTGGTTTGATATTTGGTCTGAGAGTTGGTTTTTGTTTCGGTTTAACATTCGCTGTGATATTTGGTCTGAATTTGTTTTGAATTTTGATCTAAATTTTGGTCCGAATTTTCTTCCGATTTTGGTTTTAATTTTGATCTAAGTTTTGGTCTGTGATTTAATTTCTGGTTTAAATTTAAATTTAATTTTGATTAGAATTCTGATCAATCAAATCGGTCTTTCCCAAACCCAAAAAACTCCAAACGAGATTTATTAAAACTACGCCTAGAAAAATATTTGGTCAAAAGAAATTGGAAAACTAAAATTTGTTTCCCTGTTTCTAAGGCACTGCGGAAGGCCTCCACAAAAGCTTCAAGGAGACCTGAGACTTCTATACCACACATACTTTGAGTACAGCACTCTAAACACTTCCAATCCAGCCTCTTCTTTTCTGTAGTTTTTTCCCAGTTTAAATATTCAATCCCAGTATATTTTTGAAGTCTGAGTTGGAATCTAAAATTCAAAGTTTAGGATTTCAGGAACTGTGTTGGCAAAAACGCTTAAATTTTCAGCTATTTTGAGGCCTATTTTCGTAAAGCTGTCATGCTTAAGGATAAAAATCTTTTAAGGTACTAAATAAAAATAATTTATTTATATATTTATCTTTGTCTTTATCTATTTAATAAGTAAGATCAATGCCTCCATTGGTCACTTTTTAGTAAAAACACTTACACTTATCAATCCGTCTGAATTTAGAGTACAACAACATCTCCAAAATTTTGAATAGCTGGCCTTAACTATAATTTTTAAAAAATTTATAAAACCGACTCTGCAGTCTTGCTCAAATTACATATATTCAAGCATCCATACAACTTTTAAAACACCCTTTCGACACAGCATAAAAATCATTGTCATTAAATCATTTACATCACTCCAAAAAAAAAAAAAACAAAAAACCAAATTAAAAATCTTGTTGAATCACGTTTATTCCTTTCACCAAAACTCCAAATCAGAAATTTACGCATTTTTCCTCTTTCTCCAACCATAAATGGACAAAAATAACAACAACAACCAAAACTGGACAAAAGCATTTAAATCCCTTTTTCAAAAGCAATCCATGCAACAACAAATATATTTCTCTTTTTTTTGGAATCTTCTTTGTTCCACACTGTACCTTGTCATATCTTTAGGGTACCCTTCCTTTCTATTCCTTACCAACAAAACAAAACAACAACAACAAAAACACATAAAGCAAATAATGCATTAAAAATTCTTATTGCTTTCCAATGTTGCAATGCAACAAATTGAACACGTGCAAGGGTCAACTTCAACCAACTAAGGAAGGCGCAGGTAGTACAGTAAAACGACTGTACAAAAACATTAAAAAAAGAAACTTGAAAAAAAATAATAAATAAATCAAAAAAAAATTCTCTCAGATAAGAATAACAAAAATGAAACCAATGGACCAATGCGGCACTTTAAAAATGCCAAAAAAAAATAAAAATAAAAATAAAAAAAAAAGAGATGGTACTTAATTTTTAGAGATAGGGAGGGAAATACATTTTCCTTCCTATACTTAGTAAACCATTAACAAACAACTAGTAAGTAAAGATGCAAGAGAGAACCTGCAACGAAGCAGTAAGGAAGTATTAGCAAAAATACGTTACTTTTTGTTCCTTTCTATTTTTTAAAGTAGAATTCTGCATGCATAGCAAATTGTAGGGATATACGATTCAAGTATAATTTCTGTACAGTAAATACGTTACTTTCTGGTGAAATACGAGCATAGCTATGTGTGTAGGTGTAAGGAGATTTCCCAGTTTGTTTGAAGAAGATTTTCGAGAAATGTAAGTTGTCATTTTTTTAACGTCTTTTTTGAGATTTTCATTATGGAGGAAAAATATGCATAAAACCAATAAAAAAGAATTCAACAATGTACTTGATTGAAGGGTGGGGAAAAGTCGAATGAATATTTTTTTAAATACATGGAAAACTGTGATACAATAGGGTTATGCTAATATAGCCAGAACATCTCAAGTTATATAACAAAAAGTGGTCAAATTACAAAGAAGTATTTTCAAAGACTTAATATTTTGTAATTTTACTACGTTTTGTGTTCCAAAAAAACAGCAAAAATAAATTACTTAATTGAGAGTTTATCGTACTAAATTTTTTCTCTTTACTCTTTTCAATTATTTTGATATAAATTAAGTCTGTAATTTTAACTCCTTATCCTGAACTACAAAAAACCAAGAGAAGTATGAAATGTCTCATTCTTCCAACATATTTCTTTATATTTTTACCCCATTTTCTTATAGAAAATACTTCACTTCCTGCTGTAATTTTGTTACATTATCCTTTTTGACATTTTGTGTCATCCTAACTACTTTTCAATACTTTTTGATGTGTTAGTAATATTACACCCTTTTACATTGTCTACTCTTATAATACTTCCTTGAATGTTGGCTTTATGTATAAGAGTCAAAAGATGAATGAAAATATATATTTATGGGTTAAACGGAAGTTAACCCAAGAAACTATGAAAACAAAAGCTAATTCCTTGAAAAATGTTGACATTTAGAGCAAATACTTGATAGAAGATTTTAATAATTCTACAGAGCAATGGTAAATGGAAGGATCTATACAGAGAAGGAAGGATAGTGCAAAAGATTATTGTGTGGAAATGAAATTGTTCTTAATCCTCAATTGTGCATAGATTTATAAAGATTTGAACCTCAAAACTCTACCCTTAGATACGTGTTTAAATTATTGCTTTCAAAATAATAAACCCCCAGTGAAAAAACGTAATATAAAATTTAAGACAGCTTTTCACCTAAGGCTGTTCGATTCTTTAAAAAATTTTAAAATTTGCATTAACATTCTGAAGGTCTAAAGGGTCTAAGCGCGAAAATTTTTTTTTTTTTTGAGAAGTTAATTTTTTTTAAACTTAGAAATGAGTTCCCAAATGAAACTAAGTTCTTCTACACTTTTCCTCCTGCTACTACTTTAATAATTTTCCTTCTTTATAGAGGAGTGTCGAGTGGTCTGATTCATATTTTGTTTTTAGGCTAGAAAACCCCACTGGCTGAAGATATCAAAAAGTTAATATACCATTAGAAGATGACGATGATGTTTGCCGCTTCCTCTGTGTCGATTTCTTCAGTTTCAATTTTTTCAGTATCAATTTCTTTGGTGTTGGTTTCTTTGGTGTCGATTTTCTTAGTGACGATTTCTTCGGTGCTTTTTTGAGGAGCATGAATTCATCACCCTGGTGTTTCCGCTCCTTCAAAACCGACAGGGTTTCTGGCTACGTTAAAATGCCGCTTTTCTCCTTTTTTCCATGTTTCTATCATTTAAAATCAATAAATATTCATCCGAATGTTGAACACGAAAAAAATTGAATGATTACCTTTTGTGTGTAGTAAAAAAAAAATGGCGTTATTGCATCATACAAAAGTTATTGCAAACGGATTCACGATACTTACCTTGAAAAATTGTTGCGAATCTTCACTGAACGAATCTTTTAAAAAACCAAGGTAAAAAATCAAGGAAAACTTTTTAGAATACGTTGTCAGGCTGAAATATAGCGAGTGCGTTTTTTCTCTACGAAACCTTATGAAAAGTGAGGTATTGGTTTCACAACAATACGATTGAATAAAAAGAAGAGACTAACTGAATGCTATGGAAAGCCTATAGTTGTTTTAAGTTTCAAAGGCTCCAATAGAACACTCCAATATTGTTTGCTTGCAACAGAGCAACCGTAGTGTAATGAAGAATATTATAGCCCAGCAATACATATTGTTTCCTACCTGCGTTTCAAGGTCACAGGGGACTTGAAAGGTCATATAGATAAATTTTAAAAGCTAGTGGTTTAATGTATAAAACAAGTTGGTTCCCTATAAAATTCTATACATTATTTGCCTTCACACCAATCTCAATTCCCCCCCTCTCTTCCCCCCCACCCCACTTCCTATCTTTATTCCCATTTTTGGGGAATTTTACTTAAGCTTACAAAAACTTCTTTTCAATACGCCTCTGCTCTGCTACTGCTACCTGTGTTTCTTATGAATCAAATTGATTTTATGATCAACAAAAATTATTATATTGAGCAGTCGTTATTTCATTGAGCGTATTATTTTTCTGATACTTCAGCTCAATATGTTGCTGAGCAGAGATCGTTTTCTGAACGCAAGTATTGTGAAAGTTTTTTGATAAAATTTTAAAAAAGTTTCCAGAAAATGGGGAAGGAGAGAAGTTGGGAGGTTGATGAAAATTAAAAAATAATAATCGTAAGCAGCATTTTTGTCTCAAATATCAACCTTCCAATTCCCTGAAGCTTATATACTGGCTTATGACTACAGTGGCATCCCCCCCCCCCCCCCTGAACTTTAAATGCAGATAGAAAAAACTATAACTGACTGTACTATAACATTCTTTGGCAAAAAGGTTTAGCACAATATCTTCACTTTAGAGTATTCTGTTGGAAACACATTTTGGTACTGTTCACTCTTCAAGAATTGAAATGGTACAAAAAAAATTTACTAAATTCCTTTTCTATCAGTTAAAGTGGAATATTTCTCGCCCATCTTATCTAATTATGTGTTCCTTATTTGGTATGTGCTCCTTAGTTCTAAGGCGTTTCTACAGCATTTTCAATTATGTTGGTCAGGGATCTGATACATCATCATATTCAATGTCCCAACTGCTTGTATTGCTTCATTTTTGTTCGCCATCACGTTGTCTCCGAGTCCAGTTGCGTTTCTGGGAACAATATTGTACAACTTCTTATGCACTAAATGAACTTATGGCTCGTTGTGTCAGGGTAACTAATTCAATTTTGCCTAATATTGATATCTTTGCTAACATTCCTAGTAAATCTTTTGAAGATAATTTACTTTTAGTTCTATTAATCTGTAGCAATTCTTGAATTTTAGTTTAGTACGTAAACATATTCTTTGCTTATTTTCTATCCCATACTTTTAGTATTTAAGTTTATTGTTTGCATAATGTTTATATTTATTTTATTATTCCTGTTTTGTAGTTTTTGAGTAGTCTGTAAGAGTTAATACTCTGATGAAATAAATGAAATGAAATGATACTATCAAATGTTATTTAAAATCGATAAAGGCGGCATAAATCGATAACAAGAGCTCATTACATTGCTAAGCACACGATCAATCCGATCTGAAACTATTCTTACTGATATGCTCTAAAATAATCTCCATGGGAATATGTAATATCAAAAAAATTAATAAATTTACTTCAAACTTCCTAATTTTTGTACTTTCAACTGTTGATAAACTCAATAAAAAAAAATCGTTATCTTCCAAACACACAAGGAAACCAAATTCTAGCTACTTTCACTCGCCTGTGTGGCCTTTTCGATAGCTTATCAATTCTTTAATTAGAAATTGCTGATAAGCAATACTACCACACTTTTTAAAACGATTTCATTTCATATGAGTCTATGTACACAAATAAACTAAAGGTTATCAAAGAAATTCAATTTTTTGTAACGTTTCTGTAGTCAATTTATATTTATCTTTAATGCTGATATCATGCTGTGTTTTTTAATATTTTTTTAGTTAAACCGAAATAGTTTCCTAATTAAAACAGTTTGGCAGCATTATAATTTTAAAGAAGCATCTAACGTGAGTCGTAAAACTAATAAATTTTCGAATCAAAATTTCTGTAACAATAAAGATAATTTCATCAAGATATATAAGATTTTCTTCGGGTGAAACAACAAGTTAAAATCTAAAGGCGTAACTGATAGAATTGAGCCAATTTCTTTTACAATAACAAAATGTAAAGAAAAAGAAAAAAAATCCAAAAAGCGAATATAATTCTATATTAATATGTGTAGCGAAACACAAAAGGAAATGCCCTGGCAGATCTGAATAGTAACAGGTACATATTACATACGTATATATAAAGTAGGCGTAACTTAGCGGTAGGTTAACAACGCTATAATGCAATGAGTGTCTGTAGTTTCTTTTTTTAAATGTAGATTGTAATAAATTTTGATTATGCTTTACGGGCGTTTACATTGGTAATCAAATTTTCTGTTTTTAGTGAAGCATAAAAATATTGAGCTGCCCTTTTTTTAAGCTTATCTTCCTTCTGTAAGAATGTTGCTCTTTTATTTAAAATAATCGCATTAAAGTGTAAAGCGAAAATACAGAAAACTATGTGAGTATATAAATTGCAAATTTATTTTGAGAAGCGTATGGCTTAACTAATTTTATAAATTATTTTTTATATATATTTTTTGTTTTTTTTTTTTTTTGGTTTTTAAAGCAAAAGTCGAAATCAGAGTTTAGAAATCAGAATTTTTTAATAATGCATTTTAGCATTTATTTCTAATTGTTCTAGGGCGTTGCATAGGATGTGCCTTCAGAAAGATTTTTGTTGATTTTTCTTTAGCTACTTAAACAATGAATATAGTTAAAAAAAAGTGAATAGGCGTATTTACAACTAGGTGGCATAACTGCAATCAATAATAAAAGTTTGCAGTAAATTAAAAGATTTAGATATTAAGCTCGTGAATTAAGTCTTTCATTTTCGTTAAATTACAATCAATAAGCTTAGCATGCATGCATGCCCTTCAGATACTCTCAAGCAGAATTGAAAATCGTTGGATGTTTTCTTGATATCGAGAGTGCGTTCGATAATACCGAATACAATTCAATTCAATTCAATTCTAATTTTATTTTACTTCTGCTTCTAAATTATTAGTTCTAAGGAGGGAGTAGTAAATATAATACCGAAAACTCCTTAATCAAAAATTCGATCCGAAGCTAAGGTGTAGATAGTACAACATGTGACTGGATAAATAACGTACTCAACTCTGTGTAAGGAAACAATCAGAGTATCTGCTGCTAATGGCTGTCCACAGGGTGGAATTCCATCACCATTACTCTGTAGTCTAGTAGTAGATAATCTCTTAGAACCACTGTGCACTAATGGCTTTGATACTCCATGATACGCTGATGATATTATTATCCTAATCAGAGAAAAATATGAAAACACAGTCCCATACCTCCTCCAAAAAGCGTTGAATCTAGTTGCAAGGTGGTATATGGACTCAGGGCTAAACATTAATTTCAAGAAAACTAACATAGTAGTGTTTACCAAAAGAAGAACCAAATTTTTGTATATTTACTACCGACAATATAACTTCTGCCACAACTTCAAGATCATATTATCTGATAGAAGTAACTGGGAACAGACGAGACCAAAGTTTTCAGCGTACTATCATGTATGGTATACAGATGGCTCCAAGACAAACGATGGCGTTGGGACAGGAGTGTATGGTGTTAGATCAAAAAGATCCATTTATGCATGTATGGGTACAGGTAACTCAGTTTTTCAAGCCGAGGTGCATGCCATTGAGCTCTGCCTAAGGGAGTATGAAAACATATCTGTGGTTAACAAGAATATTTACATAGACTCTGGCAGCAAAGCGGTTCTTCTTGCACTTTCTGCATACGAGATCACAGCAAAACTAGTTTGGAACTGCCTAGAGCACCTGAACAACCTAGAAACTCACAACAGAGTACAACTCATTTGGATGCCACGGCATAAGGGACAGGTTGGGAATAAAATGGCAGATGAACTGGTTAGAAAAGGCTCATACAATGAATTCATTGGACCACAAACATTCTACGGCTCACCATAGAGTTCAGTTACACTCAGTTTAAAAAATTGTTTGGATAATAATTCGGTACAATACTGAAGGGAAACCTCCGGTAACTGACAAGCCAAAGGTCTTTCATAATAGAACAAAGCAATTGGTTAATCTAGGTAAAAAATAAACCCGAATTGCCACAGGGTTCTACACAGGCCATTGTAGGGTCAACAAACACTTATCAACCTTGGGTTTAGTACAGGACGAGATGTGCCAAATATGTAACGAGAAAGAAGAAACAGCAGAGCATATCCTATGCCACTGCGAAGGTCTAATAAGGACCCGAATTCGTTACTTAGGAAACTCTATTCTTCAACCGCACGACATAGCGGATAGTTCTACTAAGTTTATGTTTGATTGTTGGAGCTGTTGGGGCAGAAGAACACACTGAGACCTATTGTTCCATTGTGATACCCTTGGGGCGAGTTTTCTTCTTAAGCGATAATAAATTTCTTCAAGGGAAATAAACTCATAGAAAAACTACAAAATACATTAATTCCTCGAGGGATATCACAATAGGCCGAAGCTGGCCGCAGTGATCTGGGATCGTCTTACCCACCTCCTCAACAATCTAATCTAAGTCTTTCTTTTTGGAAGTACATGTAAATTTGGAACTGATGAATTTACCAGGTTTTTCAAAAAATCTTAATTTATAATTGAGAGCACTAAATGCATTACGCTGGATTTACACAATGATGGTTAGGCCCTTATGGGCATATACTCTTCTGGTATCCTTTAGCTTTCTTAGTTTCCCTACTTACTTTTAAATACTATTTCATTGGTTTTAATAGAATCTTAGCATTTTCATTGCATAATCGTTTCGTTTCTGTGGTGTATAGTAATTGGGTTGTCAATTTATTGTCATCCATTATTATCTACATTACCCTTCGTTTACCTTCTCAGCATCTTTGTATTAATCTAAAATCAAGTCTCACTTTTCAATATAATTTAAAAAGTTTTAAGAACGTAACACAAAACAAGTTTGTTACTTAAGTCTTTCGTTTTTGTCAACTGCCCATGCAGCCAAGTAATTTATTTTTCTATTTAATTGCTTTCGATTTTTAGTTACAAAACATACGCATTTAAAAATACAAACATATCTCCTTAAATATCTCCTATAATATAAATATTTTGTTTTAAATATAATTTTAATTGCTAGACATGTAGGCGCATTTTCGTTGTTGGCGCTTGTATGCGCATGTACAATAAACTTGTTTCATTAGCTGAAATTCATTCAAACATGTTTCACTTCCATTTCCAATAATCATTTACAATTAAATTCTCTATTACTTAAGCGCGCATATCTAAACCAAATCACGTATTTTTCTGCTAAGTATTTATTTACAATCACAATTGAACACACACATACCATTTGAAGATATCCTTTAAAGCATTTTAATTTTATTAAGTATTTACTATAAATATTTTCATTTGGAATTTATTTTCCTTAAAAAATGCATACCTTTTTATAATATCAAAGTTTTATAAAAATATCACGTATCACGCATATCCTTTAGTGACATGATCACAATTTTCTACAAACAAACAAACAAACGCTATGTGCATAACCAATTTATAAGTTTATTGTCTACATTAAAATCAATATAAAATTCCAATTTGATTTTCCACCTTTTAAATATTCCCACACTTTTGATATAAGGAAATTTCTACGAGTATTGCAGGTTGCTGCATGTTTATCAAAAATAGATGTATATATAAAATAAAAACAAAATATATCATCATATCCTTAGCATAATTTGTTCTTTTCAATTTTCTTTACAATTGAGATAGTTGCATTTCCTTTTATAATTGGAACACTTGCATAAGTCTTGCATTTCTATTTCATCATACAACGAAACATGTTCAATCTTGCTCATGATTTTTAGTTTCTTTAAGGATTCTTCTCATATAATTCTTTCTTTTTTTAGATCAACCAATATCTTTTTATCTAGTTCTTTTCTATAATGCTCTATTAAACAATTGAGAATTGGTTTTTGTTGGTTTCTTCAGCAAAATATTTATATCCTGTATACGTTTTGCAAACAAAACACTCTGCTTTTTCTTTCAAAAAAATACAATTCAGATCTACACTTCATTTGTTGCTTTGTTCATGCAGAAGCATTTTTGTTAAATTTTTTGTTTGTTTTGCGATTTTCTTTCAAGGAAATGCAAAACAATAACTATGTAGGGGCTAACAATTGCTTTAGTTTTTTGATTTTTAGCAATAATTTACTAAAGGCAGAATATTTCAAAGACCGACCGACCAACCAAGATTAATGTATTGTAAAAGAAACTTAAGTTGTTATTGAAGGAATGACAATCGATGCAGGATGTGAGACTTTTGCCTTTTTTAGTTTTCCAGACATCTTTCAAATTACTTCCCACATTTTCATTCACTTAACTTTCTTATATTTTTTAACTTTAGATTAGTTATTTCTAGAATTTAATTTTAATTACATGCCTCAAATGAATTATTTAAAAATATTTTAGTTACTTTTTTATTAAATTTTCATTTTAATGAGATTTGTCGAAGTATCCCGCGCAATATTGGATCCTCTTTCATTCCTAAGGAATTTATTATTTATTTTAATTAATTAAGATTCTTCAACCTTCTTCCTTAAAATTACTTCATACTTCAGCGAAAGCATTTTTATCTTCCATTTCGCCTCCACCTTCAGTCCTGCTTGCCAAGGCAGGACACTAACATACAGTGGCGGTTCAAAGATTTGGTTTGGGAGAGGACTGATTTTACTAAATTAAAGGATAAATTGATATTTATCTCAATGTCGACCAAATCCCAGACCAAGAAAAGGACCAAATTCAGATCGGAAATCTAGATCAAAATGAGACCGAATTCAAACCAAAATCTTAATTTAAAAAAAAAACAATATTCAGACCACGAATCAAACCAAAACTCCAACAAAAATCGATCAAAATGAGGTCAAATTCAGACCAAAAACCAAACCAAAATTAAGAAAAAAAATTTAGATCAAAACTCAAATACAAACCAAAAGTTGACAAAACTTTGCACCGAATCCAGACAACAAATTAAACTAAGACTGGCCCAAAATTTCAGCCGAATTCAGATCAAAAC
The DNA here is from genome assembly GCA_963691655.1 of Toxonevra muliebris. Taxonomy (NCBI): domain Eukaryota; kingdom Metazoa; phylum Arthropoda; class Insecta; order Diptera; family Pallopteridae; genus Toxonevra; species Toxonevra muliebris. The sequence continues at coordinate 55,439,275 of OY829326.1, forward strand.
TTAAAACCAAATTCAGACCGATTTCGAACCGAAATTTTTACCAAAACTTGTATCAAAATCAAGCCAATTCAAACCGAAATTTCGTCCACAACTCAAACTAAAAGTTAGATTAAAACTAAAGCTAAAACAAAATTCTGACAAACAATCAAACCAGAATTTAGATCAAAAACAGACAAAAACGGAAAATCCAAAGCCCCCTCTGACCCAAAATATGCATCGATATCTCTGCTTCGTCTGGACATAATCCGAAGGTATCAACTTCTTCAATATTTACCCTGTTCAAATGATATCTAAAGTTTCCCCGCTCAGCCTGATCAGAGTTCTTCATTCTAGACAATACCTTGTACTTTCTTGGCTATATTCATTTCGCTCGTTTGTTGCAAGACTGGCATAAGTCAAAAAAACAAATATACGAGAAAATCGCATTCAAAGATTTCAATGTACTACCACTCGGTAGTTCATTACGATATAACGATAAATTTTCTTTTTACGAGGATATATTTTAAGATGCCGCACAGTGCTCCGTTCATGGACAAAAATCAAAAAATTCATGGAAAAAAAACCCAAAATATTTCGTTTTAAAGGAAATTGTCCAAATAAAAGAAAACAATAACATTTTCAACATTTAATTCATTTCGGTGGGTGCTGTAGCACTTCAAACTCCAACATTTTTTGTGCAAAAAAGATTATCTGCACAAATTGCAATCGTTAGTAGTTACTGAAAAGATCTGAAAAAAACTTTTATTTAAAAGGTAAAAACAAAACAAAAATATGTTTGTCATTTCATTGCGAAATAATAAAAAAACAAAAATGTTATATATCGTTAAACAGAAAAAATTTTTTCTATAAAATTTTACCATTTTTAAAAGTCGATAAAAAACGATTCCTTCATATTCCCTAAAAAGTAAATACAGTGCCGTTTAATATCGACCTTTAACTATTGGGAAAATGTAAAATATTCTCCGCTTTTTTCTGCTTTCTTAAAATATTACCTTTTTCGTTAATGCCTATGAGACCATTTTCTCCTTATTCCACATCTATATAACTAAGAAGAAACTGTTTATTTGCATTTTTCTTTTTATTTTTATTTTTTAGGTGCAATGTTAATTGCAATTAATTTGATGACATGCCGTACCCTAACAACAAAAGAGACACCACTCAAAATTAAAAATTTTATTTTATTCTACGGAATATAATTTGCCATTATATCATAAATTTTCAATTTTGAGTTGTGTCACTTTTGTGTTGAAAATGACTAACTATTTTATAAATATTGCAATTTTCGTTTCCTATCTTCTTCGCTTTCTCGTTATTTTTTTACTGTTATGTAACGTTATGACCGCCCTAGGAATGGCCATAGCACCCAAAATCATTTAAGGCGTTATGACCGCCCTGAGAAAGGCCATAACACCCAATGGGCGTTATGACCGTTTTTGTGATTCTTTCATTAAAATTTCAAAAATAAAACGAAACCAAATTTTCATGTATAAGAAAATGCGGGTTTTTCAGGCTTTTTCACAAATTGGCTTTCTTAAATAAAAAACTCTTCCGTTTTTCTCGACATTAGTATGAAGGCGAATGGGTAAACCTGTAAAAAAAACTAAAGGGAAAAATATGCTCATATAGTAAATGGGAATGGCATGGAAATGAGCGCCTCATCTGAAATATTTTTACAAAAATAGATCAAGATCAAAAATCGCGCGATTTTTTAAAAATATTTCCTTTTTTTCTTTATTTTTGTAAAAAATTTTCGACTACGGCGCTTCTTTCAATTAATCTAAATCAATAACTACATATATCCTATAATATTAAATATTTTACGTTGAAAATATTATTGAGACTTACATATCTATTCTATCCAAAGTATATTATAAGCAATTGCTTATACCCACAAAATTAAATAATGACGATTATCAGCTTCAACATAGTTTCTTTTTATATTCGCAATTGGCACTGAAAACAAAAGCGTATATGTACGACTGATACGATGCTGAGCCAAATTTTAGCGAGACGTTCTAAACGTAATACTGATTTCTATAAGTAACTGATTTTTAATCAAAACACGATTTTCATTATTGAAAACAAAAATAACAAGAAATAATTGTTGGGCCTTATGGCCGCTTCTAAGGCGGTCAAAAAGCCTAAAAAATTAGGCGTTTCGACCGCTTCTACAAATTTTTTTGGGCGTTATGGCCTTGGGCGTTATGTCCGGGCACCAAATTATATATATATATTATATTTAAGAGTAGTGAGTATATTTTAATTAAAAAATGGCATTGAAAATAACTTATACAATTCTGATTTGAACCGTTGCAAAATACAATTTTTGAGAGCTTTATATATAGGGAAGTTGGGGCGTTGTGTTGTGAGAAGAACAGTGTGGAAACTAAAAAAAAAATAATTATTTAGGAAATTGCAATATATATAGAAAAATCATCTTAAATCCATTCTCGAAAAAAATGCTGCTGTACGACTTTTGACTTCTTAAGACCACAAAAAAGAGCATTTGGAGCCAAAGTTTAAACGACTTTTCTGAACAACTTGATAATATGGAAAAAGTTCTTCAATTGTTTCTATTTTTGGATATCATTATGTGTAAGAAAAAATATTTTAAAATTATCTTTCGATTCATGGAACATTTAATTGGCCGACTTTAATTGCTTAATACAGGGGAAAATTTACAAAAAGTAGCGTTTTCTTAAAAAAAGTAAGTAGTTTTAAAAAAATTCGATTTAATTTCTGAAATTAGGATACTATTATTTATTTAGAAACGAAATTTCATTAAATTCTGACAACTCCTTCTATATTTGTCCCTTTTTTGTATGGGAACGGAGCACTGTATGCCGTTATATTTTTTTTACACAAAATAAAGGATTAAATAAAAGTTATATTTGTATTTATACATTATGAAAGAAAGGTTCTTCTTCTTTTTTTTTTTTTGAGATTTTCTCATTTAAAGTTTTCAAGGATCTACCACTCCAAGAATGCTATAAAGACAAAATTTTTTTTACACAAATTAAAGCTTTAAACGACAGTTAGTTCTGCATACTTTATTCGATTTTTTTTTTTTTTTTGACTACGACAATGTTGCAGTAAACGATCGATTTATCTCTCCTTTTTTTCTTCGGTTCATTTCTCTACCTAAAATTCAACCCGTTGAAAATGGCACTCCAAACAAAGCAATCACGTACTTCGTCACCGAAGTCACTTACATTATTATAAAGGATAAAATAATTCTTTTTATAGCAGTTGGGACTCCGTCTATTATTCATTAGTCACCAGACCTAGTGTTTACCTTTTTTCTGATCAAAGTCTTAAGCATTCCATTGATTAAAACATTTATTAGTTCAGGAACACATAACTTGATGGTTAACCTTCACTTAACAAAATATTTGAATACTTTTTATTTTATTCCCTAATGCTGTCCTTGCCTTCATCCACTGCACAAACTCCGACGTTTTGTTTCTGCTTTGAGTTGATTTTAAAAATTCTTTCCCTACCCATTCTCCGCAATTTAAGCATCATTCAAACCAAAATTTGTATATCCTTTTTGAACCTTGATACCTTTTCACCCTCCATTCAACACTTAAAAAATTAACCTAGTCATATTTCTCCCTATTTGTTATACTTGAATTATGAACTTGTTAATGTTTCCCCCTGTACATACTCTAAATGATGTCTCACTTTTGACCTTCTCAATAGCACAAGTTCCGCTTCCTTTCTACATACCTTCATGCCACAGGTTCTTTTTGTGGATATTTAATTTTATTTCCGTTTTTATTGACTACTGTTTTTCTATATGAATATATCCTTATAAATTCCACATCATCCCTTACACTCTACTACACGTATCGGAAGTGTGCGCTACGTACGCGTGAATAACGTGTGTATTTCCGGTTTTTTTATGTTTCTCCCCTCTACTTCCACTTCAAGGATACTACAAATTTTTAAAAAGAATATAAAAATTTCATGGATTTTTTGATTTTATTGATAAGGTGAAGGTGTTTTATCTGACTTTGTAGCAGACTTTTGACACATTTTTTTTAACACTTATGACTAAGTTAAAATCCATAATGAGGCAATTAAATGTTTTTTTTTTGGTAAATTTGTGCTTCTGTTGCATTTGCTAAGGAAAAAAAATATTACAAGGTGAAAAAAAAAAACAAATCGAAACATATTTGATTTTGCACTTATTTCGTATAAGCAGCCCAAGTGAAGGGGCGTAGATACCGATGGCAAATTTTTAGTCCCACTTTTTCAAGCTAAAAAAAACGATTGCTATGAAATGTTTAGCCTTACATAGCAAAATTAAAGTTATCATGAACATAGCAATACAAAAGAAGAAGGAAACAATGCAGCTTTTCTACAACTTTTTCCGGCTGACGTTAGGAGGAAAATGACCTTGAAATTCTCATATACTTGTATGTATGTGAGTAAATTTTAGAAACATCCAGTTTTAAAAAAAATATTAAATTCGAGAGGGAGATCTAAAAAAATGTGTCTATGACAGACAGAAATAAGTCACCGAAGTGACTAATTTTTTAGAACCATGCGGACGTAAATTTTTTAAAGCATTTAGTTCTCATCTTAGAATCAAACCTGAGGCAGCTGGAACTCCAGTCTAGTACTTACTCACCAGGCCACCGAGGACTGTGATATCAAAATTTAATTTTTATTTATAAATATTTAAAACATTTATCTCTATCCCCGGTAAGGTTTCAATCTCCAAAATCCCCCCTACGTTCTTCCCTGGCTATAGGCAATATGTCTCAAACTAATTCAGTTCATATCCAAACGGATTGATCGAAGCTTAATCGCAAAAGTGATAAAGAATAGATGGAGTCTTTCCTAAAAATCAAAACATCAACCCTTCTGTCAGACTCTCTGATGACCGTAATTTTTCCAGACTACAGCCACAGCTATACAAAAACGCTATCTTAGCTAAAAATACATATTACTATAAGAATATTTGTATTTTCAAACAATAACATCGTCGAAGTTGTCAAGCAGTTTCATATCCACCTTTCTAACTTCCCTGTCATTAAGATGCTCCAGGAAACTGCAATTCTAATTACCTGGAAAGAAATGTCTGCTATGATATGCAGAATTTATTCACCGGCATAATCAATAAACAACTTTAGTCGAAAAATTATACCAGAAATCGAACATTAGGCGAAAACATAATTATCCTTAGCGAAATCTTATATATAATGTACTAACCAGGGTCGGTACAATATCCATTTCTAAGTATATCTCCAAAAATTCACAGTACAATAATGAAATTTGGTTGTCAACGTCATGCTACAGGAAAAATCTTGGAAAAGGAGGCATGCTACCTCCAATTTAATCTGAATTAGGGAATTTTTTAAGAATCATTTGAGATGCTGAGAAGAAAAGTGGTATAACTTCTACGTTCAGAAAAAAGTGGAATAATTTTACTCAAGAGCAAAAGCAAAACGAAATATTTTCAGAGCAAAAGTGAAACGAAATATGTTCAGAGCGAAAACGGAATAAAAAACTATGCTGTTCTTGCTTCTTCTGTAATTGTTATACCATTTTTGCTCTTACTTTTAAGGCGTTTCGTTTTCACTCTAAACCGTATTACTTATGCCATTCTTGCACTGACACTCTAAATTATTACACTTTTGCTCTTATATAAATTTTAGCCCGCTTTTTCTCTCAGCCTGTCATTTGTGGCACGGTTCTAAGATATCGTGTGAAAATATTATTTGTCAATGGCATTCTGTGTTGTGAATGTTAATAGAGATATATCTAGGAAAGCAAATTAGGTGCCATGCCCATTTAGAATTTAGAGCTCGAACCAAGCCAAAAACTTATATCGATCATAATTTTATGTCAATCATTAGTTATTGAGCAACACAAACGGACATTCATTTTTATATATCTATGGTCAAAAGCAATAAGCGCTTAAGTCCGAAAATATCATTTCGAGTAAAGACGGTTTAAAGTTAATGTTCTTGGTTGCAGCTCTATGTAAGCGAATGCGCTTCTTTTTTTTATAACTTTTGTACATAGAATTTCACGTACATGTGCATTGGAATAAGTAGAACACGATAACATTTATAACTCAATTCTGTCTTAAGTCGACTTAAGCGTTTATTGCTTTTGACCACAAAACTAATCGAATAAACGATCATTTTTAGGACACGGTAAATCGAAAGATAATGGTGTGGTTAAGTTTCTACTCATCCAGATGAACAGAAGTGGAAACAAATTTTTGAAATTAGATAATATCTTCAAGTTCCAAAAGGGTCTTGAACGTCACGAAGTTTTGACCCAAAATTAAGATTTTTAAAAATTCTTTTACTGTATTTTACAATATAATATTCTAGCCTAAAAATTCCTGGCATTGCATGGGTTACTATTGTACTTTTATTGTCTTCTTTGAAATATATGCCATTCCCAGATATGCCATTTCAAACAATTCATTTTTATAGGAGGTGTATAAATCTTTAGGTGTGCAAACTTTACGATCTGTCTGTGGATTTTATGTAAATGCAAATTATAGTATCAATAACAAGGCAACTTTCTATGAAATTTGTATTGCAAATAAGTGTGCACGTACAAAATTTCGGCATATCGTGTGTGAGACCCAAGAAACCACGTTTTCACCAATATATTTATTCCTCGTAATAAAATTGGTTGTTCAGTAAATAATTTCCAAATACAAAATTCTAAATACTCGCATACTTTCAAAACTAAGGAACCGTTTTCTCAATGTCCGGTTAAACACTAATTCAAACTTTAACCGGCGGTTAGTAGTAGTGTTAGTTCTGAAAACGGCCCTTAGACTCAAATATCAACACATACAAAATTTTGACACTCACACAAATGTAATTTTATATACTAGAGCGTTACTCACAGATTGTGACATTTCTGCCAAGTCTCTCATACCGCCAATGAATTCTGTAGAACTATGATATCAAAACTAGTTTTCTCAGCAAATATTCCAAAAAGGACTTCGAAGGAGTGACGACCCTACACATTACCTTAGATTTTTTGGAGTCGCCCCAAGGTTGCACTGGAACCTGACATAATTGCATTCAAAAAATTTAGACCAAGTACTCAACACAGACTGTTATGCCATATCTTGAAGTATATTATATATTACAAAAAAAAAAACAATTATTTCTTTTTATAGCTTAAATCTTTCTGCATTTTTCATCGCAGAGAATTGTAATTAATTTAATAAAAATTATCGAGACATAAAAAAATCAAGCAAAAAAAAAGCATTGCAAATGCGATTCAACTTTATTTGATGCTTTTCCTTTCTTCCTCTTCTTCTACTTCACTAGTAATAACAAAACAAAAAACTAGCAATAAGTACAAAAACTGGTTACCGGCTTTAAAAGGCTACTACAATAAAAAGTACAAAAACAAGTAAAGATTTTTAAGCATAAAAAAAAATTGCTTGCAGCAAAATACAAAAACCAAAAAAAAACGAAACAGAAAGCGCAAGAAAAAAAGCCTAACTACTTATTTTTATCTGCGCTCGAAGCAAGCAAGAAGCCTTGGTCAGTAAAAAAAAAAACACAACAACAAAAAAAAAAAAATTAAAAAAAAAAAAGAACAAACGACGCCAGTCAGTCCAGTCCACTTCAAAAAGCAGAAAACGACAACAAACATTTATCTCTTCCAATGGACAGCGGGAGTTGACATGTCGAGGAAAGGGGTAAGAACGAGGGAAGAGGGAAATAAAAAGTATGCTTCATTGGAAAAATACAACATAAAAGCATACAAAAAAAAAATTCAAAAGGAAAACAAGGTATACCAAAAGCAAAGAGAAGCAGTTTCTGAAATGTATAAGTTGAGGCAACAGTCAGGCAGGCAGGCAGGCAGGCAAGGAACATATAAAACGAATGACTGGCACAAGCTCAAAACAACAATAACAACAACAGCAAAATCAGCACAGCTCAACACATATACTTACATACATACATACATACAAAAACAATTCAAAGAACTTAAAATCAAACCAAATATAGCCAACTCTTCAAGTCACCAAACACCATTTATGGTATACAAATTTCTTGGATGTGGTTAGCGTCTTTGGTTCGTTTTTGGTGTGGCGTGCCATGGCGTGGCGTGGCATGATTTGGCGGCATGGCGCGAGGAATTACTCTCGTACCTAATACAACATACATAATAGATATCTCTCTGCTGCTTTACAATTGTGAGTATTGCGCACATAAAAGGCGTAAGACTGAATGTCTTTGCTGGCTTTGGTTATGGCTATGTATGTAGAGCTGAAGCTGTGCCAAGCAGGCAGCCAGGCAAACATACAGGCGATTTGTTGCTACCTTTGAATGTGTTTTCTGAATTTTGAACCAGTTTTCTGCGCATATTTAATGAAAATTCATTTCATTTTCGTGTACTTGCTTCTACTTATTTTTTCACCAGAAGAAGAAAACTTTTTTTTTAGTTATAATAATATTAGTATCAAGAAAGAAAAAAATGAACTCGTTTTTCTGAGAGGTATTTATATTTATTTTTCTTCTTATTATTAAAGTAACATATTAATAAGAAATGATGTCCGTAATCAAGCGTTGCTGTACTTAAAGGAAAGTTGTAACAAAACTCAGTTTTGGTTAAGAAGAAAATATGCAATTGTTTAGTTAGAATAATATTAAATTCGTTTCCTTAAAATTGTTTAGGAATTGAGAAAATGTGTTTTATTCATCATATAGCATGGAGGTGCTTATTAAAATGGAGTCAAACTTGCATAGATTTGATCTGCTACTTTAGATTGTTAGTCCCGAATTCTAAAGTCACTGAGATCAGAAAGGGGAGAAAGGGGACTTTTCATTCAACTAAAATATTCATAAGTTATTTTTATGAAACTATTATTCAATGTGGATGCCAGGTGTGTTTTTTTTAATCGTGAAGGACATAGTTTCGATAACTAATTGACTTGCCATTCCTGATGATGTGCTTAACCTCAAAAAACTTTGGAGCTGATCCAATAACACTGCCTTGCATAGGTTTCGCAAATAAGATGGTTCCTATTGGGAGTATGAATGTATAAACTCGTAATTGTGACTAACATCATATATATCATACGCGCCATTTTTTTGACATTGACAGCTTTAAAAATACTATAAGCATTGATCTGTCAAATAATTTTCATAATTTTACAAAAGTGTTTTACTATGGCTGAAAATGTCGAATTTCGTGCCAACAAAACAACATTTGCCTGAAGTTTTAATTTGCTTCTTCCATTTAAAGAAAAACGCAACTGAAGCACATCGTTTACTCACTGAAGCTTATCCTGACTGTGCTATAGACATTTGAATGTATTAGGTGTGGTATGCCCGTTTCAAAAGTGGTGATTTTGTGATGCTGTGTATTTGGTGGGATATGAAAGGTGTCGTGTATTATGAGCTGTTGAAATCAAATGAAACGATCACTGGCGACCGCTACCAACTACAATTGATGCGTTTGAGCCGATCTTTAAAGGATAAGAAGCCAGAATATGAGAATAGACACGACAAAGTTATTCTTCAGCACGACAATGCTCGGCCGCATGTTGCAAGGCAAGTAAAAACATACTTGGAAACGCTGAAATGGGAAGTGCTACCCCACCCGCTGTATTCTCCAGAAATTGCTCCTTCTGATTACCACTTGTTCCGATCGATGACACATGGCCTGGCTGAACAGCACTTCCGTTCTTTCGTAGAACTCAAAAAATGGGTCGATTCGTGGATAGCCTCAAAAGATGAGGAGTTCTTTCGACGCGGAATCCGTATGCTACCAGAAAGATGGGAAAAGGCTGTGGCTAACGATGGACAATACTTTAAAGAATAAATTTATAATCACTTTTTCACAATAAATGTCCAAATTACGAAAAAAATACGAGTTTATACATTCATACTCCCATTTTTTATGTTGAACACGCATCTGTGGTCATAAACTTTCCAACACGTCACGTTTTAGAAAAAATGGGGTTTGAACCCCTAAAAATAGCGTTTTTGAAAAATTTTAGAGCTGAACCCTGGAGTGTAACAATCTTCGAAATTTTTGAAATTCGAAATTATAGGCTGAATCATGCCCTTTCAAATCAACCCAAAGCGAAATTGTTCGAATGCACCCTTAAAGCAGGGGATGTGTTTATGTCTACGAGTGCAGGAAAAAAATGTACATAAATCGAATTTTATCTTACCCATGGCCAGACATAATGAAAAATGCAGTGGTCCGAAGTATTTTAAAGGCCACTGGTTACAAATCTGCAGTCAGATTCTATAAATTTAAAATGGCAAATCAAATATGGCGGACGAGTTTAGGGTGAAAGAGCCATCTGATGATAGAAAAACTCCAAATATACTACATAATAATATATTTTTATTACGTTTCAAATTAGTCTAATTTTACAAGGCTCCAATAATTTTTTCTACTTTGTATTAATTTTTAAACTTTTCAAACTGTTTTAAGACGAAACTTTAAATCAAAGACAGTTACTGACCTGGAAAAACTATGAAAACACGATTGCTTAGCATCACCTTCTCTTTTTGAATCTGAAGTCAAACCTCATGTCAAAGAAAACAAATCGGATTTGGTCGCATAGTGTAACTAAGATTTCAAATTAATTTTTTTATATTTAACTTTATAGAAAGAAGCCAATGGAAGGAAAAAATATTTAAAAATCGTTCAATAGATTTTATTTTGACTTCTTTCCATCCACTGCCAATCAATATTGAAAATTAAAAGAAAGTTTCCACATTTCAGGGGTCACAACCCCCAAAACCTCTCCCCTAAATACGGTCTGGTTGAACGAGCGAACCCATGTAGACGTAATCGTTCTTCTTCTTGAAATCCCCTCATCTCTTGTGAAGCAAAAGCATAGACGACAAAGTCCTTAGATTTCTTCCAATCTGCTACTTGATGTTCAGCCAATCCCTTTGCTTGTCTTTCTTTTCTATGTGAGGCTTGCGGACTCCAATTAAATGCCTGTTTTGAAAAGTTATCGCTTGGTTTCCTCAGTATATGGCCTCTCCACCGCCGATTTTATTTTTGAGCTTCGTTTCCAAGTAATATTGTTCTTTACCATAGGTCATGATTAGATACAGTTTCTGACCATCATATTCTCAGTTTGTATCGGGTTTCAGTTATTTCTGTTGTTTTCTGGTAATGGAGGTGGTCAGTGGCGGATGTATAATTTAGGTTTGAGATGGGCTAATTTTTAAGATATATTTTCATAGCGGATCCTAATTATATTTTTAAGCGTTTCCGAACAAAACTACTCTCTGCAGTATTCGGTACCTAATATTCTAAAAAACTAATTTCTCTGGAATACTGTTAACAAAAATGAGAAACCAGCAAAGTTTTATTGTGAAAAAGGAACTGCAAAACACATGGAACGTTCTTGTGATGATCCAAATAGTCTAAATCAGACTAAGAGACTAGATGTGAAATTAAATTAAAAACCAAACAAAAAATCCGAACTAAATTTATGGCTAAATCAAACTAAATTTCTGAAAAAAAACTAGATCTAAATTCAGGTAAAAACTCATACGAAAAACGGTTCCAAATTTAAACGAAAAATCTGTTCAAAATTCAGATAAGAATTTTGGCCCAAGCTAAGTTTAAAACTCAGGCTTGAACTTAAGTCAAAATTTACACCAAAAATCAGACCAAAATTTAGAAAATATTGGATCCAATTTCAGACCCAAATGTAGAAAAAAAATTTTCAAGCTTGAGAATTAATAAGTCCAAAATTCAGTCCAAAATTCGGGTCAAAATTCAAACCCAAACTTACATATATCAAAATTCAGACCTGAACTTAAGTCAAAGTTTATAACAAAAATCAAACCAAAATTTAGAACACATCGGAACAAATTTCAGACCCAAAACTAGAACAAAATGTTCCCAACTATTCCCTAGAAATTTTTATAAAATTTTATATATTACATTCTAATCGAAGTATTATTGAATTAAAAACCAAACCAAAAATCGGAACAAAATTCAGACAAAAATCTGAACAAAATTTGGGTACTAATTTACTTTTATCGACTAAATTTCAGACCAAAAACCTCATCTTAATTCTGATCAAAATTTAAACGAAAAATCTAAGCAAAATGCGGACCAAAATTCAGGTTAAAGTTCAAACCCAACTCCGACTAAAATTCAGACCTAAACTTAGCTCTGAATTTATACCGAAATTCAGAATACATCGAATAAAATTTCAGACCCAAAATTAGAACAACATTTTCCCAAATATTTTATTATAATGAATGTATTAACAAAGGTTGCAGGGGAATGACGTCCCGTAGTTTAGTCCCAGTTAATATCCGTTCGTTCAGTTCTACATTCTTTTGAGACACTTTACCCACTTTTGGTGAGTTTGGTGCTGATACTTGATAGAGAGTAGGTATCATCGGCACAACCTAAATGGCTGAGTCGTTCAAAAGGCCTGCATTGAATTCCATTTTGATCCTTTGTGTTAAAGGTAGACCATAGCACATTAACAATTACCACTAAGAAATGAATGGGAGACAATCTAAATTATATTGAATTAGTGAACTGTCTAATTTGAAAAACAAAACAATAAGCGTGAAAAAATATAAGATTCTTGGGAGAGTCCCAATTCCCACTCCCCTACTTAAATTCGGTGGTCTGCCATATCATTTAGGATATGTGTGAGTGAACCATTGTAGTTTGGCAATTTCCTACCGAAACGTGATTCTCATTTGAATTTATTGTTCATTTGTTTTTCAGGTGCTACCATATTATGAAAAGGTTAGAAAACCACCGGAAAGTTTAATTTGCTGCATATACCATACGCACATATAATAAATAAATATTTTTAATATTTAATCTTGACTTTTCTTATCGCTTATCTTTCTTAAAACTGCTTCTTCCTATATAGCTTCCCAAATATATAAATAACTAAATTTATATGTACATAGAAATCGCTTCCATTTTTGGTTCTTCTTCCTAAAAATTCCACACAAAAACCCATACCCTTACTTGCTTGCTTTTCATTTGTTTCCTACTATTTGCCTTAGTGCTTAAACAAGTAAGTAAAATCCATAGCTATAGCTAATATATTTCAAAGAAACATCCATACATACATACTTAAATAGAGATAGACAGGTAGATAGATACTTCAGCATAATATTTCAAATTCACCTTACGTTATCAACATTTGAACGTTTGTCCCCGCAGCACGCTGTATGTGGCATTTCATTGCATAATTTTTTTTTATTTGTTATCTGTTATGCGCTGCCAGATATCCTTTAAGTCAAAATATGACAAAACATTTTTTCATCTAACGTTTTCTATTTTTATTATTTAAATTTATACCTCAACATATACCATATATATCTACCAGCATGCCTGCAAAGTTTTTTGTTTGTTGAACGTGCTTGAAATTCAGTCTTACTGTTTACTTATTTATTTTTCTTCGACTTCAATTACAAGTCAGCATGAAATGAAAATCTTAAGAAATATAAAAAGTACACACAAGTGCAATCCAACATAAGCCACACAGTGTATAAGAACATGTGTATACGTTTGAGGGTCGTGCAGTGCATAAATGCGTAGAGCTGCAAGTGTTTGCTAGTCACAACTGTAGTGGAATAAAAAGTGGAAAACGTTTTTCATATATTAAGAAAAATAACAGAAAAGCAAAGATTTGTGACTTGTTCATTAACGCTTCAACATAAATACTTCATATCTAAGTTTTTTCTCCTTTTTTGCTTAGCATATTAAAGAAAGAAACATGCTTTACTTTGACAGCAGGTAAATTCAGGAAAATATGCGTATTTGAGCAGATGCTGGTAGAATTAAGATTAGTCTATGAAACAAGAATTATTTTGTAAAGTCTATACTAAGTTGGTTTTAACTCTTTCATACTCAATATTGCGTATAAACAAATTTTACTATTAACGCTTTATGTATTCGGTTCTGTTAGGTATTCTTCACGTTTCGTGATTGCCGAAAATTTGAAGTTTCCTGCTTAAGTAATTTTTTTTTTAATGTTTTGTCTTTGAAATCCAGCAAAAATTTGTAATAAAATCTTTTGCACTTTAAAAAAAAAAAAAATGTGTTTAATAATTATTACTAAGCGGAAATTTTCTTTATCAAATGTGTTTATAAAAGATAAGACAATATGAAAATCCACAAATTGGAGGAATCGGATTATCCAGTGGTTGTTTACAGCTCCGTAGCTATTTTTTTTTAACTTTTAATAAAAGACAAACAAATCAATATAGAAGCATAAAATTTGGTGTCATGATTGTGGAAAATCTAAGTAACCATAACCCAAAACAAGACGTTTCTTTAACGCCCCACAAAAATTCGGGCGTTAAAGGGTGAAAATAATTTTTTCGTTTGTAGAAGTGGTCATATATACATTTCTGGCCCCGACTGTATATATGCACACTAGGGTGGCCCTTATATTTCAACTTTCTAAAAGTTTAGCTCCCAGACCCCTATCTTGTTTCAATCAATAAAGAATGAAGCTTTGCAAAATTTGAGCTCAATCGGGCAACTGCGAGGAGACCCTCATCGACCATGAAGTTATACATTGTCGCCCGGAAAGTTATTTAACTCAAAAAATGTTAAACTCATTCAGTAATAAAATAACATTTTCATAAAAAATGAAGCTGAGAAACAAATTGTTTCACAAATCTTTGCCGAAGACCAAAAAATACAAGAGTAAATTTCGTTGAAATTTTGAATTTCAAATTTAGGTGGACACACGACGAAAAACGAATTTCATTGAGAATCGAATTTTGTTTTTGACTAATTATAAGTTGGGAGATGGAGACAAATTTTTATCTGCTATAATAATTCGTATTATCTCTGGCGCTTTGTTGCTATTTTCCCATACAATTATCACTGCTAGTTATACATAACTAAAAGCAAGTGGCGAATAAATCGCAGCTATTGTTTCAAACGACTTTATCTTCAAATTAATGATCATTCTTAAAACGATATATAATTATAAAAATGACTTAATTAATTATTTATAGTCAAAAATATGTGATAAAATATTTTCCATTTTAACTCCAGTTATGCTGTTTTTACCACAGAAATATTGCAAGAGCAACTGTTATGAAAACAAAATGCAAAATTTCTAAAAAAAAAAATATCTTAAATTTCCCCTGTTTTTACAACCATGTGTTTGAGGGTTGCTGAGTTACTTTCGGCATTTCAAGTGAATTTCGTTGAAATTCTTGTGAAATTCGCAATTGATTCTGTAGATATTAGTCTTGTAAAAAAAATACGTTTCTCCAACAGAAGTTGTGGGCGATTATATTTTTCATGTTGTATCAGGAATTGTGCGAATTTACTTTTAAAAAATTTGATTCAGAAGGTTTTCACAAATTTCTCACAAGTTTCGTATTCTATGCGTCAACTTCAAGGCGTTTGAGGGTTTCGTATACATTTCGTATACATGGGTGGGCAAATTTTTATTTTTGTCCTCTAGTTTACTTGCGCCCATGTATAGACATAAAGGATTTAATTCCTTTAACATTTTTTTAGTTAACAATACTTTTTCTGTTACAAGGATGAGCAAATTTCCATTTCTGGACCTAGTATACATTCGCGCTTGATCTTTAATCTCTGAAACTAGGATTCCATTGAAAATTTTTTTCTATTTAAGAATAAATTTGCCTTTTAAAGAAGTGGGCAAATACTCTTCCCTGACTTGTCCAACATAAAGGCGTAGACTGACAAGCTGAGCATAAACCTGAAAAGTAGAATGATTTTTAAAAGTTTTTTTTTTTAATTTTAGTATAAATATTCCTCTTGCAGAGGTGGGCAAATTCCTATACCCAACTTCAGTATACATTCATTTATGAAGTAGACTCTGAAAACAAGAGTTATTTGTACATTTTTTTTAAATAAAGCATGCATAGACTTTATTTTTCACAGTAGTAGTAGCAAATATCCATTCCAAACCAAAGTATACATTCACTCATGAGCTGGTCTCTGGAAACATATCTGATTTTGAGCTATTTCCATTTTAGACAAAAAAAAATGTTTGCAGGGTGGCCAAACACATATTTCTTGCCTCTGGTGCAAGTGCTTATAAAGTATTTCCAGATACAAATAATTTTTTCTAAGCTTTTTTCATTTTAACATAGATTTTTCATTTACAAAACTCGGCAACTTCTCAATTCTCAGATGCGTTTGAGCTTGACACAAAGTTTGCTTAATCTTAACAAACAAAGGTGCGGTTACTGGTACAAACAAATATCCTACCCTGGCCCCTAAATATGTAGGCTTAAGTTTAAAGTATTTTCTCAAAATTCGAATTTCTAAATGTATTTTTACTGATTTATCACGAACGTTTTCTTATTTTAACATACATTTTTCTTTTACAGGGATGGGCAAATATCTAGTCCTGGCCCTAGTATGCATTCTTACTTACAAATAAAGATTATTTTTTATAAATTTTGTTGACTGTTTAAACAATAATTTATCTTTTACAGAGATAGCCACATATCTATTCCTGTCCCTCAGTAAATGTAATTAAGTCCGCTCAAAGTTGTACAAAGTTTTCTTTAAAAAATTTTACAGACAAAATTTCAATTGCAGGCTTTCTGGCACTAGCTTACATGCGCTCATGATTTAGCCTATGAAAACACGAGTTGCACTTTTTTTCTATTTTAAAAAGGTAAGAACATGCCAATTCTTAGCCTCTGCATATGTACTTACGTTTATGAGCTGGAAATCAAGTTTTTCCTGCAAACAGGATTCGTTTGGTTGATTTTGTTTGTACTCTATTTTTATTATAAAATAGATTTTTTTACAGGAGTGGGCAAACGTACATTTCTGTGCTCATTACAAAATATTTTCTGAAACAGAATTTTTTTATAAGTATTTTCCATTTTACCATACAGAAAACTAAAGACTTAACCAACAAACTGCTCTTCTTATCACTACATAATAAAGCCAAAAAATTCAAGACTTGTAGTCCACTTTCGAATTCTACATTTTTGAGTTTCTCATTAAATTTTCCATTGCTCTTCGTGCTCCTACATTGTATTTCATTACTCTACTTTTTCAAGAGAAAATAAAAGACTTAAGCAACAAACTTGTTTTCAAAAATTACAGAGATTACATTCAAATATTGAATTTCTGTGCTTTTCATTACATTGCCCATACCAAAAACTTCAGCAGTTTAACACAAACAAAAGATTTAAGCAACAAACTTTTTCCAAAAATTCCTTACTAAAAAAAGTTAAATGTTTAAAACAATAAAATTAAACATTTATACTAAAAATTTTCATTTTCAGTTTATACATTAACTTTCCCTATGTTTTTCTATGTCAGCACAAACTAAAGACTTAAGTCAGAAACTTTGTTTTAATTTTCCACACAATACCCAAACAAAAATTTTGTATTTACTTCCAACTTTCTACCCAAAACTCGCGCAAATATTTATATATAAAAAAGCAAAAAAGCAAGAGCACAGCAAATTTCTAAAATAAAAGACTAACGAAATGAACTCGTTTATGCATGAGCTGCAGTATAAACAAAAAAAACTGGCAACTTTTTCCTGATGCCAAAAAACAATATTAAAACTAAAAAACAACAACAGCAACAAGAATAACTTAAACTTGGTTTGTTTTCTGTTTTGCACTGCAATCTTCAATGCAAAATCTTGGCGTGGTCGGTCCATTATATGAAATTTTTATGCCACTCTTACGACACATTGACTTGCCAACAAAAAAAAAGAAAACATAAGAAAAAAAACCACAGAAATATAAAAGAAACTGGTTTTTTAGCGCGAAATTTCATACAAAAGTAAAAAATAGCAAAATCCCAACAGATAAATGCAAAAGCCAACACACTTTTATGTTGTGACTTAAATGACATACGCACATATATAGTAGAAAAACGTATTCGTTTATGTAAAAATTCTTTAAAGCAAAGTTAATAGAGCACATTAAAAAACAGTAGCATCCATGGTATGCACATTCGACGTACCAATACCAGTACCAGTGTGAGTTTAAGCTTACAAGCAATGGCAGCATCTTTCATTTATTTCTTGTATTCTTCATACGAGGCAGTGCTACCTTGAACTTCTTCTCTCGAATACTTTAATGTGTTGCAAGCAAAAAGCAATTGCTTGCAATTGTTTCGATTGCTGCTATTTGCAAATGAAATCATTTTCAAGCTCCCCTTTTTGAGTTTTTGTTTTTTCATGTTTGCGTTAAGTAGAAATTTATCACATACTTATTGCCAATCTCATATATGTATGTATTTGGTTTTTTTTTCGTTTGCTTGCAAAAATTTATAAGCAACAGGTGCAAAATTTTGATTTCTACTTTATTCATGATTGGAAGCTGAGAATGAAGTATTAAAAGCAGAGAGACACTAAACAGACGGAGCTTTTAATGATTTAGAAAAAGAAGATGCGCCAGATGTTGTTTTTAGCTTCTTTGTTTCAGATTTTTCTTGTGAAACATTGCGGAAAAATATTTTTAAATTAGTATTACAGTTCTTTGGTAATTTTCAAATATTTACATATGTAAGTAGCCCTTTTCCATAAATTTGAAATATATAATATACAAACCTTGACTTAAGAAATATTTACACCTACGGTGAATGAATTTTTCCTAAAATACAATTCGGCCTTAAAAATTTAAAATGATGAGAAATTTCCAAAAACTTTTTCCTGAGAAATCAACTAACCTTGCTTCTTTTTGTAACATTATTGATAAAACTAATAAAGGTCAACCAGTATTCCAAAAAATTAGATATTTGAAATTTGTCAAAAACCATTTTATATTTTTTTTAAGAATCGATTTTTCCATTTCTACCTTTTTTTGAGAAGATCGAAATGCATTTCATGTAATTTACTCTTACCAAACTACAAGAATTAAACGCCTGTGTTCAATCAGCACTTCAGCAATCAATAAATAACATCACAGTTTTAAGGTATTTTTAAGTACAGTATGTAACAAAATTGTGCAAATCAAAGGACATTTTTGGGACATAAAAAAGAGCCCTAAACTGGCGTCCAATTAAAAAGTAATAGCATAGTAAAGTTTCTTCAGATCCAGATGAACAAAAGTAGAAACAAATTTTTGAAATCAGATAACTCCTTCAGGTTCCAAAAAGGTCTTGTGAAAATACCGAAATTTCGACAATAAATTATGATTTTTCAAAATTTTTTGGCCAAAAATTTTTTCAAACTCCACAGCTTTTTCATTTTTCCTTGAGTGTATAAATATAATGCAAAAAATTATTTTTATTTTTGAAATCGGATAATATTTATTGGTGCAGCAAGCTGTACAAAGCTTGTAAGTTTTCAAAAATTCAGCAAGAATTGTTTGAAAAGTATAAAGTATGGTCGAAACTTCTGAACTTTGAACCTCTTGTGGCATCAATAAATATTATCCGATTTCAAAAACTCTTTTTGCATTATATTTTTACACTCAAGGAGAAATAAAAAAGCTGTGGAATTTGAAAATGTTTGGCCAAAAAATTTTGAAAAGCATACTTTATTTTCGAAATTTCAGTACTTTCAAGACCCTTTTGGAACCTGAAGATATTATCTGATTTCCAAAATTTAGCTATGCTGACACTTTTTAATTTAACGCCATTTTTGGCTTTTTTTCATGTCCCAAAAATGTCCCTTCATTTGCTCAATTTTGTTACATACTGTATATTTGAGAATCATAATCCGAATATTATATTCAAATACGATTAGCAATAATAATCTCTGCAAACTGGCAAAACTCGATTCACGTGCACATTGAACGTAGAAATAGATAAATTGCACAATTAAAAGACCTGCTAAATTTGTGCCCAACGGTAAGCAATAGTCGTGGACGTCCCAAATATATTTTGAAAAGATCAGCACACCTCGAAATGAAACGAATCAATATTACATAGAAAGGCGTCAAAATCAAAACACCTAACACTGTACGCTGAAAATATCTTGTGGTAGTCCTATGCTAACGTGAAGAATAAAAAATAGTTAATAAGTATATCCCACAAAAAAACTTTAAGGAATAGCTGAGTTCTCTTTGAATTCGGATGGCTCTTAAAACTGAATTTGAACTGATACCAAAAAAGCTAAGTTTCCATACCTCTACTTCAGTTCATTAAAACTATTCAGTGTTTTTCAATTAGATTTGATTGTTATAGAGGAAAGAGTCAGCCATTTAGTCACTGAATCCACTATCCCACCACTACCACAAAGGAAGCTATCTCTTTGGGACATTTGATTACAATTTCAGCTATATCCTCTGATAGCCGAAGTGCTTCAATCCAGCTCTGACTAAACGATCATAGTGGCGCAATACGAGTTCTGCTCTCTCTCTTCTTCCACGTCGCACTTTCTACAAGTATTCAGATGAAGCAGGGTTCGCAATACCCAGTCAAGCCAACCATGACCTCATTGATGTGATATTTACTTGTATGCATAATTTTTCTAGTCTTTTGGTACGAAATTTCCAGTACGAAAAATATTGCTTGTCTGATACCTTTGGTTTCACTACAGTAATATAGTTGATTTTCTTCAAGCCACAGCCTTAGATTTTGTTTGTAGTAATTCTATGATAAAGAACCATTCAGGCTCAATAAAAAAACATTAGACGATATTTTTCTAGCCAACCAGGTGGTATTATACTGGACCGTTCAGGCCTGATTGTGTCCCCTAGACTGTTGGTCTTCAAACTGTGATCCATGAAGCCTAGTGGCTTCACGAAATTTTCCAAAGGCTCTGCGGGAAAATGTTCAATTTTTAAAAGACTGAGTTATTTTTCCAATTGAAATCATTTAGGTTTTGTTTTTTGTATTTTTTCCTTTTGTTTCATTTACGATTTTATTAGAATAAAATCGTGAAATTGAATGCTCCGTGAAATTGAATGCCAGCCAATAGGGTTCCACGGACGAAAAAAATTGAAGTTTACTGCCCTAGAAAATCACTTCAACCTAACTTTCCAAGCTAAATTATCACTGATTTCGTTTTCAAAGTAGCTACTACGCCTCGACAGCCAAATTTACTGAACTTTGTTATTGCTGGCAAAATTAATTAGTAGCTGCAGATACTTCCAAACGCGTTTGGAAGTTGTTTTAAGCGCATTTGGAGCAAATAGAGAAGCTCTACTATCTGAAGCATTACTGTCTATACGTTTTCTGATGTAGAACTCAATATTGAGTTCCCTGGTCCAAAATATATATATATTTTTTTAACCCAAAAACTCTTGCTCCTACACCCTGATTTATTTTAGAACCATTCGTATACCATGCTTGATAATCTCCCGTAGATTTTGGTCGTTCCTGTTTCGAGTTTTGTCTTCTTCCGATGAGACCTTGAAATTCTGAGAGAAATTATATCTAGTTAGACAGTAACATATCAAGATTTCCGGCAATATAATTTTCTCTATTTCTCATTAGGTATTCTGAGATGAATTGACCTAAAGGCGTTATCGCTTTTTTCAAGATTAATTGAATAGCGAATAGAAACGCTTCTCTATCGATGAAGAAGTACTAGTAAGTGCACTTCTCATCACCGGAATGTTTTATTTTGCACGGCACTTGGCTTCACCAAATCAATGCAGCGTAAATTATGTTAGGTCTTGTATTGGTTCAGTACATCCACACTGCAACTTTTGGTTTGAAGCCCCAGTTTTTCTCAACTAAGCCATTGCTAGCCCAAAAAGAGACCCTTGGTTTGTATGTGTTTTGCCTGAATAACAATCAAACATTTTTTGTAAATACCAACATAATTCAGTCGTCTTGGGATAGTGGTCGGAATTAGAAAAATCAGAATATCAGTTCAAGTTTTCTCTTCTTCTCGTTGCCACAGTTTCTGCAGCATTTCCTTTATGAAAAACACAACCTTTCGGCATGTTTTCCAATGTCTTGTAATTATCCAAGAAACTATACTAATAAAATGCTTGTTTGTTAGTAACAGGTATTTCAATCGTTGCTAAGTAATTATCGTTAGTTTTCAATTTGTATTCAACAACCAAAAGAAATGGATTTCATTGACTATTTTAGGCACTTGTCACCTTCTCTCGTAACTTATGGGCGATTTACCTTTGCATTAATTGATATCATCAGTAGAGGTAATGCCATTCAGATCGATTTCATTGACTCCCAGAATTGATGTGTTGATCTGCGGTACATATCATAAACTACTCATCTGACATTTTCAAAACTCCAAAATATTTTTTAGTTAGTGTTTTTTAAAAGGATGTATAATTAATTGAGCACATATTTCTTTTCCATTTTTTTCGCTTATCAAGCTTTCTCTGGGAAAGAAAAATCTCTCAGTGAATTTCTGGATATGCCCATAAAAAAGCAGATGAATATTTTTTACTAAGTACGGCAGTTCTGGTGTTTGTTATGATCATAATAGCTTAGGTTTGGTTGATGTTTAGTCCCACCTTGACTGACTGGGGATTTAAATAATTCAGCCTCGAATGCATGTTTGAGTATATAATACATACATTCTGTCAAATAAGTACCCGGAAATTTGAAATAAAACACAAACAACTTATCAATCATCTGAATTTATTATATCCCCTTCAAAATAGCCCCCTCCTGAGGCAATACACTTCTTCCAACGAACCATCCAATCATCGAAACACTTTTTAAAGCTATATTCCGGGATGGCCTTCAGTTCTCGTTGCGAATTAGTTTTGATGTCTCAAAACGGGTTCCACGAAGTGGTAATTTGAGTTTTGGAAACAGGAAAAAGTCACACGGGGCCATATCTGGAGAGTACGGTGGTTGTTCGATGATATTTGTTGAATTTTTGTTCAAAAACTCGTTCACAATGATCGCTTTGTGCGCTGGTGCATTATCGTGGTGCAAAATCCAACTGTTGTTCCGCCACAAATCTGGTCTGGTGGCACAAGAAATTTCGTTTGAAACACAAAATTTCACACAAACTCTTTGTTCGATATTTTTATCCATAGTAAAAATCGCAACGCACACAAAAGGTTGACTTGTTCTTAATGACGCCGTAACCAAACTAAATGACACATAGCAATAAAAATTCACAGAATAGTGGTTGACAGTTGTGCCAACCTTGGAAAAAAAATTTTTTGAAATATTTTCAGAGGGAAAATTTAAAATGAGAATTTCCGGGTACTTATTTGACAGAATGTAAAACCGACAATCAAGAGAAGTCGTTTTCAACTACTCTACTGAGTCTTGACCTTTATTTGGTTTCTTTAAATTTAATTTTTAACAAAGTACGATACATGACGATCCAAGTTCCAAATGCGATTTTAGTACAACCCCTTTTTGACGTCATACTAGTATTCTCAGTGCGAAAGTTAATTAAATTTTTTTTTAAACAAAAGACTTAAAATGAAAACTTGGATAATTTAGTATAAGGCAAGACACATTTTCTCACATTAAATTTTTACACATCCATACTAAGAAAACTCCACCTACTCCTCGTAGACACCACAGGAATATTTTCTGAAGATTACACCTTAATGTTTATAGATTCTTCCTTTATGAACCTTCTTAAATCTCATGAGAACAAGTTCACAAGTATTTCATCACACATTGTGTACGTGGTAAAACCTTCATTTAGAAAAATGAAATAAAACACGTGCGTAACATTCAAACAAATCACATTAGATTGGAATTTTCACCCATAAACATTTTCAATTTTCTTGAAAAAAAAAACTCCAACAACAAATAGGAAAGGTCCTCTGCACACAGTCAAACAAATGCATTTCATCACACATCGAGGAACAGAAAATTAAATACCTGCAGTTTACATATAAAAACAAGCGTATAAATTTAGTAAGAAAAAATTTCTGAAATGCAAAATTAATACAAATTAAGTAGCCTTTAAAAACGAAAAAAAAGGAAAAAAGAATTCTGCATTAAAAATTTAGATACGTTATTATATTTTGTTTCTTTTTTTACGTTTAACCGAATACAAAAGTGTAATATTACAAAAAAGGTTCATTTGTTTATAGGTTATAGGTTTTTCTGTTCCCATTTTTTGTATATGCATGAATATTCCATAGAATTTAAAGTATTTCACAATTTAATGCATGTCCTTTGTTATTTTTCTGATCCTTTTTTATCCTTTACAATATCTTTTCCCAAAAAAGTGTGACGAATTTTATAATACCCTACGTGTTCGTACTTGTTTCGTTTCAAAATTTTTCGGTAGATCTTCTGTTGCTGAGGGAAGCAGGTCGTAATTAGGAGACCTGCTCTTTTTAAATTGAGGTTCGCAATGGGTGGAAAAGAGAAAGGAAAAGTATTGAGAAGAAGAGAATATGTGTGTGGAAGGAAATATTTTTTTAAGGAGTGCCGAGATTGTGTGCGGTTATGGTACAGTAAGTGTTGCATCTTGTTCATCTTTAAAAGGGGAAATTCTACAAAAATAAGTCGCACAACTTAAGTTAGACAAAATTTTCGTATGAAACCGAGGAAACGATGATCTTAAAGTTAATGATTGGAAATGTGGACTGTATAGATGTCAATGGGAATAACAAATTTTACCCTATAATTTATTTGAGCACCAATTATAATTGTAAAATAAAGTAGAATGAAATAGGTTACGCAACATAAGAAAAGATAAAGAATTAGAGATTTAAATAAGCATTAAAAGATGGACTATTTGATCTAGACATAAATTTAAAATGGGTTTGTTCTGAAAACATTAAGTATTAAATGTAGATCATAAAAAATATTGATGGCTGAACTAAAGCAGTAACAGGAATTGGTCTTCAGAGTTAATCCGTGCTTTCTTATATCAAATTAAATTTAGAATATTATATTTTATATTACTATATAATTTATAATTTATGTAATATTAAATAGTAACCTGCAACTGGTAGGCTCTATCAGATCCAAGGCAGGTGAGGGATATTAATTCATAAATTGTAAAATGATTATTCTGAGAGTAGGTGTAAGAAATTTTCATTTTTTTTGGATCAAATTAAATATTGCCGTTTCATCTACCAGAAAATCGATAATTAAAACCTTCCAGTTTCAAAATTTACAATAAAAAAGAACGCAGTTTAAGTATACAAAAATTTTAAAAATTATTATATTAAAATTAAAACTCTCGTTCCTGAGTTGATCTAAATAAATCGTATAAAAATTTTGTAATTTCAACCAAACAATTTGACACATATATTTATTCAGGTCCAGAATTTTCTGAGTCTTTACTAAAATTTTCCATTATTATTTTATTTTCAAATACAAAGAAATACCAACAAATGGAATAGTTCTAAAAAATCCCTTTCATCCCCTTCTTTACACTTGAATTTCACATACAATACAGCATCCATTGAATTATTCATTCAACCGAATCACAATAGAGATTTAAATTTTAAAGAGCAAAAACTAAATCACATTTCCCAAACGAACATACAGCGAGAGCGATGACAAACCACCTGCCATAGAACGCACTCGGATTGGTTGCGCACAGTGATTGAACAAAGTTAGAGAACGAGAGAGAACGAATGAAAGAAAATGTGAGCATGCATACGAACGAGCAAAGTTTCAATAGTACGAACGAAGTTTGTGCAATCACAAAAAGTATAAAAGCCACATGCAGTTCGAGCAGCTCCAACAGTCGTAAACGAATAAGAAAACTCAACAGTTATTAAGCGAAAACAAAAGTTTTAAAAATAAATTAAACGCATAATATATACGTTTATAAAGAAACTCGAGCAGTAAAGTAGAAAACTATCGAATACGTAATATTGTTAAATCTACAATGTCATCATTTATTACACGTGAATACAAGTTCGACGATCAAACAACAACAACAGCAACAACAATGAAGCAAACCAACAAAAAAAATCAAAATCACACAGCAATGCGTAGCTTGATAAAGCTAGTGAAACCACTGCTACGTATCATCAAAAAGAAACAACTACTCAAGAAGACACTTGCTGAAATTCAAGAACAAAATGATTACAACTCTTCACTGGAAGATATGCGCAAAGATGCTGAAGCAGCAGCAGCGGCAGACAGCGCAATTGATGACAATTTGGCAAATGAAGCACTGGAGCAACGACTCTACAATGAAATACGCGAGTGTCCAGAGAATGCTGCAGTGATTGTGCAACAAGGTCAAGAGAAGCAAATTTTACCTGTTTGCCCTGAGCAGAAATTCATTCCGGTACATTTTGCACGCACCAGCAGCGGTACATTCTTTTGGACTTCCATGGATATGACGCGTCAGCAAGAATTTCAACTGCGCATGCAATTAGATCGTTGGGGTCAGGCGTAAAGTTACAGACAGTATCGTCATGCAAGCGTTCCAGCAGTCATCAGCTTTAAAAAGCAAATTTCATTTTTATATATTTGTAAAAATGTTAAATTTGCTTGCACATATTTCCAGTGATATTAGTTGCTTAGGGATATTAGTTTTTCTTCTTGCTTGTTTGTTTTTTTGAAATACCTACTAGTTAGTTTCAAAAATTAAATAATTTCATTAATTGATTGATATTCAATTGTCATTTAGAAATTTGTATCAAATAAAAAAAATATTTATATTGTGATTTTGAATAATAAATAATAAGTAACTTGTTTAAAATAATCCTATATAATAATAATGATCATTGTCTTCCTAGTTTGTTAAGAAATAAATGGTTTGTTTTCGTTTTCTTAAGGTTATCTACTGTCTTCCATGTAATTTTGTAATTAAGTATAAGGTTAATTTTTTAAGATTATCATTAAATTGAAAATATTATATATGAAGCTACTATATAAAATACATGTTTCAGAAATTATAAAAAACAAATTTTACACAATTTTTTTCATTTCTTAAACAAGATTGACTGAGCTAATAGCCCTGACATCTAGCTACAAAAAAAAATAATAATAATTAATCAAGATTGAATAGATGGAGAGATTATATTAAAAACTCGTACACCAAAGTAGTCAGTATAAACAGCATTCTTATAAGAAACTAATTTACAGTTGGAAAAAGAATGAGCTCTTTTTTAAACTGATTGACATTTTTGATTCAAGAACGGCGCATAAGGCCGATGGCAGCACATGAGGAATTTTAAAATCCAATACATTTTAGTTTATTGACATATTAGTGAAATCACTAATTCTAACTTCAACTCATAATTCATATTTAAGATACAAATAGTTATGAAAAAAGAAAAACCGGGATTCATTTGAAGAATGAGATCGAAGATGATTAGAATAAATGTATGTGAAATTTTGGTTTGAATTTTGGTGGTCTGGATTTTGATTTGGTTTTGGTCTGAATTTTGATATGATTTTTGGTTTACGTTTTGGTCTGATTATCCAGGTGATTTTTGTACGGTTTTTGATGTGAGCTTTGAGCTGATTTTTGATTTGAAAATATTCAAAATTTTTGTCTACTTTAGATCTAAGTTTTTGGTTTTAATTTTGCTCTGGGTTTGGTCTAAACATTGGTCTATTTATGGTCTGAACTTTGGGCCAATTTTGGTATGAATTTCGATCTGATTTTTGATTAGAATTTTTGTTTGAACTTAGTTTAAATTTAATTTGAATTTTGTTTGTATTTTGGTCTGAATTGGTTTGATTTTCGTCTAAATTATTAGTCTGGGTTTTCGTCTCATAACTATCCTATAAACCGCCTTTAGATTCGTGATCAGCGACCCAAAATCAGCCTAAAAGTGGATTCTTTATTTAAAACACAATAATAATAAATCAAACTTCAGCTTTTCATAGATTTGTGTATAATATTCAACTAATATTCAATATTTTCAAAATTCGTTTATGCTTATCTATAATTCTCTAAATTTCTATTCAACATTTTCATCTCTAGTTTTTGTCCCTTTGTGGAAATAAAAAAGAAAAATGCGCTTTCGAACTTCTTAAATTCAATTTCAAGCTCATTAACTAAAAGAATCCCTTCAAAGCCAACCGTATCCAGTTTGTATGTTAAAAACAACAGCTCTTTGCATAGCATTTACATTTCATTAAGTTAAAAAATACAAAGAAACAAAATAATCAACCTGACCCTTGAAACCTTTTATCGACACAATCGTTTGCACGCAATCACACTTTCAAAAACATAAAGAAAGAAAAATCACCAATGAATCAGTAGCGTATCTACGAAGGTTATGCTAAGAAGTTGCCACATAAAATAATAAGAGGAGATGTAAAACGATTTGAATTAACCTTCTCCCTTTCTAAAACCCTAAATCCGCTACTGCTTTATATATTTACATATATAATATATGCAAGATTTTAAGAAGAAAATAAAAGAGGAAAAAATACAAAAAACTGTCCAACATTTTCCATAAACTTCTTTTTCGATTTTCTAACTAATCAATTCCTATAATGAATGCATGAATGCATTGCATGCATAATTTTTGTAATCAATATGAGAAGCTTCGATGCTTCTAATGAGCCTGAACAAAAGAATAGTTAATTATTTTTGTTTTGCTCATGTATTGAAAATGGGATTTTATGTAAATTTCAAATTGAAATAAATTAAATAAATTCATATGCTCGTGCTATGGACGTCATTGATACTTAAACTAAATTAGAAAAATAATTTTTCTTCCCAAAATATTCTTGAAATATGATGGTGGTATGCCCAGAGATTTTAGCTTCACAATTGTTACGATAGGGGAACTTTATTGTGTTATTTAGAGACAAATGCACTGACAGATTTTATAGGAACAATATATCTCAAATTATTGGTTAAGATTATTTATATTTGAGCTTTGTATTTCGCTTTCAGATTTTTATTTAACGTCCAAAATTCCACCCGGAAATGACTTTTCAAATATGCGTAGAAAATTTTCGTGTTTAACAATATTTGCTTTTTACCATCATTTTTTTTTCTAGTGTACTTTTTTTTAATATCTATCATTAGCTAACAAAACATATTCATATACTCATAGCTTCACTAAATACATATTTCTTTATGCGCCCATGTGACCCACATGTCACACATAATTATGTACATACAACGAAATGCAACAGCAGTCCATAGTAATAGTTAAGTAGTACAAGAAAACAACAGCAACAACAATAAAAATAACAACAAAAAGTAACGTACTGAAAATGTGCTGTAAACATTTTGTAAAAATGCATTTAAATAGTACGTTTGTTTACATGCAATACTAAAGCAATACTCATGGATACTAATAGTAACTACATACAGTCCGTTTCATAACTATCTGCCCCCATTTTTATTTGAATTTTTCTTTTTTTAAGTTTACAAAGTTATTTTCTATATTAGTACATCATCATATTATCACGCGTTTTTTCATAATTAAAAAAGACTTAAACTAGCATAATTATAAATTGTGATTTTCTTTTATTTCCTAACAAAATATGTGACCATATTTTAAATGCCGTACTTGCCCTACCACTTCAAGCTTTTGTATGGAGGAACATCGTAATGGTTTTAGGATCTCAACGATCCACAAGCTGGAAGGTATGCCACCCTGCTTACTTAGCCCATTCTCGGCGGATCGTGCATTTGCACACAGCCAAATTTGTGAATTTTTCTCTTTTAATCTGCGCTAAAGATATTAAATCATTCAGTATTAAATTAAACCTTTCTGAATAAAAAATATTTTGAGATTTTTCTTACTTTAGTAATTTTTTCAGATATGGGCGTTTTCCACAAAAATTGCACTACCGCTATCACTAAATATACATAGTGGTAACTAGTGTCAGCGTGCTGGACTATCGTATAAGGCGTCCCGGGTTCGATTCCCGGCAAAAGCATGGCCATACGATTTTCTTAAAAATCGCTTTTCTTAAAAATATTTTTCAAGTACAGCCTTGAAACAAACTGGATGCAGTGTTTAAAACGCTGATCCTGAGCAACGTCAAAAGATGGCAGCCCCATCAACTCAGGGACATCTGCGGTAGGCCAACCTATCCAGATGATAACAAAATGATTAATGAAACTAATACTAGGCCCGATGCTTAGCAGAAGCCCTAAGCTCCCAAGAGGAGTAAAAGGAACCAAAAAAATACTTTTTATTTATTTAATTAGTGGGGTTTGAACTCCCTACCACTAAGTTTTCTGACAGTGGTATTTTTCCACTACCACTTATATTTTTCAGCTGAATATTACTAATAGCCTATGCACACTGAGCCCACATTGAGCAATTTTGGCACACAATATGAATTTGAACATTAGAGAAGTTTGACTAAATATGTGAACTATATGGAGAACATTACAGAAGGCGTAAATTACATATGGAGAGAATAGAATGAGTATACCCTTATCCAAAAATTTTGGGATTATAGCTTAGAGTAAAATTGAAAGCACTTTAGCTAAAACTATACGCAAAAAAAAAACTCCCAAAATTTGAGGTATAGGGTGTAGATGAAAGATTTTTGTCTTCACAAAAAAGTATTCTTCTCTTTATAGTAAAAATCATAGACATCAAAACGATAAACCTCAAATTAAAAATATGCTAGTACAGTCTTCTTAACCCCATTTTTCTGGATTCATTCATCAATTATCGCATTCTATTAACCTTTTTACAATGGCTGTTATTCTTAGCTCAATCACATTATTATCAACCACTGTTATTTACTTAGACTTTTTCTTCTAGGCTTCTCCAATAGTATATGGATCTGATAAACAAGTAGACTAGCCAAGAACCCTAACGTCATTCTCACTATACAACTTGTCACTCTTCTCACATTCTTAGTGACCTTGTTCTTTCTTCCTCCACTTTTTTCTAGAAATGGGTGGCGCTATTATGCAAGAGCTCTGATATAATCAATGACATGATAATTTAATGTAAAAAATAAATTTGATACTTTCCATTATTTTCTTAAAAAACAAAGAAAATGGATGGTGATATAGTTATGAAATGGACTGTATGTGCTTAGTTTATGAAAAATGATTCAAAAGCGTATTTAGATTTTATACTGCAGCAAATAATGAAAATGTGATATGACGGTATGTTTTTCTTGCCCCTCAATTGGCCCACAGCTAAAGTAATAAACTTTTTGTAGTCATATATATTTTTATTAGTAAACAAGGTTGCCACATCAATTTTAAATTGTAGGTCACGATTATTGCTTTCGTTAGTAATCGAATTGCAATTCAATAAAAAAGCATTATTTTTTTATCTCCAAATATAATACGAAAAGCATGAATTCTTGCAAAAAGCTGAAACTGAAAGGACATGCTTCGTCGAATCGACGACGCATGTTTACGTTTTAAAATTTTCCTTTCTAAGTAAGTGTTGATAAGCACTTAATTTATAAAAAAATGTTATTAACAAAAAGTGTCCATTATTGTTTTCCTATATAACAAATTAACCAAATGATGGGAAATAATCAACTTTCAAAGTTATAGGTGTATAGATCATGAATATGACCACTTTGAATATAGCCGTCGTCGTTTCGACGAAGCATGACCTTTACGTATAAAAAATAGGCAGGTCATTCAGTGTTGAAGGCCTGCACAAGCAGAGCGTAGTAGAAAACACATAAATCAGAAACTTGTACGATTTGTATAAGGGAAGGAGAGAAGAAGAGAATTTAAGCTCGCCCGAAAATCTACGAAGCGAGCTAGTGTATGTGTTTTTTTGATGTACGGTTCGCGGTTAGCGTACGGATATCGTAAAAGTATAGTACAGAATACAAGCGTACCATATGTTAGTGTTTTTTTTTTTTTTGGTACCCTAGTTATGATCTGACTCCCGACAGAGAACGAACGAATGTGTGAGACAGATTAACTTTGACCTTGAATGAATGGTTGCATACGTTTTTTTACTTCTTCTTCTAACGGAGGGTCTAGAACAAACTTTTCGGGTTTTGCATCCATTCATGTTATATTTGTATACGAATTGAAAGCACCTACAATTTAATGCTAAATCCGAAATGTTAGGTGAAAAGCTTTTTTTGGGCATTTTCTAGTGGAGGTCAGCCAAAAAGTGTGGATAAATTTATATTTTCTTTTTTGATTTTAAACCGTGCCGAGTATCAAACCGGACAACCTGCATAGCAGTTCAGCACACTAACTGCTATGCCACGGCGGCCATTGAGCTTGGAACTCATCACTGTAAAAAATACATTGCACTAAAACCACTAACTAAACCTCGGACAGGTTACCCTCTCAAACGTTAAAATAACCTAAATTTAAGACCTCTTGCGACACCACTAAACATAATCCGATTTAAAAAATTCTTTCTCCATGATGTTTGTGTTTGTAAAGGCCAATAGCAGAGCTGTGGAATTTGAAAAAAAAAAATTCGGTGAAAACTTTTAAAAAATTGTAATTTATGATCAAAATTTCGTGGCCCTTTTGAAACCTGAAGATATTATCTGATCTCAAAAATTTGTTCCCATTTCTGTTCATGTGGATGAGTACAAACTTAATTATAGTTTTACTTTTTGATTTGACGCCGTCTTCGCTATTTCTTGCATCTCAAAAATATCCCTTTATGTGATCAATTTTGTGAGTCACTGTATTTCGTTATTGGTAAAGTTGTTCAATCAAAATAAACTATCTTCAAGCTTTAACCGTTAAGGAAAATTTTTAAATGTGGCATCATAGTATATGTACACATGTCAACAACAAGTATCTTTATTGATATAAGTATTGATATGTTGCTGTTGTTGTTATTAATGTTTTTTTTTATAAATAATATCAACTTCAAATGACTGACGTAAAATAAAAAACATACAAATATACAACAATAACAAACATATGAACAAATGTCATTAAATGTCTCTAATGAATGTGACGTGGTGACTATGTAAAATGTGCACACAAACCTGTCAATGTGAAGCAACAACAAAATCGAACATTGAAAATACCTGAAGAACAAACAAAAAATATTAAATTTCAAATATAATTTTCCATGAAAAATCAGTAAAAATCGTCATTAAATGTAATTTAAGCTTCTCTACATGTACATATATAGCCTCTCAGTGGCTGTTTATCTGTGTGTCTGCATCATTATCATTATCGTCAACAGAGTAATCAAGCAGAACCCCATAGCCCCTCAACCAAATTAATATGTAGTTACATCTAGAAAAACTCAACAAATTAGCTAAAGTCTCAACACCTCAACCATCTGAGTCTCTTATATTATGGTCTGGTCACCATCAACTTCTAGACAACAAGTTTCTTTTATTTAGTTTGTTTTGGTCATTAGTTTCTTTGTTTTTCTGTTCATCTTTCTATATCTTTTAAGCGGTTTATGTTATATAGAGTGGGGAATATTTTTCTTTATTTTTGTGTGACTTTTTTAAGCTGGATTTTTTTTTTTTTACTTTAAATCATAGCAGCAACTTTTTAATAGCATCTTATAAAATCCATGAAATTATTGTTGTACGAGTATTGTGATTTAATGTTGTGTAGCTCTAAAGGCGCGTATCTGTATCTGTTAGATGTATAAATAGCATACCGTAGATAAATACAAGACGCTTAATAATTAAAATCAATAAATTTTATTTATAAATATATGAAAAATATGTTAATTGGTTTATTGTGTCTAGGAATTATTAATTTTGTTACATTTGAATTTAAATTCAATTTCAAGTTTAGGATTAAGCATAAATTTATTGTTGGAAAATGTAAATAAAAGAAAATACATAGACATTTGAACACAAGTAACAGGTTGTTATATTGGTTTTCATATTAGAAGAGGAAAAACAAGTGTTGAGTTTTTAGCCTTTATAGAATACACTGAAAGAAATATCCGAGTAATATTAAAAGAAGAGAACTTAATGCGTATTTTAACCCTTCGATGGGCACCTATTTAAGAGCCTCTAACATAACCTCCTGTGCCTAATTAGGCCCACGTAAATAAAACGATAATTATGGCCTATTACAGCATGTTATTGCGCAAAAGTTATATAGGGTTTTGTTCACGAAATATTCTGCTATAGTTTGGTAAAAATGAGCACCTTTTTAAAAAGCATACTAAGAAAAAAATTAGCTTTTAAAATCGATCGGCATTACCAACATGCGTTTCTACTTGCAAATTACAAGCAAATAAGGTGTTTGCATAATTACAAAGAAAGGAAAACTGTATAGTTTCAATTAATGAAAGTTTTTTGGTTGTGATTTAGATATAATAGGTGATGTTTAGAGGTAATTTCGATCGACCCTTTGTTTAGAGAGTTTTTGTGGAATTTGAGTTCAAAATTTAAATAAACTTGAAAATTTTTTTTTAATTTTAGTTTAAAATTTTGGATTTTAAAATCAAAAAAATTTTTTTTTATTGAAATATTAATTGAAATTAATAGTGTTTCTTAGTTTTATACCAATTTTGGAACTATCAATATGAAGTATATTTTTGAGAACCAGTTTGTGTCAAGTGATTTTAATTTTTGATTATGTCAACATACTTTTAAATTTTAATTCAGAAACTGCTGGAATGATTCGAAGAAATCATTTTTTATATATGTCATTGTTCACCAGTTCATGGACTAGCGGGTCCAAATTTTATTACTTAAGCTTGATATGATATTTGAAGATATTGGATTTTTGCGAAAATACCACTCCCACTTTGAGATACTGTCGAATTTTATAGCCCACAACCTGACATACACACAAATGCATCTCTACACCAAATTTGACTAAGATCAGAGAAACGGTTTATGATTACATAAGCAAAACACATAGGTGCAGCAATAATTTGTATGTATGTGTGTGTATGTATTTACGCATACATATATACATTTTTTTATATATGGGACATTCTCTGTCAATGGGAGACCCCCCACCTTGTTTAAAATTGGTTAAGGTATTTTAGGGCATGTTTGGACTCAAATGAAAGCTTATTATTTCTAGTTTTGAATGCAACAAGGCCTTTTTTGATTTTGCATGATGGCGGACTAATATGGTGACTGCAAGTCTACCACCTCACCTTAAAATAATAGTTTTATCAAGCGTACGTTTACCCAAGTCATCATAAAAAACAGATAACGCCTTTTTTCGTATATTTTTTTTCGCTGAATATGAATCTAATATTAATTCCATGGGAAATGTTACGTGTTGTCCTCAAAAAGGCCCAAAAAGGCTGTTTTTCGGGTCTTACGCTTACCAAAGTCATCATAAAACGACGGGAAAAGCTTATTTTTGTGTAGTTTCAGCTGATGAACATGAATCTAATATTATTTTCCACGAAAAATGTTACATGTCGTCCCTAACCTCAAAAAGTTAAAAATCCCAAAAAACTTTTTTTCGTGTCTCACGCATCCCAAATCACCAGAAAACATCCCAAAAAACTTATTCTTCATTTTATTATGTTTTTTGTAGACTATGAAAATTAAATCTAGTTGTTAATTTTTCAAAGTCTTGACTACTGTTCCCTGTATGTGCTTCATTAAATAATGTGTAACAGGCTTAAAGAACGTATATGTGTAGTCATCACAACAACAGTGTATACAGAGACGGGCAAATCAGACAGCCGCCGTTCTTCATTATTAATTTTGTTTTCACTCCAATAAAGCACCGCAAAGGAAACAGAGACCATTTGCGTCTAAATAAACCTCAAATACAAAATAATTTACTAAAAATTTGAAGAATACACAAAATAAACACCTGGGCCTATTTTGGCTCAGGGGGTAACTTTAGAGGCTGAGAAAATAAAAATTTTTTTTCTATCAACTTATTCCGATTGTTTTTTTGTGCTCAGAAAACATTGGCGCAAGAAGTCATGGAGTTTCAAATCGATTCGTCAAGAAACAAAAAATATATACGAGTTTAAACTCAAAATGGGCCTAATTAAGCACAGGTGCCCATCCTAGGGTTAAATGCGACCTACACGTGTAGTTGCAACAGTTCGTATTGACCTTAACCTTACAGAAAGCAACGACAACACCAGAAGTACGAGGCGGGTGTTCACCAAAAAGAAAAAGAAAAGAAGAGCACATTATTTTTAAGTCCGATTTTTGCGCTTTTTAGTCAAAACATTTTTTAATGCCGAATTCTTTTAAGAATTGTTTATTATTAAGGTCCGGATTTTCATGGACTAAAAAATTAAATATATGTAGCTATAAAAAAATGTATGCTCTAAAAACAAAATATGCTATTTAAAATACTTTTGAAATATTTATTGACATAGTTTTTAACAACAAAAAAGAAATAAAAAATTTGAGATCAAAAACCATAAGCATGTAAATGAAGGCCCTTATTGTCATAAATTAAATCAAGGGTCCTACTGGAAAATTCGGTACATTTTAAATGAGCTAGCCCACCGCATAACCAGCAAATCACAAAACATTCGGATTCACTCTATACAGTGCATTTAGGATCCGTGCAGATCAAGATGAAATTTAAAGTTTTTAGTCAGATCAAAAATTAAAAGTTTTATAATTAAAGTTAAAAGTTAAAGAAGTTTAAGTCAAAGTTTTATATTTAAAGTCAAAAAATTATAAATTGTATGCGAAAAATAAAAAATAGCTTAAAGAGTACAATATAAATAGCACCCACTGTAATTGTAGTAGATTTTACAGTAAGAATAGAATACAGTTTAGAAAGAACTGAAAATAGATAAGAGTAAACAAAATAGTTGCAGCGGTAAATGGAAATATGAAACACACAAATTATGAGTAA
Organism: Toxonevra muliebris; assembly: GCA_963691655.1. NCBI lineage: Eukaryota > Metazoa > Arthropoda > Insecta > Diptera > Pallopteridae > Toxonevra > Toxonevra muliebris. The sequence continues at coordinate 55,475,765 of OY829326.1, forward strand.
AAAAATTAAATTTAAAATTTTTCTGCGTCTATTTTCGAATTCCAGGATCCTTGATGTACTGTTTTGTTTATAATGAAGTTAAAAAGGGAAAGCACGAAAACAAAAGCAAGGGGCCAAAAATATTTGTACTTCATTTGGCACAACGATAAATCTAAATCTCGGTACCTTTGAGTACTATTTCTGAAGCAATAATATTTCAAAAGGTGGTGTTTCCTATGAAGTCGAAAATATTGCTGAATATACTTTGGGCTGGGGTAAGCTAACTAATTGTTTATATGAAGTAAATCAAGGTTGTGACCCTGTGATAAGGCGAGGTTTCATCACTTTAGTGGCAAGTTCAATGTGCTTCAGGCATCAGATAAGGTTACTTTAGCCCTGCCATTGTAAGAACAGACACGATCATGAAACAAAATTAGAAGAAACGTGCTGCGAATCGGAAGCATCGGTATTAAAACAAAGAGTTCGTGTTTAAAATACACGTGTTGTAGTTTTATTGAAACAACTTCGTCCCTCTCATACATCATCAATTGGTTCTCATGCATCGTCAGTGTATCCGGTGAGATTGAAACCTAGGAAGCAAGGCATGTTTACTGAGTGTATCCAAAAAGTGATAGCGGTATCGGATATGCCATGTCGTATGTTTTGTTCCGGTATTCCGGGCAGTCATTCTCAGCCATTTCGCTGAGCATCAGCAGTTTACGATACGATATCAACTGGTTCAGCTGTGGTAGTTTGTATCTAATACACATATTCTTAAGTTATTGGCGGCGACCAGCCATTCAGTGTGTGTTTCGGTGTGTAGTTGGCTAAGTGTAGTACTGTGGGCTTGGCGATCTCGAGAGGCCTGTGCTCAATATAATAAGTCTCCATCAGCTCATTGTTGAAATAATTGTCCATATGGCATGATAGCAAAAATTTTGTTAAAAAGAGGTCTATTATTTTGGACTCTGTCGTTAACTATTTTGGTTTCGCCATGAAAATGGTCCTTGTGAGTTATAAGATAATTTTTCTGAGGCATTTTGAATCATTTACGGGTCTTTCCACAGCGTACTACTACCAATAACCTTTGACATGAATCAATATAATTTATAATCGATCTACTAATCATCTCGTGATTTGTCAGCAAGATTTGTTTCTCTTTAGCGGAGGTGCTACCTATTTACCTTGTTTCGCTTGCATGTGAACACGTTTATACCAAAATCTAGAAATCTTTTTAATATAGATATGTAAAATGGTTCGGGCTTGCACCTACGGATATAAGTTTTCAAAACAATGCTGGAAACTTTTAAAACACCATTATGTAAAGCATTAAAAGAAAACACTTAAAATTTGTTTGGTTTAATTTTTTCTTCTATTTATAATTTAATTCTTAATAAATTAATTGTATTACAACTAATGATTCGACAAGATAAGGACTAAATAAACTAATCTTAATTGACTTAACTACCTTAATATCTGTAATAGTTATAGGTTTTTTTAGTCAATTTGTTATTGATGCAAATAAAAACTCTTATTCTATCTGTTTAGCCAACGTTTCGCTTAATTTTTAGGCATCATCAGGGGCGTTGAAAGGACTAGAAAATTTAATTTAAATCACATCAAATATCACATTGAATGCAGAATTTTAGAAATTTTGCAACCGACAAATCACAGACTCTTGAGGCACCGTTATAATACAGCTTGACGTATTCCCCTGGCTGCAAACATCCAATAGGCACGGTTTCGCGTAACACTTTGGATTAGAGAATAGTTAACTAATTTAATTAACTGGAAGCACCGTTCGAATACAGCCTGACATATTCCCCTGGCTGCAAACATACAACAGGCACGGTTTCGCGTAACACCTTGGATTAGGGGATTGATTAACTTAACTTAATTTTGTTTACCAAAATCACATCACAAATATTTCATTAAATATAATACTTCCGATTTGCTGTTCCGAAAATTTTAGCTATGCTAAATCACAGTTCCAATGTAGTTATAATAAGTTACTGACTAAATCAATATCACAAGTAAATATTTTACAAAAGCGCATTACCGTTGCGGTAATGTCTACAAACCAAGAAAGCGCACGGTTATGAGTTTAAATAACTTTTTATATCACAGAGCGAATATCATTATGAGTGCAGAATGTTGGAAAAATTTCGAATAAATCAAATCCGCGGTGCATTTTGATACGCCATTCTGCTCCAGTACATCCCAAATCACTAATCGAACGTTCGGATAATATTATTTCAAGCACAACTCTTTTGTATTGGTGCTGAATGAACGACGCAGAGCTCGAAAAATTGTCTTCAGAGTACAGGACAGGAACAAAATTTAGCGATATTTACTGAACGAATGAAATTTTTGAACTGACAGTTTCTTAAAATGCCAAGAATAATCGTTTTACTTTATGGTTTACCTGGAAAAACAACAGAAACAAGCAAAATCTAATAATTTGCACGGTTGTAAAATGTCATCATGCGTCATCGTGTTGTCGCCAATTCGATTGTTTCCATAACACTACATAGGGAGGAATAGCAATGAGTTGCTCTCCAGGTCTATTATTGAATTTTTGCACTCTTTATTTTGTTGATATTTAATAGCGTAATATTTACAAGAACAGCTATTGTAAAAACAACAACAATTGTTTGCAAAATATCAACAACAACAAAAAAGTAATGAATCATCTATTTTACTTGTTTTTTTTTTCAACCATGTGCTTGAGGTTGTTGGTTGTGGTTGAAATTTAAAATTTCATTTGACAATTCTTCTGTGGCGAAATTTCACACTTCAGACGCATTTCAAGGAAATGATAAATTTGGCTGCAATTCATCCTCGTGTCCGCACTAAAACACTGATTTAGGGTAATAAATAAAGTAAATAAAATCTTTTTGCATTTCAAATTATTTTGCCATTCTTTTATTATTTATTTATTTTTGTTATCAACAATTTGTTTTCATTTTGTAAAAAATAAGTTGTCAACCATTGCAATGAAAATTTTTATTAAATTTTCTTACATAACTATGAAGCAATACGAAATGTTGAAATAAGATAATATTGAAAAAAAATTTGGTTCTGATTATTTTTAAAGTTCAAAATAATTAAGTCAAAAAAAGACAAGGTAAAATTAAATTGTACAAACCTTCAATAACTACATTTTCCGAAACAAATTTTGGTGTATTGAACTTCTATACAAAAAAAAAGATTTCTACATCGATCTAGAGTATTTTTTCCAAAATATTCCTAACAATTTTCTTGATTTTTTGGTATTTTGAAACAGTTACTTTCAATTTGCGCTTCCATTACCATTTGTTGACTAGTCTGGGCTTTAAAATGGTCTTAACAAAATAATACTGTAGTCATTATCAGTCATTGGATATTTCTGCAAATGCATAGTTTAACCGAAGCATCGAATGAACTTCGGCTCAAAATAGAAGTGATTTTTATCAAAAAACATTGCGGTTAAAGTCCTATACATATTTTGTATAATGCTGCATATTTTTATCATATTCAAGATAATTTTCCCTTAAAACCTTTAGAGAGTCTACTCCTTTAAAACATCTCAAAGTAGAAAAAAGTTTTAAAATTGTATCTCTGAAAATTACGTTGAATACTGATATATAGTCTTTAAACTTTCACAAAATGAACTGATTAGAAAAGCTAAATAAGTAATGATTGCAAATTCTAAAACACCAAAATTCTTCCATCAAAATTCCCCAAAAACAAGTATCGGAACATATTCATGATGATAACAGATATCGCTTAGTTAAAACATTAAAGTTATCTTACACAGTACAAAAATAAATATGAGGCTATCAGGGATAGTATTTAATAGTTAATTTGAGGTCGCTGAAATGAGCTCCTTTTTGTAATTATACACTGATTCGGAATCGCAATGTAGAATTTTTCTATCACGCCAGAATTTCGAGAAATCTTAATTCAAAAATGCGAATAAGCCGATTTTGGTTATTTTCTATCATCTATAAAATCTAGAACCAATTTTCAAAAGTTATTTTACTAGTTTCGCTAAAACTACATTAAATTAGTTTATGACCCGTTCCTTAAAATCATCAGAAAATCATAAAACTCAATTTGCCATTAGCGAAAAATGATCGAATCATATTTAAACCATGAGTGATAGATCTTTATTATGAAACCAGTAACAAAACTCGAAAAGTGGATTTAATAACAATATTAAATTAATAACTTACCCAATCGCTTCAAAATAATACCAGTTTATACTGAAACTGGTAGAACAAATAATAAAAATTGGTTCCTGGATTGAATAAACGATAAAAAAATTGCCAAAACTGTCATTTTTTCCTTATTAGGTTACAATTTTTCAAAATTTTAAAGATCAGATCAAAAACCGACTTAGTAAACCAAATTGTTTCAAGCCAAACCAGTAAAAAAAATTATTTGCGATTTTGCAGTGCGTAGAAATATTGCACTTTTGGGTTAAACCTTCTCGAAATTCTGGCATAATAGAAAAAATCCTAAAAAGTTATTTTTCTTTTTAGTGATTTTTTTGTATGCGATTACCATTGAATCGGTCAAAACTAAATGGAAACGAGTTGAAAACATATAAACCTATTAGAAAAGCTGTAAATCTTTCGAAGCGAAAAAAACTAAAGAGTATTTGAATAAAAAAATGGAAATTATCTTAATTATCATAGGTTTCGCTTGAATATCTTAGCTGAACTTTTCAAATGTTTTGATACAAAACCTTATCATTTTAGAATATTTTTTTGTGTTGAGCGCGACGATATTACTAATCATTATCCGTGTAGCTGTCCGGCGTTCACAAGAACTAGTTTAAGACTGTTTGGTAGTGATGTCTTTAGTATGAATAATATTCACACTCATTATCTTCCCTCGCAAATCTTTCCTGCCTTTATACTCTCCTATACTGGCTCTATCCCGGTTATAGTGCATTATTCCTTCCTCAGCCCATCCTTAACTTTAACACTAACCTAATGAAAAATTCCACTAAATCAAAAGGAAATTTTTTTATTTTTTTTCAAAACGATCTACCTCACGACATCTTATCTCTGGAGGTGAAATCTTCTTAAAATAAACTAAGGTTAATTTTTAGTCGAAGCATATTAATGCACATACATACATGTAAAAACAATACAATTCTATTATTTTCACAAATACTTATCAGTAGAACGGTCCACTTGAACCAATTTATTGGCTTTTTCTGTTTTTAAGAAGTCATAGTTAAAACTGATGAGGTTTTGAAAAATCCACCAAAATACGAAAATTTCCAAGGTCAATAGAAATCCTTAAGCTTTGCTTGGCTATGGTAGTACTTTCAACCCATCATAGATAAGTTTTAAGCCGACAACCCGTATTGAACTGCGTTTAAAACATTATGCTATTTATTTCCTTATTATTAGTTTGTTATATTTATTTCCCTATAATTAGTTTGGTTTATTTTTAGAAGTTTAATTTTATCTGGACAAATTTTCTGGAAGTCGACACTCTGCAGACAAGAATAAAAAAACGGAATAATTCAGACGTATTCCGACAAAAAGTAATTTGCCATTGATAACTTATTTTTTCAACATAGTGTATGTCTATCAGGCATGTTCCAGAATTCGCTTTCGAGTGAAAGGGAATTAAAATCACATCAATTTCACTGTTTGGTGTTCTAGAATTCACTTTCACTTTTTTTTATTACTCGTTGTTAAAAGTGAATTTCGAACGAATTCGCATGTTCTAAAAACCGAATTCACCAAAAAAAAAAGTGATTTCAATTCACTTCAGCAGCACTGTTAGTAAATTTAATAAAAAATTAATCAAGTATAAAAAATTTTAATGAAAATAAAAATTTCATGGCGAAAGCATAAGAACTCCATCCAGGGTACCAAGTTTATGAAGAAGCATCAAGACAACTTTTTGAGAAAGTATTCCCTCGACAACCTGTCCGATTGCTCAGCAGTCAGTTGAAAGAAACTGCAAGATTACCTAAACTCCACGAGGTGGGTAAGAGCCCAGCTGGGGTAGTATGAGTTCAACTTTAATTCTAGTTCGGTGAGAAAGTGGTTCCAACACGGCGCTATAGCGCTCTTTCTGACTCACAGTGGGTCTGCTGTGGGTCAGCCTCCTTAACCAACCAACCACCCAACCAAAAATAGAAACACTGGCGACAATTAAAAACGGAAATGTATCTGAATGGAAAAAGGTAATTTTATACATATGTATTTTTGTAAACATTTTTCTAATTAAACACATCAAAAGGAATGGAAAAATTAGAAAACAAATATTAGGAAGAAAATAGCGAAGGTGTAACAGGCACTGCACAGTTTGGTCCCCCTTGCCGTCCAGCTCGATAGCTGCTGTGGTCGCTGCTACTTCTTTTGCAGCCCCTAGCACCGCCGCCTCTTACACTGCCGGCACTTCCACGGCCGACAACCCTGCCGCTGTTAATGCTCGCCTTTTAATTTTTACGCTAGCATATTGGTTTTTGGGTTCGCATTACAATTAAAGCATTAATATTTTTAAATTTTCAAAAATTGTTTTGTTTTTTTCCTTGCGCCAACAATCAGCTGATTGAAAATTACAGCGAGTTGCAAACATTACAACGAGTTAAAAAAAAAATAGTGAATATGTATTCACTCGGTTTCTAGAACACCAAACCCAATTTCACTCGATTTCAAATTCACTTTCACTCGGATTCTGGAACATGCCTGTATACCTGCGTTTACTTTGCTGCTAAAAAGATATTTACAAGTTTATATCACACTTCTCCTTTTCTAAGAAATCTATTCGTCAATTTAAATTAGTCTCGAACAATTTAAAAATTCCAAAGAATCGTATTATTAAATGGACACAACTGTTAATTAATAATACTAGCGTATTTATTACGGTCGGAAAAAAAATGAGTAAAATCTGTGCCTGGTAACCATGTGACATGAAAAAGCCTTGAATACAGTTACCCGAAGATTTGAGTATAAATAGCGTTGCAAAAGTAGAAATTAGTAGTGCGAAAATTTCTAGCATACAATAAACTTATTTTCTAAAGGAGCGGAAATATGAACTGAATTGCTGTACTGTACACTGAAGAAAATGTCGCACACATCTTCGTTATCAAGTACTACGATGTGGTGACGTATTGCTCTATATCGAAGATTATTTGGAAATAACATCATCCAATTGTACGATCATTAAATTTGGATGTACTTGAGCAGCACCATCAGTCCATGAGGAAGGAGATTTGATGACGGATCGAATACAATATCGAACTCTTCTTCGTTATCAAGCACTGCGATGTGGTGACGTATTGCTATATACCGAAGATTATTTGGAAACAACATCATCCCAACGTTCGATGGTATGTACATCGGAAAGAGCATCAGAAGGATAGAAGCTAAATTGTTGTCCTGTACACTGAAGACAATATCGCACACTTCGTCGTTATTTAGCACTACGATGTGGTGACGTATTGCTATATATCGATGATTGTTTTGGGAACAACATCATCCAAACGTACGATTATTGAATTATAATGTATCTGAACAGCAGCATAGCACATCAGAAAGGAATATGATATATCAGAAGGAATTTTGATTTTCTGCACTCATTGTGATATTCATTCTGCGATATAATTAGTTAAACTCATGACCGTACGCTTTCTTGGTCTCTAAACATTACCGCAACGGTAATCGCGTTCATTCTACAAATATTTTTATTTATTTATTTTTTTGTTTGTGTGATAATGATCAAATCAATCATAATGTGATATTAATTAGTTATAAACTATTTAAAACAAAAATAAATATAGAAAAAAGATTAATTTTTTTATGTGTTTCTTTTATTAACCTAAGTTGTAATGATAGTAGTGTGTAGTAACTGTGTCATAAATGATAGACCGCCACAAGTAGCTTAGGATGAAAAGCAACTTCCCAGACCCACAAGATGTGTCCTAGCCCAGCTTAGGTCAGGCTGGAGCCAATTCAACAGCTACATGGCAAGGATAAGCAATGAGGCCGTAGATGTTTGTCCAAAATGCGGTCAGAGCCCATACGACACGGCTCACTGCTTCAACTGTCCACAGAACCATACAAACTTGTTAACAGCGTCGCTGTGGACAAATCTAATCAAAGCAGCCCGCGTCCTGGACCTTGACATAAGAAGCTAACACTATTTATTGATACATATGACGACGACTTAGACTTAAGTCGGTACAACAACATTACTGTAAACCTTTTAACAAACTCTTTGCTATCCTTTTTTAAATAGAGTTCCTTTAATAAATATTTATCTCACATGGCAAACATGATGCTTAAAAATAGAACCGCATGGCGCTATTTTCAAGTGAATTTCTTCTGATAGCTTACAATTACGCATGCGTGCATTCCAATTCCTTACATTTCTATTGTTTATATTTACAATAAAAAAACGGCAATTAATTTTAGAAAAATTGCATATGGCACGCAGCATTGCTGGAGTATAATGTGTTAACATATGTGAAAAATATGTAACTCAAATTAATATACCCAGTCGGGAATCACGTCGCTCTTGAAAGAAATATTAACGATAGACAGAATCTTCAAACTTGTCAGCAAGAAAACATTTTTGAAAATTTTGCTTTGTATATCTCAACACCTCATCTCTTCATTCCTCAAATATTTTAGGAAATTTTATTTTAAGCAAAATTGACTAATATCATGTTCCCACTGAGCCAAAATTGCGTAATTTCGGCAAATAGTTTTGAACGAAACTTTGTGAAGCTGGTTTCGATTATGGTTTTGTTTCGCAGTTCATTGTTTATTTCTTGTTGTTAAATGCCGGCGGCTAATATAATTATTGTTATATATTTCGGTCTTAACCATTTCAATACGAAGAGAATCAAAATGTTAAACGAAGTATTTAGCAATGAAATAAGTGTATAGGAGAAAGCGTCGCTTGTTATGTATCTTGTTTTACTTCAACCGCATCCACTATGCAGCCTTGCTTCTGCAGCTTCTCCACCATTTGTTCATATGTATGGCCGTCTTTTTTTTTGCCTTACGCATCTCCTTCACCTCGGCTATGAGCTCTTCTCGCGCACTCCACAAATTTCTTTTTTTATATTTTCGGTTAGGGCGATGTTACACGATCAATGTTTTGCTGTCAAACAATGAAATTGTTGTTGCTTTGAAAAATGAACACTGAGCAAAAGAGAGGATGAACACATTTTACTTCTTGCTGACGGAAAAAACCTACATCACTTCAAATAAAATGGGGCTGTCGAAGATACACTGTTGTATTTTACTGGAAAATACCAATATTTTGGAAAATAGTACACTTTTTACTAATTTATAAATAATTTTTTTTCCTTCGCCACCCTTTGCGCTTTTTGGCTATTGTTTGGTTGTGAGACTGCTGTTTAAAAAACTACTTAATAATTTTTATAAAAACATGGTAATTCAATGCCCAAGTAACAAAGTGGCGAAGCTTATTTTAATAGTTCGATAATTTTAAATATTATTTTTCTGCGTTTTTCATATGTAAATGCAATATTTTTTGTATATTATTTCATATTGTCATTATAATTATTTTCTATCCAATTCCATTCCAATTGTTGAATTTGCATTCACTCCAAAATATAATTAAATACTTTTTAGTTGGAAAAACAAAGTTGTAGATAAAAGTATTAAAAAATAACATTCAGCAAAAAATTGGTAGTGTAACAGGGCATCAAACAAAACGATGAAAAGAAAAAGTAAAAACAGAAAACATTGGGTGCATTCAGAAGGTACAGCTGTTGCGCAACTGTGGCGTGTGTGTCTTCTGAATGGGTTGTTGCGAATTTCCGCTCCGTGGAGCTGTTGGCATTTCGACGCCATTTTTTCCATCATATTACATTTCTGCTCTTTCGGGCCAACATGTTGTCTCAAAAGATCTGCGCCGTCTATTTTTATTTATCGGCGGTTTGGCGATTTTTAGGCGGCGGCTGGTAGCCGATATTTTCTTTTGTTTCGGCGGCTGATATAAAAATACTCGAATATAATATTTTAAACAATCCTATTATAAGCAAATTTATCTGTTTAATGTTATTCAATTTATATTATGAAGTTTGTCGTTCATTTATACAGTGAGTACGGCTTAGCCGATAAATCGCGGCCGTTAGCAAGTAAAAACAAAGCGGCGGCGCGAAGTTGACTGTAAGCCGCACGGCGCAGGTTTCTGGCTTATAGTTAAAAAAAATATATAAGAAAATATACATGATGTCTGCCGAAGATACAGTTTCAATTCAATATACAATTGGCGAGTCTATTTAATAATAGATATCTTATATTATTTTTGTCTTTGATAAAATTAAAATTTTTTCACTTTTTTTTGTTTCTCAAAAAATAAAACAGCTGTTTCTCAAAAATTTGTCAAATGATCCATCATGCTATTCAGAAGACACCAAATGTATATACGTAGCAGAAGCGAATTTAATCTCAACATGTTGAGCCTTCGGTGTCTTCTGAATGCAACCATTAACAGCAAAACATTGACCGTGTAACGTCAGCCTATAGAAATATCAGAGAAAATTCATTTCAGTGAACACATTCAGGATTGCATCAGATTTTCGCTCGGTTTCGAAGCGGTTTCGTTGAAACTATGGCTCAATAATAAGGTTATAGCAGCGCTACAAAAACAAAATCTACCGTATATTTTGTTTGTGTATGCAGGCTTTGGAAACCCCTTCTGTCAAATTCATAGCGAATCAGCTAATTCATTTCCGTGGATTCGTTTAACAGATTTTTATATGCCGAAATTGAGCATTTCAACACAGTTTCAGCCGGAACCACGGAAATGATCGAAACCACACAATTTCGGCTCAATGAGAACATAGTACAGAGAAACTTCAGTATTACTCAGGTGATTTCCATGGCAATGACTATCTCCCGAAGTCTTTGTTTTTCTTACTATAATACCACGAGTTTCTTAATAGCCACGTTTAATTTAACTTTTTGACTTCCAAAAGGACCATAAAATTTCACTATTTCTGTCGATATTACATCATTCACCAGAAAAGAATCAGATTTGTTTTGTACATATAAAACTATAGAAACAAAATATTTCAATCAATTACGAAATCCTTACCGCTTCGTTACCTTTGAAGCTGCTTTATTTAAGTACTTTGTTATTAACAATAAAATAAAATCTCCTTTTATGTAGTTTGTTGACATAGAAAAAGCAAAAACATTGTCAACTTCTTTTCTATAATGCACGTGTAAAATTTGGCAGGGATTTTGATTAAGAATTTTTTTGTTTTTTGTATTGAGAAAAAACAATAAAAAGTGTGTAAAGAATTGTTAACAAAATAAATATGTCTGCCTTCCTTTTATGTTATGCAATAAAAGTTTATATATACATATATAGCACGTACCAAAAAATATTTTAAATTCATAGGAAAAGTGATTAAATAAAGGATAAATCTTTTTACATATTATTTCCTGAAATTCACCCAAATAATTACAAGATAAATTTATGTTTTAATTATAAACTTAAACTTTTGTTTAGCACGTGTTCCAAAAAGTGTTCATAAATCAGTACCTAATGCATATAACAAAATCTACACGATATCATCTTCATATATCAACTCGGCAATTCACATTTTCTGATATTTCCACGAAGAATTTTTGAGAGACCGCATAAATAATAAAAATTTATAATTTAATACTAAGTAAAAAAATAGTATTGACAATCTACTACTAACTCTGTCCTTTGTACACATTTCAAAAAAAGCACCTCTAAAATGTTCCTCTTACTTGTCAAAAACTCAAAATGGCTACTTTTTGAAAAAAAGCATCTACCTCTAAATACTTCTACCATGGTGTATTGTACACCGAGCACGCCGAGTATTCAGGGTGGCAATGAATTATTTTACAAAATAGTATAATTGTGTACAAAATAGTATTAAACAAACGAGTATATTTTGATAAAAAGCAACTCTACAACGAGCTGAATATAACCACCACGACCGAGCACGGGAGAAATTGTTTTGTTATGTTTTTTTTGTAGACTTTGGAAAATTAAATCTAGTTGGTTATTTTCAAAGTCTTGACTACTGTTCCATGTATGTGCTTCATTAAATAATGTATAGCAGGCTTAAAGAACACATACACGTTCTTTAAGCCTGTTACACATTATTAAATGTTTTGTGTTCGTCGAACACCGAGCAACAATATAACCAGGCACTAACGTGTGTGTGTGTTTCGTGAAACAAAAACCACTACGCTCAGCGCTCTCACTTCATAGTTTGGCAATTAACAAAAATTAAGCTTAGTTTCTCTCCTGAACGCGTCTATCTCTATTATTCTGCTACGATCAATTCGTCTGCAGTTGCAGCATTTTGAGGTCCTGCCCATCTACTATGTGAAGCATTTTTGCATACACTCATATGAGATCTAACTGGTACAGGAATTAAAGCCACAATAGTATCAAATCCGTCGTTCTTTTAGGGATTGGACTGTAAAGGACCCTACCAACATTAAAGTGAACGTTCAAGCTCTTTTATCTTCTCTTCACTTGATAATAAACCTTTCCTAAAACGTTGAGCTTCCCTTGCGATTCGATACCTCTTGATTACTACCGTGGAGTCTCAAAAGGCGTCTCTATAATAAGGGGAAAAAATCATAAAAATATATTTAAGGGCATTACGGCGTACTAATCTACAAAAGAGGGAAATTCTTGAGGAAGACGGAAAGGGTGAATGTATTCTAGGCATGAGACTAGACAGAGAAGAGGGGCGTTCAATTAATTTTATTGATTACGACACAATCAAAACTAATTCTTGTAAATAGAAACGTTAAACGTGAAAAATTTCTAATTTTGAATTTTTTTTTATCTCTTCAGGTTTGGCCCTCCTGGCCTCCTGAACGATATTTAAATCACCAGCTGGGTTCGAGCGCTTTACACGCTCACCTGATCCCAGCAAATAAATCATGCAATGTGTTTATTATTATTGCTGTAAATTATAATTCTAATACTAGTTGAAATTCAAGGAATGGAGAAATCTGCAAATAAATATGAAACCAAACAGCTTTCAATAAAGGAGTACAACAGGAGTACAGAAGCAGATAAAAGGGCCGACTGAAGTTTAAACTCATTTATCTCGAAACAATATTTTTCTGCACGGTGGGACACAAAAAACAAAAGCTACTTGACCGATTCGTCTCAAATTTTACTATATTATTCAGAAAACCAGTGCTTATCGCAGGAACTAAAAAAAAACTTTATGGGTTGAATACTTCTTACTTTTTACATACAAAACGTAGTGAAAAAACGTTTTTTTTTTTGTTTGAGATCAGTGGAAAATCCAAAACCTGTCCCACCAGCAAGGTCCGTTTTTTTGAAGAGGGCAACTGTAACATCAATTTTAGTTTACTTAAAATTATAATTTTTTTTTTTATTATTTTTGTATTTTGTTAAAGTAATAAATTTTATCTACAAAGTGTAAACACTATTGCTCATTATTTCATTTAAAAAAAAAAAAATCCCAAAAACTCGTCAAATTCAAGGGCGCTAGACCAGAAGGTCCCCTTACATCAAGCAATACATTGGGCAACCAACGCTAAATCGATATACATACATAAATGTCCTACATGACAACCATAGCCAGACAGTTGCAAGTACAAAAAGGACTTATGCAATAAACATACACCTACCATCCATAGAGAAGGATGTCCCGTGAAACCAGGACTTAATTGGTTCAACTACGATTTGACAGATACCGCTTGGTCAAGAACAATTAAATGCCAGCCCAGAATACCAAGATTTATGGCAGTTGGGCAATAACCACCCACACTACACTAAACACCTCTTCAACTGTCCCAACAACAAAACTGATCTTTAGCTCACATCTATATAGACTCACTCCATAGCAACAACACATTTTCTAGTGGTGAAAATTCAAGAAAAAGATGCCGTTGTCAACACAAGACGATTTCAAAACTACGTGATACAACTTGAATGCAACTTGAAGTTGCTTCAACAATAACAATACTGCATTATAAATACTCAAAAGTACCAAACTAATGAATTCAGCGCATCACTATTTATCAATGAAAGCAAAAGTTCCATATTTTATAAATATTTCACTCAAACCAAAATGATGAATCTCATGTATTTACATATATGCGTGCATGCGTCAATTTTCAAAATAACTGCTCTCCTAAATTCTAAAATTATGAAGGTAGTTAAGAACAACCTGAAAGAAAATGGCAAATCATTAAACTAAGACTAAAATTTCTGCTTCCAAGTAAAGCGACCTTTTCAATCAATTATGAAATACACCTCTTCCAAAAAAAATCATCATCACATCTTAAAACCATGCAAAAAAAAGACAACATATGTTTAACGAGGGATCAACACTTTTATTATTACCGTCCACTAAATTAACATTTTCAATACGAGTAAATGAGTATCTCTACGTAGTTTAACCATAACGAATATGAACAGTAAATACAATAACAATATACGTAAAGCCCAAAGAAAATGAAATCAACAGTTCCAATCTATCTACAAATCCAACTCAAATTACCAAAAACGTTAACCAACAATAATAAAAAGGATCTTTCAATAGAGACCTATGTACAATAGAAGTAAAGAAAGACAACAATTTAACAAAAATTTGAAAAACGCACATAAAATTTTTATTTTACTTTCCCACGCTAACACACAAAGCAAAAAGATTCAGTTTCTCCATGTAGAACAAAAACAAAAAACATTCAAATTCTCCATTTACAAATCTAAATAAATAACCGTGCGTATTCAATTTACGCAGGTAGTTTTACAAAACCTAAAAAGGAACCTTACACGCAGTACAAAATCCCTAAATGTACACGTGCACGCAATTTCTAAAGAGTGAAGATACCAAGAAATTGTTGTTGTTCTTTTTTGTTTTAAAACTAAATTAAAAAAAGTTCCACCTGCCCAAAATGAAATGTTCTGATTGGATAATGTGATCTGATTTTTTAAGGGTAGTTTGCACATCGTTTTGTATAAATACAGAGAGCACATCAAGTCTAGACATCATTCAAGCTACAGCGTTTGTACAAATAAGATTTAGTGATACAGTTTTGAATCAAAATTTTTGCAATAAATCTTTTCATTTACGTATTTACGAAATATATACTCTGAAGAAAATGGCTAGCGTAACTCTTCTCACATCCATTTATATCAAACCAGCCAATAAGCCGAACTACACGCCTGCTAAAACGCTGAAGAACACATTGAAAGTGCTACGTAAGTTTTTCACAAAAAAGAAGTCAACATCACAACCGAAACATCAAATTCTGCACAATGAAGAGAGCAACGATAACTTGGAAAAATCGATCATATCTTGCAATGAGCTTGAACGAACTTTTGATATCGTTAGCGATGAAGAATGCGAAAATTTCGAAAATGAAAAACTTGAAGCTGAAGCTGTAGCAGCAGCCACCGAAGCAGCCATCAATGTAAAGAACTGAACTGAAGCCACTGAATGATCCTTGAAACGATCGTGTTCTATGCTTTTTGGCCATATTCATCACACTCAGACTGATTGACTTGGGATGTCTTTAAACTCAGCTCTCAACAAACCGCTTTAAGGTTGAAACAGCTTTAATAGTGTTAGTAAGATTCGTGCATATACGCAATAAAACGACTGCAAAATTGGGCTATAGCTTTAAATAATAACAATTAACAAATGTCTTCCATTAGAGCTTTAATTAATTTAAGAAATTTTATACTTAGAAAAAAAAATAAAAATTATTTTTATATATGTATAAAAAAAAAACACCAAAAAATTGAACTTTTGTCATTTCATAAAAGCTTTAAATTTTCAGCTATACAAATCTTGGTCATTATTTAGTCGCTGATGCTTTAGATTCCCCTCCATTGTTTCTCTGCTTTTCTTCTATAATATTATATACCACATGCAATCTAATAGCATTTACTGCTGTAATTTCTTTATTCCATCATAACTCATCATCAATCAAAATGATTTCATTTTATAATTTTTTTCATATACTCGGACAATACAGTTTCCCTTCCTGTGTGACCATTACCTTACCTTTTTTTAATACCTCACTAATTCCCTTTCATCTCACGTTTTTTTTTTATATTCTTTTTCTATTATATTTTTACCTTGATTTATTCTAAAACAAATTCTTAGAGTTCTATTCTTCTGATTGAACAATGAATGAATCATTCATAATTACGAATATATTTTTCTTTTTCTAAGTTTTCTTTTGATAAATACCTGCTCTTTTTTCAGCTGAGTTTCTAATCGGTTTTTTAAAATCAATTCTAATTGCAACGACATCTGGCGTTGAAATTTTCATAGATTCTTATAAGATTTCAGGTATTGTGTTTTTACCTGATATCTTTACAAAATATAGTTTTTGTTTCGTGTAGATGAGGGATTACTTTTAATGTTTGTTCATAGATGGCGTTATACTGAATGGTGTATCATTATAGCTATAACTTCTTAACTTAACCATTTGTATCTATGTGTGATGATTAAACGTAAAATAGGGCTTTGAAGTTTAGTGCAGCAATAATATTTTTTTTTTTTTGCATTTAGTCTTGAATTAAAAACAGCTACAACGGAAAAACAAAAACTAACAATTGCTGACAGGAATACGAAACGAAAAATCTTTGACGAAATAAATCGCCTGACCAACGCTTTGAAAAGTGAATATGATTCGGTTATGTAAGGACCACTTCTCGCACCTTCTGGAGGCCGATGATTCCCCCCGAGGCGGGAAGCTACTCCAGAAATCCCATTTACTATCGACATTGATCATCGCCCGGCGAGGGCTTAACAATCACCGCTCGCCTAAAGTACAATAAGGCTGTAGCTACCTGCCTGCTGGCCGAGGCAAAAAACTTACAAAATGCGTCCACAATATGGTCAGACAAAAGCATTCACCTTTGGAACCTTTGCATATTCTGCCCAATCTACGAGAAAAGCAATCCCACGATTTGCGCCAACTATCGTAGGATACGTTTTCTTAACCCTTTCGGTACCATGGTGACACCAATGTCACAAGATTAATTTTTGCGATTTTTTAAAAACTATCTAATCAGGGTTTTTGGGAAGAGAATTGATGGTTCTTTAATTTCAATTAATAAAATTTACAAATATTTTTTTTTTTTTTTGTAATGGTACTGTCCAGATCAAAATGAAATAATTTTGTTTTTTGTTTTGTTAATTTTCAATCGGTCACAATTTTTGCAATATTTGGCCAATACACCACATTTTTAATATGTTGTAAGAAAAACTATATGCTCAAACATTATTTCTCATATTTTTAAATTTTGGCTTACTGTTTTGGAAATACAAGTTTTGCTATAGTTCACCGGTGACCCTAAAATCTTCAATGGGAACATTTGAAGAACTTTTTTACAATGAAATTGGGGTCGAAGAATTCGAATCTGAACTCGGTTTTGCTGTATTTGTTCTAGTTTCCTTACGGTCTAGAAAGGGTTAAGTGAAAAATTAGTACTAAGCTACTTTGTCTATCTTTAAAAATACAGAAAAAGTTTATCAAAAATTTCCATTGAGGACCACTGGGTCACCGGTGCCGAAAGAGTTAATATCGCATAAAAGGATCTATTAAGCGAATTGTGTGAAAAATTGAAGCCCATCGTCAACAAACTAATTTGACGTTATCAATATGGCATCAAGTCTGGTAAGTCAAACATTGTCCAATTATTCATTCTACGGCAAATCTGGAAAAAACCATGAAATACAGATCGATAAAGCCTTATCGACAGCGCGATTAGGAATCACTTGTATGCCGCAATGTCTAGCAAATTGGAGCTGACCTCTTCACATGATTTGATAACAAACTAAGCTTCTTCAATCTTTTGCTAAAGAAAATAGTTCGAGCTGTAAACAACGATATCGCCGGCTTCATCTTTTTACAAGACTGTTACGCTATTTGCATACACTGATTACATTAGCATCATTCTAGGCACGAGCAGTCAACGCGACATTTTCCAACCTGGGAAAATAGTCTCGTCGAGTGGGTTTTACAGTGAACGAGAAAACGAAATACTTTGTGACAGCTAACAGAAAGTCATGGCGTTTTGGGCAAAATGTTGCTGTTAACATTCAAAGTCGTCAAAGATTTCGTATAACAGGGATCCATCATTAACAGATCAAACGAAGAATAACTCTTGCAATAGGTACTACTACAGGCTCATTGCTAAATTGAGAGCCCTTACTCGACGGTTGAAGATACCATTCTATAAGTCCTTCATTCTCCCCATCCTATCAAAAACGCTGAGAAGTAAACGATGACAATCAATGGTGAGAGGCTATCAAAAATCATCATCAACGCAGAACTGTGGGAAATAAAGGAGAAAACGTGAAGATGGATTAAGTATATCCCAAAAATAAAAAGGCAAGAAATATGCAAGGAATTACTTGATTAGACCCCTTAAAGGGGCAGAAAACGAGCAATGCCGTTAAAAATCTTTGTTAAGAGCATGATTTACAAGGTTAAAGAAAATAAAAAGATGACTACTCATGCATGGTAATTGTCCTAAATACATTTCACGGCTACAAAACCGAAAATTAGTGAAAAAAAAGATTTTATTTAGCACCATCAGCCACGAAATGCTTAGCACGGTAACTGGATGCGATGCTCGATACTATCAAATACCAAAATAAGAAAAAATTAATATTTTTCTACAAGATTTGTCTTGCCTAATTGACGATCTTTACCGCGATTTATTCCATTATATTTTAGTAACTCAACGTTGTCCGGACTCCGGTTGTATCGATCATCGATTTATGCGATATACGAATGCACTCCACGATTATATTGAGCGAGTGTAGGGTCCTCTTAGATTCGACGTTATAATTCATTCAGTTGCTCTAGGTATTGCCAGGGTCCACTACTTTAATTGCAGTTTGACTATCTAAGAGCCAGTTTTTCAGTGAAAATTTAAACTCGGTTTAAACTAAGTTTGTTTAAACGTCGCTTAACTCTGATCTACGTTTAACTATAGAAGTATTTTTTCAGTAAGAGTTTAATTTCAACTCAGCAATTGCTTTTTGTGTATGGCAACACCGAGAAATGCCGAATAATTATCGATATTTTTGATTATTTCTAACAGCTGATCATTTTTTTTGTCGGCAGAAAAAAATTTAAATCTAAAATTAAAAAATGAATTTCAAAGAAAAAAGTATAAATTTTAGCTTTAAAGATTTTTAGGAGATTTCTTTCCTGCTAAAAGTTGTAGAGAAGCACAAAGTAATAGAGTGCAAGCAAACGAAAAGGGCAAGTGCAGAAAAAAAGTCGAAAGCATGGCACACTTTTTTGCGCATGCAATGTCTCACCAATTTGTTCAATTCCCTGTATACGGGACAATAAGCTCCAGGGCGCTATGCGCAGAAGACTTTGTAAGACGAAATCGTTCATAATAACCTTTATCTCCAAATATATGAAGATGGTCCGGCCGCGATCTTATTGTTCGAAGTCTTCTTAAAACTGGATTGTTTAAGATTTCGTACATTTCAGCATCACTCATGTCCTCATCACTAGAAAAATTCATCTTGTTTCTTTTTTCACATACACTTTTATTTTACTTGAAAGAAGCAGCTGTCAAAATTATATGGGCAATTTAAACCAAGTTTAAACGTCCAATATTGGGCGTTTAAACTGAGTTTAAACTGCAATCAAAATTGACAGAAAAACTAGATGATGAGTTTAAACTAGGAACTGAGTTAAACTCACACTGAAAAACTGGCCCTAAGTATATTAATATATCCAACACAATACTCCAGATAGGTTATTATCTTGCCTTCTTTTGAAAAATATTCAAAACTGAAGTGTTAAGAAACAAACAACTGCTCTCTTCAAAACCGGGAGATCAACCAAGCCTAAAATTATACATTCAATGATTAAAATAAACTAATTTTAGTGTAAACGACATTTCTATGGCCACAAGGAATGACAGCTAAAATTTTCAAGAACTTTCAACGTTTTTCGATTAATAATGAAAAATATATATTAATTTTTCATTAGACTTTCGGCTTTAGGTGTTATACCTTGTGACGACAGATTTGATGATCTAAGTCGTACTTTCTCTAAAACGAGTACAATTGGGTAAACTGTGCGACTAAACAAATAACAATAAAATCAAATTTATAAACAATTTTCTAAAACACAAAAGTATTTCAGTTAAATATTTATATAATCATATTTCATAAAATGAGCATAAGTATAGCTTATTCAAAAGAACACAACACGCTCCCCAAGCGTGTAATAAAATCACCTAAACTAATAAAAGAACTCACACACACACCAAGAAAACAAAGAATGAAAAACGAAATTAAAGAGGAGTTTCAAAAAATTAAAAATTCTGTAATTTAATCCTGTATATATAATAAACATCAAATCAAAAATCTATAGTACCATAGCACTAGCATATAATCTTATAAAGAATTCCCCCCTTCTGCATAGTTATAACTACATGGAATATTAATTACTCACGCCATTCAAGCGTTAAGATTTTAAAAACCAACGCGATGTAAATGAATATTTTCTACTCCTTAGTAATTACGAAATATATTCAAACGCTGAGGGTATTTCACGGTCTCCTTTTTATACATGCTGAGCTGCTCCCCTACGCTGTTTGAATGACAACAACGATTTATTTATGAAATTATTCAGAAAAAGCAAAATTCTTGAACGGATTAAACAAAGTGATGTTGATGCTGTCAATAAGGATTTCACTTTGAAGAAACCAGTTTAACACTTGTGCCAGAAGTGAAAGAAACAGAGGAATATCAACTCAAAACACCCTTTTTCAATCAATCAACTTATTTCTGTTAAAGTTTTTTTTTTTTTTTTGGTTTTTATTTTTCTACACTTTACAACTTCAAATTAACATAAATGGAAAAAGGGGGGAAAAATAAATCTTCTTGATTTTATGCTTTTTTTGTATAAGCAAATAAAAGCAATTATTTGTTTTTTAACTATAATGCTCATATAAAGAAAACAAGCGTAAATTGACTTTTTTGTTTGTATCCTGAAATATTAAAAAAATGTTAAGGGACTCCGTTCTTTCTTCGTTGGACTAGAGGGCAAACAAGAAACCTGTTATCTTTAATTTTTTTGTGTGCACGTCATTTATTTTTCTGTTTTTTCCTTCTTTATCAATATTTTTTATTGTTTTTTTTTCTTTAATATTTCGACTTTTTAAATGCACCTCAAAGACATTGAAACAGGTTCGGTATTGTTCCTTCAGATGCGCAAGAGGATTGAATACAAACAAAAAAAAAATAAAAATAAGCAAGAAAATTAAAAGAAGTATCCATAAAAAGGTACAGGTACGCCCAGAGGGAACCTGTAAGAAAGCATTTTTGAGGTTATATACACATTTACATATGTATATAGTTACCTCTGTATGTATCTGACCAAAACAGAATATATGAATGTAGTATGTTGTATAAAGCCTAAAGTATGTAGCCGACCCTACCCTGATTTTTAATATTTGTAACTTAAGATATAACAACGAGTTTGATGTGGTCATTAAATTTACATTTTTAGTAATTCAAAACATATTTTTGATTTAAATATTGGCATTAAATTGATAATTGATATGGGTATAGGTATAAGAAACTAAATATCTTTTATCATTTCAACCGCAGTAAAGAGCAAGGGGATAAAATGAAAAAGCAACAGATCACAATCATTATGACAGTGTTTCACTTCAATCGGTTACTGCCATAATGGTAAAAAAAAAAACTTAAAAAAATTATATACTTTAACAATAAATAAATGGAAGGACTCTGCAGTTCACTATACAACATAAAAAGATTTTGTTTAAATAATGTTTACGATTGGAAGTTTGCCATTATTAGCGCAGAGATGATGCTGTGTAGAATATAATTTTTATGCCTGATCTGAGAATTGAACCCAAACCTTCCGTGCAGCAGAGCTGGGTAAATTCAATTACATTACAATACCAATTCCAATTACAAGGAATAGTAATTGGTACTTTAATGTTTTCAATTCCTTAGTAATAGAATCGATAAAACTTTCAATTCCATAACAAGGAATTGTAATCGGTAATTAAAATTTTTAAATTCCTAGGTAATGGAATTGAAAAAATTTTCGATAAAGTTACAGGGAATTGTATTTTGTAATTAAAAATATATCAATTCCTTTAAGGAATTGAAAATGTAATTGAATAAATAGGAATTTAACATTTAAGTGTAATCAATTACTTTCTTTGAATTAAATTCCAATTTAGATGGAATAATTTCTCGAAAGTAATTGATTCCCTTTTAGTTCAATTCCAAAAAAAGAAAAAAAATTTTTTTTGTAAAAATCTTCTAATAAGCCGTTACGAAAGAGATGACCCGCACTCGTAACGGCTTATTAGAAGCATTTTACAATCAATTACTTTCGTGAAATCATTCCAACTAAATTGGAATTTAATTCAAAGAAAGTAATTGATTACACTTAAATATTAAATTCCTTTCTATTCAATTACATTTTCAATTCTTTAAGGAATTGATAAATTTTTAATTCAGAATACAATTCCCTGTAATGGAATCGCAAAATTTTTTCAATTCCATTGCCTAGAAATTTAAAAATTTTAATTACCGATTACAATTCCTTGTAATGGAATTGAAAGTTTTATCAATTCCATTACTAAGGAATTGAAAACATTAAAGAACCAATTACAATTTCTTGTAATTAGAATGGAGATGGAATTTAACTCCTAATATAATCATTACTAGCCAACTCTGCCGTGCAGTAGTTCACGCAATTACCACTTACGCTCCATCAATCGATTTTCTATTCTCCTGAAGTGATTCACTAGAAAATACTGGCACAGCTAACACTTCTACTGTTATTGCGCATATCTTAATAAATATTATAAATACCTTGCAACATAAGTAAAGTATGTAAGTATTTATTTGTAGATTGTATATTCATTGCTCACATAACCTTTACACAATCCTTTTTATCCCTTTTTTTTTTTTCTTTTTTTTCTTTATTAATTGCCTTGTCATAAATCCTTTTTATGTATGTTTATAAATTTTAATTTATAGTTTTAATACTCAGGCAATGATAATATCTTGTTGATTTAAGATATAATGAGTAACAACAATATTATCCTTTTTCAAACAGTAGAACAACTTCATTGAACGCAACACATTATTTTACGATAAGATGAAAAATAAAACAAATATTTTCTTTAGAGATTGCTATATTTAATAACAAAAAATTTAAAATTGCAGAACCGTGGGAAAACCACACACATAATTCAATATTATTTGTTAGCAAAATTATTTTATTTACTTTATTTATCAATAAGACTCAGAAATATTTATAAATGATTTCGGATATCAGAAAGTCTTAAGACGAAAATATCTCAATAGATAAAACATTGACTACTTCTCTTAAAATTTAGAAATGATTGCTTGTTTTACACTGAACCCATACTTAAGCACTCAGTGACAACATCAAACATGTATTAAACCTCATAAAGTACAATCATAATCATAAATGGCATATTTGCGCTGACTTTAAGGAGATTGCGTTGCTTACTGGGATGAAAAAAGGATATGTAAAGTATCCTTGTTTTCTGTGCTTTTAAACATTCTAAAAAAAGGGAAAAACTTATGCTGTTGTTGTTGCTTTCTTTCTCTAACTACGTACTGAACATCTTTTTCTAGTACCCCAATCACATCCGTACATACATCAAAGCTTGTTCTTGAATGCCGATCTTCACTCAACTTTTTGTCGAGTCAGTCGCAGGTTCACCTATATTGGGTGCCTGGACATATGGATATTTCAGGTAACTGCAATGCCGTCGAGTTAGCTAAACAGAGCTCGCAGCTTACAGATATATGACCTTCCTGCACCTTGTTGCCCCTCTTACGTCTATTAAATTGGTCATTAAGCAAAACTACTTTGAGGAAGCAAAAAGATCCTGGGTAGTGGAGCATACTTGTGGTATTACCAGGCTAACATGAACCACTATGGACAATAGACAGCTACTCAACCTTAGCAGAAACTCCATCAGTATTACAATTTCGTGCTCACGAGTCACTTCATAACGGGGAGACATGCTGCAGGATTACGACTGCCGTTTAATTACTTCTGTCAGGACTACGGCTCCGAGGAGGAAGAACAGTCCTCCATTTCATGTGCGAATGCCCATCTCTAGCCGGGCTCACCTTTCTTCACTAGTCTGTCCGAGCTATCATCCATAAATATTAAGGAGATGCCATATTCATTATAGAATCCTCATAGTTCTCCAATCCTAAAGGGGGGGTCGCGCCGTACTGTGGTATCACAATGAGCCTAAATGTGTTTAATGCATGTCATATTCCCTAAAAAGAGAAAAAGAGGGAATTTTCTATATGAAATTTACCAACATGTTGGCAAATTTGACTGAATTTGACATAGTGAAAACCAGGCATAAGTGTGCTTTCAAGCAGAAGGCTGCCACTTCAACCTAACCTAAGTTAAGTTAGACGAAAAGTAATTTCTTTAAACTGATATTACTTGCATTATTGATTTTTATTTATATTCTTCAATGAATAAAAATTATGATGATTTTTATTCTTCAATTAATAAAAATCATAAAAAATTACAATTTTCAAATTATGTCATATTTTGAAAGTACAAAAGGTATACAAAAGGTATACCTAAAACATCTATCTACTACCAGTTTTTACCCATGATTTTTAATATAAAAATTTGAAAATAATTATTATTTTCGAGCCCTACTTTTTATTGCATTTTGTGTGAGCAACACTTCGATTTGAAGATATTTTCAAATATTTTTCATTAACAGCGTTAGAATTCTTATTATTGAACTATTATGGGTCGCAAAATATGAAGAACTTGACATTTCTTCTTCTTCTTTTATGGCCTACACCCATTTGTGTCTTATCACCCAACATTTTAACCAATTAAAAAATAAAAATTTAGATTTCCTTAAATTTATTTAAAAGACAATATCTGTTTAAATATTAAACAGTGATTATTTTTCAAATTAGTTTATAACTGTCTTTTTGACGAATTTTCAAAATTACTGCTGCAAAAATAGAACGGCTGTTTACGGGTTAATGTGTCACTCTCTAACATATGCATATATTTCTCTCCCTTTATTACTCTACTTTTAGAGGTTAATATAATTCCTCCATCTGCAATGATACGTATATAAGTAATGGCAGGCAGTTATCGAATTCTATTGTGAATGGCTCATTTTGTTCATCATTTGTAGCTAGTAAGAAGAAGTCAGCAGATTATCAACAGCCCTCCTTACATATTGACCGAAGATTTGTGGTTAAAATCCGTTACGAGATTCCAAGCTTCAAAGTTCTGGTGACCCAGACAATCTAACGACCGTCTACATTGACCACTCCAAACAGAATTTAACGTAGGTGCAGCATTCTTTGTGCCCAGCAGTAATACGAAAGAGTCTTTCAAACTTCTCGACAGTTGTAACGTCTTTCAAGCTGAAATATAAATAGCATCTAAAAGCCTCATAATCAGCGCAAATGATCTGCGAATAATTATACTTTAAAGTCTAAATCGGTAAATAAATACTACAACTCTCTTCAAATCCTCAGTACCAACAATAAGCTTCAACTCAGCTGGATACCAAGACATTCTGGTATAATGGGAAACAAGGTGGCGGACGAGTTTTCAAGGCAAGATGCTTGAGATAGAGCCTTGCAGCGCATCGCCATCACTTGGTTTCCATTATGCAGCCTTAAATAAACAGTTTTTCTCGGATTGGCGTAGTTACTGGACATTGATTTTTAAAGTATCATGTCGAAAAGCTCGGTTTGGTGGAAAATGGTCTATGCAGATACTGTAATAACTCTGTACAAAGGAAACTATAGAATACATTCTTTGGCATTGCCCAGCATAAGTCATGTCTAGATTATGGATGTTAAGGAACGCGTTCTTTCTTTCCCTAAATGACATAGCCAGTATAAATCTGGCTACGGGTAGTTTTAAACTGGAAACAGTGGTAAATATAGCTCGAGGTTCTTATTGACTCTGAAGAGTTTACTGTAACACTATGGGCCGGACGGTCTATGAGAGGCAGTCTAACCTAACAGAAGAAGAATTCAAAAGGAAAAAAAGTTACAGCTGCTTCCAGTTATAAGTGAGTATCTTAAATGCAGCCAATGTAAAAAATTAGCACAAAATACATCAACTCTGGTGCACTGATTAATTTACGGATAATCCTTTTTGCAACTAAGATTTTTATGAAAACTTGTGTTTTATTTATCAACAAATTTTATGTTAAAAAAATGTTGATATCATAATATACGCTAAAAATAAATATTTCATTTGTCGAGAACAACTGTTTCAACTCTGCCAAGACAAATTTTACCTAAGATGAACATAAAAGAGTTAAGCTATAACTCAATTGTCGAATTTACTTTACTAAGTGCCTGGTTATATTGGTGGTCGGTGTTCGACGAACACAAAACATTTTCTCGGTTGAGGTGGTTACCAGTGTGGCCAACTTTTGTTTTTCAAAATCCGCTAAAATGAAAATAAAACGCCTATTTTCTTAAAAAAGCGTTAATTTGTTTTCCTTATAAAAGTGCGAAAAAACTCAATACATTTAAACTTTTTCACTAATACAGGCACACATCTTCTAGTCAATGAAAATTTCTTCGATTTTTCAAAGATATTTTAAATTGAAAAAACGTGCAGAGGGCTAAATCACTTTTTCCCGCTTTTTAATTTTCAAAAGCACTTAAATCAGCGGGAAAAGCGCTGAGTTGGCCACACTGGTGGTTACATTCAGCTCGTTGCAGAGTTGCTTTTTGTCAAAATATACTCGTTTGTTTAATACTTTTTTGTATGTAATGATACTGTTTTATAAAATAACTTATTGCCACCCTGAATACTCGGCGTGCTCGTTGTACAGTACACCAAGCATATCGTGTTCGGTGTGAGAGTGAGTAAAGCTGTGGTTATATTGCGAGTATGCCCGGCGAACTCCATGTAATTGTTATTGGACCGAACACAAAGAGAGAGTCTTTACTCACTCTCACACCGAAAATGTTTTGTGTTTGTCGAAAACCGAGCACCAATATAACCAGGCGCTAAAGACTCACACTTTGTGTTCGGTGCAACAACAATTTCATGGTGTTCGCCGAGCATACTTCCAATATAACCACAACCTAAGTGCCTGGTTATATTAGTGCTCGGTGTTCGACGAACACAAAACATTTTCTACCGTGCTCGGCCCAGGTGGTTACATTCAACTCTTTGCAGAGTTGCTTTTTATCAAAATATACTCGTTTGCTTATTACTATTTTGAATGTAATGATACTGTTTTGTATCATTAACTCATTGCCACCCTGAATACTCGGCGTGCTCGGTGCAAAATACACCGAGCATATCGTGTTCGGTGTGAGAGTGAGTAAAGACTCTCTCTTTGTGTTCGGTGCAACAACAATTTCATGGAGTTCGCCGAGCATATTCGCAATATAACCACAACCTAAGTAGAACTAGGGCAAATTTCACAGAAAATGTTCAATTTCACAGGCCCAGTAATCAGAGTAGTCATTCTCTATAGAGTTTTTGTCGCTGATACCGAAACCTCCGCACAATTTTCGCATGTTCTAACCTAAAAGTACAAACAAAGCCTATTTTACTCATTTTCCACAGTGCTCTAGAGCTGATGCATTTTGTGCTACTCACATTGGCTGGATTGGCGACACTCAGTTATAACTGGAAACTGTTATACTTTCAACCATCCAAAAATCGATTACTATACATTTTAAGTGGTGGGTGAGAGTTATTATAAAAGTAAATTATTATCTTACATCTTTCGAAAATTCCACCGGAAATGTCTAGCTTGATTCTTGAATTTAGTACGCAGGCCTGCGTTGACTGCCCCAACGGAGCAAGTTTCTGGTTTAAAGATATGAAACTGGAAATCTGCTTAAAAATTTTTTTAGTGCCAAACCGTCCAGTACCTATACACAATATCACTTAAGTTTGTGATGAAGTCTTAGCTCAGGCATGTATGTATTTAAAGAAAATCACAAATCTCAAGTCGAGTGCTTTGTAGTGCAAAGTGATCACTCTGGACAAACGTATATTACTTAAACTTAAAATAATAGACATTTTTAAAGTACAAGCTGAAGTATATCCTTACAATGATTCATTTCCTAAAATATAAAATGTTTTTGTAGTCTTTGTTAATTATACTCGTCTCAATTTTTTTTGCAACTATGTACTTATCTTGTCAGTAATTTTTTATACAAACAAACAGGAAGGAACATAGAAAAGGACAACATTCCATTAATGAATAATTTCAACAGGTTCTTATCGATGTCGCCATTCAGCTAAGACGCACAAATGCAATTGAGATTTGAAAGCAAATGACTGCAGGAGTTGTTTTCTTTTTTACAGTCACCACACAGGAAGGTAAATCTGATAGAATATTTTTGCTGGCGACTGTAACAAGAATACGATATTAGTATCCTTATGATAACAGGCGACAGTGATAAAAAATTGCTAACCAATATCATTGAAATATTGTGCGACAATTTCAAGTGCATTGCTGTAAGTAACAAAAATAATTGTAGATTTTGTTGACAAAATCCTAATCGCAATAATGTGTGTAAGTGTGATTATATTGGTGCCAAACGTATTATTTGAATTATTATTTGAAAGAGGGCGACTCGAAAGTCTGGCACTGCGACTTATAAGATCTATTATACCAAAGCCCCAAGAAAGAAAGAAAGAAAGAAAGGGAGAGAAATGCCAAACGTAAGTTGTAGAGGAAAAATGTTTCTAAATCTTAACCACTAAGACTGATGGATTCCCAGAGCTATAAGCGTGCTTGGTATTCCCTAGTATTTATTTTTTTATCCAGACTGCTCAACCTAACCTTTTGACTTTTCTTTTCAAACTAGATACATTCTTATATCTTTTTGTTTCCTTTTTCTCACAGAAAAAGAACAATAATAAATATTCTTCTACTCAAAGTATATTAGGTAATTTTCCCCCTTAAAGTCATATTAATTTTTAATCAGATTTTCCCACAGAAATTTTTCTCACCAAATAGAAAATCGGAAATTCTCTCACTTAACACTTTTAAAAGGACCTGTTTACGTAACATAGACACATTTTCTATAAAAAAAAAACTATTTCTTTTGTTAGAAATTTGTCAATTCATAGCTCTTGGGAAGAAATTGCTTCTTCAATTAAAGGAAAAATCATTTAAAATGAATCATCGAACAGGTTCACTGTTATTATCCTTAATTTATCAAAATATATAAATAACAGAAAAAGAGGAACCCCAAAACAAAACCATAAAAAATGAGCAAAAAGAAAAGAATTATAACGTTGGAACAATCAATGAAAGGGGAGACCAAATAATAACAAGGATCTTCGAATTCCTACAATCAAATACTCATTTCTTATAAAAGAGCATGATGCAGTTAGGGAACGCAAAGTAAGAATCATCACTCTCTTACGAAGGATAAAAACAAAATAAAAATCACTTACTTGTGCAAGTTGAATTATAAAAAAGACGCGTCAGCGTAGATGATAAAAAAAATAAAAATGACGAGGCGACAAGTTAACTTGATTATTCTTAAAGGATATTTCTTAGTACGGGTATGAATGAGTATGTGAATTCTGTATCGTTTCAAGGTACTACAGCGCCCTAAGGACACCAAGTTTTTCTGGCTCTTAGATGCTACATTTTATTTAATGACTGGGCTGACGAGCAAAGAGTGAAACTGATTTATTGCCATAAAAAAAACAAACGAAAGTTCTAGAGCTAAATGCTGGCCGCACTAGAAAAACTCTCAGTTGGCTTCAGAGGAGTATTTTACAATTTACAACCTGTTGAGTGAAACCATCCGCCGACTGAATCCTTTATAACGTTAAACTTTAAATGTAATTTTCTGAAAACAACATTTTTCTCTCTTTTTCACTTTGCCATTTTTGAGTGTTTTGGCGCTTCTCAAACATGATTCTAATTCAGTGCCGGCCACTCACAAAGATCTCTCATCGATCACTTTTTCTACATAAAAAGCCTTCTTCCCTACTCTTTCTATAGCGCGGCTAACACTGCTGTAATTCGACTGCAACCCCAATTGTGGTCAAGCTGCATCATAATTGCCTATGTGTGCAAAATGTTCAAGCTGTAATTTTTCACAGATATAGTTGCCAGCTTTTGCGCTTGTACTAATCCTTAAGGTAACTTTCTAAGTCCCCAAATGGAAGTTTAATTACAATTTGTAATTCCATAATGTCGCCCAGATCACTTAAAGCATAGAAACGCTACTGCTTTGCTTGGCGCCCAAACTAAATGTCAATCTGAAACCAGTTTTCTTTATTATCCTTGCAGAAATTAAAGCAACTAAAAATAAAACCTTCTTAATATACAGAAAAGAACGCCAACGTATATAATTTGCTTATCAAATGTTTTAAGTAATATACACTAAATTAAAAATCATTAATATAAAAAAAATATGACTCGAAAATGTAAACAACAACATATGGCTTGGTTTCACCTTACACAAACAACAACAGCAGCAAGGATCTTGTTAAAAACAACAACCAACTGCTTAATATTCATGCATTTCAAAAGATTCATGTTCCCACGGTTGCTACAAGGAGAACATGTTACGATTTATATAGCTTCTTTACTTTTTTCTCGCTAAACGAATTCATTGTATGTGTTGTTGTTATTGTAAGGATAATAACTTGTGCACTGGCATTAATATTATCCCTTGAAGCATCATGCACGAAACACTCTCTAAGAAGAAGAAGAAAACGAAATAATCGTTATATTCATAAGATTTTTAATGAACCATAAACTGAGTTTCTCACGCTCCCCACAAACATACACACATGTCGCAGGACCTGCTTTTGTTGGTGTAGTTGTTGGTGTTAGTGCTAGTGTTCTCTTTGTGTTTGCCTGTGCAAAAATATTCATTCGTCCCTTCAGTGAAGATCCTGCGCCCTGAACGTGAGAAATTTTCAAAACGTGCACCTGCAGATTGCGCGCTCTTCTGATTGGTTGAGATGCTGTGTGTGCGTGCACTTACTCAATTTAACTTCTTCCTCTTCTTCTTCAAGCATTGTTTTGGTAGCTCTCTTAAACAGTAAGAGAGCGCGTATAAATGCTTAGTGTATTTTTTCGTTATGCTCATTCACATAACGTCAGTCGTGCTGTAAACATCTTAAGAAAATTCTCTTACTTTCTCTACATACGTAAATATATTTCGTATAAACAAACTAAAAAAATGTCAACACTTGCTTACAACAACAACACCAGCTACTTGACTACCGCCTTCAATTGCAGCAAACATCAAACTTTTTCAACATGCAAATCAAAAGTATCACCATCACGTCGTCTGAAGAATTTACTGAAACCGATTTTGGGACGAGTTTTCAAATCAAAATCACAGCAGCCTAAACGCAGCTCATACATTGCGAACGATGAGAAGGATTGTGACTTTGAATGGCTCTCCAACGAAATGGATAATCGCGCCAATGAGCAATTGGAGCAACGACTCGTCGAAGAGATTCACCATTGTGATGATGGTGCTGCCATTGTGGTGTACAATGAAGATGGTACCCGTCGCGTGGAAGCTATTGATAAGGAAGATTTCTATGTGCCGGTACATTTCGCCCGCACTAACGCTGGCACCTTCTTTTGGACATCAGTGCAACGTGAAACCATCGAACCATATCAAATTGAATGGAATTTTTTGGATCGTTGGGCGCAGGCGTAAATGATGGATCGAAACTTTAGGGGTTTTTGTTTAGTTTCTCCGGGGAAATGTAGTAGTTGAAAGCTCAGGTTTTTTCTTCTTGTGCAATTCATTATCTACAATCGCACACACAAAGTTTGGTAACTTCGACTGTGTTGTGTGTTTGATAAATAGTTGCGAAGAAAAAGCAATGAAGCTTTTTAGGTTTTTGTTAGCAGCTTACAAGAGCAACTCTTTTCTACACGAAAAAAGTTTTCTACTTGAGGAAGCAAGTCATTTGTTATTGTAAAACAATTTCAACTAATTTTTTATTACGAAAAGTTCGTTGAAATTTTTTGTGACTGAGATTTTTGTATAATTTTTTGTAAAAACAGTCTGTAATAAATACTAAATAAAAAAAAGATATACGTATTAAAAATTAAACAATTATAAAACTCAAACTCTTTTTACGCTTTTTAATTAACATTTATTTATTTTTTTATATTTAATTTAGCTCCAAGAATTACGCTTAATTCAAAGCTAGATCAAAAAAAAAAATATTTATAAATTTTAGGTTTTTAATTTCAGAATCTGAATAGCCCAGCGTTTTTCTCTTCTGTCTCTATGAGGTTTGCTGCTCACTTCAACATTTCCCTTCTTTATTTCTAGATAAATATGACATCTTTGCAATGTAACTAATTTAACTTCATTCCAATTATATTTATTATTTTGCATTTGTTTATCTTTCAAGTGAATCTTTCTTCTTTCTTGTAGAATTTCGAATGCTTTATTCACATACACTTGTTTCTTTTGCCTCTTGAACACACATGTGCAGTGATTTTTATTTTATTTTCCCGCCATAAAATCGGTTGTGAAAGTCAACTACAGCCTAAGATTATTTTCTTGTTAACCGAGTTTAATAGCATTGAATAGAAATATCAAAGGTACTATAACACTGTTTCAGGATTAAGAATATGCTCAAATCAAACACCATTAAATAATTCTGAAAATTTTTCAAAAATTCACTAAAGTTTAATATTTATAATCAAAAATATATCATAAAATAAAATCCATCTTAAGTCGAATTAGACTGTTTTTCATTTTTACCATAAAAAATTACGAAAGAACAAAAAAAAAAAAAAAAAATATTTGTTTCTATATTTGTTGTTATTTCTTATTATAGTGTTTATGAAATCTAACAACTTGTTGTAGTTTTTCGTCATTTCCACTTTGTTTTGATTTCTCCCTATTCCTAAATTTTTTGTTTTCATTTATTTGTTGTGAAATTTTTTAAATTTTGATTATTTTGAATTTTTTTCTTGATTATGTGTAATTTTTTTTTCTTACTGGAATGTTATCTTAGGATATACATGTAGAAAAGTAACATTAAGCCATTAATAACTAAGCACTTGGTCACATGATCCTCCAAAAAAACATTCAAAATCCATGCCTGCCTTTTAGGTTTTTGTCATTTATGGGTTAACTTTTTGTTTCGCAAGTAAATTCAAAAATTTTCGTATTGATGGAAATTAAAGAAAAAAGAAAAAACTTGAATACTTGTGGGTATGTTATAAATATGCAACGTAGAGTTGTAAGAGTAGCTTCTAAGAGAATAGAGCTTTAGCATCGAGTTAACGCTGTTCAGCGAACAGGAATTTAAGTGAGCATAATTTTATGATTAGTTGCTCATTTTCAATTATTTAATTGAGAATTGATAACTCTCTGGGTATTTAGTTAACGAAAAGAATCGAACGATTCCGAAACCTAAAGCATTGATTTCGACCGCATTAATTTTATAAAATCTAATATTTTAACAATACAAATTTAAAATTTAAGTAGGGGAATGTCGAAGCACACTTTGATTTTGACTGATAACTCACCCTAAAATCGTAATTTTCCAAAATTTGAGAAATGGAGGTTAAACTAGAAGCAAAATGCCACGTTTTGGGAGTTGCAGAATTTAAAAATTCGAAATTGTTGTAAGGTTTTAAGAATTATAACAAAATATTCGATTTTGTCATTTTGAAAAATCGTGGGGAATGTCGAACCACTTTGCCAATTGAGTAAATTCGAACAAATATTGATGTAAAACGTTTATTTATGACTTCGTTATGAAAAAACATAAGATTTGAATGAAAAATATGGAGAAAAAATCGATGATATTTATTCGGAGTCGCAGTTTTTGCATGTGAAATAGCCACCAGTCATGTGTACACATCGCAAGTGAGCAGCTCGATCGCACTCGTTGCAATGAATCGTGTTGTTTCGGTTCTGCTTCTTTTTTTGCCGCAAATTATGCAGGAATCATGATCTACGTCTTCATCAGAAGTTTTTGGCTCTTGTTCGACATCCCCCAGAAGCTGTGTTCTGCAAAATAGCCTCCCATGAGTCGCAGACCCAAATTTCATGCAAAAAAACTTTTTTTAACTTAAATAATATTCACACACAATGATTTGAGAAATATTTACCTGCTTGGTTTTACGCAAAAATGTTGAAAAAGCAATGTAATTTTTAAATTAAAATGTTTCGTATAGATCGAATGTCACATAATGCAGATAAAACTAATGGCTCGACATTCCCCATGGTTCGAAATTCCCCAAGTTCCCCTACTTTGAAATAAAATAGCTAAATTTTAATTTTCGTTAATCTGGTAGTTTCCAGTAAAACCATGAAAAATAATAAATTTTTTTTATCATTTCCTTGATTTTAAGTTTTTTTTAATAAGCATTTTATAGCTTAACTCTATGAAATATAAGGTTGAGAAAAGTAACAAACGTTCTACGAATAAAACCTAATAAAACTGGCCAAGCCCTGCTATTTTGCTCTTATTTTTTCTTATCTCTGTGAATTTTACAAATTAAATCAAGGTTCGAATCGTCTGATCAGTGAACCTAACTCATCACATAATAGTGAGTATTTTGTAAATATGTATGTATATTTTTATGCAAATTATGTAACGAGCACTACGTTCACGGATCAGATAATTCGGCCACAGGCTCTTCCAATTACGACTTATTAAATTTCCGTGCAAAAAATTGGGTTTAAAATGATGTGCGGAAATCTATCATTTCCTGGTCGGTCTACCATTTCCAACTTAGTTATTTTCACTGATGATTGTATTTCAGCAATTCATGATGGTTTTCAAGTTGATGTGGTCTATACTGACTTCCCCAAAGGCTTCGACATGGTTAGTCATAGTATCCTTATCTCCAAACTGGCTTATTTTGAATTCTACTCTATTTTTTTAGAATATATCTTAGACCTACTATTGTTCATTCTTTTCATCAATGACGTAAGTTCTGGCTTTACTGCAGTTAAATATTTTCTTTATGCAGATGTTCTGCTAATAAATGTTCTTCAGATTCTCAGTTTCTGCAGTTTGATCTTGATAACCATGTTCTTGGTTTTGCAAAAATCGTCTGAAATCTCTGAATACAAAATATATATGTCCTCACTAAATCATTAACCTCATTGCATATCTTTTATCATATTTCTAATTCATTGATTCTAAACTTACAATTTTCAAATTCATATACGTTCAAACACTAGCCCTATTCACGAAAGAGATAGAAACTCACTTTTCTTTTTCTAACTATCTGTTTTTTCTACCTCTCTCTTTCAGATAGGCATTCATGCTTGCGGACGTGAGAACAGCCACATGAGAAGAAACACAAAAATGTATTGCTGATAAAAATCGCATACACAACTGTTGAGTATCGTGCAGGCAATTTTCACACTCTCAGAAATTTTATAGTAGCAATTATCGATGGATTCAAACTGTTGAGTACTGAATATATAAAAGAAACACATAGGTATTTCATATACCTATACAAGAGAATTAAAAAAAAAAATTTTAAATTAAATATCGTATTTTTTTTTTCATATTATGTAAATGTATTTCATTGTATATTTTTAATAACTAAGATAATTTACAAGTATATCGCTGCATTAATTTGCTAAAGCTCTAACAACATTTTGGTATTTGGAGTACTGCTTCAAGAATTTGTAAATTAAACTAAAAGTTTATAGTATAGTTTTTTAAAATTTTCGGTACAGATGAAAGTGCACACCCTTTATCATAATCCATCAAAACTCGATATGGAAAAATTTTATGTTAGGGCTTTACCAAATAAAGGCAGTGATTTGTATTTTCATATTTTCGTGAACACTGATTACGAATGCGATATCAAAAAGCACGCGAATTACCAATTTGCTTGAGAATCCGGCAACTTTTTACGAATCCGCCATTTTGTTTTCCCACAACTTAAGCTTAAATTTGAAATCAGTAACCTGAAACACCTTTTTCTTTGTTATGACCAGCTTTTTTGATTTCTGGCCACTATACGTAAGCGTTTCATGTACCAGAATGCTACTATTACGAACGCCACAATGAGAACCACTTCGGCTTCTCTAAATTAATTCCATCCGTTTAAATGCATTCGCTTTGAACAAAACTCAAATCTATAATATTCTAATCCTTCAACGCCTTTGCTTTGTTTTTAAATATGAAGTATTCCATTGTTTCTTTGGTGCACTTTAAACCCAAAATTCCAATTCATCTAGCAATGACTTGCTTGCGGGGGTGATTTTTTATGTTACAAATTTTGCTTTTAAGGTTTTTGGGGTAAGTTTCAGTAAAATGAAAAAAATATTTTCTCATGACTTTTGTTTTTTTTTTTTGTTTTCTCTTGAGAGAAAACAATTGTATTCTAACTTTTCTTTCAATTAGATATCATTACACTGCACGTAGGAGGCTCCATGTGGGTCACATATGTCATTGATTTTATCATAAATGTGTGAAACGTGCATTTTGGCACATTTATTTTATTTTCGATTGTTTTTTGAAAATTTATTGCCTTGTGCAGTTAATAAATGATTTTTGTCTTAATCTTTAGTTTCAAAACTAGTAAAAATACGAAAATAGAAAATATACGAAATGCCTTCTTTGCAACACCTCTAAATTATAGTTTCAGAAAGTGATTTCCTCTGCGGTTAACTAACGGCCAGATATAAAAAATATCAAGTGCTAATGCTCAATAGAAAAAAGCAAAGAAATGCTAAATTGGTTTTTTATATTCTAAATTTAAAGATTAATTACTATAATTCACATAATTTACTGTGTGTTCAATGAATACGTGGGATATTTATTCCCCTCAATACACCCCCAACCTTACTTTGTTTATTCACATGTTAGATCTTTACAAAGCATATCACATTATTCTTGTAATCTCTGTAAAAATCGCATCAATTCATTAGAAGCTATCTCCACCAAGCAATTAAATTCAACCCCTTTGATACTACATGTACTCATTCACCTCCCCTCCCAACACTACATATTTGTCTTTCATTTGTTAGAAAATCCCTGCTCGTTTCTTTTACTCAAAACACTTCGTGTTCACACACAAATGTTTCAACATTGACATGTGAAATTATTTGGAAAAACAATTCCCCATCGAGTTTCTGAAGTGTAATTAAGTGTTACATTTACATATATTTGAAGAATTAGTGGGGGTATTTTTTAAAATACCCTCATTGGCACTTGTAATTTTTGGAATTTGTATACAACATGTTGCAACTTGTTGTATGTAACTATAGCATCTTTGTCATCAACAGGGGTCAAAAAAAATTCTGGAAAATGTTTTCTGAGTTTGTGTTTTATATTTCTTTAACCATTCTGATTTGTTTTCCTAATTTTTAATGGCTGGGAAAAAATTTGTTTTCATTTTCTTGAAAAAAATTCTAATGTAATGTGCGTTGAATCCTAATTACGTATTTTTATGGGATTTTCGTATGCATCAATTTAATGCATGTAACCACCAAAATGTTGCATGCTTAAATGCAATTGAAATTTTTATTTTGTGTTTGTTTCAAAAATTGTTTGAATGCATCATTTTTCAAAGAATTTGATTTATTCTGATTGAAAAACTTGAAGATTTTTACTGATAAAGTAGGGGAGGGATATTTATGGGTTTACGATTTTTATGAGGAAAGCAACTCAGAATGCGCAAAGAGACGAGGTAAGTACATAGCTATAAGAAGTGAATGTAGCAAATTCGATTGAAATTGTTAAAATCACGGTCACGAACAGACGGACAACTGAACGAATCGACACACTGATCAGACTTGCAATTTAAGAGTCGTGTAGGCTTGCTAATTTTAGTTTACGTACAATATTTAAATTAACATTATTTTGGCTATACTATTTTTGAATATTTTCCAAAAATTCGAGTGTGTTGCTTTTAACTTACTTAATTTACATAATTATTTTAAGATTTTACTTTTTAAAGAAAACTGCAGTTATAGTGTTTCAAAAATATTAAAATCAAGAAAAATTGAGAATTGTTCGGTTGAAATGTGTTGAATATTTCTTCATCAGATCTTTAAAGATTTTTACTTATCTACTGAACAAAACTTTATGTAACTTTATGAAAATTTATTCAAATATTTACATTACGCTTTTATATTAAGTTTCTCCACAGAATCAAGATTTCAGATGAATTAGAAAACCAAGCGTTGATTTCGAAACAGATATTTTTGTAATACTTACTTTTTAAATGAAATATTTTTCAATTAAATCAATAAAGTCTTCAGCAAAAGCACACCACAATTTAAATAGCTGAAAAAGTAAAAATCAAATAACAAATGAAAAGTATTTTTTTTAGGGTGTTGGTATTTACAATATTTTATTATAATTTATTAAACTAATTTAAATCTAACCTTATATGTAGAAGAATGCAAAAAAATATTTTTTTCTTTTTTTTACATAAGAAAATATTTTTTAAGCAAAACAAACAAACCGGAAGACAATGATTTTTTTCCTAAACTAAGATTTCTTAAAATTACCCTACTTAAAAACTACACAGGAAGACATTGATTTCTTAAACTAAAAATTTTATGCTACAAAATTGTAGTATCACAGCCGGATAAAGTATTTAAAGCTTTTTATTTCCAAGAGAAAGAAAAATATGAGTATAAAATAAACTCATATTCTCTCCAAAGGCACAACGGTGTTGCTCTTGTAGCCAATGTTGTTGAGTTTATTGGATGAGCTGCTACTGTTAGCTGCGTTGCCATGTGTGATAGTGTTCGTCTGTTCGTTTCAACTTCGTATAACTGCAGCAGTTTGCGGCTTTTCTTCCAATATAAAGTGAGTTCAACATTGCCAAATGTGTTGAAAATCTCTGAAGTTAAGGTAAACTTTTTCAAGATTCTATTTGGCAGAGTGTTTGCGTTTTGGTGAGCAATGCTGTATGAGCATGCCCAATTAACACTCTCTTCCTTATTAAGTAAAGGAATGTTTACTGTTGAGGTTGAAAATTGAACTGAATTTCCCTGATAATGTGCGTGGTATTTATACCAATATTTTTTCATCGTTATATTAGAAATTATTAGGATTCGTTTTTAAGGGTACATTTTCATTTCTTTAGAAATAGTATTTTAGTTTTTTTTTTTTTTTTTCAATTCTCTTTGCATTTACATTCTTTCTTTGTGTGCATTTACAAGCAGCAAGAGTAAATGAAATGAAAGATTAAGTTAGAAAAAAAAAGAAATGATTCATTTTCATTGGTCACTGCATGTGATCGGTTTTATTTTTCATCCCTAAAAACTATACTAGAAAGAATTTGTAAGGAAGTAGCAATCGGTATCTATTTGTATTTCTTTTATTTTTTCAATAGTCCTTTTAACTAGAAACTATTTTTCTGTTGTTTCCGAAAATTACTTTACTTTTATGAGTTTTTTCTTAATATACATGCTAACAAATCTGATGGCATTTGGAACAAAAAGAAACTGGAGGAAGATGTGAATGACGTCTTTTTGATTTTGTTCGACAGGACATAAATAAAATTGCTGGTTTTTACTGTCATATTCACTGGCAAATTCGAGAGAGTTCCCTATACAAAAATTGGCAATTTTATTGAATATAATAGTGAAAACCAGGCATAAGTCTAACTTTTTACTATATTGTTATATTATTTTTTTATTTATATAATTATATTCATTTTAAAATCAAAAAATGTTGATCAAAATTCTGCATGGAGGTTCTTTCCTGGATCCTTCTAAATATATGTAAACATTAATACTCGTGTTTGACACACTTTTCACCCACGATCTTTTTGGAGCGTGTTGTATACCGAACAAAGATTAATCATTGATCAAATTTATGTTATTCTGGATTCTTTAAGATTTTTTTTTTCATTAATGTGTTTTCTTTATCTTTTTTATTTTCTTGTATTAGAATAATATTCATTTCAATTTTAAGTCCATTGAATTGTATTAAAAATTAGTGAAGAGCTTTGTGCATTATGTGTTTTGATAAGCAATATTCATTGGTTATTTAAACGTTTCATTTATGAATAATCGAAATTAAGGCTGAAAACTAATAGTAGAGCAGCGAGCAATTCGAAAAAAACAACTCTCTGATATTTGCATAGTAGACAGAAATGCAGCGAGACACAGTTTTCTTGAAATCGCAGAAAATATCACAGATCTGTTTTCTTTCGCTTTACTCGCCGTTTCACTATTTTCTTTGCCTATCACAAAACGTATCAAGCTTTCGCTCCTTTATTAACGGTACTAACGTATCGAGGGTTATCATTTAGTCTGCTAATTTTTCGACTCTTTTGAATATAATTTAATATTCCTTATTGAAATGCAAAACGGTAAAAAGAAAACACTGGAATTTCTCGCTGCGCTCATTTGGTTTTCAATCCCTGGCCGCCAAATTATGGTATCTTATTCTGCTTTCATATTACTATAACTTATAGTATCTGCGGAGCAATCAAGTTGAAAGATATATTCTTTAAATATTCATTTGTATTAACGAATTACCGAATTTTATGTTATCAAATGAATTCACAAATATTTGGAGCATGAAAATGTAAATATGTGTTTGAAATGCTTAAAATATCAGGTCATGTTTGTAACTTTGAATGATACCCAAGTGGTAAAAGGAAATAAAAACTTAAAGGCTGGATTGAAAATAGAATTCCAGACGCATTTCTCGTGCAAGTTCTACATTTTCACCCTATACATATCGCGTTTTGCTCATAAGCTGAAGCTAATTATTAAAGTTTTTAATTGTGAAACTCAATATAATTGGAAAGAGTAACCATAGTAAATGTTTACTTTGTATTTTACACTTTAGATGCTCAATAAAAATGAATGCGATTTCAGCTTTATTCGAATATGAAATTAAAGTAGGACTACAGTTCCTCATAAAGCTAACTTAAATAATTTAATTTCAATTAAATTAAATTCATAAATATATAAATAAGATTAAAGTTAACAAATACTTTTATTTATTCAATATAAACTAAAGAAATCTCTACAAGGAATGGGCATTGAACTTTCTGATTGAAAATTTGAAAGAAAATGTTCTATGTCACTAAGGAGAGCAATTAAATTAGTAAAAGATAACTGGAAAACAGTTGTAAAGGGTTTTCCATTACGGACATAACAATTTTATCTATTAATAAAACAAAGAATTTCTTGAGATATTGAGTTCAAATTTATTTCGGTCATATGACCACCACGAGCCCGTTTACAGCGATCAATTCTTTGAACGTTGGCAATTTCGCGCTGTCTTGTTGAAACCACATACCGTTGATATCAAGTTCATCCAATTCTGGCCACAAATAATCTTCCAACATAACACGATAGCGCTCTCCATTGACGGTAACATGACGGTCGTTTTCGCTGTAAACGGGCTCATGGTGGTCATATGACCGAAATCGAATTTCATTCATAAAATGTAATGCTTGCTCTACACCCACAATAAATTTGAACTCAATATCTCAAAAAATTCTGTGTTTTATTAATAGATAAAATTGTTATGTCCTTAATGGAAAATCCTTTAGAAAATAACAGTGGAAAACAGTAGTACTAGAAAATAGTAGCTTCACCCCCTGGGACGCTTACAATTTTAAATGAATGAAACTAACTAGGAGATGAGTGCTACCCATCGAAGCATTTGCTTTTAAAAATAAAGATCTCCAATGACAAAAACAACTTTTTTGTTTTTCAAATTGTAAGTTTACTCTCAACTTCAATTTTTATAAATTAAAGTAATCTCACTAAGAAATTAAAATAAAATGAACATTTTGAATTGGTGTTTATTATATTGTTTTTATTTTCATTTTTAGTTCAGTTCTTGAGCCAGCAGACATTTTAATACATTCCGGTTTTTTTTTTTTTTTTTGCCAAAATGTCTTTCTTCCATTTTGAAAATATTGACAGTTCGCAGTAGTATCTGATGCGTAACCCAGGGTTGTTAGACAACATGCTAGCTACACGCGGTATAATGTACATAGCCGGCGTCACATGGCGAACATTCAAAAACCATTGTCTAATGTCTACATTGTTTTTCTTCGAAGGATGCCATTTTGTGTATTTACTCCTTGAAATGTATTATCTTCTGTTTCAGAAGAAAAGGCGAAAAAAAATGTTCTAAAATTTTATATACCCAGAAACCGGAGTTTCCAAGCCGGAGATAGCGATTAACCGGGTACACATGTCCTTATCAACAAACTGTTCACGCTTCCAGAATCGTATTTTGTTTTTATGCAATGCTCGATATGCGTCCGATGCACACAAAATCAATGTAATGAATTCTAAAATGTCTGAAAATTCCTTTAAGGGATTTAAGCCGTAAAAAAGTTACTTTTTCAGATCATTTTATGACTAAAATTTGGATATTTCAACCTACTGTAAAAAAA
The DNA here is from genome assembly GCA_963691655.1 of Toxonevra muliebris. Classification (NCBI taxonomy): domain Eukaryota; kingdom Metazoa; phylum Arthropoda; class Insecta; order Diptera; family Pallopteridae; genus Toxonevra; species Toxonevra muliebris. The sequence continues at coordinate 55,518,170 of OY829326.1, forward strand.
AAAATTGTGATGAGGAGGACAAAAACCCAGCTAGAGTTTTACCACTATTAACTAATACTTTCTTATGAGGCAGTAATCAGTAATTTCAACTCTTTTACGCTTTGCTTAAGAAATCTTTAATTTAAACAATATCTGATCTGACCCAACCATGAAATAAAATTTGCTTTATAAGTATTTCATGGACTTGGGACAGATGGCGTTGATAAATTTTGTATAGTGACAGTTTTGGTAATCAATGTGCTATATGTTTCTACTTTACTTTGTTTAGAAATATCTTTTCTCTTGCCAAGGGCAATTTATCAATGTGTGATAGCTATGGTTTGGTAATCAATTTGCGATATATTTGAGCGTCTCAAACAATTTTGTTTTTTATTTTCAAGGATATATCGAAGTGGATATTTACTAGTGTGAGTCTGGCAATGAATTTATTTTAGTTAAATTTCTCATGTTGGATTTTAAAGCTGTTTAGCAAAGCAGTTTGACTATATACTAAGCTAAACTTATGCATACAGTTCACTATAGTCCAGAAACCCGATTTTACGGCATAAACTCAAATAATGAAGATTGAGCACTGAACTCCACAGATATGCTTCAACTGTTATCCACAAGCATATATTTAAAAATGGTCGTAATTGGTGGACTACCACGCTCACCTCTCGAACAACCAAAATTTACATATGTAGATATCTTAGAAACTATACATGGTGTGTTGTTAAAATTTGGAATAAAGATGCACGTAGTCTCTACCAAGAGTCGTGCAAAAAATTTTGAGCAAGTCTAATATTAAAAATTGCAGATAGAACACAGATACTTTGAATATACTTCTGAAATCATTCAAACATTTAAAAAAACAAGAAAAAAGTGAGAAGAATTGGGAGATATTTATATACATATTGAATATATATGTACATAATTGAATATATATGCAAATGCATCTGAGAAAAAAAGGAAAAAGTATCAAGTAAATACGAAACAATGTGGTATGCGTTAAAAAATATTACCATGATTTGAAATGCTATCAAACGAGTTCTAACTCAAATGAATACTCAGGAAATATCTCCAAATCTTCATCAAAATTGTCATTATCTTTATGTCAAGCGTGGCTGGATGTAAATAGCATATCGAAATTAATTGGAGCTTCAGGATATTTCAAAAGTTCAAATAATTTTAAATTTTCTTTTTAATTATTTCAGCGTGCTCTCATTAATATCGATATTTATTTTTTGAACAATCCAATTTAAAACTTCACAATTTTTCCTTTCATTCGCTTTTCCTTAATGGTGGAAGAACGGAATCGGTCGCCATATTGTTTAGCCCTCTATAGCTCGTAAGGGCGTGACTCCGATCGTACGATTTTATACACGTTTTGATTTCCCTTATCACCTCTATTGTTGACCCTGATGACTGAAGCATCTTTGGCATCTTTCTGGTTTGCAAACACAAAATTTTAGGATTCTTTAGATAATTACTTTGAAATGTGAAAACTAGAATAACTTCTTCAAGAAAATTATTTAATACTGTTTATTCAATTTGATTTTCTAAATACTTTAAATAATAAAGCCATGGTATTTCTAGAAAAATACATTAAAATTCAATAGATATTTTAAAAATCTTACAAATGTTTCTGAATATGGAGGGCTTTAACTTTAATTTTCTAGTAAAAACAACGCCATTTTACTTATTTTCTTAGTACCTACATACATAGTTGATAAATGTCACGTGGTTCACTGTGGCATCGTTATATTCCAACGTTTTCTTATTGTCTTATCTTTTTTATTTTCTGCTTTATGTTTGCTTGTCTACATAAAATATATCTAGGTAATTTTAGGAGATTTTCACAATGTAGACATTAGAGATGCCAAACGCGACAAATTAAGGTTTTTTTTTTCAAAACATGTGAAATTATATCTTGAATACATATCCCTTTTTAAAGTATAAAAAATAAAATTTAATTCCGCACATTTAAGTAATAAGAGTTTTAACGTTTACTATTGTGTTGATATTCTAGAATATCATATATATTACTCGTACAATGTACTGAAAATGTTTGAATTAAATTTTTGCTTCCTACATTAAATCCGGAATTCCGGGAATTCATTTTAAAATCCCGAAAATCCCATGATTAGTAAGAGTAAGGAAATTGGCATATCTAGCCAATATATTGCGGGAATGAATTCCGATCATGTGCACACCAGATATATTCAGTTCATATTCTCAACAAAAAAAAAGAAGAGATTTGAAACTATAGTTGAAGGGATTATTTTAAAAACATGAAATTTACATTAGCTGCACTTTTTCACTCGTTTACCTTATGCACGCATTTTTCGAAAAACGTGTAAGTAGTGATGATTCGATTCATGTAAATACAAGTAAAAACTCGATACTTTTCATTCGATTCAAGTACTTTTTTTACTCGATGCTATAACATAAGTATTTTACTTGGTATCGGAAAAAAGGGACAGTATCGGATACTCGATACTTTTGGAAAATATTTATTTAAAAAACAGAAATATTGCTATAGAATATTTAATATTGTGGATCATTTTACAATATGTTACAGCAATCAATAATATATTTCAAAATGTTTCTGCAGAATTATTCAAAATATTTCAGTCCATATTGCAATATTTCAATGTATGACAATATTGCAGTACGGTATTGAAGTAGAACATAATGTTTATTGAAACCTTTTCATTTAAATAAAATATTTTTAACAAGCTTTAATCTGTTGATTAGTTTTCCTTCTATTATAAATTTTCTAGCGATTTTTAATTTAGCGATAATTAAATTAACGTCATTTCTATATGATTCACGTGTTTTCAGTGGAAATATCTCAAAACCATGATTTATAGGCGAAAAACTCGTGTTGAGTAGTGTAAACTGTAGGCTCAACCATGCTGTATCACAATGAGCCGTTCTGGCCTGAATGTTTTCGTTGACAACTACTTAAAAAAAAGAGTAATTTGTTTCTTTAAACGAGTATTCGATACAAGTACATATTCGATATTTTTTTCCGATATTTTCAGTAGCATCAATACTTTATTCGATACAAGTAATGAGTAAAAGTATCGATACTATGTGGGTATCGAATCAACACTACGTGTAAATCGCATAATTAATTACAACCTTTATATTTTATGAAAATTAGTTTTTCAATTTTTCTTTCGACTTTTCAATTTTCAAAATTACAGATCAAATTTATGGCAATCAAATAATATAAATTTTAAGTAAAGTAAAACTAAAACTCTATAAACACTAGTCTAATGAACAAAAAAATCCTCGTTCGGTCGCCTACTGTGAACGGTACAGCGAACAAGAACGTGTTTGCGAAGAAGCCCACACACGTTGCGACTTCTCGCACAACCGCGACAAATTGGTCTTTCTCCACTCACGTTGCGATTTGTCATGCGATTAGACAGCCAACTTTAGTTTGCGCTTGGTGTTCACGGGAATAAGCAACAAAATGGATGGATGGACTATTTTTGTAAGCCCCACTTTTCATTGGGCACAATTCCGACATATTTCTATACTCCTCGATGTGGATGGATGGATTATTTTGTAAGCCTCACTTTTCGTGTCCCACAATTCAGATATATTTCTATACTCCTCGATGAAGTCACGCCATTTTTCGTTATCTAAAATGTGAATGGTTATGCAAGCAAACACGAAGTCGGACGACAAGGCCACAAATGACGCAACCCGGTCGGGCCGACTAAAGAAAATATCAAAATATTTTGATTTTCGTACAACCAGTCGCACATCTTGAAATTTGTCGACCAACTTCCCCAAACATATTACGCCTTATTGTGCAGCTTGCCCAAGTTGTACAACAAGTCGTAACGTATGTGGCCGGCATAAGAAAATCTCCGCGAGTGATGTTTGGCTAGTGTTGTCATGGCCGAATGAACCAGACTTCTGTTAGGAGTTACTGCGAACATTTTGAGCGAACAGTACCCCGAACAAGAGTTTTCTAACGAGAATTATTTAGTCATTAATTCTCTCGCTCGTTCGCTTAGTATAAAGGCGCTGTCAGACGCAACATGCTTCTATTGTTGGACAAAATCGGTGTAAATATCTCCATGGATTGCCATCAAAGAGCTCTCAAGCAATTCTGCTGCCGTCGTGTTTGTCGAACTTTACATATCAGTTATATATCTGTGGTCACAAGTGATAACCGCCTTAGTCTGTTTTCAAATGTTTTCAACAAGAGCAGTTTAAAGTTTAAAATCCACACTATAAACCAAGAGTCGGCTTTTTTTGTTTAATTTCTTGATGGATAATTGCCGTTCTAAAAAAGAAACAATCATGAAAAATGGATAAACACTAAAAACTAAATTTTGTCCTAATTCGAGTTAGGCCATTAAGGTTTGTGGCCATAGATATCACCTGGAAATAAATAAAAAGGAAATATAAAATTTGTAGAAAATAAGCCACTCACGTCCCTATCAATAAACCGTTCACACATCCAGAATCGCCATTTGTTTTATGCAAAGCTCGATATCCGTCCGATGCACATAAAATCGATTACTTGAACTTTAAAAATTCTTTTAGCGATTCCATTTTAATTTTTTCACCTTTTTTTTAGCTTCAGTTGATTTTGGAATAGAGCCGATGGACAAAACGTGTGTTGTGGAGCATACAATAATGTAAAGCGGCGGAATCGTACAACGTGCTTCTACCGAAACATTTTTGAGTCTGAAAAGCATATTATGGATTTTCACTTTTAAATCAGCTGTTAGTTTTGCAGGGTTGTATACTTAGTAAGACGTAATTAACTAATTTTTTCAATCAAATAATTAGTCAACTAAATATAAATATAATACTGACAATGTTATAAAAAATATTAAGCAATCTCTAGAATGACAAATATAAGCAGAGGGTCACAAAATTTATGCTATTCCGAAACATTTTCATTAATTTCTTATATTAGTACCCCACCTACTTAATTGTTTTTTTTTTCACTATTTAATGTTTGCAACTGAAGTCTTTTGTTTTTGAAGATTTTTCTCATTTTCTTAACGTTACAAGCAATTTAGGTTTTTTTATAAAAAAAATTATTTAAGCTGCTCATTAGTTTATATGATGTATAAACTATAATTCGACTTTAATTTGATAGTTATTAAGATGAAATTAAGGAAATGATTTAAAAACTCAAATGAATTTAACTTAATTTAAATTTAATGATACTTTCTTGGCTCAAAAAAGAAAAACATTTTCACAGGCAACCAAAAGATTTTAATAGCATTGATATGATAGACCTGAAAGAAAAAGAAAAATAAATAAAAATAAGTATGTATATTGAAATGAATATTCCTTCACATATCGGTATATATCGTAGTCGTTCACGCAGAAATCACTAAGTCCAAATTAATTTTTTTAATTGGATTCGTATTGATTAGCTTCTATAATTCGAATGACATACGAAATTCGATTTTTGATTATCCAGTTAAAATGTATACAAATGTGTTTATCAATCTGTTAATTTTTTAAGTTTTGCCAGTGCTCGTAGAGCACCCTGAACTGCATAAACGAACTTCATTTCAGAAATTAAAAATATGGACTTAGTGAATTCTGCCAGAACGACGACGATATTTTATATAATAAGTCCTAAAAGGGAAAAATAATTTTTTCTAACTAAAAATGTTTTTGAACAATACTAAGCAAAAAACAATCCCGGAAAAATATACATTAGGCGGGTCGAAAAAATCAAAACTGTTCATATCGAAAATAAAAAGTACGGAAAGTTGTATTTGATAGTCAGTAATATTACTTTAATATTTTACTAAAATCAATTTAGATCATGGGGTTAACGATTAAATGAGTAACTGTGCAGCTCCTAGTTTACTTTGAAGCAATCCAGAGTTTTTAGTAACTTGCGAAACCGGTAAACATCATCTAAAATTAGTAAATTTTTAGAAACACAGTTAAAGTTTGAATACAACTTTTAAATATAAATTTCCAAGAAAAAAAATTTTAAATTATTAGTTTTTTCATGTGCCTTGTGGAAGCCAAGACCTGGGGGGTTACTCTGTAGTTCGATTCGAAAGACAGTTCTATTCGAATGCCAAATTTGATTCCGAAAGGCACAAAATTTAATCTGAACATCGAACAAATATTATTCGAAAATGTTTTCTAGAGTACCAATCGTTCGAATTCTAGTAAATTTTCTTTTGAATCGAACTACAGAGTAACCCCCCTGAATCGATTTTAGTGAAATTCCAGAGTAATACCAAATACAAAGTCTCCGCAATATTCATTTTCGATTTCAACAAACTCAATATTTTCTGCACTCAACTGTACATATTTCTCTTAAAGTGAAAACTTTCCCTTTACAAAATTCTCAGTAAAACAGTTATATAAAAATATTTGTTTTTTTTTATTCCTCTATTTTCACAAATACAATTTAAATTTTGAATTAGGGGTTACTTTCAGCAGAAAAATTGTCATATACATAGAAATATCTATGGAAAAATACATGAAAAATCGCCTCTCATGGATATACATATAATGGAAAAAAGAAAATATCACTGTAAATTTTTCTATCCTTCCAATTCGAAAACAATTTAACTTTCACCTTCCATTCTACTTTGTGATAAAAAAAACTAGCAAATCTATAAACCTGTGATAACGGCAGGTTTATAGATTTGCTAGTTGATAACTAACTGCTGTCACTGTAAAATATACTGCGGCGAGTAAACTAGATTTTAAAGCTAGATAATGAACTAGATTTAACAGTTCTGTTCACGTACTTTCCCACCAAAAGCTTTCAGGGAGAGAGTAAAAGAAAGGTTGAGAAAAAAATTGTCACAAAGAGAAACTAACAGAAAAAGTAAGTGAACAGAAAACTATTAAAAACTTTAAGCTAAACAGCTGATCCGTTGTTTTGACAGCTAAGTTTTAACGCGAAAAAATATTGTGCAGTTTATAATTTAATTTAACTAATTTAAAGTGTAATTTGTTGATTTCATTTCGTGTGGAACACTCGCATCCACAAATAATTACAAATTTAACACAACTAAAATTATTGTTGACAATTTTATATTGGGCAGTTGTTTTTTTTTCGACAGCAAAAAATTTGTGAAAGTGTTATTATTATTATTTATTTAATCTCAAATTTTAAAACTAACTTAAAGATAAGCACTAGCTGCCAGGGCTACTTCTGGAAGTAAAAACTTTACTTTCAGAAACTTTCCACTACTATTTTCACTCTCACAATCTTACGCTCTCGTTTTTCTCTCTCGTTGAAAGTTTTTCGAGTACGTGAACACTTTTCAGTGAAAACTATTAACAATTAATTATTATACAATAATATAATAATAAACATTAAGTGTCCTAAAAAAAATTTTCACTTCAAAAGTTGTTGCACTCAATACTTTATCTGAAAAGAGAATGCTATGGAGTTCTAACTTTGTCTGCCTAAATTGGTTACAAATTTGCATGACCGAAAGAGCACTTAGTATTAAAAAATGTTTTATTATTTCAATTAAAAGGTAAATTATAAACCATTAAAAAACTTGGAAAAATTTTGTTATCAGTATACCCCCATGTACTTAAGTTTTCTTTCTCGATTCTTTCTCTTTTCTGGTCCCTTCTGATCTTGCTGTCTGCATTTCCACTAGCATAGTTTTTTTACTTACCAGTAATTCTACTTAAAATTAAATATAAATATTTAAAAAATGAAAGACACAAAAGGAAAATTTCCGGTACGGGCAAGTCTGTATCCATCCCCTTTCATCTTTTGTCACTCGTTTAAGAAAAAACTTGCCTAGTCTGAATGGAATCATGTCTTTATAAACATTTTTTTAAATTGACGAACAAAGTAAAAATTACTAGCATACGATTTCAGAGCATGCAATTTCCCAGATCGCCAAATCATTTTGCTATCCTTTTGAAATATAGAATTCTTTTTTTTGTTACAAATTTCGAATATTTTGAAAATGCAATTTTTAGTTCTTTGTCAATTTTTGTTTCTGGTCATAGCGATTTTTTCAAGAGAGTAATGCTAGAAAAGCACGCAATGGAAATATTATCCAAACTTAAAGATTAGGTTAGATTGGTTAAGATAATCAATTGAGTTCTGGACTTCTATGGGAATATGGGATAAAGAACCTTGCACCTAATGATTCTACGTATATTGAGAAGTAATCACACAGAGAAGTAATCCAACATTACTATGAAACTTTTTAAATCAACTGTATTTCTGTTGAGCTATCAGAAAAGTGGGAGGGGACAGAAGCTAAAATTAATTTGAAATTTCAGGGATTTCAAAGATTTCTGGTTCGCTTTTTAGTCTGTTTTTAGATCAGATTTTATGCTCTGACGCTTAGTGTTATTTTGGGTTTAAATTTCATTCTTTTGTTGGTTTAATGTCTGAGTCTTGATTTGATTTTTGGTCCAAGTTTTGTCCAGAACTATTACATAGTTTTAGTCCGTATTTTATTTGGGTTTATTGTTTTTGGTCTGAGTTTGGTTTGAATTTTGGGATAAATTTGGTTTAAATTTTAATCTAAGTTTTGCTCTGAATTTTTGTCTAATTTTTTATTTGAATTTTGTTCAGGTTGAGGTCAGTGTCAGTTTATAGATGTCGTACTTTTGAAGAGCTTGATAAAGGTTTCTCACGAGCTTTTTGGTCTGTTTTCAGATCAGATTTTTTGGTCTTGGGTTTAGTGTTATTTTAGGTCTGAATTTTGTTCTGTTGTTGGTCTGAATTCTAATTTAATATTTGCTCTCAGTTTTGCTCAGAATTGTTACCTGTTTTTAGTCTGTTTTTTTTTTATTCAGATTTTGTTCTTTTTATATGAGTTTTGGTCTGAGATTTTGCTTGAATTTCAATATGAGTTTAGGTATAAATTTTCATTAGAATTTTGGTCTCGTTTTTGATCTGATTTTTGGTCTGGTTTTTATTTAAGTTTTGCTCTGAATTTTGGTGTGATTTTTGGTCTGAATTTGGTATGAATTTTGGCAAGGGTTTTTCTCTGAATTTTGATTGAATTTGGTTGGTTATCGAAAGTTAAAAATGTCGTTATTTTGGAGAACTTCGTAAAGATTTCTGGTCCGTTTTATTTTTTTAGTCTGTTTTTAAATCAGATTTTATGATTTGAGGTTTAGCATTATTTTAAGTTTGTTCAGTGTTTGGTCTGAATATTAGCTCGGTTTTTGGTCTGAGTTTTATCCCCAGTTTCTGTCTGTATTTTGGTTTGGATATTTTCTGTTTTTAGTCTGAGGTTGGGTCTGAATCCCGGTGTAGCTTTTGGACTAAATTTCAGTCTGAACATTGATCTGAATTTTTATGAGTTTTAATCAGATTTCTGGAGTTTTGGTCCTGTTTTTACCCTGGATTTTGGTTTAGTTATTATTATTAATTATTAAAATCTGCCCTCCCCAGACATAGATCCACCTATCATATGCACTCAAATCTATCGAAAGGACGAAAAGGAATATTTTTTATGAGTTTTCAAGAATTACTATTATGAAAACCTTAAATTACTGTTATTACAAAAAATATATTTTCTGAAGTATAAAAAATCTTTTCATTCCAATTGCAATAAAAAACATTTTTAATATATTTTTTTTTTTTTGCTCAAGGGAAGCATTTTATTTATAAAACAATTTAAAACTAATTTAAAATAAAATAAAATAAAATAAATTTATGTAAATACATAATAATATTATTAGTTTTAAAAAATATGAAATTTTGTATTAAATAAAACTTATTAAATAGGTCAAATTATAAATCACATTCATGTTTAAAAATTGTAAATTTAATTAATCGAAATTAAACAAAATGCGATAAATGCAAATGGAAGACTTTTAGGGATTTTGTCATTATTTGTTTTTAATATTTCGAAAATATGCTTAAAGAGTTAATAATCTAAATGAAAAATAAAACAAACTTAGAATCTAATATTGCACATTCATGAAAATAAGATTAAAACATATGATATAAAATTGAATAAAAAATAACAAAAAGAAAAGGCACGGAATACTTAAATTTAATTAAAGCTTATGACAATTTTTTGAAAATCTAATCGAAAACCATTCAAAATAAAAACTACATAATAATAAGAGAAATTTTCAAATTATGTGTAATATTGGAACAAAAATTTAAAAAAAAATTATATTTAAATTAATGAAATTCAAATTTTATCAAATTTTCTATAATTTTAATACCTTTCCTAATTTTAAATTTAATTTAAAATCAAATTTAAATTGAAACTTTCTAACTGGCTACAAAATGTTTAATAGAATAAAATGTTTTACGGAACTTTAACAACAAATATATAAACTATTTATAGATGTAGAAACTAGCAAATAACATTAACCAAAAACAGTGAAAAAATAGAGAATCCTCTTACGAAAAACAATACATGAAATATAGAATTTCACCGCGCTTCTTATTAGCTTCTTAATCAGCCTTAACACTTTTCCAATTAATGATCCTCATCCTTCACAATATGCTTCATCAGCCAATCCCTCAGTCATCCATCACTAATTTATTGCACGTATCCCAAGGAAGTTGATTGCACATGGACGAAAATTGCATTTACGCAACTTTAATTTTATTTATTCATTGCACTTTTGCATAACGCCCGGTCCTGCTGCTATTGCTTGCATCTCGAAAAATAAGCAGCTTTTAAGCTGCTTAAGCTTGTCTTCTTCTTTCTTTGAGGTGCCAACAGCGCATAGTTTTTAAATTTTTTTTTATTTGCCTATTTCTGCATTATTGAGAAATTAAAGCTTTATGCCAAAATCATAAACTATCTAACTAAATAATAATAATAATATTAAAACAGAAAAAACAATTTTTGCTCTTAGAGCTTTAAAGCTTTATACGTTTTTTTTTTTCAGCAATGAAATCAGCAATGTGTTTTTTTTTTTTTGCGAAGTCGTAAATTTTCCGGAATCTTTACAGTCAGTTTTGTATTTTTCTCGAAAACAAAAAAATATTACAAGTTCAGGAATTTTTTACACGACAAGATTTAAAAATTTTCAAACGTTTGCAACACTGCTGTGTATACTCTTTTACTTGCAGCAATTTCATGTTGCTGCTGTTACTGTTGTCGTGTTGCTGGCTCGCTTAGAACTGACTACTCGAGCGTGCGTGTCGCGATATTTTATGCGTTGTTAAAGAGCTGCCTCCACATACCACCAACCAGCAGCAACACTAACAGAATCTTATCTATCTATGTTTTCAACGACAGAAACCACACGACAACGCTGACGATGGATTTCGAAATTACATTATTAATACATTACACCACCACCACAACCACCACCACCATCGTCAGCAACAGCCAGCAAAGTTGTTGCTGCTCACTGTCGCTTTTTCGCTGGCTGAGCTGACTCGTTTTATTCTTGCTGCTCGGTCTTTGAACCGTCGAGTCGAACTATATTGCCCTTCCGTTTAATTGCAATTACACACAAAAATGTTCTTTGCTTTTTTTATGTAGCTTTATACGGCTCTTTTATTTTCTTCTTATTCACGTTTTGATTTCACTTTACTACATCCCAGCAGCGGATAGATGTGCATCAGAATTGACGTTGGGGATAATACTCCTCAGCAGTTCGTTTGTTTCAAGTTTTTAAGACTGTTGAAGATACTTTCGATATTTTGCAAACCAAGAGAAGTGGCCACTCTGGCAGTCTAAAAGTTAAATAATAGCCCTATTCACTCTTTGGAGTAAAGCGCTGAGTAGCGGAGTAAAAAAGTAATGGTTTACTCTAGAGCGTGAACGCCTCTAAAACTAAAAAAGTACTCTCAGGAGTAAAAGTCAAAAAATATATTTTTCATTATTTGTTTACTTTTTTTCCATTGAAAACGTTTGTAGTAAAAGTGCAAAAACATCCTTTAATGCTAGAAGCTGTTTGCAAATTTAAGTGTGTTGAAGATGAAAAGAAGATAAAATTGATTCGCAATAGTTTTCAAACGTTTTTATAAATAAAAACATGAGTAGAAATTCAAAATTTTTTCATTTCATATTGTTGACAGCTTTTCTTTTTTATTTTTTCTGCGATCAATGTTCCCAATTAAAAGCGCCAGGAACAAAACTTTTGTTTTTATTTTTTGTTGTCGTACAAATCGAAAAGTAGGCAACACTAATTTTCTCTCTTACTCAGAGTAACAGAGTAACAAATATTTTACTAAAGGGTCGAACTAGAGTCAAAGCAAATGTCGTATATTTTGTTTTTGTAGAGTAATTTTGCTTTACACTTTTACTCTGTTACTCCGTTAACCAGCACTTTACTCTAAAGAGTGAACAGGGCTAATAATTATTTCTGAATGCCAGCTCGACATTTTTTATTTTGACAGTCTTGCAGCAAACGAGCGATATATACGTAAGGCACTATTTAAGTTTCGGCTGTGGCAACACGAATGTTGTCAGATGCAATCTGACGTCTCCATCGTAAGTTCGAAATTCGTTAGCATATACGTACTCAGAACGTTTTGTCATACAAGCGTCATTTGTGTTGTTTGCATTGAGTTGAAAAATTTATCTCGGCAAAAAAATGGAATTAAATCGGGAAAATTTTCGTGCTTTTTTTTATTATGATTTTGGACATAGACTATCTCAACAACTGTGCATTGATCAACTTAATTCGAAATCCCGTGAAGGACATCCAAAATCAGCTATTGTGCCAGAGAACATTGATGCTGTGCGAAAACTGCTAAAACAAGATCTTTATGTGGCATACTAGAAGATTGAGACAACTTTAGGCATTAGTTCCACCAGCATACGCATGATCATTTGGCCCTGAAGAAGATTTGTTCTCATTGGATCCCACATAAATTGAGCGAATACACAAAAGCCTCGATTTGAGTAGTGCAAGAAAATGATCAAAAAATACAACGATGGTGAGTCAAAAGATGTGTATAAAATCGCAACAGGTGACAAATCAGAAAGTAAACAGCAGTCGACTATAGGAGTGTTTCAAAATGGGCCAAATTCAATAAAAGTTGTTCGTTCTCAAAGCACTGCAAAGCAAATGGTCCATTGTTTCTTTGGAAAAACTAGTCATATGACAACGGTACCACTAGAGCAACGTAGAACGATTATTTCTGAATGGTACAGACCCATTTGTTTGCCATAAGTATTTGTTGAATTGAGGAAAAAGAGCAAATGTCGTCGAATCATTCTTCATCACGGCAATCCGAGCTCCCACACATCTCGTCAAACAACCGAATTTTTAACCACACAACACAATCCTGATTTGGCACCCAATGAATTCCTTTCGTTTCCGAACATCAAAACTAAACTGCTTGGACAACGATTTACGACGTCCGAAGAAGGTATTGATGCGTTCAAAAATCATCTTCTAGAGGTGTCTCAAGAGGAATGGAAAAACTGTTTTGGCAATTGGTTTAAACGGATGCAAAAGTGTATAAGTCTTCATGGACAACATTTTGAAAAACAATAGAGCCATTTTCAAACATTAATTTCTGTTTTTTTCATTGCTATAGCCGAAACTTATTTACTGCCCCTCGTGTAACAAGAAAACGATAATAAAAATGAATACCTATTAAATGATGCACTTTAAATGAGCAATAAAATTCTGATGAGTTAACTTGTCATTGGGATATAACATGCAAGCATTCTTTATATAACAACTCACAAAATAAAAAGCAACAATAAACAAAAAGTCAGTGTAATCGTATTATCTCCCCAACAACATCCCAACATTACGTTAACTATCAATTTAAAAATGATAGGGTCCCAATGGACGATCTCACTGCTGACACATAAACCCCATACATTTATAGTTTCACGTATATACATAGATATGTATTTATTTACATGAGGCTGATGCAAAAATAAGTATTTCTGAAAAATCGTTAATTTCAAGAAAGAAAGAAAATAAAAACAATGAATTGAACCCTCGGTGTTTACTCTTCAAGAGGCTTACAAATAATTTTTAAAACCAGTTATCAAAAATGCTAAAAGTGTCCCATAAGAAATGGATTTTTAATAACTTTTCGCAATAAGGAAATATTTTTATGATTGAAATAAATTAGCCCTAAACTGAAAGGTCTCAAAAAATATATAAAAGAATTAGAAATCTTAATAATTATAAAATTGCTCCATAAAATTAAATAAAATGGTTTCCCAGCATTAAAATTACAGCTTAACCTACTGAAAACTTTCAAAGAAATCTAATCCGAAAATTCCCGAAACGAAGGGTATAGAGAGTAGGTGTAGATATTTGATGAAAAATAACTTTTCCTCAGGCGTCAAAGTTGTAGGTTTTTAAAATAACAACATTTTCCATCGACTTAAACTTCCCAATAAAAATATGTAAGGATTCGCCAATCTATATGTGCCTTCGGGGAAAATAATTAGGACAGGGATCTCTTTAAAAAAAAATATTCACTGTGGTGTAATTAATCACTGGTCGCTATTATTAATCGAGTTGTTATAAGAAGTAAACGAATTCTTATTATTATTTACATTCCAGGTAAATTTTTGTTTGAAATTAATGATTTTTGAAAAACAAATTTTTTGCTTCAACCTAATGCCCACAGATACCTACATATGAACATACAATATTGTGCATTTGCTTGTATTCTTACTCGTGCATGTGAGCATGCGCACAGCATCTTATCTTATGTGAAGTAAAATATCCCCCCAATGAAGTGAATGCATTCTTGAATACCCAGTCGGATAGGTTTCCCACAGACAGAGCATTCTCTTTCTTGCTTGACTTTTTCATACCCAAGAACCAAAGTAATAACTTTCCATGGAATTTTTTCTGTTAAATTTTTCTTAAATTTTGAGCCTTGTAGAAAAATATTTTTAAATAATCTACGTCAGCGGCAGTTACAAACATCTACTACTGTCTACAAATTTAATCAGAAACCATGTCACCTCATTTCATCTACTGTCATGATGGCAAGCGCTGTCAAGCTTAGAATCTCTGTAAATTAAAGAATTTCATTCTCAACTCGATGAGTCCTTTATTATTGAAATGTTATGTTGCTAAAAATTTCACTATGGAAGCTAAAACTAATCTCATTGTTTTTAATGTTTTTATACAATTATACATTCATTTGTCATAATAAAACTTAGTATCATGGTTATCAGCAACATAATTTCCAATTGGGTATATACGCGTATACTATATGGATAAGCTTTTCACCATCCTTACGGTGACCAATCATTCTTTTTTTAAGAGAACAGTCCTGTTTTTTATCATTTCATTTTGTTCTGGAAACTTAGTATTGTCCTGTTTTTCAAAATTTTAATTTTTGTTTGTATTTATATTGAGAATTTATTTTTCTTTCATTTCGTTTTCTTTTATCAAAATTGCATTGACTACTTGATGCGTATTCTAACTTGAAGCACCAAATTTTTTTCTTTCCATTTTTCGGTAGTATACATATATTTTCACCGTAGTCTAGTGGTTCGTTTGCTGGACTTGTACGCTTGGTTCAATGCTCGACACAGTCAAAAATCAAAAATGGAAAATTCTTATTTTTTTGCATGGCACCACCTCTTAGCTGACATTTGCAAGCTTCCAAAGAGTAAAAATTGCCTAAGAAAAACTTTTTATTTTGCCATTCGGATTCGGCATAAAACTGTAGGTTATTTCTATTCGTGTAGAAGTATAACTTAATCGACATGATTGGATACGAAAAGCTGGGTCTAGGCCCTCCTTGGGCTGTTGTATGATAAGAAGATGGAAGAAGAAATGCATATATTTAAAAAATACATTGTTTAAAAATACCTACAAGTATAGAATATATTGAGGAACGCCCAGTCAGTCAACAGACAGTTGTAATAACTAACAAAAACTTTAAATCGATTTTTCTTTACTTTACCAGAATGTTTTATATAGTACCTATGTAATCTGTACATGCAGATCGTCTCTGAATGAGACGACCCCGGCATTCAATCTGCACTTCACTTGGATTCCCTTGCTTAGCGACATTGAGAGAAACTGTAAGGCTGATAATCTTGCCAGAGTTTGCGCAACTCTCAGCAATCCATGCAACACTGACAATGTGGGTATACCTTTCGCCACATGCGAGCTTTTAATCAAAAATCTCCATTCCCGTATTGCGAAGAGCAGATGGGGAACGGAACCAACTTGCTGCATTGCTAGACAGTTCTGGCCTGGGCAAAACCAAGAAAGCACTAAAGCTCTCATAAACTTGAACCGAGTCCACATAAGCATGGTAATTTCTATTCTTACCGGGCACTACCTTAGCAATCATGGCCGTAAATTAGGCTTTCCCAACAATGACTTCTGCAGAATCTGCAGTAACAAAGAGAAAGAAGAAATAATCTTCCACCTTATATGTAATTGCCCGGCTCTAGCACCTCGCAGACAAAGAACTCTGGGAGAGCCCTCTATGGAAGACTTACAGAACTTGCATCCTCACATCCTTTCTTCGCTTCATAGAAAGCACAAAATGGTTTTACTAGGTGGGATTAAGAGATAACTACTCGCCCCATAGGGTATCACATTGGACCAATAGGTCTCAGTGTGTTAATTTTTCTTTATGAACAGCCCCAACAAACTAACCTAACTTATGTGATATGTATTGTATATGTATATGTGTAGTCCATATTTCTGTCTGAAGTCCGAAAGTAACTAAATTTTTACCGCGCTTAGTTTACAAAAAATATAAAATCTTTAACTTTAAATAAAAATTTTAATTGGACAACATTGATAAAAATAAAATATTGTTTGAAAATAATCGCACTAGTAACTTTTCTAAGAAAACTCGATTTAAAGTTTGTTTGCCATCACAGCTACATGTAGACTGACTGGGTTTCTCTTAATAGAATCAAGACTAGAAAGACAAGGAAAATTGTGGAAAAAAAAACTTTACGTTTATATTCTTGACAGCATATGGTGTCGTAAAATGCAAAGAAAAAGATTTGGAGTTCCTAGGTAGAATACCCCTTTAATATTTTTTAGAAAACATGGTCACCTTAACCATTCCACATATTTTTTTATTAGTTATTGGTGCTGCTGTTATTGTTGTAGATGATGATTCGTACGACGACCTCAAACGATGCACACGTTCTGCAGCATATGAATGTTAAAATATTAAAAAGTAAAACGCTTAGCCAAGGAAACACAAAAAAAAATAGAAGTAAACCAAAAAGAAGAAAAATCATAAACAAGATATGATGGTGGAAGAAATTTGTAACCCTGATTGCTGCCTAAATCACTTTACTTGTGCACTATCAACTAAATAGATAGCAGATATTTTTGATTCAAAAAATACAAATTGCAATGGGCAGTAATTCACAGGTTCCATAGTTTTGCCCTTTTTGGAAAGTGTTGAACATTTGTAGCATCAAAAACGGGAACACGGCACTAGCGTAGGTTTGCTTTATCAACCAAGAAAGTGATGAGACGATCACATGTAAAAAGAGTTCAAATAGACGAAGACGTCTGGTTCTTTATACTCTTTGCAAATGACCAAAAACTCGTAATACCCCTATGGAATTGTGAGGAATTTGGTATGCTTCTGACTTTGTTTGTTACAGCGATTTCTTGCCTGTTTACGCAAGTGTTTAGTATTGGCATTTACGTTAGATTGCTAGTTCCTGAAAGTGACCTTTTTTGAATTGACTAGGAATCTCGTTTAAAAATAATTATTTCTTGGACCATTTTGGCACTGGGTTCTACGTTTCTATCTGAGAAATACAATTTCCAATTGAAAAGATCAAAAAAGTTAGTGAGGCCGTAAAGCCACATTGATCGTTTTGGAGCTAATTGCAATGCGTTGTAAATACTAGAGTAGTGAAAGGAAGCTGAAATGATACTATTATCCGAATTACCAAGAGGTGAGGTTTTCATGATGAGTAGTGAGAAACATGTCACGGGTATTATGCGCTTGCCCTACGATGCACGGAATATACGTCGGTTCAGTCACTAACTGTCAAATAAGCCTCCGGGTGTTGCGTGACTCAAACGGCTAAGCCAATTTGTATTATTAACATTGAAGTCACTAGTCTGAAGAACTTTTTCACTGCACGAATATATTTCCAAAAAAGAAGGGAATCTAATTTATTAAAAGTAAGATACCTAACTGAATTCGGGCGTCTATAAAGGAATCAGAAGTGCAGTAGATGCGACCGGATGTTAAATTCATATGGAACTAAATTAAGCATTCGTCGCTTAAGTTGTTGTTGGGACTGATTGCTGATTAATTGAGAATAATAGTATTTTAATTATTCTTCGTACCTTGAAATACCAGTCGAATTTGCTCTCTGATAAAATATTTATGCTTCCTAGCCCACTCCAACTTCTGTACTACAGTTTTCAATGATGGTTCCAAAATGGACTGGGAGCAGGAGTCTTCTCAGAGAAGTTAATTATCGAAAGATCTGTTCGTGTCTCCAATTCAGCTAGAGTGTTCCAGGCGGAAGCGTTAGCTATAAGGGAGGCGTGTAGATTACTGGAAGCAGATCACACCTCCAAAATCAGAATTGGTATCCCATCGGATAGCCAGGCCGCGATCATGGCGCTCAACTCGGCCATCACAACCTCAAATCTTGTAAGCCAGTGTAGAGAGAGCCTCATGGATGAGGCTCTATCTATCTATCTATCTATTGGTCTCAGTGTGTTAATTTTCTATCTATCTATCTATCTATCTATCTATCTATCTATGTGTGCAAAATTGGAATCCAGCGTGTATGAACCTAAAATAAAACATCTTCGGGTAAATTATGAATAAAGTTTAAAAAAGAAATTTTTAGGATTTAATTGTTCAAGAACACAAAGTAGATCAAGAAAGTAACTTGAGAAAAAAATTATTTTTGAACCTGGCTCAGGAACGGCTTAGCGACAAGGTGCCATATGGCGCCGCTAGGCATTACTGGGTTAAGCTAACAACGAGATAAAAGTGAACGATGTTAACGAAGATGAAAAAAATTACGAAAAAATAAATTTATTAAAAAAAAACAAATTTTTTAAGAATTTTTAAAGTTAAAAATAAAAAAAAATCGAAAATTTTTTGTAAAAATTCTAACTCAAACATTGATGAAAAAAATATGAACTGCATTTTTAATTTTTTTTTTCAATTTAAAAAATTTTGATGTCAATAAAAAAAAATTGTGACGTAGCAGAGCAAAACGGACCACGGGTTCGGACTCAGCGACCCCCCAATACCCTAAGTGCATTTGTTCCGTCTCTGCTCGTTTTCAAAAGTTTCCATTTTTAAAACAGTGTAATCTATCTATAAATCTAGAAGAAACGTCATAAAATAGAAAACCCAAATTATTAGATTAATTTTTTATTGTGCATAACAATAAAAAATTTCTCTCAGTGTCTCATTGTGCTTTTATTTTGTATTTCACGCCACATAGATAACTAAACTCGTAGCGAATTTCATTAATTCAAATTTTTACACATTATATTTAGTATAAGTTTTTTGGATGACGCTTTCCTCATAAATAGAAGTTTCGTATTTTCCCATTTCGTAGTAGCAGTCAAATTCACGCCACCGAAGAAAAGGAGAACATACAAATGGTAACGTTGTTGGCATAGAAACATTACGAAATTCTAACTTCCAAACCTTTTCTGGGCTTCCCTTCCTAGATTATAAAGGTTAATGTCTCATTTGGTATTCTGATTTCATTAGTGAACTTTGTGACTGCCACAGAAAAGTTACTTTTCAAGGACGACAGTGACAAGAATTCAAAAATGATTGTGTGCGCATGGGATGGAACTACAAATATGGAAACTATAAACATATACGATTCATCTGATATGGGTAGTGATATTGGAGATATTACCGCAAAAGGAATTGGCTTGCTCAAAAGTTGTCATTCACTTCTAGAAAACAATAAATTAGCTAATTTGTTTAGCACAAATGTAAGGATGAGTAATGATGCCGAATTAAACCTAACAATGATTAAATCTCAGACACCGGATTTTTTTGCACTTTTCGAAATTAGTTTATATCCTCTTATTATAAACTACAATATTATACTTCGAAATAGTACATTTAAACTTCTGGTTTCATTGGTGGTTGCAGCAGAAAATCTGCGTGTTATTTCGGCGAAGGAACAAATTAAATGCGCATGGAATGAAGAATCAGATTCTATAGAAATATTTGATTTAAGTGATATGAGTAGTGGTGTTGGAAATTATACCGAAAAAATAATCGACCTGCTCCAAGCTTGCTCTTCAATCCTGAAAACAAAAAGTATAAAAACTTTTCTTAAAACAGCCATAAAGAATAATACCGACACCGGATTAAACATACCAATGACGGAGCCACACAGATCTTTTTCTCTTTTTGAAATAATGTTTGAACTACCAAGTGTAAAATACTATATTATGTTTAAAAGTAATGCATCTCTCCTTTTGAAGTCATTAATGAAAGACATTAAAAACCTAATAAAAATTAGTTAATAGAAATGCCACCTATGCGTGGTAGATGACTTCCAGACAATTTGAGTGAGTGCACATGGAATGAAATTACAAAATCTAAAGACATATTCGTTTTTAAAATTTTAGTTGAAAATATTAGAAATATTGGCGAACTATAGGGGGAAAAAATAATTTATTAAAAATTAATGAAAATCGTTCATTAAATGAAGAAGCGGGGATTTAATAAAAAACTTCATCAAAGCTATGACACAGTAATTGATTTAATGAATTTATACATTAATTTTTATGAACGCGCATGAAAACGTTAATCGATACTGTTCATTAATCGAAGAGTCATAATTTTGTGAATTTTGTTTGTCAATATAAATAAATTAAAAGTATTGTAGGTCAAAATCATATGGGCAATTCAGGAGCCCCTTTAAAGCGAAAACGACCGTCATGTTACCGTCAATGAAGAGCGCTATCGTGTTATGTTGGAAGATTATTTGTGGCCAGAATTGGATGAACTTGACATCAACGATATGTGGTTTCAACAAGACGGTGCCACTAGCCACATAGCACGCGTCACAATCGATTTATTTATTATCTCCAGAAATGGTCCGGTGGAATGGCCGCCTCGTTCATGCGATCTAACGCCATTGGATTTCTTTTTATGGGGCTATATCAAGTCACTGGTCTATGCCAACTAGCCAGCAACTTTAGACGAGCTCAAAGAAAATTGCCAACGTTCCGGAAATTGCCAACGTTCGAATTTCATTCATAAAATGTAACGCTTGCACTGCACCCACAATAAATTAGAACTCAATATCTCAAAAAATTCTGTTTTATTAACAGATAAAATTGTTATGTCCTTAATGGAAAAAAAAACCTTTATAATTATAGCAAATTATTTAAAATTGCAAAGCCTTTTTTCCGATTGCTGAGCTTGCTCCTGCATATAATTTAGAATATGCTCAACTTTAATTGCGGCAAGATGTTGATGGGGACGAAGTAGATGTTGATTTAATTCTGCCACACATTTTTGTTGATTTTGTGGCGAAATGGGATTTCCGGACAATACATAACAGTGCTAATCAAATTTAACCCGTTGTTAAGACTGTTTTCTTCGTTTTCTCTTTTAGGTTGAAAATTCCCGGAAGCGGGAAAAATTCCCTCTTTTGACAACTCTGCTGGGCTTGTCTTTGGACGTAGGGGTGACAATAGTAAAAAAATGAGACACAGAAAATTGGAGTGGAAACTGTAGTCTCGAATGGTGATGGTTGTGCAGATATTGGGGGAAAAATTTTAAATAGACGTTGGAATACCAACATTTATCTGAGCAGTATGGGGATTTTACATTCAAATCAACGTAAGTATTGGTTACGTTCAGAAGACGCAACTGTTGCCCAACAGAGAAGAACGTGTCTTGTGAACGTGTAGTTGTGTGTTTTTGCTCAGCACAACTGTTGGCATTTGGACGCCATTTTTGCGATCATATTATTTTTCCGATCTTTCATGCCAACATGTTTACCAAAAATTGGTTAGATGATGCATCATGGCGTTCAGAAGACACAACAGTTTAAAAGCAACTGTTGGCAATTTACAAACAACAATTTAAAATTTTGTGTATTTTCTGAAAACAACCATTCATAAAATCTATGAAAAATTCATTAATTTTAATAAAAAAACTAATATATTATTTTAAATTTGATTGTATTCATTTGTAAATTTATACATTTAATTGGTTGTGTTCATTACAAAAGAAGTCATTCATTGTTTCTTTGAGGCTAGATTAATGAACCTATTCATTAACTCTTTCATACCTAATGTTGCGTATATGCAACATTCACTTTTATGTGACATAAATAAAATGTTTTAACAGATATTACTATTAATGCTATTTGTATTTGGTTCTGTCAGGTATTCTTCAAGTTTGCTGATTGCCGAATATTTGAAATTTCTTGCTTAAGTAATTTTTTTTTAATGTTTTGTCTTTGAAGTCCAGCAAAAACCCCATGTGCAAAAATTTTTAGTAAAATCTTTTGCGCTAACCGGAAATTTTTTTTATCAGATATGTTTATAAAAGATAAGAGAATATGAAAATCCAAAAATTCATAGCTATGTTTTTTTTTAACTTTTAAAAAAGGACAAACAAGAAATTTGGTGTCATAATTGTGGAAGACCTAAGTAACCATAATTTCAGAACAAAAGGTTTCTCTCAAGCCCCATTATAATTCGAGCGTTAAAGGGTTAATTTTTCATTGATTTTGTCAAAATTTTTGATTCCGTGTAATAACAGGCTTGTTTTAAAGTTGCTCTTCATTTTTTTTTTTTTTTTAAGTTTTAAAAAGAACACTGATCCCTGGGTAATTAATTACCAATGATGAAATTACTAACACTATTTTACTATTTTAGTGGACACTCGGAATTCTTAAATAGCCCTTTTTACGACAATGCTACATAGCCGTTGCATTTATTAATTATTTTTCAGCTTCATAGTCGTTTTAAATAATTATAGGCGTAAAATATTTTATAGATACATTGTACACAGTAGCATTTTATTAGGTTAGTTTAGTTTTCTGGACAATTAAGATTTCCGAACTTAAGAATTCCGAGCGTCCACTCTATAATATAAATTATACACTTAGTTGCTGAAAATCTCGCAATGGTTCAACTGGCTGAAGCCAGACTTGGCTTGTGAGCCAGGTCGTTTTGAAATATCTCTGGAAATCATGTTTTCAATGGAAGCATTTCCTGGGCTATTTTTGGCAAAATAAAAGCTAAAAAATTATAAAATTTCAAAAATTATTAGATTTTGCATCAAATTTTTTTTAAAAATCGCTTAAAGCGATTTTCATTTAATCCACGTAAACGAGCAGAAATCGCATAAAGAAATAAAACACCTATCCAAAGAGCTAATGACCCTTCAAATCAGATGGAAACTGAAGGTTATATAAAATTATGTAAATTGTCTTGATTTTTAAGCATATCGCATAGAATACCCTCACTGAAATTTCCCTTTTCACATATGAGTTCTTATTAATTGTGAGATTTTATTTGGCAAAAAGTAACCTAATAAAAAATTGTTCCATACAAAAGCCTATATTCAGAAGTGTTTTTAAAACGATCATGCTCACGTTTGACAACGATCATACATTTTGAACTTTAATTTCTTTGTTGCTACTTTAAGGAGGGACATTTCGAAAATTCAGCTGTTTGCTGGCTTATTTATCAATGCTAAAAGTAAGTATTCACTTATTAAATTATTATTTTATTTATTAAATTGGTTTATGTACTATTTTAGAATGATTTTTCTTTCAATATATTCTTCAGGGTTTTAAAAACTTAAATCCGAAAGCAAAATAGTTCTCCATAATTTTTGTTTTATTGCAAAAACCAAAAATACATGTTTTTTGGCTACTGTTTTATGAAATTATAATCAGCATTATGTTTTGCTATACGCTGCTATGTAACGTTAAGATTCTGTAATTAGGCTTTAACCTTTTATATTTTTATGTGCATTTTTTTTCTCAATTAGTACATACAGCAACCAACTGAGAATATACAGAAACAAACAGGGTGAAAATAGTAAAGAGAAAAAGAAAAAAATCACCGCAAATTCTGTATATCAATCAGCTGTTTGAAAATTTTTTTCAGCAACTGTAGGAAAGAATTTGATATTAGAATTGAGTTTTCAAACTTTTAAAGAATATATCAAAAGTTGGAAAATAATTCCAAAATAACAAATGCAGATATTTTCAATAAGTGCCTGGTTATATTGGCGTTCGGTGTTCGACGAACACAAAACATTTTATACCGTGCTCGGTCGAGGTGGTTACATTCAGCTCGCTGCTGAGTTGCTTTTTATCGAAATGCACTCCTTTGTTTAGTAATATTTTGTATGTTTATTACATATTAGAATTTGTAAAATAACTCATTATTTTGTAATACTTTGATCTGCAACTATGTTCTTCCAACTAAAAAGTATTTAATTGTATTTTGGAGTGCATGAAAATTCAACAATTAGAATGGAATTGGATGGAATATAATTATAATGACAATATGAGATAATGTTGGAGAAAACAGTAACAAATATACAAAAAATATTGCATTTATATATGAAAAACGCAGTAAAATAATCTTTAAAATTTGCGTACTATTAAAATAAGCTCCGCTACTTTTTTACTTGGCCATTGAATTACCAGGTTTTTATGTTTTTATACAAATTACTAAGTCAATTTTTAAACAGTACTCATTTTCACAAACAAAAGCCAAACAACACAAAAGGTGGCAAAGAAAAAAAAATGTATTTATAAGTTAGTAAAAAGTCTAATATTTTTCATAAAATATTTGTATTTTCCAATAAAATGCAACAGTGTATCTGCAGCAACCCCATTTTATTTGAAGTGAATGTATTCATTCTCTCTTTTGGTCAGTGTACATTTTTGAAAACAGTAACAATTTCATTGTTTGACAGCAAAACTTTGATCGTGTAACATCGCCTTAAGCGAAAACAACAAATTGCTTTATCTCATAATAAAATGAAATGGAAAACGATGAAAATGTTGAAAATTTAATTCATCACTAAAATTGCATGCTAGGCAAAATACGAAATGGTATGAAATAAATTTTCTCTTGTGGACACAGGGTGTAACAAACGAATCTAAAACTCTGGCAACACCAAATAATACAAAAGAATAATAACATGAAAGAAGGAAACAAAAATAAAATTATAATAAGAAAACACAGCGACCGACAAACACGCTGCTTGCTGCAATTTTAGTCTTGTTCTATGAATAAAAACATTTGGTTGAATTTTTACAACTCGGTATCTTATATTGTTTTTGAGATAACGAAAAACAAATACATTTGAACGAATGCAAAAAAAAAAAACAATAAAGAGAAGCAAAGAGAAAATTCGTTCGCGCCACAACAAACAGTGGAAAATTACTGTGCGAAGTAAACGTGAAATATAGAAATAAGCTGGCATCTGCTCCAGAAAAGCAAAGAATGTTAAGACATCCAGCTTGTTCGCACGTAAGATCTATAGTAATGGAGAGAAAACGTTGTAAACCTTTCTGTGAATGCAAATTCCCGTCAGGATTAACTTTAAGGACATATCGGGGATCTATAACCGATTTGGTGGAATGCCGATGTGGCGAGGAAGATCAAATAAATGGCCCTGAATGGAAATGGGAGAATAGCGAAGCGAATGCCATAATTACGGATCGTGAAGTGACGTTCCATCCAATTTTCAGTCAAGGAACTGTAGTGGTGCGGGGCAACAAATCTCTGGATGCGAACATGGTACATTACTTCGAAATACGAATACTGACAGTGCTTGCTGGAACTGATATTGTAAGTTGTTGTAAAAATTAAGCTAATTGATAATTTTCAATCTCGAATCTAAGAACAGTGGTTTACAGTTTAAATGTTGCAAATAATGTTTATAACAAAGTACGGCAAATATTTCATAATCCTACTAATTTTTTACTGAAAAGTCTAAAGTTTTTTATAATCCTTATTTGAAATAACAAAAGTACCACAGTGCGGCACAAAATATGTAAGGAACACAGATAATTTTTACTGGCTGTTTCTCGCCATTAGTCAAAAAATCAGAAAAATTTCGGTGAAAATTTAGAAGTTACAAGGGTTTCGAAGACTAACAAAAAGCATATTTTCTCAAATTTGTTTCTAATATAATAAATGAAATATTTTATTCAAATTTTTCAACATGTCAAATAAAAAAATTTGACCAATATCACTGAAGGTGAATGAATACTTTAGGTATTCATGAGTAGAGTTTATGTGCACAGCAGTTTGGCTAAGTTGGTGCTTGTTCTCCAGATATTTAATTCAAAATTATTTATTTTTTGTATCAAAAACGTTTAAGTCTTCATTGAGTCGATTTAAAATGTTGTAATTTGCCAAACGCTTGTGCACTTAAATTCTACTCATGAGTAATTAACCAATGGTAGTCACTACTCTGTGTTATTTTCACTCCCTTACAGTATATTTTGTTAAATTTTCATTTCAAAACTTTGAAAATTCAGCCATTGGAACCTCATTTCCGATGACCCTTCTGAATAAAGTTACCTTGGAGTGGTCAGAATAACTCATGATAGATTCATCTGAAATTAAAAAACCAAATTATGTATAGCTCGTGCTTGAACGAAGGAAAAAAATTTAAATTTTTGGCAGAATAGTGTACAAAAAGGTACTATTTTTGGTATAATTTGCACCACGTATTGCCTTGTAAAATTCTTTCAAGCAGAAGTCAATCATATCTTGAAGAAGTGTACAAAATTTGAACATGATCGGTTCATTATTTTTTGAGAAATAATGTCAACCGACTTCAAAAATAGAGTTTTGAGAAAAGCGCAATTAAAGTTTTTAATTTTCAACCAATCTGGCCTAATGAACGGAACTTCCCAAGGCTCTATCTCTAGGCTTTTATTCCAATTGACTTAAAACTTTTTAAATAACCTCAATCCGTATATAGTGTGTCTTCCAAGGCATACAGCTAGTGTCTGGCCAGTTTTTAAATTATAGTACACTGGCTAAATTAGAAAATTTAATTACATGAGAATCAACAACTAAAATAATTCTTTTTTTTTTATTTATTTAATGTTTTGAACATAACTTATCTCTTTGCATGAATATTATTTACTTAAAAAAAAAAACCGATCAAATCGATTTTGATCTGAAACATACATATATTACATTTATAATTTTTATATTTATTTTTATATTTTTATATAATATGTACATTGCTATAAAAAATTGGGTCAATATGGAATTTTTAATTTAATCCGTCTTAATCGTCTTAATAATGTAGAATTTTAAAATAATAATCGTTTTGGGAATGTCTGCCCCAGTGATAGGCATCTGTCTACATATCGAAAGAGGGAAAAACTTTTAAAAATTAAGTTCTTTGACTTTATATGTTATTTATTGTGTCTACATTTCAAAATGCTGCATATCTCCAAGTTTAAAAATAGATTTGCATTATTTTTCTTCTGCCGTTTAAATTGTATTTGTATTTCTTTTGAGCTTGAGCTAAAATGATAAGCCAAATAAAGAAAAAAAAAAAGAAAAAAACTTATTCAAGTTCTACTAACAAATTACACTAGTCAGCACAGAACATTTGCCACGATACACACATTTCATTTTTGTATATTTTGTGGATCTCTGATTAATGGCGTACTTTAAACCCGTGGGAAACCGGACTGAACTAGCTGAAATAGTCCATTTTACTAAAAAATCTTTATTACACCAACCCTTAATAGAGCCTTATACTTATTCTAAATATAATACTAAGTTAGAACGCTTACACCCTATTCTGGGGTAAGAAGACCAAAGTGGCCCTTTACTCATGTAAGAAAGCAGTAGGCAAAATATAGGGTATAAAACTGTACTATACTGTAGTCATTAGACCTATAAAATTCTATAGTGCAATGGTTGGGTTGGCAGCTATTCAAAAATATACTCATATAAAATAACTCTAGTAGATCTCTTTAGAAAGTAGGTTGCGCCCAATAGGGTTATCAGACCAAGTATATTTAGTTTAGAATTTAATCCCTTCGTAGTTTAGTTTATTTACTAGAAACATTGACTACACCCTTTCCAATACGCTTCTTCGACAATTACTTCCATTCCTACAAGACAGGATGTAGTTAAGAGTCGGTACCAGCAAAAAATTTGGTATTGCTATACCGCCGGGTCCAAACTAAAGGAAAGAGTAGGTAGATGGGCTTTCTCTGAGTATTTTCGTTTGCCTGATTACTGTAGTGTCTTTCAAGCAGAGGTGCTGGATATACAGGTAACAACGAACTGTTTGAAATTCACTTCATTTACAACGGACGCCTAGCTAGTATACCATACTATGTCCTTGCTCAATGAAGTAACATATAAAATCAATATACAACTGGTTTGGGTTCAAGGGTATAGTAACGAAGTAGGCATGGCCAAGGTTTAACCTCAAGAGCTCTAAGAAATTGATATCATTAAGTATAAGCCAAATAAGCACGTGGAACTAGTAACTGGTTAGTGCCTTATTAGACTTACGCACTACTAGACTAGTGTGTCCATCCCACATTACCTCTGCTCCTGCTCAGCCTTCTCGTTCTTATATATTCTCTAATGAATTGTTTTGAAAATTTTAACAACTCTTTTGAAAGCAAATTTTTAAAAATTAATATGCTTTTTAATTCGTAGTACATGCATTTCATATAGTTTAAGAGTTATTGTGATGTAAATTTGGAAAGTTTAAACTTTTTTGTAACCTTTTTAAATTTTTTTTTATTTAATCATTTATTTTCTTGCTTAATTTGTTTTTTTTTTCTCAATTACTAAATTGGTCGTGATTTATTGATATACGAAAATGTGCCTCTTATTATTTATTTGAAAAACAAATTTCACAATCTCATCTACACTCTTGTACAAGTTAAGGTGGACGAGACAAATTTCCTTTCAAAATGGTTTTAATTCAAATAAAAAACAAAATCAGTAACAAATCACGAGTAACTTGATTTCGTTTGCGCAATTCATCTTTCTAAGTCTCGCCTTGCAGATGGACCAAAAATACTCGATTAGATTAAAGTCCGGAAAATTGTCAAGTCAACCCAAAAGGGTTTCCCAGCTGTCTTTGTTTAAGGCATGCTTCACCACTTTGTTCGCTAGTCCGATGATGAGCAACTTTTAGCAGCTCACATTCTGCAGTCAGACAAACGCGCTAAGAAACAAATGTTTTGGGCGGCTTTTCCTTTTTTTAGTCCAGGATCATTCGTTCCTATAACATGGATGATGAATGTTCCCTAAACTCTCAAAGATAATTGTAGAAAGTCCGATTTTTTAACAAGATCTGACACCCGGCGATGCATCTAAGATTGTGGAAATATTTTTTGCTGAGAGCGGGGTTTGGATTTTGGATTGGCCTGGTAATTCGACGATTCTCAATCCAATCGAGAATTACTGGGGAATCTACAAGGCGAGTCTCAGAAAGATGGATTGCATAAACAACATCAATTAATCGAACAGTGAATGAAGTGTGGTAACGAGAAGAGAAAATCTATAACACCTACAAAATGTTGTTAGAGTATATAACAAAACGTATTTAGATGATGCAGGAAGTCATAGGTGGACACACAAAATATTTTGTTCTGATCTGGGGGCCTGACCAAGTTTACTACTTGTTTTTGGGGTTGCTAAATCTGAATCCGAGGTCTATTGAACCCCATCACATCAAGATTCTGCCATAACCTCAAAAAACCCATAATTCTTACTTACTTTATTTAAACAAAAAACGCTATCTTATTTACGCGTTCGAGGACTGAAAAATTTTATTGCTTTATTGTCTTTTTTCAACGATTCAACATTACTCTACAAGAACTATAAATTATGTTGGGAATCCATGAATGTTCACCAATATGCAAATCGAAAATTTCCTTGTGTGTGGCTTTGATGAACTAACTTCGCATCCACAGCAAATCTAATGCATAACGATTGCTAACATAATCGTGAAATGGATTGTTATTTCTTCTTGTCTTATTGTACTCTGCAATAACCAAGTCAGCAACCAATGTAGAGCTGCAGTTGAATGATGACGAAGCTTGCGGGCCTGCTTTTCCACGCTGACCAGCTGCCGATACTGGGGTTCCGAGTGCCTGCATCATAACACGTTTTTCACGTGTGTGCCATGATGGCATGAAAGCCATGATCCAAGATTTAATCGCTCTGCATAGAACCCCTGCTTTGAATTATTTAAAAGAACATAGAGTTATGGGGTTATTGTTTATTTTTAGAGACCAATGGATAAGCGTATAGAATAATCTGAATAGGAGGTTATTGGAGTTGATATAGATTGCGTTTTGGGATTAAATGGGTTATACGGTTATGAGGTTAAGTTAATGATACGGTTAAGAAAGTTATAGGGTTATGTAGTTTAAAAGCTTGAGTTTTCATTTTCAAACTTATTTTTTAGGGTTATGTGCGTTTAATAGCTTAAATGGGTTTTTAGAGGTTATGGCAGAATCCTGATGTGATGGGGTTGAATAGACCTCGGATTCGGATTCGTGACCCCACGAATATAGTTAACATGGTTAGACCCCCAGATCAGAACAAAAATTTTTTTTTGTGTGGCTGTGTTATTATTCCGATTTGTTACTGATTTTATTTTATTGTATGAATTAAACACATTTTCAAAGAAAATTGTCTTGTTCACATTAATTTGCAGAAGGGTGTATCTGTTGTAAACATTTCTTTATGAATAAGCTCCAGCTCCAAGGTTATTCTACTTAACTTATTACACAATAATTTATTATTTTATTGTTTATGTGTGATTACAATAAATAGATGTATATTTAAAAAGTAAACACAAATAGCAGAACAACTATTGAGCTATTTTTACAGATTTTAAATTAAATATGTCATGCAATTAAGATTGAATTTTTCAAAACAATAATTTTGCATATAAATACTTATAATACATATTTATAAACATATATATATCATAGAAATCAAGTAAATACTAAAATTTTTAAATTATAAGTTAAACTTGAATTTTATTGTCTAACTGCTTTTCTATTATCTTTTATCAAATGTAAAAAACTATTTAATAAATTTGAAGTACCAAAGAACTTTTTGCTATTAATCACGTCAACCATTTACAGGTGGTTCTTTGAACAATTTAATTTATTCTCATTAGACGTAAACGCAGTACATTAAAAATTATAAAACACCAAACCACATTTTATTTCAGAAATTAAGACATATTGAAATTATGTAAATTAGAAAAAACATTTTTACATTTTGTTCTTGGAATAATCTCAATTCCGATTTTAAATTCGATTCAGATCAAATTTTCACAGTCGTTTTTAGTATAATTTCTTAAAATGCTGAATGCCTTTAGTTACTTGAACATATTATTTCAGTTTGGTTGAAATTACAGCTTATCTAAATCTAAAACTGCCTCGAGATTGATGATTTTTTCTTTGAAATGTATTCTTTGAATTTGCTAGCAATATAAGAAACTGATGACTAGTGGGGATTTGTCAAAACTAACTAAAACATTGTGGATACTGAGTCCTTTATAAGTAGATCCAAAAAAGTTTATATCGTATGCCAGCACGAAATCTTGGTCAACAACTTGCAGACTACCGGAGGTGAAAGCGTTTGCTTGTAGGAAATATTCACGTAAACAATACGCAAACGCATAAAAAACACTACGAATCAAAATATCCTCCGCCTCTTGTAACATTTCTTAGGTTAGATTTTTGGGGCTGTTCAAAAACAACACACTGAGACCTGTTGGTCCATTGTGATACCCTACGGTACGAGTTATTACCTTTTGATCCCTCCTAATTAAACCATTTTGTGCTTTCAATGAAGCGTGATAAGTGCCTGATTTCAAAGGATACAAGTTCTGTGATCTCGTAAAAAGGTTCTCCTAGAGTTTTGTGTCTGCGTGCTGCTAGAGCGGAACAGTTACACATAAAGTGAAAGATTGTTTCTTCTTCATTTCTGCAGCTTCTGCAGAAGTCGTTGTAGGGAAGGCCCAGTCTACGGGCATGGTTACCGATGAGGCAATGTCCGGTGAGAATGGAAATTGCCCTGCTTATGTAGATTCGGAACCAAGTTTACGAGTGCGTTTCTGAAGCATGTAATGCCTGGTTTTTACTATGTCAAATTCAATAAAATTTGCCGGCAAATTTCAAATGGGAAATTCTCTCTTTTTCTCTCTTTTATTGCAAATATGACATAGTGAGAACCAAGCATAAGTTTCCTTCCCACAACTTATCACTGCAGTGATCACAGGAAAACAAAAGTGGGTTGAGATGTTCAGACGCTCAGAGTGAACTCCACCTTAACATCCAATTTGGAGCCATCAGTATACACTTCAATGGCACCAGAGTATATCACATCACCCTCACACTGTTATCAAATGATAGTGAAGAGAGGGTGAGATCAATAAATGATTGAAGATATCTGGTTTCACCTAGAATCTTTCTGTAACCAAAATTGGTAAGAGACCACTTGCGGATCGCATTCAACCTCACCTCAAGGCAACAAAATTGAATTAGTGGCTGTTAGCTCTGAAAGCGACTTCGTACATTGCTGTTCGAACACACACGAATTCCCAGTAGCCACAGACTACACACCGTCTAAGTAAAGGCGGGTGGATGGATGTACTAACACCTGTAGAGTTGCCTATTCACTTTTTTATGACAATATGATTTCAGATTCGTGTTTCAGATTAGTTTAGAGGATTAAATAAATAAATAAATCATTGTTTCTAAGATTATGGCATTATGACAGAATACCGTATACCCAACTTCCCTTCTACAATGAGAATAAAGCAGGCACCATAATATTTTTTTGTATTAGAACTGCATCTTTTTGCTGACTTGGTATCAGAGCTGTAAAAGAATGCAATCAATTCAATTGCAATACCTTGAAGTCACAGTAATAACCGACAATTCCTGATTGCAGTTACTGAATAACATATTTGACTCCAGAATAAAAAAAGCAGTTGGAAGTCTTTTTTTGGAGTCGCCGATTGGTTATTCATTTAGAAAAGTCTTTTCTAGAGTCAAGTCTTTTTTTTTGAAATCATTAGACTGCAAATCTTATGACTCCAAAATCATGACTGCTTCGAAGTCACTTGAGTAACCTTGAACTCAAATGCAGTCATTTGGAGTCAATTGGAATCAATTGGGATTTTGAATTCAATTGGAGTCAGTTGAAGTCTTTTGGAGTCAATTGGGGATTTGAAGTCAATTGGAGTCCTTAGAGTCAATTGGAGATTTGAAGTCAATTGGAGTCATTGTTTTTACGAGTTGTAGCTTAGATATTGTTACTACATTTTTAGGGTAATACAGCTTGTTATTTCATCTACAATACTCGAATGTCAGTTTTGCAGAAATTATTTTTAAAACATTTTCTTTTTAATATTAAATAAATTAGAAAAAAGTATTAATTATTATATTGAAACGCGAGTTTCATAGAATTACCGCAAAAAGTGCAAACCTTTTTGAAGTGAATAATTTGTGATATTGTTACATTATTTGTGGCGTGTGTTTTGTGGAAAACTGAGTATTTATGAAAGAATCAGTATGAGAGACCTGAGTATTTATGACAGAAGATATAAATTAAATATTAAATAACAATATATGACTCCAAAAGACTCCAATTGACTTCAAATCCCCAAGTGACTCCGATTGAAATGAAATTCCCAATTGACTCCAAAAGACTTCAACTGACTCCAATTGACTTCAAAATCCCAAGTGGCTCCAAAAGACTCCAATTGACTGCAAATTGCAGTTGACTCCAAATGACTGCATATGAGTTCAAGGTTACTCAAGTGACTCCAAGTGATTTTGGAGTCTTAAAAGACTGCACTCCCTTGACTCTAAAAAATACTTTTCTAAATGAATAACCAATCGGCGACTACAAAAAAGACTTCCAACTGCATTTTTTATTCTGGAGTCATATTATTCAATAACTGCAATCAAAAATTATTATTCATTTCTGACTTATATCCTCAATTGATTGCACTCTTTTACAGCTCTGCTTGGTATATTTATTGCTTTTAATATTTTAATTATTTCCAGGAATAAGAGAATAATGATGAATGACAATATGTGCAGTATATAAAATTCATTGACCATTAAATTGTACCATTGTTTTGTTAGCCTAACCCATATATTATTACATTCATTATCAAAGACGTCGCAAAATTTGACGACAATAAATATGGTAGAGGTCAAGGTTAATATACTTTACTTTTTGTGTTGTTTTGCTTTTCTTTTTTTTTCTTTTTTGTTATCAATATTGTCATTTAAATTCAATACACAACAAATTATTGTTTGTGCAAAACTAAATTGTGAATAAAGTTTGGACTTTGCCGAAAATAAAATACTCTTATAAAAATAAGGTTTGTCTCTGAACACTTTGTAAGGATTAGAAACTAGAAACCGAAACGATGGACAGTGATTCGTCCCATAGATAAACATCAAAAAGTTCATAATGTCAAAACCAAACAAATTTGGTGTCGTGTCATTTTAAAGATAATATTCTGACAAAAAAAATTGGTGTAAGGGCAAGAGCAGCTCAAAGTCGACGAGATCGTTCGATTGAGTATAAAACATCTGAAAAATAAGTTTTTAATAATATCTTGCCGAAAGTTCCAGTTTTGTATTCACAATTTATCAAGGAAATTGTTGGTATAGTTTTTTAATCAAGCGGAAAGTAAAAATTGGCGAAGTTTGGGAGAGAAAATCTAGGAATATGTGAAAATATGTTCCTGTGTTTTTTCTCGATTTTAGAAGCCACCTTTCTTTATATGAATATGCAAAAACATTATCCGCTATCTTCCGGTCTCAGAAAATAATTCAATTTAAAAATAGGTCTTAACATGATTTTTTATCACTTTTATTTCATCATTAAAGAATTTCAATAAAAATTTTTGATGTTTCTGATAAGGCCAATATCAGCATAACTAAATAAAATATTGGGTCGTATAAAAAGTATATTCGGTTTTTTTTTTTTTTTTGCCAATGTTTGAACAAAAATTTTCTTTATTAAAAATCAATTTTAATCAAGTACATATTGGCCATTATTATCTATGATCTTTTCCCATTTTTCCGGTTACTTCATAATTTCATCGGTGTAAAACTTCTGTAGTTTTGCATCAAAACTTCCCAGCCAAGCGCAGTAAATTTTTGGTCCAGTTGTGAACAATATAGATCAGAATTTGGCCAGGTGACAGCAGCTCATAATAGACAATTCCCTTCCAATCCCACCAAACACTCAACATAACCTTGTTAGCGTAATCGTATTTAATCCATTTTTCATCGCCCGTAATGATTTGTTTCAAAAATGGTTCGATTTCGTTGCATGTCAGCAGCGTTTCACTGATGGTAATTCGGTCAATCAAATTTCTTTGTGTTAATTCATTTGGCACCCAAACATCGATTTTCTTTGAGTAGCCAGCCTTTTTTAAACGATTCCAAACTGTCATGTGGTAGATGTTTAGTGCCTCCGCTATCTCCTGACAGCTTGCTTGTCGGTTTCAGTGACTGGCAGGCCAGAGCGAGGTGCCTCTTTGACATCGAAGTTTCCAGAACGGAATCGAGCAAACCAAAGATGGACGGGACGGTACGTTCTATTAAAGCATCTTCACCGTAAACCACACAAATTTTTCGGAATTTTGCAGCGTTTTTACCCTTTTTATAGTAAAAAAGCATCACGTAACGTATTTCTTCAAAAATTTCACTCATTTTCAAATCAATATAACTTTTTAAACGAATAACTACAAAACTATCTTCGCAAAAAATGTATCCTGAAATGTCACCTTTCAAGCGCGCGCGTTCGTTTAACAGAATCGGTGCCAGTTGTGACAAAACCGAAAATACTTTTTATATGGCCCAATAGATATCTTGAAAATCAAACCGTCCATTCTACCATTATAGTCTGCTAAATACTTCGAGAATTGTAACTTTAAGCTTAGTTTGTGGCGAAACCTAAACAGGTTGATTAAAACTGACTTCACACTTGAGTTTACCGACCCAAAATTTAATAATACACGAAATTTCATCAAAACCAGAGCGCTCCTTTTAATTTTGTCCCGTCGTACTGTAGTTACTGTTTGATTCTAGATGATTGATGCCAATGTTGGTCCCATAATCTTTAATTTTGATTATTTTAAAATTACATTACTTTTTTCTGCCATTCTTGGGATCAAAAATAGCTTTTTGCCGGTCACCCTTACTCTTTTTGAAGACGCCTTTGTACAGTTGTGTCACAAAAATTTTCTCAGAATTCTATTCCAAAGCTATGCCATAATAATTTTTGGGAACTCATGCAGTAGTTTCGTAAAAAAAAGTTATCATCACTGTTAGGGCGATGTTGCACGATCAATGTTTTGCTGTCAAAAATGTTGTTGTAAAAATGAGTGCTGTTTAAAAAATACTTAATAATTTTTATAAAAACATGGTAATTCAATGGCCAAGAAACAAAGTGGCGGCGCTTATTTTAATAGTTCGCAAATTTTAAAGATTATTTTTCTGCGTTTTTCATATATAAATGCAATATTTTTTGTATAATTTGTGGCTATTTCCACCAATATTATCTCATATTGTCATTATAATTATTTTCCATCCAATTCCATTACAATTGTTAAACTTCCATTCACTCCAAAATACAATTAAATACTTTTCAGTTGGAAAAACATAGTTGCAGATAAAAGTATTAAAAAATAACATTCAGCAAAAAACTGATAGTGTAACAGGGCATCAAACAAAATGATGAAAAGAGACTAAAAACAAAAAACATTGACAGCAAAACATTGACCGTGTAACATCAGCCTATGTTTTCTCCGTCAGCAAAAAAATTTGAAGTGAAATGTGTTCATCCTCTCTTTTGCTCAGTGTTCATTTTTCAAAGCAACAACAATTTCATTGTTTGACAGCAAAACATTGATCGTGTAACATCGCCCTAACAGGGCATCAAACAAAACGATGAAAAGAGAGTAAAAACAGAAAACATTGACCGTGTAACATCAGCCTAACAGGGCATCAAACAAAATGATGAAAATAGAGTAAAAACAGAAAACATTGACAGCAAAACATTGACCGTGTAACATCAGCCTTAGCAAATATATTTTCTACCTCTCTCTTTCACACAGGCGTTGCACTCGTGCAGACCAGCCGCTTATGTACTATCTAAAAAGAAGATTTCCTTATTTTTATCAATTTAAACGTAAAGTTATTATCCTTCATTAAATATTTATTTCATGACAAATGGTTTTTAGTTTGCTTTTGAAATACAACATAATATGCAATCAGATAGTCAGGAATGGAAATAGAATTTAGACGATGGCATACCATTAAGCTATATCTTCCTGAGGCCAAATCTCCAATTAAAAACTTCAGCGACAATCAAATGAGCTCAGTCAAAGGAGCTTAAGTTAAACAGTTTAACGGCTACCTGTAAAGGGGCAGCACGTAAAAAACGATTCTGAGATGCTTATATGGACTCTGAATCTGATTTAAAATGGCGTAAAACTAATAAAGAGGTTAACCTAATTGCACATGTAACGGCCATTGATTTCTCAATAAAATAATTGCAAGACTTTCAGGGCAATTTGATTAAATTTTATTGAATTTGTACAGGTTGAAGTTGTATTATTATTTTTTCCTTAAAAATTAAATTTATCTCATTGAAACGACCATTACGTGCACTTTTTTTGTGATATATGGTGAAATTATCGAATTATTAGCTCATAACTAACCAAAATAATTCAAAATTATTTTAATGCAGTTTGGCATTTTGAGACCCGCATGTACTGTAAGATCAAGGACGAACACGTGCGACATTTGTTACAATCGTTAGTTAAAGATTATTATTTTTTTTGTTTTCTTATTTTAATATTTTGTGTCAATTGTGAGATTTTATATTTATTTATTCACTGTCATATTGTCAGAGTAAAATAGAAATTAAAAAACATTGTAAATATAAATTCAAGTACATTTGTCTCTCGATTTACAAGGTTTCGCTCTAACACGGTTCTCAAAATGAAAAATAAAAAACAAATATTTTATACTTTATTTCGATTACACAGTGTGAAAGTAAAAATATACTTTCCTCGAGAGATATCTCAAATTCTAGGTATAGTCAAGCAGAAAAAAATTGCATACTCAGAATTTTGAATTGACCCTAAGTCCAGATTTTGAGGGTCAATTGAAAATTGTTATTAATTTTTATTTATTACATACAGACGCACTCGTTCCATAAATATATGTTGAAGCGCTTTGATTGGGAAGGAGACTGAAATTATATTTTTTAAACAAACATCCTGATTGCAAAAGGGTCTTGAAATTTTGAACGAATAGGTAAAAATACGTTCGTGTTTTTCCTTCTTGTAAATAAATAAATGAACTGCAAGTTATGAATAAACTAGAGCATCCATCGCTTTCATAACTTTAGAATTTAGTGGAACAAATCGCTATTTTTTCATACAATCTGTGTCTCACTTCACTCAGTTAATTTGAACGTATTGTGAAAAAGTGATTATAAATTTATTCTTTAAAGTATTGTCCATCGTTAGCCGCAACCTTTTCCCATCTTTCTGGTAGCATACGGATTCAGCGTCGAAAGAACTCCTCATCCTTTGAGGCTATCCACGAATCGACCCATTTTTTGAGTTCTTCGAAAGAACGAAAGGAGCAATGTTTGGAAAATACGGCGGGTGGGGTAGCACTTCCCATTTCAGCGTTTCCAAGTATGTTTTTACTTGCCTTGCAACATGCAGCCGAGCATTGTCGTGCTGAAGCAAATTAAAACTTCCCGCAAATGTTGTTTTGTTGGCAGGAAATTCGACATTTTCAGCTATAGTAAAACACTTTTGTAAAATTATAAAAATTATTTGACAGATCAATTCTTATGGTATAATGGCGCTCTTCGAGATAGAATAGCTGTCAATGTCAAAAAAATGGCGCGTATGATAGATATGAAGTTAGTCACAATTACGAGTTTATACATTCATACTCCCAATATATACGAATTTATCCCGATCCTCCTTTTTTACATGAAAGCTCTGTCTCGTTTTACACGATTTCGATTTGCACTATTTTTAACGGAACCCAACTACCATGTAAATCAAGGGACAGGTGTATGTGGTTAGCTAATATTTAACTTTTTTTCGCGTGCACTTCATTAGATTAGCTTATCGAAATAAAATACTATTTTTAAGTAAACTGTAAGTTCATTTTTTATGTAAACAAAAAAAAAATGTGCGCATTGCATTTGTAAACAGGAAAAATTGAAAAGTTTTTACATATTTTATGTTAAAATGAATTTTTTGTTTCTACCTACTGATAATAATACATGCATCTCATCACTGCTGATAAGAACATTATTAATCACTATTAGTTACGATGGACACTTAGTCAAAGGTCAAATATGCATGTATGTATGTACAATGTATTACAACAGACTGTTGACAATGTGCTATATTATATGTGTACATTTAGAAATTGTAATAAAATAAAAAGAACAACGTGAAATTTCGTGAAAGTTCTTGAAGCTTCAATGAATCAATTGTAAAGTAGTTGAGATTACGTTATTAAAACATTGACACGTATTATATTTATTGCTTTTCATGAAAAATCAATAGTTAAATAATGCAATGCTATATTTGTTTATATAGAAAACTAACTGGCGCACGGTAAAGTATGTGGTAAGATACTACTACTACTACTATTATGGCACAACAGCCCATGGAGGGCCAAGGCCGAGCTTTTCGTGTCCATTCATGTTGTGTGAGTTACACGAATGGTAAGATAAGTGGTAAGATAAGTTGCCCAAAACACTATTTTAAAAAATCAATAATTTTTCTTGAATCTAAAATGCATTCACACAACTTACGGGTTTACCTTTTTATTACTCTAGTACTAAGTGTTTGATCGTAAGGTTCTAAGGTCAGTGACGGTACATCCATATAAGCCCAAAAGCCGGGCTTGCCTAACTGAAAATTTGTACGATAAGTTTTGCAAAATTACTACTTTTGTTTCAAACTGGAAGGGTAATTTCTAAAATTTTTTTTTTGTATTACCTTGTTTTTCAATAGCTAGTATATGTACCAACAAAAATGTGGATTGTATAGAATACACACAAGCATTCATGCTATCGCAGTTCATCAAGTTGGCTTTTACGAGGCTTTTAAAATTTGAAAATGTATGTTTTCATAACATGCTATCTCGCTTATTCTAATTGGAAGTTCAATAGCTTTTTTAGTATGTGCAGTTCCAAAAAAAGTAGCAGCATACCAATTTTCTACTACTATGTATGATTTTATATAGAATTTAAAAGCTGGCTTTCAGTTTTTGTTTGCCATTTGGAAAGTATTTGCTCCATTTTCTTTTACTCCTATATTTTTGCGCCATTAGATTTTATCAGAGTTTCGAACCGGTTAAATTTGGGTTCTTGTTTAATAACAGTGTGTTCCTGTTCAGGTTCAAATAAAAATGAAGCAAAACAAGGTTTTTCAAATAATAGTTTTACTTATTTGCATTACATCAATACATTTAGTTACTTTGCAATTTACATTTTTTCATTCCTTTAACATTTTTCTTATATTTGATAATTTGCTGTTTTATTAAACATTTAATAAGGCTTATATTAAGGGAAATTATAGTTTTGATTAACAAATAGTATATCGCTTAATGATTTGATTTTTAAATGATATCTTTGCGGAGCCAATATCAATATCACTTGTGTGGTTGGAACTGGTATGATCATTTGTGAAGCTTCAAACAATAAAGGAAGCTCAGTTTTTTGATGCTCCCACCATATTGCAACAGGCTCTCTAACACATCAAAAGTCAAATTCCATCCTAATTTCCAATTTTAGCCTTTTTGGTTTAGAAAAAAAATTCACTGGGCTTACCTCATCGGCAAGTTCTAGGCACGCCACTGTCTAAGGCGTAACGCTCGTATCTATACAGTTTTTCGCGGTAGTATACCGTTTTTTTAACTCCAAAACCGCATACTTTTTTTTACCAAAATACCGCGTTTATACTAAGAAAACAATATACAATTTTTAGCGCTACGAAATTAATATCCATGCGCTGATTTCCATAAATATCTCATAGCAAAGCCGGAATCGCTTCGTCAAATTTCTTCAAAGTACAAATTCAATACAACTACAGAAAAAGATATGAGAATGGAGAACGAAGACGATTTAGATGATGGATAAATGCTTTCCTTGTTAATTTTCATTGAAAAAATTGATACTGCGAAATATACAGTTTTTTTGAAATCGATTTAGTTTTTAAAAAATTTTGTAAGAAATATAGTTTTTGGTCGGAAAAAAGATACGATCGTTATGTATGCGCCTTAGGCATTTATTGACGAAAACTTTTAACGTAGTTATCATCCAGGTTTCACAACTGAACAAAAGGACTGAATTTATGTTCGGTTTTAAGATACATAGCGTTTTGTCTTCGTAGACTTTTTTCATCGAATTTCTTTTGCGTCGAATTTTTATGATTCAACTGCAACAGCTCCGTCAGTAGAAATAGTGTTTTCAAGATTGTTAAAATCGCCAACGTTTCCAATGCTGTTATCTCCTGGTTGCTGTTACTTAAGCCCGCTGTATTCATTTTAAATGACTTCATTTTCATTTGGTTTATCTTTAGTATGTCAGAATGTTTTGATAATAAACAATATCATCAGCATTTTGGAAGTCTTCTGAATGATTGGTAAGATTTCAATGTATACCTCTACAATGATCGTCTATAGCTCTTATGAGAGCATTATCAAGGATTATTCTAGATAAGAGCAGTACAATAATAATTAGAAAAGTCTAAGAAATATACTGATTATTTTAAAATAATATTTTCCTTTCCAAATTTTATTTTATTGGTTCATATTTCTGTTTATGAACTATGTTTATAACGAAATTATTACTGCCGTGGCATAGAGGTTAGTGTGCTGGGCTGCTATGCAAAGTGCCCGGGTCCGATACTCGACACGATTAAAAAATCTAAAATTGAAAGTTAAAAATACAAGAGTACAAAATTGTCTAAGAAAAACTTTTCTCTCTGCCATTTGAATTCGTGAACAAATACAACTCGGGCAATATGAATGAATGCGAATACTCGGCAATGGGTGTTTTTTTAGAAACATAGAACTTCTTTTTTTTAATAAAACACTCAAAATTTTATCAAAATATCATAAATTAGCTCAGAAATTTCACGGCATTTAATGTTTAAAAATGATTTCCGCCATAAAGCCTCCGCAGCTACATTTCAAGAAGGTAGGCCATGTCAGCCCAGCTTTTCACTACACGCTCAAAAACATTGGGCTGTATTTCACCAATACATTGCATAAGCGCGGCGGCCAGTCGACGTTTCCATTTTTCAACAAAATGCGACCATCGAACTATTCCTTCAATACGTCGATTGTTTGAGATGTTGTATGGTACGCAGCGCAGTCCTGTTAAAACTATGGCGACATTAGGCAGAAAGCAGCCTTCCAACATTCCACAATAGCGCGCCCCCTTGATCGCAACGTTGATGCCGGCCTCATCTTTGGAGAAGTAAGATTTGATAATCCCTTCGGCGTGTAAACCACACCAAACCGTCACTCATTGCGAATGCAATGGAGACCCAAGATCTCCTGCGGATTTTTAACGCTTCAAATACGGCAATTTTATTTCCATATCCGTTCAGTCGAAAATGCACCTCATCGCTAAAAAAGATTCTGCGGAAGGAAGGTCCTCTAACCAGGTGGCAGATGTCCTCGACAAAAAGAGTCCTGAAACACGAACTCGGTGTTGAATTTGTAGTTGCTAAAAAGCTGCGCCATCTTGTCACGAGGTTCATGCCAGTGAGCGAGAGCTTAGTCACTATGGCTTAAATCCTGGGATTGTCTTTGTTGTGGATCATTTAGAGTATATTTAGATTCTAATCGCTGTGTTTGCTTTCATTAGACCATATTCAGCATATGAGCTTGTGCATGCGTTTTATGAGCACTTCGTCTCCGGTTTTAAGCAATTCCGCAGGCAGGCCTCTTGTTTATCAGTTAAGCCTGTTATGACATGGTCACACACTTTACTTTATATGATCCACCCCAAAGCCCGCTGTTGGTTTTATCACGTCCCGTTATTTTTCTATAAATGTTCGAAAATTACCCGGACCTTGTTCATGTTTTTATGCCTGATTTTCTCTAATTTGCTGGAGAATATTAGAAATCGGATTCGTAGTCTCGATAAATTTTACTAATTTTTATAGCACATTTTATGCTGAATACGTTCAACTCTTAAATCTAGAGTGTACACTAAATTATATTTGACGTTATAAGCCTTGTTTGCATAAACTACTTGTAATTTCTCTATATTTTTTAGCTCTACTAAGTAATTTTGTATTTCTTTTATTTCATTTACTTCTAGATGATTGGTATTGGAACAGATAAAGTGAATTTGCTCCAACATCGGTATTCTTTCCATTCAACCATTGGTGAAACTGCAGAATCATGGGGTTACTCCTATCATGGTGCAAAACAACATGATGGCGTTCTCGAACCGTATGGCAGTAAATATTCACAAGGTTGCATTGTGGGCGTGTATGTAGATCGTAAACTTGGTATCTTAGAATTTTACGTGAATCGCCGTAAACAAGGCATTGCATTTACCAACATTCCCAAAGATCCAAATATACCAATATATCCATTGGTATGCTCGACAGCTGCCAAAATTGTAATACGTCTCGCTAGCGCCTCATCACAGAAAGATTGCTTACAATTACGTGCGTTTAAAACGTTAGGAGAGAAAAATCCTAAAGCATTGGAGGATTTACAAAAAATGCCGGGATTGCGTTCCATAATTCAACAATATTGGTTTTTGACGTTATCGTCACGTTATGCCGCTACCGCACGTGCTGATGATGGATTAAATCTTGCCGATTTGGCAGTAATGTCAAAGCAATCGAGACGCAAGAAAAAATTTCAAGGTAAATATTTAACTATTTGTAGCAGAATAAATATAAAATATTTTTTTTTTTATTTCTCTCAGATGAAAATGCTCAAAGCAATGATGACAATGAAGATGATATTTTAAGTTATAGATTTTTCCATAAAAAAGAGAAAGATAATAACAACGTAGATAACAACGAAGGACCAGATTACATAAAAAAAACAATTAGAGAATACTTTTTCTCACCATTAC
Source organism: Toxonevra muliebris (assembly GCA_963691655.1). Classification (NCBI taxonomy): domain Eukaryota; kingdom Metazoa; phylum Arthropoda; class Insecta; order Diptera; family Pallopteridae; genus Toxonevra; species Toxonevra muliebris. Next base: position 55,562,225 of record OY829326.1, read on the forward strand.
AATAATGCGTTTTTCGGCCAGTGATTCGCGAAATAGTGCTCAAGCTTTAAGTTTTATCTAGTCTATTACATATGAAAAGCTTTAAAACTCTTTCACCCGTCACTGATTTAAACTTAATGTTTTTTGTCTTAACATATTTTATATACTTTTTTTTCTATTTAGTGTTTTTCAAATCAATGAGTCTATCGAAAGCAAAACTAGTCCTAATATTGAATATATAGCAGGTGTAAAACTTATTTTGTAAATAATGCGCCTTTTTAAAAAGTGGTAATTTTTCGCATTTACACCAAAACCGTAAAAGCGATGTTTTGCTTTTAATAGAATTATTCCACTTATTGTAGTTGTTGTAATTGTATATAGAGACTGTTTGTAAACTTTTTGTTTTACCATGAGATTCCTTCCATAATTGCCTGAAACCAAATATTTTGCAATAATTTACTTATTTACTATTTGCCATTTACATTGCATTTTACGCACTTACAAGGCATTATCATATAATTTTAAATCCTACCATAAATTGACCAGGCATTTATCGAGGTACACAATGAAAGACCTCGACGCGAAGGCATACCAAAATATTATTCAAAAACATGATCTTATGCCGATTCGCAATTTTCTTTCGACGCCAACCACAACCGATTACGAGGTTGTTCAAAAATTATTAATAGCTTTTGTTATATTTATGCATTTTTTGTATGTACACATTATATAGATTTCATATTATTAATACTAATTTTTTATGTTCGACTGTCTTGTTTTTTTTTTGTGAAGCATTTGAAAAACTTAATTCATTAAGCGTCCTTAAAATTACTTTTAAGCATATGCACTGCCATCGGAAATACAATAAAAATATGTTTCAAACCAGTTGTAATATCGTAAGTAATTTGGGAAGAGGAAGTGTTCCAAAGCGCAACTGTCTTGTTTGGGCTCCTACGTTTTTTCTTTTTTTAGTATTTTGGACTAAAGAGTGTGCACACGAAAAAATTGTAACATAGAAAAATCAAAAAATCAAGTAAGCCGTGAATGCAAATTATGCGAAGTTTTTTTTTATTACACTTCAGAACTCTTTCAGGAATTCATTCCATCAAGGCCTCTATGGTGCTTTCATTAAGGTTTTTGGAAGCTACAGTCCAGTTAATCTTAAATTCCCATATGTCCTTCAATACACCTTTCGTCTCCATCAGTTTCCACTTAGAAACCAATAACGTTCCACCGGCCTCAGCTCTAGGCGGTTTGGCGGATTAGCCTCTCTAGGTGCAATATTGATATTATTGCTGGTGGACCACTCCATCGCTTTTTTTCCATAGTGATATGATGTCAGATCAGGCCAAAATAAGTTGGATACTATATGCTGCACTACTAATGCTTTTAACCTTTTTTGCAAGCATTATAAATATCCATGTTGATTGATCCAAAAGTTAAATACGGCTGGTTTCTTTTATCGCAGCTGCATATGGTCTGCCACATAAATTTCTTAGGGAATATGGATTTTTTTGGGTTCTGAACTCTCCTGGCACATTTTCCCGCTGATCCGCTACGTAAAAGTAGTTGCTTGGAAGCTGCGAAAAGTCCGCTTAACTTTGTGCGATTTAAAGCCAACTCTCCTTTTTACTTTGTGGGCAAATGATTCAGAGCTACTGCATTTTTAAACTATTTTTCCGCCCGATTCGTTTGGATCTTTATGAAAAATGTACTTGACACGTTAAGCTCTGTGTAGATCTACCGGTCCACATTTCTACCAGATCTCATCTTTCGATCAATGTTTAGATTGTCATTAACGATTTTCAAAACACGGCTAACAGTTTTGGCGATTTTTAAGTGACACCATTTCGGATTTTGTTGAAAACCTTTCGCAATGATTTTTCGAATTTCAGCTTGAGTATCAATTTTTGGCACACTTTTATGGTAATTAAAATAATTTATTTTTCCTTCATCTGTTATTAAAACCAAAGACGATAATATGCAATTTTTATCGGATACTTCTAAAAAAAAAAGTAGGAAGTAAAAAACTATGTTACAATTTTTTCGTGCGCACTCCTTATGTTCCAACTATTATGTATAGTTTGAATGTTTTTAAAAATTCTTGTTTTATTGAACATTTTTTTAAATTTTGATTTATTTTATAATAAAGCTAAGTTTTTGATATTCAGTTGCTCGCTGTTTCTCTTTCCAACAAGCATACACTGATTCAACATGAAATTTCTAAAGAAAAATCATAAATGTAAAAATTTTTTGTACAAATGTATTTTAATATTCTATTTTATTGAAAATTAGTTTTATTTTTAATAGTCAATTTTGAAGCTTTTCGAAACGGGCAACTTTTAAATAGTAACTTTTAGTCTCAAATTACGTAATATGGTGCTAACTAAATACCAATCATTTTTTCGGTCAGAAAGAATATTGATTTTTGATTTATTTAACGGTCTCAAACTTTCCGACAGCAGTGTACTTTTTTTTAACAATTTAAGTGTTCAAATTTTATGTCTATATATAATTTTAATAAAACTTCTTTAAAGACAAATGGTAAATGTGTTTTTGTTCTTCTTTTTGTTCGGCCTGCTAACTCCTAGAAACCTTTTTAGTCCCCTTTTCCACACGGCAAGTTTTCTTGTCTGCAAGTCGAGTTCGTAGGCAAAAGAGGAAAGACGAGTACAGACTTGCTCGTACCGGTAAGTTTTCTTTTGTGCTGTTCGTTCTTTGATATTTATTTTTATTCTTATTTGTCATTTTAAGTTGGATGCGCATTGATTTTGGCTTGTTATTGGAAAAAATAAACAATTTTCATTTGAAATTTCAATTTTTTCGATTAATCTATTTATATTCAACAAACTGATTTCACTTTTCACTTATTTATTTTTTTTTTTCAATAAAATGTTTCCGCAACACAAATGACAGACAAAGTGAAAGCAGAATTGCCCAAGAAATCTTGCTGTGTGGAAAAGCAAGTGGCAAATCCAAAAGGGAATTGGAAACTTGCCGTGCGGAAAAGGGAACTTATAGCTACCACAGAATTTCAGTTTTAGTTTTTTAGCCAGGTGTATATTTAGATATTTATACTGCACCGAATCCGAAAAAAAAACACAACAAAAAAAGATAGAAGCCCAAGTGGCTAATAACTTTAGAGAGCACGATAATCACATTCCACCAACGCAAAGGAAATTCGAGAAACTCCTCGGTCTTTGATGCCAAACGAGGCAAAGTAAGGAGTGAGATCGAAAAAATCTTAACATATATAAAATTCAATAATTTTTAAACGGTTGATCTTAGAGTTTTGATTTTTTTTATTTAATTGATAATATTTTACAAATTACAGAAAAATATAACTTTTATAGTTCTAACCACTATTTATGAACTCGTGGACCGGAAGCTGCGTAAAATCTGCCAGTACATACGTTTCGTCGTCCATTATACAACATGAATATTTTTTTATGAAATTCGATTTTAGTTTCCGAGCCCTACTTTTGGTGTCTAAATTTTTTGCAGTATTCCTGTCTGGAACTTATTGAACTTTGTATGTTTTCAAACCTGCATTGGCTTTAACTTTTCGCACCAAATAGTCAGAGCACTGGGCTAACCGGGCAGCTTTTCCACCAGATGTGTTTGGAGATCTTTTCAATATGCTTTCTATTTTCTTGGCTTTCCCAATATCATGTGCTCCTTGTTTTTTTTCCCGAACCAGATTTCCTGACATATTTTTCGAAGATAACTAGATCAAAGAAATTTTTAAATTTTACACCCAAAAAAATTATTAGGTAAAACGTGTGTTAAGATTTTTCAATGTCACTCCTTAAGTCCCAATCGTGAGATTAAATATTGAAGAAGTATCTTATGATGGAACACATTTTTTAAGCTGTACATACACTGATAAATCGATAATAATAGCCTCAACGTACAGGCAACGATAATAGCGTTCCATGCAAGTTTTCGAAAATTGTGGCCTATCCAGCCCCACTTATGTTGCTTTCAATAATGACGGAAACCTGAAAGTATTATCTAAATAATTTTGGGTTTTTTTTTATCCATTCAGTAGTAGTAAAGCAAAATCGATTCCACATTAGAATTGAAGAAGCAAATTTATGTTATGATATTAACGTTAGAGCTCGGAGAATGCGGCGTTTTCTTTAGCAATTCTCGCCACTATATCATCTTTTACTCGTCCATTAGTGACAAAAAATAGAATATATATATTTTTCTTCACGACAACACTTCTTGGCTGACAATGGCTAAGAGTAAATGTTGCCTTAGAAAGTTTTCGTGTACAAATTTAACTCACACAACATGAATGGATGCGAAAAGCTCGGTCTAGACCCTCCATGGGCTTGTGTGCCGTAATAATAGTAGTAGGAGTAGTATGCTTAAGAGGGCAGCAAGCAAATATAGTCAACATAGTCTTATTAGGTGTTTTATAAAACATACCTCCAGTAGGTTTATGCAAGATGGTGTTAAGAATATCGCCCAACGGAAGAAACCTCTCCTATCCTGTTTCTTCTACTTGCTGCCTATATATTTATCTCGTAACTGAGTTTCGCCTTGATTTCATTTAATAGAATTCATGCCAATAGAAGGGATTTATTTAGTTTTTGAAAAATGCAAACGATTTGTAATAATATCATATATTACATTTAAAATCTTAGGAAGATCGTAAGGAAACGTTCTAATATATGTTGCGGAATTGTGCGCTATGAAAAACAATGGAGGAAATTTTGGTAATATTTGAAAGAAAAATTTTACGTAGAATCTATGTCCCAATATGCGCAAATGAACGAGATGGAAGCAGGAGCTGTACGCCGATACAAATATAGTCAGGTTATGTTGGTCCAATAGGAGGCAATACTTCAAGGAAATTCGGAATACGGTGGTAGAGCGTTAAGTACAAACTTATATCCAGGTGCAGAATGATCTGACTGCGGTTGGTTGCTGTTGTTATAGCAGCTCCATTTTGAAGTCATTGTTATTCACATAGGGCCATTTTCATCAGCTGTCCACTTTAGTTGTGTTCAAGCTCAGTAGGTGAGCCTCGTCTCTTGGGTGCGTCCAGAGTGATGTAGTTGTCAAGTCAGTCACGTTTTGTGGGCAACTAAAAAGGTGCTCGGTGTCATGCGGAGTGGGTCCACATAGATTCACATCCTCTTCATTGATCCTAGCCGTGTAGCAGTTCAAGTGTCAGCTCTATTCGAATCTCAGCTGCGTTAAGGTGCGTCTAATACATCTTAGAAGCTTTTAATCTTTTTCTGCTACCGACGGTGGCCTGCTATTCAGGACACGATGAAGTTGATGATTTTATGTCACTGATGATGCCGCTTGACTGGCCTGTAGATCAAAAGGGATTTGGCCTGTAAAACTTTTTAAATCTTCAACTTACAATGCGCTTCGTTATATCAAATAGTGTATGTCAACTGCACCACCTCTTGGCTGGCAATGGCAAACCTCCAAGAGTAAAAAAATGCCTATGAAAAGCTTTTCACTTCGTCGTTCGGATTCGGCATAAAACTATGGGTCCCTTCCATTTGTGTATATATATTAACTCACACAACATAAATGGAAACAAAAAGCTCGGCCTTGGCCCTCCAGGGGCTGTTGTGCCATAATAGTAGTAGTAGCAGTATGCCAACTGCTTCGTAGTTAGTATGAATTCATGGTCTGTTCTTTCAGATCCCAGAAGTCGTTGTCAGTGTCATCGAGTTGAGAAAAAATTCTATATGCTACAGAAGTAGAATTTCAAAATACATGATTTCTATTATCAGAGATAGTGAATGTGTTGAATCTAATCTATTACATTAACTACAAAATTCTTAATTTTATTGTTTACAATAATTTATTTTTCTCAATTTTCAATTAGGCTTTAAGTATAAGGATATCATTATATGTATTAAGTTATATATGCGTATATTTGAGTAAGCCTTAAAATATAGATACTATAGTTTGTTAGTTACAGTTGCGAGCAATAAAACGCAAGGAATATCACTGTTTCATCACCCATATTATAAAAACAAGTTAGAATGTATAGCATCACCTAACATAATTTTCGACAATTTCCTTCTGAGTTACATTCGTGTTCGTCTAATTTTATTTTATATTATAAATATCCGTTTGAAGATAATAAAAAATGTATGAATAAAACTAAAGATATGAGTGACAATAACAGTCGTTCCATTTTTATTGCCCGGAGCTGTTGATAAAAATAGGTATATCGTGCAATCAGTGTTGCCAACTTAGCGTGAGTTAGCGCTTAGTGCGTTTTTTTCTTTCATTTTGTAAGATCCAATTCAAAAAATAACATTTTCCATTTTTTGTAATTGTACACGAGGAGCATACTTTTTTTACTAAGTTTTTCTATATTCAATTGCAATATTGACAGCAATTATTTTGCGTTATCTGCATCGCTTGCTCGATTTCAACACGTGTCAAACAACATTTTTTTGGAAACGTTGCAAAGAACGTTGAAAATCATCTTTGTATAGCAAATTACTTCCTTAATTTGCTAAAACCCTAACATCAAAATTTTCAAAATCGTGTTTTTGATGAATTATTGTAATATAATTTATTCATTTAAGCAATGCGGTCTTTTTTTGATTTTAGCGGATTTTGAAATTCAAAAATTGGCAACACTGCATGCGATATTATAAAATAAAAATCAAACCAGGAATTCAATTTGCTCTAATATTTCTTAGTCATTCAAATGTATGATTCAACTATATTCACAAAGAAGAATGGTAAATATGTGTTGATTAAACAAAATTTTTAGCCTCAACAAAACGGAATAAAATATTATTTTAGAGACTCTCTGTATTCACTATTTATGAGTGAGTATTTTCATTTTGCAAGGCTGTTTTATTTTTCAGTTTAAATAAGTCGATTTTAATTATGAAATATTTGTGTATTTAGCAACTTTCGCATTAGAATCAAATTATTTAATATGCCATTAATATAATAATAATTTCTATATATTCCCAGATAAGATTTTAATTTTCAGTTATAAATCTAGAACTTTACATTCTAAATTATTTCAATTATTATTAAGTTCAAATATATCCGTAGAATTTTTAAATGGTAAACATGCGTATAAAAATTTTGCATATTTTATTGAGTGTAAATTAAATGACAAAAATTTTAATCAAATAATGAAAATATCAATACAATTTAAATTGATTTGAATATACAAAGCATTCTACTTCCAGGCTTAATAGCGTATAGTGTATACGAATACTTTGTTTTTTCATTAAAAAATTATTTAAAATAAAAAACAAAAAATGGATTAAAAATGAATAATAATGAATACCTTAAAGTTAAATGCGTAAATGTAATCAGCACTCTAATTAAACTTTTATGTCAACTTTATTCATTAGATGCTGTCGCCGGTACCGGCGTCTTCGACTTTGACGCTAGTGTTGTTGCCTCCCGCCCCTATCTGTGTATTCAGTGCGAATACCACACCCAATGGTAGTTAATCCATATCGTCATCGTCATCATCGGAAATGGTGTATTTCTTTTGTGAACGTTTACGACGTGTCTGTTTCTTCGATGTAGATGCAGCAGCAGTTGCAGCAACAGCAGCAGTAGTTACAGGCGTAGCAGGGGTGGCGGGAGCGGTTGCATTACCCGCTGCTGTCGCCGTTGCTATCGAAGACGATGCGGATGGTGTGGGTGTGTCTGGTGCACTTCCCATAGATGATTTATTAAGTTTGAGTTTCATTTTTACTGCAGCCGCCGAAGTTGACGCGATTTCTTCATCATCTGAGCCACCATCATCACCGTCATCGTCATCATTATCGGAATTGTCCGAAGCAGCACCTCCGCTTGCATCATTATTGCAGCTACCACTACCACCTGCAGCTGCTGAAGCAGCAGCAGCTGCCGCTGACACCCGCTGCCGTGCACTGTGAAACACACGCTGCAACTCAATCGAATCGAGATAGATAAGCGATGCTTCTTCATTGTAAATCTGCGCGTTCTGGCACAATTGCACAAAATCTTTTTCGAGTTCATTAATGTCACCGTATTTGCAATCTTCAATGCGCTGCAAAATCTTTTTAATATCCACCGGACGTTTTATAATCTCATAATAATCGGGCAAACGCTGACGTGAAGGTAATTTCATGAATGGTTCGGAGAGCACGCGCCCATCATCGTTGGCGTATTTAATGACAGCAGACATAATCTTATTCATTTGCTTTTTCAGACGTTTATCGATGTTTTGGCGTCGTCGCCGCTTTAGTATGCCCGAATCATCATCAGATTCATCTTTACGATTTTTACGCTTACGTCGTTTGCGCTTGGCATCGTCTTCTTCTTCTTCCTCTTCAAATTCGGCACCATCATCAATTGCCTTAAGCCATTCCTTCTCGGTGAGACTGTCGGTATAATCGACTTCCTTGCGCTGACGAGAGCCACGACCTGCACACAAAAGAAAATCACATTATTTTCTGAACTTCTAAATAGCCGCCAACTTCCCTCAGAGAGAACTGTCGGAGGGTCTAGAAATTTTAGGCAACGCATTTTGCACTCACGTGATCATTTTTGAAAATAAAACGAAACTTTGTTTTAAATACTCTACGAATAATACTCTAGAATTGCTTACCCAAAATAATATCCTCATCATACTGATGCCAACGCTCGACTTCGTCATCGTCCTTGGTTAACCAATCTGGCAACTCTGACTCATCAATTAATCGTTCTCTTCCCGGATGAATTTCTTCATCTTCTTTTCTCCGATCAATATCCATTTTCTTGAAAAGTTCTATTTCCTCCTCACTGCGTGCAATCATCATATTTACCACCTCATCATCAGGGACCTCATTCTCTTCCTCTTCTTCGCCATCATCCTGATGTAGAATGGTTTGCAAAAATTGCTGTCTCTCACTGCCGGTCGACTTCTGATCGAACATGCCAGCCTGTATAACTTTTTCATCCATATTCAGCTTATAACGTGCTGCAGCCAGGATACGCTCCTCCACCGAGTTCACTGTCATCAAACGCAGAACACGCACTTCATTACGTTGCCCAATTCGATGCGCACGATCTTGCGCCTGCAAATCTTGATGTGGATTCCAATCGGAATCGAAAATAACCACGGTATCTGCTGTTTGCAAATTAAGACCCAAGCCGCCAGCACGTGTAGACAGCAAAAAGACAAAGTAATCAGAACCCTTAGCATTGAATTTGCGCAATAATTCACCACGATCTTCAGCTTTGGTAGTACCATCTAAACGTAAATAGCCAAATTGACGCCAACTGAGATAATCCTCAATGATGGTCATGCATTGTGTCATTTGACAGAAGAGCAACACACGATGATTGCTAGCCTTCAATTTGGGCAATATACGATCGAGCAGTTCGAATTTACCGGAGACGCGATATAGATCGGGACCTGAAACAACACCGTGCCCGCCCGTGTGATCGCAATACTTTTCCTCAATATGCTGAAACATAAACGGATGGTTGCACAATTTACGCAATTGCACAATGGTGTTCATCAGTGCTTTAGCGCCACCCTTGCCTTGTTTACCCTTCTCCGAGCCATCGGTTAGCAGTACACCTTTACTCTGCATGTGCTTGTAGAGCACTCGCTGCAATGCCGACATATCACATTTAATAATATACTCAACCTTATCGGGCAGCTGATGTTCCACTTCTTTTTTGAGACGACGCAGCAAGAAGGGACGCAATACTTTATGCAAACGACGTATAATCAAAATTGTCTCTTCCTCATTCAATTCAACCTTCTCGCCAGTGGTAGCGAATGGTGCATTAAACCATTGTTCAAAAGTGGAGCATGACTTGAAGATAGATGGCAATAAAAAGTTCAACAATGCCCACAATTCGGGTAGTTTATTTTGTAATGGTGTACCGGTGAGTAGCAAACGATACGGAGCAATGTAGTGTGTATTCAATACTTGTGTCAATTTGCAGTGATGATTCTTCATGCGATGGCCCTCATCGATAATCATGTATTTCCATTGTATTTTGGCCAAAACAGCTTTATCTTTAATAACGTACTCATATGTGGTGAGCAACACATTGAATTTAGTAGCTCGCATTTGATTCTGCAGCAAGCGACGTCCCTGTGGGCTACCCTTATAACTGACCACACTGACAGACGGTGCCCATTTCTCAAATTCCAAAACCCAATTAGGCAAGGTGGACAAGGGTACAATAATCAGAAATGGGCCCATGACCTGAAAGATGAAAGAAGAAATGGCTATTGTAATTTATACACGCATTTTTCAAATCCTATATTTACCTTCTTTTTGTCCATCAAGTAAGTCACCAATGAAATAGTTTGAATTGTTTTACCCAAACCCATTTCATCAGCTAAAATGCCATTCAAATTGTTATTGTAGAGCGATACTAACCACTCGAGACCCTTGACCTGATATTCCTTGAGTTGTCCATTAACCAGAATGCTCGACTGCTCGTAGACTTTTTCGTGTATTGTGTGTGCAATGCTATAATAGGTTTGCTCCTCTGTGCGATATTCATCGTCTTCAACTTTCGCCTTCTTCATGAAATCCTTCGTATCGTCCTCATTCTTAGCATCCTTCGATGCATCTTCATTGTTCTTCCTTTCTCTTTCATTTTCCTGTTCTCTTCTCCTTTCCATATCACGCTGCTCAGCGTCACCTTCATCGTCGGAATCCGATTCAATCCAATCCCAACCGGGATGCATTTCTAACCAACGATGCAAATGTTTCAACATTGGTGCATCTTCACCCGACAATTTATGTCCGGTTGCTTGTTCGACCACAGTTACACGCATATCAGCGGCAATGCAACTTTCATCGATGGTCATGTATTCACCGCTCATTAGTAGCTCTTTTTTGTATTGAACAAGACGTTTACAGTCCTCTTCCTTCTTCTTTTTCTGATCGTCCTTGTGCTGTTTCACCATCTGTGTCAAGTTGCAAATGTATTCATCGGTTTGAGAGAGTAAGAAAGCCAAACGTTTATCTTTCTTTTGATCAATAAGCTTACGATAACCTTCTTCATCCTCCGCCATAAGGCGACGCATACGTTCCTTTTCGATCCGTTCTTGTTCCTTTTTCTGTTCACGTTCTGCATTAGCATGATAATTCATGATGGCTTTGTTGACGCGCGCCAATTGTGCCTGAAAACAAGAAGACGATAGGGAATTTAGAAAATCAGAATTCTTCAACAACATTCTTGCCTTATACTTTACCTTATTATTGCGATGATATTCCTTGAAATCTTTGCCATGCTGTAGCACAGCGGCTAAGAATTCCTGATGCTTTTGTCTGCGTTTGCGTTCCGCTTCGAGTTTTTGTTGTTTCTCTAGTTTCTCCGTGGCACGCGCCTCACGCAATCCTTGACGTTTAGTGCGTTTATAAGCCTTCATATTAACCGCTGTCTCAAGTGTCGTGTCACGACGTGTGCACTGTACAATTTCAGACCGTAGCTGACGTTGGAAATTCAAAACTCTTAATGCACGCAGCTCAATGGCAGCCTGCAGCCGTAAATCTTCAGGCATAGTAGCAGGCAAGCGAGTTAATTCCTGCATGCGCAATGAAATACGCGATGCTATACGATTTTCACGTTCTTGTAACAATGTAATCGGATCAAGACCCACCGGCTTGGCCACTGTAGTTATACGATTCGGTTTTGGCATTGGTTGTTGTGGTGGTGGTGCACCTTGTTTGGGTGCTTGCATGCCTGGCGGCAATTGTTGCTGCATGCCGGCCGGCGGTCCAACCCCAGGTTGCTGCATACCAGGACGTATCCCTTGCGCCATTGTTGCTGGCATTGGTGCGGAAATGGGGGGTTGTCCACCACCTGCAATCGGTGGTCCACCCATCATTTGTGGTCCCACTGATAGTCCTATCGATGGTGGTTTCCCACCATTTGCCATTTGAAGTGATAAATCTAGTTGCTGTTGTTGTTGTTGCTGTAGTTGCGGTAACACACCTCCACTTCCGGGAGGCATTTGCTGTTGTTGCTGTTGCTGCTGCTGTTGTTGTTGCTGCTGTTGTGGATGTGGCGGCTGCATTTTCGCCACCCCTGGACCTCCCTGTTGTCCATATAGGCCAGCTGCAGGTGGTGTGGGGCATTGGGGTGGTGTGCCTGCGCTACCTGGTGGACCACTTTGTTGTTGCTGTTGTTGTGGTAGACCACCTGGACCACCTGGCTGCTGCTGCTGTTGTTGTTGCTGCTGCTGTGGCGGCATACCACCACCCTGAGGTATTGGTGGACCACCTTGTTGTTGCTGCTGTTGTGCTGCCTGCTGCAGCATTTGTTGCATTTGTATTGATATGGGTTTATTACGTGCCAATAAACGATAAGCGGTGATTTGTGTGCGTAGCATATTCACTTGATTGCCGGTGAGGTGTTGATGCTTTGACGTGGCACGTATAGCCAACAATTGTGAATAGCGTGGATCCTCTTGTAGACCCTTCTCTTCCATTGTGTCAATAGCACGTTGCAATGCATTGAGATTTTCTTGTCCCGGACGATCAGGTCCTGGCGGTGGTCCTTGACCAGGAGCAGGGGGACCCTAAAACAAATAAAAAGAAAAATTTTCAAATAAAGTCAAGTAAAAAAATTGACAAAATAACAATATTTTTAGAAAAATTATTTAAAACAAACAAGAAGAGAACCAACAATTTTCATTCTATCAGAGAGTAAGATGAATTCCTTTAGATAATGTCGTAGGAAAAACAGCAACAAACCTTTAAGAACGAACTTTTCTGAAGCATCCTACCCAGTCTTTAATTTCAGGAGGATTGTTGCAAATGCTTTAAAGTACTACATAACCATGTTTTTAGCACCTTGTTAACGTTTCTATGCCATAGCAAACGGTTCAAAAAGTATAGTATCAAGAGAACTATTGAACCCAATTGTTTAAATTTTTTTATTTAAAAATAAAAATCTTCAATTCAAGTGAAAAAACTACAACTGCTTGCAGTGGCGTAGAACACTGTTTTCCACATGCATGGACGATGGGCGTGATTCAGGTCACAGTAGGTCTAAATCTGCGATTTGAAAATGTTCTATTATTTTTCGAAACAGTGGATAGAGTGGGATTGGTAGAAAAACAAAATACAAAAATAATCAAATTTTAAAAAATTGTTCCAAGTTTTATCTAAAAACATCATTTACTTTTTGCTGTTATTAAAATATACATAGTTATCGAAAGAGAGAAAAACAAAAAAAAAAGAGCCCTTCTAGCGCGATAAAAAAAATTTTACTAAGAATATGCATATAAAAAAGGAAATGAACCGGGCGATCGTTAAAGGTTTCAATTGGACTAGACTAGATTTGATCAAATTGGTATAACTTCGTCAATATTTTAGAAACAGGTTGTTGACTTCAAATAATCCTAAAAGATGTACTTTCAAAATTTGTAAAAAAGAAACTGAAAAACATATGATTCGCACTTAAGACAGTAACTTCAGAAGATAACGAGTCCTCTAAACGATTGTAAATAATTTCATTAACTTTATTGCTTCCCAGAGCTTTTTATAAATGGCAGTTACTAAAGTAAAATCTTATAGAATTGCGTAAAATAAAGATAAATAGACACAGAAATATGTCTGTCTGATAAAAATAAATCAAAAGAGGAATAACATGAATGATAAGAGAAGCAGAGAGCATCACAAATATGGCGGGATAAATAAACAGTGGCGGCGTTTCTTTTCTTTCTTTCTTTTAAAACACAAACCTGAATTACATGTTCATGTACCTGCACAAATCTTAATATAGAGATTTTCAGAACCAAGCAATAACAACAACCATCATAACATCGTCATTTGTGCTCGTTGGCTTACAACTGATTGGAAAACTGAGTTCACAGTATCCATACATGCATAAAAATGGTTTCATGGTGTATCCCTGTAATTCCCACTTAGTTTGCCATATTGGAATGGTTACCATTCTTACCTGTAAATTAATATCAGTGAATGTGACCTTGAAATTGTAGTGGAAATTTTAACGCGGGAGACATTTGTCAGTAGTAAGAATAGCAAGGTTTTCAGCACTATTGATTTCTTGAATGCGATCTGGGTCAAAAATTTTACGTTAATTTCTTATAAACAATTTTACTTGTTTCGAGAAGTTAATAGTTTCACCAAAAAGTGTAGATTCTTTATGTTTGTCTCTGTTTCCTCTCTTGGTAGATACTACAAAGTTGAATTTCTTTGGATTGCTATTTGACAGGCTGAGAGGAAAAGAGGGCTAAAATTTATATAAGAGCAAAAGTGAAATAATTTAGAGTGTCAATGAAAGAATGGCATAAGTAATACGGTTTAGAGTGAAAATGAAACGCCTTAAAAGTAAGAGCAAAAGTGGTATAACAATTCTTTCACAGCAAGAGCCTCGTTTTTTTATTCCGTTTTCGCTCTGAACATATTTCGTTTCACTTTTGCTCTGAACATATTTCGTTTTGCTTTTGCTCTTAAGTAAAATTATTCCATTTTTTTCTGAACGTAGAAGTTATAGCACTTTTCCTCTCAGCGTCTCATTTAATCCTAAGCCCCTACACCATCTTGAGATATGAGATTGTGTCTTCATATTTTCCCTTGATAAGGTTTACAAAGCATAATTTGACGATCTCGTAAGAAATTACACAACTATGCCTCTTCTATTTTGCCTGCATATTATTGATCAAGAGTTTATTCTTCGACAATAAGCACTCTATTGCAAATTCCAATTTATTTTATTTTTTAATAAATGAAATTAATTATTATGAATAAGGATAATTTTAGGTGCGTAATGGTTTTACCACCTTTCAACCTTTTCTACCCGCTGTCGTTGACGAATGTTGAACATGGAAAATCAGAATCTGAAGTGTTTTTCTAGTTAGCATCAAAGTCATTCGAAAATTTTTGATAAAAAATTAAAAAATCGTAGAGAATAGTCTTTTTGATAGAGTTTTCCTTCACCAGGAGGGTTATCTACATATTTTTCTTCCGAATATTGTTTACACCACTTTCTTATATAAGAAATTTATTTATTTATTAAGTCTATGAAATATCCACTATTGGTCTTTCGGGTGATTATACAAGAATAGTATTTCAAAACATTAAGAATATTTTACACTGAAACCTACTACAAAGTTTTAGATATCATTCAAAAATTTGGGTAATAAAATCGAGAAGTTTTTATCAAAAACATGGTACATACTTCGAAATCACAGGCACGCTAGTGTCTATCTTCTGAGAAATTATCTATCCACCAACCAAACAATACCAATAAATATTTAAATTATAAATTACAAAATATACTCATTGCTGCTGATGCTCTGAATCATAAGCGTAAGAAGAATGAGTGAATGAATACTTTTATATAAAAAAAAAACAACATAAAAACAGTCAAGAAAAAACTCGTTCTTTAGTTTAACTGGAAACTTGTGACAGTATAAAACAAAGCGCGGTTAACTGGGAATTTCTCAATACAGCGAAAAACAATTAGCAAGATTGAAGTATTGCAGCAACAAAAAAGATAATTTTTTTTTTTTTTTAATTATAACAAATAATCGAGTACTTAAACTAAAATATGCCTACTAAAGAGGAAATAGATACACTTTTCAACTTCATTTATCCATTGGCTGAGCGTGCTGGTGAAATATTACTTGAGGGCTATCAGCAAGCTGGCAAACGTGTTAATATAAAAACAGCATTTTATGATGTTGTCACTGAATATGATAATAAAATTGAAGAATTTCTTATGGAACATATATGGGCAACTTATCCCGAGCATAAGCTCATTGGCGAAGAAGATACAGCTAAAAATAATCACATAACTAAAGAGCTAACCGATGCACCGACATGGATCATTGATCCCATTGACGGTACTTCGAATTTCATCAAACAAATACCGCATACATGTGTATCAATTGGTTTATCAATAAATAAGCAAATTGTACTGGGCATTGTTAATAATCCAGTACAAAAGAAAATATATACAGCGAAGCTGGGACAGGGAGCATTTTGTAATAATGTGCCTATTAAAGTGAGCGACTGTCAAACGGTAAGTGTGAACTGTTGAATCGGCATATCTACTGCTTATCAGAAGTAGGAAGAAGATTGTGCAAGAAAATCACATGTGCCTAACATGTATATTGTAAATTATATTTCATTTAATTTTAATTAAATATTTTTTTTTTTTGACTTTGTATTACAGATAAGAGAAGCAAATGTCGGATATGAGGTTTCTTTGTTGCATGCTTATAAAGTACGTGATAAGCATATTAAACGTATCTATTATATTGGATCGAATGCAAGGAGGTATGCAAAATAGAACGAAACTAAGTGCAATCTAAGATATTTATCTAATATTTGGTTTTAGTTTGTTCGTTTTTTTCAGTTTTAAATAGGTCATTCAAATTTTTCATTATCTATGTTATTTCTTTTTATAATATTTATTCATATAACTAATTGCTCAAAGTAATTGCTGAGTTTATTATTTGTGCAAGCTTCACTGAACCATTGTAAATTTCAATGTTGATTCAAGATTTAAATTATATGTTTATCGTTTTCAACATTAGTAAAAAAAAACAAAATGTATTAATTTTTGTTTTTGTAAATTGTCAACAATTGTTAACTCGCTTCAAGAGATTTGAATTTTTCAATTTATTCATTCGCGGCTGGCTAATTGTCAATTTATTCGACCACTATGTAAACTGAGATCAGATCAGTTGAGCATACATATTTTTTGTAAATAATTACTAAATATACATGGTCGTTCTGTATTTGTTACAAGCTTGAATTATTTTAAAAAACAAGTTAATGTTTGCGTTTATTAGCTTTACGAAACAAAAGCTCTAGTTCTCTCTTAATATTAAGTATAAATCCTCTTTCTAAACGCTCTTTCTTTCAACAGATTACTCGCGTATGCAAGCGTCGTAGAGTCGCTCTGTATGGTGGCAGCTGGAAATTTAGATGCATTTCATATTGAAGATATGTATCCATGGGATTGTGCTGCTGGTTATTTACTGATACGAGAAGCAGGAGGAGTGGTTACTCATCCATATGGTGGTGCATTTGAAATAATGAAACCGGATTTAATATGCGCTAGCAACGAAAATATTCGCCAGGAAATTGAGCAATTAATACGTAAAGCCGATAAAGAGAAATCGGTAGGTGGTGGAAGTGAGGAGAAGGAGGTGATGTTATCACAATGAATGAGATTGATGTGTTCAACGAATTATTATTTTTTTGTCAAATTAAAAACAAGAAATTTTATAATTAATTAATTAATTGTACAAGTATTCATTTTTAGTATTTACCTGTTTATAATGAATTGTAGACATATTTAAAACAAAACTTTAACAATATATGTGGTTATATTATAATAAAAGTCAATGTTCGATTTGTATTTATTTACACAGTATTGTCAAAATCACCTGAATATCATTTGCTTTACTCTTTTTTACTTTTGCTGTGCGTTTCTGAGCTGATTGCGCAAATGAATTCTATGATGTCTATATTTGTGTTCTTTTTCTTTTATCAGAGCATACACAAATGAAAACTTTGCGAAAATAAACGAAACGAAAATTATAATTTACAATGAAAGCTTTATTCTATATGAAATGCTTGAAACAAAGAGAGAGCGACTATTAGACGAAAGCTTTTTACTTGCAGAAAAACTAAATACTCCTCTGTGAATAGTTTAATAAAGTAAGAAGAAGAAAATTTCAAACACTTGAGAACGTAAAATTTCAACTTTGGAATGAGATTCTGCTGACACATGTTAAATCTTTGAAATTGTTTTTTTTTTATATCTATATCATCAGTATTTATATGCCAATACTAAATATTTAATTACAAGCAAATCGCACGGAGTAATTCAGTGAATACTGCTGTTCTAACCACGGTGATATCTCAATTATCTGCCCAGTAATTGGCAGTACTCACAGTGAAAGAAAATGTTCTGATTTTCTATCAGGCAAAATAAACAGATGCTGTTCATATGAGAGGCTGAGAGTAAAAGTGAAATTATTTTACTTAAGAGCAAAAGCAAAACGAAATATGTTCAGAGCAAAAGTGAAACGAAATATGTTCAGAGCGAAAACGGAATAAAAAACTATGCTGTTCTTGCTCTGAAAGAATTGTTATACCATTTTGTTCTTACTTTTAAGGTGTTTAATTTTCACTCTAAACCGTATTACTTATGCCATTCTTGCACTCATACTCTAAATTATTTCACTTTTGCTCTTATATAAATTTTAGCTCGCTTTTCCTCTCAGTCTGTCATATGTACTCCTTAAATTTTCAATGCAAAAGAGAAGCATGTAATCATGTCATTTGTTTTTGTTTAGCTTGAGACATAGCACTACTTGTTTTGAGTTAAAGTCTCCAATTAGTAGCTTCGATTATGAAAGCTTCTGAATCAAATAATAACCTACTGCTCCATTTCACTCCTCTTAACTTATCTTTTTCAGTGTATTAGAACATGGTGACCTTGTTTGTCTTGCCTAATTCATTTTGTAGATTAAGTGATTCCCAACTAGAAGGTCAGGTTTCTTATTGCGGTTTGGCTATCAGAGTATATTATAGCTTTGTCTTTACACTATGTTCGAATTCAAAGCCTTTTGGCAAGAATTTTCGCTTGAAATTTGTTTTTTTTCTACTGCATATCTAACTGAAAATGTGTTTATAGCTCTGCCACTATATGTTTATAGCTAGAAGTGAAACAAAATTACTTTTGCCTTTCGCATAAACAAATTTGTCGAATGACTTTTCGCTTCGTCGTTCGAATAAAGATCAAATGGATGCGAAATGCTGGGAAAAGACTGCGTCACAAAATAATAAGACTTAACGTAAGAAAAAATCATAACACAAAATGTTCATTCTTGTAAATTTTCATCTTGGGCACTTAAAATATCTGTTAGCTTTATTATCGGTATACAGCAAAATATTTTGCATAGTATATAAAGTAATACGTCGTGATGCACAATCAAAAAGATGATAAAGAGGGAGTAAAGCAATAGAAAAACTAAGTTTTAAACTAATTAACAAATGCATAAAGTATTTTATCTTAATTCTATTAGTAGGGTAAGAAAGCTCTTTTGTAGAGATAAATTGAATAAAAAGTGCAATATATTTTCTACTTTTAAATTAAAATGACCTTCTAAAGTATGCGAAATCTTTCCAAAGTTGTTATAAATTTTCCACTAAAAAATATCAGAAAAGTTAGATTAAAAGATTGTGGCAATATTGCGACAAGTACTAGGAATATGGTGATAGTGAGTCGGTAATATCGTAATAAACTTCAATGCTATGAATAAATGTGTTATGTTTACTTTGGATAAATCGTTTAAAAATAAACGGTTCTGCCGTGGATTAAGATTTAGTCTTTACTATAGTTACGACACACACTTAATAAGTACATTTTATTAATAGTTTATTTAAAAAATTTGTTATAGAAATTGCACCTATCACCTGCCGAAAAAATAACGAAAAAATGCTTTTATGCTAACAAACTAAGGTCCTATCTGTTACAAACAAATTTATTTTGGAAGAAAAAAGAAATTAAAGAATCCAAAACTTTAGGAATAAAATATATTCTTATGTTATTCTTATGTCTATAAATCGTTCAAATATCACAACTTTCTTTGCCTGGCACTTTCATTTATATTTTATCTTATGAAAGAAAAGAACAAGTGCATGATTGTATACTTCCGTGTTTTAGTAGTCTATATTTTAAATGTCATGAGTTTTGGATGAATATTGTTTTGAGAATCAAAGAAATATCATTATATATCCTGAATTACAGTATTACTTTCCCTTACCCCATATAAAAGCTTTTCCATAGATACAGTATGTCCAAAAATTCATACCCCAAACGAATTTTTAAAACTGTATTGCCTAGAATGATTTTCTAAAAATCTTAATTCTATGTACGTACACTTTGTATGAATTGTATACACAACCTTTTTAGTTCGGCAAAAAACTTTTATATATATGTGGGACATTCTCTGTCAATGGGAGACCAACCACCCCCCCTGTCCAAAATTGGTTAAGGTATTTTAGAGCATGTTTGGGCTCAAATGAAAGCTTATTATCTCTAGTTTCAAATGCATTTTGCATGATGGCGGACTAATATGGTGGCTGCAAATCTACCACCTCACCATAAAATAATTGTTTTGTCAAGCGTACGTTTACCCAAATCATCATAAAAAAAACAGATAAAGTTTTTTTCGTATATTTTTTTTCGCTGAATATGAATCCAATATTATTTTTCACGAGAAATGTCACGTGTTGTCCCTAACCTAAAAAAATGCCCAAAAAGGCTGTTTTTCGGGTCTTATGCTTACCAAAGTCATCATAAAACGACGGAAAAAGTTTATTTTTGTGTAGTTTCAGCCGACGAACATGAATTTAATATTATTTTCCACGGAAAATGTTACATGTTGTCCCTAACCTCAAAAAATTAAAAATCCCAAAAAACTTATTTTCGTGTCTCACGTGTCCCAAATCACCAGAAAACTCCCTAAAAAACGTATTCTTCATTATTAATTTTGTTTTCACTCTAATAAAGCACCGCAAAGGAAACAGAGACTTACTAAGTTCACGTCGTTGTTTCTGAGTAACGCTAAAAGTATGTTACAGCCAAGTTAAGGAATGAAAATCGAAAAATAAGTCATTTGGGAAGTTTTCTGATGACTTGGGACACGTGAGACACGAAAAAAAGTTTTTTGGGATTTTTCATTTTTTTTAGGTTAGGGACAATTTTCGTGGAAAATAATATATAATTCATGTTCATCAGCTGAACCTACACAAAAATTTTTCTGTCGTTTTATGATGACTTGGGTAGGCGTGAGACCCGAAAAACAGCCTTATGGACAGGGGGGCCTCCCATTGACAGAGAATGTCCCATATATATATTTTTAAATTATCCATTTTAGTTCCATTATCCTCATCTCAACTTTTATTAATATAAAACATGAATTTGAATCTACCCTCAACAAGTATTAAACAGCTCTATAGTTTGATATTGGAGAAACCGGTAGAACATGCTATAAATATGGTATGGAATATAAAAATTGTTATGATGCAAGAACAAAAATTATACAAAGCTATAAAAATGTTAAATAATTGAAAACTGAAATGAGTAAGGGCACAAAATGAATTTTACCACAGAATTGATGAGTATATTTTAAAAGAAAAAAAAAAGGATGCGATTTCTATTTTGAAAATATGCGATGAATACAAATGAGAAACAAGGCTTTGTATGATAATCGTTTCCAATAATACCGTATACCATTGGCAATATTAAATCAAAGGGTAATGGTAAATGAGTTATTTGATCTGGATACACTAAAATCACTTTTTTGAGCTTGGTTAAATTAATAATGGTTGGAAGTAAACGGAAGATTGCAGAAAATCAATCGTTGATTTTTACTATCAAGTATGGTAAAGGCAACAAACTCGAAATCGAATGCCAATAATAATGAAATTGATCGTCCACTTAAATTTTATTATGTGTATCTCTGAAAGTCATTAAGTTTCAGAACATTACGCCCGATATTAATCTAATTTTCAATATATGCAGATAGTTTCGGTTCCTAAACCGTTTCCAAATTTCCATTTTACCCCCGTCAACCATTTTAGTTTTCAATTATTTAGAATTTTAATAACTTTGCGTGGGTTTTGCTATTGTGCATATCATAAGTTTTTTCAATTTGACTTATAATTTTTGTTGTTGTATACCTGACCACATTTATGTCATGTTTACCGGTTTCCCAAATCTTATGCTATAGGGCAGTTATATATGATCAGGCTTTATAGCCATATTTACTTTCTCTTTGATAATTTGGCTTGTTTTTACTTGGTTTTAAAAATTTGCTGGGGTGTGAATAATTTTAGGACATACTGTATATAAGTGGATGAACAAAAAAAGCTTTTGGATTTGCTATTAACAAATGCATAAGCTCACGCATTTATATGCGAGAGACTTTTACCCCTTCCACTCTTTGCTCTCTTTAGTTATTTTTTTGACACATTCGCTCTTGTATACTTTACATTTGTCATGGCGTATTAAATTTTTTTATGCAAAATGTTCCATTTTTATTCAGTAGTCAACGTATTTTTGAAGCATTAAGTTCTTTTAAACCAAGCAAACACAAAAAAATAACCGGAAATTAATTGGTTGCATCAATAGAAATACAATACAAAAATACAATAACAAATTTAGAAAAAATGCCTGTCGATGCAGAGAAACTACTAAAATACTACGATGTTGCCTTAGAATTGGTATTGAAATGTGGGCCCCTTATGCGTGAGGGTTACGAGAAAGTACAACCAAACTACAAAGTAAAATCTGATTTTTTTGATTTGGTCACTGTCTATGATAAGCAAATTGAAGATTTCTTGATTGCGGGTTTGCAAAGTGAATTTCCCGAATCGAAATTCATTGGTGAGGAAGAATCAGCAGAGAGTAAACGTGAGGCTGTGCTAACTGATGATCCGACATGGATCATCGACCCAATCGATGGCACCACAAATTTTATACACAAAATACCGCATTGTTGTATCTCGGTGGGTTTAGCCATTGAAAAGGAGCTCGTGGTTGGTATTGTATACAATCCAATAGTAAATGAAATGTATTCAGCATTTAAAGGGCATGGTGCTTATTTGAATGGAGAAAAAATACATGTTAGCGACTGCAAAAAGGTGAGTTAATTGAGTTACTATGTTCAATTTTAAATTAACATTGATAAGTGAAAAATAACAAATAAGGAAAATAAAAACCTTATCAACTAAATAAATTTCGATAATACAATAAATAATTTCGACACAATTGATTAGTATACATTAAACTAAAAAACAATCTACAAAGATATTAAATTAGAGAGACTTCATATTATTTCACCCCCTCATTTTTATTCTCTTGCCGTTTCTAAAAAAATATAAAGTGTTAATTTTTCGTTTTTGTTTGAAATGTTCATGTTTCCCATTACTGGTGTAAAATCTAATTTTGTGTTAGAACAAATAAAAATTCAATTTCTTGACGTGAAATACAATGATAACCGCAAATAAAAATATTAAAACTCATATCGTTTAATTTTATCTTCATAAGAGCTAATCTTTACAGTAGTGCATAATCATTTAGACTCTGTACATATCATACTATCTATTGAAATGATTTGCATATTATACAATCAACAAGCATATAGTTAGCTTCGTAAGAAATTTCATTGGAACGCATGTCATTTTTAAGATACTTCAAATACAGATTTATTTTTTAAAGCAAACCTTTTTTTTTTGGAGGAAATTTTAAGTTGTAGCTACAACTAACTAATCAAATGTAGAAACAAAAATATTATTAATATTATTATTTAATATAATTCACTGAAATTTATAACATGAATTCATTCGAAATCGAATAGAAACTTAATGGCACCTACCTACCCACTATACACTTGAGGAATCTATTAAAATATAATTCAAATGGCTCCCAAAGCCAAATAAGGGATGTAATATATTGAACTTGAAATATATGCCTATTATAAATAATTGTTCAAATGTTAACTTCTTGTGGTTGTTGAAATTACATGAACAAATTGATACTGCCTGCCAATTCTGAATGTAATCAATTTCCACTCTATTACTACCCAACAAACCATTCGGTCTGAATATTGTACATTTTAGCACCGTATAGACGTATACTCACACACGTTTCGCATCCGAAAGCGGACTGGAAACGGTACGTTTTACATATGAAGTGGAAATCCGTAAATGTACAGAAAAAATGATATAAAAAGCTTCTGAACAAAAATACAGAAAAGTACCACTTATTAAAAAAATAATAACATAAGCCTGAGCACAACGCAATTGGGCTAAGAAAAGAATTACAGTACGATTTGTGGGTTCTCATTCTCTTTAACGATTGTGCGTCCACGTTTCGAAGATACAGAAACATGACTGTTTCATACCAGCAAAGTGGGTACGTCCGCTTTTCCATACGTTCAGTCGGTAACATCCGTTTCTTGGTTTGGAAGCAGATATAGAAACATTCTGTTTTCATACCAGTAAAGCGGACCCATCTATATAAAAATCATAGTTGCACGAGTGTTGTCACACTTACAAAACGAAGTCTATAATACTTCCATACCAAATATTAGTAGCATAGCACAAACAGTTGCTGAGATATCCCATACTGAAATTTAGGTGCCTCGCCCTATTTTCAAAACTCGGCCACATTTTTTTCGTAGCCTTGCATTGTCAATCAACATCTATGAACTAAATCTATAAACTGTAGTGTAAAAAGTTTCAGGGAAATATTCCAAGAGAGTATTAGTGTAATATGGAAGATTCCACGCCAACTTGAAACTAAGATCTTAAACTCCTCCATAACATCGGTATTGACACATAATACTTCTATACCAAGTCTTAGTACAGTATTACAAATGGTTAGTGAGATATTCCGTAACGAATTATTAGCAAAGTAAAAAGCTTATGCAATTTTTACTCCAGGAGGTTTGCCATTGCCAACCAAGAGCTGGTATAGCCTAAAAATTTGTATTTCTATTTTTGTTCGATCTTTTCAAACTTGGAAAAAAAACCGCATACAAAAGAGATTAAGAAATAGCGTAAAGCCACACCTCATTATTCCTCATTATAGTGCCCCACTATTATATCTATTATATATCTATTGAAACTCTTGATTTGTAGAAAATTTCCAAATTTCTGTCCAGTGAGTCTCCTAGCCTAACCATAAAATTTCAATATTCTATCTGGTATAGTTCTGTAAGCGGGATAAGCCATTAATAAAATCTTTCATTTTAGATTAATGATGCCGTTGTTGGTTATGAAATTTCGCTAATACACGCTGAACGAGTACGTGATAAAAATGTGAAACGTTTGTGTAAATTGGCATCGAACAGTACTGGGTATATACTTTATATAAATAAATTAAAATAATAAACATAGAATTAAGAAAAAGTATTTTTAAAACCATTTTTATTTTTTAGTACACGCGCTAATGGCAGTGCAGCCGTAACTTTATGCTATGTAGCTAAAGGCAGTTATGATTGTTATCATGTGGAAGATTTGAAATCATGGGATATTGCAGGCGGCGCAGTTATACTACGTGAAGCTGGTGGTGTCATATGTCATACTAAAGGCGGTGAATTTAACATTATGAAGCCGGATTTGGTGTGCGCATCTTCATGGGAATTGGCTAAAGAAGTAATTCAATTAATCGAAGAAGCCGATCAGATTACTGAGTATACATTCAAGTAGAGGAGACGATACTCATAATTCCTTTCTAATGTTGATATTTTTAAAATAGTTTTAATGTTTTTTTTTATGTAATAATCTTTGCATATAAAAACAATAAATAGAAACATACGCTCAATTTTGCAACTTACATTTGGTGGCATGCCATGTGTTTGATAACCCATTGGTGGCATATTGGGTCCTTGTGGTGGCATTTGCATACCCATATGTGGACCTAAGTAGAAAGTAATATGTATTAATTACAATGTATAGCAAATTTGTTTTCAATGATTATTACTTACCCATGCCTTGATGATGTGGAGGCATGTGATGTCCCTGTGGTGGCGGCCCTGGTGGACCGGGTGGACCCTGTCCAGGCGGCCCATTCATATGTGAAGGTGGTGGTGGACCTTGTGATCCAGGTTGCTGCTGTGGTCCGGGAGGTCCATGCTGTGGTACGCCATGTGGTGAAGGAGCATGTGATAGAGGTGGACCGCCACCAGGAGCACCGCTAACAGGTGGTGGCGGACCATGTTGACCGGGTGGCACTTGTCCATGCGGACCGGGTGGTGGGCCGTGAGGAGGCCCCCCATGCTGTCCCGGTTGCATTGCACCGTGTTGCTGATGTTGAGGTGCGCCATGCGGTGGACCATGTGGTGGTCCATGTTGCATAGGATGGCCATACGGTGCACCTGGATGTCCAGGAGGTGGTGGACCGTGATGGCCAGGTGGCGGCGGACCGTGCTGTCCTGGCGGTGGTGGCCCTTGCATATGAGATTGTTGTGGTGGACCGTGTGGCGGCCCTGATGGTGCACCCGGTGGTCCCTGTTGGCCGGGTGGTGCGCCTGGAGGCCCTTGTGGCATTTGCTGATGTGGATATGGACTATGGGGTGAGGGCGATGGACTCTGAGAGGGCGGTGCTTGTGGCGGTGGCATAGGACTATTCGCCGGCGAAGGCGAAGTCATTTTTATGCAATTATTATTGGGTATATTCAACAACTTTGCACTAAAATACACAAATCAATTGTTTCGAGAAACGCGAAGTCAGACGAATTGGAATTTTTCAATTATATTTTTCTGTTGTAAATCGTGCTATTTATGCATGAAAATTTATATCGGAACGTCGTAAACTATTCGGTAAATACTTTTTAATGTATTTTGTGTAAACACTTTTGCAACTTCTTTGTTTAATTTCCAATTTTCACAAAATTATACACAACCGACGCATCGACACAAAATTTATTACAATAAAATCCAATGGCTGCCGAATTTTGTGGAACTTTTTGTGGATTATGTTGGCAGTAGTGTATGCCGGTTACAGGGTTGCTTCAAATGTATTCCTCATAAGCTATTGGTATAATTTACTTATTTAATTGTTTACAATAAAAATCTTTTTACAACCTAATACATATTACAAATTATCTAATGTTAAATGCAAACACGTATAAATTAATAACTCAGGTTTTTATCTTTGGTTGAAATTTGCACTTTCTTTGTGACGAAAATATTATCTTGTCACAAAGAAATCGTGTGGAGCCACTTTATGACTTAGCTTTTCTATGATATGTCATGTATAGCTAACTTTGTACCAATGAATGTTGTCATAAACTTACATTTTCCGAAAGAAGCAATTTCTCACAATCTTGCAAAATATTTTTTTAGGATACAACTAAAGGAAATATTAATGTGGCACATCTAACACATATCAAATGTCCCTCATATTGAAGATTTTCGTATTTACAATAAAATTGTTATATTTTCTTTTTATGCATATAAAGAACATATAGTTTGTATGGGAAGTGCTACAACCACTTGTAATTTGAACTCAGACTATGACTATCTTATGACCAGAGACATAATGCATCATTATACAATTTTAAATGAAAATTTTGCTAAATAAAGAGCAAATAATAAGAGTCAGAGCAGAAAAATAAAATAATAGTAATAAAATAATTATGAATACATACAAATATTTTAATTTTCATACATACAGTGATGTGAAAAAGGTGAGTACTTTAACTCTCAAAACTACCTAAATAAAAAAATATTTACATTTATAATACAATAACATTTTGATTAGCTTGCTTAAAACAAAGTTAAACGAAAAACAAAATATATTTTCATATTTAAACTCATAATTAATTATAAGAATTAATAGTAAATAAACATTTCAAATTCTGTGTGCAAAATAATAAGGACAGCGTATGAACTTTAGTGGAATATAAACTGAAAATGATTTGATATAAAGAAAAAGCTAAAGATTTCATTTAAGCATATTATTACTATAATATTGTGTTGAATATCCTTTATTGTTGATTAGAGCCAAACAATGCCGCAGCACAGAATCAAGCAGTTTCTGGCAAGTGCTTACCGGTATAACTTCCCATAGTCCCTTTACAAATAACCAAAGCTGATTAATGTTTGATGGGTTCTTACCTCTTAAGGCTACTTTCACTTCCCACCATACATTGTCTATCGGTTTGAGGTCTGGAGATTGAGAATGCCAGCATGAAAGATTGAGGTGTTTCTCTTCAAACCATTGTTTAGCACTTTTCAATGAGCGTTTCGGATCATTATCTTGCTGAAACACCCATCGAAGTGACATGTTTTGATCGACAAAGAGGAGCATCTCGTTATTTGAAAATTAAGTGTCAAACTTTACCTTTACCCTACATAAATACTAATGGTTAATTTTTTTATATACGATTAGAAAAAAAAATATATATACTTTTCAATAAAGAACGACAAAGGGAAGAATTTTTTCTCCATAAGATTCCTTATTATTTGAGAATATATTCAATGTGCTAGTAAGTTTTTAGAAGTTCCACAAAAATTTCATGGTAAGTATAAATTATGGCCGAATCTCCTAAGCATTTAATATCTTGCCGAACCAATAAAAATTATTGGATTTAAAATTTTTTTCCATTATGTTTGTATTTGAGCCATTATGTGCATTATTTGGATTTTCATCTTCAGGCGATAGTTTTAACCTCATTTAGTGATGTACGTCTAGGTTGAAGATGTTTTCTATAAAGTTGCCTGTATATGGAAAAATAAATTTCTTAAGAACCCTATTTTATACAACACTTCTAAAAAAAAACAATATATTTTCTAAAATCTGATTTTGACTTACATCACTTTTGCACTCAATGGCTCATTTGTAAATACTAATAGAGCTGTAAAATTAAAAAAAATTTTTGGCCAAAAATTTTTAGAAAATCTAGTTATCAAAAAATTTCAAAATTTCGAGACTTTCAAGACCCATTGGAATCTGTTCATCTGGATAGGGAGAAACTTAACAACGCTGTTACTTTTTAATCTGACGCCATTGTTTGCTATTTTTCGTGTTCCAAAAATCTCCCTTGGATGTAAAACGCTTGGCTTAGACCTCTTCATAGACAGTTAAGGCTGCACGCACAGTGAAGCTGTAAAGCCGCGATGTAAACCCCACAAAAAACGCGCGTAAAAGTGAACGTACAGCTTTACAGCTTCACTGTGCGTGCAGCCTATGTTTTTTTGAAAGATTTTCTCCTTAAAATAAAACACAACAATTATAAATTTTCATATAAATTTTTTTGCTTTTACAAAAACAATTACAAATTCTTAGACTTGTAATACTTATGTATAAAGAAATTTCTTAGAAATATTCGTATACTTCTTAACATGACATAATTAATTTTATTATGATACAAAAATATGATATACATTCTTCTATTAAACTTTGGGATATTTACAGACTTAAATTCTCTAAAATCGAGTACATATTTTTTCAATACATTCATTTACTAACTTTCACCTAAATACCTACAATTACATTAATGTCATCGCATACGTTGAGTATGCAGCATATGCTACTTGGCTTTATTGCTAAATAGATTGTTGTTGTACAAATATGGTATTAAATGTGGTTCAATTTCCAATTTCTGCTTCAGTATTGAACTCATCACAAATTCTGTAGAGACAATATTGCATTTGGGATTACCATATCTCGTTAGGTCCACACACAAATGCATATCGTTCGGACAAGTTACAATGATATAAGCATCCGGCGATTGTGCACATGCATCCGCTATTGCCTGGCCAGTGCGACGTTTTACCTCAACTTTACCACCAGATGATTCAATCATGCGTACAATTTCCGATCGCGCTGGGAAAACATCAGGCGTTACCCAGAAATATTTGCCAGAAAATAATGTTTGACGTATTGATGATTTCAATATCACGTCCATTTCGAATTTTAAGTTCTCATCAACGGGTATATATTGAATTTTGAATGGTTCTGGTGACAGAAATTTGCCAGCTTTGGCACTTTCTACTAGCCATGCTGATTTCAATACATAGTCCACGTAACACATCGCCTGTATGAGTTTGCATGTACGACTTTCACGTGTCATTACCAGATACGTCGCATCTTCGGGATTATCAACAACAATGCCACCGAGAGTGCTGGATATTATTATTATTTATTATTAATATTTATTTATATTGTATATATTGTGTTATTTTAACTTACAGCACAGCTTTCTTGAGCGAATCTGGATCGACGACTTGTGAGAATATTACCTTGGGCGGTTTTTCAGTTTGTGGATATTCGATACATACAATTGTCTCCGGTATTTCTTCTTGGTATGGTGAAATTTTTTGACGCTTACACTTCTGTTCGAAGTAAGGGTCGGCAAGGCATCGCTTGACGCGTTCATGTGATTCCTGTGTTAGATTGATTGGTGCTTTCCAAGCAGCTAGAATGAGGAAAAATCAGAATCATTTAGAAATATTAAGATAATTAAAAATTTAAAAACACTCACACATCAAATGTGTCACTAGCGCATAATCAATGCGAAATGGTGCAGTCAGCGTGTATTGCTGATATTTCTGATTGTCGTATTGTGTCAAACAGCTCAAATTGCCAATGCAAATATCGGCTAGCCACAGTGCATTAACCGTGGGTATGTTCCATTCCTTGGCAGCGGTATACATTTCACCCTCAAGCTTTTTACAAATCAACAGCGTATTCACTTTGCACAAATATGACGAATACAGTGCACCACACTCTTCCGCCATCTGTTTGATGCGCATACCCTCGTCACCTTCAAAACCACTAGTGGCAATAAGATATCGTTCCAATGGCTTTTGATGCCCAAATGGGCTGGGAAAAGGTAGATGCAATGCTTGCCACGGCGGCAATAATTGTTTCTTGAGGCAGCAATCACTTAGCCAGTAGGCGGTTATGCAACGTTTTGAATCACGCAATGCCTGCATAACGACGCCATGTCGTTGAGTGCGACAGAGCACATGTGTAACGCGCGGGCCGTAGACCTTTTCAATATCACCGCCAAATTGACGAACAGTATCTATCCAGATGGGTAGCTCATCACCGTCAGTTTCATCATATTCGACAATGTAAAAAGTGCAACCGACCAAAAATAGATCGGGCGGCAATTTCAAATTCGGATTATGACCATAAAATTGTGGGCGTGGTGGTAGTGGTAGATTAGGACGTCCTGGCATATAAGCGGCACCAGGTGGCATAACGACAGTCCCACCAGCACCAGTAGCAGCTTGTTGTGCAGCAAGTTGCTGTTGCTGCTGTTGCGCGTTAGCAAGAACTAATTGTTGTTGATGTTGTTGTTGCTGTTGTGCCCCTCCCACAATAATTTGTTG
Source organism: Toxonevra muliebris (assembly GCA_963691655.1). NCBI lineage: Eukaryota > Metazoa > Arthropoda > Insecta > Diptera > Pallopteridae > Toxonevra > Toxonevra muliebris. Next base: position 55,593,058 of record OY829326.1, read on the forward strand.
CTGGCCAGCAGTAATTGGTCCACCACCTGACGATAATTGTGTTTGCATGGCAGGCCTGCGTAATTGTTGTTGTTGCTGCTGCTGTTGTTGTTGTTGCAACATTAGCAACTCTTGCTGTGTACGTGGTACAATACCACCGCCACCAGCTAGAGGTGATGCCCCACTTTGCTGCAAGGCTGCATTGTGTTGTTGTGTCATCATGCGCAGCGTACCTGCAGCAGATGGTTCTACATTTTGTTGTGCAACAATTGCACCGCCGCCACCCGCTGCTGATGATACGATACCACCAGAAGATAATTGAGGTTGCGGTAATTGTTGTTGTGATGGACCAGTAACAACCACCTGTGTCTGTTGTATTATTTGCTGCTGCTGTTGCTGTTGCGGATCAGTACCTCCACTCGCTACTAAAGCCTGCTGTTGGCCAACACCGACTCCCATAGGCACGCCAGCAGTTCCTACTCCTATCTGACCACTCACTTGAATAGAAGCACCTCCATTATTATTACCCAATCGACTGTTTAACATATTGGCGAGAGCAGTTTTTGTTTTTAAATTCATTTGTTGCTGTGTTTGCTGCATTGTTTGCGGTTGTTGTTGAATTTGTTGTAGCTGTGGTTGTTGCCCATCAGCTACAGTCATCGCGGCTGGCATAACTACTGTTTGTGGCGCTAATGCTGTTAAAATATTACCACCACCTCCACCACTATTGACTGCACTAGGAGTGCCAGGAGTGATTTGCTGGTGTTGTACGATAGTTTGTTGTTCCACAATGTTGCCTCCTAGTCCCTGTCCAGTGATTACTTGCACTGTTTGTTGTTTCTGACCTGCCAGCTGCTGTTGTTGTTGTTGCTGCTGTTGCTGATGAAGTTGCACCTGCTGTACGCGTAGTTGCTGACGCTGTAGCAACATTTGCTGATTAGGATCATTTGGATTAAATATTTGTTGCTGCTGTGTCTGAGCCATTTGTGTTGTACCCACTTGTTGTTGCGTGATTGGACTCAGACCAGGTGCGCCGCCTAGAATGAAATTGACAGAAATATATATTATTTAAGGAGTGAGATCGAAAAAATCTTAACATATTTAAAATTCAATAATTTTTAAACGGTTGATCTTAGAGTTTTGATTTTTTTTTTATTTAATTGATAATATTTTACAAATTACAGAAAAATATAACTTTTATAGTTGTAACCACTATTTATGAACTCGTGGACCTTTTTTGGTAAGCCTTCTATTAGAGATTTGATAGTTGTTCCGGACACTTTTTGGAACAGTTTGCTCATCTCCTTTAAAAATCTTTGATATTTTGGGACACCTTTTTTGTGCTCTTTAAGTTTCTTTTCACAAGAGCCCAATATCTCTCCACTGGTCTTAGCTCCAGATAATTTGGAGAATTGGCCTCTCTTGGTACAAAAACTATGCTATTACTTTGGTATCACACCAGAGCTTTCTTGCCGTAGTGACATGATGCCAAATCGGGCCAAAAATATGTGGACACATTGTGCTCTCTTATGAAAGTCTTTCTTTAAACATTCTTTGATATATATTTCGGAATTTATAGAGCCCACTGTAACAAATGACTTGCTTCTTTTGCCGCAACTGCATATAGATTGCCATACCAGGAATTTTTTAGGAAATTTTGTCTGCTTTTGGATTCTAAATTGTTCTTCAACATTTCCTCGAGCATCAGCAACATAAAAATTTTGACCCGGAAGCTGCGTAAAATCTGCCAGTACATACGTTTCGTCGTCCATTATACAACATGAATATTTTTGTATGAAATTCGATTATAATTTCCGAGCCCTACTTTTGGCGTCTAAATTTTTTGCAGCATTCCTGTCTGGAACTTTTGGATTTTGCACCAAATAGTCAGAGCACTGGGCAGCTTTTCTACCAGATGTGTTTGGAGATCTTTTCAATATGCTTTCTATTTTCTTGGCTTTCCCAATATCATGTGGTCCTTGTTTTCTTCCCGAACCAGGTTTCCTATCGATGGTCAAAGTCACCTGAAACTGTTTAATAACATTGGAAACAGTTTGACGGCAGACCTTCAATTTTTTGGCCAATTTTTTGTAGGACCAATTTGGATTTTTTTTGAAAATTTTTAATAATTTCAAGACGCAATTCTTTTTCTTAACTCAATTTGATCAAACTCACAATAAATCAACATGTTTGTCATTAAAAATAACAACTGACATATTTTTCGAAGATAACTAGATCAAAGAAATTTTTAAATTTTACACCCAAAAAAATTATTAGGTAAAACGTGTGTTAAGATTTTTTCAATCTCACTCCTTACAACACTTGCAACTACTGGATAAGCTCATAACCTCTATGATATGGTATGGTATTCTTTGAAAAACTTGATTCAAGTTTTCTTCCATATATTGAAAAAAACCCTCGCACTTTCAATGACTTTCAAATATCTTTCATTGTCTAGGGTAGTTAATTAATTGGCAAATATAGGCTTTCATATAAACCTCACCTGCTCGAACTACAACTGGACGCGCTCCTTGTTGCTGTAGCCATTGCAGTTGCTGTTGTTGCGTGAGACCAGCAGGCATTTGGCTTTGCACGATTATATGTGATGTACCGGGACCTGCAGGACGTGGCACGCCACCCATTGTTGTGGCAACAACGTTTGGTGCCCCAGGGCGTGGTTGGTATGCTACCTGTTGACGCAACATAACACGTTGTTTGGTTTGCTGTAATTTTGCAATGTATTCAGCCTTTTTGTGTGGGTCCAATGACATTAAATGGGCGTGTGTCTTGTCATCTAATTGGATAAGCTGCCGCTGTGGCTGCCCGGCGCCAGGTGGCATGCCCTGCTGCTGCCATTGACCTGGACGAATAGTCCGTACAAATTGTTGTGTAGTTTGTGGTGGCATTTGTTGCTGAGGAGAAGATTGGAGAACAGTTAGACCAGCGGGAGCTGGTTGTTGAACACTACCAGGAGTACCAGGTGATTGTTGTGTTACTAACTGATTTTGTTGTGGCGACCAATGTGGCTGTTGTGGTTGTTGTTGATGCTGTGGCGATTCTTGTTGTTGTATAATCAATTGTTGTTGCTGCTGTTGTGATTGATGTTGTGGCGATTGTTGCGGTGTCGTCTGTGATGTGTGTGATGGCAATTGCTGTTGTTGTATGAGTACAGTTTGCTGCAATGGTTGTTGTTGTTGTTGCTGCTGTTGAAGTATGATTTGCTGTTGATGTTGGGGATCGATTTGTTGTTGTAAAATTGGTTTCTGTTGTTGAACAATTATTTGGTTTTGCAATGAAATTGTGTTGTTATTGTTCCCACCAACAGGTTGCTGGCCAGGCCCTGGTATGATTTGCTGTTGCTGCTGCTGTTGTGGCAAAGTTTGTTGTTGTATTATAATTTGCTGCGGTTGCGGTTGTTGAATTTGCTGTTGGCCAACAATTATTGTATTTTGTTGTTGCTGTTTTTGTTGAATTTGCAATTGCTGTTGTTGTTGCAAGTATTGTAAACGCTGAGGATTGTTAATAACTTGTTGATTGATAACAATTTGTTGCTGTTGCTGAGGCGAAGCGTTGGGTTGTTGCTGCTGCTGCTGATGTTGTTGAAGTTGGATACGTTGTTGTTGCTGTTGTGGGTTTAAAATAACTTGTTGTGTAACTAATTGGGTTTGCTGTTGATGCGTTATTTGTTGTTGTTGCTGTGGTTGTGTGTGCAATATATTCCCATCTAAATCAACTTGTTGCTGTCGTTGTTGGGGATACATTGGTGGAGGGGCTTGCTGCTTTAGAATATGGGTTGGGCTTTGTGGAATTTGTTGAGCTTGTTGCTGCTGGTGCTGTGGCGATTGCAGCTGCTGTGGTATTATTTGTTGTTGGACAATTTGATGCTGTTGCTGTGGTTGCGGTTGTTGTGGCTGCGGTTGCTGCACATTAGTTTGATTCACAATGAAGACGTTTTGATTTTGTTGGTTTTGATTTAATATTTGCTGTTGTTGTTGCAATGTCAGTTGGTTGAAATGCTGTTGGCTGATGATAAATTTGGTTGGTTTTTGTGTAGGTGTTTGTGAGCCAGCATTGATTTGTTGCTGCTGTTGCGGTTGTTGTTGTGGATGTTGTTGAATTTGAATTTGTTGTGTTACAATCGGTTGTTGTTGCTGCTGCATATTTTGTGCTACAATTTGTTGCTGCTGCTGTTGTGGTTGGAAATTGCCAGCAATATTTGTTTGCTGCTGCTGTGGATGTAACGTTTGTTGTATTATTCTCACTTGACCACCGCCAGTGGTGCTGCCAACAATATTTTGTTGTTGTGGCTGTTGCTGGAGTTGTTGTGTGAATTGAACTTGTTGCTGCTGTGGTTGTTGCTGCTGCTGTTGAGGTTGCTGCTGCTGTTGTGCTCCAATCACCATTGCAGACTTTTGCTGTTGTTGTTGCACCAATTGCTGCTGCTGTAATTGAAGTAACTGCTGTTGTTTTTGTTGAGCTTGCTGCTGTTGCTGTTGCTGCTGAATATTCATCATGTGACTTTGTATAATTTGTTGCCCTTGTGCTGTCGACGTGTTGATAACATGCCGCACACCCTGAAAAGAAAATAATCATTAATATTTGTTCAAGATTGATTGTCAGCAACTGTAGCTCTAAAATAGCACACTTACTATTAATGATTCCTGGTTGGGGCTTGGTATTGGTTGCTGCCCTTGTGCCGTAGAGGTATTAATTACATGACGTTGTGTTATTATTTGCTGATTTCCTCCTTGATTTATCAAAATTTGTTGTTGTGGTTGTTGCGGCTGCTGCTGCTGTTGTTGTGGTGTTTGTTGTAATGGTGATTGACGTGCTGATTGCTGTTGTTGTAAAGCCTGCTGTTGTTGCTGTTTCAATTGCTGTTGACGCATTATTAACGATTCGTGATTCGGGTTTGGGGCTGAACGACTCAACACTTGTGCTACCTGAACCGGATCAGTAGGATCGATTGGTTTTTGAGAGGAAATTTGATGTTTTGACTGATGCTGATGTTGCTGTTGAATTTGTGGAGATTGCGGCGCAGATATATGCTGTGGGCTTTGCTGTTGTTGTTGCTGCTGCTGTTGTTGCATTTGCATGCGTTGTTGTTGTTGTTGTGGCTGTTGAAAAGGCTGTTGTGGTGACATCATCGGTTGCTGCTGCTGATGTTGCGGTGAACCGATAGTTATGCCTTGTTGACGTTGCTGCTGCTGACGTACTTGTTGTATTTGCTGGCGCAAATGTTGTTGCACCGACATGGCAGTATTTTGCTGTTGTTGATGTTGCTGCTGTTGTGTGCTGCCGCCAGTGATGACAACATTCTGTGGCGAATGTGGTGGAGGTGTCATTTGCGGTGCTGGAGATTGACGCGGCGATTGTGGCGGCATCATAGTGGAAGAGGTGACGTTAGCATGCTGCTGCTGTTGAACTAGCGATGGAGATGGTGTTTGTGGTGATTGCTGCATACGTGGTGAAGACTGTTGCTGCTGTTGTTGTTGCTGCTGCTGTTGTTGTTGTTGCTGTTGCTGCTGATGCAAATGTTGTATTTGTTGTTGTAATTGCTGCTGTTGTTGTATTAGTTGCTGCTGCTGATGCTGCATCTGACGTTGCAACGATTGCTGCTGCGGTGTTAAACTTTGGCCATTTTGTATATTCTGCTGTAATTGCATTTGTTGCTGTTGTAGTATTTGCTGTTGCCTCAAAATATGTTGATGTAACATTTGTGGGGACATTGTAACAGTTTGCTGTTGTTGTTGTGGAGATTGTTGCTGAGTTGGCTGTTGCTGCGGTTGTGGCGACATTGGCACACTGGAATGTTGCGGCGATTGCCCAGACATTTGAACGAGCATTGGTTGCGGTGTTGTTGTGCGCTGTAAAGCTGGAGTCTGCCGTCCACTAGATGGTTGCGGAGTGCGCGGCTGGGATATGTTAATGCTACCTGTTGGTGTTGGAGTGCGAGAAGGATGTAGAGGAGGCGCAACAGAAGACGTAAGAGTTCGTGACTGTGTGGGTTGCTGTTGCTGCTGCATTGAAGGTTGTGGGGTACGTGGCGATTGCGGAGGCAATTGATTTTGCAATTGCATGTGATGTTGTTGCTGTTGTGGTTGCTGCTGCTGTTGTGGTTGTTGCTGCTGATGCTGTTGTGACTGCTGATGTTGTGGTGATTGATGTGGTGATTGTTGCTGTTGTATAATCTGAATTTGATGCTGTGGGCTTTTAAGGTTACGTTGTTGTTGTTGCTGCTGCTGTTGTTGTGGCATATTCTTGATTTGCTGCTGTTGTGGCATATTCTTCAGTTGTTGCAATTGAACAGATTGTTGTTGACCAACTCCTGTCATTGCTGCTACATTCGGTATTATTTTTTGTTGCAAAATAATAGGTTGTTGAGGTTGTGAACTTTGTCCGGAAATAAGTTGCTGTTGCTGGTTAATATTCCTTGGACGCACAAACACTATTTGTTGTTGTTGCTGTTGTGAGTGCAATAAAGTGCTGCTCTCCATAGTAGTTACTGTGCTAACTAAATTAGTGGAGTCTTGATTAGAAACGGTAGTAGCTGTGGTAACTGATTTTTGTATAGACGTCGGTACTGAGGCTTGTAGCTGAGACTTTATGTTTGCAATACTTTGTGCCGCATTAGCGTCCACTTTTACAACATCCGCAACATTTGTATTAGGTTTTTCATTAGCATCATCGAAACCAAGTATATTTGATAATGTTTGCTCTATTGTCGGAACTGGTATTGGCACTGATGGTGGTGGGGGTGGTGGCGGCGGTGCAATGTTGGTAACAATCTTGGTAGCCTTAATTTTATCAATTGGTTTTAACAGTCGAGGATTATAATTTTCGTATGGCAGCAATATATTTTGTTTCAAACTATCAATAACCCAATCCGGGCTTACAATATTAACCGAATTTTTCGGTAATGAAATGGCTTTCGAGTAAACATTTCCCGCAGTGGAACCGCAGAGTAAATGTGTATTACTTGGTCCAAAGGTGGGTGTGACTTGTGCTCCATTATAAGACAATATGGCATATAAACGTTTGCGATCCGAATTCGAAACATTTGCAATGGCAAACCGCATCCCCTTCAAGAGACGATGTTGGCTAGGATCAAAGGCTTTGGTCGATGCTAGACGACCCAATTTGACGCTGTGAATAATCCATTGTTCAGTTACTGGGATGACACTATACAAATCTAAGTTCATAACAAGTTCTTCTTCGGTATGGTTGGGTGCACACACCATATGTGTGACCATATCAGACAGATATAGTTTAGATTGTGCGCCACCATTTTTTAAAAGTTTTTCAACCTGAAAATAAATTAAAATAATTTATTATTGAAGAACATTCAATCTTTAGCCGTTATGAATGCATTCATCAGCCTTGATATCTGCAAAATATTTTATTACTTATGATACACCCTGTGGCGCGTTGGCGCTCCAAAATAATAAAAACAGAAAAAGCGACCGCCACCGCTTTTTCATATTGCTAATTTTTCTACTTTTTGTAATTCACACAATTTTCAAGCCACTTACCGCTTCATCTAAATTTCCTACAACAAAATATCGCACGTTTGCGAATAAATTGTCACTTATTTTTAAGTTTTCCATTTTTCATCACTGGGCACAATTTTTCCTTTGTTGGTTGTGGTCCTTTTTCTTTTACACAACTTTTTTCCGGGCCACTTTCTTCACTTTCTCATCGACCACTTCTGCTCGTTTTAGTTCACTATAACTTTGGGTAACTACAAATATATTGTATATATGATATTAATAAATTTTAACACAAAATCTATGAATAATTCATATTTTTTAAAAGAAATATCCAATAAGAAAAAGAACGCTGCTCAAAGATGAGTGCAAAAAGAAAACTTTTATAGCGTTGCCACCCAGTTCAAATTAGAGTTTACCTAATCCTTTCAGAAATAATATAACACCACGTTGCACAAAAAAAAATAACATACCATAGGCTACTTTTAAACAATGAAACTTGTTTCTGGAAACTGTCAAAAGTGATGGCAAGAGGTTCGAATACCCCTCTTTTCCACACATTTTGATATAGTTCTAATTTTCTATATATATTTTTTAATTAACCCAGTAATGCAGCTGAACCGTTCCTGAGCTAGGTTCAAACAAAAGTTTTTCTCAAATTACTGTTTTCATCTATCTAATTTGGTAACCGCTCGTCCTTAAAGGGTTAAAGAATAAAAAGATCTATATAGTATATAGGTATACGAAAACGTATACACATACGCCAAATCAATTCTCAGGCGACGAGTTAATAAACAAATTGTCGAAACATTGGTACTGTTTTTTACTGATTTGTACCTACATTACAAATTTAGTCTGCCTTCTTAATCGAATATCTTGCAGAATTGTGGTTTGAGATGAATTATGTCACGTGGAGATGAATTATTATTATTTAAGATGAAACGTGAAGTTTTAAATATAGTTAAATATAATAAATAAATATAAAATTGGTATATAGGGTAAGTAAGATCTTTAATTCCGAAGTTATGTTAATTTCTTAACGTTATTAACGGGTGTCCGGAACTCTGAAAAGTGTCATACTTAGAATATTCTGAGCAATAATTATTGAAGTACAAGGACAAGATATGAGATAAGAAAAGGGATTATCTAATAAATTTGACTTCTGTTGTCCTCCGGTAAGGTACTTCATTATTAGACATGGAAGATTCAACGTTAATGAATGCTGCGAAATCTGAATCCAAGTTGGTGAAGTCACCAAAATGATTTAAATAAATTGAAATAAACCTGTTTTTAAGAAGTATGTTTGTCGGTTTTGAATTAAAAATCGTTTAGAGCTTAGAACAAAGCAGATATTATAGTGGTCATACACTTCACAACTTGTCGATCGACTTGGTTGAATCGCATAAAAAATTGCATAGTGTAAGGGCTTATCGAACGACTTTGCGTTTACCTTCTTTGCCACTTTCTTTCATCTGTTGCGTGCGGCTGTGTCGATCGATGAATCGAACGACAAGTTGTATAGTGTACATATAGTGGGTTTTAGAACTACTTGAACTGCAAACAGGTAATATTATGTTTTTCCAATTTATTTTTTTTGGGAATTTACAAGGACAACTAGCCAATGTGATAGAACGAAAAGTTGGTAGCATTATATTCATGCAAAAAGGCTGCCCCTATTTTAAAATTACAATCCAAAAAGTTTAATGATAAATATTTAAATTATAATGTGCATATATACCGTGAAGGGTTATATATAAAGAACATTATTTATTAGAAATGGTTATAAATTTTAGAGAAATTTAAAATTGGCCCATAGTTATAAACCCATGAAAACACATTTTATCGATTTAGAGGGTGTTTAAAACAAACAATATTTTAAGTCTATTTTAATCGACTTAAAATATGGTTTAACTCTTAAAACACGTTTAAAATTAAAAGCATGACAAGTGGTTTTAAAAATTTTAAAGTAGCTTTCAATTGGCATTTTGATTGTTATGAAAACAAGTTGAAAAAAAGTAAATATTGTATTTGCACAATATTTTCAATAGCAACAGCCGCTTTTCGCTTATATTGTTTTCGATGATGATCCTGATGTTTGTTGATTCATTCGCGGAAGCAGACTTTTACTGCCACCGACCAGTTGCCTTTTCTTGAATTATCTAATTCTTATGCACAGAAAATTATTTTTATAATACACATATCGTCGCCTGAGAATTGATTTGGCGTATGTGTATAAGTATTGATATCCCTATACACCAAATCAATTCTCAGGCGACGATATGTATATTTTACAAACATCAAATGTATTTTTTACTTATTTTCTGGTGCTCCATACTCAATCATACAAAAACACCTAAATTTGCAATTTTATTATTGCCAGCTGTTTTATGCTGCTTTACACAGGGAGACTCTTTTAATAAATTTTTCTTATAGTTAAATCAAATATTTCATGGGATCACTCTGTATAACTCTATTTTAGTTAAAACCTAGTTTTAAACGACTATAATTGACGAAAAAATTTAGTATACTTTTAATTTTAAGTTTGGTTTTAACTAAAACATACTTTATTCCACGACTATAACTACGCGCCACTTTATTTTACGACCACAACTACGGGCCTATATATTTAATTAATTGCTACTTTTTTAAATTTTTATGTAAATAAATGAGGAGAATATGCAACTCTAGCATAGACACGTCATAACCGCACGGACGTCATTATTGACATTTAGCGTACCGTTTCGATTTATGGTTTGTCAAAAAAGTGAAAATACGGAGGATTTCCACAAAATTTTCTAATAAATACTAATAATAATTGGAAATATTAACAAACACATCAATTGCCAACTGCATTAGTTCACATTTATTGAAAACAAAGTGCATTTAAGCAGGGGACTAGCGCAGAAATTGCAAAACAACTATGGGTAAGTTTCCTCTGCCGGCGCAATGAGTCAACATGAAATTCATGAATGACACGCAGGACGAGGTGCCAATCCCGCAAGACTTTAGTTAAATTGATCTCTTATTAGGTCAACATAATGAACCATATGTCTTAATACCAAAGCAGTTAATACGACATTCAATAACGAACATCTTTTTTCAGGTGGTGTTTTAAGTTATTTTCGTGGTCTGCTGGGATCACGAGAAATGCGTATTTTAATCTTGGGCTTAGATGGAGCAGGCAAAACTACGATTCTCTATCGGCTTCAGGTTGGCGAGGTTGTTACCACAATACCCACCATCGGTTTCAATGTAGAGCAGGTTACATATAAGAATTTAAAGTTTCAAGTATGGGACTTGGGTGGACAGACGAGTATAAGGTAAGCGATATATATAAATTTTTAAATACAAGGTTCATTAAATATTTTCTTTAAATTTGGTTCAAACATATTTTTTTCAGACCATATTGGCGATGTTATTACAGCAATACAGATGCTATAATCTATGTTGTCGATTCGGCAGATAGAGACCGAATAGGTATTTCCAAAGATGAGCTGCTATATATGCTAAGGGTATGCATAAATTAACAAACTTCGTTTTAGTGTAGTCTCTCTTAATTACAAATATATATTTATACTTTTCTTTTAGGAAGAAGAACTTGCCGGCGCCATACTCGTTGTGTTAGCCAATAAACAAGATATGGAAGGATGCATGACAGTAGCCGAAGTGCATCATGCTTTGGGTTTGGAGAATTTAAAGAATCGTACTTTTCAAATATTCAAAACATCAGCGACCAAAGGTGAAGGTTTAGACCAAGCCATGGATTGGCTTTCTAATACATTGCAAAGTCGTAAATAGTCCAACTTATTTACTATAACCCTTTAAATTAAAAAATCACAGTCGATTTCTTTTTTTTTATTAATTAATTTTCAATTTATATATTAAGTAATTATATGCAATTTATATAATAAAACAAGATAATGATGGAAACAATGTAATTTATAATGAAATGTACTATCAATTCTGGGTGTATTCCAATTTGTTTCTGTTTTTTTTTTTTTTCTCTTTGTAAAAATTCCAACTTTTATTATACTATTGGAAGCTAAAAAAAAATCAAGTTCACTACATGTATGATTGTTTAATAGTTCAGAATGCAGCAGCGCAATCTTTGTAATAACATTAGATCTAGAAATAAAATATAAAATTGTAGAAAGTTAATATTTTTATTTAAAAAAACAAAATGCTTATAAAAAAAAAAACAAATAAACCACAATCTTCATTTGTAAGAATTAGAAATTGTACATGCGTTCGAACTTAAAAAATAAAAAAAAAGTATAATTTTAAAATAAAGTACTTCCATGCTTCACACATATAGTTTACTACCACTCGGGTAATCCAAAACGTTGCACACGCTTCTCTTGTGTATCCAACTCCATGCGTATTTTCTCACGCATATAGAAAATTGGGCAATCGCGATTTGAACATAGGACTTCTTCATGCAGCGAGCCCTGACAACGCTGGCATTCGGTCCATAATCGAGAAAATGTTTCTTCCAGCGAACGTTTTGCTATCACTTCTTTTTGATACATTTCACTCATTTTAGGCTCACAATGTGGGCAAAGTGGTTTATTTTCATAATCTTTAGGCATAAGTGCTTTGCAGCTCAAGCAAGATGCTTTCTTCGTCATAAAACTAGCGAGTCCGCCAACCTTCGATGTAACAAGAGTACGTGTACGTGTGTGTTCACCCTCTAAAAAAGGAAGAAACAAATATCATAAAATGAAAACGATAAAATTGGCAATCAATCTCTAAGAAATGTATATTGCAATCGATTTGCATACTTTGCACTACTTTCATATCCAGAACAAGCATGCATTGAAAAATAAATAGTTTTAATATCCTCAGAGCAATCATTTTACAATGTATGCAATCATTAGCGCTATTCCCAAAAACCCCGTGGGTCTTAGAATTTTCAACTGTTTATATAATGTTCGCGCAAGGAAAAAACAATAACAACTTACTCAGCAATATCGATTCAGCTTTATCTCCTAAAATAGGTTCAAATATACGCAGTAGTGGTTTGGAAAGTTGTTGTTCTAGATAATAATTCGCATCGATTGGCACACAATTTTCAAGCACAAACAATGGATCTTCTGCTTTTTGATAGGCGGGCGTATTTTTAGCTGCAGCACAAATAACATACGGCACACGATCACCCAGCTTAGGCGCAGTACCAGGATCACGTTTCTTCATTTTAGCAGCAAGCTCGACGTGTGCTTGCTTTGCAGCGTAGTCGGTTTTGGCCAACTCTTTGGTAATGACCAACTGCGAGATATCAATACGATTGCATAATAAATCGGAAATAACTTGCTTGGCATAGTCGACAGCACCGTCAGGATTACGTTCGATGAGTAACTTCTGTAGGCAAGTATTCATAAGATTTGCAACTAGTGGAGAGTTATCACGACGTACTGTTTCAATACCTTTAAGGAAAATACGCGTAAGACTAAGTGATATTTTAATTAATTTATGCTCGCTTACCTTTGCAATCCATTTTATCATAAGTTTCTGGACGCGTAAAATACAAGCCGGCGTAACGTTTTTTATTTATGAGCAAGTATGGAAAGTAAACTTTTTCAAATTCCAACTTAATAGGACGTACGAATTTCGCACTGACTAGTTCTGCTGCTTCGCGACCTAATTCCATGCTGCGCTCTAGCGATTTGACGCCGAAATTAACCATTACAGAATCGGTGTCACCATAGATGACCACTGCATCATTCTCATAACCATTGGCACGCGTGTAATGGCTTTCAACTTCGTTTTTCGTCATTTCAATCATGGATCGTCCATAAGCAGTTACACTGCCCGATATTTCTAAACAAGGCAGTTTGCCCACTTGAGCACCAGTGAAACCATATACTGAATTGGCCGATATTTTCAAGGCCAATTGACGACCATCGAGTACTTTACATTTAAAGGGATCTGTTTCAACCTAAAAAGTCAAGGAAATGTTTAAATGCCTAATACTTAAGTGATCGAGTAAGGAAATAAAACTAATATTCTACCTTCAAATCATTTTTGGCACGTTTACGCGCTGCCAACAGCGATTCCAAAATTTCTGGCAACAAACCACGTCTCAATTCCGCCTTTACAAAAGTATTGTTGGCTGGTGTGCGCTCTACTTGCTCATCTGTTAAACCTAATTTCTCCTTCATACCTGGTTGTAGGAGTGTAGTGTAACATAAATTATGCGCCATCATAATACTCGGATATAGTGAGGCAAAATCTAATGTCGAAATCGGATCTGCATAGTAGCCACGCTTCGGTTCAATGACCGTTGCACCCTCATACTGATCGTCAGAGCCTTGTGATGAATACGAAGGTATTATGAAACCTTTGGTTTTCGCTTTTCGCAGCAGCTGACTCATGACTTTAATTTGCTGACCACGTGTAAGTAGAGATTCGAGCGGCACACCTGTTACTCTTGCCATTTCCATATAGTTCACAATCGACATAAGCTTCTCCAGTAAACGAATCGGCAAGTATGCATCTTTCAGGCAGTACATTGCTAAACGGCGACGCGTCTGCTCATCCCCATTTTGTAAATCGGTAATAATACTGTGGTGTACATCTTCCTTTTGTTCTTGCAGGAAATGATAACTGACCGCATTAAGCGTATATGAACGCAGCTTGTAATCGCGTAGTAGCACGAACAGCAAGTCGAAGGGAACACGACCCTCAAAGTTTACATATTTATTTTCACGACGACCCATTTGTTTGGATTGCAGTACTTGCTCCTTGATGACGGAACGTATATTCTTGATACGTCCAAGATATTCAAAATTTCTGACTTTCAAGTGGGCGGCTCGATTTAGCAGGTAAGGAAAATCAAAATTGTTTATATTGTAGCCAGTCAGAATATCAGGGTCGACTTCACGTACGAAATTAGACCAGGCTTCCAGTAGTTCCTAAAAGAGGGAATTGCTTACATTTATTTTCGTTGAGTAAACGAATTATTCACTTACTGTTTCTTTATCAAAGCATAGCACCTGCGATCCTACGATGGGTGCACATTTTTTCAAAGTAAAAACATTTCTAATGAATGGCTCTGGATCTCCCTGACGTATTACCATATTTGCAATCTGAATAACTGGATCCATTTTTGCCTCCGGAAAAATACCTTTGCGCCCAGCGCATTCAATATCAAATGATAGTATACGAAATCGTGCCACCTTCGACCACTCGCCTTCTGGTTCGTGTGAAATGAATTTATCATACGCCACGTCAACTTCAATTTGGCAACGTGATTCTGGTAGGGGTTTCGAGTTTTTGCCACGCAAGCGCCATGTGCCTGCAGGTAATTCAATCCAATTGCAGCCCACGACCGCCGTCTCCACCATGAAGCGTACATCAAAATCAATATTATTCTCATAAGCACGACAATCTTGAAAATCGAATGATGAACAAACAATTTCCTTTTGCAGCAAGCGAGCAGCGGCCGCAACTAATCTTGGCATTGACATAGTAATCTTGATATAACGTTGTTTGTCATTACCTTGATATCCGTATATATTTAAACGCTCTACTAGCTGCACTTCGAGCACCGTTTCCTGTATATTATCCTTATTGCCACGCATATCAGCAAGCACTTTCTTATCCAACGCCTGACGCAACTCATGGCAGTTCCGTTGCTCAAAGTTACGCGGTGCTGCAATGTAGAAGTATGGGCAAAATCCATGCACATGGCAACATACTGAATTTCCTTCCATTGTTATGCCGAACATGCGTATTACAGGCACTGGTCCAATACGAGAACCAGGCATGCCTGGTAAAGGTGATCCTACGTAATTCTCTACATCAATTTGTTGAAAAATTATTGTATCCGTTATAGGATCCAATTCAGGTGGATCGACGCGTGACCATTTCACTGAAGTTTGTTGATTTTCTGGACCTTCTCCTAGCAACTGTGATTGATCGAAATCATCCCCTCCTGCCATTTCTAATGCGGCCAATTCTGCTTCAAACCCACTGCCAATTTCATCATCATCATCAAAATTTCTGCACATAATAAATAATAGAGGCTTAACTAAAAAGAACTGATATTGAACCAACTTAATTTTACGAGAACACTTACCGTGGTTTCTTTGCATTGCTACCAGCTGCTCCTCCACTTCCATTTGGGGTTGTACCATTTCCAGCAAACTTTCTTTTTGGCACAAAACTCATAGTCACGCTACTAAAAATTTATTTAGAGTACCTCTTTCCTTTGTTTGAATTTGTCCAATGGATGGCTTTACTTATTTCGCGCGATTTTCTGTTTGTTAGAGCTGCCAACGTTATACTAACTTGAGCTCAATCAAATAATTATTTGAAAATATATTTTATAGACATAAATTAATGTTTTAATTCTTACGTACTTTGAATGTTTATAAACTAAATCTTGACATGATAATATTATTATTTTACTTCAGATATTTTCGCAGTGGCTTAAACAACTGGCCACACTGGATTCACAAATTTGCGCGGTATTCTTGTTCCGTCATTTTTATCATCAATTCACAATAGATTTATGTTATCGTATTTTTTGCACATTTTATCAGGTTTACAAATTTAAAAAGAGTTCTTAATCTTCCAATTTTAAAAATATATTGTTACTTTCTGTCCAAAACTGCTAAGAAGTGGAAAAACCTTGAACAACTAGGTGAGGGTAGCCAGATGTACAGATTTGATCAGGACATGTCGTGATTATTTTTTTTTAAATTCTAAAATTTTGAAATTTGGAAATCAATACGAAAATGTACTGATTTTTTTATTTCGTACTGATTTTGTATTGATTTTTTCAAATTAATAAATTAAGAACTTTTGTGCTTAACCTTAGTGGTCTTAAAATCGTTTTTCCCGACAGTCTCACCCTGTTTGTCTCTTTTACTGTTTGTTCACAAAATAAAATACATATGCGTTACTGCTATCGAGAGGAGAAAAGCAATATTTGCTTGAAGAAAATTTGGTTAACGTAAGTTTTTAAATATGTGAAAAGAATTTGTTATTAATTGAATTTGATTAGCGCCTGGTTATATTGGTGCTCGGTGTTCGACGAACACAAAACATTTTCTATCGTGCTCGGTCAAGGTGGTTACATTCAGCTCGTTGCTGAGTTCTTTTTGTCAAAATATATTCGTTTGTTTAATACTATTTTATATGTAATGATACTGTTTTGTAAAACAAATCATTGCCACCCTAAATATTTGGCGTGCTAGGTGTACAATATACCGAGCATATTGTGTTCGGTGTGAGAGTGAGTAAAGGCACTCTCTTTGTGTTCGGTGCAACAACAATTTCATGGTGTTCGCCGAGCAAACTTGCAATATAACCACAGCCTTACTGTTCTCAGCTCTCACAATCCTCTAAGTATGGAAACTGATACGTAAACTAGCCATACAATGTTGTATTTTTTCTCAACCATTCTCGTTTCATTCACAATTGCATACACACACAGTGCTGCCAGATTTCGGGCAAGCCCATTCCCGTTTTATCCATGCAACCATGATGACTTCGTTTCCCCGTTTTTTCCTTTTGCTTTATATGTTTGTATATAAAAGGAAACAAAAATCAATTTAAGTGTTTTATTTCTTATAGGCAATCATTAACTTTCTTAATAAAATCATGAGTAAAAACAGAAAATTTTTCTTACATTTACAGTTTGTAAATTTTACAAACACACCTTTTGAATTGCTAAGCTTACATAGCTTACTGAGCACATAACTTACAATAACATCGACTCGATAAATGTTGGCGGGCGGTAATCTTAGTACAACCATGTCTTAAATTTTGGCAACTTTTCCACTTCTTAATGCTTCGTGCTTAAAATTTGTATCGCTTTTTGAACAACGGCTACCCGAATCGGACTCTGTAGATTGTAATTTTGAAATTACTATATAACTCATTATTACTCAGTTGTATTTACCCATTTTTTTGTAACAGGTGATAGCAGCATCAACTCGGCAATGTTTTGGCAACACGCAATAACAAAGTTGCGTGTTGTTATTGTATTGTTGTACTTGTTGTAATGCTGCTATAAAAGTTAGAACTGCCAAAATCTTTAAAATTTGTTTGTTCCTCTAGGCCTTCATAGCAACAGAGCATATGTTGTTTTTTTAGATTATAATCATGCTTGTAATAAATAAAATTTGTATGTATGTATGTATGTATTTAAATCATAGAAGTTTTGAAAGGAAACTAACATTCATTTTTGTTGAGAAATGAAGTTTTCCGCACAATAACGCTGTTGACATAATTTTCCCGTTGTTAAGATTGTTTTTCCGTTTTCCCTTTTGGGTTGAAAATTACCTGAAAACGGGAAAATTCCCTCTTCTGGTAACACTGCACACACATGCAGGTGATAATGTCACCCACTGTGAAATGTCACAAAAATTGTCAAGAAAAATTTATAGTGCACAGAGGGATTTTGCATTGCGTGATAAGTTTATAAAAACTTGATAACAAATTATAAAAAAATACTTGAGGTACTCGATGTGAAATATAAGAATTATCAAAAATTTAATGGCGAAGAAATAAAGTGCAATTACAGTGTTTATAAATTATAAGGGAGTGAAAGGGGGAAAGGGTATCTCGTAGAGAAAAGTGTAAAGGATAGTCGCTAACAAAAGAAAATTACAAGGGTGAGTCAGTATTTCTGTAGCGTTTGTGATCAAATCTGAATTGTTGTTATAGCTTACACACAAATCTAGTAAAACATGTACCAAAGCGCCTGCAATGCAGCCACCACTGGTGCCTGTGTGCCAGGCACACAAACTGATCGGGAAACTGAGCGACAGGCAGCACTAATGTCAAAACAACCACCCACCGCACCCGTTGAGCCTGACTACAGCGGATTTGATATTGTAAAGGCTACACAGTATGGTGCCATTGGGAGAGTACGTGAACTCGTGGAGGCCGGTTGGGATGTCAATCAACCGGATAGTGAAACAGTAACGCTGTTGCATTGGGCATCAATAAATAATCGACGCGATATCATACGATATTTTCTCGAAAAAGGTGCTGTAGTCGATGCTGTGGGTGGTGAACTTAGTGCTACGCCATTGCATTGGGCCACACGTCAAGGTCATTTGGGTGCTGTAGTGTTGCTAATGGCCGCAGGAGCGGATCCGCGTGTACGTGATGCCGAAGGCTGTTCGTGCATACAAATTGCTGCACAATTTGCACATACAGCGCTGGTCGCTTATTTCATTGCAAAAGGCGTAGATCCAGACCTACAAGATCGTGGTGGCATGACAGCGTTGATGTGGTCAGCGTGGAAGGTATACACATATATACACAATAATACTTTATTACTTATATAAAAAAAAAATAATTTCAGGTTTGTGCACTCGATCCAGTGCGTCTGCTGCTTACGTTAGGCGCAAATCCCGCTATGGTAGACTATACACACGGAAATACCGCTTTGCATTGGGCAATATTAGCGCGCAATGCTACTGCAATCTCGACATTGGTGCTCAAAACAAAGGCCTCCCTGGATGTTCCTAATTTGCGTGGTGAAACACCACTCTCTATGTTGGAAGCACAGGCAGGTGCCATTTGGATTGGTGCCAAAGTAATGGATCGGGTGCGTGATGCTTCACTCTCATCGCAGCAAAAGAGTTCGTTTATAGTGCGCTTGCGGCATGACAAACGTTTGCGTTGGTGGTCAATGATTGCCTGTCCTTTCACTGCGTTCTACTTGGCCGGCATCGTTTTTACGCTCAACACATTGTACATTATAAAATTCTTCCTGCTTGGCTGCCTCTATGCGATCTTCCATTCATTGGGAAAGGCGCTTTTCGATGAACACTTGATGGCACTGCTGCCATTAAGCGTATATATGGCATCAAAGTTATGGTTCTATGTAACGTGGTTAATGTATATTGTAGATGCGGTGTCCGTAGGCACTACTGTGTGCTTCCTTATATGTTCCCTGGGCTTATGGGTGTGTTTTTTGAAATCGTGGAAAGGTGATCCAGGCATAATAAAACCAACACAAGAGCAGCGATTCAAAGTACAAGCAAATATAAATATAAATCATTAAAAAATCTAATTAAAACACATATGCTTTTTCAGACTATAGTCGAGTTGTCAGAACGTGGTGGCATTGGATTTGAGCCTTCTTCATTTTGCTCTGGGTGTCTGGTTCGACGACCGATACGCTCAAAACATTGTAGCGTATGTGATCGTTGTGTAGCGCGTTTTGATCATCACTGCCCATGGGTTGGAAATTGTATAGGACTCAAGAATCATGCTTATTTTATGGGATTTCTATGGATGCTGTTGATTATGTGTGCCTGGATGATTTTCGGTGGTACCAAATACTATATGAATCAGTGCAATGTACAGTTCGACGGTAAGTGTAAATTCTTTCATTTTTTTTTTGTTTTTGTTTTTTGTTTAGCAAACTATTTCATTTCCATTCTTCATAGATCTTTTGGAAACGTTACGTGCCATTGGTAATTGTAATGCTTGGGTCGGCTGGGTGATGGCAAATGCTGTACTCCACATGTCTTGGGTAATTTTGCTAACCGTTTGTCAAACGTATCAAATGATATGCCTTGGTATGACCACCAATGAACGTATGAATCGTGGGCGTTATCGCCATTTTCAAGCAAAAGGTGGACATAGCCCATTTACACGTGGCCCTTTCTTTAACCTCATTGATTTTCTCGAGTGCAGCTGGTTTGGTTTAGTGCAACCAAAACGTGTTGATTGGATGAATTACTATGATTTCGATGTACAAATGAACAAAACAATCGAACACGAACCGTTGCTGCGGAGTGGCGATGTTGGCGGCGACGCAGCAAATTATCAGTATGTGTAGGATAAGTCGAATCGGGATGCGATGACGCGTAAATCACCAATAGCAAATGTTTAAGAAGTGAAGATTTTTGCACAGATATACAAACAGGCATTAAAGGCATGGAAAGACAAATTCCTACATAAAGTTATAGAAAAATAGAATGAAAATCGCGTTATTTTTTGATTTTTATTTATTTTTAATGGGCTGTATTTTTGCTTATTTAATTTAGTACGGATGGCATATTGCCTTGTATTAGGAGACAACATAAAATGCTACTTACCTTATTTCTTTTACATTATTATTATTTTTTTATTTACATGTGTATTATAGATGTATCTTAACCTTAGAGATATTTTTTTTTCCAAATGTAGGTTTAAGGAATACAAATGCATTTTGTATAATAATTCAAAAGTGGAAAGTCTAATGAATTAAAATAAAGTAATAGGAGATTATAAGAGCAATGTAAACGACAAAAGTATTTATATTTCGTTCCAACAAAGAGTTGATAAATCTTAACAAGCGGAGTGAAAGAGAAAAAGTATATACACGGTATATACTATGATTTTTTCTCAATTGTGAAATCCTCTCAATATGTACAGAAGAATTATCAATTTGTGTGAAATGAACTATACGTGCATAGGTCTGCCACAGTTTTGAAAATTTTTCGAGAAGAAGTAGTTCATCAATGCATTTTTGATATCTGTGGCAACAAATTTGAGTAGCTTAAGCCTACATAAGTGTTAATTGAGTTTTAATGGTTTAAATATTCACTTTTTCAAAAAGCTTAATTCTATTCATTCTTTTTCTAAAATTACTTTATTCAATAACTTAAGTTTTTTTTAACAAATGGACTTAAGTAAAGTTGCTGTTATATTTAAAAATAATTTTTGAAGAAAATCTTAAGTACATAACGATCAAATAGGCTTCCTTATCATATATTTTTAAAATTTGCATTTTTTTGCTTTAAACAATGTATTAACTTCCTCTTGCTTTAAACAATGTATTAACTTCCTCTGAGATTACAAACTTTGGATTAAAACGAAACAGAAATTATTTCACACAAAATCGGCAATATCCAAAACATCGATATTCGATTTAATGCCATTCTTATTTCTTGCCACAGATATTATTAAGCTTTCTAAATAATTAAAAATGTGATGATTGCTAGAATGAAAATGTTTTCTTTGTGATAATTTAATCTTTTAGACTTTTCACATATATGTATAGATGCTGCATGTTAAAAGTTTCCCAATGTACGTGTGTTTGTAAATTTGTTTATTTTCCCACATTTATTTAATATTTTCCTTATTTATTGATTGATTTCTATTAGTGCATATAACTTAACCATGTATTTAAATTTCACGCTTACACAATGACACACACATCAATATATACGAACAAAAAAAATACACAAACACACACACAAAACAGGGTAACAAAACAATTTGAAGCAAAATAAACAGAAAATAGAAAATAAAAAGCAAACAAAAAAAAAACTGAAAACGTCATCGCAAACCGATTCCGAGGATGAGAAAAGAGAGAACAAATTTTTTTTTTTAAATTTAACAAAAAATTAAAACGATAAATTTTTTTTTTTATATGCGTAAATAATTTTTAAGTAAAAACCAAAAATTAAACGAAACGAAATAAAAATTTCCTCCTTTTAATTCTCTTGATGTCATAGCAATAATGTTACTATTTACAATAATATAAATGAAAAAATCCACAAAAACGCTAAGTAAAAGCAATTTAACAAACAAACAAATAAATAAAAGACATTTTACAACAAAATATTAGATTATTAACACAAAAATACACACCTAAAAACTTTATTGTATTGTATATGTGTTGGTGACGAATAGTATATTTGTTGGTATAACGAGTTTTGAAGATGGTCGGCCCCTGTGCACATAGAAAATGTTTAGTATTGACCTTATCTGTACCTACACGATTATTGTTGCAAGAAGTGTGAAATGATAAGATAATTGGACAATAAATTAAGAAACATTATCTTCAGAATCTACGACTAAATTTTGTTGAATATATTTTAAGGTATGCCGTATATGTCGTTTGTGTAAATTAATAATGAATAGCATTGAATTAAAATCACTTTATAAATTTCTAAAAAACTCAGGTCTCAAGTTTTGAATTAAAATGTAGCTTCAAGAGCTCATAATTAAAGAAGGAAGGAAATATAAAATGAAAAAAAAAAAATATTAAATATTAATCGTTCCATTTTATATATTAGTGTAGATTTAATCGATAATTAATAAGATTGCATGAGTCGAAATGATTTTGAAGATTTTTGGTTTAGCAGATATTATTGCAAAATTTATCATGCGTGTTGATAAGGAATAACATTTTTATATAGTGTCCCATTATTTAGCCAGACAGAAAAGAAAATTTCCCATGTGAGTGCAATTTTGTTTTGCAGTATAGCTTCAAAAGAATATCATAGTACGACAAAAATTTTGATGGATGCGATTATTTATTTTGCAATAAAAATATTGCTGGTAATTTATGGGTTAGAAAAGTTTAGCGACTAAAAATAAAATATGTTTTAATATAAAACCTTAAATTTTTTTTCAGCCCTATCAATATCTCCTGATATGAGAGCTGTTATTTTCAAGAATGTTACTAGTTGTTATATGAAAGCCATAAGTATAAATCAACGGAATCTATTCAATTTATAGACCTACCTTAAAAACCTATAACCTAATGACAATTAAAATTAAGAACCAATATTGTTTTCTGACATCATAGTCAGCTCTTAGACGGTGAGATTTGCTTCATGCAACTTGAAAAAATTACGGAAGAGGGGAGAAAAGACAAACAGATAGACAAAAAAAAAGTTTTTAAAAGTAGATATTATTTAGGTACATATAGTAGTGGCTGGTCACAAGAGCGCAAGCATGAACGCCAATAAAATAGCATCACTTTACAAAAACAAAATAATTAAAATCTCATATTAGTCGATAAAATGAAAATACCTTAAGCCCATTTTTAGAAATTTTTGGCTAAGCAAGTATTACATTACTGGACTAAATAAATACGAAAAAATGATTTGCATATTGAAAATTTTTACAAATTTTAAAACTTAAGAATCTCAAAGCCATTCGCATGTCGTCGTTTCGGACTGATAGTTTTTGTCGGCCTTCACATTTTTTGTTGCATTTATAAAAAGTTTGTTTTGTAAAATTACAACAAAATCGCTTAAGTCCAGAAGCTTTTTCTTTAAGGGGACCTTCTGGTCTAGCGCCCTTGAATTTGACGAGTTTTTAGGATTTTTTTTTAATGAAATAATGAGCATTTGAACTTTGTAGATATATTTTATTACTTTAATAATATGCAAAAATAATAATAAAAAAAAATATATATAATTTTAAGTAAACTAAAATTGGTGTTACAGTTGCCCTCTTCAAAAAAACGGATCTTGCTGGTGGGACACGTTTTGGATTTTCCACTGATCAAAAACAAACAAAAAAGAAGAGGTTACAATTGGTATGAATGTAGTTATCGCAGGAACTAAAATGAAAAAAAATAAAAAATTTGGCAAAATGGCGCGTTGTTGACATTTACTTTACGAAAACAGACCGTTTTTTCACTACTTTTTGTATGTAGAAAGTAAGAAGTATTCAACGTAGGAAGTTTTTTTAGTTTCTGAGATAAGCACTGGTTTTCTAAATAAATAATATAGTGAAATTTGAGACGAATCGGTCGAGTAGTTTTTGTTTTTAGTGTCCCACCGTGCAGAAAAATATAGTTTCGAGATAAATGAGTTTAAACTTCAGTCGGCCCTTTTAAAAAGGCTGTAGAAGTCGAAATACTGGAAATATTGATATGATACGATGATGTTTTTACCGTATACTTTTAAAAGCCTATACTTTTGAAATATAAAAAAAATCAGTTTTTTGAAAAATCTAGACCAGAAGGTGGCATTAATGTCAAACTTTACTTTGTTATTTATTTTTCTTTACGTTTTTTAAATTTTTTAAATATTTTTTAAATATCAAATAACTAGTCTGCAAAAAAGTGGAAACCTCTTCTTCTCAAAAATTCTTTTATATGTCACTTCGGCATTTTTGATTTTTAGCGACTCATATTTGGTTGTATTTCTATTGTTATATTTTACAACCTAACATCTTTTTGATACTGAGTACATTAATTTTTATATATCGTCATTTCGGAGATAAAACTCATTAAGTAACATAATTGAAAAAGCAAATTAAATTTTAAAATTATTTAATTTAAAAAAAAAAAATCATATTAAAACTCCAAAGTTGATGACTTATTGCGGGTTGTATGCCATAGTTTTGAAAATTATGATTAAAAATTAGTTTTTCCTAATAAAAATTGTTTTAAAGTAAAAACATTGGTGTAGAAAACCAGTTTTTGCTAAATCTTTACTTAGAAAGTTTTACCTCTAAACTGACAATTAATAGAGTAGCTAATACATACAGTGCCGGTCATTTCATTTGCAATCAAAATCACTTGTACTTTAAATGACTTCTTAAGTTTACTAAAATAATTTGTATTAAAAATCTTTTTTATTTAAAACATAGTGTATTTATTGCCATTTATTATAAAAAACTAAAAGAAGAAAATTATGTTGTAAATAAGTTTGAATTGAAGAGGTCAAAACATCTGGAACTAAAAAAAGTTAATGGTAAAATTGGTGAAAAATCGAAAAAGTTTTCAAAACTTTGTCGCATATCTATTACACAGATCGACAAAATTTGACGAACGCTCTTACCCAGAAACCAGACTATACTTTTCCGAAGAATTTTGACGCGCTGAACTCGAATCTGGCCTCAAAATTGCTCTATCAGATATCCTAGATATCCTAACCTAAAAGTGCAAAAAATACCGTTTTTGCTCATTTTTAAGGTTATGTAGCATGGCCGATCTTATTTTCTTTCAAAAAATATTGATAGCATCTTAAAGTACTACTCTTCCTCTTTTTTTTTGAATTTTTTTGAATATAATAGCTTGCCTTTTTCGTAGGTGGAGGATTCAAAATGTATAAGTGTATCATATTGGCTCCCGTGGAACTCAGTTTTTCTGAGCACTTTCCTTTTAAACTAACCTAACCTATGGCTTGCTTTATCACCTTTTCTTTGTTTATTGCTATTTCGGGATTATGTCCTATCAAAAAAAATCGTAATTTTTTGAGTTTGTGTATAAAATTTATTTTTCTTGATTTGTATTAGCTATAGCAGATTTAAATGAGACTCAATTCAATAAAAGCAACAAATATATATTTGAGTTCTTCTATTAGTTGAACCAATAGCGAATCCAGAGATTTTCTAATATTTTCATCTTCTAACATTTTTCTTCATTCATGGTCAACGATCAAAATGTGTGGAAATTTCATTGGCAAGGAGTAAGACTATATAACATTCGACTCATTCTTGATGCTAGAACATCCATAACTTATTCAATGTTTTGTGAGATACAAATTGTTTTACTTGTCCTGTCAAGCTTGATTACAAATTTCATTTTGTACGAAAACTTCGAACCAGGCAGAAAAAGAAAACAAAAAAGAATTTGGATGTTATCAAAATCTAAAAATTACTTCTAAAATATTTTAATTTTTCAATGTAATTGTTTCGAAGCTCTGTCCAAATTTTGATTACTAATGAAAAAAATTGTATGAGGTTTTGATCAATCGAAGCTAGAGACATCTTCAATGGAGGCAGGGCTGAGACTGGAAAAATTTCTTTCTTTAATTTTTTACATCATAATTCATCCAGACTTACCATGAGACCCTAAATTCCTTGAAAAAATATCACTTTTGAATATGAAATTTTTTTTAAATAGCGAATTTTTGGAGTATGCTAAATCCAAAAACCAAAGTAGCTATTTCTTATGTGATTTTTAATGCTGAATCAGGATCTTGAGTTTTTTTTAACTACAAAAATAAAGATTTTTTTCCTTTCACAACCACCTATGGTGGAATGTGTTCCCAGTGTGATGTGAAGTGAACTTCAATATTTTGTATAAATATATAGTAGGTATAGTATTTAGCCTATTTAGCCAACTCTGTATTGATATTTATTAAAAATATATTTCCCTTCACTGATTCTAAAATTTCATTAATTTCATAAAAATTCCTCTGTGTATTTGGAAAAATATTAAGTAAAGAAAATTTCTGATTCAAAAATCACTATGGGGGAGGAAGCCCCTTTACCCCTTTGGGTTTAGCACAGGTTTTAACCAAAATGCGTTCATCCGATGTGGTTTGACAAACTTACGAAATAATAAAAAAATTTGAAAATCGTTGAGCCGTATGGCAAGCCGTTCATATGATCAAATTTGCTATCAAATTATAAAAATTTTTACTGAAAAACTCGATTTTAGTTTTTTCGCAATAAAAAACCAAAATTAACAAATCAACAGAATTCAAAATCTTTCGTACAGACCCAATATTTTTTTTTTTTAAATTATGGTCACCGCAAAGGCTTTCTTCAAAAAACAATGTTTTGTGTTAATCCCGTTGAAATTTGTCCGGTTTTAATGAAATTGTGAGGGATTTTTGAGACCATATATAAAATGAAATAAGAAATTGAATTCTAATTCCTTAAAGTAAGCAGCCTAATTATCAACGCTTTCTCATTATTTATATCACAAAGGCAGAGTTTTCATCTGCAAGAAAATTGCTGCAATTTCTTTAAGAAAGTTTTTTCAAGAGTAAATTACTATGAACGAAAAACCGCAAGTTTCTTTCTTTTTTGTTGTTTACATCAGCAATTTACTCCAAAAAATACTTTCTGAGAGCAACGGGCGACAATTTTCTTGCAAATGTAAACGTCGCGCCAAAGAGAGAAAAGTGTTGTCATATAAATTTATTAGACATGAAGTTGATATTTTCTACATAAATATTTCAAGTAGAGATCAATCTTGTAAATGAATATGAATGTTTTCTACATTTTCGAATTGTGTGTGGGGCTACCAAAGAAACAATGCAACTGAATAGCGTGTATTTAAAATGAAAGCAAAACTCGATTTCTAAACTAACTAAAGAATTAAGTGCTATTAAAAGTTTCTAAACATAAAATTTTTACATTTTCTATAAAATACTTTTCTAAAACAAATTTATCAAAACAAAAGCAGAAAAACAAATCAACACAAATTAATTTTGTAATATTAAAAATATGCTCTTAAAATGATACGCACATTTTTTAAGGGAATATTTTGAGAATAGCTTTGATTGCTGAGTGCATATGATGAAAATATGATGTTGTTGAGACGACAATTTTTAAGCATTTATAGCCTTAACTTCATTTGCCTAGATTTTGTCGTTATAATCGAAGTATCATAATTCATTAAAAAAAAAAAACAAACAAACAATTTGCAATTTAAATAAATATATTTATATTTAATTTTTAATGTATTTTAAAATTTTCGAAAATATTTTTCTCAAATTTAAAAAGAAAACAAAAAAAAATTCGATTTAAATTAAAAAAGAAACAAAAACAAAACGAATTGAAACGAAACAAATGCGAAGAGCAAAACACCAAAACACTTAAATAAATAATAAATATATTAATATTTAATTTAAAAAAAAAAAAAAAAAATGAAAATCATAAACTAATAATAAATATATATACATAATTAAATAATTAATTCTTAACTCTAAGTATATACAAAAAGAAAAGAAAGAAATTGCTTCAAAAATGTCGATACAATATTTTAAGATATACATACATACTTATAATTCAGATTAAAAATAATTACATACATACAAAAAAAAACCAACAAAACATTTGCACTGGAGTCTAGTCACATATTAAATAAATTGAACTCAAAAAGCAACAATAACAAAACGATCCCCACAAATTATTAGAACAAACTAAAAGAAATAATAATAATAATTACCTAATACATATTTAAAAATAACTAATAAAAAGTAAAGCAAAATTTCATATTATATCTACACACAAAAATATTTTAGATTTAAAAAGTTTTTTAATAAAATTTTATTGCAATATTGAACACATTTTACAAATATATCACATTCATGTTTTTACAATAAAACAAAAAAAAAAAAAAAAAAAAAAACACTGTTACTTAATTGCATTTAAAAATTTGTAGTTACATATGCAAAAAAAATATATAGAATCTTTCGATTTGTTTTTTTTTTTTTTTGTTGTAGGTAATAATTTTTAGAAGAATTTTTTTTTGTTACTTTTTTTTTACAAATAAAGCTATTTTTATTAATATGTATTATAAGTAAAAGTAAATAAAAAATATATGCAATATATTTTAAATAAAAGTTTTGTAAAATGTTGATGTATGTTCTGCATTTTATTACTAAATAATCAAATCAACTAAAGCAAAATACAAAAACAAACCATCATATTAAAAATTATTGTTACATTACAATATGAATTGCCGCAAACTGCTATTTATACATACATACATGCTATATACTACATACCTATGTACTCTATATATATATATGTATGTACTTTATATAATATATTTATAATGTATGTATCGCCGTATACTTGCGTCTATATGTAATAAAGTGTAAAGAAGAAAATAATGATACAATAACAAAATGGAAAAAAAAGATTATATTTAATTTATTATTATGTAATTAAGTCTATAAACAAAATTATATTAAACAATAAATGGAAAATTCTTTATTGAAATTAAAAAAAAAAAATAAATAAATACTTTTATTTTGAGCTGTGAATTTTGTTAAAGCCGTCGATGTCGATGCCAAGGTTGAACTCCGTCCTAATCGAGAAAGTCACGTTGTTTCCTTAAAATCATGAGTTTTGCCAAAATCAAGCTAATTTTCTTTATTTGAGAATTATTTATTACAAACCAACCATTCGAAAAATCTTGTAGTGTATAGAAGTATAGGTCAAGCTAACATGCCTTTGGCAGTCGAGGCTTGCGTGTCCTGCTTTTAAATCCTATGAGAAAAATTAATATTTTGCGAGACGAGGAAAAAAGAATCGCGTTTCAAATTTTCGTAGTGATTCCACGGCAATTTGTTGCCTAACCTAAACAATAGAGTAATGCTCTATTTTCACTTTGTCATATGCCCTGTCAAAAAGACAGAAAGAAATTTGACATAATGCGTAAAATTTCTCTCAAAATCACACAAATTCATATATTTGGTATAAAGTTGACGGAAAATCGCAGTGCACTTATGATGCACAGTGGTCGGATGGTAGAAAAAAAATCATTTATTGAATGGAAGAATTTTCAAATTTTTTTTTTTACAGAATGTTAGTCAAAATTTTTTTACAGTTATGGACTAAAATGCAATTCAGAAATTTGCTAAATTTCGTCAACATCCTGCCATTAGATTAACCGAAATTAAATCTTTTATTAATAAAAATTTAATTAAATTCAATTAATAGGCTTTGAATCAAGGCCGGCAGAACCCCCAAAACCCCCCTCCCCGAAATGTGGAATCTTTATTCTAATTTTTGAGATTAATTGCCAATGGATGGAAAAAAAGTCAAAATAAAATCTATTTAACGATATTTTTTACTTCCATGGGTTTTTTTTTCTAAAAAGTCAAATATAAAAAATAAATTTGAAATCTTAGTTACACTATGCGATCAAATCCGATTAGTTTTCTTCGACATGAGGTTTGACTACAGATTCAAAAAGAAAAGGTGATACTGAGAATTCCTGCATTCATAGTTTTTCTGGGTCAGTAACTGTTTTTGATTTAAGGTTTCGTCCTGAATCAGTTTGAAAAGTTTAAAAATTAATAATTTTTAATTGCTTGAATCCCATTTTTTTCCTAAAACGTGACGTGATGGGAAGTTTTTGTCCTCAGATTCGTGTTCAACGTGAAAAATTCTTTCGCAAAAACTACATCTTATTAGCAAAACCCATCTTAAAATTAATTTTTTAACGCATTATTGCTTAGAGCACTACGACTAGAAAGATCTCTTTCAATGCTGTGACTTCACGAATTTAGGGAATATAAGCCAACCTCATCCGGGTTCCTTATCATTGATAATGGACCAAATTCTCCATAATGATCATTTAAAAAAAATTAGCCTCTACTATTTTTGGTAATTTTTTTGAGGTTGGGTACATCATCAGTAGTGGGGAGTCAAAGAGTTAATGAAATTATGTCCCTCACGATAAAAAAAAAATGCACTAGAATGCACATTGAATAATATTTATTTGAAAAAATTTAATTTGATTATTCTGGGAATTTTTTGACACCTTTGGCCATTTTTTTGAGGTTAATATTAAAAAAAAATCGGAAAATTTTCCCTAAAATTTTAATTTTATAGGGTCCATCACATATATCATCGATTTAATTTATTGTATTGTATTTAAAAATCAGTTTGATACAAATTATTTATGAATATTTTCTTCGAATGAAAACCCACCCCGAAAAAAATTTCTGGCTATGGCCCTGCTTTGAATGAACAATAATGCCAGAAGAATTTCAAAAATGTAATAGAGCTAGCAGATGAGACGATCGTTTCGGAACACGCTACTGTTCCTCATCAGTGATCTTCGTGATAGTTCCCTTATTTCAAAATATTTTAATTTTTGGTGGGCGGAGTTAACGATTGTACAACGAGTTGTATCGTTTGTAGCGATGTTGTACAACTTCAATCGTTTTAGTTTCATTGTTTCATCAATTTTTATTGTTTTGATGAAAATGAGTGACAAAATGTCATTAATAGAAAATAATGAAACAACGTATAGAAGAGAATTAAAGAAAAAAAAAAAAAATGAAAGCAAAAGAAAAAGTAATGCTGGGGCGGATAAAATTTGTGTGTCCAGCTTATGGTATTTCGACCCTATAGAGATTCTCAATGATACTAGGTCACTAGGTTGTTTGCAATACGAAGAACAAAGGAATAATGAAATTGTACAACTCATTGTACAACGTGTTGGAAAGTGTGTATGAAAAAGCAGTTCAACTCATCGTCCAACGTGTTGTACAACAGGTTGTATCGTGTATAGCCTGCATTAAGTAAATGAGAATTACAAAGACAGTTATTTTCACCGAATGGTATTATTGAAAGGAACTACCACTGCCGTTCTATATACTTTTTGTCATTCTTCTTTTGTATAATTTTTTTTTTTTTGTTAGCTGCAATGAATGGAGCTCAGAAATGCGCTCCACGCCCCTTCAAGCCAAAAAGAACACCAAAGTGATATGTTACTAAACATGTATCACTTGAATTATTTTGCAGAACCAGATATATTTCCAAGAACGATTCGAGAAAGGTCCGAGCAAAAAAAAAAAAACAAAAAACAAAATATGTTTAAATCATTGTGTGCCTAAAACTATGCTGCCAATTTTATTTGCTTTCATGCAAATTAAAAAAAAATAAAAAAAAAACTGGGAATGTTTTTTGAAATTCGGAAAATTTTCCTACGAGGTTGGTGCAAAATCCCTTCAAGTAAACGCAAAATGCTGCTGCATGGCTAGCGGATTATGGAAAATGCCGCTTATCGCTTTATCTGAAGAGGAGCAGAAAAGCAGAAATAAAGATGGTAAGCATTATTGTTGGTACCACTGGCGTAAATGCAGCCGAATAGCTACAAATGAAGATGTTATGCACCTGATTATTTGAAATTTAAGGCCAGAACCACCGAAAAATAATCTTTAGTTGAGCGAAGAGATCATTCTCCTCGGCCCATAATACAAACAAGTTTCAAATAGCTTCAGTTGCATTTTTTATTTTATTAATACTGGAAAGTTTCCTTCTACAAAGTAACATTTTATTTTAAAATTTGGCATTCTTGTATTTTTCATTTACATAGAAAGTGCTATTGTATGGGAGGTGGGTGTGACCGTTGACCGATCACGCCTATTTTCATAACTCGACCTAAAAGTAGCTTATGCCAAAATTTATTGAGCTCAGATGATGGCTTATGCCAAAAATCGTTGTGTACAGATGATTACTTATAATTTTTCTGCATTTTGTATGAAGCTGGACCACTGTACGGAGGACCATCTCTATTTTCTGCTTTGAAATTGCGAAAAGTGTGTTTACTTTGTTTGTAAAGTATATCAAAAATTTTTTACTTAAGTGTCCTTGGTCCCGAGAAACCTTTTTATCCTCAACCCTTCTCAGACCTGCCTTTTGCCGAATATAAATTGCCGCGTTAACTCATTTCCGACTAGTGGTAGATAAATCTACCAGTGAGTTTCGAATTTTCTGTAGGTTAGCATGAGATGGATATAACTTAGCAATCCAGCAAATATGTTATTTTACACCTTTGTAAATATAAATTATTTTTGGTTAGGGTCAATTTTTGTTTTTACTTGTTTTTTTCTGCTGTCTAATTTTAACTCTTGGAAAGAATATTATAAAAACTCGAAAAAAATTATTCCTTTGATTTTCAACTAGTATTAAAATTATAAATTACAGCAAAAATAATTAACACATTATTTGCTGGGACCAGGTGAGCGCGAAAAACCGGGGTGGTCCTGGCCAAACCGAGAGATAAAATAATATTAAAATTATAAATTTTTTTACGTTTACAACTCCCGCACAGTTTCATTGATTTTTACCCAGCGGTTTAATAGCGGTTGGAAATGGGTTAAGCATAGCATGACGTTATTTATCACTCAGTGCTTTTTTTAACGCTTTTTGAATTAAATTTAGTGATTTTTATGAAGTTTTTCGTTGCAGAAAGTGCTTTTTGGTTTGAGAAGTTGGCAATACTGCAATAAAGCGAATCAAAAAAAAATTAATTATTAACGAATATCCGGTTTGCTGCTTTTTAAAATTTACACTGTTTTGCTCTTATCTTTCTTGTTGCATCAGAAACAGAAACTAGAAATATCCTGTCGTCAGATTTCGTGGAATTAATGAAGTAGAAATTTTAGCACTGTTCTCCTTTCGTAATAGAATAATGCGAGGCAAATCGTATTCGTATTTGTTTATTTTTTGTAGTTTCTGTGATATTAAAAGTTCAATTCAATTTTACACATATTTTTAAACCTGTGAACTCTTTTCTTTTCAGATCTCTGTAACTTTAATAATGAGAATGTATCGATGGTTAAGCTCACAAATGTGTTAAGTGCTCTTTTAAGTGAAAATAAGTTAACTACATTTTCCAAGCATTCATTGGTGGCGTAAAAATTATAAAAATGAATTCAAAAGTTCAGAAAATGTTTTAATTCTTTTTACATACTGGTTCAGATTTAATTGGAAAAACTATCTAAAAATTGTGTGTCTTAGGAAAAAAGTTGAGGAATCAGAAAATCTTTTCAACAGTATGCTGCTTGCATCAATCGGTATGTAATTATTGATGTCATTGACCTAATACTGACTCAGACCTTTAAGTTTGATCATGCTATCACACTTCAAAAAATGACTACCTACTGTTTCGCAAATAAATTGAATTTAGCTTTAATTTTGATTTTATTTCTTAGGGATGGTGAGTTTTCTGATTTTTTTTGGGTTTATTCGCTGATCTCGACTGCTACAACACAGCGATTTATGTCACCAACACTAAATATCACCGATTCCATTCCCATAGTCATATTTAGAAATAAAACGACTGTATTAAATACTTTTTCTTATTTTTTTTATTTTTTTTTTATTTTTTTCTTTTAATTTTTTCTTTTATTTTTGTTTTTGCGTTTTGTTTTGACGGTATAATAAAGTTAAGTAGTTTTACATTTATGCATGATGATAATTTTAAAAACATAAATTATTTAAAAAATTAAAATATTAAACACAAAAAAGAAAAACTATTAAATTTATATATAAATATGATTTTTGATTTTTTTTTTTAGAAGCAAACTAAAGTGATATTTAGTTACTTGGTTTGTTATTATTATTAAATATATATATTTAAATTGGTTTTATTTTCTTGTTTGATTTTTTGTTTTTAGCCTATGATATATTTATGGTTCTATAATTAGTTTTATTTATTTATTAATATTATTATGTATAATATAAAAAATAACGTTTACAACGTTTTACAATTTCCTTTTCTTAAACAAAAAAAAAAAAAATTAGATATATTATTTTTGCTTTTTCCTTAGGTTGAGTACATCAGATTTAATTTGTTTTTTTTTTCTGTCGAATTTTTTGTCAATTTCTCTTTGCGTTATTGGTATGTGTAAATATTTTTTATTTTATTTAAATAATCAATCATTTAACATATACATATATATGTTAAAATTATAAACAGCAGATTGGATAAGTGCTAAAGCAGAGCGTAGCTTTAAAGTGCTTCTAGGTGGGTTATGCATTTATATTCTTCTTTTTTTATGTGTTACAGTTGAAAAAACATTTGCAAAATAATTTTGTTTTTATAATAGCAGTTGTAGCTTCTTATTCTTTTTGTTTCAGTTTTTGTTTTCTATAAATACATATACATATATATATTTATTTTGTATTATTTTTTGTATACATATACTTTCTATACACATTTACATAATTAGCATTATAGATATTTGAGTTTTTGTATATGTTTAAAAAAATTGCCCTTTTTCTTGTTTAGTTTATTAATTTTATATATGTAAGTGTAATTGGTCATTTTTTTGTTTTTTTTTTTTATAAGCTTACATAAATATAATAAATATAAATAGGTTTTCATTTTCATTTGTTTGTGTTTTTTAGTTTTATTTTGTAAAAGCTTTAAAGCTGCGCTCTATTGCAAAAACACTTTTTGATAGATAAAAGAAAAACTGAAATTGAAAGCTTTCAATAAAATTATAACAACACAATCACATAAAGAAATAAGGAAAAAACAAAAAAATTTGTATAGTTCACAAACTTATTTGTGTTTGGCGTAGAGAAGATTCTAGTTTTTTAGTTTCGAGACACGTGCAAACAAAGCCCTACAGTAAAAAAGGTTTCCAGTTGCAAGACATTTTGAGAAACTTTTTTACCCGAGCTTAGTTACATCTATTAAAAATAAAACTCAAAACCCTAGAAACTTTCAAGTTTGTATTTTCAGAAATAATCAGCAGTTTAATATGTTTTTAACTAAATTTAAATATTTTAAAATATCTGTATATACTTTTAACTTCTGTTGCAACAATTTAAAGCTCAAATAAAGCAATACATAAAATAAAACTAAACTAAGCAACCCGATTTTTCTCAGCATAAGAGATATTATCCATCAATTGAAAGTATTGATTATGAAAAAATTCTTCAAAGGGGAAACGAAGCACATCACATTTTCGACTGGTCTCAGATTTCCAAAATACATTCTTTGAACATATAAGCGTGGGAGCTGCAATGAGTACTTGATCAAACGAAGTGGATGGGAACTATTCAACTGAAACTGCCAAGTCTATTGAAACTCTCTCTTATTGCTTACTTCACCAGTACTACTTTGGCCGGACTCAGACCTGCAAAGATATTCATCGGAAACCTAAAAAATAATGTTCAGTTAGAATCGAGATAATTGTAGAATTGTATTGATTTTTTACAAGTTAAATTTTATTTAGATTTTGGCATGATTGCCGTGGGCACGAAAAAACAAAAAGTAAATGAATAAAACAAAAAAAAAAAATGTTTTCTCTTTTTGAAAAGTTGTTGACTCAAAGAGAAATATATTTGCAATTGTAGCAGTTTCGTAGTTATATGGGTTGACTTGACTATTAACTATTATTGTTGTTGTTTTTTCCCATGTCCTAGAAGAAAGAAAAATTTTCTTTTACTACTCCCATTGGAGTATTAAAGGAGCAATCGTTTACTATTCTTTTAGCTTCTAGTACACTGGGCGTTTAGCTCACGATATGTGCTTTTGTGGATCAATGCAAAACTGGGATATTTATGTGAGATTGTCCAAGGTTAATTTATATAAGGTGAAGTTACCAACAGCTCATTCTTCTTCTTTCTTTTTACCATTGATTACTTTTTCACCATTTTGACATTCACTATATGCCGCCATTTTGACCGCAACAACAAAGATGTGTTGCTATTGTTTTGTCATACGATTTTGGTATTTAAGGGGACTTTGGAACATATTCTTTGCCATTGCCCAATACTAGCTAGGAGTATAAATCTGGCTCTTCTAAAAAACTTTGCGCATACCTCGAGCTGGAAACAGTATTGGATGTAGCTCGAAGTTCTGTTTGACTCAAGAGAGTTTGTGGTAACACTATGGACCTAGCGGTCTATGTGAGGCATTCGCCGCCACTTCTAACCTAACCTAACCTTGGTATTTAATGGTATCCGACACAACAACAAAGATGTGTTGTTTTTGCCAAGGTGAAATGGTTGCAATCTTGGTATCACCTTATACATGACTTCACCATGGGATCGTTAATGTAAGCAAGCGATAATACCAACTCAGAGTTGGTGTGAGAGTAAGTTTGATTGAGTGTGTGTTCGTAAGAGCAAACAAGAGAGAGAAAGCGAGAGAGAGAGACCGGCAAGCCCCAGTGAACACGTTTATTTTTTGAACAAAATAAATGTTACTAGTCGGTTAGGCTCCAGTAACTGGGGCTATTTTTTTTGCTCAAGACATCTCTTTATGACAAAACAAAAAAATATCAAAATACTCTTGGTGTTTGTTTTGTTATTTGTTATTTACTCCCGCTTAAGCAATGATTATTACAACGATGAATGCACTGCTTTGTTCAATGAATGAATTTTAAAGAACTTCCGACGATAATATTTTGGAATTGGCTAAACCGATTTTAAATCTGATAATTTTTGGCTAACCTACTCGTCAAGCTCTTTAAATTGATATTGTAGCACTTCTGGATCTTCTGGAATAAAATTGTAGTTACATTAATAAATGTATATATTGTTTCTTTGCCAGCTCCTACACACACCGATTGCTGCCCGATTTCTCTCACTGCTTTTCTGTTTGTTGGCGAGGGATTTTTGACGTTTGCCTTCTACAAGTTTTACATCTCTGTTTCACTCATGTAAAACGAATAACAAAGAAGCAACAGAAATACAAAATCGGTCGGTCGAAATTGTTATGTATAAAAGCTCTCGACGACGGAACAAGATAACAAAAGAGAATATGTAAAAATCGGTGAGAAAAATCGAGCACAAATCGCTGTGCAGCTGTATGTTCTCTCTTCTAAATTTACTTCTTCTGCACATGAGCCGTTGGATGCCAAAGTAATGTAAGTCAAAATCAGATTTTGCGCAATACATTATTTTTGTAGAAATTTCGTACTTCTGAAATTTATTTTCCCACTGTAAAATCAGCTTTATGAGACATATGCTACACCACTTTCGCAGGCAACTGAATTATTGTCAATTCATAAAAAACAAAATGGTTTACCCCATTTTTGCACTCAAAGGCTCACATATCGATGGTCATACGTTCACCCCTCGTAAATACTTTTTCATCACTTTTGGAAGACAGGACAATAACACAATAAATTTCTATAAATAATATGTAAAATAATTCCAAAAACATTTTCTTCTTATTTAAAATGATTTAAAAACCAATTTTACACACTCCTTATGTAAATTTATTGCTTTTTTGTCGTCTCTTCCAAAAGTAATGAAAAACTACTTACGAGGTGTTAACGTAAGTAGTTGTGTACACGCATACACGTGTGCCTAAAGCTTTCATGGCCGATAGTTGAAGTGCACATCCCTACTCTATTGGAATGCAATAATTGTTGTTTAACTTGAGCAGCGCGATCGACAGTCTGAATGTATGAATTTTATCTATGTATATTTTGTTACACCTTTTCTTTTTTTCTTTGTAAGTTTAGAATTGAATGATCAAAGAACCCACAATTAAAATAGGTATGAAATAAATTTCCCGAAATTAATCAATGATATTGATTGAAAATATCTCTTATGGAAAGGGCATCCTAAACGATCGGCCAGTAACAAATCACCGTTTACTATATTATCGTGCTTGTAATATCAATTAAATTGAATTTGGATATCATTGCTTTTAATTTCACTTTGAAATGAAGCAGAATTTCCAGAGCACTCAGAGTGAATCGATCGTTTGATTGAAATATAAAATCTGCTTAAAAAAAATTATTGCTTAGTTAAAAGTTAATATTAAACTTAAAAGAATATTAAATTATAAAACAATTTTTTTGCATAATCAACTTAGAAATTAAGAATTTTATACCTTGCATACATAAATAAAAACAATTACATATTTATAAATATATAAAATATATATGCATAAATTATATATAAAATTAAAAATTAATTTTAAAAAAGAAAGTATTTAGATAAATTTTAAAAACACATTATACATTTGAAAAGAAAAGAATAAAAGCAAAATTACGAAACAAACGAAAGTCAAGATTAGTTGAAGTTAGTTGAAGATTGCAGAGGTGCAGCGGTGGAACTTGCCACTGCAGGATGAGTTTTTGTTTTATATTTTATTACTATTTAGATTTGCGTTTCTTTTGTTTTTTTTTTTTTAATTATTATTAAAAAATATATAAATATGAATATTTTCTTCTTTTTTTCTTTCTTGTATTTATTTAAAATTGATTTTATCTGTTTAATTTTTCTTCATTTATTTGCATGCGTATGATTTGTTTGTGTGTGTACATATGCATATGTACTTAAATAATTATTATTTAAACATATATAATTTATTTTTTTTTTAAATACAATATATATTTTATGTGTTAATATATAAATTAAATTAAAAAAAAAATTAAACATAAAAATAAAACAAAAACGTGTGTAAAAGACTATGAAAAATAGTTAATAATAATAATTACAAATTAAAATAGTGGTAGAAGTAGAAAGTGTAGCAATAGTAGAAGATGAAAACAAAAACTTTTTTCTTTTTATATATTAATAAACATTAATTCCCACTGATGTTACGTTTTATTATTGATATCGGGCGGATTGGGCGGACTTCCTTGCAGTTGCAGTTGTTGTTGGTTCTGTAGTATTTGTTGTTGTTGCTGCTGTTGCTGTTGTGGTTGTTGTTGCTGTGACGTTAAAATTGTTGGTACTGATATTGTTGTTGCTTGTGTTATAATTGTTGTTGCTGTTATAGTCTGCTGTTGATTTAATTGATGCTGTTGCGGTGCTTGTTGTAATTGCTGCTGTTGTAGTTGTTGATTGCTACAAAAATAAAAACAAAATGATACAATTCTGTAAATTGTAAAAAGTACAAAATATATGTATTAACTATTTTCCCGACAAATCAATCAAATGAACTAGGAGCAAGGACATGAAAAAATATCGATATTTTGATCAAATGAGTTTTTTTAAATCGATTAGGGAGGTTTATGTACATGAGCTTGTAGCTCGTCTTAATTTACCAAGTTTTAGTAAAATTTCTTTAAAATACAATGAAATCCCTGAAGAATTCAAAATTCTCAGTGCATGAAACTGTACGGGGAGTTGGTATCATAAAAAATGCTTTCAAATGAATATACGTTTAAAGTTCGAAAAAAAAAATTTCATCTCAGTATATTCCCTTTATCAAAAAAAAAAAAAAGAAATAAAAAAAAAGTACACTGAAAAGCAACGCTGTACCTAGTCTTCTTATAAATATTGGATTTTAATGTGAAGGTTAACAATTACGCTTTATGAGTGCAATATGGAGAGAGGGAATATTCATTCGAAGAAAATTGACTTGCCATTATTGATGATGAGCCCGACCTCAAAACAATTACCAAAAATACTAAAAATAGTCAGGGGCTCATTTTTATCAAATGATTATCAGTGGGAATTCGGGTCATGATAAGGAATCCGGATGAGGTTGGCTTATATTCCCGAAATTCGTGCAGTTACTGCATTGAAAGAGGTCTTCCGAGTTCTGGGTTCTCTGAGCAATAATGGGTTAAAGAATTAATTACATTTTAAGATTGTTTCTTAGAACTTTGGAGCTGATCCACTACTACTGCTCTACATTGGTTTTTTTGCGAATAAAATAGTTCCTAGTGTTTGTGAATGAATTTTTTATACTGAACACGAATCTGAGTTCAAAAATTTCCCATCACGCCACGTTTTAGAAAAAATGGGATGGAAAACCCTAAAATAGGATTTTTTGCCATTTTTAAAAATTGGAGAGCTGAACACTGGCGTGCTACAAACTTCGAAATCCAGAAATTATAGGCTGAATCATGCCCTTCCAAATGAGCCCTGAACCCGAAACTGTAAATCAAAAACAGTTACTGACAGAATTGCTCAGCATCATCTTCTCTTTTTGTATCCAAAGTCAAACCTCATATCAAAGAAAACAAATCTGATCTGGTCGCATAGTGTAACTAAAATTTCAAGTTTATTTTTTGATATTTGACTTTTTAGAAAGAAACCGATGGAAGTAAAAAATATTTAAAAACTGTTCAATAGATTTTATTTTGACTTTTTTTTCATACACTGGCAATTAATATCAAAAAATAGAAGAAAGCTTCCACATTTCGGGGGGCGGAGGGGGTCAGAACCCCCAAAACCTCCCCCCTAAATACGACCTTGCTATGATCAATGCATTGCCAGACAGACTAAAGGCAACCATTTTTAATAATTTTTAAATTTTAAATACACATAAATATGTTTTTATTTTACAGCTAAGCGTGTGTGCAGGTTAGGTTGGAGTGGCAGCTTTCTACTTGAAAGCACACTTAAGCACATAATTAGGCTCATTGTGATAAGCGTGTGTGTAAGTGTCGAATTAAATTTTGACAAGATGGCGCTAATTATAATCGTACTACTTTTTTCAAACTATTACTGCTTAATTACACATTTCATAGGAGCAAGCGAGATAGTATGACATTATATATAATAAGCTAAGCTACAGCTTACTGTACAGTGACTCATAAAAGCGATCGAATAAGAGAACATTTTTAGAACACGATAAATATTTAAGAATAGCGTCAAATTAAAAATTAACAGAACAGAAAACTTTCTTCTCATGTAGATGAACACAAGGAAAAATTTTTTAGATCAGATATCTTCAGATTTCAAAATGATCTCGAAAGTTCCGAAAAAAAAACAATCAAAAATAGTTATATATATTCGTATCCAACTCCAAGTCTTTTTCTAATATATTATATTTAAAATATTTTGGGAACCATTCGGCCAAAGGTATCACTGCCCCAAATTTAATTAAAATCAGTCAAAAGGCGTATCGATTGTATGAAACAATTACACACATTTATGCTTTCATTCTTAATTTTTAAATATTTCTATTATACATTTACAGAGAAATTGTTTAATTTTCAATCGGTTTAAGACGTTTTTTCATCAAGGTATTCTTAAATGATACTTACTCATATCGGTAATTTCCTTTGAATTATTTTTTTTCCAAATGATACTTTTCATCTGATACCCGATTTGAGTATAGTATTGATTCATGCAACTAGTTAGGAGATACCTGGCATCTATGACATCTACGGATATTTACAAACATCTGTAAATACCTTGTACAACTAAATGAACTAGGCCTGAAAAACAAAATCACAATACTCTTCTTGGTCCCTGAGCATAGAGAAGTAGTTGTTGAAAGGGTGGCGCTGCATCATGCATTGAATCAAATATATTTTTCTTGGCACTGGAATTCATTCTATAAAAGACAAGTTAGGTAAAGTATGAAAGATGCAAACAGATTAGTGAGTAGGACAGAAATAACAAAGCTTAAACCATGCGTGCTCTTTGCAATGATTGGAATGATTCAGATTCACAAAATACGTAGATGGAAGTAGAGACAGATGCTTTGGGGTTGCAAATATTGCACTGATTCGGAAGACTTCATTGTATTGTGAATTTGTGAA
Source organism: Toxonevra muliebris (assembly GCA_963691655.1). Taxonomy (NCBI): domain Eukaryota; kingdom Metazoa; phylum Arthropoda; class Insecta; order Diptera; family Pallopteridae; genus Toxonevra; species Toxonevra muliebris. The sequence continues at coordinate 55,634,966 of OY829326.1, forward strand.
TATTAGTGGGAAATAGATTAGTTAGTTTTTGAGGCCCCCACTTAATGACTATACCCCGCTTATATTTATGAGGGTATTATCGAAACAAGAAGAGAATTCTGAGACACATTTAACCAGACGATATCCTTAGAAATCTATACAGCTCATCGTAAACATTTCTTTAGAAGGAATCATTTCAAAAGAAATTTTACATTTTAATGGGTAAATGAGATATGTATAGTGAAATTTATTTTATCCTCATCCTTATGTAAATACAGTAGACGCCCGGTATAACAAATTTTAAATTAAATGAAATTTAAGATTTAATGAAATGCTAATATTTTTCCATTGATGGTTTTATATTAAGAACACCAAAGAAATTGGGTTTTTGAGATAACGTTTTTTCCACCCTCGTTAAGTTAATGAAGCTTTTTCATTGCTTTTATTTCCATTCACATAGACATTTGCGTTTTTATTACACCAAATTAATTTGTTTTTCCTCAAGTCAACAGTACTTTGCATTGATTTTGATTGTACGTAAATGTTCTATTTTACATCAATTTACAAATCGATAACGATACTGTCGATTTAATAAAGACCATTAAACACAAAGACAAAATGAATAGCTTGAAAAATTATGTTATATGGGCTGTGTTGAATGTTTATAAATTAGATTGTTAAGAAGGCTATAAGAAATAGCAGTCAAAAAAGACTACAAACAAACCGCAAATAGGTAGTCATGCATAGAATGTTTTTTATAAATGTATAAGCATGGATGCATTTTTATTATTCATTAATAAAATAAAAAATATATGTAAAAATTTAATAAAATTGCTTGCATTATTTCAGAATTGAGTTGATTTAGAAGTATACAAAATTCTTTCGATTTAACGAATTGGGTATACAACATAGGATTTGTTATATGGGACATCTACTGTATTAATTAAATGGCTATCATACTTTAATATGCTACATACATATAAGTATATGTGCTTTCTTATCCTTAATTTAATCACCCATTAAATTTAACTCCGAAAATTAAGATATAATACAAAATTATCAGAAATAACTCTATACAAAATTGTTTTCATTCACTGCATCAACATAGGTGAGCTTGATCATCAAAGTGACCGCCCAGGGAACTCAAAAGAACGCACCATTTCTCCATCTAAGAATCAACAAAGCATAAAAGTGCAATTCGAGAATCTTCATGAGACAAATTGCTTGCGAGACTAGCATCAAATCCTAAACGGTGCTTCAAATAGCATGCATGACTAAAATAAGTGCATACGGCTGCAAAAAGATCCTGTTAGAGAATACAGCCGTGAATATTTTTACCATTCAATAGATTACCAAAGCACTGAATAGATGCGAAGCCTGAAAGCCCATAGTCCATCTTTGAACAGTATGCAATGCTCAATTTATGCGCATATTTTTGGCCGGAATATGATAAATGGAAAAACACCCTTGTTTTTCCATTTATTAGTAGGTTTTTCACTACGTCATTCGGTCCTTCTCTGTGTGAAGGTATATTTTAGCGAAAGAACATGAATATTCCAGCAGGAATTCGCCGATGGATAATAGAATGTGTTCGATTTTGGAGAGCTGAGTATTAAGTGTTATGTTGGGTTGTTAGCTTTGAATTAAACTTAGGTCAGGTTAAGTGGTTGCCTATCAGGGTAATATCAACTAACCCCATATCAGATAGGTCGTTGTAAAAGTATTGTCCTAGGGTATTGGAGCTTATACCTTCTTGGTAGTTATCCAAGTGGATTCAGCCATCTCACTTGTCCTGATTCAAGATCAACATTTAAACTTTATATTAGCAAATTGCCAGCGGTGTATTCAGGTTCTTTTTAAACTTAATATAAGTGGGTAATTAAAGATATCCTGCAAAAGTTTGTATTTGCTCGTTTTTGGTTAATATGTTAAAAATGTAATTATACAATAAAGTAATATTAAGAGGTACGAAGACAAATGCCCTCTTAGGGCACAACAAATCTGCAGTACGTCTGCTTACAGGAGTCATAACTAGACATTGTGCTATTGCACCAATGATCTAACGGTGGTGTATTCTGACGAGCGAACTGTGCAGAAGTTGTCATGATGAAGAAGAAACAGAATCGATTCTTCACTTTCTACGTCAATGTCCAAGGCTGCAGATGAGTAGACTCCAATGCTTGGAGTTGCGCTTTTTCAATAGTCTAACAGAAACTATCGGATCTCCTTACCATCATCCGGAGAACCAAATGGTTCAATAGAGACATTACCTGGACCGCTGACGGAAACTGTGGTTAGAGATGTGCCTTCTCCTGACAATTAAATGAGTGAAATCACAATGGACAATTAATTAAGTCTCTGAGTGGAAGTGCGGATACATATATATGGCACACGGCTTCCAAACCTAACCTAACCTAAGAGACACTTTTACAAAACTTTAGCTTTGAGAGAGCACATAATCCATAAGATTACTTTCAGGAATTGGTGAAACATTTCGAGTATTCACAGTTGATTGCAAGCTGTAGTGATGTGGTAAAATTTTGAATGAATAATGGGAGTATAAGAGAGGATTAACAACAAATGAAGGATACAATACTAAATATGACAAAACTGTGAAAATCGCTATAAAAATTACAAAAAAGTTTTAGATGACGTCACACAATTAGTAAAAAACGAATGAAATAATATTCTTTACTGCCATTTTTAATTCATATCGTTATTAAATTCAAAGAAGAGACTATTTAAAAAAAAATATATCTAATATCTCATTAAGCGTACGATTTAGTTGAAAAAGAAACAAGGCGACATTCTATAATTCTATAATTAGAAAACTTTTAATCCAAAACAACTTTAATCAAAACTCGTTCCAATAGTACGGACACACGATAGTGCATTTCAGGCAAATTTAACATTTCGTTGAAATGAGTCTGAAATGCAGAATTTCGATATACAAAAGTGTCAAATGGAATTCTCCATTTCAGACTCATTTCATTGAAATGCGTCTGAAATGAAGAAATTAACTAGCAACCCTCAAACGCAAGGTTGTAAAAAGCAGTGAATATTTGAGATCTATTACATTTTTCTAGACATTTTGGATTTTGTTTTCATAACTGCTGCTCTTGTAATATTTATTAAGCGAAAAAATAAAATAATGGCGTCGGAGAGTAGCTCATTTCATTTCTTGGTGTCCAAATCCAATTGAAAGGAAATATTTTTATTATTTTTATTTACACAAAACACATACAAAAATTCTTCTTCATCTCCAAACTTATGATCTGTCAAAAAACAGAATTGAAATTCTTTTTTGTCGTGTGTCCACCTTAATTTGAAATGCAGTATTTCAACGAAATGAACTCTCGTGTGTCTGCATTGTAGGGGTATTTTTACCTTTCTTAATTGGCTAGATAATTTAATTGCATATCTATTTTACATATATTGGCTTACCTCTTTACAACATTATTTAATGGATTCGCATTTGAATTGCACAAAACACTATATACAGAATCGACTTTGCTTAGCTTCTCAAAGAGCGGTATCAGCTCTAATAATTCCGAATCGGTATGATCGTCAAACCATGATTTTACAGGAACCTATAGAAAAGAGTTTTATTAATTATGAACATTTTATTTTTGTATCATATTTGAATTGCTATTCTTTTACTTACCGCATTATCTGGATGAAATATATAACTCGCTGGTGAATTATCAACGATGACAATCTTTTGTAAATCTCGCCCAAGACGATTTAAATCCTTAATATAATTTCCCCTGTAATAAACGCATGATTCCCTAAACAGTCTTGCACGAAACACGTCCCATCTGAAACGCAGAAGAAAAATAAAAATTAATTTACAAACTGGAAATTCATAGAGTAAAAACTAAAACATACTTGTCTAACAGATCAGCAACGGGATCTGCATATTTGGCTAGTGATGCTGTAAATAATACACATTCGTACAATTCGCCCATTTTTCGAAGGAACTCATCGACATAGGGCCGCTTGAGTACATACACCTGATGTATGGTGCCATCAATTTCCACTGGTACAATAAAATCAGCATTTGGAATTGGCTATAAATACATAAAAAACAAAATTTGTTTTTAAATTTTATTGACATAAATTTTTAATTTAATTTGGGTAATATTTTGTTAGCAAAAAATAATGCTGCATATATTTCAGCGCATTCTGTCGTACAATAGTTTGAAACATTTATTTTTTTTTTTTTCATTATATGTATGTAAATACGTACATATATTATTTATAGTAATTTTAGTGTAAATATTAATAACTTTTCATTATATTTTTAGTTATTTTATTTGGTAGTATGACAAACCATCGACCTTCCTTAGCATTCTGTCCATTTGGCTATTTTACTTTGCCCAGATAGAGTATAGTTGTAGGTTAATAAGTCCTGTATTTTTAAGTAAATAGCAGATAGCAATAGTATAAATAGCATGATTTAAATACTTTCAATGTGTGTTTATTAAGGTACGTCGCGAAAAAAAGTTGTTTCTGTGTCCCTCTAAAAATTGATGTTGGTTGTTTTTATCAGCTCTAGTGATTACCATTTGTTAGCTGGATCATTTTGAACTGTTCCCATAAAAAAGACGGTTTTTAGAGGATTTTTTAAAATGATCCAACTTCCGAGAGGTAATTAAGTACGAGAGCCAAAATTTTTTGGAAATCGACATAAACTGAGGTTCATATTTAGATGGGTACACCAGCACCACTTCTTTTGTATGGGGCTCCAGGCACTTTAATGTTTATATCCCTGGATCATACGCCTTGATTAATTTAGAGATTGCATTCTTTAATTCATATATTCACGAAGAAAATTTTGATTCCAAAAAACAGGAACTTTCTTTTCTAGAGCATGAAAAGCAATTATTGTTTGGCTGCAAAACAAATTCAAAAGCATTGTATTCGTTACAATGTACTCGTTATTCTGTGTGTTCCGTGTTCGTTGTTCTGCATGCGGAATAGTAGGTTGATCTTTGGGTGATCTAGTACTTAAATTCCTAGACAAAGTTCTATGAGATTTCGAATAAGCGAACCATTCCAAGCATGATCCAATTCTCTATGCTCAAGCTATCATTGTGTATACTTTAAAGGAACTATGAGTCGCTTCTGAGTCTCAATCCATGTTGGTTCCAATTACTGTAGAGACTAAAGAACTCATATAAACGAGCATTTCAGGGTTGAATATTTTAGATTTACTTAGAACCTTTAAGAAACAGTGGCAGATTAACTCGTCGGATCTTTTAAAAAATGCCTTCCATAATTTGACAAGTCTCACCATGACCTGCATTGTTCGTACATTCAGATAACGCTGGGTGAGAAAATCAACTTGAAAGCACATAGGTCACGTGAGTGCTACAGTTGGTCTGATTATTTCCGAACAAGTGTATTCAAGTAGGTAGATACCAGCTTCTTTTCCGGTATTATTTTTGACCTGACTGTAAATTTCTTCTCCAAAAATAATAACCTATATTTTCTTTCAATATTACACTACAGTTACTGTGTCGCAAGTAAAAAACTTCCATTTGCTAAACTAGGTAATTTTCAATAGACTTCTTTTAATCCTTAAATGCCCACTGATCAGTACAATGGTCAACCACTTCAGCGGCTGTCTGCCATTTTACGTTTGTCATTAAATTTTTTTGAAAAAAGTTTTCTTTGTCGATACTTACAAATACGAATGGAAAATTCCAACTGTTTTATAGTTACAGTTAATTTTAACTCGAAAAACAAGTTTAACCCTCAAATTCCCAAATTTTTTATTGATTAAAAAAAATTGGAATTGATTAATTTAATCAAATTAATTGGAAAAATCATAAACTGATTTGAAAACCAAAAAAAAAAAAAAAATCTAATGGGCGTAATTTTATGAAGTGGGAAAGTTTGAACGCCTAAAATTATTTGTTGTTGAATCAATATGTTTTAAGTAATTAAATATTTTATATAAAAAATTCAAATTCCCAGCTATTCATAGCTAGTTTTTTTTTATCTGGATAGTATGACGGGAAGTATTTCATTTATTTTTTTCACTTTTATCTGGTACTTTTGGAGACATGTGGTTGAAGAATAGAGGTAGCGATATGTAGAGTGACTCAAAAAATTGATCACACGAAACTACTTTTTTGGAACACGATATTCAGCCAAGAATGGCGTCAAATTAAAAAGTAATAGAGTAATTAAGAGTAGACTCATCCAGATGAACAGAAGTGAAAAAACATTTTTGAAATCAGAAAGCCCCGAAATTTTGTACCACAAATTACGATTTTTCAAAACTTTTTGGCCCAAACTTCGTTCAAATTCCACAGCTTTGTTATTGCCTCATACAAACACAAATATAATGCTAAAAAATTTTTGAAATCGGTTAATGCTCATTGGTGCCCCACGAGGGTCAAAGCTTGTAAGTTTTTAGAAATTCAGCAAAAATTATATTAAAAGTATAAATTATGGTCGAAACTTTGGCATCTATTTTGATTTAAAAAGTATTCCTAAGGGGATCCGAAGCGAAGGATGGAAAATTAGGAAAAAATTTCATTTTATTTTGTACTGGAGCGCCGATCGTGTTGAAATTTTGCACACCAGGGTAGGAAACTAATTTATGGCCCTCATTTTGGTCTAAAATATATTCAAAAGGGGGCTTCGCAAACAAAAATCAGCGAAAAGTGGAAGTTTTCCGTGCCATCTGCCAATTTTGTTGAAATTTAGTGTACCAGAGTTTATATTTTTTTTGGTACAAAAATTATTTTTCTCCCCTATTTTGATCCAAAAATAATTCCAAAGGGGCTCCGCAGCAAAACGGAAAATTTGGAGGGGTGGGGGCGTTAAAAAAAAACTTCCTTCTCAAAAAACGCTGTCATGATTGGGGTTATAAAATCTATCCACTGTAAGGGGCCATTCACATATTATGTAACGCAATTTTTGACCAATTATGACCCCTCCCCCTGGCCAGTATTGGACGTATTTGGTTTTTAGGGTTAATATCTCCACTAGAATAGTTTACTTTTATCGTCGGAAAGGCTTAGACTACACTACCAATATTTTCTAACGCAAATACTAATGTCAATAATGAATGAACATCAATTCTGACGGAGAACTTTACATTTTTGGAAATACTTTACTATCGATAATATGGAGAGTTTAGCCGCTGCGAAACTATCTGCAGTTTGAAAAAATTTTCAGTCATATAGGTAGAATTTATACACTGCAGTGGCCTCTTGTCTGAGATTTTATAAGTTTGCATCGTTTTGTTTTTAAATTATTGCATAGATTAAGTTATTCAAGGCATTTCCTGTTTTCTAACCTATGACACCATGAATACACAATTTTCTAACAATAATTTTAAATAATTAACAAGATTTTTATAATAAATGCACTTAACCAACACACTGTATTTTGCATTTTTCATTAATTACATTTAAAACATATTTACATACATTTTCCAAATAAACATGTATGCAAACATGAGTGAGTATATAAAAAGCAATTCAATTATTTTTCCAAAAAATTAAAGAAAAAAAAAACTTTTACATTATTTAACGCATAATTGCAGCGTGGTTAAAATTTATAGTGTTGCCATGCATGCATGCATATGCTACAGGTGATTGTTGTCTATGAGAGTAGGTCTGCTGTATGAATATTTTTGTATATGAAAGTGTGAGGTGGAAAACTTTTTTTTAAATTTAATAAAAATTTAAAACAATTAGCCAGAGTTATTTAGTAATTTTAGTTTTTAGTATTATCGACAACAAATAGGGAGAAAATGTAAACGTGAATAGATTTAATAAACATATTGAAAGCTAATATAACGAAAAATAAAATTAAAATTATTTTTAAATTGATTTAGTTGGAAAAAATTTGTACGTATTTATTTTGCTGTTATTAAATATTAAAAGGCTGACCTGCACTTGTTTATGGGAGAGAGATTTTGTTTTTATTATTTATGTCCATTATATTGTGCATATGTTTTCATTGGCATTGAATAATAAATCAGTGATAAAAATTAAAAAGAAAAAAAAACAGCCTAACTCGACATAAGGTGGAAAATATTATGTATTTTACATTACAAATATTAAACTGGTGTGAATTTTTAAATAAATTTTAAAATTATTTATATCGTTTCAAGAATGGTCTTTGATTTGAGCTAGAGTCTTTTCTATAATATTTATATTTAAAGCTATCAGGCTCGGCTGACAAGAAAATAAGCTTAAGATGTTATTATTTTTTACTACAAAAATATAAACAACCAAGAAGTAAAAACGAAACAGTGAATAATCGTGAATGAAGTGGAATTCATTAGTTGGAAGAGGATGGGCCACAGGTAGATTCCACAAAATATAGAGAAGAACGATTAAAGGTAAAGCGAGCACTCAGAAGAAAGTGGAACAAATTGCGGCTGCGGTTAAACAGAACGCAATGGTGCTCAGGGATTGTTAATTACTAAATGCACTATGTCCTACTCTCAAGTATTTTCTCTATAACTTCTACGATTGCTCGGCAGTCAGTCCGTAGAATCTGCTAGGCTACCTAAACTCCACGGGGTGTGTTTAGTAAGAGGCCAGCCATAATTCTAGTACGGTGAAGAAGTGTTTTCAAAACGATATACCGCTAATTGTGACTCACAGTGGGAACTATAGTAGAAAATACGAGTATATACTTATTTATTTATTACAACTTATTGTGGCATAGTTTTCATAGCATTAATCAAATTTTTATTGAACACAAATGCAGAATTTTGATTTCAATTTGAACTAGTTAAGAGCATTAAACTTTTTTTTGGTTCGCTGGCACTAGTGTGATAGTCTGCCAATATTGATTTAGATGGTATGTGGTAATGTTCTAGGATATGCACGTGTTAAATTCCCCACTTGATTGCGAAGAAAATGTTTTGGTGCGGAGCTAGTGGTGGCTCGGAACGAACTTCATTCACTGTAGGGATATTATTGATGAAATTTTCCCTAAAGGTTGCTCGAAAATAAAATTTTTCTACGTTGTTGGCAACTCTGCAATACATTTTGTTAAGTGTTTTGTTTTCTGAGATACGTTAATTTTTGTTGTTTATTTTTTTTTAAAATGTCATTAAAAATTAAATTTCAAATTAAAGTTTTTATTAGCTTGAATAAAAAATTCTTAATTGAAGCTCATTCAATTTGAATGTAACTAATAAATATGTATATTTTTAAATTAGTTGGCCACACCGTTTCTGTTACTTCTCTTCTTCATATACATATACAGGGTGACAATCGTAAAGTGACGCACACATTTCAGCAGTTATTTTCAACAGGACGTACTTCCATTATGTACAATTAAGTGTTAACATTGCTGAATATATAAGCATTCATTTGAACCCCACCTCATTCAATATAACCTCCTTTAGCCTGCACACATGCCTTCAATCGATCCGGAAATCGTAGGACTGTTCGCCGCAGGACTTCCCGATCAATTTCAGTCCAGGCTTTCTCTAATGAATTTGTCAGCGACTCCAGACTGTGGTGTTGAGATGCACAAGCCTTACTCTCTAAAATACTCCAAATAGAGTAGTCCATTGGATTCAAGTCTGGGGAGTATGGTGGCCATTCTTGAGATGTTATGAATCCAGAAAAATTGTCTTTTATCCATGTTTGCGTTAATTTTGCCATGTGGGAAGGTGCAGAATCTTGCTGGAAAGTCCAGTTTTCATTTCCAAATGTATCTTGGGCCCAGGGAAGAACATGTTCATTTAAAATGCTCCGATAAACAACCTGGTCAATTTTAACACCCTCTTCAACGAATATTAGAGGGGTTCTGGCATTAGCGGAAACTCCAGCCCATACCATAATGGAAGCTGGCTTTTGAACTCGGTCAACAGTCCTATTTTGTTGCGATGATGATGTTAGCCACATTCGGTCATTTTGCGCATTGAAATGTTGTTCAACCGTGAAAATTTTTTCATCTGTAAACAAGATATTTTCAACATTTTTTAACACAAATCTCAAATCGCAAATCTTTCTTTTTTTGTGTCAGATCTTGAGCTTTTCGGAGCTTGTACGGCTTAAGACTAAGCTTTGATTTTGCAATGATTCGCACTGTTTCACGGTTTACTCCCACTTCCTTAGCGATTTTTCTCATTGAGCGCCTTGGATTTCGCTTGATTCGTTTACGAATTTTTTCTGTTAAACCAGTAGTCGCAACTGTTGAAAATTTTCCCCGGTCTCTATCTCCAAAACCCCCAGTTTCATTATATCGAATAATAGCTCGGTCTACCGTACGACTTGACAAATTTAAAGCCTTTGCAATTTGACGGCTACTATAATTTGCCGAATGAAATTTCATAATTTCACGACGAATATTTTCCTTGTCCATTTTTATGGAAATTTCAAAATGTAATAACAAAAATTCAAATGAAATTTAAAGCAAAGCCAATGATGAATGAATTTGCTTTTAAAATTAAAGTAAGGGTAAATGGCAAAGCTTGCTGCAGAGTATTAAACTTGCGTCACTTTACAATTGTCACCCTGTACACTAGAGGTGCCCATAATTGTATGAGAAAAGTAAGTTTTGTTTAATTTAGATTCCAAATTTTTCAAGAGCAATGAGGGTCCATTTGAGGGAGTCCGAATAACCCCCCAAATTTTATATTAGACATATTTAGGTTGCATTGCAATGAAAATCAAAGCAACTTTAATTTTTTGGATTTCTCTAATATACTTATCTTCCACTTTAGAACGTAAGAATTTTATATTTGAGTGTAAGTGTTATCTGGGTTTGATTCCTCCCCCCTGGTCGTAACGCAAGGTAGCAAAACACATTCCCTCTCATATAATAAAACTAATTTACACTAAAAGATATCGAAGAAAATGAGCTAGGTTTTTAAAAGTCAAATTTTACATTGATTCTGTGCACCGAAAAAGAAATTGATGAAATCGATAAAAAAAAAAACTTCTGGTTTCTCTTGATGTACGTAAGCAGAAACTTTTTCCGCAAAAAATATGGCCAACTAGAAGAAAATCGAGCGACAACTAACTAAGTTACGAGCAGCTGATGGAGTTTAAGCGCTTGCAATACATTTTCCACATTTTTTTGGTGTTTTCATATAACATATTTGAATGTGTTTAGGATAGTATTACCAGCGATTAAACTGAATAGCTTGTCGAAAAAATTAATGTATTCAAAAAATGTGGGATTTGGATTTATACACTCAACAGCTTATAACTTTATTATTTTTCGGTCGCTTTTCCCTGGTTGGTCTTATTTTGCGTAAAAGTTTCAGCTTCACGTATGTAGATAGAGAGAAATCAGACACTTTTCATTATTTTTCCGTGACCACAGAATCAGCCGTAAATATAATTTTATTTTTAATCTGACTAATTTTCAGCGATACCTTTTGAATCGGTTAATCAATTAAAGATCCGATTAGATATATTTGTTTATCACCTCAGTACTTTTCATCAAGAAGTGTAAAGTCGTAGTGTAAGTCGCCAAAATGAAAAATTGCAATATCTCAAAAACTGATCCATAAAAATATTTTAGCTTTGATTTTCGAATTCAGAGGGAGAAAATACATAAAAAGCCACCTCTCATCACATGTACATGAAAAAAATTGCATTTATAAACTAGTGTAATTTTGAACTCATCTGATTTTGATCGTATAAAATCGACGTTACGTAACGCAGTTGATAACCCTTCCCTCCCCCATATAACATTTCGTAACAAATCGTCCATTCAAAGAAAAGCAGGTGCCTTGAGGACAACCTCTTCTTTAGCCATGAATACCATTCTCTACTTAACCCCACTTTTTGGGAAACCGGTTGCGGCCAACTCGGCTATTAGTTTGAATTCAGTCAATCCCTGGTCTGAACCATTTGTAGGACATTCCAAAATCCTTTTGGAACTCACCCATTTATCCAAGAATATTGACTACACCTTCCCCACACCCTTTTTCGACAATCACTTCATCACTTCCATTTCTTCGAGAAAGGATATGATCGAGAGTCGAAGCCAGTAGAAAGATGCGGTGTACCTTTACACCGATGGATCCAAACTGGATGGAAGGGTAGGGGGAGGTATTTTCTCTGAGCAAGTAGGGTTAAGCTTATGCTTTCGTCTGCCTGACCATTGCAGCGTCTTCCAAGCTGAGGTTATGGCTATTCAGGTAGCGGAGAACTGGCTGAAATATAATAGAATATCAGCCCATGATATTTTTATTCTCAGCGACAGCCAACTTACGCTTATACAAATTAAAAAACTACCCGGGGATCCCACTGCCAACATGCAAGCTTAGTGTTCAAACGGAGTTCTTGAAGCAAGCGAAGGTGAGATGACAGACTGAAGACAAGTGCCGAACCAACAAGCAGGTATGGCCAGAATATAACCTCAAACGCTCTAGGAAGCTACTATAGCGTTCTCCATAGAAGACAAATATACAAAGCTATGGCAGTAATAACTGGCCATTGTCTTATAGGCGTACACGCCTCGAGATTGGGCGCGCCCTCAAACGACTATTGCAGAAGTTGTAAAGATGAAGAGGAAGAATCCATTTTTCACTACTTGTGCTTCGGCCCAGCTCTGGCTAAGTTAGGTTAGGCTGGAGTGGCTGTCGAGAGACACACTTAGTCCTGAACGACCCATTGTGATACCACATAGTTGAACCTACAGTTTAACGCCGATTCCGAACGGCGGTGTGGCAATTTTTTATCGGCTTGGTGGTTTTGCCATTACCAACCAAGGTGTGTACTTGTACACTATCTTATAATTCTCATACACTTCATATTGATAGTGAATATAAGAAAGTAATGAAAATTAACCACCAGACGAAGACGGGAATCGAACTCGAACCTCCCAGATGAAAGTCTAGTGCACTATCCACTAGGCTATCGAGGTCTTCCAGCTCTGGCTAACTGTAGGAAAAATGCCCTAGGTCAATATTTTCTAGATGACTTATCCGACTTGGGGTCAATCGACCTAGGGAGCCTACTGAATTTCATAACAAAGTCTAATTAATTCAACTAATTTTCAGGTTCTAAAGGGGGTGGATGAAACACCCACGTGGTAACACAACGGGCTGTATTTGGCCTGACGGACAGCTACTTAACCTAACCTAACAAATCGTCCCCTTCCCCCCTAGTGCGTTACGTAATATGTTAACGGCCCCTTATCCATAATAAACCTCCCACATGGAAATTAATCTTTTGAAAACCCACCTATTATAAGGGCTTTATGAAGGCTGAATATACAGGCTTGCCCGACATCGACCAATACGAGCTGAATATGTGGGCATCTTTTACACAGGATTTCCAAACCAATGTGAGTTCAATATAGGTGTCCTATACATATATATAATATAGGATCGGAATATAGAATCGGTCTATATAAAATGATCCTCAAAATTATAATGCATTTAGAACTACCTATGTTTAAAGCGGTATTGGATGAGAATTGCATTCCTCACTTAAAATTGCGAAAAGAAAATTTTCATTAGCTTTTTATAAATAACAAAATGGGCGTGGCACCTTCTATAAAACCAAAGTTACAAGAATAAGACATTGTATTAGAATAAAAATTGTATTAGACAACTTGGCGAAGTAAATTCCACATTAATTAAATACTAAATTCACTAGAACTAACTTAAGTTTAGATTGAACGATTTTCAAGAATTGCTATGAGCGCTTTACGCGTTTATAGTTCTAAATATTATGCAAACAAAAACAAATATTTTCTTTATTTTTAACTGCATTTTATTAAATATATACATATGTATATCTATAAGTGAGGCCTTTAAAATCGATTTAATTTTTTTAAATTTTTTTTGATGCTGTTTTGTTCGAAGGGGATACATTTTCTTCTATAAATTCTTTCACAAAGCAATATAATAGGGTTACATATCTACCAGCAGCACCACATGAAGCTGCACAAAAATGTATATGTAACTTAAATATTTAAATGCTTTTGTGTCTGGCAATGCAGTACCGCTATGACATACACACATACATGCACACAGTCACGTAGATATATATAGTATAGACAATATAAACGAAAATATGAAAAACTGTTGATGAAACCAAAAAATGAAACGAAATAAAGTACTTTAACCACAAAAACCATAATGGACATAAAGTATACATATACAGCTGAAAAAACAGAAAAAACAAAAAAAAAAAAAAACAAAAAAATAAAAGAATTTTATCCAATTTTCCGTTTAGTGAAAATATTTCAAGCTTTTTTCCTTTTTTTTTTGTACGAATATTACAATTGGTAACTGGTTAGCTTTTAAATAGATTGTGGTTTGTTATTGTTGTTAGTTAGTTGGTTAGTTTGTCAGTTTGGTTATTGTTTTCCCTAGTGTGCGAAAAAAGATTTTTTGGAATATTTTATTAAAGTTTCCGTTTCAGAAAGTGAGAAAAGAACGAGAGAAAAATAAAATCGCTACTTATATATATGAGGAAAATTGCATTTTATAATTTAAATTCTGTTAGAGTGAAAATTGTAGGAAAACTTTTTTATTTCAGTAACTTTATACATAACTTTACAATGGTAAATAATTGGAAAGTTACGCGCCAGTTCATCGGAAAGGCACAATAGATGATTGAATCACTCTTTTCACTTCTTCATTAGTCCTTCTGGTTTATATTCTTATTCAAATTATGTTTTTCGTCTTACAGTTTTTATTTATAGCTAGAAACTCTGTAACAATTTGAATTAAGTTTCCACTAAGTTTTAACAGCTGTAAAAAAAGGTTTTATTTTGTTTGTTACTTGTGACTTTCTTTTACTAGCTTAGCTACTTATTTAGCAGAGAACTTAACGCCTGCTAAGTTTCAAACGACAAAATGATTCATGAATTCCGAAAAATATTAACCCGAAACTGCAAAAAGTTCAATTATATCCAAAAGATTTCAATAAAAATTTATCACAAAGGCTTATATTAGTATTCTCTATAAACAATAAAAAATGGTCAAAAGCAGCATTTTTGCACTTTTGGGTTAAGACTTCTCGAAGTCCTCACACTATTCAACTTCCAATTCAGCGAATAAAAACACGTCATTGTTTGATCTCAATTAAGTTTTAAAAACCTTAATTTCTTAGTTTATTTCTTTTTTGATTTTCTTTCGAATTATAAATACTAGCAACAAACATGAACTTTTCTGATCCAGATGAGAATTCAAGTAGCGGCTGAGATTAATTTAAGGAACCGTTGCCATGAGTTTATTGTCTGTGTTTGACAATTCGCAAGTTCATATCGATCAAATTTAATTTCTATGCTGTTGAGGCCAAACTTTCTCCCTTTCGATTTTACTTAATAAAGAATGGAATCTATTACTACCAACGACATTCAAGCTAATTTTTGAAAACTTCGATAAAGAACTTCAAATATCAAGTTTCTACTACGCATTTCAACAATATGAAAGTAAAGTTTTATAAATTTTACCATTTTACTTTGTAATTTATCTTTCTTTTGCATAGATATGTACATATGTATGTATATAGATGCAAGTGCATAAATTTCTAAATTTAATCCATTGTAAAACTACACACCCCTTTTTCTTTCACGTATAATACATGGTAATAAATATTGCCAGATACTATTTTTAGCTCAACAGAGGAGACTTTTGGTATTTTATACTTTTATGTACTTACATTTACTTTTATTATTGCTCACACCGAGCTACTTATATTTCTTTGTCTAAACACATATACGGACACATGTACAAATACATGTATACCTATATATGACACCACAAGTAGTTAGTAATTTTCTATCCTTTATTACATACAAGAGTATTTAGTAATGTTTGTAAACGTTTTCGTACTGGTGTTGTGTACTATGTAGAGTCGCAAATTCAATGTCAAACACACCGCACACTCAACTACTTACATTTTTAACTCACTTGTGTATACATTTACATAAATACAGTGTGTTTCATAAGAACGTATGCCTAACGCGAAGTGCCATAAATAGTGGTTAAATAGATGGAAAACACACAGAATCATAAGCTACTACATTTATATAAGCAGTGTTTTATTCGCCAACTAGTTTAACATGTGCGAATAAAACGCCAAAGTTGTTAAGTCTCTTCTTCGTTATATTGTTGTTCACAATGAAACTGTGCAGCAGCTAGAGGTGAAACATTTTAAAGGATTCCCGTCAGTTTTTACTTTTCATAAGAATATTTAACGATGATTTTAACTTATTTTCACCGGCAGCCATTTTGAATCTTTTTCCACTTGTTAAGTATACATAACAGCTATAATTATACGTGTTATCATTGTGGCTTTGTTGTTGTTAACGCTGCTAGTTAGACATAATTAGAAACAGGTGGCGAATAAAACGCAGCTATAGAGATGAACAAAGCAAAAAGCCTTTACGAAAAGGAAAGATTGTACTTAGTAATGAACAGTTAATTATTCTCTATTCCCGGAGAAATGAGTTGAGAAGTGCATGTAATGACAGAAATTTGAACGTGAAATTCTTACCAGAAAGAAGTCATGTAGTCTGGTATGATAATTTACAATGACAATAATTGCACATTGTAATAGTAAATTTCAAATTGCAAATGAATAATTTTATAAGCGTAATTCGGGGTCGCTGATTCTGACTCAGATTTTCTCTTTTATGTCTGGGATTCCCGCTATGAGGTCAAAACGCACAATTTTAGTATGTATAGGACCTATATAAAATTTTTTGTTTATTTTACTTTGTAAGTTTTTCCTAGCTAAGAGAAAGTTTTTTATCATGGAAGGTAGGTAGCGTAAACGATCACTAAACCTATCATATGGTTTTGGTGAAAAATGTTCCTATAAGACGTTTCGGTAATGTTCCTCTAGGATCTAGATTATTTTGACCTTCTGTAACACCAACTAGATTAAGTTTTTGATTAGAAATATTGTCCTCAAAAACTATTTGCCTTTTTTTTCAACGGTGCAGTACAACGGCATTACAGCAAAAAAAAAGAAAAAAATTTGTCTTCCAAAATTAATTTCTGAGAAATTGTTGGACTTAGGTGGTTTTGACCTTCGTTGACCCCAAATACTTTTTGATGGGGAGCATTTCTTACCAAAACTCTATGACAGGTTTCGCAATCGTTTACCTCGTATAGTCATATGTCGAATAGTGGCTTCATATAAAACCCAAAAGGGTGGGTAGGGGTTGGGGGGTGCTGCTGTCTAAGGTGCTTCCTCTCTTTTATAATAAACAACTTTCTTTTAGCTATGAAACATATATAAGGTCAAATAAAAATGTGTTCCCTCGCATACGGGAATTATGGGGTTCGACCCCCACGTGATAGACAAAAATCTGAGTCGGAATCAGAGTCTATTCGCCATTTGATTTGGTAAAGCGTCAAATTATTGCACAGTGTTATTAATAATATTATGTAACCTCTGCATGTTCAGAAAACAAATAAGGAGACTTTTCACGCTTAACCATTATGCGATTTCTTTCAATCACATAACCGATTTAACCATTATGCGATTTATCGCTTTTCTTTTTTCTTCAATCAATGATAATCATGTCTCTGTCAGAATAAATTTGATAGGTTCAAATGCAGCGGCTAGCTGTGTTGATAATTTCTACTTGACCACTCATTCTTTAAAGGAAGTCTAACCATTAAGTTCTTTTTAAGGTAGTTCTAGATGGTAGGAGCTCTGAGGTATTATACATATACACAATATTCTCTATATATATCTTTTATCGTACTAGAAAGCACACTTAAGCACATATTTGGCTCATTGTGATACTCAATCCTAACTAAAAATAAAAAATTGGTGTCTATGCAGATTTTTGTCTTTCCCGAACATGAAACACATGCTCTTATGAAACACACTGTACATCATAGTATATACAAACAAACATTCATATCTATGTATGTGAGTACACACTTCCGTTTTCCCCTTTTTAAGGATTTTTTCCTCGCCGGATATTGTTTCAATATACTTGTTTATATATAGATATTGTTGTAGTTGTCGTTGCTGTTGGCGGTGTTTTGTTATTGCTGCTGCTACTTTGTTGTATTTGCATTTGCAGTAGCTGTAGTTGTTTTATTTGTACTTGTTGTTGGTAATAATGGCTGTTCTGTGTTAGTGTGTGTATAAGTAAGTAGCATGTTCTCTTCTAGTAATTTATGTTTTCGCAAATATATTTATTTTTTTGTTGTTGTTGTGTATATTAAATTTCATGGTCAAGTTAATTTTGCACAATGGTTTTTACTTTCGTCATTAGAAATATTATTAACTTCATTAATTTTTATTATGTAGAGGTAGAGGACTTACCTTAAAACTACTGTGCACTAATGTTTCATCCAAATCGATGACCATGCATTTTTTGTGCATATCCGAATGCCTAACCTGAGGTAGTAGGTACCTTTGTTGGTCCGGTAAGGGTGGCGGTGTTGTTGAACCATCGATTGGTGTACCATTTTGATTTGTTTTTGTTCGATTTCGTCGCCAACAACACAATATCGACTGAAAGAAACCGCGTTTCTGTGGCTTTAATCGTTCCACATCATCTGAAAATAAAACAAACAAAAAAAGAGAGAAAAACAATTAAATAATGAATGAATAAATAAATACATAATTTTAAAGAAAATGGATTGAAGAAAAGATATAAACTAAACAATTAATATAATTTTTCTTAACTTCAAGTTAATACAGTAATAAGATGAACTTGCATGAAAATTATCGATTAACAATTTCATTGAATTACGACAAAAAAAAAAAAAAATTGGCTAAGAAAAGCGTTTTCCTTGCCGTTCGGACTCGACATAAAGCTACTAAGTATTTTCCATATCTGTGGAAATATAACTCCCACGATCTGAATAGATGACAAAAAGCTCAGTGTCTAGGCCTTCCATGGGCAGTTCTACCAAAAGAGAAGAAAAATAATTTAATCCTAAAAAAACAGCAAAGTAAAGTAAATAGGTAGACGACGACCTCGATAGTCTAGTAGATAGTGCACAAGACTTTCACTCAGAAGGTTTGCGGGTTCGATTCCCGTCTTGGTGTAGTGGTTAATTCTCATCAACTTCTTATATTCACTATCGATATGAAGTGAATGAGAATTATAAGAAAGTGTACAAGTACACACCTTGGTTGGTAATGGCAAAACCACCGAGCTGATAAGCTCGCTGTGGTCTAGTGGCAGAGTGCCATTCTCTAGTCTCTGGGGACCCGAGTTCGATACTCGGCTTGGGTATGTTTCTTATCTATCTTTCTTTCTTTCTTTCATAACTTAGGGATTTGGTACAATAGATCTTATAGGTCGCAGTGCCTGACTTTCGAGTCGTCCTTCCTTCAAATAATAATAAATAGGTAGACATTGTGGCTTCTCCTTCTACTGTTGGAGTGCCGTTTTGGTAGTACATTTTCACTTTACTTTTATTGTCCAGTGAGAGCTGAAGCCAGTCTAGCCTACGTCACGAAGAGTTAATCAAGTATAAACCTAATTCGAAAGTCGGTTATCTGCAATGTAGTCGCTTTTGATTCTACCCGAACAATCCCTAGAGCTGATTTTACCCTATGACCTGAAACCCAGATTAGGACAATGTCTTTGACTCCTAACCTAACTTATTATATTGATTAATTAATTTAAAAAATATTAAGCCTGAGTTTAAAGCTTTAATAATAGTCTAATATTGAATTTAGATTGTGATTTGCAGGCATCTCGGATTGCTAAAACTTCGATCTGAAAAATGCAAGCTTTGTCCAGAATTCATAAACACTTCGACTATCTCCAATAATTCTGAAGTTCACACGGTGGGGCTTACAAAAGTTAGCTTGATTGGCTACAAGGAATAGGCAAAAAAAAACAATTTTATTTTTATAACATTTATCTTTAAACATTTTTGAAGGTCGGCTTTATTAATTATCTCCTCATAATTGCAGAAAATTTTTCCTCCCAACTTTTTTTTCTATTAATGGAAACAACCAGAAATCACACCGCGCTAGGTCTGGGGAATAGGGCGTTGAACGAATTTCTTCAATCCCTGAGAGCTCAATGAATTTTTACGTTTTTTCAGCAGTGTGAGCTGGAGCGTTATCGTAATGCAGAAAGTAGCGGCACTGCTCTTTTTTTTGCTGCACATTTCAGTATATCATTTAGCAGTTATCGTCTGCACAGGTACAATTTTTTCTCTTGTGAAATAAATTGAAATCATAATTTTTGTAGTTGACTTCTGCTGCTTGGCTCAAGTGGGTGGATTAGGACCTTTTGGGCTTCATACCGCCGGCTGTTGCTTGGTTTCTGGGCCGTACTTGAAGAAACAAGCCTCATCCCCTGTTACAATTTTGTTGAAGGTGCTGGACTCTTCATTTTTGAATTTTTAAAGAAAATATTGGGTAAAACGCACTCTCGCCTCTTTTCAAGCATCAGCCAAACTTCGAGGAACTTATCGTACTGATTTCTTCATGTATCCAAGATGATCCAGAAATATTCGCGATATTCAAGCCCAGTTTCTCAGCAATCATTTCCTAGGTCAATCTTGGATCTTAGTCAATATTGGACTTCACCAGAGCTACACTTACATCATCAGTCGAAGATTTTGGGCCACAGCAAAATGTCCGGTCTGAAATCTCTGAAACCACTTTGAGACGATAAGTGATGGTTTATTAAATATTTATAAAGGCTTGAGGTTACGCCGAAATCTATAAGGAATGTGCAAACCGAATCTTTTGCTGTGATATCGGTGAAATTTCTACTGACTCTATCTCAGTAGCTATGCGTTTTTTTGTCTCCATGTTGACTGTTTGCAGTGATACTTATAATGAATTATCGCAATACTATGCCAAATTATGTGACATTTTTTTTTTATCAAAAATTTATTCAATGTTGCCAACTAAAGGAACTTTTGTTAAACCTCTCGTAGATGTCTAGATTTATAAGAGTTTCGATCTGTTGTTAGACTTATTTTAGGTCTAAAATTTTTGCTCTTAAATTAAATTAGAATTTTGGTCTAAATTAGGGTTTGAGTTTTCGTCGAATTTTTGGTCGAAGTTGGCATCTGAATTTTGATCTGATTTTTTATCTGAACTCAGTATCAGTTTTGGTCTAACTGTAGTCTCAGTTTCGGTTTGAATTTTGGTAAGAGTTTAAGGTTTGGTCTAAGTACTTTTTGGTATATTTTAGTCTGATTTTCGGCCCGAAGTTTAGGTCTGATTTTTTGTATAAATTCTTATCCAAAATTTATGTGTTTTTTGGTTTGATTCATTTTCGATCTGAGACTGTGTTTCAATTTCGGTTTAACTTTTCACTTGAATTCTGATTTGGTTTTTGATTTCTGTTTGAATTTTGGTTTAATGTTTAGTCTGGATTTGAGTTTAGGTCTGAGTTTTGTTTTGCTTTGGTCTGAATTTTTACTTGGCTTCCGATTCTTTCTCTAGTTTGACTTTGTTTGGAAACACATTTTATTTGTTCTGCTGTTCTATTATTCATTTTATTAATATTCAGTGGTCAATATATTATTTTAATTTAGCAAAATTAATCCGTTTCAAAATCTTAATCTTAGATTTACCGCTGCCTTTCTTAAAAGTTTAGTTTGGGTATTAGATAGCTGTGTAAGGTATCTGTAAATTAACTCTACAGCCCAACTGATAAGTAATTTTTACAGTCTAGTACCCAGCTTTTATGATTTTGACTGCTCTTGATGGAAACGAAACCTTCAGACAAGAAAGTTTCGAAAACTTAAAAAAAAAATTCATCTATATCTTTAAGGATTGACTTCAGTCAAGCCTAAACTACCACAATTTTTCATACAGTAATTTTAACTTAATAACATATTTATTTGTATAAAAACAATCAATTTAATTGTAAATTGAATCGACAACATTTTCCATTACAAAATAATAAACTTCAAGTACATGACAACATAATTTTACACTTAAATAAGAGAGGAATTATAATAATAATAACTAACAATAATTGACCTAATTTTTTTATGATTGAAATTTTAAAGAAAATCCATAATCCATTAATAACATTTAAGTACATCGGGTGGATATTAAACTAAATTACGACACACATTGTGCGTGTATCCACATATGTATGTCTATATGTTATCCAATCAAATAGTAGAAAAATAATAATTGCAAATAATAATAGTGGTAGTAGTAAATATTGAAAAAAAAAAACAGAAAACAGAAATTGAAAACGAAAAAGGTCAGGAAATTATTTTCCTTGATTGTGCACCCTCACACACTCTATACTATCTATCTACAATGCATTATTGCATTTGGTCAATTATTCAGGACGAACCGGAAATTACAATCCAACACGAATGACACACAACTGAAAGTTAGGTTTATACACACATATGTATGTTTTTTATCTACTATAGAAGGCAGGCAATTGAAAGTTCATCATCATCATCTTAACCACTTAGCTTGACCTGAAAAATAACGACAACCCTTTTTCTTAACCAAAAGTGTAACACATTCATCGTATAGCCCAAGTATGAATTGTTTTGGAAAAACAAAAAAGTTATTAAAAATTTAAAACCCAATTTAAAATATGTATGTAGTCGATTCAATGCACTCTAGATACACGTACCTGCCTACTATATTTGTTACTAGTTGGTTGGTGGTAGAAAGAAAATGAAGAAGCTTCTCAATAAAGCACAACAACCATACAACAACTGTTGCTGTCAACATTTGTCGCTTGTCATTTTGTCAGTTAGTTTGTGTCTGTCAATTTATTGTATTTCTTTTTTTTTAAGTTGTTTATTTTGTTGGCCTTTTGAATAATTGATTAAGTAGTTGACTTTATAAGTAGGTCTGTTGTACTTGACTGTTCATTGCTTTTATCTTTTAAAATTAATTCCATTTTGACATTTTTGCCTCTTTTGGTTTTGCTTTTCTTTTTCTATACACTCTTCGTTTTTTGCTTGTGCTTTCTAGCATACCAACCAACCAGGGCCAGAGCCAGAAATTTTTTTCGGGGCGGGTTTTCATTCGAAGAAAATATTCATAAATAAAATTTTTCAAACTGATTTTTAAATACAATAAATTAAATCGATGATACATTTGATGGACCCTATAAAATTAAAATTTTAGGAAAAATTTTCCGATTTTTTTTAATCTTAACCTCAAAAAAATGGCAAAAAGTGACAAAAATTCACAGAATAATCAAATTAAATTTTTTCAAATAAATATTATTCAATTGCATTTTTTTTATCGTGAGGGACATAATTTCATTAACTTATTGACTTCCCACTACTGATGATGTACCCAACCTCAGAAAAATTACCAAAAATAGTAGAGGCTCATTTTTTTCAAATGATCATCATTGGGAATTTGAGCCATTACCAATGATAAGGAACCCGGATGAGGTTGGTTTATATTCCCTAAATTCGTAAAGTCACAGCATTGAAAGAGATCTTTCTAGTCGTGGTGCTCTGAGCAATAATGCGTTAAAAAATTAATTATATTTTAAAGTTGCCTCCTAAAACTGCATGGGTTTTGCTAATAAGATGGAGGTCTTTGCGAAAGAATTTTTCATGTTGAACACAAATCTGAGGTCAAAAACTTCCCATCACGTCACGTTTCAGGAAAAAATGGGGTTCAAGCAAGTCTAATTTTACAAGGATCCGATAATTTTTTCTATTTTTATTAATTTTTAAACTTTTCAAACTGTTTTAAGACGAAACTTTAAATCAAAGACAGTTACTGACCAAGAAAAACTATGAAAACAGGATTGCTTAGCATCACCTTCTCTTTTTGAATGCGTAGTCAAACCTCATGTCGAAGAAAACAAATCGAATTTGATCGCATAGTGTAACTAAGATTTCAAATTTATTTTTTATATTAGACTTTTTAGAAAAAAAAAATATCGTTAAATGGATTTTATTTTGCCTTTTTTCCATCCATTGGATATTAATCTCAAAAATTAGAATAAGGTTTCCACATTTCGGGGGGGGGGGGGGGGGGGGAATGAGGTCAGAACCCCCAAAACCTCCCCCCTATATACGGCCTTGCAACCAACATTTACTTCCGCTGTCATTTATTCATTTATTTATTCGAGTAAATTTTGCCTTTTTTAAACAAATTTTTAATATGAGTATTATATAGAATTATAATTTTTCATATAAATATTAAAGTTAATTGCTGTCTTAATTGGTTCAAACAATTAACAAAACATTTTAATTACTTACGGTAGCTAAAAAATTATGAAGAAATTAAAACTTTTGACACACACACACGCACACACGTCGTATGAGCAATTTTAATTAGAGCGAATTTTTAATTTAGAAATTTTAATGCTTTAGGGGTTAAATGGTGAAGAGTAGAATATGTCAGAAGTATAACAATCTGTAGAATTTGAAATCTACAGTTGAGCAGAGTACCAAAAAAAGAGACCGAAGTCACAGAAGAGGTGGAATCAAATGAAAAGATAATCAGGCCTATTGTGAACAAATTTTCATGTGAACATTTTTACTTGTTAACAATACATTTTAGATTGCTGACAAGTGAAAATATTCACGAGAAAATTTGTTCACCATAAGTCTGAATGTCTATGCTTAGAGTCTGAAACCACTTAGCGAAAACCACAAACCGAAACAAACTAATTAGTAAAAGTCAATTAAAGTAAAACTAAGCAGTTCATAGTATTTTTATATACGAAAATACTAAAAACAAGACATATCTATATTAGTATTTTTAAACGAAAATCAATTAACATTTTAAATGCATTTTTAAAAGTGGGAAACAATCAAATTTGTGATTTATTCACATACCAATTTTTGTTTTTGAATATCAAAATTTCCATTTAATATTGAAAAATATTTGTATAAGATTCCAAAACACAACATCAAGTGCATTATTTTAAAGAACTTTATTGTTTCTCTGAAAAATTCTTCTCATTAGGCAATTAAGAAAAAAACTTTCAGCTTCCATAGCAAAACAAAAAAAAATATTTCCATTGAAAATTATTTTTTTCTTTTTTTCGGCTTGATGAATATAAATATTGAGTTGTTATGATGAATGCCAGTTTTCAAAATAGAGCAGCTACAACTTTGACACCTCTAGATATAAAAGATGCAAGCAAGTGCAGACAGACAAGTAGTGAAATGTATGTATAAACTTGTTTTTCGATTTTTCGAAAATATTCAATAGGTACAAAAACCTAAAGGGAAAACTTGAAAGAAACGCACAGACTTTACGCTCCTCAAGAAGTTTGATGTTTGGTTGGTAAAAACAAAACCATTCCAAAAGATAAAATGACTGAAATAAAATTAAGCACTCTTTATTAATCCTTGACATTTAACTACAGTTATCGTTTAGTACAGAAATTCATTGCAAAATTGTTACTGATTGAAGAATTATTTATACAAATGTAAAAAATGTCAGATCGAAATGCTCATAATAGTTTACCAATCGAATATGATAATGTTGTTGTTGTAGCGAATGCTTTCATGAATCCTTGGCCAGGATTTCTTCTGGGTCTTTCGTCAGGATTTCCCCTGGGTCGGTCCCGGGCCGTAGACCCGATTATCGAGAGGACCGAATATGATAATATTTTGGTAACCAGATACTCAAAACAATTATACCGATTTTAACAAATTTATTTTTGTTCAAAAAAGAATCGATTGTGCTTTTGTTTTTATTGAAAAAAAGTTTGGAACTGTTTCCTAATTGAGGGCATTTAACTAACAATTCTAAAATGTCTGCTCAAATACGCCAAACTTTAAACATGTTGTGAGAAAAGCTATGAAGCTGATTTCTCATTTTTTTAGATTTTTCTTTACTTTCTCTGGATATTTAAATTTTGTTATGGGTCACCGGTGATGCTAAGGTCCTTAAAACATATTTTTGAAAAAACTTTTTACAAAGAATACGAATCCGAATTTTCTTATGGTTCTTAAAAAAAACCTCCATTAAGGCCAATAGGATCTCTGGGAATCCATGAGATTTCAGACCATTACCGATAAAAAATTCATGTTTTGATAAAATAAATGGTAAAAAAGACAAGAAATGAAGGTTAGAAAATACCAATGCGGACACGATTTGGTCCCAAAAGGAGTAAGTCAGCCGCTTGAAAAAAAAAACGCTTCTAAATTATTCAAATTTTTTGGCGAGCTTAAGCTACTTTAAGATATGATATTGGCCATCGAAGCAACATTTCGAGGATTATGCTTGTTTGAGAACATCTTTGAAATAGTGGGATATTGCTGAATCAACTGGGTAAGAACAATAAAGTCGCCTTATGTTGAATACCTGGGGATGTTGGAAAAGAAGAGAACCGATAAAAAGCTTACTAAAAAGTGAGCAGTGCACAGCGATTTGATTACATACAATGACTGCCCAAAATTAGAAGGAGCGCTCTAATGTTGATGAAATTTCATGTGCTATTGAATTTTAAGTGAGATTTCGCCATAAACTAAGCTGCTTAAAGTTACAATTTTCGTCATATTTAGCAAGCTATGATGAGAGAATGGGCGGATTGATCTTCAAGAAATTTATTTTATTTAGTTATGTTGATATTGGACTTTCCAAAGGTGGAAAGTGAAGAATCATTTCCAACTCCGCATGGGGCGTTTTGCTTCTAGTTCCTGTAACTTCTAAGCAAGCTAGTCTCTGAACTTTTACAAGTTGGTTGAGATAGCTAATCTTGTTTGCTGCATTCCATCATATCAACGATCTATAAGTAACTACTACAGTACGTATGACGGCCGTGTACATTTAATGGATGAACCGCGGACGTACGCACGATCAAAGGTTTTCTGGCATGCGTAGAAAGCGCGTAACGCCTTCTTTTTGCTTTCATCGATATTCCTTTTCCAGCTGGGCTTACTATTAAGTATAATTCTAAGATACTTTGCTTTGGATGAGTTTCGGGAGTTCGAAATGAGATGCCTTATATTTAGGAGCAGCCAATTTTTTTTAAAAGCTTAATAAAAGTTCCTGTTTTCATCTAATAGTAGTTAGACGTTTGGCGGTTGATATATTCCGCCAAAGTGGCTGAATGAGCTCTTCAAAAGGACTATTTTTCATAGCCATCGCCTGTGTGGTATAATGGCATCGTGCCAGATTCTTTTCCCTAGAGTTCCGGATTCGAGGGTGAGATTTCTTATCTATCTTTATTTTTTCCTTTCTTTCTTTCATAACTTGGGGCTTTGGTACAATAGATCTTGTAGATCGCACTGCCTGACTTTCGAGGCGTTACATTCTTCAAATAATAGTTATAATTTTAAAAATGGGCGAGCGTGATATGTTGATTTAATAATCTTATGGTTAAGTTATCCACTTCTTTATGTTTCATATTATGTACTTATATTAAATGACATATTAAAGAGTAAAAGCAATACAGGCCCAGCATTGGGTAGACATGACGACTGAACTACATACTTAATCAAAGATAATACTTTTATTTATTTTACTTCTTTCTTTTTTGTTTCTTTTACGCAACATTTCTAGAATTTAATATTTTTTTTTTTTTTTTGCAATTACTGTTTCATTTTGTTTGTTTGTTTGTATTCTATTATTATACTCACAATTTGTTGCTAAAGTTAATTGAAAAATCATGTAACGTAAGTATTTATGTTTGTAAGAATGTTTGTGTGCATCTGTGTGTATGTGTGTGTGATTTGTATACGATTTCTTTTATATTTTTGAAGTTCTATGTATGTGTGTTTAAGTGTATGCTCTTGTATATATAAGTCTAGTTCAATGTACGACTCTACGTGCAATTTACCCAACACAATTGTATCAGAATGGATGGATGAATAGAAAAACGAATGGACTAATGGTCTGATATATGTATTTAGAAATACAAAGATGTATTCATATGTATATAGAAATAAGTAAATATGTACACATTCGTATTTACTATATTTGAAATAACTTTGTTTTCTTTTATGTTCACTTGCATAGAAAATAATAACTACATATTGAATATGAATTGCATGAATATTTTAATGTATTTGTTTTCAAATATTGCTGCATAAGATGATTATGAGCACATATACATACAAAACTATGTAGTAATTGTTTGGTATTTTAATTTGTTTGGGTAGAAAAAAATATTATTATGGATTCATAAGAAGGATCAGAGTTATCGAAATAATTTGCTATTATCCTTATGCATGAATGTACATATGAGTTATAATTGAAACAGATAGAATATCAAAAGAAAAATTAATGAATAAAATTTATCGAACAATAAATAATTGTGCAAAAGTCGGCGTTGATTTAAACAAATTGATGAAAACAAAAAAAAGAAATAATTCGCTCTTAATTGTATTTAAATTTGTTTGTATGTATGTATGTAAAATATAAATAAAAAGGTTTTATTCATGCATTTATATGCATGTAGTTATGTTTGTAGAGAATGTTTTATTATATTTTTTTTAGGCTGACCTAAAAAATTCTGTTGTTATATTTCGGTGTTAAAACGAAAAACAAATAAACAACAAAAAATAAATAAATAAAAATATAATAAAAATATTTACATACATAAATGTGTACGAATATATAGTATGCATGCAAAAAATTCATTTTGGGGCAGCGTTTCTTACATTTACTTGTTTCTTTTTTTTGTTTTTGCCAGCAGTAGGAATATTTTTATATTACACGTGTATTGTAAAATAAATAAGTTTTTACATGTATGCATAATGCATTTCATTGTGACTTTCATTTTCATTCATTTATAAAGAAAAAAACAAATTATTAAATAAATATAAAAATACTTGCGGTTTCAGAATTGATTGTATATTAAATTATATGTACTTACTAGTATCTGTGTGAATGGGTGTATGGGAAAAAAGTATGAAAAAGCATATTTTAAAGTTGTGCGCCTAGAAGTATGCTTACAAAAATGTATATAATCTTCAAAAAAAAAAAAAAAAACAAAACAAAAAGGAAGAAAATAAATATAAATCGTTTTGAATAAACAAAATATGAAAATCATTTTAGAATGAAAAATGTTTATGAGAAAGCAATAATTTAGATTTTTCATATTGCCTAAAAGTATGGGAAAGAATTTAATAATAAAATGCTTAAAATGATATTAAATTTTCAATGCTTATTAATTATGGGTCTCAAACTGTTAGAATTTATAAAAGCGTTATGGAAAAAAATGTGCTTGGCTACTTACGACTAAAAGCATGCTATGCGAAATAATTTTTTTCGACTAAAATACAGAAATTTATCTGAGAACATAAACTCGAAACGATAATATTGCCAGTTTAAATCTGTCAATATTATTATTCCTAGTTTATTTTAAAGGGTATTGTTTTGTATAGTGTTAGAGTCCACAAAAAAGTGTAAAGCATTTAGGCTGAAAAGCTAATTGCACTCCGTTTCAAATGCGAACACACTCTTACCTAAGTTCGATTTTGAATTTGATTAAACATAAATCTAAATTTTGAATATATACGCGAAGCCTTTAGAAATTGTAAATAGATCAAGATTGACCAAATTTCTTGCTAAGAAATGTTGGCTTAAGAATGCGAATCTCATTATAGAGAAAGGTGGATATTCACAAATGAAATATCCATCAACTTCATTTCCTTTTGATACCGATTTTCTAAGATTCCTCTTTAGTAAAATAAAATAAAGTCTGCCAGAGAAAAAAAATCGTCTACGAGACGTCGAGCCTCTGCTTGAAAAGTCGTCTCTCTGCTTGATTGTATGTAGCCGATCCCCATATGATCTCGTACGCTAAACACTAACAACAGCATAACTTCGTTTCTTATTAATTTCGTATGAGTGTAACAACAACGAGATTTCCGTTGCAAAATTTTCGATTTACCTCGATAAAGAAGTTTCAATTCAAAAAACAGAATTACCTTAATAATTCTATGTGCAGCCTAAGAGTATGCAAAGAAATATTCCAATTAGTGATTCTAATATGAGTGATTGTTTTCATATTGTGTTTTCTAAGTTTTATTAAAGTTGTTAAAAAAAAGTATGAAAAGACACTATTTAGTATAACATTGCAAATATATTTAAACATTTTCGGCTTAGCTCTTAAAAGTATCCGAAAAGAATTTAAAGATAAATTAAAATGTAATTATGAGTTATTTGCGATATGTCCAAAAGTATGCATCAATATTCTTCTAAATTATGAAAAATGCAGTTGCAGTTAATAAACATACGTACAGCCTAAAAGCACACAATTAATAATCCTGATTTTAATGAACTTAAATAATTGTTTCAAAGCTAAAATTCAATATCAATTCAAATTTATCTAGTTTAACATTAAAAAAAAAACAGAAAAGATTTTTACCTGAGCTCCTAAAAGTATGCACAAAAAATTAACAAATAAATCAAATTATGAGTTTTGTATATTGTATCAGGTTTCCAACGTATCATTCATTGAAGAGTACTAGAAACTTTAACTCCAGTGTCAAATCATTTTTGCGTTACTGTTTATTTTTTTAATTTTATTTTTAGAAATTCAAATTTTAAGTCAATAAAAACCCACATATACAACAAAAAAATTTGATCCAATTAAAAAAAAATTTAAGGTAAGTTCATAGATCTGAATGAAGAGGGAGCTCATGCGTATACCTGGAGAAAATTCTAAGAAACTCACGCTTGTTCTATGAGCCTAAGCCTAAATCAAGAGATTGACACGAAGATCCGAATAGAGAAGATTCACCATGGCTTTTTGTTCTTCCTTGAAACGAAAGGGATTAATATATCAGTTATTTTCTTTAAATTATGAAACATTTTTTGCTATTTTAAAGTTTCATATAAACGCCTATAGTACGCACGAACTTTTTTATATAAAATAAGAAATAACTGCAAATGATAGGTATATTTTTGTAATTGTCTAAATAAATTCTGTAATATATACCAAAAACAAAAAAAAATCAATTTGTATTGGAAGGAAGTTTTCTTCATTTCTATTAAATTGAATGTCACCATTGGCAAATAGGGCACAACAAACATTACATTTATCAAATGCTTCTGACAGCTGTCATTGTGTGTCCAATTAGCAATTATAATGTTAAAATTGTTAAAGTTATTCTTTGTGTGCCCATTTTGTCATCTCCCTCTCTTTCTCTCTTGTGAATACAAAAACAATTTGTGGTCATTTAATGTGTTGTGCAATTTTCTGCCATTTCCAAAGTACGTTTTGATTACAGCCAGGAAAAAATAAAAGGATTTTTTTTTTTACTATAAAGCTATAATGATAAAGAAAATTTACTATGTTCATACAAATATCTTAAATAAGTGCTTGCTCTTCACAGATTTGTTTATCATTATTGTGTTGATGCCGTGATATGCGCACTACTCCACTACTCTAAACTACAACCACAAAAATGTCACGCAAGTCAAAGTCATAAATGACATTTAAATGATATTTTAAGTGTTTGTAAACACGATAAAATTAAATTTGTGTGTGTTTGCATGTTTTAATATTTGAGGACAAGGGCGGAGCGGCAGTAGTGAGTAGTAAGTAATATATATGTATTTTTTTCTATTAAAGGTCGCACTTCACAAGAAACTGTGCAAAAAAATATTTTATAACATAATTTTAGATGCAAAAAAAATACTTCAAGTTCGTGGTTGTTGGTAATTTCTTTTTTAAAGGTCACTCATAATAGAAGGAAGTTAAATTGCAATTTGTTTAAAATTGAAAAATATGAAAAACAACAAAATTCTAAGTTATAGCATATTTTTAGGCCGAATTATTTTCAAATATTGCGTTGCACATATAATTTTCCTAAATTTAAATATATGATTTAACATGATATTTCCCACATTTTAATTCAGCTCATTCAAAATATATTCTTGTTTTATAGGAATTTTATCAGAGGAAATTAGAAAAAAATAAGTTGAATCAAAACGAAACACAACCAAACAGTAAATTCAATCAACAACAAACAATAACAGTCATTTGTGTTGCAAATGAAAAAACAAATGACAGACAGTTGAATAGACAAATATGATGGATAGACAAAGATAGCCATAGGGCAGGCAAGACAAACAGGGGGCGGCTAGGCAAAGCGTTGTCATAAAAATATGAGAGAAAAACAAAAAACATACTCCCCATAACTACCAACAAATAAATTCAATTTATCTGAATGTTGTCAAAATGATTTGTCACAAATATGTCACAAACGGAACGAGAGAATAAGAAGAAATATTTTTTTTCATGTATGTATGTAGATTGCATAGTCAGTTAGCAAGTTGATTAAAAATAGAAACAAAACGAAACAAAACAACAAAAAAAACTGTAGCATAGTTGTAGGTGTCCAAATGAATGTTAGCAGACAGAATTGAGAAAAAATGAAAGAATTTGCTCCATTAGCAAAAACTTGAAATGAGACGAGATTGTATTATCAGAAGCAAAGTTAAATTTTTCTTATTAACCCCTTAACAGTGCAATGAAAATAAAGTTTTCGTAACAAAAAAGTATTGAGAAAAATTTTATCTGAAAAAACATATTTCAATGCTTATCGCTGAACCCAAATCTTTTGTCAAAATTAAAAATTTTAAAACATGGTAGCCAAAAAATTTTAAATTTAACGAATCTAGCTGAAAATGCTTACTCGGTCTTGATGGGGTCGCTGAATCGGAATCTTTGGCAAAGATTAAAAAATTCAAGATAGCAGCTTCAAAATGGCGACCACAAAAACTCAAAAATTAATGAAATTGGTTGAAAATGCTTACGTGGTGAAACCGAATTTTTCGTTAAAATTAAAAATTCAAAATGGCGACCAAAAAAACTTAAAGTTAATTAATCTGAGTGCAAATGCTTGTTTGAATTTTTGGTGTCGCTGAACTCTCTCAATCAAATCCAGAGTCACGATCAGGGACGCTTCCGTTTTTTTTTTTCCACGGTTATATATTTTTTTGGGCTTCTGTATTTACATATATTTACAATTTAAAAGACGTGAAATTTTAAAAGTGAGGTAAGCTTTGCAAAAAACAAAGCAAAAATTAAGTGCAATTAACATAAAAAAATTAGTACAATATAATTTTTTGGTCGCCATTTTTTTATTTTTAAATTTTGACAAAAGATTCGGATTCAGCAATCTTAAAAATCCCCGGGTAAGTATTTTCAGCCAGATTTGTTAAATTTATAACTTTGTTGGTCGCCATTTTGAAACCATCATTTTGAATTTTCTGATTTTAATTACAGATTCGGATTCAGCGACCCAAAAATCGGCGGGTAAGTATTTTCAGCCAGATTTGTTAAATTTATAATTTTTTTGATCGGCATTTTGAAGCCACTATTTTGACTTTTCTGATTTCGATTACTGATTCGGATTCAGCGACCCCAAAAACCACCGGATTCGTTTACTTAAACATTTTGTTTAAAAAACATTTTATTTAATTTTTTTTTTTAATTTTGAACAAAGATTCGGATTTAGCGCCCCAAACTACCACGAGTAAGTATTTTCAGCCAGATTCGTTAAATCTAAAATTTTTTGGTCGCCATTTTGAATTTTCTAATATCGGTTAGAACTTTTGAATATCCATTTATAAACATTATCATATTGGGTAAAGCGGTTTTATTTAGACGCATAAGTGGCACGAATTTTGTTTTCCCTCCATAGTGGTCAGTAACACGAATGGGTTAATGTATACATATGTAAATACATAAATACAATTTTAAAATCAGCTTCAATTTTCTTTTTTGTGTCAATTTCTATTTGAATTTCAAAGTTTTCCTTGATTCTTCACTTTGAATTTGAAAACAAATGCAAACAAATAAACAAAAAGTTTTTTGTTCTAACACTCACAAGCCAAAAAATTTAATTACAATTTTATTGAGTCGCCAAAAAGTATGCCACAAAATTATTTACTTTGATGTATGCACTAGGGATGCTGCCAAAAAATTATTTGGTATTCGGTTGATATCCCTGTGTTTTACTACACGTATCCATGCTCGATATTAGAATAATATGGATCATGAACCAAACAAGAGTTTTGGATGAAAATTGCTGGGGCTAAGATATATTCGCGGAATCACTGATATTAAGAGCTCATATTTTTAGGACGCATTCTATCACTAATATGAATATTTGAATGCATTTCTGTGCTCATTCTAGTTTTATTCGAGAGTTTTGTTCTTCACCCAATAGTTCAGTTCGGTTTTTGATATGATGACCAGAAGGTGTTGGAAGCATTCATGAGGGAGGTTCTTCATAAGCTCTATGACAGATCTGGGAAAGTACTGCATTCGAATAATGGTGGTAGAACGCAGAGAAGAGGGCATCCTAATTTATGTTGAAAATACCAGGTACATGGGACCTGATTGCACTTGTCCTTATAAACTGGCGACATCGTACCAACGACGGTATTCCCATATAGTATTCGCATTTGTTATTCGAAACATCTCTAGCATGCAGGTTAATGTTAATGTCGATGGTGAATGGAAAATTTTACTGCTGTAAAAGAAAAGTGTCAACCATAAAATATGCTTAAATATGATGTCATTAAAATAAATTTTTACAAATTAAGTTTGTGCCTGGCTGAGTTTTCGCTTTTCTAAATTTTTGTGCTGTATTAAAATTAAATTGGGGAAAGGAAAGGTAAATTGTAAAGGAAAAAAAAGACTTAAAAGAAAGTAAGGAAAAGAAAGTTACAAAAAAGAAATTAAAAACAAAGGAAAAACAATAAGTAAATAAAATATTGACACTTAAGTTTACAATTTAGTGAAAAAGTTTTTAATTGAAATTTGGAAAATGATTAAAAAAGAATTACGAGACTAAAGAAAATTATTTAAAATGTATAAAGTTGGTATATATAGTACATATATATAGTCGCAAATCAATATATTACTTTCAAAACTGCCTAAAAGCATGCAACGAAAATATTTTCACATAATTTGCAATTATTATACAAATAATTGTTGCATGCAATCAACAATACAACCACACAACACACAAATAGTGACACCTGTGCCAATAATATCATATAAACCTGTATAAATATTATTTATTTTGGCAGCACTAACAAAAGAAAGTTTTGTTTTGTCGCCACAAAATATGCAATAACAAAAATAATAATAATAGCTAAAATTTCTGAACTTTCTGGCAACTTACCAAAAGAACAGAAGCAAAATATATAACTAAGCACTCATCTTGCACATAAATATATATATATATGTATGTATATCTAAGGGTACTCTTCAACTTTAATAAATTATTCAAAGCATCTTTCATTCATTTATAAGAAACAACAAGAACAATAACAATAAAAACAACAAAAAGTTAATATATTTTTATGTATAATAAAAAGCTCAAAAGAAAAATGTGAAAATAAACAGATGATTTTATTTAATTTGATTTTTATTTTAGTTAGTTGTGTCTTTCTTACTGCATACATAGAATATAATACTCACAGAATCACACCTACACATATGAATATATTATATGATTAACGTATAAATGACATGTTGCTCGCATGTGGTGGTAGTAGTGTCTGGTGTTTAGTTTATGAACTCATAAATTCATAAAAACACGAATATTTTATTCACTATTTTGTATGAATGTGTGGTAATGAATTTTAGATTAACCCTCAGTTTGAAAAGAATTTTGTAAAAAATTTTTCAACAAATTTATTTTAAATTGTTTACTATTAATTTAGTATTTTTGGGATCAAAGCAATTAATAGAAAGTCATAAATAATGTTTATTTACTTTTTTTTTTTTTTAATTCCCTCTGATTTTAGTTTATAGAGAATTATATTACCGCGACAAGTGTAAATTTCGACCAGCAAACTACGTCAAACCTTGACAGAGGTTGGTCAGGCAGGCAATAAATAAATTAAGAAATATATGCAAACAACAAATTTTTATTTTAAAATGCCTACAAGAATTATCACCTCAAGAAAAATGACCGGTTAACTAGGAAAAGAGCAGTTGAAATAATATTTTGTTTTACTGATACAATATTAAATGAGTTTAAAACACATAATTTAAAAAGACACAAACACAAAGCTAACCAAAGGCATAAGAAAAGAAGAAAGGCAGCGCACCATCATGGATTATCGATGCACCTACAATCTTATTACGTGCATAAAAGAGCGGATATCACGCAGGCATGGCAAATTGAATTACCACATTACGCAATTATTTAGTGGCCATGGGTGCTTCTAGTAATACCTGAACACGTTCAATCTCGGAGAGGAATTGAATGCATCTTGCAAGGTTGCTGCAGATATAATGGCCACACTGTATAATGTAGAAGTTGCGCGTGAAGCCGAGCGCACGGCAAACATCTGAAACATGGAGTCAAATATCGTCAACTGACGATACAGCCGGACAGAATTGAATAGAAACCAATACTAACGATTGAGTACTAAGCTCATTATGGCCTTCCGACGTAATACCCAATGGTGGTTCCGGAAGGAATATTCGTACTGACGAGAGGTTGTTTTAATGTGAAAATGTCCCGCCCTGACTTGGCTTTTTATGCTTTCCTCCTCGTTAAAAAAAAGGTAACTCTTGACCACGTTTGCGACGCGTAGCCGAGCATTGTCGTGCTGGAGGATGACTTTGCCGTGTTTTTCTTGGTACTGTGGCCGGTTCTCCTTTAATGCTAGACTCAAATGCATTAATTTAATTGTGATGATTAATGACGAGAACTTGGCTCGAAAACAGACATTTAAAATCCAGTATAATTTGCAAATGGAAACAACTAATGCGGCGATGTCGATACCTTAACCGATGTCCAAACTCATTTTATGACAATTTTGATCTACGTTTTTCTACCAGTCGATGCAAAATACACAATGCACAAGCTTAAGTTCGAGCGCCTAGATTTTACACCTAATTTTAAATATTTTTTAGTGATAAAACAATATAATCTATTCATCGCTCTACTATCTCACTCAGATTTCTTCGTAACACATATGCATGTATCTTTTTTATGGTCAATATATTTGAGAGGTTAGTAAAGTATCAGATTGAAGAAATTATAGTTGCGATGTATTAACATAAGAAGTGTGAAATTTATTCCACTTTATCTTATGACAATAGCTTTTTCTTTCTATTCAGCTAATACAAAATTATTTTTAAGTTATTCCTAACACATTGACAATACAATTTGTATACATAGTTCATATATTTGTACAGTTTTACTTACAGCAAATCCTAATTGTGCCAGCTGAGAGAGGGAGAAAAAAGATATAAAATTTTTAATAATGAAATTATTCTATTTAAAATGTGCATATGCATTCAAATTGTATTATGTTTTCATATGTTCAAGTCAATATGCCGCCAAAATATCATAAAAGGAAAGAATTCATGATTGATCGGTGGAAGTTCTCATACTCTTATATGAAAAGTGTTCATATTTGTATAGTTTTGTCATTGACTAAGTCAAATATTGCTAAAAAAAAAACTTAAAAAAAAAATAATAAATGTGGCATTAATAATAAATATTAGATTAAGTCTTTTAACTAGTCACAGGATTGATTCTTTTCGAGATCCTAGTCCTAAGACTTTTTGCAATTCAACAACCTTTGAATCCACTGGTACGTACGTATTATGTAGAGTTAATGTTTAAAAATTTAAAATTAAATCAAGAATAAATTTCTATGTTTATACAATGCAAGTTTTTAATTGCAAAATTATGTTTAACTACCAAACTTTACCATATCAATTCAGTACAATAAATAGAAAAACCAAAAAAATAATAAAAAAAATTCATCATCAGAAATAGTACCAGTAACAGCAAACCAATTTACCAAATATCTACAGCTACGATTACAATGCTATCATAGCCAATGATTGTTAGTTTTGTTACAATTAAAAAAGTTTGTTTTCTTTTTTCGAATTTTTGGCAACACTTGCTTACCAAACATTAAGCAAAGCTACACGTACAGCAAAACATTTGACAGAAATCGGTTTAAACAATGTTGACATATTTTCCAAAAAAAAAAAAAAACAAAAATTAAAGAAAAAGTAAAAACTGCCAAACTATTTTGTTTTTTCATATATTTGTTGTTAGTACTTTATACAACTCTTCTTCTCTCACACACTCTCTCGTACCCTTACTCTCTCTTATAAATCTCCCACATACACTCGCATCATGTATGATAAACTTTTTTGCTGCACTTTTTTTTTTGCAGTAGTAAAAGTGTTTGTTGGTGTTGTCGATATTTCACAGTTACATCTACTACGTTGCTTCTCCGGAAAACGCAACCATCAAAGTTAACAGGCGGCAGCATAAAAATTGTTGTTTTCTTTTTGTTAAACACTCTCCTCTCTCACATACTCTCTCTCATCTACTATTTCTTTCTCGTCAACACTTTAGAGCAATTACAATTCCAACATGTAAACGAATTTCGCCTTTTGCACCAACAAATAAATGAGTAAAGTTGATTGCAGCACCCACAGCAGGCGACAGTGAAAAAATGAAATATGCACAACAGTAGTCAAAGAAAAAACAAAAAGAAACAAAAAAAAAAAAATCGACATTTTAGTTCAACCATTTTCAATTGACTACAAAACTAGCTCGATTTTATCCAGTAGTTTTTTGTGTATTGTTGTTGTTCAGCAGTATTAGTTCGTTATACACACATACTCGCACATAACAACCAGCAACAACAGCTAACATCAGTAGTGATTTGTTAGTTATTTGCTACTAGTTTTCTATCTCTTTTTTTCTTTCACAGTACCTACTATGTAAGTGTGAAGTGAAAAAATATTAAAACTTTTTTGAACATGAACTCAATTTTTCACGCATTTTTGACCAATTTTTATTGTTGTTGCTGTTGTTTTTCTATTTGTTTTTAGTGTCAACTTTGTAATAATGTTGCTCTCTTTTCTTCTTTTTATACTTTATTTTTTTTTTTTGTTTTTACAAAATTTTACAACAATTTTTAATTGCTTTCCAACCAGCACAAGCAGCAACTTGAACAAAACTTTTATTTTTTAGTTTTTTTGTTGTTTACAAGTAACAATTTTCGCAAATGTCAAAGTATAAAAACAACCGAAACGAACACTGAACACTGAGCGAGAGTTTAAAAATTGACTAAAAAGAAAAAAATTAAACCTTTGGTGTGATTGCCTTTTTGAAGTAAAATTTTTGAAAAATTGCTCTTCAGAAACTTTGTGTTGGCTATAAATGTATAAAAAAAAATTACATCATAGGAAAAAAGAGCTTTCTCTAATTAAGTACATTTATTAATATAACATACCTTCACAAACTTCATTTTATAACTAAATTTAAACAAAAAAATTTCTGACAAATTGAAATTGTTTTAAAACTATATCTAATAGCTCATAACTAGGAATGCAAATTTCATGCATGATACAATTTTTTAATCATAGTTGATACACATTTTCAAATTAAAAATTTAGAATTTCCGAATATTTGTATTCCACTTTCTTTTAAAAGCTAATTTAGAAATGTTTTGTAGTACCTAGATTTTTTCCCCCATTTTAAAATCAACATGAACATGATTTTTAGAATATATTATAACATCTTTAGATATAAATAAGTACATATGCATGCTGATAATTTTGTTTTATGCAAAAAGAAAGAAAGAAAGGAAGAAAAAAAGAAAAATATCTAATACTTTTTTATGTTAAACTTGTAAGGTCATTGCATCCTTTCTACACATTTTCACAATTATCCTTGCAAATGTTATTTATTTTCTCTTTGGTTTTGGGTTTCTTAGTATTTGCCATTGCAGCTACATGCTTATGTATACAGTAATCCCATCATAATTGCGTCTCTGAAAATGAACAACTTCTGGTTCTATTGATTCGAGGAGAAAGGAGAATGAATGGAATCAATCTAGGAATTTGTGTGCATTTATTCATTTTGAAATAGAACGTACAAATTTTGGAGCAATTAAACTGGAAACGAAATTAAACGGGAAAGGCTTAACACAGGAATAAATTAACCGAGGATTACTGTATATATATTAGAGTGGATAGATTGTGTAACTCCTTACCATTGTATTGTATTGTATTAGAGAGGTTTATGTATTTGTGCAGCGATCTATAAGATCTATTGTACGTCCTTCTTCTCTATCTAGTCTGATTTGCCTAGAGCGCATCATCCAGTCCAGTCTCCCTCAAGAATTTAAGTATTTCGGCCGGATCTATGGATGCTAGTCCGTATATACCCAGATATTTCATTCTTTTGTGGATCAGTGCTCCACACTGAGCTAAGATATGTTCTCATGATTCAACTTCCTCATTACAAAACCTACATATTGAACTTTCCTCATCCCCTATTTTGCAAAGGTGTTCTCTGAGCCCGCAGTGCCCAGTCAGAATACCAGCTAATATACACAGACTTTTTTTGTTGAGACAAATGCAGAATGCGTATCTATTCTTGTTATAGTTACCTAGAAGCGTTTTGGATTGCCTCAGTCCCGGAAGATTATTAAAGAGTTCTTGCCTCTTGTTCTTCTCTACCTGCCTGAGTACTTCCCTGATTACGCTATCTCCTATTCCACAAAAGGGTTCAGGTCCCACGAAAGTGGTCGCTGCCCCAAGCAAGCTCGTCTGCCTGCTCATTGCCCTCTATTCCTAAGTGTCCAGGGATCCAACATAGAGCGACTTTATTGTCCTTGCCCAGTTTATAAAGCTTGCTCAAACAGTCCCACACCAGTTTAGAAGTGATCTCAGAGGAGCATAATGCTCAAATGGCTGCCTGGCTATCCGACATGACAGCGATATCTTGCCGTTTGTATTTCCTATCCAGGTTGAATTGCACACATATATCGATTGCGTGAATTTCAGCTTGAAAGATGCTAGGATACTTCCCCATCAGCTCAGAGTGTTTGATTCTTGGCCCAAATACTCCTGCCCCAGTTCCAACCTCGGTTCGTGACCCATCTGTATACCACTTAATCGTGTGTTTTTTGATGCTAACGCTAATGCTCCATATGTAATGATTGGCCCTTACCATCATTGTGTACATCCAGCGCAGTACACTTGGTTCACATCGCCAAGTTTTCCCTGCTAGCCTTCTGCATACCATTTGAGCGCGAGTGGCTTTGCTTGTCACTGCCTCAACATGCGATTTCCATGTGAGTTTACTATTTAATACTAAGCCCAGATACTTTTGTTCAATAACCTCCCCAGCTAGTGGTATTTGCAGGGTTAATATTTAGCCCTACCGACCTGCACCATCTCCTAGTAATACCTAGCCCTCTTTGTATAATGTCACAAAGAGTTTCTTCAAATGAGGACGATATCGCCCGCATACCCTTGACAGTCTATGCCTGCCTCTGAGAGTTTCATTAAAAGTTCGTCTACTACCAGGCTCCACATTAGAGGTGATAATACTCCTCCCTGTGGACATCCTCTGGTTGTGCTGACTGATATGGTACCTAGCCCTGTTTCCATCTCAGCTGTTCTAGAGGAGAGCATTTCTGACATCCATCTAGATGTTGTGTTATCTACTCCTCTTCGCATTAGGGAGTTATTGACAGCCTCGTGTGAAAGCACGAAGCAGGAAAGTACATACTGCTACTTCTTTCACATCTAGTGCCCCTTGAATCTTCCCCACTAAGTCATGCAGAGCTGTCTCGGTAGACCTGTCTGCTCTATATACATGCTGATTGGGGTGCAGTGGAGTTATGTCTAAGACTTTACATCGTAAATCAACATAAACGATGTTAAGCTTATAGATCTGAAGAACTTAGGGTTGGTGGTATCTAACTCCGGACAGCTATAGAGATAATGATCAATAGTATCGGCGTCTTCAAAACAAGATCGGCAGGTCGGATTGGTGATGAAACCCATGTTGGTTTTAATTTGACATGTGTTCTGTACCCTGATGACACCTCCCAATAATTTCAGGTCCTTCCTTTTCAATTTCAGAAGATCTCCTATAAATAGAACTCACGAAGTCGTTGGTCCAATGCGTGCTCTCCCCAGAGCTTATGGCAACAAAAGGTTTTGAATCCCATGTAATACCACAGTTTCCTGGAACCCAAATAAGACATAACTTGTTGGTGTTTTGCCTTACACCCGCTGACAAATTTCGAAGAGCTGGCAGGGTTAGCAAGGGCCTAAAGTTCAACCTGATTTGCCACTGCAGATGCCTATGTACTTTCCACGCCATCTTTTCTCAATTATTCAGCATGCCACATCCAGGATAGCAAAAATCTTCGTTAGGAAGGCTGTTGGTATCTGCTTCGTCCAAGTATAAACCGGATCCCGTACCACTAGAGGTAGAGAGGATCCGTTAGTATAGAAGTACGACCTCTGGATTTAACCATTGATCACGTTCAGGGGATCTGACATCATATCTACTTCTGAAGCGTATACAAGACAGACGATTGTTCACGGGCATCGATAACTGTGGACACTGTACCCGTATCCACTTCAACATGCCAGATTCCGTTTAATGAGTCTATATGCCGCTTTTATCGCCTCATTACGGATTTGAAGATCCAGAGGAAGCAAATCAAAAGCAATGAAAATATCATCAGATATTATAGACATTGCACCAGCGATACCCAGACACACACTTCTCTGCAGTCTGTTCAAAGAGGGAGCTGTGGACTTAACCAAAGTTCTTCTCAACTATAGCATGAAGGCAAACATGACAATAGGTCTCACAAAAGCAATGCAAAGCCAGTGACTAATGCTGTATTTAGACCCCAAGTCTTGCCGAAGGCTTTGAAGGTCTTTTTTTAAGACTTTTAAGTAAAATCATGACGAATATAAAAAAAAAAATCGATCCGCCCTAATCTATATGCTATGAAATCACATTATGCACTTTTATTTCTACACATTTCTCAAACATTGACAGCAAACAAGAAAACACAAAACAGAAAAGAAATAAACATTTGTAGAAATTTTATACATAAGGACTCAAAGTGTCCCTTTG
Source organism: Toxonevra muliebris (assembly GCA_963691655.1). NCBI lineage: Eukaryota > Metazoa > Arthropoda > Insecta > Diptera > Pallopteridae > Toxonevra > Toxonevra muliebris. The sequence continues at coordinate 55,677,681 of OY829326.1, forward strand.
AAATGTTTGTTGCTTTTTCCAGCTTTTTGTTGTTTTCAGCAATATAAATGTTATTTTCCTTCTGTATTTAATTTTATAACATACTTGTAGCTGAGAGTTAAAAACGTTATATGTGAGTATATCTCTACCTACACAGACTCAATCGCAGACAAAAATAGATAGAAACACCCACACAAACAACTACATATAATCTATAATCTGCTTTTTATAGTTTTGTAAAAGAGGGGAAAAAAAACATTTTAATGCTACCAATATCCTTTTTGCTCTTCCGCTTCTATTTTCTATTGTGTTGCTTAATTTTTTTTCTTCTTTTAGAAAGCATGACAGGATATTTTCATTATTTAACTTTGTTGCTATTTTTATTATATTAAAAATTTCTTGCACGTTTTTCTGAAAAACATTTTTGAAATATTCAATACTTCTACGAAAAGCGTATAACACACAATGCTGGGCATTGTAGTATTAGTGCTTCAAGAATGTGTAAGGTCCTTCGTTGCATATTTGTTGCAGTTACTGTTGCTGCATAACGATTTTATCGCTCATTCTCAACACAAACTCACTTCCCGGAACTCTATGCTTTCAGTGTGATTAATGTATAAATTGTTGCCGTGGACATTGTCAGCATGTTTTTATAGCATTTGTCTGGGGTGACTACTATTTGACTAAGTGACTGGAGTAGATAGGTGGTCAGTCATGGCTATTGTATGCATTGCATTTTAAAGCATCATTGTCTGTCCTGTCCGTTTTTACTCTTCACTTTTCATATCTCCGCTTTTGCACTTTCGACTTTTCGCTGCAGTAATTTCATTTTTTTGTTTTTGTTTGCTGGTCTCGTAAAATTGCAATCTTCATTTTTGTCATTATACTTTTGAAATATTTCTATATGTTGTTGCAATTGTTGTTGATTTTGCTGCTACTGTTGCTATTATGTTGCATTGCAGTATTTTTTTTTTGCAAACAAAATTTCTAAATTAAGTTTTTTCTTTGTTTGTTTTCTGTTTTTGCATTTTCATGAACACAATCGACGTTAAATTGTCATTATTTGTTTTTGTGCTAGTCGACTGCACTTAATTTATCCTTTGTCATGTCCTTGTATTTAAAATTGCTTCTTCTTTTTTTTGTTTCTATTGGCGTGATTTATTTGCTGACGTGATTTCTATAATTTTTTAATTATTTTTGGAATATATAAATAATAAAGACATTCTGAAAAAATTACTCTAAAGCAGTGACGGCCAAACGTACACTTTAGTGTCAAAAAGCTTTAAGCTCTTTAATAACTACACATACGATCGATGCGCTTGCGAAATTGCAGAACTTTCGCTGTCTCTGTTTTTCGGACATATTTCTGTGAAAAATTGTTGATGTGAAATCGGGGCTGAAGGAAAATTTATAGTGGAGTGAATTGATAGAAATTAAAATTAAATGTCACGTCGGTGTCGTGTGAGATTTCATAGTATGTGTGAGTTTATAATTGTGTGCTTTTTCATATATTTTACTTTAAGCCTAAAAGTATGCAACACATAATTCCCATATCAAAAACGGTTGTGAAATATACTTACATATCAATAGAATAGTGGAACATATCAAAAATTGTTTTTATTTATTGTATTGTTTTATTGCATAGTTTATTGTAGTTTATTCTTTCTTAATTGAAATTGTAAAATAATACCGATGTAGATGTGCAAAAAGCGAAGAAAATGCATTGAACATTTTAAAAGCCCATGTTTGCAGTTTTTGGAACATAAAAACGAAAAATTTTATAATGACGTTAACAACAATGGGTAAAGTATGTTATCACATCATGTGACGAGTGCAGAAGGGACTCATTTTAGTTTTTGAAACACTAACACATATACAATTTGACAATGGCTTGGAACGACCGTCACTGTTCCAGATCAAGAATATTCTTAAGCCGTAACTGTGTATATGCAGTGCTCTCATCGAGTTGCGTTCAGTTCTCATAATTTTTGAGGTTATATTTGCTAGTGCTGGGCAACCACACAAAAAGTGTAGGTAACTTTACGCCCATTCCAGTTGTATGTGTCTGAACTAACATAGATGTAGGAATTAAAAAAAAATTTACTCATTAAGGTTTTAATATCTTCAGTTTTTGAAATCGAAATGTCAAAAAAATTATTTTTTTTTTTTTGAATTTGGCCACTGAATTTTGGACTTACGAAATAACTTAAAACCCGAACAAAAATATTAATTTTTTTCCTCTTGTTAAGCGTCACTAAATTAACCCCAACTCACTGCCAAACTTATTCTAAGGCATGTATACGAAAAAACTGGTCGACATTAACTTGTTATAAAAATTATATTTTTAAACAAAAACAGAAATTCACACATCAATCGAAAGGTTATAATAATAACTTTAAGAAAAATAATAACTTTATTTATATTGTTGGTGCGTATGCGAAAGATCGCAACTTTGACTTAACTCCAGCCATTAAACGTTGCACATCACTTCGGGACATTCGAGATGACACAGTAGTCCACTTTTTCTGCAGCTGTTTCTCATTTTTGACCACTTGCTTTGGTTTTAGCAATTTTCTTTTTATTATAGCCCAATATTTTTCTATCGGCCGAAGTTCTGGGCAATTTGGGGGAGTGACATCTTTTAGAACAATTTGTACCCCATTCTCTTTATACCACGTTATTGCCGTTTTGACGTAATGGCAAGATGCTAAATCTGTCCAGAAGAGGACAGGAGCCTTGTGAAGACGTACCATTGGCAATAGACGTTTTTGCAAGCACTCTTCTACGTAAATTTTTTGGTTGATGGTACCAGTAGTGACAAAAACTGCACTCTTTATGTCGCATTGGCAAATTGCTTGCCAAACCAAATATTTCTTCGCAAACTTGTCCACATGCCCACGCGCAACATGACCTCTCTTTTTTGAAGTGTAAAATAGTTGACCAGGAAGCTGCTTTGACGTACGTTTTGTCGTCCATGATCATGCAATCAAAATTATGTACAATTTTGTCGTACAGCTTTCGAGCGCGAGTTTTTGCTGTTGCAATTTTTTTGTAATTCCAGTTCGGGGCTAGCGGAACTTTATACGTCTTAAGTCCTTTTACTCTGCGTACTTTTTGAACATAACCGGGTGACATATATTTCGATGAACTTATTTTGCGTAATGTAAAAAAATCGGAAAAATTAATGATGCAGAAATGTAAAACGGAATAATAATAGTAACATTTGCTGTAACTGTCATATTTGAATTAATACAGCATGTTTATTGCGACCAGTTTTTTTCATATACATACCTTACATTTGACATTTGTTTTACTGTAACAAAAGCTTACAATTTATTTATGAAAACATAACAAAAACGAAAAACTTTTTTCATGACAATACAAAAATACAAATGTCAAGATTCAATTTCAAAGTTTTTATATAACTATACACTACTATTAATTATGAACTTTTCATACAACATTAAAAAGAAACAAAATATTTGCTTAAATTTCTACTTTATAAAAAACTTTTCATTTTCATTTTATTTCCTTTATTTTTTGTGATTGTTTATTTTTGGAATACCTACTTCTTTATTCTTAAGTACTTGACAGAACCAAAACGAAATCCTGTTGAAACAATTGAAACTTCTTCACTAAGATTCTCGTTCAACATGCTGCTGAATAAGCATTTAAGTGTCTAACGCAATCCCTAATGAAATTTTAAACTTTGCGAATTTTGTGTGCAGGTATTCGAGCTGAACTTGTTTTTATACTTTTGTCAATTGGATAACAAAATAAATTTGCAATTCATGAAATGAAGAATAAAAGAAGAATAAGATAAATTTAGAATAATGTGGAAATAAGTATAAAAAAATAAAATTGCATTTGTGCGTAAAAAAGAGTAAAAAATCTTAACAAATTAAAAATGGTTTTGAAGTTTCTTTTTAATGATTAGCTTTCAGTTTTTAAATCTTGTTTATTTCTAAACATCAATAAAATGTAATACCTTATAATTCTACCTGCGGCAACAGATAAGATAATAATCACAACAACTAAAACAAACGACAAAAACCATTTAGCTTAAATTATCGAAATTATTGCCGGCAGAATTTTTTTTATTATTGTTATTTTTATAGGGATATCTCTTATAAATACAATATGTTTCAACATTAATTTTTAACTACATTTTCCATTTCAATGCGTCTAAGTATATAGTAAGCTCTCTTTCTCTCTTTCTCCATGTTTTTAACATACTCTCTTTATACTAAGGACATTATGGTAGGCTGTGTGAGACTTTTCTTGCCGCCATTATCACCTAATGTAACTTCCCTTTACCCTCTCTTTAACTCTCTCTCTCTCTCTCTACATAGACATACCCAGCAAACAATTGGAAGATTGTTGGAATAATGAAAGAAACGCGTAGCTCATGAGTTGATGTTCCTTACGATAAATATGCTGAAAAACTTCGAAATTAAATTTCGCATCATCGGTATTAACAGAGAGAGGGCCATTGCGATCACCACTGTGCATTAAGGTGTCTCAAATTCTGTTTAAAAAAAATTTAAGCAATACGGGATAGTAAAACTCCTCTTAAAAATTAACCTTGGTGGTCGCCGTAGCTTAGTGGTTGGTATGTTGGACTGCTACGCAGAGGTTCATACGCTCAGAGGCACGCTCAAAAATCAAAAATAGAAAATAAACATTTTTCTACACGGCACCACCTCTTGGCTGGCAATGACAAACCTTCAAGAGTAAAAAAATGCCTATGAAAAGCTTTTCATTTCGCCGTTCGGATTCGGCACATAACTGTAGGTCCCTTCCATTCGTGTATAAATATAACTCACACAACATGAACGGATGCGAAAAGCTCGGCCTTGGCTCTCCAAGGGCTGTTGTGTCATAATAGTAGTAGTTATTTTATAATGATTCCTAAAATATATTGTCATCGTCTGGAAAATCTCTAAAATTCATATTTTGTATGCGAAATTGTTTTGTTAGGCTACTTTGTACCAAATAAAAGGTCAGAAATAACAGAAATTCAAAAATGATTACATTTTCGATCAAAACTTTTTTAATGTCGTTTTAGTGCTTTTTATGCGAGTTCCATGAAAGTTGAGATAACTCAGCCAGTTTTTATCTGATCTTCGTTTCCAATCCATCATAGGTGTCGACTGTTACTATTTATTTCGACAAATAATTTTTTGAGGGCGTCATAAAATTAACCTGTTAATATCTACTAGTTTTATACTGACAACTATGACCATCACCAAAATTTCCCAATGATTTGAAGTAAAACTTAATAATTTTCCAATTTCCTTTATTTAGTCAAAAGCAATGCAATGAAAAATTGTTCCATATATAATACGTTTTTTAGAAGTTTCTTCAAAACAATCCAACTAACGGTAGCTTTCACTTAAATGGAAATACTTTGGAAAACTTTTTAATTATTTATTTATTTGCCATCTTAATACAACCAGATATTAAAGATCTTAAAGTTAAAGTACCAGTCAAGAATATCTTCATAAAATAAACCAAGATTTATTTTTTCGTGAGGACCCTTGATTTTTGTTGACTTTCTTTTTAAAAAGTTTTTCACACCTGTTTTCCATCTCATAGTCACTTTAACATAACTGCAAAATTTCAGCACAAAAATTTTGTTTAAAAATTAATATCGGCAAATGGTTGAAGAGATCGAAACCAATGACGAAGGCTTTATCTTCTGCTTTCTAGATAGCATCACAACCATTTTCAAGTATGAGTAAACCAATGCTTGCGAAGTAATTTCAAATATAGAATTGTGTTCAGATATTAATCCAATACGAAAACGTAAATGGAAGTAGATTGGCCACGTATATATAGGAAAAATTCATAACACGGTATACATATATGACAACACAAAACGAATTGTACTTTAAAACGTTCAAAAATTCCCAGGCTAGGAATATACAGCTTGAATGTATGAGACCATTCTTCTAAGTACGCGGTAGAGGAGAATACAACCACCAAAGAAAAACGATCCGAAAATGATTAGTCGTCGGTTATTTTTCTCATACATTCTAATTACAAGAGGATTAAAAAATGTTTGCTGGGTATAAGCATGTATTTAAACGTGTGCGTCTGTGTGTGTTTGTGTGTGCGTTGGCAATGAATTCCAAATTAAGTTCTTTCGAGTCAGTGCACATCACTGGCATACAATATTGTACGACGATTGGACAATAATGGCAACACTGACATTCAATTTAGTTCCTAAGCGTGGTAAAGTGAAAATAATCGATAGAAAAGAGGAAGAGGTTGAGAGAGAGGGAGAAAGAGAGCTGAGTACGAAGAGGCCAGAACGTTGGCAGATTTGATATTAATAACAATAATTGAAGAAAAAACAAACAAAAACAAAAAAAAAGTTTTTTTTTTTCTAGTACATAAACAGTAAAATATTTGTGGGGAGAAATAAGTAAAATAAAATAAACCGGAAAAAGTAGGTAGTGGTAAATAGAAAATGGCATGTGCATGAATCACAAAAAATGCAACTTGATTGAGTTAATCGATTGAAAATTGAGTGTGGGTGGTGCGCTATTTACAGCAAGTATCTAAACAATTACACTTGAAAAAAAATGTAAGCTTATTTATTTAAGAAGACAAGAGTTTTACCAAGTACTTCCAGGTTCAAAACTCTCGAAAAACATCAAAAAGAACATGTTAGTAAGTTCAAATTATTTCTATTTACAAATATGAAAACAACTTTTTCAACGTTATTGTTTTCTTAGAAATTGTCACGATAAAGAAAGAAATAAGTTGGAAAAACTCAACAATTGACGCGCAGCAGAGCAGCGAGTTGAAGAATAAACATTTCATACGTGAAAAACTAAAGTTTTTTTCTTTTTGTTTGTTTCTTTATTTTTAAAAGAAATTTACTTGCCGTTTAAGTGGTTGACGACGAAGAAGGGCGAAAGGTTAGTCATAGGTTAAAGTGAAACTTGAGTTTTCAATAAGGTGCTTCAGCCTCAAGTAGCTTACTTAACAAAAAAAAAATATATTTATGTACTATATGCAAAAGAAACTTCAAAAGAAAGATGCTACACTTTGTTGTCTGCTTACAGCTAAATTTCGGTGTAAGTTGTCAGAAAAGTTTAGTACTAGTAGTAATGAATAGGTACCTAGTGGTAAAGTAGTAGGTGTACATCTAGAGAAAACTACCATAATATAAAACTAAGCAGCTTTCTTATGTATGGTAGGTGTACATAGAACACTCACTCACATATACATATGTGATATAGTGATGTGGAGAACTTTTGCAACTATAATCGTTTAGAAATTTGAAAATTTTTCCATGAAATTATTTTAATTGAGCTTTCGTTTTTCCAATCTTTAATTTAGTTATATAAAATTATATGCAATTTTTTATAAATTGTAGATGCTTTTGATATACGCAGTTATAATGTTTTGCACCGCACTGTACAAACAAGTATATGCAAACACTAAAGCGTATATTATCCTTGTTTTGTGTTGAAACACAATATGTTAATGAGAGAAAATAGAAAGATTTTAAACTATTACTATGCCTGGTGCTAAGCACACTAGGATGTTGTAAAAATTCTTTATAAATATTACATTCAAAAAACAATAACTTTTTACTCTATCTTAATGTATACACCGCACACGGAGGATGGTTACAACATGAAGTAAGCTGCTGAGTGTATGTAAGTTATTTAATTTTCAAATTCCATGAGGGGGTGAAGTTGCATACAGATTCTCTAATTAAATTCAAAGAAATTATTTATACATAGAACGAGGGGGAGTGGCATGTGTAGAAATACAAGAACTTATGTGGTTGTGGAGTAATGCACTAACAATCATTTGTAGCAAGCTTTAAAAGTATTGAAAACTATTTCAACAAATTTTATCAAAATTATAATACAGTAGTTTTCAGTAGTAGAGACTGGCAAAAATTGTGCTGATTGCGTTTAATTAAGGTGTAACCATAAAACATTGAATATATTTTGGAATATGAGCATAATCAGCCATGTTCTGAACTTCATTTTCGAGTCAAATTGAAAATGCAGTTATATGAATTACACTGATTCGATTTTAATTCCACTCGAAAGTGAAATTCAGAACAAGGTTGAATATTGCAGAAAACCTAAAAAATCTACTGATTTCATGGTGGATTTTAAATGTTCAAAAATGGCGTTATGGGATTAATAGATACCATAATACCCGAAGCAATTCTTATAAATTGTCTGGAGTGAATGGTAACAAAACTGAAAACTCAAAAATGTACACATTAAATGTTTGTAGTAGACTGTTCTGTAGACAAGACTTGACAAGAGGCAAGATCGGAAACAAAAATCGGATCACAACCCAGACCCATAAACAGAATAAAAATTAGCCCAAAAGCATGCCAAAAATTAGTCCGAAATTCAGCCCAAAATTAAGCTATAAATTCAGACCACAAACAAACCGAAATTTTGATCAAAAGTGGAATAGAGTTTATACTGAAATTCATACCAAAATTTAGTCTTTAATTCAGAACAATAGTAAACCGAAATTCCGAATAAAAAATGGCCAAAATTTAGTCCGAAATTCAAATCACCAGCAGACCAAAAATAAAGAATTTATTCGAAATTTTGTATACAATTTTTTTAATCTATTTATTAATACGATAAGAAAAGACTTTAGCTACCCTTATACCTATATTAACGTCACCATATTCGCATCCTTACATCGTTGGAAAGGTAAAATGGTGAAACGTAATACAATATAACTTTCATACGAGTCTGTTGACGTTAGTTAATGCAGGTAAAAATAGGTAAGAAGTCGTAGGTGTATAATACAACAACAATAACATTAGAAATTTTTCTCATTTTAACATTCAAACAGTACAGAATCGTTTGACAGCAGAGTAGTTTTTACCATTTTAACATTCAACCAGCACAGACTCGTTTGACAGCAGAGTAGTTTTTTCGATTTTAACATTCAGGGGGTACATAATCGTTTAACAGTAGAGTAGTTTTTTCCATTTTAACATTCAGGGGGTACATAATCGTTTGACAGTAGAGTAGTTTTTTCCATTTTAACATTCAAACAATATGGAATCGTTTAACAGTAGAGTAGTTTTTTCAATTTTAACATTAAAACAGCACAGAATCGTTTAACAGTAGAGTAGTTTATTCCACTTTACCATTCAGACAGTTCAGAATCGTTTGACAGTAGAGTAAATTTTCTTCTTTTAACATTCAAACAGAACAGACTCGTTTAACAGTAGAGTAGTTTTTTCAATTTTAACATTAAAACAGCACAGAATCGTTTAACAGTAGAGTAGTTTATTCCACTTTAACATTCAAACAGCACAGAATCGTTTAACAGTAGAGTAGTTTATTCCACTTTGCCATTCAAACAGTTCAGAATCGTTTGACAGTAGAGTAGTTTTTTCTATTTTAACATACAAACAATACAGAATCGTTTAACAGTAGAGTAGTTTTTTCCATTTTACCATTCGAACTAGCAATAGAATATTTTTTTTTTTTTGTAAAGATAAATTTTGCGCGCTTAAAATGTGCTACCAATCTAATTTTTATTCCTAGAGTATGATTGAATATACATCACTGGCCTTTCCGCTTATATTATATTATTATGAAAAAAAAATATATAAGGTTTTATAAGAGCTTGAACTATTTTTGGGAGGAATTGCAGCTTCATAGAATTGCGCTCTCACATCTGAATCCATTACTGCATAATTTCAAACTACGACCTCCACAAAGAACATAATAGTAGTAAATGAGAACTACTAAAGTTCCATGTAAACGAAAGTTCGCTTTAATCCAAGTACGTTATTAACGAAAATGAAAGGGTGAAATTAATATACAATCTTTTTTCACATTATATTTTAAAGGACCTTTTCTTAGAAATGTGAGTTCTTCTTCGTGAAAAACCTATCGTTTGTGTCGATATTTTGTACTCCAGCATCAATAATTTTATTACAACAAATTTAAATAGAAGGATTTTATTTTTCAATTATAAATAATTTGCTTCACATACCAACTGAATACAAATTCCAAGAAAATTAAATTATTGTTATCTGCGCTGTACTAAAATGTGAATGCGTCAAAGCTCTGATTAACCCAAAGGCAAACAAAAAAAAATTTGTCATCCTTAAGGCAAACATAAAAATATATGCATATACATTTTTTTTTCTTTTTTTTTTGGCGAATTGGAGAAGATATCGTAGCGTATCCTTGAAATATAAAGTATATTTGCGCACACAAAGAATATTTACATATAATTTATTTGACAAGTAAAAGAAGACGATGGCAGCTAAGTTAAACGTAAAAGAAAATACATAAAATATTACACCACGTGGGAGGGGAATCCAAAAATAAACAGAAAAGCAGAAAATTATAAAGAAAATACTGACGAAAAATTAAGCAAGACAGTTTTGATGATTTGCATAAAAAAAGCCAAAGTATAAAAATCGCGTATAAATTAAATAAGTAAATAAATGAAATGTAAAGGTGTTGGGTAATTGAAGAAGGGCTCATTAAATACTGATTTCAAAATGGATATTGTGTAGATGAAAAAAAATTAAAGAAAATAATAGCAGTAAGTTGTGTAATTTTTTGTGAAATTAATTTCAAATTTTTCATAATACAAAAAAAAAAAAAAAGAAGAAAACTTTACGAACACAGTGCAAACCCTCATCAATCATGACAAGGATACATAAATAAATAGAAGTTATACAAATTGAAGCGAACAAATTACAAAATTACAAACAAATATATAGCTAGGATACATACATTTAAAGTTGATGCAAGCAGCTGCGAATAATGTATATAAAAATTAAAGAGATTAAAAAGAAATTATAAATCGGTTGGGGAGAAAGGAAGAAAAATTGAATTGGACGCATTAAGCCGCTGACCGCTGGACAAGAACCCAATGCATACACATATTCTTACACAAGCAACAATCAACTAAGCAACCAGCTAGCTAGCTAGCCGGCCGGCTAACATCAACAACAGACATTGAATGAGAAGCACAGTAATGGGGGACATTCTATTCAAAAGTTTACAAAAGAGAATTTCAAAACATAAACTGAAGCAAATGAGTATAATTGTGTGGGTATAAGTGACTTGATTAAGGGCTACATATATAAATTTATCTTAAGGATGTTTAAGGTTATGATAACTTCAGATTTATGTTCTAAGCTATGGTATTTCAAAGCAATTTTTAAAGAACGAGTACCCTGGCTTAGATATAACATGAGAAGGTTGAAAGAGATTTGAAAAGTATAGGAAGTTTTCTTAGATTCATTTCACTAAAATAAAATAATTTAAATAAAACAAATTTTTTTAAAACGGACTAAAAAGTATAAAATAATTTCTTCTAGCTCCATACAGATTTATAATCCTATACAAATTCATAACCCCATACAGATTGTCTTCAAAATTTGAAATTGTGAATTATAGTAGTTATGAAAATACTTGCATGAAAAACTACGTAAAAAAAAATGATTTTTACAACAATGAATGCAATGCTTTGATCTATCAATCTTATTGACAAGTATTTATTTTCCAAATCGACATATTAATAATCCTCGACACAAATCATGCATAATCGGTGTTATCTGTTAGTTAACACCGTACTCCTTATTTATTCACCAACCTGAAAGTATGCTGTGCTATAATTATTGTATAATAATAATAATATTTATACACCAGCCTGAAAGTATGCTCTACTATAATTATTGTATAATAATAATATTTATGCATCAGCCAGAAAGTTTGCTGTACTATAATTATTATGTCTGTAAATAAATAAACGCTAATATTTTATATTATATTACATTTATATATATTTTAACTATTTTATATTGCATTGTCATCCAGTTCTAAGCTATATTTAAAGTTTTAAGTCTCTAGCTCATCGGGAAGTTAATTTAAAATCCATTGCAAAATTCCACCCGAACCGACAGATACCATTAAAAGCCAATTGGGAATTTGGGCGGGTTCCGTCAAATTCAGAAAATGGTAATAAATAAGGTTTAGATCTGTGGAATCTCAATCAATATTGTTTGGAAAATGCTTAAATTTTGAAGTAGTTGTATGTTGAACCGATTTCGATACAACGGGTATTTCGGCTTAGATAACACATGTTTTTAGAAGCTAAGGGGTTTTTGTTTTTTTTTTACGTTCCAGTGAGCCAAAATTGTGCGCCAGTTAGTGACGATTTTCAAAACGTCGTTCATGAAGCTGTAAAAAAAACCCCTGTAAAAATTTTTTTTTATATTATTACACAACTTTATTGTACTTGAAGTCTGTAAATATATGTCAAAAAAAATACGGAGTCAGAAAGTACACTTTTATTAATCTATCAGTGCTATAAAATTGCTAAAATTTTGAACAGAAGAAGTGCTGCTTGGAAGTAGCAATAAATTTTACATAACATTCCCTAAACTTAATGAGAAATTCTGTGCCAATTACTTAAAAGCTTCAGTGGGTTTTAAAAACCAAGTGTAAAACTAACGATCTGTAATGGACTGACAACAGTGTAAGAAGACAAAGAGGATTGTTGCCATAGGAGCGAAGCAAAGCGAAATTGGCTACTATGTCGTGTAACTGCTGAGGAGTCACGGAGGCCTTACGGGATACCGGCACAGACTTCGATGACTCCAAAATTACGTTCCATGATCAACCTGTTAGAACCAACTCATGTTTTAAAAAAGAGAGGGAGGAGCTATTCGCAAGTGAACAACACTTGCAGAACTTCTAAAATTTGCGAATCCTTGGAATAGGAGAAGACAATTTGCATAAAAGCTGAGCTTATCACGATTAATTGGGAAACACAGCGGTAAGAACAGAACGAAAATTGAACTGCATAATTCAAGCTCGACCAGAAATTTCTACCCGTAATCCCACGGGAAGAGTGAAAGAAGAGAAAGAAATTCGACATAACTGAGTAGGAATTCTAACGCATAAATAAAGTTTCAGCCTCGAAAATTTTACTGAGAATTCTGAACCTATTGGTCCAGTTATTTGTAAGTTCTAATTCTAAAGAAAACATTTGTTGCTTATTTGAGCAATGAGAATACTACAAATGAAACAGAAAGACAGTGGAGGACTACCGAGTTTAGAGCCTAGCTCCCAACCTAACTTCAAATCTTACTTTTTCAATTCATTTACAGAAAAGTATGTATTTATGTAATCAAAAAACTGTTCCCAGATTATTATAGTGGCTAAGTGTGACAAACTATTGGTCTAAAAGTAATAGACCTATATAAATAAAACTATATAGTTGAATGGTTTCAATAAAAGCCTAAATGCCATAGGGTTCTATAAATTTACTAACAAAACTAAATAAGCTTATAAATAAAAGTACAGCACACTAAAGAGAAAAGATTATTACCCACATATCAACATCCACTATGCGCTGCTATTAAAGTTTTCAGATAAAGGAAGCTGGTAGCGAACGTTTTTGCCGCATGACTAGACGCATTTATGTAAAAAAAAAACGAAAAAGAAAAGGAGACGACAAAAGTAAATAAAAGAAAGAAAACAAATAGAGGAGAAAAAGAAAAGTATAAAAAAAGGACCTAAAAAAACATTTCTCTTCCCATCCCCCCGCGACCATTTCATGAGGAGTGGAAAAACTCAATTGTGAAAAATTTTTTACGGTGTGTGTGTGTTTTTTTTTCTTTTTATTTCATTTTACTTTTTATTTCTTTTTTGTTATAGCTATTTGCTGTTGCCTGCTGATGGCGGTACGGTTGCTGCTACTGACATCATTGTACTTGTATGTAAATGGCAGAAAATTTGTGTATGTATGTGTGAGTGGGCCTGTAATTGTTGTTGTTTTCATTGCGCTGCTTGATAGTGGCGATGGGCGATGGCATTGGTGGTGGTATTGCGGCCGTGAGCATTATTTATTATTTGTTTTTGTTGGTTTTATTTTATTCCTGTTTTTGTTTTTTTTTTTTGGCTTTACTTTTCTTTATTGTTATGTGCACGGCTGGTTGTTTTTTCTTTTATTTAGCAGCGGCACACACTTGTTGAGCCACATTGTCTGCCTTAGGAGGCGTTTGAATGTGTGTATGCGAGTGTGTCAGTATGTGGTGGTGGTGTAGGTGCCATGTAAATTTATATGCAATTGTGTGGTTGGATATTTGTGTGTGTGTGTTTGTGTGAGTAAATGAGAATTTCCTTCCGTTGTTATTTGCGTTTTATTTGTGATTTTTTTTCAGTTTTTGAAAATGGAAGCCTCAAGTTACTCCACCATCATGTCAATGTCCTTCTTACTTTTCTTTTGGAATTTAATAAAAAATCACATACTTGTTCGTTTGTTTAAAGCCAAGCGCTGCGATTTAAACGTTAAAAATAGAAGCAACACTGTATTATTAAATTTTGTTTCTACATTTTTAATTTCTTAATGATTTAAGTGAAAAAATTTTGTATATGAAACGAACCGTAATGAATTTGAATTAAATTACTTGAACATCAAAAGCTTTACTGCATATTACTACTCAACTTATTTCGCTCATGCTACTTTTTCTATCATTTTATAATTCCTTCACAGAAATAAAATCATTTCATATATGAAATGTTAAGTGACCCAATTTTTTATAGTATACTCTGCAAAAAAAAAAAAAAAAAAATAATAAATAAAAAACTAAAGTACGCTGACGTGTATATGCTGCGTTTTATTAATTGAAATGAAAAAGTAAAAAGTAAAAACACAATTATGAAAAAATGTCACTCATACGCAGTGGAGCTTGCACTATACAGACGCGAAATAGGTGGAGGAGTTTAATAATGACATTTCCTGTATAATTTCATATATTAAAATGTAACGTGAAGCATACGCGCAAGCTGTGCTAAGTTAAATATGCGTATTCAGTATAAATATGAAATGTTTAATAAAAATAGCATGCAGTTAACTATATGGAGAGGAAAACGAAGGACTTAAACTTTTACTTGAATGTCAGTGCATCGTAGTACACTCACACACATACACACGCACACACACACACACATAAATTGCATCCCCTTTTTACCTTCCAAAGGGCGTTAAATTTAATATCTTCTCTTCGTGAAAGAAAAATATAATTTAATTTTAATTAAAATATTTTTATATCGAGTTCCAAATAATTGTTGATTCATACCTGCAAATAAGAGGAAAAAGATACAATATTAATCAAAATCTCATAAAAATTATATGAAAGCTTAAGTTTATATTTATAAAATCGATTTGTTATTAATTTGCAATGACGTCAGTGAAAACTTGAACTTATTTCAATAATAATTATGTTATAAATGAAATGATTACTTGTAGTGGTAAAACAATTGTTTACGTCATTATTACGTAGTAAATAAAGTTCAATACAATTTTGAAAATCTTATGGATCATGAGTATGTAATAATTCAGTTTAAAACAATTACAGCTTAATACAAACGTTTTCAATAAAATTCAATAATTCTTGATGAATAATTTATGGCGAAAATTATATTTTTAATTGCTAAATATTTAGTTAAAGAAAAGTTAAAAATAAACTTTCCGGATTACTATGCGTATGAGTAACTTTAAATTAAAAAGAGTATAGCAGAGTTCGTATTTGAGCATTGTAAATTTTACAAGTACAAGAGTAAAAGATCGACAATGCTCTGTGAATGAGTGTTCATATTTGAATGAACGTATGAGTAACATTAAATTAAATAGTCAAAGCGGCGATCAAAAACGTTCATGAGACAATTTGAACACACAAGTACTAGACATACAAGAACACTAAAATACGAAGTGGACAAGAATGTACACTTATGTACTGAACGCTTCTGCACTTGAACTTATAGCATAGTTCGTATTTGAACACTTATGTACTGAATCTTGATATTTCGCATATGTACATGCTCGAGAGTTAAAGATCACATTTACATGTGAGTAAAAACATCAACAATGTTCGGTGAACGAGTGTTCATATATGAATAAACGTATGAGTAACATTGAATTGAATAGTCAATAGCACGATTGAACGATTTTGCACTGAACATTTTTGATCATTATGTCGCACGAGTACATCTCCAAAAGTAAAATATCACATTTATATATAAAAAAAATAAGAAAAATATTCAGTATTCAACATTGATGAACATCCAACTGTGAAGAATATGTTGTTGAACATGCATATGTGTTCAAATTTATTACGAAAATTAAACTTCATTCAACTGCTACAGATCTAACATTAAAAATTTCATTACGAATATAATTTTAATACAATTTCGGAATTGCGGCGCGTATCTGGAACAACGTATGATACCCTATGTACCGCTAGGTGTTAAATAAAACGAATGATGATGAACAACATTGAATTGAATAGTCAATAACAGGATTCGTATTTGAGTATTAACGTACTGAACATTCCAGATCAATATTTCACACATGCTCAAGAGAAAGATATCAAAATTGTTCATGAGACAATTTGAACACACAAGTACTAGACATTCATGAACACTAAAATACGAAGTGGCCAAGAATGTTTAGTACATGAACACTTATGTACTGAACGCTTTTGCACTTGAACTTTAAATTTAAAAAAATATAGCAGAGTTCGTATTTAAACTCCTATGTATTGAACATACTTGATATTTCGCATATGTACATGTTCAAGAGTAAAAGATCACATTTTCAGTGAGTTAAAATATCAACAATGTTGAGTGAACGAGTGTTCATATTTGGATGAACATATGAGTAACATTGAATAGTCAATAGCAAGGTTCGTATTTGAACAGTTTTGATATGTTTTTTTCAACGATGTCTGTCCACCAAAAGCCTACAGTAACATTTTCAACATTTCTGCGGCAGAAGATTCATTCCGTAATCCAAATTTCTTTGCTTAACAAAATGAAACATTATACAAATCACTGAATGCATTTTTTTAGATGAAAATACACAAGATATTGACATGAAATTTTGCAAAGATATCACAGAAAGTACTACCAACCTATAAAAGAAAAAATTAGTTGATTTTACAATCGAGAATCATGCGAATTTTGAATGAAAAAGTAACTTTTTTTTAAATACAGTCGACAAAATAAGTTGTATGTTGCTCTAGAAATGTATTGCAATCTTATGTTCACGAACACGAATACGATTTGTTGACACAAACCGGTTGGCTATGGTTCATTTTCATGAAACCAGTATAGTAGATACTTCAATGAGCTTTTCGCTTGTACATGTTCAAGAACATAAATGTTCATATTTGAGTATTCATGAAGGTTCCGTACTTAATTGTACAAATATGAACACTAATGATTTACTGAACATTTTTGATTTTTTCGCACATATAAATTTAATACTTTATCTTTTTATTTTTGAACATTTACATTTGAGATTGATTAAAAATGATTATTATATTAGTGTTCAAATACGAACCCTGTAAACTATTATTTAATTTAAAGTTACTCATATGCATAGAGTTCTTTAAATTTATCGAGTTTTTATTTCAGATAAAATGCATGATTTATCTACGAAACTAAATCTTTAGAAATTAAAAATTCAATAAATTATTACTCGAAAATTATAATAAATGTTTATTAAGTTGTGGTCATTTTAAATTAAATTACTCGTTCATGAACACTACGCTTTATGACTTTACTGAACTCGGTTTTCTAGGTACTAATTACGTTAGTATTTATTTTACTTACAACAAGTATTCGTTTAGTTTTATGTGGTGTTTAAATATGAATTTGCTATCAGATTTGTAGAGGAAAAAGTAAGTGGAAGTGGGGAGAGAATATAATAGCATTACAAAGATAATTGCTGACTCTATAAAGATGAAAAATCCAAACAATTAGAATTGCGAAAATACACATATTAACAGTATATCGATTTGGTTCCGACTTGATCAAACTTGATTTCATACTTGTTTCTAAATCAATTAGTTTATATAAAACTTATAAACATTTGATAAAAACAAAATAAATTGATAAATTGCATTAAAACAACACAAAAGCAAATAAAATTTATTAAAAGCAATAAAAGATAATCACATACACAAAGTTTTTCTTGCTAACAACTTAGTATATATTTTCAACATTTTGCATTTCTAGCATTGAGGATACATACTTAATAATTATATTAAAAATGTCAATACATGTACAATTAAGAAAACCAACAAATTATAAAAGCAAAAATGCAAAATGCACTTGAACTTGTGCCAAAAATGAAAAAAGAAAAAAACTATAAGGATGATGATGATGAAAACTCAAAACGGCGACATTGAAATAGGAAATTAAAACAGAAATTAAATTCAAATTAAAACAGAAATTAAATTCAAATTAAAATTCATAAGAAATTAATGTAAGCAAAAAATAATTAAAATTTAAAACGATAACAAATGTTTCATATTTCGTTTTTGACAACTTAATGCAAAAATGTTTAAAAACATTTAGAGAATTTTTCCAAACACTAAGAGAAGCATAAAACAAATACAAAAAAAAAATCAATAGATTATGAAATTTCGGTTAATTGCTGCAGGTATAGAAGAGGAAAAGAGGCACAAAGAAATGCTTAGTACAAAAATTTATAAATAAAAACACAAAAATTAATTAAGCAGAAGAATTTCACCAACAGTTCGACTAACCCAGTAAAGAGCACACATACCAATAGAGCTAAATCATATGCGCTTCCTACAGTAAACTTAATTTTCAGCTATTTCTTGACCAGACATACAGACACACACACACATACACACACACACACGCACATATACACAGTTTTGTATTTTTCTTCTTGTTCTACGTTTTTCCTCTGGCACTTTGCAGCTAATTGTTCGAAATCATTAAAATATTATGAAAAACAACAACAACCAAAAAATAACAGCAACTGCAAAATTGATGTTTTCGATTTTTCGTTTCATGCTATAAGTAGTTGTTTTTGTTGTTGTTATTTAGTGCTAGCCGGCAGCATTCAAATAGAATATACATACAAACATACACATGTATAAAGTAATTTGTGTTGTTTTTGTAAAATATTTTTCAAAGCCTAATCTCTATATTTAGCATTGTTAGGTTTTTCGCTTTTTTTCTTCTTTTTCTCTCTCCCTCTCTTTCTTGTATACTCTCATTCCATTCGCTTTATTGACATCATTTTTTTTTTCTTCTATCACTTTGTATACATGTTTGTGTATGTAAGTGTGTACATGTTAATGTAGTTTTCATAATGCTTAATAGTTTATTATAAAATGTTTACAGTTTTGTGCTTTTAATGAATAATTATGCTTAACCTTTTCTTTAATCTATCTAATTTTACGTAAAAATGGGCAAGGAAGAAAGGGACTGGTGAATGTAGCTAAAGGGACTGGTGAATGTAGCTAAATATGTTTAGCTGCTATACGCTGAACCAAAAAAGGGGAAACAACATTTTAGATTGCAGACAGATATGTATTGCAATAAAAGGGTTAAAAGTTTGTAAGATCTTAAATGGCAGAGCCATTATTGGGAGAGGGAGAGAAAGAGAGAGACAGAGAGAGAAACATAGCTGAGAAAGACAAGCCTGTATAATGAATCAGGCTCTGAGCACAACAGAGTAGGGTAGCTTATGGTAGAATAATAAGATGAAGCAACTACGGTCAACGCTCGAAACCGTGAACTATTAAAAACCAAGGGTGTTCACGTTTAAAAGGATTGTTCACGTTTGCGATTGTTGAAAAAAAGAACGGAAACTTTTTGATCTTACCACAGAATTATCTTTACCTTAAATATTTCCTTTTCTCTTAAGTTCTTGTAATAAACATATCTAAACGATTCCCGGAACAATTAAAATCATGAAAAATGATACACAATTTCTAAGAAATTTTGTTCACGTTTTAGAGCT
The DNA here is from genome assembly GCA_963691655.1 of Toxonevra muliebris. Taxonomy (NCBI): domain Eukaryota; kingdom Metazoa; phylum Arthropoda; class Insecta; order Diptera; family Pallopteridae; genus Toxonevra; species Toxonevra muliebris. The sequence continues at coordinate 55,697,493 of OY829326.1, forward strand.
TTTAGACTTTTGTTCACGTTTAAGAATACTCAATGGATGGAGAAAAAATTTGTTTACGTTAGTGGATGCTTACATTATCGAACGTTGACTGTATTACAAAAATAAACAAACAAAAAAATGTGCAAGACCTTTACAGTTGTACATTTTCATATATTTCAGTGAGGGGAAAGCATTGTGAAGGAAAGAAAGTCATCACTTCCCCTCTTTATTCTTTGTTTTTCTGGCGGAGACCGAAAATAATGATTATCTTACAAAATATAGTAGAAAAAACAACTTGTTCTATATGTCAGAGATCATAGCTGGTTGTATGCTTTACTGAAACCAGTAAAGATTTTTATTTTGTGAGCGTTACGCCTAAAAATTAAAACTATTTATTGTTTAAAGATTTTTAATTTTTTTTTTTTTGATCTGGTATAAAAAGCATTATTTGATTTTTATGTTTTTGCTCAACTAAAAAAAAATATTTTTCGTTTTTTTATTTTCTTTTTTTTTTTCTTAAGAATAAAAATTATTTTTTGAGTTTAATTTTTTACGTCAGGAATAAAAATTATTTTTGAGTTCTATTTTCTTAGTCGGGAATAAAACTTAATGTTTGAACTTTATTACTTTTTTCAAAACGAAAAATTCAAAACGTGTGAGCACTATGATAAATTTTGTCTCGTTACACTGTCGTTTACGAATGAATAAAAAACTTATTAATGAGTTGTTGTTTATGTGTATGGATAAATTCACATCTTCACAAAATTGCATTGGTTTCACATGTAGTCCACCATTATAAGTGGCACCATCAGTAAATCAATGACTCAACTGTAGAGTGCAAATCCGTAGAGGTGACCCACCAACCAAATCTCAGAAAATGTTTCCTCCGACGCCAATCGTTGTTCAAGCTTCAAACACCGTTTTCTAAAGTTCACCTTCCTTATTGGCTTTCTTTTGAATTTGATTAAGGTACGTCCATCATGTGACGAATCCAGCAACGAAAATACCAAAAGAAAGAAAATTTATTTATCTGCGTGCTCACAATAGCAAAGCTGTATGCAGTTTTGAGTTTTTCGTTTCGAAAAAAAGAATACAACTCGATCCTTAATTTTTATTCACGAGCTATTTTCTTGCTCGTGAAAATAATAATTTTTATTCCTGTCGAGAAAAAAAATTAAAAATCATAATTTGATTTTTCGCTTGTGCAAAAACATAAAAATCAAATAATTTCCATCAAGTGACGAATCCTGCAAAGCTGTATGCAGTTTTGAGTTTTTGGTTTCGAAAAAAAAAAATACAACTAAAATTTTAATCACGAGCAAGAAAATAAAACTCAAAAAAATAGTTTTTATTCCTGTCGAGAAAAAAAAAATAAAAATCATAATTTGATTTTTCGGTTGTGCAAAAATATAAAAATCAAATAATTTTTATACCAGATGGAAAAAATAAAAACCAGGCAATCGTTATCGTTGACCGAAAAAAATAAAATCATAAAATAATTATTAAATTTTTTTATATTGCTTACGGTCCCTCAGATGCAACAAAAAAAAAAAACAGGGCAGATAAGCACAAAAAAAGCACAACTGTGCATTAAATAAAAGAGATTAAGAAGAATTTTGATTTTTCTCTCCAAGAAATGAATAATTTTTGACCAAACTGTTAAGGCGGATTCACCGAGTGCTGAACTCTATTTTGTTTTTTTTTTTTCTATGTAGTTTTTACTCTTCATATAAAAAACGCTTGGTCGGTGAATCCACCTTTGGCATAAACTGATAAAAAGAGAATAAAAAGGCTCCCTAAGTTAGAGGGAGTTTTAGACGATGTGGAATATTTTGCGATATTTGACTTAAATTTTTGGGAAGATCGGCAAGAATGGCGACGATGGCCATTCTCTACAGATTTCGATGTCAACTTAAATCACAGCAAACTTTCCACGACCACGAATTCTAATATAATGAACGACTGTTTTCCTTGTGACTGTTTCCAAGTGATTACAAAGATTTCAGACCGAATACTTTTTTTGTGGAGGGCAATCCACGTGAAGGTCGCCTGAAATCCTACGCCGACGATACAAAGGTGGCTCTGGTGAAAGTAAAATTAACAAAGATCCAAGACTAACGCCAAATATGATAATGATATCTCATGAACTGAGTGTTGCAAAAAGTTTTTCTTTTAACATAAAATAAATTAAACACAAAGACCACTAAAAGGTTAATTCTATTTTAAATAATTTTTCATGATGACTTGTTTTTCGCATAGAATTTTTTGTATTTTTGCACGTTTTTCTGCTTGTTTTTGAGTCTGTGTGTGTCAGGGCAAAACAAAAAAAAACACAAATTGAGATAATTAAAGATTGCCCCAATTTCGGGTTTTTCTTTTTTGTTGCTGTTACTCTTTGTGACATAAAAATCTTTTTAAAATTAATTAATTTTCAAAAAATAACGTTTTTACAGCTTTATGGTAAGATTAAACAGATTTATAAAACATAAAATATGAGATTTTTAACGTTCTCACTGTTTTTTTGGTTTTTTTTTTAATGAATATATTTTCTTTGACATTTTTCAAGGCCAACGCAATTATATTTTTAAAGAAAAATATGCGTCATTTTCTTATTATTTGATTTTATTTATTTATTTTACAAGTTCTATGAATGTAGGTAATTTTGCTTTTATAAAAAAATACATTTAATAAAACGTAGGAAGATATAATTTAAAATTAAATATTTATTTAAGTGCCTGTATTTTTAAATGCACATACATTTTTATGTTATTGTTTGCATTAAGTAGGTACCTGTTTTGTTATTGTTGTGTTTTCTTTTTGCGATAAGATAAGAATGCCTTCAAATAAAAAAATAATAAAAATAATAATGATAATGATAAAAGGAAGAAATATGAAAATATACGTAGGTACATAACAAAAGAAATACACCAAATTTGTGAAATTTTGTTTAAAAATGTAAGAAAAGCTAAGCAAACATGCGTATGTAAATTTCTTTAGTACATACATAAAAAAGAAGTTGCTTTTTCAATGCCAAAGGTGGTTAGCATGCAAATTAGAAATATTTTTAGAATTTTTCTTATGTTTTAGAAAAATTTTAGAGCATTTGAAATATGAGGGCAAATATGAAATTGTATTAAAATGAAGGCGAGTAAAAGGAATCAAGTTACACACATGCCCTCGTGCATTGGTTTAATTTATACTTTACTTATAAGTTTGCGTTACTTTAGTAATCTAGTATACTTCACAAGCTATTTGCTCTTCCTTCTGGCAATTGGTGAGATATGTTTTAAATAAGAATCAAATATAAGTTTATACAGAATTAACCTATTTGTTTTCGAGTTAATGCCTAGCAGTAGTCACCTCTACTAAAGCAGGTAAATTCTCAAAAACTAGTGCCTTTATAAAGTAGCTTAGTAACCTGGCAAGAAAATAATAAAGCTCTTTACACTAATTTAAGCTCGAATTGAAATATTCTGAAGTACAGTTTGGAATAATCTGAATTCTATTTTGAGCTCTCTGAAGTACATTTGAAGTACAATGAAAATATTTCAAAGTACATTTAAATCTGAAGTGGAAATGAAATATTTTGAAGTACATATAAATATTCTGAACTGGGAATGAAATATTTTGAAGTACAGTTTTGAATAATCTGAAATAAATTTGAAGTTGCTTAAGTACATTTGATTATTTTGAAGTACAATGAAAATATTCTGAAATATTGGAAATGAAGTACTCTGAAGTACAGTTTGAAATAATCTGAAATTAATTTGCAGTTTTCAGAATTACATTGGATTATTTTGAAGTACAATGAAAATATTCTGAAGTACATTTAAATAATCTGAAGTCGAAATGAAGTACAGTTTGGAATAATCTAAACTCAATTTGGAGATACTTCACTACCATTTGATTACTTTGAAGTACAATGAAAATATTTTGAAGTACAATGAAAATATTCTGAAGTACATTTAAATAATCTGAAGTCGAAATGAAGTACAGTTTGGAATAATCTAAACTCAATTTGGAGATACCTCACTACCATTTGATTACTTTGAAGTACAATGAAAATATTTTGCAGTACATTTAAATACTCTGAAGTGAAAATGAAATATCCTGAAGTACAGTTTGGAATAATCTGAATTCAATTTGGAGTTTTCTGAAGTACATTTGATTATTTTTAAGTATAACAAAAATATTCTGAAGTACATTTAAATAATCTGAAGTGGAGATGAAATATTCTGCAGTGCATTCAAATATTCTAAAGTTGAAATGAAATATTCTGAAGTACAATTCATAAAAATCTGAAATCTATTAGATTTCTGATGTACATTTGATTGTTTTGAAGTACAATGAAAATATTCTGAAGTAAATTTAAATATTCTAAAGTGGACATGAAATATTCTGAAGTACAGTTTGGAATAATCTAAACTCAATTTAGAGTTACCTAACTACCATTTGATAACTTTGAAGTAAAATGAAAATATTCTGAAGTACATTTAAATAATCTGAAGTAGAGATGAAATATTCTGAAGTACATACAAATATTCTAAAGTGGACATGAAATATTCTGAAGTACAGTTTGGAATAATCTAAACTCAATTTAGAGTTACCTAACTACCATTTGATAACTTTGAAGTACAATGAAAATATTCTGAAGTACATTTAAATAATCTGAAGTAGAGATGAAATATTCTGAAGTATGTACATACAAATATTCTAAAGCGAAAATGAAATATTCTGAAGTACAGCTTGGAATAATCTGAATTCAATTTGGAGTTGCCTAAGTACATTTGATTATTTTGAAGTACAATGAAAATATTCGGAAGTACATTTAAATATTCTGAAGTGGAAGTAAAAAATTTTGAAGTACATTCAAATATTCTGAAGTACAGTTTTGTATAATCTGAAATCAATTTGGAGTTGCCTAAGTACATTTGATTATTTTGAAGTACAATGAAAATATTTTGAAGTACATTTAAAGATTCTAAATTGGAAACGAATTATTTTGAAGTGCAGATTGGAATAATTTGGAATTTTCTGAATTTAAATTGGATTAGTTTGAAGTACATTCAATTAATCTGAAGTTTAATGGAAATATTTTAAAATCAACTTGGACTAATCTGAAATTGTATTGAAATATTCTGAACTATATTTGGGTATTCTAAGTTTTAATCGATAATGATGAGAGGTAAAAAATATCACTATTTATGTTAAATTTAAAAACCGGCGAGGTCCATAGTGCTACCACAACTCTTTAGAAGCAATAAAAACTCCGAGTTGCTTTCAACAAATTGAGCAAAATAAATATTTGTTAGGTCATTAACCGAGAGAAAGGACAGGGACTAAGTTTTAGTTCTAGTGCTAAAGAATGTGCTCTAAAGTTTGTTTCGTATCAGAGTCAAGTTTTTTGGTATTCTGTTTTAAAAATCAATGCCCAATAACCAATAGAATCCATAAACTGCATTCATTAGAGCGTAGTGAAATCAGAAATTCGGTTTTAAGACGAAAATATTGAGACTAGAGTAATTTTACATGCGGCTTGAGCTTTGGTTCTTTCATCTGCTATTTCAGATCAAAAAAATCGCTTATCAAAACCTGAGTAATGATAAGATTCTAAAGGGCCTCAAAAACGCATGCAACTAGCAAACTTATCCACTACATCATTTTCTAATATACCATGTCTTGGGACATTGTTGGCACTACGACTTTAAAGAGAATTGTTACATTCTTAAATCAATTTTGACTTCATTGTTTATGTGAAAGACAATACAACTTTAGGAAAGTTTAATCCATTAAGGACGAGCGGGAACCCAAATAGATAGATCAAAGTTGAGAAAAAAATTGTTTTTGAACCTGGCTCAACGACAAGGTGCTATATGGCACCGCTAGGCATTACTGGGTTATGCTTTTTTTTATGTTAATGAAAGCTGAATCTACTCTAATTCTAATTTGGGAGGTATCAGCACGTAAGTTGGTTTTGTTTACTGCGTCATCAGTCTTATGTAGTCAGAAATCTCTTAATTCAAACATTTTTGGTCACGATGTCAGGAAGATATTTAATAATCATTAATATTTTTGGCATTGTCAATGTTACCGTGCTCTAACAATACTTAAAGCTTTTAGTTTCCTTAATTTTAAATGCGGTCAAGATGTTAAGAAGGTTTTATGTAATCAGTAGAAATATACACGACTTTAGATTTCTAAAGTCTAAGCCATACTTTTCACAAAAATGTCTATATGAGAGACTAGAAGGAAATAAACACTCAATTCTAAAGGTAAATCAATCTCACGATCCATGTCTATTAATTTCGAGAAAATATAATTACTGAAATATCATTTGAAGTGAACGAATGAAAAATTTTTTGGAACAAATCAACTTATCAAATATCACTGAAAACCTAAGCTTACTCAAGATTGTATTTTTTAGTAAAAACAAAGTCGTCGAATTAACCATTAACAGAAATTATTATTCGGAAGACAAAAAATTAAGTTCAAAACTGCACTCAATTAAGAATAAACTTATCTGTAGTGCTTCTAAAAACTCAATAATATTACCAGCAAAAAAAATATGGGATGGATTTAGAGACAGTTGTCCCACTTTTCTCCTGTGGTATAAGAGTATAAGAGAGTTTAATATCAGAGACGAACTTAAATCAAAAACTAAAAAACCAACTAAAACTTTTCAAATAAAGTGTAAACCCAACACTACAGAATAGTTCTTTTAAACAGTATCTATAAAATTTGATAGAAGTTTTTTTTTTTTTTAACTAAAAGCATTGGCTAATAACAAACATAAAGTAGCACAAGCAAATCTGCAATATGTGTAAAAACTACAGAAATCAACAAACCTCAACTACATGCAATAAACATAGTAGTTACAAATTTCCTAGGAAATTTAAAATTCATTTTAGTGGAGAAAGAGAATCACCAAAACACCTACAGCATCCAAGCAACTTTATTATGAACTAATAACTGTGTTGCAATATAAAAGGGCCGCAAATTACAAAATTTCGTAGAAGTTGTAAAAGAGGCGCAGCATCTACTGAATAAGCGATAATCACGGATGATTGAAACTTAATGAAACTTTCAGTGAAATGAAATATAAAGTAATGCAAATTTTCTATAGTGTATTAATACACAAAACAAAAGAAGCAAATGGGGCGAATCAATGAAACAATCCAAAAAATTCAATAAAAATGTAAACAAATTACTTTACAAAAAATAAAAAATTAATAATATTAGATGAAAGTGCAAGAAAGTGAAAGATAGGCATAAAAATATTATATGATAATCATGCGGATGCTATGAAACTCACTGTTTAACAGATTAACAAAAATGGTGTTGAGACTTTAGCGAAATGCTTGAAAATATTGATGAAAAAATAACAAAAAAAAAAAAAACAAAGATAAGTTTACAAAAAAGAAACACCATTGCAAATCTTAAATTTACATTAACTCTATTTAAGCATTAGAGTAAAGTGCTTGGTATTGGGGTAACAAACAGGTTAAAAGTGTCAAATAAAATTGCTTTACAATAACAAAATATACGGCATTGGGTTTGACCCGCTGTTTACCATTTCACTTTGGTTCGACCCTTGACTAAAATATTTGTTACACTGTTGCCCTGTGTAAAAGAGAAAATTATATGACAACAAAAAATAAAAAGCAAGATTTTTTTTTGCTAACGCATTAAATTGGCATCACTGATCGGAGAACTAGAACCAAAGTGCACTATTTCAGTTGCAACACATTCGCACTTTTTCACTAAAAAACTCACACATTTTTCATTGGGGAATCACTAGAAAGCAAATTTCGATGCTAATGAATTCTGCCAATGCTTTGACGTGAGCAGACCCATTTGTGAAAGAAAACAAAAACAAAGTAGAGTGGCTGTAGTTAGAAATGAAGTATCTGACATTTTGTTAAAAATGCCGCAGTTTAAGCTGCGCTCACTCTCTAAAGTAAAGCATTCATTTCTAACCCCTTTACCCAGCATTTGACACTAAAGAGTGAATAGGTTTTTTTTTTAAATAAAAATTGAGTTCAATCTGACTGGTTTATATTCAAAGATTTTATGAAAGATTTTAAACTTGCAATTCCATTTGAGAATATACGACGATAAGGGGGTTAGAAGTACTTTCACAGCCGAGAAATCCCTCAGTGGGTTTAGCAAGTTTAGCTACGGTAAATATTTTGCAGTGCGTTGAAACAAAAACCGTAGGTATAAAAAAATATGGAGAATCATGTGCAAATTTACATTTAGAATGAATTCTGCCTTTGAGAACACTTTAACCCATTAGCTCCCACCCATATGGGTTTTTTTTTTTGGCTTTTTTGGAGACATTTCAGAAAAGTCTATTTTCAAAGGGTATACAAGGGTTAAAGTGTTTCATAAAAATATTTTACAAAAAAAATTAACTAGGGGTCACCAATGACAAGAAGCACGTTTGGGTTAAAAGTAAGGTGTAAAACTAATTTTTGTTGTGTGGTGGAACGTCTTATCTTTAACTCTTGTCTTTATTGACCCTTAATAAAATTTCCCATAAAATATTTTTGTGAAACACTTTATACCTTGAATACCCTATAAGAATATTTTTGGGTCTTTTTTGTTTTGAAGACAAAAGTTTATATTCAAAGAATCGGTTGTTAATTCCCATGGCTTCTTTGGTTTTCTTGATGTTTACTTAGAGGCCAACGTGGAATACTGCTCTGATTAGCTAATTAGTTTTCGCTTGCATGTCGCTGAGCTTGTGCTAAATATACATACATATCGCTCATTTACTAAAAGACTGTCATAAGTCAAAAAACAGGATTTTTGAGTTAATGATGCAGAATTATTCATTATGTCACGCTTCATATTGTGTAAAAATTTCGTATTAATATCTTGTATACTCAGCGCGTGAGAACTATAAGATTTCTTCTTTTTTCTGCAAAGTGGGAGCCAATTGAAAACTTTAAATGTGTTTTCTGCAAAATCGCGTTTTGGAGTTATGACAGTCTTTTAGTAAATGAGCGATATGTATATATATCGTCTCCAAAGGTCAAACCTTCAAGTTGGCAACTGAAACTCTATGTTATACTTCTCGTTTAGGAGCAAGCACTTGTCATAATTTTTCAGGACAATTAAAAGGAGAGGAGTAAAATTTGACATTCTTGTTGAGCTCCTGCGTTGGTGGTGAATGGATCACAGAATTTTTGATTCTTTAATAAACTTAGTTATTCTTTCGTAACTTATTATTGTAGCAAGTCATTTTTGAGATAAAATGCTTCTTTTTTGCATCAGAGATTCACAATGTACCCTTTTCTGGTTATATAATGTCAAGTTTTCTTTTTTAAGAGTTTTTAGATTTACTTAGTAATTATTGTATTATTAAGAAAGTAGCGAACTATCGCCACGCATATATAAATACTATAGCTAATCAGACAAAACAAAGAATACCATTGTAATGAAACGTAATCAGTCTAAAATGTATTAAAAATAATTGGACATAATTTAATAATGGTTGGCCAGTGCAATCACTACAAACGTTATCTAAGTATTATAAACTGCAAAAACAAAAAAAAAAAAAAATACATGTACAAACTTTCTTAGTCATTTTAAAAATTATTTTACTTTTAAAATTATTTTTTATTTTTTCACTTATATAATCCGCGACCAAAAAATGTTATCACATACGTATATAGTTTATTTGTTTTTTTTTTATATGTGTTCATATTTTTAACGAGAGATGCATGATGTTGATGATATCATTCATAATCTCTGGTTTGCTGGTATACAAAAATAATAATATACATACGCACGTGATATCATAAATGTCACATTCTGTTTATTCATATATATATATGTATATAGTGAGAGATAGAACGCTAAATGTTTGGCAGCGTATCATTATCTAAGAGGCGGCCGGCCTTGCTTTAGTTCAATCATACCTGCACACATACATACATGAATATGTACATTTGACTGCGCTCTACAGACTTGTTGATTATCTACATAAATTAATAATACTAACCAAAAATCAATCACAACAATAAACAAGAAAAGCACAAAAATTGTTAATGTAAACACAACCAATTTATAACATTCTTTATTGCCACCTGATAAAATGAAAGCCATGACGTAGTATTTTTTACAAGCTGGAACATATTTATGGTAGGAATATTTTTTTTTTGTTTGTGGTGCTATTTTATATATCAGAACTGTGAAACCAAATATGTCTCACAAGCTTAGATTATAATAGGAGGTGGACGTTATGTACACTGTTTTATTTTAATGATAGACTCAGTTCGAGTTTCTTTTCATATCGAATGATGCGAATATTGAGTCGCTCGTTTTGCTCATTTCGACAGTATGCATAAGTTAATAGATGCAAACTTTATATGGAGAGATAGAGACAGAAAGAGAGAGAGAGAGATAGAGACAGAAAGAGAGAGATAGAGACAGAAAGAGAGAGAGAGAGATAGAGACAGAAAGAGAGAGAGAGACAGAAAAAGAGAGAGAGAGATAGAAACAGAGACAGAAAGAGAGAGAGAGAGACAGAAAAAGAGAGAGAGAGATAGAAACAGAGAGATAAAGATAGAGAGAGATAAAGATAGAGACAGATAGATAGAGAGAGAGATAGATAGAGAGAGAGAGATAGATAGATAGAGATAGATAGAGAGAGAGAGACAGAGAGAGAGAGAGAGACAGAGAGAAAGATATGGATAGAAAGATAGAGGAAGAGAGAGAGATGGATAGGAAGAGATAGACAGAGAAAGAAAGAGAGGAGAGGGAGAGAGATAGAGAGGGAGAGAGATAGAGAGGGAGAAAGATAGAGTGAGAGAAAGATAGAGAGAGACATAGATAGAGAAATAGATAGAGAGAGAGAGAGAGAGAGATAGAGAGAGAGATAGAGAGAGAGATAGAGAGAGAGAGAGAGATAGAGACAGAAAGAAATAGAGAGGTAGATAGAGACAGAAAGAAATAGAGAGATTGATAGAGAGAAAAATACAGTGAAAAAGAGATAGAGAAAAAGAGATAGAAAGCCATAGAGACAAAAAAAGAGAGATATATAGAGAGCGAGAGGTAGAGAGAGAGATATATAGAGAATGAGAGATAGAAAGAGATATATAGAGAGCGAGAGAAAGAGCATTTCACGGATTCGTTCCCGATTGTAGTAGTCTAGTCAATTTTGGTCTCATCATCTATAAAATCTTCTCAACACGCATAAGAAATATCTACTAAATTGCAATATACTTTGAAAAATATTTACTTCCAAATTTAAATTATCATTCAAAATGTTCAAATCATTCTCTTACCACCCTTTTAATTTAGTAGCGAATTTCAAATTAGCATTTACTATAGTTTCAAGTTCTAAAATTACAGTAGCGAAACTCAAAAATGTAATAGATATAATACAAACAGAATTTTTTATGAATGATAAGCTGCTACATAGCTTGAGTTCATACATAAATGTGTGCATTAAGGTGGGTGGGAAAAAAAAATGTTTATGTTTTTCTTCGCGATTTAGACATTGGGCCTAGCGCCATAAACTGTTTTTTTTTTAATGCAAACACTGGATGTCTTGAAAAAATTGTAAGTGACTAATTTACGAGTGATTGTAGTAAAGGATAGACTAAATTTTATTCCAAAAAATTACATTTTTAATTTTCTGGTACTCTATAAAAGCCTGTTTATGTCCAGCTCACGAGGAGTGTTTACAATCGAAAAACGATTTATGACCCCAAAACAAACAATGACCGAATGTATCAACAGCGAGGGTAAAAACATGAACTTTTTTTTCCACCCATACATCTCCGCCTACCTTAATGTGCATACATTGGATGTCATATTAAACTTCAACAGCATTAGAGAGTAATTAGGAACTTGAAAAACTTTCTATAAATAAGAACCTATGTATTTATAATTTATGAAAAATTTCTATGCCTTTTATATTTATATTTCCAACCTAAAAGTTTAATACAACAGCAGTCTAGCAGTTGATAGTAGGAAAAAAACGAAAAAAAAAAAAAAAATAAAATGGACTAAACACGGCATGAGTGATTTGTATGAAAAGCATCGTTCGTTGTTTGTCGTTCATTCATTCATCTGCATATTCATTCAGTAAATACATTTGTATGTACATATGACTATACACATACATAATGCAAGTCAGTCGAGTCGAGTACTTTTTGAACAAACATAATCAAGGCAATTTTAAATGCTGACTTGAAAAAGAGAAAAGAAATAAAAACACATATAAAATGCATCAAAGTAGCAGAAGAGAACTGAGCAAGTGCAAAAAAAAAAAAACAAAAAAAAAAAAAAAACAAACCAAAACGAAACAAGTCGACAGTTTTGTAAGAACAAAATAAAAGCAAAACTGTGACATTAATTATAAAAAAAAAAAAACAAAACAAAACAAATGAAAAGTTGGCGCCAGGTTGTAAAACAAAAAACACACACACACACTATTACAGTGTAGTTAATGGAAAACTGAAAAGAAACAACAAAAGAACGAAAAACCCGGGATTTAATGTTGCGACCGCATCAATAAAAAATACTAGAATGAAAAATAATATGTAGAAAAAAGTAATAATCTGAAGAATGAGCGCGAGTTTTTCGCAAAACAAAAGTAAAACACATAAACAACAAAAACAACAATAACACCCTTTCAACTCTTTCATAGTAGGCAGCTACTTACTTACTTTTTTTTACAACGTATTTTTTTCGACTAAACTTTAATTTAGTTTTAGCTTTACCATTTTTACCATTACGAGAATTTTTACATTTTAACACATTTATACCAAAAGTGAATTTGACATGCGACCTTTAAAATATAAAATAGTATACCTGCAAAAGGAGCAATGACGGTAATGACGGTACGACAATGAAAACAGGAACACAAAATTTATTACTATTTACGTACAATATAAAGTCAAAACAAACCAATAAAAAAAAAAATGAATTTACTTTGCAACATATTCAACTAACTACTTTCCTTCCTTCCGTTTTTGCACAAACTTTGCTTATTTTATTTTGAAATAAAAGCACGGGTAATCAATTTGAAAAGCACATAGCGTTTTTCCTCTCCCAACAACCCGTTTTTACTCTCGCTCTCACGCTTTCTATATGCAACAATTTAATGGCGTACAAAGTTTGACATATACTACATGCAAGAGTACATCAGTAGGCTCTAGCGGAGAGGAAATTTTGAGAATAAATATTCATGTAAGCAATAAAGGAGTAGAGTAGTGAGAAAAAAATTATTCAAATTGCTAATAATATTGAGTGCATTCATGAGGAAAATTAATACAATTGACATGATGACACATGAAGTTTTCCCCATATACTTCAATGTATACGTGCAAAGGGAGTGAAAAGAGTAGTGCAAAAAGTGAAAAATTAAAGTTAATAGTATATTTGACATTTAATTTTTATATTTTGATACACGCTTATGTTATTAGCAAACGCTAGATTTCAATTAAAATTAAATACTTTTTTTTTTGTAAGGTGCATATAAATTTTATTTTATATTATTTGCAATTTGATATTTTACACATGCTCCAGTGAAACGCCATTACTTATGCATATAAATTAAAAATAATTACAGAGTAGAAAATTGTATAATGCATTATTGACTGTTTGCTGCTATTTTTGTTGTTTTTGTATGAGTAATAAAGAAAACTGTAGTCTAGAAATTATAATTCTGGTATTGATTAATATAGTTCATAGTCTAAAGACAAATGGCTGATTTTCACTATGTTAAATTCAATCAAATTCGAAATTAATGGCAATTTCATGTAGGAAATTTTATATTTTCCTCTTTCTCTTTGAGTGAAAACCGGGCAAAAAAACGATTATGGGTCTGATTTGCATATTGAAACATTTTTAGTATGTTTATTTTTCAATAGAAAAGAGTAAGAGATATTTTTGCAGAAGAGTTAAATAAAATACGTCTTTCTTATGGCTTTTCTATATTTTTTTATTCAGTTGATCCGTTCTCTCTGAAACTGTATAAAAATGTTGAAATATTCTCTCTGCAACCGTTTTTTCTTTTCTTTTTCAAATTTTTTATTAACTGCTGTTCGTTTTGAGAGAGTGAATTTACAAAAAATTTATTGTAAAAAAAAATGTATACGAAAAAACTAAATTTTATCAAAAATTATTTTAATGTTAATTTTAATTATGATTATACGAACAAATTTGATATGGGAGTGAAATAACAGATTTTTTCATCCCATCCCTAAAAGCTCCCTGTATTTTTTTATCTTATGCCCAAAAGCTCGTTATTTCAACCATAAAATCACACTAAAGTGTAGTCAAGGTCATTGGAGCCAGTGCTATAACCAAAAAAAACATTTTAGGGGTTCTTTAAAAAAAGAAATTTCATTTATTCAAATCAAAATAATAGTGTAGTTTGAATAACAAAACAAAAAAATTTGTGGGAGCAAAATATTTTATTTATATTTATAGGGGGACTCGGAACTCTGTCCTCCATGACTAAGGCTCTTCACTACTTTCTTTACATAAAAAAAAATAATTAATACCATATATGTACAGCATGCTTTCGGGTTGGATTCTCTATACTTCACAGGGGGTACGAAACAAGCACTACATCACTTTATTTAAAGGACTTATAGTTTGACAGCCACTGTAATTACATGATAGGAGTATAAATTTGAAGTGCGGTTTTTGCTAACGGAGGACAAAGTTATTATGTATGGTTTGTGTCAAGGATAATTAATATGGCGTTTTGGAAAGTAGACATTTGGCAATAAGATTCAGTATGTCCTAGGTTGTGATTATACAAATTCGCTTCAAAAATTTCGAATTTTGTACCAGGCCAAGAAGTATTGCGGGAAATTTTAATAACCTTCTTTCATTCGAAGAAACGATAAGATTGTTGGTAGAGGCTTTTGGTGAATTTGCTCCAAGCAAAGACACTTGTGAACGATAACACAGTGCAACAAATTTTCAACTTTTGTCTTATGCGCGAGACTTTTCAAAGGTTTTATAGTAATTTAGAGCCGTTGTTCACGACTGCGTACTCAGTTTTTCTCCATCACAATATGGACCTGAAATCGGAAAAATAGGGTCTTCAGGGGCTATTAAGAAATTTCTTTATTTTCTCAGATAAGAGTTTGATGTCTGAAGCAAAGTTGTTAAGCACAAAAAGATAAACAATTTTTGTGTAAGCACTTTTCCTTCATCTCCATTCTCCTTTCTTTTGAAAATGGAGGTTTAAGCCCCTTTTTTAATAAATAGCCGATAAAACAAAAACCGTTGAGAAAACTATTAAATAGTCTTTGGAGAAAACGTTTCCTGTTAAAAATTATAGAGGACTCCAGAACATCGGAATAACCTACGATGTACACATTTCCCAGAATATTGCAAAAACCGAACATTTTGCATTAGAACTGAGCCACTAATACATAATTCTCTTTATTGGAGTTTGAGCCTTTTTGCTCTTCAATTGAGAGTTTGCCGCGGTATATTCGCTTTTTCTTTCTGCCTCTCTCAAACTATGCCATAGAATGTTTTCGGCTTCTCGCCATGTCATTTCTCTTTACTCCTACGTGTTCATAAGTTTTGAATTAGATTTATAAAATGATAGTATGTATTTATAGTTTGCTACTGCTAACTATGAAACTTAAATATAAAATAGAAAAATTTCATTGAACATGCTTAAAACGTCTGTGGAAAAACAAGCAGTCTAAGGCTAAAATATCTACAATCCTTTAAGAAGCAAAACGTAAAGATAGAGCAGAAAAAATGTGTAGGAAGGAAATGCTTTAATGTTGCCTACTCCCAAGAGGAGTTGAATATAGAAAGAGTTTAAAGGAAATATATAAACGACCATATACTTATATAGAAAACGTAACTAAATATCATTTAAGAATATTCTATGTGGAATATAAATCACACCATTTGAATTGAAAATAAAAAATAAAAAAATAAAACTATTAAATTGCAAAAAAAAAACAAAAAAAAAAACACAAAAACTGCTTGCTGGCAAAAAAAAAAAAAAAAGCAAAGGCGAGAAAAAAATGTGTGATTTATGAAGAAAAAAAATCACATTAAAGTGTGGTTAAAAAAGAAATAAAGGAAAAGAAAAACAGAAGAAAAGCGTACTGCGAAGTGCACGAAAAAGCCATACCAATAATGAAAACATAAAAAAATAAAATATAAGAAATTTAAAAAAAGTGTAAATAATATTGCAAAATAAAATAAACATTAAACATTCAAGAGCATACAACCCACACACACATACACATACATATATAAACAATGAATGAAGGAGCTAATGCACAGAGACTTGTAATACCCAAATAGACAGACAGAACAGACAGATCTAAATAGATAGACAGACAAATGATATAACGTGCCACTGCATGCCGTCGCATCGCTGCCATATTAGATACTTGAGAACGCGAATAAACATTGAGCAGTAGATGTGCAAAAAAACAAAAAAAGAACAAAAGAGATAACAAAATTATGACAAGTAACTATGAGAGGAAAAAAGTTAAAATGGGAGGAAAGAAAAATTGAGGTGAGGTGAGAGAGTGTTTGAAGAGGCAAAAGCCATCATGACATCACAAGAACAACAGCAAGAAACTTCACAAAATCAGCAACAACAACTGCATCATCCAACGGCACAATCTTATGTACTCTTACTCGGAGAGTTTCGAAAAAAAGTACACGGCCATTATTTTTTAATGTAAAGCTGTAAGATGCAATGCAGAGAACTTGTTTCTTCACGGTTGCAATTATATGTATGAATGTGCATACTACGAATTGAGATATATGTGCATATTGTGTGTGAATGAGTGTGTGTGGCACTGGTGTCACGTCTCTTAATATGCCCGTCAGCAATATTGTTGTTGAGTTGGAAAATATGAAAAACACATATGCTAATATAAATGCAATACAGCATTTCGTAGCTAATGAAATATTTATTTTAAAATTTTATAGAAATCGTTAACACTTTCAGAACCGTAAGGAAACCAGAAGAGATAGCGCAAAACCCGAACCCGAATTCGTATTGTTTGACAACCTTTTTCTGTACATTTTTATTAGATATTTTTTTAAAGATAGGCAAAGTAACTTTGTATACATTTTTCATTTAACCCTTTCTTGATCTTGAGAAACTAGAACCGATAGAGCAAAACTGAATCTAGATTTTGTGTTCTTCAACCCCAATTTATTTGTAAAAAAGTTCTTAAAAAGTTTTCATTGAAGATCTTAGGGTCACCGGTGACCCATAGAAAAACTTGTGTTTCCAAAGACTAAATAAAAATTCAAATGTATGGAAAATCGTGTTTGAGTAAATAGTTTTTCTCACAACATATTAAAAACTTGGTGTATTTGGACAAATTTTGTAAATATTGTGAGCGATTGAAAATTAATAAAAAACAAAAAAAGATTTTTTTTTACCCTGATCTACTACAATACCGTTACCAAAAATACTCGGGGCTGAAGGAAAATTTATAGTCGTCGGTATCGTGTGAAATTTTATAGTATGTGTGACGTACTGGCGGTTGTGTTAAACTTTCGTACCATCAGGTGAAGGGTGGTGAATTGCACCCCGAAAGTATGCTGTCTTGTTATTAGAATAAACTGATTAAGATAGGTGAATTTTTAATATTAAAACTAGAACCCTAGAAGTATACCGCACATTTATTATTTTGTACGTAAATATAGAGGTGGTTATGTTAAACTTTCATACAGCCAGGTGGAGGGTGGTGAATTGCACCCCGTAAGTATGCTGTTTTATTATTGGTATAAACTGGTTAAGAAAGGTGAATTTTTAATATTAAAAATAGGACCCTAAAAGTATACCGAACATTTATTATTTTGTACGTAAATATAGTGTCGGTTCCGCTAAATGGAGGGTGGTGAATCGCCCCCCGTAGGTATGCTGTCTTATAATTAGTACAAAAAGATTAAGGTGAACTTTTTAATATTAAAAATAGGACTGTAAAAGAATATCGCACTTTTATCCTTTAGCATGTAAATATTGTGGGTTCCAAGTTAAACTTTCGTACCGCCCGGCGAAGGGTGGTAAATTGCACCCCGAAAGTATGCTGTTTCATTATTAGTACAAACAGATTGAGAAAGGTGAATTTTTAATATTAAAAATAGGACACAACCAGAGCGGGGTAAATTCAATTACATTACATTCCCAATTCCAATTACAAGGAATTGTAATTGGTACTTAAATGTTTTCAATTCCTTGGTAATGGAATTGATAAAACTTTCAATGCCATTACAAGGAATTGTAATCGGTCATTAAAATTTTTAGAATTGAAAAATTATCGATTCCATTACACGGAATTGTATTTTGTAATTAAAAATATATCAATTCCTTAAAGGGATTGAAAATGAAAACTTAATGCTCGCAACTGATACTTCAAACAACTACACATGCTAAACCAGAGAGTGCAAGAAATAGCGAACTGAATTCGAATAGAAAGCAAAGCCAAAAGATATAAATGAGAATTGGCAAACATAAGCTGAAAACAAACATAACCATGTCAAATTTTCAAAAATATCCATATTATCTTAAGTTATAAAAAATAAATAGAAAAAAAAAACACATTTACTACTGCATACTGTTGGGTTCGATTGGGTTACTTCTAGACGACTACATAGAAACAAAAAATAGGAAAAACAACTTAATACACCATGAAATCGTAAAATAAAGCAAACCAAAAAAATATTTAAAAACAAGAAACAAAAACTTTTTTGCGCCATCTATATGCCTCGGTTTGTCTGTATGTCCGTCTGTCTGACTGTCAACTTAAGACAATTACACTCACAATGAACGATGAAGAAGAAGAAGAAGAAATAGAAATGATGACAGCTAAAGACAAGAAACAACCAGAAATCATAATGAAATTACCACAATCGAGTTAAATTTCCTTCTCATGTCATCGTCGACGTCGAGCTTGTCGCCGTCTGTCTGCCCTCATCGTCGTCATTGTCTATGCATTGCTGCTTTTGCACATCTTCGCATAGTACTACATGTATATAGTATATTTCCTGCATAACAATTGTTTTAAAATAATATTTTCTCAAAAAGATGTCGAAACTTATGCAGGAAGAGTGAGCGAGCAGACGACAAAATGGCAGGCGGCAGTAAGACAAAAAGCAACAACGCAAGTAAGCGCCATATTAAATTCACATTTTCAAAAAAAAAAGATGACAAAATGTGAATATGAGTCGGGAAAAGTTCACCAGAAAAAAGACGTAAGTAATTTGAATTGAATGCATTTTTGATGTTATAAAAAGTATCTAGTAAATTTTTGCTCGCATTGTTAATAATGTGAAAATAATTTGTTGCTTAAGTGTCTAAAACAGTGTAGGACAAGTACAAGTATTTTTCAAAAAAAAAAAAAAAGAAGAAAACAGTCTATCAGTGTGTATGTAGAGGTGGCCACCGCTGATATAAAAATATTTCAATTGCATACTATTCTTCATATTGAACTGCATGATGTATTCTTCTTAGAAATAATTTACCGACGCCTAAAAGTATGCAATAAAATTCTGCACACTTGGCAAATTAATGTGTGTATAAACATTAGCAATGAAACATTAAACATTCTTGCTTATTCCATAGTAATAAAATATTTGAGTTGATTTGATAAATATTTTTGTGAATTATATACGAACAATGTAACGAGTCTCAAATATCAATTCATGTCACATTTATAAATTTTAAGAAGGTATTTGACAGAGCATACTTGTTGGAAATTAATTAAAAGATTTGTACCGTCTAAAGTCATTAACATTGTTGAGACTAGAATGGGTTTAGCAATGGAGATTACAGTAGTTAATTAAAATATGTAAGAATTTTATTTTTAAATGCATCATAAATATAAAAAAAGTTTATAAAGACTTTTAAAATTTTTTTTATAAATTTTAGGTGAAATACTAATAATATGTATGTAAATATAATTTAAAAGTTTCACAACTGTTGCAAAATGAATTAAAACAACTTTCTAACATGCAAAATTGTCTGTTTTAATAAAAAAAAAAGATTATTGCCTAAAACTATGCAATACAATTTTATATAAGTATTACAAGTAACTACCAACCTAAAATACATATTTTCAGAACCAGATACTCAAAAAAAAAATGTTAACCCTCTAGTTCCCAAATTTTCGATTGATTTAAAAAAAATTAGGATTGATAAATTCTGATGTAAAAAGCAAAAACCTGATCTCAAAACCCTAAAAAATTTAATGGGAGTAGCTTTATGAAGCCGGAAACGTTGAAAGCCTAAAAGTTTGAATAAATTTTTTATCAATTAAATATTTTGCACAAAAAATTCAAAATCCTAGCTGCTTACAGCTAGTTTGTTTTTATCTGGCTAGTATGACGGGAAGTATTTTATTTTATTTTTTTATTTTTTGTATCTCAAATTTTATCAAAATAATTAATTTTCCTGTTTTTCCTCCTATTCATATTCTGGAATATTTGGGTTGTATGCAGAATAAAAGTAAATCAAATTAAATGTTTTTTTTTTTTGGGTTATTTTCGTTTCTGTCTGTAAAATTTTTGTTACTATGACTAGCTCTGTTTTATTTGTGGCTGGGTTAATGCCGAGGTTCAAAAGTTCTCATTCCATTTCCGGAAATTTTTGCTTGTCTTTGTGTTAATGTTTGTAATTTTTGGCAGTTGAAATCAAAAGAATATTTAATAAATATCAATAAATCAGTAATGAATTAATTTTATTATATTAGATTTGAAACCAGCGATGCCAACTTGCGGGGAATTCCCCGATTTGTGGGGAATTTTACTTAGTACGGGGAATCCAGCTTTTACTTAATAAAGTCTGTAGAATATTTTTTTGTCAAATTTTATGTAATGTAAATCGTTTAACTTTTGCAATACTTCATATTTTGAGTCTTATAATCTTCATCAATTCTTAAGAGGTCCCTGCACTTTCTTGGTTTGGAGAAATTGATTTTAAAAAAAAAGTGTTTTGTAAAAATTTCAGAGAGAAACTCGAAGTGCTTTCGGAAGTTCAGAAAGGCTATGCTATGCCTTTGTCCAGCACGTCCTGATTAATAATTATGGACTGCAATTGCATCGGTCACCGATCTGTGCGTTATGCAGATGCGCCTCTCGGTCGTATTTGGCGGGAGGAAGGTCCGTTGGGATTCGTCGATATATTTAAAAACCTTTAGCCAAAACTTTGAACACGTTCTTCTCAAAACAAGGTTTTTGTCATTGGCACGTACGGTGTAAAATTTAAATATGTTTTTCTATACAACAATGGCCTCAGTACATGATAGAAAAAAAGTTTGGTCAATTTTTTCCTCAATTTGCAACATTGTAGTTTCGAAAAAGTCCAATTTTTGAAAAAACTAATTTTGGCTGTCTGCCAAAATTCGCGTAGTTGGAGGGCGGTAGAATTTATATATTTTGATCAAACAGTCCCTGTTTTGGATCCATGTAACTAATCACCTATTGCATTTGAAAATTTTT
Source organism: Toxonevra muliebris (assembly GCA_963691655.1). Lineage (NCBI taxonomy): Eukaryota > Metazoa > Arthropoda > Insecta > Diptera > Pallopteridae > Toxonevra > Toxonevra muliebris. Next base: position 55,718,943 of record OY829326.1, read on the forward strand.
ATCGAACACGTTTTTTATTTGATCTTTCGAAAAATAAAAAAAATAAAAATCTTAGAAATTCAAAATATGACCATTTTTTTTTTCAAAACCAAAAATAGTGTTGACTTTTTTTTTTCAAAAGGTGAACAATAGGAAACATTTTTTGTTTTTATTTGGGTCAAAAGAAAGTCCATGTATTTTCCTTTGAGTGTTTATCTATCAAAATGAACGTCGAGTAACTCCGGATTCATTTGAGCTCAATCGATTTTTAGAGTGGGTTCCTTTGAGATGAAATCCTCCATGTGCCAAAAGAATTCCGGAGTCAGAAACATACCAGTTACTATTAACCTACCAGTTCTGGAGCGCATTAAAATAGCACTGACATTGATCAATTTCGCTGTTATAATATAAAACTATACCGGTGCGGGGAATTTGATTGAAAATCGGGGAATTTCCTTGTTTGAAACCGCGGATTATACGAAGTTTTCTTGATACAAGTAACTATTGAAATGACGTTGGATGTTTTCAGATTTCTGGTAAAACTAAAAAAAAAAAAGATACTGCACCAGTATCTGATTTTCCCAAAAAAAAAGAAATGCTGATGAATTTTGGTGTGAAATTTTTCATTTAAAAATGCTTCAAATGAAAAAATATTTTTAAAATTCAAAACATTAGTGGAACTGTTAGCAATTATCTAAGTATGTAATACTTATTTGAAAACTTTTTAGGCATTTTGAAAAATTCCTCTCCTGTGAAGCAAAATCCTCCGCTCGAAAGGAAAAATTCCTCCCTTTCAAATTTTCAAAACGACAGCACTGAATTACACCCGTTGTGATGAAGGTTGGCTAGAGACACGGTTGGGAACTAGAGGGTTAAGCGAAATGACTCTTTGCTCGAAAGTGGTACAAAATTTGAACCACTTTTCTGTGGGTCTTTGCGCATAGTTTTTAGCATTTTTCGTCATTATAGAAATGGTAAAAATAAAATTAGAAAATGTATTTTTTTTTTCGTTTATTTCTTATTTTAAATGTATGTTTTTTTTTTTAAATAAAATACTTTTTTTACTACGAGAAGAAATCGTCGTAGAGCAAAGAGTTAAGATCAACGTATTTACTAAGATTTCTTAATTGAACTAAAATATTTGTAGAATTTAAACAATTTTTACACAATTTCATTTAAAATTTCGGAACTGTTAGCCTTGGCAGTAAATACTAATTACATATTTATTTGCAATTATAATAAATCATCCACCAAAAAAATTAAATTATAAAAAATTTATTAAAAATGAGGCATGCATAATTCTTTCGGCAAGTATCTAATTTATTTTAACCTAAATACGAAATATTTTCAACCAAAGCTCTAGCGCACTCTCCTCTTCCATCCTCTTCCACCTTGCATCAACACAACACAGAATATTTTGATTAATGACATTCCATGTGAAAACGTGCGCGCTTTTTCTCTCTCTCATACCGTGGCTCTCTCATTTCACACACACACACACACACACACACATACACACATGAGCATATTGATATTGACTTACATTAATCTCATAAAAAATGGAATGTAAACATTATGAAATTTTTTGACATTTAACTGTACTTATTTTACAAAAATTTGACATATTACAAAAACAACAAAAATGACAACTTAAGCACCTAATGACTTCTTAATAACTGAAAGAACAAAAACAGAAAAAACAAAACCATGCAAAAGATAGCGCACATTTTTCTGGCACATTTACGGTTTTTCTGAGTAAATTTTTTTTTTTTTATTTCCTTTTATTTTCCACTGTGTTGACAGTTGCGTTTTCGCAAATGTCTTTTTAAGTAGTACTCATATATTTAATGTTGCATACTTAAAGGGGCTAAGCGAATAAGTCGTCGGCCGGTTCGAAATTAACCTATGTACATATTTGCATTTGTATTTTTTTCCTTTTTTTTGCGTATACAATTGTTTGTCATTTGTAAAATTATTAAACAGTAATTTATTAACGTATGCTTAATATGCATACGAGTGTTTGTATGTAAATGAGTATGTATGATTTTCTTTTATTTTAACCTTGTACAATTTATGGGTGGCGCCCTCGTTATTGTTAGTTTTTGCTATTTGGCTACAAGGATTTTGCTTAATTTGGGCATTTTGAAAGCTCAAATGATATGAAGTCGTAAGAACATGAATCATAATTATTATGTAATATTTCATTCTGCAAAAATAGCCTTGAGCAAAATTAAACAAAAACAAAAGCTTATAAATTTAAGGACGAAGAACGAATTATATTTTGTATGAGATCAGGCAGTGCGTTTAATTCAGTGATGTTGATTGATACAACTTTCAGGCCTACTAATAAAATTCCAATATTTGCAAGCTAATTGGCATCGCTGTTTTAGATCAGTGATTGCCATTTTACACCATTGACGTAATGCATACTCATTGATGATTCAAAAGACTTTTATATTGAAATATGTTTGAATGGAAATGGCAACGACATCTGAACAAAACATCAAAGTGTAAAACCATTTTTTACAGCTACATTAAAAAAATTGCCTTTGACCACATTATTCACCGTTCTTTTTTTTTTCAACCACTTAAAAGCTCTGATTCGATTTGCTAAATAATAAAAAAAAAAAACCTTGAATTCCTTCACAATTTATAAAAATAATGAAGCTAATAAATTTTTCTATATATCCATACGCTGATTTACTAGCTGTACTGTATTGAAAGTAGAACACAAAGCACTTTCATTTCATGTATATAAGTACAAAAGATAGATCCTTACTAATTTATATTACGGCTGCAAAGTTTATATTTCCTTTTTATTTTAACACTTCCGTTTTTGCTTTCACAGCGTTAAGGCTCTCCATTCTGCTATTATGCAACACATAATTTCATTTCCTCTATTTACTTTTTTTTTTCAATGATAGGAAAGAAAACAGAATATGCTAATTCACTTGTACAGCGTAATACTATTAAAATGAAATGAAAAGTTGCAAAGGAAAAAAAAAAACAACGTAGTAAAATAGAAAAAATATAACAGCAACTACGCACCGTCATGTCGTTCAGGAAAGACTTTTTTAACTTAATTCTAACCATTGCTCTGCTGGATGCTATTGAGCGTGCATCCATTGGAGAAAAGAATGTAAAAAAAAGCATTTCTCGAATTTCACTTTCATTCTGTTTAAAAGCACAAAATTGAATAAGGAAAAGGAAAAATTCAATAATAAATTTGCTACTTGTTTAACAGCAGCATATACATCTTCTTAATATTTTCCCATCTTTTTTCGGTATCAATCGATCTATCTATTTTTATGCGTTATTGATGATTAACCATTTGAGAATTACTTGGAATTTTGAATTGATTAAAATGAACTTCGTGTGTGAGTGGGGTTAAAAAATAAAGAAAAGAAATTTGGAAGATGAAGATGTTAATAATTTATGTAGAATTATTTCATCTTTTAATAATATCGCATAAAAATTTGTTTGATTGGTTTTCTTTTAAAGTGTCTCTATCTCTTCTTCTTCTAAGTGAGAATGTATGAATGTAGTTGAGTCAGTGTTGCCAGAGTATTTGATCAGCTTTTTGTTAACTGATCCCATCGCTCTCTCTCTCTCTGAATTTTCTCCTAGAAGAAAGTGCGAATGTAGTTAAATCAGTGTTGTTAACTTATTTGATTCAATTGTTAGTTCAAGACAATCAAAATTTTTTTTTTTTTTAGGGATAGTTACGATAAGAGGGGGGGGGGGGGAGGGGCAGAGAAAAAAGTTTTTTATCAAATAAATATTAAGTTACCTACCTATAAAAGCTTTTAACTCTCTCTTAACCTTTTCATACCCAAATTTTAATAGAGTATAGTAGAAAGATTTTATGCAGAAAACATGGTTACCTTAGACCTCCACAATCATGACACAAAATTTCATACCTCTGCATATACTTGTTTGTCCTTTAAAAAAATATAGCTGTGGACGTGTACAGGGTGACAATCGTAAAGTTACGCACACATTTCAGCAGTTATTTTCAAAAGGACGTACTTCCATTAAGTACAATTAAGTGTTAACATTGCTGAATATATTCATTTGAACCCCACCTCATTCAATATAACCTCCTTTAGCCTGCACACATGCCTTCAATCGATCCGGAAATCGTAGGACTGTTCGCCGCAGGACTTCCCGATCAATTTCAGTCCAGGCTTTCTCTAATGAATTTGTCAGCGACTCCAGACTGTGGTGTTGAGATGCACAAGCCTTACTCTCTAAAATACTCCAAATAGAGTAGTCCATTGGATTCAAGTCTGGGGAGTATGGTGGCCATTCTTGAGATGTTATGAATCCAGAAAAATTGTCTTTTATCCATGTTTGCGTTAATTTTGCCATGTGGGAAGGTTCAGAATCTTGCTGGAAAGTCCAGTTTTTATTTCCAAATGTATCTTGGGCCCAGGGAAGAACATGTTCATTTAAAATGCTCCGATAAACAACCTGGTCAATTTTAACACCCTCTTCAACGAATATTAGAGGGGTTCTGGCATTAGCGGAAACTCCAGCCCATACCATAACGGAAGCTGGCTTTTGAACTCGGCCAACAGTCCTATTTTCTTGCGATGATGATGTTAGCCACATTCGGTCATTTTGCGCATTGAAATGTTGTTCAACCGTGGAAATTTTTTCATCTGTAAACAAGATATTTTCAACATTTTTTAACACGGAGGAGCGTAGCAACGCCTTGCATCTTTGCAGTCGCAAATCTTTCTTTTTTTGTGTCAGATCTTGAGCTTTTCGGAGCTTGTACGGCTTAAGACTAAGCTTTGATTTTGCAACGATTCGCACAGTTTCACGGTTTACTCCCACTTCCTAAGCGATTTTTCTCATTGAGCGCCTTGGATTTCGCTTGATTCGTTTACGAATTTTTTGTTAAACCAGTAGTGGCAACTGTTGAAAATTTTCCCCGGTCTCTATCTCCAAAACCTCCAGTTTCATTATATCGAATAATAGCTCGGTCTACCGTACGACTTGACAAATTTAAAGCCTTTGCAATTTGACGGCTACTATAATTTGCCAAATGAAATTTCATTATTTCACGACGAATATTTTCCTAGTCCATTTTTATGGAAATTTCAAAATGTAATAACAAAAATTCAAATGAAATTAAAAGCAAAGCCAATGATGAATGAATTTGCTTTTTAAATTAAAGTAACGGTAAATGGAAAAGCTTGCTACAGAGTATTAAACTTGCGTCACTTTACAATTGTCACCCTGTAGACAAGCAGTGGATAACCCTTTTTTTCAAGTTTTTCATTTTCATATATTCTCTTGACTTTTATAAACCTATTTTATAAAATAATTTCCGCTTAGTAGTCATTTAAAGCATTTTTGGAAACAATTAGTAAAAAATATTTTACGAACAATTTTTTCACTTAGGGTTTTGACTTTAAAGACAAAAAATGTGAAAAACTGGCATAAGCAGGAAATTTCAAATTCGGCAGTTAAAAACGTGAAGAATACCTAACCCAACTGAATGCATATATTATTACTGGTAAAATTCGTTAAACAACTATTTTATGTCACATTAAAGTATATGCTTCCTATAGACCACATCAGGCATGAAAGGGTTAAGAATTATTTTCGTGGATGTTGAAATATTGAATGATTTTGTTGATTATAGTTTGGGCATTTGCAGTCGCTCGCTCCCTGAGACCCAAATATGTTGACTTTTGCGATGTTTGCGTCACCCAGCGTTAGATGGCCGCTTCTTCTCCTTACCACGGCCTTGGTAGAAATTCCATAGATGTCGACTGGGTAGTTAAAGTTTATGGATGCTTCCACTGACTATGTCAATGGTAACCATATTTTTGAGGTCAAAATATAGAATATAAAAGAATCAAAATTAATAGAGCCCGATTTTAAATTTTTACTTATTTGTAAAAACTAATTTGTAATTCTTTCAAAAATTAGAACTTAAGGGAACATTCCAGTTTAAAATTTAAAAAAATGCCGATTTTTTTGTTTAGATTTTTGGGTTCCTTATAGTTGCAAGAATACTCTCCTAAAATAATTGTGACTTGGTGTACTAAAAAAGAAACCTAACTTACAAAAACAAGTTTTCGGGAAAACAGCTTCAGAATCGTTATTCAGGGGTTTTCAGGGTTGCTGATTACGAATCGGATATGAGATTTTTAAAATTCAAAATGGCGGATGAGTTTTTAAAAAAATTGATCGGATTCGTTTGAAACTCATTGCTCGGGGGTTTGTGGGGACGCTGATTGAGAATCAAAATGTCAGATCCAGCATGGTCGATTTGATCTAGTTATCTTTGAAAAATATGTCAGTTGTTATTTTTAATGACAAACATGTTGATTTATTGTGCGTTTGATCAAAATGAGTGAAGAAAAAGAAGTACGTCTTAAAATTATTAAAAATTTTAAAAAAAATCCAAAATGGTCCTACAAAAAATTGGCCAAAGAATTGAAGGTCTGCCGTCAAACTGTTTCTAATGTTATTAAACAGTTTCAGGAGAATTGGATCATCGATAGGAAACCTGGTTCGGGAAGAAAACAAGGACCACATGGTATTGGGAAAGCCAAGAAAATAGAAAGCATATTGAAAAGATCTCCAAACACATCTGGTAGAAAAGCTGCCCGGTTAGCACAGGGCTCTGACTATTTGGTGCGAAAAGTTAAAGCCAATGCAGGTTTAAAAACATACAAAGTCCAAAAAGTTCCAGACAGGAATGCTGCAAAAAATTTAGACGCCAAAAGTTGGGATCGGAAATTAAAATCGAATTTCATACAAAAATATTCATGTTGTATAATGGACGATGAAACGTATGTACTGGCAGATTTTACGCAGCTTCCGGGTCAACATTTTTATGTTGCTGATGCTCGAGGAAATGTCGAAGAACAATTTAGAATCCAAAAGCAGAAAAAATTTCTTGTATGGCAAGATATACGCAGTTGCGGCAAAAGAAGCAAGTCATTTGTTACCGTGGGCTCTATAAATACCGAAATATATATCAAAGAATTTTAAAGAAAAACTTCTTCCTTTTATAAGAGAGCACAATGTGTCCACATATTTTGGCCCGATTTGACATCATGTCACTACGGCAAGAAAGCTCTGGAGTGATACCAAAGTAATAACATAGTTTTTGTACCAAGAGAGGCCAATCCTCCAAATTGTCCGCAGCTAAGACCAGTGGAGAGATATTGGGCTCTTGTGAAAAGAAACTTAAAGAGCACAAAAAAGATGTCCCAAAATATCAAAGATTTTAAAAGGCGATCGGCAAACTGTTCCAAAAAGGTGTCTGCAACAACTATCAAATCTCTAATGGAAGGCTTACCAAAAAAGGTCCACGAGTTCATAAAAAGTGGTTAGAACTATAAAAGTTATAGTCACAGTTATATCAGTGAGGAATTACCTCAAAGTGATTAGTAGCTTATATAGGATATTGAAAGATTAAGAACTATCACTAAGATCACTGATGAGGAATCGTGGCGGATTCCGAAACGGCCGTCTGATTTGCCCGTCTCTGTATACACTGTTGTTGTGATGACTACACATATAGTTCCTTTAACCTGCAACACATTATTTAATGAAGCACATACATGGAACAGTAGTCAAGACTTTGAAAATTAACAACTAGATTTAATTTTCCATAGTCTACAAAAAACATATAAAAGTTATATTTTTCAGTAATTTATAAAATATTATCAATTAAATTAAAAAAAGTCAAAACTCTAAGACCAACCGTTTAAAAATTATTGAATTTTATATATGTTAAGATTTTTTCGATCTCACTATTTATTGCAAACCTCCAGTTTTTCCACTTTGTTATCTGAACCAGTACTAAATAGCTGCGTTGGCGTTGCCAACTTAGTTTTCATTCTGTGTGCCTCTCTCTTACTCTCTTTCGAGAATAACGCAGCTCACAAAAAAATCGACGAGTAAGAGCCATATCTAAATTGAAGCGTCAGCGTCGTTTATCTCTCAAAATTCTCACATTTTATATGAGAATGAGAGAATATGGACAGATAAACGAAGCACATACCAAAATGGAGAATTTTTACAGATAAATGATGCTGCATTTTAAGTATGGCTTTAAGTACCTCAAGTCTTGTATACTTAAGAGAGACTGCAAAGTAAAATTAAAGAGCTCGAAACTTATCTATATGTACATATATTCCTAAATAGTAAAGTATCTTCCTAAGTATGTAAATATCATTGTGAGAAAAAAGTTAAGTAACTTTATTAAGAAACACTCAGTAAATTTAAGAAATTCTAAGAGATACGAAGAAACGTTATCTTAAAAATGTAATTTAGTAACAAAAGAAAAAAATACTTTATCCAAAAAAAAAGTAAAAGAAATTCTGCACACATTATATTGTATTATGAAAATATTTACTTTATTTATTTTTAAGCTTTTAAAAAATTTTGCGATTGCAACCTCTTTCATTTATAGGCATTAACAAGACAACACTACAGAAAAGAAAAAAAAACGAAACGAAAATTCTTGTTATCATCATTCGCCAGGGATATGAAGATGAATTTTCATTTTTATGATTATTTAAAAAAAAAATCTGTGCGACATAACAAAAAAAAAAAAGGGTCATACTTTATTTCCTTCCATCCGCACGACGACAACAACGCAACGCACTTAAAAGGGTTTCCTTTTTTATAGTTGCCAACACTTGTTTCCATTTCCTACTTTTTTAGGTTTGTATGCTTGTTGTAGTTGTTGTTGTTGATGTGGATAAACTGTGCGTTTTTCACATTTTTTTTGTGTGCTTAAGTGAAAGTTACGCTTCATTGAATATTGAACAAATGAAGCAATCGAATTATGTATAAAAGATAATTTTATACTCAAACTTTGCTTGTTTTATATATATATATATATATATATTTAGAATATATTGTTAACAATAATAAATACACAGCAACAACATAAGCAAAAAAAAAAAAAGTGTGCTTTGTAGTTGGTAACAAAAAATATGTTAAGTCTTTTTTATATAATAATAATAACAAAATTTGATAACTCAATTTATTCACAATTTATTTTATTTTACTTCACATTCTAATCGATTTTATATCTAAATCTCTAAGTACTTCGACCTTAAAGTTGTTTGTTTCACTTTTTTTGTTTTTTTTTTTTGCGCCTAATTAATCAAAAACAATTTGTTAACCTTTTAAATTAATAACTAAATACTATAACCTAGACCTCATTAGATTTATCTACTCCTAAGCTTTTCAATTTCGTTAGCTTTAAGTATTTGTTGACTATTGACTATCTATAGTTTTTATGTTTATCTGCGTATTTTTATACTTCGTTATCTTTCGAGTATGTTTACTTGGGTTTCTTGCTATATTTTCTTTATTGTATTTTATTTTTTCTTTGTTTTTGTTTTTGCTCTAATATTTTCACATGTCATTTACTTATTTAGTTTTGTTTAGTTTTTTGTTTTGGTATTTATTTTGTTATAATTTATTTGCTTGTTATCTTTTGTCACCAGTTCGCTTTATTTTTCACTTTATCAGATTAATTTCAATAATTATTTTATTCATATATAGAATATTTTAAAGCTTCTTGAGGGTACACATTATTGAAGGAACAGACCTTAATATAAATTATCTCAGATAACGCCCTTAGTTACTATTTCTCCCTGCCCTTTGGAGCTTCTTCTATATCTTACTGATTACGAACACTATGCTTTCTGATTATAAGCAAACAATAACTCAGCACACACATAAGCATAAATGATTTCAAGTGAAACCAACCAAACAAAACCGCCATTTCTAAGCTAAATGTTAAACAAAAATTGCTTAATCTAATCAGTTAAAAAAATTGCTCATTTTTTGTTTAAATATACTTAAAATGTTCAATACCTAAAGTATACAATTCCTATATATATTTACAAAAGCATTTGCACATTTCGTTTATTTTTGTACTTTTTGCAATGATTTCATAATAACTACTAGCGCGGTTTATTATCAATGAAAACAGAAAAGGCAAACATATAATATTAAGTGTAAATATTAAATAAGTATAAAGAGTAAAATGAAATGAAAAAAAAAAACAAAAATGCAAGAGTAATTAAAAATAAAATAAATTTTTTTAAATATAAAGAGAAAGAAAAAATATATGAAGAAACTTGTTTCTGCATTAGAAAGACGCTTAAAAGAAGAAGTAAATTGTAATCTTTTAGAGTAAACACGAAAATACAATAGTAAGATTAAAACAAAAGACAAAAACAACACTGACTAAGAAAAAGTAGTAACAAATAATATGCAACACTGGCGGTGTTAAACTTGAGAGAGTGCCACAGTAATAAAACGAAGACAGAACGAACAAATAACAAAAAAACATTGAATTTCGAAAGAGTTGATATTGTTTAACATCCACAGGGAGAGTGATCATCTCATGCTACACTTTCAAATGAATTGGCAACAAAAAATTCAACCGTGTTTCTGAGTTTTGAGTTGAGAAAGAAGTCCCAAAAGAGAACGACGACCTGACTGGTTCACCTCTCTATTCCTCAATGTCTCATGCTGCGTTTTCAATTGACCAATCACAGCCAGTTTTTTAAATTGAAAGAAAGCAGAGAGAGAGAGAGATAGAGAGGGAGAGTAAACATTTTTCTACACTGGCGGTCACAAAAACCGCACCACTTGCAATACTGCTGCAATTTCGGTAATATTTCCTAACTTAACCCAAATTTCCCTTCCTTTGTGAAGGAGATTCCCTTGTTTATGTTTTAAGTATGTATTTAAGCGGAATGTACCATTTTTTATTGCGCTTGTTTAGCGAAAACAAGAATTTTTGAAAAAGTGCCAAAAGCAACTGCAAAGTATAAACAATTTTCGCGTCACCAAAACGTCGAAACTTTTGTTCTTAGGTATCAAGGAGTGTCATAAAGTTAAATACCTGAAGAAATCTGATGCCTACATTCGACTGCTGTTGGACTGATTCAAAAAAAAAAGAGGCAATTTGCACCCGCTTGAAAGGACAAAAGGATCAAAAAGACTATGGAAGACAAATAAGAGAGAAAATGGCATAACCTGAAAGAGAACCATTAATTATCGATGCAAAAGTGCAGTCACAATAAGGACTGATTTAAAGAGCTATTACAACGTGAATATAAGTGTCGAAACCTTACGCAGAAAGAAACGAAAGTTCGGTCTGTATGGAAGACGATCAGCCAAAAAATCGTTGTTGAAGAAATCGTCTGGCATAGACGAAAAACTACAGCAATTGAACTCAGGCAGACTCAAAAAAAATTATATGATCGGGCAAATTAAACTCAATTTTTTTATGCGCACACCGAGAGAAAAAAAAACTGTGATTTTAACATCGCTGTTGTTAAGAAAATCTGTTGTATTGAACGCAATTTGTTTGATTCAACAGTTTTTTATTTTCAATTTTCGTCTGTCGTTATCTGTTGAATATTTACTTCATAGCCCCGCCAGACAGGGCTAATGGAAACTCCAATAACAACATTTTTCGCTTTCACTAACACAATTTCAAAATTTTATACGGTCTATTTTTAGAAATAATGATAAACAAAGACAGCCTGATTGAGTATTTCAAATTTGTATATCTTACTCTCTCTTGCATAGTCTTTAAGGTTAGGTAGGGTATAAATTCTCCCAAAGTTTGCTTAGTTTTTTATCCCCTTCGAAAAGTTCAAATTACATATAGTCATATAGTTTAACATTTTACTTACAGTTTCTCATTCAGTTGTCAATGCTATAAACCAAAAAAAATCTGTGCAACTGAAGTTTTTATTTTATTTAAAATCGTGTGCCTCAAAGAGTTAAAAAACAGTAATTAGTGCTCGAAACATTGAAAGAGTAAAACAAACAGAAATTATTGGAAGTAAATTTGGTTATGTGGCACAGTTGGCAAGCGCGTAGTTCGACAGTCAATATTTTTCGGCCTCAGGTTTGAGCCTGGGAAAAAGCGATTCAAGAAAAAATAATTTAAAACGATTATAGTAAATAAAAAAAATAAATTGAATTGAAAAGAAAAAAATAATTTAAAAATAAAAAAAAAAATTTTTTTGATTTTGAAATTTATTTAAAAAAAAAAAAAAAATGTGAACAGAAATTTGTGGGATTTGAACTTTAGGCGCAAGAGGCTGCGTGCTTGCTTGCGCACTAGACAACTAGGCTATAGCGTGAAGAATTTTGGCAGCTACTATTATGTAGTTTTGTTTTTCAAATCAACAGCACATTGTCTGTTAATATAACGGAGTTCACTTTTGGATGGGATTTAACAGCAAAATCTGTTGGTTTAATATCCTTGATAAAACAGTATTTTTCTCTCAGTGCATTTAATCATCGGTACGAGCGTCGCTCAGATATAGAGCAATACAAGGATAACTGTGTAGCAAAAATAGTCGAATTCCCACAGTCATATGGCTTGAATGGATTTTTCCTACTATATCCGAGGTCCCTTATGCTATATTAAAGGGGCTGTGAACGCCCAAAAATATACCTAAAATTTTAGGGAGCTATTGCAGTAAGCCAATTGTGGAGCGCTTTCTTTCATTAATGACGTTATTTTTCCGGACGACTACTGCGGCATATCATTGCGCCACATTGGCAAGGTTTAGTTAGTAATTAATGCCTAACGTTTGATAACTTTAGAAATAGATAAATAATATTTGTTTGCAGATTCAAAATGTTTTCGATGATGTTAGAATTTACTGGCTGGAATGATCAGATAGCTCGCCGGATTGAAGTTCGATAGAGCACCTCGAATGATAAATGACAGGCTGAGAGGAAAAGCGGGCTAAAATTTATATAAGAGCAAAAGTGAAATAATTTAGAGTGTCAGTGCAAAAATGGCATAAGTAATACGGTTTAGAGTGAAAATGAAACGCCTTAAAAGTAAGAACAAAAATGGTATAACAATTCTTTCAGAGCAAGAACAGCATAGTTTTTTATTCCGTTTTCGCTCTGAACATATTTCGTTTCACTTTTGCTCTGAACATATTTCGTTTTGCTTTTGCTCTTAAGTAAAATTATTCCACTTTTTTCTGAACGTAGAAGTTATACCACTTTTCTTCTCAGCGTCTCAACTAATACCCTCAAAAACGTGTAATTTCTTCCATATTTTTGTTTTAATTAAAAAGTAATAAAATTTGTGTGTATGGATGATGTTTTTTTTTTCGCAATTTTGTTCCCGAAAATAAAAAAAATAAACAATCACTAAAACAAAATCAGGTTTAAGTCCCATTTTAAAGTTTTTTTTTTTTTTGAAATTGGTGGGTGGTGCGGTTTTTGTGACCGCCAGTGTATATACGAAGTAGAAGTATTAACTCTTTTAAAACGAAGTATTGTACTGTCTCTACAGTTTTTTTTTTGCAATTTTCTTTTCTGAGTAAAGATACGATATTAATAATTTTTTATAATTAAAGTTTCTCTCCAAGATACTCTGACCGATTAGACCTACTTAATTCAATTTAGATTGACGTTTAATTTTTCGTTAAATATTCCGAAAATTGAATTGAACAAACGAGAATTTAATATTCTAATAATTTAAAAGCGATTATTTTAGTTTAGCGAACAAAACAGCAGTGAGCTTACGTCATGTGCGAAAATGTGTGTAAAATGAAATTGAAAAGAAACAAGAAAATTTGTATTTTATATAATGTGAGCGAAACGAAAGAGTAAAAGGCAAAAACAAAAACACAGCAAGAGCAGAATTCTCAAATAAGCAAATAAACTCTTTTGTTTATGTTTGTTTTTCGTAAAGTAAAAAAAAAAAAACAGTAGAAAATAACATTGTGCAGTTTTTATTTGTTTAGTTAGTTTCAATTGCCGCCATATGCTAAGTTGCACATATACCCAATCGGAAAAAGAAGCATTTTAAAAGAGAACGGCTTTTTGAAAAATTAATACAGTTCATTTCAAATTCGTTTCCACGATTATATTCTTAGCTGTTCAACCATTTGAATATTCATATTTACGTTTAATTTGGTGTTCATATCCAAACGAATCGAATTTTCTAGTATTTATTCCGACGCCAAGCGAGCGAGGAAATTGGAGCGAGATTTGGATTACAAAGAACCTGATAGTTGATTTTCTACAGACATATTTCGTGATAGCGATTTTCAACCATCTATCAAAAAGTTTCAAATTCGGATTCAGCGACCACAAAAATCCCCGAAAAACAAATTTCAGACGAATTAAAACATTTTTATTTACCGAATAGACTTCATATTAATAAAAGTTTTCACATTAAAAAATTATAAATTTCTATGGAAAATTGACTGCCCACTAAAGGTTAAGAGAGCATAGAAACTTCATATACGAAACTTCATAAAACAAAAACGAAAAGTAAGTGCGCCACTCGATCGGTGAATCCGACTTAATGGAATGAAAAAAATATCTTTTATTTCACTTTTTCCGATGGGGTATTTACATATACATATACACAAATGCATATGTGTGCTTGCATAGAAAAACAATGTAAATAAAAATCAAAACTTTGCGCTTTGCCGCCACACTCACACACACACACATGCACACAAGCATACATAGAGAGCACCATAACCGCCACTTGTTACATCGTTTTTCATTTTTGCAAAAGAGAAAAAAAATACAAACAAAAAAAATATTTAACATAACTTGCCAGCCTCCTTTTTACTCTCTCTCTCTCTGTTCATTGAAGTGTTTGCTCTCTACTCTGCTCAGTTGTAGTTGTATACTACTGCTTAAACTTGTTCATAAAAAGAATGTACATATTCCCATTAGAAAAAGTAATGGCTTTTCAGGGCTGAATTAAGTTTTAAAGGCATCACCTAAACTTTACTTACTACTGAAAACATTGATGCATTTTTCATACAATTTTTTGATTAATTGTTAGGCATTACAGTTTTTAATACAAGTAACAAGTTTTCCAGTTCGCAATTTTCATATAAATTTTGAGACATTATCCATTTTGAAAAACATTTACAAACCTATTTATTCTACAAACTATGAAGTTTTCACCTCGAAATTTCATATAACATGCTAGGCTTTAACCATTCCTGAAAATATTGATGAGTTTTTCATACAAATTTAGAAACATAAATTTAAAAAAACCCTTTTTCAGTGAAGTCAGAATTAAGGCCTGAATTTCGTCACAGAATTCACGATCCTGTGAAAAAGTCTTAAGTTTTGGTTTAATTTCAGTTATAAATTCTACTCTGAAATTTCAGCATATGAAGTCAGACTAGAATTACAGCACAGAAGGCTTAAATATATGAAAGAATTTTACATTTTTTGTGATTTCCGTTAAAATTCAAATTTGATTTCAACATTGAATTTAGTTATGATTGGTTTTTTGAAGTGATCAACACCCAGAATTAACAACATAGCTAATAAAATAAAGACGATAAAAATCAACACCAGCGCTTTCACACCATAAAACAATCCAAAAGAAGAAATATGCCTCGAGGCATTAGACGGTTAGAAATCGTAAAATAGGTTGCCTGAAAACTTCTTCGAAAAATACCATCCGAAAAGAAATTTAAAATTGTATTAAGTCATGGAACTAACTAACAATAAAATAAGATCGTCTGATCTGCTAGTTCTATGAACTTTTTGAAATTCTTCTGGCATCATTGTTCATTTAAAGTCTAACAATTGAAATGAATTCAATTTTTACTAATTAATTTGGTGAACTACCAAATTTGGAAGAAATTTGCAAAATTTTTTTCAAATTAAAAATACTAAAAAAGATTTAAATGTTTTATAGAGGTTCTATGTTTTTATGGAAGATTGAGGAATTAATGATCATTACAATGACGATCGATTTATCTACTGGGCTTACATATATATGTGCGTACGTATGTATAATAGGCAAAGTTACCAAATATTCAGCAGTTTCAGTAATAGTAGTGGTAACAAAAAAAGTAGTAAAAAACGTTAATTTGCCTAAATGTCGGACTGGCTAATTAACTGACTGACTGTAGTTGTGCAAAATGTACATACCATATGTGCATATATACGAATTTTGAATTTTCTTCACATTATCACAATTTTTATGAGGAAGAAATGCAAAAACAAATTCTATTCGAAGATTTTTTTTATTATTGTTTTTTTTTTTTTCTTTTTGTGACTTTCGCTTTAAGTCATTAAAAAAATTAAATTAATGTTATCAAGATTTTTATTTGTTTATTTCAAACTTTTACTGCTTTCTATGCGTTTTTTGTTTTTTTTAATTCAAAATTATCTTTTATTTTGTGGCAATTATGATGTGGTATATTTATCATTTCAGCAAGGTAAAGAAAAGTTATACGATTGATATGTATAAACTTTTTGTGAAATATTATGCCAAACAAACAAAAACTAAAATTAGCTTTAAAGAAAATTTAACCCTCTAACTCCCCAATTTTTGATTTTGCTCAAAGTCTCAAATTAGGGTCAGAAAAATAATATATATATAAAGTAAATATTTATGTACATCTATTACATCTGTTTCGGGGATGACAAGCGTTTTTGTCAACCACTTTAACGATTTGCAAATACGAAAACGAAAAAAGTGATGGAAAAATAACAGTGTGCCTTCTTTGACAATTCAATAGCAAGTGTTTTATTCATATAAATACAATATCTAAATTTACAGTAAATTGACCCGAGTATCGAAAATATATAAAAATGGGAGGAGTTAAGAAAATATCGAACTCGAATGAGAGTATTTATCATTAATGTTATATAATCAATTGAGAGAGAGCTAGTTCTCCGAACAACATCAATTGAATGTAGATAATCATTGCAGCTTTAATAAATACCGTAAAATACTTTGACTACATTGGAGATGCCACGCCTACTTTTTTGATTTAGATAATTTTTATAAATTGTTATCGTACACCAATTTTCAAGGCATGAGATTGGATTCTACGACAATTTTGAGCCAAAAAACTGATTTAGGCGCATGTTTTGTATAGGACGTGCCACGCCCATTTTTCCAAACTTTACCATTTTTGCTTTAAGAAATGCTTACAGTATCAGTAGCTACTGCACAAAAAATCAAGTTTATTACTTCAAAAGTTTTTGAGATATTGTAATTTTTTGATTCAGCTTATATGCGAAATGGGCATGTCCGTTAACCGATTTAGTTGAAATTCGCAATATTTATTAATATTTACCTAAAAAATATTTGTGCAAAATTTCATTGGCCTACCACTACTCCTTCTACGCTACACTGTGCGTCGGTGCTTAGTCGCCTAACATATTTGGTTTTTCGCGCACCACATGATACAGGTCTTGCTCGCTTAAGCTAACCAACTAACGAGATCTCTCAATTTACAGCATTTGCCCACGGGAAGGGTTTTGAAAATAGACCAGTTGGTTGGCTGGTTAAGGTGGCTCACCCACAGCAGACTCAATGTGAGTAACAATTAGCGCTATAGCGCCGTTTTGAAACCACTTTTTCACCGAAAGTAAATGGATTAACGTAATGCGAAGTTTTTTGGGCACGATAAATATCCTAGAATGCCATCAAATCGAAAAGTAACAGCACAGAAATCTTGACGAACACAAGGAAAAACTATTTTTAAAATCACACAATATCTTCAGATTTCAAAATGGTCTCGAAAGTCCGGAAATTTTGACCATTTTCCGATTTTTTTTTTAGTTTTCAGCCAAGTTTAGAAGTTACTACTATAATGTATACTTCTCTCACAATTTTTGTAGAGTTTTTAAAAACTTATAAGCTTTGGACTGCTTGCAGCTCATAACATTTTTTTAAAAAAAAAAACTTTTTAAAAAAATTAAAAATAAAATTTTTTTTTTTTTTTAAATCGGAATTTATCGTCCAAATTTAGAGACTTTCGAACACATTTTCAAAAATAGTTTTTCTCTTGTATTGCCGAGATGAGTAGAAAATTTTCTGCGCTGTTACTTTTCAGTTTAACGCCATTCTTGAATATTTATCGTGTCCCAAAAATGTTCCTTTACGTGAACAGTTTTTTGAGTCACTGTGTAATCGCTTTTTTAACTTTTTTTGGTTTTACGAAGCCCATAACTTCTTTCTCCATAATAATTTTTTGCCATTAATACTCAAGTGCTTTCAATACAATCAAAATAATGAAACAAAGGAGATAGCTCAAGGCTTCCGAATCATATTAAAATACATTTAATCATATATTTATTAATTCATTCACTTGTTTTCTTTCATAATTGCTTCAAATTGACAGCGAGTCGTTTATATCGTTATTGTTTTTACACAACAATATCAAATTTCATCAGGTGCATCATCGATATTTTATTATACAGCGTTATAAATTGAGCGTTTTTTAGTTCGATTGTTATTAAACTTAAAATATGCAATAGGGGATTTTATGATATTTTATTTTTTTCATTCAACTCGTCTCATATTTCACAATACAATTTTACAATAGGTTCATAATTTTCGCTATTGCTTACGTACACGCTTTATCATTGTTATGTCATCGTTATCATCATCCAACAACCAACAACGCGTTAAATATAACAATGAAAAAGTAATTCATATAGGTTAAATCCTTAAGCTGCCCACTTAACATAATAATGACCTCACAGTAATATTATAACACTTTTTCTTTTATTTTCTTACAATTTTTTATAGATTTTTATTTACGTAGATATTCATATTGTTTTTGTTATTATATTTTAAAATTATTGGCGGGAAAAATAAACATGTAAAAAACAATTGGAAATTGGCTCACACTAAAAGAAAAATCAATAAATCTATTATCATTTTAAAGAACTACCAATCATTTTTCATACATATGTATACACGTGCGATAGATAGATATGGTACGATATAAGAATGTTTGAAGAAAAGAGTTAATACATAGTGTGAATTACAAAAATATGAGCTCTGAGATAAATTTTGAACTTATAAAGGAAATTGTTAGTGAATAACAGCTTAACCCAGTAATGCCTGTCGGTGCCATATGGCACCTTGTCGCTGAGCCGTTCCTGAGCCAGGCTCAAAAACAATTTTTTCAAGTTACTTTCTTCTCCATTTATCAATCTAACTACTTTGTGTCCCGCTCGTCCTTCATGGGTTAAGTTTATTTTCTTGTCAGCCAGGTTAAATACCTTTCAATATCAACCCAGATATGCCCATTGCCCTATATGTAGGTCACTTCAGAAATGTCGGATTTTGATTTAATGACAATATATTCAATCTAAATAAAAACTTTTTGAAGTGTACTAGACATAGTCCAATGAATATATCTAGGTTGAAGAAACTATAATACTGTTTCAAAAGACTTTATGCTTTAATCAAAGACCATTCTTAAAACGATATATAATTCTAAAAATTATTTAAAAATTCGCACTAATTTAATATTTGTAATCAAAAATATATGATAAAATATTTTGTCTTCCATTTTCATCTAAAAATCTGAAAATCCAGAATAGAATATTGACCAAAAACTTCTGGGACAGTATAGAGATATCTTTAATTTAGACATTTACGGTTTCTGATCTATGTTTAGGTCTGATTTTTAAGCTTGAATTTTGCCCAGAGTTTTAGTCAAATTTTTGGTTTGAGTATGAATTTAGCTCCAAGCTTGGGTCTTCAGCCATTTCCTTCTTTCGTCCTGGATTAGATACTGTTGAACTTTGGTTTGAATTTCCCAGATTTTAGTTCTGAATATTAACTTGAGTTTTGGTCAGAAATTGGTATAAGTTTTGGTCTAGCCTTGATTTCATTTTATATCTGGATTCTGTTTGAATTTGATCCCAATATAGACCTTAAGTTTAGTCAGAATTTAATATTAATTTCAGTCTGATGTTTAGTCTGGTCTGAAGTATAGTTTATATTTATTCAAATTTTTGTCTGAATTTTGGACAGAATTCGATTCGATTTTCGGTCTGAAGTTTTATTTAGTATTTGATCTGCAACCCAAATTCGGATTAAGGTTTGATTTTGAATAAATTTTCGTTATGGATCCGGCCTAAATTTTAATCTAATTTTTTTTGTCCGAATTTGATCTGAAAATCCGTCTGAGGTTTAGTCAAAATTTGACCTAAAATTTGGTCTGATTTCTAACCTGAGTTTAGATATGAATTTTGATCT
Source organism: Toxonevra muliebris (assembly GCA_963691655.1). Classification (NCBI taxonomy): domain Eukaryota; kingdom Metazoa; phylum Arthropoda; class Insecta; order Diptera; family Pallopteridae; genus Toxonevra; species Toxonevra muliebris. The sequence continues at coordinate 55,738,966 of OY829326.1, forward strand.
AAATTTTGGTTTGAATTTTATCGGAGATATGGTTAGATTTCTAAGTTCAAGTTTTGACCTAAGTTTTGGTCTTAGTTTGGGTTTGAATTTTGGCCTAAGTTTAATCCGAGCTTGGGTGTGGCTTTCAGTCTTCTCCTTTTTTTCTTCTTGGATTAAATACTGTTTAAAGTTTTGGTTTCAATTTACCCTGATTTTTGGTCTGAATATAAACGTAAGTTTTGGTCTGAATTTGATTTTTTATCAGAATTTGATTTAGTTTGATTTTGATCTGAATATCGACCTGAAATTCAGAATTTATTTGAATTATGTTTGATTTTCGTTTCAAATTCGGTCTAAATTTTAATTTAATTTGTTGTTTGAATCCGATCTGAGGTTTAGTCAAAATTTTATTTAGAGTTTGGTCTGATTTTTGGCCTGAGCTTTGCTATGAATATTGATTCAAATTTTGGTTTGGATCTTATCTGAGTTTCGGTCAGAATTTTAATCGATTTATGGTCAGAATTTTGATTTGAATTTCTGTGTGTGCGTTCAGAATTTTCAATTTAAAAACGTTTGAAAACATATGTCAAATCCACTATGAGAAATTTTTAAGAGATTGTTGTTATGTTAAAAAAACCAAGTCTGTCGTATATCTATAATTTCTAGTAATGATGTAAAGGGTGTCTGCCTTACCAATCGCTATAAGCAAAACATTCGCATAGTTTTCCGAGTTCGCACTTCTTTTTTGCAAATGTTTAAATTGAATAATAAAATTGAATTTTGCATATTTTTCTGAGTAAAGCTACTACATTGAAGTTGTAAAATTATTATTGTTTTTTCATTTTTCTTCTATATTGGCAACCACATTCGCATACACTTCAGTTAAACTGACATCAGTTACTTCACTAATTTCTAGTTAAAAATAGCTATTGTAATTATGGAAACCTATTGTTTGGTTTGAGTGACGGCATGACTGCCAGTAAAGGCCCAATTAGAACATGTTGCATCATTTGATATCTTTGAATAGCGCGTGTAAGCCAACATCTTGAATAGCACGTGTAAGCCAACATCAACTTTCCAACATTAGAACCCATATCTGTTTCAACTACTGTATTGATCTATATCATATTGATGAAACAATAACGATTTTTTATAGCGACAAACGACGAATACGTACTTTGTGTGTACATGAAGTAGATAAATGATTATAATATCCTTTATAAGGATATATGTATATTTCATACAAATGTTGATGTGATGTTTGAAAAATCAATCGATAAAATAATATAATATTCATATGTGATATTTTACTATATGCAGATACTTGAACTACTACTTACAGTACAACGAGTATGTTTTAGTAAATAGGTATACGATATTTTATATATGTAAGTTTGTGTGTGTGTATTAAGATTTGTGTGTTTGTATTATGGTTTAGATATAATATCTTATACATGTTATGGTTTTATTTCTACATTCATACTTAGTAACTTGTTCGTGCTCGTTCGGTCGTTTTTGTTATGCATTTGATGGATGAAACCACTACAGCTAACTGAAACTCAAACTGAACTGGCAACGACGACTGAGACAAGACAAGTGGGTTTTTGTGGTAGACAGACTTTCTTGTGTCCCTTTTTGCATACATACATTCATACCTACCCTTTCCTTAAGCGTTACATTTTTCTCCCGCCAGCTTATACTTTAGTTTTCTGCTGTATTGCCATACAATCTTTTGTGGCTTTTGTGGGCTGTTGCCGGAAATTGCATTTTGGTTTTACAGCAATACATACTTATACTCGTAAACATATTTATTTGTACATTTATGTAGACATCTTGAGGTTAACCTTCAAGTATGGTCGGTATGTACTTGAGAGCATTAAGTTGACACAAATGCTGCTGATGACAAAAATTATGTGAATGTATATCATCATCATGATCGAAAGCAAATATTTTATGGTTTTTGTTATATATATATATATATATATATGGAAGCAAGCCAAGGATTTGTTGTTTATGGAATTGGGTTAGGCCAAGAGCTTTTCCATACTATATAGGAGGAATTTCTCTGTGAGGAATTTATAAATTTTGTGGGTAGAAATTTGTCAATTCATAAATTCAAAATAAATATTTGGTTTACTCGAAACCAATTTTCTAAAGTAAATTTAGGCTGAAACGTAAGCAAACGATAAAATATTGTAAGAAAAAAACTATTTTGAATTGCACCAGTGATGGCCAAACGTGCCCTGTAGTACAAAAAAAACTTTGAATTGTTTAACACTTTCGGGGCCACTGATCACCGGTGACCCTAAATACATTTTTCCAGTTTAGTTAATAACTATTCCACCGATTTTAATAAATTTATATTCCGCGCTTTCGTTATTATTAAAAAGTAGTTTGGAATTGTTACCTAATTGCCAGATTACCAGAGTGACCTAAAGTTAAAAACCATAAATATTTTTGCATTACTTATTTTTACCTAAATCAATCAAAAAAACTATTTACTCAAACATGATTTCCCATATATTTTCAATTTTGTAGGGGAGTGTCGTCAGGGTTGGGGCGCTGTCAGGGTCGGATCAGTGACGTTTTCTCCGTTATACCGTTAGTTAATATACAGTATTATTTGTCATGACGAAAGAAAACTTTTCATGTCATTTCGAATTCTGAGTGTGAAGATATATGTGTTAAAAGAAGAAAAGTGACCGCGCTTTAAAAGAAGAGTACAAAAACTTTTTAGCACTCCTAGAAAAAGTAATTTATTAATTAATAATAACATGCAAACACCAAAGTAAGAGAACTTGAATTGTTCGGTAAGGTTTAATAAGTTGAAATATGGTGCGTTTGCATCGCGCGAATATGCTGTAAATGATGCAACGGTCGGAACACCGAAAATTTTGTTGTAATGATGCGTTTTGACTCTGGAAATACATTTTTTTCTCCGTGCGAGTTTTTCGTGTCATTTTATCGTATCGTTTCGTGTGTTTATAAATAAATCAAATTTTCTTTTAAATTCATTCAGAGGGATTTTTATACATAGCAATTTGTGAGATCTATTCGACGATATGCAACATTAATAAAAATTCGGCTCTCAACGGAAGTTATGAGCAAAAGTTAAAATATGCTCCAACCCTGACGACATTCCCTTATGTTTTTTTTTTTTTGTTTTGTTTGGGACATAAAAGTTTTGCTATAGGTCACCGGAGACCCTAAGATCTTCAATGGAAAATTTTTAAAAACTTTTTTACAATGAAATGAGGGCACAGAATGAGAATCTGGACTCGGTTTTGCTCTATCGTTTGTTAGTTTCTTTACGATTAAGAAAGGGTTAAGTGAAAAATTAATACTAAGTAACTTTGTCTATCTTTAAAACAAATATCTAATAAAAATGTACAGAAAAAGTTCGTAAAACAATCTCACTGAAAGCCACAGTGTCACCGGTGATCCATGAAAGCTCATTCCTTCAAAGGCGCAAAACGTCTGGTTTGATAAAAAAAAATTGTAACAAGAAATGAGGGTTAGAGAATACGAATTCGGATTCGGTTTTGCGCTATCTTCTTTGGTTACCTTACGGTAGAACTTTCAAGAACCTTTTGGAGTAGAAACTTAACTAGGGTGTTAATTTTCGATTTGTCAATATAATGGCTTTATGAGTAGTTTTGTAAGACACTGTATCTTGTGCACATTGAATAAAATTTAATGAAAACCATGGCAGAATAATAAAGATAGCGGCATCCAATACCACCTTGATCAAAAAGTTCCCGGAATTTATTCAGAAAATTAAAAATACAAGGTTATTCATCTAAACCTATATTGTCCCCTCCAAAGAAATCCCCATCGACTGCAACACACTTATGCCAGCGCTTGATCCAATCCTCGAAACATTTTTTATATTCGGATTTCGGAATCCAAATCCAGGCTTCCTGCGATTCATTACTTCCTCGTAATGGTTTTTTGCCTCGATTGAACAGAAAGAAGTCACAGGGAGCCAAATCAGGTGAATTCGGTGGCTGTTGGATGTATTTGTTGCATTTTTCGTCAAAAAATTACGAATAATGATGGCACTGTGCGACGGTGCGTTATCATGGTGCAAAATCCATGAATTTTCTGTCCACAAGTCTGGTCTCTTTCGGCGAATTGCTTCACGCCTCATAACGCCCAAACAATACTCTCTGATGATTAATTTGACCAAAATTTCTTTTACTTTATCAACGTTTTCGTCGGTTTTCGATGTCGATGGTCGGCCACTGCGTTCATCATCTTCGATTGACTCACGACCACTTTTGAACCGCTCTTGCCACTGGTAAACGACCGTTTTCTTTAGAGAATCGTTGCCGAAACACTTTTCCAACATTTCCAACATTTGCGAACCATTTTTACGCAAAATTTAATACAATACAATTTAATAAAATTGTAAAAAATCGCCAACACACACAGAGATAGATGTACTCTTGGCTACCTAACTTTTGCAAATGCCAAACTATGACGCTAAGATTTAGAGGGAATATTAACAACAGATGTACCAACTTAAAAAAAAATCTCAAATCGGAACGATGGGAACGCCACACGGTGGTTATTCCGGGAACTTTTTGATCAAGGTGGTAGGTATGTCATTCTCATTTTTATTCTGGACTCTATAGTCAAATCAAAAATTATATTGGGCGCATAGCGTGTGTGTGTGTTTCATGATTTCAATTCATATAAAAAACCACTACGCCCAGCGCTCTCACTTCATAGTTTGGCAGTTAAGCTTAGTTCTCTCCTAGATGCGACTACCTCTATTATTCTGGCATAATGGAAATCAACAACAATAGAGAACAAATTGAGGGATATTTCTCTTCTTTTTTTTGGGCATGAGAGCGTAACGGGATTTATTCTCTCTTTCTTTGCTCATGTCTACAAGTAACAATTACGTATTTCGAAACGAGTTATACTAATGCAATTATATAACCACATCAAAGTAAATTTTTCTCTCAACTTTAAATTTTCATTTTAAATTCGTTAAAATTTTCGAATACACTTACACCTTACATACATATTTAAGATGTTGTAGATTTTTACTTACACCACTTGATTGAATTAAAATTACGTATGCTAATTCATGTACTTAATTACATTTAACTTAGCATAGCGAAAAAATCTAATGAGAGACTTAAATAAAGTTTAAAAATATATGCATGTATTCATATATTGTGTATTGTGTCTCTACGTGTGTGTGCTCTCGGAGTTTCTCTATGTATGTGTCAATTTTGCATACGACGAGCAGCTCGAAGAGCGACAACAACGAACGAACTGAATAAAAAAATAAGCTTAAAATTGCATTTTTTCAACTTCAACGGCGTCATTAATGACTTTTGCATGAATTTGCAATTTACAACAAAACTTACATAAGTGGTACTGAGTATTTCAGTGGAAAATGTTGAAGTGACGGCAGGGCGGAGCCGAACAGGGTGCGACGGGCAAAACGGAGAGTTAAAGTTAAGTAGAAGACAACAGACAACAGTCAACAGACTCAAAAAAAAAAAAAAAAAATAAAATAAAAAAAAGAAAAGCAATGTGGGAAATTTAATAATAAATTCTGATATTAATAATGAATAAGTAGTCAGAGTGAGAGTCAAGTCAGCCAGTAGAGTTAAGTGCACATTTCTCGTTGAAGATGTGGATAGATTGTGTACTAAAGCAACTTATTAAAATGAAATTAACATTTTGGAATGTTAGAAAAACAAACAAAAATATTAATCAAATAAAAATTGAATTAATTTTACTAGTAGTTATTTAAGGCGAAATCAACATTTTTTCATTCAATTAATTCAATTAAGTTGTATTCATTTTCTTGGCATAGTAAAACTGTATTTTTTACAACCCCGTTGTCTCATTTATATTTTAATTTTTTTTTTTTAATAATGTTTTCATCTAACCCATAAATGAGCAATGTTGGGTATCACACTGACCAAGAAAAATTCACATTTTTTGACCAGATGGCGATTCAAAAAGTGTGGTAGACTAATCAAAAATAGTAAAAGAAAATAAATAAAGAATTTGACTTTGGGAGTCGTTAACCCCAGAGTAACGGAGCTTAGACATTTTTGTTGTATCACAAAGAATCACTTCCTAAAGCTTCGTTTTCAATTTACTAATAAGCAACGCTATTGAATGAATTGAACTTATAAAATTACAGGTCAAGATAAAGTGGCTGAAGTGAGGATTTGTCATGCTGATACTCATTTTGAAGTATAAGACTTAATTTAACCTTTTTCAGAAGCTTTTGGCATACCATGTTCTAAACATATATAAACACATAAAACAGTGATCTGGGTGAAAACATGCAAATGAAAAATTTAATATTTTTTTCCAATAATTCAAGAAGTTTTGAGTTTAGGATTTCTGAAATTTCAAGCGGATAACTCATATAGATTAAGAGATTCATGTTGAAGGGTCACCGACGAGAAAATGGGAAATTTCTAAGCAGAGCTAGGGTTGAAACATTCACGCAGAATGTAAGTTGTCGTCTCGTCATCTGGACGATGCTCTATTTTACTGTATAGACACAGTCTACGGTCCGATTTGCTACAAGTGGTGGACCGGGTTAGCTTGTCTAAGCCCTGGTACAAGTTATCAATATGTTTGGCTTGCCCACTCCTCAGCGATGGATTTTTGTTCAGTTTCGAGGGAAAACTTTAAGGCTAAACTGTTTTAAGATTCGCCTGACTGTTACAGAAATTATTATGAAAATATGGTAACTGAGTTTTTTAACCAATTTTGAAAATTTATTTTGACACAGTTCTCAATTGCTTGTATTCCGGAGCCAAACACCAACACGTTAACCACAATACAGTTTTGAAACTTCTACATCATACCAATTAAGAGCGAAGAGACCGGATATAGGGTACTAACCATCCTTATATTAACAGAATATTGAATTTTTTACCAAAACATAAATCACTAATCATTTAATCATAATGGCATAAAGCAAATTACGAATTTTCAGTTGATCAATGTTAACTATAAGCAAGTTGAACGAAACTTACAGCTTTAGAGCAGTAATTACTCGTATTTTTTATACGATGATCTGTAAAGATGCAAGCCTCAGTGGTAGGAATTAGGCTGGTTCATTTAGATTCTGCGATTGATGATAACTGAGCTCTACTAGACTTTAGGCTACCACAAAAAACTAGCATAGGCCACAATTTGCGTAACTATCATAAATAGTGTACAGACAGAAAATTTTCTTGGGAGTAAGCCCCTAGTTTTCTACAAGCTCAAAAACTCCAAATCAATGTTGAAAACGACTACATTGAAAGTGATCCTTGCGAGAAGTTCAATTTTAAACCACTTTTTCGAGCACAGCGGCTGGTATCTCGCTAATAACACGTGTAATGTTGTTTTCCAAGGCAGCAATTGACGCTAGCTTATCGGCATAGACATTGAGTGACTTCACATAACCCCACAAAAAGTAGTCTAGAGTCGTTAAATCACACGATCTAGGTGGCCAACTCATTGGTCTGAAACGTGAGATAAATTGATCACTGAACCCAAAGCAGAGGTGCAAAGGTTAAAATTTTTCGACATGGCACCACCTCTTAGCGGGCAATGGCAAGCCTCCAAGAGTAAAAATTACCTATGAAAAACTTTTCATTCAGTCATTCGGATTTGGCATAGTAGAAGTGTAGGTACCTTCGTGTAAAAATTTAACTTTCATTTCATAGGGCACTCTGTAAAAGTGATACTATGAAGAGTAAAATATTATTTTCTTTTTAATCTCTAGCTAAGAGTAAAATATTATTTTCTTTTTAATCTCTAGCTACGAAAATTCTAGTATATTACAAGATACGAGTAGCTCAATTCTCAAAAATATCGACTACACTCTTGCTAAGACCTCCTTTGATAATAAATTTATCACGCATATTCTCACCAGACAGGAATGGGCGGAGGGGTCAGTTCAGCTTGGTAAATTCATTCAGTTCTATACGGATGGCTCCAAACTGGACGGTAGAGTGTGAGGAGGTATCTTTGAAAACAGTCTGGACATTCAAAAATCTTTTCGCCTACCTGGTCCGGTAGCGTGTTTCAAGCAGAGGTAACGGCGATTAAAGAAGTAGCTGACTGGCTGAAGTGCAGTAAATTATCACCATGTGATATTTACATTTTCACGGATAGCCAAGCGGCCATTAAATCACTTAAAAGTGTAATTACTACCTCCAAGGTAGTCTCCAAATGCCGACTATCTCTAAATAAGATATCTGAGCATTTCAAGGTACACCTGTATTGGGTACCAGGTCATAGTGACATTCCGGGTAATTGTAAAGCCGATGAGCTGGCAAGGCTAGGCACAACATTCCCTACTCCTCGCGTAGACCCAGGTATGCCTATGGCAACCTGCAAACTGAGCATATATAGCCAAATGATTGGCATAGCTAACAAAAGGTGGAAAGAAACGTACACGTGCTTTCATACAAAACTAATTTGGCCCTCCTACAACCCAGAAAGGTCAAATTCTCTAGCTTCGTTTAATAGACCTTCTATTAGCAACACTGTAGCAATAATCACTGGACATTGTCTGATTGGCAGACTTCTGAAGAAGCTGCCAAGACGAGGAAGAGGAGGAAACTACTCTCCACATTCTCTGTAACTGTCCAGCGCTTGCCACATGTAGACTAAAATCTTTAGGTCAACCCTTCTACAGCAATCTTGCTGACCTCGAATCTGCTGACATCAGAGATTTAGATAGGTTTATTAAAACCACAAAATGGTTCAACTCTACGTAAGTTATCTAGCTTACTGTGTTTGAATCTGCTGGCATCAGGGATTCTACAGTTCAGAGAACCACAAAGTTCATTGTAAGATTAAGGAATTGTGGATAAGCCACGTGGTATTACAATGGGTATTATATGGCCTAAGTAGGTCCTATTGTCATAGGACAACCACTCTAACCTAACCTAATTCTAAAAACAGCTGTAGATAAATTTAGAATAGAAGAAAGTTCCTTTTGAATTTTTACAAATTCAAAAAATAAAATATACCAAAATTTTATAAAAGAAAACCTACAAAAACAATAAGTTTTACAAAAATTTTGTGTGGTGACGCCCTCTAGAATCAATTGTAAAAGCAAACTAATGTCATATTCAGATTTTTCAATGCCAATGCTTAGCAAGCAGATACACCACGTGCATCGATGAAGTAGTCTTCTTTAGACATACCAAAGTCTGCAGTTATCATCTTCCACAAAACTCATTTTGCTCAGATGATACTTGAAGCTGACAGTTGAGAATTTTCCAAACGGAGAGTTTTTCATTCGATTATTTCAAACACAGAAATGTTTCTAAAATTCTCAGAATCATTTTAGGGATAATATTTATCTTAGTTATAAAATGAGATAATAGTCTTATGAAGTAGATTCGATTCCAGATTTGTGTATAAGATTTAGACAGAAATCACAAAGCTTGAAGGATTGGCTATAGTTTTCTTCATCAAAATCGATCAACGTTTTATCAACAATTTAATAATGGAACGAACAATTAGCTTCGAAATAGAAAAATTGTGAGAAATACACTTTTTCCTTTTTTTGATATAAATTTATAGTTGGCACTCCCACTTACTTACAGAAAACAACTCCATTATTTTATTATGTACATTGGTTTAATTGCAGTTTAATGACACTATTCTGCAAAAACAATAATATTTAGTTAAGCGTTCCATTACTGTTAGGAAAAACTTTAATTTTCCACAATTATTTTTATTTAATGGTAATACTAAAAAAAATTGTATGAGTTGTCAGATTGTCAGAAGAAGCACACACACAATTACTATGAAATTAATTTTAATTAAGAAACATGAAACGAAAACAAAATTCTACAAAAATTCCAACACACCCCATTAAAAAAAAGAAGAAGAAAATTCTTAACAATTAACAGCAACAGCGTCAATCGCATCAATAAATGACAATAATAACAATTCAGCAATTCAACAAATTTCCATTGTAATAAAAAAATAAACATACAAAAACAACAATTGCTTTACTACACAATTTGTAATTGTTGCTATTGCTGTTTCTCTTATATGGGAGCGTTTTGTTACGTTTTTGTTACGGAGCGAAAAAATACAAAATAAAAATAAAAGAATTGACTCACCATTAACATCATAATCATTGTCATCAAATTCACCAGCACCATCACCAATACCAACACAAATAAAATAATCATAAAAATGTTGTGGTTATGGTGCAGTAAAGTGAAGTGAAGAAACGAACGAAGAACAAAAAAATAAATAAGAAGCCGTAGAGGGAGCCATACCATACTAATTACACGGGCGCATTGTTTTATGGCACGCGTCTCAAAGGGGTCAAACGTGACAGTACACAAATGTAAGCATTTATAAGACGACAACGAAAAGAAAAAGAAAAGAAGAAGAAGAAAAAAAAACGAGAAACGAAATCATTGCGACAAAGAAGAAACTTTAGTTACAATAGAAAAAAAAAGAAGGAAAAAGTAAGGGGAAGAAGACGAAGAAATGTCAAACAGCAGACATTTTCAATTGTGTCTACCTAGGGGGAAACTCAAGTGTCACACATTGAAAAAGAAAAGCAAAAAGGAAGAATGACTCTGTCTTCTTTCCACCATCTCATCATCACCTTAACCAACTTGACACCTGTGATTTTTCTTCGTTACCAACTTATAAGCAGCGCGCTAAGAATTATACTTATTTTTCTATACGGTTATTTGAAATTTACTAAGCATAAGCAGGATAAATTTATGCATACATCCCAGTTGGAAATTTGTTAAAGTGTTGTCATTAAAAATTCCTTGAAGCTAGAGATTGATTCATGATTGATTGATGGGTTTATTTTTCATTTGATTTGTAAATCAGAAGCAACAGTAACAGGTGCATGGAACAAATTGGTTTAAAAGTTATTCTTAAGTAATATAATTTTAGAGAGTCATGAACCGATTTCGGTACAACTACAAATATGGCCAAATATTTGACCGAAATCTAAAATTTTTTGTACTGAAAGATGAACTAATTTACAGTGCGAAAATACAAAAAAAAAACTATTATTTTTATTATTTCAGAAAGAGAATTTCAAGTTTTGAGTTTTCTAAGAACCATTAAGACCCAACAACGATGTCTACTCATTTAAGACTGAGAACACTTATAGCTAGCACTTATTTTAGGTATCGTCGTGGCTTTTTACAAGAGGTAGAGCAGGAATTTTTTCCCAAAGAAGGTCTGTTACTTTTATCAGCCGTTTGCTTTGTTGTCATACACAAAAAAGTGCTCATTAAAAACTCGAAAAATGAGTGGAAAATACTTCACTCACCGAAAGTCTATTTTTTTCTTAAAAAACACATATAATTTGTAAAAAAAAATGTACAGAAACCTTCGAAGTTATAAGTTTCAGGTCAAGTTCATTCTTTTATCTAAAGGTATTGAAAACTTCGAAAGCAAAGTAAAGTTATTTTTTCCATTTTTTATTAATTTTCGAAAACACCTCCAAAAAATGTGTGTCTATTTGCTTGGTATTTTAGCCAAATACAACTTCCTCAGTATAAAAATAAGCTTATAAATGTTAAAATAATAAACAATAATTACTTTGAGAAAACGATTATAATTGTATTTTTGACGAACTTTTAAAGTTACTTCCTCAAATGGATAGACAAATTTGAAAGAATTAAGCTGAACAAAGATATTCAAAGAGGGAAGTAAAGTTACTTGTTTATGGTCTAGACCAGAAGTGCCCGCGGCCTATGCACTTGGTGCACATTTGTTTTTGCAAAAGTACTTAAGCATAGGCTGAGCAAAAATATTCAAAGAGAAAAGTAAAGTTACATGTTTATGGTCTAGACCAGAGGTGCACGCGGCCTATGCACTTGGTGCACATTTGTTTTTGCAAAAACACTTAAGCATTAGCTAAGCATTTCCCATCTCTCTTCTTTGTCTATACCAAAGTGCAAAGCAACAACACTTTCGTATGCTTTCTTAGTCTTCAACGTAGACTTTGTTGTTGTCTAACGTATGAGTTTATAATAATAAAATTTGTATGTATTGGTGTCTGCACTTCCATAAAGAAACTTTTGGGCACCCCTGGTCTAGACTTTAACTAACTTTGAGTGTCATGAAGATAAAGTTTTATGTAATTACCAACTGGGAATACTTTTTTCCTTTTAGAAGTCCAATTTAAAGGAAAAAACACTTAAGTTAATGACAAATAATTGCATGGTTGAGACAAAAACACATACTCACACAAACATGTACACATGTGAAAAGATTAAGCTGAACAAAAAGAGAGAAAGAGCGAGAGAGAAGAGCAAAGAGAAAGAGAGCACACTCCAGAGAGAAATGAATTTTAATATTTATGCGTAAAAGCGCGTTGTTGTTAAACAAGGATAATTTAAAGGATAATAACAACAAAGCAAAGAATATAAAAAGAAGAATATTTACGTACATGTCAAGGTTAGAATGAATAATAATAGAAAATTGGTGTGTGCGTGTGAGTTTCTAACCTTAAAATATTATACACGCAAAAGAAATATTGAAACAATAACACTATGTAACAAAAATGAACTTTTCTCGTCGAGATGTGAATTCAAAAAGTGTTCCAGATTAATTTAGGATACCTAGCAATAAATGGTCGTTTTTTTTTTTTTGCAACTTTCGGCTTGAAGTCGTTAACTCTGAAACAGTAGAGCTGGAACTACTTTTGTTTGGGAATGTCAACTAATTTTTTATATAAACAAAAAAAAGAGCCCAACCACAAATTTTTGTTCAGGGACCCGAAATTACCTTAACACGTTCGCGGACGTGAATACTATAACATTCATTTTCATGGTGTCACAATATGACATGAATGCTATAGCATTCAAATCTATAATACAAATTTCGGCATTCAATTCTATACAGCATCCACATAATCCACAACTGAACTGATCTATGTATCTAACTAATAAAATCTAACTAATAAAATGTGATATTGTTAGAACTTGGAAAAAATGTGTATAATCAAAATTTTAATATTACGATTACTTTAAAAGAGCCGCCATGTGTCTCTTTTTGCACCTGGATACAATTTTGAGTGTCCGCGAACGTGTTAAATACTTATTGAATCCCCATTAGGTTTTCACCTATTGCACAGTGTAATATATGTTTGGAAGGGCCAAAGAACACATTAAAATACTTACAAGCGAAAATTTTTAAACGAAAGTATTTGTTGTAATAATAGCAACACACTCATAAACAAAAAGACTATAAAAAAAAAGAAATTTAAAAAAAAAAAAACAGCAATTTTATACTTCAATGCCACCCAGGGAAAATAATAGTTTGAGTTATTTTCGTGCTACATGTTTACTTTTATATTACATACATATATACATACATATTTTACACTTTCACACTTTTCATTAAATGCAAATTATACATACATATTTTACACTTTCACACTTTTCATTAAATGCAAATTATACCTACTATTTTTAGTATTCTTTTTTTTCACAAATTTTCACCCTTGCTCATAAAATAGCAAATCAAAATTGTACTAAACAAAAAGAAACTTTATTGCTAAAAAATATATTTATATTACAAACATAAAAAAGTGTTTCCGTTTCTTTTTTTTATTACCATGCGAAAGGTAGTAGTGGCAGCAATTGTTTAAAAACTGAATGCTAAAACTCGTACTAAATTTATACTTCGAATTTTACGATATTTTACACAACACTGTGACATATGTGTGTGTGTATGTGTGTTTGTATTTCCATGTGCTTCCATGTTGGAAAAGGTCATGGAAATGAGGTCATTTTTGTTTTAGTTATAAAAGAAAAGTTTAATATTCTAAGAAAATGTGGAACATACACAAAAACTTAAAACTATTTTCGTACTTACACAATTACATGAAAATATAAAAATCATTGTTTTTTTCATACCTGAAAAGACAAAGAGAGAGAGAGAGAAAAAGAAATTATTAAAATTTAGTTTCACACACGTCAAGGTAAATGCTTACAACTAAGAATTATAATACTTAGTTTGTTGTTATTGTTATATAAGTAGAACTGAGTAAAATCCTTTTAAAATTCCATTAAAAGTAATCAATTGTAAAAATTTAGTTGGAATTTTTAAAGCATTTTCTTTGGGAATCATTAATATTTCCTGTGTATAAAAAACTTATTTTTGTGAAGTCTGAATTTGTAAATCGATCAGTTATATGAAAGAAACAAGGTTACAATTTTTGAGGGGCTTTACATGATTAATTGAGTGAGGCTTACAACTTCGCTGTCAAATTTCAGCGTTTCTTTATCGAAACTTCAAAGAAGCGTTATTAACAGTTGCTAGATTAAAGTCAACAAATTATATTTGAAATTCTAAATAGTATCAAAAATTCCTGGACATTTTTCTAAATTAAGAAATATTGGTAAACTTGATTTAAAAAGCTTTAAGTTTTTGTTACAAAGAAGTAAACTATCTGAATCCCAATCCATCCCTTATCCCTACCTCAATCCGATTCCTATCACTACCTGTCTCCACAGCTGAGTAGGGGAGACTGGGATAGATTCGGCACTTTTTTTTTGAAAGCCTATATTTCAGAAGATAATATATCTCAAAAGGTATAGTCTTATTACAATACTTAATTATTTAATATTAAAATGTTAACCTGAAGTTTTGTCTGTAACTTTTTTTCTCATGTCGGGATAGCTTCGACATTCGGAACACCATAAAGTACCATAAAATGTTAAAAAAATTAGTGTAAAGTCTTCTCTTTGGTGTTTATGTTATGGTGGTTATATTTATTATGTTATAATTTGGTTTTAAAAAAGGAAAAATTTAGAACACAGAATAGTTACATATAAAAATCGCCATAGTGCGAAAATAAACGCGAAAACCCAAAAAAAAACGTGTAGCTTTATCAGCTGTTTAGGCAGAAATGCCTAACTTTGTGAGAATTATTTATACTAGTGATGGATAAGCTATCACTAATAAACAGTACTACCTGATGGCTGCTTCATACCGAATGTACCCTTAAGTCGAATGCACTCCAGTCTCCCCTATTAATGATTTCATTAGCAATTTAAATTCCACCTCCAATTTCAATTTTTGTTATTTGGTATTTTTTTTTTTTCAATTCTTTAGTAAAGGAACTGAAAACGTTTTAAAAAATTCGATTTCTTTACAAGGAATTGTAATCGAAAATTAAAATTTTAAATGGTATTGAAAAATTTATCGATTCCATTATAGGGAATTGTGAAAAAGTAATTGATTCATTTTTAGTTCAATTCCAAACAAAGAATTCAATTTTTTCAAAAAATATTTTAAAATGAATCATTTTTTCATATAATTCTAGAATATTTTGCCTATTCCATTAGTATTTTGAGTGAAGGAAATTCTGATGGAATTCCGGAATTTCAGATTTTTACAGACAGTATTTTAAAATACTGTCAGTATTATTGACCGTGTAGGATTTTTGTTTTTAGAATTAAACTAAGAAGAAATCAATATCATTCCATCTAAATTTAATTCCATGAAAATAATAGATTACAGCTAAAAAAAGTAATTACATTCTTTTCAACTACTTTTTAAATTCCTGTAAGTAATTGGAGTCTTTTCAATTACAAACTACAATTCCCTGTAATGGAATCAATAAATTTTACATATCATTATTTGAAAATTTGAAAGTTTTCAATTTCTAATTACAATTCTTTGTAATAGAATTGAAATGTTTTTTTTTTTTATACATTTTTTAGGAATTGAAAAAAGTATCAATTACAAATTCCTTGAAATTGGAATTGTGATTGTAATGTAATTGAATTTACCCAGCCCTGCCTATATCTATCTCCCTGAGCCTCAACCTCAATCACCTATCCATCATCACTTATCTTTACTTCTCTCAACTATCTCTTATAATCATTTTCTATCACCGTCAATAACTATCCTCTATCCCAAAACTAAGTAGTAATGATTACTTTAGAAATTAAACTCCTCTCCAATTACAATTCTTTGAAATTAAAATGGGTAATTATTATTGGTAATTAACCTTTCAATTCCTCAGTAATGGAAATGGAAAAATGTGTAATTTGATTACCTCTATCATAGAACTGGGTAGTAATGATTACTTTAGGAATTAAATTCTTCTCCAATAACAATTCTATGAAATTAAAATGAGTAATTAACATTTCGAATTTCTTGTAATGGAAATAACTTTTTTTTGTCAATTCCATTCCTGGGAATTGTTATTGGTAATTAACATTTCAATTTCTCAGTAATGAGAAAAGAAAAATGTTCAACTTCATTACTGGATTGTAATTTTTAGCTTAAAATAAAAAGGAATTGAAAAAGTACTTGAAAACTGAGCACAATGAAAATTTGAACTTTTTTGATACTGAAGAAACTGTAACAGTTTTCCTAACGGAGATCTTTGGCATTATTAACTCATTAATGCCGAATGGGTATTTAAATACCCAAAAAAGAGTGTTGGCAAGAAATCAAATATCACGGGACTGGTAGCAAATATCGGGCTCACGTTTTCGTTTTCTTTATTTAATTAGGGAAGACTGGAGCTAGAAATTATCTCTAGCAAGTTAGGTAGAATTACAATGTTTTCCCGCCCTTCTTCAAGATCAAACTTAGCGAATTTTTAAAAACCTAAAAATTGACATATAAAGGATAGTGAAAAATGGGTTAAAAGGGGAAAATTTTTAGCTTAAGGCTTATTACGCATCAGTGCGCTTCATTGATTACAGAAAAAAAATTCACGATCCCCGAGCTCACCTAGTCTCTGGAGCCAATTTAGTTTTTATTAAACTTTTATTGCAAAAAATTAAAAAAAAAAATAAAAAGAATATTATTCAAAAAATAAATTATTTAGCTTTTTTGATTTTTGTTGGTCTTGTGGTACTCCCATTTGGTAATCAAAGAAGCATTTGTTGGGATGCAGTAATGCTTCACAATTTTTGCAACCAAACTCTGTTTTGACGTCACATTGGTAACACCGGGTACGTTTTGTCATTGTCTGTACTAGATGACTCGGTCTATCTGTACACCCAGCATGCTGCCATATAAAAAATTTCATGTACACTAAGAACCCAGAAAAGCCGGTTGGTTATTTAAATATCCATTCCAAATTTCCGCGTGACGTTAACAATCTGAAATTTAGCAAGACAACTTCTATTGCCTATGTGAACATCTACAACGATTTTTAAGAAAATCGTGCTGCGGGATCTAAAGGGCAGGCTTTAATGGGTTAATGCAAATTTTTAATAAAATTTATTTTTCCTCTATCAACACAAAATGCAAGGCGAGCCATATCTCTTGCTTACTTTCAAATCTTATATAGAGGTGCAGATTTTTTTCTAATTTTTACATTATTTAATTTTAAATTTTACATATTTATTAACGAAATCAGGAAACAAATATAACCAAACCTAATTATTAATATCTGTTTTACTTGTTTTATTTTACTTTGAAAGTTCTATAATTTAAATAAATATTATGTATTTCAATAATTGTTAGATTTCATTAGAAAAATATTAACAAGTTTACAAAATCAATTAGAATAACTAAATTAATGCAACTCTAACAAGTTTTTTTCATATCTGCATATGTAAAAAAAGTTTACAGTAATCCCTGCATTTCTGTTTAAAGTAACTGAGAAATTTTAGTACATTTGATACTAAAAATGTAAATTTCTGTTGCCCGCAAACGGAAAACGCAATTAACCAGAGGTTAATTAACCAAGGATTACTGTAAATAAAAACAAAACAAAACAACAACAAAAATCCCCTTCATTTGTGGTTGTAGAAAATAATGTGGCGCACGACATTGCAATTTAAATAAATGCAATTTAGAGCTTAATTAATTAGATAAAAAGCGATAAACTGCAACAAAAACAAAAGCAACAACCACAACAACAATGACAGCAAACAACACAAAATGGCTAACAAGATAAATAACATAACAAAATAGCGGATATTGAAAAATAACAAAGCTTGTGTTTGCAAGAGAAAAAAAGAGAAAGAGAGAGAGATAGAAAGAAAAAAAAATAAAATAACACAAAAGTAGTTAAATAAATATGCATAAAATACAAGAATATCTCTTCTACACTGTTAACAATCTACAGAAAAGCAAGAAAAAAGTTAATAACTAGTACAAAGAACTGGAAAAAAACCTCTGGGATTTGTGCATTGAAAACACACCACCAGAGTTGCATGCAACAGTTGTATGTATATAGAAACTTTGAATTAATAAAGCGAAAGCTAAACGAGAAGATTTAATTTCCGCACTAAATGCACATTTCCGTTGAGGAATTGAATTTAAGATTGACGAGTAAAAATTTAAAAATCAGATTAAAGAAAAATTTAAGTATCTATATACAAAAATGATAGAAAATTTTTTTTAAAAGCAGAAATATATATAAATAAAGCAGACAATTTATTCCAAGTAAAAATTTTCTCTGCTTATTTTCATTTTTGTTTAAGCAAAATTTTTGTATATTGTAACTAATAAACATTGCCAAAAATACAGCAAAAAATACAAAAAACCACAATAAATAAAAGAAAATTATCATTTATATTTGTGTGAATACAATACGAATATTTATGAAGAAAAGTGGCAGCAGCTGCTGTGATTATGTATGGGAGGTGAGGTTGAGTTGTATGTGTGAACGCGTTTTGTGTGGTTGTTTGCCAATGACATTATGGAGGCCACAAACTCAAGAAAAAGCTAAAATACAAAGAATATAATTAGTTAGGCGAAAATTTTATCAAAAGGTCACGAACAAATTAATTACAAGAAAACCAAAATAATAGAATATAAAAAAAGAAAAAACAAAAAAAAGTTGAGGCAACAAAAATTATATGTTGCCAATTTGAATGATGAAAAGCAACAAAAAAAAAAAATAACAAAATAAAAAATTGAGAAATATTAACTACTCGAAAAATATTATTTCGTATATTGTCCATAGTAATATAGAAACATCATCAATGATTATTGTGCAATGTTAATGAGAAATGAGTATTTAATGTATAAACAAATAAAACAACAAATAAATAGAGAGAGCAAGAGAGGCAGACAACACTATCGAAGATTAAGTACGAAAGTCATTTCAATGACAGCAAATATAAAATGAAATATTATTAACTCTAAAAATTATGTCAACAAAAAAGTTAAATTAGAAACAGTAAACAATAACAGCGATTGTAATACTGCTAAAAAAAATTATCCTAAAGCCAATAGCCCAAACACAATTTATTACATACAAAGAGAGAGACTGAGAGAGAGGTTAAGAGAGGCATACACTTGAGCACTCATATCAACCAACCATGAGTATAAAAATAATAAATAATAAGGCAGGCAAGCATCAAGTGAAGTGAATAAGCAAGTCAACTAAGAAACCAACAATGGCAACGTTAGTTCCTTTTTGGAGCGTACGAATTCTTATATGAAAACGCTTTAAGAAAAACTGGTGGCAAAATGAAAAATGATATGACATAGTACAAGTGAACGAAAAGTAAGAAAATTACTACTTTGTATGTTGAAGAAAAAATTAATGCAAAAAACTAAGATTTATACTCCAAGGGCAGGAGTTTCTAATGCATTATTTAAAGTTCATGTTAAGGCATTGGAAAATATCATTAACGTAACAACGGGTCGTGAAGAAACAAAATAACAATACGAATAAAATTGAGAGCGGAGGAAAGTAAAATTAAATTAAAATGACATCGGTATTTTAGTTAAATTACACAGCCACACAAAAAAAATGTTTTTTCGGGTCTGGAGGTCAAACCTTGTTTACGAAATGTTTTTGGGATCTCAGCATGACACGTTTTCGATATAACTTGCAAAATACCTCGTTATCTAAGCTAAGTCGAAAACCTTACATTGGTTTCTTGGCCATCGGATTCGGATTCAGTGGCCCCAAAAACATGTAGTAAACATGGTTATGTTTTATGGTTTTGAGGTTATGTCAGAACCTTGAAGTGTTAGGGGTTTTAGGGCCTCGGATTTGGATTCATCGACCTCAAAAACATATAATACACATGGTCTGATCTCCAAATCCAAAAAAAAGTTTTTTTTAATGAGGTTTTTTGAGGTTATGTCAGACCACTGACGTGCTCGGATTTTTTGAGCCCCGGATTCAGAGATCCCCAAAACATATATTAAACATAGTTAGGCCCCCGGACTCGAAAAAATATTTTTTGTTTGTGTGGTTGTATTATTGTTTGGGCTTACAATAAAGATTTTAATAGCTGAAGACTAAGTAACTAAAGTTATACTATGAAAAAAAAGGATATGCTCTTCCACAATAAATTCATAACTTTCGTCAAAATTTCCATTCTTTACCATTTAACCTCAAGTTATTTTTAAACCTGACATAACTACATAACTTCTGCAGCCAGGTCCGTTTTCAACAAGATTCACATGTGTCATTTCTGTAACTGGCAAAACTTCAAATTTCTAGGGTTTCTTGTGATATCCCCTTAGTTGAAATAAATCATATCACTCCTGAAAACTAATTGAAGACGTTTTTGATGCGGTATTTTAGCAACTTCCTTATTGTGATCCGAGATGGACGATGACGGCAGGATATCGATCATTCTGACGATATTCATCTTTTAGCTCATGGACAAACAGATTTTTTAAGAATTGCCAATCCCATAAAAATAGACTGCTGGAGTCAGCAGATTTAAGGAAAACCCAAGTTCCCAACCTAGCTGCAAGAATTAGTGTAACAGTCGACGTGAAGCACCTAAATTCAGAAAAACGTTTATCGAGTTAAAGCATAATTGAGAGAAAAATGTAAAGCAGCACAATTCGAAATATAATGAAAAAAACCTCACATATATTTTTATTATTTAATCCAACTGTTTCGTATTTCTGAAAATAATTTTTGGGCTATTTTAATATAATTTTAGCAACAGTTGTCGATCAGAGTATAAAGCCTTCTTTTCAAAGTATTCTATTCGACAGAAAATACTTAAGCTGTTTCACATTTTCGCCATAAATCTTATTTTTCGATATTTGATTCTTTTACGCATTAAAAACTAAATTAAATTCAGATCATAAGAAACCTCGCAACCATTAAAGTTTTGGCATTTGGTCTCCACCTCTCGACATTGTCGTAAATCTTCAAAAACAGCTTGAACTTTTATTCAAATTTACTTACATTCAATTAATAAGCTCAGTTTACATTTAACCTCTATAATAATATTAAACTCTAACATTTATAGGTGCATACATGTGCTTACAGTAAAGTCAAATGTGACAGAAAGAAAGTGTAATAAATTAAATTTACTGCATGAAATTAATAAAATTTATTTTTATCAAAAATGTCAAGCTATAAATAACAAAAATTAAAATAAAATAAAAAAAACGGCAAAAAATAGTTACATATATAGTATAAATAATTGTTGTTTTTTTTCTGCGCTTCTCCCAGAAGAGTGCAAAAACACTTTCACACACACACACACTCGTACGAGTATTCATTCACGTAAATGTTTGCACGCACACAAAATAAATACGAAATGTCAAACTAACGTCATTCTCTCTCTAACTCATACTCGAAAACTCCCTGTTTATCTGCCTCTCCCGCTCCCTCTCTCTTTTGTTAAAACGAGCTAGAAGTAAATGACAGTACATGAAAATAGTAGAAATATTTTTAAAAGCTACAAAATAACAATAAAATTTGTTAAACAACACATGCAGTTAATTTACATATTTTGGAAATGTCAGTGGGTGGTCAGCAGCAGCTAGGGTTGTTCCGAAACCGGCATATACTCGATACCAGTACTCATTTAAAGTGTCGGTTCTAATAAAGTATCGGAGAAAAAACACTGAATACTTACTCGTATCGTACTCCTTCAAACAAGTAATACAAATTTGTAAAAAACAAAAAAGAAAAATTTATTTATTATGGGATTAATATAGTGCGTATCCATTCATATAGTAGGTACGCTTAACCTATGGAAGGCCAGCAATTTTCCATTGAAATTTAAAATTTTTTTATGTGAAAATTATCAGTATTACGAAGTCTATTCGGTAACTAAAAACGTCAATATACAGTGCCGGTCATATCATTTGCAACTAAAATCACTTGTACTTTAAATGGCTTCTTAAGTTCACTAAAATAATTTTTATCAAAAATCTCGGGAAGCGAAAGATTGGCACGAATACGTTTAAGAAACTGGAGTACCTGTAAGAGGATTTTCAAAAGCAATTAAAGCGAGTTCGAATCGATTAGGCGAAACATTTAATAGAGCCAATGCAACGTAGACGTGCAACAGTGCTCGCTAATAATGGATATGCGACAAAGTTTTGAAAACTTTTTCGATTTTTCTTCAATTTTCACATTAACTTTTTCTAGTTGCAAATGTTTGGACCTCTTCAATTCAGACTTTAATTTAATATTACGTCTTTCTTTTTTTATTTGCAACATAATTTTGAGCTTTTAATTTTTTATAATAAATGGCAATAAATACACTTTGTTTTAAATAAAAAGATTTTTGATTAAAAATAGTTTAGTGATCTTAAGAATTCATTTAAAGTACAAGTGATTTTAGTATATAGTGGCCACCTAGGCCGGCAACATAAAAAATAAACGACTTTCTGAAAAAATGTTCTAATTCGTCTAAAACTTGTTTTTCGGAGGTTTTTGGGGTCGATGAATCCGAATCTGTAAATAGAATTTTAAAATTCAAAATGGCGTATCCAATATGGTTGACGACTTTTTGAAAAATTTATTTGTTAATCGGGGGTTTTTGGGTGGGTCCGAATCAGCGAGCAAAATTTCAAAATTCAAAGTGGCGGGTTTTCAAAAAATGTATCTTCACCAAGCCTAACGACGTATGTAAACTCAGAAAGTAAATGTAGCCCCTTTTTTTTAATTAACCTCCGAGTAACAAGTTTCAAACAACCATAAAACCATCGAATACAAACAGTACTCAGCCATCGAGTATTTACTCATAGTTATTTGCATCAAACTAACACTGGCAACAAAATTGAGAAGGTTTAACATGAGCCTTCTAACTATAGAATGCGAACGAATTCTCTAACTTGTTACGCACATTTTTATAAATTTCGTCGCACAATTTGCTAGTTAATAATTTTGCTATTTTTTTTTCAATATTTGTTTAGATAAACTTACCGTCTTTAAGTTGTCACTAACTATGATATCTTTGTTTATGTCATTAATACGAGTGTTTGGTAAATAACTGTCAAACAATGAACTGTCAAACTGAATGTGAGACTGAGTGTGAGTGAGCATGAAACATGAAAATGAACGAAACCTACGAAAACTATTTTTAAAAGGTTCATTGAATTTTCAGCAATAAAAATAGAACAAGAATAGCTATTTTAGTTGCTTTGAAGTAGAAAATGTATTAAATTGCACTACTGAAAAAGAGGAGGGTGGCAAGCATACGCCACACTAATGAAAAGCGAAACTGCTTAAGTAACAACAATAGAGAAAATACGCACGCAGGGGTTTAAAAGTGCAATCAATATGGAAAGTGGTGCATTTACTGAACAAAGGAAAAGGTATCGTCAAGAGGAATTATTTTCAAGGCGAATGTTTTTAGTGCAGGCGTGCAAGGTGAGAAGAGGGTTCATGTTGAAATAGCTATCAATCGCACTCTAATATACTAAGGGCAAAAGAGGGGAATGGTAAATTTAGGGTATGTATTTTCTTCTTTATAAAATGAACAAAATTCAAGTTGAAAATTTGTTTCGTTTTACAAATTTCTTAAAAATATATTTCAAGTCAATAAATTCTAAAAAAAAAAATGTATTTTAAAAATTATTTTGAACGCTCAATAACATAAACATAACCTCAAAAGTAAATTAAAAATATTATTTAGTACAAAATAACATTCATTTTGTTTACAAATCATTTCAGAAAGCGTATAGTACAATGCTCCAATAAACTACATCAAACTGTCAGTAGAGGCATTTGAAAAATAAATAAAATAATAGTGTAGAATAGTTTGAATATGGGCAGTGACAGAAATATGGACACCGAATTAAAACAGTTCACTTTTCCTTTAAATCATAAATTCGCATATTATAGCCAAGTTTACTACGTGACAGCCTTTCCAAACTAAAGTTATAGCTATCATTCTACTTTCTATGAAGCAAGTATAACTGATACGAGCTCGATTTGTAAAAGGGTTCTTAGATCAACTTAGCTATAAAAAATTTAAGAACACGAATTGCACTATTTTCTTCAACGAAAAAATACATAAACACAATAATAAAAATAAAAATAAAATTTCATAAAAATTAGCAAAACGCACAATTGCACGCACACTCGTACATATAAATATAAACTAATTTCAACAACCCAGTTGAACTAAGGATGATCGTAGGAGTAATCACCGAGCGCTCCAAAACGAGCAATGGATTGCTCTCTATTACTCCAAAACTTTTGGA
The DNA here is from genome assembly GCA_963691655.1 of Toxonevra muliebris. Classification (NCBI taxonomy): domain Eukaryota; kingdom Metazoa; phylum Arthropoda; class Insecta; order Diptera; family Pallopteridae; genus Toxonevra; species Toxonevra muliebris. Next base: position 55,763,341 of record OY829326.1, read on the forward strand.
TTTTGTACTCCGTTTTAACATTGCATGCCCTAGACCTAACTTCATTAGGGTAGCCAGATTTTTGAGCCGCGAAATCAGTACATTAGACGTTGGAAAGCAGTGAAAGTAATCAGTTGATTACGTATCAGTTCCCATATTTAGAGGCTTGTGAGAGCTGAGAACAGTAATCAAATTCGATTAATAACAAATTCCTTTCACTCATTTTAAAAACTTACGATAACCGATTTTTCTTTAAGCAAATATTGCTTTTCTCCTCTTGATAACAGTAACGCATATATATTTTATTTTGTGAACAAACAGAAAAAGAAACAAACAGGGTGAGACTGTCTGCAAAAACGATTTTAAGATCATTAAGGTTAAGCACAAAAATTCTTAAGATATTAATTTGAAAAAAATCAGTACAAAATAAAAAAATCTGTACAGTTTCGTACTGATTTCGAGATTTCAAAAAATCCGTAAAAAATCAGGACATGTCCTGATCAAATCAGTACGTCTTGCTATCCTACAGGAAGTACTCGCTTTAGTCTCCAAAAAAAGTCACAAAGGAGAGCACGATCTCTCTTGCACCTAGGGTTGCCAGACGGTCTTGATTCGTCTTGATTGTCCAGATTTTTAGTCCCGTGCCCAGAGTCACGATTTTCAGAAATTTGTCCAGATAAAATTTTCAAATTTGTAGAGATAAAATTTTTACTAATAAATTTGAGCAAACACATTAAACAATTTAAATATTTATGCATCGGCTTCGTAATTTAAAGTTTAAATAGTGTGGTACACTGAATATGCGTAAGATTTTCTAACGGTTGTATAGTATTTAGGGTTGTTGATCACGACTGCGCAATCAGTTTTTCTTCATCACCTCTAGTTCTTCCATAATATGGACCTGAAATCGGAAAAATGCTGTCTTCAGCTGCTATAAAGAAATTTGTTTATTTTAACAGATATGAATTTGATGTCTGAAGCTAAATTTTTGTCTATACACTTTTACCCTTCCTCTTGAAAATGGGGTTTTAAAACCCCTTTTTCGATAAATGGTTAATAAAAAAACTATGAAAAACCGTTAGAAAATCTCGCACATAAGACAAAAGTTGAAATTTTGTTGCACTGCTTTATCAGCTGTTCACTCAATAACAGAAAAATTGAAAACGAGGTTTTTCAAGATGGTCCAGCTCACGAACGGTAATCACTAGAGCTGAAATATTTTGGGAATCATCATAAAATAGAGCGAGGTTCATTTTCAGAGGTGTACAATAAGACCGATTATGTATGGGGCTCGAGGCATTTTAATCTCCATACATATTTATATAGGTATATACATAAATATATAATTTTTTATATTTATTGTTTTTTGTTGTGTGAAAAAATCTTTTTTCAATGTCCAGATGAAAGCTGAAAATCCAGATATTTTATCTCAATGTCCAGATGAAGCCCGATTCGCATCTGGCAACCCTACTTGCACCTCAAAAAAAGTTGCTGCCAAAATTCATGACGCCATAGACAAGTTGTCTATATCGCCAGTAGGCACGCAGCCACTTGTGGACAAAGGTTCAAATCCCACAATATTATTTTTATTAAATTGTGGCCTGAGTTTAAATCCCGCAAATTTTATTTTTTTTTTTCAAATTTGTTTTACAGTTTTATTGAATTGTATATTTGGCAAAGTTTTTCCAGGCTCGAACCTGTATCCGAAAGTCCGCATCATGAATGTTAAACAACGCGCTTACCACCTGAGCCACATAAGCAAATTTATTTTCGTTGAATTTGGTTTTTTTTACTCTTGAATGTTTTAAGCACTAGTTACTGTTTTTTAACACTTTGAGGTCCACGATTTTAAAGAAAATATAATCCAAATTGCACAGATTTTTTTTTGGTTTATGGATAGCATTGACAACTGAATGAGATACTGTAAATTAAATATTAAACTATATTACTATAAGTAATTTCAAACTTTCGATGTGGGGTAAAATATATCTTACCTAACTAGGCAAGAAAGAGTATGATATACAAACTTCAGGTTATTTAAAAAAAAGGCTTATATAAAAATATGATTTTCTTGGAATAATAAAATCATTGCTCTTTTGACGAGTACTCACTATATGTGCAACTGGGTATGCTTGCTTGCCTGCCTTCAAAAGTCAATGATTGACAATTGTAGGGTGAATTATATTAAACAAAATCAAAAAAAAAAAAAAAAAAAAAAAAACCAAACCGCATATGTGCATGCAATGAAATAGAAAAAAAGGAGCAACAATAATAAAAACAACAACAACAACATTTTATGCTATGTGAAAAGTGTGCCACAAAATGTAAACATAGTATAGCGATGAGGTAAATGCGTTGAAAACATGCGCTAGGTTGCAATAAAAATCTAATAAAAATAAAAACAAACGCACAAAAGAAAATAGAAATGCGTAAAAGGAAAAAATACATGAACATAAGAAGAAAATCCCCAAGTGGAAAATGTAATGAAAATAAGTACGAAATGTCAATTTATAGACTTTATAGGCATAGAGCATAGGCATAGACAGTCAACACAATAATATGCGTAAAAGTATTTTAAGCTAGTAAGGGTACTGCAAAGAGAGACTAGAGAAGACTATTTTTATATTAAAAGAGAAAAACGAGATAGGGACAGGGAGTAACAAAACAGAAGCAACCCAGTAGTCATCAACTAAGCTTCAAGTCACAACAAATCACCCAGCAACTCAGTCATTCAGTCACTAAAGTCGTCAGCTTTGATGATTATTGTCAACGTAAATCAGCAAAGATATGAGACGTTTGCGTATATATTATCTCTATTTTTGGCAAGTTGTTTTTTTTTTTTTTTTTTGTTTCTTTCTTTTTCTTCGTTGTAAGCGATGTAAAGCTACAAGAGTGAAGTACTAAATAAGACCATAAATAAAATATTAGCAACGCACGAAAAGCACAACAGAGAGACCGGAGAGACAAAAGAAAGTATGATGAGGAGTGTGAGTAAATGTCGAAACCACTGTGAATATTGAAATGTATATAAAAAGATTTTTTGCGATTTAAATTTGTTTTTAGGAGTAGTTTTTATTTATAGAAAGGAGAGTATGGCGGCGGCAGCTGTGGTAATGGCTGTGGTGCGTTTTACGAGTAGTATCTATCTACCTATAGATTTAGAAAATAAATTAATAATTTTTTTTCTGTTTTCGCGCTGCGACACTTTAGTTCATTTATTCTTTTTTTAGCTTTAAAAGAAAACGTAAATGTTGAAAGCATCATCATCTGTTTGTTGTGAGTTGAGTTGTTTGCACAGTAAACTTGAGGTTATTTTCCAGGAAGCATATTGGATACAAAGATTTTCTTTTGATGTGTTGAAAATAGATAGCAAATAAAACTTCAGAATGTTTGTCTACAAAAATAAACTATAGAATTTATAAAAACAAAGCTTATCTAGGTATGCAAATAAAATTAAAGTGCCTGTCTGTTTGTCCGGTTTATGGGAATAGGTCTCAGACCCGTGCAAAACTGGGTTATTTTCAAGCTTCTAAAATTCGTGGCACTTCTCATATGAACTATGCAAAGAAAAGTTTTACTATAGTTCTGTAACTGGTGAAGATGTAACTTATCTCTCCATTCGTACGCGCTACACGCGAAACTTTCGCATAATTTTCGCATCCGCATTATTAAAATTTTTTGCGAATGTAAAACGAATGTTTAAATTGAGCAAATTGCGCTCACACACATTTTCTCAATAATGTTTGTGAACACGTTTGCTCAGTTTCTAAGCATCTTTGATTGATTTTTGCAAAAAAAAAAAAAAAATTGTTTCCACATTCCCATCAGCTTTTGTTGACACCCGTATTCGCATCCGCTCAACCAACATCCGTTACATCACAAGTTTTTACCATCCTTATGCATAGGTGTGAATTAACTTCCGAATTTCGCCAATAAAAAGCACTCTCAAATAAAGTAACTAAAAGTTTCGCCGTAGCTCTGTAACCATTAAAGATGATACTATGTATAGGCAATATAAATTTTGAAAATTTGCCGCTAGAGAGCGCCCAATGTGCTTTAACTTTGAAGTCTTTGAGGGTATTGGGATAGAATTTGGTACAAGAATCGCCCTATAAATGCTATTAAGGTAATATTCAAATTTATCTATAAAGAATTTGCACGAAAAAATTGTAACACCGAAAAATCAAAAAATCAAGTAAGGGGTGACTCTAAATTATGCGAAAGCTTTTTTTTTTAAACTTTACTTTATCTAAATTTGTTAAAAAGAAAAATAAATTTTTTGGTGTACAACTTTGCTTCTGTCGTTTTCCGATAGATGGCTGCATTGGTGAGGGCTGGTCGAAATGCGTAGATTTAAATTGTCATAAAGTGAGTTTCGACATCGCATTTTTAAATTATTCTCGATTCAAAATGTTTGTTTTTGAGCCAAGTTCTTGTCATTTGCGAGGCCAAACCGAGTGGAACCATCACAGGAGATCAGTACCAAACCCAATTAATGTATTTGAGTCAAGCATTGAAGGGAAACTGTTACAGTACCAAGACAGACACGACAAAGTCATCCTCAAGCATGACAATGTTCGGCCACACGTTGCAAAGGCGGTCAAGACATACTAGGAAACCCTGAAATGGCAAGACTTGGCCAACCCACCAGACTCCCCAGACGTCGCTTCTTCCAACTACCAACTGTTTTGTACGATGGCGCACGGTCTGGCGGATCAGCATTTTCATTCGTACGAAGAAGTCGAAAAATAGATCCAATCATGGATCGCGTCGAAAGACGCCTTTTTTCGAGTTGGGATCCGAAAAAGATGCGAAAGTTGTCGCCGGCGACGGATAATACTTTGACAATAAAGTTTTTAATTCCAGAAAAAAAATGGCGGGAGCAAAGTTGTATTGTTTTAAAGAGAGTTTAAAACTTTCTTAGGCATTCCCTCCATCAAGGCCTTTATGATGCTTTCATTAATGTTTTTTGAAGCCTCAGTCCACTTAATCTTGAATTACCTTATGACCTTTGAGACATTTTTCGTCCTCTTCAGTTTCCCTTTAATGAGAGCTTAATAACGTTCCACTGGCCTCAGCTCTGGGCTGTTTTGCGGATTAGCCTCTCTAGGTACAATATTGATATTATTGCTAGTGTGTCACTCCAACGCTTTTTTTTCAACAGCGGCATTATGCCACATTAAGCCAAAAGAAGTTGGATAGTTTATGTTGAATTACAAATGGTTTTAACCTCATTTGCAAGCATACAGCATTGATGGACCCAGAAGTACCATTAGGCTGACTTCTTTTACCGCAACTGCATATGGCCTGCCACATGAGAAATTTCTTAGCAAAGTTGGATTTTTTTGAGTTCTGTACTTTTCTGAAACATTTTTTCGTTGATCCGCTCCGGAAAAGTTGTTGCTGCAAAAGTTTGCCAATGCATATGTTTCGTCAACCATGATGTAACTCAGAAATTTTGCTAAAAAGTTTACATGCAATTTTTTTGTTCTATTTTTCGCGTCAATGTTTTTCGTAACATTCCGATCTGGGACTTTCTGAACCTCGAGCAGGAACCAAAGTAAATAGATCCAGAAAGTAACTTGAGAAATAAATTGTTTTTGAACCTGGCTCAGAAACGGCTCAGCGGGCAAAGTGCCATATGGCACCGCTAGGCATTACTGGGTTAAGACTTACATCCTTTTTCACTTTGCGGCCAAATGATTCATAGCAACTGCATTTCTGAGTTACTTTTCTGCCCGAAGCAGATTGGTTTTTATGAAAAATTCCTTTGACATGTTTAGCCCTGTGTAGGTCTTCCGATTCACATTTTGTGCCAGACCTCAACTTTCGATCAATGCTTAGATTGTCATTAAAAATTTTTCAAAACCCAGCTGACAGTTTAACGGAACACTTTAGCAGTTTTGGTAATCTTTAAGTGACATCATTTCGGATTTTGTTGAAAAACTTTCATAATGATTTTTCGAATTTCAGCTGAGTATCCATTTTTGGTGTAGATAAGTCATTAAAACCAAAGACGAAGATATTCTATTTTTTTATCGGACATTTCCAACAAAAGTAGAATGCAAAAAAACTAAGTTACAATTTGGTAATTTTAAAATTTAGAAGCATGTTTGAGATAATCTCTGGAACTGTTAACCTGATTTCAAAAATTATTTTAGTAATAGGCATTTTTTTTTTTATATTTCCGATTTTCACTTCAACCGGCAATCTTTCTCTACAGACTAAACTACAACCATCATAGTGTTTGAAATATTTTAATTTTATGTGTGCAAGCTCTCAAATAATTATTTCTGGTTTTATACACGAATAAGAAAATATTTTTTTCTTGTCTTTACACATCTGAAGAAGAAGCTTTTATCTCTTATTTTGTAATATTTTTGTTATCTTTAAGTGTGCAATGTACATGCATCTGGCACATGGCCCACCATCATCAACCAACCAGCCAAATTTAGAAATGCACATATTTTATATACTAAAAATATTACAACGCAATTGTTTCAATGTGTCAAAATGCAATAATAATAAAAATAGAAGAAGAACCAAACGAATAAACACCATTGCATATTTTGTTGTTATTGTACATATGTGTACTTCAGACACGGAAATAGACATATGTATTTACATATGTATGTGCACTGCACTCTCTTTTATTTCCGTTTGACATGAATTTTGTTCGATTTTTTTTTTGGCACCAACATTGTTGCATTTCATTATACATAGTAAAAAAGAAATGCACTTACTACATGCAAGCATTTGGAAGCAGGTTAAAGTGTCAGCCTTAACAATGATGGTTTTATATCAAAAAAAAAAAAAAAAGTATTAGAACTTAAAAATGCATATGTGGACGATATCGGAAATAGTAAAGCACATATGTACTGAGACGAATATGTAGCGAGAAAAAAAGATTACATAAATAATAATAATAATACAATGAGAAAAGAGTTTGCTCTCTTTTAATGGAAATCAACAACTGTGAATGGTCAATTGAAAACAAAATACACATTGGATATTCGTAAAAATTATTTATTTTCTGAATTAAGATTACAGCCAGGAGCTTTTATTTCAAAAATTGGGGGAAAAAAATAACTACACCAGTTCCAAAAACTTTAGGCTGATCAGAATAATGCATTTCTTGTCAAAAGCCTTCAAAAACCTGATTAGATATGGATTGTTTAAAGACTCGCCAGTCTAATCATTGATCTAATGGATATTTAGTGTAACAAAATGGAACATACTGAATTCTATGTTCCCGCGTAAAAGTAAATACAGTTCCGGGTATTGTATTCTAGCGTACTACTTTTGTTGGAAATCTTTAGAATTCTTACATTAGATTAATTATTTTAAAGAAACTTTTTACTTATTTACTTACATGTTGAAATTTGTTACTTTTTTCGCGGTTTTCAAACTAAACTTCAAACATCAGGCGATGTAAAGAATTTGACAGATGTTTTATTGTATAAAAATATTGTTTCTTTTTTATTATTAAAAAATAATCCTAAAAGTATGCAGTGTTTTTATTATTTTGTATATTTTGTAATGGGCATATAAATATGAAATGCAGATTTGAAAAAAGGCATTTATTTAACTAACAAAATGAATGAACTCAATAATCAAAATATTGACCGTCGTTAGCTATGACTTTTCACCATGTTTCTGGCAATTGATGGACTCCGTCCCAGTACTACTTTTCATTTGACATGTTGAAAAATTACTTTACTCTATCCTTGGACATATTCTGATCGTTTTTCCTTCAATGCTCGGTTCACTTTGATCAGTTGTTGTCGGTATCGTTTTACTAGGTTTTAGCACAGCTCCCATAGAAAGAGCTGTAGGCAAATGGTGGGACTATATACAGGTCCCTTCTCTTGGACCAAACATTTGAATATGATTGGCCTGGGAGTTAGTGCCTGCTGTGCTTCCTGTGGTTTGGAGAAAGAATGTGAAGAGACGGCAGACCACTTTCTTAGTGTCTACTCTGCTTTCTGACAGATCACGGTTAGCATATTTGGCACTGGAGTGTTGTGAGACGAAGACCTGAGCTCTTTAGCACCGCAGGATCTGCTAATATTTATTAATAAATCTGGTAGACAAAAAGGACCACAGGATATAGTACAGTGGACGTAAAATTTGTACTGTATTCTTGAATACTTTTGCAGTTCCAACAGAGAAGAAAAGAAAAAAAGACAGCACCTTTTTTCGAATTTTTTCAATGGTCCTCCACGGTCTTTGTTATTGACGTGAAAATCACCACTTTTAAATTTTTTAAATCATCATTCACTAGTGCTTGGAGCATGTTCACCATAAGCCTCTACCAGCAATCTTATTGTTTCTTCAAATGAAAGATGGTTATTAAACTTTCCCGCAAAACTTCTTTTTCTGCTACAAAATTCGGCATTTTTGAATCGAAAAAAAAATATTTTATTTGTACAATCGCAAACTATAACATAATGGATCCTATTGACAAATGTCTACTCTCCAAAACGTTGTATTAATTATGCTTTAGTTAAAACCGCACTTCATATTTATACACCTATTATGTGATTAAAGTGGCTGTCAAACTATAAGTAAATACTTTAAATAAAGTGATGTAGTGCCTGTCTATCACTATCGTACCACCCTGTGAAGTGTAGAGATTCCAATCCGAAAGTTTGCAGTATATTATTTTATTTGTAAATAAAGTAGTGGAGAGCAATAGTCAATAATCATGTTGAATTTTTGTTTCGATACGAATAAATAAAATAGTTTGGCCCCCGATTTTTTTTTTGTTTTTTTAATTCTTTTTTTTTTTAAGAACCCCCAAAATGTTTTTCTCACCAATAACCTTGACTTTACATGTGTTATTAACAAAATTCTAAGAAAATTGTATAAATACGTACCTACCGATCTAAGGTTTGTTATTTTTATAAAAAAATTTCAAACAATTACATGCCTTGCGTACATGAACTAAGTTGCTTAATTATAGTTGTGTATAATTGTAGATATGTACAGACATAAATTGCAGCAGACAGCTTCTAATAGAAATTGAAAGTTCAAAAATATTTTTTTCCCCTTGAGTGTAGGGTATACATAAAGCTATATACACGAGGGAAAAATTTTTGTTGTTTCAATTTCATTATATAGCAAACGTTCAATCATAATTCGGTTGGAGTTATTTCTGTCACAAGCAACAGTAGCAAGCAGAATACTCTTTCAACACTATTAATGTCACTTTGAAAGCAGCTTTTTACAACATAATTGACAGCTTACAACATGTAATGATGATGTTTATATTAAAATAGGCAAAAGGGAAGACATCGAACGTGTGAGAGTGAGAGAAATAGAGATAAAGTAGAAGTCTACGTGTGTACGAAACATAGATTAGTTAGAGAGTATGAACAAAATGAGTAAAAAGTGTAATGAATGCAGTAATTGAAATGGGGTTTGACACTTCTGATGTTTCTGCAGTTGTTAGTGTTAGTAGTAATAGTAAAATTATTTTAAAGATTAAAGCCACGCCATTTTCCAAAGAAAAATAAGAGCAAAAATGTATAATAAAGTGCTAAAGTTTTTATACGTCTAATAGATTTTTGCAAAAAAAAAAAACTAAAAATCTAATTGAATTGGAATGTTAATTTATGCGAGAGCATGTAGCATAGCGCGCGCGAGGGAGAGTGTGAATGTGTGAGAGAGAGAGAGAGAGAGAGAGAGAGTTGTAGAAAATGGTTTTTTATAATAGCTGTAAATAAAACCCCCTTTTTTTTTGAGAGTACGAGTATTTTAACTTAGAGTTTTGATTAAAATACTTAAGCAAGCACTAGAAAAAATGCAAAAAAAAATATTGCATGTAAATTAAAAAGCAACTCCGTTCGGAAAAATGTTGAAGGTTTTAAAAGCAAATAAAAGCCACAGGTCTCGATAAAATATACACATGATATTTCCGCTTTATTTTTTCTTCTATGAAAAAATAAAAAATATATGATATTAAACCAACCATACAATATAGATTTTCACCTTCTGGCTAAAGAAATGGAAAATGTATCATAAAACACACAAAAACCAAAGTAAAAAAAAGTTTGTCTTTTCATGAATAATTCATTTATAAGTGCTTTACTTTTTTTTGTTTTTGTTGCTCAGAATAATTCTGCCAATATTACAGCTCCTCTCCTAAATATTGTTGCTGGCATATATCACATGCATAGGTGCTCTCATGGGTCTTCTCGCTCACCAGTGTCGCCAATATAAAAAAAAACTTCACCTACGGCAGAGATTTTTTTCTACACTTCCCTTCTACTCCATCTAGATTGTCATGCGTCGATTTTGCGTGCATGTGTAAATATGTTTGTGTGTGTGTGTGTTACCTATTCGGTAACGATGCTTATGAAAAGTATATATTTTCTTCATATTTCCTCGAAAAAGTATTTAAAATAGAAATGGAAGTAGCAATGAAAATATATTCTGAAAAAAAAACAGACACAAAAACGTTTTCATTTTTTACGCTTTTGGCTTTGATATATGCACATATTATTTTCTTTCAGGTACGAGCATATGCTCACGGCAATATTACAGGAAATTTGTGCATAAAATTCAAGTGTGTGCATGTGTGTGAAAAAATATATTAAAGCATACATTTTATGTATGTATTTAATGTCTGCTCTACAAGATTGTTGCAATAGATGGAGGTGCGTGTCTAACTTTTTCTTGTGTCATTGCTTTTCTGTACCTAATATTAATGATAATGTATATTTGGTGCTTATGATGTGTTTGTAGAGAGTAAGTAGTAGCAGCAGCAGCAGCACCAGCAACAACAAAGAAAATGTAAAAAATTACTAAAATATTGACACAATAATTATGGCATGCCAATGATGCCAGATGGGGAAAATATACCTACATATTTACTACTCACTCACACAAACACACAAGTTAGTGATTACATTAGCAAATTGTTTATTAAAAACTTATATCTACGATTTTGGTGACATCAGTTAGGAACAATATAAATATCGCTCGTTTGCTGCAAGACTGTCATAAGTAAAAAAAAAAAAAACAAATATTCGTGATATGGGGATCGACTACATACAATCAAGCAGAAAAAAAAGCTTCAGAAAATAGAAAGAGGATGAGTGCAAAAGCTTCAACAACAACGTTCACGTGAAAAGTCGCGTTTTTGTTGCACTCATACGAAACTAGTAAGAAACGAAGTTATGCAATTGTTATTCTGCATATAATCAACCAGAGAATTTGCTTCTTGTAACTTTATCTCATGTGGTTTATTGAAAGAGCCGACCTAGTTGCCTCTGCTTGATTACATATAGCGGAACTTTCCTCTCTTGTGTTATATACGTATACTATATCGCATTTGTGCCATTAAGTGTAGAGAGTATCAACAGAAAAAAAGCAACAACAAAATAGAGAGAAGAAGACTGCAAAAACTTCAACAGAATTTGTTATAAATGTGTTCTAATAATTTTCAAACAAACAACAAAGTTTCACTTCTACTGTGAGTACGTCCATTAAATAATAGTTAGCTCTTTTTATGACAGTATTGCAGCAAACGAGCGATATGTGTATTATTAAATCGAAATCTAATTGACTCTGTACGATGTGCATTGATTGCGCAGAGTTAATTTTGTCAATTTTTAAAATCTCATTTGGATATCAAAATGTAATGGTTTTTGAAATTATTCCGGGACTGAGGACTATAGCATTGGGGTCTTAAGCACAATCAATGCTAGAATAATCGAAGTCAACCCCAATTGTTTCAACACAGCACTAATTCCCCTTCTCTTCGCTCCGTTTTTCAAAATGACATAACAACTTTGTATTAAAATAAGTTAAAACAATTTTTTTTTGTTGATCTGGCAATGTCAAAACGTCATTCAAGTTTTACATTTTTATCATGGTAAAGTTTACGAACGAGCAATAATTGGAATTATTAAAACTTACTACCGAAGTTCTGTCTCGGTGGTCGCTACTTTAGGAGCGCTTACTCCAATTTTCACTCATAATAATTGTCCCACCAGACCAGGCTGTGCGTGCTATAGTGAATCGATTCGAGTCAACATTTTCACTATTGAATATTCCTGTGCCAGTGAGACAACGCACCTATCGAAATACCGAAAATATCGCAGCTCTAAGTGTTTCAATTCAAAATAAGGCAAATCTAACAATTTCAAGCAGTTCACCGGAATTGGAAATCTCTCAGTCCTCATTGTGGCGAATTTTGCATAAAAATTTTGGCCCACACCCTTACAAGATCAAATTAACTCAAGAAGTGAAGCCTCGTAATCATTTGAAGGGCCGAAACATCTCCGATTGAGATCTGCAAAAGTTTGAAGAAAACCCTGAATTTCATCGAAAAATCATCTTCAGCGATGAGACTCATTTTTGACTTAATGGCTTTGTCAATAAGCAAAATATGCGTTATTGGACAGCAATAAATCCACAAGTGCTTTAAGATACTCCATTGCACCTACAAAACATTACCGAGTGGTGTAGATTTCATGCCGGAGTTATGATTGGACCTTATTTTTCCGTCGAAAATGATCGCCATGCTACGGCCAGTGGAGTTCGTTATCGTGCCATGTTGGAAGACTATTTTTGACTAGAGTTGGATGAACTTGCTACCAGAGACAAGATGGTGCCACATGCCACACAGCTGGTCAAATAATTAATCTATTGTTAGAGAAGTTCGGTAATCGTGTAATGTCTAGAAATGGTCCATTCGAATGGCCACCTCGCTCATGCGATTTAGCGCCGTTGGATTTCTTTTTATGGAGTAACGTTAAGTCGTTGGTTTATATCAAAAATTGGCACCAAAGAATCGACCGCTGTAAACGTGCTTGAGGTGGTCATATAATCGATATCGAATCCCATACTTAAATATAGCATGTGTACAACACTTGGAATAAATTTCAGCTCCATATCTCAATTATTCTATTATTTATTTTAGGATAAGACCCAATAGTCAGACCTAGTCGAGTCTGCAAAAGTGATCGTAACCTCATTCTCATACTAGAGAAAATAATGAGTACTGCGAAGGGGTTAAAAGCTTTTCGAAAATTAATTTTGGGCTTGAAGGACCAATGGGATTGAGATGCTACTGTTGGGTCCAAAGACGTCAGCATCTGAACCATACACCATTTTTTTTAATAATAGTTATTAGTAAAAATAAATGAATAACAGTTTCAATGTTACTTTAAGGGAAAAGTAATAATTTTCCCATTACTTTCGAGACTACAATTTCGAGAAATGTCATCACTACAATAGATTTCTACTAACTACATACAAAGTGCAAATTTCGCATAAACTCTTTCGACTAGAGATTAATCCAAACTGTCAACAAGTGAGAAAAACAAAACAGAAAGAAAGATACACGTGGCAACGCTGTTTAGTAAAGTATAAATTTTTTTTTTTTTGCGCTCCATAATTTATCCAATATTTTTTACAATTTAAATAAATTAAAACAACTTTTCACTTATAAACCTTGTTATAAACCTTGCTTGGTTTAATAACTATTGAAATTTTGCTGAATCAATAATTTTGCTGCTTATTAAAATCAGCAACAACCGAACAAGAAATTGAGAACGAATCCTAACCTACAATTGTATATTTGGATATGGATTCTCAAAATACATCAGATTATGTGGGCCCCGGAGCTCCAAAACGTGCAAGGGAACTGTTGGCAGATTCTCCGCTATCCAAAACACCCAAACTCTCTGAGTATGGCACGTCCTCGCCTCGCCTATGGCAGTTAATGGATCAGCGTTTAAACAAACACTGTGAAATGATCACTGCCAAAATTAAAGAATCTGAAGAAAATATTCTGAGTGAGTTGGATTCAAAAATTGTTGGCATCAAAAGCGAGCTCATGAAGGTCTCTGACAGGGTGTTGCAAATTGAGACGAGTGTACCTGAGATGAAGTCTGAAATACAGTTTCTGAAAGAACAGTTAGCACGGTTTGACAACGCTGCTGTTGCATGTGATTTGCGTTTATGTGGCGTTCCGCAGTACAACCAGGAGAACCTGCGTGGAATTTTCTCATCGTTGTGTCAAACCTTGAGTATTGAACAACCTGTCGTTAAAGATATTTATCGTTATAACGCCAAACGCCCCGTAATTAATTCACAAAACACTCCAAATAAAATTGATGCTGTTATCATTATAAAACTATCAAGACCAGCTGAGAAAAGAATAATCTTCCAATCTATTTCTAATTTTAAACGTACCAACAAAGACATACTCCGCTTAAAGCATCTTGGTTTTAACTCGGACACACCAATTTTCGTAAACGAATGTCTTACTAAAAATAATTATAATATTTTAAAAGCAGCCATAAAGCACAAAAATCAAAAACATTTATGGTCTGTGTTTACACAACGCGGACATGTCTTCGCTAAGAAAGATCGTGATAGTACTGCCAATAAAATTAGTTCTATTCCTATGTTGGAAATTATGATTAACTCTGCTACTTCCAATGACAATATCATGCAATCCAACTACATACACAATAACAATAGCAGCAACTACAACAACCGCATGCTGAACAATGATTCTGGAAATGCACAGCAAATTTTGGGTCTTTTTCGCAGCAATAATGAAGATCAGCAGCGCCTACAACAACAATAATGTTTCATTTTTCTCTACAACTCTAAATACAACAATGAAATCTAAATCAACACAAACAATTATTACTAGTATCTATACATCTTTCAACAACATAACAACAACATTGCCAGCAGGAACTATAGCATTGATGTTATTATTGATTTGTATACATGTAAGAAATGCATATGTTCCACAACATTTTTCTATATTACCATACCAATGTCTCAAACTATATTCCATTATATTACTTACTCAATTTAGATATTTATACTTTCATTTTTGTTTTAAATCTTGTATTCAATGCGTTGCTTACTTTATACTATATTTATTACTTATTATTTTTTGTAATGTTACGTTCACATAATACAGGTAGCAGCAGTTCCAAAGATAACTCACATAGTTTAATTCGCGTATTTAGTAAACAGAGAAAAGGATTAAAAATATCCCATATAAATGCTCAAAGCCTTAATAATAAAATTGACGAATTTCGGTATTTGTTTGAAGGTTCCTCTGTTGATGTTATTTGTATTTCTGAAACGTGGTTTTCCCCTCATTCTTATGATGCACAATTTAAAGTGAATGGCTTTCGTATCTTTCGAGCTGATAGGGAAAAACATGGTGGTGGTGTTGCAATGTATATAAGAGATGGTATTCCGTGCAAATTGGTTTCTAAATCAAGCATTTTTTCAGATATTGAACATATTTTCATCGAAATAACTAACAGCATTGAAAAAATGTTGATTGGATGTGTATACAGGCCTAATAACAATGTGAATTTGATGCCATTACTTGAAATTATTGAAAACTTATCTCTGTCGTACTGTAATGTGTTAGTTAGTGGTGATTTCAATTGCAATTTGCTTACAGACAATTCACTCAAGTTTAGCATGCAAACCATAGGGTTATATACAGCCGGTAATTTTTTGCCTACTCATTTCACTAAGTCAAATGCCACTCTTCTAGACGTGTTTTTCGTTAACGAATTAACACAAGTTAAATTTTATGATCAAATATCTGTTCCTATCTTCTCGAAACATGATCTAATTTTTCTTACGTATGATTATCTACTTGAGGCTGATTCAGAATCATTCTGCTACAGAGATTTTAAGAATATTAATTACACTCAACTAAGACAAGCTATATGTGCTATTGAATGGAATAATATTTTCACTATGACATCTGTGGATTCTCAAATTAATTTTCTACAGGATAATGTTAATTTCTTGTTTGACAAATTCGTTCCCCTGAAAGTCAAAACTATTAAGCATTCTCAAAGGCCTTGGTTCAATAATAGCATACAAAATCTGATAGCTGTGCGAGATCTGGCGTACAATCGTTGGAAGCGCTATAGAACACCCGAGTTGTATGAAGAATTTAAAAACCATAGGAGGAATGTAGTCAACAAGGTTAAGTGCGCTAAAACAACATTCTATAATCAACAATTTAGTACAGCAATTAATAGTAAACAAAAGTGGAATAAGATTCGAAGCATTGGTCTCTGTAGTAAATGTTCACCTTCACGTGAAGTATCTGATGTAAATGAATTAAATGCAAAATTCGTAAACTCTGATATGCCCTCACCCCAACATAGTTATTGCCATTTTTCCGATAGTTCTCCAACTGACAATAAATTCACTTTTTCATGTGTTGACCAATTTCAAGTACTGGAAAGTTTTCTGCACATTAAATCGAATGCTATTGGCTTTGACGGCGTCCATCCCATATTTTTTAAAGCTCTGCTTCCAACTTTACTGCCCTACATCACATATGCATTTAACACTATTTTAACTACATCTATTTTTCCTCGAATATGGAAATGTGCAAAAATTATACCTGTTGCTAAGTCACAAAATGAATATCGTCCTATTGCTATTTTGCCTTACTTATCTAAAGTTTTCGAACAACTTCTACACAAGCAAATTATAAAGTTTTTACTCGATAATTCACTGATCTCTGACAGACAATCAGGGTTCAGACCCAAACGAAGTTGTATAACTGCTTTGTTGGACGTTACTGAACAGATTCGACTGGCTTTGGATAGCAACCAAGTCACATTCCTGACGTTATTAGATCATTCTAAGGCTTTCGATAGTGTAGTCCATAACATTTTGTGCGAGAAACTACGGCTTGAGTATAATTTTTCTTCTACCGCTGTAAAGCTTGTATCCTCTTACTTGACTGAAAGAAAGCAAGCAGTATGTGTTGGTAGTTCTGTTTCGTCCTATCTTAATGTCCCTCGAGGTGTACCGCAAGGTTCCATCTTGGGTCCACTCTTATTCGTTGCCTATATTAATGACTTACCTAAAGTCCTAAGTAACACTAACGTTCACATTTATGCTGACGATGTTCAACTAATTAAAAGCTGTGAGAAGGAGTTGGTTGGTGATTGTATTGATATAATAAATTCTGATCTTACATGTGTCAATCGCTGGGCTGCAGTGAATGGGTTATGCCTTAATCCAAAAAAATCAAAATGCATTGTTATAAACAAAAATAAAAAATTGGAATTGACTAATGTGCCACGATTAAAACTAAATAATACTGATATTGATTTTGTTGATATGGCTAAGAATTTGGGACTAACTTTTAACAGAAATTTGAGTTGGAATGACCACATCAACCGAGTTATTGGTTCCGTCTATTGTAAGCTTCGTGTCCTATGGACCACCCAGTATTTTACCCCTCTTTCGATTCGGTTGTTATTGGCTAAATCATATCTTTTACCAAGTTTTCTTTATGGCTGTGAGATATTTGGGAACTGTGATAGTACAAGTCGGCGCAAACTTAACGTCCTATTCAACAATATTGCTAGATATATATACAAATTAAAACGGACTGACCACATATCTGAATATTCTAGACAAATTTTTGGTATATCATTTGATAACTTATTACAACTCAAAGCAACTCTTCAACTACATAAAGTTATTTTTACAAAGGAACCCACTTACTTATTTAATAGATTGCGTTTCTCTCGTTCAAATCGTGGTAAACAACTAATACAGATTAGATACTTATGCCAAATATCTGAACGCCAATTCTTTGTGAGCTCAATACGTCTTTGGAACACGCTCCCCCATGAATTACAACTCTTAAGTAACGCCTTGCAATTTAAAAAGAAATTATTTCTATATCTGTCAAATAATCGTTAATTTAAAATATTTCCTGCTTTATACGTACATATGTACTTTTATTGTTATTTTATTCATTAATTCGTCATGTCATGTTTATTTTTACTGTATAATTTTTTTCCCACCTTAATTAATTAATTAATATAATCTTGTTATGACTAGTACTATAATATAAGACACTGTTCTTGTTGTACTAGGAATTCCTAAAAAAATCAAATAAAAATAAAATAAAACAACAACAAATTCTAAAAACTAACAAATTGCAACTAAAATAATAGCAATCATAAAATCAAAAATGTAAAAATTAATACGAATATAATTTTATATCACTCCAAAGAAGCAAATAACAACAACAAAAAGGAAGGGAAATGTCAAAAACATATACACATACAGCAACATAGTGAGTACGTTGAATTGCAAGAGCAACAATAAAACAAATAAAAAAAAAAAACAATTGCCAAAAAAAAACAAGAGAGCAGACAAGAAAAGGCAACAACAACAACGCCGACAATAACGATGCTCGATGTTGTTGATATTAAAAAAAAAAAACAACACAGTAGCAACAGCAAGAAAGCGACAGCTACAACGACAACTTTCAACTTACATTTCAACTGCTTGATAGAAGCAACCGAACTGAGCAGAGCAAAACTGACAGTTGTTGTCGCATAGTTATATAGTTATTCTGCTCATGTTAGTAGCAAGTAGTTAGTTAGTTATTCGGTATACTTAATTTATGTTGCGACAACGACGAGCAATAACAACGACGACGTCGGCAAATCACACTAACTCCAACGACACAGAGATGACTGTCATTCTGTCTGTGTTCAAGTCTCGTGTCATCCTTTTTTTTTAATTTTTTTTTTTGCTTACGCTTACTTTTTCAACAATTTTACATAGTTTTCGAGTAACGAATAAACGAATAACGACACATTGTGGTGGAATCTGATGAGGTAGTAGGGGGTGAATGTGAATGAATAAGAAGTCTAGTCTCGTTTTGAAATGAATTGAAAGCGGGGGATGTGAGATTGTAAAGGGGGATGATCGTTTATTGGGGATGTTGACATTGCAATTGCGTAGTTGTCTCTCTATACGACCCGTCTGTCTGTGTCTGAGTTTATTTAATGTTCTCCTTTTTTTTCCTTTTTTTTTTTGAATGCTAGTGCGTTCATTTTTTGCGTTTTCTTATACGAATTTATTGTATTTGGTACCGTGTTTTACTTTTTCGTTGTGAATTAGTTTTCGCTTTTGTAAAGTTCTCCTTTAAAAAAAAAAAAAAAAAAAACCACCCTATGGTTTGTATGGCATTGCTGTTGCTGTAGCGAATTGCGAATGCGTCATTATAATCACAATTCTTTTTCTTGCTTTTCTTTAAAAACTTGTATAACCAATACAGGTGGCAAGTACTGTATTTTATTATTTTATTTGGGTTCTTGTTGTTGTTGCTGCAAGGGTGAAATTGTCATACAAAAGAAATAAAATATATACCTATATACATATATAAAAAAAAAAGTTCAATGAACTTTTGAACAAATTGGTTTACTTAAGTTTTTGTTTTTTGCCCCATGTACACATAGTAATAGAAAATGGTAAAACAAAAAAGGGAAAACATACAGAAAGAATTGATTTTGTATATAGTAAGTTTCGGAATTTTCACCTTTGACATTATACGCTGTGGTGCGGTTATAAAACAAACACTATTACTTTTTTTTATTTTTGTTTTTAAATGTAAATTTCTGGGAAATTTGGAAGAAAAAACCGTTGAGGATAATTTCTGGCATTTGTCCCTCTTTTCCCTTTACAATTAATATTTTCATATCGTCTTCAATATTTAGAAAGGCCCTAAACTTCATTTTGTATTTTTTTTTTTTTTAAAGAAAAAACCGACAAAATTTTGTTATAAGAAATGTTTAAATTTTATTTCAACATTATTATTAAATTTTTGTATTCCTTTAATCAGTATTTCCCTGTGTAATTTTCTAGAAAATGTTGCCTATTTTCAACTGTGAAGCTTTAGATCTCGAGAACTAACGCAGATCACTCCTATTATTACCTCTTATCCTTAGGTTGTAAGTACTTAAGAAATCTTGAAAGTTTCCATTTGTAAACAATAATTTGTCTTCAAAATCGTTACTCAGCGTCGCTGATTACGAATCTGGCATAAGATTATTGAAATTCAAAATGGCGGATCCAGTATGACTGTAGAATTTTTAAAAATAATCGGATTCGTGTGAAACTTATTACTTGGGGGTTTCTGGGGACGCTATTTATAAATCCAATATGGCCAACTATTTTTAAAGTTCATCGGATTCGCTTGAAACTCGTTTTTTCGCGGTTTTCAGGGTGACTGATTACACATCTGCCATTAAATTCTTAATCAGTGACCCCAAAAATTCCATTTTTTGAAATGTGATGCTAAATTCGTAATCAGCGACCCTAAAAACCCCCGAGTAACTGGTTTCAAGTTAATCAGATCAAATTCTAAAAAAATCTTTCGCCATATTGAATCCGCCATTTTGAATTTTGAAAAACTGACACCCGATTTGTAATCAACATACTTTTTTCTATCAGAATAGCCAAAAAATACGTTTTCAGTCGTGTAAAATCGACGAAACTCGCACAGTTCAAGCTAACAGAAGGAGGGGAGAATATTGACAAAACTTGAAGACCTTCAATATGCACCAGGAAGGCCAACTAAAAGTAATTTTCACAAAAATTTTTTTTGGTTGTTAATGGATGAATAGTTCACCGAAGTCGCTAGCAATTTTATCATTTTATTCAATCATGCAAGTATTTTAATACTTACTAAAATTCACAATTACAAATTTTCAGGACAATCTGTATGGGGTTAGGAATTTGTATGAGTATGTAAATCTCTGTGTGGCTAGGAGACATTATTTTATACTTTTTAGTCCGTTTTAAAAACGTAGTACATTGAAATTTTTTCTTTATTTAAATTATTATATTCAGCTTTTTAGTTCTGTGTGTATGAAATTTTTACAGCCAATCTAACAACTATATAGGCCAAAATCCTTATAAATTTTCCGTTTTCCACTGTGTAATCGATAACAACCAAATAAGAAAAGCAGCACAGTTTTATTTTTCTTTGAAATAATATCATATATCACAAACCATACAATTGCAGCTATCTGTTATTTAACTCCTTATTTATACACCAACCTGAAAGTTTGCTGTACTATAATGGTTGTCTGTTAATAAATAAACGCTAATATTCTTTATTATATTACATTTACAAATATTTTAGCTATTTCATATTGCATTGTCATTCAGTTCTGAGTTATATTTAAAGTTTCAAGTCTCTAGCTCATCGGGAAGTTAGTTTAAAAGCGATTCCACCCGAACAGACAGAGAGAGAGAGAGAGACACCATTGAAAGCGAGTTGATATAAACGTAGTAGTAAGATTGGTTGTTTCAGATTGGGTACTTCATCTAAGCTGTAGATTTATAGGCACAAAATTTTCACTTTTAACGTTTAGTTTGTAAAAAAAATTAACTTAGGTAATTTTGACCTTCGATGGCCCCAGCAACTTTTTGATTGGAAAACCTTTTTTTAAGACTGTTTGATACTTTTCTCAATAGTAAATTCAGTACAAAGGCATTATAGCCAAAAAAAAAAAAGAACCTCAATGACTTTTGGTGGAGAAAATTTTCTCCGAAGAATGTTTATTATTTTTTCCAACAATTAATTACAATTACAAAAGGATTAGAAATAAAAAAATAATTTTTCAAGCGTTAATTTCTTAAAAAAAGTAGGACCTAGGTAATTTTTACCTTCTCTGACCTCAACTACTTTTCGATGGGGAACATTTTTCACCCAAACCCTATGATAGGTTTCGCGATCATTTACCCAGTATAGTCATATATCGATAATTGGCTTCATATAACACCTAAAAGAGTGGGTAAAGGGGTGTTGGTGGAGTGCTGCAGTCCAAATAATTTTTTCCTTCCTTTTACATATGATAAACAACTTTCTGTTAGCTATGAAACATTTACAAGGTAAAATAAAAAAAAATTATATATTGGTTTCGCGTATACCAAAATGATGGGTTTTTGCCCCAATACCGGAGATCCCAGACGTGATAGAGAAAATTTAAGTACAGAAATATCAACAAGTTGTAAGAACCCAAGCTATTCACAATTAAGCCATCTAATGAAAAATCTGCTCAACTCGTGTTAATTTTTCTGAAATTAAACAATTTTTTTTATGTAATATAGCCAACACTAACACACTAAGCTAAATTGTCAAAACTGTTTAAAAATAAACAAGTAGAAATTTTCATCACTATTTACAAACAACAAACGCTTCTTTAAGACAGGATGATAAAATCTGTGTTGCCATTTGGACTTGAGAAATTAAAAATGCTGCTGGCAAAAGAATAATAATGAAAAAATTCAGCAAACATCAAAAGCTGAACCAGCTTCTTGCTACTTACTGATGTGTGGAATGCACATTAAGAAGAAAGGAAAGTAACAATCAAAAACAATGAAATAAACCTCGACATTACCACTAATTTATGGTTGCCATGTTTCTGCATTATATTTAAGATTTTTAAATTACAAAAAAAAAAAAATGCAAAGCATAGTATTAAATAAAAAAGTATGTAAGTAGTAAAAATACTTATATATATGTATAAAGAAAAAAAAAAACAAAAGATAACAATATATGTATGTATAAACAGCACTAACAGCAACAACAAACAACAATAACATTTTTAGTAAGCTTGCAACATTTCATGCTGATGATGATGATGATGACGATGATGCCAACAATGCGCATTTTATGCTGTGTTAATGCGAGAAAAAACTACTTAGTATTAAAGAGTGAAGGAAAAGAGCGAAAAAGGGGGATAGAGAGAGAGAAAGAGAGAGTGCAGTAACTGTACAAGAAAAAAAAAACGCTTTTGTTGCGTTTTTTTTCACTCAACATTTTAAGTACTTGTGTAAATAGTATGTTGCACTCTGTTGTATGAATGTATGTGTATCAAGTAATACTGCATCAGCATCAGTAACAACGACAACAAAAAAAACAGCAACAAAGTCCAAAGTGCAGTGTGCTACTTGCAGTAACATTTTTTCAAAATTAAAAATCTACATTACAAAGTACAAAAGTAATAACAGCAACAACAACAATAATAATAAGAGTAATAAATGTAGCGAAAAGAGGGAGAGGGAGAGAGAAAGAGAGAGAGAAAGGCGAATGCAGGGGACAGTGCTGGGTTGGCGGTATAAAAATCGAGCACAATATTGTATAAAAATGCAGTTCAAGTACCTTTTATACGTTTTTGTTACAAATATTTTTCATTCATCAGCAGCAACCAACATCAACATCAACAAGAACCCATCAACATCAACATTAATACCAGTATTACCAACGACAGCAACAACATGCGACATACCTACAATCATTTTAAATGTGTAGCAACAGTGGTAAAATTAAAATAGTAATACTACCTTGCCATAGTATTAACAACAAGATGAACAAGAAGTTAATAGATACAACAACAAAAAAATAATTTTTCTTATGCGCAAAAATTTTTTTATGTAAAAATCACGTTTCTGTACCATAATTTTAGGCGCATTGGCATTTAGGTTTACATTTGTTTAAAATTCTGTCTGCGGTTGTTTCAATTTGAACAAGCCAACAAATGAACTAACATTGTAGCAGAATTTAATTAAAAGCGCTAATTAAAATTATTTGCTTTTGAGTAAACAATAATGTAAATACCCCTAATATAATACGTTTGATTAACCCATGAGCAGAAGGCAAAAAGTATGACTGCATCAGTTTATTTGCATGATCATTCTGCAAAAATCTTAGTGAACTTGCTATATTACAATATAGTTAAATATTGAAGACCTCTACGATGAAGGAGCTGAAAATTTTGCAATACGAGAAATATTTAAACAAAAGGGATAAAAAATAACACAAGAAATGATTCGGTTGATTCTTTAAAAAGATTCAAAGTCAGTTTAAATGACAGTAGGACAAATGGTTATTTGAAATCTCAGATTAAGCGTCGGAGCTAACGAGAAGAAAATTAATAACACATTACCTTCATAAATTAAACTGCTCAGCAAAAGTAAAAAAAAAAACAATTTTTTTAATTTTTCTTTTATTTTTGGCGTTGAATTATTTTAACCCTTTTGGGACAAAAAGTCACCAGTGACCAAAAAAACACGTTTTTTCAATTTACTTAAACTATTTTGCCGATTTTAATAAATTTATTCAAAAAAAATTTGGAATTTTTTCCTAATTGAAGGCACTACTGACATAAAGTTAAAAATTTTTTATAACATTTTTCCAAGCACACCAAGTATGTTGTGGGAGAAACTATTTACACAAACATGATTTTCCATATTTTCAAAATTTTGTTTTTTTTTTTGAAATACAAGTTTTGCTACAGGTCACCGATGACCCTAAGATCTACATTGGAAACTTTTTAAGAACTTTTTTACAGAATTAATACTAAGTAACTTTATCGATCTTTAAAAAAATATCTAATACAGAAAAATTTTGTAGAAAAAAATCCTATTGAGGGCCACAGGGTCACTGGTAACCCATGCAAGTTCCAGATTTTCCAGAGGCGCAAATGTCTGTTTTAATAAAGAACAAAAAATTATAACAAAAAATGGGGGTCAGGGAATACGAATTCAAATTCGGGTTTTCTCTATCTCCACTGGTTTCCTTAAGGTCTCGAAAGGGTTAACGCACTACTTTCAAAACGGGGGGTGGGAGGAATTTGAGAGCGGAGGACAGAAGCTAAAGTTTGTGAACGTCTTATAAATGGGTTAGGCCATTATCGATCCTTATCTCAAGCTAACACACAGACCTCTATGTGAAACTTCCTTAATCTAACATCCGTCAGTGACCAAACTAATGCGTTCGGCGGGTTCTTCGGGAAATCATCACATCCAAAAACAAACCAATTTTACTGAAACATCTACCCAACTGGGAACTGAAACATTCTTCATGCTGAAAAAAGATTTTTGAGTATGCATCTAGAATATGGAAAGTGCCTGGTTATCGTTGTTCCAAAAGAAAGCATTCTGTGATATCTACTGTCATGATTCCAGACTCGAATTTATTGTTGGATTTACAAGGCAACAAGATCTTGCGTCACGCTTTATGTCACGGCTAGCTGACAAAACTTATAAGCAATACCGCTGCTACAATATTAAAATCGTGCTAGATGACTTTAACAATAAGGTGAACAAGGAGAGTCTCTTTGGTCCGACGTCTAGAAAATTTAATTTCTACAATGAAACAATTAAAAACGGCATGAGAATTATAGATTTCACCGGACCAAAGAACATGGCAGCTAGCAGCATCAGATTTCAATATTTTGATTTCCAAGAATTCATTAAAATAAGCACGAACGGAAGAGAAAGACGATCCAACCAAATATGATTATTACAAATCAGTAAGAAGAGTCTCTTTATTCCGGCTATCAATGGAAAATTTAGTTCCTACGCTGAAACAACGAAAAACGACATGAGACTGGCATGGAACACTTATTAGATTTCAGGAAGGAAATTCACTGTATTATTTAGGGACTTTAAATAGGAACGGGGAATCGTAATTTGGACTAGATCATATCGAATAGCGCTAATATGAGATTAATTGTTAATCAGTCATGCGACTGTCTCCCTTGTTGTGATGTAGTAAGGTTAATTGCTTCCGCATTTATTTTTCACAGATGAAACTGAAAACTAAAAGATAATCACAGGATTGGATCAATTTGCTGACGATCAATTAGGCTGGGCGCTCCGCAAAAATATTCAAGTCGAAAATGGATGGATATTGGATACTCGGCGGCCTCCAATGCTGGGCTCTTATCCAAGCCAATGCGCAAAAGTCGAATGACAACTAATGAGTATTTATCTGTCAGACCGATTGGAAAAAGAGGTTGTGAACCTTCTTATATAACTTGAATATTCGTTATGGGATATCTCAGGAACTATTTGTGGTATGATACTGTTCTTTGAAGAAAATATGGGTAGGTTTGAAAAAGTCATTCCTACACCTCCCATCATCGGTAGTGTTCATCGCCTTTTTCACTGCCAGTCTGGTTTCATTTAGAGAGAATCGGGGAAGCAATGATAAAACTGGGAAGACCAGCCACCATAAATCGAGGAGAAAACCTATTTGAGGAAATTTTTCTAAACGATTTACCTTGGGGTAATATTACTATAGTTCAATACTACATATACTTTTTTGTTTTTAATCATATGAACACCTGCTCCATGTAGCATCTCTCATTTGTCACGTTCACGTATATTCATATCATCTTCTAATAATTTTTTACTTGCGTCATATGATGTAATAAATTTTTGAGATAAGCATCAAACCGTACAGGTTTAAATAAACGAAATATCACAATAAAAATGTCTATCGGCTTAGCACAAAGTAAACTATACATTAATCGTTTCGTTTTAACAATATTTTGTATTTTATATTGAACGTTTCTAATCGAAAATTTTTGCTATTTTATTTGTTCTCAAGTTCAGTTAATTTTTTTTTTGTATTCCGTTTCTTTAAATAAACCTAATTAACACATTTACCTCACCGTATATTAATTAGTTTAAAGTGCTTTGACAGCCAGAAAAACTCGAATGTAAGAAAATACAATTTGCTGAGTTATTTTGAATTTGTTTTATTTTATTTTAAAGGCAACGATTGGCATTTGCCTTTCGCTGACAAAAGTTTTCAAAAATATGTAAATTTTACGTCAAGCCGCTGCTATTTGGCACTTTCTATATTTTCTTGTTTTGCTTTATTATCCAAATCGGCCAAACGTTTAATCCATTTTATTTTCAACAGTTTTTTGTGTAGAGTCTTTCCGAAAATATACAGTTCAATTGGTCTTGCTTCAGGATAATATCTGGCAACTAAATACCCTTGAACTTTATCGTCAACTATTTCACCGTCCCCACGAATCGATATTGAGTCGACAGCAAAAATACCATGCATTAGATAGAGGGCGCTTAGAGTCAATGTTGTAATACTCTGTTTACGACAACGTGCGAAAAATGGATGTTCCGGCTCTTCAAAGGACGTTAAATACATTAAATGATAATCTTGTTCGGCATCCATCATCGATAGCAAGCTAGCTATGAAATGCATAAAGCTACCCGATAAACATATGATTGCTTCCATGTGTGGACTATAGCCGTAACCAACGAAAACGCTCGCAGTTGCAAATAATGAAATGATTACATATCCAGAAAATGTTCCACAATAAAAGAGATTATGCGGTAACGGTTCAGGAGCAACGAAACCATATATATGAAAGCCAATACAGATTATACCGAGAATGATTTCTAGTATTCTAAGGAACACCCAAACTTCTTGCATTATAACTATTGGCAGACAGGCACAGGCACAGGCACAGACATTTACTTTTTTTGTTTTTACCAATATTCACGATTCGACTGTTTGACGTTCACGTTATTTTATAACTAATTTCAAAGTTTTAGTAAATTTTGATAATTAAAACAAAGGTACATTGTGTTTTTATTACTGTTGAATTTCAGAATGGTAATTTTTATTGAATGATGTAAACATACGGCCCGAGACCCATTACTTTGTGCTCGAACATTCAATTTCGGAAGATAATCAGAACATATTAAATTGAACTGGAATAGCAAGATTTTCGCAAATACGGAAAATGGGGGATTTCGCTGGAAATTTTGGAAGAGATGGCTTCTAGCTATTTATTGCTGATGGCATTTTTTTTTTTTTTGCCAGCTATCTCTCTTGTCAGACCTATTAGGCTACCGTATATTATGTTATGTCCGTAGTCTTGCTCAGTAAACCGGTGGGTACAAAACGGCATAGTAGAACTAAGTTTCGATGTATAGACTATGTCCAGAGTAATCTCAAAAATCTCGAAATTCGTGACTGGCAATCGTAAGCCGCAGATCGATATGTATGGAGATGTTTATTAAAACAGACTTAAGTTCGCATGGGACTGTAACGTTAACTAAGCAAAGTTCCTTCGTGTTATTAAGTATTCAGATTCATTCCGACCAAACAACTGAGTCATTATTTAAAAATGGCGCGGATAATGGAGCCGTGTTTAAAGGTATACAAAATTGATAGAAAACAAGATTACGTATTCGCTGATCGAGAAAAATAAACTTGGCATATTGCTTCAATGACCCGGATTCGATCATCGGTACAATCAAGAATTAAACATAAAAACAAAATAAAATCAGTACAACCAATTGGCTGACAATAGCAACACTCTGAGAGTAAAAATGGCGTAAGAAAAGATTTTCGTTTTTCTATACGAATTCGCCATAAAACTGTAGGTCCATGTAAAAATATACATATGATACGAGAAGCTGGTCCTAGGCCCATGTATTCTTATGAAGACGAACGAATTGACGACACAACGACAACTGCTGCTGACGTTGACTTCATTTCTATTTTGGAAAAAGAAACAAATTATCATTTGATTTAGTGTCAAAAAGAAGTATTGATTGCTCCTAGCCCAAAAAAGAAGGTTATGAGAATTAATCACCAGACGAAGACGGAAATCGAAGCCGAACCTCCCGTATGAACGTCTAGTGCACCATCCACTAGACTATCGAGGTCGTCTTGTATGGGGTTATATGGGAAGTGTTTTCCAAATGATTCGCAATAACCGAAAATTGGTTGTTAGTTAGTACTGTATAATATAAAAATGTTGTTTCCACAAGTTAACGCTAGAGGACCAAGAACACAATTTCTATATATGTACATATGTCTATAAAAGAGACGAGTTTGTTTGTTTTTATCGAAAAGTACTGTACCGATTTAGAAAAAAATTTATATATATGTTTTATAGGTCGTGAGTCGTGTTTCTGAGTTCTTTAAATTTTTTTCGGTAGATGGCGCAAAATATTTTTTTTTTATATACATGCTAATACTCGAATATTTTCAATGACATTTGGTAAAACGTTTTATATTTTCAACTCTAAGTTCCATGTTATATATAGACTAGATTGTACAAAGAGGCGTGGCACTTCCCATACAAATCAATATTGCAAAATTCCTTACCCTGAGCTTCTATCAAAACATTTTCTGTTGCACTTGCGCATTTTATCGTATTGTCTCTATAGGATGTCACAAGCGGAATAAAAATAGTTTTGGGTAGGTGGGCGTGGCAACTCGCATATATTTCGAAAGCATTTTTCGGTATTTCTCAGTAGAGCACAGAGATTTGGTACAAGGATGTTGGATGGTAATGCAATGCCACAGGAAAAAGGTGGTTGAATATGGAAAAGTGGGCATGGCATCTCCCATATAGCATAATATGAAATATCTTAGGAACCATTTGTGGTCCAACTCTAAGATTTGAAATAAAAATATTCATTGTTTGTTGAAAGAATATAAATGGGCGTCTATTACTAGGCGTGGCACCTTCCATGCCCAACGAATTTCTGAAACGACGTAACTAGGGAACCTGGGGAGTAAAGCAATGAAAAAGTGTGTCTGAAATCGGAATGTTAGTCGTAGTGGTTGGGCAGAACTTGCTCTTTAAAAAAAAAAAAAAGTGTGCGTGGAACCTCCCATACAACTTAAGTGCATTATTCGGTATATCTCCGCAACCATTTACATTAGAGTTTTGAAGTTTAGTACAAAATTGGTTGACAAAACCATGCTACAAGAAAACGGAGTATTTTTCATACTACTGTTATGACACAAAAGCCCCTGGAGGACCAATTTTGAATCCATTCATTTTGTGTGAGTTATTTATACACGAATGGAAGGGACCTACAGTTTTATGCCGAATCCACGGCGAAGTAAAAAGCTTTTCATACCCATTTTTTTCTCTTGGAGGTTTGCCATTGCCAGTCAAGAGGTGGTGCTGTGTAGAAAAATTTTTATTTTCTATTTTTGAGCGTGCCGAGGTATGAACCCGGGCACCTTTGCGTAGCAATCCAACACTGGGCTACGGCGGCCATATATGTATGTACATAATTTAGATTTTCATTTTTAGATATTTCAGGAACTGGGGCATGACACTTCCCATACGAGGGAAATCTTTGAAATGGTATATCTAAAAGACTATAGCAAGAAAAACATTGATTGTGAAAGAAATATGTTGGTAGTAGTTATTGGGCCTATAGAGGGATATAAGGGAAACAATAGCAAGGAAGGTAATGAAAGTTTGTGTGTGAAGGCGGTATATTGGTAGTATGACGTTATTGGGAACCAATGACAAGAAAGCACATTAATGATAAATGCAATAATCAGATTTAGTGGTTGCCACGCTCTAATGGTGTTTTTTTGCAAACATTTTTTATTGTTGTAATTTTAGTATTATCCAAACTTTGCCAGCCAGTATACTAATAGCTGCGTTTTATTCGCCAGCTAGTTTAACATGTGTGAATAAAACGACCAAGTTGTTAAGTCTCTTTTTCGTTATATTGTTATTTACAATGAAACTGCTCAGCAGCTAGAAGTGAACCAATTTAATGGATCCCAGTCATTGTAGCTAATCGTGAGCATTTTTTTTAGTTTTTACCTTTTATAAGAAATACTTGACAGGCTGAGAGGAAAAGCGGGCTAAAATTTATATAAGAGCAAAAGTGAAATAATTTAGAGTGTCAGTGCAAAAATGGCATAAGTAATACGGTTTAGAGTGAAAATGAAACGCCTTAAAAGTAAGAGCAAAAATGGTATAACAATTCTTTCAGAGCAAGAACAGCATAGTTTTTTATTCCGTTTTCGCTCTGAACATATTTCGTTTCACTTTTGCTCTGAACATATTTCGTTTTGCTTTTGCTCTTAAGTAAAATTATTCCATTTTTTTCTGAACGTAGAAGTTATACCACTTTTCCTCTCAGCCTCTCAAATGAGGACGATTCGGTTTTTTATCATTTTCGAATGATAAATGACAGGCTGAGAGGAAAAGCGGGCTAAAATTTATATAAGAGCAAAAGTGAAATAATTTAGTGTGTCAGTGCAAGAATGGCATAAGTAATACGGATTAGAGTGAAAATGAAACGCCTTAAAAGTAAGAGCAAAAATGGTATAACAATTCTTTCAGAGCAAGAACAGCATAGTTTTTTATTCCGTTTTCGCTCTGAACATATTTCGTTTCACTTTTGCTCTGAACATATTTCGTTTTGCTTTTGCTCTTAAGTAAAATTATTCCACTTTTTTCTGAACGTAGAAGTTATACCACTTTACCTCTCAGCCTCTCATATAACAATGATTTTAACTTATTTTCATTGGTCGAATCTTTCGAATTTTTTTTTTGCTTTTTGCCAAACTGTGATACTTCTTTTTTCTTTCACTGCTAGCAGTTCACAATTGAATTTGATGTAGTTAAACAACTTGTTAGTATAGATAACAGCTATAATTATACGTGTTATCTCTGCGGATTTGTTGTTGTGGTTTTCCTACACAATTATTGCTGCTAGTTATACATAAATAGAAGCAAGTGGCGAATAAAACGCAACTAATAAATGTCAATGTTACCTAAACAACGGACACACCCATTTTACATACATACATATATACTAGACCTTGAATAGGTCAAGGCTTTTGGTATTTCCGAAAAAATCCCATTTTAAAACAAAATATTAAAAACTCAAAAATCAAATAAGAAAACAAACATAGAAAATCTATTTAAATAAATATTTGTTTTTTTTTCTGCTTTTTTAAATCTCTAATTACAATTTCTATACGCATTCATGTGAATCACGAAAATTTCCCACCAACATATGCACAATACAAAACAAAAACAAAAAAAAAAAAAAATTTAATTTTTAATTTTTGTTTTTATTATAAATAATAAAGAGAATGTTGAAAAATAAAATAAATAATACATTTTGGTTAAACAAAAATCTATGTATACACGAAACGAAACGTGCATTCTTGTTAGCTATAATTTGGCTTTAAAGCATATATATGTATATATAATCGTTAATGCGGTATTTCTGGTATAATAAAAAATTCATCAAATAAATGAAATCATAAGAAAATATTTAAAGAAGCAAAAATAAAAAAAAAAAAACAAATAAAATTAAATTATAATAATCATATAAAAAAAAATCTATTTAATATGCTCTGCACAAATATTCAAACATTCAAGAAAAAGTTGAGAAAAATACATAATATTCATGATGATGTTGATGATAGAACTAAAAGACGAGAGAAAAAATCCCATAGTATAAGACCTTGAAAAAAGCCAAAAAAAAAAACTTTTCTATACACACTTCTATTGAGATGCGTCTATATATGTGTTTGTGTGTATGTTTGTGACAAATAAACACGCTTCAAAATTTCGGTATTCTCAAACAGACACACGACACGAGAGAGGAAGTAGACACAGAAATGAAATTATACTGCAAGGCAAAACAAAATAAAAATAAGAAAAAAAAAAACTAACATAAAATAAAATAAATTTCAAAATTCAAACAAAAAGCAAAAGAAAATACTGAAAAAAAAAAAACAAAAAAAAAAGAGGCACAGCACATGCCACTGCCACCAGACCAGAAGCTGAAGCTCGCAGCTTTGGCCGCAAAAACACACAAAGAAAAACCAAAAAGAAAATTTTCTTGTTTTTATTAGAGATATTATGCTGTTGTGTATGAGAACAAGTGCGAGAGAGATGATGATGCACAATTTTTATTTTCAAAAAAAAAAAAAATAATAATACTTAATTTAAAACTTTTTAAGACAAGTTTTTTTTTCGTATTTAATTTCTTTCAAAAATATTAAAGACAAAAAATTTAGATATAGAAAAAACGGAAATACTTATGCAGGGGAAGCACAATCAGATGAAGAATGAATGAATATAACTGTCAGTCTGTCGGTTGGTCACTTCGAGACAGAACAGATTTTTACATTTAATTTTTTATTGTAACAAATAATTATTAAATAAATTAAAAACAATATATATTCACACATAAGATTTCAAGTTTCTAGTACGAATTGATTTATTTTATTTCAATGTAAAATTAACATACATGAACTATGCCTATCTGCCCATACAGATACAGTGGTGTACATTTAAAAAGCACACACATAACTACTCATTTATCGTTCTAACATCTAGGTATGCATATTGATATTAAAGAACAATCGACATGAGTAGACTCTAGTAGAAATTATAAAACGAATGTGTACTATGATTCCCTGATAACAGAGGTTCCACTTTAAATGCAAAATATTGGACTCCGAGATC
Source organism: Toxonevra muliebris (assembly GCA_963691655.1). Lineage (NCBI taxonomy): Eukaryota > Metazoa > Arthropoda > Insecta > Diptera > Pallopteridae > Toxonevra > Toxonevra muliebris. The sequence goes on from OY829326.1 coordinate 55,796,241, forward strand.
AGGGAGTTGTCCCAGATTATTTATATTGCCGCTAGTGATGATGTGATGTATGGTTTTCACTTTAAATTCCTTTGACGTTAGCGACAAGAATCTTTGGGTTCAGAGAAAGGCCCAAAGGATTGACTGTTAGCTTAAGACTGTCTATAGTCGAATACTACATCTATACCCTAGACCAGTATGGCTTAACATATTGAGATCAAGTTCTAGGTCAAGTACTTTGCATTCCTTAAGGTTTTGAGAGTTACATTTGTACACGAACGGATGGGGCCTACAATTGAAAAACTTTTCTTAGGTAGTTTTTTCTGTTGGAGGTTTGCCATTCCCAGCAAGAAATGGTACCGTGTAAACTTATTTTAATTTTCTATTTTTGCTTTTTCGAATGTGCTGAGTGTCGAACCTACTCATTATACATAGCAGTCCATCATATAGTAATTACGGCACGACGACGAGGTTTCAATGTATTTACTAAATATTGTGGACTGGAAAAACTCCGTAATTCTTGGTAATTGAGACATTGTAGATAATGACTCACATACTGGGACCTCATCCAAGACCTTAAAGGGGGTAATACCGTTTTTTTTCTGCTGTCATGGCGTTGAGTTTGGCACTATTACTGATCGTAGAATCATCTGGAACAAAAAAAATCAAAAAGAGAGTGTGATGATACACGCGTGCGTGATGCACGCAGTAACGCTGTCCCATATATTGGACATCAACTGACGAAAATCAGAGTCACTTTATCTGAGATCTGATTAATCTGACTCTCGCGAACGTCGGACAGCTACAAAGATAATGCTTCATAGTATAGTCGTCCACAAGACACAATTGGCAGGTTGGAACGGTGATGACGCCCATGTTAGTCATATGCTAGCCACATGTTTTGTGCCCTGCGATGATACCCACCAGTAATCTCAAGTCCTTTCTTCTCAGTTTCAGAAGAAATTCCGCTGTTTTTCTGTTAGGTTATCTCACGAAGCTCAGTGCTTTAATATGTAAGTGACGTTGTGCAATGAACCTCAACTAAATTTTTTTCCACAAAAATTATTGAAATGACTCTGGATCAATGAAATCTAGCTTTTACTGAATTTCATGACAGTTATTGGGCTTCTAAAATACGAAATCGTCTGAATAGTTTATTTTTTATCATACTCGCCAATTACACAAAAGTACAAAAAAATGTGTTTAAAGTTTAAGCACCTCCGAAAATTATCTGCTTTTAGATAGCTGTACAACCTTACCTATTACGGATTTTTCCGTAATAATTGGATAGCATATTCCTAAGATGTGAATCGTTTGGAATTAGAAAACAAAATCGTTTTTTTCTAACCGGTACTACCTCCTTAAACAAGCTACAGAGCATGGCATTCTCTTCGCCCATAATCAATACATCACTTGCATCAAAGTGAATCTCAGACTTCTAGTGATTAGATATAACTCAAAATAAGTTAAGTGTCGTTTATGCATGAAAGATGACGAGACTGCAACTCACATTTTATGTGAATTCTCCGCTTTGGCTCGGCACAAAAGAGAAATTTGGAATAACGGTTGCTATCGATCGGTTTTTACAATCAAATTGCCTTCATTAGGACAGTAGAGCGTCTTTTGTCTTAATTATGGGTTTGGCTAAAATATTTTTTCAGGTCTCAATGCCTGCTAATTGAATTTCTCCACTTAACTAACTCCAGGTGTGAGCTAAATATGAGAGATAAATTCCAAACGCCTGGCGAACTACGGTTTCAATTAGCCTTTCCAAATTATAAGCATTAAGCGGCCTTTGTCCCCTCACCTCCCCCCCCCGTCGGCCCTACACTCGTTCTAAACTGAATCCTAGTGAGGTTACATTTCAGTAAAATTTTTCTAGTTCCATATTCGATTTGAAGATTCCATTACTCTTTTCCAGCTGAACTAGAATTAATTGCACCTGGGAAATATCTATTATTCATTAATTCTTTTTCTTAGTTTTCTATTTTGTAAGCCATCACTGTACACATACATATAGAATGTAGTGATGCCATATATAGACACTTGCAAAAATTACCCACAAACAACTCATTGAAAACAAAGTAACAAAAATCAAATACCTATATAAATTATTGAATACTGCAAAATATATAAATTATTTAATTAAAGTTAAAAAAGAATATTTATTTTTATTGATGTGTTTTTTTATGTAAGACTCGCGTATTTTTATTGTTTATTAAAAAGAGCAACATGCAAATATAAAAATCAAAGTTAAGCAAATTAGTGAAATTGAAATATTTATAAACAAAAATATGTGAAAATTTTTTGGCATAGTTTTTTTGTTTCTCCTTGCATCAATACCAGTTGAAATTAAATAAATATATCACCTTTTCTATACTAAAAACAACGATCAAATTAATTTTCATAACATAATCTACTGGTAGAAAATAGTCTCGCGATCTTTTTTGTTTTTGTTTTTTTTTTGCTTGCGCATTTAATATATTAAATTTTATAAATAAAACCTTGAGCTTGAGTGAGTTGAAGTTCTCTTTGATGATAATGATGACTTTAAGAAACCCACACAATATAAATTTTATTTTAAAATCAACTACATCAACTCAATCAGAATATTTCTTGTTTTTGTAAAAATTACTTGTAGTAAAGGTACTTTTTGTAAAAATTTGCACTTGATAGTTTTATTCTTAGCTTTCAAATATCACCACAAACCGAAACCACGACAAACCAAGAAAAAAAAAAGAAAAGAAACCCACTTCAAATGTCAGTCAACCATATTCAACACCTACTTACTTTACTTACATACTTGCTTGATTGCCTATTTACAACAAGAAAGTATGTGGAAGCACGCAAAAAATAAATGTAAAATAGTACAAAGAAATAAACCCAGTATGAAATAAGCAGTCAATTGATTATTTTAAATTAATTGATTAATTCTTCAGTGGTTAAAAACAATTAATGATGTGCGAATTCATTCAATAGACTTCCAATTGCCTGTCCCTCTATCTCATGTAGGTTGTCTCTTTAATATTACAACAATCTCACTTTCTACGGCCTATCGACGAATTTACGCGGCGTAAAAACGTTGTCACATTTAAAAAGTTCATAACCCTATGAAATAAAACAGAATTTCAGCTGTCGGCAAATTTTACGCCAACGATTTTAGGTCGACTTGGATCTATTTCTATGCTTTCGTCGAACGACGAACTAACAGGGATGCATTTAGAAATTGAATATATATTGAGCGCAAATAAAGAAATATTATTATTGTTATTATAATGGAATTTGGTGAAAATTTTATAGAGAAAGTATTTGCATAATTTTCTTAAGTAATACGACAATAATTATAATAATTGATTATTAAAAAAAAACTAATTGTCATCGTACACAGCAATTCTGGTTACCCGAGCGAATTATGCAGCATTTTTACGCAGTGTAAATTCGTTGATGCTTCAGAATTCTTTATACTAGAGAAATTTTTGATAATAGATATATTTATAGTTTACTGGTAAAATTTTTATTGATGAATTTTTTAGTTTTTCATTTCACTTTTATTTTTTGCTGGTAGTAATCCCAAGTCGTCTTCAATCAAAGACCAACATAAGTCATCTATCATTGAATAAATGATTTTCCGATTGGAAATTCCCAAAGTACCGAAATCATGAAAAAAAAAGCAACGTTGAACTAGCAGGTTGAAATGGACGGAGCTAAAGGGTTAATACACAATTAAAGATATAAGTGCTTTATTCAATTTACCATATAATTTAAAAATTTTACCTTATAATGAGAAAATTATAAACAAATTTCAAATTTCAGGTTATTTTAATTAAAACTGAATTTACAAATTATTGTTGTTTAGTGATCAAACCTAAAATTTTGTAAGCAACGTATTTTTAGAACTTGTTAATCCTCTATCAAACCTCGTAATAGGTTAAAAAGATGATTTCTTTCGAAAAGAGCAAAAAATACCCTTAAGAAATGGAGCTAATGGGTTAATACATTCGAGGCAAATGTTCTATGAAAAGTTTTACTATAAATTGCTATATACACAAACAATTTCAGATGCAAACTTAACAAGTTGTCTTATGGTTTATTATACTTAATTTGTTAGAAATGATCAAACTTTAGGATGGTGTAAAATAAAAATTAGATGTAAACTTTGAAAGCGCCGTATAATTTATTTTTCTTAATTCTATCGGAATCGACTTTCAGAACTTTTTTATTGTCGAACTGTGTTTTTCTAAGCCAAATTTATTCTGTAGCATATGAAAAATCTCTGTATTGAATTTACGATCTGCTTTCTTGAAACTAGGTCATGGTAACATGGTTTCCGTACTGGGCTGCATTTATACAAATAAACGTCTAATCGTAGTTATAGAAATAATCGATTGCGCTCAAGAGCTCTTTATAATTGTTCGCGATTGTAGTCATTCTTGCTATGTCCTACATACACTGTGTAAAGCTTTGAAATGATGAGCGCGCAAATCCGATTACACAGTATTAATTTTGAGCACTGATCAGGAATCTGTGATCGTCTTTTTGCAGCTCTTCCCTGATTTCAAAAAACAAAGAGATAAAGTTTAATGTACACGGGAAATAAAATCGTTATAAAATAATATTAGTTTTAAAAAAGTTATGAAAAATATGCTCCTACACCATTGATCCCACTATTCTCCTTTCTCCCCATTTCTGGTTTTCTTTTAAACACAACTTTGATATAAATATACAGTTTTTGGATTGAATTCGATTCGACCTCTAACAGATCTTATAAATCGAAAACCGATATTAAATTTAAAAAATTCGAAGTGCCTGAATCTAAATGGCGGGTTAAATTTCATTGAATTTACAATACTTTAACTCCACTAATTGGAATTTTTGAAATCTTATATCCGATTCGAATTCAGCGACCTTAAAACCGTAAATAAACGGAATACGAAATTTTTCTAAACTTAAATTTTTCAAAACTTTGCACAGTTGAAGAAGAGTTTATCTGCATCCTTCAGAGCAAACGGTCAAGAAAAGAAATAAATGTTCTTCGGAAAAAGTATTACTTAAAAAAAAAAAAAAAAAATGAAGGGAGAGGAGCGTGTACCCAAACAATAGAACTATCTTGAGTTTAATAGATTCAAAATTCAAAGTTTTTTTATGCCAAATCTCTATCCAGACAAAAGTTGATAGTCTATCTTGATGAAGGCAGAAGAAAATCTGATTTCAATGGGCGATAACATCGTCTGATCAAACACCATTTTTTTACCCTTTCGGTACTATAGGTCACCGGTGACCCAAAATACGTTTTTTCAGTTTAATTTATGGTATATTCGGTGAAAAGAAAAATGATTGCGTTTTAGTTATTATTAAAAAAAAAGTTTGAAATCGTGGCAGCAGAGTGACCCAAAGTAAAAAAATAAAAATATATATATTTTTTTGCCTATTTTTACCTTAATCAATCCGAATACTCAAAATTTTTAATATGTTGTTGAAAAAACTATTTACTCAAAGATGATTTCCCATAGTTTTCAATTTTTAATTACTATTTTGTAAATTTAAGTTTTGCTATGGGTCACCGGTTATTCTAAGATCTTCGATGGAAACTTTTTAAGCAACTTTTTACAATGAAATGGGGTTCACAGAATGCGAATCTGGACTCGGATTTACTCTATCGTTTCTAGTTTCCTTACGGTCAAGAAAGGCTTCAGTCAAGAGTTATTTCTAAATAACCATAGCTCAATAATAAGGTTTAATTCTTATGTCAAATAAATCAAGCAAAAAAATATGAGAGCAAAATAAATCAGCTGTTTCGTTATGAGTTTGATAGAAGAAAGAGATTTCCAACCCTGCATACAAAAACAAAATATACGGTCGATTTTGTTTTTGTAGCGCTGCTATAACCTTATTATTGAGCCATTTAAATAACTTTGTCTATCTTTAAAAAAAAATATCTAATAAAAATGTATTGAAAACTTTGTAAAAAATTCACATTAAGAGCCCCAGAGTCACCGGTGACCCACGAAAGTTTAGGCCTTTAGAGGCGCAAAATTTCTTTTATTATATTTCCTCTGGTTTCCTCCTCCCACCCGCCCTCTTACCACTATACCAACCACACAAAACGCAAAGATAAAACGATCGGTTTGCTCAGTTTTAACAGAGCATAATTTCATAATCATTTCTTATATTATTATTAATTGTAACAATAAACTAAAAAAAAATAAATAGTTCGTTTGCATTCAATAAAAAAAAACACCCGCGCACCTTTTTTTTTATTTTTAGCCAAGTCAACAAAATCAAAAAAAAATATGTTTACCAATAAAAGTTTGAAAATCATTGAAAATGTCAAAAATCATTAATATTTGAAGTTTGTTTTTTTCTCACACTAATTTTTTTTTGCTATTTCATTCATACATTCGCTTTACAGACTTATACCAATACTATTACATTGCCTGTACAACTACACATTCAAAGCCAAAGCATAGCTTTTACACACAGACACACACACACGCAACAACTTACAAATAAGAAGAATGTGTAAAACTTGTTTTTAGTACCTTTTTTGTACAAAAAGCAGCAAAAACAAGTAACTACGTCTTACTTAATAAAAAAGTAGGTTTTTTCTATATTTTATACACTTCTTTATATATGTACTATGTCATGCTTTTTAGATTGTAGTAAACACATTTTTCATTTCACCAATACCTATTAAAATTTTTATATGTCGTCGTTATACTAATTTTATTTACTTATTTTAGTTTTTCTCCATTTTTTTTCTCGTATTTATTTATTTTTCATTCAATTGAATTTGGGTCATTTTTATTGTCATTCATGAAAAATCCATAAGATTAACTTGTTGCAAATTGAGGTTATACAAACTTAAACACATACACATACATGCATGCATACGCTTATACTTCAACTTTTGTGTTTATTTCATTTGGTTGCGTTTTCTCATCTAAACATTTTGTGCATTTTTATGTTATTTTTATTAAAAAAAAAAACCAAATCTAAATTAAACTTTTAATCGGCTTTAAAAATTTTCTCAATTGGAAATTTCATTATTTTTATTTTTATGATTGGAATCTATTTTGAATAATGAAAATAAATAATATATTCTTGATTGCAATCAAAAATATAAGTATTTGGGAAATCCACTACCCACTTTAGGTTACATATCGGGAGCCTACCACTACCATGTGATTTACTTTTAATACAATTTTTTGCTAAATAGATACGTACAAAAAAAACTAGAATTAATGTTTGTGCAATTCATCAAAATCTACAGTCGGATTGATATCCTATCGGGGTTTTGCAATAATAATTTGAAATCATTTCTGGAACTACAGAAGTCTTTTAAGTTCCGCTTAATTTAAATATAATATAAGAAATAATTTTGAGATAAAAATGCATATCGTCGCCTGAGAATTGGTTTGGCGTATAGGTATACGAATTTGTACACACACACACCAAATTAATTCTCAGGCGACGATATGGAAATAAAATGCTTTAAGGAGACATTCCAATTTAAAATTCGAAAAATATTGAAGTCATCTAAAGCATTGTCACGAAATAATTTTACAAAAGCAAAGTGCTGCATTTCAGCTAACGGTAAATTTACAGTTAAGTAAAGCTTACAATCAAAAGTTTAAAGTGTGTAGATTTAGTCACTAGTAAAAATTTGTTTCTTGACTAGTGCGGGTAACAGTATGACGTCGAAAAAAGAAAAAACTCAAGAATCAATAATAAACATTTATTCGGAAAACAACGCACTTTCATATTCTGAAATTGCAAGACGCGCTCATGTCTCAAGAGCGACTGCTAGAAACGTGGTTTTAAAATTTTTAAAAGATAAGACTATCAAACAAAAGAAAGGTGGTGGTGGAAAAACTCGATTTCAAGATCCAAATTTAGTGAAGAAAGTTGTGAAGTGGTGGAAACCACCAAACCAATCAGAAAAGGGTATTGCAAAAAAATGTAACATATCGAAATCTTTCGCACATAAAATTAAAATCCGACAAAATCAAAATCATTCGTATAAAGTACAAAAAGTGCCGAATCGCAATGATTTAAGTAACGGAAAAACAAAATCAAGAGCACGTAAATTGCATGACAAACTCTTAAGGGGCTATAGAAGTAGCGTCATTATTGATGACGAAACTTATGTAAAAGCAGATTTTTCACAATTACCCGGAAAAAAATATTATGTTTATACACCAAAAGATGCGTAAAGAAAATTTTTAAGCATCAAAAAACTGAAACATTACCCAAAAATTTTTTGGTGTGGCAAGCTATATGTTCCTGTGGCCTTGAGACAAAACCGTTTATAACATCTGGTACCATAAATTCCAGAATTTATATTGATATGTGCCTCAATCGGGTCTTGCTGCCTTTTTATAAAAAGCATTACAGTTTCAGCTATATTTTGGCCTGATTTGGCGACTTGCCATTATTCTAAAGAAACGTTGGCATGGTATAAAGACAACAACATCAACTTCGTACCAAAGCAGTTCAATCCGCCCAACTGCCTCGAACTATAATAAAACAAAATTTGCGAAAATATAACAAACCTTTTCTGACGTTGAAAATCAGGAAAACTCGCATTGCTCAAGCCAACAGAAGTAGCGAAGATCATTCTTGTCAAAATACACTTTTAACAGAATGGAATGTTACTTTACAAAAAATTCAAACAAATTGTGCTTTAATGTCAAAAAGACGTGACATATGAAAGACATACGGTAAAAATCATTAGCTATTATTATTTTTATTTTTGCTAGATGTAGTAGAATCTTGTTTATTTTCTTCATAAAATATTTCTTTGCATATTGATTGTATTTGATTTGCGTGTTTTGGTATGACGTCATTGCTAAAATGTTTCACAGAAACAAACAAAAAGATCATAAAAAAAATGAAATCAATTAATTTGCATTTTTATTATTTTCTTATTCAATCACTTGTTGCTAGTAGTTGTTGCCTATTATTTGTTATTATATTTTTTAATTTTATTTTCAAATGCAATTCAATAACTAAGTTTCAATACTTGTTTAACTTGAAAAATACATAATTATATACATACCATATTTATTATAACGTCGGTTCAGCGGTAAAAGTTACTAAGTACAGATTTGGTACAAACTCGTTTTCTATACCAAGCTTTATAGTTTAAAACAATTTTTAATACAAAAAACTAATTTTCAACTAAAGATTTCATAAATTCTGATACAGAACCAGCAAAACCTTATAAAGTATATAGTTTTAATGTTATTTTTAACAAGAAATAGTTTTAAAATTAAGACTTATACCTCTGAACCCTGAATAAAACTCTTCTTTGATTTATGTACCTTCCTTATCTTTTAAAACATTTTAGTTACAATTATGAGAACTTTATTTATTTTTTCTTCCAAGAAATAATAATTCTTTGAAAAACGAGTGCAGTAACATTGCTGCTTCGTTTATTTAATTTAATATTATTTTTATGGTTTATTGTCATTATGCTGCACAGCAATTCAATTAGTCCATTTTGCTATTTGCAATTATTTCTTTAATAAATATTTATAAATATTTGCAAAATTTCAATTGAAATCAGTTTTCTTTCACCTAATCGCGCTAATTAATTGTGTGCATTACCCCTGCAAAAATTGAATTGAACTTTTACACTTTTTTTCTTTTGTATAAATTTTACAATATTCTCTTTAATTTATTTGGCGTATTTTCACCCCACAAATCAATTTATTTTTTTTTTTTTACATAAACTTTTGTCTGCAATATTAATTTTTTTTTCAATTATAAACCTCAATTTCTATAGATCCTTTGATGTATTACTTTAAGTGAAAAGGCTACACGAAAAAACATTTAAATTCAAAGTTCAGCGTCAATTTGAGTTGGCATTGACTTTTTAATTACTTTTTCACATTTTTAATTTTTTTTTTAGGTATGATTTTATTATGTGTTTGCTTGACTGCTAATTACAAGATTTTATTCAGAAGTTTACAACTTTTTTTTTTTTTTTTTTTGTGAAACTTTTTTGCATTTGATTTTGCGTGATGAATAGCAGGAATGAAAGTAGAAAGGATAAAAAGCAAAAGTTGTCGAATTAAATTTCTTAAGAAAATTATTGTACACGAAAAAAAATCTACCAAACAAAAAAATTAAGATCTATTTATGTTTGTTTTCTTGCAAAAAAAAAAAAAAAAAATTGTTCTTCGTAGAAAATATGAGTTTTTAAAGTAATAAGAGAATATAATTCAGTGGCTTAACTATGCGAAAAAATAGAAACTTTTTCATTCATTTACATTAGAATAGACCAGACCAATTTGAGGATGATAAGGACAGAAAAAAAGTATTTTTGTAAGTTCATTGACTTCTAAAAGTTGTATGAGCATATTTGATTTAAATACTTAATTTAGCATCCCTTAAATGGGAAATGCGATGTAGACAGTGGCCATGTCGCTGATTAAATGATTAGATTTTGATATATTCGACAGTGTTCCTAAATAGAATAGCGGCAGGGAATATAAATCAGATTAAAAGTTTTATTTTTAATAATGACAAAATCGAAGAAATAAAATAAGTTGAGTAATGTTAGTTTAGCTCTGACTTTGACAGAGAACGAGATAAATTAGTGCCAACTAAGATCAAGATTAAATTTGTTCAACTTTTATTTATTTTTTTTTTTTATATTCTAAAGCTTGCTAGAGTTTTGAAGAAAATGAAAAGTTTGTAAAAATGTAATAAGGAGAAAAAATAAAATCCATTCCCATTCAAGTTCAGTTCTGTAACTGGGCGGCACACTTGTTACAACAACAAAGACACAGCAAAAATTAAAAAAATCTGTAACCAATCCTTACGTACATTAATTACTATTATATTTATCAAGCAAAATCAAACTCATCTTCATTTTGATTAATCAGAGCATTATGCCTGGTTTTCACTATGTCAAATTCAATCAAATTTGCCAGCATGTTGGCAAATTTTATATGGGAAATTCTCTCTTTTTCTCTCTTTGACGGCAAATATGACATAGTGAAAACCAAGCATTAGAGTCTCTCAACTTCTCTTTCTCTCTCTTTTTTTCTCAAACTTTCTGTTTCTCTCAAGCTCTCTTTCTGTCAGGCTCACTCAATTTCTCTCAAGTTCTCTTTCTTTCAAGCCCTCTCTTTCTACCTTTTTCCCTCTCTCACCATCTTTATCTCCCTCTATCTATTTCTCAATCTTTCTCTCCCTCTCTCTCTCTCTCTCTCTCAATCTTAATCTCTCTCTCAATTTTTGCCTCTCTCCCAATCTTCCCTTCTTTCTTTGTCAATTTTACTCTCTCTTTGTATCTCTATGTGACTCCCAATCTCATTCTCTCTCTCTCAATATCTCTCTTTCTCAATATCTCTCTATTAAAAGCTCTCTCTCTTAATATCTTTCTCTCTCTCAATATCTTTCTCTCTCTCAATATCTTTCTCTCTCTCAATATCTCTCTCTCTCTCTCTCTTTCTCCCATTCTCTCTCTCTTCCTCCTAATCTCTCTCCCAATCTCTCTCTCAATTTCACTCTTTCCCTCTCAATCGCACTTTCCCTGTCAAGCCAATCTCTCTCTGTCTTGATGAATGAAAATAACGTGAGTTTTAATTTTTTCGTATCTATAAATTTCTTTTGGTTGATAACCTACTTATAAACAACGGACAGTTTGAAGAGCTCATTTTTGGTAGCCATTTTACTTAACCCTCTTATAACTGAAAAGGCCCTAGGGACCTACGACATTTTCAACGAAGCGATATTTCAATACGGTTAGACCGAACAACCTCAGCTGTGAGTGACTTCTATAAATGCTATGTTTAGAAGTGATTAAAATCGGCTTCGACGTGATTCTATGAACACTGTACCCAACATATTGGATAAAACGAAAAGTAATTCTACTCATAACCAGGGGGGTTACTCTGTAGTTCGACTCGAAAGAAAATTTACTCGAATTCGAACGATTGGTATTCTAAAAACATTCTCGAATAATATTTTTTCGATGTTCAGATTAAATTTTGTGCCTTTCAGAATCGAATTTGGCATTCGAATAGAGCTGTCTTTTGAATCGAACTACAGAGTAACCCCCAGATTTCATTTTGTGCCTTTTCGGATGGAATTTGGCATTCGAATAGAACTGCCTTTCGAATCGAACCACAAAGTAACACCCCAGGGCCGTCGAGAGAAAATTCGGGCCCGGTGGTGATAACTTCTGCTCCTTCCCCCTCCCCCGCCCTTATCTCTTCCCACTACAAATGATACAATAAATATCATCGTACTGCTCACTAAGGAATGAGTTTCAGAATTCGGAATATATAAAAATACAAAGACAAATACCAAAAAAAAAAAAAAAAATTTATTCTGTAATCTAAGTATGAATATTTGTATAAGTTTCCATTTTACTTTAATTACATTAAAAGTTTTTCTTATCAACTCTCATAATGCGCACAATTCATAAGTACGCCTTTCTTGCTTTGGCTGATGCGAAGGAATTGATGATCTCTTCAAAATTTAATTTTCTTGCTAATTTCGCTTCCAGCCCGATAAATAATTTTCATGGTTTGCAATTCAATTTTCAGACGCATAGGACGCTTGTTAAAGTTTTTCTGGATTTTAGGATTTGAATTCGAATCCGGGCCCCTTCAAAAACTCCAGTTTCGGTGGGAATCCCCCCCGACCCACTCCACTCTCGTCGGGCCTGCGCATGACACGCTATATTAATAGAGACGGTCCCTGGGGACTTTGTCGGGCTTTGACCATTTAAAAAGTTATAGGTTATTAGAGGGCTAAGAACGAACAATAGAGGGCGCTTTAGAACAAAAATTTGGATAAAATGCGAAAAGAGGTGTTGTCATGTATTTAAGAACGAAGTGTCGTTAGAAAACTAAAAATCTTTAATTGTAATCACTATAGAAACTGAATCAGCAACTGCTCTTCCCCTGACTTTTGAATTAAATGCAAAATATTTCTGCTATTACAACAACAAATATATGTAATAAAAATTTACATCAGATCGTGAACTTCACTATTATTTGTTCCGGATATTTAAAAATTCATAATGGAAATGATAATGAAGCAAGAAAAATGTAACGACGAACAAAACAAGCAAAGTACCTTTTTTTCATTATTATGAATTTCATTAATTTTGCAAGCAAAAATCATTTGTTTGCAAATAATTTGTTAAAATACATACCAGTTACATACCAGGAGTAGTAGTAAGTAGCAATAAGCATAGATTTCTCAAGGTTTCTTATGAGAGTTATGGTAGTTACCTCATTCATACATACATACATACATACATATCTAATATATGGGTAGGTAATAAATGTAAAACACAAAACAAAACCAAAGAAAATTTAATGAAAACGGAAAAAGAAAAAATAAAAAGTATTTATTATGCAAATTTCAAGGAAAAATTATAAAAAAAACACAAAAAAACCATTGCATATTTCAAAGCTAATATGAACAAAAAATAAAAATGATTACTTATATTCAAAAAGAAATGGAATTAAGAAATTAATAACAAAAATTTAAAAATAAACAATAATTTGTTTACATTATCTACCTGTGCGTTATGTTACGTATCTAATGCGTCATAAATAAACATTTCCGTTGCGCCTAAAATTATACTATGAAAACATCAAATTTTTCCTATTATGTTAGAGACACGCAAATTGCAAAAATCTCATTTAATTTATTTTATATTTTAATTCTGCGTCATTTATTGACGTATTTGAAATGATATTGAAATTAAAAAAAAAAAAAAAAACTAATCAAATAAATAAACACCTCAAGTTGTACAATACGAGTATTTTAGCTTATTTGTTTCGATTTTACAATTTTTACTTCTTGGAAGGCGTACATGCGTCACAACATTTTGCAAAGGTGTGAGAACTTATTTTCACTTTTGATATGTTCAAAGTTCAGCAAATAAAATTTGAATGAAAGTAGGAAATAATATGTACGCATTTGCTAAGCTACAATTGACAGGGTGTAAGTCTAAAGGGTCAAAGCGACAAATTTTTTTTTTTTTTTTTTTTTTGAGATGACAAATTTTTTTGAACATATTTGTCAAGCCTAACATAATTTTAAAGGGTTTTATGTCTTATCTTTCTGAAAAAACTACAAAAATACGAGAATTTTTGCGGGGGTCTAAATCCAGTAATAATTACAATGTTGAATACATCGTTTAAGTTGGTCCCAAAAGTAAGCAACCATCTTAGGGGCTCACCTGTGGATCGGACATATATAGTGCCAGAAATCCACACTTCAAATTGTGTCGACAAGCCAAATAATGGAACCCCCAAGACGAGGAAAACCGAGGAAAACCAAAACGACTTTGTACTTGTCCAGTTAAGATTTCCTGACCGTTACAAAGAGTCTGGCGACGAAAGCAGTTGATAGAGAGTTACGATACTTGATTTCCAATTCAAACTTTTTTCTAATATTTCAATAAATACTATTATAAGTCTATATACTGTACCAAATCAGCTGTGGGGGAAATTTGAAGCACCGAGAGAGAGAGAGATAGAGCTATGTATGTCACCCAGCGATGCCAACTTGCGGGGAATTTTACTTAGTGTGAGGAATCGGGGAATTTGAAACCGCTCAGCTTTTAATATTAAAATACCTCAAACAGTGTAGAATATTTTTTGCCAAATTTTATATTCCTAAATACAATTCTGGCACATTCGCAACCAACACCATAAAAACATTGCTTTATGCAACACAGTTTATGTTTGATATTCAGACAATCCAACGCGATCGCGCAGTGCTTCGGTTTCTCTTTCAGCCGTTTAGAAAGGCTTAGCTGTGCCTTTGTTCAGCACCTTCTAATTAATAACTGTTAGTCCTTGATGACTGTAGCCATTGCCGTGCACTATAACTGAAATTTAAATATGTTCCTCCACATTACAATGGCCCCAGGATGTAAGTTTGATTAATTATTTTCTCAATTTGGAACTTTGTTTTTACGAAAAAAGTCCAGTTTTTGAAAAAACTAATTTTTGCGGTCTGCCATTTTGTGAATTGTTGGTCAAACAAAATAATCTTAGTATGTCCTGAGAGTACAGTTATAATTTTTCTAATGGTATTTTTTAAGATGTTCCAGTGAGCTGCAATCACGCACGTCATTGCGTTTGATGATTTTCAAAACGTCTTCCATGAAGTTGCAAAAAACCCTTTATATAGTTTTTTTTAATTATTACACAATTTTTCTTGTACTTGAAGCCTTTAAATAGATGTCAGAAATTTTTTTTTATCAATTTATATTTATATTTTAACCAAGAAAGTGCAGGGCACCTTAAAATAACTCTGACCCAGAGTAACTCTAATCCTACGTAAAGGGTATTTTTCGCTTGCATAAAATGTTTATATGAGAAGTGCGTATCGTACTGTTATAATATGAAATTATACCGGTGCGGGGAATTTGGTCGAAAATCGGGGAATTTCGCGAGAGTTATCGGGGAGAAAGAAAAAATGAGTTGGCATCAATGATGTCACCAACGAAAGAGAAAAAAAGATGTGGTGGTCATTTTCAAAACGCATAAACGCATTTCAATTCATTGAAATTGTGTGTGTAAGCGTTAGTTTGTGAAAGCGCTACCCTGAGAGCACTGATATAAATACAAAGTATTTTAGCAAATGCTGAGCTTACGCTTAGCATTTGCCCGCGGGCAGTGTTTTGAAAATGACTGCTACAGAACTTAAGAAAAAATTTTATTTTAAGTCATATGTTGGAATTAAGCTTCGGTTATTACTCTATTTCTACTTTGTACTATTTTTACTAAAAACTTTAACTTCTAAGTCCACCATTGAATGTTCGCCATTTGATCTTAATTTCCTATTGATTATTCAAAGTAGTTCTTAATCAAAGTAGTTCTTAATCAAAGTAGTTCTTAATCAAAGTAGTTCTGAATCAGCTATTATTGCCACAAACTTCTTATATCAAGCTCATCGAACATACTTCCATTTTATATCCTATAGTACAAGGATAGACGTAGTAGAAAAGAATTGCAGAATAAGGAGAAAGTTATGGCAAAAATAGCAAATTCAGTGTGTGATTCATGCAATACTGCTGCTGTGTCGTAGTCATCGTTGTTGTAATTGTCACTGTTCGCCCGGCATACGATGGCAATGACGACGTCATCAATGATGGTGATGATTTTGCTGATGGTGTTGGCGTTTTTGATGATGGGCAGGAATGGGAGCAAGTGAGTGAGTTGAAATAAAGCAGAAGAAGGAAAAACAATTTGTGAATAATTTATGTGAAAATGACGTTTTTGGATACAAAGTTGAGTTTTTGGTAGCAAAAATATAACGACGTAAATTGAACAGTATTAAAAGCAAAAGCAACAGTGAAGGTAGTTATTATTGTTGCTGTTATTCTGTTGTTGTTATGATTATCCTTTTGTTTATTTTAGGGTGGAATGCAGCAGACGACGTTAAAATGAAGATGACTCATGTTGCACAGTAGTCTATAGAAATTTTAGGGGGGCAGATCTTTGAATCAAAAGTAGGTACATAATTTAAAATATTTAATATATAAATAAGTAATATTTTTAATATTATTTTTAGCATTAACATACCTTTTTCATTGGGATAAACATTTAGTTGTTCATCATCGCGGGAGACTTGTGTTATTATTGATGTTGCATCCATTTAAGCATAAATTTTTGTTGTAAAGTGCTTCTTTGTATGATTGATCAACAAAAAGCACTTTTTACGGCTGTGTGTCGTATTTGTTACAACGGAAATAAATAAAACAACTAGAAAAACTTAGAATCCCAAAATTGGAATTCCAAAAAACGTAGAAAGAAAGGAGAAAAAGAAAAGAAGAAAAACTTCACAATTAAGTGAAGTCAAGTATAGGTTATTATTTTATTTTAGCATTTTGTATTTATAATAATTAATAATAATTTAAGCTAATTTAAAATATGGCAACACAATTTCAGCTACGCGCTATGCGGAGTTTATACGTTTGTGTCTGTGTGAGTTTGGTTTTTACCCTTATTCGATTTAATTATACAGTAGTACAGGCAATGAGTTTAGCACATTAGAAATTTGAGATTTTGTTTGATCATTCTTATTATTTAAAGCTTATAAAAAAACTATATAGTTTATAAGAAATCCCTTATGCCACTTAAATCAGCTTTTATAAAATCCGAAAATATCTGAGAATAGATCGACTTCAAATTTGTATAAAAGTTTGTAATAATAAATACAGTGGTGGGCAGTGTAAAAAATGCGTTTTTCATAGTTAATGGAAAGAAAAACAAATAGTAATAGCGCGTCGTGGCTGTAAAAAAAATCAGCTGTTGACTGCCAGTAAATTAAGAAATGGAGCTAACCAGAGCAGCGCTGCAAACTGCTAATGATTTACTGCCATGACGCGCTATTGTAATTTAGGATTAATGCCAAAGATTTGTAAAGATTTCTGGGTGATCTCTCAAAGATTTTCAATGGGATGTATGTTGGCTGAATTGTCTGGCCATTCTTAAACCTTTACATTTCCTTTAGCCGAAAACGCAGTTACACTTTTATCCTTGTGGCATAGCGGCGAATCACACATAAAGAAATGAATCCTTTTCTTTTTAGACTCCTCTATAGTCTAGTTGGTAGCGAACTAGATTTTCACCAGGACAGCCACTTAACGTAACCTAGGGAATCATTCCTTAACTTAACCCAAGAGGCAATCTTGTAAACTCTTGCTGTCTTACTTTATTGTATCTTCAATGTTATTACAGACCACACGGTGAATTTAGCTCGATGCTTCTCTTTCCACTAGAATAGGTTCTT
The DNA here is from genome assembly GCA_963691655.1 of Toxonevra muliebris. Lineage (NCBI taxonomy): Eukaryota > Metazoa > Arthropoda > Insecta > Diptera > Pallopteridae > Toxonevra > Toxonevra muliebris. Next base: position 55,814,001 of record OY829326.1, read on the forward strand.
AAACAGGTGTGCTAAGCCCATGGGCATTTGCGCTTCTTTTTACAGTCGGATTTAAATGATTATAATTTATTTTATATATTTTATAGATTTTAATTATCGTGCATAAAAATGCAGATTTTTTTGTGAAGAACTTAATGCAGGATACTTTTTATCTTGAATGCTAAATTGCTGCTGCACTTTTTATGGCAAGGATGAAAAGAAGATGAGAATATATTGATATCTCGCTATTATAATTTTTAAACAAGAAAATAGAAAAATTATAATCAAATCTAAACTCCAACTTCACTATGAACTGCGCTTACTTTAGTATACATTCAAAAATTAGTTGGCAACTCTGCTGCGCAACTGTCGCAGTCGTTGATGCCGTCAAAATGACGGAATTTTTCACAATTATGCTTTGAAACCTCATTCGCATTTAACATTTATATTTTAGATTTCTCTTTTAGTTGGTTATTTTTTTTTTAATAAGAACTAAAAAAGCATAAATCGGAGAAAAAACAGTAACAATATAAGCTAAAAAAGAGGAATGAAATGTGACTGGAAAAAGGTTAAAAATGCAAAAGCAAAAGTTTTGAATTGGGCGCACACAAACGCAACACATACTCAAAACTAAAAAAAAAACATTCGCGTAACTGCACACACACTTGTGCAGAACAACACACAACACAGACGACAACAACAATGACCACAGAATAATAACGACGTCGTTGATAACTCGTTTTGAATTTCAATTTTTAATTTAGCAAAACAAAAAAAGAAGACATTTTTTTTTTAGTTAATAAATTCTTTAGCATTTCTGCATTGCACACTGTTTTCTCGATTTGTTTCGTTTTGTTCGCTGTGTAGTTTTTATGAATTCGTATTCAATTCTACACTTGTGCATGCGTTTATGTGTGCGTATGATGTATTTTTGTTGTTGTTGGTCTGCTGCTGCTGCTTCTACGTTTGTTGCCGTATTTTTATTTTAAAACATTGAATGAATATTTATTTAGTAATTAGAAAAACGCACCTTTCTTTTTGTATTTTCGTAACTAAAAACTTGCACTTTTTCAATTCAAATTTTCAACACTTTATTTTAATTAAAATATTGCACACGAAATTAGTTAAAATAAGAAACGAGTTTTAAAACGAATAATATGAAACGCCGTTGCCGCCGGACGTTCCTGTTCAGCACTTGTTTTTTTTTTTTTATTTTCTTGCTTTCTTCTGCTTTTACAATACACTACTCTCTTGAATTCTCAAATACTCGTTCGAGCAATCACATTCGCTGTTTCCTCTTTTATTTTCCTATTCGGTGCCTGTGTTTCAAGGCTTTTATTTTAGATATTTTGTGAACGAACGAAATTCTTCACTTGTATTTTGTATTGTTAAGCTATTTTCTTTTGTCTTATCTTCGCTTCGTATCTTTTACTATTTTTTCGTCGTCGTTGTTGCTGTCGTAGTCGTATTCTTTTTATTTTGTTCACTTTAAGGTGTGCGCAACAGTTCGAAATACTTGTATGTAGAGACACCGAGAAGATATAAAAATAGTACTATTTATTTTTTCCGTTTTATTATTGTAAAATAACTCGCTTCATATAATTAGATCATTCAAATATAATTATTTTTGTATTCTTTTTATTTTAATTACATTCACTTTTTGTTTAAAAAAAATCAAATAAAAAATATATATTTTTGCCGTGCTCTCGCGCGTATTTTAATCTATTTCTCCTCGCAGTCAATTGGAAACTGAGAACCAAAACCTACAACAAAGAAGTCATAAATGTCAAAAAGGAAAATGTATAAAATCATTGTTGCATTTAAGCATTTCTGGGGGAAAACAAATAATATTACCAAGACCATTAAAAAATATACAACATGAGATTCAATTTTTAAACAACAAAAATTATTTATTTGAAAAATTATTTTCCCACTAGAAATTCAACGTTTAATAAAAATAAACTTACTTTTTTAATTTATTAAAAGTTCCCCTTTTAATTTGAGTTTTTGTAGCAGTTAGCTTAAGACTGTGTTATGAGAAGTTCAATTGGTTAATACCAACGATGCCAACTGCTTAATTTTTAAATTTATTGTGAATGAGTGCAGTTGGCATTTTTTCCAAATCATACGTTGCCAACTATTTAGTTTTGTTTAAATTTGTATATAATTTTCTAACAGGTAAATTTAGCTCTTACACAAGGAAATCACTCATAAACATTCACAATACAGTTTGAAGTGCTTTCAGAAATTTATCTTAAATTTTATGCAGTAACAGATATTTATAATTTTTCTATTAAAATAAAATTCGACAACTAGGGTTCGGGGTCGAGCAAAAAATGATTACAGAACTCTGACGGCAGCAAACTGAAGTGGCTTTTGTTATCATCTATAAACAACAGTATGACCGGAAGTTTAACATTAATAAATAACAAATTTGCCAGCTACCTACCATAATTGGTAAAGAAGATCCATCTGCACTGTAAGTGGACAGTACAGTAATATATTTCAGATGCTTGACTTGATATTGTACAATCGTCCTTATTTCAGGCGCAATTTTTATTCCGTTCTTTTTTCACTTGTCCTTGTATTCTGCCCAATATATTGTATAAACATAAAATTTCCTATCCTTTTGAAGGTAATAAAATGTTTAATACAGAACAAGTCTAATCTACACTCACATGTGTAGCTGAAACTGCTAAATTCACTTGTGACGCTTCAAATAATGGAGGTAGTTAAATTTTGTTCCAAATTTCAAAATATTTTATTTTCTACTAAATCAATGATACTTATTTTTCTATTGTACTCTAGGATTTGTTTTCTAATATTCTCCTGAAAAAACTCAAGCCCAAACCCTTCAATAAACCTGGCGCAGATTTGAATTCAGAATCAAAAGTCTGGTGGTTACCGATTTACTTCCCTATCTCCCCTACCAAAACTAAAACTGCTCAGGGTGTTAATACCTCTAAATCGGCTTCTGTTCAGAATCATAATGGATCAAGTTCATAAACTAACATTCTGAAATTTTTTAAATTCTTGTCTAGAACTATTGTGAATAGACTTAGATATCTGAAAGAATTACTACGTTATCTCAATTATAGTGGAAACTATTAAACACTTCAAAAAATTTTTTGGACTTGATTCACTATGGCGCTGAAATATTTGGATAAGGTTAGGTTAGGTTGGAGTGGCTGTCGAGAGACACACTTAGGCCTGAACGGCCCATTGTGATACCACATAGTTGGACCTACAGTTTAACGCCGATTCCGAACGGCGGTGTGGCAATTTTTTTATCGGCTTGGTGGTTTTGCCATTACCAACCAATGTGTGTACTTGTACACTATCTTATAATTCTCATACACTTCATATTGATAGTGAATATAAGAAAGTAATGAAAATTAACCACCAGACGAAGACGGGAATCGAACCCGAACCTCCCAGATGAAAGTCTAGTGCACTATCCACTAGGCTATCGAGGTCGTCTATATTTGGAGAAAAAATGGGGGAAATTTTTTTTAAAAATGTATTTGGTTTTTTCGCAAAATAGAGCAAAGAACCATATTAGTCATCATCATAAATGGGTTTTTTAATGTTTTCATCTTCATACCTTCTAGTTTTCGACTTGGTTTAAGTCTCGGTTCGAAGATCATGCACTAGTGGTGGTAGGTATTTATAGAATTTTCGTTGCCCAAGAAGACAGTGATGAAAGAGAACTTTTCATTCAGTTTAGGAAAAGACTGCGCATTTTGTTGTTTTGTTTTTGCACCGAATAAATTACTTCCCATAGACTAGGGATCCACTTGAAACTCAGTTGGCCGAAAAATATGATTCAGGGCTCCTTATATATAAAAAATTCTCTGTTGTAAATAAGCCAGACATTGGGTGTTTCGGTGATTCAGATTAATCAAATCAAAACCACGAAACAAGACTATACTCAAGAACTTGAGAATAAGTCATAAGAGAGCATTCGTGCACAGTGAGCTTGATGATCTAAAAAGTGAATTTCCCCTATTAAAAATTTATACCAAGTATTCAAGCTGTACTTTATATGAGAAAAAATCCAAAATCCGTAATTTGACTCCGGATGTTTTCTCTCGCCTCTCTTTCCCCACATCGTGTTCGAAGACACCATGAAAGAAAAATCAAATATCACTTTCGATAAATATTTCTTTAATAAACATAAACTCATAGCCCTAAATCCGTTTGGAATTCTTAATTTTTTTCCACAGAGTTGAAATAAAAACTTTGAACAGCCCACGTTGATTTACGTTTGTGAAAAAATGAAAACGGGTGGACGACCTAAACACCTAAACCGAACTTTTCGCACCCATTTATGTTCTGTGAGTTATGGCGAATCCGAACGGCGAAGTGAAAGGTTTTCTCAGGCAATTTTTACTTTTGGAGGTTTGCTATTGTCAGCTCAGATGTGGTGCCGTGTAAAAAAAATTATTCTCTACCCTGTATAGCAGTCACACTAACCGCTAGGCTACCGCAATCACTGCGAAATGCAGACTCTAGTTTTAGATAATTCACTTTAGAACTTAGGGTGAGTATACTCATACACATACATATAAATAGATCGCGATTGCTTCTCTAAACACTATTCTCTTTTTCCACATATATGTAAGCAGCCATAAACGCTTTTGTTTTTATAACATTTAATATTCTCCCATATAAAGATCAATATACTTAATTTTTAAAATTAATTTTTTGTTTATTCATGTTCCAAATATATTGCTAAAGTGTCAATCAAAAAGTTTTCAATATTTTTAATATGAAGTAAATCTGAACGCGCCAACCTAGAAATTCACATTTTCGTACATCTTGGGATTGCGTGCTATGTTATCATCCATGACTCGCTTTCGTGCAAGCTCCCATTTTTCCATTTTGTCCATAACATCTGGTATCAAATTGCGTACTAATACACGTTCTGATTCGATACCATCACGCAATTCGATACGTGTCTTAAAATTATAATTCGGAGTATAACCGTTTAGCTTGAGGAAATGATCAAAATAGAATGGAACTATTTGCTCTTGAATAGTATCCATAACAAAAAGACTATCGCGTGCATCTGCCAATTGCATGACATCGCCTTCATCGTGAAAAGCGCGAAAGAAGAATTTCGTATGCTCGGAAATTCGTTTCTCTTCTATTACCACTTTCTTTACTTTCTTCTTTAGGTAATAGCGTGGCAGCTTGCCGACACGTTTCTTTTTCTGATAAGGTGGCTCCAGATTTTTGCGCACCTTTATCATTTCCATCTCGATTCGTTTTGCGATTATATATGCTTGACGTGATTGCTTTTGCAGATACGCGCGTTTATGACGCAATGCAATTTCAATTCGTCGGCTTTCATGAGTAGGAATCTTTTCAAATTTGGCTGTAATCATATTAAGCATATTAGAATAGAAGCGTGCGAAAATCTTAATTCACTGACTTACCTATCAATTCCACCACCACTTCCGACATCATTGCAACCATAACAGTTGGTTCTACATCTTGATCATTTGTACCACGTACATTTGCGGGCACCACCTGACGCCATACTTCAGCAATAACAGCACGGTCTTTATTGAAGGCCTCATCATCGTATGATTCTGCAATTGGTTCATCCAAAAAGTCAATAGCACGTCGTCTTAATTCCTCAGCACGATCGGCCATGAAATATTTTTTTTGACATTTTCGCGATACATATTCAGACTTCTCTTTGAGATCTTCTTCGCACCACTCTTCGAATGTTTCCAAGCGTGATTGCAATTCCGTATGTATGGACAAGGTGAAGTGGAGCTCCAGCAGTAAAACGAATGTTTTCAGTTTCAAATTTTCAATGCCTTTCAGAAAGCTGCTTGCATCAGGAAATACTATTAATATGGGGTGTTTATTTTTTAAGTACACATCTTCGTAGTATGCCTTGATAGCCCAAGCGTCATCTTTGTCACGTTGCCGGCAATTAACAATACTACGTTTCGCTATCGATTCTTCGAAACTTTCCAATTCAATTTCTTCCTCATCGGATTCGTCATATTCTTCGGTACCGTCCTCTTCTTGTTCGTCTTCCTCCGCTTCCTCTCTGCTCCTTTCGCCATTGGAGTATTTTTTTCCGGGTTTGTCTTTTTTTACTCTATGTATCCAATCGTTTACATAACGCCACTCTTGATCTCCGAGGAGATAGTGAAAATTCTGTAGCATTATTCTTCGAATCCAATGGCCTTCAATGAAAACAATATCCATGTTCAAAATAAGTAGCTGACGTTCCATTTCGCGAAATTGACGTCGTAAATCATCCGTTGTCTCGTAATATGATTTCACCTGAATATCAGAATGTTAAGAATCGTAAATTTACTTATTGAATTCGATTGCATACCTTATGCACCACAGACATGGCTGCCTCATACTCGCGCTTCTCCCACTTCGCGAAAAGTTTCTCATACAGTGCCTTAGTCTTTTGCATCATCTCCCAATGTTGTTCATTTAGGCGATCATAAATTTTCGTGCGCACAATCTGACCTTGTATCAGCATAGATTCGAATTTCAGACGCAATGCGTCTTTTATAAAATCGCGTCCAGTCTTAAAATTGAACATTTTCACCGATGGACGATCTTTCAACTCAACCACATAATTCTCGTCAATATCTGTTGTAACGGCACCAAGAAATTTATTTGCTCCACGCCCAATCAATTTGGAGCGCACATCCTCGACTGGTACTTCTAACCGTAGGCGTAAACCATTTTTCAGACGTGTATTAAATGTAAAGAAACTGTCTTTGGCGAGAGTCAACTCGAGTTGGGCCTTCTTCTGTCCCGAAAATGGCAACACTTTGAAGGGGTTAGCATCTTCGGCGTCTACATCAATGGGGGCGACTTGAAAGCGTGAACGTTTCAACTCCTCAAAGGGCACTAATGATTTGCGAATGTAGTCGAGGGGTACTTTAGTTTTCCCCTCCATTAATAAAAAACTGCCACTGTCATTTGTGAGATTTGTGCATTCTGAACTGCTCATGGATGTCAGACACGACTCAATGCTATGCAAATCTTCTTCTAATTCTTTAATAAAAGCATCTCTGTCTATGGCGAGATCTTGTGTCTTATCTACATTTTTGGTATCTAGTACTGTTTGGCGTATTTCGTGCAAGAATTGCAAATATTCCTGGCGTCCTGGAAAATCCAAACCATCAAAGTCTGATGCGGGGCGACTATGAAAAACGAAATCGTGTGCATAGCATATATCTTTGGTGCGCTCTTTAGCCGCTACTATGACTTTCTTCGACATTTTTAGATGATCCGCTATCATTGCGTCTATGTCCCACTTTGGGATCGTAAGATCCATATTTACAAATTGGTTGCAGGGTGGATTGGCCATACGAAAATTTTCCATTAAAACATCGTCGGTTTTTTGTTTAATTTTAGTCGTTTCAGGATGCACTATTTCGGTCTGATAATGTACATCCACTATCTTCTTCTGCGTTGGATTCCAGTGATCATGATGATGTCTGGCCTCAAATTTTGTAGCGTAATCACGTTTCTGACATTTCTGTATGTTTTCATAATGCAATAAGTCGTGTTTTATTCTATTTAAATGCGGTAGGCCAGAAGTTTTTACGGCTTCTGCGAAAAGTTGCGACGCCACTCGTTCGCCCAAATAATCACGTGGATGGCGCGGATGGCGTCGCAATGTTGTTTCTCGATATCTCGGTGCTGGCATATTGCTGCGCATGCGCAACGGTATTTTCACTGATTTCTCCTCTTTTGCTTTCATATTCTCTTCTTCTTCACTCAACAGATCTGGTTCCTTTACTGGCACCCAATCAGAATCCGAATCGCTCTCCGAATTCTCACATTTTGTTTGCAGACTCGACTTCTTAACAACGCGGCACGGTAAACCTAGCAATTTTAAACGTTTTTGTTTGATGGCTTGGTTCTTCTGCTTCATCATTTTCTCTTTAGCCTCCATATATTCAAGCGTTGTATTCAATTTCAGTTTGCGGACATCCATTTCTACTTGTGACATTTCCCTTAAATTTGCCAGACGCTTTTTTGTATCACCGAACAGATAACTAATGAGATTAAATTTCTTGACGGTATATTTCAAACGTGGTTTAACAAGTTTCAAATTTTTGCGTAGATTCCTCTCATAGTGGCGTCCTAAGCGCTTTTCAATATAATTTCGTATAGCGCTGGAATTAGGCTTTGGAACTTTGAAGCCGTAACGGGGATGAAAAAGTGCCAGGGTAGGATCATCAGGACTTTTGATTTTTATAATTCCCTCCTCAACGTCTAACCTGATTTGCTCCTTTTTTGGCGCGAGCTGAGAAAGCCATTGCTCGCGCGTTTGGCAGCCTTTTACTTTATGTGTAGCTTTAGATTTCTCACGTTCATTGCGTTTTCCACGCAAAGTTTCACCCAATTTGAAATGAAAACCACGCAGCTTAAATGTTTCACCTTGTTTTCCCACTTCTAATACATCAGCATCATCACTGGATTGTTCACTTAACTCGATTTCTTGAACGTATTTCGGTGTATCACTACTTATTTCTAAGCCTATTTCTGGATAATTCTTTACTTTTCCTAATCGATCATGGTAGAACGCTTTCTTCACTATAGCTTCATCACGTTTAATGCGATTCTCTTGCTTCAGTTTCTTCTTGAACTGTTGCGTTTCTACTATGGTGTGGGGAAAGATTCGTTTCTTCTTCTCTATGCGTTGTGGCAAACGTTCTATATTAAAACTAAACTCAATTGCAGTATTAATGTCACCCAAAACATTTTCGAAATCCTTAATAGCGAGCGTGGTAGCACGCTGTTCTTCGTCTTCTTTTTCCTCTTCTTCACGCTGCTCATTCTCCTTCGTAGCTTTTTCCTTTCGTCGCAGGTACAGATCTTTGTAGCGTTCCTTTCGTCGCTGTAGTTCAAATTCTATACGTTCCTGATTGTATGGTTTATCGACTGCACGATATAATTTACCAATCCGTGGAGTCTCTACCCTTGGTGGAGTTATTACCTTCTTGTTTCGATCCACAATGTCGAAAGCTTTCGGCACTGCTAAACGCTCCTGGTGCAGTTCCTGCTCAACCATTATTTGTGTTTCAGCCTTAACACTACGTCGGTCCATATACCGGCATAAGCGACGATATACGCGCTGATTCTGCATTTCTTGCTCATCCCGCAAATAAGTGTTCATATAGTCCATACCCTGGAAATCCAAATTTAACGGATTCTCCTTATCTACAACATCACATATGAATGACTCTGAACTATGCGACGCTACATCGGCACATAAATTATCCGCATGTTTCGCCATCTTCGTCAACATATCAAATTCTTTGAGTGGCGAATAGGTTTTCTTACGTAATACTTCCGGATTCCGCAGACAATACTTTTTGCGCGGATCTTGCGTTAGAAAAAACTTTTGTCGTGGCTTAGACATCTTTGCTATCTCTTCAAAATTTGGAGGACAAGTTCCGATGTAAGGCTTAGGTGCACCCGCTATAAAGCTTTCTTTGCAAGGTTTTTTCCATTCGGCACCCTTGAAATTCAGTTTCTTTAACGAAGCTTTATGTGCCGAGTCGTACATTTCTTGCGAAGTGACGATTTTATCCTCTAACGTTTTCTTTGGCAGCGAAGTCTTCAAGCTAGAGGAAGCACTTACACCGGTCTTTGTACTTGACGTTGTAGTTGAACATTGGCGTTTGAATTTTTTCGGCACTTCAAGTATCCAGCCTTCGAAGTGAGAATTAGTCGAACTAGTGAAATCGTAGCCACGCCGTTTAGGTACCGGTGTTGATTTGGAAGATGTTTCTCTAGATGCCGTAAGCACAATATGGCCCTCCGGTATTTTGACCCCTGGTTTCTTTTGGCATAAGTCTGCAGATCCTATGTTTTGTATTGAAATGGTATTACGTGAAACTGTATTCGGACCACTACTTCCCGGATGGCCGCAATGCATATATGATGCGTTCTTGCCAGACCGTGATGATTGCTGCTTTTTTACAGCGACTGAACTTGTCTGAGCTATATTCAGTTTTATTTCGGAGACTGAAGTCATTTTGGATTTAACAGAATGTTTAGATGTTGTCATTTTTTATTTTAATTCGTTATTACAAATTGAAGCTATTAGCAATTTTTTAAAATATATTGATAAGAAAAAAAAAATATTTTATTTTCTTTTTATGAAAATTTGATATTGTTTTGAAATTTTTCCTAATGTTTGAAACTTAAGCAGCGATGATATTGTTAGATATTCGAAACTTTCAAGCATATTGAACTCAAAGTTGTTAATGTTCGTTATGCTTTCATAGTTGATGCTCAGTAAAATTCGGCAGTACTGTTGTCGTTGACGTTTTCTTAAGTCTACCAAGGTTCGTGTGTTGAACGCCATTCATGAGAAGAAAGGATTTGTTTGGGTTCTATATGGGCATCTAGAATAGAATAGCTCGACTATTTAGATGACATATGCTTATTGACGCATCAAATCCAAAGTGCGTCTGGTGGAAAAATAAGTTACCAGAGCTACTCCAATAATCAGTAGAGGGTATTGAGATTGACGAGGTAGAGTCTTTCTGTTATCTATAAGATTTAACCCCGACGGATCAAGAGAAGACATAAACAGTCGCATCAGAAGAGCAAACCAGGATCAACCAAATATTTGCAATAGCATCTCACTCAGGCTTCAAGTTTAAGCCCAGTCAAGTTAAAGTTTTCGTCAAACATTTTGTCCACAAATTACGCTGAATATTTAGGCCAACCACCATCTGAGGTTCTATCTTGTGGAAGAAGAGATATCAAACTCTAGCCCGAAAAGAATTTCGGATAAAAAATGGATGAGGTTTCTCGAAAAACACATGAAGATAACCCCAGAAGTTCAATCGACTGGAAGCCGCTGTGCAGCCGGCGGAAAGAAGACCTATAAATGCAAGGAGCAGACCAATAGAGAACGAAGCAAAGCGTGGCTGGAGTTAGTCAGAACCAAGTAGAGGAAATTTGTTGAGGATTTTTGTTACCCCCATAGTCATTGGTGCAGTTTCGTTAAAGAACCCATCTCTCCTGACAACTATCGTCATTATACCTGCCACAAGGTCCCGTTTCTTACTCAGCACTTTTGTATTGAGAATAGTCTAAATTTCCGAAGCGTTCCGCTTCAATTTCCATCTCCGTGCATTAGAAAAATGTGTGCTATGCGTCACCTAGTTACCCGTCACCGTATATCGAGTGGTTCAGCTTTTTCAATGACCTGTAGATATTTACGGAAGTATGTATTCATTGCCTGACAGGAGCTGTTTGAGCTAGCAGTTCACTTTGCCGAACCATCTGTTTAGCCAACTACCCAGGTCGGAGATGAGCTTGGCTGTTCCTGTCACTGTCGCAGGGTCTACAACTTACACTCTTATTTGTGTATTGTTGATGTTATCCTTCTTCTGATCCCATAACCTATTACGATTTTGAACTAGTAAATCACTTGACACCGCTGGGTTAATCACTAATTTCAGCGTCTACCAGCAAATAATTCTTTGTAAGTAGCTCTGTTTTTTATGTAGCTAACTTGAGCCCAAGAGAGACAAACTCGGCATAACCTGTAGCTCGATAATGGAAAGCGAGACGAATCGTACAATTTCCGCCTTTTCAAGTGCGATCCGCTTCGAACTATATCAACTTTTATACGACGCCTTTATCCAGGTAGGGTGCTTTTTTTTAAAGCGAGAGAGATGAGCGGCAAGGTAAATAGACAAGCAAGCATCTGTTCTGCCTTCCTGCGTTGATTCTGAAATTAATGTTTTTTTTCTTTTGGTATTGACAAATAAATGTTGTTTTATAATACTGATGCACTGTGAGGCGCTCACTCGCAGAAGGAAGAGGTACGTGGGGCATTACCACCCAAGTAGTGGGGATATCATAGCCTTAAAGCCAGTTGCTGAGATTCCTCAGCAAGATTGGCTTGTCTGACAGCCTGTGAACAGGTTACTATCGGGGGCACAATAGATCTCTTAAGGTCGTAGTACATCACTCCCTTTCTAATCTATCTATCTATCTATCTTTATAATACTGTGTTTGCCTACCTGATTTCAAGCATCTTATAAACATGTGCGGCCATAACAAAAGAGAATATGATTACTTTTATACGACGCCTTTATTCAGGCAGGGGTAATCGGTTCTTTCTTTTGGAGTATTTTAAAAACCAATAGATTCACCACCAATCCGCTATACCAATTGCTATCGGACTTGAGTTGCGATAGTGCAAGTTAGTTAAAAAAATGAATGCTGTGTGTTTTTGGCTGCAGAAGGAGAAGAGGCGAAAGAAAGATATATAGGCGTGTTCTGAAATCCGTTTTTGTTCGGAAACGGAATTTGAACTTGATGACGTTATTGAGATGTCATCATCGTCCTCGCTTATGGCAGTTGTAATGTCTACTGTCACTTGCTCACATTGTCCGAAGGATTTTGTTTGATATCGCTTGTACAACGTTGTACAACACAGAAATTCTGGCGAGGGTTTCCTCCGCATTCGATAAATTGTATTTGCTGAACGCTCCGCTACCCGTCGCTGCGGCTCTTTCATTGTGGGGCAATTTTTTCTATACCTAACATTTCCAGTCGGCTCAGGCCTATAAAAAAAAAAACATTTTTACAAAACACTTACAATCCCTTATGACCTACCCTTTTCCATCGATTGACGTCTTTGGTTGCCGGTCCCTTGCTGTTTAATGATTGAGCCAGCTGCTTTCAATTACTCTCTATCTTCACACGATCTCCCTCTTTCCATAAGCTCCAACAAAATGGCATTTTTATGTCTTCACCTAATTATATACATATATTACAAAATTTACAAATATTTTACAAAAATAAATTTTGTTTACTTACATTTTTAAAAACCATTTTTTATTATTGGTTAAAATTTTTAAATATTTAAACTTTAAAGCTACTGTAATGTCAAAAAAGCGCTGAACATACCTCTCGAACATAAGTTCGAATCGGATTTAATTTTAGTTTGAAATTTTCAATTCCGTTTTGAATGCAGAACACATTTTTGAACCCGAATCGGATTTCAATTCTGCTTCGGATGTCAGAACAGACCTGATAATTATAATTTAAGAGTACAAAGGCGATGGATCAAATGTGGTTCATGTCCAATTGATCTTCGTCAGTAATGGCATTCCATCCGCAGTGGTGCCAAACCGAAAAATTCAACGAAGTTGTCAACTCAATTCTCTTTCGAACTTTGTCCCTTTTTATACACAGCAATTTTCATGCGATTTCTCTCTGCGATTCTCTTTTGTAACACTGTTCTATCGCCGGTAGCTTTTAGGCACAGCGATTCGTTTTACATGAGTGCAACAGAAATGCAAAAAATCGCAGCAAAATCGCTGGTACGTTCGATTGGGACTCGTCCACTTTCGTTTCCCTTCACTCGCCCACAAACAGCAAATTGCAGAGAAAAACGCCAGTGTTTAAAAGAGGAGTTTAAAGCGAAGCGAAAGAGGCGGAAGCAAAGTTCATAATACCACAATTCATTTCCGCCGTCATGTACGATCCGCAGTGCTTTGCATAAACGGCCTACTGGTTCAGCTTTCGCTATATTTCCTCTGTATCGCATACGATGATAGTGGATAGTGGATGTTGTCAGCGTAATCGACCAGATATGTGTCATCTGGCATCTTGGTCTGTAGTATTTCACCATAACTGAGGTTCCAGAGGTCTGCATTGAGGGTATATTCACCTGGCGTGGTCTGTTTTTCTTGGGGACCTTCAATTGTATTATCTCTGCCAGACACATTGGTATTCAAAAACGGATTTCCTGTGCGCCGAACATTTCAGGTCATCTAACAATGTTGAAAGTATAACCAAGAAAGATGACACACCGAAAAAAGGTTAAGAACTAATGAAGGATCTTTTTGCCCCTATTTTGGCTAGGTTCGCCCATCAAAATTTTCAGGTTCAGCTCCAGCAAATCTAAGGCAGTGAAACTTTATTCCTGTTAGCTAAAGCTGTTTCTGTGAATCTTTTAAATCAAGGAAAAAAATAATGAATTGATTTGTTAAAAAATAAAAAATGTTTTTAATTTCTAAGTTTTTTTTTTAAATAAATTTAAAACAAAAATAAAATAAATATAAAGACTTAATATCCATGTTAATATGCGTAATCGATAAAGAAATATATTTTTTTCGTACGAGTTTTGTAAACACACAATTTTTCATGATGAATTCATTTTCTTATAAATAAATTGGAAGCAAACAAAAATAAAAAAAAATCGAGAAAATTGAATAATTTCAGTGTTAAGGCGCATAAATATCAGAATCATAAATACTACTAGGTTTGCAAAAAATGCTTGTACAATAAATTAGAATACATCATTATCTTAATTTAGAAAAGCTGTACACTAATTTTTCAAGAGAATCAAAATCTTTTCAAATCGGTGAGGTGTTTAGAAAATCGGTTTTATGTCCATAAATCAAAAACACATTAGTCAAATGGTTACATTTTCAGCCAAAAAGAGATTTAAAAAATAGTTTGTTACTGATTTTCCAAATTATACTATCGATATCTATATTTATATATGGGAATATAAGCATGTATTTCTTTAGCAATCGATTCGATTGTTTTTTTTTTTTTTTTATAAGTAGTTACATTAATATCAGAATATATGTATAAAGCAAGCGATTATATAGCTGCACATATCTAAAATAAAAACGTTATACCTACCTACTATGTGTATATAGGCTAAGTTATAAATTTGGAAATAATAATAGTGTGTATATAAGATATATTAATTAATCACTTGATGACAGAATATAAAACGTAACTAATGTTTTTTAAAATAATAAAATACGCTTCTCTACAGTTTTACGACAAATGGGACAGCCGTCAATTTGATCGCCACACATTTGGCATGTGCCATGCCCACAAAGGAAGACCATATTTTTAATGCGATCAAAGCAAACAGGACACATAGTCTACGGATAGAAAGAAAACACATAATTTTAAAAATATTGAATATTTAGTTTATGAAAAGCAAGTATCACCAACCTGTTCCTTAATATCCTGAAGCTGTTGCTTTAATTTTTGCACATCATCCATTTGAAAATTATTCACATTCGATGGTGCTATCATTCCACTATTGCCCGTTGCTGCAGCAGCTGCCGCTGCCGTTGCTGCTGCGTTCAAAATATTATTTTGACTATTCAATTGATTGCTACCGGCAACTGGTGTGTTCATGGCACCAGGCATGGTATTATTCATGGCTACTCCGTGCCCAGAAGTGTTGACACAATGCACTTCTTTGGAGTTCTCATCGATTAGACAGTGATTTGTACCATGCACCTAAAAAGTGGATGGGGAAATTTAAAATTTATTTATTACATATATACATTAGGGTGAATCGAAAATGCCAGCTTTTTTCAAAGACCTCTGTACCGAAGAAAGTTGTCTATTACATATTAAAACCTATCGGAATTGGACTTTCGCCCACCCGACGTTTAAGGTTTAAATATCGATATCGCAAGTAAAACAAAAATAAAAAACACAGCAAGCACCAATTTTTTCGAGAATTATGAAAATGGTTTCCTAAGTAGTTTTGTACGCTGAACCTGAATCCGGTTATATAAATTTCATATGACGATCAGTTTTCATGATATACGTAGGAAAATGCAATTTTTGGAAACTTAGACTTTGAATTAAAAAAAATTCACTGACCTATGGCATTTGACAGTCTTGTCTTATGTAACGCATGCTGAATCCGAAAATTAATTTAAAAACATTTAACCTAGACCAGTTTACGATATAGTGCTAAATTTCCATAATTTTAATTCTAAAAAAGTGTTTTTGCTTGTCAATATCTCCTATTCTTGTTAACCGAATTAATAAAAGGTAATTGAATTTCCTATCAACTCTATACAATAATTCACAATCAGATTGTCGATTTAGATTTTAAGATTTTTGATCGCAGAATTTCTCAATTGAGCTGGAAATGCTCTAAAATGCCTTGTTAACCATGTTTAGTGAATCATATTCCAAGATCATAGCACTTCAAACCTTTCACGACTGAATTTGAATCGCTGGCCATAACTTTTGTAAACAAAAGTGTGAAGAGTAGTTTCTAACATTTTCTACCAAAATGTTTCATATCGTTTATGTAAAACAATCAAGATAAAGTGTTCCAAAAAGTGGTTAAAAAATTATACTTTTTTGGCTTTAAGATATCTTGGTAGGGCTTTATATACTATACTATATATGTAAGACTACAACATCCCAAATGGTTCTTAAAATATTCCATAGTGTGCTCCGTTCTTGGGGTACTTTTGACAAAATGTGTTTTGTGGAAAAAGTAAAAAAAAAAATAGTGATGCAGTTTTTATAAAAATATAGTTTTTTTTAAGTTTGATCTAGAAAAATCAATGTTTTAAAAACAGCAACATCTTTTAAAATCTATCAATAATTTTCCAAGCCTTTGAGAATTAAGGGATTATATACGTTTTCATCAGTCAAAAAATCGAAAAAATTGTTGTGACTTATTTCGAACAAACATACTTTCAAGAGTTTATGTTCAAAACTTCAAGATAATCCGAGCAGTAGATCGTAAGTAGCAACTCGATTTGTAGCGCATTACTGTTCATGAATAAAGTGCACTCAAAATTTTAAACGTGATTTTCTCCGAAAAATGTTTTTTGAAAAATGCCTTTGCGGTGACCGCGATATCTCAAAAACTACTTGACCAATTCATCTAATTTTTTTTAAATTTTTTTCCTAGTTACAATACGGAGTACTTGAACGATCATTTTTTCATGTGCAGTATTTGTCTTAACTAATAATTTTTTTTAAATACATTTTTGAGACTCAAAAAATCGACTTTTTTTTGCATCATGGTTTCCGTATGAGAAAAAGGTTTTTTTTCAAAATTTTACTTTCAAGTACTCGGCGCTGTAGTACACAACTGTAAATTGTTTGTCTTTTTTATTACAGTTGAGTTATTGGCATTCAGTCGTGGTCACCGCCAGACTCTGCAGAAAAAACGCGCATTAGGACAAGAGCTACAAGTTCTAGAATTTTCAATATTTTTTCATATCCGACCACTCTTTTTTTTCGTAAGAATATGTACTATGTATATCTGTTATGCTAGTTTTAAATAAATTATTTAAAATAGTCCAAAAAAAATCACAAATATGCTTTAAGTTTCCCGTACCAAAACGTATATAACCCCTTAAGTGTGATACCCTTTTCACTTCCGCATCGGATTCTGAATAGTCCTCACTTGACGCCCCACTTGAATCACATATTAGGAGACTACACAAAGTACAAGTGTTGCCAAGCTATTTTCTGTGAGCAGATTTACTATTTGCTTTGTATTTTATTGTATTAGAGGTTTATATCGTTGTACCGCGACCTATAAGATCTAGTGCACGTCCCTCTTTTCTATCTAGTCTAATCTGTTTAGAGTGCCTCATCCAGTACAGTTTCCCTCAAGAATTTGAGTATTGTGCCCGGATCTATGGATGCTAGTTCTGTACGGGGCACTTGGTACATACCCAGACATTTCCTTCTTTTGTGGATCAAAGCTCCACACTGAGCTATGTTCTGATGATTCATCTTCCTCATTACAGAACCTACATACCTACTATTTTCTTTACTTCACTTTTTCTTTTTTTTTTTTGATATTTCTATGCATTATTAAAAATTATTATAAATATGAATAAATAACTTTTTATTGTTACATCCTTTTAAATTGCTTTTTCTTTTTCTTCACTTTTTGTTTCACTTTCTCTATTTTAAAATTTGTTTGACATCGTTGGCAACGCTATATCTTCCTATGAGACCAATTGCATTCCGTTCCGTTACTGTTTGAGATAAAGTTGAAAATTTGACATTTCTCAATTTGAAAGTTAAGGAAAAATTATTAAAAATGATCCTTTTAGTTTGAGAACGCTATCAAAAGTGAAATATATTTGAGATTTGAGAAAAGGATTAGTTTTAAAATGCACCTCAAGTTAAGATTAAACAAAAATGTTTGTTGGGTTGAGTTAGAGCTCACATTTACATTAACAACATTCTACTCTTCCCGCATATTCGATTGCAAACGATACTGTTTTGTTTGAATGTTAAAAAGTTAAAATAAGAAAACTACTTTATTGTTGTTGTGTTACACACACTCGACTTTTTACTTATTTTTACCTATGTTAACCTATTCGTATAAAACTTGTACTATGCTTCACCAATTTACTTTTCCAACGATATAAGTTTCGTGCAAATATGTTGACGTTAATATAGGTAAAAAGGGAGCTTAAATTTTTTTTTTTAGAGTATTAATATAGAGATAATCTAAAAGCTGCATCAATTTTCTAACGATGAGCACCAGTTTTGGTTAGTTGTTCTGAAAATGGAGCTAGAAGAGTAAAAGACTCAGGTGGGACACATATGCTCCAATGATTTCAAAGGGTTAAAAAGTATCCCAGATTAAAGTTAAACTTATTTCATGATTCCAGTAGTGAAATTTCTGTTGGTCTTAATTAATATTGAAAGTCTGTATAAGTTTTATGGCGTGACATTTTTTGTATTACTTAAAACTGCTAATCTTGAAAAACTGGAGGTGCTATAAAAGTTATATGACCGGATTCGGATTTAGAGAATAAAAAAATATAGATTACCATACCCAGGTCTCTTGAAAAAAATGTTCCCTTCGATATTTTTTAATTGCGATAACGATATTTAAACCATAAAAGCCATGCCGAAGACCAAATCCAATCAGGTTTCTCCGGTTCATTGATTTTCGAAAATTGTTAACGAGCATTTTAGATAAACCCTAGTATATATAGTTGAATAAATGTAAATTGGAGTTTTTGAGGGCCCAAGAGTATAAAATAATTAATTACCATGAGAATTTTTTCACCTTCTTTCCCGCCGCTTGTGTCAAAATTTAACACATTCTGGTTTGAATTCTGGGAATTAAGGAATCGGTATCAATTTTAATATATGCATATAGTTGAAAGAGAAAAGTTGAAGGAGTTTTTCAAAATTTTACAAAAGCCAAGTATAAAATTTTGAGCCAAAAAGTGAGAAAAAATTTCACTTATTTAGAAGAGCATTATAGATATATAGAGGCATTTATAAATAATTATTCACGGCTATTCCAGAATTCTTCGTAATAATCACAAATTCATGGCTACGTTAAAAATCCGAATATTGAAAGCCAAAATAATTCAAATTTAAAACTATCTCATTAAAGATGAGCAGTTCCTCCGAAATAAACTGCTATGAATTCAAGTAAACGATTCTTATTTCCGTATTTGTGAATCTAGTTAAGAATTTTTAACTGTTAAGATGAATTCCGGAGCAGGAGTGTTTGTAATTATCAGTAATACTGCGCAATTCATTTTTACTTGAAAAATCAATTTTCAGTTTGATTCTTAAATGAATTATGCAGCATAACTGTATGCATAAAAAACATATATACAAACCTTTTCCACAATGCCCGCACCCCCACAGCATAACGAGAACGGTAACATTTCTTCGATTTGTGTGCGACAGAGCACACATTTCTTCATCAGACTGGAGCAATTGTCACATGCCACCATGTGACCGCATGGCTTGAAGAACATTGATGCGCGTCGATCTGAGCACACCATACATTCGTCGATTTTCTCCCGTGATGTAACAGTTTCACGACAAATGAGACATTTCTTAACGCGTGGAGCGCATGTATCGCAACAGCAAACATGTCCACAAGGCTATAAGAAATAATACAGAATTTAGTGAATTTCCTTGCAATTGAATATTTGAATTTCAAAAAGATAATATTACTTTAAAAACGTTATCTCTTTTCGCATCCGAGCAAACCAGACATTCTTCCAAAGTAGAAACTTTGCCAACATCCGAAGAAACATGTAACGATTGTGTAAGATCGCTAGCTAAACTATTTAAGCCAGTACCACTGCCACTACCGCCATTAGCCATAGTATTTAATGGTATATTAGCTGATGCCGATTGATGCATACCATTACTGCCTATAGGTAAGCTGCTACTACTGCTGCTTAGAATGGGAGCAGCTAAAGCACGTGCACGCGCATTTAGGCTTGTGCCAGCAACATTACCTGGCAGTTCTGTATCATCAGTTTTACGTTCGTTGTAACATTTTACAAGCGTTTTACAAAGATTCGGATCAGGACACAAGTCCAGAGGTGTCTGCAGTTTACGATTCTTTAAGGTTAAGTCAGCGCCATTGGCGGCCAAAAAGCATGCAATAGAAGCAGAAGCCTGAAAGACAAAACAAATAAAGTAAAGTATAATTTAATAACACGACTTGCAAGGTTTTTAATGATTGAAAATAGTCAATTGTTTCCGCATGTTCATTTGGATGCTGAATCCGAATTATAGGATTTCATTTTTATTTTTCAAAATTGTGATTTCAAGGATCGATTCAAAAATTAATCTAGTAATGGCCAAAAGTGAAATATTACAAAAAAAAAAAATTCATAAGACTGTTTCTAGATACTTCGACCTTTTCATAGTTTTTGGTTAAGATTTCTCGAAATCCTGACGCGATAGAAAAATTCGGATTTAGCACCCAAATAAATCTGCATAAAAAATAACTGGTTATTTTTAATGTAATGAAAGCTTGAATTTTACCTTTTTATTATTAGCATTCCTCAATCCCATTAAAAGTTTACCAAACCCTTCAACATCCTGCAATTGCTTCAGCTGTGATAATGTATGATGCCTTAAAGCTTCATGCAACGGTGTATCTCCGTCTTTATCGGGAATGTTGAGATTGGCACCTTCTTGTACTAGCAGCTTAACAATTTGCACATGCTGTCGCTCCACTGCCAAGTGTAGCGCGGTTTGCAAATTCACATTCTGCCGGTCCATATTCGCTTTGCCCATATGCACTAATAACTCAGCAATCTCAACATGATTATTTAAAGCCGCCAAGTGTAATGCAGTGTAACCGTCGTCTTTTTTCTCTTCCACAATCCACGGGCGATTAGTTTTTGTCAAAAGAATTTTCATAGCGCTTGGATTACCCTTGAGCGCAGCATGATGCAACGCATTAAATCCATTATTGTTGGTAAGCGTAATGTCCGCCCCGAATTCAAGCAAAAGTGAAAGCATTTCATCGTGTTCTTTTGAGATGGCATCATGCAGTGGTGTGTCACCTTCGGAATCCTTTACGAAGGAATAACAAAGTATGTAAATAAAATTGGGTAATAAACGAATTGAAACTCACCTGCAAACTGGGATGACAGCCCAAGCTGAGCAGCGTTTTTACCACATTCAAATGACCTTTATTTACAGCGATGTGCAATGCCGTTTGTCTTCGTTTATTGCGTGCATTCAAGTCTGCACCCGCCTTTGATAGTATCTCAATTACAGTGGGCTCATCACCGAAAGCAGCATGATGCACGGCACGATCACCATCTTTATCCTCAATCTCGACATCGACATTGTGTCGCAGCAGCACTTGTATTACTTCACTGTGGCCATTTTGACTGGCTGCTTGCAAGGCAGTATGCCCAGCAAAAACACCATTCACATCGGGTACAATATTCTGGGTCGTAGCAGCAGCAGCAGCGGCGGCAGCAGCGGTGGTGGAAGATGCCTGCTGCAAATTGCCCGAGAGATACTCTTCACAACGTGACTATAAGTAAGCAAAATTTATGGAAGCTATATCCACATGCACGAAAAAAAAACGAATTTAATTCTTACAGCATAACCATTTGCTGCTGCTTTAACAAACTCCTCGGTAGCATCACCGGATACACTGGGCTCAAAAAGCTTTTTAAGTATGGCAGAAAGACGTTCGCCGCTAGATATGACAGGTACGCAGCTGCCATCGGCTGATGACGAAGCCTAGGAAGAATTTAAACTGTTGAATTTTTGTATTAAGAGTATTTACTTTAAAACACTTACAACTTTTGTAACTGCTAAAGGATTATAAGTCCAGGAGGTATTGCCAACCTCAACTTTCAAATCATTATCATGATAAACTTGCTGCACGCGTCCAACCTTGCCAAGAGTCTAATATTAAATACCAGAAAAACAAAATAAATAAAAAAAAAATCAAATTTTGATTGTGGCTCAATAAAAGATAACCTATTAACCCTCCATTGTACTGTGTGCTTTATAAACATACCAATTGCATAGCATCTGCCCATTCGCCATGACCGCGCTGCAATAGTTTAATACTTTCGACGTCTGAGCATATTTTAACGATATCACCAACTTGAAACTCAGGCGGTGCTGTTGTAGGTGACGAAACTTTTGTGAGCACAGCTGGATTAAATGTCCAACGATTGCCTGAATTATAGGCAACAACAATATCATGATCTTCATCGATGCCCACAACCATGCCCGCATTATTCAAGCACTCAAACATTCCATCAGTCCAACCACCATGACCGTGCTGCAGCGATTGTACAATTTCCAATTCCAAATCGACAGTAACTTTATCTCCAATTTGAAAGCCATGTGGCCCTTTGCCTGGGCCATTCTCGCCCAATAAAGGCAAGTGATCACGGTATACAGTGTTTCCTTTGGCATCATTGACAACCTAATGCGAACATAAAAAAAAATAATGATAGAATTTAAAATGCTTTATACCAGCCAACTCACAACTCACCTTTAAATCAGCCATACCCTCGAAACCAACACGATACAAATTCTTTGCACCATTATCCCACACCACATACGCTGCCGAACGCGGCGAGGCCGATGACCAATCTTGTATCTCGTTAACTTTGCCACGCCGCCCCACTCCACCGTCTTGATCTTCCCACTGCCAATCGACGCCGCGCACTACACGTGCACCCGGAAATATACCACGCACTGCGACCTTTTTCGATTTACGTCGTGGCTCCAGCATGGTACGTTCACCGCCAGGCGTAGCAATCCGATAGAAGCGATGACGCAAATGATGTTTATCGCCATGGTAACAAATCGAACACAAATCATAATTTATACACTCGGCACATTTCCAACGTATACCAAAGATTGGTTGTTGACGGCAGGTATCACACATGGTGCCGTCGTGCTTAATGCCAGTGGGAGCACTATCCAAAATGCGCAGATCGTAAGCGCCGGCGCAACGATAATTGGCGGCGGTACCATTGTCCCAAACGACAACTACCTCTTCAGATGATTCAAAATTGCGTACAGTACCAACGTGTCCTTCACCACCATCCTAAGACCAAATGGGAGATAGAGAGAGAGAGAGAGAAAGAGAGAAGCAAATCAGTGAGTGTAAAAGCTGAAAGTGAAAACTAAAGAGAGTTGGAAAACTATTTTTGCTTTGTTTTGTTTACATACGGAAATAATGACGCGGTAATTGAAATTACGCATTTCTTTGCAAAAATCAAATATGAATTTAAATCATAGGAACTACTATATATACTTTATATATTGACTATTAGACTTGACTATCTTTGCTCTCGTAGAGACGACAATAAACTGCGACGGCATCGCAAAAAAAAAAAACGTTGTGAAACAAAATGAAAACAACAAATTAAAAAGAAAAACAAAAATCGCGGAGCGATTATCTTGAATTTGAATGGTTCCTACAAAATCGTTCGGGTTCTTCTCGATCATTGTTCGTTGTTGTCGCAAGTGAAATTCTATTCTATAAATTTTTTTTTTTTTTTGCACAATTTCATATTAATTTTAATCGATTTATATGATTATTAAATAATAAAAACAATTTTCTACAAAAAAAAAAAAAGAATAAATAAAAACTTCCTTCACACAACCTTAAGGGAAGACTCATTGTCTTTGTTGTTGTGTCGTCGTTTTGTCGTTGCTTAGTGAATATTATTAACAAATAAATAGTTAAGGGAGATTTAGAAATGTGAAGCAACAAAAGCAAAACAAAATATTGAATTTAATGTACAAACATAACCAGGCAATTGCAAATTGATTATAAATATTTATTTAAATATATTAAATAAACAGTAGTTTTCGCTTATCTCGTGCCTGTTTAAAACGAACTTTTGGTTATCAATTTCTATACAATTTTATATTTTGCTTTTTGCCGTTTGCATTTACAGTCGGCAAAATTTCTTGAGTAATTCTGCTTAGAATAAAGGAAATATCAAAATAACGAATACACGACACAAAAGCAAACTTTCCAGAACCAGAAAATCCATACCCATCCCCTTACGTATTTCTTCACTCTTTTGAAATTCTTATAGTTTTCGGTTATAACAAACTTCGAATGGGAATTATGAGATGAATGTAACAAAACGAAGTTTAAAAGCAGGAGCCGAAATGTTTGGTCTGACAGCAATTAAGTAAAATCATGTAATCTTTGGGCATCCACTTTTGCTGTTTTTTAGTTCCATACAAGTAACATTGAATTTTTTTAAACTTATATTTAGTGATAGGCCAGTGGTGACACTCGTTTATATAAACCTATACAGATGTCATGGCAGATTATGTCGGAACTTCCCAGGATTTGAGACCAAATCGCCATTGCTTTTTTTTTTTTGCAAATTTATTCACTTTTCGTGGCTATAAAAAATGTTTAATTTCTCCTCACCAAATTCTCTTATAACAAACCAATTTTTGCCAGACCCTTGAAGTTCGATTTAAGCGAAAAATGCTTTAATTTAGAATTTATATTGCCGGCAAAATTTTAAGTATTATGTAGGTACTGATGTACTGTATTTCTTTTGCATTTTAATATTTATTTCTGTCTGTAAGTTTGCGCCGCGTTGTTGTAAAATATGATTAACTGAAAGTAGTGCGATAAGCTTTAATGCTCTTTTTAATTTGTAACACTTGTCTACATGATTTAAAACTAATTCAAAATTGTTTTTAACTTATATTTAACGATAGCCCAGTGGTGACGAATAAATAACAAAAATCGTTTCAAAAGACACTCGCTGATGATGTCAGAAATGCCCAGGATTGAGACCAAATTACCAATGATTTCTTTACAAATATATTCATTTTTAATATACTTGTCTTTTTCTAAAAATACTAATTAATATTATTTATGATTATCAATAACGATAGCATTTTCATTCATTTTAAAATATGTAATATAAAGTTAAAAATCGTTAATCAGGTGATAAGTCTAATTTTTAAAGCTGAAAAGTATTGCAAAGTCATTCAAAGAAGGTAGGATAGTGAATGAGAAGGTTTGATCCTATATATAAAAATAAAAAATTGATAAGATTTATCAATAAGTAAACAAATATAGACGGGACCAACAATCACAGTGTGGTTATTAACCTGAATTGATAAACTTTGAATATTTTTAGCATGCTTCTGACTGGCGACACTTTCTTATATTTAAGTATGATGTCATACTATATACTATATAAAGATTTCAAGATCTTTTATATTATCTTTGAATATTACATATCGCTCGTTTGCTGCAAGAGTGTCATAAGTCAAAAATATTCGAGAAAACCGCATTTAAAGATTTCAGTTAAGTCAGTTTCAGTTATTCGGTAGAACACAATGACGATACATTTTCAAAGGTGAGAATTCACGAGGAGAATTCATAAGATACGGTTATGATTTGTTTACACAAGATAAAGGATTAAACAACAGTTATTTCTGTATACATAATTCGAATTTTTTTTTTTTTTTTTTTTGGAAAATGGCATCTAAAGTTTTCAATGATTTACTACTCCGTAGAATGCTATAACGACAAAAAATCTTCTCACGAGACGAGTTTGTAAGATATTGTTGTAATTTTTTTGCACAAGGTAAAGCATTAAATAACAATCAGTTCTGCATACTTAACTCGATTTTGTTTTGTCTTGCAGCCAACAAACGATATACTCTTATTGGAATTAAATGGAAAAATGGCCATAATTAGAATATACGGTGTGGCCGTAAATCTCAATTAGAAAAAACCTGAAACTTATGCTAGTATAACAACACTACTGTAGGTTTAAAAAATAATCAGGCCTATCATTAATTCCGACAAGAATGCCGACGTGACAAAGACGGTCGAAATTCATGAGAATGGCATCACTAATTCCGAGTGAATAAAAATTTTGACAGTTTTTCATGATATTTTTGTACGAGTGCTCAAGTGAGTCGGGAGCAGAGCTGTAAAAGATTGCAATATCTTGAAGTCACAGTTAATAACCGACAATTCATGATTGCAGTTACAGAATAACGTATTTGACTCCAGAATAAAAAATGCATTTGGAAGTCTTTAAATTCTCAATTGACTCCAAAAGACTCCAATTGACTTCAAAATCCTAATTGACTCCAAGTGACTCCAATTGACTGCAAATTGCAATTGACTCTAAATGACTGCATTTGAGTTCAAAGTTACTCAAGTGACTCCAAGTGAATTCAAGTGACTTCAAAGCAGTCATGATTTTGGAGTCATAAGACTTGCAGTCTCATGATTTAAAAAAAGACTGCACTCCCTTGACTCTAAAAAAGATTTTTCTAAATGAATAACCAATCGGCGACTCCAAAAAGACTTCCAAATGCATTTTTTATTCTGGAATCAAATACATTTTTCAATAACTGCAATCAAAAATTACTATTCATTTGTGACTTATATCCTCAATTGATTGCACTCTTTTACAGCTCTGGTCGGGAGCAACTAAAAAATCATTATTACTTACACAACTAATTGCTAACTAAAAAATGGGAGTACCAATTTACTGCATGTTTGTGTTTATTTACAAATATGTATTTTACATACTGTAATTGGTCTCGTCCAGCCACAAACTGAGTGAACGTCCAGACATTCCCAAGGTTTTGGTATATGTATTATTTTTTTTTTTTTAATTAGTGGGTTTATGGCAATAAGTAGCAATTGTGTTGCATAATTTTATTTATGACTTCAAAACGCAGTGTATTATTTGCTAAAAATTTTATTTAATTTCTTAAAACAAACATTGTCAAAAAACACATTTTTCCGATGCTGACTAAGCGCATCCCTTTAATATAAATTTAAAAAAAATTAATAAATTAAAATTTAAATTAAAATAAAATTTAAACGTATTTTTTTAATGCTATTGTTAATCGAACGTGGTAGAAGCTATTTTTTTGATTGCATCGTCATAAAATTATTTTTTTGTAGCTGACTAGATTTAGTTTAGCATAGTGGGAGAAAATAAAAATAAACTTATTTTACGTTTTTCTAACAAATTATCATCTTAATTGTAATGTACAATACATAGAACAAAGACGATACCCTATCGTTATTAAGTTAAGAGGTTATATACACTCTGCTGTGCCAAAAAATCTAAACAATTTTTTTTGTTTTTTTGCATATTCTCAAAATGTATACTTTGGGAGCAATAGAAATTAAGTTACGGCAATTTGTAGTACATTACATTTCGAAGGCTCGAACTTAAAACTAAAGCAATCGTTTTGGAATCGTAATTTTTGAGAAATGCCGTTGCGGTGACCACGATTTTTCGAAAACCAATTTACCAATTTTAAAGTATCTGAAATTTTGAAGTGTTTACCTTGATTACAATATCTAGTTCATGGACGAACGAATTTTTATTTGGGCGAAAAGTTTTCCAGTCTAAAAACTAAAAATGATTTTTGCAAAGCCTTTTCTTCACGAACAAGGTAATACTATATACTAATGTGGTTTTATTCAATTTTTTGTAGTTCGTTTAAACATAATTATGATTATATACCTGAAAAAAAATAAAATCAAAATTAAGGTTTTAAACTTTAATTTTCCCGAGCCCAAACGTATATAACCCTTTAATCAGAAATAGGAACATAAGCCAGGCAATACTGTGCATTAGTCTGATAGTATGATTATTATTATAATAAGGATTGTTAATATTATTTTTTGATAAAGGCCGTTATCAGCTTGGCTGAACTGCAGTTTTTCAGATTATCGATTATTTAATTTTTATATAAAATACAACTCAATTATTTTTTATTTAATTTTTAAAGTGGTGCCTCTTTTTATTATAGGTATGTAGTTATTTGAAGGGTAAGTATCTGAGATTTTTTTATTATGGTACTTTGATTCATTACACTTTCCACTCTTTATTTATATTAGAAGCATTGCAATATATTGCAATTGACTATAAGTTGGAAATGGTCTTGCATCATTGCAAATGCGAAATATTCTCCTATCACAATAAATATGTGCGATATTCAATAAAAATTTGCATTTGCAATCATGCAATACCATTTGTACCATATCGTGAATAGGGTTTATGTTTTATTATGTATAGTATGTTATTATGATCCAAAGTTTCGACTTTCTGCATTGCAGGATGCCCAACTAAACAGTGTGCACTCATCCCGGGAAAGGAATTACTCTACTTAGCTCAGAAGAACTTGACTTTGCTAGTCATGTTAGTCTATGCCCTTACACCTTGACTAGACAGTTTCATTACTTCCTTATATTTTAGTGACTTAGGTGTATAATTTAAACAAAGGGCACTAGTATAACTTAGAAACAGTTCAATAAAACTCAGACTCAAAATACACTGCAAATACCGAAAAAAAATTCACAGCTCAAACTCCAGTCTGTTGTAGACTTGATTATACACGTTTCAAAATTTGCAAAACTTAGTTGCTTTTTAAAGACTTTTTCCAAGTTGGGAAGCTCTAAAATACTAAGACTGAATCGTCTGATGCAGTAGTACTCGTTGCAAAATTTGCACAAACATTTTTGCAAAATAATTACTTTAACGTGATGAGTTTTACGTTCACGGATCAGACGATTCAACTCCAGGAGTATTCTCAAAAAAAAATTTAACATATTTAAAAATCTCCATGAAATGTGAAATAGAGAACTTGGCGACCCAATTTCATATGTGTTTCCAAATATTTAAATTTTTTTTTTAACTTGGAGTGCGAAATAAAAGCAAAATGAGTGCTGTCTTTTTTGTTAGAGGAGGAAACCACTGAAAAACTAAATCGCAAAATTTTAAGAGATCTCAGCAATCCGCATTTGAGTCCTCGTGCGGTGAACCTACACGGTTTGTAAAATTCAAGAGTATAGAATTTTTGGTTTTATGTTTGTTTTCCGCTAGTTCGAATAGGAATATTCTATTAATTAAAATTTTCCAAAAAAAAATAGTGTATTCACTTATATTTTGACATAAAATGACGAATCGAATAAAATAAGAAAGACTTAATGTTCACAATTTGTCAGCGATCAGCTACTTGGTTTTTTTCCGATAAACAAACCAATAAGATCGGTTCCTGCGACACTAAAAACCGATACAAATTCTTCTTCGAACATGAAACCGACTGCGTGGCACCTAAACGAAATTTTTGTCAGTTTTAATTCTGATTCCGACAGCGATCAGATTCCACAAGAACCCTGACTATTACACCGCGTGTACATCGCCCAAACAAACGACAGAATCTTCATTCGGGCTGTTCGGACTGAGTTCGAATGAAGATTGAATAGTTCAAATACCAATGGAGGTACTTCCGAGTCTTTTAACCGTATATTGATATTAAATAACATTAACTTTTTGGGCTATAATTTAAATTTACAATTTATGCATCGCACTTTATTGTTGCGACCAATGATTTGTTTCCAATGATCCATTCTAAAAAAATAAAAGAGAGAGAGTGAGAGACAATTTTATACACTAGCGATAAATTTACACACGACCAAAGAGAGACATATTTGTCTCCGCGATAACTACAGTCAACGTTCGATAACGTTAACATCCACTAACGTGAACAAAATGTTGAAACGAACGCACAGAAGGATAGGTAATACTCTTCGCAAAGACATCATAGGGTCTCTTGAAATCTACAAGTGAGGCGAAGTAGTCAGTCTGATGAAAACCTAGAAGCAAACTGCTACAAATGAGAAGACTAAATGGTTTAACAGGTTAAGAAATATTGCTAGAAGGAAGGATGTTTGAAAATTTGTAAACACACCAAATTTATAAATAATTACAAAATTTAAGTATGTGAGGAATAATAATCGAATATCAATAATAAGCACTAAAAAACTAACTTTAAAATAATTTCATAAATGAAAAGAAGTTTGTATAAACAAATGCATAGAAAAAATTTGTTTTTTTTTTTAGAAATTTATACTTTGAATTGTTATGACTATTACCATAGAATGTATGAGTGATACTGCAATGCAGTTTAGATCCTCTTTAAGAAATAACCAGAACTTAAAGTATATTGACCAACATACCAAAACATATACATATAAATCTATGTATGTTTCGCAAGCTATTATAATTTAAGTGTGAGTAGTATTCTATGGTGTGGCTTTAATGTGTATTAGATTTTTATTTTTATCTTCCTGTTTATTCAATTTAAAAATGTATATTAAATTTATTTTAAATTCAATTATGCCTAGATCGAAAACTGTGCGCCGCTTTTATTAATTTCACCCAAAGGTCAAGCTACCAGTAAACACTTCGCGAAAAAATTATTAGTCATTTATTTTTAAGCAACATAAACAATTTGCACTTTCTTCCATTTTCAAGAACATACACAACACATATCTTTTTTTTTTTGTTTCATCATATATTATTTGTATTACATTGCAATATTTTCTCACCTGTTTACCCCACTTCCAATCTGGACCGCGTATTACTCTGGCTCCCACACCCTCCATGGTAAAGCGTGTCTGCTGTCGTTGTGCATTTGAGCTGCTTGTCGCTCCAGAGGATGAACCACCTGCCGCGCCACCACCACCTCCATTACTACCTCCAACAGTATTACTTCCTACTACCACACCTCCAATTGTACCACTGCCACCACTTGTCACATTAACGCCAGCACTACTTGAACCTGCTACAACCGAGGAACCATTTGTTCCATTAGCTGTTGTTGTTTCTTTGCCCGTTGCTGCACAAGCCATTTTTTCTTCTTCGTCGTTGTCGACCAAAACGCCAAGCGTAACTTTTCGTAAGGTTTTGATGTACTTTATTGTACTTTTGCACGTTTGGTTTTATTTGCAATCGAAAATATAAGTATTAATTCAAATTTAATCGTTTAAAAATTATATTTTAAACGTTTTCACTAAGGGAATTTTATTAATATTCTGCTTGCTAAATTTTTTCCTGCTTTTCTCTTTCTATATGTTTTTTTTTTTTTGGTTTTGACAACTTTATGTTTTTTGTGAGAGTATATTTGCCTCTTTCGTGCATTCATTTTAAAAATAGTAGTGCCACCCACTTGTTTACATGTATGTATTGAATCGGCACTTTTTTTTGTTTAATCACTATTTTGTTAAATTTATTTATATTTTGTGATGATTCTTATATTATATAATTTATATTTATTTATTTTTATCATGTTTTAATATACTTCCAAAATCTAGTATAAACAAAACAGCATAAACATTGGATATATATCATGAGTCTCGTTTTACTCATTTTCGATTAATTATAAGACTGATAGTGTGCGAATTAATGGAAATGCATAAAAATGTACAATCAATAAGCTCATCAGATTTGGCTTAGATTACATTAGATAAAACATTTTCAGGCAAGAAGAACTCTTTTGTACACTTTCCATATATCCTTCCTTGATGAGATCTCAAATATACTTAATTTTTAAGATATTCAGCATAACCATATTTGAAAAAAAGCAAAATAACTTTATACCCATTGATTACATTGATATAGCTGCTCTCATCTTAAACTGCAGGTAAAAGAGAACGACGTGTAGGTTACACGGTTACTCTGTTACAAAAACGCTGTTGGAAAATGTTATATATGTAAGAAAATTCGTTTCTATATTAATGTGCAATTTTTGTTTGTAATGAACCATGTATATGACGCCAACAATGTTGTTGAATTAAAAAAAACTTGTTTAATTTGGTTGCGTTTAATTATACTGAAATTTAAGTGCAATAGGTATTCAAATTCAATGGCAATAATTAGTTTCTGTCTTGTTACTTTGCTTTAAAATTTTCTGCGGTAAGTGTATTGAAAAATATCGTTTTTACCGGAATGGAATGATTACAAGACCGGAATAACAGTAACGATATCGGAATTTGTTTTTTTTTTTTATGTAGCGCATTGAGTAACGTTACTACTTAAATCAGCACTGTAAAGATATCGAAAATCTACCAGAACTGTTATGCTCCTTGGTTATTCTGTTAAACTTATTATTGAATATAAATATATCAATATTTTACTGATTGACGAGATGCTGTAAGTTGTGAAAAATTGTCAAAAATATGAAATCCGTCGGTAACGTGTGAGGAATACTCCCTGGAGCTCCCTCTTTAATTCGGTGCATTTGCCCGAAAAATATTGAAAAAAAGTTTGAATGGATTTTTCCAACCTTGTCGTTTAGTACTTTTTCGTGAGGAACTGACAAATATACATATTTAGGCAACACTGGCACTGGCGCAGATTAATTTTTTATTGCAAATGGTGGTGACGAAGACGACGACGACGGAGTTTTCACATATTTCTCTATTTGCTGCAAAAATTTTTCGTAATATTAATGCAGAGTCGTAATGTACAAATTGATAAATTCAAAATAAATGTTTACAAACAAATTGCGAGTGTGTGAATTGCATTGAAATTTATACAAATACGGTGAGTTAGAGCGCCTGAAAAAAACATAAAAAATATGAAAATGCGACGAAAAAAATTCCACACGAAGGCAGCGAACAGCAGCAATGGCGAAGCAGTTTCCAATAGTGAATACTGAAAAAAAGTGTAAAAGAAAACTAAACTACTGAAAATCTTGTCGGAAACAAAATGAAAATATTGAAAAATTGTGGGAAACTGTGTAAATTTGAATATTTTCTAGCGATTTGGCACAAGAAATGCTAGTGATTTTGTGCAAATTTGGGATTTGTTGTGAAGAATGAAGAGTCAGAAAAAAGAAGTAGCAGGCGAGCGAAGCGGGCGTAAAAAGAAAGTGTAGAGAAATTTTCAGATATTTTTTTTTTATTTGTGCACTGCAAAATATATAATATTTATCGAAAAGTTTACAACAAATATGATATTTTAATAGAAATTAAAATATTGAATGAGTTTTCTTATATGTTTGCGTAATTTTATAGGCAGTCGCAAAAATATTGAAGTTTTATGTTGATTGGAAAAAAGCGCGCCATTATGTGACGTAGCAGTCTTAACCCTTAAGCACCTGCTGAGGCACACTTGTGCTTTACTCTGATTTGTTGTGAACGAGAAGATTTATTTTGAATTTTGTTTTATTGAGGTGTGGTTCTCGAATTGTGAGGTTTGAAAGTGTTTCTTTCCAGTGCAAGTTATCTTAATTAATATATATGGATGTTTCTATAGTTTTATTATATCTTAAACTGATTTATAAACATATGGGGGGAAGGGAAGTGCCTAAAGTTTAAATTGAAAATACATTTCATTTATTTTTAGTATTTACTTTTATTCTAATATATGCATACAAAAACGAAAAATATCAATAAATATGTAGAGCAATGAAATTAAAATTATAATATTTACTTTTAAATTCGTTTTATTATTATACTGATAGAAAAGTTTAATAGCAGTGGTAAAAGAAATAATCGAATTCCTTAGCGTTTTTTTAGTTGTACTTAGTACACGTCCGTCAAAACATTGATTCTGCTTTATTGTAAAATAATTAAAATTCGCGAGGAACGGGGAGCGAAAAAAAAACTTTTTTGTTTTTATATTGTTTTCGTTTTTGTCTTTATTATTGTAATTTTCTTTTTACTTCCATTTATTTTATTTAGGTTGATTGTTCCGTCTTGTGTGGTGAATGTCGTTAAGTAATTTACTCTTTTGCTTACACTCAAAATTCACAGTGAATTGCGCAGTTCTCTCAATTGAATACACTCATATTTATTGCGAGCAGTTTCTCATAAGCACTCAATTCCGGTGCCAGTATCTTTCGTTCTCTTTCAATTTGGTGGGTAATATTTGTTTTCTGCTCATTTATAAAATAGTAAACTAGTCATGTTTCTTTACGTAGTCATTGGCATTAAGGTAATTATTTAAGATTGATTTAAACAAAAAAAATGGACAATAAAATTTTTATCAAACGTACTTAAAAAGTCAAATTTAAAGTTGTTTTTGATTTTTTTTAATGAAATTTAGGTCGTTATCTTGGCTAAGAGTGAAAATAAAATAAATAAAAAAACACTAAATGTAAATTGAAATGCTATAGTAAACTTTACAAACTTTCTTTACAAAAATAACGAAGAAAGAGAAATTTTTCGCTCTCCTTTTGCAAAATATTGGATCTGCGGAAGTTTTCCTAACCTTCCACACTTTCTTTTAAATGAATGAACAAATTAAAGATAGTTTATTACTTTGCATCCTTTGGATTTTCTTTTTAAATTTAACTTTTCATTTGTTTACCTCCAGTGCCATAGTTTCTTCTTCTTTTCGCCACAGTAACAGTTTTTTTCTTATTCATTTTCAAAAATCTTGCATTATTTTGAAAAGAATATAAACAGCCCCTTATCAAAAAATTTCCCAACTGCACAACATACTCATACACCCCACCATCAACATTGAATTCTAAAAGACATCTGAAACTGATTCAAAATGATTCAATAATTATGACTTCTTTTTCTTTCTACTCTGTTGAATTTTATTATTGCTTCTAATTTTACCACATTTATTGCAGTTTTTACTCATTAATGCTCTCATTTTTAAGATTCTCCCCACAAAAAATTACTCAGTTTATTGCTCGCGTGTTTTTTGCACGTAAAAAACAAGTATTCCTTTTGCTCAATATTGGCAAGAGTCAAAATTGTACCTACACTCGCTCTCTTTACTAGTGTGTGTTTGAGTGTTTGTATTTACTCATCGGTTTATTGTTGTACTTTTTTTTATTTTGTTGGTTTAAATTTGAATCACATTTTATTATAGAGGGTTCTTCGTTTGATTTAAACATAGAAATGAAACAATTCTTCAGCACAATTATGAAAGTGACTATACCGACGTTATTCGCTTAAATTAATTTAAGCATCATTCCTGTTGATTTTATCTCTGAGGTTTGCTCTGTTTTGTAACACTTTCTAACACTTCATACACCTATTTCGGTAGATTTTATACTATCCGGCAAAAGGTATGATATGATTTTTCTTTTCTTTTTTTTTTTTGGTTTATAAACACACCCGCTATTATGCGTTTTCATGCCTCTCGCTTGAGTGTCTGGTGTTGACTGAACTACTGCTGGTTGCTTAAGTGTAATCGCATTGTAGAAAAACTTGCTGCTCATGTGTTTAAAAAAAAAAAACCAAACAAAACACATTTTCTCATATTTTATTTTTGCTGTAGTTTTTTGTTTTTGTTTTTTATTTATTGGTATTTTGTGTTTTTGTTGTATTTGTAGCAACTCGACTGGTAGCATATTCACTCATCAAGAGATAAACATTAAACGTTAAACACAGAGATATACTGCGACCAAGCTAATAGTTAGCTATGTAGATATAAAGGAAAACAGTTTTACGATGCGACGATGGTCGCAAGAATTCAAAATTATAGGTGAACTCGCAATTATATTTGCTTCAGTATTGTTTTTTTTTTTTTTTTTTTTTTTTGTTTTTTTGAAAAACAACGAGACTTTCACATTCGCGCAATTGTTGTTTTCCCCAATTGCAAAATTAGCAAAGAAAAATTATAATTAATATTGGTCATTTATTTTAAGAGATTTATAAATATCTCAATGCGTTATTGTTAAATTTGTGTGTATATCAGGGATGCTTGTTGGGTATTCCCCAAAATGTAGGGAATCAGTTTTAGTTGGTTGATGGAGATTTTGAATGCGACCATTTTTGGTAGGAATTGAAAATTACATTTCTTTCTCATATTCTGATGCTTTCTGAAATACATAGACATAAAAACAAATTGTACTAACTTTCTTTTTAGTATAATGTAATATACAATACTTACAGAAAAACTACCATTATGGAATAATCAATAAAAATTTAAGAACTATTCTGTACTAATTAGTTTGATTACATAACGATTACCGTAACCAGCAGGTCAATTATTTTTTACAATATTTCTTTTTTTTTTTGTCAATATATCGATATGAAAACTATATACAGATATATATATATATATATATATATTTGTATATATATATATAATAAACCTACTCATTTTTTATTTTTATTCTTTAAGTTTTGTTAAATGTATTTGCATATAATACATACATACGTGTATAAAAAGTTGTGATTAGTAATGCACCGATTACGATTGTCATACGGTAAATCGTAACCCCGCCGGTTATTTAAATTTGTTTATTTAAATTAAATTTTGTTTGTAAATGAACTCGTTAATACAAGTTTGTATCATTATATACAATAAAGGACAAAAGTCTATATTCACACACCACCGATTTTCAGTTTCTATAAATCTAAGAATCTAAAGAAAAAATTGGGTTTGCAGTTTAATAAAGGATGATTATTTATTCATAAATAAAAAATTTACTTCAATAGTGTAATAGCTCTTGGAGGACTTCAAACTTAGTTGCCTTAATGTCACTATAACTGCAAACAGCTTTTGACGTCCAAAAGAGGAACCCAATAAATGTTGGAAGAGGCATATAATGCTATTGCTCATGTTAAATAGTTAATCTTTAGATAGACTCGTATTATATGAAAATCTTTGCCATGTTAATTTTTTGTTATGCTTGTGAATTTACCGTTATGTTGTTATCGAAGTAAATTTTTTCTGTTTTTTTTTTTTAGAATAAAATAGGGTTATGGTTTATAAAACTGCAAACCTAAATTTTTCTTTTGGCTATTTAGTTTTACAGAAACTGAAAATCCGGTGCGCTGTATGTATACTTGTGTTCTTCACTGTATGTTTAACTAACCACAGGAATAAGCTACACGCTTACAGATAATATGATTTTTGCTCAAACATTTGCCAATTGTTAATTTTGAATATTACCCCTGGGTAAATCCAGCGTCATTTACATTTCACCGTTAGGTGTCAACTGGTTTTTTACCTATAATTATCAACTATTTTGAAAAGCGAGTAACATAGTCGTATGTGGTTTATGCTCTTGTACATGAATCAGTATAAACCTATTTTCAAATATTTAAATTATTATTATTAGTGTTATCACTTCCTTTCCGCACAAAACAACTATTGTGAAATTCTGCGAATTGGCTAATGGAAATAAAAGAAGAAAATTTTTTTCCAAATAAATTGATTTTTTGATGTAGACGTTCATTAAAAACTTTATAGTTTTGCTTTAAATAATATTTTTTAATACATATTTGATATGCCTAGCGTCGCAGAAATTGGACATTTTCGGTTTCTACAATAAAATTTCTGTTCCTGGAAAGTATCGATATTTTTACCGCTATTGTAATAGAGCAATCGACTCCCTCGATAGTCTAATGGGTAGTGCACTAGACTTTTATCCTGGAGGTTCGGTTTGATTCCCGTCTTCGTCTGGTGGTTAATCCTCATAACCTTATATTCACTATCAATATGAAGTGTATGAGAATTATAAGATAGTGTACAAGTACACATCTTGGTAGGCAATGACAAAACCACCAAGCTGATCAAAAATTGTCACACCGCTGTTCGGCGGTAAACTGTAGGTCCAACTATGTGGTATCACAATGGGCCGTTCATGCCTAAGTGTGTCTCTCGACAGCCACTCTAACCTAACCTAATAGAGCACAAAGTTACTCCAAAATCAACCAATAAAATTTTCGCTATATAATCTTCCCTTTTTTATTCTCATTTCCAGCTAAATTTTAACATTAAGTTAACACAAAAATCAAGGCAAATGGCAGCTAATAACAACATGAACATGCACAGCATGTCACCACAACCGTCTTCACCGCTAACAAGCAGTGTTATGCCTCAATCGGTTATAGCCTCCAATCCCATGGTGGGCATGTCATCATTACCACAAACTTCATCATCGGCAGCACAAAGTGCCTGGGATCAGTTGACCGCATCTTCCTCCACCTCATCATCGAGCATTTCTGCTGGAGGGCTAACCATAAATTCAATTGTTTCGCCACCAATTATGAATATGTCTCCAACAGCAACAACTTCCCTTTTGAACGATTCCAATTCAGGGAGTAGTATGCTGATCATCAACAGCAATAGTAACAATAGTGGAGCCAATTCACCGGCTCCCAATTGTTCGTCTCCCTCCACACCGACAAAAAGTGGTCCTCCTCCCCTGGATGCTTTGATGGCACACACGCCACAGGGCCCACCGTCGATGGGTCTGGGAATGCACAGTGGTGGTTATGGTGAAGAGCTAACTAGCGAATTGGTAAATCAAGGTTGGCGTAAATTTTGGTCAAAACGTGAAAATCGTCCATATTATTGGAATAAGATAACTGGTGAATCATTGTGGGAGATGCCAGGTGCCCGGCCATTTGATCCGCTCACAGATCCATTAGGTAAGTGTAGTAGTGTATTGGGGGTGTGTGACAGTATAGTTTAAACTTAGGATCAATGGTTTAAACTTACGTGCTTTCTTTAGGCATTTGTCACACTGGTAGCGGTGGTGGTGGCGGCGGTGTTGGTGGACAAACACCTATGAATCCAGGCACTCCACATCATCCGCATCATATGCAACATCCACATTTGAAACGACGCCCATCGGATGATATGCACTTGCATCCGCATCCACATCAGCAACATCATCAACAGCCGCCAATGAAGAAATTCATACTCGGTGGCCCGTGGGATTTGGAGGTATGCACAAATGCGGTTATAGTGGAGCGTCCACCGACGCTATTGCCTCAACCACATCCCGAAATTGAGGCGTTACGTGCTGCCTACACAATGAAGCTAGTGAAGACTTACGAAGATCTCTGTATGCGACGCGAGAATATAAAATCTCCAAAAGATTCGTTCAATCGTTGGCTCATCGAACGCAAAGTAATTGATACGGGCTGCGATCCGTTGCTGCCTAGTAACTGTATGCCAGAGATATCACCGTCAATGTATCGCGAAATCATGGGCGATATACCAATTAAAATTGTTAAACCGAAATTTACAGGTGAGACTTTTCATAAGTTTTATGCCTTTATTTGATAATAGTTAAAACGTTCCGCTTATCCTTCCACCACGCAGGTGATGCACGCAAACAGCTCGCTCGTTATGCTGAAGCAGCTAAACAGATTATTGAATCACGTTCAGCGCCTGCTGAAAGCAAGAAGGTGGTCAAATGGAATGTCGAAGATACCTTCCAATGGTTACGTCGCACCGTTGGTGCCAGCTATGAAGACTTTCAAGATCGTTTGGCGCATTTGAAACGCCAATGCGAGCCACATCTCATTGAAACGGTGAAGGGTTCCGTTGAGGCTCTTTGCATTAAAATCTATCATCTCTCTGCAGAGCATGCGCGTAAAATACGTGAACGTCATATGCAATTACTGAAGGAGCATGGCATTCCAGAGCCTACACCTCCACCACCGCCGCCTCATCTGAAAAAAGTTTGGTGTTATCCGATACAGTTTGCAGTGCCATCACCACGCATGCCTGCTATAGAATATGTGCAGGATCGTGATCATATGATAATCAAATATACGCCCGCAACGCTCAATCAACCCGATGCGCAGTACATTAATCTATCGCATCTTCAAAAACTGGAACAGCTTTATCGACACAACTGCTTCGATGACAAGAAATTTGATTTGTTTATTGGGCGCGTTTGGTGTTTGCTCAAACGATATCAGACATTTTTGGGTAACGCTTTAAATTCATCACAGGAAGCTGAGCTGACACAAGCTTCTTTACCTGTGCCCGTTTTTGAGTGTTTACATCGACATTTCGGTGTAAGTTTTGAATGTTTTGCTTCGCCATTCAATTCATACTTTCGGCAATATTGTTCGGCTTTTGCCGACACGGATGCATACTTTGGATCGAGGGGGTAAGTAGTTAAGAATGAAGGTGGAAGATGAAAGTAAACAAAATTAATTTGCGAATATTTTCTGTTTTCTATGCTAGACCGTTTTTGGACTTTAAACCGGTTTCAGGATCTTTTCAAGTGAATCCACCGCATTGTGAGGAACTTATTGATGCCGCATTGGCACATGTTGATAAATTACTTACAGATTCTTTAGAACCATTGAGGTAAATTATACTTAGTTTTATCGAGAAACAATAAAAATAATTACGATGAATATATTAATTCTACGTTTTTAGTTTCATCATTTTCTTGCCCGAGTGGAAAAGCATTTCAAAGCTAGAAGAAAGTATGTTCAAGCGCCGTTCAATGGTGGTATTGGGTATGGCACATGAATATCGCCACGGTTACCAGCACATCATACCAAAGTAAGTATTTTTATAACGTACACGGTCTGTGTACAGGAAATGTTAGTTTTGTTCGTGCCATGATTGTTTGTAATGTCCCTAAATAAAAATATATAAGTTAATATATCTGTGTGTGATAGCGATAATTTAAACAAACCGTTACAACCAGATACCGGTTAAGTTTCTAATATCGGCGAAATAGGTTAAGTGGGTATTTACATTTTTAAGAAGTGATATCAAAGGAAATCCTGAAGCAAATTAAAACAAATTCGGTACAATTCGCTGCAATAATTTCTAGAATAACATCAGGTAATTACCACGTCCACCTTCAAAAGATATACTTATATGAATACAATGAAATTCGATATAGTGAGTAAGAATAATAAATAAAGTATTTCAGTCAAAGACAAGTAAAATCTACTATCCGCCAATCTGTCCGTGACCGCGATAACTTAAAATTTGAGCAATATCAACCAAATTTGGTACATACATTACTTATAGTTAGATACAGCAGCTTAAGTTCTCAAATAGTAAAGCCACCTAACTTAGCTTTCTATCTTGTTCCAAGATAAATTTCTAGCTTAACGAATTCAACTAATTTCATTTATATTTTCCCCTCCTTAAACAGATCTGATGTCAATGTGAAATGCATGCAAGGCACTCAAGTAGTCTGGCTACAAAATAGTGCAGGCCATGCACGTTGGGGTCCTAATGAGAATCGTGTCGAAGCCTTACGTGAAGCCTTTAGACCACAAAGAGATCGTGAGCGTGAACGCGCAGCAGCGGCGGCAGCACAATCGCCATCCTCATCATCTCATCATCAACAACAGCAATCACATGCTACATCATCTTCATCGCATTCATCAAATTCAAATAACTCACAAGGAGCAATATCATCTTCAACTTCGACTATTACATCGCCTGCTACTTCAACTTCATCAACAGTTTCGTCATTACCATTAAGCTCAACTATATCAGCTAGCGGCTTAGGAGGCTTAGCTATTGGTGCCGCTTCACCACTCTCACCCCATACACCAACGCACACGCCACCTAATGCTTCCGGCTCATCGCCTGCAATGAGCATACAAAGCGATTGCTCATCACCATCATCATCGACAATGTCGCTTTCACCAGCTCCGGCAGGTAGCAACAATTTACATGACGGTTCAGCTGCTTCGGTATCGATTACAGCAACTGCAACTACGGCGGGAGCATTTGCTAGTTTGGTTGCAGCTTCGAACGCCGCTGCGGCTGCGTCAAGTGTTACAGCTACAACAACGGGGGGCGCAGGTGCAATCACGACCACCACCACCGGACAGACAGTTATCAATTCAGCAGTTTAGATATTAAGCTTAAAGTAAAATGGAAAAAAGCGATTGAACTTTTTCTTTTTTTCTTATTAATTTTAAATCGTTGTATAACTATGTTTAGAATTACTACAATTGAAATAAGAATTTTTTAAATTTATTTTTAATTTTTTAGAATACATATAAAAAGTGCTGATGGAATTTGTAGATTTTCAAATTAAAAACAAAAAAAAAAATAGAAGAAAGTGAATTATGCGTTAAAGTTTAACCACCCGCACTGCACGGCACCTTAAAACACATCAGCCTTAACTTTACATTTTATACTACTACCACTACTACTATTGTACGCATATAGTTTGTAAATATATACATACATTTTTTTTTTTAGATAAAAGCAAAAAAGTTGAAAATATTTAAAGCAAAAACAAACAGCTATTTTACATTATATAATTACCTTTTTATGTATTACATAACCTTTTTTTACAAAATATAATATATTTTTGTGGCAATTTTTGAGATTATCTTTAAGTTAACTTTATAGTTTTTTTTCTCATAATAATTGTATAAATATTGTATAAGCATAAAGAAAAACAAGGAATAAATTAGGCATGCTATCAATACCATTTACGAATTGAAATTGGATCACAAGAAATTTTGTTATGTTGACTTCAAATCAATCGATCGAGGTCTGACTAATTCAAATTTGCTTATGTAAAACATTTTTGTTTTTCACATTTCTTCTTCAATATGTTTATGTAATGTAAAAGAGTCAATCGATTATTTAAAAAAAAAAATCTTGAAAGCGAAGTTATTCGAAGACAGAAAATCAACAAAATTCCAAATTGAATTTATAGCAAAATTTAATAAAAAAAAAAAATACTTTTTAATAAAATACCATACAACAAAATATTAAAGATATATATATAAACTAGTAAATGATTAAAAATGAAAACAAGCAAACAAACTAACGAGAAAAACAATTTTAATTAAAATTCTAAGCTTAATCAAAAACAAACAACGTGAATGTAATTTGAATATATAATTACAACATTCAATAATGCAATAACTTTATTAGTAAAAGTAAAAAGAAGAAATTGTCATGATCATGTTCGGCTTACGTTTGACGTTGATTCCAGAACATGTCTGGAAATGCTGTTTGATTTTAACAACAAACTCAGCCCAATACCATCATATCTTTCTTCCTTTATTTTCCCTAGTGACAACTTTGAAAATTACACTTACACACACACACATTAATTTTCTTTTTTTATGTATATGTAAGTACTATATTCTAAAAGAATTAAAAACAAATTAAAAATAAAAAAAAACATGAAATTTTAAATATAAAATATTAAAAGCACAGGAAATAAAAAAAAAAAATAATAAAAATACAAACACACACACGACTTTTTATTTTATGCTTCACTCCACAAATTTTTCGTCTTCTTTGTTTTCTTCCTTCACACGATGATATAAAACACTTGAATTATATAATTACATTTATTAGTGAAAATTTGTTTAACAATCGTAAAAGTTAAATAAGAAACAAATAAAACAAACAAAAATAAAACGAATTGTTAAATTTTAATAATTTATTTTAAAGAATATGTTATTTACGCCAATTAACATAATGTGACTATATAAAATGAAAAATAAATGAAATGTGTAGTTGAAATTAATGGTAAACGTTTTTCAATTGCATACAGAAGATCATTACCCATCAGTTTTTTGGCCAAATCATGAGTCATAAGGGAACTACAATCCATTTCACAACTATATCGCCACCTTTTTGTTTGAATTTTTTATAAAAACATTTACAAATACTTTTTTGTTTACAATCCTTTCAGTATAATGCCACCATCTATGAGAGCAGGATGAAAACATTTGTGGTTTAGTGAGAATGACGTCAGTGTTTTTAGCTGCCTTGTTTCATCAAATGCGTTACGTAGCGTCGATTTTATACTATCAAATACAGATGACTTCAAAAATTCACTAGTTTATAAAATGAATTTTCTCCCGCTGAATTCGACAATCATGGCTAAAAATTTTTTATGGATCATTTTGTGAGATATTGTAATTTTCTAATTTTTTGTTTGCGGTTGTTACGATGCGTTACTACCAGGGGGGAGGTGTCAAAATTGTTCAAAAATTTAACCTCCTAAGCTGAAAACAGCAGTTGACTCCAGTCGATCTGAAATTCCGAATAAAAAAAAGACCAACCGACTTGACGCTTTCTTGGCGGAGATAAGGGGTTCAATCGACTACTGTGTTTAAAAAATTTGAACTTTAAGACCGTTCTACCACTGGAAGCAACGCAACTACGATCCACAACAATGTGGCGAGTGAGAATGCTAATTGCCACGATTTTCATTGTCAAAGGCCCTGAAGGCCCCAGTGAACAAATGGTCTAAAACTCACAAAAGCATAGAATGTAGTTATGA
Source organism: Toxonevra muliebris (assembly GCA_963691655.1). Classification (NCBI taxonomy): domain Eukaryota; kingdom Metazoa; phylum Arthropoda; class Insecta; order Diptera; family Pallopteridae; genus Toxonevra; species Toxonevra muliebris. The sequence goes on from OY829326.1 coordinate 55,857,858, forward strand.
AACAGGGAAATCACATTACTTTAATAATGCCCGTTAATAGAATATTTTTTTTTTTTTTTTGATTCAAATTTATAAAAAATATAAGGGAAGTGATATAGGCTTGGTTAGATTGCTTTTAGATTTTGATATTAAATAGAGATTTTTATAGCCATACTAATTTATTTGAACCCAAAAACCATTTAGTTCGCCCACAAAACTTAAACAGAGTATTGAATTTGATGCAAAAAATTTTTTAATTATTTATCTTATACTATTACGTTTAGCATTGAGTTTTCTCGCGAAGCGTTTGGCCCAAGAGAATTCACCTGTGTGTAGTCCCACCAATTGCCTACAGCTCTTTCTGTTAAGTGATAACTGAAAGTCTATTGGACTCTTCGAGATCACAGGTAACATGGTCTTTGTCTGTCTAAAGCCTCTCAGTTCCTCCTATTTACGATTATGGGTCAAATCGATCCGATCATTAACAGCAGGCTATTGTGTTTTCCAAGACAATCAAGCCTGGATTTACAATGCATGACCAGCTTAGATGTGATTAGAGGATTAAGCAAGGGTTTAAGCGCAAACTTACTGTCACTAAATACACAGATGTTCCTTTCTCTCCAACCATTATCAATGACGTGGTCCATTGCCTTGATGATTACAAAAATTTCTGCTTGAAAAACAGCATACAACCCAAGAGAGAAGTGAAGGTGCATTCCGTCATTTTCAATGAAGACCCCAGAACCCGAACCGAATTCTGTTCTGGAGCCGTCAGTGAAAATGTGCTCAAAATCAACTTTTTCCTCTTACTTTTGATTGCTTGTTTCCATTTTTCTCAATTTTGACATTCATTGCATGCTGCCATTATGACCGCAACAATAAAAATGTTTTGACATTTTAGGGTATCTGACGCAACAACAAGGATGTGTTGTTATAGCCAAAGTGAAATTGTTGTAATCTTGCTATCATGGTGAAATCATGTAGAAGGTGATAGCAAGATTACAGCAATTTCACCATGGCAAAAACAACACATCGATGGTCATACGTTGACTTTTGCAAGACAAGATCTTTGTCGTTATTATGGCTGCAGCCATAATGACGGCATGCGGTAAATGTCAAAATGGGGAAAAAATAAAAAAACTATCAAAAGTAAACAATGATTGGTGCAGCCATCAGTATTAGATCATTGGACCCCAAAGGAAGAAGAGAATGAGTTACTGGTATCTTCACCAAATCTAATATCGTAGCAAACGATAGAAAAAAGCATAGCAAAGCCAAAATCTCCGTAGTACATTTAGAAAAATTTTCCTAAAAAAAATATACGAGCAATATTTATATATTTGTTTGTGATCGCGTTCTCGAAAACGGCTCTAACGATTTCGATGAAAATTACAATCAGCCCCGTTCTGAAATCCGTTTATGTTCGGAAACGAAATTGATTTCGATGTTCCATGTTCTGCAATCAGATTTTCAGGATTGCTATAGGATTAAATCCGATTGTAGATGTTCTGACATCCGATTTTATGAAATTTCAATCGGATTCAATCCTATCAGCTAAGAGCGTGTGGATTTGTAAACTTTTAAACAATTAGAAATTATCAACGAAAAAACAAAAGAATTAAATGTGACCTGCAAAAAATACTGTTGCTTTATTTTTGCAAAAATTTATTACTTCGAGTATTTTAAGTTGATAAAAATGAGCTTTGCAGTTTTGGCAGCAATTTTAGTTGAGAACCAGAAGAATGGAGAAGAAAAAATTGTGTTTTGAGCTGCATTTTTATATTTATTATAATTTATGTTACAAAATTTAGAAATATTTTACAAAAATGAATTTTGTTTATTTACATTTTTGAAAGCAACTTTTTTTATTTTTTTTATTTTCTTGCTAAATTTTATAATTAGTTCGAATAGGATTCAATTTCAGTTCGAAATGTTCAATTCCCTTCTGAATGCAGAACACCTTTTTGAATCCGAATCGGATTTCAATTCCGTTTCCGAAGCAATTCCGCTTCGGATGTCAGATAAGGCCTGAATATAGACGTTTTACGGGGGCGAAAAATCGACCTAGCTGGGTATCATTTCTGGGAAAACTCGTTTTCTCCGTGTTTTCACACACAAAGCCACTAACTTGTCTTGCCCGTGCAATATGAATAGTAATTTCGTCACAGATATCACGTTCTCAATAGCACAGGAGCTGGAGCGCACTTCTACTACGCCGGAGTGCACGAGTTCGAGTCCTGAAATGTGGCCCGATTTTTTTAATTTTTATTTTTTGCTCTTCTACTTTTCAAATTTAGATAAGTGTAGATAAATGTGGTCTGAGTCACCCAGGTACTAGAAGTACATACCTGGAGCAAAAAAAAAAACATTAAAAAATCATTACAGTCATGTGAACTGAGCGGCTTCTTTAATTATCCCGGTAGATACAGTGTTTTCAACAAAAGCGTATTCGGCAAAATTTTAATGATTCTTCAATAAATTTAGTGACTGCATAATTTGTTACTAAACAAATAAAAAAAATTCGTATACTGATAAAAATTATTTTTTGGGCTTTTCATATAATTTTTGTCATACTTGAGAAACCTAGTAACAGTATGAAATTTGTTGTTATGAAAATTCATATTCACATCAGAATATTGTAGTTTTGAGTTTTTGAATTGAAAATAAAGTTAATAAGATTGTCTAACCCCTTTTTGGAGGCTAATTTCAAACATTCCATTTTATTTGGAAGTTCCTGATATTTTGGTATTTTTTTTAATTTTTCTTTTAAATTTTTGATTGGTTTGCCAGAGCTGAAAACATGCATCAAAATTCGAAAATGATTGAAAATGTGTGAATAATATTCTAGTAAGGAGTGAGATTGAAAAAATCTTAACACACGTTTTACCTAATAAGTGTAAAATTTAAAAATTTCTTTGATCTAGTTATCTTTGAAAATATGTCAGTTGTTATTTTTAATGACAAAAATGTTGATTTATTGTGTGTTTGAACAAAATGAGTGAAGAAAAAGAAGTCCGTCTTAAAATTATTAAAAATTTTCAAAAAAATCTAAATTGGTCCTACAAAAAATTGGCCAAAGAATTGAAGGTCTGCCACCAAACTGTTTTCAATTTTATTAAACAGTTTCAGGAGAATTTGTCCATAGATAGGAAACCTGGTTCGGGAAGAAAACAAGGACCACATGATATTGAGTAAGCCAAGAAAATAGAGAGCATATTGAAAAGATCTGCAAACACATCTGGTAGAAAAGCTGCCCGGTTAGCCCAGTGCTCTGACTATTTGGTGCGAAAAGTTAGAGCCAATGCAGGTTTGAAAACATACAAAGTCAAAAAAGTTCCAGGAATGCAGGTATTTAGACGCCAAAAGTAGGGCTTGGAAATTAAAATCGAAAAATCCAATTTCATACAAAAATATTCATGTTGTATAATGGACGACGAAACGTATGTACTGGCAGATTTTACGCAGCTTCCGGGTCAAAATTTGAATGTTGCTGATGCTAGAGGAAATGTCGAAGAATAATTTAGAATCCAAAAGCAGACAAAATATCCTGAAAAATCCCTGGTATGGCAAGCTATATGCAATTGCGGTTCTATATGCAATTGCGGTTCAGTGGGTTCTATAAATACCGAAATATACATCAAAGAATGTTTGAAAAATATACTTCTTCCTTTCATATTTTTGGCCCGATTTGGCATCATGTCACTACGGCAAGAAAGCTCTGGAGTGGTACCAAAGTAATAACATCGTTTTTGTACCCACAGAGGCCAATCCTCCAAATTGTTCGGATCTAAGACCAGTGGTGAAATATTGGGCTTTTGTGAAACGAAACTTAAAGAGCACAAAAAAGGTGTCCCAAAATATCAAAGATTTTTAAAGGAGATGAGCAAACTGTTCCAAAAAGGTGTCCGAAACAACTATCAAATCTCTAATGGAAGGCCTACCAAAAATGGTCCACGAGTTCATTAATAGTGGTTAGAACTATAAAAGTTATAGTTTTCTGTAATTTGTAAAACATTATCGATTAAATAAAAAAACAAATCAAAACTCTAAGATCAACCGTTTAAAAATTATTGAATTTTATATATGCTAAGATTTTTTCGATCTCTGTCCTTATTTACCCTGTAACTCACCAAAGACGTCTTAGTAATCACAGAAGCCTATTTGTTACTTTTTCTGAGATTTTGCCAAATGAATTTGAAAAATAAAAACGATATTAAAATTTCTAATTTTATGCTCTGTTAAAATATTAAAAAACTCATATCTCCTGAACATTGTGAGTCACCACCTCGAATAAAAACCCAAAGAAAAAGGAATTTAGTATTCTCAAAGGAAAAAAATTTAAAATTTCGGGACTATGATACGAATTTTGCAAATTAAATTTTAATGAATTAATTTAAAAAATAATTAGTTTTAAAAATTAACAAAATTAAATTATATTATTATTATGTGTTTTTTTGTAGACTATGAAAATTAATTTTCAAAGTCTTGACTACTGTTCCATGTATGTGCTTCATTAAATAATGTGTTGCAGGCTAAACGGCCGTCTGATTTGCCCGTCTATGTATACACTGCAACACATTATTTAATAAATTATATTATATTTTGTAGCCCGTCTTATTACCTTTCCAACGGTACCTTATACGATTCTGTGAATTGATACAGTCAATGCTACGTTCAATCTGGAATGGCTGTGTTACTCTATGTAGCTAATAATTTGTAAGTTACTATGTAATAAATAAAAATAATTCTTTTTTTTAATTTCTGATAGACTGTAGGGGTCTGTGTTTCGTTGGAATTCGGCATGAAATTGTAGGTCCCTTCCATTCGTGTACAAATATAGCATTCACAACATGAATGGGTGTGAAAAATTGGGTCTAGGCCCTCCATGGCTTGTTGTACCATAAAAAGAAGAAATTAAAATGTACAGAAACTTGTTCATTGATTTTTAAGAAAATCTCTTCAAAATTCAAAAATTTTTAAGAAATCCTTGGTTAAATGCATCTAAAGCCATGCCATTAAGTTGATTTCCGAGATAGTTTTAATCAAGCGGGTGGTTTAGTCACCCTTCACTAATTTTAGTAACAGTGTAAGACTGCATTACTACTAAACCTTTAGTGGTAGTGCAAATCAAAATCCACTACCACTAAACATTTAATGGAAATCGAAAGCCACTGTCATTAAATGTTTGATGGTAGAAGACGAAATGATACAGAAAGACTAATTAGAAGTACCAAACAAATATTTATGTATTAGTTAAATTACTAATTAGTATACATATATTTTTTATTTATTGCTTAAAAAAAAAAAAAAACAAATTAATAAAAAAAAATATCAATGAAAGTACTGCCGTACTTAGGAAAAACTACTCATCTGATATGACCAGATGAGAAGTTTATGATAAGTACGGCAAAACAATAATTTTAAACGATAATAGCAAAAACAAAACAATTGCGATTATAATTTATACAAAGTTAATAAAATTCCACTTAAATCTAGAATAGAAACCGGCTACCTTCCCAACGCTCACTTATATGTAATTATGGCTAGATGTACATATGTATGTAGGCATATACCAAAAAATTAAGAAATAAAGAAACGAGTAAAGTAAATAAAATCAAAAGCATTTTTTGTTATTTTGAATCAGTATAAAGTAAACAATAGATACAAACTAAATATATACAAATTAAAGCAAATGCTAGTTTCAGTGGCTGTTGAAATTGTAGTGCTACATGGTCGTATAGACGTTATATGATTATGCATGTACATGTAAGCTATTTATTATCATTTGGCTTAATCTAATCTGAGAACGTAGGTTGCAATCAAAAATGAAAAAAAGTGTTACTAATTAAAAGTGATACGGCTAACGCTTATGTTAATCTACATACAATTATGTATATATATTCGTTTTTGGTGAATATGCTAGCAGTAGGGAACGGGAGGGAGTAAGGAAATGCTGCATTATTTGTAATATTTTTTGTTTTTTCGCTTTATGATTATGACTTTTGCTCTTAAATTAAAAAATTTTACATAATTTCTAAACTGGAATCACTGTTTTTGGTAACGACTTCTGTCTCCGATGATCCTGAACCAGAACCAGCATCATCAGCTTTTTCATTGTCATTGTCAGATTGACTGTGATGGCGATGATGATGCTGGTGCGGTGATGATGCCAACTGCCAAGCAGGTATGGATGGTGGACCAGCATTAATGGGCTGGCTAAACTGCTTTCTAAGGATAGATGAATGATTTGAAAGAAAAATTGAAGTTAGAGTAAAAGTACTAAATAAAATCTCTCTCATTTCCTCCCACCTATTTAGAAGTAATCCTTTGATCGACTCTACTTCATTACGCATATTAATAAATTCACGACTGAAACGACGTGTATGTTCACGGTTATGCTCCAACATAGCTTCTTTAATTTGTACAATTTCCTTGTTGATCTCACCAACGCGTACATCCATTTTCTTATCTATAGCCTCTATAACCTCATCAACGGGCCTCTTCTTTTTCTTGCCAAACAAGAATGGTTCCAAATATTTCTATATACACAAATACAAATTAAAAGCAAAAAGCAATCAAAAAAATTGCAATTAAAATGTAAGTGTGTACAAGCTCAAGGTGCCGATGTTACCTTCCAGAATATATAAATTGCATACGCTACGCCGCTTAGTAACGCTATCGAATGTAGAGTCTCTTTGATTTTACCAAAAGCACTTTGACGCGGTTGCAACGCGTGCATCTGCGAATGTGTTTGAGAGCTAATCCCCATATTGATAACAGTTGGTGTTGGAGTATTTGGATCTTTGCTAAATACACCCGCGCGTTCGCATGCCAATCGAATTTCTTCGGCAGTTAAACCTTTAGACCGCAAAAATTGTTGTTTTTGCATGATAGTTGTGTGACGTACTTTGGAGTTTTGTAAAAAGTTCACAGCGGTGGTTATCTTAAGATTAAGATTGTAGTAAAAGGAATGCAAGATTTTTTATAAATTGTATTACTTACCAATGCTTCACGGGGTGGTGATGCCGATGAAACAGACATCGCCTCTAAAGCTTCACCACCGCCTGCATCTGCGGCGGCAGCAGCAGCATCCACTGTGGTTTTTGTTGTGGCTGCTGATATAATTGTGGTATCTCCAGTGTCCGTATTACCCGAAGACATGATATCAACTTGAATTCTAATTTTCGTGCAGATTTAATTAAAAGCTCTTAATTTGCTATTGTTTCTTTGTGGGAAATTTTATAGTTCCACAAAGAGACTGTGAAGAAAAGAAGAAAAATTCAGAAAAGTTCAACGTATAGATAGTAAAAAACTTTAAGAAATTAGTTGTGTCAAAAAAAAAAAAAACAAAAAACAGCAACACAATGTGGATGACAGAGTTGTATTCTCATAGTATTGTATGTTAAACTGAGCACAAACAAGCAAAGCGGACGACTACTACTCGACAATGTCGTCGTTTTTTTTCGGAAAATACTGCTTGTAAGTTTTAAAAGTGAAATTTCTATTTGCAAAATTTTGAAGCAAAAAAGAAGAAAAACTGGCAATTAGCTGTTAAAGCAAATTTGTTTCATGCAATTACCCTCAAGATTTAAGTATGTATGCGATTTTAAGTATGTATTCGCCATAATAGACGTCGCTACAACATTACGTACTATATTATTAAGTCATCTGGTGATACGCAAAAGAGATTATTTTTTATATGAGATAGGCGCAAGCATGAACGCCTGTCAGAAAGAGAGAGGTAGAAAAAAAAAGGTAGTTGGAACAAGACAGGCTAGTTTCAACCTCTTTCTTACTGCAAATTTTTTCTACCTCTCTCTGTCGGACAGGCGTTCACGCTTGAGCCAATGTGAACAGCACGGTTGCTAACCGTCCCGATTTCGTAGGAACTGTTCCGTTTTGGAAAGCTTTGTCTGTGTCCCATTGTCAAACGCAACGGGATGCAAAATGTGCAGTAGTTTGACAACTGTTATATTATATTTTTTAAGAAACCTATTAAATAAAATATTTTTCTTTTTATAGCATATAGCTTTATGGTAATGCCCTACTGACTGCAAAAAGATTTGTTCTCCTTTTACTTTTTGTTTTGTATGTAAACAACAGTTTTTTTTTTTTTGTGTTACATCGGATTACAAAATTTAGAACTTAAAATATAACACACACCAAAATATGATTTCTATGTTATTTCGAGGTCGCTTAATAAAAAAATCACACTCATTTTTTTTTCAGTTGGTAACTTTTTGAGATATGGTATAATGACGATTTTTTGGGTTACAGTTCTACAGTTCGTCAACTATAGTTTCAATCGACCAACCTATATATCACTGTGGAATAAAATACACAAAATTGAATTATTACGCATGAGAAATTCAAGTGGTTCGCCATTTCCAACAGCTGAATGAATTTTAAGAAAAATTTCAAATTTTATGTTTAAAATTTTTGTAATGGAATGACTTATTGATTAAAAAAATATTCTTGAAATTTTACTTAATCTACGACTTGTGTAAAAATTACCCAAATATCTCAGCCATTATTCGAAAAAACTTGCTTAATACCTTGTTCCCATTGAGCCAAAATTGAGTGGTCTCGGCAAATGGTTTCGAACGAAACTGCAATTGTTCATATTGTGAAGCTGGTTTCGATTATGGGTTCGTTTGACAGTTCATTGTTTATTTCTTGTTGTAAAATGCCGGCCGCTAATATTTTTGCTAATATTGAATAAATTTGAATACGAAAAGAATCAAAATGATAAACAAAATATTTAGCAACAAAATAAAAGTGTATAGGAGAAAGCACCAATTCTTTTGTATCTTGTTTCACTTCAACCGCAGTCACTATGCAGCTCCTCCTCCATTTGTTCATATGTATGACCGTTTCCCCCCCCCCCCTCCTCCACTTTTTCTGCCCATACTTGGGCTATGAGCTCCTCTTCCAGCGCACTACAAAAATTACTTTTTTTATATTTTCGTTTTTCCATATTAATCAAGTTGTAAGCAAAGCAAAACATAAAAGTCAGAATAGAGCGCATTCATTTTAATATTCATTTCCGTGAACACATTCAGGGTTGTATTAGATTTTTGCGTGGTTTCGACTGTGGTTTCGTTGAAACCACCTCATTTCCGTGGTTTCGTTTGACATACTTTCATATGACGAAATTGAGCATTTCAGCGCATTTTTCGATCACTGATTGAAAATGAGTTAATAGCTCGGCTCGACTAAAACTATGGTTGACGAGATATTTACCATTAAGTAAAACTTTATTCCCACAAGAAAAAAAATGGGATTTTCACATCCGTGTTATATTGTTATTGTATTCCAGTGCCATAGAATGTCTTGGAATTCACCGATTTTATAAAAACTGACTCAGCAAAAGTTTTGGCATGAATGGGGAATACCCTTTCCATCTAATCTCCTCTTTTTAACACATTTTGACAGTTTTGAGAAACAAGTTTCCTCTTCTAAAAGCAGACAATCTTTCCTCCGCTGAATTATTCAAAAACTGGCCTGAAAAGGGGGAAATAACATGGGTAAATTTTAAAATTTAAATGGGTGTACATTGATCAATATAAAAGTGTGTATGTTACCTATAAATGCATTCGTGCACAATGAAATGAATGTGCATGCACATTGCCCGACGCCATTATGGTTGACGAGAATTGACTTGTGTGAATTGATGTATTTTTGTTTGTGTCAGTTTGTGCATTCTACAGTGTTTGAGCTAAATTTAAAATAAATTATATAGTAGGAAATATATAAAGTAATCATCCTGTTTCATTATGAACGTCCAACATAAACGTTTCTGGACTGAATTTTTGGAATTATACCGTAGTTTCCCCGCTTTGTGGAAACTTAAAAGTGAAGAATACCAAAACAGACGTCTGAAATCAAAATGCTATGAAAGAATGGTGGACAAGTTAAAAGAATTGGACCCAGGGGCCAATCGCGACACGGTCAAAAGAAAAATAAATACTTTTCGCAGCAATTACAGACGGGGCTTGCGAATGATGAGACAAAGTATTGCATCGGGTGCTGCGCCAGGCGACAGATACGAATCTACGCTGTGGTATTTTGATTTACTTCGCTTTTTAGATTTCGAAGACGACGAAACTGATTCCAAAAGGCGTCTTAAATCATATTTACATACAGACAGCGACAGCATGCCTGCGATAGATAATTTAATAAAAAGAAGAAAAATCCAGGTAAAAAGTAGGAAAAGTGACGCTGTGGACGAGGAATATGAGGAGGAGGAAGAAGAATCTGAGGAACATGAGATTAATGAAGGAGAGAGGGAGCCAAAATTAGAGAATATTTCTATAGTGCGAACGAATTGCTATAATCCAAAATCGGAAAATGATAATGATGTTAAAGAATTGAATGGAGGCGTGTCAGCAACGAAAGTCTCAAATCCTAAGACTGGCGACCACTGTCGACGCAAGCAAAATCGTAATGAAAAATTATTGGTCTTTGAATGTGCCCCATTACAGCAACAGAAATCACAACAATTAAAGATAGAACCACAACACGATGCTAACATGCCTAGGGAGATACATCGCAAACCGAGTGATGATTCCTTTGTATTAGCCAGTGGGTGGGCAACGCAATACGCCGAACTGTCATATCTTCAAAAGATTTTTGCCAGAAAAATCATATCGGATGTGTTGTTTCATGGATGCTTGGAACATCTCGATGAAAGCGCTGTCCAAAGAATACAAATAGAGCTAGCTCCGGCATCAGAATCGATGACAGCTTCGCACCCTGAATTTGTCGATTCAAATGAAACATTAGACGATGATGAATTAATGTAATTGTGTACAGTGGTAATCCTGTGTAACGAATGATATAATGCTCAGGGATGTAACATAATTACCAATAAGAGTTTGTTTCTTTGTGTGAACTGTAATGCTGAAGTCGACAGCTTTTTCTTACACGTTTCTTAAAATATTTTTCACTGTGTAATAGAATTTGATACACATATAAAAAGTGTAAAAGAAAACAAACAAGCAGGTGAAAACTTGATTTAGCAGGATCGGACGTACAAATTCAAAAATAATCATGAAAAACAAAAATCATTCGTTATATAGAGTATTTAACCTTTCAACCATTCATTATAAAGAGTTATTGACTTGAAAAAAATGTTTGTAATATCGAGCATTCGTTATACCGGACTCCCACTGTATTTAACTATGATAACAGGATGTATGCATACAATTTAACACTACGATTCAAAGATTTTTACAAAATATTTACTTTTACTAAACTTATTTATTCATGTTTAAATAAATAAAATAAAAATAATAATAAACTTGGACTTTGTCTTCATTCTAGCACATACAATGTACAATTATGAAGTTAATTCATATTGGAGGGAAAATCGAACTAAAATACTTAAAGTAAATGTCTTTTTTCTTCTGCTTTGTTTTAAAGAAATCGCATACACAGTAATGCAATGCACAGTATATAAATCAAATTTAGGTCACAACTTGTAACTTTAAACAAACTTCTAAGCTTATATTTAAATCAGGTTTATATTTGTTGATTAAGCGCAGCAAATTCAATTTCTTATTTTTTGAATTATTCGATTCCAATTCGTACAGAGTTGAAAGATTTACCAATAAACTTTCATTCAATGATTTTTGAGGATTCAAATTTATGGCTCGTTCAAATAGATTGATGGCGTCTTTTAATTTGCCCGCGTACAACAAGCATACGCCCATATTATTCAGTATCATAGTATTGCCTGATTCCAAATGGAGAGCTTTCTGAAAAATCGCATATGCCCCAGGGAAATCATTTTTCGCAACTGTAATAAGACCTTTGTCGACAAGATCACGTAAATCGGGTGATGAATTGCTAAAAAAAAAAAAAGAAGACAGGTTTTAATTACACAGGCCAATGCTTTTTTTTTCTTTCTTCCAGATCTGACAGTGTATTATATATTTTTAAAATTTATCTCACATTTGTAAGCATTTATGTATATAGGTGTAATCAAGGGTATACATCTATTAAACTCATTGTTTTTGCTAACCATCTCATTTGCTTAATATATATGGATAGATAGCAATTTAAATAAAAGAAAATTCGAGAGATATAGGCAATTTAATTTGCCAGTCTGTCTCCTGGAAAAATAAAAAATGAAAATAAAAAACAATTATATAAAAACACACTGTCAGTTCTGAAACAAAATTTGTGAACCCACGATTTCGTAGGCTTATGTTATAACATACATTTCGCGCAAGCGACGAGCTTCCGCAAATTTTTGCTCAGCACCAAAAATATCACCAATTTGCAAATAAATGCGTCCCCAAGCAGAAAAAAGTGAGCGCCGTTCTTCTTTGCTCAGGTCAATGCTTTCTAGAATAATGCCATGTATAACGTCATCTATTAAATTGAATTTCTTCATCTATGTGGTAGAGAAAATGTTTTAAGTTTCATTACTTGGATAGCTACCAACACATAAGCTCAGAACTTACAATGATTGCACAATTAACAAAGGAATGTAGTACACGTCTTTCGCGTTTACACCAAAACTCCTCAGCCACTTTGGAATTACGACTTGCAAAATACTTGTTAATTTTATTACTTATTACGAAAAGCTTTGATAAACGATCCAATGCATGTTCTGGGTTATTATAGTAAATGGGCAGTTCAGCAAGCAGTAAACGAAACGAGAAGCAAGCTATCGAACCCTCTTTCCCATTATACATTTCCGGATAGAACTGAGTGGAAAATTTTAAATTTCATGATTTGTTTTCAATTTCAAATCCCTATACCTCATAGTAAACGTCCGGTCTGTTCAACTGATAAAATGGTTCTGCTTCTGTCTTCAGCAAGTCATATTCACCCAATTTGGCAAGCAATGCCAAACGAGTAAACCACAATTGTAATGAATGGGGCGAATGTTTGGCCGGTTGTCCTTGACGTCCATATCCTTGGCCACAAATAGTCAATAGCCTACCGGTTAAATTCACAGCAGCACGATAGCATCCTGCCATAATTAAAGTGCGCAAACCACGATCATCTTGGGTTACATTATCGACATTGAGAATTTTTCGTTGCATCAGTTCAGCATCACCCAAATGCTTTAATACCGCTTCAGCGATTAAATCAGGCTGAAAGTATACAATTAAAATTTAAATAAAAATATATAGAAAAGTTCAACTTTACGGGTACACCAGTCTCCTACCAATTCATTTGGTGCATTTATTCCTGGCATTGTTAGTAATGGTGGCATTCGTATACCTCCAGTCTCGATATTTGCTGGCTCCCAAAAGTTACGCACATCATCGGGGACCTTTAAGTCTTCTTCCAATTCTTGTAGATTATCAATATATTCAGATGGTTTAAAGCTACCACTAAATGTTTCAGCGGTAAGATTGTCTTTTGTAGATTTTGATGTTGACGCTACAGCGGCTGTTGGAACGTAGGCGTTGTTTGTAGCTGTATTTTCTGCAAGAATATAAAATTGAAGCTTTCGGTCTGAGTATATCTCAAATTATATTTTCCCATCTACCATTATTGGCTCTGCTTGGTTCTTGCGTTGCCAATTCATCAAAGAAACTCGATGGATCATTAGCGAAATATAGACTCAAACTTGGTTCGTTTGGTGCTGCAGCGTTATTTGTTTCCATTACTTAACAATTAATTTAAATTTATTTCTGCGATTTTTTTTGAGCTGCGATATATTAGATATTTTTAGTTTTCTCAATTGCGTCGAAAAATTTTGACAAGCCATACCATGACAGAAGAATTAAGAAGGTAGATGCATTTTGACAAATAAGAGGAACTTTGACGTTTGGGAAAACATGTATTTTGATACTATTCTTCTTTTTGCCACAGCGTTGCATTTTCATATTTCAATTTTTAAGTGAGAATTTATAAGAAAATAATTGGAATAGTAGTGCATGTACACATTAGGGATGTGCAACTGGAAAAATCGATTTCCGACTTTTGGATTGATCAGAAATCCAATCAGAAATTAATCGACTCTTTAAGTTTATGAAAATCGGTTGATCGTTTTTTTTCGAATTTTTGTTGCATGGAATAAAAAAAAAAAAATTAAACGAAAGAATTTTGATAAGAGTTACTTATGTATGCGTGTTTATTTACAATATGTATACATTTTTTTTAATTTTTATTGAATGGAATATAAAATAAGTAATTTAAAGGAAATGGTTTGTTTTAAATGGCATATAGTTTATATAACCTTAGTTCAACCAGCCACTTGTTTGTATATTTATACATACCACTGAGGTCCGTTTTTTTTTTTTTGCATAAATAAAGTCGAGGGATTTTATCTTAAAATTTACAAATCTACTTAGGGTAACATATTCATAATAAAATACAAAAATTGGTAAAATCTGATAAGTTCCACGCCCACTCTCGAAATGCATAAATCTTGTACAGTATCATAGATAGAATTCTATAGATAGATAGATAAAATTTAGCGAGTAGATATATTTCTCCATAATTTTAACTATAGCGAAAACAGAGAAATTCGGTCAACTTCCACGACCTCAAAAATCTCTCAAGAGATCCAGGGGCGAGATTTTAGGAGTCACGGCCCCAATACACCTCCTCCCCTTCCCCTGTTACGTTCATCGTCTTTTTACTTATTCCGGCGGTATTATTTGATATTATTCGTCTTCATATGCGAGTAAATGGAAAAGCCTATGAATGTGTGAAGTATAATAATACACAGTAGACTAATCAGGAAGAAACCTATTTTAGAACTATTAATTTTGAAATAAAATGCCAAAAATTACAATACAAATCCACTGTTGGAAAAATTTTGTAAGATTTAAAATAAATGTGAGAACTGACAGTTGGCAGTTGTAAAAAATTTTTGCACTAAAAGTTGAAAGTAAAAGTCGACTTTCGATCAAGTTTGGCAATTCAAAGTCGATCATAAAAAGTTGAAATTTTGAGCTAAAAGTCGATTAAAAAACGATTTCGATTAAAGTCGAAATCGATTTGTACATCCTAGTACACATGTTGAATTACTTGCTACTTATTATATTATTTTTTAGCTCTTAACATGTTCAAAGTATTTGCTAATAAAGAAAACAAATCTAAATAACATTATTTGTACTTTTTTTATTATAAATAAAATTATAATTTAGTACTAAGTAATAAAAGTAGTATTAATAATCTACTACTAACTCTCTCTTTTGTACCCATTTCAGAAAATACATCTCTAAAATGATCCTCTTTCTTGTCAAAAAATCAAAATGGCTACTTTTTTTTTAAAAAATGCATCTACCTCTAAACTTTACCTTGAACCATTTTGAAATACATAAATTTCAAGATCGAATGAAACTTCTTCACGTCTTCACAAAATGTTGGATTCTTTGAGATATGACTTAACATAAGGTGCCTCGATTAGGGCAGACGGTCAAATGATCGTCGGTCACGTCTCTTTTTACGATCTCTTTGGACATATTTATTTAAATTTTAAATTTTCTTAATTTGAATTTCTGTATTTCACTTTTCAATAAAAACGGGCACATAGGCGCTTTTCAATTAAAACGGGCATAGAAACTATATTTTAGCAGGTTAACCTTAAATTACTTAGATACCTCATTAAGAGCTAGACGAATATTACAGGCAACCGTGGCGATAATAGATACACTATGGGGATTCATTTAAACGTTTAAAAGCCTTGCAAACCTCGTAAAACGTGAAAAAAGTGTGTAAACTTTCCAAGATTTATATGAAATTTGAATAAGTTCACATAATTTATGTGATCCAATTCAGACACATCTATGATTATCGCCTTCAAATAAAATGGATTTGAATCGTACATTCATATATAAAATCTGAACGTTTACGATCTTAAAAAAACGGAATCCGTCAATGCTATCTAATATAGTACTTCTGGTATCATTAAAATGCCGATTTACCTGATCCGGTTATTGTTTCTAAGCCCCCTCCTCCCTTAGACTGCTAAAGTCTGTTTATATGGAAACCTTTATTTGCATAGAATTGCAATTCATGTGTCGAAAAACTTCGGTTTTTGCGTTAAAGCCGTCACCCTGGATCCGCCAGTAAATACAATGACTTATATTTGATGGATCCTACCAAACAGCAGAATATTATGCTTAATGGATAACGACAACTTAGAAATTAAAGAACAAAAAATGTAATCAAAGAATAACATTTTAAGATTGCTCCCTAAAATTTTTGAGTTGATTCGATAATTAATACCAAAATTCATTGCTTTTGAAACTTTGAACTCAGAAGAAATTAGCCATATAAATAAATTTTTTCCAACCGCTTTATTGTTAACGTTCTTCAATACTAGTGTGCGGCACATTTTTTTGGCATAAGTTTTCATTTCGGATTCTAAGAAAGGAAGTTATGCTTAGCAATCCCGCATTCATAGTTTTTTTACGTTAGTAAAGTTAAGAATTTTTTATTTTAAATTTTTGTCGTAGGGCTGAATTTAAAAAGTTTAAAAATTAATATAAAAAAATCAGAAAGAATTTTCGATTCATTGTAATCTCGGATAATGTCCTGCGTGCCAGCTTCTCTGAACGTTTGAAAGCCGTAAAGAAATTAAAAGGCGGAAGGTTGGAATTGTTCCATTAAACATGAAAGAGAAAACATAACAAGTTTCAGCTTAAAAATATAATTCGGTTTTTTGAAGTTATATACAAACAGGTTAATGAACAAATGTTGTCATCACAACAACAATGTATATAGAGACGGGCAAATCAGACGGCCGTTTCGGAATCCGCCACAATTCCTCATCAGTGATCTTAGTGATAGTTCTTAATCTTTCAATATCAGCTACTAATATTTGAAATCATAACCCAGAATTACGGATATGATTCCAAATATCTTCACTGAATAGAGATATTGAAAGAAACTACCACTACCGTTCTATACACTTATGTTGTTGTTTTTTTCCCATTGTAGCTAGTCTGCATAACAGTTCGTTATTTGAAAGTCTAGTACATGGGAGAGTGTGTGTGTTTGTGAGAAAATGATTCTAGGTGTCATTTTTTCTGAACGGTCCCCGTTCGATCAGTTCATGATAGTTTTTTAGGAGACTATGAAAATTAAATCTAGAGGTTAATTTTCAAAGTCAAAGGTTTTGTTTTATTCAAAATGCTGGATGCGCCAGCTGTTCTGCATCGAGCAAAGATTATTAAATGGCATTATAATACTGCAAACTTTAAATTTTTTGTTACCTGATAGTAGGGATTTGGTATATACGGTACGGGATAGTTGGTTAAAGTATTACTTAACGATCATCGATGTAGTTGTTTTATAATCTGCGAAGTTCTATCCATTTTTAGAACGTTTGGTCACACTGTGCAATGACCCACTGCCCAGCACTATCGTTATTCATAAAAACTGTTTTTTTTTTCAACTAAAAGATCCTAATCTCAGTTTATGGTTAATTGGTAAAAACTAAAAAATTTTGTTTCAACATCGAATTTTGAAATAAATAAATACATTATGTACATACTAACATATATATAAATTTATTGCATTCAATTTATTTCTTAATCTTTTTGAATTTAAATTTTATTTTATTTTAAAAATTAACTTAAAATTACAATTTACATTAAACTAAGTGCAGCTGCCATTTTAAATGGACTTTAAATTAAAATATTTACAATTTACACTAATTCTTCTTTCTTTTAAAACTTGTTTAAATTTATTTAATTACAATTTTAAATAGTTATTTATTTGTTGCTATGTATATTATCCATTGAAAATTGATTCTGGATAATAGCTCGGTGCATTGAACATGCGTGGGAAACCGCTACCATCCAATTGATTCACAGGCAAAACTGACATAATATCACTGTGGATGAAAGGGAAAAATAAAAGGAAATATTTTAGAAAAGTTTATAATGAATAAAATTTATGTGAAATAAGTTTAAAAGTTGTAGTTTTTTTTAGTAAAAATTATGGTAAGAATGAAAAAAGTATAACGTGAAAAGAGTTTAAATAAAGTTACATTAATATAGATTGTAAAATTTAAATCCCAATCTAATGCTACTTGAATTTGCTCTAATTTCAAATATCCTTTTTTAGTTTTTGTCTGCCAACTTCATGCATAATAGGAAACATGTGAAAAGTTCGGCGGCGATTTTGTCTCCATACAAAAAGGGACGTACTTGCATTGAGCATCAACCATAGACCATCGATATGTCGAATGCAATGTGCAACTACAACAGGGGGTCTTTGATAATATGTGGCACATGCTACACGCATGCGCATTCAAAAGTACGAAATAATATGTTTTCATTTTGCTTTTTCATTTTTATATAACTATTCATATAGAGTGTTGGCGACCAAAAGTCTAAAAATATATTGAACAAAAAAAAAAACAAAAAATTAAATAAAAAGAAATCTCAATGAAGTGGAAAGCGCACATACATATGCACATACTAGCTCATAAAACATGCTCAAGTGCATTTAATGCATTTAAGAAAATTGAAAAAGAAAGACGTCTATGGGGAGAAAAATCCGTTGATAGTAGGGGTACACTCGTTTATATGCGTATGTATGTATGTGTATGTATATGTTTTTATGGTCAGTTTAGAGCGATTTTTAATGCTAATTTAAAACAATTGAAGTAGTTATTTCTTTTTGCTTTTCTTCTGTTGAAAGATTTATTTTACGAGTTATTCAGAATTATTATTATTATTTTTTTTTTAATTTGTATGCATTTTTTCTGAATTTTTTAACAACACTAAAAACACTTTGCGCACACCCAAAGTGAATTCCCGTGGTGATTTTTCTCGCTTATTCATATAGAATTTTATAAATGAAATTTTTGTATGTGCTTGGTAAAGTGCTTAGATTCAATTCGTATAGTTCTTAGCAATTTTCAGAACTTATTAAATTTGTAATTTGAAACGTGTTCGAATTTTTCTGAAGTTATGTGAAGCAAATACCTACATTACATAGGATTTTCATGTCTGCAGTATTGCATGAGAATGTTGAGGAGGGTTATTATAATTTGTTATGCGTATTTAATGTTTATTTCACTCTAAAAACTTCATTTCTAAATTATGGTTTATAGAAAATCCACTTTAGCGATCTAATGAAGCATTTGTGAAAGAAAGAAGAAGATGCAGTCTCCAAGTTTCCAGTTTTTTGCTTAACTTGGTTTTTAGTTGTCACTGTTACCGCTTTTTAAAATCTGGGCAATTTGTGATTCTAAGGCCGTTCTTCCACTAGAAGCATCGGAACAGCGATTCAATACTAATCACTTTCAAACAATCGCAAGGATTTTCATTGTCAAAGACTGAGTGTCAGATCGCAATTGCGTTGCCTCCAGTAGGAGAACGGCCTAATAGAAAGATGTTGAATAAATATAACGGAAAAACTTGATTCGTTAAAGATCAATTTAACTGTTTGATGACTTGAACTTGCAAAGTCATCAGATTTTATGTCAGTAAATTCTAGTGGGTTCAATAGTTTAAGTTTACGAATTAATGTCATAAAATCTTCATCTTCGAAGAAGATTAAAAAGATATAAAAATAGTATCATTTAAAACGTTAAAAATTTAATGGAAAATCCCGGCATAGGGCAGAGTCTTAAAACTAATTGAGTCTTATTGCTTTTTTAAAAAAATTGTCCAAAAAACGGAAACCATCCAGCAAAAAATTTTTAGATCAAGATGCACAAACGGATTCGAATCCGTTCATTCATTCATATATAAAATCTGTATATTTATGACACGAATCTATCAGTAGATATCGATGGTTAAGCCCACAGACATGTCAAGTCCACTTTTCGATGAAAATGGGTTAACTGCATTTTTCAAGTCCTTTTCTTCTTTCTTCTTTTTCAAGTAATTGACTAATCAATAAAGGTATATAATACAAACCAACAAATGATAATCTAATATATAGACGGGTCTTTCACTGACGCAGGAGTGGGGGTATATGGGCCAAGAAAAAAATATTTCGAGCTCATGGGTAAATGAACGAGTATCTTTTAGGCGGAAATATACGCCGTAGACAGGTGTGCTTACTTCAACCTCAAGTGAAATTATCGGAACCAGAACATTTCGATTTTAACTGACAGTCAAGCGGCAAACAATGCACTCGAATCCTACCGGGTAAATTCTAAACTGGTTAGGGGTTGTCTTGGGGAACTCAATACGGTTGGTTTATAGAATAAGGTCTGGGACAGAAACCCCATTTGTAGGACCTAAACCATTTTGTGGTACAGGGAAAAAGTCTCTAACCATGCTGTTAAAGGAAGAAGAGGAATAATTACGAGCATTATACTGGGATGATATATTAGTTGTATCCGACCGAATATTCGTTTTCAGCCAAAAATCCGGTTCGCCTAAATTTCAGTTTCGGCAAAAAATATGGCCGAATATTTGACCGAAACCGAAACTTTATAAATTTTATTGTAAATTGCATTTCAGTGCGCAAGGAGCTGTGAAATTCTTTTTAGAATGTAACATAAAGTTATTGAATATTAAAATAAAAATGTGAATTTCATTAGTAGGGGAAAGGCATGCAGGTTGAGACAGTCCATATTTTTTGTTTTTTTCCACTAATGGTACGAATGTTTCTGCTGTCACGTTAATATAACATCAGTAGTAAATTTTTCATTACAGAAAGACCTATTTGTTGCCATTCCTTATGTTTCAAATAGAATATCCAAACAATTTTTGTGAAAAAAGTGAATTTGAGAATTTTGCAAACGTAAAAAAGTGTAGTTATTGTAGCCGTACAAAAAGGTTAATATAACATTCGTACCACAGTTTTTGCTCTATTTTAATGTTCCGGAGGAATTTTGAACATATCTTGCATAGTGAAAAAAATATTACATCATTTCAAAATATTGGCGATGCTTGCAGGTTGAGACACATGAAGGCATGCAGGTTGAGACACTATGTGCCGTTATATGTTTTGGAGGGAAAACGTCAGAGACCTCATTTTAATGCTTGTTTATGTTCGGAATTGCTTTGAATTGAAACCTATTTTGAAGAGCATGGCATGAATCGAAAAACCAACAGTTTCAAATCATTCCGCCAATGTTCCGCTCCCCTCAGATTGGAAAAAGAACTTTTAACATACTGTTCAGTCCAGAACAAAAACATTCCCGTGATTCCCATAACAAGTATGCATTCTTTGGATACTAAATAGCCATTAATTTGTAATAAATATACGTAGTAGAGCGTACCATTTATTTTTTTTAAAGCACCTTGACAGAAAAATTCTATACTCGAAAAATTTTCGCTTGATTAAAATGAATTGAAGTAAACTTCTCATATGCATTACTTACGATCTCTGTTGCGGCGTTCGATCACGTTGCCGTC
Organism: Toxonevra muliebris; assembly: GCA_963691655.1. NCBI lineage: Eukaryota > Metazoa > Arthropoda > Insecta > Diptera > Pallopteridae > Toxonevra > Toxonevra muliebris. Next base: position 55,879,142 of record OY829326.1, read on the forward strand.
GATTTTTAAACCAATTTGAAACTTGTGTCAGCGTTAAACCAGTCTTTTTCGCTAAAGTCTTCTTCTCGTCAGGTGTGGGATAACGATTTGTTAGATAACAATCTTTCAAAGCATTTCGACTTTTCTCCTTGAAACAATATACAGTTTCTTCACCGTCCCAAATCGTTTTAGGCAACGGATATTTTTTGCGTAAACGATATTTATCCACTGCACCCAGCGGGCGACCACGCACTTTTTCTGCCTCTTTATAGTGTGCCTTAAACCAAAGATTTTGTAAATCCACATGATATTTCACTGAGAAACAATGCGTCTCGAGTAAATTATATAGCTCATGAAATTGACCACGGTGATAGGCAACAATGGCGCGTGCACGCAACACACTTTCATTGGTTTTGAAAAGTTCGCTCGCGGGTAAACTGCATAGAAATGTTGTTAGTTTTTCAATATCACCTTTTTGCTGTAGAGCCTCACACATGCATTGAATCTTGGATTTGAGAGAATAAAGTAAAATGTTTGTATAAATATATGTACGTATATAACTCGCGTGTATTCAAACTCACTTGATCCGTAGTAAATTGCAAAAATTTCCGATCTAATTGAAAGTTGCCCGCGGCTGTAACACTGTGTGCCGCTGTTAAATTTGATATTAATTGGCCACCTCCATTAAGTCCCGCTGAAGGACGATGAATGTTACTTAATGCATCCCCGCCCGCTCCCACTCCTCCACTTGACGACAATGTTGTTTTTGTATTGCCATTCAAATCACTAACACCATTTTCAAAAATCACACCATTCAGCGTTGGATAGACCGGTGATGTTGCACCTGTATGCGTTGGTGATTTATCATAATCACTATTGATATCATGAAATCGCCGTTCGATATCTTTCTCTGTAACATATGGCGAGAATTTGTCGAGATGTAACACAGTCTTGCAGGAAATATTGCCGCGATAACCTTTAATTTAAAATGGGCTTATTAAATTAAATAATATTTTTAAATTCAGTGGTTTTTTAAATAATTTTTTTTTTCACCCAATTGATGGACTTTTCAGTTTTCAACTGGTGACTAATTCCGTCGTCATATTTTAGAAGTAATATAATAATACTTAAAAAACGAATATTCTTCGTCTGTATTTTTTTGTGTGAACATATGCCATTAATGTTCGTTATAAAATGTTATTTGTAATTTTACTCCTGAAAAATGTGTCTATATAGGCAAATTTTTTTGTTCTTGTAGTTTATACTGCGTCGCCAAACTGTCGTTTCAGTTACAATGTCTTTTTTTACTCTTTAGTTAAAATTGTAAGTAAATTTTCGGTTAGCAAGAAGGATGGTGTGGATGGATTGGTGTTTCTAAATATAGTAATGGATAATGATGGCATTACATCTGCCCCCTTTATTCTATTTGTTAGATGTTTTACAAAAAATGCTGTCACGTCTCCAACTGGGAAAATGGTTTCCTCCGTCAGGTTCTAAGAACATCATTATTTGAATGCGCTCACAGTTTGTTGAATTTGCCCAAAACTTGAACTAACTTAAATTAGGGTTTTTAATTAAAGAACTCAAAGGTGACTCTACTTTTATGACACAACAGCCCATGGAGGCCCTAGACTGAGCTTTTCTCATCCATTCATTATGTGTAAGTTATATTTGTAGACGAATGGAAGTTTTAGGCCGAGTCCGAACGGCGAAGTGAAAAGCTTTTCTAAGGAAATTTTTACTCTTGAAGGTTTGCCATTGCCAGCCAAGAATTGGTAACGTATAGACAATTTTTTTGATTTTTTAGTGTGCCGAAATTTGAACACGGGCACCTCTCCGTAGCAGTTCAGCACAGTCACCACTTGGGTACGGCGACCTCTCAATAGAAAGATCCACTAAAAATTGTATATCATGTTACAAAACTCATTGAAATAATGTATCTCTACGTCTATTCTTCAATCATGTATCCCCAAAAGTACAATTTCGTAAAAAAAATCTAAAGAGAAGAATCATACAAACTCGCTGAGAACTTATGTATATCAATCTGGATTTTGGGTGATTTTATACAATATTAGCAAAGGAAAAACTAATTTACGTCCAAAATGAAGATCCGTGATTGAAGAATAGAGGTATCGGTATCCACAAATACATTTGGAGAATTCAGGACATTAAGTGGGGATTCTTTTACATGGCTTTAAAATTTCTTACTCAAGAATTTGGACCAAAAATTCGATATCAATGAAATTCGGAATTTATTGATAGAAAGTGAACGTTCTATAAACAATTTCCCTTTTATAACAGTTCTAATAAGTTTCAGTTTTTGGTAATCTACTGAAAATACAATATATAAAAAATTTAATGAACTTCCGAAATCCCCTCATTGTGGGCGACCCTGACAAATAGTATTCATCATCGTACAAGTTTCAAGGGCTTCGCGGAATGCCTCAGGTTAAAACTCTTCATCCGATTCTATATTAGCTTCATATAATTAAAGAGTTTGCTTAGTTGTTAATTCTTCGAAAGACATATAGAGCATCAGTAATGGATGTGCACAAATTGATTTGATTCTGAAGTAATCAAGTTTTGATTTAACGAGTATATTTGAAATCACTATAGATTACATGGTTGGAACATAACACTGTGCAACAGCCAAAATCGGACTGGCGATTTGAAATGTAGTTTTGAGTAACTTGGGGTCGCTGAGCTCGAGTTTGAGGAGCATTTTGCTCCATTACGTCGGGTTTTCGAGATAACGGTACATGAAATTATGAAAATGGTTTTATTAAGACTGCACCAGGACATTCTCGATTTATGGTTAATTGTTTTTAGTGTCTGTAGAAAAGCTGTTTAGTAGGAAAAGAAGCACATTTTTTGTGAACACAAAAATCATCCATCTAAACTCCATACCCCAAATTTTGCGAGTTTTTTAAGTACAGCTTTGAACAATATTGCCTACAGGCTTTATTCTTGGAAAAATGACCTCACAAAGTCAAATTTCTTATAATTTTCATATATTTCTTAAATTGATTTTGTAAAATTCAAATCAATTAACACTCCGGGAGTACCCCCATGAATGCAAAGCATCGTGCTGATTGGAAAGAAGATAGATAAGTAGTAGGACGAAAGAGGGAGGAAAAACTTGTGAATGTTTACTTTAAATTAGGAAAGGTCTTAGAAATTAGGAAAAACGGATGCATGGAGCTTGTTCCATATACGCGCGGTATGGCAGAGAAAAGAACTATCTCTGTAATGCGTGGTGCGTTGGGGTACCATTTCGGCATATCGACGGGGAATGCATGACTACCGTTTGCGGTTCGCATAGTTCTGGTGAACATATAAACTGGTGAAATCAAATTCCGTATCTCAGCGGAACATCTACCATGGAAATGCCGGTAGAACAGAAAGAAGTTAATAGAGCTAGAAACCTTACTGTCACCAATTAGCTTTATCGCGCGATATTGCATACGGCCGAGGAGCTCTAGTTTCGTTCGTGAAGCTCCTGCCCAATGGTGCAAAATTTAGAAAAGCTTAGAATCAACTGAAATTAAAAGGGTGGACTTCGAATAGGATTCGGAATAGTTACCAAAGTTGAAGTATAAATCGTATTTTGATTAGAAACAAAGGTCGAAACCAGAGTAAGGTCAGAGAATCGAGCGGCCGTCGTGCCGTATTCGAAACTTAAAAATACAAAAGTCATTTAAAATTTACGGAGTTAAAGTCAGCGTTCCGGCTGCCGAATTCACAGCACTTAATCTATATGTATAACGTATTATTTTTCGTTTCGGTCGTTAATAGCACAAATATCTAACTAATTTTTTATGAGACCCTATGCTTCTCTAGAATATACCATAATTGAAACTGTTGATGATGAAAATGACGATATAATAATTCTGAAGAAGTTGTTGTAAAATAAAGTAAATAGTTAGCAAACCACATTTTAAAATATTCCTTACATTTCCATTAAGTAGTAAGTAGATAACTTACTTGTATTTGGAAATAATAATGTACCATATTGTATTGGTGAATGCATATTATCCTGATGTATAGTTGATGAATTATCCGATGAAGTACCGCCGGAACTTGTTGAATCTATATCACCATTTAATGATGATGATAAATTTGTATCCATATTTTTATCAAACATTTAAATATAATTGACATAACCACGCTCACAAATAATAAACACACATTCACAAATACACTTTTCAATATTTGTATGCACTTTCAAAAACGATATTGAAATTAAATGAAATTTTGTATACTTATGTAGGTATTTTTAAAACTTCTTTTATATTTTTTACACCTGGCATACTGATATTAAAAAATCATTTTATATTTATTTTATGTTTGTAATCCAATAACGGTTAAGTTAATTAATTTTTATAATAATTGTGGAAAAAAGCAATAACTACCACGGTTTTTTTTATAGAATATTATCAACCGAACATCACCGAAGTTCAAATAGAACTGAAATGAGAAATAACTGCAACATAAATTGGTGGAATTAAGTGAAAATGTTGTAGAAATCATAGTGGTGGACTATTGCACAGCAGTGCAGTGTAGTTGTATTGTAATGATTTGTGTTGGTGTGTGTGTGGTGCTATTGTATTAATGTATGTGTTTGCTTGGGGTTCTCTTTAGGAAACCTTGCCTATTACCACACAATAAGCGTGTACACTTGATTTCATATTTCTAACAATTTGATATTAATTTTTTTAACGGGTTTTCTACCATTTTTTAAACATTTTTTTTTACAGAAGGAATCAAGATATATTTATTTCACAATCCATTGATTTTTAATTTTTTGACACATATATCACTTTTTTATGAATTAAATATAAAATAAATAAATCTAATAATTTTCTATAACTTTTTGTAATAACACTATTTAGTTTAAAAAATTCCATATCAATCGATTCATTTAGATTTTCTGAAATTTTTTCAACTTTCATTCATTACACTGTACGGTAGTCGGCTGGGGAATTGGTGAATCCAAGTTTTCTTAAAGTTTAGATTGTAAATGGAAAAGTAATTTCTCAGTTTTCCCATGTTCGTGATTTTAAGCGTTTTTTTTTTTTAATTTTGAAGTTTCTGGTTTAGTCTATGGTCGCGGCGCAGTAGTATCATTTAAGTGCAAATATTTTTACCATTAAAAAATCTTTTTGCGGATTTTCGGATACGGGAAATCTGAATCTGCAATTTTGTTTACCAATACCGTCCCGCTAGGGTGCGCTTTGGTGCAAAAAATGCCAAAACTACATTTATTTTTATTTTTTATTGTTTACCGAATTCAAAAATCATTGAAATTCGAATTTTTGTACTAAAGTGCACTGTTATTGGTAAAAATAAATTGTAGATTTAGTTTCCTCGTACCTGAAAACTCTCAGACAGAACTTTTAATGATAAAAATATTCGCATTTAAATGATACTACTCCGACGCGACCATAGACTAAACCAGAAACTTCAAAATAAAAAAATAAAAAAAAAAACGCTGAAATTCACCAACCTGAGAAATAACTTTTCCATTTACAACCTAAACTTTTAGAAAAACTTGGTTCTCCCCAGAAAAAAAACGCGAAACTGGAATTTGCTTTGAAAAATTCAAAAATTTAATTTTCAACCTATAATGACTTTTAAATAATTAAAATTTGTTTAATTAAATTCTTTATGACATACAAGAACTAATTTTTTTTCACACATTTTTTTATCCTTAGAATGAAAGTTGAAAAAATTAAAAAACAAAAAACCCAAAATATTTGATATTAATTTTACTTGATTTTAGCCATAGTGACAAAACCAAGTACCTACACCTTGATAGCAATTGAAAACTATTCTCAATCTCTAATATAGCGATATTAAATTTTTCATAGGTCTGTGCATCTGTGTTTATTAAGTTTATTGGGTAAACAATATTAATTTGTTTGTGTGGGTGTGTGTTGTTGTTTTGTCAAGTTACGCTATATAGAAACGTAATGAAAATGAAACACCGCACATACGAGTATAACTTAAGGGTTGTTTGATTCTTGAGTTATTATCCTGTTGTGCTAACCAGAGAGGCGTTACTTTTTAAAATGTACGCCATTTTTAATTTTTTTTCTTTTTGTTGATATTTTAGAACAGGTTTTAAATGTTTCTGTATTGCTTTTATGAAATTGTTTTTAATAAGTTTTATATAAATTTTTGGGTTTTAGTTTACAAAATTCATTGTATTGTTATTGTGTTTTTTAAGTCCTTGACCTAATTTCTGGAGAAAGATAAACTTTTTTAGTTTTTCAGTAAGAAAAGGCGATTTAAAATTTAAATGTATAAAATAAGAATATATTTTCAATTACTAGAAATTGTTTGGTTTTTGTTTTTTTTTTTTGGTACAATTTAAATTTTGTGACTGTGCAATTTGACCGGTATAAATGGTATTGAATTAGATACTACTTTTTTGCAAAGATACCTCATTTATATCATATAGTTACCTCCAATTACCATTGTTATTTTGCATTTGCTCTAAATGCCATTCAAAGTATCGAGTTTATTAGAATTCCTATGAATTTAATTATGCAAGATTTTACCTAATACTTTTTTAAATAGTTTTGGGTTTCCTTTTACTTAATGTATGTATGCATGATTAATTTGAGCACTTTGGTAGTATGGTTTATTTAAGGTATTCGATGCTAATTTTCATAATTTTGTTTTGAAATATTATTTGAAAGAATCGTAAATTTTTAAAGTAACTTCAGGTAATTTATGTATAACCATGGGTGTTGCAAGGAAGTGGGAGCAGATTAGCGCTTACTTCCTAAATTTATTAAAACGAAGCATTACTTTTAAAAGTTATATACTAATCACTGAGTTTGTACAAAATATTTTTGACCCTCTAATGCATACAAATCCATATATGGATTTTTACATAGGTATTTTTTTTTCCAAGATTCAAATATTTTGTTTCCTTTTTCATTCAACTGTGTAAATACGCCTATTTGATTATTATAATATTATAAAACCGTTAAATTAAAAAGGTACATGTCCCTTTTGGTGCAAGTGCTTCATAATAAATCAAAAAGTCGATTTTGAAAATTTGTGTAGTTATGAGTTTTCGGATTTTAGATGACGATACTCTGTAAGAGCTGGCAAGAATTAATGCAAATATTTTAAGTTGGTTTTTGAAGCTAATTTTGATTAAAAATTAAATATATTTTATGGTTTTGAAACTAAATATATTTGTTTATTAGATTTTAAGATTTTAAGGCAATGAAAACGGATATTTTTTAAATAACTTTTTTTTGTTGATTTATTATACTTACGACTAGTCAAAATATATCATAAGAACTAAAAATGTTTGTCCATTGCAGGGCCGTAGCTAGAATTTTTTTTCGGGGGGGTTTTCATTCGAAGAAAATATTCATAAATAATTTTTATCAAACTGATTTTTAAATACAATAAACTAAATCGATGATACATTTGATGGACCCTATAAAATTAAAATTTTAGGAAAAATTTTCCGATTTTTTTTAATCTTAACCTCAAAAAAATTGTCAAAAAATTCACAGAATAATCAAATTAAATTTTTTCAAATAAATATTATTCAATAATGCATTTTTTTTGTCGTGAGGGATATAATTTCATTAACTCATTGACTTCCCACTGCTGATGATGTACCCAACCTCAAAAAAAAATTACCAAAAATAGTAGAGGCTCATTTTTTTCAAATTATCATCATTGGGATTATCAATGATAAGGAACCCGGATGAGGTTGGCTTATATTCCCTAAATTCGTGAAGTCACAGTATTGAAAGAGATCTTTCTAGTCGTAGTGCTCTGAGCAATAATGGTATGTATTACATTTTAAGATTGCCTCCTAAAACTGCATGGGTTTTGCTAATAAGATGGAGTTTTTGCGAAAGAATTTTTCACGTTGAACACGAATCTGAGGTCAAAAACTTCCCATCACGTCACGTTTCAGGAAAAAATGGGATTCAGGTAAGTCTAATTTTACAAGGATCCGATAATTTTTTCTCTTTTTATTAATTTTTAAATTTTTCAAACTGATTCAGGACGAAACTTTAAATCAAAAACAGTTACTGACCTAGAAAAACTATGAATGCAGGAGTGCTCAGTATCACCTTCTCTTTTTGAATCCGTAGTCAAACCTCATGTCGAAGAAAACAAATCGGATTTGATCGCATAGTGTAACTAAGATTTCAAATTTATTTTTTTATTTCACTTTTTAGAAAAAAAAAATCCGATGGAAGTAAAAAATATCGTTAAATAGAATTTATTTTGACTTTTTTTCCAACAATTGGAAATTAATCTAAAAAATTAGAATAAAGTTTCCACATTTCGGGGGGTGGGGGGGATGGTCAGAACCCCTAAATACAGCCTTGGTCCATTGGAATAAAAATTCATGCAGTAGAGGGTTAATTTTCAGCCATTAGGGGAATAGAACTCTAACCTTCCATGCAGTACTTAACATTACTACTATTTATATGTCCTGTAACTCCTTGTAGAACATAGCGCCTCTATAAATCATTTCTATCTTGTGTGAGTTGATATTGATGAACCATCTAATTTCATCCTTACTCGAACATAAACTTCGAAGATGTTCAAGTTAGACCCGATGAGAGAGGAAGTTTGGTGGGGCTACTCTTACATTTCGTTTCATTCATTTTATTCTTAACCCACCGACGTATATTGATTTAAGTTGATAAACTCTAATGAAGAGAAGCGGAAGCTAACGTCGATGAAGATTTTGCATGCTGAAATGATTTTGTCAAGCGATACTACAAAAATAGCGTCTGTACTCAAAATAAGCGGATACAAAGGCGTCTTCTTCCAAATATCGGAGTTCGCAGTATTTTGAAATCAATGTTCATATAAAGCGCTGATGTTCAATTGCATCTAAATACCTCGCTCATTTTAAGTTTTAAGAAAGTAAAAGCAGAATGCCAAATGTTCATTAGAATGAATGAGGGAGGTATTAGATAAGCAGGTCGGGTATTTGCCATACATACATTCAAAAATAGTCAATCTTGCAGTTCAGTTCTTGGTCTGTTCCTACTGTTCTACTCTCCTCGTTACTCTTGAACAGATATAGGAGTGGTATATTTTAAACATGTATTTTTTAAATAAACGGCAATGTCTAGAATATGGGCTATATGTCAAGTAGTTATATAAGGATGTGTCTCCAGTCATATTGGGTTTGGTAAAAATGGCTGATTGCAGGTGCCAGAGTACTTAGGCTAAAAAATTCCATTGAGTACTTTTTAGGCAGATACTTCTTTCGTATGTGAATCAGAGCTGGGCGTTCATACACATATGTAGAACTTGAGTTAGAGTTTCCTGTTCTTCCTCGTTACCATATCTCTTGGCCCAGTTCTTTTGCGAAACTTCTAATGAGACAATGCCCCAAGCTACCATATGAATGCATTGCCTTTTTTGCTCGTATTAATGAAGACCATTTTCAGTTTCAGAGCCTTCATTCCCCCTCAAGCATTTGTATTTATTTCGCTGAGGCAGTCAATGAAGTTGTCAGGAATTGATCGCAGTCTGTTCAAAGTAGGGATGCAAAAAACCGGTTAGTTAAGCCGATTGAGTTAATTTATTGTGATAAAAACCGGTTTTTCTCTAGTACTTTTTCCCATTTCAGTACGGCCCATTTTTTCTATAGGCCATTTTTGGCCAAAAAATAGATACACAAAAGCGCTTGGGCTCTGAATGAAAATTTTTGTAAAATTTTTGAATTAAATTTAAATTTTTTAAAATTTCGGAATTATTTTAATTTTTACAGAAATCATATGAAAAGTATGACTAAAATTATAACAAAAAGCTCTTTATCTCGAATCTGATTTTAAAAAAATTGTGTGTAGTATTTAATATTTGTGAGCTTTTACTGGGACGAAAATAGCCTACAGGAGAATATCTCCATACAAAAGATGGTTTTTAGAGAGTTTTTCAAAAACGTTCTAGCTCACGAACGGTAATCGTTAGAGTCGAAATATTTTGGTATTCTTTATAAAATAGACCAAGGTTCATTATAAGAGGGGTACAACTACTATTTTCTATCTCCTATAGTGAAAAATTTGTTCAAGCTTTTTTGTAAGCTTTTGATTTTTTTTGCAAATAAGCGAAAAATTCAAAATAGTTCGAAATGAGCAACATTTAATACACATATGTGAAACTATGTTTTTTGTTTAAGTATTGTAAAAAAAAATCCGGTTAACCGAAAGCCAATATTTTTCTCTTTAGATTGAATTCCTAGTTTATTTTTTTTTTTTAAGGAAATGAAAAAAAATTACGTGGAAACTTTATACTTAATTTCATAGTCATCGGACAACGCTGCATATTAAATAAATCTCATATTATTTTTTTTTTTAATTAATATCAGCTAAAATCAAAAAACCTAACTAATCCTATTAAAGGAAAACATCGTATATGCGGTCAATTTGCCTCATTTACTAAACTAACTAATAAAACTTTTAAAGAATAGACATACGTTCAATTTGCAACTACTACTCGCATAATCTTCAACATACATCCAATTAGCTTTAAAGAAAAAAAAACGATGAGAAAAATAGGGAGTTACTCATGGAAACCATTTAAACTTTTTACCACCTCAATGAATCCTTTTTTTTCAATCACTTGCAACTACGAGAATTAACAATGGAAGCTTTAAACACTTGCTACCCTTACATTTTTATGACTACCTGATATACACACTTTCATAATCCTTATAAACTCCATATACTTTTATATATATATTAACGAAAAACATTAGAATTTCTACAAAATCTTATTCCTAAGTATAGAGGAGTGTGCAGGATTAAACTCCTAACAAATTACATATAACACTTTGCAGCTATTATATAAAATAAGGTGTGATGCAATTGTACATATATATATATATATTTTCAGATTGAGTGTATCCGTATTGGTATTATTTATTTTTCTATTTTACATAGTTTTATCATTTTCTTATTCAATTTTTTTTTACAACTTACCTTCAATGTATCAACGTTGCTTTATGGAGCAGTGAACGTTATCGTGATTTAATCATAACGTCATCCCTAATTTGAGTGTTTTTCTTTACGCTTAATGAATTCTTCTTGGTTTTTTTTTTTGTTTGAATAAATTTTACAAATCCTAGCAACAAACGTTCCTTTTTTTTATTTAGCCTTTTTGTTGTTTATTTTTTTTTTATTTTTTACCCTCCATACATTATTGTCACCTTCGTAATTTGTTCAGTAGCACTTCATACACATTATATGTACATACATTCAATATATAAAATACTTGTCTGCAGAGTCCTGTCTATTTTATTTTAATATTATACTTACATATACAGCGCATTTCGTTACGCTCAGCATTTTTAATTCGTTAGGAAAATGCTTTAATTGAAATTTGATTCTATTAGGTGACAGCAACAACATTGTCATTTAGTGTAGTCGTCGTTATAGAGATCATGTTGCAATGTCAGCAATTGTTCTGGTTGCTGGTAGAGATAACTGAAAAAAGCATCATATAAGTATATTCTTGTTTTGCAGAAGAGGAATGCGCTATGGCTGTCTGGTATATATTTCTGTAAAAATTTTCTATTTAAGTAGATAAATAGTTACGAAATTTTTAAGAAATATGTGCACACATTCATATAAGTATGGTAGGAAAAGTAATAGTTACTTATGTCTTATTGTTCCTCTCAGCCCATAATCGGTCCATCTCTCACTTCAAATCGGACCTTTGACTGCTACTGGCCTTTATGTCTGAGCATTATGTGCTCAGATATAATCTTCATATTTATCATTTTATAAAGAATTTAAAGCCAAAATTTTCATCAAAAATAAGAATTTGTTTGTAAAGCCACAATTTTGTTAAAAATGGATATTTTGCTTATTCCTTTGATTTGCTTTTTTTCATTTTGGATGATCTGATCCAGAGATATCGTGCACATTGCCATACGCATGTTTTACAGGACTTTCCGGAGATCATCTACAGGAGTTTTAAAAATCATTATTTAAAAAAAAGACAAATTTTTAATAAAGTTAAAAAATTGAGTAATATGTTTGTAAAAGTTTATATTAATGCAGAAAATTCTTGAAAAATCGATGTTTTTCTCTCAAGTGCTTATAACCTCTTAATTAATGGTGGATTGGTTTAGTGTGAGAGCTTTTTTGGCAGCTGCTCTCTTTATGTAAATCATCAGCATCATCTCTATCTTCTTCTCTGGTTTTTTTTTATATAAAGATAATCTTAACTGTCAAAATCGTTTTTTTTTTGTTTTGTTTTCCATGCATTTGTTCCTGTTTTTTTGACAATTACGATTTTTAACAACAACAAAGTAGCGTGTTGTTATTGTTACATTGTACTTGTAGTGCTGCTACCACCATGTTAATTCCGCCTAGATCTCTATCTTCGCTTGCAATGTGCTTTAAGTTTAGACAAGTTGCTTCTTACGCTTGTTCCCTTCCACCAGACCATGGACCCGTACGAAATAATTGATTTTATAATTGCTGTATACATGCGATGGGTGATGTATGGTTGCAGTTACCATTTCTTCCCGAAAGCTTTTTTACATTTTTTTTATATTTAAACACTTATAAGGGAGACCTACAGTTTGATTTATTACCTTTTTAAAAACTCAGCCTGACGTTTCATATCAACCTGATTAAACAAAGATTTCCAGATATCACAATTTAGCAATGATGATGATATCTCTGACTTTCATTTTTGTAACAATTTAGTTTTGTTCTGATTTTTCTACAGGAAATGAATATTTCACTTATTTGTTTGGGAAACTTTACAACATGGTTGCTTTTACAGTAAAAATTTCTTTTTGCCACAAGGTAAACAAATGGATATAACTCATCTATTAAAACGCAAGAAATCGATCAATCCAACTCATTAACTTTAGACATTATACAAAAATTTTCAAATGTCACATGACTACAATACATAATTGTTAGTGCCTGGTTATATTGGTGCTCGGTGTTCGACGAACACAAAGCATTTTCTCCCGTGCTCGGTCGAGGCGCTTACATTCAGCTCTTTGTAGAGTTGCTTTTTGCCAAAATATACTCGTTTGTGTATTACTATTTTGTATGTAATGATACTGTTTTGTAAAAAAAATTCATTGCCACTCTGAATACTCGGCGTGCTCGGTGTACAATACACCGAGCATATCATGTTTGGTATGAGAGTGAGTGAAGATTCTCTCTTTGTGTTCGGTGCAACACCAATTTCATGGTGTTCGCCAAGCATAATCTCAATATAACCATAGCCTAATGCATTTATTTGTTCATTAATTTAAAATAGGTCACTGCTAAAGTAAAATAAATATGTACACAGATAGGTAATTTATTTTGTTCTAAATTTAATAAACTTCAAAAACGAAAGTATATTGAGGTACTCCATTTTGCTGAATTAACCTATATTAATAATATCTTTTTCAAAAATTCTATTATAACGTTAATATTTTTGCTTATATATTCTAGACTTACTACATGCAGGCTTACATATGGTATGCCTACAATATGCATTTTATGGTTCCCACACTCGGGCTTTTTGCTGATTAAAACAAATCTTATTTATTATGTAGCAAAAATAAATCTGCTACTGTCAGTTGATGATGGTGTCCAATTCCAAACTTTTGTCAAACATTGCACTTTATATAAATAAAAAAATCACCATTTTTCTAAACAATTGCAACAATAAAGACAATAACAATATTAAAAATAACAATTATCGCGCCATAAAAACTTATGCCATGCAACAGAATGTATATATGTAGGTATGTATATTATTTATTCATTGAATAGTTTTAAAATATGTTGTGTAGCAACACATACATACATACATACTTTTGCATGTATTTATAAATCAGTAAAAAATAAACAAATCGCAAAAATTGGTAAACAATGAAATTCACTTGTAATTCAGTGCATTTCCAAACAATTTGCAAAGCTATAATTGGTGTGTTTAGGCTTTGAGACAGTACATGTTTATTTGGATATCCTGTGTTCTCATTGAACGCCATCTCTGGACCTACATAGAGATTAAATGAAAAAACTAAAAGGATTCTCTTCTGCACTCGTCACATGATGTCATAACATACTTTACGCATTGTTGTTTACTTCATTGTGAACGTTTTTGTTTTTATGTACCAAAAAGTGCAACCATGGGGTTTTTAAATTTTTCGTTTTCTTTTCTTAAAACACACACTTATAAACTCATACGTACTATGGAATCTCACACAAAACCGACGTAACATTTGATTTAAATTTTTATCTTCCAGTTTTCCTTCAGCTCCGAGTAAAGATGCCATATCAAAACTTAAAAGGGGGAAACGCGTATAACTTTTGGCGACTTTTTCAAGCAGTTTCAAGTTTTGAGCTTCGCAGAAGAATACAAAAGTAATTCAAAAAAATGTAAGTACTCAAAGTAATTTTGAAAAGATCTTTGAATAATAACTAAAATTGTGTAATGTTCAAAATGGAGAGCAGAGACTGCAGTTCTTGGAGAAACAGGTCGAAAATGTTTAGTAGAGCTCTACCAATTGCAAAAAGAGGTTTTCACCTTTGTTTATAGATTTATAAAGAAAATTATTTAAAAAATTGGGAAATTCGTGAATTTCGTCATTTTATTACACTGTATGTAAAAATAAGGCATGAATATTGTCCATCCGAAAGCAGACGTCTAACCCATCCAGCAAATTTTAAAATTCGTCAAATACATACATAAATTTCTTCCAAAACTACATTTATAAATTTCTTTCAAAACTAATCACTGTTTTACATTTCTATATATACCGACTTTAAAATTGCATTTAGATAATTTAAAGAAATTGTATTTCATCTGACTTATTTTAAACGGCCCATAGTTGGACCTACAGTTTACCACCGATTCCGAACGGCGGTGTGGCAATTTTTTTTTATCGGCTTGGTGGTTTTGTCATTACCAACCAAGGTTTGTACTTGTACACTATCTTATAATTCTCATACACTTCATATTGATAGTGAATATAAGAAAGTTATGAAAATTAACCACCAGACGAAGACGGGAATCGAACCCGAACCTCCCAGATGAAAGCTCAGTGCACTACCCTCTATACTATCGAGGTCGTCTTTAAGAGGTTACAGCTGACCAAATTTTTTTAAAAAAAATATGGAGAAATTCTTTGGGTAGACCAATTAAAATTCAGAAACTAATTTCTCCATTCGTGTATAAATAGAACCCACACAACATGAATGGATGCGAAAAACTCGGCCTTGGCCCTTCAGGGGCTGTTGTGCCATAATAGTAGTAGTAGTAGAAACTAATTTCTTCAATTTTTTAAAATACTAAATTTTCTTATTGAATATATTTGGAAATTGTGTTTTGAAAATTTTACAAATTGTTTCATGGAATGTAGTCCCGGGCCAAAATGAGTTAATCGATAAAAATAATTTCTCATTTTTCAACGTTCTTATTTATTAATGACAAACGATCTTTGTACAGTTGTTTTCAGGGGATTGTTTACGGCAAGTGCTTAAGGAAAGTGCTTAAAAATCTTAGCACCTACAGAGGACTAAAAATTAGTCGATTCTTATGTCTCTAACTATTTCCACCAGCTCCTCTAGTTTTCCCAACAGTCTGTTCAAACGGAGCTAACTGATCTTAAGATTGAGGGGATTCATAGAGGAGAATTCTACAATAGTTAGGTGCTGTAACTCTAAACCTCAAGATCACTGTACCAATGGCACAAAAGTCTGTGAGTACTTCGAGTTCAAGCTTGTTTTTTCTCTCCAAGAAGGAAGCATTTTGGATCCGCTAATGAACCTATATGCTTTTGTGAAATTATATATATTTATTTATTATTTTTTCTCCTACGATGACTTGAGGTATTATTGAAAAATTTATAATCTTTTACTATGGAGTTTTTTCTGGGTGGGAAAACTGATTTCTGACATTTTTTATACCAAATATCGGATTTGCTTAGCATTTCAGCACATACCACTTACTCCACGGCAACCAATTTTACTTTAACATTTGCTAATATATTGGAATGAAGGTTTTTAAAAGATGATTGAAGGAGTGAATTTCTGTGTAGTTTTGTGCACTGAATCTGAGTCAGAAGGATTTCGAAAAATCTTTACTTAAAAATATAAAAATTGTCGCTGTACATATTTCTGCCGCGGTATAAAAGTCGGTGTACTTATCAACTAAAGAAATTAAATACACTCCAATTATTTTGGTACAATAACCTATTAAGGGTCAAGGCCGACCTTTTTGCATTTACTTGTGTTGTATATGTTTTTTTTGTACACCAATGGAATCAAATATAATCCAACTTTTAAAGTGTAGAGTTCATTAAGTATAACGGTTTATTTTTATGATTTTTGAATGAAATTTTTTTTTGTATATTTTACATTTTACTGAATGAATGTTTAGAAGAAGCATAAAGTCTTCGAGTAGTTTATTTATTTATCATGTTTACATTCATTTGATATTTGCACATGTAATTCATTGTAATTGAAATAAATTCAAGTGATTCGCTTTCACGTGAATGCATATTCTGCAATTTTTATTTTAAAAAAAATAATTTAAAATTTTGCATAAAATAAACTTAAATTAAGTACATCATTTCGATGTAAACAGTTTTGTAGAAAACAGTGTTAATCCTGAAAATCCAAATACCTTTCAAAAGAAAAAAAGGAGGAAAATAGAGCACAAAAACATTTCAACAACAAATGCTTAAATACATTTAATCCGTAAATTCCCTTTCAACAAGCAAACTAAACAGTCATTGTGTTATCAATGTCTGGCTGTCAGTCTGTTTGCCTGTCTGGTATGCAATGACTGCTAACAATAGATAAACGCAAAATGTCAGGTTGTTAAAAATTTGTCGCGTCAACACAATGGCAATTGTTAAATGGTTTGTTTTAGGCTCCTCTCATACCCTTGCAACATGACAGAGAAGTGTAGTAAGGAGTAGGGCAGACTTTTGACAATAGATGCAAATACTTTTCGCACCTTTTTCGAGTTTTTGTTTCTTTTTTTTTGTGTAATGCAACAATGCAATGCAACTAACATCATAATCTGTCAAATATTGTAGAATTTTTGTATGTCATGCGAGTTCCTAATATGTGAAGTACAATATCCAGTATGAGTATGTTGGTTATTTGAACTGATAGTGAAAGTATGTATAAATGGAAATATGCGCTAGGTATTCAATAATGTGTCATGATTTTGAGGCCGTTTTGTTCCGCTCTTTGTCTCTTTGTCTGTATATCTGCTTGTCAGTCATTTGACTGTCAAATGACAAATGTGCGTATGTGTGATGTTGTTTTCATTTTTCGAGGGTAAATATTTTATATGAATTTATGCAAAAGGTTTATACACAATTACACAATTGCGTGTACTTATTATAATGTGTGTGAAAATCTATTTATATAAGGGGTGATAAAGTACATACAATATAAATACATTCACATTGTATAAAGTATGTATGTAGTTTAGAATTACATATTTATTTCGTTTTAAATGATAGTCGCAAGTAGTTTTGAAAGTCCTATTTTTAGTAAAAATTAATAAAATTATTAAATCATTGGTCACGTTTCTATGCAACTGTTGCGAGAGTGTTTCAGAAACGCATTGTTGTGAGCTTATGAGCAACACCAGCGTAAGAACCACAGTAAGTCTATTACGGAGTAAATTGAAAGAAAAAACTGTTTATATATAACTTCAAATAACGAAATTAACATGAACTTAAGTCATGACTTTGAAAATTAACCTCTATATTTAATTTTCATAGTCTCCTAAAATGAGTCACTTCTGCACTCGTCAAATGATGTCGAAGAAAATCGAAATTCGCTTGTATCTCATAGATTTCAAAAATACTTAGCTTAGGTTAGGTTAGGCTAAAGGGAAGTACTCAGAAATGAGATACACCTAATTCCCATTTATTCTGCAACGTAAAACATTTGATAAGCTTAAAAAAGCATACATTTTTTTGAATTTCTGTTCACTTATTTTTTAATTTCTGTAAATTTTTATTTCGGTGACTTATCTGGGTTTGAAACTAGACTATCCAATTAATACACATAAATATTTCTGAATTCGTTCTTATAGAGCGGACACACGAGAGTGAATTTCGTTAAAATTCTGAACTTAAAATTTATGTGGACACACAATATATATATTCAGTATAAAAAAATCTTAGTAAATCTTAGATCCAGAGGAGTGACGGTGTATATTTCAAAATTTTATAAAAAAGCGAAGTAAATTTACCTGCTAATCCAGATCAGCACAAATCTCAGTAAAAATAATGCTATTTTGGCGCCATTTTCTCCATCATATTATTTTATTTTATTCTTCTTGACTTTTTTTTTTAAGTGGGAACCAAATTATCAAAGAAATTCAATTATATTGGTTAACATGGGTTCTCCGAGTTTTTGAGAAAATTTTTTTTGGAAAAGAAGTTTTGTACATTTATGAAGAGTTTTCAAAGCAAACTGTGAAGTGTAGTTCGAAATGGGCTCAAGCCTCAATAAAAATAAAAAAATAAAAATCCAAAGTTGTTGTCTCTTTTATCGATAGACATATTTCCCAGCTCCATACGCCAAGTCCAGTTGTGTGGACTTGACTTGGATGATCAATAGCTTGAACGGGTTCATTTATTTATAAGCGGAATCGACAATATTCGTGTACAAATCTGTGGTCAAAAGCAGTAAATGCTTAAGTCTGAAAAACTCATTTCGATTAAACACGGTTTGAAGTTAATGTGATTGGTTGCCACTCTATGTAAGCGAATACGTTTCTTTTTTTTATAACTTTTCTTTTAAAAAACATAGAATTTCTGCGAGTAAGAAGAACAGGATAGCATTTATAACTCAATTCTTAAGTATTAAGTCGACTTAAGCGTTTATTGCTTTTGACTACAGAAATGTCTCTCACAAGCCAGCTTCCTCTAGTCATGCAAGGCTCGGCTATCATCTAAACCAGCTATAAACTTAATAAGTCTCAAAGGCTTGCCTGCCTCTCAATTACAGAGGCTATGCATACCTGTCCCACTCCTGCGATTTGGGTGATTATCGGACTGGTACCTTTGTAAATTTCATCCAGGTCCGATTGGAATGTCCAACTCTTTAACTTCGGTCCTTTCGCACTCAATTATTATATTGTCGGTTCGAAAACGGATTGTGATTCTGGTGCTGGTGTCATTGGACCTAACACTCGAATTACACTGGGCACTTGGCCTAGTGTCTTTTTAAACCAAATTAACCTTAATAAAGGGCTGAGAGGTGCAAAGATTGTTATCTTCTCTCACAGTCAAGCGGCTCTCAAAGCACTTTCATTATGGAACTTCTCCTCGAAGTTGGTGAAGGAGTATTTTGACAACTGCTGCAGATGTCTACATTTAGCAGTTACGCTTAGTTGAGGAACCAGGCTACTGTGACATTGCAGGCGATGTAGCTGCTGATGAGCTTACTAGGTAGGATTCACCTGCTGTATACACAGGCCCCGATTCTTTTTGTGGAATTGGCGGGACTAGTTCCAAATCGATTATAGAGAAGTGAGCAAGAGAGGAATGGTTATCTTATTGGGATCTTGTTCCAGGTCTAAGACAGACCTGTAGACTTGACACCAGACTACATCCTTAATTCTGGCTTCACTGCACATACACTAGTTTTTTGATTTACCTTAAAGATTTTATTATCTGGTTTTTTTAATATTTGATCTAACCTAAGCGGTATTGCAAATTGCAAATATGGTTCTTGACATTTCATAACCTCTAATATCTAACTTGCCTTCAACAATATTAATATAACCCACATTATGACAATCACAGAATAAAACAAATTTAACATGTTGTCTTAATTAGCTTTACAATCAATTTAACAAAACGCTACCAACCAATAATAATTTCATACATATTAGTGGTTTCAACTTTCCTGCCAACAAACATATGGCGTCGCAATTTTCCGTACATTTTCCGTAACTAATTGGATGCTGCTTTCTTCTTACACAAATAAGCTGCTTGCAGTATACTCTTATGTACGTATATGAGAGCGGGTGAGTGCGCGGGGCAATAAAAAGGGGTGGCATGAAATAATGTGACTGCACTCTTTAAAGAAAAATAGAAAAATCAAAATGCTCGGTAATTTAGTGTAAAACGACCCTCAGTTTGTCAGTGAGCTAGGCAGCCAGGCAAACACTGTGGCTGTCCGTTTGTCTGACTGTGCGCTATGTACTGATTTATGATTTTTTACTTTGACGGGTGTCCACTTACATACAACACCACCAAGCAACATGCGTATACCATGCCATGCAAGTTTCTACATTGTTGCTTGCCTGCCGTCGCTATCGAGGAGGATGTTTCTTTTTTTTCTCAAAATTAAAAAAAAAAAAACATGAAATATTTTATAAACCTCGCTGAAATATTATTACAATATTATTATGGCATGAGTGTGAAGTGTTATTGTCTTAATTAGTTGGTTTTGGGTGGTTTGAATTTCAATTTAAAACCACTAATTTTGAATAATGTGTTTTGAGGTTTCATGATAAATTACCCAAGTTATTAAATGCATTGCAAGAGAATGTTAAAATGGGTGTGGAATTTGTTTTTGTGTTCGTTCTTCCAGAGAGAAGGATAGTGCATCATACTTTTCAAATATGAATGTATGCAGTTTTTAATCGTAGCTAAAAATCTGACCAAGAAACACAAACACCTTTCAATAACTAAAATTATATAAATAGTTGAATGCTACAATATTAACCCTTGTTTGTTCGATTCTTAAAAGCAGTGACATTGGGTGTCAACACCATTCAGTTTAAAAATAAATTGTATGTTTTTATGAAGGTATTGTGTCCATAAAAACACAAAGTTGAGCTAGTTTTCATAGGATTCAAAGATATTAAGCCAAAAAATTGATTTATTTATTCGCAAAATTCTGATTTCAAGTCTACTCGTATCATGTTTCCAATTTGTTCCAATTTCATAAGAATTGGAAAAAATTGCATCTGAGGACGTCTATGTGTTCAGCACCTTATAGCAAAATCTTACGGAAAATATTTTTTTTAAAAAGCGTTAACCCATTATCTTCATCGCTAATGGGTCTATTTTGCCTTTTAAAGAAAAATTGGTTTTTTAAATATATGAAACATTCAACGTATAAAAATCTACAGTATTTTTATTCTATAAAATATTTTGGTTTTCCAATTTATGTGCATGTGTTTTCCTCATGGTAATTCTAAAACCAAATTTAGGTATTTCTGATGCCTAGTAACCCATAGTAATTTAAAAAAGCTCTGACTGCTAGAAATCACTGAAGACCAACTATTCTTCGAGAAGGTAGAAATAGAAGCCAGGTGTTTTTATTAGTTAAAATACAGCGATATTTATCAGCATAGACTCACCCTTAATTTTAGTCTACTGATACCTAGTCTGATCATTTGGCACGTTTTGCTGTATTATCGTCGGATTCTATTCAGTTTTCTATATGAGATGACGGTGTTGAGAATACGGCTTCTAAAGTTTAGTCCGGTATTTATATCCCAAACCATTCGGTTTCTCTACCGTAAACGGATTTAAATATG
Organism: Toxonevra muliebris; assembly: GCA_963691655.1. Taxonomy (NCBI): domain Eukaryota; kingdom Metazoa; phylum Arthropoda; class Insecta; order Diptera; family Pallopteridae; genus Toxonevra; species Toxonevra muliebris. Next base: position 55,900,679 of record OY829326.1, read on the forward strand.
GGCTCATATACGCATCCTAATTCAGTTTTTTTATACCGTTAACTGTACGAAAAAAGAACAAAATTTTAGTTGGGTTGAAAATTTTCTTATTTTCGGTTGAACCTACAATGGGTTAAAGATATAATATGCTTACATATCGAGCTATGAGTGCCAAGTTATCGTAAGCGACAAAAAGTGTATTTTACAGGAGAAGATATTTTATACATTCATTTGGTATGACGTTATATGTGGAATTCAAAGTTCCCAACTGATTTTCTCTGGAATTGGTTACAATGCATATTAAAAAGTTTGTGGAAATATACTTCAGCTGCTAAAATTCAATTTATGATGCCAAAAAAAAAATAGTTTCGAAAAAATGGAACTTACGATAATTTAGCGATTGTGATTCAATATTTCAAAACAAAAGACAATAAAAACAGCAAAACAATAGAAAAGAACAGCAGAAAAGAAAACTGTAATAATCCTTCAAGCCAACTACTTACTTTATTTTTCAACTCCTTTTATGCTCTACATTCATAAATCTAGATCAAGTGCAATGATTACTGGATTAAGTCAGCCATAGAAATTAAAGTCTCTGCTAATGGATCGATTTGCATAGATAAAAATTGTCGTCTACAGAAGTTGATCCATTGCAGTGACTATCATTCCAAATATCTTTAAATTCCTGTAAATAAAGGTGCCAAGGCTGAATGAATATTGATTTTTAGTATGAAATCAATTTACAATCATCTTTTAATCGACTTCCGTAGTTCCGTTGAAATTTTTCTAAACGGAACCCTTCAGTATTTTAATAAAAAAAAATTTTACAAACGATTACAACTCTCCAGGGATGCAATTATTTCAATCAAGTCTTAATTTAACATATGTTTCCTTAAGTTTATGTATACGAGAAGATTTTCCACCACCTTAATAAACCAACAAACTAAAAAAAAATCACAGCAGGAAAATAACAAAATGAGCAAATAAATCGTAATCGTGCGTATTCATTCATATAGAATTTATTTAGCACACACATAAGTTCTAAGAAAAAATGAATTTATTAGGTTTATTTCCGGATTTGCAGACAATGAGACTGGTGTGATAGGTTGTAATGGCAATATTGCAGCCAAAGAGATGGTAATTTGATCGCTGTATCAAACAATTTGGTTGGGTGTATAACTCTGAATGGAAACGGTATGCATGTGCAATATTACGTCTGTTGGCTGACGGACGATATCGTATTTAAGTTTATTCCTTTTTATAGGGTAGTAAGCATTGTTTCAGTAGTGAATAGGGGTTTTTTTTTGTTTGTCTTCAATGAAAGTATTTTTTATACCTAGCAACATCATTTTTCAGGTTTGTGTATTGTATTTGCATGTATGTGCGTAAAACATGCGCACTTCAATGAGGAGATTTAAACTCCGCCTTTTTATAGACTAGATGTTTCAGCGGAATGGAGTGGCACTGAAACATTAAGGTCAGAAGAGTACATATTTCAAATATAGAGCTAATATTGTTTAAAATATATAAAAAAAAAAACTATTTAAAAAGTACTGTAAACTACTGTCTGCCAGAACCACCATACTAGCTCTGATTTTCGAGAGAAGAGGAGTTACGAGTGAAAAAATGGCGCGGAACAAAAGTAGATTATAAATCGGAACTGATATAAAGCAATATGTTATAAATTAAGGGAATGTAAAGTAAAGGGTTCTTCAATAGGGATATAACAATTTCGTATTAAGATATTTGGCTGAAATTTATTCCACCTGCAGTACACATGTTTCATTTAAGTATGGAATTTGATATCACTCATATGGCCACCGTGAGCACCATTGCACCGATCGTTTGGAGCTAGTTTTCCACCACTCTTCCACACATTTTGCGTTTGATATCATTTTTGAGCTCTTCTAACGTTGATGCCTTGTCGGCATAAACCAAAGACTTAACGTAATTCCATAAAAATAAATCTAACGGCGATAAATCGCAAGAGCGAGGTCGCATTCGACCGGATCATTTCTAGAGATTGCACGATTACCGAACTTCCATTTCAATAGATCAATTTTTTGATCAGCTGTGCATGTGGCATCATCTTGTTGGAACCACATATCCCTAATATCAAGTCCATCCAATTCTAGCCAAAAATAGCTTTCAAACATGACACAATAGCGAACTTCATTATTTTCATCGAAGAAAAATGACCCGGAATGAAATCCACACTACACGGTCGCTTTGTGGATGAAATGGAGTTTCTTGAAGCACATGTGGATTGGTTGCTGTCCAATAACGCATAATCTGCTTATTGATAAAGCGATTAAGCCAAAAATAAGATGACGATGATTTTTCGATGAAATTCAGGATTTTCTTTTGCAGAGCCTAATCGGAGAAGTTTCTGCTCTTCAAATGATCACGAGGCTTCACTTTTTGAGTTAATTTGATCTTGTAAGGATGAAGGCCAATATTTTTGCGCAAAAATCATCATAATGTGGACTGAGAGATTCCCACTTCCTATGAAAGGCGTGGAATCGACTGATTTGGTTCATTTTGAACTGAAGCACTTATGGCTGCGATATTTTTAGTACTTTTACTGATGCGTTGTCTCACTATCACAAGAACATTCTATAGTGAATGTTGACTAGAATTTATCCACTATAGCTTACACAGCCTGCTGGTGGGACAGTTATTACGACCGGAAATTGGAGTAAGCGCTCTTAAAGTAGCGACCACCGACTCAAATAAAAAAAATTCTCTATTGAAAAATCCTTTACAAAGTACGAGCTTTAACTAAAGTTTTTTCGAAAGTCATATCGGACGAAAGTGGTGTTTCAACAAGAGTTGCAGGGTTGAAAACTTTAGTAACTTTGACATCCACTATCCTATAAATGTCAGATTTGACAAGCGTGCTCTATGAACGTGGGAAATTAAGCATAGAGCGCTACGATTTTCATTTGCACGACGTCTATTTTCAACAGTCAATCTGTCTGCTTACTGCGCACCAAATTTCCAGGCCGTGAAATTTACGTTTTGGCGATACGAATTGGCCACCAAGATTGGCGATTTGACGCCGTTGGACCTTTTTTGGGGTTTCGTTAAAACTTAAGTTTATGCCAATGATATTCAAATCATTCTAGACCTAAAACAACATTTGGACCGCTATAGCTGAAGTAGAGCCGGTTTTATGCCGTTGAAAATTTTGAGCCCAAAAGGAGCTGTGGTGGCCATTTATATGGTTTGTTACTCCACTTATAATATCCCAAGTCTCTACTATCCGAAAAATAAAGGTTTTCGGGTTTTCTCTAAATTTGTGAGTCTTATTTAAAAAACAAACCTTGCAACTCTTGTTAAAACATTCTTTATATATACTTATTTCTGTACCTAAACTGTAATTAATCTTCGTTGTGTGCTATTTTTGGCAATTTGTCCCACTTTTCTCTAAAACAAACCATAGAAAAATTCAATTCCTTATTCGGAATCAGCTCACCCAACTTAAGTCAAGCCCTCCATGCATTATTTTATATTTGTCGGTAGTTGGAAACTTAATCCAATTAGGCATAACGCGAATGTAGAGACAAGCCCGCCATATTTTTACAAACAAAACCTATATAAAAATAAGTTTATATAAAGTACCAAATAAATGTAAGATTACATTAAAAGTTCGAGCAAATATTTTATTAAAAATTCTCTAAAAACACCCAAAACTTCTTGATATCTCACACTCATTACTTATACTTCTTTGATAGTTTTTCGATGATTGTAGGTCGCATGCACCAGACGTATACTTTTGAAAACAGTGGCCACTGGTTTCATAAAATTATTTATAGTTTCAGCAACCGGCTCCAAAATATCACGTATCGATGTTAATATGTTGTAAATAAAAATTAAGGGGGGCTGTAAATACCCATTAAATAGCACAGTTAAAATTGGTTTAATCAGATAATCCGATGTCATATGTAGAAATCCCACAATGAGTGTATTAACCAACGAGTATAAAACAAAGCGATAACTTTGCAACAGAAAGGTAACAATAAAAGCAACTCCTATATGTAGACTTCCAAAGAATTCTGCCCAAAATCGAGTAGCATAGTGGGTTGCACGTTCGGCCAGCACTACAGACACAATTTGTGGGTGCGAATCGGTAGTGCGTAGATATTCAGCACATCCATGTTCAAAATGATATATACCAATGTGAGTGTCATTTGATGCCCTCTTGCCAGTTGGTGGTTCTGGAAGATCATCAAAAATTTTCTCTGTTGATTTCTTAGATTTTGCTGCACGCATATTATCGAGTGAATTTCGCAAACGCTGAAATATAGAAGTCTCTGTCATAGTATCTTTACATTTCACTTTTGGTGGATCCATATCAAATAGTTTGCGTTTAGATTTTTTTCTCTTTGTAAATGCAGTTGTACCTTTCGAGCGTCGTATACGTCTGGCGGTTTTATTATAGAGTTGAAATTCTATTTTAGACGGTGTCGTTTTTCCTATATGCTTTGAAGTGCTGCGTATGGCGCGCATTTCATATAAAATTTTCGAATTATCTGTGGTGGTTTCGGTATCCATTTGTTGTGTGTCGTTGGAGAACTTGCTGTATTTAGTTTTACTTTGATTGTTATCATGAAAGAGTATTTGACCATTTTCCGTTTCCGTTGAGGAACTTGAAGATTGCAAGAGATTCTTTAGTGGGGATTGTAACTTTGCAGTTACACCCACATGCTGCACTTCAATGAGATTCGATTTGGAATTGGAATTGCGCTCTGGTGGGGTATCTGACATTCTGTGATAAAATGTAGTTTTGTTTTTTATTGATATATAAAGAATAAAAAATATTGTTTGTTTGACTATTTGAATATTGTTTTTTTTTTAATTCTTTTTTTTTTAATTTTTTGTTTTTATTTCAACAGTGGATTGATAGTAAAATAGAATTTTACTTATTAATATTAGGTTCTATCATATCAAAAAATTAATTTATGGGTCGTATGAATAACATGTAGTAATTTCTCAAAAATTAATACTCTGAGTAAAGTGAATGCTATAAAAAACTACTGAATTGGAAATACAATTTAAAGGCATTTGGCTGAGTACCTTCTACATATTTCTGATATGACACGAAGAAGTAAAACCTTATTCATGAAAACTCGCATCAGAAAAGATCTTTCAATACGGTATATTAATATGTTGCAAAGTGTACTAAATAAATACGTCAACTCATTTCCAAACCGGTGAGAGAAATAATAAAAGTGGAAGTGGAAAATACCTGTTTTCTAAATGGACTCATACTATACAAAGAATTTACTGATTAAAAAATTTTAGCCCGGTGTTCAATTTAAAAAGCGTTGGAACAAATATTTTCATCCAATACTTAAATCAAAGGTTTTATTCGTGTTCGAAAATCTGACTAACAAGGTTACATTCAAATATCTCTCAAACTAGAGTTAATTTAGCAAACTTATCGTCATATTCGTATTCAGTGCCTCCAAACTAATAAGATTTGTGGTCGAAATGTTGTTGCTTTGCGTTATTCCTTTTCCAATAATTCAAAAGTTGCGAATCAAAAAAGTCATCATCTAAATCACAAGCAGTAAATAAAATGAAAGCACTCACCACTGAATTAACCTCACCTCTTTAATTTCACCACAGTTGTCAGTCAGTTGTCAAAATAAGAGTGAAAATAGACGAAGAAAAAAGATAACTTGCTCGAGTAATAAAACATTTTCTTTTAAAAAATTTACTATTTTATTATTATAATTTTATTATACTTTTGAAATTTTCATATAGTGCATTTCATCATAGTGAGAATTTTCGATAAGATTTTTTCCATATAAGTAGAAATTAGTTAAAAAATACAAAATAGAAAAGTCAAAAGTAAACGCCAAAGGATTTTGCACGATAAATAAATACGTCAACTCATAAGCACATAAGCACTCGAGCACACAAAACAAAAGCAACAAAAACTAAACGCACAAGCAAAAATATTTTTTAAAACAAAAAGGACTTTTTCTGAATTAATTTTTGTTTGTTTTGTTTTCTTGGATTTCATTAAATGCTTTCAACAGCTTGGAAACGTGTACAAAACAATATCACGAAAAACGCTACAGCAGCATATTTTAGAGGTTTGTTTGCTGTTTTTATTTTTTTTTCGTCTTGTACAAAAGAATTGTGTGTGTCATGTGTTTTGGATTTTAAGTGAGCTTTTTGTTTTTTTTGGAGATAGATGCAATAATCTTTTTAAAGTTACTTGTTTTTGTGAAAAGGTTGATTTGCAAGTTATATGTTGCTAGGGAAATTGTGTAAACTTAAATCGATTCGAAATTTAGGCACTAAAACCAATAGTCTATAATTTTTGATCTGTAAATGTGTGGACCTGGTGATTTAAAAGAAATTTTGTGTTGCTAAGTTTTTAAAGTGTGTTGTGTAAATATTATGCATATTTTCATAGAAATTTTTATCATTTTGAACTGCGATTTTCGAAATATTCCTTCTTTTCGAATCTGAGAAAAATATATTTTTTAAATGGTCGCAAAATCAGCTGTTGAAATAATATTTTGACGTTTCTTCATTTTTGCTTTCTACAGCGCCATCTTGCACAGTTTTGTCTTCATTTCACATCTAGATGTCGCTAATCATTGATTTATTTGTTTTTCCAATATTTTATCTTATTATTTGACATTCATTTGATATTAATATTTTTTTTTAAAGACCTCGATTAATAACTTGAACTAAGACCATTAGTGCAAGGTATGAACAAACTTAAACCAACAATAAAACTATTTTACTTTTCTGGACTTTTAGCACAAAAACTACGTACTGTTGGTTTACGTGGAACACATAGCTCAGTTGAGGATTTAAAAATGTCTGGAATGCATGTGAAAATTTTACCTGCGCTGCAGGATAACTATATGTATTTGGTATGCATTGAGAAAAATAAAACTCATTATGCAATTCACTAATTTCTATTTCTCCATTTGTAAAGATAATCGATAATGCTACACGTGAAGCGGCCATTGTTGATCCCGTGGACCCCGAATCAGTATTATGTGCAGTCGAAAAGGAGAGCGTCAATTTGACCAAAGTACTGACTACACATCATCATTGGGATCATGCTGGTGGCAATGAGAAATTGGTACAATTGTGCAATGAACCGTTAAAGGTTTATGGTGGCGATGATCGTATTGGTGCGCTCAATTGCAAAGTGAAGCAAGATGATACTTTTAAAATAGGCACGCTTAATGTCTGCTGTCTCTTTACACCTTGCCATACTTCTGGACACATTTGCTATTATATAGAATCACCTGATAAGCAGGAGCACGTTGTCTTCACCGGTGACACACTATTTCAAGGTGGATGCGGTCGATTCTTTGAGGGTACTGCTGAGCAAATGTATGCTGCTTTGTGCCAGAAATTGGCGGCATTACCAGACGACACTAAAGTTTTCTGTGGTCACGAATACACTTTACAGAATATGGCATTTGCACGCCACGTTGAACCGACAAACGATAGCATTTTGAAACGTATTGAATGGGCGAAATTACGACGTGCCACTCAGGCGCCTACGGTGCCATCAACAATTGCCGAGGAGAAGTCATGGAATCCATTTATGCGCGTGCACGAGCCTACGGTGCAGAAACATGCTGGCCAATCGGATCCCATTTGCACTATGCATAGTTTGCGCAAAGAGAAGGATAACTTTAAGGCTTAAGTAACATTTTTGAAGTGTGATGCTATTGGATTCTGTTTTTAATTGCTTTTTTTATATTTATCTTATTTGTAGAGGTTATTTTTGGAATGTTTGTTAGGAAATTGCAATGAAATTGGAAATTTAATTGACTATAATTATGTGCAATTAATTTGGGAGACCAAATAAAATTATAACTTCCTTCAAATTCAAATTGCATTTTTTAAATTTATAGAGTGGAACTTAATCCATGTTCAAGAACGAAAGCAAAATGGTTGGCAGTATTTAAAACTAATAAAGAAAGGAATAAATGAAATATCAATATATCATGTCTGATGACCCAGCTTCAGCTGCAACGTTTGCTACTCCTTAATAGAGAATAATCAATTTTTGAAAATGAGTTGGCTTGAGAAATATAAAATTAAAAAAGGAAACAAATATTTTCGAAATGAAAGCAAATTCTAAATAGTTAAAAAAAAAAATTTAAAGAAACTAAAAAACAAATTGTATTTAATAGAATTTTGGATTATAAAATTTCAACTAGATGCTTTCAAGAATTTGCCGACCATTACAAAATGTTGCTGCGAAATATTTTGGTACTCTGTGCACAAAAGGTTTGAAGCAACAAGTAGCATGCTTAAAAACTGTACGCCTGCCAAATAAAATCGGATGCCGAACAGCTCACAGCGCCAACATGGATTTGAAATTGGCAGAAATGAAAATTAAAGTGATACCAGTATTGAGTGATAATTACATGTATTTGGTATAGTTTAGCATATCTTATATTTAATAAATTTCTTCCTGTATCCCTTCTAAAATTCCTTTCGCTCCACAGATAATCGATACTGCTACCCGTGAAGCTGCTGCTATCGATGTTTCTTTAGCCGAGCCGATGTTTGAAGCCATCGAAGCTGAAAAAGCCATACTAACCAAAGTTCTAACAACTCACCATCACTTCGCACACGATGGTGGCAATCAGAAATTACTTGATTTATTTGGTGATAATATAATACTGGATGTATATGGCGGTGATGATCGCATCTCGGCACTTAATTGCAAAGTGACACAAGGTGATCAGTTTAAAATTGGCGCACTCCGTGCACAGTGCCTCCTAACACCTTGCCACACTGCGGGGCATATTTGCTATTATATTGAAGCACCAAATGCACCCGAGCGTGCAGTCTTCACTGGTGATACTCTCTTTCAAGGTGGCTGTGGTCGCTTCTTTGAGGGCACCGCCAAGGATATGTACTTATCAATGCAAAAATTGGCCGCTCTACCTAACGATACGAAAGTGTTCGGTGGTCATGAAAACACAGTGGCTAATCTGACGTATGCACGTAAGGTGGAACCACGAAATATATCGATTAAGGCACGTTTTGAATGGGCCCGTCATCGACGTCACGCCAAAGAGCCAACAATTCCATCGACCATAGGTGAAGAAAAAGTTTGGAATCCTTTTATGCGTGTACTGGAACCGGAAGTAAAATTACACACATGGCAACAAGACCCCGTACAAGTGATGTGGGCCTTACAAAGGGAACGTGATTATTTGAGAGCATGGAAGTAGCCTCAAAAAAACATTTGAAAGCATTTAAAATATGTATATGGATGATTATAAATCTTTTCTTTTTTGATACAAAATTTGATAACAGTTAATACTTGAACTAAATATTTTGTCGATTTAGAGGTAAAACTCATGAAGTAAAAAACTTGGTGAAAACTAAGTATTTACATGAAGTTTCATAGTTTAAGACACACAACTCGCAAAAAGTAATTCGGATAGGAATTTTAAAACAGATAATTTTAAAATTCAGTTTTCTTTGCTTTTCAATTATGTTACTTAATGAGTTTTATCTTTTAATCAACGATTTACAAATGTACCTACCTAATCGGAAAATAAAAAATATTTCTTGAGATTTTGTTTTATAAAACAAAAATTAAAAATAATCAAAATTTTATAATTTTTCGCAGTAACAAAATTACTCATTATTTTAATTTTCTAAAAATGGTTGGGATTCTTTTTCCCTTCTACTTACATGTATAAAAATATAGATTGTCGGGACGGATGAAATATTTTCAGAATAATTTTTCCTTTACAAGATCTCCTAAAATTATAATAAGAAATTACTTTTTTTAGAAAATTATATATAAAAATTTGGGACGTAGCCCACCCAGAATTTTCCGTCTCGAAACGATTAAGTATAATTAAAAATCACCATACAAACTGATTGGGATAGCAAAAAGTGTTGATAAAAATATGCTATACCTAATTAATTTAATTCGTCAAAGTTAAGTTTTCTAAGCTTTTCATTTTTTACCCAACGTTTCGCTTATAGTTAGTCTGCATCAAATGTAGTCATGTCTTGATTATAATAAACGTAGGGCTGATAATTTGTTTATCTTCCACATTGTCGCTTGTCAAAGTAGAATTGATTTAAATGAGCGACAGTTACAATTGTCGTCATGTTCCAGTGGCCCAATCTCGCGATCAATTCATTCGTCTCCATAAGAATATATTAGTTAAAAGTTTTGACAGATAAAGTCGTGTCGCTGCTGCGTTGATTCTGCTTTAAGAATTAAGCTTCATCAATTTCTTCAGGCTGATATTACTAAAATAAATGATTTTTATTTTGCACGTAAAATTTATCGATGCTGAACGAAAAAAGACTGATTTGGAATAAAATTTGTTAAGTACATACAGTTAGTTGGGAAAGTTTTTTATGATTTTTGGTCCGGCTTTTTATTTAATCTAATGGTCGGGCTTGTTCATTTACTTGGTTTGAATTTCGGTCTGATTTTTGCTCTAACAGACGTATTCTTAAGTAGGTGACAAAACTCATCGCAGTGACAGTATAACATTTAATGACAATTGACTCTTTCGAATTTTTAACAAATTTTACAAAAAGCATAAAATTATGATCGTCGCATATAAGGTAACAAGCAAAAATTGCTCTGCCAAAATTTGTTTATTTGTTTTTTTTTTTTTTTAGAGTCAATCGACACAACGTGGATAAACCTATAAATATAAGCACTGAGTTGATTTTAACCATACCCTAGACGGAAATCGATACTGGAGCCTAACAGAATCTAGGACTGTGTTACTAGACCACCAAGCTTATTAAGTTGAATGCGTTGCTCTTTTTACATGCAAAAACTTTACGCTTTGATTAAAAGAATACGTTGGTAGACAAATTTCTGATCGCAAAAAAATTATAACATTTTTGTGACACTCAGTTTTGTCACTACCATTAATGGTATGAACTTTGGTCTAAATTTTAGTTTGATTTTTAGTATGAATTTTGGTCTACTTTTGGTGTGAGTACTGAACTGATTTTGGTCAAAATTTGTTCGAGTTTAGGTCCACTTTTTGGTCTGTTTACTTCTGGATTTTGATTTGTTTTTTTTTTTAACCTGATTTTTGTCTAGTTTTGATACGATTTTTGGTTTGGATTTGGTTCTCGAATCTAGTGAATCTATTTTAGGGCATGTTTGAGTTTAAAGGAAAGCTTATTATTTCTACTTTCGAATGCAACAAGGCCTTTTTTGATTTTGCATGATGGCAAACCAATATGGCGGTGGCTGCAAGTCTACCAACTCACTTTAAAGTAAAAGTTTTATCAAGCGTACGTTTACCCAAGTCATCATAAAAAACAGATAAAGCCTTTTTTCGTATATTTTTTCGCTGAATATGAATCTAATATTATTTTTCACGGGAAATGTCACGTGTTGTCGCTAACCTCAAAACGTCCCAAAAAGGCTGTTTTCACGGAAAATGTTACATGCCGTCCCTAACCTCAAACAATTAAAAAGCTAAAAAAACTCTTTTTTCTTGTCTCACGTGTCCCAAATCACCAGAAAACTCCTTAAAAAACTTATTCTTCATTATTAATTTTGTCCTCACTCTAATAAAGCACCGCAAAGGATACATAGACCTACTAAGTTCACGTCGTTATTTCTGGTTAACGCTAAAAGTATGTTACAGCCAAGTTAAGAAATGAAAAATGAAGAATAAGTTTTTTGGGAAGTTTTCTGATGACTTAGCACACGTGAGACACGAAAAACTGTTTTTTGAGATTTTTCATTTTTTGAGGTTAGGGACGACACAACATTTCCTGTGGAAAATAATATTAAAATAGGCTTTTCCCGTCGTTTTATGATGACTTGGGTAAGCGTAAGACCCGAAAACCGCATTTTTGGACCCTTTTAGAGGTTAGAGACAGCACGTGACATTTCCCATGGAAATTAATATTAGATTCATATTCAGCGAAAAAAAATATATAAAAAAAGGCTTTATCTGTTTTTTAATGATGACTTGGGTAAACGTACGCTTGATAAAACTATTATTTTATGGTGATGTGGTAGACTTGCAGCGCCATATTGGTCCGCCATCATGCAAAACCAAAAAAGGCCTTGTTGCATTCGAAACTAGAGATAATAAGCTTTCATTTTAGCCCAAACATGCCCTAATATACCTTAACCAATTTTGGACAGGGGGGAGGGGGTCTCCCATTGACAGAGAATGTCCCATATATATTCTAAAATACATTGAATGTTTAATACTCCCCCTTCATTTACCAAAATCAGTCCTCTTAAAGTCAAAAATTAGATCCTCCACTTTTGAACTTCCCATGTTTGGGTATTGTCATACCTGCTAAGACTATGCTAGAATCGTACGAAATACTGCTAATATTAAAGCAAGATGTTTGAATTATGTCCGTTTCTACCGGCCATGCTTTCGTTTTTAATGATATAGAAAGTCATACCGATTTATTGGTCTATTTTTGGTTTTCTCTTAATACACTATTATTATTTTCATTTTTTCTCTTACTAGTAGTGGAGAGAAGAGGAGTATGATTTTTGGAGCTGCATTTTGTTATTTATGGTTTAGTGCAAATTCAGTATAGTTAAATTACAAAATACAATAAAAAACTGAAACAAGAGTTACAAGGAACTAGTGATGACCCAGGAATGAAGTATGAAAATGTATATTTATTTTCTGTTTTCAAGGTCAAAAATATTTCGGTTCGAAAAGGTTAAATGTGTTTCAAAACATTATGTGGCAACATTGAGAAGTCTCGAAATGTTTTTAAATTATTTTTTTTTTATATTTCGAAACTTCTATGTAAACATTCAAAACCAGAAATTTCATTGAAGAAAATATATTTTTGGAAATACTTAATATCGAGAAAAAAATAAAAAACTATGGAAAAGGTGAAAAAGCCCAAAAAATCAGCCACTTCAGCATTAGATCCGTCGAAATCTGATCCACCGAAACCAGATCCGTCAAAGCGAAATCCGCCGAAGGTGAAGCCGAATGTAATTATAGAATTGCCAACCACTAAGCCCGAACTTCATTCTGACTTTTCCGATTCTAAAGAATTGTCACACACGGAAAGTTTTCTTTGGTAAGAAATGTAAAGAATTTTTGAAACGAGAATACTAAATTATCGCTATTGTTTTCAATTTTTAAATAGGGAAGATATTGATGAAGGCGCTCATGGACAGGAGTATAAGCTGCATTGTGTACTCTCACGGTAATTAATAAGTAACATCAAATAAAATATACAAATCTAGCAATATATTTTAATATTCTGTGTGAGAAAATCTTAATGGAAATCTATTATAACAATTAGTTAATTAAGAGCATACCGTGTATTTTTTTCTCTCAGTGAGGAAATATTTTTTGAAAAAAACAATAATAATTGCAAAGTCCAGATAATTACAACAGAGTAATCGTGGCAACTTGAATAAAGTTTAGCCCACCCCTTTATGATTTTTATCTACCTACATTCAAATTTCAGAGAAACCATAGCATGGTTTAATTAATGGGTATGTAGATATGTAAATTTCAAGAGCTAGAAATTTCATGGCCGAGACAAAATTATTCCTAATGGAAGGGTTAATATTATTTGTTTTTATATCAACTCCGCATCTCTCCTTTTTCTAGTTTCTAGAAATTCGTAGTAAGTTCATAAAACAGAAATTGTCAATAGATACTTTGTCCAATATGGAACTTTGGAAAAATTGTTCCACTAATCTTAATAAAAATCCCAAAAAACGAGGGCAAGGAGGGGGGGGGGGGATTATGTAAACACAAAAATTATTTATATAATCATAAAGAATATCATTGTCTCAAATAATAAACCTCCAGCTCTTGAAGACCATATAATTTCTCATTTATCATAGGAACATGACTGTTGAAATACTGGTAACAAAAGTGCAGGGCTATAATCTTCTACAGCAACAATTTGGAACATAATATCCATTCAGAATTACACTTTGATAAATTTTTGTATCCTAAATTCCTCGTTTTTTTTTTTTGCGTTGTAGCACATCTTGGCTAATTGAGGACTATCGTCGATTCAAAGCTGCTCGCGTTATACAAGCTGCATTACGTGGCTGGTTTACACGTCATATGTTAATTAAAAAACGCAAAGCTGCTATTGTCATTCAAACAGAATGGCGCAGATTCTATGCAAAGCGCTTTTACTATAGAACATTGGAAAATATGCTGCAACAGCGTATCGAGGCACATTATTTTCGCTCTGCACAACGTATACAGGCACTCTTTCGTGGATGGTGGATCCGTATGTATGTACACGATCATTATCGTTTGGCTGGTTTGCAAATTACTACTGCAGAAGAATTGCTGCATTGCATTGCTTTTAAATTGCATCATTTGCTCCGTACTCATCAAATACCGGGTGTTTATTCTTTCCGTAATTCCAAGTAAGATTTTACAAGCTAAAAGCGTATTTTTCTAATGATATATGCACATAATTAACGAATAAATTATATTCTATTTCACAGATGCCTCTCGAAAGTTGAAAAGCTCTTGACCACCATCAGTTTCAAGCAACACAATAATCACGTTCGCTGGGCAGCAGCTGAGCGTGCTGAACGCATTGGTGAAGCAAAGGAAAGGTTTAAAAAATCTTCTCATGCCACAGCAATACCATTCTCTGGTCCAAATTTAAAGAATTATTGTGATCCTAAATGTTGCCCTTTGTACAGTCAAACCAATGCCAATCAAAAAATGTATAAAATTTTGAGCTTATACGAACGTGCAGGGAGTAAGGATCCACATTTAATCCATATTCGCCAAAGGCAATCGAAAGAGGTTAAGAGAGATACCGGTTGTAAGTATTAGAAATAGTATAAGATTTTATGTGTCCATATCGTTATGATTCTAGTGCTTCGGAAATGCTTCAAACTATACACAACTTAGACTTATATTTCATGGCTTTTCTGAAAACAAAACCTTCTGCGTTCACTTCCCATGAGTATTACAATAGCTCCACTTTAGTATTGAAATGTTAAATATCAGTGCTGTAAAATAATGCAATCATTTGCGATTAAAAATCTCTTGAAATTTTTAACAAATTATTGGAATAAATTTTTTATTCATAGGATTAGAATGTAAAATATTTAATAAGAATCTGTTGGTAGTCAGTGAATAACATAGTGCAACAAAAATTTTATGTGCGAGATTTTCCAACGGTTTTATATGACTGCATACTCAGTTTTTCTCAGTTCTTTAGGAGCTGTTAAGAAATTTCTTTATTTCAACAGATACGAATTTTGTGTCTGAAGCAAAGTTTGTTAAGCACAAAGAGGTAAAAATTTGTTTGATATTTACTTTTCCTCCATATCCTACCATTCCTCTAGAAAATGGGGTTTGAACTCCCTTTTTCAATAAATAGCCGATAAAAAAAAACTGTTAACAAAACTATTATTCTGTCTTTGGGAAAACTGTTTCTTGTTAAAAATTATGAGGGGTCCTTGAACACCAAAATGACCTACGAGGTACATATTTCCCAGAAGAATGCAAAAACCGAATTTTTTGTAAATAATGGAATCGTTTGTTGTTGTATTACATTAGGCTCCCATGTGAAACCGACAAAATTAAAAAAAAAAGATTTCATTGAGTCTGAGTCGTGATCAGAAACCTTAAATTTCTACAAAACCGTTAGAAAATCTCACGCATAAGACAAAAGTTGGAATTTTGGTGCGCTATGCATTTATTAATTTTTGAAATCATTTGAATGCAATCTTTTAATTGCAGTTTTTTTGGATGAAGTCATTGGAAGCCATTTGAAGTCACTTGAATTCATTTTGGCTTGAATAATAAGAAATTAAAAAAAAAATTGTTGACAGCAATTTCAAAGAATTATTTATTCCTTTCAGTAAAATAATCAGTGCAAATTCTTTGGGTTCTTTGTTTTTTCTCCTCTACTACAACTATTATTGCTTAAAAATCTATTGAGGGCCTAGGCTGAGTTTTCTGCAATTGTCCATGTGCCGTGTAGAAAAATTTATGCATTTTGGATATTTTGAGTGTGTCGAGTGTAGAACCCAGACGTAGTACCCCAGTACATACCACTTATGCCACTGCTGTCTTCCTTTGCTGTCAAAAAACTAGGTATTCTAAAAATCTGCACTGTCTTGTCGTTTTCCATTACTTCTTAAGTATTTATAATTTTTTTTTGTGTTATTCCATAAGCTTAATGCATAAATCTTATGTGATTTCACCAAAAGATTGCTTATTCTATAACAGCAAAAGGATTCATAATTTTAATTTTGAAATCTGAAGTCAAAAAATTATTCAATGAATGCAATCTCAAAACACTATCCACTGAATGCGACTTTAATGATTGAAAATCGCAGATGATTGCATTCTTTTACAGCTCTGATAAGCATTTGTAGGAATCGGGGAAAATGTAATTGGATTGAGCTTAGAACTGTTGGTGAATAGCTTACTTATAGATCAGCAAGATCCATAATTTTTGCTCGTTGATACCAGTAAGGAAGATTTACTTAGGCATGCAGTTTGCCAAAATTTTAAGAGGTCACCATTGGCATGGAAATGCACGAAAAGCATCACAACGAGTAATGAGGGATTCAATAACAACTCGAAACCGAAAAATTAGTATCCATTTTAAAAATCGTAAAGTACACTTGAGGCCGTTAAACCCTGTCAACAGCTGTATAGTTGTTGAGTATAGTATAGTTGAGTTTCTACTCATCCGTATGAGCAAAAGTGGAAATAAATTTTTTAAATCAGATAGTATCTTCAAGTTCCAAAAGGGTCTTGAAAGTTCCGAAATTTTGACTAAAAATTTTTTATTCCTAGAATTTAATTTAATTTGCTATTGCTATCTACAAATACAAATACAAAAGTTTCGACCATAATTTGTACTTTTCATCCAATTTTTGTTGTATTTCTAAAAAGTTACAAGCTTTAAACACTCTTGCGGCACCAGTAAACATTAGGGTGGAGAATTTTTCGTAAAAACATTGGCTATGGCCATAACCTTTGCATAATGATCCTGTGATAACGAATTGACTAAAGAAATGGTTTATGGGTAGCAAGTATGAATGAAATTAGATGTGAATGCAATTTTTAAATCTATTGCAATAACGATTTAAAAAAAATTTAGCAACAATCCACAACCATCATCAGCTACAAAAGTATGGTTAGCAAAATTTTTGTTAATATCAGATATCAAATTGAAAAAAATCATAATTTAAAAGTTTGAATGGGTATTGCGAGAGAACCATTTCACGAATTTGGATCAAATATGTCTCAAAATTTACGGAATTTTATTGGAGCACGATTTATGTTTTTCCTAACAAATACTACAAAATATACGATTTATTTATACTTACTTGCCACCTAAAAATCTTTTTTATCATTTTGGAAGTGGTTACCGTCATTTAAAAACCGTTTCTTTGATTAATACGTGATCACAGGATCACTTTTTCTTTATTTAATTCGTAATGACGGGATCATTCTGCAAAGTTTATAGCCATAGCCAATGCTCTTTTGTAATATTTTCATATATTTGCTACTCTCTAGTAAACATTATCCGATTTAGAAAATTCTTTTAGTATAATGTTTTTATTTGTGGATAGCAATAGCTGATCTATAGATTTTAAAAAAATTTTCAGCCAAAAAATGATGAAAAATAGTAATTTATGGTAAAAATTTCGGGACTTTAAAGAACCTTTTTTTTAAATCAGATAGTAACTTCATCTGATTTAAAAAAATTTGTTTCCATTTTTGTTCACTCGAGATTTTTAAATGAGCAATACCTATAATAATAAAGGGAACCGCAGTTTGTTACGAATTATTGAGATTTTCGAATTAACGGGATACGAATCATCGCGATTCTACTGTATATAAAAAAATTTTTGTTTAACAGTTTTATAAGGAAAAAATGTAGCGCTTTTTTAAAGAAAATACGCGTTTTTTTTTCTTCATTTTAGTGGATTTTGAAAAATAAAAGTAATAATTGATAGTGAATAATGTAAGGTGTGCGTACTTTTGAAACTTTTTCTCACAGTTCCTAATCAGGGTCATAATCTCAATGGGACTTAAAATTTTTTTGAGTACGCCATTACTATTCTATTTGGAAGATTGACTGTACTTTTTCTTTTTCAAATCATAAAAACATAATATATTCCATAAAAATCAGCTTGCCATGCAGAAGAACCATACAAATCACCTTGTGATGGAAGGCTTAGAAGTGGTCCAGGAACATCAAGTAAGTAAAAATTAAATAATTTTTCTTATGTGAAAATATTTTTATTTAATCAAACATATTTAACCAATACAAAATAAAATTACGTTCTAAAAGTGGATTCTGATAGAAATAAAAAATAAATAAATTATACTTGTTCCGGTGCTTTTAAAGTTTACATCTGATTTATATTTTATGCGGTTTTAATAAAAAGAAAAATATTTTGGTTAGTTTTGCAACAGAATATTCAGAATGATTGCTCAACTACTTTCTTTGTCCAGCTAGAATCGCATTTCAGACTAATGTGCGCCGAGATACGTATCATTTATTTTTTTTTGCTCTATCAGAATACGGATCAGGTTCCGTCCGAGCCTTGTTATTTTTGGAAAGATAATTTTTGTCGAACAGTGTAATTGAAAGGCTTATTTTAAAAGTGTGATAAGCCACAAGAGCCGAGTAAGGAACCTACATATCCTGTTCAGTAGTCAGAGCCGGATTTAGTAATGGGCCAGCGGAACTATGGCCCCGGGGCCTCCACCAGTTTAGTTCCACCACTTTGCGATGTGAATTTTGATAATCTCATAACTACTTGTCCAAATGAAAAATTGGGTAAAGCTAGTTTACAACTTCAAAGCGTTTAGAAGTATGCACAATTATAAAGAAGCACACAAAAATTACAATTGGGCCTCAAAATTTTAAACTCGGCCCTGTTCGTTCATACAAATATCGCAGCTATGCATTTTTCATGATAGCCATGCTACATACTGCTTAATAAATTAAACAAATAATATAATTTTTGGCATTTATGTGCTTATCAAGTTTTTAAAATAACCTTCTTCAATTAAACGATTAATCACGCCTTTCGATTTACCAACCCAATTTGAGTAACCTTTCTGGTATATCGTGGTATTCATCATTTAATCTTTTCCCAAAAACAAAAATATAAAAATAGAAACTCCCAGACGACGTAAACCTCAAAAGAAGAAACCGAAATCGGATTTTTGCACTGATGTCGTCGAAAGCATGAAACGTTGGAATATTTTAACTGAAAATAATTTAGATGTTGATCCAAATATTTTTAAAACACCTGAAAAACTTGAACAATTTTTAGAAGAAATTGAATCAATCTATGATATTATGCAGGATCAATGCCATTGCCAAGTGAAATCTGGTGAGATGCCAAATTGTTCGAAGGCATATGCTTAAATATAATCTGGGTAAAATAATGTCATTAATTATTCAATGAATGCCATGAACAGCTATCAAGAGTTAGTAATAAAATGATTATGAATTTTTAAAGAGCTACTTTTTATTTCTTTTTTTTACTTTTATAAGTAAGCAGAAAGTTATGGTCTAAACAGAATTGTGGCGTATCGACGATTTTAAGCGACTGAAATTGCTTTGAAATGGAAAATAATTGCAACCTGCGACGATTCTAATTCGACTTAGATCTATTTTTGTTTATTCGTAGAGTGAAAATATAACAAGGTTGTATTTGGCACTAATACCGAAATATTATTATTATTTTAATGGAATTTAGTGAAAAATTTATAGAATGCCAATTATAAAAACTGACAGCTTATTATCGTTGCGTCGTCGTACGCCGCAACTCTATTCAGACAAGTGTATTTTTAATATGACAGTGATTTAAATTAGCGCAAAAACGTCGAAATTTTGTTTAAAGCTAAATAGTAAGTAAATGAATAAATAAACGGAAAAGTTCGAGAAGGAATGCAAGAAATAAATGATTCTCAGATATTCGCATCGTTCTTTTATGTCCTGACAATTCCTTTTAGCAGTTAGCAGCGATGAACGTCACTGCTGTTGCATCCCTGCAGGAAAAATTATGTGGATTACTCTAGAAGAAAAAGTTGTTTTTGCAATTGATAAAAGGGAAATCGGTCACGATACAATTTTAATTATGATTTATAAAAAGAAAGTGAATATCAGTAAGTATTTGCGAACGTGTGGTCCAACAATTGCATCCCACAAAACTGGAAGGAAGGAGTAGTGGTAAGACTCCCAAAAAAAGGTGACCTGAGCCAATGCAAAATCTGGTATCTAGACGATATCGATTATGCGGACGATATTTGTTTTATGGCACACGATGACATCGCCCTCAATTGTATTTTTTCTACAAACTTTTTTTTACAATTTTATTAGATATTTTCTTTAAGGGTAAAAAAAGTTTTTTAGCATTAATTCATCATTTAAATCTGGTCCCGAAAGGGTGTATGGAGTTACCTCTCTAAGTTATTGACTTGACATTGTCCTAATCTTTATTCCATGTCACAGGAGCATTAAAGGCAATGAAAGAGCCGAAGAATTAGCGGTGGAAATCTATGGATAAATTATTCAATTGGCAATTTCGATATTTTCACTTTTTGGTTTAAAGTTTTTAGAATGATCGGCCGATATGCAATTCTAAATTAAATTTTCTATCTTCTATCTTATGCGAGTAATTTCAATTGCTTAGCCTAACTTCAAGAACTAGAGCGCTATGGCAACTTCAAATATCTTCCTATTGGTGGGAACTGAAAACCCTATGCAAAAGTTGCTACTTCAGGGCTCTAGTCCTACGACTAGTCTCAAATTGATATCTTACTCTCCACCACTGTTATCACTGTCGTCAGGGTCGCCTGGTGTCATCATCATCAATAAGTGCATAAAATTTTGCAACCGGTAAATCGTTTGTCTTCGTCTACTGCAGCATAATCGCCATGATTCATCTTCTATTTCTGCTGATGTCATTGTCGTGTCTTGCTGAATTCAATTGAATTGTCCTGCTGCTGTTGTTGTCATTGTTGTTCTGTCCTCTTGTTGTGATGTCGTGTGAAACAGCATGAAGATGGACATTTGAGTTGAGCACAATTGATGAAATCCTTTTGCTGCTTTTGGCGAATAGAATGTTCTTCAGAAAAGTTTTCTGATGGAATTTTTTCACTAGTTTTTTTTTTCAAACACAAAAAAGAAAGTGGTAAGCATTGGGTAACTGTATAAAATATTATAAATCCATTTATTTTCAAGTTTTAGTGGTAGTTAGATTGAAAAAAGAAAAGGGGAAACTACAAAGAAAATTGAAAATATGAAATAAATTTGAGGAAAAATCACATTGAAACACTTGCCATTTCGTTGCATACTTTCTTCTCTCCTTAGTTGAATAGTGGCACTTCTAAAGTTGATTTTTATGTCAGACACCACCAGAGATGCCAACTCATTTTTTATTTCTCCCCGATAGCTCTCGAGAAATTACCCGATTTTCGATCAAATGCGCCGCATCGGTATAAAAGCGCGACACGCACTTTCCATATAAACATTTTACAAAAACGAAAAATACCTTAAAATTAATCTCGGTAAGTGTTATGCTAGGGCGATCCTGAACTTTTTCGGTCCAAAACTTAACCAAATCTTATAAGACTCGTAGATTAATAGAAATGAACTTTCTGAATCCGGAGTTCTTTTGACACATGGGAGATTTAATTTCAAGGGAACCCACTCTTAAAATCGGTCGGACTCCAACTTGCACAAAATTTATTCATATTGGGTAGTAGTTATCACACCAAATTTGAACGAGATGAGGTGTGTCGAGTTACTAGACGTTCATTTTAATAGACAATCCTCAGCTCACTTTTGGACATCAAATTTATCAAAAGAAAAGACATGGGCTTTCTTTTGCCTTAAATAAAAAACGGCAAAAACTTTGTTTTGAGAAAAAAGCGTTTAAAGTTTTGACTCACGGTTTTTAACAGATAAAATATACTTTTACTTCATTATGATGGCTGACCGTAATTTATAAGTTTACAGATTAGTCAGTAGGGATTAAGAGTTATTAATCAGGAGGTGCTGGACGAAGACATAGCTAAGCCTTCCTGAACGGCCGAAAGGGAAGTCGAAGCACCGCGCGACTGTTTTGGCCTGACTGACACTCGGCGATATATTCATCTATATCTACGAAATCAGTCCGAGTTTCTTTTTGAAATTTTCACAAAATACTTTCGAAATATAATACTTTCAAACTAGATTTCTCCAAACCAATAAAGTGCCCACTTAAGAAAAGATGAAGATTTTAAGATCCAAAATATGAAATAAGGCATATGTAAAACGTTTTACATTACATAAAATTTGACAAAAAAAAAGAAAAAGCTGGACGACTTCCAATTCCCCGCAAAAAACAGCTTATTCCCCGATTCCCCGCTCTAAGTCAAATTACCCGTAAATCGGGGAATTCCAAGCAAGTTGGCATCGCTGGACACCACTGCTCTGCTGATAGAGTAAAGAGTGAAAGAGAGAGCAAGATTTTGCACCACAAACTTCTGGTGTTTTGAGTGTGTTTCTTGCACTTATATTGGCAATTGTTGTTGCTGTGGCTGTCCCATACAGCCACAACCTCTCCGTTTTCTACTTCCTTTCTTTCTTTTTATTAGTTTTTGTGTTTTTTTTTCATCTGTTGGTTATTAACTTCTTTTGAAACTTTCACAGCATCAGGTCCTTACTGTGTCATTTTCTATGACGTATTGCCGCCATTGGAACTAAGCACATCGTATTTTTTATTCATTTCTTCTTTTTTATGTGAAGATTGCAAAGCAAAATTCTTTCTCTTTTTACTTGATTATGATTATGTGGAACAGTTTTGAGATGCGTTTCGCTTTTGAACATGCAATAAATGTTCTTGTGTATATTTTTCTTTTATAAAAAGTAGTTTCCTTTTTTCCTTCTTATATTTTCCTTATGGTTTTCTTATCATTTATCATTGTTATTGTTTGGTTTTCTTTTTTTTTTTTTTCTATTGTGAATCAGTCAATAGTGTAGTAGTTTTCATTATTTTCTCATTTCATTTCTGCAGGAAATATTTGTCATAATTCTTTTTGAAATGTAACGGAAATTTGATTCTACTTTTGATAACATTCCTGGAAAGTTTAGAAAGTAATAATGAAATAAGTTACCGCCTGCAATCTATTTATTAGAATTTTTGTATTTTCAAAGATAGTCAAGAGGAGTAGAGAATCGAGATCATGGCAACTACTGGTGACGTGAAGTCATAGTATAAGAAAATTGGAATTAAATGCCGCTCAAATTTTAATGAGTAGTAGTGGGTAGTACAAGGCGGATTTAACATGGTGGTAGCAGCATTACAACAAGTACAACGTAACAATAACAACACGCTACTTTGTTGTTGCTAAAAATCGTAATTGTCAAAAGCAAAAGAACAAATGCATGGAAAAAAAAAACAAAGATTTTGACAGTTAACCCTTAAATGCATACCGTACCATATATGGTACATGTCTTTAATCATACGGTAATCTAATCAATCAAAGTGAAGCGTTATACTGTTCGCTTTAAATTGAAAAAGTCAAAATTATCCTTCATATAAATACCGTTACAGCTTGCTTACGGTTTGTTTTAGTTGTCAGTAAGCTGCCGAAGTGGTCTTATGCACTTTTTGCACATAATTTCAAAAGTGATTTTCAATAGCAAAAAAAAAAAAATTGGTAAAATTTGTTATTCGTGTGGAAATATGTATTGATGAGTACATTGGACTTTCTTTTAGCTAAATATAATGAATCTTGATCAAATTTGATATCTTAGAATAGTTGTTTTTTCTATTTTTCTATGTACTCTATGCATCTGCGTATTTGATTATTTGGATTGTTCAATTAGATATGGATGACATTATTATTACATTATAACGTTGATGAGGCGGCGGATATGCCTTATGATGATGACGATGATGAATTGATGGACATACCTAACAATGGTGATTTATTAAATGATGAAAAAGAATGGGATGAATTTATTGGTGAAATTCACATACCGCAACGCGTGAGAAATCGAGCAGAAACCAATTACGCCATATTGAATGAAGGAGCAATTTCTGGCATATTTTTCAACAATGACGAGCTGGACGTATCTATTTTTGTAGCTTTTAGAATTTCTGTTCCTGATGTTAGTACGTCATTACAAGTTGATTTATTCATAGTGACGCAAGAGCCTTCTTCGCCTCCACGAAAAAAGAATAAAATGTTAGTTTCTTTGACCCTTGTGCCACCTGTGAATGATATCACTGATAATGTCACGGATAATGTTACGAAAATGCTCTCATCGATCGGAGTGATAAGTTGGGCTAGGTATGCGAAGAATACTGCAAGTACAAAGACATTGTTGTTGACATAACTTCCAACGATTTTGAGAGAGTTCGTTGAAAAAAAAGGAAAGCTACAGTTGTACGACGGGCAAATCTCTTTTTTCAGAAGCTCTAAATTGGAACCAGAGTCAGCAGATGATTTCGCAATTGCTTACCCACCCCTTGCGAAAAACGCAATTGTTACGTCGATTATGATACAAAGAAGTAATAATAATTTTTATATTCACACTAAAAGCTACCAAAATTTTTATTTTCATTCATTTTTTATTTATTTTTATATATTTTTACATTAGTTTTTAATAAATAAAAAAATAATTCCATCAAATTGTATTAATTCCAAGTATGTATAGAATGCATAGTGTACCATATATGGTACACATCACAAATTGTTAATTTCCAGGAAAATCAATGCCTGATTCGTGCTTAGCGAGAGATTTTACATTAGGGCAGCTTCGTCTCCATACTGATGGCTGACCTCATGCATTTAAGGGTTAAGATTAACTTCATATAAAAAAATTAGAGAAGAAGAAGACAGAGCTGACGCTGCTATCACCTGTTATAATTTCGCCATGGGGTAGTAGTTCACGGAAATATGAGTATAAACTCGAGTAAGTATACTCTACTGATGGCTACTCGCTGCAGATCTCTATTGACGACGAGTAATCAAATTGAGTAATTAAAATTCAATCAAAAAGAAAAAAAAAAACTGTTCTATAAACAACAGAAAGCCGGTATTGTTGTGCAAGTGAATAACTAATCAATATTGTGGTGTGCTGTGGTTTTTTTTTTTTAATTCTAAATATTTGATAAAAAACTATCAAGTTACGTTATGAAGATAATTTTGTTGATTTTAAGTAATTATGATATGTATAAACTTGAGTTTCACTAGACATGTGAAAGGTGTGTAGCGCCACTTAAGTCGAGATAAAAATGAAAAAAAAAACAAGGGTGCAATCTAAATAACCTAAGGTAAGTGCAAAATATTAATAAACAAATTGATTGTTCTATTTTTAGAAAACTTTCAAGTATATTTTCTTCTGTTTTTGCCATCGAAGTTGTAATTGTGAACATTTTAAATGATAAGATAGTAATAGAGGGAATATGAGAGTCTAGAAAATATCATAAAAAATATATGCTTTATCAATAAACGTGTGAAGTAATTGCAAATCATTGTGTGTGTGTAAAAGGTATCGGAAATCTGGGTTTTAAGAGGGAGATTAGGTATGCAAGAAAGTGTGTTTGGTTTAAGATAGAATGTTTGAAATAGTTTGTTAATTTTCGATAATCCTGTTATCTTGAATTGGTTCAAAGTGTGTAGAAAAGTTACGGCTGTATGTAAAATGCAGAAATTTTTTTATTAGTTTTTCACTTTCTTCGGTATTGAATTTATTACTTAATTTAAACATATCAAGGTCTTCCCTATTTTTTCCCAGAGCTTTTTTTTTTTTTTTTTTTTTTTTTTTTCGAACGAACGAATCCCAGCGGACCCACTTACCCGCCCACCCGACCGAGGGGCACATCCGCAAAGCGAACGGATCGGTGACCGAAAACAGAAACAGCCCGGACTGCCTGTGTAACGCAACTCGTGAATGGGTGAAGTAATATATCCCAATGGTTTTCAAACAGCTACAGATTAGAATCATCAGCTGTTTAATCATTTAAGGAATTTAAAATTGCTTGTTTTATAGAAAATAAGGAATCAGTTATATCAAATAAGCCATGTTGGTTGTTGAAATCATTGCACATGCAACGTAATGGATCATTTTGGGCATAGTTAGAGCGGCAAGTACTCATAGATAGGATACCTTGAACAACGATTTGGGATATTTAAGTCAATTTTATTTAGTAGAAATTCAGAATGAATGTCACCGTTCAGTAATTTAGTCATAAACATAACATTCAGCATAGTTCTTCTGCTGTCTAATGTCGGTAGGTCAATAAGTTTGAGACGATGTATGTAAGAAGGTAAATTATGTAATGGGTTCCAACGTAAATTTCTTAACGCAAACAAGAGAAACTGTTTTTGAACTGACTCAAGTCTGTCTTTATAGCAATTATATTGAGGACTCCAAACTGTTGAACCATACTCCAAAATAGGTCTTACCAGTGCCGTAAAAAGTTTTTGTTCATATTTTATTAGTTTTTTAAGCATCTCAGGTTCGTTCTTTACTCTTTGAAACAACGGAAATATTACATTTGCATAGTTTATTTCCGCTCAGCTGATATTACTTCTTATTTTAACCAAAAATGTACTAAATCTACGCTCCTCCACTATTTGTTCTGTCTTTTGCCATTACTATCTGCCATACTGGAGATATTCATTAGATGATTCCAGGCCGGAACGTCCCATTGTGGTGATCTCTGACGAAAACATCTAAAAAGGGGAAAAGTTAGTACTAGAAGATGCCTGTCTGAAGAAGAAGCAACTCGCAAAAATGGTTGGAGTATCACCTACAACCATTTTGAATATCCTGCTTGACCATCTTGGTATGTCCATGGTGTGCAAGATGGGTGCCGAGAATGCTCATGCCGCACCAAAGAAGCGCAGAGTAGCGTGTTGCCACGCGTTTTTGGACGCGTAGAGAACAAGGATGAAATTTTGGGCCAGATTGCTACTGAGGATGAAGCATGGGTTCATCATTATGATTCTAAGCCAAAGCAAGAGTGGCACAAAAAGGGCACACCACCGCCGAAGAAGCTTAAGGTACCGCAGTCGGCCGGAAAAATCATGGCTGCAGTTCTGTCGGATTTAGAAGGAATGCTGCTTGTTGACTACAAAAACTATAACTGGAGAATACTATGCAGGTCTACTAGCACATTTAAGAGATACTGTAAGAGAGAAACGGCGAGGCAAACTGACCAAAGTTATGCAACTTCTGCACAACAACGCACTCGTCCACAAGGCTTCAGTTGCAACGGCTGCTATTCAAAAAGTTGGCTTGGCTCCCAGTGATTATTATTTATTTCCAAAAATGAAAAATAGAGCTTCGAAGAAAAAAGTTTTCCAGCGACGATGAGGTGAAGGAAGCAATCTCTGTCTATTTTACCGAAAAACAGGAACCATTTTTTTCGATGCTATAAAAAAACCTATTGACATTGGTTGAGAAGGAATGTATTGAAAAGGAAAAATAATTTTCAGCCTAATTTCACCCTATTCCGCGAATTTTCTGTCTTCTTCTCGTTGTACGAGACTCCAACATCTCGATTTGCATAAGGCTATTCTACTATCCGCTGGTCATAAAAAACAACCTAACTGATATTGTTGTGTGTGGAAAGTTCACTAAACGTGCTCAAACATAAACTCCGACCACCATATGGTTGCCGCTAAGGTCTGAACATGTTGCAAAATGCGCATACAGAAACCTAGATGTTGGAAAGCTACAAATACAATAGACAATCAAAGCTGTTGCTAATCAAATCTCCCTTCTTCGAAGTGAAGTGGACACATATTTTTCGATTTATGTATACGGCTTTTGAAAAGAAGTTAGACTACCACCGTGGGCGGAGAAATCTGTGATGCAACCAATTGTGTTGCAGTACACAGAAACACCCGGCAGTGAGTTATAAAGCGAGCTGTTAAGGAGCGATACAGAGAGTTGAGAAGGGAGGAGAAAAGTATTTTCAAACGCAAGGCGCAAGAAAATAGAATAAAAAATAGAAGAAAATAATGCGTATCGAGATGCTTGGTGGCAGGAATAAGATCGATAAGCTCTTTGAAAAAATAATATGCCTGCCTAATTGTTTGAAGACCGAGGCTTCTTCCACGGCGGTGGGAAGAAAACTTTCCATACCGACTTAATGACAGCAATAATTCCGCTACTGGGGAAACTGTTCCATTCCGGAACACTCTGATGACGTTGATGGACTGCCATCCGGCTGCGAAGAGAAATAAGGCTACGGATATGAATGGGCTGCCTTCTGAGCTGTTGCTCAAGAACAACAGCGAAGAGGTTTCCAAATGCATGCACGAGCTTTTATGGAGAGCATGATCCGATGAAAGCATGCCCAGACGATTGAAACCTCAGCATATTCTGTCTAAGCCATTAGAAATAGGATAAGTCTTGTTCATACTATCGAACATTGTGAACAATTGGATTGGACTCTATCAGTGATTTAAAATCTTGAAGAAGACTCGAAAACGGATCGACATCCAACGTCTACAGCACGATTAGGAATTACGTGTACGGCGCAATGTCTAAGCTCTCATCTCGTATCTTCTGGGCGGTTGTCATCATAATGATGCTCATTAAAAGATATCGTCGGTGGTTTAATTCACGTACGCTGTGCCGTCTATAGTACCCTCTATAGCTTATATTTTACAGTTTAAGAGCTACTGGCAACTTTATTTGATTTGCCAAAAATGTTATAATAACGAAAATAATTTACAAAAATTATTTAAAATTAATTTTGAAAAATGTAAATAGTTATTATAAGTTTTACGAATTGAACTTTAAAACAAATAAATCAAAACTAATTATATATAGGCCAGCTATAGCCTTACAAATGAAAATTTTGGAGAATTACATGAAGAAGCATTCAAATTTCGTAAAAAAAAGCCACTCAGGGAAGACAGACTGAAGGCAAGGATAGAATAGAGGATTTTATACATCTGTCAGTAATTGCCGCAAAATTGTCAGGCGATTTTCAGTTCCATTTTCTCTTTCCGTAAACAACATAATGTGTTAGTAAAATATTGTGAAAATAAATTTATTTAACTTAAAACAAAAATTATTTAATTTTGAAAACCAAAAAAATGTGCAGAAAAATTCAAAACGTTACCGAATTAGCTATCGTGCAAACTCAATCTTTGAGACAATAGTATTTGACAATTTTTGGCGAAACGTGAATCAAGTAGTGGATCGCCAAAACGACGAAACGTTTTAGTGATAACATGAAGCAAAAGTATGGTTTAAATGATATCGTCAGACGACTATCGTCATACGTGATGAGAATTCTGGTTTCGTTATCCCTACGAAACTCATTAGATGTTGTAAAATGACACTTACCGTTACCACCAGTGCAGTGAAAATCTCAACTGACCTTTCCTCGCCATTTGATACCAAAATGAGGTTTTAGACCTCTTCAATATAATGGTGGAAGAAACCTGGAGGAGGAGTCTTATCGAGTGGGTCTAGCAGTGAATGAGGACAAAACAGATTACATTACCAAGAATAACTCTTTCCAGCAAGCGCTATTTTGGGCTCAGTAGGCAACTCGTTACTTCTCTATGGACAAAAATTACGCTCTATGAGATTATCAATCTTCCCTGAGACTTGGACGAAGCCGAACAATGACTAAAAGTTGTTAGAAGCATTCGACAGAAAGATGTACGCCGATACTGACATAATGAAGTGCAAAAAAATACAGCTAATTTGTTGATAGGGTTCAGTTGAGCGAATGGAAGATAACGCTCCGGCTGGGATGGTATTCTATTCGAGACACGGTGATGGAACACGCAGAAAATAACATCCCAGTTTTCATTACAAATGCAAATGCCAAGGGTTGCCAGATTTTTGAATCTCGAAATCAGTACATTAGATGTTAGAAAGCAATGGAAATCAGTACAAATTAGTACAGTTTTTATGCTTTTATTACCTAGTAATTTCAATGTAATATAGTGATATAAACGTTCTTAAAATTTTTCTCCGATTTTGTGTGTTCATTTTACATTTTTTTCTTCGTCAGTAGACAATTTTGATTACGTATCAGTTTCCATATTTAGAGGATTGTGAGAGCTGAGGACAGTAATCAAATTGAATTAATAACAAATTCCTTTCACTCATTTAAAAACTTATGTTAACCAAGAAAATATTGCTTTTCTCCTCTCGATAGCAGCAACGCGTAGGTATTTTATTGTGTGAACAATTAGAATAAGAAACAAACAGGATGAGACTGTCTGCAAGAACGATTTTAAGACCATTAAGGTTAAGCACAAAAACTCTCAAGATATTAATTTGAAAAAATCAGTACAAAATACAAAAATTCAGTATATTTTCGTACTGATTTCGAGATTTGAAAAAATCAGGAGATGTCCTGATCAAATCAGTACGTCTGGCTACCCTAAATATCAGGTACAGAAGGATTTGGTTTGTATTTGGTTTTACCAACTAGCGTCAGCTCAGGGATAGCAGTAGCGATGCTCAGAGCATCCCGACTTGGAAGGTTTCTTCCAATACTGTAACTGCACGAATTTAGGGAATATATGCCAACTTCATTCGGATTCCTCATCATACAATGAACTCCCCACTGATAACACTGCTCTGCATGGGTTTTGCGAATAAGATGATTCCTAGTGTTTTCGAATGAATTTTTCATGCTGAGCGAATGTGGGGTCAAAAACTTCCCATCACGTCACGTTTTCGAGAAAAAAGGGGTTGGAACCCCTGAAAACTGCGTTTTTGGCCATTTTTGAACAATTGTGGAGCTGAACCCTGACGTGCTACCAGCTTTGCTAATATTTTTATTTTATTTCAAAAAATTATTCTGTAAATTTTTTGTTATTTTCGGCCATGTTTTTGAGGTTAAGATTAAAGAAACTTGGAAACAAACATCTTCCCAAAGCTTCAAGACATTTATTTATTTTTGCTCTTAGTCCTAGAAAAAAAATTCCACAATATGGAGATTGGTCTGGTCTCTTTTCCTTCCATATTTTTATTTAAAACTAAATTTTTAAAATCTTTTAAATCTTTCTTTCGATCTTCTGGATTATACTTACGCTTCTATATTTTCATCTTCAATAATAACAAAACAATTTTTTTTTGTGTATGTATTTAGATTTATGTAGAATATAACAATAAATTTGTATATTAACCCAGTAATGCCTAGCGGGACCTTGTCGCTGAGCCGTCCCTGAGCCAGAGTCTTGATCTATCTACTTTGTTTTCCGCTCGTCCTTAATGGGTTAACATATTAAAATTTTAAAAATCTAATATGCAAATTTTAGTTTAATATACGCAAATTTATTGCCACCTAAAACTCAAAGAGCCGTAAAAACACTATTTATTTACTTCTTTTTTTTTACACGAGAAACGAAAAACATAAAATTGAAAATATTTTATACTATGTTCCCATTGAACTGAAATTTGCGAAGTTTCGACAATTTTCATGGTTTTGCACAGAAGCTGCATTGAAACTAAGCAAAAAATCGAATGCGACTCTGAATTTATTATTGAAATGAATATTATATATTATTATTATGTAATGAAAAATTCCATTTTGAATTGTTTTGTTGTTACGGCTTTTTGGATTATAGTTCACGATATATAAATTAAACTACGTAAAATATTTATAAATATACAAACATTATTTTTCTATAATCAAATGGTTTCATATTTTATAGAGTAGGTACTCTTAAAAAATATTAAAAAAAAAAATACATTTAATTATAATTTATTATAATAATTTATAAAAAGAAAAACAATAGTACAAAAAACGAATTAAAATCTATTTTACAAAAAAACATAATTGGTATTTTAGTAAGTATAAAATTAAAAAGAAAAAAAATTAAATAAAAATAATAAAAAATTGTCTTGCGTTTTTAAATCAGTCAAGTGTTTTGAAAAATGTTCAATGAAAAAATGAGTTAGTTATTTGTCGTTCGAATTAAAATGTTTATTATAATATTATTATTTTTTTATAGAAATTTTATTAAAATTATACTTAACGGAATTGTTTCACATAAATTGTTTAAATGTTTCGTTTTTGAATAATAAAATTAGACAATTTTTTTTTTTTTGCGTTTAATACAAACAAAAATTTTTGCATTTAATATGTGTGCATTTTCAAAAAAATACTTAATATTAATACTTAATTTTGTGTTTTCTTTTTGTTTTGCTTATTATTATAATATGCGAATATTAACTAGGGTTTTTATTCATGGAAATTTTGTATTTGAAGTAGCAAGAAAAAATGTTTTATTTTTTTTCTAAATACTTTTTTTGGATTAATACAATTATATATTCAGTTTTATTTATTATTATTAAATATATTTACAGCTATACAGAATATAACATAGCTGTAATTCGATTATAAACGATATTGAAATCAAAACGCAAGTACGGTGTCGATTATAATTTCGATCAAAATCGAATTTTAAAATATACTTAGCTGTTATAATATATTTATATATTTATATCACAATTTACAGACACACACTACTACGTTTCTTAATTATATGTATATGCACGTATTACGTTCGTTTCAAAAGAGTTGATGATTGCTCTCCTAATAGTTGTAGAGAGTGAGAGAGAAAGAGAGAGTCAAGTGTAATGACATGTTATTTTTATAACTGTTGTTGTTGGTTATCTCAAAGAATATGCGTAATTTAGAATTTTAAGTCTCTCGAAAGAAACAAAAGAGTGGAAATTCCAAAGTACAAGAAAAATACAAAAAAAAAAAATGTTTGAGTAACTTTAAAAATATAGGAAAAATTTTAGTTTGATTTAGTATCATGTCAACATTTTATATTTATCTACTGCTTGTTATTTTTTTAGGTTGGAGTGGCAGCCTTCTGCTTGAAAGCACACTTAAGCACATAATTAGGCTCATTGTGATACCACAGTACGGCGCGACTCCCCCATTTACGGAGTGACTGCTTGTTATTACTGTCTCATTTTTTGGGGCACTTGGACCCTCTACACTTTATATTCTTCAATAATACTTGTGTTCGTATTACAGAAAGATTTGAAAAAAAGAATAGAGTAGAAGTAAAGTAAAGAAGGTAGCTGTGGTATTTTTATGAAGTGCAATAAAAGTACAGGTAGACCTCACTTTACACGTGCTTCTTATAGTACGGCCTCGCTCCAGCACGTTTCACTTTTTGCGTGTAACACGATAAAAACCTCGTTCTAACACGGTATTGAAAAATGAATTGCTCGTTATGTGTATACATATGGTATATACATTGGACTGCACACAAAAAAGATCTGAGATATTCTCTCAGTGCACTTGAAGGAAAAGTGTCCTATTGGCTTAATTTAGACATCTTAAAATTTTCACGAAAAAATATTGAAATTTAAAGGTCGCTAGGCTCGGTTTTTTGCCTAAGAAAATAATTTTTTAGCGGTTGCAGAAAAGAAAATTCCTTCTAGACTGACCAGGAACGCTGTCAAATTTGTTACGCCATTCGTTGTATATGTTATGAATTGGGTAATGTACTGGCATACGTAAGAGAACGCTGAACTACACTGAGAGAAAAAATGTTGTTATATCAAACGGACAGGGTATTAAACCAACAGATTTTTCTGGTAAATCCCATCCAAAAGTGAACTCTGTTATATTAACAGACAATGTGCTGTTGCTTTGAAAAACAAAACTACAAAATAGTAACTGCCAAAATTCTTCACGCTATAGCCTAGTTGTCTAGTGCTCAAGCAAGAACGTAACCACTTGTGGCTAAGGTTCAAATCCCACAAAATTTATTTTTACATTTTTTTTTAAATAAATTTCAAAATCGAAAAAAAAAAAAAAATTATTATTTTTAAATTTTTTTTTCTTTTTGTTTTTTAATTTTTTATTTACTATTATCGTTTTTAATTATTTTCTTTTGAATTGCTCTTTCCCAGGCTCAAACCTGTAGCCGAAAAACATTCGCATGATGACTGTCGAACAACGCACTAACCAACTGTGCCACATAACCAAATTTACTTCCAACGAATTTTGTTTGTTTTACTCTCTCAATGTTTCGAGCACTAATTACTGTTTTTTAACTCTTTGAGGCACAAGATTTTAAAGAAAATAAATAAATAATTTTGGCTTAGAACTCTGACAACTGAATGAGAAACTGGAAATAAAATATTAAACTATATGATTGTAAGTAATTTCAACTTTTCGAGATGGGCTAAAATATATCTCACCATGCATAAAAAACTAAGCAAAAGTTGGGACAATTTTTACCCTACTTAACCTTAAAGAGTTAATTATGCAAGAGAGTAAGATAAACAAATTTGAAATATTCAATCAGGCTGTCTTTGTTTAACATTATTTCTAAAAAAAGACCGTATAAAATTTTGAAATTGTGTTAGTGAAAGCGAAAAGTTTTTTTATTATATTGGAGTTTCCATTAGCCCTGGAACTGTTGAATCAAACAAATTGCGTTCAATACAACAGATTTTCTTAACAACAGCGATGAACTTTTTTTTTTTTTCTCGGTGTAGATGAGTTGTCAGTTTTTGGGGCAAAAACAAGAGGAAAAAGACAAAAATCCCCAAGTTTAAGGGATCAATCGATGTTTTTTAATAGGCCTGATTGATTTGTATGGAGGATATTTGAAGTGAAAATGGCCATAGTTCAAAGTGCTATTTGAAAGTTGAAAATTTGAATTTCGAACAAAATATGGTAAATAAGCTTCATTTAATTATTTAAAATAACTTCGAATAAATCGTTGAATGCAAAAGTAGTGTAAGTCAGTTTTTTTTATTTTTTTTTGGACTTTCTCCTTCAGGCAATAATTTTTGCCTCGTTTAGTTTCTTGCAAAAAAGGTTTACATCTGGGTTGAACTTGCATACTATAACGCTGTCTGTACATCGAGAAAATAAATTTTTTTAAGAGTCCTATTTTGCACAGCATTTCTACAAAGCCAATGTATTTTCAAAAATTTGAGTTTGACTTACACAACTTTTGCACGCAACGGCTCAAATTATACTGCTTTCGTCAGTTTAATTTGACAATCCTTTGATAGTAGAACGAGAAAAACATTGACAACAGTGACGATTGATGGTCGCCAAGATCAACGAATAGTTAACGAAAATCATATTATTGTACTGAAATGGCCGAATTCAGTGTACCTTGGGCATTGCACTTGCCCACCAGGCATCAAAGCAGCAAAAAATCCGAAGTTATTGTCGATTATTTTTGCCAACACTAATATCGAAATCAATAATATGATAGCTATTTGCTCTGATGGAGAGCCCACAAATATTGGTTGTCATTTGTGCATTATCAGGACGTTCAACAATTTTCGCGCTCATTGACCTACGCGATTGCCACATCCAGGCAATCCACCATCACATAGAAATGGTCACCTAAGCCGCAGAACGTGCAACAGCACCGCGACGAGTCGGTGCAATATCAGCGATATTAGCATCACGTGAAAAATGGTCAAGAACCAAAACAAAGTCGGACTTTGGTTAATTTTTTATATTTTTGTTAAGAACAAAAACTCAAGTAATGAAACAAAAATTGGAAATCGAAATTTTTTACTTTCAAACGATAGTTTGAACTGAAAATCATTAGAAATAAAAAAACATTATTCCAAAACTTTTTTTTCCAGACTTTTAAAATATGTATGACACTAGTTGCGTTCAGAAAACGACCTCTGCTCAGCAACATGTTGAGCTGAAGTATCAGAAAGATAATACGCTCAATGAAATGACGACTGCTCAATATAATTTTTGTTGATCAATTTGCGTTCATAAGACACACATGTAGCAGTGGCGGAGCAGAAGGGTTTTCTGAACGTAATCACTCTTATTATAACTATAATTTCAATTCAAAAAATTGTCTGAAAAATCAAAAAAGAAATTTATTTGTGGGTGTCTTTTAAGATCTTTGAACGTGACCACCCTTTTTGTATTGGTTCCTTGTATTGTTTAATTGATTTTGCTTAACACGATATTTTCCAGTAACGTAACTCCCATGCTAAGCGAGGTCTATCTGTATAGTTGTTTCGGTTAGTTTCATTGACTGAAACTTAACCATCTCAAGGATGTTGTCTTCACATAAGAACAATATTCTTAAAATTCTACAAAAATCGATTTATACATCGTATTTGGACTAAGAGATTTTCCGATCCAATGCTTTTGGATCAAAGCAAAGACGACATTTCTTAATGAAGTGAAAGAATGAGATATTGAATTTTATCAGAAATACCAAAAATATTACATAAAAACATATTGTAAGCCGAGACAGGAAGTTTCCCTGGGGAGCTTAGCATATTTTCTTTCTGAGAATTTTTGGCGGGGTGGATTTAATAGGTTGGAGTCATTTCAGAGAGCGGTAACCATTGGTAGCAAATGCGATATGAAATCGTTTTTTATATTAATATTGGTATTAAATTCGCGCGACTTTGAAAGTTGATTCCACCTAATTAAATATCTCTTAAAACGAACTATAATTTGTGTTTCATTTACAAAGAAGGTAATATTTTTTAATTGCTGATTCATGAGATTCAAGCTCAAAATAATTTTTTTTTTTTTAATTTTTTTTCTTGCTTTGAATAATCTCAATGAATTTTAAGTTTGTGCCTTTATTGACATCAACATACATAACTCTAATCTTAACTTAATAGATAAGGTTTTATATATATATTTATATATATTTTTTGTTTATTATTTTGTTCTTTTAGCATATTTTTAGGTTTGGAAAAATGCCTAAGGGGGGGGGGGAGGGAGAAACTTCCCCCATTCCCTCCTCCCCCCTTCTATCCGCCACTGGTCGAGATCCTTTGAAAAGCTGATCTCTCTTCAATATTCAAAGATTCTTCTTCTTTTATCTTCTACACCGTTAAGGAGGTATTTGTTGAAGTTTGACTTAAACTTGTGTCCCAACTTGGTATAGTCGAATATTTCCGTTGATCTGGGGCAGTACGTGGTTTTGTACGTGATTTCTGTATAAGAAATATTCCTAAACCGAAGCAGATCGTAAGAAACACACAGACTGGCACGGCTAGATAGATAAAAATATTATCAGCATAGTAAAATGGCAGAGACTCAGACTCTGGATGGAAACTGGTGGGTTGTGGCTCGAGGGGAGGAGGCGCTGATGTACTGGGTGAAGAAGAAAAACTAGAGGTTAAAGTAGTAGCCTTTGAGGTGGTTACAGTTGCGGTATTAGAGACAACAGATTCCGAATTAATAGTAAAAATATTGATGGAAGGAGGTGAAGAAGTTTGTGTGGATAGCTTTAAAAAATCCTTTGTGTACATGCTGTCTTCTTCTTCTTCAAGTAAAAGTGATGAGGGCGATGAAGATAAAAGGGTTGATGTGCTGACGTAACGTGTAGTTGATTTTGGTGAAGTAGAATCGGAAAAAGTAGTATTCTTTGTAGAATGTGTTTCTGGTGTGGTAGTGGAAAATTTAGTTGAAATTTCAAAGCCCGGTAGGGCTTCGCTGGATTCAGTACTATCGGTTGATATAGTTGAAGAATTTGTAGTTATTGAAGCACTACTTTCAATGGTTGATGAAGAAGTTGAACTCTCCAAATCTGGGGTAGATATTGAAGAACTTG
This sequence comes from Toxonevra muliebris, assembly GCA_963691655.1. Lineage (NCBI taxonomy): Eukaryota > Metazoa > Arthropoda > Insecta > Diptera > Pallopteridae > Toxonevra > Toxonevra muliebris. Next base: position 55,938,220 of record OY829326.1, read on the forward strand.
TATTAATAGTTGTAGTAGTAGAAAACTCAGAATTTCCAGTGGACGATGAAACAGAGTTTGTGCTTTTTGTGTCTCCTGTGGTGGTAGATTGGTCCGCTTTTTTGATAGAATCATTTGATGTTGTAGCAAAACTTTCCATTGAAGAGGGCGAAGTGGTTGATGATTCTTCTAAATTTAAAGTACTCGTTTCACTAGTAGTAGAAGAAGTAGTTTCATATTTATTTGAAGTCGATGTGTTTGTATTAAAAGTTGAAACTGAATTTGAAGCGGTTACGTCAGGTGAAAACGTTACCAACACATTTTCATCAGATGAATTTGTTTGCGCCACTTCGGTCAATGGCGTTTTCATTTCCATTGATAATGTTGATAAAGGATTTGCCACAGTTCCATTGGTCAGCATTGTTATTGCTGATGATGCTGTCGTGGATTCTTCTGCTGCAATCGTTAAATTTTTCAAAGATTTTGTTTGAATTTCCAATTCAACTTGTGCTTTTTCCTTCTTATCCTCCTCCTTCTCCTCTATCTCCACCTCCTTCTCCTCTATCTCCACCTCTACTTCCACACATTGTGGACAACATTCGCCTTTAATTGTAATTGGATTCTTACATTCAACGGCAGCGCAAAAATTTATAATACAGCTACGTTCACCATTAAAGCAACTGCATTTACTGCAATATTTATTCTCTAACCATGTCGCACCATGCGACATTTGTTCATTTAATTCTTCCGAGAAACAACTTTTATGTCGGGCATCTTCCATCTTGGGCTCATCATTGGGGCAATGATTTTCACAAAGCTCCCCACCATTAGTACAATTACATTTTATGCATGAATTATGATGCCACTGAAATCCTAAATTTTCAGCGCATTGTGGCTTCCTAATACATTTATAAGTTGAACAACACTGACCAGGAGTGCCAAGTCCCTGGTGCACCTCAATTGCTACTTCGTTGATACTACATTGAGGGATTTCGGGACATAAGCGGCAAACGCATTTATATTCACTACAGCAATGTTTCAAAGTTTTATCTTCTTGATAGATGATTTGCTGACTGCTGTTGGTGGAGGTGGGAGTGGTGGTGGTGCTTGGGATGGGTGTAAAAATAAGTTCACGTTTTCGACGTTTACTTTCTTCCACTTCATATTTTTCTTTTTCATCTTCCTCCTCAACCTCTTCTTGGGGGAGAGGCGGTGGAATTGCAGCAGCATCGCTGTTAATTTTATTTTTCGTTGTTGTTGTTGCTTTCTCAGTGCTCTGCTGAACTGGGCCTAATGCTTCAATCGGTATTTCATCAAAATGATTTGCTTCTACATCATAATCTTCCACTTCGATATTATCTGCATAATCGTTGAGGAGTTCATCAAATTTAGATTCTAGTATGCTATCATAAGGACAAATTTGTTGTTCTGAGCATTTTACGAGATTGCAATCTGAAATGAAAGATGTGAAAAAAAATTTAGTTATTTATAAAACGTGGAGTTAGTTTATGGTTTATATGTTCTAATCAGGAAATTGAAAAAATGTATGTACTAATTTAGTGCTGAATGGTTAAGAAAATGAATTTAACACATTTATGACGAAGCTCTATAGTTTTTAACTATTTAAAATATTCATAGATGAGCAGAAGTTGTTCCATTTTTAATTTGTTTATAAGAATTACATTTTTTAAATAATATTTTTAATATTTTTAGAACAAAAAAACTCACAGAAAAAAAATCAATTAACAATTCGTTCCCGAAAAAATAAATTAGAAACAAATCTCTGCTGAAAAGTTTAATAGTTTATAAATAACAAATACATATTTTGCATTAAAATTGATGTGACATATTTTTCTCTACCAGAAAAATTCAATTGAAAAATTCCAGCATTTGGTAAACTCGGTACCCACTTCCGAAAGCCTTGACTTACTTTCAAATTGTACCAAAAAAAGTACAACTGTACCAAAACTATCATCATAGTTCTGCTTGTATTATACAGAGCTGTAAAAGAATGCAGTCATTTCAAGTTTTAAGTCTGTTGACTGAATTATTCTTCTTGAAATCAATGACTGACCATTCATTTTAAAATAATTCATATGAAGTCATGAGTGAACAATTTCTTGAATGAAATCTCATTGAAGTCAATTGAAGTCATTGCAATCAATTGAAGTCAATATATACTATGTGTCACTTTAGGTATATCTATTGTACTTCATTTATTTTGTAACGCAATGTTATTTCGGTTCTTACAAACATCTATCTAAACCTAATATGCAATATCAAAAAATGTAGTGCACGAAAAACTAACATGAGAAGAGTATGGTTTTTATTTTTATGTATTGCCCGTAACCATAATCACCTTCACTGCATTTTCGACTTTTAATTTTAACGGAGGAATGCGTAGAAACAGAAACTACTCCAATAAAAGTGAGATTTAAATTTCAACCAAATTTGAAGACATGACTCATAATATGAAGTCGTAATTTATTTATAGTAAAGTAACAGTTGACTGTTCCAAATGGTAATGAAACAGTCATTGACGTCAAGAAGACTTTGTGACTTCATTGTTAAAGTCATAAATCTTAAATAGAATAGAAGACAGCAGTCAGAAAATTGAATTCATTCGCAATGACTTCAATGACTGCATTTCAAAATGACTGAATTCTTTTACAGCTCTGGTATTGCATGAATCCGATTCCACTACAAAAATATGTAAAACTTCTGCTCTCTCAGTGTCTGTTCATATAGTCTATTTTACTATATTTTCACTAGAGTTGAAACTAGGCATATTGACTTGTTTCAGTTTTATTTATCTGCTAATTATCGTTCAGTATCGTATTTTGGGTCACTAAACACAAATCTGAAATCAGTTTTGATCAGCCTGTTTAAGTTTCGCCACAAACTAAGCTTAAAATTAAAATTTTTGTCATATTTGGGAGAATGGACTGTTTAATCTACAAGAAATTTAATTTATTTAGTTGTGTTGATATTGGCCTTTTCAGAAACTTAAACAATTTTTATTGGAATCCTTCAATGTTGGAATAAAAGTGATATTAATGAATGCAACTTCTGCATTTTTACACTTTTAGTAATTTTTCTGCATACTTTTAGGGTTAACAAAAAAAGCTTAATTCAAATTTTAGTTGAAAAAATCATGTTCAGAACTATTTTTAAATTTAATTATCTCCCAAAAGCGGAAGAAAGCAGAGGATGTTTTTGTCTATTCCGATATAGAAAGGCGCCTTCTAAAATTGAGAAAAAATCCAGGAACATATTTTCATATATCTTTTAGATTTTCTCTGCCAAAATTCTTAAATTTCCAGTTTTCGTATTTTAAAAAATTCTTGTTCTTTTGAAACAATGCAGAATATTTAGCTTTTCAAATCTTTATTAAAAAATAACACCAAAAATTTTCTTGATAAATTGCAAACTCAAAACTGGAATTTTCAGCAGGATATCATTAAAAACTTATTTTTCAGATGTATTTTAGTCAATGGACTAAAAAATTAAAATCGAAAAGTTTTTGTGAAAACTTTGTCGATTTTGAGCTGCTCTTGCACCCACACTCACCCACACTAATAAATTTTTCGCCAAGATTTTTTGGGGTTTTCTTAACTGGAGTATTATCTTTCAAATTACACTAAATTTGTTTAGTTTAGACATTATGAATTTTTCGAATTTCGTCTATGGGACGAATCACTGTTCGTGAGAATAAACACAATAAGAGCATGAACTTCTACCGTCAGGAACAAGTAGAAGAAAAACAAAATAAAAGCTGTTTGATTTGATTTTTGCTTTTAAACTTCATTTTATTTTTATTTCTGTAAAAGAAAAAATTCAAAATTCTGCTACTTGAAACAATTGTTGCATAAACAAAATTCTGGCTTTAAAAGTTTATGCTCGATTGCAGAAGTTTTTTTCTGGTGACAATTTTAATGTGTTACAATTGGACGTAGAATTAAGCTTCAGTGATATAGCTTTATTTTAATTTGTCCCCCTTGTCGGCGTCGGTTTGAGCGAAGTTTCTCGTTGTACTAAAATGTTCGGGCTGAGAATTAGAGATCATTTATATTTTATAATTTACTAATGTGTATAGGAAAATGGTATCGGGGAGAAAGAATCGATACTATACTCATTTGAAGTATCGGCCGAAAAGTATCGGGTAATAAAAAGTATCGACATAATTGTACTCGATACCTAAAGTATCGGGTTTCGATACTTAATGTAAAAAAATTCATCAAATGCGCTTATAAAATTTGCGAATTATGTGTAAATTTTTTATTTTTAAGTTTATAAGTAAATAATGGATACATATATGAACCTATGTATATAAAAAATGTAGATATTCATTTAATATAGATAGATATCGCACCCTAAGTACAAAAGTGGCACAAACTTTGTTCAACCGACCGATCCTCTGTTCAACAATTTCGCTACCTCCATTCTTCAAGCAAGTATCTCCAAAAGCACCATTTCGGCAGAAAACGGAAAAAACTAAAGATTTGGGAAGCAACTTTCGTGTTCAAGTGGAAATTTCATTTTTCATTCAAACTCGCTGAGGACTTACTTCTATCTGGATTCTTAGGTGATTTTATACACTGCAAGCAAAAAAAAAAAAACTCAATTTCTCCCAAAATGGAGAAACGTGGTTGAAGAAAAGAGGTTTTGATTTATAGTATGTATTTCTAAATATAAATTAGCATCATCTGATTATACATATATTCAAAAAATTACAAGTCGTACTGTTTAATTTTGATTGCATTTGTATTTTCATTTTTAGTAATAATTTTTGTACTGGAAATTTTTAAAAGTATCGATTTTCGATACCAGCATCAATATACTCAATGAGTACAAGTACTCATAATAAAAGTATTCAGTACTCGGGTATCGGGATAAAAGTATCGAGTACTCAAAGTATCGAGTACCGACACCATTACCCTAAATGTGTATTGGCAATTTATTACAACACAATCGAAAAAAGGTATACAAACATTTTTTTAAGTTATTATGAATTTAAAAAAAATTTTAAGTAATTTTTAAGGCAATTCTTAACAGAACTTTAGGACAATATTGGTAATTTTTTGAGTTTTTTTTAGGTCAACAAAATCCGAATCCTAGTAGTAAGTCTACCTCAAGTGATTCTCCATGACTGTAATATTTGGTTTTATGCCAAGGCTGACAGTTGGATTACAGTAAGTGTAGAGGATTGGTGTCCTAATTTTGACATGACATTGCCACTAGACGTCATTGTTTTCTGATACTGCTATTTGTTCTTTAAGCCAATCGGTTGGCATTATTTTTGATGATAGAACAAATTTTTGGGCTATTTGTGACTATTAGTAATGGTTGAAAATAATAAGTAATATGAAAACTGATTGTTAAGGAAAAACCTTTGGTCATGCCTTTGTCGGGAGTCGAACCCGGGACTCTTAAAATGTTAGTCTACTCAGCTGCCACTAGACCATCCAGGTGGGATACAAGTCTGGAATTAGAGACCCATAATCACCCTGAAAAAGTTAGTAGTCCACTATTTGATTTTGTAAAGTGCCAAATTGTTGTACTTTAGTACTTTGTAATTAATCGAGTTCTTATTGAGCCCTCAAAGCGTCGATAAATGTGTTCTTGTTGGCAATCTTAAGACTTAATTAAGATATTAAATTTCCATAAACGATCTTTTCTCTCATTTATCATACGTTCATATTATGTATGTAACATATATGCAATACAAAAACATTTCACTTTCAGAGAATAAAAGCTTTAACGGCAAAAAACTTATGGCATTCAAAAAGAAATGACATTGAATGCCATTTCAAATTCCAAGCAAATATTCCTACACAGATAAACAAAATCAATATGTTCGTTGGTTCGTCATTATGCCTGCCAAAACAAAACATAAAAATAACAAAAACAGCAATAACTAAAAATACAAATAAAACCAAACAAACAAACAACACTGCACTAATGCAGTCTATTCACGTCAGCAACAACACAAACGACAACGTCAGCAGCAAAGCAGCAACACTCCTGTTGTTTCCACTATCAATTTGCCTTAATATTTCCATAGTGTGTGTTTTGTAGTCTATGCTGTTGTTGTGGTTGGTAAGAAAATTGACATTTTCAGTTTACAAATGCAAAAAGAAATTTATAGAGCTATTTCTATCTATACATATGTGTATGCCTGTATGCTTGTTTGTGTGTGTAATATTTTTACGTGAGTTTTCTCTTTGATCTTAATATTTCTCTATGTTTATCTTTATTATTAATGCAGTCACACTACTACACACTTCTTTATTCATATGTATGTAGTTATGTACATATGTGTAAGTATGTGACCTTATGGAAAATATTGGAATGCATATTTCCTTTTTTTTCACATTTTAAATTGAATATTTATTTCACTATGTCTTCATAGTCAAAGCAAAACATCAAAGTGAAAAATAGTGTATTTTATTAATATGTATTGTGAGAAGAAATATAAAAAAAGAATAAAAGCGAATTATTTACATATGTTAAACAAAGTAGGGTTAAGAAAAATATCATAGATAATTTTACCATAGGTACTTAAGTAAAAGAGCTTTCGCTTTGTTAAACTTAGTGCAATATGTGTAATTATTTAAGATAGAAAAAAATATAAATATTGGAAAACTCTACCCAAGTACATGACTCATAAACCTAATGAAGTTCTTCATTTGTAAATTCGCTGTTTTTTATTTTCTTAGCTATAATCTATAATAACAACTTGAACTTCTCTTCTTTTCTAGACTTTAAGTTAAGACGAATTGTACGATAATAAATTCTGTTTCATTACTTTAACACTAAATATACAAAATGGGTTTTTAATGATGTCAAAATAAAGACAGTCCACCACGTTCCTTCACAATTATACAAAATTATAACTTGTAAGTGATTAAAAGTAATTCATCATCATTTGCAGTGTTAATATACATCCGAGTGTAATTTTTTATAAGGCGCAATCACTAAATATTGCCATAATTTTTGTTTTCTAAATAAAATACAATTATAAGAACATTGACTTTTTGTAAACACAAGACGTTTGACAAAATTTGTTTTTTTTAAACGTCTCCCCCATATCCCGTCATACAAAATTAAAGTACAAAAAACCTTCTCCATTAAAATTCAAAATTTTGTCGATTACGATCACTTGGAGATCTATCCCGATGAATTATCGCATACATTTTGTTCTAAACTAGTCGACGACTGAAAGATCTGATACTAAAAAATAGTGTAATGAAATCTTCTTTCTTAGACTGGAGTAGACTCAGCGGCCTCCAGAGGTTCCTTTTGTTACAATATTTATATTTTGCAGGGAGCAACGCAGTATGAATAACAATGCTGGTGTGCTGACTGTAAGGCTGCTGTGCGTAGCGTAGGTAACGATGCTAGGGCACTGACTGTAGCGCTGCTGTGCGTAGTACAGGTAACGATACCAGGGCGCCGCCGTGCGTAGTGTAAGTAACAATGCTGGAGCGCCGGTGTAGCGCTGCGGTGCGCCATGTAGGAAACAATGCTAGAGTGCGTGCTTCGTACCCGGGGATATCGGTTTCCGTCCGTTTTTTTTTTCCTGGGGACCAAGTCGGTTTACTACCATTCACGTCGATCATTCAGCAAGCAGTAACACGTCATGAAGGGAGGTAAGACCTGGCGTTTTGCTGTTCCCTTGACCAGGTCGGCTTACTACTACGTGGATTAATTAGCAAGCTGTAACATGTCATGCATAGAAGTAAGTCCTGGCGTTTTCCTAACTTGGGCCGTTTCTGGGTCACTAGGAAATGTCCGCCACGGGATTGGGATTTACTCTACTGGGTTGCTTTGCTTTTAGGCAGTTGTTCCTTTAGTTGACTTCTGCTTACCACGAGAGCTATCGGCACCAAGAGGAAAAATACTGCTGCGCTTGCTGCTTTATAGGTAGTTCTTCTTCTTCTTTTCCCTCTTCTAGTTTGCCGCAGTCGCGACTGGAATTTGTTATTTCAGTCGCGTGACATTAATTTTTAAATTTCGATCGCAGCATGCGGTGATGATGTCGCTAGGTTTTGAGTGCGTTGTGGATGACCTTGATGCATTGTTATTGTTTTAGGCACATGATTTTTTCTGTTGCGTTGTTGCTATGCCAATTGTTTTCTTGATTGCATGTTTTCCAAAGCTAGTGCACAGGGGCGGTGTTGGTGTACAGAGACGTAGCTAAGTGTTGTGTGAACATAATTTTTGCTACCAAAATTTGGTCGTCACAATAAGTAGGCACTTCATTACTACAGTGACTTAGGAGATTACAGGACATTACCCAATTGAAAGACACGCAGTAGAATGAGTCTATCATATATAAGTCACTGAAGGAGCTGTGGCAATGATGAATAGCACGAAACTTTAATACATTATATACCTAGAAACTTCAAGCTTGGATTCACGAACGGAAAAAATCATTTACAACACTTTTTTTTCAGAATATTCCATTTATACTTTCGAATAATCAAATACACTTCAGAATACTTTAATTCGATTTCAGATTATTCCAAAATGATTTTAGACTATATCAATTGTACTTTAGAATTATTACCACTATTTCCTAGTACCAATCTATACGTTCCAATTAGGATAACGACCGATATAAGGGAAGTAAACAGAATTAGGATGATGGTACCTTATAACAAATAAAAAGTGTTTATCATTGTTGTCGTATAACTTTATTATTAATATTGTTGCTATTGTAATGTTGTATTATCCTGCAAACAATATATAATAGTAAGTGCTGTGTTTGTTGTCGTTTCGTTACTGCAAAATTACTTATTTTGTTTATAGTTACGATAATATTAATGGTTTTATATGCTATGGTTACATACATACATACATACATATATGTATAGGTATTCCAATGACAACAACAAAATCCAGATGAATGTATGTAAGTACATATATAATAAAGTGTTTAATAATACATTTATTATTTATTTTAAGGGTGAGGGTGTATAATAAAATCAGTTATTGTAAAAAAGCAGCTGCTGTTATGAATGATAATCATGAGGACGATGATGATGCTGTCGATTAAGAGCAATTGCTTGTGTGGTATAAAGAAACGAATCGCACAAATAGTTAATGATGCTACTAATGTACATCATCATGATGTTTATGATGTTGAGGTAATGCGCTTTTATTAAGAATAATAATAATAATAGTGATAAAATTGTTATTGCCATAGTATTACTGCAGTAGAATAAGTATAAAGAAAATCACTTTTATAAAAAGGTAATGAAGTATAGAAAAATGAATGCACTAGGATGCTCATTCACAGAGAAGTTTTTTAGTTAGTAAAAACTATTACACTATTTTTTAATCTTCCTCTTCTAGGTATTGAATAGTTATACGGTAAACAAAAATAAAACAGCTTGACTTAAAGTATAATTAAGTTTTTCTGTTCTACATCACTTGTGTATGAAAGTGTGTAGGTATAAAAATTTTTAGCTTTACAAATAGTCCAGTCATTATAAAGATTTACATCATAAAAATTCTGAAATGAGATTTTTCTTCAGTAATTGCTAGTGGATATGGTATGGTATGATAGATTCAAAAACCACAAAAATCAGTCCTGGGGTTGCAGAGCGACTCCCCCAAAAAATCCCCCTTTTGGTGAAAAAGCCTTTTTTAAGTCATAACTGGTTAACCATTGGAGATATCAAAAAGTTACTTGCTACAAGAAGAAAGGTTGAGTGATTTCCTAAAAAAACAGTTATTTTTATTAGGCCTGCAAATAGTAAAATTAGTAAAAACCAACAGGCAACTATACTATATTGTTGTCAATGAATATGACAGAGGATGTTGTACTTTATATCCCCTTCAAACCCCTCTTTGATTTTTCTTCCTAGCTTGTTTGGTTTTTGTATAATTCAAATTTTCCTATAGGCTCCGCACTCAAAAATTCAAATAAACAAAAATCCAAAGTACTAAATTAGCAATTTCTTCAATATTGAATTCCTCGAAAACTACGACATATACAAAAAAAATTACTTAAGACCTTTTTTTTAGGAAATCGCTCTTGTAGTAAGTAATTTTTTGATATCTCCAACGGTTAACCAGTTATTAGTAAAAAAAAGGCTTTCTTCAACAAAGGTGGTCGCTCTGCAACCCCAGGACTGATTTTTGTGGTTTTTGAATCTATCATACCATACCATACCCACTATCAATTACTGAAGAAAAATCTCAGTTAAGAATTTTTATTTTTTACTCTAGCGACTGGGCTAAAGAGAAGAAAAGCATTTTGAATTTGCTATATTTATGACTAAAATTATATAAAAGTTAAATTATTTAAATTTGAATGTTGCTACAAAAACATAAAAAACTGCGTAAGTTTTGATGATTCATTAGTTTAAAATGAAAATTCACTGCCTACCTTTATGTATTTTTAATTGCTGATTTAATCACTCAATACTAATTTAAATATACCCAGGAAAACTTTTTTTTTACACTTTTTACAACTTCTAATTTTGTGAATTACATTAGGAATAATCTGCATTTCAATTTGGAGTTTTATGAAATAAATGTGATTATTCTGAAGTTGAATGAGAATATTCTGAAATCTATTTGGAATAATCTATATTAAATTTTGAATTTTCTGAAGTACATTTGATTACTATGAAGTACAATCACACTATTTTGATTTACATGTGGAGTTTTGTGAAGTAAATTTGGTTATTCTGAAGTGCAATGAGAATATTCTGTTATCTATTTGAAATAATCTGTATTCAATTTGGAGTTTTCTAAAGTACATATATTTGATTACTATGAAGTACAATGAAAATATTTTGCATTACATCTGGAGTTTTGTGAAGTAAATTTGATTATTCTGAAGTACAATGAAAATATTCTGGAAAGTATTTAGAATAATCTGTATGCAATTTGTATTTTTCTGACGTACATTTGATTACTATGAAGTACAATGAAAATATTTTGAATTACATGTGAAGTTTTGTGAAGTAAATTTTATTATTCTGAAGTACAATGAGAACATTTTGAAATCTATTTAGAATAATCTATCATCAATTTGGAGTTTTCTAAAATATATTTGATTACTATGAAGTATAATGAAAATACTCTGAATTTCAGTTTTTATAGTTTTGTAAAGTAATTTTGTTTGTTTTGAAGTACAATGAAAATATTTTGGAATTTATTTCGAATAATCTGTATTGTTAACGAGATTATAATGACAGGCTTTTTGGTCGAAATTTTCATACGCAAATAGTTAACTATTTCATACTTTTTTCCCAACGTTTCGGCGCAAATTTTAGGCCTTCTTCAGGGGATTTTTATTTATTTATCTGTTTTTGAGAAAAATTACATATTTTTAAAAAACTATAATTATTACAAAGATATCATAACATTTTAACACTTACAGTAAATACTCTGTATTCAATATGGAATTTTCTGAAGTACATTTGATTACTATGAAGTACAATGAGAATATTTTGAATTAAAGTAAATTTGATTATTCTGAAGTACAATGAGAATATTCTGAAATCTATTTGGAATAATATATATTCAATTTTGAATTTTCTGAAATACATTTGATTACTATGAAGTACAATGAAAATATTCTGAATCTATTTGGAGTAATCTATATTCAATTTGAAGTTTTCAAAAGTACATTTGACTACTACGAAGTACAATGAAAATATTCCGAATTTCAATTAGGAGTTTTATGAAGTAAATTTGATTATTCTGAAGTACCATAAGAATACTCTGCGATTTATTTGGAATAATCTGTATTCAATTTGGAATTTTCTTTGAAGTTCATTTGATTAGTATGAAGCACAATTTGCATTTGTAATATTTTTGAATCAATTGAATTTTCCAAAGTACTACTGAAAAAAATATTTATTTGAGGGACATTTTAGGACCCAGCATTGTTAGTATAACAATCCTTCAACTAGAAAAACTGGACATCGATATTGCCAGGCTTATCAGGAGATGCTTGCGTCCCATGCTTTTCGATTTTAGCGGTCTACATACACACAAAAGGTCTTGGTAGAGACCAAAACTCCTTACCTTGCCCTACCCCTCGGTTTACACTATTTCAGCTTTAATTTATTTTAATTCTCTGTGATTTATCTCTTGGTAAAGAATAAGCATTTAAGCTTGAAAAGCATACAGCATAACAGCTAGGATGAGTAAGATGGGTTTCAAGATTTTAGTGGCCTCAATTTGTATTTACTTTGATGTTTTTGTAATCACTTATTGAAAAAATTCATATTTCTTGCATGTTTTCTTAAACCTAGTATTTCCTGGTTAGCCATATAGTTTCTTGCTGGGTATCCATGCATAACAAACAATGTAAGACATGTCACAATAAAATCAATTTATGCAATAAATAATATGCTAGGTACATTTTTAATTAATGACAAAAAAAATAAAAATAAAGTCAGAAAAAGAAATGAAAGTAGAAAGGAGTAGCAATTAAAATAATATTTAACATAAATATGTATGCACGAGTAAACAAATTTATACAGTGAGGAAAATCTGCATAAAACCGCATGCGGAAATTTATGGACGACAATTTTTTGGTTGAGTACGCCTATATTTCCGTGATTGTGTGTATGCTATGTTTCCATTGTACAGTTGTAGTGGTGCTGGTGGTGTTGCCTGTTATAGTTGCCATTGCTATTGTTGTAGAGGGGGGAAAACAATTAAAATATTTGGAAAACATTTATGAGGGAATTTTTTAAATTCAATTTTTCATGTTTTTCCATATTTGATTCAACTTTTTTTTGTTTTTTGACAGTAGGAAATAATAAAATTATTTCATGCGTAAATAAAAAGTACAGCATGGAAATTAAATGGCTTGGCATAAATTTATATGAATATGAAGTTTTTTGGCAATTATTTTATAAAAAAAAAAATAAAGATAAATTGCATTGTACAATAATTGAGGAAGAACTTTTCCACTACAGAAGTTTAATATATTTTGGATTTTGATATCAGAATCGTAGTGGATATGCTAATTGTGGAAGGGAGGTGAAGGAGATTTTCGTTACTTGTAAATTTTAATTAATTCAGGAACAATGATTTTTATGGTTGAAATATTTACCAGGAAGCAGGAGTTTATACCAAGGAGAGAAAGAAAGCATTGTTTTCTGTAACTGATAGCTTTTAATCAAGAAGTGTATATGAATAGGAAAACAGCAGAGGGTTTTTATCGTTCTGCATATGAGTCAATGGGAGCATAGTAGGGGCGATTACGTAGGTCTGTGTTTTTCCAGTCCAAGAACCAGATTATTAATTATCTATACAAATTCGCTGAATTTGAATCTGGCTACAGAATGATTCCAATCGATTTTATAGATGGTTGAAAATAGTTAAATTTGGCATTTTCGCGTTTCTAGTTTAAAGTACCTCAACAATTTTTACTTGGTTAAATAATCTAAAATCGTATTTGGTATTAAAGTATCCATTGAAAATGTCTACTTTAGTTTTTGGATCTGGTAAAATTCAAAATTTCACTCTCTTGTGTATTGTTCAAACAGTCACAGTATAATGATCCCATAGATTAAATGCTATGGAAGATCTATAGCTCTCCTGCCCGCCCATCTCCAAATCTAAAGTGTCAGTCGTAGGTCCACCGTTTATGCAGAAGGAAGAAGAGCTACGCCTTCATTTCTTTCAAATATTAACTAAATTTGTTGTGCTATTAAAGACTTCCACCAGATCTAAAGTAAAAACTATCAAGAAAAAGTAGAACAAAGAAAAAAAGAACAAAAATAAAAAAGTTTGTGCCATCGGCATGCGATAAACTCAATAGAAAGCAGTAAGAAACAAAAAAAGTGAAAAATCAAAATAAAGTTGACGCAATTGTTGAGATACGCAAATAAACACACACATACATACACTGCAATATGTGTGCATGGAAATAGACATATCTATATACATTTGTCTACAAAAGAAACTAACTCAAAATAATCAAATTGCCGAAGCTCAAACAAAACGCAAACAGAGACGAAAAAACAGTTAAAGGATTTTTGCTACTTTTTTTTTTGCTCCTGCATTGGATTAAAGCACACACACACAATCAGAGCACATGCAATGAAAAGTTTCCTTTTCCTGTTTCCGGTTAGAGTAGCCGAAAGAAAAAAGAAATACAGTAAAATTTTTTAAGTTGTCATGGCAAATCAAAAGCATAAAAAGCTAAAAACTCAAGCACGCATATACTCGTATATAGCTGCAAGGGAAGAGAAAATGCAAACGAACAAGTAGTGAGAATGAAAATAGTAAAATCATAGTATAGCAAAAAAACAAGTATAGCAAAAAAAAAAAGAGAAATAGAAAAAAAAAATATGTAGTGGCATAGCAATTGTGCGGCAAGATAACAAAGTGTAATATATTTGACCTCACTCAAGCTCGCTACTTCTGCTCTTCTATACTGTTTAAGGCAAAGACAAACATGTCCTATATATATATGTATATAATTGTGTGTGTGTGTGTTTGAATGAGTGTTTTTGTATGAGTGGAAGACAGAAATAAAGTGGCTTAAAAAGTGATAAAAATGTCATACTCATATGTTACTCATACGTCCTGTTGAGTATATTAAAGTAATTTTCTCTCTCTATTTTTCTCTTTCTCTGGTTCCCAAACATGGACACACATACATACACGCAAGTACAACGAGCATAAACATTTATACATGCGTAAAGTTTAAGTTTTGCATGAACACAATGAAGTTAAATGTTTTGCGTGTGTGTATGTATATAAAGAACATAACTAATATAACGTCAGTGGTAGTGACTAGGCTAAAGTGCGTGCAGTGGGCAAAACAATGAGAAAGAGAGTGAGAGGTTGAAGAAAGTTAAGCGTAGTATGCTGATTTAAGAAATGGTATCATAATTCAGTCGCTTGACCTCAATTTATTTGTCATATCAATCAGTGCGATCAGTTGCGAATGTTTCATGTTGTTCTTCTTGTTATTGTTGATGTTTTTAGTTTATATATTCAGATTCAGGTAGGTTTGAATGGAATGTGGTGTGAGCTGGAGTATTGTGTAAGTTGTGTTATTGTTGTGTGGAGCTAGTGGTAACAAATGCAAACCTGACAGCATAATAAACTTTGTAGACATGACAGTAAAGTGATGGACAATTGGAGAGACTCGGATGGCGGGGGAACATAAATATAACAACAGTGGAAGTTGAAAATTTAAATTGAATTTTATACAAATTTAAAGTGAATACAGAATTTTATTGCTGAGCTTTAAATACGAAATGGATAGTAATAGAGGCCGAGTATATTTGTAGTCAGAACCTTATGAATTTCGGGGCATACCACCTTGATCAAAAAGTTCCCGGAATTTATTCAAAAAATTCTAAATACAAGTTAATTCATCTAAATATATATTGTCCCCTTCAAAGTAATTCCCATTGACTGCAACACACTTACGCTAGCGCTTGATCCAATCCTCGAAACATTTTTTATATTCGGTTTTCGGTATGTCCATCAGTGCTTCCTGCGATTTTTCCATTACTTCCTCTCGGCTGCTGAAACGCGTTCCCCGTAATGGTTTTTTAATTCGATTGAACAGAAAGAAGTCACAGGAAGCCAAACCAGGTGAACTCGGTGGCTGTTGGATGGTATTTGTTGCATTTTTCGTGCGACGGTGTAAAATCCATGAGTTTTCTGTCCACAATTCTGGTCTCTTTCGGCGAATTGCTTCACGCAAACGCCTCATAACGCTCAAATAATACTCTCTGATGGTTAATTTGCGGTTATTGACCAAAATTTCTTTTACTTTATCAATGTTTTCGTCGGTTTTCGATGTCGATGGTCGGCCACTGTGTTCATCATCTTCGATTGACTCACGACCACTTTTGAACCGCTCGTGCCACTGGTAAATGACCGTTTTCTTTAAAGAATCGTTGCCGAAACACTTTTCTCACATTTCCAACGTTCGCGCACCATTAAATCCGTTTTTTACGCAAAATTTAAAACAATGCAATTTAATAAAATTGTAAAAAATCACCAACACACACACAGATAGATGTAAAGGGCGGTTTACGCAAAATTGGCACGCAGGAAAGTTGCTGTATCTTTTTAACCAGAGCACTCAGAATAACAAATAATGCATTAAATGATAAGTTTAATTTTGTGTTTTAATACTATAATATTAAAAGATTTAAATTTCTTTGTTGTGCAAAAAGTTCCGGGTATTCCTTTTAATGGACCCCATCAACCTTTGAGCATCCGCTCTGGATACTTTTGCGGCTATTTGGTTCCATTTTAGTAACACTGAATTCACATTTTTGACAATACCTGCATTTTTCTTAAACTTAAATTTTGTAATAGCCCAGTGTTTTTCGATCGGCCGAAGCTGGGGGCAATTGGGTGGATTCATATATTTGGGCACTACATCTACTTTATTTGTCTGATACCAATCCATGGTTTTCTTAGAGTAGTGGCAACTGGCTAAATCAGGCCAAAGCTACACTGGCGAATGGTGGTGACGAACAAATGGCAATAGTCGTTTCGAAAGGCGCTCTTTGATGTAAATATCAGACGTCATAGAAGAGGATGTCACAAATGCCCTGAATTTGAGACCACAGCTGCAAATAGCCTGCCACACCATTGCTTTCTTTGCAAATTTATCCATTTTTATGTACTCGAATTTTGAGGGTACATTACCACGATTCGTTGCCATATAAAATGTTTGACCTGGAAGCTGTTTAAGATCAGATTTTACGTATGATTCGTCATCCACAATAATGCATTCATTGAATTTGGTCAAAACATTATTATAAAGAAGACGAACACGTTTTTTGCCAGCAAATTCTGTTTGTCTGTTCTATTTGGATATTTTATAGCACGATAGCACGATAGCACTTTAGCCCAGCTTTTATGCATATTCGTCTAGTAGTACTTTTGCTGGTATTGAATTTTTTGGCACGATCGCTATCCGATAGTCCGGGATTGCTTTTGATGGACCTCAAGATCTTTGTCTTTAATTTTAGGTTGGTGGTTCCCGTTTTGTTCACAACTTTTTTAGCTCTTTCAACACTAAGAGTTTCTTTATATCGTATTATAACTCTACATACCATTCTTTTGGAGATATTTAACACTTTCGCAATCTTTGAACCAGACCACGACGGATTTTCAATAAATTTTTTGACAATCAATTTTCTATTTGCAGCTTCCATTGTGCACACAATCACCAACTTGCTATCAATTAATATGAAAAATTTATCAACTAACGGTAACGGTATTGTAAAAAATCCCAGTAAAAAATTTGTTGTTCTTATGACTAGGGGCGACGTGGTGACCACAACAAAGCGTGCCAATTTGGCGTGAACTGCGCTTTACTCTTGGCTACGTAACTTTTGCAAATGTCAAGCTACGACGCTAAGATTACAGGGAATATCAACAACAGATGTACCAACTTAACAAAAAAACAGAACTCAAATCGAAATGATGGGAGCGCCACACGGAGGTTATTCCGGGAACTTTTTGATTAAGGTGGTATGAGAACTTGTAAATATGAGAAATAAGGTGTGAGAAAAGCTGCCTTAATATTTGAGGTAATAAGAACATTATTTTTGTTCATTTTATGTTATATGAGTAATTTATGAAATAGCAAAACGTTAACAAAGCAGAATTCTGATTGGAGAGCCCAAAACAGAATTAAGCGAACAGAACAAGAAAACCGACGAAATCTTAGTTTCTTAAACTTACTTAAACCTTTTTTTTCTCAATAATAAAAAAAAAAACAATATAGCCAATAAAATTGTTTTTTGTACTGTGTTTTGCATTTTAAAGTGCCTTCATATTTTGAGCTAATGAGTTAAAAAGATTGTTCTTTCTTTCTTCCATCTTAAGAATAATTCACTTCTTGATCTGGGGATATGGGGACCCCTGGTCCCTTGCGATTACGAATTATCGGGATTCTGCTGTATCTTATTTTTATTTTAATATTTTATGGTGAAAACAAATCATGCAAATTTTAAATTAAATAAAAATATTGATTTTTTTAATATCTAAAAAAAAATATTATTTGTTTTGGTGTGAAATGCCAAATTTGAGAAGAAAATGTTCTTGAAAGGTATATAAATTAAAAGTGCTGCCAAGTTTTGCAAATAAATTTTATGAACACCGCCCTCTATCAAAAAATAGTGTGCCATTTTGCATTGGTTCATTTATTGTTTTTGTTTTACGTGCACAATAAAAACTAGATCTTTATACGGAGATGAAAAAACACAGCTAAATAGCAGATAATTGTATTCATTGGGAAAAGTTGTGAAAAACACTGAAATACTCGATTTTTCTGGTTACAAGCTAGGAATAAAATATCTAGCTAGGGTATAAATATATATTTATGCTTTATATTAGCAAAGAAATTCATTGGGTTTCCACTTGATTCCACTGTATGGCGTGCATTTGCACTGTCTAATCATAGAACTTTGCACGCTGACGTTGACAAAGTCAAAACTCACAAAACGCATTTCCGCAGACGGTTGACTTTTATATGCCGTTGCATATACACATTACAGTGCAAGGAGTGTTTCAGCTATTAAGTGTGTTTTGTGTATTAATGTATGCGTTTTTCTTGTTTTTATTGTAGATTGCTTACTGTTGTTATTGTAGAGAAATTGCTGCAGAAAACCAAACATAGCTACGTTGTACGTAGGAAAACTTTTGCATTTTTGTATCATATTTCATTGTTACTTGTATTTTACTGTTTTTCTCACTTTTCATTGTATGCGCATGTATATAAAAAAAAGCAGGCAGAAAAATTGGATACCACAAATTTGTTTGAAGCTGACAGCAGAAAAAAAAAACAAAAACAGTAACAAAAGAAAAAGAAAAAAAAATAAATAAAATGAAGAAAAATTTTGCATTGCATATATGCAGGCGCTCATTCACCGCGTAGACATTGCATTTGAAGATAACGTGCCATTCAGCTGGATGCGTTCATAGAGACATACACACATAAACAAACATACATACACCCAGTGTGCGTTTGTATTTCATATATTTATATGTATGAGTGTGCACACCAGTATGTTTGAGTGAGCGCCGAGTGTGTGCAATGAATGACAGCGCGGCATTCAACGTTTGTCATTTCATACGTGATGCTATCGTGCTGTGTGTGATGCACATCACACACATACATTTACATATATACGATACTTTTACTCATATACTCAAAATGTTTCTGGTTGTTTATTTGCTGCGTTTCAGCGGTTTTCATTACCGTTCTCTTCGACATGCAATGAAACGTGAAACTTCAGTTGTCATCAGGATTGTTGAAACAATAACAAAAAACGGGTAACATATACTCTCACACACACAGGCACATATATAGTGTCTATACCCGTTCTTTTATAGAATCTGACAGCCAAAAAAGCCTCCATTGAAAAAGCTTCAATCTTTGCTCATTTCATGCTTTCCAAAAAAAAAAAAATGAATAAACATTAAAAGGAATACATTTTTATTGCTTTTGTTTATATTTCGGATATATGCATTTGGCTGTGTGAAAAACCGACCATTCAGTAGCCAAAATTACGCCAGCATATATCCTGCCATTGACAGCATTTAAATACAGTAGCTCTCAGCATTTCATGTTTGCGGTTACTGCATCCATTTCGTATACGAGTTTGTAGTTTTTTGGCTGATATTTTTTGGGAAATATTTTACAAAAACTCTCTGGGTTTTTGTTTTTTTTTTGGCAGACATAAGGACAAAATTTATCCTTATGTTGTGTGTGCAGTATGCGTTTGTGTGTCGATGCTTTCAAGTGTTTCATTGGAAAAGCAAACACATGAACAAATACATATTTATACATGTTTTTTCTCTGCTTTGGTTGGCGTTGCTGAAACCAATGATAAGAATGTGACAGCAGAAGAAATTCAAATTTGTGATAGTTGAATGATATTTATAGTTTTTTTTTTTACTTTATACTTTAAAGAAGGAATGAGAGGAAGGAGGAAGACGGTAAGGCCAAATATTTTATTTTATTTATTATGGGCAAGATCATGTTTGTGCACATTGTATGTGGATTGAATGAAACTTACTTGATAAAATTAATTTTCATGTTAAAATAAGTTTAAAAAAATATGAAAATAATGGGGTCTGCAGAATGTTCATTTAAGGATAAATATTTGTTGCCATAAATATCATTTACGTAGCAGAAAGCTGCAAATAGATATAATTACCATTTATTTATCGTATATCTGTGTCTACTATTTGAAAAACATTTCTACATTTCAAAAATAATTAAATTTGTAATTGCTCTACATATTTATGCATATATAGATTCCTTGTCTGTATACTATCAATTTAAAGACGTATATTGAATAATTAATAATTAAATAAAATTACTATATTTATTAACAAATATGTATACATATTAAACATATACACACACATATACACAAATACATATATAAACGTGTTTTTATAAGGCTCATACATTTCAGAATGTAATACATATGAAAATTGTAAATGTACAATCATAATTCACATACTAACATTATTATCATTTATACAATCAACAACAAAAATAACAATATTGACAGTAACATTGTAAACAATAATCACACTTTATATATTACATAAATATTAGGGTGGCTCTTATTTTGTAAGTTTGATTTATTATTGTGCTAGCCCCTCAGTTTAGTTCCATTACATAAAAAAATTAGCTTTGCGAAATTTGAGTTCAATCGGATAAGGGGAAGGGTTGCCCCTCGGCCCCTACTTTTGAAAAAAAAACCACAAATCACAAATCACATAACAAATTATTTTTTTTTTGCTCAAAAAAAAAAAAAATTGTTCCGAATAGAGGCTAAAACAAAACTGGAATTATTCGTTAGTATTTACTGCCTCTTGTATACAAATCTGGAAGTAATATTTTGCGGAATTGAAAAAAAATAGTTTAAGTTTTTTTTTTGTTTTTTTTTTGTTTTGAAGTTCTAGGGGCAACCCTTTCCCTTATCTCTAAACTGAGGGATAACCCACGAAAAATTATCAAAAGTTTAATATACGAGCCACCTTAATGTGTATGCATACGAGTTTTTATTACACACCTATAGAGACATGTACATAGAATACAATCATTGTCATATTGTCACATAAATATTTGTGATAATCACGTGAAACACGCAACTTTTATATCACTGTTAACTAAGTAGTTTTTGGCACATTTTATAAGGACTGCTTCAGATAAAATCTGATCTCATCGGTTAAAAAAAACGGTAAGTTACAAAGAAAATAAAACAATATAGACAAAGCAATCATTACCTAAATAAATTCAATTTAAAGCTTACTTTCTTTTTTAACTAAAAGCATATAAATTCCAAAACCTTAACTAACCCATGTAGTAGTATATGTCTAAACGTTATGTTATCGTTTATATTACTTCAGTCTAAGCTATAAGTATATTGTACCATGTAAGGGTTAATTTATAAAAGACCCCTTAATCTTAAGTTTGCTTTATATTCTATTCTACTTTCTTTATTATTGTAAATAGTCTATTTCATTCTAACATTAAGTCTTTAATAGTTTGTAATATTATTGTGCTATTTTTGTCTGGCATACACTTTTTATTCACCACAGCTTCATGTTGAATGCTGAGTTTGAAATTAAATAAAAGTTTTCAGTTTGGAAAAGGACGGCGAAAAAGAAAGACGTGTTTTTTTAAAAAGATCCCCATAGTTCTCAGAAGTGGGATGGATGCCATGCCAATTTAATTAAAACGGTCATAGCGATTTTTTTTTCTTCTCAAGTCCTAAATAATATTATTAAAACGCAAAAGAAAACAATTACAAACAAATCCGTCGATCAAATTTAAAGTTGAATTTAAAAATAAAAAATTTTTTTTTTGGCTAACGAGCGTGTTGTTGCGAAAAAATGGAAAATTCCATTTGTGCTAACGATTTTACAATTTTGCAGTTGCGCGAGTGGTTGCGACAAATTGGTCAGGCAACGCATGGCAACAAAACTACGCTCGCTGCAAGGCTCAATGGGTTATCAGAAGAGGAGCGGGGTATGTGCCCAATGTTGAATGATGAGGAAATCGGCAATCATGGCGGACCATCAAATGAAGCGATCGAACGAGTGTTAGACGAAGGCCAGCAACAAGCGACAAACGATAGAAATGAAACGCAACAAAATGTAGAAAATACAGCAAATGAAAAGAATCAACAACAAACAACAAATGAAATGCAACAAATGATAGGTGAGAATGAACGAGCAGAAGAAATGTCAACAAATGAACAGCAACAACAAACATCTACGAATGAAGTGCAGCAGAAAAATGCCGACAAAGAAGCTGAATTAATAAAAAAAGAAATAGAATTATTGAAACGCGAAAAAATCATGCTAGAGAAAGAAAATGAATTATTAAAAAGAGAGAGGCGTTTAGGTGAAACGTCGATGAAACCTAAAGAGCACAATGATGAAGAGAGCATGCCTTTCAATGTGCTGAAAGAGTTTTTGCCTGAATGTGACGGCGAAACAAATTTTGATATTTGGGTTGCTCAATTGAAAGGCATCAAAGAAACATATAAATTGAACGACAATAAAATGCGTGCACTTATGATGACAAAACTAAAAGGTAAAGCACAAATTTGGCTGCAATCGAAACCCGGTAACATGGACGAGGACGTGTCCAATTTAATACAACAAATGGAAGATTTATTCAGCAAAAAAGAAAACAAAATAATGTTGCGTCGGAAGTTCGAAGCACGAAAGTGGAAATACGATGAGAAATTCGTGGAATATTTCAACGATAAAATAATTTTGTCGAATGCAATAAAAATCGAGGAGGACGAAATAATTGATTATATAATAGAAGGAATCCCAGATTCGCAACTACGTACGCATGCAAATATGCAGCGCTATGGTAGCAAAGCAGAATTGCTGCAGGCGTTTGCAAAAATACAATTAAATCAACGCTTCGCTTCTACTGTTCGAGTATCAAACGCAATCTCTGGTGCAAAAGTCGAAAAATTGAATTCAAGATGCTACAACTGCAACTGCGTTGGACATTTTGCAGCAGAGTGTAGAAAACCTAAACGAGAAATTGGAGCCTGCTACGCTTGCGGAAGTGTTGAACATCGTGTCGTGGACTGCCAGCAAAATAAAAAGAAGTCAATCCAACTTGTGGAGTACAACGATTATGTAAGATATTTTAAGTTTATTGTAGATAGCAATAAAGATATTTTCTTTTCCTTAGAATGCCTCATAGACTCGGGGAGCCCTGTCAGTATCATTAAAAAATGCTTTGTTCCAAATAAAATACAATTAAATGAAATTAATGTAACTTACTATGGAATTAATAAAAGTGAATTAAAAACATTTGGTAAATTTTCTTGTACTGTACAATTACCAAACAATAAGATATGTATTGAATTGATTGTAGTGGCAAACGAGTCTATGAGCTATCCAGTTGTTCTAGGTAGAGATTTTTTGCAACTATGTAAATTTAAGCTTATGATAGAAGACGAGCTAAAAGAAAAGAAAGAAACAAATGAAAAGTATATGGTGAAAAATTATTGCACAAATGTCGTTGAACAAAACGTAGTAGAGGATTATTATTTAAATACGGAAATTTGTAAAGAAAGTAAGGGAGAACAGTTTAAAAGCAAAACAGTTGTGGATAAAAATTATATGGAAAAAGAAATGGTTGAAGAAAAATATAATGAGGGAGTTTTTGAAAATCCACTGATGTTGATAGAATTTGATGATAGTTCAGAATTAAATCTAAAGATTGGAGCAGTTGTAAACTACGTAAACAAAGAAAAATTTCGAAAAATGTTTAAAAATATTTATGTTAAGGCAATAAGGCCTAATGAAACAAATGTAAAAAGTGAAATGAAATTAACGCTTAATGATACCAAGCCTTTTCATTGCCCACCTAGACGTTTATCGTATGCGGAGAAAACGGAGTTACAAAAATTAATAGATGAATATTTAGCGAAAAATTATATCAGGCCGAGTGAGTCAGAGTTCGTATCCCCTATTGTGTTGGTTCGGAAAAAAACAGGTGACTTAAGGATGTGTGTTGACTACAGGACATTAAACAAGGTGACTGCCAAGGATAATTATCCCATTCCCCTTATAGATGACTTACTAGACAGGTTAGCGAAAAAGAAAGTGTTTACAAAACTAGATTTGAGAAATGGGTTCTTTCACGTATTTATGCATCCAGAGTCGGTAAAATATACATCGTTTATAACACCACTGGGGCAATATGAATTTTTGAGAATGCCGTTTGGGTTGAGGAACGCACCCTCCATGTTCCAGAGGTTCGTTAATAAAATTTTCGCTGATATGGTTAGAGAGGATAGGTTGATTGTTTACTTGGACGATATAATGATAGCAACGGAGTCTGTAGAGGAACATTTCGAAATTTTAAAAGAAGTTCTGAAAAGAATCGTTGAAAATAATTTAGAGTTAAGAATTGATAAATGTGAATTTTTCCAGTCAGAAGTCAAATATTTAGGCTATACAGTTACAGGTGAAGGAATAAAAGCTGATGACAAGGGTTTACAGGCAATACAAAATTTTCCTGTACCCACAAAAGTACAGGCAGTGCAAAGTTTCTTAGGTCTATGTTCCTACTTTCGGCGATTTGTCAAAGATTTTTCGATTATAGCTAAGCCATTGTACGACATGACAAAAAAAGATAGAAAATTTAGTTTTGGCCCAAATGAGTTACAATCTTTTGAGACGCTGAAACAGAAATTGCTTGAATCACCGATATTGGCTTTGTATGATCCTAAAGACGATACTGAATTGCATTGCGATGCGAGTTCAGTTGGTTTTGGAGCCATTCTTTTACAAAGGAAAGCAGATGGGAAAATGCATCCCGTATTTTATTTTTCAAAAAGAACAACAGAAACTGAGTCTAGGTATCATAGTTTCGAATTAGAAACATTAGCTATAATAAATGCATTGAAACGTTTTCGGGTCTACTTGCAGGGTAAGAAATTTAAGATAGTTACCGATTGTAATTCGCTGACATTAACTCTGAATAAAAAAGACTTAAATCCCAGAATAGCGCGGTGGGGCCTAGAATTACAAAACTACGATTATGTGTTGGAACATAGGTCAGGTATACGCATGCAGCATGTCGATGCACTCAGTCGTTATAGTAACATTTTAGTGTTAGAGGCGAATACTTTCGAAGAAAATTTAATAATATGCCAGGCAAGAGACAGAAAATTGAAAGAGTTAAGAGATTCATTGCAAGAGAGAGAACACCGTTTATATGAAATGCGGAATGGTATTTTATACAGGAAAAAAGAAGATGGCATTGTATTGTTCTATGTACCCGAAGAGATGGAAAGTCATGTTCTTTATACGTATCATGATGAGATGGGTCACGTTGGTATTAATAAAACGATGGATTTAATTTCGAAGAGTTATTGGTTTCCTAAAATGAGGCAAAAGGTGGCTAGTCATATTGAAAATTGTTTGAAATGCATAGTTTATTCAGCGAAAAATGGTCGAGAAGAGGGATTTCTACACAACATTCCTAAAAGTAATAAGCCTTTCGCAGTTATTCATATTGATCATTACGGACCAGTAGATCATGGTAGAACGAAAAAACACATACTGGTGGTCGTAGATGCGTGTACGAAATTTGTAAGACTATACCCGACGAAGACGACAAATACTAAAGAAGTAGTAAGCGCGCTTACAGATTATTTTCGAGCTTATAGTAAACCTAAATGCATAGTATCTGATAGGGGTAGCTGTTTTACGTCCAGTGAGTTTCAACAATTTTTAGATAAAAAATGTGTGCAGCATGTAAAAATAGCAACCGGTTCTCCACAGGCTAATGGCCAAGTAGAGCGAGTAAATAGGAGTTTGGGGCCAATGATAGCAAAATTAGTGAATCCGGAAAAAGATATATATTGGGATCAGGTGTTGGATACAGTGGAATTTACATTAAATAATACAGTACACAGAACAATTATGGAGCATCCAAGTGTTATGTTGTACGGCACCAAGCAAAGAGGAGATGTTGATGATCTTCTAAGTGAAAAAGTGATCGGAATGAAGCAAGGGTTTCAAGAAAAGAATCATGAAAATATACGAAAGCGGGCAGCTGAGAATCAAGAGCGACTACAAGCGTATAATAAAACATATGTTGACAGGAAAAGAAAAGAACCAAACCAATACAATGAGGGTGACTATGTCATGGTGAAAAATTTTGACACACACGCGGGAATGGCCAAAAAATTAATCCCAAAATTTAAAGGGCCATATAAAGTCATGAAAGTTTTACGAAATGATCGGTATATGCTGGAAGACGTAGAAGGCTTCCAGCAAGCGCGAACTCCGTATAAAGGTGTATGGGCTGTGAGCAATATTAAGCCTTGGTATAAAGTAAGCAACATTATCAATAATAAGCGTGATATAAAAATAAACTCATGAGATCGGGAGATCTCATATGTCAGGAAGGCCGAATTGTAGTAGTATATGTCTAAACGTTATGTTATCGTTTATATTACTTCAGTCTAAGCTATAAGTATATTGTACCATGTAAGGGTTAATTTATAAAAGACCCCTTAATCTTAAGTTTGCTTTATATTCTATTCTACTTTCTTTATTATTGTAAATAGTCTATTTCATTCTAACATTAAGTCTTTAATAGTTTGTAATATTATTGTGCTATTTTTGTCTGGCATACACTTTTTATTCACCACAGCTTCATGTTGAATGCTGAGTTTGAAATTAAATAAAAGTTTTCAGTTTGGAAAAGGACGGCGAAAAAGAAAGACGTGTTTTTTTAAAAAGATCCCCATACCCATTAAGTGGGAGTTCTTATAAATTTATAGTTTGAAATTTGTAGAATACGATGCCGTTAATGGTTTTGGTCAGTTCTCAAAAATGATGTATTGAGAGTCTGTGAGCGTGAGTCACCTCTTCTTCTTACGCTTCCTTTCTGAAACTTTAAACGCGATTATCTCGAAGCTTTTATTTTTTCAATGCGTTGAAAATCGATGTACTGTTCGATTAATCCATCAGCAACTTTAAAAATTCGTCAAAAATACATTTATAATACATTTCCAAAAGTAATTACTGCAAAACATTTTTATGTATGCTGACTTTAAAATTGCATTTAGATAATTTAAAGAAATTGTATTTCACCTGACTTAAAGGCCAGCTAAACAGACTTACTTTTCTGGAAGATGATTGATGGAAGATGTTGGTGAAAATCAACAAAAAATAGTAAAATTAATTATTTTGCATTGAAATCAGAAATTCGCTTAGATAAAAGAACAAAATTGATGTGGAAACTATAACTTAACAGGTCCTTACATATTTTTCTGAGGCTACAGTTGACAAAACTTTTTTAAAAAAATGTATAGAGAAATAGTCAAAATTCAACAAAAATGTATATTTTCTGTTTTTAACTTATAATAACTTCTAAAATACTGTGTTAAATACATTTGATCCCAGGGAATACTTATTGCTCATGATATGTCGTAGAAATATTTTAAGTTTTTTTTTTTACACCTGGTCACCTTATTTTCTTGGAGTAAGCCAAAAACTACTACACCCTCTAAAATTCAAAAACCATTTTTTATTTTTTTATTTTTTAAGTGCTAAAATTGCTTATTGAAGACATATAGGAATTTTTCTTTTGAAAATTTTCCAAATTGAATCATGGCATCTAGTACCGGGACGATCTGGGTTCCCCCCAGACAATAATCTTAGTTACGCCAATGCTTGCACCTGAAGATAATGATTTATAACTTCATCTTCTGAAGGTAGA
Source organism: Toxonevra muliebris (assembly GCA_963691655.1). Classification (NCBI taxonomy): domain Eukaryota; kingdom Metazoa; phylum Arthropoda; class Insecta; order Diptera; family Pallopteridae; genus Toxonevra; species Toxonevra muliebris. The sequence continues at coordinate 55,965,962 of OY829326.1, forward strand.
ATTATTCCAGACAGTTCTTTTTGGACGGAGTCAAGAGATTTTCGTCGAGCTAGGATACTCGATATAAAAATATGATTTATTTGTATTGATCAATATAATATAATATATAATAAAATTCCATGTTTTTGTAGTTTTGTCATAGAAAAAAAAAACCAAAAGGACGAGGAATTTTTTAAATCTGAAGCTTGCTCATTATGACAACCCGAACTATTCAATTGATTTTTAAAATTATATATTTAGTTGAATATAATTCCATTAATTGGAATTTGGTTTTGTTTAATATTTTTTAAAAATATTTAATTAAGAATGTTCTTAGGAGAAGCACAGCTCGCAGGACTTCTTGTTTCAGTGAAGTTAGAGGGTAGGGATTTGCTTAGTGGATGATATCTTAAGACCCAGTTTTGAAAATGGGTTTCATCCGCTAAAAACACAATGGAAACAATGGAAGAATATGTGAAATCTCTGATGGAAATGCAGCTTTAAATTTCAGAACCATGTATCCCACTTTTTTAAAGAGATGCATAGAGTTGAAAGACTGGAAGTTGGAAGGACTGATAAATTGTTGAAAACATAATCAAAGTACTGGAAAATTCCTGTAGAAACAGAAATTCGCAACAAACGATAACTATGCAGAAGTGGCATAAAATGTAGAACTAAAATATGATTTTATTGCTGTCTGATTTTTTAATGTAGAATTTTTGACAGTTCTCTTGTAATTCATGACATATGTTAAAGTCAAGCATGCTCATTTTATAATGGAAAGACTTACATCCAAATAACTCTTATAAGTTATTGAATTTTATTATTAAAATTCGTGGTCTATGAGAAACGTGTTTTGCGCACTTCGACCATTTGTTATGTATGTTTTTTAATATATAAAATTTTCGCATTTTGTCTGATGATTTCGAGCATTTTTTTTTTGCGAAAACGCACGAGCTGAGTCTGGTCGACATGTGGTTTAAACAAGACGGCGCTTCATGCCACACAGCACGTGAAACCATGAACCTATTGAGAGATGAGTTTCGGATCAATGAGTAGATCGCACTGACTAGATCGCGCTATTCGACGCCTCTAGACTATTTTTTTTTTTGTGATTTCGTGAAGTGACTCAATATATATGCCGATAAGCCAGCGTCAGTTGTAGCCTTGGAAAATAACATTATTTACACATATTATAAGCCAGAAATTAGCCGCTATGCTCGCGAAAAGTAGTTCAAAATTGGACTTTTGGTATGAAACATTTACAATGTAGTCGTGGTCAATATTTACATGAAATAATTTTTGAAAAGCATGCATTGATTTTTATCGACTCTACTAAAAATTTCATACTTTTGTACATCTTTTTTGTGTTTTTTTTTGAAAATTAGAAATCAAATACTTAACAAATCCTCCTTCCCGCCAGAAGAATGTTGAAAAGTTCATAGAACTTTCAGATCAGACGATCATTTCGGAGCCTGCTACGGTTCCTCATCAGTGAACTTATTTATTTATTTAAACTTTTTGAATCATAAATGGTGAAATTTTTGGGACTTATCTCTGGTTCAATACGGAGTACATTGCATATTTTCTAAATTTTAAAGAAAGAGATTCTCAATTAAGAAAGTATATGGCTATCGTGATTCTGAAATTTTTTTAATTACTGATAAATCCGTTTGGTTTTTCTATATTAAATTTTCTTCCTAGATTAGGTTAGGTGGAAGTGGCAGCCTTCTGCTTGAGAGCACACTTAAGCACATTTAGGCTCGTTGTGATACCACAGTACGACGCGACTCCCCCATTTACGGATTGGAGAACCATGAGGATTCCATAATGAATCTGGCTATGTCCTTAATATTTACGGACGATAGCTCGGACAGACTAGTGAAGAAAGGTGAGCCCAGGAGTTTTAGTCTCCTCCTGGCCAGGGATGGGCATTCGCACATGAAATGGAGGACTGTTTCTTCCTCCTCCTCAGAGCCGCAGCCCCGACAGAAGTCATTGAATGGCAGTCCTAGTCGTGCAGCATGTCTCCCCATTATGCAGTGCCCCGTGAGCACCGAAGTCGTAATGCTGATGAAGTTTCTACTAAGGTTGAGCAGCTGTCTAGTTCGTCTATTGTCCATAGTGGTCCATGTTAGCCTGGTAATACCACAGGTATGTTCCGCTACCCACGATCTTTTTGCTTCCTTAAGGTAGTTTTGCTTAATGGCTAATTTAATATACGTAAGAGGGATACCAATTGTGCAGGAAGGTGATATATCTGTAAGCTCCGATCCCTGTTTTGCTAACTCGTCGGCATTGCAGTTACCTGAAATATCCATATGTCCAGGCACCCAATATAGGTGGACCTGCGAGTGACTCGACAAAATGTTGAGTGAAGATCGGCAGTCGAGAACAAGCCGACTCTTTCCTCCGATTTGGATCCATCTGTATAGATGTCAATTGAATTGCCAGTGACCACCTCGTCATTAACCCATTTCTCTCTACTGGGGATATGGGTGAAGAACGTGTGGTTTAAATTAGGGGTAGAGCAAATGTATTCTACGTAGTGTATGGACGTATTGTGGATTAAAATCTTGGCATGGCCCAGGTTTGACCGGGTCCAGCGAGTTAGGGCACTGAGTCTAGCAGCAGAGCACTTAGCTTGTTGCTTAACCAGAAGTGAAGTTGGCAACCAATGAAGGATTGCGAAGAGAGCTGTTGTGGAGGTAGTACGGAGAGTCCCAGTAATCAATATGGCTGCCATTCTTCTAACCTTATCCTGGGGTTTAAGGTTGACCGCCTTTGCAGTAGCTGGCCACCAGAAGACGGATCCATAAAGAAGATTAGGCTCGACCACTGCTGAAGCCAGGAAGTGACTCGAGGTTGAAGACCCCATCTTGTTCCTAATACCCTCTTACAGCAGTAGAGAGCGCAAGAAATTTTCTTCCTAACTGTTGTTGAATTTTTGCAACAATTAGGAATAAGCAGTGGACAAATGAAATTTTATAGAAGATGATCTAGTATTATAAATTGAACCCAATAATTTTTGAAATGGTCTTTTCCAAGCTATGAAGGCAGTTTAGCTGTTAATTAAAAAAAATATTAACCGATTTTCATAAAATATTCTACTTAAAAATTAAATATATTTCTGAGAAATGTTTAAATTTTAAGTTAATACGTGTTAATATCCAGATACTGGTGTTTACTTTTAACTGATTTTCTCTAAAATTTTTGTGATGTACAAATAAAAGATTTCAGAAAAGATTTTTTAGTGCGGGACGTATAAAAATCGATCTTGCATTTATTTTCATTCAGATACTCAGTATTAATGAACATTCCTATTATTTGGTGAATGATTTTGTTTAATTTTTAGACATTTCCATCGACAAAATAAAATAAATAAAAAGTGATTGTATGCACAAAAACTTTACAGAAATATTAAATAAGGAATTTTTAAGTATTAGGCAAATTGTTTTACACGCACAAAACCATTTAAAGTAACATTAAAAAAGTTATGAGAAAAATAAATAAAATAATACTTATATTTATCAATTAAATAAATAAAAATAAATTTAATTACATTTTACGGAAAATATATAATATAAAATATTTACTTTAATAAAACTTAAGAAAATATATATATTTATATTTGAGTTTTTTTTGTTTGTGGTTATATGAAAATAATATTTATTTCATATTAAGTATTTGTATAGTTATGAAGAAGATGCAATAGTAAACTCAAATAAATAAATACAATAATAAATAAATAAACAAAAATATATATAAATTGAAAATTCATTTGCACTTATGCATTTACAAATAGAGACACCAAAAAAATTTTCAAGGTTTTTTCTTTAAAAAAAAAATCTAGAAAATGAAAAGTATATAATAAATAATAGTAAAAAAATGAAAATCCAAAGAGATTTTGATATCTTTGCTTTGCTAAAATAATGTAGATATATTGATTTGTTTGTAAATAATAAAAATAAAGCACACAACATAAAATTCTAAAGCAATCATATCGAATAAACACACAAACATAACATTCTTTCATACAAATATGTATTGTTGCATATGCCAAATAAAAAGCAAATAACATATGCACAACAATACAAAGAATAGTGAGATGAGAGAGAGAGAGAGAGAGAGCAAATTGGCATGCAATGATACCAGTTACCAACAGGCTATATACATATACATACATACTATATATCTATGTAAATATTTTTGTATGCTGCTTGCAATTTTATTGATGCTACTGCACATATGCAAACATACATATGTATATTGCATGCATTCACACTGCTACTGCTAGGCATATGTGTGTGTGTGTGTTGGTTTAGTTTGTATGTATTTGCCATAAAACAAAATGCAACTGCAAATATATTTTTGGAAATTTAAAGGCGTTCATATTTACTTTGTATATTGAGCACGTTTGCTTGTGCTTGTTTGCTTTTTGTTTTTTTGTTTGTTTTCTTTTTTAATTTTTTTTGTTTTCTTTTTTGTTTCTTTTTCTGTTTTTACTTGTTTGCAGCTGCTCTTGTTTTGGTTTAGTTTGTGTTAGTGTTTTAGATTTTTCATAACTCATAAACTTTTATGAATATGAGCAGCCAACATGGCGTATGAGTAATACTTAATTTAAAATCATATGAATTCTTATGATTTTTTTTTTTAAACTTATGATTATTTTATACTAATTAGCTGTATAATAACATGAACCAAATATATAGAGGTAGTTCATATTTATCATATTCACAACGATTATAGAACAGATTCCCAACACACCACAAAAAGAGAAAAAAAAAAAGAAAAGAAATTCTCATAAATGCAATGAGAGGAAAATCTGGTGATTATGTATTTAATTTCGCAAAAGGAAAAATCCTTTTTTTTTCTTTAATATATTAAAAGGAATACCATTTATATATAAGTAAGTTTGCAGTGTATGAATGTGTTCGTTAATGATGTCTATCATTGTAATCACCGCCATCACCAATTCCATTTTCGTTTTTATCATCTGCTTCAACAATGTTGAGGGAATTGTGTGGCAGTGATGAAATTAATACATTTTTAAGAGGAATCAGTTTGCATATTGTAGTATTACATAACTACATACTATATACTTACAATTTGCTATAAGTATAAGCACTTTTTGTTTCGCTGGAATAATAATCTACATGTCTGCGGTTTTATGCTTTTGCAGTGTACAATAAAATGCGGTAATAACAGTATCCATGTTAAGCATTTTACTTTTCCAGAGAAATACAAAGGTATGAAGTTATTTTTAAAAAGCTTCTTTCATAAAATCAGTAAATTTATATATGTACGTACATACATATTTATATATGAATGCATACGAGTATAAAATAAAGAAATGCACTTTATAGATTTACAGAAATGTATCAGATAAAGTTATTAAAATTTCGTTTACTTGTATAGTTGCAGACCTTGTCAGTAACTTAATTCTTTGTAAGGAAACTTATTTTGTTTAACGTCGTACTTAACTATCTAGTAGGCCATTTTTTTTAGCAATAAAAAATAAGAGGATTGAGTAATTTTAATGCATAAAAGTCGAAAATCGAATTGGAGTCTTTATTTTTGCGCGAGGTGAGAAAATAGGTGACCCACTAAAAAGCTTGTAGTCCCGATAAAAGGAAAAGTAAAAAATTATTATGCATTCAAATCCCAATACTTTTTCAATTCCAACAAACAACTATAAATAGTTTTTATTAATAATTTCAATTATCGCAAATAATTTTAATATCACCCAAAATAATTTTTTTTCGTTAATTACTGGAAATCTAATCTTCAACTGACGATAGAATCAAAACGAAACAAATTACTGAAGCTATGCAACGTTATCGACAGAGTGCCTTGAATACACATACAAAAATTGTAGACGTATTTTAAATTGTATCAAGCGGTTGCCCGTCTGGAGATGGTCTTGCCCACTAGAGGATAAACAGCAACAAAAATAAGAAGACTATATATAAATTTTTTAAGTCGTTTTTTTACCAGCCTAGAAATTTATTCGGATATATAATATCTAAGAAATCTTATAAATATGGACTGCGTATGTTGAAATAAATTTATTCTTAATCAATAGTTTATTTTTTATCAATCAATATAGTAAGACTTGGTTGGAATGTGGTTCATCCATACCAGCTTTCTGATTGAATTTTTCTCCCCCAATCAGAGATCATATTATATCCATTTTTTCAGTCTCAAATTTCAATATTATAGCCAAATTCAGGGCACCATGTTTTTTTTATAAGATATGGAAATGGTTTTCTAAGTATTTGAGCTGATCTAAAACTTAAAACTAACGGTGAATGATTTGGGTTTATCGAATAAAAATTCACAGAAAACTCCGTTTATTAATTCATTCAACAAACTTTCGTAAAAATAAGAAAAACGTCAATTTTCATTCATTTTCACATTGATTTTCAGCAAAAAAGACTAATTTTCAGTTTTGTCCCACTATTGACTGCTGATCACACTACACCCGATTTTTCATTTTTTTCCAATCTTTCATTTTAAATGAAGGCGAAATGCAATCTTAAGCTTCCCTTACCCTACGTCGAAACACTTGAAAATATTTGAGCTTAAAATACTTGAAATAATTGAAGTACTTGAAAATAATTAAAATACTTGAAAATGCTGGGTATAGTTTAAACTAATTAAAATACTGGAAAATAATGGGAATAATTGAAATACCTACTAAAAAATACTTGAACTTGAACTTAGAGTGACTTCAGAAATTCTAAGTAATGTTGAAAATACTTAAATTTTTTTGTAATTCTTGATATACAATAAAATTATTAAAAATACTTGAATATATTGGCAAATACTTGAAGACCTTGAAAATAGTTGGAAATACTTGAAAAAAAAATTTAAATACTTGAAAATATCACCAGTTATGAGACACCATTTAACTACTATTTTGATCCATTTTTTTATGTTTTTAGTCATGTCAACCCCAAAAAAGAAAAGCGTCCATCCAATCGATCACATGAAAGCGTCCTTTTTATTTGAAGTGTAGAAACATTGCGTTAACGATTTGGCTGGAGAAGACGATGACTAAGAGGGAGATGATGAATAAAAACTGTTATTTATTTATTATGCTTCAATGCCTAGTCACATGATCCCAAGAAAATTTTTTATTGCGTTTTCATGTACATTCTCTTGAAAAAATATTCTCTAAATTTCATAGAAATCTGATCACTAGAACCAAAGTTACAGCTGCTAACAGCGCGCTATCTCCAACTATCTCCGACATGGGGCTGAAAGTTTAAACGCGATTATCTCGAAGCTTTTTTTCGAAAAGTGCCATTTCCGGTGAGCACAGTTTCTCAAGAACCGTTAACCCGATCAGTCTGAATTTTGGCAAGCTTATTTATAACAATAATAGCCTCTGAGTGAACGAAGAATTTTCAAGCAAAAAACCGAAAGCTGAGACGTTCAAAAATCAAACTTTTTAGAAAAACGATCACCATTTTTATAAACAAGTTAATTCTGCAAAAGTCTTCGTTCACTCAAAGCATGAAGGTACAAACTACGTCTTTTTGTTTTGTTTTTTGTATTTCAGATAAGTAGTTTCTCCTTTATCATGCTCACCTCGAGAGATGTCGGCAAAATTGTGTTTTGGCACAATGGCTGTAGATACTCCAGTTATAAATATCTTCTTTTGAAAAAATTTTGAAAAAAAAAATTTGTGTGGTTTTTCCAAAAACAAAAATCGTAAAAGTGTACTTTTCTTCTTAATACAAACTTTCTTTAACTTAAATGAATCTAAATTGTGATTTATAATCAAATAAAGAATTAAACGAATGTTGAGTATTTCAAATATCTCAAATCTTTTGAAATGCAACTTAACTCACCCCTTATACTCATATTCAAAAATTCAGATTATTTTACTTTCTAAAGTATGGTCACGAAATAATTTTTACAAAGTCAACGCTACATTATTTCTATATTTAAAAAAATGGAAAAAAACCAACTATAAAGATTTTTTTTTAATTTTATTTATTTTCAGATAACGTAAAGATTTTATTAAACTTTTTTTTTAAGATCTGCCATTAGGTTTTTGACACAATTTTTTCCAAAATTATTTGTAGCTTTCTGCCATTTTTTTGAAAAGTCTGATATATTTTTTGAAGGATTGTAATATTTTCGCAAATTTTTATTTTATTATAGCCGAATATTTTTCAATCGGCCGCAGTTCGGGGCAGTTGGGCGGATTAAACTGCTTTGCTACGAAGATGATGTTGTTGTTTTTATATCATGCCAATGTTTCTTTAGAATAATGGCCAAATCAGGCCAAAATATAGCGGAACTGTATGCTTTTATAAAAAGGCAGCAAGACCCGATTGAGGCACATATCAATATAAATTCTGGAATTTATGGTACCAGATGTTATAAACGGTTTTGTCTTAAGGACACAGGAACATATAGCTTGCCACACCATAAATTTTTTTTGGAAATTTTTCAGTTTTTTGATGCTTAAAAATTTTCTTTACACATCCTTTGGTGTATGCAACATAATATTTTTTCCGGGTAATTGTGAAAAATCTGCTTTTACATAAGTTTCGTGAACAATAATGACGCTACTTCTACAGCCGCTTAAGAGTTTGTCATGCAATTTACGTGCTCTTGATTTTGATTTTTCGTTACTCAAATCATTGCGATTCGGCACTTTTTGTACTTTATACGAATGAAGACTTTAATTTTATGTGCGAAAGATTTCGATATGATAAATTTTTTTGCAATATCCCGTTCTGATTGGTTTGGTCGCTGTTTCCATCACTTCACAACTTTCTTTACTAAATTTGGATATTGAAATCGAGTTTTTCTACCACCACCTTTCTTTTGTTTGATAGTCTTATCTTTTAAAAATTTTAAAACCACGTTTCTAGCAGTCACTCTTGAGACATGAGGTGCGTCGTGCAATTTCAGAATATGAAAGTGCGTTGTTTTCCGAATAAATGTCAATTATTGATTCTTGAGTTTTTTCTTTTTTCGACGCCATACTGTTACCCGCACTTGTCAAGAAACCAATTTGTACTAGTGACTAGATCTACACACTTTAAACTTTTGACTGTAAGCTTTACTTAACGTTAAATTTACCGTTAGCTGAAATGCAGCACTTTGCTGTTGTGAAAATTATTTCGTGACCATGCTTTACAAACGATTCATTGATATAAATTATAACTACATAACTTATAAACTAAATACATACGAAACATCTAATAGAAAAATTTAAATGCATAGAAAAAGCTTAAAATTTACATATAACTAAAGTAATAAAGAAATTTATTTAAATCGTTTTGAACAAGTTCATAGGAATTTTTTAGTTGCATTTAGTTTTCAAATAAATAAATAGTTATATGAATATCGATGAAAACTTTTAACAGACTCGTACTATTATTATTATAGCTTTTGCTATTATTTCTATTGCTCATGTTTATTGAATACATTTGTGTATGTGTGTGTGTGTGTGTGTGATACTCTATTCAAAGAGCTTTAAATATAAGCTCAAAAACAGACGAACATTTTAGATAAAAAATTGCACTATGCATATGTGCACATTTATGCTGCAAATATAAATATAAGCAATAATATCGACAACTAAATATAGCTACTGTGCACTAGTAGCTAGCAGTTCATAAAAACATGTATGTATACATACAAACATATGTACATGTATGCATACCCTGAGAACAGCATTCAAGTGCATAAATGCAAGCAAATATTGAGAGAGAAAAGAAAGAATTCAGCAACAAAAAAAACTACAGCTTATGTTTTGTAACATTTTAATACTACCTACTAGTAGTATTGTCTATTTTCAAATGAATGCACAAAGTTTTTGTAAAATTTTTCAACTATTTTCAGTTCTTTTCATTTTATTCTTTACTAATACTAATGCATAATGTTTTGTGCTGCTTAAGTATTTAACTTAAAGTTTTTTTTTTTTTGTATGTGTGTGTATGTGTATGTAGGAGCATATTAGCAAATACACTTAATTCTAATGTATTCACTACATGTAGTTGCAGTTTTATGCAAAAATTATGAATAATGTAGCGAAAGAATGAAAAATTTGTTGAAAAATATTATTTTTTGTTTCCAAATGATGAATTCTATATATATATATTTTTTTTTTTCGCTGACTTACAAAAATTGCATTTTGCCAGTTGTGACTTTTATTTTGTTGTTACGCTATAACAGAAATGGAACAGTGTACCATAATAAAAAATAGAAGCTATTTGAAAAATTCATAACGCAATCGTATTTTAAACTTTGTGCATTTTTCATATTTTCTCCTACGCTTTCGAGTTGTTGTAAGTTTTTTGCGTGTCCTTACGCTGCATTTAATTTGCCATGGCGATCAAGTGGCATTACACTCTTGATGTGTATCATAGATTTTTTCTTTCTCTCTTGTTCACATATGCAGCTTGTTAGTGGTACGAAGAATTACAAATGTGTATGAAAGAGAGAGAGAGAGAGAGAGAGAGAAGAGAATGGTGAACTATGCACTTCTGTATGTGTGTTACTTTAGTTTTATTATTTGTTTGTTTTTTTTTTCTGTAAGAACAAAAGCATTTGGAATAGTAATAGTGATAATGCACAGTATGCGGAATGGCAAAAAAAAAAAAAAAAAAAAAAAAATATTAAAATTATAGTCCCTTCAATGTCCCTTTAAATTAATTTATTTGTATTGTACGGTTAGTGGGCTCTGCCCTGTGATTTCTGTAAATCTCTGATTACTGGTCTGAAGTCTATGATTTAAAATTCGCTAATTTAATCTCTTTTGATTTCTGATCGTTAGTTTTTAATCTGTGGTCTCTGGTCTATTTCTTCAGGGCTTTGATTTCTAGTTTTTGGCTTGTAGTTCTTGTTCTTCGGTTTTCAATTTCTGATTGTTGTTCTCTGATCTGTGGTCTTTGGTTATTAACCTCAGGTTTTTAGGCTACAGTTTGTAATTGTGATCTTTTGATTTTGCTGCTGGATCATTTTTTTATGATATCTGGTCTGTGGTTTTCGAATTCTGGCATCTAGTCTTTGATCTTTGATCCTAGATCTCTGGTCTTTCATCTTTGGTTTCTAGTTTCCGTTACGTAGTCTATGTTTAGTTTGTGAATCTGGTTCCTTATATCCAGTTTCTGATTTCCTATCATTAATCTCTGATCTGTGGCGTCTCTAGTCTGCAGGATTTTCCAAAGATTTTTACGTATTATACGATGTATAGTATGAAACGTATGAAATAACAAATATGGCCTGGTATGTGGTTTCTTTGTCTGTTCATTTTATTTTGGCAACGGGGTAAAATTATCGCTGTAGCGTGTAAAATTATTTCCATAATTAGTGTAATTTCTATTTTTTTTTTTTTGGTGTTTGAACAGTGGTTCCAGGTTTGAGATATCTGGTCTGTAGTTTCTGACCACTGACCTCTAGTCTTTCTGGTTTCTGATCTGTTGTTTTTAGTCTGGATATCTGGTTTTTAATAATTGATTTCTGGTTTCTTAAGAGAGATCTGCGATGAGTGGTTTATGGCCTCTGACTAGTGGTTTTTTGCTTGTCTCTGGTTTCTGGTCTATCATTCCTTCATTTTAGCTTCTGGTCTGTGATAATTGATTAATTATAATTAATCATTGACCAGATAATTATATATGGTATCTGGTCAGTGGTTTTTAACATATGACTTCTTTTTCTAGTCTGTGACCTCTAATTTCAGCCCCTGATCTGTGAGGTTTGGATATTTATCATTGATGCCTGGTCAACAATCTTAAGCCTGTGAGCTTTTTTTCTCTAGTCTATGAACTTTGGTCCCTAGTCTATGAACTTTGGTCTCTGACCAGTGTTTTCTGGTCTGAAATCTTAAATCTTTGGTTTTTAATACAATATCTCTGAAGTTTGTTTTCTGAATCTTGGTGTTTTTTCTATATTCAGTGATTTTCGATCTGACACCTCTAATCTTTAGTTTCTGCTCAATGATTTCTGATCTCGGATCTGTGGTCTTTAATTTATGGTCTCTGTTCTTTGATAATTGATCTGTGATCTCTGCTTTTTGATCTCAAATTTAGTCTGTGGGTTTTTGATGCTTGATTTTTGACTTCATCGCTGAACTCTGACCTGTCATGTCTAGTCTCTAATCTATTGTTTTGATCACCGGCTTCTAATTTGTGGTCTTTGATCAGAAATTTTTGATCTCTGGGATATAGTCTCTATTTTTTGGTTTCTGATTTCTAATTAAGCTTGGTGTTTTGATGTCTCTTGACTTTGGTTACTAGTCTGATCTAATTGATATAATTTGAAAAAGTAAGAGAAATCTGTTGATATTTGATCTCTAGTCTATGTTTTATGATTTTTTAACTTTTGATCAGTGAGTTTTGGTTTTTAATCTGTGGTATTTGGATCCGGATTTTTTTTTGATCATTCTCTCTTTATTCTGGTTTCTAGTCTTTAATTTGAAATTATTGGTCTCTAACTGCAAACTGTCTCTGGTTTTTGGTTCCAGGATCTATGGAACTTAATCTTTGGCTTTTAGCCTTTTACTTGCTGTCTCTGGTTTCTGATCTTGTAACATTGAGAATCATTTTTTGCCCCTGGTTTGTAATCAGGTTTCTGATGTTTGATCTGTGGCTTCTAGCTCGTAGTTTCTACGTGCAATTTCTGGTCTCAAATCTATAGTATTTATTCTCAGGGCTTTGATGTGCAACTGATCTGGTATCTGATCTGTATTTTTTCCGATTTATGATCTCTAGTCTGTGATGCGTAGTCTCCAACCTGGTTTCTGATATCTGGTGTGGTCTCTTGTCTTTGATCTGGTTTTATTCTTTTTCAATAAATACAATTAAATTGTTTCTTTTTTTCTTTAACCTCAATCAATATTGCATTACTTTCCACAATTCACGTTCACTGTGCACCATTTCGCTAGCTGCTGCAAGTAGCTGGCAATATATAGAGTCACTACATAAAGTCACTAAATAAATACCAGTATGAGTTTATTCGTGTAATTTTTTTTACTATTATTTTTACGTTTTTTTCAGACTTTTTTCATCATGTTTTGTTGGTTTTTATATTTTTTGAAAAGTGTAGTAGGAATTTGTTACGGTGTTAGTTTGTTAAATGCAATTCACACTGCATATTTCATTTCTTGGTTTTTTTTTGTACTCTAGTCGTACGTTTTTCTGGTGCATTGTTCTACGAGTTGCGCATTTGTGCGTATAAACTTTTAAATTATTTTTATAACTGCTTGCTTTAAAACAAAAAAATTTTATAAGTTTTTATTACTAGTTTTAATTTTTTTTGTCTCAATTATGTATAGTGAATATTTTGGAGTGGAACAGTGAAAATAAGTAGAATGTAAACATGTGTGTGTGTATTTGATGGAAAAATATAGTCATGAAAAAAACGTACATACATTTTTTTTATATTTTATTAACATATGCACTTACTATGTTTTATTTTATGTTATTATTTACTTTGAATAAAAGCGAAAGTTTTGTTTGTTCTTTGTTTTTGGTAAAATATATAAGTATCGAATCAAATTAATTAAAATGATTCAGTGTTTATTTTTTTTACTCATAAAAAAACGGATCTAGTATTATCCGTATGAGCAACAAAAAATTTAAAATACTTATTTATTTTCAATTGATTTATGTTTGAGGAAATTTAGTTAATAATTGAATACAAGCTTAAAATAAAAAAGGATCTACGGATGATTCTAAGTAAATTTTTCCTTGAATCCATAGGTATAAAATCAATTTCGATCCTTCGCTCAGCTAGCTATTGATATCCATACAAAATACTTAATGGCAGTCCCACGGCGTTTATCAAACGAGATGGAAATGTTTTTAGTCAGTAGAAATCAGGCATAATTGGATAAGAACAGGAACTCTGCGGTTCTTAATGTAAGGTTTCCACCTTCCAATGCACAAAACAATAACAAATGGAAGAAAACTTATAATTTCTTGTATTTATTTTTCAAATATTGTTTGCTTCAAGTCGAGGTATATTCCTTTGACTTTACATTTTCACTGCCGTTTCGTGAAAAGAAACACTTAGGCTTTATTAAAATCGTATATGTATAACGAGTCCAGAGGTTTTATGACTATTGGTTGTTTGAGCTTTTTATTTTGTTTAAAATTTTCATATTTTCAAGTCTTTTTTATCTATAATCTCTTGATTTTGCTCACTGATTTATGATCTCTTTGGTCTCAGTTATGGGATACTTAGGCTTCTATCTGTGATTTTTGATCTTTGGTTTATGGTTTTTGTCTTTTTATTACTGATCTTCAGTCTCTGCTTTCAGGTCTCTGGCTGTGCCTAATCTCTGGCCTTTCACCTGTGATCTTTTGTCTACGGTGTATGGTCTATAGTCTTTGGTCTATAGTTTCTAGTTTGTAGTTTCTGGTTTGTATATAGAAATTGGTTTTTATTCTTCAATCTGTGGTATTTATATAGTTTCTAATCTCTGATCTCAGGCTATGGTTTCTGATCGGGTTTCTGGTGTGGTTCTTTGCCTCTAGAAAAAAAGTAATTAAAAGAAGTGAAAAAGATGCCTTTAATCAAACCATTTGTTTCTTTGAATGAAATATTTTCTGAAAAGTTGGTTAACGCAATTAAACATATCATTCGTGCTTTATTTAGATCCTGTGATTTTAGTGAACTACTCGCCCAACAGTGGTATTTAATGATTCGATCTATGATCTACAGTCTTTGGTCTCAAATAAATGGTATTGTATTGTATTAGAGAGGTTTCTGTTGTTGTACCGCAACCTATAATATCTATTGCACGTCCTCTTCTCTATCTAGTCTAATCTTCCTAGAGTACCTCATCCAGTCCAGCCTCCCTTAAGAATTTTAGTACATACCCAGGCAATTCATTCTTTTGTGGAACAGTGCTAAAATATGTTCTAATGATTCATCTTCCTCATTACAAAACCTACATATTGAGCTTTCCTCAACCCCTATTATGCAAAGGTGTTCTCTGAGCCCGCAGTGCCCAGTCAGAATACCAGCTAATATGCGCAAACTATTTTTGCTGAGAGCAATGCAGAATGCGTATCTACTCTTATTATAATTACCTAGAAGCGCTTTGGATTACCTCAGTCCCGGAAGATTGGTAAAGAGTTCTTGCCTCTTGTTCCTCCTTGTAATTCCCTGATAAGTCATCTCATATTTCACATAGTTGTTCAGGTCCCACAAAAGTGGCTGCTGCCCCCTTTCTAATAAGCTCGTCTGCATGCTCATTACTCTCTATTCTTACTTGTCCAGGGACCAAACAAATAAATGGTATTAAAGTTTTTATTTTTGGCATGTGATCTTCAGTCTTTGGATTCGATTCTATTTCCAGATCTCTGGACTCGAATCCCAATCCTTTGCCTAGGTGGATGTCATGTTGAAGGAGCGTGAAATCACATCCACACTAGGCAAGGCCACTGTGTGCAAGGCGGCGTTTTGTCGCCTTTATTGGTCCATGGTAATCGATGACCTTTTGACCAAGCTGGATGAGTCTGGTTACAAGGCTATCGGTTATGCAGATGATTTGGCAATCATCGTCTCTGGGAAGTATAGTTCAACTATTACGGATGAAATCAGCACTCTTATTGGTTTTAGATTAGTGCATCACAGAGGGCCTACCAATCAATCCCAAAAAAAACCATCCCAGTTCCTTTTACTAGGAAATACAAGCTGGACCTCGGTCCTATTTCCATTCAAAACACTGTTATTATGTATTCCGATGGGGTCAAATACTTAAGCATTGCGCTTGACAAACGACTGAATTGGAGTACTCACTTAAATAATTACTAGGACTTTCAGGGCGTATAAGAAATTCTTTGGTAGAGCATGGGGTCTTACTCCTAAGATGATCTTCTGGCTCTACACTATGATAGTTAGACTTATCATAGCCTTCCTTCCGTGGCCCTGGTGTGGTGGCCTGAAGCCATGCAGGACTCAGTCGTCACCAAACTTAATAAGCTCCAAAGCCTTGCTTGTGTCTCCACAACTGGAGCAACGCATGCCTGCCTGAAGCATTAATTGGCCTGGTGCCGTTACACATTTTCATTAAGAAAACAGGCGCAAATACTGCCCTGAGGCTGCAAATCTCGTCAAGTCTGTTAAAAGGCAGCTCTGGTCATATAAGCATATTTGACGAAATGCCCAATACTCTTATCTGTGCTGTATCGGATTATATGATTAGGGATCTATGTTTCGGCAGGAAAATCAACATTGTTTTTTCTTTCAGGTCCGAGTGGGATGGCCAATACTCTAGCTTCGGTCCCCATGCTGTCAATTGGTATACAGACGACTCGAAGATAGATTATGGTTCTGGTGCCGGTATTGCAGGACCCAAAAATAGAATCTCAATCCCACTGGGTATTTGGCCCAGTGTTTTTCAAGCTAAAATATACGCTATCGAGACTTGTGCTATTTTTAAACCTTCATAAGGATCTAAAAGGCGCAGATATTGTAATTTTTCAGACAACCAGGCGGCTCTCTTAGTTCCCTCTCATGGAGTTTTTGCTCAAAACTGGTGAAACAATGCTTTGAGAGCCTCCAACGTTTGTCTACCCATAACAAAGTTACGCTTTGTTGGGTACCCGGCTATTATAGCATTGATGGTAATAAGGCTGCCGACAAACTGGCTAGGAAGGGTTCAACGACTATGCACATTGGCCCCGCTCCGTTAAGTGGAGTCGGCTGCGCCTCCACGAAATCAAACATTGAAGAGTGGTTAAAGGGAATATGGGTAGATTATTGGAAGTCTATTCCAGGATTAACACAGGCAAAAGCGCTTATCGTTCCGCTTGTCCACAATCAGTCCATCTCTAACTCCAAATCCAATCTTAGGCTGCTGATAGGCTATAGGTATGGGCGCTATGTGCTCAGATATCACTTAAACAAAACAGGTCTGTCCAATGAGACAGAGTGCCGTCTATGTCTAGAAAATGATGAAATGACAGCTCACATTCTATGCGAATGTCTGGTTTTGGCTCTGCTCAGAGGTGGAATTTTCGGTACATCTTTTCCTACGATTAACAAAATAAAATTCCCTTCAGCAAACGACGTTTTGGCTTTCATTAGGTCAGCTGAAAGTCTTTTGTCATAAGCCTGCTTGTTTGGGCTCCCTTCGTAAACATATAATAATAATAATAATAATGTTGGTCTGTGGTCTCTAATTGGTGGTTTCTGGGCTGTTCGGTTGATGTGCAGTCTCTAATTTATGGTCTTTTGCACCGAAATTAACAATCTTGTTTTTCTGATAGTGGTCTCTAGTTTTTGCTCTCTGGTCTGATTTTTGGCTCGAGAAAAAAATAAAATTGATCGAAAAAAAAAGTGAAATAGATGGTTTCAATAATACCATTTTTTCTATGAAAAGATATTAAACATTAGCTAAAAAGTCGGTTCACACTATAAATAAATTCCCATCCATGCTTTACTCAGACCATGCAATGAAGTGGTTGGTTTTTGAATGATAAATCGTAAACCAATTCAAAGTTCAGTCATAAACACAAATTAGAGTTAAGAAGATAGAAAATACTTATACAGACCACTAAAAATAAGTGAATAAAATGAGAAAAGAGAGAGCAACAAAAAGGTGGGATTAAAATCAGAAAGCCCACACAAAATACTTTTAAATCGACTTACAATTTAAATTTTTTTTTTTATATACTAGTATATGCAATTAAAAAATAGATTTTTTAAAATAATTTTTAATCTCTCACTATGTGTATTTAGGACTTTTGCCAAACAAATTGCATTTTTGTTTAATAAAAATAATAATAATAAAAAAAAAAATTAGAAATAATTTTGAACATATTCAACAAATATTCAATTCAATTTCACTAAAGCTATTTTAATATCACTACAATAATCTTGCTTCTTCTTTTCTAGAGGTTGTTGTTGCTCTATCAAGCTCATCGACAACTAATGTTATTTTAATGTCCTTTCAATTGAATTCCTTATTCTGCGCCTCATAGCTTCATAGCTGTTTCAATATCACTCTCTTGCACTTGCTTTACTCTAAATATATATATATATATATGTGTTTGTATGTGAGTTTGTGTATATTTGAGCGTGTATGTCATTGCTTGTGCTGCCTTCTAAATCACCACGCAAAAATTCAATCTCACCGTTTGCACACAACTTCCGTAATCCTTCCTGGCAACTATGCTCTACAACCGATTTTAGCTCAACTACATAATATAATATTAGTAGCTTTTACGCTATGTCTCCTAGCTCTCCCGCTCTCTCTCTCTCTCTCTCTGTTTTTCTGTTACTCTTACTCTGCCATTCTTTTCATCCATACACACACACACACACACACACATTTATGCACATACCTTTCAGTCATGTGCCTTAGGTTATTTTGAAAAGTACTTTCGACATTAGCCATGCCATTTATTGTAATTTTCTACCGGCATACTACATAAGAGCGAGTTCCCCCATTGGCAAAATAGTTTTGTGTTCGTTCTTTTTTTTTTTATTTTGCTATTATACATGTTAGTTGTTGTATTTGCTGCTGGTGTCCTTTCATATTTTTCATTCGTTATGTTAACATTACGTTACGTTACGTTCGCTTGCTTTTACACATACATATACCACTAGCTTATGCTGCTACTGCTACTGCTGTTGCTGCTATTGCTGCCACCACATATTATTTCGATCACGTTTTCATATTTTCCAGGTCAGTTCGCTTCGTTCGATTTCAATTCATGCGATACTGCTATGTGTTGGCGAACCGTCGAATTGCTCGATGGATCGTTGGTTGGTTTATATTTGTATGTATGAACGTTTTAATGTATGTATGTGTGTATGCATTTGTAGTGGTCATAGTGCCAGTTCGTCGTCGTAGTAGCAGTAGTAGTTGTGGCCATTTTAACACGCATATTTTGATATTTTTTCGGGAAATACTCAATATGATTTTACCAATGTAGTGGACTTTCAAACACATATCTATTTATATTCATATATACATATATGCATATATATAGCATATTTATAGAATATACATTCCTTTTGTATATGTATGTGTGTGTATGCTCACTGTTGCATTTATTGAAATTCTATATCACTGGTTTGGCACAAATTTTTTTTCTCTCGAAATTCTAACTGCGTTTTTATGTTTGTTTGTGTATGTACTGTGTGCCTTCCATAATGTCCTTGAAATTTTTTCTACTGACCTTTTTTTTTTTGTATTGTTTTGTTTTTATTTTTTCTTATTTGTTATATTTTTGCAATTTAGTCACGTCGCGACTTTTACTCGTAATAATCAAACAAAAATTTGAAACTTTTCCGTTTTTCATATTTTTCTTTTCCTCTTTTTCCCCTTTTACGTCTCCTTTTCCTGCTTTTGTTGAATTTTTTTCATAGTTATTTTTATAGATTTTTTTTTTGGTATTTTTATTGCAGAAATTGAATTGAAATTGAATTGATTTGAGTTGAGTTGAATTTCGTTTTTGGTCGAGAATTTTTTTCTTTTATTCATTTTTATTGTAATCGTTGTGACATTGAATTTTATGTTTCCTAATACTATTTTGGAAATCTTTTAAAAAAATATTAGAAATATTATTATAAGTGAACTCATGCATGCATGCATGCATTTTGTGATTTCATATATGTGGTTTTTGATATTTACTAATTACTTGCCAATTACTTGATAATTTCATTAATTCGGTTTAAAATATCTGGGTGTAATTTTCTATGAAAAATTAATATGGAATTCGCATCAAGAAAAAAACTTAGACAAAGCAATGAAAATCATTTAGACAAGCAGATTTCTAGTAAGAGATTTTTTAGAGCAATGTATTACTACTGCAATGTGGTAATATACAGCTATAGTCAAGCATATAATTACATATGCCGCATCCTTCTAATGAAGGCAAAAACGAAATCCAGTAAATTTCAAAGACTATTTAGCGCCTGAGTTTTAAAAGCAATGGGACCAATGCCCTCCGCGGGAATTGCAGCATTGTTAAACCTATCGTTGCTACACTTTTTCATTAACCCTTTCGATACTATGGTGGCACTGGTATCACAGAATTAATTTTTGCGATTTTTTGAAAATTGTTAGTTCTTTAACTTCAACTAAAAAAATTTGCAAATATTTTTTGGTAACAGTACTGTAGCGGATCAAAGTAAAAAAATTGATTTTTTTTTTGTTCAATTTCAATCGCAATTTTCAAATACACCAAATTTTTAATATGTTGTAAGAAAAACTATTTATTCAAACATGATATCCCATATTTCAAAATTTTTGTTAACTTTTGAGGAAATACAAGTTTAGCTATGGGTCACCGGTGACCAGAGGTGCCATATTGACAGATTTATCTGTAAATTACAGTTTTTTCGGTCGGCATGCAGTCTTACAGATTTCCCTCAAATATTACAGTTTATTCCCCAATTTTACAGTTTTTGCAATAATATGCAGAATAGACTTAAATATGTTTTGGTTATCATAAAAATGTAATTGTATTTCAGGGTAGCACTTGCAAGTAGCGAATGTGGAAAGAATATTGCACCAAATTAATACTAACAAAACTAAAATTCGAAAATTAGCTGAATAGAACAAAAGACTTACTTAAAAAAATTATAAAATGGAACAAATTTTGTGGCATCAAGAGAAATGTAGTAGAAATTTGTTGAAACCATTTTGAGAGCTTTTAAAACTGTTGTATTGATTACTGGTGAACTATGACTACTCAAAGAATCGGATCCAGAAATGTTTATTTAATTTGTTAACCAGAATGTTATTTCGTATTTTTTATTAATAATAATAATGATAACATATATTTTTTCATACATTTTAAATGATTTTTTTTCTTTTTTATTGACTTATTTTACTTAATTTTAATGGAATCAGTTTTTTTGATTTTATTAATATTACATATTTATTTAAATAAATTAATTTTAACTATTTCAGAGCATTTTTGCGAGTGGCTGATTGTTTTTGTAGTTGTGATAAATAGCGCAAATCAAATAAATTAATTTTTAAATTTTTTTGGGTAAAAGTGTTATAAGAAATGGTTTAATATTAATCCAATATGCAAAGTGTAAAAGGGTTATAAGAAATGGTTTAATATTAATCCAATATGCATTGAAAAATTATTTCTCCAATTTTGGAAAAAAGCTTAGTTCTCAAATTGATTTCCAATGTAATTCTCAAGTTAAGTTCAAACATTTTTCTCCTTGTTTACTTTCAATTTGACATCACGTTGAGAATCAACATTTTTTCCAATGTTTGAGAAATACTATAATTCTCAATTGGGTATCAAACACTTTTCTCCACTTGAAATCGAACATTTTTTCCAACGCTTGATATCAACTTTTATACGATTTGAGTTAAATTTGAGATATTATTTACAATATTTTATAAGTATACTCGTATGGCAATACTGTTGATTTCTCACAGATTCTCACAGAATATTAATTTGTGGAAAACATTTTCCGTAAATTCAATTCAATTTTGAAAAATAAATATAAAAAAACTGAGTGAAAGTGAAAAAAATTCGAAATAAAAGTGAGGTGAAAATGAATTAAAGGGAAATATATGCTTTATATAATGTATATTTTGTATATAATTATAATTCAATTTGCGGGATGCGTAAGAGCAAAAAAGTGATGTTTGACAGGTTGGAGAAATTCTTTTGATAACAAGTTGAGTATCATAAATATCTCAATTTGATAACTAAGAAAATCACCATATAAAAAATGTGCCTTTTAAGTTGAGAAGACAATAATCGGACTATTGAGGTGCATTTGAGAATTAACGTTGGAGATTTGAAAAATGTATTCGATCTCAAATGTACCTCAAGTTGATATCAAACAATAGTGTATATTGGGAACCCAAAATTTGTATATGTGTTTGTTTTTTATTTCCGAATCATGCCTAATAAGCGAACTTTTTTCCAAATTTTGCACTATTATTGTATTAAGTTTCCCAGAAGTGATAGGAATTAAAATTTCTGCCCCGTTTAAGAAAGCATAGCATCTCCCAAACATGCGGAAACTATTATATTATTAGACCTATTAAATTTTGTATGTGTGATGGGCTGATGGGCAAGTGACTGAGAAACTTTGTTTTTTCGTTTTTATAGGTTACAGTTTTTTTTTCCAAAATACAGTTTTTTTTTTACCTTGAACAGTTTTTGCCCAAAAAAATATGGCAACACTGCCGGTGACCCTAAAATCTTCAATGGAAACATTTTAAGAACTTTTTACAATGAAATGGGAGTCGAAGAATGAGAATCTGGACTCGAATTTGCTCTATCGGTAATAGTTAACTTACGGTCAAGAAAGGGTTAAGTGAAAAATTAATACAAAGTAACTTTTTTTATCTTTAAGAAAATATCTAATAAAAATATACAGAAAATGTTGGTCAAAAATTCCCATTGAGGGCCACTGGGTCACCGGTGACCCATGAAAGTTCAAATCTTTAGTGGCACAAAGTGTCTCTTTTGATCAAAAATTGTAACAAGAATTCTGATTCGGTTTTGGGCCATCTCCTTTGGTCTTTCTGCGATACTGATTATTAATTACCAGTTACGATTTTTTTAAACGAATTAATTCTCTTTCTCAATCCATTCCTGGGAGGAGTAATTTACAATTACGATTTTCAATTCCTCGGTAATGAAATTGGAAAAAGGTTGAATTCCATTACTGAATTGTAATACCTATATAGTTTAAAATATACAATTCCTCAAAGGAACTGAGAAGTATTTGAAAACTGAGAATTTTTTCTTCCCTTCTGTAATCAATTAATTTTGTAGAAATAAATTCTAAAATTTCAATTAATTACATTTGATTTGAATTACAATAAGCAAACAGTAGTTGAGTGTTTTTGTTGTTTTAGTAATACTTTTCATGCACTACACTTTATAGGGTCCTGCAGACGATAAATGCAACTTTTAGTGATTAATTACTTACGGGTATCATTCCTGCTTTCAAATTGATTCTGAGAGAAAATAAATACCTTTCAATATCGTATATTTTGAATTCAACTCCATTATTGGATTGTAATAATAATTGAATTGAACATTTTTCAAATCCAGTTAAAATTCTCAGAATTGAAATTGACAGGAATTGAAAATATTAATTATCAATTACTATTGCAAGGAATTGGAATTGAAGATGAATTCATTTTCAAAAGTATTCATTTCTGCCCAGCTCTGATGGTATACATTCTGTAGACTTTAAGCCAACAGAGGTTTGGTGCAGAGGTTTTTGGTGCTGAGGTTTATAGTTATAAGCACAGAAAATTCAGATCTTTAATGTGCGATGACGCCATTACGTGCTTTCTTTAAGAGAGTATGAAAATAGAACTGTGTAAAATAAGACAGCAGAACTTCTCCCATTGCGCTTACCGCTTACGAAATTACCTTAATTTGGGACCTCCGTCATCTATTTAATAAAACAACCAACAAATAAAAGTTATGCACGTGGGGGGCAGATCTAACATATTTTTTCTAATCCCATGTGCTTTCTTCCTTTTGTTTCATAGTAATATTCCTCTGATACAACTTCAGTTTCAATATAATATTCCTTTGCTACAACTTCAGTTCAAGGAATATCAGGTGCCATTTTCTAAAACGAATTAGGACGGAAATATATTCCATTAAATTCCTTATTATCGCTATAGTTACATTTTTATGAGTGTAGGTGCCATTTACATTCCTCAATATCATTTACATTACAATGAATTCATTGAATTTGCTGATCACTCATACGCCACGTAAACTAAATTTCCACTTAAAGCATTTATTTCATTTCATTTTAAAATCATTTGAAAAATATAACTAAAATAAAATATTAAAAAAACCCAATAGCAATAAACAGTTTGAAAAACAGCAATTTGACGCATTTGCACCTTTAATGTATTTAACAAATAACAAATTTAGAAGCATTCGCGTCATAACAAAAACCAATAAAAAGGGAGAAAAAAGAATAAGAAATTTACACCGTTTTTTTTTTTTTTTGCACATTTCTTGATTTCTTGTAAATTTGTTAATGCTTGCACACACGTGTTTTTTGCATTTTATTCTTGTCACGTAACATTTAATTTTCTACTTCGTACTACCACATAAATGCGAATATACACACATATATATATATATAAATGTTCATATATACTTACTCGAATATATATATTTACTACGTGTATCGAAAGGAATTTTTATGTATTTTTTTTTCGTACTCATCCTATGCTACAATATTCATAGACAATAATAAATTTGCTAAAAGGCTAAAACGAATTCGTTTTCTTTTCTATTTATACTTATATGTATTATATATACAATTATATATATTTTTATATATTTAAATGATTTTTGTTTGCAATTTTGATCAGTACAAATGCCAAATGTGCCCAAAAATGCTCATGAAAAAAAAAGGTTCAGACAGACAGATAGGCATGTGAGATAAAAAACTTTATTAAATTTTTTGTGTAATATTTAACTGGTTTGTGTATAAAAATGTATTATTAAATTCCTGAAATTAATATTTGGTTCATTCTTATATTTTATGAGGTAGTGCATACTTAGATTTAGATGAGAGTGTATTTGTTTTAAAAAATAGGCTTAGAAAATATTTAGGAATTGTACTTCTAAGTGCATGGCTAATTGAGGTCAGTGTGTTTACATATACACTGATGTATTAATTTCCTTTAAACATTTCACGCTTCATGATTTTCTTTGAGTAGATTTTAAATCACTTCAGATTTTTTAATAACTTCGACTCAAATTGGAAGTCGAATTTTTTGAATGCGAAGCAGAATTGCGCTTAAGATTGATATGCAGCCTGGCGCATTTGACTTCTGCGTCTAAGAATATCTACTTTATTCTATAAATATAAATTCTATGTGGTTTCGGTGGTCTCTTTTAAAATAGGATGGAACTTACTGACCTCAAAATGTTAAATCTCAGGAAGAAATTTTTTTTATCAACAATTGAAAATTTTTCTCTAAGGAATTTTATTGAATTTATTACACTAGTCGTAGTTGAAAGATGAAATCCGTTTGTGATTTTAATAAAGATACTAAACTGAGGTACATAGAGGTGGTTAAATAAGTACTCTGTTTGGGGAATAAAATCAGGAAATATACAAAATGTTCCCGCTCAGAAGACGTGAATGATGCGCCTCAGTTCCGCTACTACTATCTGAGTGTTTTATGAATGCAAATATATCACTTTATGATCAATAAAAACTATCTTGAGAAGTTGCAATTTAATTGTGCGTATTTTTTTGTTGATACTTCAACTCAACATGTGGCTGAGCAGAGATCATCTTCTGAACGCGACCACTGAGTTAAAAAAATATATAATACTCGAATTACAACTATTTTAATATTTTATTAAAAAATATTAGTATTTAAAATCTTAAAATTTACAAAAAATTTTCATTTCTGTTGAGGTTTGATTTTCGAACTTTTTTTGCACTTCCTTCGTCGACTTTTGAATTACTGTTCTATCTATGGTTTTCGACTTTTATTTAATTTTTTAATTAAACAATCTACAGTTTTTGGGCAATATTCATTGGTTGAGACTTTTTATTTTTAGGTTAAGCAAATAAAATTTCGATTGGACTCAATTCTTAGACATTTAACGAGTTAAGTTCTTTGACACATATTTCATTCCAAAGCGTTAGGATTTGTATTGGAGTAATATAAGGCGCCAGGTTCGGCCAAAAAATTATTTTTATTAGTGTTGTTTATGAAAAAACTCTCCAAGCAGAGGTAGGTATCTTTCGCTGTGATTTTGCGAACTCATCGCTAATCCATCTTTTAAAACTACAGTTCACTGATTCCGCGCTCGCTAATAGCCAAGAACAAAAAACGTTTTCTAGGGACCTGAGTTTATAAATATATTTTTTCTTATCTGATGCTTTCACATTTTGAGACTCAATATTTCTATCACACAAATGTACGAAGAATTTAGTGGAAAATAAATTGGGGAAAAGTTGCCCAACCTGATTTTGATGATTTTTAATTTTTTTTTTGTAGTTTTTTGTTGTAAAGTGTTTATAAGATTTTGCTTTTCGATTTCTGCTTTCATCAGAAGAGTTTAGAGTCTTTAAACTTAAATTAATTTTAAACTGGTTTAGATTTTCTGTGTAAACTTACAAAAGTTATTTTTAAATAACTAATAAATACTACGGTTACTTCTTCAATTTAAAGTTTTTGAACAGGAATTCAACGTTGTTTATTCTTAATTTGTTTCGATTTCATTCTCCAAACATTATGGGGTAATAGCCTCATAGCTAATTTTTAGCAAGGGCTACAACCAGATATAAACTAACCAACAACTTAAAGAATAGTTTGGGTTGGTGCTGAGAGGGTATTAGAATGAACACACTAGACCTGCTGACAACTCTGCTGTTCACAGAAATTTTTATAAAATATTCAGTGTGATTAAACTTAGGGATTTTGGATGCTGGCTGAAGTAAGATCTACAGAAACATACGGTCGCAGAAACATAAATGACTTATTCTTGAAAGAACTTGCTGAATTTAGAGACTACCAAACACCAAAAGTCAACCTCGTAAAATCTTTCGAGGTATGCTTTACGAGTAAAACGTGACAGAACTCTCACTACCGATAAGCCTAAGTTAAATTATGGTGATTGTGGCGGATCACAGTGATTTAATCCCTTACAACGACGGAACAAAGTTAGTAGGAGCGCTCTGATTTCGCTAATAAATTTTAGTTTTGCTACAAGCTAAACTTAAAGTTACAATTTTCGTTGTATCTGACGAGCTATAGTGAAACAATGGGCGGTTGGATCTTCAGTAAATTTAGTTGTGTTGATGTTGGACTTTTCAGAAAAATAAACAATTTTTATTGGGATAGAAAGAATAAGAGCATGCTGTATTTTAGAATCAACAAATCTATCAGGTAAAAATATTGATATCTTCTCTGTTAGTCAAGTGCCAATTAAAAGCTTGAGCTATTAACATATCGAAACTAATCTGGCAGTGGCGTAGTAAAAATTAGAGGGAGTGAAGATTTGGTGAAAACTGAATTCAATTCTTTCGATATTTCATACTAATATTAATATATTGAATTTATCACACATTTGGATCAAATACAAAAAAAAATAAAAAATCTTACAATTTCTATTTATACTTCATCACCCAAGGAACTATTAATACCATAATAGCCCACCCTTTTCAACTTGGCTCGCATAGCGAACAGTTTTCCTATCCGGGTCTTTGACTATTGGAATACTGAGATAAATTAAGAAGCCACTTCATTTGTATGACAAGGTATTCAGTGTGGTTTCGCTTAAATGTCTCAAGGGGGATATACGAGAATATTTTCTACATTACTCATTAATACATGAAAATGCAAAAAAAAAAAGGTTGGTCTTTCTTATAATCTGGTAACAACCATTCATCAATTCACTAGAACCCAAACTGATGTATTCATATTAACCTTTGTCAGTACAAACCACTAGCAAAGATAGGTTTAAACGTCAACTCTTTTAACGACCACTGTTAAATCTGCAAGGGAAGCAGTGAAAAAACTTACTGTGTAAATGTCCGGTGCTCATAAATACTAGATTTTGTCTACTGGGAAAATCGTACTTCGACTATAAATTTTTTAAACAATTTTCCGTAAGTAACTGCACCGTAAGGAACTGGACTTAATCTCCAAGGGAAATCATTATCTGAAGTAAAACAACCGTCGTGGCACTGAGAATGCCAGAACCTAAACTGACACTCACAGTGCTAATTGGGTCGAGCCTTCGGTAATTACATTAACCTAACCAAAACTTACGCTTTGAATATTTCCAAACATTTGCTTGTGAGCCCAAATTTAAAATAATATTCGATTTATTACAAAATCCACATAAAACTGTAGAACAGCATAAATTAGTCGAGATCGACTACAATTTTACCGCATTTTTACAATTCGTTCAATAATTTGGTTATTTTTTATAGATACTACATAAAATGTCTTTAATGTACCTACGTATATAGTTCATTGAACTCCCACGCCTTTTTTTCGCGTAAACTTTAATATATTTATATATAGCTAAATTTTTATGTTGCTTATCTATCTATTCGTTTTTTTTTGCTATTTAATCGAGATGCTAAAATTCCACACGAACACGTTTTTATGACTTTAACCTAAATTCCTTGGTAGTGGTACATGAAAATATTTTTTATTTATTTAATGTGAATTTCAACAAATTTTAACAAAAACAATTGCTAAATTTAATTCAATGTGTAAATA
This sequence comes from Toxonevra muliebris, assembly GCA_963691655.1. NCBI lineage: Eukaryota > Metazoa > Arthropoda > Insecta > Diptera > Pallopteridae > Toxonevra > Toxonevra muliebris. Next base: position 55,994,154 of record OY829326.1, read on the forward strand.
AAGATATAAAATTATACGAGTTTAGGCCAATAATAAAAATAATAAAAGAAATAAAAGTCAAAGAGGAAAGAAATTTTAAGAAATAAACATGAAAAAATTTAATTGGGTCAACGTGACGTATACGTAATATTTAATTAGGGACCAGCTTCAAATGAATTAACATGAAAAATTACGAATGTCTTTAAAATTTAAATTTTGATTTCTAATGAATTAAATTTTTCTCCTAAACACACACACACACATATATACTTAATATGTGTGAAGCTCAATAATAAAAATGTACATATGTTTTGGTTAATATTTTTTAAATTTATAAAAATTGCAAACAAATTTCTTTGTTTGGTTGTTCGTTAAAAATTTTTTTTTTTTTGGAATTGTTTTTATTTATAAAAATTGTATTTAAATTATTTTTGTGGTGTTTGTAGTTTTCTTGTTGTTGTTCTTTGAATTAACATTGATTTGTTTTGTAATTTATAGTTATTGAATTTTGACACTTTCTCATTGAATTAAGAAGAAATATTTTTTTTGTTAGATTGAAATTGAATTTGATTCAATATCATTGCTAGTAGATATTTCAGCGTTGAAGAATAGAATTGATGATTTGGAATTTGTCTTTTTGTTTCTTTTTTTTTTTTGGGATGCTGTAAACAGAACTCACAAATATTTTAGATAGGTTTTTGATGGGCTTCTAGTTAAAAATCGATTTTGATTTAATAATGGCACAATTGGCTCATGATATTACCGACTCTCAACTACTGGCGTTGACATTGAGTTGAAATGACAGCAAAGTTAATTTAATAAATTGCAAGAAAGCATTTTTTGATGGTTAGCTGTTGGTGCTGTTCTCTGCTGTGACTTATGCTTGTAAGTTTTGAGTTAAAAGTGAATTTATCGAAATGCTTGTATGTGAGTGTGAAATTTTGATGCTTGTGTGTGTAGGTGATAAATTGAACTTTGTATCAAATTCAAAAACACCAAAAAATAAAAAAAAAAATTGAGATTTTTTTGATGAGGATTTCTTTGATTAAAAATTATTAAAAATATAGTTAGTCAGCTCTCGGAATCACTAATTAAAAGTCTCACTTTACGTTTATCAAAGTTTAAAATTTTTCTTGCTTCGATTTTATTATAATTATTTATTTTATTTTACCTCTCCAACAATATTCAATTTAGGTGAATAACAATTAAGAACTGCAATTTAATACTTTGAATAAAAAGGTAATAAAAATCAATTGTTTTTGAAATTAAAGCATAAACAAATTTCTAACTACAAACTAAAACTTTTCCACCTATTTTGTGTGTTTTTGTGCAACTAATCGATAAAGTAATATTTTGTATAGTAGTTTAGTTGTTGATGTTGCTGATGTTGTTGTTGTATTTTTTTTGTATTTTTCTTACCTAACTATTACATTTAAGAACAACTAATTTTGTTGCTACACCTAAACTTTCTGCTAACCTAACAAGAGAAAGAAGCAATAGCAGTCAGCAAGAGCAACAGCAGTAAAACTTTTACATATGCACCGAGGATGGAGCAGGAGCAGCAATAGCGATAGCAAAAGTTGGAAGTAAATATTTATTTTCACATATACATACATACATATATTTATATACCTATACCTATATATGTACAAGTAGACGTACATATATATACGTATATATATCAGGCTAACACTTTACTGCATATTGTATGTATTTATGTATATCTTTGTCTGTGCATAGAATTAAGGTTTATATATGTATAAATATATATATGCTTGCAATATGTTTGTATGCACTTATAAGTATGTATATTATAGTATGCATATAATAATGAAAGCAGTAGCTTTAGCTTCTACAATTTCTCCACATTTTAAGTTTTGTTGAAGTTTATGGTAATTGTGCTTATTAAGTTATTAGAAAACGATTTGCATCATTAAAGTTAATTAAGCAAGATTTTTGAAAAAAGGGTACTGTATATGTCTGCCTAACATTAAAGGAGAAACAGGAAACATGTTAAACATAGCCATAATAATTAATGAAAAATAAAGAAATTGCATTAATTATAAAGAAAAGGCAGAACTTCGTCTTATAAATAGTAAATTTTAGTGTAATAGTGAAATCTCACTATAGATAGTTCACCTAACGTTAAAAGCTTATCAAGATGTAAGACCCCCGATTCAATTGCCTTGCTCTATAAATAGTAAGAAGCAAATGAAAATCATCATCATTATCATTTTCCGTCTCAATTAGGCATTTGGTTTTGTTTATTCCTAATAGAGGGGAAACACTTCTAAAAGGCTTTTAGAGTGCTTTGTGTGGAGTATTAGTACACTGTGCTACAATATATAGGGTCATGAACACATCCAGCGTAATGACTATGATAGCTGAAAAGTACTCGACCTAACAACAAAAACCCTATATAGGATTTTGTCAAAAGTCTTGGTTGGGTGAAGCTGGTCGGTCTTTGATGTTCATGAATTGGTGTTTTCTGCCTTTTTGTGATATAACCGTGCATTTCTCGATGTTAACGTCTGAGAATCTATTATAGTAAAAGGTATAAGGAAAGTTTTTGCCAAACACTGCAAAGTCATATTTATTCATGAAGTCCCAATAACTGGCATTTGGAGTAGAAAGCGGAAGTTGATATGTGAGAAAAAAAATTTTTAGTTTTGAATATAAACTAGGGTTTTAGAATGAGCCTAAAAACCAAAAAAAAACCAAATATACAAATAAGACAGAAAAATTTGAAAAGCCAGAAAAATCCTTAGATATTGATAAACGAGACCTCCGAAGGCTCTTTTAACAACCATGTGCTGTACATTCGAAAACATGTACACCAAGGATTTAACCAAAAATTTAAAGTTTTTTTTCGTTATATGTGCCATTCAATTAAGAAATCTACCTTTCTGAAATTTAATCAAAACATTCAAAACAAAAGTGGCCTGGGTTTGGGTACTTTTTGTTATTCGCGTCTAGTAACAGGCTACTTTTGGAAACAAAAAACGTATTGCGATCACCAATTAAACATGAAAAACTTATTGTAAATACATCAACAAACAATTTCTCTCTACTTACTTTGATCGTGGCATCATCATCTTTTGAGTTATTCACTATAAAAAACAATCGAAAAAAATGTTTCGGAAAAAAAAATCACACATTTGATTTAGATAAGCGTGTTTGCATGAAATGTCATAAAAAGTTTGTGGTCGAAAAGAGGAACATATTTTCAATAACAAATAAATGTTGCCAGCGAGAAATTTTCGAAAACGAAGAGGTGGCCCGAGTCTAGCAACACTCCGCTCTGTTTAAGATTAGCAAATCGAAATTCCTTCGCATTCCAAATCTTCTAGGTGTTCTATAAAACTATAGTAAATTTTTGTAGTAGTTTTGTCTAAGATGGCGATAAGAATGGTGTTCAGTTATTCCTGAAGGTTGTGATTTATCCCACATATATCTTAAGTTGGCTTTTTTGCGCCAGTTATTTTATTGTTCGACTTTAATAGGTGCTGCATATTCTATTAAATTATTTTAAATTCTTCGTAACTTTCTCATCCTTTTTTATTCTGTTCAACTTTTTCATACTCCATATGCTCTTTATATACCTCATTCCCATAAAACTTCTAAATATCTTCTTCTCATCTCTTCTTTCTTAAATTCTAAATATTTTTTCTCATCTCTTCTTTCTCATCTCCACTAATTCAACTAAGTATAACAAAGAAAAGCAGCTAAGTACAATTTGAAACCGCAATTCCTAAACTTTTGACTATATACTAAGTGTTAAAAATAATTAAAATAACATTATTCACCGCATACGTTAAACAATAGTACTTACAAATAATAGTACGTATTACGGTACGTATGAGTGTTATTTATCATTGCGAACTATTAAGTTTAAAGTAGCAATAAAGAAAATATTTATAAAAGTTTTAGTGAGACTTTCCATAAGTTCATAAGTTTTTAAAAAGCATACGTATAAAATTAAAGCCACATTTGTATTTTTTTTTTATAAAAAAACATAATGCGAAACCTTTTAAAAAATAAGAGTTTGAAGCTGCTTAACATTTTTGTGTTTTTTTTTTTTTCAAATTATTTCTTTTTTTAAATCTTTTAAACAAAAAAAAAAAAAAAAAAACCAAAACTAATATGCAAACTTGTAACAAAAAATATTATTCTAATTTGATGTTATTACCTCAGTTGAAAATGTATTTTCATGCTCGAGGGCATGCATGACGTATGAGTGACATTTTTTGTTTGTCGTTGTGATTTTTTCAACAAGGCGGAAAAACAAAAAAAAAACCTAACAAAAAAGCTTAAGTAAAGATTTTAGTTAAAATTTCAAAGTAGAAGTTTTAAAAGACAAACAAGAAAAAAAAATAAAAACAAAAATAAAACGAAACGAAGATTTAAAAGATTCCAAGTAGTAGTAAGCAAAAGTATCTAAAGGCACGCAAGTAAACAAATAAGCAAACAAAAGGCAAATAAAAGGAGACTGAGAGAGAAAGAGAGAGGGAGATATGTATTTATATGTCTAAGAAAACAAAAAGTCCAATATAAGAAAAACAAGCAAAAAACTTTTATATGTATATGTTCATATATATATATTTTAATAGCTCATTAAAAAAATGTCAAACAAAACACAAAAACCAACAGTAGAAGAAAAATAAAAGTTACTTTTCGTCTTGTTTCCTTGAAAGTGAATGTGCGTAGAGAAACAAGTAATTCTGAGTTCATACTTAGTACGAATATAAGTTGATTTTAGCTGATGTTACTTACTTTTAGTTTTTCATATACACACACACACACACACACAAACTTAAGAATGTTTTCAAAGTGACTTAGTTGTTCGTATGTAGTAAGTTGATGAACACATTTTTATGTAACTTGATAATAAAATAATAATAATAATAATATTGTTGTGTAGGCGGAAACATTTATTCAAGTAAAAATTTTGTGTATATTGAAAATATAATTATAAAGATTAGCTTAAAGTGAAAAGAAAGATAATGTAACTTCATGCACTCTTCAGTAACATATAAACATTGGCGTTGGAAATTGTTTTAAAACATTTAATGCCAGTAAACTATAAATACTTTTTGTAGTTTTATACTTGTGAATAAGCGATACTTGCAAAAGAAGAAGCAATAATCCTTTGCCCTTAAAAAAGTTTATAAAATTTCTATTGCACACACATAAGTAACTATTTATTTACTTTACTTTTTATTTAAAGCAGAAAGTTTTTTTGCTGCCAGTTTATAGCACTAGTAGTTAGTATAAATTCTATGTATGTAGCTATTGATTAAAAATAATAAATGTGCTTGTATTAAGAAACTTTAAATAAAGCTACTTAACTTTAGTATGCTAAAAGGTTCTTAAAATATAAGTTGAAAGCGAAGAAAATGTGTAGGTATAAACTTTTAACCTTTTAAATAATTTACGACAAAAGTGTAAGTCATTTAAAAGGTTTTGTAACTAGGAAGTACTTTAAATTGTGTTAGAGCTATTTTAACTGAAGACCTTTGGATTATTGTATGTACACTTTTTATTAGTATTATTTGTTTTATAAGGAAGGCCTAATACTCAAGCACTGTGGCTTTAAATATATTGGATGACAAAGTCTTCTGTCCTAATGAAAGCTAGTACATTTCTTAAAGAAGAAGACAGCTTAATAAATATTCCTCTTCAGTAACGAGCCAGGACTTGTCGTCTCGACATCGTTTACATACATATATCGCTCATTTACTAAAAGGCTGTCATCAGTCAAAAAATACGATTTTTGAGTTAATGATGCAGAATTATTCATTATGTCACGGTTCATATTGTGTAAAAATTTCATATTAATATCTTGTATACTCTGCGCGTGCGAATTATAAGATTTCTTCTTTTTTCTGCAAAGTAGAAGTCAATTTTCAGCAAAATCGCGTTTTTTGAGTTATGACAGTCTTTTAGCAAATGAGCGATATATATCACGCTTTGGTTTATTGGATGGACTTAACTAATTAGAAGTCTAAGGTTCACTCTGCAATATGCAATGGCTGTCAAAAAATACCTTCTTGCCTGATTCAAAAACTACAATACGATTTTTGATAGATTTCTTATCAGTGAATCGTAAAATCTTTTATCACGTCAGGTTTTTGAAAAAAATTTTTGTCAAAAAGTCATTAAATCGCAATTTTGGATGCTTTTAAATGTAGTGGGTAAAGCTGAGGTAACAGAGACGGTTCGAGCAACATAGCTCGATTGGTACAGTTTTACTTTTTTGGTAAAATTGTACTTTCTTGGTATAATTGCATTTTTATGGTAAAATTTTACTTTTTTTAGTCCAATTCATTTTTTTGGTACAATTGTATTTTTTTAACACAATTGTACTTTTTTGGTACAACTGCCCTTTTTTGGTACAATCATACTTTTTTGGTACAATTATACTTTTTTGGTACAATTTGAAATCAAAAAGTACATTGGTACCACAACAGCAGTTTTGGTACATTTTCATTCAAAATGCAATAAAGCGTAAATAATTTTTTTCTTGTTAAAAATCTATGTCCTCGTATTTACTATTGTCCTTTTCTACTTCTCACAAACATTCACTGAATCGTATGAGAAAGTCCCACAAATACACAAGTTTATAAATATTGGTAAATTTGTTTGACACTAGACTAAGGCATCAGATGTTTTTATGAAAATTTTAGGCGGTAAATCAGGTGAGGTATTTCTGTTTGAAAATTTTAAAAAGTTCTAATCATGTTTGTTGATGTTTTTTTTAAATTCACTGAACAGTTTTGGAGAAAAAATATGTACGCCATCTAATCTAATTTATAAGCCAAGCATGTATTTCATGCTGTTTGCGAGATATCCTAATGTAAAGCCAACAAATTTTTACTTTTTCAGACCTTTTTTCTAAAACATATCAAAAACATAAAGGCAAAAGGAGAAAAAAATGCACGCCAGTTCCCCATAGAAAGTCCAAGGAATTAGCTATCTCGTTCTGTCTTGTACTAACATTCTTGATGTAGTAAATGGAAAGAAGAGCTATTATAAGAGAGCAAATGTGATCTGTTTATATATATACTCATTATTATTATTATTATTTTTTTACAGCATTTAACTCATTATTATTATAAGTATTAAAACCAACATTTCAATTCTTCTGATTAAAATTAAATTACTAGATGAAATTTTAAATATTTCCAATAAATAAACTTAAAATTCATATACAAAATTAAGTTAAAATAATCAAGTACACATGTCAATAAATTAATGCATAATACATTAATTAACTACATTTTGATTATAAAATTTAAATTGCTCACAAACACACACACACTGTCAGTGTGTAACATATGCATAAAATAAAAACGGAAATAAAAAAATGTAATACGGTGAGGTTGAGGATGAGGTTGAGGTCGGAAACGATAAAACAACGAACATGTATTTAAAAAGATATTACATGGTGGTAAAAATAAATTTTAATTAAAAATACGTCATTGGCAGCCCATATGTCATATAGATATATGTATGTATATTGTATGTAGTAGATACGTATCATCATCGTCATCGTCTATCTACGGGTATATCTACATGTGTAACATTTACTTACAAAGGCTTTTTAAATATAAAAATATAAACCTTACAATAAATACTTTCAATGAAACAAAAAAGGACACACACTACGCACATTGTTGCTTTATAAGCATAGCATGCAAAGAAAAGGAAGTTTAATTAAAATTAAACCACTTGGTAGAAAGATGTTACAAGAAAGATATCAAAAAAAAAAAAAAAACAAGAAGAAGAAAAAGGATTACAAACATTCATACAAACATACATGTGTACAAGACACGCATGCCTTAATGTAAATATGAATTTTTTGTAGTAAAAGAAAAAAAAATAAAACGCTTTTAAGCTATCAGTAAAAAATAATTATTCAGAAGGAAAGTATTGAAAGAAGTAAAATGCAAGTATAAATAGCACCTATACTTAAGCTGTTTTCAGTAGTGTATTTAAAAATATAATGCACGCATCTTACTCACAATAAACGGAGTAAATAGAATGAAAGAGAACCCTACGCATATGATATTTCATGAGAGTGAGAGAGTAAAAATTTTTCTTTATATAATACATTCAGTGATGCCAGATCATTTCATTCAATTCAGTCACGTTGAGGAAAACAAAATTCAGATATTTTTCCTGTTTTATTTTCTTGAAATTTTCAGCGAGGAGATTTTAAAACAAATTAAATAAAATTTCGGTACATTTCGTTGAATTGTTTTTGGGGAAACTGTTAACATTGGGTTATAAACACCAAATTTTTAAATGGTAATAATAATAATAAGCGTTCGAGAGAAAGATACTTCGCGAGATCTATGGTCCTGTGTGCGTGGACGACGTGTATCGTATAAGATGGAACCATGAGCTGTTTGAGCTGTACGCCGACATTGACGTAGTCAAGCGCATAAAACTCCAGCAGCTTTGCTGGCTGGGTCATGTTGAGCGAATGGATGAAAGTGCTCCGGCTAGAAGGGTATTTTATTCGAGCCACGGAGGTGGAACGCGCAGAAGGGGAAGACCTAATCTCCGTTGGAAAGACCAGGTACAGGGGGACCTGTCTGCAGTTGGCCTTACTAACTGACGCCGGCGCGCGCATTGCAGAAGCGACTGGCGAAGCTTTATAGAGGCGGCCAAGACCGATCATCGGTTGTAGAGCCAACTAAGTAAGTAAGTAAGTAATAATAATAATAATAATAATAAAGAAATATCGACAATAATACTACAAAATCCAGTAAAGTGAGTTCAACTGATAAAATATTCCTTGCAAAACCATTAAAATCAGATAACGCAATAAAGCCTTTTTGATACTACTATCTCGGCGGTTAAATATATATGAAAGCTTCCTAGCTATTCCAGTGTGTTAGGAGACAAACCATTCAGTTAAGTCACAAAACTTCAACAGAATGCTGAGGTTGACATTAACAGCCTCTCCTATACTGCATAGGAAAATTTTGCCAAAGGTTATGAGTCTATGTATATAGCTAAAACCGGTCAGTCATGCAGGGAAAGTTTCGATCTCTTCGATTTCATGATAACTATGGCAGAAATCATTATGAAATACACCCATTTTCGCTACATGCAAGCCAACCATCCAGTACCCCGTATAAAGAGCTGTTATTCGTGCGCTTTCCACCCTGGAAAACGATAAGAGTTCTTTAGTTTTGGAGAGCTTATATTAAGGCCACATCGCCTACCAAAAAAAAAAGTCTCTCTTAACGAACTTTAAGGAGGTAGAACCTGTTTCGACTGAGAAACAATAAACGAAGAACCATGTGTAGTCAGAACATCGGCATTCTCATTTCCGCTAATGTTCCTATGTCCAGGTATCCGAACGAGAGTTAAATTAATGTGTCTGAAAAGTCTGACAAGTTCCCTCTTGCATTCATCAAGTAGTAGGATTGATTTGGAAATTTTTGAGAACATTATCCGAAATTGCCTGGAATTATTCGCTTGCTAGAAAAATCTAGCAAGCGAATAAAACTAGATAGGTGTAGAGCCTGCGAGAAGGCACCAGAGCTCACTCCACAGTACATTTTTGGACCTGTCCGTATAAAAAGTATAATCATAATCGTTTACCAGTGACCGATCAAAACAATCGTGCCTCATAGGAAATTTTCAAATTTGAGCTATCAAAATAAAGTTTTTGAAAGATATAATCGGTTGTTTGCGGTACCAGGTCTACCGGTAGGATATTGATTATATTACTGTGGCCATGTGATCTAGAGTTTCAGCATCCTGACTCTCTAAGTCTAACTGCAATACTAGCCACTAAGGCTTTTACGTATAAATCTAAAGGTATAAGATGCAGAGTAACGTTGAATGCGTCAGTGGGCCAAGAACTTATTGCCCCTGCGATGCAAATACACGCTGTTCTCTACACCGAAGATAGTTTAGAGAGAAGTACTGTTCACCAAACTATTGCATCAAATGTAAGTATAGGGCGGCCGTATGTTTCTGAAGCACCATTCTAGGATGCAACCCTAACTTCCACCTCCATATTGCATGGTGGTGTAGAGTATCTAATAGCTTTTGGAAACTGACAAAGATAGAAAGGAGAACGCTATTCTACTGTTTGTTCAACTAAGGCACGAAGGCTGTTAACATGGTCGACTGAACGATTTGGAGTGGCATGTATGGCCATATTAAGGTTCCTCAATCTTTTTATGTATCCTAAATGCCTCTAGCTGCAAGAGCTATAGACAAATATCACTCATTCAGACCAACCCTATTGATACATATATCAACTCAGGTTAGTCTCAATTGCAGATTACACTTCAATACAACATCAGATGTCGAGGTGTAACCAAGAAATTATTGTTGAAAAATTCCCTGTTAACCGTACAAGTATACGATTGAGTATGAGCTCCAGGGGGAACGGGCTGAGTTGACTTAGCAACGCTTATAGGGCTGAATCAACTGGTTAAGAAATTTTGGTCATGTAAGACATTTTTGGAAACCTTATGCTGACCAAGCATCCTACCCCTAAGCCCGTTTCTCCCAACAGCTTTTTCAAACAAAATTACCCATGCATTCGTATCACTCATTAAAATGATAATTTCAAAGAGGGAGAGAGGAATTAAGAGAGATGAAAAATTTATAAAAAACTTTATAGAATGGACTAACTTTCTCCAAAATTTATAAAATCATGTTTAAATACTCATCAACCCACAAATGCTTCCAAAAGTTTAATAAACTCTCTTAATTCATCGTCTTTACGCAGTCGGTGCACTAATATTTAATATTTCCTACTTAAGTTCAAAGAAGAACATACAAATTTAATCAATACAGAAAAGCATTAAATTTCTTACGTATTTATATACGTAATTTAAGAATACGGAATACAATACAGCAAAAGCATCAATTTATATAGGAATATGCCCATATGATGTATGCATTTATGTCGTACATATCCTTGGGTTTCATGTATAGCGCATGTATGCAGAAATTGCAAGTGAAATTGTAAATGCACTCGCTTCCAGCGTAATACTTATGTACATGTATGTGTAGTCAGAAAATATTACATGTATATTGTAAAAGTATACAAAGAAATAAAGAAATGGTTGCATTGAAAAAGGCGCGGATATGCTCGTATGCTTGCTATCGCATAAACGGAAATGCGGAAATGCAACCAGCCGGTATCAGGATATAAAAATATAGGTTCAATAAATAAATAAATACAAGAATACAAAAAAAATAAGTAAACGTGAACATGCATGCAAACTTATGTTGATGATGATGAGGAAGAAATATATTGGAAATGTTGTAAGAAATTTTAAAGCTAAAAAAAGAATTATTTATGAAAGATAGAGAGAGAGAAAGAGAGAGAAAAATAAAGTTGAGCATATTGAAGTGAATTTTTAAGTTCAGTCCCAAGGAGATTTCCAAGAAATATTAAAAAGAGTTATTAATTCATTATTTTTTGCACGGACAAACATATAAATCTAGTGAAGAAAACCAGAAGCATTACTACTACTTTTATTATTATGACACCATAGCCCATTTTAAGATCTTCATCGAGCGTTTAACTTATTTCCAGAGTTCAGTGAATTATATTTTCACAACACTTCTCGCAGATGCTTAATTACTACAACTTCCATGACCAGTGGGAACGAAAACCAAAAAAAAATCACTGGTGGCATTCACGTTTCATTGTTCAAAAAGCAAACAAAAAGGAAGCAGTTGCAGTAAGTCTATGTGGTGCGGTGTTAACCCTTTCGTTACCATGGTGACACCGAGGTCACAAGATTAGTTTTTGCGAAGTTTTTTAAAAACTATCCAATGAATGATGATTCTTTCATTTCAATTAAAAACAGTGAAAAAATTGTGTTTTTTTGTTGTTGTTAATTTTCAATCGGTTACAATTTTTAAAAAATTTGTCCAAATACAAAAAATTTTAATATGTTGTAAAAAAAGAACTATTTACTCAAATATGATTTCCCATATTTTTAAATTATTGTTTACTTTTTTGGAAATACAAGTTTTGCTATGGGTCACCGGTGACCCTAAAATCTTCAATGGAAACATTTTAATAACTTATTTACAATGAAATGGGGGTTAAAGAATGCGAATCTACACTCGAATTTGTTTTATCCGTGCTAGTTTCCTTACGGGCAGGAAAGGGTTAAATTGAAAAATTAATACTAAGTTACTTTGTCTATCTTTAAAAAAATATCTAATAAAAATATCTAAGAAAAAGTTTGTCGAAAATTCCCATTATGGGCCACTGGGTCACCGGTGACCCATTAAAGTTCAAAACTTTAAAGGCACAAAATGTCTCTTTTGATCAAAAATTGTAACAGAAAATGGGGGTCAGACAATATGAGTCCGGATTCGGTTTTGCGCTATCTACTCTGGTTTTTCTACGGTGCTGAAAGGGTTAAAGAGAGAATTCGAATAGTTTACGATAATAATATCTGATGAAAAAGGGAGCATTTGTAGTTTTGGTGTGCCCTCATCCTTCAATCACCAAATTGAGTGAGTTTTACTGTGAAAGTTTGGTAGCTGTTTAGTTGAGCTTTTAGTATAATTGGGAATGCAAATATTTCGCGATAGCTTCTGTCTTTTTAACAACGCAATTCTACTACTACTCTCAGTATTGTGAAAGAATTTAGGTTAGGTTTCTTCGTTCTTATAAATAGTTTTTTAACTCGAGAAAAAATTAAGTTAAAAATGGCTGTTATCTACAAAACATTTCCTTTGAATTCGCGAGTGTTTGTAAATATATTATACTAATGTACATGGCTTTGAATGAAGTGACAATAAATCTTTCTTCGGAAGCAAGGTATCTCGGTACCATCCTGGATTCAAAACTAAATTGGAGAAGGAACATCGAAAAGAGAGCAAAGAAGGGACTGGTTGCATACTACATTTGTAAAAAGTCCTTTAGGAAAAGATGGAGATTGTTACCGTATATTATTCACGGAATATATACCACAATCATTCAACTTATCATCACCTATGTATCCTTCGTCGTTGGGCGTTGGGTAAGAAGAGCAATCAAACAGGCATGGGAAAAATACAGAGACTTGTCGGCCTGGAGATCTCAGCAGCTGTAAGTAGTGTACTTCAGAAAGGTCTAAATATAATATTTCATCTCTTATCGGTACGTGTTTTATTCAAGGCTGTGCCTCCAAGGAAGCTCCCAAACTAAGAGAATCTCACGTGAATTTTGAGTGTTATAAAACGGAGGGACCAAAATGGGATTAAAGCTAATTACATAGCCACGGATTACATGATTTCAACTTTAGATTTTATTACTAGATATCCAACTCTATATCCAACCAGAGAAGACTGGGAGTCGGATTCGGTAACAGGTTATGCTGGTATTATCATCTTTGTCGATGGCTCAAAGATGAAGAGCAGAACTGGAGTTGGTCTCTACTCCAAAGACCTACAACTAAGCCGATAGTACCGTCTTCCTGACAGCTGCAGCGTTCTTCAGGCGGAGAAATGAGCTAGATTTGTAAAAGACTTCAAATATCATTATCTTTATTGACAGTCAGGCTGCAATGAAAGCACTAGAATCCAAAATAGTTAAATCAGAGATTTTAATGGAATGCCGTACTTCGTTGATGGCCATTGATTACCGCTAGATCACTCACTGCTGGGTTTCTAGACATAGCAATATTAAAGAGAATAAAATAGCAGATAAAAGAAGAGGCTCTGAAATGGACATAAACGCGGCGGATACCTCTATACAATCTCCGATGTGCCAATTATTTAGGAAGACAGATGAATACGCCATTGCGATGTCTAATGACGCTTGGATTAACCCAGGTGACTGTGAAGTTTCAAGGACGCTATGGCCAAGGTTAGATAGGAAAAAGATGTCCTCTTAGGGTACATCAAATCTGCAGTACATCTGCTCACAGGAGTTATAACTCGGCATTGTGCCATTGCATCAATGCTCCAACGGTGGCGTATTTCGACGAGCGGAATGTACAGAAGTTGTCATGATAAAGAAGAGACAGAATCGATTATCCACTTTCAATGTCAATGTCCAAGGCTGCAGATGAGTAGACTACAATGTTACTCTTCTTCAAAAGTCTAACAGAGAAAACGAAAGTGGTTCTCTTCATACAAAGAACCGAATGGTGAAATAGAGACACTACCTGGACTATTGACGGAAACCATGGTTAGAGACGTGCCTCCTCCTGCCAATTACGTGAGGGCAATCAATTCTCGAAATAAAAAAAATGCAACCGTGCTTCTGAGCATCAGAATAAAATAAGAGTCAAAAAAGAGAGCTCTTATCTGATTAGTTCACCTCTTTATTTCTTCACAGTCTTCACTTTCTCTCATACTTCTTTCTACTACTTGCAGCAAAAGAGAGCCAAATGTTTTTCAGGTTTATTTTTTCTTTGTATTAATGAAATTTCATGAAACAAAACAAAACGAAAAAAAAATTACTTTGACATTCAAACAAGCAAAAATAACAAGTAAAGAGAAAATAACTTACTTGCATTGCCAGTCAACCAAGAAAAATTTACCACACTTATAAATTTCAATTTAAATAAATCCAAGCTATTAAATTCCTTTTAAAATTTACTTTCACTTTGCACTAAAGAGGAAAGTGTATTTTTTTTGTATATGCTTGTAAATGTAAAGAAAATGGCGTAGTAGTTTATTACAAACATATACTTGTACTCTTACAATCACTACACACGCACACTAACACACATTTGCTTGGTTCCTTCCTTGCATTCTTGTTTGCGTAAGAATATAAATATGTATGTGTGTGTGTGTGTGTGTGTGTCTGTGTGTCTTTAATGGTAGAGGGCAAAACTTCAATTTAATACAAGGGCAACCAACGTTACGTTCCACGTTGAAAAAAACACAGAAACAACAACACTGCATTGGTCCAAGAATCAGTTACCAGCAATAGTAGCAAAATAACAAAAAAGACAACCACAAATCAAGTAAAATAGCTTTTAAAAAGTGTTGAAGCGGAAGGAAGTTGAGCAACACTTCTGTTCGACATTGAATTTGGTATATTACTTACATATTTGTTTGCATAGGGTGTTTGCATAAGAGCACAGCAGAGAGAGAGAGAGAGAGAGACAAGGAGTAGCATGTGAAAAATACTAGTTATGCAAGAAATTTAAAATAATTTGAGTTTTGTGATTTTTCTTTTGGGAAATACCTTTAACTTCAAATACTTTACTGCAGTTTTTTTATATCTAAAATATCTAATTACTAATACATTTACAACGACAAATATTGACATTTTTTTTTTATAAATTTTTCTAGTACAAGTTTTTCATTGGAATTTATTTTTTTGGGTAAACTAAATTTTCTATACTTCTATTTTGTAATCTCATTTTCCTCAACAAATTTTATATCATATTGTGCTCGCTTTTCAGTAAACAATCATCAACACCAACAAAGGATAAAGTGAAATTGCATAAAACTATTCCGCACTGCACAAATATTTTTACAATGGTAATATTAATTTTAACAATTTTCAGTGTTATTTTTACTACTACTGCTGTTGTTGCTGTTTTATCTTCTAACGACTATTATAGTTTGTCCCCTTCATTTCACTGCAGTACTGGTAGAGTAAAATTGAAATTTAATTTTATTTTATAGACAAAAATGCAAGCAAAATTGCATATTTTCCACACTCCATAGTTTTTTTTCTCTCTTTTTCTCACTCACTTTATTAAATGTATAACAAACATATTCTTTTGAAACGAAATATGGTGGAGAATTTGTGTTCTCCCCTCTCTTATGAAAATTACAGTGCTATCACTTTTGCAAGATTCTTTTGTTGTTGTTTTCTTTTGCAAACTTACACGGTACGGAGGTTATAATGGTATTAGTGCAACGATGTTGGGGTGCAAGTATTCAAATAAATGTATATAGAAGACAGAAAAGGGGAAAAGGGCATATAACTTATCACCCAATAAACATTTACACTTGATTTTATATTATTAGGGTTCACCGACTTAGCGCCGCACTCTTTCTTCATTTTTTTATATGAAGTTTTTCACTTTCTTAAATTGAGATCATAAAAACTTCCTACAAAAAAAAAACGAAAAAAGGGTGCTGCAATCGGTCGGTGAATCCGCATTTAACTACTTGGTATGAACTTTTTCATCAACTCTTACATATTCCCACTAAATTGTTCTCTGAATAGTAGATCAAAACAAAAAGTTATTTTTTTAAACTGAGACTTTTGAAATTTCTGTCCATTGTTTTTGCTATAATCTGGAAAAACTTTGAAATCCGTTTCCATTGTTAGAAAATAAAGTGGTAGGGAAATACATTCTCTACGTATTACTTACACAACATGAATAGATGCAAAAAGCTTGATCTAGGCCCTCCATGAGCTGTTGTCCCATTAAAGACAAAAATCTCCTTTTCGTTTTTGAGTTGAAGCGTTTAAAAACAAACAAACAAAATATGTTTAGAATGCCGATATTGACAAAGATTTTACTTTTATTTACAAACTACTAACAGTAGTTTGTGGAAAACATTTTCGGCAATATTTCGACTAGTACCAGAGCATTGGGCAGCAGTCATATTATTTTATTCTTCCTAACTGTTTGCCCATGAGGAAGCTTTATTTAAAGTTTTTTGCTGATTTTTTAGTCTGCCTTTTCGTCCAAATAATTTTCTTTCCAAGTTGTAATCTAAGTCCATTTGTGATCTTAGTTTGATTAAAGTTAAAAAAGCTCAGCCTAATCAAGTACCTGTCTTTAACCTTAGACCCGTGTATAGTCTACCTCCTTGTTTATCGTGTACCTGGGCATAGCATGCCCATGATTTTTTTTCATATAAAATGTATGATAGGTGTGATTTTTTTGGTAAATTTTTACTTTAGCCCAATCGGTAGAGTAAAAAATGCACCAAAAGTTCATAAAAATTGTTAACTGCGATTTTTTTTTTCAGTAATTGTTAGTGGGGGTATCAAACCGAAATTCAGGCCAAAAATCACATTAAGCTCAGAAAGAAATTGGACCAAAATTTACATCAAATTCAGACCTAAATTGATATAAAAAATTAGACCAAAACTGAAATCCAAAATCAAACTAAAAATCAGTCTAAAATTTAGATGAAATTCAGACCATAAATCAGACCTAAATTGATATAAAAAATTGGACTAAAACTGAAATTCAAAATCAAACTATAAAAATCAGTCTAAAATTTAGATTAAACTCAGATTTAAATTGATATCAAAAATTGAACCAAAGCTGAAATCCAAAATCAAACTTAAAATCAGTCTAAAATTTACATCAAATTCAGACCATAAAGCATAGTTGTGATCAGCAAAAATGTCAATGCTAATGGACCGCAATTTTTCTTCTCTTCAAAGTTGCAACAGCTGTGAAATTTTTGAAACACGAATATATTTTTTTTTTTATAATTTTCCTCAAAACAAAAAAAAAAAAAAACAAAAATTTGTAATGAAATGCCAAAACGTTTTTAAAATATGATTATTTAAATTTTTTATTTTTAAAAAAGAAAAACCAAAATTAATACATTTAATATTGACATTTAATTTACCTACTATGAAATGTCATTAAACTGAGTATTTCCTTTTTTTAAAAGTACCAATTTATAACTACATACCAACGTATGTATGTAAACCTTTTTTCACACATTTTATTTAGTTTTGTGTACTTTTTTCTGTCTACATGTTTGTTGTGTTTTGGCGCCGCCATTTGTTGACAGCTACAGCAAGAAAAAAAATAAAACAAAAAAATATATCAACAAAATTCACCAAACCGTGTTTACACTTGATTTTATGCTGTTATTTTTGTGCTGCTTGTGCAAAAATTAATTTGTTTACGTTTTTTTTTTCGGTATGTTTCTGCTTTTTTGCTTCGAGCGTAAATATTGATGCTCACATTTCACATGAAGAAAGAAAAAGTAGATAGTATTGAACTTTGTACTTTTGATTAGCGACAAATTCAAACAAACCCAAAAATAAGTGGGTAAAATATATGTACATAAATACATACATACATACATATGAAGATATGAAGGCAGGTAGATATGCTTAAACAGTGGAGAGCAAAAGTGATTTATAGTGAATGTGAATTCCACAATTGGGTGTTTTTATTTTATAACTTCTTTTTGGTGTTTATTTAAAACAATAAATTAGAAATTCATTTTCATTTACTCATTCTCTTGGCAGTGGAATTCTAGAATGTAGATCTTTGCGCAAGAAACTTTTACGCTTTCTTTCTGAATGTTTTTTCTTTTTGTGTTAAAACATGTTTTACAATTTTGCTCTTCAGTGTACTTACCCTATAGCTACTTACATATAAGGAAAGAAATGAATTTCTTAATTTTCTTGGAATTTTTTTGTGGATTCATGCTAAAAATGTAAGTTTTAAATTAGTGCAGCAATGCGAACATGTAAAAAATTTTTTTTATTTTTTATTTGGTTTTTTTGAATTATTTTAATTGCTGACAAAAGTCAAAGAAAGTAATTCGTAACATTTTGACGTTTAAGTGTTAAAAAAAAAACAAAAATTTGTTGATATTTAACTCGTCACAGTGCGAAATCAAAACAAGTTTGCGTTTTTTTTCAAAATATTAATCACGATGAATTGATTTTGATAATTTGTTAATTCTCCAAAAATTATTGCAGTGATTTATGGTGTGTGTTTTTTAAAGTATTTGTTGACATTTTTAAATTAGTTAAGTTTTTTTTTTTAATCAAAAAGTTTTGTTTATCTTATTTTAAATAAATTTATTATAATTTAAACACTTTACTTAAATTTAATCGTAGTATGACAGGTTTCTTCTGCGTCATTTTTGTTTTTTTGGTTAAATGCATTTTAGGTTTTTGTTTATTGTTAATTGATATTAAAGCGTTTCATTTGTGAATTATGTATTAGTCATTACACTTTTAATTTCATATAAAAATATATGACAGTAAAGTCGCTATATTAATTTAATTACTTGCACGATTTGTATGTGATTTGATGAATGAAAAGATAAGGATTATTTTTTTTTTTATTGTTTATTTAAAAAATTAAAAATTCAAATCAAATTGAGGGAGTGGAAAAAGTAATAATGAAGTTTAACAGTTTGGGGCAAAATTTATGCATAATTTAATTTATTGTTATAATATTTGAACAATTTTCATTCGTATCTCGTTATAACTGAAAGTTATAGAGATTTTGAGCACTGCAATAGTTTATCATATCCGGAAATTTGTTTTAATAAACCGATTAATGGTCGCTTAAATGAAAAAAAAAAAAAAATATTTTGAAGATAGATCAAAACTTTACAATTATTTCGATTTAACTAAAACTCATTATAAAAGTATTTGTTATAAGCGGAAAGGACTGTATTTCCTAATTTAATAGTATCTTTGAACAGAGTAATTTCCGGCATTATATTAAAGTCAACCAAGAAAAGGAAGATTCAGCAGATTATACTTCCTAAAATGGAAGGGTGCACTCTGAACCTATCAAAAGAGGCCAAATATTTAGGCATAATTCTGGACTCAAAGCTCACGTGAAAACGGAACACAGAAGAAAGAATGAGAAAAGTGCTTAATGCACTGTATACTTGTAAGAGGACCTTCGGGAAGAGATGGGGTTTAGAGCCATATATAATCCATTGGATGTATATGGCGATAATCAGGCCATATTACAGAAATAAAATTATGTAAGCAAAAAACTTCTTTATTGTGTTTTTATTTAACATTTTAAGTTTTCAATTCTACGTTAAATTTATATTAAATTTACATTTTGCAAAATCAGTTATACATTGTTGTCATTATTATTATTATTATTATTATTATTTATTTAGAGAGTATTCGCATCTAAGACATGATCTTTTACATGCGCAAATTATTATTATAATATAACAACATATTTAGTAAAGTTATTAACAACAAATTGCTTAATATAAGGTAAATGTCGAATAAGATGATGAATTTAATAACAAATTAATATTAAGATTAAATAGGGTTAAAAGTGATCTAGAGGAAAGGAACAAATGAAGAAATAAAGTAATTAAAAGAAGAAAAAGAGAGAAAGAGAGAGAGAAATAGACTAGGAAAAATGTTGAAGAACTAAATGCTTAAAGTTTTTGAAATTAGAAACTGTCTTAATGTTAGATGGCAATGAATTCCATAACCTTATTATTATTATTATTATTAGTAATAGAGGAGCCCAACCAGGCAGGCACTGCGACCTAAAAGATCTTTTGTGCCATTCCCCATTTTATGACAAAAGACGTTCGGCTGACCTAATAAAAGTCAAGACATCTTTCGTTGAAGAAGATTTCATGTGATCAGCCGTCAAAAACGAATAATCAAAGATTCTTCCTCTGAGCCGAGCCAAGGCCGGACACTCACACAGAATGTGAACTGTCGTCTCGTCATCTTCCATACATAGACGACATTCTGTCTCATTGGACAGACCTATTTTGCTTAGGTGATATCTGAGCCCATGGTGTCCAGACATGTAGCCCACCAATAGCCTAAGGTCAGGTTTGGAATAAGAAATGGGCTGATTTTGGGCAAGCGGAATGATAAGAGCTTTTGCCTGTCTTAAACCCGGGATGGAGTTCCAATACTCTAGCCATTTTGCCTTAGACCACTCCTCAACGATAGATTTCGTGGAGGCCCAGCCGATTCCGCAAAACGGATCGGGGCCGAAGTGCTTGGTAGATGAACCTTGCCTAGCCAGTTCATCGGCGGCTTCATTACCAGCAATGTCACGGTGGCCGGGTACCCAACAAAGCGTAACTTTGTTACGGGTAGATAAGCGCTGGAGACTATCAAAACACTCTTTCACCAGTTTAGATCAAAAACTCCATGAAGAGAGTGCTAAGAGAGCCGCCTGGCTATCTGAGAAAATTACAATATTTGCGCCTTTAAGACCTTTATACAGGTTTATATTAGCGCAGGTCTCAATTGCGTATATTTCGGCTTGAAAGACACTGGGCCAAATACCCAGAGGGATTGAGATTCTAGTATTGGGTCCAGCAACTCCGGCACCAGAACCACAGTCCATTTTCGAGCCGTCTGTATACCAATTGAGAGCAAAGGGACCGAAATCGGGACATTGGCCATCCCATTCGGACCTGGAAGGAAGAATGATGTTGAATTTCCTACCGAAACATAGATCCCTAACCATATAGTCCGATACAGTACATATGGGAGTGTTAGGGATTTCGTGAAGAATGCTCAGGTGACCATAGTTGCCTTCAAGTAAGCTTGACGATATACGCAGCCGCAAAGCAGTATTTGCAGCTGTTTTCTTGATGAAAATGTGTAATGGCACCAGGCCAATCAGCGCTTCAATGGCAGGAGTTGGACAGGTGCGCATAGCTCCAGTTATGGAGACGCAAGCAAGCCTTTGGAGCTTGTTAAGTTTGGTGATGGCCGAGCCCTGCATGACTTTGGGCCACCACACTAGAGCCGCATAGGCTATGACAGGTCTAACTATCATGGTGTAGAGCCAAAAGATCATCTTAGGAGTAAGACCCCATGTTTTACCAAAGAGTCTTTTGCAGGCCCAGAAAGCCCTAGTGGCTTTTAAGAGGACAGTGTGTAAGTGAGTGTTCCAGTTTAGTCGTTTGTCAAGCGTGATGCCTAAATATTTGACCTCATCAGAGTACACAATAACAGTGTCTTGTATGGAAATGGGACCGAGGTCCAGTTTGTATCTCTTAGTAAAGGGAACAAGAACTGCTTTGTTGGGATTGATTGATAGGCCTTCTACGGCGCACCAATTTGAAACCAATAGGAGAGCTGATTTCATCACCTCCGTGATGGTTGAATCATACTTTCCAGAGACGATGATTACCAAATCATCCGCATAACCGATGGCCTCAAAACCAGACTCATCTAGTTTAGTCAAAAGGTCATCAATTACTAAGGACCACAACAGAGGTGATAGAACACCGCCTTGTGGGCAGCCTTTTACAGCCTTAGTGCACACAGTGGCTTTGCCTAGCGTGGATGAGATTTCACGCTTCCTCAGCATGGCATCCACCCAGGCAATGGATTGGGAATCAATACCCTTACATTCCAAAGCTTTGGAAATAGAACCGAATCCAGTATTGTCGAAGGCACCCTCAATGTCAAGGAAAGCACAGAGCGCAATCTCTTTGGATCGAAAGGTTTTTTCAATTTTACTGACAAGGCAATGTAATGCGACTTCGGTCGATTTACCCTTAATGTAAGCAAACTGCGTTCGATGAAGAGGTATCGAGCTTGCAAGTTTGCTTCTAAAGTGTAAATCAAGCAGTTTTTCCATGGTTTTAAGCAGGAAAGACGTGAGGCTTATAGGCCTGTAAGATTTAGGGAGTTCCAGAGGCCTATTGCCTTGTTTGGGAATGAAGACGACAACCTCCATAACCTTATAGCGCTAACAAAAAATAGCCTACTTGAATTTCTAAAGTTATGGCTATGGATTTGAAGGTTTATACTTCTGCTTGATTTACAGAATTGAAGCTTTTCATACAAATAATTGGGGCTCTGTGTATAAATGAGCCTATGCAAAAAGATACAGTTCCTGACATCAAGGTATCCGAAGAGATCAAGACCAAGAATTTTCTTACTATAAACCGAGATATGTTCGAACTTTTTTACACCATATATGTAGCGAGCAGCATTGTTAAATGCAACGAGAAGTTTGTGTGAAGACCTTGAGTCAAGTTTACTATAAACAACTTCCGAGTAGGTAATTATAGGCACTAGTAGTTGCAACACTAGTTTACGTTTAGTTTCACATGGTACAAATGCAGCAGCCATCCTAAGATTTCGCAGGACCACGTACGCTTTACTCACCACAGAGTTAATTTGATCATCACACGAAAGATATGAATTAATAATAAATCCAAGGCTCCATACCTTATTAACGAACTTCAGCTCGATTCCATTGAGAACAATGGGGGGAATATCGGTGTGTAAGTAAGACGCTTGCGAGATAGGCAGAACAAATGATTTAATTGGATTTAATTTGAGCATGTTATCACTGGCCCACTTGCTAATTGTACATAAATCTTCATTTACTCGTGCACATAAATCCTCAACAAGACCTATAGGTCTAGATAAGTATATCTGGAGGTCATCAGCATAAGCATGCATGGAGATATGACGACAAACAGCAAAAATATCATTTAAAAACATAGTAAAAAGAAGCGGACCAAGAACAGAGCCTTGAGGCACACCTCTGTTTACTGTCTTGTACATCGAATAAGCATTACCAATCTTTACTCTTTGAGATCTACCTTCTTAATAGCTTTCCATCAACCGTACCGCAGTATCTGAGAATCCAAAGCATTGTTTCAACTTTCTGCAAAGCAGAGAGTGACTAACGCTATCAAATGCTTTAGAGAAATCTAAGAGGCATAATAAAGTGAGATGACCCTTATCATATGGTGTTCTAATATCGTCCAGAATTTTTACAACAGCAGTGGAGCAACTGTGTCCAGAGCGGAAACCAGACTGGAGAGGTGATAAAAGGCTAGACTCACTAAGGTTACTAGAAATCTGTTCAGCCATGAGTGATTCACAGACTTTGGATAGAGATGACAATATACTAATAGGGCGGAAATCAGCTGGTGTTGAGGCCATCGATATTTTTGCTATCGGAATAACTGTGGCCACTTTCCAAATTTCAGGGAAACGAGAGCTAGTGATGCAGTGATTAATAATGTGTGTCAGAGGACTGAGAAGGAGTGTTATGAGTTTTATAAATTTTATAGCAATACCATCTTCTCCGATAGCATTCGATCTAATTTTCTTTATGCAGCGAGCCACATCCGTTTCACACACAGCATCAAACTGGAACCCAGCAGGAGATTTGGTAGTATTCATATGATCCGAGAACTTGGGTGAATTTGATTGAGAACCGCATACAAAGTAATCATTGAGTGCATTGGGATCAATCCCACACACACCGGATTTAAATTTACGCACACCAATTTCCCTTAAATTAGACCATAATTGTTTAGGGGGTAATGAAGGATTCAGTTTGGATGTGAAGAACATCTTCTTTGACTGCTTAACAGTAGATGTAGCTTCATTCCTGGCTTTTTTATAATACTCTCGGTTTTGTTCTGTAGGATTTCTCTTCCATTTATTATAACTTTTATGACGCTTCTTTAAGGCTAGCCTCACCGAGTGCGTAAACCAAGGACAAGTGCTATTTGTAATACGGCACGCACGTAGGGGTACGTGGCTATCATATAGTTTAGAAATGTTTTCGAGAAAGTATTTTAATTTATCATCAACTGAGGTAAAAAACCAACAGTCGGACCAATTTCTGTTAGATAAGTCATTATGCAGTGACGCGAAATCAATTGACTTGTAGTCTCTGTAAGTAAAAGTGTTTTCTGCGACAATTGGAGTAAGATCAATATTCAATGTACAGAAAATTAGATCGTGATCAGAGATGAAAGAGATTTGATCAAATAACAGCACAGAGGAAACATCCGAAACCACAATTTAAAATTATTGTCATATCAATATTACATTAAAATAATGTATTTCTTTTACATTTTTAATATGAAAATTGCATTCTTTTCACATCATTTATACATTTTTCAGTAATGTTATAATTACATTTTGTAATGTCAGTTTTGATATTTTTAATGTTGGCTAAATATTGTAAGCAATAAATGTTATTTTTACAGCTGTTTCATGCCGTTTTGTTTTTTGAGTGTATACATATAAGTATGTCTTACCATTATTGTTTGAAAGAGGGCGACTCGAAAGTCAGGCACTGCGACCTATAAGATCTATTAAACCAAAGCCCCAAGAAAGAAAGAAAGGCAGAGAGAAAGAAAGATAGATGAGAAACATACCCAAGCCGAGAATCGAACTCAGGTCTCGAGAGATAAGAGTCTGGCACTCTGCCACTAGACCACAGTGGCGATGGTAGAACCTACAGTTTAACGCCGATTCCGAACGGCTGTGTGGCAATTTTTTACCAGCTCGGCGGTTTTTCCGTTACCAACCAAGGTGTGTACTTGTACACATTCTTATAATTCTCATCCACTTCATATCGATAGCGAATATAAGAAGTTTATGAGAATTACCCTCCAGGCCAAGACGGGAATCGAACCAGCAAAGTGAATGTCTAGTCTAGTCTAGCACTATCCACTAGACAATCGAGGTCGTCAAAAGTATGTTTTAAAAGTTGAATTCACTTCACGTTAATTAAATAGTTTTACTTCATGTTACACATTTCAACAATTAAGACAATTGTTGTTTTAACAAATATTAAATTATATTTATTACAAGAATATTACTTTAATTTCAAAATATGCAAATGCAGGGATGAAGAATTTCAGTGAATGTTGACTTAGGTCGCTACACATGTGAATTAAATTGCTGAAAAAATATACAAAAAAAAAAAAAAAAAAAAAAAGGAGACTCAAAAGCGTTCAACTTCAACCACGACAACAAGGAGATTCCTTTTCATTTTCAACGCCACACACACACAAATTAAACACACACACACATACCAGCGTGTATTTTCACATAACATTCCGTTTCATCTTGAATTTTATTTGAGTGGATTTTGTGCAATGCACGAGTATTTACAATAGTATACAAAAACATGGTTGCATGGTGGTTTCCTTTCGTTTTGACAGTTTCTCACACTCTTTTTCTCTCTATCTCTCTTTTTTCTCCCTTTCTCTCTTTCTTTCCATATATGCTGTTTGTGTGTATTTAAATTCGGCGTTAGCGCGGCACAAACTTTTTTGGCTTTTGATAAACTTATGCTAATTTAAAGTTTTCTACGAAAATGCTCAATGCAAATACAAAACGATGCAAGCTTCGAGGAAACCAAGTGTATGCAGGCATGCAGGCAGGAATAAACCAACAAAAAAAAAAAAAAAAAGAGAAGGTGCTGGAGTATGAAACAGTAT
This sequence comes from Toxonevra muliebris, assembly GCA_963691655.1. Taxonomy (NCBI): domain Eukaryota; kingdom Metazoa; phylum Arthropoda; class Insecta; order Diptera; family Pallopteridae; genus Toxonevra; species Toxonevra muliebris. The sequence continues at coordinate 56,020,032 of OY829326.1, forward strand.
TGAAGGGAATGCAAAAGCAAAATGACGCCAAAAGTGCTTGAGAATATATGAAAGAATGAAAAAAGGAATGTATTTTATTTTATTTAAAATTAAAATAGCATTGCAAGCGGAGCGAAAAAGAAATGGGTGGGTGTGTTTGTATAGTAACAATTTGTGGTAGGAAAAGTTTTCAAGTAATTTATGCTCATGTGTTTGTGTAGAAGAAAGAGATAGCATGTGTGAGCTCTGTGGCGTTGATAAACAAAAGCTATAAACGAGTATGTGCAATAACAAATTTAAATAATTGAATCACTTGTAAATTTAAATTAAAAATTTAAACTTTTCCCCGCTTTAATGTATGTGAATTTCGCATTACACAAACGCGATATCTTCAATTGCAACAACATCATCATCAACATCGGTTTGACAGCTGTCAAACAATCAACACAATTGTCAAATTTGTCAACAATATTATTTATGGTATGTGAGTACTCAGAGACAACAACAATAGCAGCAGCGGGATGTTTCCGCATACATACCATATGTATGTATGTATGTCATTTATACGCTCAATTCTCAATTCTTCAATTACATTTTATGCACACTTGATGTGGCACACATGTACTTGTACTGGCACTCACTCGCATGTAAGTAAATCGCATTGATGCCACTTTAAATCGTATGTCAACGTTGTCGTTGTCGTCATCGTTATCGTCATAGTCATCGTCATCTTATATGAACAACAAATGCTATATGTGTGGTCCATTCTCTATGAACCAATAATGAACCACAAACAGCAAGCATTAACTCAACTGTCACATTTGACATATTACAATATTGTGCTCTATAGAGCGTCTCGCTTCTCAACGACTGCCTTGCCTCTCTTATTCTCCAAATCTTTCTTACTTCATGGTACTGTACTCGTGTTGCTGTAGGCAATAATTGTCAAATCATTCATGCACGATTCATTGCATTCTTCAGCTGACAGCTTCAACAATTACAACAACAATAGTAAAGCATAAAGATCACCAACAACAATTATAAAAATTTGCACACACGCATTATTGTTGTGGTTGTTGTTGTTGTTGGTATTGTTGATGGTTTTATGCTTAACCCACGCACTCATTTCTCTCGTCATAATCATCTTTCGCTAGTTTACAGTTACTTTTATAACATAGGAATATTTGTTGTTGCTGTTGGGCTTTTTTTCTTTTTTTTTTATTATCTCTCCTAAACTATTTTGGTTTTAGAAAATAAAAATATAAATAATAAAAAGAAAACAAAAACAAAAACTCAACTGTCAAATCGCATTTATCGCTCTTTCTTATTGCGTTGATCGATTGTTTTTATTGTAGTGTAAGTGTGTGTGTTGTGTGCATATGTATTGTGTGTGTGTTCAAAGCAAAAAATAAAGATACAATTTGATAAAAAAATTTATTGACTATAATGCTTCATTCATTCATTCAATTTCGCCAAACGACGCGACAATATGACACTGACGACACGACGTCACACAATTGTCAATTGAATGGAAAAAATTGTTGACATTCATGTGTTTCTTGCAGAAATCGTTGCATATGTATGTGTGTATAAATACCCAACGGGAAAGGAAGCCCTTCTTTACCTACACTGGAGCGCTCCTTTGCCAGCAGCAAGCGTGCTCCCTCTTTATAGTACAGCAAATAACCTTTTGCCATTGTATGTCATAGGAAGTAAGCGCTGACATCAAGCTTTCTAGAAGCGGTGAAAGATCGCTCCTAAGAAGCGAAAAAGGAGCGCTTTTGGGAAGCGATTTAGGAAGAACAATCCTGCATGCTCTTTCCTTTTTTTTATTAACTACATATATTTATTTTTCTTTATATATTATATATGAATACATATATGTAAATATAACATTCATAAAATTCAAAATTATGGATCACCAAACATTGGTGTTTAATGACCAACGAAAATGTACCAATACCAAATCAATGCTTCCCTTAGCCTTCCTTGGAACCACTCTTTCGAATACTCGATAGCGCTTTCAGGAAACTTAATGTTAGCGCTTCCAAATTTTCTATATTACTAGCTTCAATGAGAGCACAAAGAGAGCGCTAGCAAAGAACTTTTTTGGGTAACGCTCCAAATTTTCCAGTTGGGTATAAAAGCAGCAGGGTGAACATTACAAAATTTAGCGTAAACTTTTTGTTTCGTATTTAATTTGATTGAAATGATATGAATCTGACATTTAGCACATGTGAGCAAAACATTTTGCTCTATTATTTGTAAGTAACGATAACAATTGAATTTTTGGTATTATTTACATGTTTTAAATTACAAATATATATGAGGATATAGGATATGTATTTTAAAAGTGGAAATAAATAATACACTAAGATGGTGAGTGATCTCAACGCATCTTATATAGATATCATGAATGGATTAAGCTAACCGTATATTCAGAATAACCTAGAACAGAATAGCGTAGGTCAGCGTAGCACAGAGCTGTTTAATACAGAAAGCTGCTCAATGCTCTATCGCCTTTGACCTAGAACTATATGTTATATTTTGGCGTTTAGAATCAGTGGTTCCAATTATGTGGAAATTATTTACATATCAATGGAATAGTGGAACATATAAAAACTTGCACTTTTTTATTGTATTGTTTTATTGCATAGTTTATTTCAGTTTATAGTTTATTCTTTCTAAATTGAAATTGTAAAATAATATCAATATTAGGCGATGTAGACGTGCAAACAGCGAAGACATTTTAAAAACCCATGGAATATAAAAACGAAAACTTTTATAATGAAGTAAACAACAATGCGTAAAGTATTTTATTACATCATGTGACGAGTGCAGAAGGTACTCATTTTAGTTTTTTGGCTATTCGGATTGGCAAGAAAAGTTATTTTGAAAAATATTTCCTGTTATTTTGCATAATGAAATATTAATAAAAAAAAAGTTTAAAAAACTGTTTGCTCCACTTGTAAAAAAAATGTGGAGTAAACGTTTAATCAAATGAACTTAATCAATATAAAAATTAGAAATCGTATGTAAATTTTAAAATTTCATAGAGAGATCATGCAAAGAATTTTTCTCTGGTGGAACAAACAGGTGAATCAGTTAGATGCCTGCTCTCTTATTTTACATGACACGGTTGCATTTTGCCTTACTTTGAAATGTATTCCTAAAATATTCTGCTAGGTTAGGTTAGGTTGGAGTGGCTGTCGAGAGACACACTTAGGCCTGAACGGCCCATTGTGATACCACATAGTTGGACCTACAGTTTAACGCCGATTCCGAACGGCGGTGTGGCAATTTTTTATCGGCTTGGTGGTTTTGCCATTACCAACCAATGTGTGTACTTGTACACTATCTTATAATTCTCATACACTTCATATTGATAGTGAATATAAGAAAGTAATGAAAATTAACCGCCAGACGAAGACGGGAATCGAACCCGAACCTCCCACATGAAAGTCTAGTGCACTATCCACTAGGCTATCGAGGTCGTCAAAAAAAAAAAAAATATTCTGCTATGTCCTATGCTATGTTGAGCTCCAAGAATATACAGAGAATGGACTCTTATTTTAAAACGTCAAAACTGTCAACAAATTTTAATTTTTTATGTTGACACATACTGTACGTGTGAATTCACATAACGTTGTTGTTGTTTGCCTTATGAAATTGCGAAGGATGGTGAAATATTAAACAGCTGCTTAATAAATGAAAATTTCATGTAAATGTAAATTTTACATTCAATTTACTTTAAATAAGCTTATTAAATTGCGTGGGCCTGTGAATTCCACTTCAGGCGATAAATTTGCTGAGGATGCTGTCAATAATGAAGCAAACGACATTTGGGTTTGGATATTCGCCCTAGTATGTAGTTAATTTCCATGATTCTATTTGCCGGTGTAAGATTGTGAATTGTATATAAAATGCGTACTCTTCCGTTATAGTCGACGTTGCTAAAGACTTGAAAGCTATTATGAATGCTGTAATTATAGAAGAGAAATGTTATTAAGTAAAGCTGCATTGAACAATACATTAAAATAAAAAGTTTTAAATGTAAAAGATATTCGAAATATGTAATTGATTATAAAATTAGATCACAGATTGATATGTGGCAATTGGCAACGTCACGATATGCTACAATACGCAAAATTGAACCTTAACACATCATTTTTCGTTTTAAGATTTAATTAATGGATTTTTTTTATTCATATTTATGGTATTCTAAAAATTCAAACAGTATGTAGACAGATTACAGATATTCCTCATTAATAAATCAGCAACAATCAAAATATTTTGCTAAAAAAAAAAAAAAAATCAAATACTAACAAGAAGTTGTCACTTCACAATCACTTATGGCTAAAATGTTACACTTAACAAACGTCAACGCTTCATAGAATCATAGAACAAAGAAAAGAGTTCATACAACTTAGTAGTAGAAGTAATAATAGTTGAAGTAAAATACAATTATTATTTGTTTTTTTATTACACTTTTTCCAACCACACTTCAAATTCATTACGAGCAATTGTTGCACACTTTTGTTTTGTAACCAAAAATTGAAAAAACCATACCCAAAAAATGACGACAGAAAGGAAGGAAATGAAAAACTAATGGCAAAGCCAAGCGGAGTGAAACAGAAAAAGAGAGAAAAAGATTGTGAAACAAATAAAAGTTAAAAAACTATGCTTGGTGTATGAAAAACTTTTCTCTCTTTCTATTTGATATTTTTTTTATCTTTGCGTGACAATGAATTGCAATTAAAACTTTTACCCAAAAAATACTAGAAAAAAAAAGTTTTTAGTGTTTTATTTTCTATGTATAGGTATAAATTTTTTGCATTGTCGCACTCAGTTGCACTAACACAAATTGTCTCTATGTTTTTATAGTTGCTTCAACATCGCACACTTACACAAGCAATTTCCTTCAAGTTTTTACTTCTGCTACAATATCTTTTTCTTCTTCTTCTTTTTCTTCTTTTACTCAGTGTAAATGGTGCGGCAAAGATGATGACTTCAACGTTGTCATAGTTGTAGACACATTTACAGCTTGCTCCTTTGGTTTTGATGGAAGTTTTTCTTCTACTTCCAGTTCTACTTCTCTCCTTTACCGTAACTGCGACACTTTTCCACGTGTCAATTTCAATTGTCAGCATTCGTGGTTTCAAACTAATTTTTGTAATAATTTTTTTTTGGGTTTCACGTGGGTATTTCAATTTGATTGTTTTTTTCTTTTCTTTTTGTTGACGTGAAATGTTTTTATGAAAATTAAGCGGAAAATTCGTAGTTTTATCGCCGTCATGCTTCATTTTGAGATTTGTGGAAGCAAAAAATAAAAAGAGGAGAAAAAGAAACTCTAAAGAAGAAAAGTTAAGTGAAGTTTTCCTTTCCGTTAAACAATTTTCGTTTACTTCTTTTGTGTTAATCGTAATAATAGAATAAAGTTTTTTCAATAATTATTTTTGTCTGTTTTTGAAGTTATAAGTTAATTGAAAATAAATTTTATTGATTTCCTTGTCTGTCTGTAGTTTTTGAATAGAGAATTTTGTGAATGGAAAGTTTCTGTATAAATATTGATTAGTTTATCTATTTGCGTAATAATAACGATGTTGGGATATGAAGTTCTAACAAAAAGGGGAGAAAAGTAATAGAAATTCATTTAAAAACCATCACCGTATGCTGTGAAATAGAAAGTCTTGTAATCTTTAGTAGTTAGCTTTAGTACTACATACATAGTATTCTCTAACTAGATTTATGTTAACCGCACATTGAGCGTAGCCTACCATAGCAGACCATAGATTAAGATAGGCCAACAAGCAAAGAAATTTACATCACACAATGTTATACTAAACACCACATATTGAACGCATAGGGAGAAAAGAGAGAGAGGAAGAGAGAGAGAGGAAGATAGAGAGAGAGAGGAAAAAGAGAGAGAGGAAGAGAGAGAGGAAGAGAGGAAGGAGAGAGAGAGAGGAAGAAGAGAGAGAGGAAGAAGAGAGAGAAAGGAAGAAGAGAGAGAGAGAGAGGAAAAGAGAGAGGCAGAGAGAGATTAAGAGAGGAAAAGAAAGAGAGAGAGAGAAAGGGACAGAAAGAGATAGAGAGGACGAGAGAGAGGCAGAGGAGAGAGAGGACAAGATAGAGAGGAAGAGGGAGAGAGGAAGAGAAAGAGAGGAAGAGAAAGAGAGGAAGAGAAAGGGAGAAAGAGAGAGTGAAAGAGAGAGAGAAAAAGAGAGAAAAAGAGTGAGAGAGAGGAAGAGAGAGACAGGCAGAGAGAGAGAGAGAAGCAAAGAGAGAGAGAGGAAGAGAGAGGGAAATACATGTACTTAGTATAAGAATATAAAGCTTTGAGAACAGATTGATGGGCTGAATAGATGAATATACATAGTTCTGTTTCGAATGCTTAATTCGGATTGCAAAATTTTGTGCACCAAAAATGAACAAAAATTGAATTAAGTTTAAAGTCTTGGCTAAAGTCGGTCTACCAAAAATGTCAGTACCTATTCCATCATTTGTTCTTGAAAAGCGTTAACCATCTATACATGCACAATGGTCTACTGAGGTTTTTTATCGATGAAAATGAGCCCAGTAAGTGTAAAATTTCTCCATCTTCATACCAAATGAATTCACTGAGAGTGAATTTTGGGATGGAAATTCCAAATTCCTATGTAAAGGACTAAGAATTGTATAGTCGACAAATGATATCGTCAAGAACTCAAGTGAAGTGAATAAGTTCGGTGAAACATTTAAGCACAAGCGCATTCTTAAGTAGTTTGATTCACAAAGAGATAAATTAGGCGTAATTGCCAGTGGATGGCATATATAGAATTAAAGGTTACATATCTTCTACTATATGTGCACTTAACCCTTTCGACCCGGATGGAACAATACATCCCAAAAATATTTAAATACGTCTCCGGGTAAAATTTTCTGAAGGGTATGCATGGGAATGAATTTTTTCCATTCTTTAGTATAAGATATCGACATTTGTTTTGCAGATGACAGCAGTATTTAGTTGTTTGTGATCGGTGTATTGGTGAACACTTGCTGAGAAATTCTGCAGAAAATTATCAAAAAACGAGAAAAGAAGGGGTGATTTTATACTCTGTTCCGTGTGTTTATTATACGCTTTTTTATACATTTATAATTCAATTTTGAGTATAAAATTCAATTTTGAGTATAAAATTATTTTTGATAAAGTTATGTCTTTTAGTTTATGGGGTTATATGCCCTACGTGGGCATCCAGCGTCTTTGAGGGAGAAAATTTTGATTTTAACGGGACGGTCTAAAATCTTAATTTTTCTTAGTGATTAAGATTCATTTATTACAAATATTTTACAATTTTTTCCGGGTTAATCCAGCACGATCAAGTATCATGTGTGGTACGTCACAAACGAAATATTGGAAGACGTGGACTAATGGGCTTGGACCTTCCCTTGCCAATGAAATACTTGAATTGGCGTACATATGTGGAGAACAGACTGGGGAATTAGTGGTTTTGCTTTTCACTACTTTTAGTGCCAATGTGAGTAAGACTCCATTACCACTAAACGTTTAGTGGTAGAGGGCATCAAATTTTATTACCACTAACCTTTTAGTAGTAGTGGAAACAAAGACCAATTACACCTTAACTTTTAGTGGTAGTGGAAATAAAATCCCACTACCACTAAAAATAGTGGAACATGATGTCCACTTTTACTAAAAGTTAAGTGGTAGTGGGATTTGATTTTCGCTACCACTAAATATTTAGTGGTAGTGGAATATGACGTTCTTTTGCATATCTTGTTATTCTAATTTTTGTAGTACTGACACTTTGCTAGAGCCGAGCAAGACGTGATCGGGACCTTGCCCAGCTAGTGTCTTTATAAATATTGAATGCGAGGAGAAGAAAAAGGAGCGATTAATGAAAGAGAAAAATAATTTGGGCTAAACTTCTCCAAACAAATTAGGCTTAGGTTAGGCTGAAGGTCTACCCCCAGGTATTTATGATTGATTGATAAGAGCAAAATTTGGTTGTTTTTAATGGTTAATCCAGTAAAATGAAATTATTATAAAAATCACTCCACTTTTCAAGGTTAATTTCTTTGATAAATATTAACTTAGGCGGCTCGGCGTTTCAGTGACCACAACTTATTTTCGATGGGGAACATTTTCTTTAAAGGATATTTGTTATTTTTTCCTGCGGTTAATCCATTATATGTGGTTTAAACAAAAAAATTATTTTTTTTTTTTAATCAAGGACTTACTTTTTAAAAGTAGTAGAACTTTATAAGTTTCGACCTTCAGTGAACCCAACTACCTTTTAATGGGAAATATTTTTTTAGAAGAATTTATAATAGGTTTTGAGGACATTTACCCAATGAGATAATAATTTTAAAATTTAAGGGGGTATGTGTTACTGTCAGAGTAAATTTTTTTTTCTTTTCATAAACTTTCACTTGGAAATGGAATGGAGCTGATTAATACAAATACTGTTTACGTGAACTCGCAACAGTATGGGCAATTTATGAGAGTCAACAATCCTAAATCAACAGCTGTATTGGATAAGAAAATTATTGAGGCTTAAAGCATAAGCTGTATAAACTTTAAGCAACGAACAAATGAAATGAATTGATCACTTGCAGAAAAACAAATATAAAACAAACAAAAAATAAAAGGGGAGTACGAAAACTGACCCAACTTAATTCCCTTACATATAATAATATACTAGACTATATATGTACAATATGTATATAAATTGTTTTTCTACTTGCATTCAAACAATAATAAAAAAAAGTGAATCGATTAACTACAACAACAGCAATAACAAATCATCGACCATCTATTTCTCAATTACGCAACGTGAACCGCATCAGAAACAGAAAACAAAAAATAAATTTTAGTATGACTGATGACCATAATTAAGTGTCACAAATTTGTGAAACCACATGATTGATCTGTGGCTATCCGCAACAAATAAAATGATACATCTACCAAAGTAATATTTATATGTAGATTTTTTATGCAAAATTTAATAATATGCATAGTAAATGTGTCTATTTTACAATATATGCACATGTCAATGAGAGCAAAATACTCACACACACACACACACCATCACTTATGGCTTGCATGTGTGCAAGGATGTTTAACATATGCTATCAGGTGTTTATGCCACATACACACATCCACAGAGATATCCTTCCGCTTCTTGCTTTTATTATACATACATAAATAATATATATTGTAAATGAATGTTCATAAAATGCTTTCAACTATATTCACACAAACTCACCCTCACACCATGATACATATATATGTATGCATTTATGTATGTACAATAAATTTTATTTGCTTCGATATTGCATTATGTCTACCGTGGCATTTTAATGCGTTTATCAATTGAATTGCAATTTATTTTCGTTATTATTATATTGCATATATGTATATCATACATATATACAAAAATCTACATGCGCTTGTATGTACATATATCATATAACATATTTTTGTATCAACGTCTGTATGTATGTATGACGTTCTGGTATGCTTTGTATGCATTTTATTGATAAAGCATTTAACTTTTGGCATCGTTGCTGTTGTTATTGTTGCTGCTGCTGATATTTTATTTGACACAAGAAAATAAGATAAATGCAATTAAAGTTATTTAAATGATTAATTGTAATATGCATGATTAAATTCCTTTGTGTTTTTATATATATGTAAAAACCAAGAGGCAAAAAATAATGGCTGTCTATGCGGCAACACAACTAAAGCTCGTCGTGTAGAATCTTTTTTAAAAATTTCTACCTGAATCGAACATAGCTATTTTTTAAAGTAGTTCGTGCACATATAACTTATAAACGCCATGGCGATCACTTCATTCGATACGAATGAGCACAATCACTCCCATTCAGTATCGTTTTTTTTTTTTTTTTGTTAAGCATAATTGCATGAAAGCAACACAAAAAAGTAACTCAAAATATTCTTCGTGGCATAAAAATCGTAACGTGGTTATAAAAAATAATTTAAAATGTTGAGTTATTTAGTATTTTAGTGTTTCTTTATTTTATTATGTTCAAGAAGTTTCCAAGATTAATTTTAGATCACTGAATAATTCACAAATGATCGGTTTTCATAAATGTTAGTTAACCCTGGAATGACATGCTTAGTCGAATCGACGATGCTTGTTTACGTTTTACCATTTTTCTTTCTAAGTAAGTGTTGGTAAACATTTTATTTATGAATAAATTTTATGGAAAAAAATGTTCATTGTTGTTTTTCTATATAGTAAATTAACCAAATAATGGGAAATAATCAACTTTCAAAATTATAGGTGTATAGATCATGTGTTTGAAACATGACATAAAAAATATACATGTACTTTCGGGGTTAATAGTGATATTTTATTTTGACAGGCTTTATGTTTGTTGGTTATTAAAGTCTTTTCTTTTTTCTTCATACATTACAAAAATAAAACAAATTAACCTTCTCCGGTATTTTGACTTTGAGAACATTGTTTCCCGGATATGTGTCATTGTATGGTATTTTAAAAATGGAAAAGAGTTGCAAAGAAACCAACTTCAGATCCAAAATGAATCTAGAATATTTGGATCTTTATCAGGTTCATTAACTATTTATGTTAAATTAACCTTTAGAGTATTTACCGAATAGGCTTCATATTAATACAAATTTTCACATGAAAAAATTTTAAATTTCTGTGGAAAATTGTCGGCCTTCAAAAGGTTAATATTAGCATCTAAGAATATAAAAAAATTTGCTCTCTCTCATTCTTTTACTTTTTCCGATTCCACATCGTTTCTTTCGAAAGCATATGTGAGAGGCTGAGGGCAAAAGCAGGTTACAATTTTTATAAGAGAAAAAATTAAATATATTAATATCTCAGCGATAAGTAATAAGACTTGGTGTTAAAATGATAAAACTTAAAGTAAGAGCAAAAATGATGTCACAATTCTTTCACCGAAAAAACGGCACAGCGACTTAACTCGTTTTTGCTCTGAACATACCTTGTTTCAACTTTGCTCTTAAATAAAATTGTACCACTTTTTTCTGAACTTACAAGTTGTACCGCTCCTGTCCTCAGCCTCTCATAAGTATAATGAAATTTTTTTTCGGAATGCGGCATTCGGGAAGAAGAATTAGATAAAGCACTTTAGTCTACAAAAATATGTGCTTCAATATTCGCAAGATGTGTATCAGATTTACTTCTGAGGAGCATCTCTTGGCCGCTGGGTAAGCACATATCAAATATTTGCAATCTCATAAAATTAAAAAAAAATTAAATGCCTTTGAAACGATTTGCTTTTAATAAAACTTTAAACATTTCATTACTTTCATATGCCTAAAGGTGTTTAAAAATCTATAGGTGTAAATACTTTTTTTTTTCTTGTTGTTGAACCAGCAAAAGAAATATTAAATACCAAAGCTGGAAATGGAAAATTAAATTAAATTTTGCTTTATTAAGAAGAAGAGTTTTTGCAAAGGCACCTCAATATCTCAAATTTATCCAAAAATTACTCAATGAATTTTTGCCTTGACATCTCATTTGTTAACTCATTCTGTTGTATCACAATTTTCTATCTACTGAATTCTAACAGAATAGAAGCTAAGAGCAATTTTTAAAATGTCATAAAAATTAAAAAAAATTAAAATATTAAAAACTGCATATATTTTCGAAAGTCTGCCATCCACAAACTCAAATATATGCCACAACTATGAAATTTGGATTTCCCACAACTTGTCAAATATCACTTAAATGCTATGTTTGCTTCAAGCTATTCAATAATATTATTTCTGGCATGTGTTTGAAATGTTTGTAACCTTCTTAAATTTTTCCCCAGAAAAGCGATAAATGAGTTCTATAAAATTTCCATAAATAAGTACATGTAACTGAAGTACTGCCTATAAATTTTATTTAAATTTCTCTATAATTTACTAATTATTTTTCACTATAAATAAACAAGTTCAATTAATTTATATAAAGTTCATACCACAAAATTCAAACTAAACGCACTACTGACACTCAATCTGAATTGCTCCACACTTAAATTAATATTGAGAATTTTCAATTGATTGAATTATTGATTAAAAAAAAATTCAATACAAAATAAAAATAAAAAACAACAGCAACCAGAAGAAAAATATTTTTTTATAAAGCCCTCAAAGAAAATAAAAATAGAAGGAAAATGAAAAGACATTTCCAAACATATTACCAATGAAAAATAAGGAAAGCAGTAAAAATAAAAATGCGATGGGGCAAAAATCGAAATTGATTGTAAATTTAAGCGAGAATTTTGTATGAAAAAATCATGAAGCAATTTGTTTAACAATTTCCTGCAATGAAAAGGAAAGTATGATTCGAAGTTAAGAGAAGGAGCACATCACATGAATATGTGTGAGTACATAGTACAATACCGATGAGAGAGTGAGTTGAAAAAGAGAGAAAGTGTGAGTGAGTTCTAGTACAATGGTGGCAGTTTCTGTGTTGTATTTGGAGGTTGTAAATACATACGAAAAAAAGAATTATTAAATATTTAAAAGTATTAATAAAAAAAAAAAAACGAAAAATTTTAGAATTTTTATGAAGACGGCAATTGGAGCAATTTTATTATTCTTTTTTTGTTGATTTGTTGTAGACGGAGTGGGATTCGGAAATAGACTATAAAAAACATATATAAATTATTGTATAAATTATTTACACAAGTTTAAATTGTGAATAAAAGTTGTGAAAATGTTCATAGACACAACGAGGGTAGTGATAAAAGTTGTCGGTAGCTGTTATAATAAAAGTCGTGCCTTACAAACCGAAGATATTCTTCAAAATTAACTTTCCTCTAATAAAATAATAACCAGAAATGTTCTTGTTCCAAAGATGGGCTTTGGGGTTGGAAGTTTTGGGGAGCGGAGGTTGGAGGAAAGGGTTTCTGATAACTATCCTAGTTATTTTGATTTTTGTTTAGAAGAAAGAATGAAAAATTTAAGACCTTTTTCTCCCTATTTTTAAAAAAAATCTCTTGATCTATTGGTGGTTTATGTAACAAAATTGGACAACATTAAACTTTATTCGATTTCAAAAATTCTTTTTGCATTATGTTTGTACACGCAAGGAGAAATAAAAGAGCTGGGAAATGTTGACGAAAAATTTTGAAAAATCATAATTTATTGTCGAAATTTCGTCATTTTCAAGACCCTTTTAGAACCTGAAAGTGCTATCTGATTTCCAAAATTCCTGTTACTTTTTAATTTGACGCCATTTTTGGGTATTTTTCATGTCTCAAAAATGCGCCTTTATTTGCTCAATTTTATTACATACTTTATGGATGTATGTTTAATAGTGAAAATAAATTTAGGAAAAATGTTCGTTGTTCAGAATTCGCTGGAAGAATAAAAACTAGTTTCTTAATTTAGCTGAAAAACCACAGATAAAGTAGAAATCCAGCATCATTTATTTCCCATACAAGAAGCCACTTTCATCTCACTTCCATATTAAACTTCATTGAGATCTTTTATCCTTCAACTCTTGCATGTATTCGAAACGTTCAAAATTGCCATCGCCACCACCAGAGAGCTACAATTGTAGATGATTAAACATTGAGGATACGATGCCCGTCAACTGTAGTGAATCATAAGCTATTGTAAAAAATAGATCTAATATTAATTGGAAGTTCGTAAAATAAAATGTCGGTGGATAGTCCAAAAAGTAAGAAAACCAAGAGAAAAAATTCCAAAACAAGAATTCGAATGGAATGAAAGAATTGGGTTCATATTTTGAGCATTCATATAGCACGTGAATGCTCAGTACAAGAGTGACCGAATAAAACTCCAACTATAATGGGCTCAAGCAGGGCTTGGCTAATATCAAAATGTCAAAAATTCGTAATCGGAACCCCCAAAAATAGCCTAGCAACGAGTTTCAAGCGAATCTGATCAATTTTTTTAAATTCTTCCGCTATTTTGGACTTACCATTTTGCATTTTTAAAATCTGATGCTGGATTCGTAATCAACGACCCTTGAAACCCCTTGGGTAACGAGTTTCGTGTTAATCAGATCAAATTTTGAAAAATGTTCAATTTTGAAAAACTGGCATCCGATTTGTAATCAGCATACTGTTTTCTATTAGAATCACCAATCGGACTTTGAAAATTGATTAAACTCGCATAGCTTAACCCAACAGAAGGAGCGGAGAACATTCTAACGAAGCATGTACAGCGAGAAAAAAGAGCATCTGAAGAAGTTTACAGAACTCGAAGACATTTAGTATGCATCAGAGATGTCTGACTAAAAGTAATTTGCATAAAAAAGATAATTTTTTAAATTTTTAAACGTAAAAATTTATTAAAAAAAACTTTAAACACGTTTTTTTCAAAATTATATTTTTGAAGTGAAACTTCTTTTCTCTTGTCCCTAGAGTAAAAGCAACTGGATGTGACGTCGCGCGTAAGTTTGCAATGCGACTTAATTTTGTCGAGCAATGTGCATAAGGGGCTAAATATCAATATTCCGTAACTGAATTCACTAGCAAACTATATAATAAACGATTCATAAATAGTTTTAATTCAATATAATATATTAATTACACACACACACACACGCCTATGGCAGAAAGAACAATGTGTAGCGTCGCCATCTTAAAGTTTATGACAGTTATACATTTCACGTACAGATGGCGCAAATGTCCAAGGAATTACATGAAGATGTCGCACACAAAAAGAGTTCGTCTACAATTTTCATCGACATTACTGGTACAGAGTTGCAATTTTTGTTCTAGCGTTAATCCCAAAAAAAAAAATTGGTTGTGTATTAACGAACACAAGGCAGAAGTGAAACTTCTTGTGAACTAAACGAAACACAAGCAAATGAAATTAAAATCCACAAGCTAATAAAGTAAATTTAGCGATTGAAAAATTTCATTTGCTTGTTATTTGCTTGTGTTTCGTTTAGTTCACAAGAAGTTTCATTTCTGCCTTGTGTTCGTTAATACACAATTTAGTTTTTGAACTGGTAGGACTGATATCTCAAGTTCTACTCAACTGATTTTGAAAAACTACACTGCTTTTGACTTATTATCATTATAGCTATAAGTGGAACTTCAAAAATTGGAAAGTTCCCTCCCCCTCCCCCCTTTTTTCTATAAGAGAAGTTACAAGTAAGAATATATGTGCTTTTTTTTGTTTTTTTTTTTGTGAAAAATAACCTAAAAAAAGGGACAAAATTCATTTTTTTTTTGTGGTTCCACAAAATCTTTTTTAGTTTATGTTTTTATCTTTATTCGGAAGCTCGGAATCCATCCTATCACCAAAAATGGAATTTTTTGAATTGAAATGTCCTCTTAAGGATGTAGTCTTGTGTTCCGGCCTAATTCTCAAGGTTTTTTTCGGGAATTTTTTATTATAACAAAATAAAATACAATCGTTTCAATTTTTTTTTATATGTTATTACTGACATCATTAATTGTACAACAACAAAAATGTTTGGAGTTTATTTTACTATATTTTATTAGTACGCCCACAGTGGACACCTAAAAAAAAGGTGTGTCGCTGGCCCGAGTGATTGCGGCACTTGAAGTCATCTTAAACAAAAGATTTAAATGGTATACTGTTTTGTATGCTTGTCATTCTGATAGATAGTAGACTTAAACATTTTTATTAAAAAATAACAAAATGGCATATTTAAAAAAAAAAAGTTTCAAAAATCGGGGTTTTTTTTTGCTGAAAATCGGAATAAAAAATAAGAAATAATGATTAGAAATAAACAATTCAACTACTTGCGATATTCATTAATATGTAAAATAACATAATAAAATTTCAGCTCAATTTGCTTGATAGAATTTTGTCAGGCCTTCGGGCCGATCAAAAAAACGTTGGTTCGAGAAAAACGCTTTTAAAGTTTTAACAACACATTCAGTTTACCCAACAGGCGCTCTCGTCTACGCGCTACAACTTCGTTAATATTTTGAATTTTGGTATAAAATTAAATATACTGTATTTTCGAAATACATATTAAAAAAAAAATTGAGTTTTTGAAATTCGAACACCAGACTACATCCTTAAGTTACCCATAATACTCTTACATGAGTATAACTGGCAGAACTTTCAAGTATTTGTTACATACACATAAAAATGAACTAAGAGAGTCGATTAAGCCAGCATAAGTCTCGAGCGGTGTGTTTCGCACTTTGCTTAATCTACTAAAAGTTAACTAAACTTAGCGAAATTCTCAGCTATTCTAATTATGAGCATGACGATATGATTTCTTTGTGTTTGCATTCTTGGCTAAGCTGGCTTAAGCTGACATATACATATTATGGTTTCCACTTTAGGGATCACTCATGTATTGAGAATTAATTTTCTCTCACACCCACTCACAAACGCTAATGTACTGAATATTCTATACTCTCACATGGTGAAGAGCCGTTTAAATAAGAATAAAACATACATATGCCATGAATTTCAATAAAGCGGATTCAACGACCGAGTACCGCACTATCCTTTCGTTTTTTTTTTTATATGAAGTTTTTACGCTCTCAATTTAAAAGAGCGAAAAACTTCGTACACAACTTCGATCTTATAAGACATGGAAAGGGGAATTATAAGATATAGAAAATTGATACACACGTGTTCATAATACGTAATACAATTCTCTTCTGTTCTTTGTTCCCTCTCCCAATACCAAAAAGGTGTGAGAGATCGTCATTCCGTATTCGTAAACGCAGCCGAATAGTCAAAGAGAAAATAATTTTTTTAATACAAACTTAAATGAGAGAGTATTAGTTGAAAAGGAAGAAATTAAGAAAGTAATGTCAAGGACCAAGTCAGTTTTCTTTGTTGTTGTTCTCCCGAGATTGTGTTTTTGCACGAAGGAGGGAAGACGAAAGCGGGATCGTTTAACATCTAACGCATATTTTGTAGCATAAAAAATATGTTTTTCAATAAGAAACAAATTTGTATTCAAAAAAACTAGAATTACGCTTTAAAAAGACATAGTGGAATTAAATTTGAAGGTAGTCCTGGAGGTGGAGGCGGTGGGGGTGATCTGACTTAAATTGAGATACTCAAGATACTTTAATTATATTTTTACGAGGGAATGGTTAAACTAGGAATTTTCCAAAAGTCTTTAATTAAGGAGGAACGGTTTAAGAAGTTAATCGGCAAGCGAAGAGGCTCATCCCCAAAACTCCAGCGGAAAAGGAATCTTCTTTTTCTACCCTCTATTATCCTTCACTACTCACCTTCGATTTCCACCTACAAAATAAATTTCGATCATCATTTTATGGGATAAAATTTTTTTTTCAAATTTAAATATTGTGTGAGCTGTAAAAACTTATTTAAAGTCAAAAGTCGAAAATTTTCAGAAGTTCCAGTCATGTTCACAAGTTTCATGAGGATTATAGAAGCAAATATATTGTAATATTTTACAACGAGAACTTTTAGAACTATTCTTGTTGTTACTCCGCAATTTTTTCATTGATATTCATAGACACGCGTATGATAAAAACGTGAAAATAAAAAACAAAAATATTTGAAGAAAAAAAAAAAAAAACGCACGCAACCAAAATATTTCATGCAGGAAATTCACCCTTTCCCGTGTATGGCGATGATGTTGAATGTTGATGATATTTTAGAATTTGATGGATAATTCAGCATATATAAATTTTACTGTATATACGCATATAAACGCATATACATATAAAATAATGACCTTGACTTTGACTGGAAACTGGATGTGGGTGAAAACAAATAGAAAAAAAGGAAACACGCACAAAAAATAGGGGAAAAATTGCTAAAAAAAAAAAGAAAAAAATATGTGTAGGAACAAAAATAGAAAACCGACTAACTGCATAGAAGGTTATTTACGAATTGATAAAAAAAAAGAAAAAACTTAAAAAAATTTCAAGTTTGTAGTCGTCTATAAAAGTGTGTTATGGATAAATAGTCTTTAAAAAAAAAAAAAAAAAAAAACAAAACAAAACATGAATGAAAAAAGGTAACAAATTGATTTCACTTGAATTTGCTTCAAGGAAGGTCAGTTTTCACTGTAAAGTACAAGTATTTCATTGATATTTGATCGATTTCAATTAAACAAAATTTAATAAAAAGGCAAAACTGAAAAGTTTTAATTGATACTAAAGACTTTTTTGTTTTTTAATTAAAATTAGAATAGACATAAATAATCAAAAATAATTCGTTTGAAAAATCAAATGAAAACAAAACTTTTGTTTTTGTATTTATTGCGCAAAAATTTCACTTTATCGCATTAAATATAAACTTATCTCAAAGCATTTGCAAAAAAAAAAACAAACAAAAACAAAAAATGTAAACAAGAATTTTCTAAACTAAAATCGTAAAAAGGAAAGAAGCAGCACATTAATTTTTGCACAGACACAGACTGCAGGGCGGCGGCAAAATAGATACCGAGCTATAGTTAGCTACAAAGATACGTATCTTGAAACACACAAAAACAACCAATGAAAACATCTGCCAACGTACAGACGTATGTTTATATGTAAACAGTCTATGTCTTAGCAAATAATTATAATTTCACAATTACTCACTTTCTTTCGTTGCTGAGGCTGCTGCTGCTGCTATAGTTGCCGAGCATTTTCAATTTTATTAGTATTTCGTATTCAGTTTATTCTATTTTAAGTTTATCTATTATTTTCATTTCTTCTTTTTCTCAGTGTATTTAAATACAAATATAGAATAAAGTAGTAGTAGTAGCATCATCATCATCGTAAACAACTTTGTCAGTGGATTTGTGTTGTTTTTATGATGAAATATTACCAAGGTTACATTGTAATAATTACCTGTAAATAAAAATTAATATATTTTGTTTAAGTAATGCAAACATTGTAAATTATAAGAAACAGTTTAATATATTTTTTGTATGGGTAATTTATTTTGAAAAATCTAGTACTACAAGATAAAAGTCTTTAAATTTTACTTGGATTAAAAAGTGTACTTGTTACACAGGAGCAATTACTAAATATGTATATTTAGATAAATAAAAGAATAATAATAGATAAGACGCTAAAACTTTTAAAATATTGTTTTTTTGTAATCTCAAAAGTTCTCTGCATGGTCTTTGAATATTTAACTTCCAGTCGTGTCATTTTATACAAAGTAATCTAAGTGTATTTTATAATTTTTTGAGAAAATGGTTAAAACTCGTTTTATCAGTCGATCAGATACAAGGAATTGACAAGCTAAAATCAAAAACGAAGTAAAAAAACGTAGCTAGCGAAAGTGGGTTAAAATTGTTTGAGTGCAAAAACGAAACAAAAATTTGCACTTAACCGGCTTTGTCCAACTTCGTCATCTCTTATTTTTGTTTCGTTTTTGCGCTCAAATATTTGTAATGCTTTTTCGCTAGCTACAATTTTTTACTTCGTTTTTGATTTCAGCCTGTCATTTGGTTCTACAATGTTTCTTATGTCACTAAAATTAAATTCAAAAATAGCCGTAACTTAATTTTCCTTAAAATGCCATTTGAATCACTGCAACTCCAAATTAAGTATGGATATGTATGTGTAGTTCGGTTGGACAGAGTTGGCATTTTTGGAAAGTATTGTACTATTATTGTAACAAAAACTTAAGCAAGAGGATGGCGTAGAATATTCTCTCTGTATTAAGGTTACCACCAACCAGGGATGCCAACTCATTTTTCTCTCTCCCCGATAGCCCTCGAGAAATTCCCCGATTTTCGATCGAATTCCCTGCATTGGTATGATTTCATATTATAACAGCGCTGCACGCAGTTTCCATATAAACATTTTACAAAAACGAAATTGACCTCAGTGAGTATTATTTTAAGGCGACCCTGAACTTTCTCGGTCCAAAACTCAACCAATTTTTATGGGACTGGTAGATTAATAGAAACGTACTTTCTGACTCCGGAATTCTTAACATATAAGCTTTAGCCCACATTTTGGACATCGAAGTTCTCAACAGACATGGGATTTCTTTTGACTCAAATGAAAAATGTCAAAAACTTTGTTTTGAGAAAAATGGGTTCAAAGTTTTGACTATCGGTTTTTAACATATAAAATATATGTACTTCATCTTCTTTATGATGACCGTAGTTAGTAAGTTTACAGATTAGTCAGCAATGATTAAGAGTTATTAATCAGGAGGTGCTGGACAAAGGCATAGCTAAGCCTTTCTGAACGGCCGAAAGGGAAGTCGAAGCGCCGCGCGACTGTTTTGGCCAGACTGACACTCGGATCTATAATCGTCTGTATCTACGAAAGTACTCTGCGTTCTCTGAAATTTTTACAAAATACTTTCGAAAAAAACACTTTCAAATAGCACACTTTTTTAAAAATCGATTTCTCCAAACCAATAAATTGCAGAGTCTGCTTAAGATGAAGATTTTAAGACCCAAAATATGAAATATTTCATAAGTTCACATTACATACAATTTGACAAAAAATATTCTACAGACTTTAATTACTAAAAACTGAAAGACTTCCAATTCCCCGCAAAAAACAGCTCATTCCCTGATTCCCCGTATTAAGTAAAACTCCCCGCAAATCGGGGAATTCCCCGCAAGTTGGCATCGCTGCCACCAACTGAACTCTTTTGAATACAGCATGATCTTACTATCTCTCTTTTTTTATACCCCCTCTCTTTTTTTTTAATATTTCTACCAAAATTGCTCATTCAGCCCTTCTTTTCCTATAGGAATATGGAGAAAGAAACCAATTTTCAAGCCGATTTCATTCGGAAATATTTAGTATCGGGCTGATTGTTTTTATTAATCTTGCTTTAAATTTAAAAATGGACTTATTGAGTTTCTAAAGTATTTGAATGGAAAGATAAACAAAGTATTATTTTGTAATTAGTGCCAGACTCTTGTTTCTGGAGACCCGAGTTCGATTCTCGGCTTGGGTATGTTTCTTATCTATCTTTCTTTCTCTCTCCCTTTCTTTCTTTCTTGGGGCTTTTGTACAATAGATCTTATAGGCCGCAGTGCCTGACTTTCGAGTCGTCCTTCCTTCAAATAATAATAATCCTATTTTCAAACAAATTTTCAGAATATAAGCTTAAATAAGACTGTTTCAAAAAGTAGGAACTCCAAGTTCTGTAGAGTCGTTATTTTATTCAGAGTTCCTATTTTGGAAGCTGCTGTTGAGGACCTTAAATTTAGATGCACTACTTAAGTTGTCAGACAGTTCAAATTATACTGATCTGAATTTTTCAGACCGACTAACTGAAGCAACTATTTACATTAACATTTTTTTAAACTTTAGATTGGAAAACATATTTCAATAGGTGATTGTTGTTTATAGTATAACCAGTATGGAAAAAAATTGCGGTCGGTTGAATAGATGGTTCAAAATCAAAACTTTTGAACTTAGGGTGAGTTTGCATCTGCAAGAAAATTTTCGCAAGTTGCTTTGGGGCAACTTGGGGTTGATTTTTTGGGGCAGAGCTTAGAAGAAAATTACCGCAATTTCTTTCAGAAAGCCCTTTTGAGTATACTGCTTTAAACGAAAAACTGCAAGTTTTTTCCATTTTTTTTTTGTTTCTAAATTTACTATCAAAAAGTTTTTGCTTGCTGCATATTGTGTTACAGGTGTAAACTCCGTCTAGGAGTAAATTGCTTTCAACAAAAAACCGCGAGTTTTTCTTTTTTTTCATCAGGAATTTATTTTCAATCTTTTTGGGAGGAGCTTGCAGTAATTTTCCGAATTATGCCTGGTTTTCATTATGTCATATTTAATGTCAAAGAGAGAGAGAAAGAGAGAATGTCCTATTTGAAATTGCTAGCATGTTGGCAAATTTGATTGAATTTGAAAGCATTTGAATATATCTTAAATCCTGTCCCTTAAAACAAAATACAGGCTCGCGATGCTAAGCTTAGTTTGCTTTCAAAGTTCTTTAAATCTTTAATAAATAACAGTGAATGAATTTTCAGAATAAATATTTTGAAAACGTATTTCACAAATTTAAAATTTCATATTAAACTTCGGAAAAAAAATAAAATTATTTTTTGAATTACGTTACCGTTACATTTTTGTCGTGATATAAGTGGAATACAATCGGAACGATTTGAATTGAAGCTGTTTTTTCGGTTCGTTCCGCACTCCTGGTTTTAACAAATGAAACAAAAATCGGTGTTGATATTTGAAATTTTTTGAAAGTACCTAAATTATGTGAAAATTGTACCTTTTTGAGTCCGATTGTACCTAACAGAGGAGTGATAGGTATAGTTTGCTTTTGAAGCTAAGTATGCCAAAATTTCTAATTTATTGGCGGGGGCTGATATTCGATTTGTTTTTTTTAAAAAAATTTTTCCATTCATTATTTATCTAGACTTACCTAATTGACCCAAAATTCTGGGAAAAAGTGCCACGTTTTTAAATTTTGCCTATTTTTCTTTTTTTAAACAAAGCGATTCTATGAAATATAGAGTTGTATCAGACCCACAAACCAAAGTTGTTTGTAATTTTTTACGCTGAATCCACGTTTTGAGTTTTTATGAGTGCAAAATATTGGTTTTGGTTATTTTCAACCATATATGAAATTTATTATTTCAAATCGTTATTGTAAATATGATATTTTTTCGTGGAAAAAAAAAAAAATAAATGAATTGAAATTTTTTATATATTTTTTAGAACAAGGTTTAGGCTTTATGTAAAAGCAACGCATTTTTACGAAATCCGAAATCTTCTTAAAGTTTTATTTGACTCACTTCGTGCCAACACTTATAAATTAATGATTTTTCAAATTTTTTCCTCAAAAAAACATAATTCTTTCAAATTGTACCTAAAGTTGTGCCTAAAGTACCTTGAAGGTTAAAAAAGTTGGAAAAAGGTGCGATTGTACCTAATATATCAACACCGACAACACTTATTCTTATTGCACCCAATTGAATTTCAAAAGAGAGACCTATCTCTCGCTCACATGCTAATGTCTCTTTTTGTTTCGTTCCGCATTCCTCGTTTTAACAAAAGCAACAACAAAAATTCTAATTGCTAAATTTTTTACTTCATTGGCTTGTATTTTTTAATATAATTTGCTTGTTATTTGCTTGTGTTTCGTTTAGTTCACAAGAAGTTTCACTTCTGCCTTGTGTTCGTTAATACACAAAAATTTTTTTTTTTGGGATTAATGCTAGAACAAAAATTGCAACTCTGTACCGGTAATGTCGATGACAATTGTAGATGAACTCTTTTTGTGTGCGAAATCTTCATGTAATTCCTTGGACATTTGCGCCATCTGTATGTGAAATGTATAACTGTCATAAACTTTAAGATGGCGACGCTTCACATTGTTCTTTCTGCCATAGGCGTGTGTGTGTAATTAATATGTTATATTGAATTAAAACTATTTATGAATCGTTTATTATATAGTTTGCTCGTGAATTCAGTTACGGAATATTGATATTTAGCCCCTCATGCACATTGCTCGACAAAATTATGTCGCATTGCAAACTTACGCGCGATGTCACATCCGGTTGGTTTTACTCTAGGACAAGAGAAAAGAAGTTTCACTTCAAAGCAGTTTGTATTGTACCTAATTGAGTAGAGTTTTTTTTCAATCTCATTTAGTTTTACTGCAAGCGCTTCTTCCTCTTCTTACTTTCGCAACCAATTCCTGTAATTGCTCTGAATATTTTAGCTTATTATAGTAAATTTTCTCAGTACACAAATCTCTACCGCGTAGTTTCAGATAACTTTAATTATTCTTTACTGCTTAGCACAATTATTACCTTTATTAAATAGGAACTTCAAATTCTTCGAGCTTAAAATTGCAAACTGAAATAATTAAAAATTAAACTTTAGGGAAATTCAATAAAGATCTCAAATATTTGTATTGTAAATTTGCATTTTCGCTACTCAAAAATTTTGGAGCATATGTTTGACTAGTTGCAACTCAGCAGCTTTCGCTGCTTGAGCAATTTGGCGCGTAATTTTGATTTATGACATCGGCGATGATGACGGCCACTATAACAACAATGTGCTTGCTCAGAAACTTTAGAAAGTTAAATATGCGGAAATCACACCACATATATATAACAACAAAAACAACAGAACTTTGCAGAAATAGCAGAAAAGAGAAGATAAATTTTCAATGTATTTGTTGTGTAATAACTACAAATGATAAATCAATTGTGTTTAAAGGAATTTAAAGAAAATATGGAATATTAATGCGGAAATTCTGTAAAATTTAATTAAAAGAAATAATTCGAATGCATATTGAGTACGTAACTGCAATAAGTACTTGACTGTGACATTAGAGTGTATACAAATCGGAGGGTATAAATCAAGAAAGAGAGAGAAAAACAGTAAAAGTGTTATTACCACGGCAGAATAATAGAGGTAACCGCATTTGGGAGGGGAACTAAGGTGAACTGTCCTTGCCTATGAAGTGAGAGCGTTGAACGCAGTGGTTTTTGTATAAATTGAGATCACCCTAGCGGTTTTTAAGACAAGCGCTTCAAGGCTAATAGCTGAAAAAGTGCTTGCGAATATACCATATTAACCGAGAATTGCAAAGCAATTATGCGAACAACAAATGAAGTTTCCAATGGAATAATAACAACAAGTATCGTTCAACGAGATGCTACGAACGATTGACTAGGCGAGAAACAAAGCGAGGCGCGATTAATATGAAACAGCTGTTTAAAGTGTGTTTACTTTATTAAGAGTTACCATAATTTATTGTCAAAAATTGTGTTTATATTTTAAAATCAAGTTATTTTCAGCAAATTTTAATAAAAAAGATTATTTACTGGTTCAATAATTGCTGCACTAAGAGTTAGTCCGTTTTTCCACAGTTTTCTACTAATACACTTTATATTTTATTTCATTTCAATAGTATGTAGTACATCTGGCAGCTCTACTTGTATGAACATCGCGTCTCGCTCTCGAGGTTTTTTCAAATTTTCGAAATTCACTGACGAGACGAGAGCTTGCCTCGCTTCATTGTATATGCGCACATTGAACGAAAATTTGTCGACGTAACGCTTTTGAAAATCGCCTCGCGTTTTCGCTCCATTGTAAATGGGGCTTGAATTAGTTTTCACGCAGTAACGAAGCAGAATTACAAAAGTGTGTGCGTTTTATTTTACATATTTTTTCATTTTACATTTGTTTTATAAAAACTAAATAAAAATATAATATATATAATAACATATGTATATTAGGGCGTAACAATTTTTTTTTAAAAAATTCTATATTCGATTGTCATCAACTTTGCCGAAGAAAGTATGGCAGAAAAATGAATGCTACCCCCCGTAAAATTCGTACATGAAATTTTAAAATAAGTATGCGATTAATGTGCTTTTAGATCACTTAAGCACTAGCAGTTAAACCTTGTTTTGCGCTATTATAGTGCTTCAATTTACTGCTGGGACCATAGTTACCATGGTTACTACATGTTTCGGTTTATTTTTACAGCAAATCTTATTTCTTTGATAATTGTCGCCAGTTTTCAATTACTTTTCATATTCATTTATTTATTTTGCTAATAAAATTAATTTTTCATGTTAATTGGTAATATTTTTTTTGGTCCAATTATGAATAAGGCGTTGCCAACTATCTGTACTTATTTATTTGAGATAAAATGCCGCCACATTTACTACCTGTTGGCATCTCTCCTTGAGCTCTACATACAATGAAAGAAATAAACGGTTATTTATTGTTTTTGTTTTTAATTTTTTGTTTATAAATTTTTTTTTGTATATTTATAGTATCGCATATTTTTCAGCTCGATTGTGTAATTTGGCACAGTTGGAAATTAAAAAGTTTGTTGGTGTTTGTAAATCTATAATGTTGTCGTTTATGCCTTCCTTTTTTATCTATTGTTGACATTGTAAAATTTAAATAAACTTTTTTGTTTTCAGTTAAAAGCATATGAAATGAAAATTTGTTTATTTATTTCTTGGCAATAATAATTGAATTGATTTTTGTATATTTTTACAACATTTTTTGAAGGTTACACACATACAGTAAAATCAAAATCAAGTTGCAGCAAAAACAAATAAAATCTTCAATAAAATTTTTGTAATAATAAAAGAAAATATTACCCAACTGCAAACATATATACATGCATTTCAGCATTGACGTCTTCTTTCTGTTGTCATTGCAGTATTTCGTGTGCCAATAATTGACATTTAAAGTATCTAATTGCCAATAGAGTGGAGAGAGAGAAAGAGAATAGAGGCTCAGACTCAAGTTCTCTAGCTATCTTGTGCTTTACTTTTTCTATTTTTATCTAAAAGTTGTATAGACGATTCTACGCAAAATATATCAATCACATTCATTGTAAATCAATTACGTCACTTTGTTAATTTACAATCAATTGATATCGTAGAATAGTTTCATTCATTTTTCATTGTAAAGCATCTTCTGTATTTGTTTTGTATTTGGTTTTCATAGATTCATAAGTGTAGATGCGAGGCTAATAGGAAATTGTGGTATTGATGTAAAAAAAAATATATTTGAGAATGAAAATTACGAATTTTGTTCATTTGATTATAAAAGAAGGCAGCAGTTAAGAGATGAGAGAAAACTATCAATCAATCATATGCTGAGAGCAATTTGATTTTGTCTCTCTCTCTCTCTCTCAATTCTCAACACTTTTGAGTTACTTTTTCTTTACAAAGTATTTTCAATGCAATTTTAATAATATTTTCTACTGGGAATCTCTCATTTTATGTACGTATTAGTTATAGGAAATAGCATAAATATTTGTTGATAATAATTTATGCATTATTTATGGAGTATAATTTATGAAATAGAATGTGAGCATTTCGAAAAATAGATATATCAAGAACTATTTATTGTTGAAAAAAAGAAATATTTTCTTTTCTCTATTATGCTGCCTTGAGATTTTTTATCAATTTTGATTGTCTTTTAATTGGCTGTGATTGTCTTGGGAGAATGTTCTATGAAATTGTTATTTTGTCTATATTGTGAAAGTGCATAACATAAACATTAAACAAAAAATGTAGAAATTTTTGAAGAAGTAGTAGAATATTATATTTTTAATACATACGTATATAGTAAATAACTATAACAGATTCAAATGTTAATAATTTAGAATGGTATTCAAAAATGAATTTGTATTTATTTGAATAACATCGCAACGGGAAAGTATAATGTGAATGAAGTTATATGCAATTAAAGTGTGTTCTTTTTGCATTACCCATTCCTCAAGGAAATAACTAATTGCAGATTTGGAAAGAAGCTCGTTTTTGATCATCTATGGTGGTGTATGAATAAATTGTATATGCGAGTGTAATGACAGATTTCATCCCATCCCTAAAAGCTCGCTGTATTTTTTTATCTTATGCCCAAAAGCTCGCTATTTTAACCACAAAATCACACTACACTAAATTGTAGTCAAGTTTATTGCAACCAATGATACAGCCAGAAAAACTTTTTGGGGGGTTATTTAAAAAAAAAAAAGAAGAAGTTATTTAATTTATTCGAATCAAAATAATAGTGTAGTTTAATGTGAATAGCAAACAAAACAAAATTCGGGGGCCAAAATATTTTATTTATTCGTATCGAAATAAAAATTCAATATAATTAATGCAAAATATACGGCAGGCCTCGGAATCCATCCGAAATAAAAATATAATATGATTAATATAAAATGTACAGGGGGCTGGAAATCCGTCCACCCTAACTATGGCCTTCCACTACTTTATTCACTTATAAAATAATAATTAATATACAGCATACTTTCGGGTTGGAATCTCTACACTTCACAGGGTGGTACGAAAGTTTGATTGGCACTACATCACTTTATTAAAGTATTTGTAGTAATTATATAATAGGTGTATATATATGAAGTGCGGTTTTAACTAGCAGATGGCATACCTTTTTTGTATGGTTTGTGTCGAGGATAATTAATATGGAATTTTGGAGAGTAGACATTTCGTCGCCTGAGAATTGATTTGGCGTATAGGTATATGAATTTGTACACACATACGCCAAATCAATCCTCAGGCGACGATTTGTCAGTAAGATCCAGTATGCCATAGGCTGCGATTGTACAAACGAAATATTTTTTTTTTCGTTTCAAAAATGTCGAATCTTGTACCAAAAAAAGAAGTTTAGCGGGAAAGTTTAATATCTCTCTTTTTTATTTGAAAAAAAAATGACTGCTGAAGGTCATCAATTGTTGGTAGAGGTTTATGGTGAATAAGTTCCAAGCTAAGACACTTGTAAACGATGATTTAAAAAATTTAAAAATGGTGATTTGACGCTAAAAACAATGACCGTGGAGGACCATCAAGAAAATTCGAAGATTGAAGCTGTCTACTATGAACTGCTTAAATCCGGTAAAACGATTACGGCTGAACGATGCCGGCAACAACTAATCAAATTGAACCGATCATTGAAGAAAAGACGATTAGAATATGCCCAAGGGCAGAATAAAGTCATTTGAATATGACAATGCTCCACCCCAATTGCACATTGTGCTAAAGACTATTTGGAAAACATCAAATGGGACGATTTAGTCCTTCAGCCAACTCTCCCCCCCCCCCACTCCCCTCGCTGTATTCACCAGATTTGGTTCTTTCCGACTGCTACTTGTTTCGATCGTTGCAGCACGGACTTTCGGAACAGCACTTTAATTCGTACGAAGAAGTGAAAAATTGACATAATGGATGGTTAACCTCAAAAAATCAAAAGAATGAAGTCATAGGTAACGATAATCAATATTTTGATTATTGAGTTCATTTTTTTGTTAATTAAAAAATTGCTTTTTTCAGCCAAAATATCAAAATAATGAAAACACTGCATACTTTTAGGGTTATTTTTTAATAATAGAAAAATACATTTCTGTGATAAAACATTTGTCTTTCTATTCTCTACATCGACCGGTGTGAGAAGTTTGCGAAAAAAGAATCACATTTGAGCATGTAAATAAAAACGTAAAAAGCTTCTTTAAAATAATTAATCTAATGTAAGAATATTCCAAATATTTCATTAAGGAAACGAAAACAAGGGCATAATGATGACCAACAAACGCATATATCAGATGCAACTATAATACGGCAGCAAGAGGTTTACGGATTCGGAATGAATTAATAACTTTGAATTATCCTAAATCACTTCTAATAATTTCAATGTTTTGCATTTAAATCTCTTTTAATTAGTCAGTAAGAATTATATACTAATAGACTAAGTAAATAGATAACAAAATGATAAAAGAAAATAAATACACTGGCGGTCACAAAAACCGCACCACCCACCAATTTCAAGAAAATCGTTTAAAATGAGGCCTAAACCTGATTTTGTTTTAGTGATTGTAATTTTTTTTTTTTCTGGAATAAAATGAACAAAATTGCGAAAGAAACATCATACATACACACAAATTTTATTACTTTTTAATTAAAAAAAAAAAATATGGAAGAAATTTCACGTTTTTGAGGGTATTAATTAAAAGTATGTAAAAATAAAAATATTTGTTATTTTTTGAAGGTGTAAACTAAGATTAATTTGTTTTATAATAGAAATAATAGAATCATAAGCAAAATTGTTTAGTTTGATGGCGCCCCTCTCTTAGCCTTTCTTATGGCCGTTTTCTTGAATAGTGTCATAGAGTCGACAAGCAGTTTAAGGATATCATTCGTTATTTTTTTAATAGCAAACTTTTTTCAGAACTCCAACAAGGGGTTTTTTATTCTTTGGCATGTTTTGAGCAACTTTCAATTTCATTATATGACAGAGATGCTCTATCGGACTTAAATCCGGCGAGCTACCTGATCATTATTGCCAGCAAATTCTAACATCATCGAAAACATTTTGAGTCTGCAAACAAATAGGAATCAATAATCTAACTTTTTTACTATTTCTAAAGTTATCAAACATAAGGCATTAATTAATAACTAAACTTTGCCAATTTGGCATGATGATATGCCGCAGAAGTCGTCCGGAAAATAACGTCATTAATGAGCGAAAGCGCACCATAATTGGCTTACAGCAATTGCTCCATAAAATTTTAGCCATATTTTTGGGCATTCACAGCCCCTTTAACATAGCATAAGGGACCCCGGATATAGTAGGAAAAATCCATTCAAGCCATATGTCTTCGTGGGAATTTGATTATTTTCGCTACACAGAACTTTCGTTTCTTTCTGCGTAAGATTTCGACATTTATATTTTTGTTGTAATAGCTCTTTAGCTCCGTCCTTATTGTGACTGCACTTTTGAACCCATCATTTGTGGTTCTCTTTCAGGTTATGCTATTTTCTCTCGTATTTATCTTCCATAGTCTTCTTGATCCTTTTGTCCTTTCAAGCGGGTACAAATTTCCTTTTTTTCTGGATCAGTCTAGCAGCAGTCGAATGTAAGCATCAGATTTCTTCAAGTATTTAACTTAATGATACTCATTGATACCTAAGAACAAAAATTTCGACGTTTTGGTGGCACGAACATTTTTTATACATTGCAGTTGTTTTTGGCACTTTTTCAAAAATTCTTCTTTTCTCCAAACAAGCACGATAAAAAATGGAACATTCCACTTAAATACACTCCTAAAACACAAATAAGGGAATCTCCTTTACAAAGAAAGGGAAACTAGGGTTAGGAAGTTAGGAAATATTACCGAAATTGCAGCAGTATTGCAAGTGGTGCGGTTTTTGTGACCACCAGTGCACGTGTTAAAAATATATACTCAGTTAAATACTAATGCTTACACATTATCGATCGCAAGTGCAAACACTCATTTTGCTTTTTTTCAATTACAATGCAATATAAAAAGAAATGAAAGAAGATTCCGTTTTAGGTAATTTAAGTTCTAAGAATACAGTTTTTATTTCATCTCCTCATGAAGAGAAATGTTCCAGAATTCGTTCCTCTTCATCGAAGTATCACATATTTTTTTAACCATCCTTAGCATATATTCATGGTAAGGACTCAAATTGTCACACAATATAATTATTGAAATCCATATTTAAAGACCTTCAGTAATTTTATACAAAATTAGCAAATTCTCCACAATCCATTAAATAAATGAATTTAAGATTTTAAACATTGACATCAAAATATTAATATTATATCATATTCACATTAAAACATTGTTCTCTCTTTAAATTTGATATTTAAAATTCTGACGAGAAACCTCAACAAAAAATAAATATCAATAATGGAAAAAAAATCCTTGAACAAAATGCAAAATGTCATTAAAATGCAAACAAAACATTTACTTTTTTTTTTTTTTGCAACTGTTTATTTCTCCTTTCTGTTTATTTTTTGCTATTTTTCAACCATTCATAATTTTATTTTTTTTTATATTTTTTTTCGTTTTGTTTGAGCGGGTAATGTCACCCCATACCTGCCCATGTAAATATCGACTATGTTTATTATAACATTTCCGGTTTCATTAAAAAATGAAATAAAAATATAGCAAACAGAGAAACAAGAGAAGAAGAAAAAAAGCAACAAGAACAATAGCAAAAACAAAAAAAAAAAAAAAAGCCACAAATTTATGCCAAGGAAATCACAATCAGTCACATGGAATTATAAAGGATATTTTTCATTGTGGAACAAAATATACAACTAAAAATAAATATTAAAAAATAAAAAATAATATAAAAGTAGAAAATAAATAAACGAAAAGAGCAGCAGAAAATGATTAAACGATTTTGTTCATGTTGGTGTGAAATTATTATTTTTTTTCTATTTATTTATATAGTATTATTTTATATAAAAAAAAAAATTTATAGGTGTAATTTTGTGCATATGTTAAGTAAAGTATGTTCTTGAAATTTTACATTTTTTCTAGTTCATTCTTCATCATTCAATAGCCAAAAGTTTGGTTAATAAAAACTTACTTGTCATTATGTCAACATTTTTTCACTATATATTTGCATTAAAATAATAAATAAATAAAATATATGGATATAGAGCAATACAAGCGCCAATAAAAACAATAACAAAAAACCGAACACCCAACAATTTCGCGTAAATGATAAATTCATGTCACATGGAAGAGACGCGTGTTGGCGAATTAATTTTTTTTTTTTTGGTTTCACAGTGTCTCGTTTTGTTTGCGTTGGTGTATGTCCACATTTTATATCTAGTATTTAAAAACCAGTGTAGCCGTTATATATATCAATAATTAAAATCAATATAGTTGCAACCAACATACCACACACCGCAGTGAAGTTTGTATGACAGGTGCCGAGTATAAGTTTTTTTGTCTATAATTGAAAACAGACTAGGTGAGAGACAGCGTGGAAGAGATAGAGAGAGAGAGAGAGAGAGGGAGCTGTAAATATCACACAAGAAATGACGTTAGGTTTTTTACTTTTTAATTTTAAATTCAACCCAGTGAAAATTAAAATAAATTGCAAATATAAAACATTTTCAGTACAATGTTGTAGTTTATATATAAGCTGCGTTTTATTCGCCACTTGCTTCTAGTTATATATAACTAGCAACGATAATTGTATAAAAAAAGTACAACAAATAGGCAGAGATAACACGTATAATTATAGTTAATTAGTTGTAATAGCTCTTTAGCTCAGTCCTTATTGTGACTACACTTTTGAACCCATCATTTATGGTTCTCTTTCAGGTTATGCCATTTTGTTTTTTTATATTTTTTAGGGAAATATAGCATTTTATTGCAAACGTTTTTAGTTCATCGTAAAAGAATTGAACCGTTTATGAGGAATAAATCTTCGTTCATGGCAACCGAATACAGTCGTTTATGATAAATAAATGTTCGTTTATCATGAAAACATTCCACGAACGAAGTTCGTTTAGAGAAAATTTCGTTTCTGAGAAACGAATTTTTTCTTTGCGTGTAAGATCTTTGAGTAAAACCTTTAATGTAGATGGAAATTGACATAGTTCTGATTGCTCTAACTTACGACTGAATCAAAAATTTACGTTTTGATCCACGATTTTCTCTTTAATATGCACATTTCTTTAAAATGCTGTTATTTTTTCATAATTTAGAAAGTTTTCGTGGTATAAAATCAAGCCACAATGTTTCGACGATAAACTTTACAAATCGACAACCGATTTTCAAAGTTTTGAATAATTTGGTGGTGCGGTTGTCAATCTACATAGTTTTAATGATAATCCAGACTTTGTATTCTGAAGAGCAGAAAGAAATTAGAGTTTAGTTTTAGAGTTATCATCATCGGAAGTACTATATATTTATATGAAAAAACTCCCTTTCAAATGTTGAAACTGTTCTTATTTCTGTTATATACACTTAAGCGTTAGCGGATCCAACGGAATGGTGGAGGGGGGAGGGGGGAGGGGGGAGGGGGGGGGGGCTTGTATATCTTAAAATTATCCTTTGGCGATGAAAATCTCATACATATATTTTCATCATCATGGAATCAACGGTACTAGTGCGTACTGTAAATTCAAATTTATTGTTTGCGTTATTTTCCAAGTTCAGCAGCCTTAAAGTAGCACAGGTTTTAATAGCCGAACATTCAGGATGTTACTTGCGTTGTTACGTCATAAGTTATTCAACATACTAATGCAACTCTGGCTGTTCTAGTTTGCTTCGTATACAAGTGAAACTAAGGATCATGAATGAATGCCTTTCAAGCCAAGATTTCTTTCACAATTTTATACATAATTTAAAGTTATTTATCCTTATAGTGTTTTGAAATCAAATCTGTCAAGATTCATCATGTTAGCTTAGATATTATAAGTTTTGAAAGTCGGACTGATTCATAACACAGCTACACAAAAAAAAATGTTTTTTTCGGGTCTGGAGGTCAGACCATATTTACTAAATGTTTTTGGGATCGCTGAATCCGAATCCGAGATCCAAAAAAAAAAAACAGGATTTCGACATAACGTCAAAAATCCATATAACATTTTTTTTCAAGCCCATGGGTTAGGTCATGTTTATGGGAGGAATAACTTTGTTATAAAAACGGTATAAAATTGGTTTGATAAAATAAATGATTTTTGACCGGTTATATCTCTGAAGCCATGTCCCTAATCATAAGCTAAAGTTTGTCATGGAACTTAAAAATAAAACTATGGGATTCATACAAATCGATGTGCCACCTTGATCCAAAAGTCCCCGGAATAACCACCGTGTGGCGCTCCCATCGTTCCGATTTGAGTTCTGTTTTTTTCTGTTAAGTTGGTACATCTGTTGTTGATAAATCCCTCTAATTTAGCGTCATAGCTTGATATTTGCAAAAGTTACGTAGCCAAGAGTACATCTATCTCTGTGTGTGTTGGCGATTTTTTTACAATTTTATTAAATTATATTGTATTAAATTTTGCGTAAAAAACGAATTAATGATGCGCGAACGATTCTCTAAAGAAAACGGTCGTTTTCCAGTGGCATGAGCGGTTCAAAAGTGGTCGTGAGTCAATCGAAAATGATGAACGCAGTGGCAGACCATCGACATCGAAAACCGACGAAAACATTGATAAAGTAAAAGAAATTTTGGTCAACAACCGCAAATTAACCATCAGAGAGAGATAGCGGAGGACTTGAACTTTGCCTATGGATCCGTCCAAGACATTTTGGTTAATGATTTGGGTTTCCGTCGTATAGCAGCAAAGTTGGTGCCAAAAGACCTCAAATTCATGCAAAAAATAAACCATGTTGACGTCGCAAAAGACATGATTTGCGAGGCTGAATCCGATCCAACATTCATCAAAGGGATCAGAGAGGGTGGAGTTGAGATGTGGGTTTATGAGTACGACATGCAATCCAGACATCAGGCAAGTGAATGGCTTTCACCCAATGAGCCGAGACCAAAAAAACCACGTCGTTTCCAGTAAAAAAAAGGCATTGCTCACGGTTATCTTGGATTACAACGGTGTAGTGCATCATGCATGGTGTTATGCGACGTTTGCGTGAAGTAATTCGCCGAAAGAGACCAGAATTGTGGACAGATCATGATTTTGCACCATGATAACGCACCGTCACACAGTGCCATCATTATTCGTAATTTTTTGACGAAAAATGCAACAAATACCATCCAACAGCCACCGAATTCACCTGATTTGGCTCCCTGTGACTTCTTTCTGTTCAATCGAGTTACAAAACCATTACGGGGAACGCGTTTCAGCAGCCGAGAGGAAATAATGGAAAAATCGCAGGAAGCACTGATGGACATACCGAAAACCGAATGTAAAAAATGTTTCGAGGATTGGATCAAGCGCTGGCATAAGTGTGTTGCAGTCGATGGGGATTACTTTGAAGGGGACAATATAGATTTAGATGAATAAACTTGTATTTTTAATTTTCTGAATAAATTCCGGGAACTTTTTAATCAAGGTGATATGTAGGTATGAAAATTTTATTATTTTTAGAAAAAACATTTCGCTGGGTAAAACAAAATTCAACTGTAAAATTTTGTTTTTAAATTACTTAACATGTTTCTTGCCCCCACAAGTGTACAACTTTTTTTCATTCGTTTAAATGAAATTTTCCTTTATAATTACAAACATAGCGTGGGTTAAAGTTACAAAAAAACAGGCATTATCTATTTTTATCTACTACGCGTAACTGCACAGTATCGCTAAAAAAAAAACACAACTACTAATAACTACTTTTAAAAACTACATACATTTTAATATACTTTATTAACTTCCAACATTTTTTGTGCATACGATTTGCATATAGATGCACAAATATTTTAACATTCACTACTAAAATCTATTGAATCTGTTGAATTAAAGCGATTTATATTTTGCGCTAAAGTTTTTTTTTTTTTTTTTTGTAAAAGAATCATACAATCACAATTGCATTTATTATGTGCACATTTGATTGAAATTGCATTTTATGCACAGTGGTTATTGGCATCATCGACAACACATCAAAAGAGACCGCCATACGGTCGTATTATTCGCTAGTGACGCGCTAGCAGTGTAGAGTTGCATGCAGCGCCCGCATAAGCGCCATCTGTTTGTTAGTAGCGAATTGTCGCTATTAAATTCACATTATGGTCGGTAATTTTTTGTTTTATTGCCAATATTACATTTCGAATTGTGTTTTTGTTGCTTTTATATTGAATGATTTGTTGTTTTATTATTGTCAGTGAAATATTTTTGATGATTTTTGTTTATGCGCGTCGGCTTTTTTTTTATAATTTAATTGTGAATTTTATGGCGTTGAATTGAGTATGTGTGAGTTTACGGTTGATTTTTGTTTTCTTTATAATAGTATTATTTTATTTTTAATTTTTTATTCAGGGTGTAAGTTTAACTAAAAAGTGTATTTACTTTAGCTGATTTAGTCTGTCAACCTGTCTGTTGACTTTGTTTGCAACCTATCAGATTTGTCTACTGACAAGGTCAGGGAAATTTGAAATATTTTTATTTTTTATTGAGCCAACTGAGCTGTCAGCATGCAAGATTTAGGTCTGGAGAGAAGTTAGTTGACTTTGGTTAGGAAGTAAGTCGACTGACGTAGGTTAGTACACAAGCCAGCTGATTTAGGTTCGGAAGGAAATTAGGTTATGTAGGTGACAAGTCAACTGAATAATTTGAAAATAGCTGGAGTAAAGGAATCCGAAATCTAAATATTTTGTGAGTGGGAAATTTATATGTTTTGTCTTTGTATCCAAATTATTAGTTGCTAAGGAATTATCTTTTCTTTTTTTTAATTAAATGCACGTTTTTTTATCATTTTCGATTTCTTAGACTTATTTTAATATCTTGACACAAAAATCATAGGCTCAGACAGGTAGACTTAAGATTAGTCTGTTTGTATATTTTACATTTTTTGTACAAATATAATTTCAATGCAATATTCAAGCATAAAAGTTTATCCTTATCCAAATCTTAAAACCTTTTCATTTTTTACAAATACGAGTAAGTATTTTTAACATAAATAATAAATTTGTTGACATGCACGCATTCATTTCAATTCATCGCCTACTTTGGCCACACACATCAAACAAAAACAAAAATGAAAAAAAAACCTGTGCATATCTGGCAACATTTGCAAAATTCACACTTGTCGCAAATGCAAATTAAAAATCGTTTTAAATTAAATTTAAACAAAATTTTCTTCTTTTTTTATTTTAAACTCTTGGATATACCCAAGTCGCCGCATAGTTTTTGTTAGGTTATTTTGGAATAATTTTTAGCATAGAAATCATTGAAATTCGCAACAAATCTTATCTTTTTGGCACGCGACGGAAATCGTTATACAAAAAGCATTTGTTTTTTTTTTTTGCCTCGTTTTGTTTTCACGAAATGAAATGAACGTGCATGTGGGTCGAAATAACAGTAAATGCTGCTATATGTCGCCTTCATTTTACGTTATGAGTTGAACAGTTTTTATTTTTTGCTTTTGTTTTCTGATTTTTTTTTTATTTTAAACATTTGACATATTTTGCGGTTTTCATGTTGTATTTTATTGATTTGAAATTCTTTGCTTGAATTTAAATAAATGCAGAACAAAATAATATTACATAATTAAATGTGACAGCAATTTGTGGTTAAGCAAAGGCTGCTGTTGTGGCAAATCCATTGAAGGCGTTTTTTTTTTCATTTACTTTTAAAGATGTGTAGGTTTTATGGTGGGGTTTCAAAAGCCAAAAGCAAAGTGAAAGTCAATTATTTGAATTTAATTAAAAATTAAATTAAATATTATTTTATGCTTTTTTTATAGAAATTTGTTTATACTTTTGTGATTAATTTGGAGTTATAGCCTGCAAATATGCTTAAACCTCTAGTTCCCAAATTTTGATTGATTAAAAAAAAAATTGGAATTAATTAATATTGGCGTAAAAATCATAAACTGATTTAAACCCCCCCCCCCCCAAAAAAAAAAAATGGGCGTGGTTTTATGAAGTGGGAAAGTTTGAACGCCGAAAATTATTTGTTTTTGAATGAGCTTTTTATCAATTTGTTGTAAGTAATTAAATATTTTATATAAAAAATTCAAATTCTCAGCAAGGGAAGTATTTTATTTATTTTTTCTATTTTTTCACTTTTATCTCAAATAGAATCAAAGTAATTAATTTTCTAATTTTTCACAAATTTTTTACTTTGACTGTCCCTAACTTCTGTAATACGCATCACAGCTCATAACTGATGCATTTTTTTAAAAGCTTGGAAAATTTCCTAAACGACATGATAAAATGTAGCAACAGAAAACTGTTATGGTGGCAATTCCAATCCCTTTTGGCAAAGGCCGTCTAGAGGCGGTCCTGGGAACCAGAGGGTTAAGCTCCCCTGAAATCTTACTCAGAGAGTATGAGTTGCGGGGTGGAGCGGGGGTGCACTCACCGCATGTGAAAATAAATTAGTCTTTACGTTTACCTAATGATGCCTGGGTTTTTCAGGCTGAAGCTCTGCCTATTAGAGAGGGATGTCGATTAATAAAGCATCATATCACAGCCAAGTGTAAGGTCGCTATTTTTATCGACAGCCAGGCAGCAATAAAATCGCTTCAATCCACCACCATAAAATCAAAGCTAGTTAAGGAGTGCAGGCAAGTGCTGAGAGAGCTAAATCATTATGCTGATATCACTCTCTTCGACAACCTGTCCAATTTCTTGGCAGTAAGTCCAAAGAATCTGCTGAATAGCCTAAACTCCACGGGTTGAGTTTAGTAAGAGTCCAACTTTAATTCTAGTCCGGTGGGAAAATGGTTTCAAAATGGCGCTATAGCGCTAAATATGACTCACAGTGGGTCTGCTGTGGGACAACAATCTTAACCAACCATGAGTTGTAATCGATTTGTTGAAAACATGCACTCTCTGTTAGAAAAGTGTTGTTTGAGAGAACATAAATCATATTACTCCTAATCAGCGATGCGGGTAGCTAGTCTATTCAGTAGTTGCACACAGTCCCAGACTAATTTTGACTTAATTTTAAAAGTATTAAATTCTAATAATGCGGCTTTACTATTAGAGTGAATAGGATGTGGCTATTAATAGCATTACTGTCTAACTCTTCTCGAAAGCAGAGCTCTATTGCATGTATTTCGGCCTAAAAAACTGAGTTTTCTTGACCCATACTGGTAAATAGATGTCTTCTTAGTCTTTCCCTATAAGCCCCTGTATCAACACCATCATCCGTTTTAGAGCCATCTGTGTACCAGACATGAGAGTTATTCGGTGATGGAGGGTTTTTCTGTTCCCAGCTAACCCTGTCTGGGAATAAATTGGTGTCCTGAAGTTATATTTGGGAAAACAGAAGTCATTTAGGGCTAGATTAAATGAGTGCATTTCGGCTTCATCTCTAAGTAGCGTTCGCCATAGGCGCACTGTACCTTCTTCATTTTCTAAAGCGAGTTTTGCTAAAAATTACAGTGCTTCTTTCCTAACAAATAAATGAATTGGGGGAAGGTTAAATAATCTTTGTAATTTATTGACCTTGCTCTACGCTGTCTTCTAATCCATCTTTTTACACCAAACAAGTGCCGCAAAGGCAAGGATTAGTCTCCAGCTCTTACCCATTAAACATCTGCTCGTCCAAAGAGTGGCCCCAGCTTTATTTACGGTTTCATTTAGATGACTATTCCATAATAGTTTTTCATCGAGTGTGATACCGAGGTATTTTACTTCGTTGAAAAAAGGAATTCTTTCAACAAAAATTGAGGGTTCTTTAATTTTGTCATTTTTTCATTTCTTAGTGCAGATTACTATGCAGGTCTTTTTGGGGTTAACATTTAGTCCCTCCTTCCTGCACCACTTTGCTATAAGGGACAACCCTCTCTGGAGTAAATTTGAGATTGTATTTTCAAATTTTCCCTGATAAGGACAACAATGTCATCAGCATAATCTATACATCAAATCCATTACTACATAATGCGTTGAGAAGATCGTCGTCAACAATGGACCATAAAAGTGGTGGCAGTACTCAACCTTGAGGGCACCCTTTTGCTGCCCGAACCTCAACTTCTGAAGCTCCAATAGAAGACTTAATGTTCCTTTCTTTATTATTATTCCATCTGCATGTTGTCGAGTCGACCCCTTTGCTTTGGATTGAACTATTGATA
Source organism: Toxonevra muliebris (assembly GCA_963691655.1). Classification (NCBI taxonomy): domain Eukaryota; kingdom Metazoa; phylum Arthropoda; class Insecta; order Diptera; family Pallopteridae; genus Toxonevra; species Toxonevra muliebris. The sequence continues at coordinate 56,059,924 of OY829326.1, forward strand.
TGGACGAAATCGGTATTGTCGAATGCCCCTTCAATATCGAGAAAGCAGCCAACCGCAATACTCTTTGTTCTCAAGAGAGTTTTCAATCTTTTGCGTGAGATTCTGAAGAGCATGGGTGGTTGATTTTACGTAACGCAGTTGATGAACGTTAACTCAAAAGGAATAAGTGGACATAACGCCAATTTTTAAGCGACCATAATGTAAGTTGTCTTTATTCCCACTCTGAAGAGGCATAATGTCAATTGACATTATGTTACTTTGAAATGGACATAATGTTATTTGACATTATGTTAAACCGCCTCCAGCAACATAATAATTAGGTCGAATGCGAATGAAGCACTGTGAAGTTTGGTTTTCGACAGAGAGAGAGCTTGTATTAAATTAATCTTACTATAGTAAAATGAAGAAGTAGACTAAAAAAGGAGATTAGTATTAAAGTGAAGAGGCTTTCGGATTGTTAAAAAAATGTCAAAAAATGTTTTCAATTTTCTATTAGACCAATTTATGTATTGTTAACGAGATTGTAATGACAGGCTTAGTTAACTATTTGCGTATGAAAATTTCGACTAAAAAATGTCATTGACAGAGTGGGAGAAAAATGTATTTTATTGCTAGAGTAGCACTTTTTCAATTTGTAACGTAAGCTGAATACTTTTTGAAATAAAACGGAATGCAACCATGTGCTTTAAATTTTGTGACAATTGATTTCAAAAATGTATTTTATTTAAAAAAGGGAAAGTTCGGTTTAGTATACTTCTTTATTTTACTATAAATCCATCTGGCAACTTTGCCATTCGAAAATCTCTCTCTCTTTCGCTTTTATTATTAATAAAGCCAAGCAGTGTGGCCAACTCAGCGCTTTTCCCGCTAAATTTAGTGCTTTTTAAAAATAAAAACGCGGAATAAAAGTGACATAGCGGTCAGCGGGTTTTTTAGCGCATTTTTTTTTTTCAATTTAAAAGACACTAAATAATCTATCAAAATTTTAATCGAAACATTGTAATTTTTTACTTCATTTTACAACATAAATATTCAAGTAAAATGCTGTAAGTTGAGAATATGTAATATCTTCGAAAAATCAAAGAAATTTTCATTCGCTAGAAGTAGCAAATGTGTGCGTGTATTAGTGAAAAAGTTTGAGGAAAAAATTTCGCGCTTTTTTAAAGAAAATACGCGCTTTATTCTTCATTTTAGCGGATTTTGAGAAACAAAAGTTAACCACACTGACGCCAAGTCTTCTGAAAGAGCAAAATTTATAATATCAAAAACAGCTTTCGTTATGAATATTTAAATTTTTAATTTTGACACAACACTTTTGACATTTGACACTTCAAATAAAGAGAGAGAGAGAGAGAGAGCTCTTCGATATGACTTCATCCTATTCAATACGCATTGAATATTCAAAAATTTCTAAACACACTATTTCAAAAATACTTTAATGCTTTAAAAATTTAAAGCCAAAAACTTTTCTCTTCAACATATATATATCAAACTACGAAAAATAACCAATGACAACGTTATTCATCATGTTGAACTCAACGGATATAGTGGCATGTCACAAAACCTCAACCTTATGCTGTTTCATCGTATTTCAACTCTTTCTATTTCAACACTTTCCATACAACAAGTAAATTTCTTAACTTAACTAACTTTATCCTTTCCAAGTATTTATTCTTCCGTCTTTCGTCGTCTTTACCTCAACACTTGATCACTCGCACCCATTGCCCACTTTTCAGATTGCTGCTAACTACCTACGTTAGTTATCTTACTACATATTTTCAATGAGGCACCACACACACCCACACTTATATTCCCACCCACTGCCCTTGGTTTCCTTGTGCCTCTTGTGTTATATTGCTATTTGCCTTTTGCTTAAAATCATATTTAGTAAATATCAACGCTCTGTTATTGTCATCATGTATGTCGTCATCATTGTCACTAGCGTTACCATCAGCCAAAAACCAACACCATAACTACCAACAAACAAAACACCTGAGTAGGTTAGCTAGTATGTATGTATGTATGTATTTGTGTACGTGTGGCTCGGTTATGTTGCACGTGGTTGACAAGGGAAATTTTCTTCCATTTTGAAATGCATATGTAGTGGTATTTCCATGTATTGGTAAGGTAACGAAATCCTTTGTGTTCTTCGTTGTTGGTTCCTCGTTGTGTGCATATATAATTCCGGTTGGAATAGTTTGCAGGAATGTGCGTAATAAATTTGGTTGGCATAATACGCAGAGTTTCACCGTAGTCGTCGCTGTCGTTGTCGTAATAAGGATAAGTTTATTAGTTTGTCAAACGGATGTTATTTATTTCTTTTAATTAGTGTAAGGCATACGTAAATAGCTTGTTTTTCATTTTTGATATTTTAGTTGTTTAAAGTTTCATGGTTTTAACATTCTGTATTTTTAACGTTCTTGTTTTTTTAACTATGCACAATGTTTGTATTTTTACATAATGAGCATTTTTATAAGCTACTCGTGATATGGGCAAATTTTTCTATTAACTTCACAGAAATGTGCGCTTGACAACTAAAAGAGTGTTGGAATTGTGAGTTCACTGCCAATGCCTCATCATCATCTGCGAAACTTTTTTTCACTTATGTAAAAAAAAATCTGTTTATTTGATAAAATTATTGAGAGAGAACCCGTCAACTCGAGACGAAACCGGGGTGGTCGCATAAGAAATATGTATTTCAAAAGAAGAAAAAAAAAACGGAGGTGCAAATAGAAAATGTTAGAACTACTTGTTGGTCGAACCCTTCTGATATCATTATTCCTACGCTTATAAATTGGTTGGGATGAATGGGATAGTGAAGAGTGAAGGGACTGGGCTTCATACAGGGTGAAAATTCTTCTACATCTGCCGACCCATAATAAAAAACAAAGCTGGAGCTGGTGTTTATTCTGAAATCAAGTGTTCTGAAGAGTCAATAGCAACGTCGAGGTGTTTCAGGTTGAGATTACGGTTATTTTTGATTAGAAAATGAAGTTACCTCTTCGCATTATTATTTGTTCGGACAGCCAGATCGCGTCACTGCTGCCTCTCTTGAAAATCGTGAATCAGGCAGTTTCAAAGTTCAATAATAGATTTTCGAGTAAAACTTCAGTAACGCTGATATATGCAGATGCTTGGCTTCGCAGGTAAAAAAAGATCATCATTGACTTTTACTGATCCACTGCTTGGAATTGGTGAGAATCTCTATCGTTAAATATGAAAAGAAGTTAAAATTGCATTAACAACGCAATGATTCTTGGCGGGAATTACATTCCTGCCAACAGTTGAAAGTGTTTGCACACTCTTCAAGAAAATTTGATATATTGTATCTGTTCAGTTTGTGAAGGAGTACTTGATATTCATTATAGAGCTCGCGAAATGTATGGTAGATAATCAAACTACAGAAAATTTCATCTGCGTATGACTACGTATGTAAACATTACTTGACAAAAAAAAAAAAAAAAAATACTTTGCAAAAACGTCGAATAGATTTAGGACTATTGACGAATTTGAAACCTAACCAAATTAAGAGGGTGTTCTTTTTAGTTTCTTCGGTTTTCCATCTAATTTATATGCGTTTCTTATCCTTTCGGTCTGTTTCAAGATATTATTGGAATAAAAACGTCAAACTTTGCAGCATAGTTGATTGAGATGAGCCCACTTAAACTGTGGCTGACCTTTGTTTCTACGTTCTGTGCTAAAAACTGCAGAACAGAAATTTGGAAATCATTAACCGATCGCTTTCAACATTTGCATGCTCATCAAATACTTCTATAATATGACGATCTAAGGTTCTAGGACGGAACTTTAAAATTCGAAAGTAATAGGATTTTTTTATTTAATCATGATTTTACAATAGCTGCCCTCCAAAACGCAACTAAAAAGATAAAAATATGAATACTTGACTGTATCCTCGTATAAAAAATGTAAATGAAACCATTCAAATGTAATTTTAACATTACTAAATTCAGTATGAATAATGTATAATTAATGTGAAAATAATGTAATTTTAACATTGAAAATGTTAACATTTTACATTAACTAGTTTTTGATATTTAAAATATACAATTAATATGAAAGCAATGTAAAATTGATATTACTTAATGTAAATTTGATATGACCTTAACGTAGAATTAATATCTGGAAATGTAAAAAAAAAAAACACTGGAAACAAATTGGTTTTTACGACATCTATACATTTATTAGTGTAACTACATTTTTATTCCAGAAGATCCAGAAGTGCTACACTATCATATTATATATCAATTTAAAGAGATTGTAGGTTAGCCAAAAATTAAAGATTTAAAATCGGTTCAACCAATTCTAAAATATTAGCGTTGGAAGTTCTTTAAAATTCACTCATTGAACAAAGCATTGCATTCATCGTTGTAAAAATCATTGCTTAAGCGGGAGTAAATAACAAATGAGAGAGAGAGAGTAGACATGAATTTTCTAACGAATTATCTGCATACACAAATAACAAAACAAACACCAAAGATTAGTTTGGTTCTCTTTTGATATTTGTTTTTCATAAAGAGATTTCTTGAGCAAAAAAATAGCACCTGGGGCCTTACGACTAGTATAATTTTATTTGAGGAATAACTTTTTACTTAGTCCTCTTTTACACACTGCTATTCGTCTCTGCGATTTGCTGTTTGTGAGCGACGGAGGAGAAACGAAAGCGGACTAGTCGCAATCGCACGCACCAGCAATTATTATTATTTTTTGACGTTTACCTTTTGCATCTCTGTTGCACTAATGAAAAACGAATGCCAAATAAGCAAGCAGAAAAAAAACAATCTCTTGGTCGAAGTCGCTGTATCTAAAAGCTACCGATGATAGAACAAAGTTACAAAAGAGAATCGCAGAGAGAAATCACATGAAAATCGCAGTGTCTTAAAGAGGGCTTACAAATCATATTCAAACACAAATAATTTCGTATTTTTAATTACAAAAGTTTCACTTGTTTTTGAAATGTGTTTTTTGCAGCAAATTTAGCACTGGGGTTATTTTTTTTTTTTTTGAGACTTCAGTGGTATCGAATGTCTTAAAGTCATATTTCGATCTTTCAGACTAACTATATCGAAATTTTCTATGATTTCTATTTCAGAAAACATACCATCGTTAAGAAAAAGGCAAATGTTTTACACTTTTATTTAGAATGCCTTTTCATTCCGTTCAATGGTCTTTTTTTAAATTGGGTAATAAAAAGAATCTATTTCATAAGTGAAAAGTATTGCTCGTTTACATTTTTACAGTATTTTTAACATTATAAATTGATATTATAATGTAAAGCGGATTATTATCAATTTGATAGTTTTAATGTAAATTCAACACGAATCATATCAATCCGACATTTTTAATGTTAAATAATCAGTTTTGTTTTTACACTGAAGAATACATTACAAAATATAAATTTTACAATGTCCTTTTTTTTTGGGTACAATAATGTACTTCTAAACTATGTTAAATGATATTAAACATGCCTGTTAAAAGTTGGCTGCGAAGTGATGATTATTTAGGTTTGTTGAAATTAGCTCATTGTACAACTTGATTTTTTTATCTAAGCCTTTGAGAACTATTTCTAAAGCACTTCGATTGTGAAAATCCGTAATAATCTTCATGATTATACATTTATATAGATCTGATCATAACTCGTAAAATATAAAAATATGATAGTAATAATTTGAACGTTATTAGATCTAGTAGTAATACTTAGTTGAAAACTTTGTGTTCACAGATTAAAATCACTTATCTTATCACTTTACTTATAAAAAAAATGAGTTACAACAGTATGAATAATAGTATAAAAACAACAACAACTATTCCGTTCCACTGGCTATTGACTCTTGCCAATGCATTGCCAAGCAAAGCAATTTTCAATTTTAATGTTCCTTCCAAATAGTTAAGCTAAGAAAAGAAGAGAGTAAGTAGCTACAAAATCATTAAAGTGCATGAATGATGCATTATTACAATCTTTAGCGCACGTTAAAACGTTCGAAATTACTGGTTTAAGTGATTTTATGTGCGCTTTTAAAAGATAATAGCCAAACATCAACAACAAAAACAGCCGCAGCAAGAACAACAACAACATATGATTACAAGCAACATATAACAAAAGCAAACAAGATTTTTCCATCAAAATCAACATAAGCAACAACAATGAATTGAATATTTAATAAAAAAAAGAAAGAAGCACATCACATACATTACAGTCATAAAGAAGGTATCATGTGGAGAGCAAGCAGCGAGCATGAGCTAAACTAAAAGACCGGCAGCAATTACATGGCAAACAGAAAACAGCAACATCAGCAGCATCCTAGCGGCAGCAAGAAGTAGCCTCAAGTCAACCCAGCCAACAACATTATTGACAACAACATTGCGTGGCTAGATTCAAGATGCAAACTGCAAGAAGTGATGCCTAATTTACAAACAGCGCAAAGAAATTAATTTGCAAAAATGTTTCAACACGAAAAACATGAAGAAAAAAGAAAGAAAAAAGAAGAAATATGCCACACCACTACATGCAACATAAGGCAGCAGCTAGCAACATTAGAGACAAGCAGCAACGAAAACGGCAAAAACGATGATGATGCTGCTTTGCAAGCAAATAGCTGTGTACACCACACATGCGTATCTGTTGTTGTTATTGCTGGTGCTGTTGTTGTTGCTGGTTGCATGCAATCATCATATCACATCATGATTTGAGCAAAAATTTATAGTTGCAATTAGTTGCCGGCAATGCGTTTAAATTGTGTTTGACTAAATGTATGTGTGTGTGTGTGTGCAACAAATGTTGCATGCAATGCATTTTGCTGTTCTGCTATGTGCTGCGTGTGCATTCAAATGCAAATTTCTATTTCGCTTTAAGTTTTTTGTAATTTCACATGAAAGTGCCACAAATTCAGTTGGAAAATTGGCAGCCGATTTATGTATGCAGCTAGCAATAACAACAAGCAGCTAACAGCAGCAGTAAAAATGAAATATGTGTCATGTGTGCCGTCATTTTCGCTGCTGCTGCTGCTGCTGCTGCTGTTGCTCCTGCTATGCAATGAATACTGCAGTGTTTCGTTTTTGTTGTAGCGTTTATGCTAAACAGGTTGCTGCACTGACTGCACATTTCACAGTTGTCTACGAGAAATTATTGTTTTTTTGTTGTGTTGCACATGTATAATATTTCTTTGTAAATGTTGCATGACGGAGAAATTTTCAGATGTTGGTTTTTCTGTTTGTCTTTATTTGCATTCGCACTAAATGTGATTTCCTTCTGCTGATGATTTTAAGCTGAAAATTGTTTGCTTGAATCTTGTTAGTTATAAATTTACAACAAGATTTAAACACCTTACTACTTTTATGTAAATGCTGTTACTTTTTACAGCTTCCTACTAATATTCGTTCGCACGTAAGTGTGGTGGGTAGCAAAATGCTAATTTATTTTATTGGTGCTAAATAGGAGATAAGTATCTTCTTTGTGAAGGAACATCTCATCCATTATTAGCATGCGATTTATTCCGTCAATCATTTATCGTTTGGAACGGAAAGCTGTGAGTAGACTTGTTTGTTATTTATTACACAACAGTAGCTAAAGTATACCCAGTGAATCTTGTGAAGTTTTCCTTCCATTAAATTTAAATTATATAACATTAAATTTATATAATTTTTATCAAGAAGCCTTCAAAAAAAAGAGTTTTCATAAAATGTTTTTCACCTTAAGCCGACTTAGGCAGTTTTCCCTTTTTACAAAAGTACGTGCATAAGAAAAGAAAATTTTAGAGCGATCTTTATGCATAGTTGTTGTTTTAACATTTCGAATAAAACTATGAATAACATATTAAAAAAGTAAGTAAAAAAATAGTAGAAAAAAGCAGCAGAAAATAGCAATGGAAAATAGTAGTATATAGCGATAAGAAAACTGTAACAGGAAAAGTAGTAGTAGAAAATAGTAATAGGAAATAGTAGTAGAAAATAGTAGCAGAAAAAGTAGTGGGAAAAGTGATTGGAAAAATGATAAAAAATATTACTAAAAAAGTAGTAAAAAATAGTAGTAAAAAATAGTAGTAGAAAAAGTAGTAGTAAAAGTGTTTGAACTGGAACTGAAAATCCCAAAGCAGAAAATAGTTGTAGAAAATAATGAAAAAAGTACTAGGAAACTGAGAAAAAGTAGTAGAAGAAAATAGTAATAAATATGTAGTATGACTTCAAAGAAGTATTAGAGAGGATTATATCGTTGTACTCCGACCTGTAAGATCTTTTGCACTTCCCTCTTTTCCGTCTAGTCTAATCGGCCTAGAGTACCTCATCAAGTGCAGTCTTCCTCAAGAATTTAAGTATTGTGTCCGGATCTATGGATGCTAGTTCTGTGCTGGGCACTTGATACATACCCAGACATTTCATTCTTTTGTAGATCAGTGTTAAAATATGTTCTGATGATTCATCAGAACATATTCAGGTTCCCCGAAAGTGGAACCTAGCAAACTCGTATGGATGTTCAACCTCTATTCCTAAGTGTCCAGAGACTCAACATAGAGCGGCTTTGCTGTCCTTACCAAGTTGGTTGAGCTTACTCAAACATTCACACACGAGTTTAGAGGTGATCTGAAAGCTCGAATGGCTACCGGGCTCTCCGACATGATAGCGATATCTTGCCGTTTGTATTTCCTGTCCAGGTTGAATTGCACACATATATTGATTGCATGAATTTCAGCTTGAAAGATGCCAGGGTACTTCTCCATCGGCTTAAAGTGTTTGATTCTTGGCCCAAATACTCCTGCCCCAAAGTTATCCTGCTCAAGTCACTAATTCTACTGAACATGTGAAATGGAGAAGATATGCGAGACCATTTAAGACATTTTTTCGATACTGTAGATAAAATATAAGAAATGTACAGTTTTTCTGACAAATACGAATCTTTACGAATCACCATCGAAACTCAAAGTAAATAGTGCGAAGCTCGAAAACGTAATTTAAGCAAGGGCACCCTAGCTGAAATGTTTGTAAACAGAAGAAAAAGTTTAAGTTTGCCTGTCACTCGTGTCGAAAAATTGGCCACAAGGCGAGAGACTGCAGGGCAGAACTGTTCAATGCCAAGAAATTGGCGAACAAGACAAGACATAATCTGCAAAATACCTCGTTATCTACGCTAAGTCGAAAAACTTTCAGCGATCCCAAAAACATGGCCACTGTTTTCGGAAAAAAATTGGATGAGGTTTTTTAAGGTTATGTCAGAACCCTGACGTGCTGAGGTTTTTGGATCTCGGATTCAGATTCATCGACCCCAAAAACGTGTAGTAAACATGGTCTGATCTCCAGATCCGAAAAAAAGCTTTTTTTTACGAGGTTTTTTGAGGTTATGTAAGAACTCTGAGGTGATCAGATTTTTTGACCTCGGATTCAGCGACCCTAAAAGCATGTAATAAACATGGTCTGGCCCCTGAACTAGAAAAAACATTTTTTTTTTGTGTGGCTGTCAAATTGTGGCAATCTACGTCGATGATTTGATTGCTGCATCGAATATTCCGAAGAAAAGGCAACTACTGATATCAGAACTAACAAAGTCATTCGGATATCAGTTGCATTCAGGTTTCTGAATTTTTGTGTCGGAATTGAATTCAGGTAAGATTTTGAAAACCACGAAATTAGAAGGACACAAGAAAAGTATGCGAAGAATATTCTAATGAAATAAGCCTGAAGAATGAAGATGAAAAGAGTCGGAAAAACTGCCGTATCAAAATCTCAATACGAATTTCGGAAAACAGTATTAGATAGCAGCCAAACGAGTATTACGTTATCTCAAAGGAACTAAAAAATTGGATTTAATATACAGAAAACCCGAAGAACAACTCGTTCGATATGCTGACGCAGAATGGGGCACAAGCGTCGATGTCTGAAGATCTTACACTGGATAAGTTTTCAAATTAGCGAATGCTCACAGAGAAACAGAGAATTGTAGCTATGTCTAGCATAGAAGCAGAATATAAGCAATATATTTCAGACGTTTTTTGACCGAAATATTAGCTGAACAAAATCCTATATTCCATAATCGTACAAAATACGTGGACATTCGTCATAATTTTATACAAGAAACAGTAGATAGCGAAGATATCAAAATTGAATATCTGCCTATTGACAAGATGCCGGCTGATGTCTTGACGAAAAGACTATCGGCCACAAAGCACAACAAATGCATTAAGGACATTGGCATGGCCATAATTCGCAATAAGCAAAATCACAAAACAATATAAAAGTGAGTTGCCATTTAAGGGGAAGTGTTGGAATTTATTAAATGGAACAACTCAAATACTTGTGTTATTAATATGCTCTAAAATTTATATACATATAAGAAATAAATACTGCAAATCAGATCGTTTTTTTAATCAAAAATATTTTTCAAAAAAATGTTTTTAAGAACATTGAAAACAATTGAAACAATTCTTAAAGGCATTAAAAATAATCGAAAAACAATTTATAAAACATCCCACAAAATCTGACGATTGAAAGCGGAATACTGCCCTGTTCATTTTATTTTGGAACGTTTTTCGAAGAGTTTCTCTCGCAATCAATGCTACTTGCATCGAAAATAGAGCATGTTGCATGCACACATTTTTTACAATTGCTGCATCGCAACAAGTTCTTGCATTGACTTGTTCTTTTGTTTTATCATTTCTTTCTGGAGAAAATGTGTTTTTCAAAATCAAAAATAGTTTTGACTTTTTTCACAAAGGGAGTTTTTTTTTGGGGTCAAGAGAAAGCTCAGGTCTTTTTCTTTGATAACTTTGAGGTCCAAAAGCGAACTGAGACCTGTTGATTTATCAAAATGAACGTCGAGAAACTCGAAACACCCATGACTTAATAAACTTTAATTTACATTTGTTTCATGTGCCTAAAAGTATGCAATACCATGCTATCGATTACAGTAACTAAGAATCTAAACTTATTTCCTTATTTATGTAGTGCGGCCGATATCCTTAAAAAAATTGGTTTCAAAAACTTCCATAACTATTGTGCATTAGCCTAAATAAATTTATCACAGAATCTGTAAAAACTATTTATTTAATGCCTCAATACTTTATAACACTCTATGACCCTGGGATCTACTACAGTTACATATAAAAGTGAAAGTAATCTATTTATATCTACTTTGATATAAAGTTAAATTTAGTAAAACTAGGCCCTTCTCTGCTCCTTTGGGAAATGAGGATTTTAGTAAATTTAGTAAAAAAAATCATGAAAATTTCACTTTTAGTTATGTCTTCCATTTTTGTGTTAAACACGAGTGCGTTTCAAATATTCACCTCAAATAGCAATTGGAACAATAACAGCAACAACAACAACGATGAACAATTGCAACCACAATTAGCATAGCCTCAAAACGAACTAATATACACTAAATATTAGATCTACTAGTAGGCGAAAATTTCAGCATTTTCAACCTTTTGTTCCTCTTGCAATTGCCACCTTTTTTTTTTTTTGGCCACCATTTTTACTGTGTTGTGGTTATGACAAAATCGTTTTACCATCTACTCTTAAAATTGTGCATAAATACTGGCCAAAAATTTTCTAGATAAAGGAAATTGCAATTCTCCACACAAATATACAAACCACAACAATGGCAATAACAACAACAGCAATAGCAACAACAGCAATGAAACGCATGCAGTATTTGGCTAAACATTATGGTAGAGTGTCTTTCTATACAGTGTCCACACACGTAGGCAAATGCATACATACACATGCACATTCATATATGCATACATACATGCAAATTGACATTTTGTGGGTAACAAATGTGGAAATGATTGTTGCCATAAATGCGCCTGAATCAACAGAAGCAGCAGGAGCAACAACAGCAGCATTACCACAAAATATCACCAATAGAAATTTCTGTTGTTCTATGCATACATACACATATGTATGTGCATATATGTGTGTGTGCGTGTGTATAAATGTATTTTGGTATTATTGTTAACAATGTAGACACAGTTGCATTATGAAAAAAAAAAAATATGAAAAGCACATTTGATGCGGCAACAGTAACAACAATATTAACAATTGATAAAAGTGAAAACACCAGCAACTGCAGTAGCAAACAAAAACATCAAGAATTTTTGTTGAATTTTGTGGTTTTGCATGTTTTCAATTTTGTGTATGTGTGTTTGCGTTTGTGTTTCTGACTAATAATACTATGTTGTTGGAGTATGTACTTACTAGTAGTACTTAGTAACAACAACAATCAAGTGAATATACACACACGATTTGAATTATGTCAGGCAATCGGAAACACATGTTGCAATATTAGCAACAGCAACTGCTGCAGTTTCTATTTTACAAATATAACTTACTTCACATATACACACAAATACATATAAATATTTTGCTATTATTGTTGCTATTCCTGCTGTTGCTTTTGTTTCCATTTCCACTCCTCTTGTTTGCCTTTAGTAATTCACTCTCCCCTCCCCCCCGCCTGCTTTCCTGTTTGCTGCATGTAATGCATGCATGCATGACGAAGTAAAAAAAAAAAGTATCTTCATTACCAAAACGTGCAACAACGTAAGTAATAGCGGCAGGAGTAGCAACTGCAGCAGCAGCATTAGAATAGTAGCAACAGCAACGCCACAAGTGCTACTACAACATTTCGTATGTATGTATGTTGCTAAAACGCAGCAACATGCAATGGGATGCGCTTTTATTAAATAAGCGCCAACGGCAATTATTCAAAAATCGAGCAAGCACAAAACTTAAAAAAAAACAACAAAATACTAGCAGTGGCAACCCAACATGCAATAGCGACAGATGTTGCATGTTGATGCATCAACTTCATAAGGTTTAGAAGTTAGAGTGTGAGATACTTTGGCAGAGATTAAGAAAAACAACAACAACAACAACAAATGAATTGAGGTGAACCCAAAAAAGCGCATTAAAAATTTCAAAACCCAAAAAGTGAAAAACACAGAAATTGTGGAAGCTGAAGAGAGGTTTTGCGGGAGAAGCGATTGATTAACCCAGATATGCGCAAAGGCCTACGTATATGTGGTACACTTCAGATATATGCAAGGGGGAGCAGAGGAGGAGATGCACTTTGGGTTGAAATCCCAAACGCACAAAAAAAAAATTCGAGGGAAGAAAATTTAAAAACTAGTGCTAATATATATAGGTTTTGGCCATATCTGGGTTAATAGTTTCTTTCACAGATGAAATACGAGGATACAAAAATCCTTGAATCTTTTTTAGGTAATCATAATTGTCAATATGCCTAATTTTACCGCTATGCTTCCTAGTGAGTTGAAGAAGATAAAAAACAAATAAACGCATATCACGAACTGAATGATGGGAGAGAAAATTGAGTAAGTGGGGGATGGGAGAAGGGGGAGGGAAGGAGGGGTGGAGAACGGAAGACGAAGAGGAGGGAAGACGGAGAGGAGGGAGAGGAAATAGAGTACGTAAAACATAATGAGGGGAAGTGGTGAAAGGAGAGTAAGTGGATGAAGAGGGTGGAAAAGTAGAATGAAAGCGGTGGAAGGAGAGAAAGGGGTAGAAGAGGAAGGAGCGAAGAAAGTGGAGGAAGAGGAAGAAAGGTAGAATGAGAGAAAAAAACTCCAAATCGGGCGCGGTTTTAGAAGGATTTATTTGTCGAGGGTTCCTAGATGGCATAGCATTTTCAAAGCCCACCTACACATTAGTGCTTAACTCGGACAAGAGAAAAGCACTTGCGCTCTTTATTCAAACAAAAACAGAGTGATGTCTGATATTATTATTGGAGTGATGCCAGTCTGTCAGTCTGTCTGTTCGGGTGGAATTTTGTAATCGATTTTAAACTAACTTCCCAAAGAGCTAGAGACTTGAAACTTTAAACATAATTCAGAACTGGATGACAATGAAATATCTAAAATATATATAAATATAATATAGCATACTTTCAGGAGGGCGTATACATACTATTGTTGTAGAATAATTATAGTACAGCATACTTTCAGGCTGGTGCAAGTATTTTCATACCTACTAAAATTGACAACTACAAAGGGTTAAAAATCTGTATGGAACTAGGAGAAATAATTTTATACTTTTTAGTCTGTTTTAAAAACGTGGTACATTAAAAAAAAAATGTTATTTGAATTATTCGTTATTTGGGATTGAATGGGATAGACAGACTTAGACAATTTTATATCATGAAGGTATTGGGGATTCTCTTGAAGATGCACTCACAGAATTAGATTTGTGCTCTCGGCACAACTTCCGTACCTATTATAAGCCATTTATCTGAATCTCAAATTTCCAAAATTTTTCAAGAATTTTAAACCTTGTCCTGTTTTAATGATTTTGGTAGATTTTGGGTAAATAAAAAAATAGTTTTCAAATACTTTTTCCTCTCTATTTATACCTACATATCTGTGAAAAACGAACATCAGCAGAGTTAGGCTGTTTTTCATTTTTACCATAGATATTTTAAGTTATACCTGAATATTTTTTTGTTTTTTTGTCAGAAGTGAAAAACGTGTTTGAACATCGGCCGGTGCGAGAAATTATGCCTCGAGTACCTGCGTTCAAAACGCTATAAAAATCGAATGACTGCGTGGAGTAATAATCTGACAAAATGGAATAAAATTTTTACCGATTTTCATTTTGTCGTCATTTATTATACTAAGTATATGACTGTTTTTTATGCCAATATTTGATATTTACTTCTCCTGTGGCCTTTTTTATTTTTTTATTTTATAAAATTTTATTTTATACATACATTTATTTATACTACATTTTTTAAATATACAAATTGTGGAAGAGTAAGTACAAACAAGCGTCCAAGTGGCTTATTCGCAACGATTCATTCGATACGAATATCTGCATCTACACGGACAGCCAAGCAGCAATCAAGTCCCTTGTCGGTGTGTGAACTACATCAAAGCTTGTTTTGGACTGCCGATCTTCACTCAACATTTTGTCGCGTCACTCGCAGGTCCACCTATATTGGGTACCTGGACATATGGATATTTCAGGTAACTGAAAAGCCGACATGTTAGCAAGACAAGGCTCGTAGCTTACAGATATTTCACCTTCCTGCACCATTGGTGTCCCGCTTACGTCTATTAAATTAGCCATTAAGCAAAACTACCTTGAGGAAGCAAAAAGATCCTGGTTAGCGGAGCATACCTGTGGTATTACCAGGCTAACATGGACCACTATGGACAATAGACGAACTAGACAGCTACTCAACCTAAGCAGAAGCTCCATCAGCATAACGACTTCGGTGCTCACGGGACACTGCATAATGGAGAGACATGCTGCAAGACTTGGACTGCCATTCAATGACTTCTGTCGGGGCTGCGGCTCTGAGGAGGAGGAAGAAACAGTCCTCCATTTCATGTGCGAATGCCCATCAGTGGCCAGGAGGAGACTAAAACTCCTGGGCTCACCTTTCTTCACTAGTCTGTCCGTGCTATCATCCGTAAATATTAAGGACATAGCAAGATTCATTATGGAATCCTCATGGTTCTCCAATCCGTAAATGGGGGAGTCGCGCCGTACTGTGGTATCACAATGAGCCTAAATTTGCTTAAGTGCTTAACCTAACCTAAGTACAAACAATATCTGCTTAAGTGTGCTTTCAAGCAGAAAGCTGCCACTCCAACTTAACCCAACCTAAGTACAGACAATATCTGTGAATTGATATTTGGACTTAAAGGGATAATATAAAAAATAAGTATGCAAACATTTTTTAAAAAACTAAAAAAGTTTTTTGTCCAATTTAATACATAGTGCATATATAATTTTTTCAGATTTTTAAAACATCATTCACGGCATGTTTTCAAGATTTGTTTTCAATTTTTTTTTGGGGTGTGAATAATTTTTGGGGATACTGTACATAGCTACGTAAGATTAAGGTGCAGAACTAAAATGAATTTGGTCAAGTAGCTAAAAAAAAGTACTATAGATTCAGAAGAATTGATATTTTGCCCAATAAATGAATAAATTTTGGAAAATTTAGAGCATAACATGGAACATTTTTGCTCTGAAAAATTATGAAATCTTGCTTTTGACACACTACAACCATCAAGGGAATAGCGAAAGCTCAAAAATTTTGTGCTCTGATAAAATAAAGCTCTAAGAGTAGTTCGATGAATTGTTGGATTGATTTCAGTGTATATTGTGTTAACCATTTTTCTTACTCACTCTCTCTCTATCTTTCTCTTTTTCTATCACCCACTTTGTGATTTGATTTTAGCAAAAACAAAGAACAGCTTCAACTTAGTTTAAGAGTGTATTGTGAGCAAAATTTCTCTCAATTTCTCTGAACATTATTAACTCATTCACCACCAGCATAACCTAAATTTTAAGCTACAATAAATACAATGCAACGAAAAATATGTTATTCTTGATAATAATAATAATAATAATCTCTTTTTATGTATTTATGCACATAAATAACAATTAGATTAAAATGAAATTATACAATACCATAACCTCACCTTTAAAACAACAACAGCAGCAACAATAACATTCTATTACATGGAAATTAATAATAATAATAACGATAAAATGTAAATTGGCTACAACAACAGCAATAATAAAACCAAATGTAATTGTCAGTTAAATGACAATTTAACTTTTACGACCTTTTAAAGCCACACAAAAATCACAAACAGAAATACAAAAAACAAAAAAGAAAAAGAAAATCTTGGATTAGAAACTAACAAAAAAAAAAAAAACTAAAATAAACAAATTAAGAAAATAAAATAAAATTTTGGAAGGCGCAATTTAATTTAAAATATTCACAAAATAAAAATAAATAATCTGAAAATTGCAAATGTCAATTGTCAAATCATAACAACAACAAACAGCGATTCAATTGAAGTTGAATAGAAAATTGCAAGAAAACTACAAACAAACAAACCAACGAAAATGTCATTTAACTGTCATTGTGACAGATAATTATGTAATGCAAAGCGCCATCGTGCTCGATAACAATCGCTGGCTCTTACAACTAACATATAGGAAATTATTATTGGAAAAATTATTTGCACAAATACAAAAAAATACAAAAGAAATAAAATCAACAAACAAAGCCATAAAATAAGTGCGAAAAAATAAAACAAATAAATAATGAGAAACATAAGGAGAGTCCGGGAAAAAATTAAATGTAAGCCAAATGAATAAATAGTAAATAAATGAAACAGCAACCACAGTGCGTGCGTTCGTACTGGGTCAGGAAAATAACAACAGCAAAAAAAAAAAAAAAAAATAACAATCAACAACAACAACCAACACCAACAACAGTGACGTGGTTAAATACTAAAATAAAAAGCAAAAGTAAACCATAAAAACAAAAAACTCATAACATCTTCAAGTCCCTCAAAGTGCAAATAATTGAAATTCTATCAGCGTGTGTGGAGTGCGTCAAATTCATTGTTTTTGTTTTGGTCAAGTTGCTGCTACTTGCTACTGCTATTTGCTGCTGTTACTGCTGCTATTGTTGTTGTTGCTGATCATTGACTGACTGACGACTACAACATTCGCATATATAAATAAATGAAATAAAAAGGCGTACAATTTATAAGAAGCGCGCGAGCGCACAAGCTTTATTCACTTCACATTCACTTTGCACTCGAATGATTTAAAATGATCGTGTGTTATTGATATGCATACGTATGTACTTTTGTGTACCCTACATTCAGCGGTTATGAGTACTAAAATGCTACGGATTGGCAGAAAAAGAAAAGAAAGAACAGAAAGAAAGAATGAGACAGGACACAACAGTACAGTTCACCACAAAGCAGGGCAGGAACTGGCAAGACGGAACAGAATTTGATTGAAAGTGAAATTTACAAAAATATGATTTATTTTTATTGGAATTGTCGTTTCCTCGATCACTTAGATGACTGAATTATAGTTTAAAAATTTTAATATATGTAGAGCTTGTATTTCCTACGTAATAAGCAAAGTTCATTCTTCGCTTGATAACTAGGAAAATTAAATATTTTTTAGAGATTTTTAAAATTGTCTATGAAAGGCCCTAAGGGAGTGGAAGGAGTCGGAACCATTTGATGGGTACTGAAAATTAGTTGCAGTGCTTCTCTTGTAGTATTACGTTTTGATGATCTTAAGCGGTTTCATTTAGCGTTTGGCACTAAAGTACAGGAATAACTAACTCAAGTTTTTCATTGAAGACTATAGTGAACAAATAAATAATAAGAAATACATTTTTTTAAAAAAAAAAAGATGGTGGAAATGATGTGGAGCGGGGATTTTGTTACTTCGTCCATTTATAATGCTTTTTGATTCCAAACCATTGATCATGACTGAGATATTTATGAGAAGGAGAGTGGTAGAAAATCTTGAAAAAAGCAGGTCTAAACAGAGTACAAGCCAAACTTGAGATAACTATCTGTAGGCAACAAGCTCGGCTTCCCTACGAACTGGTCATGTGTGGACCATATTGTGACACTTGGACCAAATTAATGAGTGGCAATCGTCTGTTCATCTGAGCTTCGTTGACTTCTCCACAACTTTTGACAATATCTACAGAGATCACATATGGAACTCGCTAGCTGCGAGAAACATTCCACACAAATTGATCAGCATCATCCGAGCACACAATGAAAAGTTTAAGTGTCGCGTGCTGCACAATAACCAAGTTTCGAAGTTCATTGAGCCCTGAACCGGTGGCAAACATGAATGCATACTATCTCCGCTTCTATTTCTAATAATCTTAAACAACATCCTGAATAATGCTCTGAGACTTTTGGAGTCATCTGGAGGAACTGGCGTATGCAGACGACATCGCGTTTCTATCGGTAAAATAATCAGACATGCAAATTAAACTTGATCATCTGAGCCACCACGCCTAAGTCGCTGGACTACGGATCAATCTCACTAAGATAAAGTCTATGTCAACCGGTGACGCGATAGCCATCTTCAATGTCTACGGTCAACCTATCGAGCAAGTATCAATATTCAACTATCTCGTTAGCACTTGGAGTTAACTTCAGGCGGTGGCACGAGCGAAGACATCATATCGAGAACAAACAAAGCTAGAGGTGCCTTCGCCCAATTACAAAACATTTGGAAGTCAAGCATATACTCAACGCACACCAAGCTACGGATATTTAATTCCAATGTAAAGTCCGTCTTTATCGACATACGTAAAGTTCAAACATTCGTCAATAGTTGCATCTGCAAAATTCTTCGTATACCTATTACGTATTATTTCCAACTGCGACCTTCTACCCTCCACAAATCAAACACCCGTAGAGTCCGAAATCAAAAGAAGAAGATGGCAATAGTTAGGTCATACTGTTTGAAAAGATGTAAAAGTGACATGCCGCTCCGTTCTTTAGTGGAGTCCCCAAGGCAAACAAGATAGGGGACGCCCATGGCAGATGTCGCGTCGCATGGTTTATGGTCGCATTAAACGACAGAACACATCATGACAACAGATCAAAACGACTGCCAGAGACCGCAAGAAATATAGATCTTTTGTCCAGGCCCAATGCTCCTGAAGGAGTTGTAGGATCTAAAGGAGAAGAAGAGTGATAGATAGTTTTCGGGAATATAGAAAAAACCCCTTCCCTTCTTCTAATTGACTATCCTCAATTTTGGTTTTCACTCGTCCAAAAAATTTGACGAGTCTTAGCTTCACATTTTATGTGAATTCTCATCCTTGGCTCGATTGAGGAGGGATATTTTTAAACAGCCGATCTTATCCGCTATTAAAATCAGATCCTGTTCAGCAAAAGATATACCATCCTTCATTTGAATAGTACAGCGTTTTTTGTCTTAATTAGGAGACCGTAGTGCCTGAAAATTAGATCTCCCATATAACTAATAAATAAATACAGAGTACGAGAAGGAGATCCTAATCCTACAGTCAACATTCTCTTTTTCGATTTGGCTGAAACTTAGAAACCTTCTATTATTCTGTTAGAATAGCTTGCTTGATTTCTTTTGATTATTTCATGAACGGCTTCACAAAAAGAAAATTAAAAATAACTTTGATGGTCGAAAAAAAATCGAAAATGGCAGGGATTGCCCCATATGAGGATTGTCTGTCATTGCTCGACTCTACAGAAATGATAACTTTAAAATCTTGCGGTTTTACAATCATCTACACTGTGCAAAAATTTGATACTTTATAAAATTATATATCGATTGAATAGCTTCTTAAGGGTAATGCCGAGTCATTGATTTGAACACTGTACGTAAATTTTTGTATTATGTACATTTGGGATCTTTACCTATAATTTTGGCATATGCGGGACCGATGCAAAAAAATTTATTTTATACTAGTTTCTATATAATATTTCTCATCAAAACATTTTCGGGGTCCCTGAAAGTCAAAATCATACAAAATCAATTTGTAAAAAATAAGATTTACCCTAGAAAGTAAAATTTTTAAAAATTGGAGTTAGATGATTTTGGACTTCTCTGAAAGCATTTGGACTTTTTTTCTAACAATTAACCCATTATAAAGAGATTATTGAAAAAACACAAACCTTTTCAGTTTCAAGGGCTAATTTTTTGTTAAGTTTTGATTTTCAGTGACCCTAACTACTTTCTATAGGAAATATTTTCTTGGATTATTTGCGTTTTTTTTTTCTAATTGTTAATCTAATATTGAGATTGTTGCAAAAACAAAGTTGACTTTTTAAGGGTTATTTTTTGTTGAAAAATGTGCACCCAGAAAAATACCCATCTCTAAAACGAAGAAAAAGTTTCCTCAATTTGAATCCACGAAAATTTCTCTCGTTTAAGAAAATTTTCCTCAAAATGAAGAAAAATGTTCTCCTTTCATGCAACCATGGTGTTCAAATTGAAGTAAGTTATGTTTTAATTTTTACAAATTTAGTTGTATAGAAAATGTAAGAAAGAGACGAATATACCAAAAATGTTCTCCATACAAAATTTTAGTATACACAAAAACTAGCTTTACTCTTTTGGCCTTAGCAGACAATCGCGTACGCTTTGTTTTTCTTTTGAATTTTTTAGTTGGCGTCTCTATTTCAAGCGAAGCGGTTGTGTTTGTGGCTGTTGATACATTTTGTGAAAAAATTAAATATATTGAAAAGATATAAATTTCAATAAACTTTAATTTATAATTTTTTGATGGCCATTAGGAACTTTTGATCATTTTAAGGCGACGACGCCTGTAGTGTATGTAAAAATACGTATGAATGTAAACCTTAATACTTATTAAAAATAAAATAATAAATGAATACAAGTAAAAAACATGATTTTAATTAAAACAACATTGTAGAAAATATTCCATAAATTGAGAGTTTTTTGTTTTCTAAAAAGGTAGTAAATTGACTTCAATTTATGAAAAATTATTCCTCAAACTGAGGAAAATGGTACCTAAATTATATACAATTTCTCATAATGAAATAAAATATTATTCATTTGAAGACATATTTCTTTAATTTATAGAAAACTTCGTTCTTTCATAGAAATTTTTCTCTAAAATAAAGAAAAAAATATTTCCTCAATTCAAAGAAATTTTGTATATCTAAATGAGCAAACCGTTTCTATGGCGCCAAATCATTTCCATTTTTCTTTTTCCTCAATTTGATAGCCGTTTTTCTTCAAACGAGGTAAGTATTTCTCTGGGTGTGGACTTAGGTGGTTTTAAATTTCAGTAACCCTATCGACTTGTCGATGAGGAATATATTTTTCAAAGACTATGATAGGCTTTACGATCGTTTCCCTAGTATGATTATATGTATATTGGATAATGGGTTCATATAACATCTCAAAGGATGGGTAAGGCGAAAGTTTTGGGACTCTATAGTAAAGATTTCAGACATGATAGAGAAAAGTACAAGCAATTCCAAATTACTTTTATTAATTTGGTATTTAAGATTTACTGCTGTACTGTGTTATTTGTGAACTTTAGAAAATATTACAGATCTCTACCTAAAAATTCTTTCCGTGTAAAAATATTAAGGCCTAAGAGTTTTAAGAACTGAATTGCAATTATGAATTTAAGTTGCCCTTGGTTAATCACTTGTGGAAACGATGTACAATAAACCTACTTTAAGTATTGGACTAAAAATTCAATAGAAACCTTATGTAATCAAATCACTTAATACCTTTTACATTTATCCCAAACTATTTCTTTCCAACTTGGATACAAAAATGTGTAAGATAATCAGTTTTTTCTTCAAACTATTGGGTTAATATTTTTTGTTCAAATGTAGTAGCAAAAAATAGTTTAATGGACTAAAAGGGACTCATTATCATTATGGGTTTATGGTCCTCCAATTTAAATTGCAGTATGTTTTGACAACTGCACACTAGCACTTCAACTAAAGTTAATCTCTTCGGTTTTTCTAAAAAATATGTACTTGTTTAACTTGTTATACAAGTCGTTACTGACTGCCTATAGCGAAAGCTAATCGACAATTTTGATCAATGACAAGCGCAATAAATGCGCTCCATATATCAAGAAAGAAGAAATGCAAGAAAAGGAATTCAACTCAAGTCGACTCAGCACAAGAACGAAATAAAGCAAGTAATACTTTGGAGGGTCTTCTCGGATAGTAAGCTTTGTGTGACGTTGCTCAATATGCCAATCAACGAAGCGTAAATTGATCTTATTAGCAATAGCACACATAAAACGAAAAAAAATGGCATTTATATGTCAGTAGAGAAAACTAGCAATTGCATAAGAAATGGAAGGAAAGAAAGCATTACGACTTAAACTCAATTACGCAGTAACGGGCGATAATTTCGTAATATAAAGAATTGCATTATTGGGAGAAAAAACAATAAGTTATTAAAGCAAATGACCCTGAAATATGTATATAAAATTAGTAATTGTGTAATAAAAATGAAAAATGAACAAAAAAAAAAAAAAACATCAAAAGAATTTATCACCTTCACAATTGAAGATGAATTACATATGAGTACAAGTGTAAAAAAAAAGATATAAAAAATTATAAAGATTTTTTTTCCTATTTCTTTCACATAAGTATTACAATTTTAATGAAGAGCAAAATTCTGTGAACATGCAACAAAGTAATTATTCATGCCAACTTTTACTTATGACTATTCGACGAGTACGAATACTAAAAATGCTATACGACGATATGGAACTGTCATATTCATTCTCACACTCTTTCACTCACTCTCTGAACGACAACGACATAGTGACTGCCTGTCAAATTAACTCTTTGACAATTGTTCGAATGCGAGTACGAGTGTAGGTACATATGTTGCTGTTTGTCTCTGTGACAGTTAGTGACGATGATGTCTGTCTATTTGTCTGTCTGTATGTATGTCTGACAAGCACAAACAGTCAATTCATTTATATTTACTACAAAACGATCCCATGTGGGAGTATAGTGTATGTGGGGGGTGTAGAAAGAGGCATAGCTCAGCCAGCTGTCATCACTTTTTTTGTGTAATACTGTAGTATGTGTGTATGTTTGCACTCTGCTATGTAGTTAATAGTATCGCTTTCATGTTTTTGCGGCAGATGTGCAGATTTTTTGCATGAATTATTGACAAATAATTCATTCAGCTTTGTTTGAGTTTTTTTTCTTTATTATGCTTTTTTTAGCCTTTTGTTTTTAGCTCTATATTTTCTTTTTTAATCTTTAGCTTTATGTTTTTATAATTTGTGAAAAGCGTAAAAACAAATTGTAACACAAGCACCAACAAAAAATCATAAATCTGTTTTTTTTGTTTGTTTATTAATTAATGTCGCTAATTATTAACGGCATCAAGATAATGTTAATAACAAAAATAATAATTCTAACAGTATTGACAATTTACATTCATGACATTCAATAATTGTGATTTTAATCAATTTGATTATGTAAGTATTTAAATTAAATAATTACAATTATTTAATTTATAATTAGCTTGAAGTATTCTCAATTTTCGATTAATGAAGCGAAAATTATTCACTATTTAATTGTGATAATAAAAGTATTAAAAAAAAAACAATCAAGAAAGCGAAATGTTATTTTTGTTCCCAATCTAATGAGCGTAAATTTTTCTTCTTCTCTCGAATTTTTTTTTTTCACTCACCAGTTTTTTGTACAAAAGCTAAACGGAATTAGAATTTTGAGAAATTGAGAGAAACCAGCTAAGCTCTTTTCAAGAGAGTTAATCTGTTGAGCATATTGAAAAGCTTTAGGTTAGGGGAAACACATTTTGATTTCTTAATAATCCAAAAATATTTGTTTAAAATTTTTTAAGAAATTCGGCTCCTATAAAAAGCTATATATATAAACTAGCTGGCCCGGCTGACGTTGGTCTGCCCTCTTTGCGGAGAAAAGTGAAAATTAAAGTTTATTTGAATGAAGAAGAATGAAGTACTTGATGTTTAAAATTGAACATTGCTGATGACAATTCAAGCTTAAAGTTTGAACATTAAAAAAAAAAGTTCTGGATTTTTATGACTTCGAACAAACATACTTTCAAGAGTTTATGTTCAAAATTTCAAGTCAATCCGAGCAGTTGATCATAAGTAGCAACTCGATTTGTAGCGCGCTACTGTTCATGAATAAAGTGCACTCAAAATTTTAAATGTGATTTTCTCCGAATGATGTTTTTTGAAAAATGCCTTTGCGGTGACCGCGATATCTCAAAAACTACTTGACCAATTCATCTAATTTTTTTAAAATTTTTTTCCTAGTTACAATACGGAGTACTTGAACGATCATTTTTTCATGTGCAGTATTTGTCTTAACTAATAATTTTTTTTAAATACATTTTTGATACTCAAAAAATCGACTTTTTTTTTGCATCATGGTTTCCGTATGAGAAAAAGGATTTTTTTTCCAAATTTTTCGCTCAAGTACTCGACGCTGTAGTACACAACTGTAAATTTTTTGTATATTCTTGTTTACATTTGAGTTGTTGGCATTCAATCGTGGTCACCGCCAGACTCTGCAGAAAAAACGCGCATCAGGACAAGAGCGACAAGCTCGACAATTTTCAATATTTTTTCATATCCGACCACTCTTTTTTTTCGTAAGAATATGTACTATGTATACCTGTTATGCTACTTTAAAATAAATTATTTCAAATAGTCCAAAAAAAATCACAAATATGCCCTAAGTTTCCAGTACCAAAACGTATATAACCCCTTAAAAATTAGGCTTAAAAGCATTTAACTTGCAGAACTGTAGATTGGAAACAGAAACATTATAAATGAAAATCGCAAATCAATATTTTGATACTTAAATTTTGGAAATGAAAGCTTACATTGCTTCTGCTTGCATTATAATGATTTTATGCCAAATATGTTAACAATAAATAAAGTAGTAGAAATAATAGTTGAAAATTGAATGGAAAAAGTAGTAGAAAACAGAAATGCAGAAATCGCAATAAAAAAGTAGTAAAATTGGATAGAAAATAGAATTAGAAATTTTTGTAAAAAAGTAGTAAAAATGTAAGTAAAACAAGTAGCAGAAAAAGTAGTAGAAAATAGTAAAACATAGCAGTAAAAAAATAGTGAAAAAGAAGTAAAAACTATAGTAAACAAAGGTAGAAAACATAGAAATAGTAATAAAGCAGTAAAAAATAGTAGGAAAAAAGTAGTAGAAAATAGTAGTAGAAAAAGAAGTAAAAAAGTAGTAGATAACAAAAAGAAATTGTAGAAAAAATGTATTAAAAAACTAGTAAAAAGTAGTAAAATAGTAGTAGAAAATAAGAAGAAATTGCTGAAAAAAGGAGTTAAAAAGTACTAGAAAATAGAAGTCGAGTATCCACTAATCCAACAGATTGAAAGAATTTTTTAAGTCCGGTATTGACAAATAATACTTCTTAATACCGTACCATAAATGGCTCCTAAGATATCTCGTAATGAAAATTCAGGTTATATGGAAGGTGCCACATCCCTTTTGTCAACCCCACCCATTTTACTGTAGCATGTCATTGTTAATACATATTTTTGTACCAAATTTTTGAGATATATCCAAAAAAATATTTGGATTCTATGACAGGTGCCACGCCCACTTTCCCAAAAGCCTTTATAAATAGTTATGTTTCATCCTCTCATCAAAGCAAATCGGTCAAGCCGGTCAGAAGTTACACGATTACAAACATACATACACAACTCTATGATCAGAGCTGGGTAAATTCAATTACATTACATTCCCAATTCCAATTACAAGGAATTGTAATTGGCACTTGAATGTTTTCAATTCCTTTAAAGTTTTATCAATTCCATTACAAGGAATTGTAATCGGTAATTAAAATTTTTAAATTCCTAGGTAATGGAATTGGAAAAATTTTCGATTCCATTACAGAGAGTTGTATTTTGTAATTAAAAATATATCAATTTCTTAAAGGAATTGAAAATGTAATTGAAAAGAAAGGAATTTATTATTTAAGTCTAATCAATTACTTTCTTGGAACTTAATTCCAATTTAGTTGGAATGATTCCTCGAAAGTAATTTATTCCTTTTTAGTTCAATTCCAAAAAAGAAAAAAAAAAAAAAAAAATTCGTTAAACATTGTAAAATGCTTCTAATAAGGCGTTACGGGAGAAGTAACCCAAATTTTATACGCCTTATTAGAAGCATTTTACAATGTTTTCCGACATTTTTTTTTTTTTTTGGAATTGAACTAAAAGAGAATCAATTACTTTTTAGGAATCATTCCAACTAAATTTGAATTTAATTCCAAGTAAGTAATTGATTACACTTAAGTATCAAATTCCTTTCTATTCAATTACATTTTCAATTCCTTTAAGGAATTGATATATTTTTAATTACAAAATACAATTCCTTGTAATGGAATCGAAAATTTTTTCAATTCCATTACCTAGAAATTTAAAAATTTTAATTACCGATTACAATTCCTTGTAATGGAATTGAAAGTTTTATCAATTCCATTACTAAGGAATTGAAAACATTAAATTCTTTGTAATTGGAATGGACATGGAATTTAATTCCTAAAGGAATCATTATTACCCAACTCTGTCTACGATTATGTATAGAATAAAGACAAAGGACGAATTTCTAGTGGAGAACCAGAGATTATCATCAGTCCAGTCAAGCATTTTTAAGAACGAAGTCACTGAAGTGACTCATTTTTCATTAGAACAATCCGTAAAGACAATTTTTAAAGCATTTACTCCCTATCTATGAATCGAACCAAGGCTAGCACTCATTTACCAGGTCAACTCGGTGGCCTGGTGAATCATCACTTTAGTAGTCAAGAGAAGTCTTAGAAAGCATTTCGGTTGATCTCACGAAAGATACCACTCCTCTTCCTCCTCTTATTTTTGTCAAAACTGATATAGGTATTTTGACAAAATTTTCAAAAGCGTGTATTTTTTTAAGCCCTTACCGATTTGAAAAAATTTGTTCAATAGTTATACAAAAATACTTTTTATTTCCGATCACTTAGGACGGTTCTATCGAGGGCACCGCAAAGCACCTTCTTTCTGACACCTCAACTTCAGCGCCTTCTAAAAATCGAGCGATAATTATGAAATTGTGTCTTTTTTTGTCTTTTTACCACACATCCCTAAACAACTACAACTTCAAAGAAAATTATTCATATTAGGATAACGACATTGAACTTGGGTTTAAACAACACAGGTTTGCAGAATAAAATAGACTATCAGGCTAAATTCAGTCAGTTCCTGGTCTAAATCTTTTGAAGGTCATGCAATGTTAATTCACTATGTTTGCAGATTTATTTGAAACGTAGGAGGATCAAAGAGAGACACAATTAATGTTGGATAAATTCTGTTAGTCTTACCTTGCTAGTTTTCTATGTTTAGAAATCGAGGTAAGTCCCAAAATGAGAAATGAGTTCAAAGACGAAAAGTCTGGTTTGAATCAATTCTAAATTTTATTATTCTAATACATGAATATACCTAAGTGTGAGTGAAATAGAAAGTCGATTGAGGATCGTTTCTATTGGTTGATTATGCTTATTATTATGATTTTATATTTATATGTTTTTATATTGTAAAGTAAGGAGTGACTTTTTGGTATGTTTGGGCTTGCTATCTATTATGCATTCCTATACCGCCATGCATTGGAATGCGATGACGAATGCACATATGCATATGTAGAACACTGACCCAAACATATCTTACAATGTATAATACACGTGGCAATAGTCACTTATAGTTACGAGTGGGGTGGCAATAGTGATCTTATGGATACACTAAAGACATTCTACAATTCTTTCTGAATTCACGGCTTTATCAAGAACATTGACTACACTCTCCATCCATACTTTTCTTCGACAATCACTTTATCACTTCCATTCCTTCGAGAGAGGATATGATTGAGAATCAATGCCAGCAGAAAAATGCGGTGAACCTTTATACTGATGCATCCAAACTAGATGGAAGGGTAAGGAGGGAGAATTTTCTGGACAATTAAATAGTATTAAGCTTATTCTTTCGTCTGCATGACCACTGCAGCTTCTTTCAAGCTGAGCTTATGACAATACAGGTGGCGGCAAACTGGCTGAAATGTAATAAGGCATCAGTTCAAGGTATTTTCATTTTCAGCGACTGCCAACCTACTCTAAAATCCTTAGTCAGTATATCACTGAACTCCAAGGTGGCTTTTGATAGCCGGTGCGTACTCAACGAAGTACCAGATGAACTCAACGTACACTTTGTGTACGGAAATAACAAAGTTGAAGAATTAGCAAGATTGGATCTAAAAGCAACCTACAGGCTCAGTTTTCAAATGGTGTTCTTGAATCAGGGGGATGTGAGAGGTGATAAGTTTGACTTGGGGTCAACTGACCTAAGGGACCTACTTAAATATGGTTCTGTTTTGAGAAGTTTTAACCCAAAAATGTGAAAAGATCGATTTCAATTTCAGATTTATTTGATTTCGAGAATCTATAACAATTCTGTACTATTAAGTAATTTTTTTTTGATTTATAAAAACTTCCTATAAAATTATAGCAAACTTTAAAGTTGATTATACAAGTACCATTGTCAACTGTATATGTTTTTAATAATATTTGAATCACCTGATGACACATTGCTGTTTAAAAAATTCAAATACAATAGAAAACTAAATAATTTTTTAGAACGGTGGTTCCTACCACTAATTCTCATTCTACAGCACTTATAATTTATGCTTCAACTACTACAGTTTAAAATATGTGTAGCCAATTTAAATTAGGTTTTATTCGAAATTGCAATAATGCATTGAAAAATATTAATAATTATAAAAAATAAACTTCCTATAAAATTATAGGAAATTCGAATGTTCAATAGACCAGCATTTTTAGATTAGTTTTACTTTAGCCATAAGTTTTGCTTAAAAATATCAATCAATATACTAAGATAAAATTTTACTTTTCCAAACAAATAAAACTTCCTATAAAAATTTTGAGCAAATTACTCAAATTGATTAAACTCATGTAATTTCTAATTAAATATACTTAAGTATTACAACATTCAATTACTAATAAGGCTCGTTTACTGATATAAATCTAAATTTTCAATGTCAATAAAAATGTAATTATTATTTTTATAGCATATTCTTTTTATAATGTATACAATTATAGAAACAACAACAACAACAATGACAACAACTTTGTATAGAAATTTTCAAAACAATTTACACAATTTCAAATTCAAATCAAATAAAATCTTTTTTTTTGTACATGAAAATGAACTCATCTAATTTACACACGCTCGCTCGTATATGCAATTTTCAATTAAAATTTTGTAAAATTTCTAAACAAAAATAAAATTACAAATACAAAAATCTTTGCTACTATAATTTTTTTTTCTTCCACCAGCTGCAGTAAGTAAAAATAGTATACAAAATTACAAAACAGTTTATGACGGTGTGTATAAGTGTGTGTGTGTGTGTAGGGGGTGCGGTTTTCATCTAAAACGATTACATTTGCACTCTATTAAATTCGTAATCTTATCAGTTTTATATTTGAAAATCATCTTTTTTGATGATGTTCATTTTCAATTAATTTTCAAATTGTTTGTAAAATAAATGAAAAATACTGCAAGCACGAGCCAATTCGCTTTTCAATAAATATTTTTGTGATGCACGGTGTGGTATACATACTTTGTGTGGGTATATTAGTTTAGCATTGTGATTGGTTCAGCTTCTGTATTGGTTCATCTCTTTGGATTCAGTACATTGAACTTGAATTGTAAAAACAAATTGTATTGAAAATTCAATACAAATCAGCACATTTTTCAGCATTATGGGGAAAGTCTGCCTTTATCTAAAAGACGAGAATTTAACTGAAAGTGAATTATTTTTTTTTTAATTTGTAAATGCCGCAGTGCTCAACAATTTAATTTGTTGCCAACACCAGGTTTCATGCGCATCGTCATTGAAAGTTCTTAAAAAAAATACGAAAAATAATCTGGCTCGCAAGCATGAGAATCGTTGTAGGGTGGTACTAGGATTTGGGAACAGCTAATTTTCTTAAATTATGGGATAAAATATAACTAACTAGAACAAAAGTTAGAGTAAATTCCAAACCAAAACCCCGATCTAGACCAAAAAATAAAAACAAGTAAAAAATTAAAACCAAATTTTTCCATAAAATTCCTAAACACTAAAATTTTGACCCGAAAACCAACCAAACTTAGACAAAAAAACACAATGAAAAAGTGATGAAAACTGAGACCATATATCAGATAAAAATCAGAACAAATTTCTGACCAAAAATCAGACAAAAAATTATGCCACATATCAGTAAAAACTCACATTAAAAATTAGTTCACAAATTAGACCAAATTCAAAATAAAATTTAGATTGGTATTCAAACTATAAAACAGAACAAAAAAAGACCAAATGTGAGCCACATTCAGACCAAAATTCAGAAAAAACCCAAGTCAAACCAGAAAAAAAATTTGGATCCAAAATTAGACCTAAATTCTGGTAGAAACTCAAACCAAAAATTAACAGCAAATTTGAACCAAAATGCAGACCAAACATTTGAAAAAAAAAACTGAAATCAGAACAAAATTTGGACCACAATTCAGAACAAAAATTAAACAGAAATGGGAACTGAAATCAGAACAAAATTTGGACCATGACTCAGACTTAAAGTTAAGTAAAAATCGGAACAGAAATCAGAGAAAAATTTTGACCAAAATTCAGATCAAAAATTAGACAAAAATCGGATCTAAGATCAGATCAAAATTTGGACCAAAATTCAGACCAAAAAAGAGACAATACTTGGAACTGAAATCAGAATAAAATTGGGCTCAGAATTCAGAACAAAAATTAAAGAAAAATTTAAACTGAAATCAGAATAAAATATGGACCATGATTCAGACCAAAAATTAGATAGAAATCGGAACTAAAATCTATTCCAAATTTTGACCAAAAATCAGAGCAAGTAGACAAATATCGGAACTGAAGTGAGATCAAAATTTGGACCAAAAATTTAGTAAAAATTTAAACAGAAATCAGAAAAAAAAACTGAACTAAAAATCGGATCCAGTCATGTCCAAAACTTAGACCAAATTCATGCTAGAAATTAAAACAAAATATCCAATACTCATTTGTGCTGTAGAAGAATATTAAAAGTTATATGTATTTAGATTTTTTGGAAAAGGCTGCAGGTCCCATGGCCTACCCCTGGAGCCGCCACTGGCACTGACTCCGCACATATGCATTATGACCGACTGAGCTTTTCATATGTGTAAATGAGCTTTGTACATCTGAAATCTCGAAAACTTTTTCGCTCTGGTTTTAAGTTCTAATGGAAGCGTGTGATGGCGTGACCATCGCTGCCATGGAGCCTATTTCAAAAGCATCATCTCTGTTTTTTTAAAGGAATAACAGCCCATGGATGCCCTAGACCGAGCTTCCATTATTCAATGGAATGGAAAGGACTTACAATTTTATATCGATTCCGTACGGTCGTACCTTTTTAAGGCAATTATTTACTCATAAAAGTTTGCCATTGCCAACTAAGAGGTGGTGCCGTGTAGACAAAGTTTTCATTACTATTCTTAATTTTTGACTGTGCCGAGTATGAATCACGGACAACTTGCGTAACAATTCGGCATACTAACTATTAGGCTACGGCGACCAATAAAGAGCATTTCAAGAGGATTACTACTACTGCTACTGCTACTACTATTATGGCACAACAACCCATATAGATATATAGGCCTAGACCGAACTTTTCGACGGATTACTTTTTATGAAATATTAGTTTTTAATTAAACTAAGGCTGGTTTACATGAGTTTTACAAGTATCTTGCTAAATCTGCACCTCCAAAAAGTTCGTACTTAGTACATAAATAAGTCATTGTTAACCGATTCCTAAATTTCAATACTATTTTCACTATTTAAATTATATTTACATATATACGTACACACAGACATACAAACATTTGACGTAATATGTTACGGTCACTGTAACGGCAGCGATAATTGCAACAACAACAACTACAATAGCATCAGCAACATCAACAGCCGTTTAGACGTCTCATTGACGATGAGAGTGCTCAGTGAGATTCAGGCAGGCAGGCAGGCAGTAGCAGCGAGCAACCACAGTTTTCATTGCATCATTTAATGGATTTGCGTAGTTGTTGTTATTATTGCAATTGCCGCAGTTGCAATTATTGTTTAAACATATATGTATATATGCATAAATATATATAAGTATTTATGAATGTCTATGATCGCGTGCTTAAATGATGGCAAACGAAGGCAGCGGTAGCGGCGTCGGCGGCATACATTAAACATTTGCGTTAAAATAATTAATTGAAAATATGAGATGTTTATTTTTTTTGTATGCTGTTTTTTTTTGCAACAAAAATTTTCATATAATTTATTAAGGAAATTGGAACAAATTCCTTTAACACATTGATGTATGTGTGCAAAGAAAATTTTAATGGATTCTGCTGCTTGCTAATGATTTTTGCATTTTTACATTTTAAAACTATGTAACATATACAAAAGAAATCTGCTTGATTGAAGTGTAGGTACATACATAGTTGTACAGCAAATGATGTAGCATTTTTTTTTTCTTTTGTAAGTAACTAGTTGCTTGTAAATAGTAAAAGCTTGTTTCACAAAATTTACCTGTCATTCAGCTGTATCCAAACATACATTTATACATATTCTTTAACTACCTACCTACCTTTATAGCTACCTATTTACTGACATTCACACATACATATCTACCTACGTACCTAACAGCAGCACTGAACATTTAACTACTACCTCAAAGTGCTGCAACTGCAAAGTGCATTGACCGTAATTCATTTGCATAGTCAGCAGCAGCATTCAGTATTAAGTTTAATGTTTTTTTTACCCCTTTGCTTTGCTCTTCAGCTGCTGGTGCTGATGCTTGTTGATGCTAGAGCTGCTTAAAAGCAATATGCATAATTCAAATGAAAACATTTACACTTAATACGAGTACAAGTGTGCAAAATCGTAAAGGTGTGTAATTGTAGGTGGAAATATGGAAAGGTAAAAAAAAATGGGGGGAAAGGAAGGAGAGGGGTTCATTAAAAGTATTTGGCTTTTGTAATTTAGCTAAATTTTTTAATTCGATAATGATTAAGTGGAATGGAAAAGGTATCGCTCTAAAATAAAAATAATAAAAGCTTAAACTAAAGTAAAACAAGTTATTAAATTGTATACATAAGTAAGCATAAGCGAATGTATTAAATTTGTATGTGTTAAAAACTTTTGTTTTGGATTTTTGGAATTTTTATTTCCATTTCTTTGAAGGGATAGAAACTTATGCTTTTTTAAATTGCAATTTTCTTGTATACATAGGCTTTAATTCGTAAATGGTAAATTAATGTAAGATTGCAAAGAATTATATTATGTTCTTCCCGATTTTTTCATAAGATCATTAAAGCTTAAAGTTCTTCAATTGCGAGCACAGAACTTGACATCGTAACTTTAAAGCAGGTATGCGATTGTGTTGGTTACGCGTACGATCTGCCGTGTATTTGTAAAAGCACGTAAGCTCAATATGTGTACATTTGAAAGCACAAAAGCTTTTTTCGCTCGCGAGCTCAAGGACTGTGCATACCTGCTTCAGAATAAATGTAGCCAAATGCAATGTTGTGCAAAACAAGCTTTAAGCTATTCAGATGCCGCTTTCTCTTTTTCTCATATATTTATCATCATGTAGTGAATAAACCCTTTCGGGATCGTAAAGAAACCAGAAGAGATCGCGCAAAACCGAGTCCGGGTTCGTATTGTCTGTCGTTCTTGTTACAATTTTTTACGCCTCTGAAGGCCTGAACTTTCATGGGTCACCGGTGATCCTGTGGCTTTCAAGCTGATTTTTTTTCAAAAAAAAGTAACTTTGTATTAATTTTTCACTTAATCCTTTCTTGACCGTAAGTAAACTATTACCGATAGAGCAAATCCGAGTCCAGATTCGCATTGTTCGACCCCCATTTCATTGTAAAACGTTCTTAAAATGTTTTCATTGAAGATTTTAGGGTAATTGATGACACATAGCAAAACTTGTATTTCCAAATTTCCAAAAAAGTAAACAAAAATTTTATAATATGGGAAATCATGTTTGAATAAATAGTTTTTCTCACAACATATTAAAAATTTTGGTGTACTTGGACAAATTTTGTAAAAATTGTGCGCGTTTGAAAATTTAAAAAAAAACACAATTTTTGTACTTTGATCCGCTACAGTGCCGTTATCAAAATGTATTTATTTGCTTTCCAAAACTCTTAAATGTAAATTTTAAAGGTGAGCCTAGAAAAATTAAGTAGAAATGAGTATAAAATATGCAAAATATTTTAAATTTATAGATTATTTAAAAAACTTTGATGCTTCTAATGATTGTAAGCTTTAGTCGGCATCACAGCTCGAAATTAATGATACCGAATATAAAGCTTAAGGCTTTTTGTTAAGGGCATAGTAGTCGCCATTATTGATATTAACTTGTGATAGGCAAAGAGATTTAAAGAGTGTAGTTCCCCTTTTCAAAAATTACATATAAGAACAAAGCTCTAAAGCTGTTTACTTTTGTGCATCGGAATGCCCATTGCTGATCTAAACTAGTGCTACAAGTGCGAATTAAATTTCTAAATCAAGGTCAGCAATCATCAATCACGATCAAGTGACTAATTTTTATTGGTCTCGTTGACTAATTTCTAATATGACTAAGGTGATGATTGCGGGTTGTTTTGCGAAGTACCAGGTGGTGGTTACTGTGCTAGACTGTTACGCAAAACAGGCGGGTTCAATGCTCGGCACAGTCGAAAATCAAAAATAAAAATTAAAAATTTTTTCTACACGGCCCTACTTCTTGGCTGGCAATTGTAAGTCTCTAAGAGTAAAAATTGTTTAAGAAAAATGTTTCTCTTCGCCATTCGGATTCCGAATAACAATTTAGGTCCCATCCAATCGTGTATATATATATAACTCACTCAGCATGAATGGATGCGAAAACCTCGGTCTAGACCGTTCATGGACTGTTTTGTCATAATAGTAGTACTACCAGAGAAATAGTTGGCGGGTTTTGACCTGGGTGAGGGATGCAACATTTTACTTTTGTAAAAGCAAATGTTTCCGATAGCGAGCGAATTATATATTTATAACGAACAAACAAATATTAAAATAGGGTCTTATCAGAATAGCACTTCTGCATATTCTTGGTTTTGGCATATACCCAACGATGTGTAAAATTATTTAACCCTTCAGTTCCTAGGCGTGCAATGATCACTAAAGCTTCTATGGCTACATTTACATATAAAGCTTCGGGAATTTTTCCAGCTTTAAAAAAACGCATTGGATATATGAATAAGTACAAAAATTTTTAATCTCCGCACTTCCGAAAAGAAAAGAGCAAACTTCACCAAGGCTTTGAACCAAATTCAAACTTTGAATTATACCAGAAATCTTTGCAGCTTAGCTTGTTTTTTATATTGGACTGACACAAACATAAAAGTAGACCTAAAGTCTACACCTAGGGTTGCCTAATGCAAATCGGGCTTCATCTGGACATCGAGATAATATATCGACATTTTTTAGGTTTCATCTGGTCATTGAAAAAAAATTTTTCCACGCAACAAAAATCAATAAATATAAAAAATTATTAATTTATGTTTATAAGTAGTTATATACATATGTATGTATGGTCTTGTTGTACACCTCTGAAAATGAACCTCGATTTATTTTATGATGATTCCCAAAATATTTAAACTCTAGCGATTACCGTTCGTGAGCTGGACCATCTTGTAAAATCTCTCACTTCATTTTTCAATTTTGCTTTTTTTCTGTTATTGAGCGAACAGCTGATAACACAGTGCAACAAAATTTCAACTTTTGTCTTATGCCCGCGATTTACCCTTGGAGGAAAATTGTATATACAAAAAATTCTTTATCTCTTTGAGTTTAATAACTTTGCTTCAGTCAAATTTCTTACTAGCCTTTGAAGACCCCATTTTTCCGACTTCAGGTCCATATTTTGAGAAAACTAGTTGTGATGGAGAAAAACTGAGTACGCAGTCGTTATCAGTGGCTAAATTACTTTAAATTGGAAAATTTCGCCTATAAAATTTTTGTTGCACTGTGTAGTCAGTGTAGCACACCATTTAAACCAAGAGTGCCTAAAAGTTTCTAATGGAAGTGCAAACACCAATACTTATAAACTTTATTATTATGAAGGAACAAAAAAGCATACGTTAGACAACAACAAAATCTACATTGAATATAACTGTCACCAATGTATACCAACAAACAGGGCTGTCGTTTTGAAATTTTTTTGTGAAGTGAAATTCTTAAAAAATCCAAGTGATTTTTAAAAAAGTGAAGTGTTTTGTGATACGTATTAAGAAATTGGCATATTTTCAAAATTTATCTGGTTTTATGTGCTTAGTTTGCGAAAAAAAACTTTTGGTGAAGAGCTACTGTGTGGCAGACACAATAAGGCTCCTACATCCTAAAGGATTTAGCATCCTAAATGGTATCTTTTTACTTTTTATAGGAAATACACCGATCTGGCTACAGTCGGAGAATATTACAGAGACACACCATATTTAGATTTTTTTTTATCGATTTTAGTCTTTCATTGAAACAGGGGAACTGAAGTGTTTTTATGAAAGAGGAAGTGACGAAGTATCGGGCTTGAAAGTGAAGTGAAAAAGTTCAATTAAAGTGACAGCGGAAGCACTGCCAACAAAACATACTGCTTTGCTCTTTGATATAGGCAAAGAAGAGAAACGAAAAAGACAAAATAGTTTGTGTATTTCGTATTGCTTAGTGCTGAATGCTGTGTGTGTGTATTAGAATGCACAGCATATGCCTAAGTGCTTTTACAAAAACAAATGTGCACTAAGTTCTTACGACGTGGGCACCCCTGATTTAAACTTTAAATTACGGAGCCGATGCATAAATATTTTCAGGGCCTGAGAATTCTGGTATATTTTTAAATTGTTTAATATGTTCTTCAAATTTATCAGCAAAAATTTCATCTCCGGTAAGTTTGTTATTGCCTGTCGAAAGGTGATTATCCTTCAAGTTGTACAGATTTAATTTGCATTAATGATCAGGGCATTATTATTCAATGAAATTCTATGCGACACCACAAATTTAAGTCAACTATAAAAAAAAGGTTGGTTTGAAATAAAATTTTTTTTTTTTGATTTATATTTGATTAATATAAAACTTATTTACTTTAAGTGTAGCTACCAGTTTTTTTATCTGCTTTAAGTAGCTAAATTGGTTTTCAATTGTTCAGCTAACATGACAAATTTCCTTCAATTAGCAGACTAAAACCAAAAAAAATAAAAAATAAAAGCAATACAAAAAGTAACTGCAATAATAACAAGAACAAAAAAAAAAAACCAAAAAAAAAAAAATCACATGCAATATTGGCATAATGCAACTTGATTTTCTTCAAGTTATTGCTGTTATTGTTGTTGGAAAGTCATTGTTATTATTCTAGCAATTGCATTGTTGTAAATTGCATATTGTTCAAAATTGTGCAAGTAACACAATGAATAGAGAAGACAACACCAACAACATTAGCTTCAACACCACCACCACCCCCACTAAAGAAATACTTCGAAAAACGACTAACAACAACAACAAAAATAAACAACAAATAACAATCAAATTACCGTTAGTGGTAACAATGGCGCTATGAGAAAGTGGCATACGAGAGCAGAGAGGGAGGGAGAGCGAGTAATCATATCATCCATAGAAAAAAAGTGAATGTTTGCAAAAACAACAAAACGTATGTTTGTACGTTGGAAAAAAAGCACTTCACAAAAAGTGTTGATTATTATCGTTTACGTACACTGACTGCACTCTCGCTGCACTACACTGCACTGCACAGCACAACTCTTCTCCTCTCACGCTCTGTTTCTACTCTCTCTCACACCCACCCATTACATCAATTGAGTGGGTGTGCTCATTTGCCACCATAAAGTTGACGATGACGTTTGCAATGGAGGAGAGCAAAAATAAAACGGAAAAATGCAAAAAAAAACATAAAAAAAAAATTAATGTTAAGGAGAAAATTGCTTAAAGTGGGCAACACTTACGTTGCAGCAGCGTTGGCAATAGAGCAACCGCAACAATAGCACCAATGGCAGTAGCAGCAAGTACTAGCAAAGTGTTTTCCGCAGCTACTTTCGCGTTATTGTTGCTACTCTTATGATGTGCTTGAGCATGTGTTGTTGTTTTTGTGCAAATTTTCTACAGCTGAGTGCAATTGAGCAGAAAATCAAGCTACTTTTTGTTTAGCTGTTGTTGTTGTTTATTGTTTACTTTCCTTGTTTGTTTATTAACTATTAAGCGTACTTAATTTTTGAGTTTTGTATTTTTAAACTTAAAAATATAAAAATTGCTCCTAGTTATATATACATACTTACAAATTATAGAAGCTTCTTCTTATTTTTTTTTCCAACAGAATCTTCTTACCTGCAAGTATATGAAATAAAAAAGAAATATTTAAATAAAATTTTATTAGCATTTTCTCGTTTATAGACTTTTTTTTTGGCCATCACCATATGTTTGTAAGTACATACATACATACATACATTCGTTCAACACTCACATCCGGTTTTGTTTTCATTTTTTTTTTTTTGTTTTACGCCACATAAAAATTTCTCACCTAATTAGCACGCAAACACTTTTAGCCTCGTTAAAAAGTGGCAGCACTAACAAGTGAGCTGAACACTGAGCACACATACATTTGCATTAGATCCTCATGCACATACTCTCATTTATATTCCAGCAATAATTTGGAGAGTGTGCAATGATGGCAAACTCATACGCCCCTGAAGATTTTTTTTTCTGATTTTGAGATTTTTATATCGATGGTTAAACTCACTGACGGGTGAAAATGAGTTAACTGCATTTTTTGAGGTTCCAGTATATTAGAGTTTTGGGACCAATATCGTGGATTTAGTGGCTTCAAGTCGCAGTCTTTGCTTTAAAGCTTTACAATTGTAAATGAAATTGGAGTCTTAAAGCCAGAGTTATGAAATGAGGATTTTTAAATCAGGGTCTTGAAGTCAAAATTTTTAAGTTAGAGTCTTGAGCTCAAAGTCTTGATGCTAGAGTTTTAAAATTTCAGTCTTCAACGCGATGTGTTGAAGTCAAAGTCTTGAAATAAAAGTATTGAGATCAAAGTTTTGAGGTCAAAGTCTTGAAGTCTCTATGAAAGCGTCTTGAAGCTAAAGTTTTGAACTTAGAGTCTTGAAGTTAGCGTCCTGAAGTCAAAGCTTTTAATACGGGGTCTTGAAATCAAAGTCTTGAAGGCAGAGTCTTTATGCAAGATTCTTGAAGTCAAAGTCTTAAACTCAAAGTCTTGAAGTTAAAGTTTTGAAGCCAAAGTTTTGAAGTCAAAGTCTTGAAGTCAAAGTCTTGAAGTCACAGTCTTAAAGTCAAAGTCTTGAAGTCAAAGTCTTGAAGTCAAAGTCTTAAAGTCAAAGTCTTGAACTCAAAGTCTTGAACTCAAAGTCTTGAAGTCAAAGTCTTGAAGGTAGAGTCTTAAATTCAGGATCTTAAAATCGAAATCTGGAAGGCAGATTCTTTAAGTAAGAGTTTTGAAGTCAGAGTCTTGAATTCCAAGTCTAGATGCCAGAGTCTTGAAGTCAAAGTCTTAAAGGCAGAGTCTTGAAATCAGAGTTTTAAATTCAGGGTATTGAAATCAAAGTTTTGAAGGCAGAATCCCTAAGTAAGAGTTTTGAACTCAGAGTCTTGAAGCCAAAGTCTTGAAGTCAAAGTTTTCAAGTCAAAGTCTTGAAGTCAAAGTCTTGAAGTTAAAGTCTTGAAGTCAAATTCTTGAAGTCAAAGTATTTAACTTAAAGTCTTGAAGTCAAAGTCTTGAAGGTAGAGTTTTAAATTCAGGATCTCGGAATCAAAGTCTGGATGTCAGAGTTTCTAAGTAGGAGTTTTGAAGTCAGAGTTTTGAACTCAAAGTCTAGATGCCAGAGTCTTGAAGTCAATGTCTTGAAGGCAGAGTCTTGAATTCAGAGTTTTAAATTCAGGGTCTTGAATGCAAAGTCTTGAGGGCAGAGTCCCTAAGTAAGAGTTCGGAAGTCAGAGTCTTGAGCTCAAAGTCTTGATGCCAGAGTCTTAAAGTCAGAATCTTGAAATGAGAATTTTGAAGTCAGAGTCTTCAGTTCAAAGTCTTGATGTCAGGGTCTTGATGTCAGGGTCTTGAAGCCAGTGTCCTTAAGCCAGTGTCTTGAAGTCAGAGTCTTGAAGCCGGTGTCTTGAAGCCAGTGTATTTCAAGTCAGAGTTTTGAAGTTAGAGTGCTGAAGCTAAAGTCTTGAAGTTAGAGTCTCGAAGTCAAAGCCTTGAGGTCAGAGTTTTGAAGACAAAGTCTTAAATTCAGAGTTTTGAAGCCAAAATCTTGATCTCAGAGCCTTAGAATCCAAGCCTTCAAGTTAGTTGAGGTCGGAGCGGCTTAGAAAATCGAACTCGTAGTGCTAAAATCTTTACATGGAACCAGAGTCTTGAAGTCAGGACTTTTAACTTACAACTTTGAAGTCAGATTTTTGAATTTAAAAATCTAGAGGTAAAGTTTTAAAAACAAAATCGTGAACCATGAGTCTTAAAATCAGAGTAGAGCAGTATTGAAATCAAAGCTGTGAAGTAAGATTCTTAGAGTTCGAGTTATGGATTAAAAGTCAGGAAGTCAGAACTTTGAGGATCCCGGTTTTGAAGTTATATTTTTGAGGTCAGACTTAATAATTTAGTATAGTAAACTAGAAGTTTGTATTTATTTCAAAGGTCTTCATTTGGTGGTTAGAGAGTCGTTGATAACAACTCTGCTATAAAAGAGTTAAAAAAGCTTAGAGGTATTCACAAATTCTACTGGGCTAGTGTTGCTGCTGCAGCCAAAACACAACCACTTGAATATTATTGGCGCCAGGCATATGTATGTATGTGTGCATGTATTTAGCTACATAAAATCAAAACCAATTTTGAGCTGTCAGTATAAATTAACAGACGTTATGTCAAATATTGAAAACAAAAAACACAAACCGAGGAAAAAAGGAAAACAAAAAAGAAAAAAAAATACGAAAAATAAATACAGTAAAGTGAAGTTTTGGCAAGGGTAATCAAAGTGTCAAAGCATAATGCATACTCAAGTGTAACACACACACACATACATATGCACATATATATGTATATACACTTAAATACATGAGCATGCGTTCGTATTTATGTATATAATTGAACTATGTTAAGTGGCTAACTTTAAAAAAAAAGATTGCATCCGGTAATATACGAAACCAGTAGTAGCAGCAGCGGCAGCAACAACAACTAACATTTAATGTGCATGTGCCAAAATTGGGTATATTTTAAATGAAAATGTTATAAGTATATATTTAGGTGCTTCTAGTAATCGCAGCAACATTTGAAGCTAATTACCTACAACAGCAGCAGCAACAACAGCAGCAACAGTAAGAGTGTAAAATATGTTAATGAGTAACGAGTGAGCAGCAATCGCACCTAAAACAGTAGCAGTAAATTGAGCGGTGTTAAAAACTAGCTACAACAACTAAAACAGTAGCAAGCAACAGCAGTTAAAATTTCAACAACATACAATTTCATTTTTGTTGGTGTGGTTTTTGTTTTTGTTGTTGCTATTAAATATTTACTTAATGGCAACACCTAATTTCCAATGCAGACAACATGTGATGGTAACGTCAAAGAGTGAATTTAGTTGGTGAAGTTGTAAAGTGTGCTTAGATTTACTACACATACATACATACGGATATATGTATGTATTTATGTTTGTGTGCATGTATTTGTAATTTTGACACACTCATCATTTGTATATTTGTAATTAATGACAGCTTGCTTGCGTGTCATTACTTGTCAGTCAATTATCTGTAAATTTAGTACTATATATAATCTTTTTTTTTTTTAAATAAGCAGATGAGAATTCACGTAATGCTTTCTTGTGGATTGTGGGCGGTTCACTGCAATGCGAAGGCACAATAACATTCACTTCTAATTACTTCCAATGTTTAATGTGTTTCGTATAACATTGTTGTCGAAATATTTGGAGCTATTTTGCATATATGTATGTACTTATGTGCTTAGCTTAATTTAGAAAAGATCCGCTATTTTAATTAGCGCCTTCATGCCAATTCAATGCCAAAACGCAATTAACACTTCACGTGAATTATGTCTATTTGAATTTAATTATATTGGCCAAGTATGTGAGAATAATTTGTGTATATTTCATAGTAAGAGATAGCAGCTAGTTTAGGCACGTTAACGTTGAGGGAACACATTGACATGACGAATAACTTTTGGATGTGAAACAGTAAGACTTAAAATAAAAAAGGGAATGAATCCATAACAAAGGATCGTTTACTACGGTTTCAAACTTTACCTCGTTTTAAAAGTTTGTACCCCATAAGTTTTTTTTTGGCGAACTTTGACTTTGTTGCAGCATAACGTCGCCTGAGGATTGATTTGGCGTATGTGTGTACAAATTCATATACCTATACGCCAAATCAATTCTCAGGCGACGATAAGTTTTTAGAGACTGTCTCTATCCTGACAAAAATATATTTCTTATTTATATGAAAATGTATTTCCGTTTGTATGGGACTTATAGACTCGAAAACTGCTGAACTGATTGACGTTAAATTTTGTAAAATGATGCATTCTGTCTCTGGGCAGGTTTCTTACTTGTCCCGAGTTGGTAATTCCAGGTGGGCGTGGCATCTCCCATACAACCCATATGCTTTTTTGAGTATATCTCTCGTAACATTAACAGTAAAGTATTGAAATTTAGCATAAAGATGTAGGTTGATAATGCCATGCTACAGGAAATTTGGATGGGTTTAGAAAAGGGTGAGTGGCACCTCCCATATAACTTGAATAACCATTATGGAATATCTCAGGCACCATTCGCACAGTACATTTCTAAGATTTGGTATGGAAGTATTAATTATCAATGGTAGTCTTTGAAGAAAATAGCCAAGCCAGTCAACGTAGGCTTGGAAAAGTGATATCGGTATTCGTATTAGCAGCCAATCTTCTGCTTTGAATTTGCCATTTAAAATTGGTGATTCGATGATATTGTTCATTGTGTTTTTCACTGCCAGGAACAAGTCCTTTGCATAAGCGTGGGGATAAAAAAATAACATCTATAATAAAGTAAACAAAAATTTGAATTCTTTTATTTACAAAAAATGTCACACAAAAGCTATTCCCAACTACTATTTTCTACTACTTTTCCTACTACCTTTTTCACTACTATTTTAACTAATATTTTCTATTAATTTTCCCACTAGTTTTTCCACTATTATTTTCTACTACTTATTTTCCAATATTTTCTACTACAATTTTTTCCCATTATTTTTTGTACTACCTTTTCCTATTCTATTCTACTATTTTTTCTTAAACTTTTTGCTACTTCTATTTTTAACTACTTTTTGTTCTGACTACTATTTATTTTTTTAACAATTTTCAATATGTACCAATGAACGCATTTTTCATAGAAACGAAAAATGAATGTGTAATAATTTTTGTTTGCAGTTATTGAATGATAT
Organism: Toxonevra muliebris; assembly: GCA_963691655.1. Taxonomy (NCBI): domain Eukaryota; kingdom Metazoa; phylum Arthropoda; class Insecta; order Diptera; family Pallopteridae; genus Toxonevra; species Toxonevra muliebris. The sequence continues at coordinate 56,103,870 of OY829326.1, forward strand.
ATTTGACTCCACAATAAAAACTGCAGTTAGAAGATTTTATTGGATTTTATCGACCGAATGGTTATTCAATTAGTCCAGGAAATGCAATCTTTTTTTGAAGTCATGGGAATACAAATCTCATAACTTCAAAATCATGACTGCTTTGAAGCCACTTGTAGTCACTTGAATACACTTGGAGTCACTTGAATTCATTGGGTTTTGAATTCAATTCGAGTCACTTGAAGTCATTTAGACTCGATTGGGGATTTAAAGTCGATTGAAGTCACTTGAAGTCAATTAAGGTTTGAAATCTGTAGGAAATCCAAAACTCTTTTACTCCATTACACTTTCGAGGACTTGTGGACACAATGCAAAATAGAATAGCTTATCAAAGCTAACGGTGGCACTACCAAATTCTAAAATGCAAAAGAATAAAAAAAACTGGGTTATTGCTATCATTTCTAGTTAATTTTATTGCCCCAATTATACTGTGCAACAATTTGATGCTTTATGAAATCAAATGTCGAATGGATAAATTTTTAAGGGTAATTTGAGGCCGCTGATTCCAACCCTGTACTCAGATTTTCTCTATCATGTCTGGGATCACCGGTATGGGGGCCAAAAATCATAATTTTGGTATGCGCGGGACAAATATGAATTTTTTTTTATTTTATTTTGTACATATTTCATAGCTAAAAGGAAGTTGTTTATCATAAAAGGAAAGAAAAAAATTACTTAAACAGCAACACTCCCCCAATCCCCCTTACCTACCCTTTTGGGTGTTATATGAAACCACTATTCGATTTATGACTATACCGGGTAAACGAATGCGAAATCTATCATTAAGTTTTCATAAAAAATGTTTCCCATCAAAAAGTAGTTAGGGTAAGCGAAAGTCAAAACTACCTAGGTCCAACTTTTTTTAAGAAATTAACCCTTAAAAAAAGTTTTTTTTTTTTTTTATAAATCCTTTGTACTGGATTAATTGTTGGAAAAAATAATAAATTTTCTTCAGAGAAGGTCAAAAGCACCTATGTCCAACTTTTTCCCAGAAATAAATCTTTCGCAGACTAAAATATATTTTTTTTTTGCTACAATGCCTTTATATTGGATTTACCCTTTGGAAAAAAATAAAAAACTGACGTGGAAGAAAATATTTCCAATTAAGAAATAGTTGAAGTCACCGAAGATCAAAATTACCGAGGTCTAACTTTTTTAAGGAATTAACCCTTTAATAAAAATTTTTTTTATACTTTATACAGGATTAATTGTTGGAAAAAATAATAAATATTCTTCGGAGAAAATATTCTCCACCAAAAAATAATTGAAATCATTGAAGGTTAAAACCACCTAGGTCCAACTTTCCTTAAGAAATTACCGCTTGAAATTCAAATACTTGGTTTTTTTTATAATAATCCCCTTATACTGGATAACCGGTAGAAAAACTAAGAAGAAATCTGCGGATTCTTTAATTCTAGTACAACAACTACAAGATTTTATATTAGGCTGTAGTACATTATTCATACATATTCGAAATAAACTCCCAATTATACTGATTGGGAATGAAAAAGGTTTATTGACAGTTTGCTCTGTTCAGTATGAAAACTTATTGATCTGTCCGGAATAAATTTGCAAAATATCATGATGTTTTTGAATAAAAAAAAGTTCTATTTAAAAGTTCATTATAACAAGCAATAATTAGGTTAGATTAAGTGGCTCACTTAGGCCTGTTTAAGGTCCATTGTGGCAAGAAATAACTTACAGTGCAGAAAGTTTCGATAGGAACTTTTGCCTAACAACTTTTGTTTTTCTTCAAAATTTGAAACTTGGGATTCATTTTTGTTTCGTTTTATTGTTAAGTTCACGTGTAATTCTATGACAAAGAAACAGATTGAGAAATAACTGCGAAATATTTCGCGAGATTTTAGCCAAGGTAGCACTCAATTCTCTCTCATGATATACACTTAACATGAGTCTTAAAAGAAGTTTGCAATATTTTTTCATTCAAATATAAATGTGCACAAATTTTACTCTCTTTGAAAAAAAAATACTGAAAGAGTGAGCATAACAACAATGCCATGACCACTCAATATTTTAAAATTTTAATATTTCACTTATTCCATTACAAAAATTTTCAATACCATAATAAATTACAGAATTTTTGATTAAGTGGGTAGGTGAGTAAAATCTTTAAAAATATTTAAAGAATGTAAACATTTCACTTTAAATAGCATAGAAGTTCTTAAAATATCAAAGATTAATGTGCAGCTATTTTAAATTTATAAACAACAAATAAAAATGTACACAAAATTGTTTATATTATCTAAAACTTGAAAATTATTATTATTATTTTGCAAGAACACGAATTAATTTTGTTGTAATCATCAAGAGTTATTAAAATATTAAGGTTATTATTTATAGATATTTTTAATTATGATTTATTTGCACATTTAGTTGGCTTCTTGCTCTTGGTTTGCGGTTTGTAATTTTAGTTCTAATATTAATAAAATTTCAATTACTTTGTTTAAGTTTATTGTGGTTTCTATTAAAAGATAAAGTAATTTGCATTCAATTGTGCAATAGATTTGAGAGGCAAATATCCAATTTACTAATAATAACGTCGTAAACATGATCGAAATTTCGAAAGACTTTAAATTATATTGTGGTTAACTAGTCATAAGTAATAAATTTATTATATTGTTTTTTTTTGTTTTCATGAGATTATATTGGGGCTTAGAGTTTTTGAGACCGATTGTACCTAAAAAATGTTTGATAAAATATTTGTTTACATAATTCTAATCGCTGTGCTCAACGTCATTTGTCGATTTGGAGAAAATATTCTCCATTAAAAAATAGTAAGGGTCTTTGAAGGTCAAAATCACCTTAATCCAACCAAAGATTATTGATTTAATAATGATGAAAGCTTTAAGATTGTTAAATAAGGTTTAATCGCTGTTTTATACACTATTTTTGCAATTTTTATTTTTTAGGTCAAATAAATTTAAACCTTTTCTCCCAAGATCATTTCTCAAACGTTCAAATCAGCATTATTATTATTATTTGAAGGAAGGACGATTCGAAAGTCAGGCACTGCGACCTATAAGATCTATTGTACCAAAGCCCCAAGAAAGAGAGAAAGAAAGATAGATAAGAAACATACCCAAGCCGAGAATCGAACTCGGGTCTCCAGAAACAAGAGTCTGGCACTCTGCCACTAGACCACAGTGGCGTTGGTAGGACCTACAGTTTAACGCCGATTCCGAACGGCTGTGTGGCAATTTTTTATCAGCTCGGTGGTTTTGCCATTACCAACCAAGGTGTGTACTTGTACACATTCTTATAACTCTCATCCACTTCATATCGATAGTGAATATAAGAAGTTTATGAGAATTAACCACCAGACCAAGACGGGAATCGAACCCGCATCCTTCTGGTTGAAAGTCTAGTGCACTATCCACTAGACTATCGAGGTCGTCACGTCAAATCAGTAACTATAAAGAGATTTATATTAAACAAAATATTCATTTTTAAAGTTTAGTTTGCAAGAAAAACTGAACTTTGGTGTTTTTGATCTTTACTATTTTTTAATGGAGAATATTTTCTCCGCTGATTGCTTATTAGTTTCTCTAATGGTTATCAAAAAAAAAACAAATATTTGAATTGGGTAATTCATAAGCAGGGTTGGACTTACCTGGTTTTGACCTTAAATCACTTGAATTAGTTTTTGATGGAGGTTTTTTTCGAAGAAAAATATATTATTTCTTCCAATAAAATTGGAAATTGAAATATTTTCTTCAGTCAGTTTGTTGTTTTTGTTCAAAGGTAAATCCAATATAAAGGCATTACAGCAAAAAAAAAATATTTTTGCCTGCCAAAGATTTATTTCTCGGAAATAGTTAGACCTAGGTTAGACCTTTAATGACTTCAATTTCTTTTTATGGAAAATTTTTTTTCTCTGCAAAAAATGTTCATTATTTTTTCCAACAATTAACCCAGAACAAAGAGATTGTAAAAAAAAAATTGTTTTTTCAAGGGTTAATTTTTTAAAGAAAGTTCGACTTAGGTAATTTTGACCTTCGCAGACCCTTATTACTTTTCGATGGGGAACATTTTTCACCAAAACTGTATGATAGGTTTCGCGGTCGTTTGCCCGATTTAGCCATATGTCGAATAGTGGCTTCGTATAACACCCAAAAAGGTGGGTAAGAGGTGTTGGGGGGTGCTGCTGTCTGAATCATTCCTTCCTTCCATGATAAGCAACTTCTCTTAGCTATGAAACATATACAAGGTAAAATAAAAAAAAATTTGATGTTGGTCCCGTGCATACCAAAATTATGGGTTTCGGCCTCCATACGGGAGATCCCAGACATGATAGATAAAATCTGAGTACCCGACTCTGTACTCAGCGACCCCGAATTACACTTAAAAAGTAATCCATTCGACATTTGATTTTATAAAGCGTCAAATTGTTGCACAGTGTTATCATCCAAGGGTTTATTTGATAAATTAAAATCGTTCATTAGTATCGCAGCAATATTGATTTTGATTTGATCCTTAATTTATGCTTAAATGTGAGCACCTGAAAAATACGCTTCACGCTAAGAAATTTTATAAACTTTTATAAAAATAGACTAATTTAGTGTGATAACATTCCTCACCAACCCCCACAACACCCTCCCCCCTAAATGTGAACAAAGGAATGATTCCAAATTGTATCTAAAATGCTTCGGTAGGGCCTAAAGCACTTTTTAGACCAAAAAAGTAGAAAAATGGTACAATTGTACCAAAAATATCAACACTGATGTGCAGCCAAGAAAAGTAGAAGAGAATACAAGGAACCACAACAATAACATAAGCAGATGAGTAGTAAAGTAAAGTAGGCAGTAAAGGTTTGCATGAACTTTGAATTGTGGGTTCTTTGCCTTGTTTTGAAAACATTGTAACTTATGGTAGTTTTCAGGGCAAGTTTTGTAATCACTTTCCTGTATTGAGCTTAGTTCTTTGGACTGATATTACATCCAGTTTAATGACTGCGGGGGATGTAAAAAGTTTTCTGGGAAAGAAAGATGAGGCTTCAAAGTATGGCACTGATTTGAACATGAAATTTTTTACCTACTCTTTAACATTTTCAAATATCGAATATTCTACAGAAATCGATTTTAAAGTTACTTTGCTTTATTTTATTATATTTTTGTTTTATTTTTTCTCATTTTTTGTGTTGTTATTTACATCAAAAATGTTTCATTAAAATTTTAAAAAACAGTTTATGTTTTTAATTGCTATTCCACACCAGCACAAAAATGTTGTTCCCATATTAATGAATATATATTGACGATATTGCCATAATGACATCCTTCTTATTTTTTTGACTGCAACTTTCAGAACCAGTTAGCTCTTTTTTTGGTCTCGTGGTTAAAGTCCAACCACAAAATATATGTAAATTTTGTTTATATATACGCCAATAGCTAATCAAAAAAATTCAAAAAAATTCCTTTAAAAAATAATGGACACAAAAAAAAAAAAAAAAATAAGCAAAGATGTAAAAAATGTTCCCAAACTAATTAAAAGTTTACATTTTCTTTAATAAAAGGCAACGTTGCATAAATGTGAGGAAAAAAAGGACCTTTTGATAAAATACTCGAGTACAACAATAACGCAAGTAAAGAAAGAATTTGACTTCATTAGCCTCAAGTTACAATACAACAGCAACAACAAAAAGACCACGACACGAAAACGCAACAACGGAAAAAGGAAGTTGGCAATTTCTTTAAAAAAAAAAAAAACTCAAACTCATTTCAAATTGCTTCCTCCTGCGGAAAAATAAAGAACGCAGTAAGAAAAAAGTTAAGAGCCAAAACAAAAAAATAAAAAATAAAAGCGAGAGGAAAAAATTAGTGATAAAATTTCGTCAACAACAAATTACAAGCGCGACAAGCATCCCTGATGTCATTAGGGATAATTTTCATTTGCATCTGCTAACCCCTCGCCCTACTACGTCACACAACAACACAACAATATCAAGAGCAAAAGAAGAAGCTATAAAAACAGACAGTAAACGCTTATGAAATTTACGCAAAAGAAGAAGTCGTTAAACAAATTTTTTTTTTCCCCTCACAGCAAAAGCAGAAGAAGGGAAAAAGTTGAAGAAGAAGAAGACCAAGTAACAAAAGGTGGTGCCAGTGTCAAACTGCCTCCTTTTTTATAATGTCCTTTGTCATTTGTTGACGTTTAGCTGTCATGTTATCGTTTGTGTTTTGATGTTGTTGTTGTTTTTTCTTCTTCTTCTTCTTCTACTGGTTATGTCTTAATGCGCTGCTTCTTTAATAACTTGTTTCTTGTTGTTGTTGTTGTGGTCGGCGACATGAGGGCGTCTTCTCCAACATGACATTTAGCGGTTACGCTTAATGATGAAGTCAATGTGTTTTTTTTTTTTCGTTTTTAACACGGTTTAGTCACAAAACATTTGTCATTTTGGTGTTGGTGTTTTTCGCTTTCACTTTTCTTCTCTTCTTCTCTTTCTTTTTCACTCTCTCTTTCAATGTATGTGTTTTATATTAAAAAGAAAAATGTTTGTTAGTTTTGTTGTTGTTGGTTTATTATTATTATTTTTTTTTTTATTCCTTTTTGACATAATTAAAGTTGTGCAAGAATGTCACTGCTGCTTTATAATGTTATAATGTTAGTGTTTGTTGCTCTTTTTCTCTTTCTTCTTTCCTAAATAAATTGTCATCATAAACGCCTCTCTTTGATACTAAATTTGTTGTTGCATATTCATACATAGCTGTAATTTCATTTATTTTCTTTGGTTCTTCTTGGCTCTCTATGATACCTACAAGAACTCTGCATACATACATAGATACTCCCAGTAGAAAAACGCGCACATGCTTGATATATTGAACTGATTAAAATAAAAATTCAAACCTGAATTTACAAAATTATTCGTTCATGTATTCAGGAGTCATTATTATATACGAATATGATTGAGATCATTTTCATATAGAGCTGAATCATCTGTTGGAAGTAAAAACAGAAATTCAGAACTGAATTCAGTGGTGAAATTAGTAAATAATTAATGTTTCTTTCATAGAAATCTGAATTAGGTGTTAAATAAGAAAATAATTTGGTATAGAATTCATTACATAATTCTACCAAGCAAAATTGAAATCTCGGGATGCTCAAAAATCAAAAATTAAAATATAATTCACACCACATGAATGGATGCGAAAAGGTCGGCATTGCCTTCCAGGGGCTGTTGTGCCAAAATAGTAGTAGTAGTAGTACTATTGTTATGGCATAACAGATTCTAGGTTGAGGTTTTTCTCCCCTGTAAATTTGTTTTTTGATTCATGATTTGATTTGTTATGTGAATATGAACACTTAACTGTTACTGGAATTTATTTAAATTGTTTTTGATAGTGAAAGTATTAAGTTTACTTGCTCACAATCCAGATATCGATATCTCAACTCCTTTTAAAATGAATTTCTCTCAAATATGATTTCATATAGAATATGCATTATGCCAAAACTGGAAAAAATATCCTATATTTAATAACTTAACTAGAACTACACGTCTCTTATCCGCCTTCCGATCTCTAAGCTATTTCTAAAACTTCTTGTCACACCACATCAGCTTCAGACAATATTTTTCTATCTAATAAGTTTTACAAACTGCTACTGAAATATGATTTTCTTTTGAAAGAAACAGTTCTTCTCCGCCAGTTTCTTAGACATAGTCCAAGTCTTTGGTAAATTATGGCAAAGTTTTAAATGCTCTTCCAATCATTTTATATTTACTCTTCAAGAAGTACTTAATAAATAGAAAATTTTACTAAAATAAAAAGTTTTCACAATCCGAATAATAGATAACTGGGCTGTATTTTCCGAAGGCAGGGTTTAAGATGCTTTAGTTTACTTTGCCAGCCCACCCTAATCACACACTAGCTACAAAATATCTCCAGATTTATTTTAATTTTCTGGAATTGAGATAAAATTTCAATGGAAAAGCAATTTCCTATTGCTTTGACTAGTCTCTGACTAAATTATCTTTGTGTTCATCTCGATCGCAGATTGAGATTGAAACTAAAAAAGTTCTAACCAATATTTTCCATTAAGAAAAATCAAAGTTTAGTTCCGGGTATAAAGTTTTAAATATCATACAAAGTGTATATTCAACTTCTCAAAATATTGAACCAATAATTCTTTGAATAACTTCAGCAGCCCTCTGGATTTACTGAATATTTTACTCGATTTCAGCTAAAAAATATTATGTAGTTATGTTTTTAAATAAAGACCCTCTCTAAATGTAGTTTTATAGATTTTATTATTCTTGAGGACACATGAATATTTCAATTTTTGTAAAAAGTGTTAATTTTAAACTTATAACAAACGAAAATATCAGAATTTGCGTAAAAAAGTATTGAAATTCAAAAGCTTCAATAATTGAATTTATACCTTGGCACTCATAAATTTTTCTACTGGGCTATCATGCACTAATGACATTCTCTCTTATTCTTCTCACTCTCTCGCGCCATTGTCATTTGTGTATGTGTGTGTGTGTGTGTGCGGATTATGTTAACAATTTGTAAAATTATAATTTAATATGCCTTTTGCTAATTTTATTTCTTGTAATTAAGAGCAGTAAAATAATTATGTACACAATTAAACATGACATGTACATACATATTTATACACACACATACATACATATTTAATATTTACATTCATATATAAATTGTATTTTACTGGTATATTTATTAAGGTCCTGCGGGTAAATTTGGATTTAATTGCATTCATTATTGTTATTATTAAGAAAATTATTGTTGTAACTTTAATATTACATACATACATAAATATACAATAAACAACGTCAACAAAATTGTGATTTTCTTGAGAGGGAAAGAAAATTTTGTTGGTTTATTTGTTGCATTCTAAGAAAAAAAAATCACAGTCGAAGTTGTTGTAAAACTTTTAGAAAATAATTTAACTCAATTGAAAGCTTGAGGGGGCATTTTGATTATATATTTAAGCATATACTAGTTTCTTGTGACATATTTAAATATTTATATGTATGTATGTATGTATGTCGTTCGATTCTTGTAACTCAATTTGAGTAGCTATGAAATTAAGCGCAATTATAGTTTCATTGTGAGATTATTGATTACCTTTCTAAAATATAGAACTGCAGCTGTTTTTTTTTCTATACTAGGAATTATTTTATTTGCACTTAATTATTAGTAAACCAATTTTGTAAAACAGAAAAGTAACGCTGTGAAATTAAACACCGCAATCTAGAGACAATTATTTTTCCAAACATTAAATTCTATGTAATTTATGAAACTTTTATATATAAATTTATAGGACAAAATACATTAGAAAACCTTTCTACTATATTATATTCATTATTAGTTCAATATTTACTTAGTTTAAATAACTTTCAATTAAATTTCTAAGAAAAAGTTATGTCAATTATGAAATTTTGTAATTAAGAAATTGCTATACTTAATTTAGTAAGCTTAAAAGTTTTGATTGAAAATATCTTTACATCACATACCAAATGAATTTAATGCTTACAAACTTTGTATTTCTTCTATAGTATTCAGGAATGTACAAATTTTTATTACAAAACAATTGTTTTAAAACAAATCTATAGGTATTCCATACATTTATTTATATGGGATATACATGGAATTAGTAAAATTAAGAAAATAAAATTTTTGTGTTTATTGATTTATTTGTAGAATAAATAACAAATATTTTAAGTATTGTAAGTGATAATTGACAGGCTGAGAAGAAAAACGGGCTAAAATTTATATAAAAGCAAAAGTGAAATAATTTAGAGTGTCAGTGCAAGAATGGCATAAGTAATACCGTTTAGAGTAAAAATGAAACGCCTTAAAAGTAAGAGCAAAAATGGTATAACAATTCTTTCAGAGCAAGAACAGCATAGTTTTTTATTCCGTTTTCGCTCTGAACATATTTCGTTTCACTTTTGCTCTGAACATATTTCGTTTTGCTTTTGCTCTTAAGTAAAATTATTCCACTTTTTTCTGAACGTAGAAGTTATACCACTTTTCCTCTCAGTATCTCAATTGAAGTTAATATTAGTAAGGAGAGATACTCTCAATTTTTATTTTTATCTCATACTGGAGCACATGGCTTCAACAAAGAATTTTTTTTTTTTTTTTTGGTTCTGTTCTTAGCTAACATTTTGAGTTCATATTTTCTCACTTTTGCTCTCTTACTGTCGCGTAACTTGAAGTTAGTGTTCATTCAAGGCGGATTTATTGATCGAGAGGCACACTCTCTTTTCGTTTTTTTATATGAAAATTTTACGCTCTCATTTTAAGAGAGCGAAAAACTTCATTAATAAAAAACGAAAAAAGACTGCGGCACACAGTGTAACGAGGCGGCCAAAAATAAGAAAAAGTCATGCTGGTGATTTTAAAATTGTTTAATGATATTAAGAGATAATATTTCAAATAAAAAGTAACCAAATTTTCTTTTCGATAAATCTATGGGTTCAGGCACACGGCAACCACAAAGCCGAACTTTTTTGAAAACGTTTACTTTTATTACTAATTTAATTGCTATATTTAACTTATTAACAAATAAAGGTAGGCAAAATGCATATGTGGGATAAATATAAAATCTGCAGAATGTGGTAACACTATTTTTTTTTTTTGCTCTATGTTTAATCATGTGATTTTTATCGTTATTTGAAAAAAGTATTTTTCACATCAAAACATAGTGATTTCGATAACTTTAAAAGAGATTTAAAAAAATACATATCAAAACTATTCTAACAAACAATTTTAACATATAATAACGTCACAAGTATGCTTTCACTAATTCAAGAAAGATTGTCTGCGGAGAGCTGCGATTTTCAAAGTTTTTTACATTTTTTCGTGAAACCAATAAAATGCTAATAACACCAATAAAATGCTAATAACACCACAAGGTCCTTGCTCACGGCACCGACATAGTCGAGCACTCAGTTTGCCAATTTGAGTCCTATCTGAGGAAGCCTTAGAATCGCACCACAAAGATATAAGAAAATGTTGTTTAAATTTTACAACAAAAACTTCCCCTGAAGCATCAAATCGTGATCTGACGGTTTCTCTTCTCATGACCAAATCACCAAAACAAGAAATACAAGATTACCTTTTAGATGAAATTTTGTCTGGAGAGCAGTATCAAGTATTGAATATCGAATAGTATTAATGAAAGCGACTAAGCGAAAAAATGTCTTGCACTTTCTTAATAACACTGTGACACAAATTTGAGTGTTTTTTCCACCGGATTGGTGATTTGGCTAGAGTAATTTGAGGCCGCTGAGCACGAATCTGAAGACCATTTTGCTCCATCACGTCAGGTTTTTGATATAACGGTACATGAAATCATGAAAATGACTTTATTAAGACTGTATCAGGATATTATTAATTTATGTTTTATCGTTTTTGGTGTCTATAGAAAAGTTGTTTAGAAGAAAAAGAAGCATATTTTTTTGTGAACATAAGAATCTTCCATCTAAGTTCCATACTCCAAATTTTGGAAGTTTTTTAAGTGGCATGTGGCAGTTTTATTATATTGAAGAATAGGAAAACTGCTTTATAAATTAACATTCTCAGTTTCATTCTTATGGCTCTTCTATTACTGACATTTTAGCAATTTTCTTGAGTAGGCGTGGCAGTACACCCATTTTTTCTTCTTATAGATCTACATACCAAATTTCGTTATTTCACAACAGATATTTAAAAAGTTATTGCAATTTGAGTGTTTAATTTATATGGAAAGTGGGGGTGGCAGTAGTTCAATTGGTACCATTTTCGGCATACGACTTTGCTTTAATTAGATTATCTCGACTACCAAATATTATTAATATTAAACAACGTTTACTATTTTTGGCTGCGGTTTATATGGGATCGTTACATTGTGCGGCACCCGGTTTTTAAATCCTTTTGTAATTTCGTTTATATTTAGACAAGGTTTCGGACTTTACTACGATCGTAATAAATTTGGTATGTTTTTTGCAAAATTTTAAAATCTAGTCCGATACTCCGCTTTTTACGTTGCACATTACTTGGGCATAAAAATCAACCAGCTTTGTTTATCAAAATTTCACACATGTAAAATGCGTGAATATTTTAACACTTTTGCTTAATAAGTTTGCCGAAGAAAATTGAACACATATAAAAATTGTTCAAACAAAAGAAAAAAAAAAAACTAAACTGAGTCCCTTCTGCACCCGCCTTACTTTACATATTGTTGTTTACTTCATTATAAAAGTTTTCGTTTTTATGTGCCAAAACTGCAACCATGGATTTTTTAATTTTTCACTTTCTCTTTTCAATGCACTCTCTTCATTCTTTGCATCTCTGCATCGCCTAATGCTGATATTATTTTACAATTTCAATTAGTTAAGAATAAACTATAAACTAAAATAAGCCATGCAATAAAACAACACAAAAAAATAAAAATAGTTTATGATATGTTCGACAATTCCATTGATATATAAGTAGTTATATTCCACAACCGTTTTTGATATAGAAATTATGTGTTGCATACTTTTGGGCTTAAAGTAAAATAAAGCACACATTTATAAACTCACACATACTATGAAAACTCACAGGAAACCGACGTGACATTTGAATTTAATTTCTATCGATCCACTCCATTACAAATTTTTCTTCAGGCCTTAGTAATCACAAAAATCGCCACAACAAATGAAGTTCCAATAAGAAAAAAGACCTAACTGTAGAAGTCAGAGATATCTGCCAGGGATAGTACAGAAGCTGTTCAGCTCACATAATTATAATGATAAAATTTTTTTGTTTTTTCCTTCTTTTTATGCTACTTTTTTTTTGTTTTTAATATACAGGGTAGGCCATTTGAAATCGACGGATCTGGCAACCCTATAACTTTTGCCAGCGCTATCAGGAAATTTATACCATGGAACAGTACACTCCCAAAGAACGCGCTAAAATTGTTTAGCTATACATTCAAAATAAGTTCCCAATCGTGAAAACCAAACGTGCTTTTCGTAAAAAAATAAAGTTAAAAGTGCTCTAGGTCATAACACTATTAGGCGTTTATATCCAAAATTTGTGAGCTCCGGTAGCCTTAATTATGTCAGCCACGCATCTAGACAACAAACAAGACAATATAGAAGCCGTACGAACCAGTATTGAAGAGACATTGAAATATCGCCGTTCTCAGAAATTAGATATCCCTCGAATCACTTTCCGACGCACAATTCATAGCGATTTGAAGATGCTTCCTACAAAATTCAAATGGCACAAAAACTAAACCCAGCTGATTATCTGCGTTGCCTTAATTATGCCAAACGAGCCATTGAAATGGCTAAAAACGAACTTGACTCTTGGCGAAAAACCATCATGTCAGACGAGGCACATTTCGCGTTGAATGGAGTCGTAAATAAGCAAAATCTTCGGTTTTATGCCACAGAAAACTCTCAATTAATTGGACAATAGCCACTTTATGACTAAAAAGTTAAAGTTTGGTGCGATTTTTGCGCGGATATGATCATCGCGCCGTATTTTTTATATGACAATGATGGTGCTACTGTAACCGTCAATGGGAGGCGTTATCGCGCCATGATAACGGATTTTGTGATGCCCATTATTCGTGAAAATGGCATGGGTGGCTACTGGTTTCAACAGAACGCTATATGTCACATAACTCAACAAACAATCATTTTATTGAGACCATGCTTCCCAGGATGACTCATATCAAAAAATGACGATTTTGACTGGCCACCCAGATCACCCGATTTAACGCCACCCGTCTTTTATTTGTGGAATTATTTGGACTTTAGCTCAATTGAAAGCCCACAAACGACTTGAAATCGCCGCCATATCAGCCCAATTATTGGCCAAAACGATGGAAAATGTTGAAAAAAGAGCATATTATTTTCTAAAAAGTAGCTGAAACAAATCTCCTTGAACTTAAATAAATGATTATTCAAATGAACAACAAAAGAATTGATTTTTTTTTAATTTTTCTCAGAAACAAATGTTTCCACTTTAAATGGCCTGCCCTGTACATATTTTTATTAAATTTTTTTTTTCTATCCTAAGGAAATTTCTAAATTTTTGATTTTGGTTTTGCTGTGCTTTCTTTTCTCATTTACTATGATATTAGATTTCTAATGTCCGAACCCTGATTTAGGCACACCGATATTTTCTTTCCAATTTTTCTCTTTTTCCGGCTTAACGCCTGTCAAACAACAGCAGCAAACAAACGAATGTAGAAAAAGAAGAGAACGAAAAATATTTGGCTGACCTATTTCTCTTTTGTTTTGTCTACTTGGAATACAAACAAAATAAATGAAAATCTGGGTGTGTGACTTTTTAAATTAATGGGCATAAATTATTTTCAAGAAAGAGAGAGAGAGAGAAAAAAATTGTTATTTTGCTTGTTAAATCAAAAAGAGAAAAGAAAATACGAGAGAGATGCACCTTAAAATGCAATACTTATTTAGTTGCAATATTTAACCCTTTCATGCCCGGATTTTGATGGAACTTGATAGAAATTTTTGTGCTGAAATTATGGTTACTTAGAACTTCCACATTCATCACACCAAATTGTATACCTCTATATTGATTTGTTTGTCTTTTATTAAAGGTTTAAAAAAACATAGCTATGGAGCTGCAAACAACAACTGGATAACCATTTTTCTCCAATTTTTTTTATTTTCATATTCTTTTGTTTTTTATAAACATATTTTATAATAAAAATTTAGCTTAGTAATAGTTTAAAGCATTTTTTTTTTTTTTTAAATTAATGGAAAAGAATTTACGAACAAATTTTGTCCTGAGGTTTTTGACTTGACTTCAAAGAGAAAAAATGTAAAAAATGTCATAATCACAAAATTTCGAACGAAATTTGTTCGGCAACCAGAAAACGTAAAGACTACCTAACACAACTGAATTCATATACTTTTACTAGTAAAATTTGTTAAATACATATTTTATGCCATTTCAAAGTGAATGTTTCCTATAGACAACAGCGAGCATGAAAGGGTTAAGTAAAAAATTTTATGTTAATAAATTCTAAATAACTCTAATGCAAATTACCTTAGCTTGTTTGAAATTGATTGCTTATCAAACTAAACAAATTTATTTACGCACACCTGAAGGAATCAATTTAACTTAATTACCAAATAAAGAATAAAAGTAACAAAAAAAAATCGAATTTCTCTAAATATCTTATGAAACCTCATAGCTCGCACTTATATATTTCTAAGAAAATAATAAAAGTTTAAGATATACCACATAAAGTTTTAACAACTTTTTATTTCAGTGCTTAACTAGAATTTCACATTAATTTTCTAGTAAAAAATCCAATTATTTATGTATACATGCAGGTATGATGGTTCTTTTTGTTATATGTACCTACATTTTAAATAATCCTTTAAAGCTTAATTATAAATATTTCATTTATTCTATATAAACCAGTAGCAAAAGTTTTACCAAAAATTTTGATGTACGATTAATTAAAAAAAATATATATTTATACATATAAACATATATATATCATGCATTCATACATATATACATACATATGTCATAAGCTGAAGTTGTAATTAAACATAAAATTTATATGAGAAATGTAATTTAGTAGGTAAACTTTTTCAAATGCAAACATTTTCAAAGGAAAATTTTAGTTCACTTTCACTTAGTTACGCTTTTAAAGTGCATTATTTAGAAGCAGTTTGGAAGCACTTTCAATCCATCGTATAATAGTGAATGAAATCGACCTTAGTATTGGTTTTTCTTTATACATACTTATGTGCATGAAAAAGCAACACAAAAAATTTAAAAATCTTTAAACCAATTTTTGGCATTGTTTATTTAATGTTTATAAATTTTATTTTATATTTTTCCTTATAAAAAACAAAGCGATCATCATAAAACTGTTGGTCTTTCTCAAGTTCATCTCTTTTTGTTATACTTAAAATACGATAGTAGCATTGTACAGCTATAAAACTGCTCTGAAATCGCTTCTTTTGGAAGCGTATAAAATGCAATATAAAAACGAAAGTATTAGAATGCGTTTCAATGTATAAAAAGAAGCGTTTCAGTGTATAAAATAATGCGCTTCAACGAATCTAAAGATGCACATCGAAATCACTTCTGATGCTCATCTCTAATCTGCTGGATTAAAACACACAAACCTGCATACACTCTCACATATATGTAAATATGAAATGACACACATATGTATGTATATATGGTACCTCCAGTAGAATTAGAAAAATTTGAATATGTGATTTAAACTGGTAATGCATACAAAATGCTGTCATAAGAATTGCATAAAAATAAAGCAAATATTAACAAAAAAACAAAAATGCATTTCTCATATTTATTTTAAATCTCAGTTGTGTTTAATTTTCATTTAAATAGAAATTTAATATTTCACCCAAGCCACAAAGTGAAGCCACATAGGCACATATGCGTGCATATTTCTTTTATTTATTTATTTAAAACTTTTATGCACTGAATAATTTTTTGCTGACATTATGATATAAAACAATATGAGTGGAAGTTTACTATTAAGTTCAGTGCACTGTGCTTATATTTTATTTATGAAAAAAAAAACCTTTATTAATAGCATTAATTATTACTAACTTGCAAATCATGTCAAAAAAGGTACTGAAATCTGTCCGAATTTAATCAACAAGTTAAATATAAATTACTCATTTGATGTAAGAAAATGAGTAGTTAAGGCTAAGTATGGAAATATTCTAATTTGAGAAAATTTATAAGGCAATCTCACTGAGGAATTTCAGCAAAAGCTGCGGCACTCCGGGTAGGGGGGAATTGTGAAAGGAAACTTATCACAAGAACTATTGATTTGTAACTCCTAGATCGCGATTCCCAGCATGAAGTATACATTACTTGAAATACAAGTATTTTTAATAACTTCAAGACAAACATTTAATACTATGTACTCAGCAGCTACCGGATCCGAAGGGATTTTTATTCCATATTCCAATCCCCTGCCTTCACCCCCACCCCTCCCCGAATATGGTCAGAAGTGCTCAAGCTATTTCTTCAGACAAATCTAGGCACTGTCTAACTCTTGTTCTATGCTTATGTTTTTCATAGTCGTAATTATTTTAATTTCTTTTTTACTTAGGTAGAGATTTAGCGCTGCAAATTTTTCTCCTTCTTTTATGGCACAACAGCCCATGAAAAGTCTAGACCGACTTTGTCACGCTGTCACTTAGTTGCTTAAAATCTTGTGTTGATCGTAGCACGATGACTTACTGCCCCTTTTTCCCTTTCTTAACTTATTTTTATAGAGTGAGTTCCTATTATTGAAAATATTTGGGACTAATTTAGTTCTTAGACGATGTTTCTCTTCAACTTCTGAATACCTAGTAATATAAAATATGGTGACATAGTTCATTCAACTCACAGTCAGCAGCTTTAGTTATTTCTGGACTACTTTGATAGTCAAGACCTTATGGCTGAAGTGTTAAACAAGAATCTCCAATGAAGCGGCATACCAAATTTTTCATCCGTTCTCATTTTGTCCTCACCCTAAGTTCTCATTCTATTCCTCACTAAGTTTCTACATACTATGATTTGGTGAGATATTTTGTCTTTCTATACAACACAAATCACCTTTTCATTCAGCTCTATGAGCTTCACAAGGCCGTAGCCAGGATTTTTTTTGGGGGGGGAGGGGTTTTTCATTCGAAGAAAATTGACATTGAATTGCCATTACTGATGATGAGTCCCACCTCAAAAAAATTACCAAAAATAGTAAAAATAGTCAGAGGCTCATTTTTTTCCAAATGATTATCAGTGGGAATTTGGGCCATGATAAGGAATCCGGATGAGGTTGGCTTATATTCCCGAAATTCGTGCAGTTACTGCATTGAAAGAGGTCTTCCGAGTCAGGGTGATCTGAGCAATAATGGATTAAAGAATTAATTACATTTTAAGATTGTTTCCTAGAACTTTGGAGCTGATCCACTACTACTGCCCTACATGGGATTTGCAAATAAAATGGTTCCTAGTGTTTGTGAATGAATTTTTTATACTGAACACGAATCTGAGGTCAAAAATTTCCCATCACGCCACGTTTTAGAAAAAATGGGATGGAAAACCCTAAAATAGAATTTTTGGCCATTTTTAAAAATTGGAGAGCTGAACACTGGCGTGCTACAAACTTCGAAATCCAGAAATTATAGGCTGAATCATGCCCTTCCAAATGAGCCCTAAATCCGAAACTGTAAATCAAAAACAGTTACTGACTTAGAAAAACTATAAATGCAGAATTGCTCAGCATCATCTTCTCTTTTTGTATCCAAAGTCAAACTTCATGTCAAAGAAAACAAATCGGATCAGGTCGTATAGTGTAACTAAGATTTCAAGTTTATTTTTTTATATTTGACTTTTTAGAAAGAAACCGATGGAGGTAAAAAATATTTTAAAACTATTCAATAGATTTTATTTTGACTTTTTTTTTCATCCACTGGTAATTAATATAAAAAAATAGAAGAAAGTTTCCACATTTCGGGAGAGTCAGAACCCCCAAAACCTCCCTCCTAAATACGGCTTTGGAGCTTCATATGGGGAAGTCCTTTTTCTTCTGTTTTTACTCTTTTCGAATGAAATTAAGGAGTGCGCACAAAAGAATTATGCAACTTTTCCTATTTTTATTATACTTCACTTTACATATTCGGTACAAAAAAAAAAAAAAAATTTTACACTTTTTTTCAAGGAAATTTAAAACTTTTTCAGGAATTCTCTCCAACAAGACCTTAATGTTGCTTTCATTATTTTAATGATAAATTCTTCCGAATTATTGTAATATTTTTATATTGAACATCATCTTGAATGCTTTCAAACCATGAGGTAATCTCGAAGAAGTAAAATTCGTATATTGATTAACATTTAAAAACGCCTTAGAATTTTAAGCAATACTCAGAACCTATTTCTTAAGAAATTTTTCTTTGCCGGGCATATAATAATAACCTTCTCTTTCTTAACACACTTCAGAAAATAAATTTTATTTCATATAAATTTGAAGCAATTTTCACATGATTTTGTGCATTTACTATTAAAATGCAATAAAACTCACAAACACACACTCATATACATTGCATACATTTAATTAAAAAAGAAACAAACAAAAAAATTCATTTAATATATTTTTTATTAACTAAGTTTATAAATAAATTTCAATTTGATTGTAAAAATTAATACAATTGTGGCATGTTGTGATAAGTTGTAGAGTAAAGCATACAAAGCAAAAACAACAAATGCATATAAAACACATTTACGTTATTTGCATATTATTGCTGGCGCTGCTTGATGTTTGTGTTGTTGTTTTTATTGTTATTATTGTTAGAAAGAACATTTGGCATACATTTGCCTGCATTCGGCGCAAATTTTAAAAGTCAATTTGGACGATGCGCACAATTTGCAATGCAACAAAACGACGAAATGCCATTAGAAAATTGAATTGTGAAATTGCACACTCACATGCAACACAGTGTTGCCACTTATATATATTTTTTCAATAAAATGTTATTCTAGTAAAGTAGGTAAAATAAAAATGTCAATTTAAAAAGTATAATAAAATCATAGTAATAGTTTTTTAAAGCTTTAAATTTGTTTGATTGCACTTCATTGCACTTTCATATAAGTTGGCAACACTATTTAGTTTGATTGCATGGGAATGACACTATACAAAACAATACAGTGCCACTTTTGTTGCCATTCATTTGACGCATTGGGTATTAAAATGAGCATTTTGCATCATTTAAAAACAAAAACAAATAAGACAAAAACATAGCAGTTAAAAACAAAAACATTTTTGGTTGGAGTTTCTATGCAGATTTTCCAGTGTGCTCTCTCTTTCTTTCTCTTTCCATGTGTGTCTTCACCCACTCTTAAGCTTTTTGGTGTATGGCATTGTGTGTTTGCTATGATCTAAATGCGGATGTTGCTTTGATGCATAATAACCAGGGTTGCCGTTTTGCTTATTTGTAAATCAATTTGCTTACTTTTTTTACGGTTGAGCACACGTGTACTTTTTTCTCATCTTGTTTATTTATTTAAAAAATATAATTTGAACTAAAATTTACAAGAAAATTTTTATATATTGGCATAATTTTGTTATTACTCCCTTTATTTAGTTTTTTTCATTCGATAAGATTGGGTAACACTAATTATATCCATGCATACTTGGTGTCATCCCAGCAAGTTATGGAATGAAAAATGTAAGTAGTACCAAAATTACATAGTGGCACAAATTTTCAACGAAATTTTCGAGAGATTTTCCGACGATTTTATAGAATCACGACTGCTCACACAGTTTTTCTCCATCACATCTAGTTCTCCCACAATATAGACCTGAAGTCGTAAAAATGGGGTCATCAGGCGCTATAAACAAATTTGTTTATTTCAGCAGATACGAATGTGATGTCTGAAGCAAAGTTGATAAGCACAAAAAGTACGCAGTCGTGATCATCGACCATAAATTACTATAAACCTGTAGGAAAATCTCAAAAAAATTTCTCTGCCTTCATCTCAAAAAAATTTCTCTGCCTTCGATTATGTTTATTGAAAATGAGTCACCCGATTTTTTCGATTGAACTATTGAAATTATAATTTGTTTTTTTTTTTTTTTGTATAGAAAAATATATTTTTTCAGCTATCTTTATGGTACTGAAGTTAATATAACGGTTTTTCGGGTCGATGAATCCGAATATGACATTGTTTGCTTTTACAATTGATACAAAATTTTCTTAAAACTCATTGTTTTTGTAGGTTTTCTTCCATAAAATGTTGCAAATTGTTATTTAAAAATCGGGAGACTCAAGTTGATTTTTTTTTGTCATATACTCTTTGGCACAGTTGATTAGCATCAAATATATCATCTTTCTAGGGGGTTGACGATGTCTCGAAAAAATTTGATCACCCCTTATATATATGTATAAGCATTCCTTGTCTTATTACTACTATATATGTAGTATTTGATTACAAAATTTTTTAAGCCGTGGCAACTCTGATAATAACGGCCCTCCACTATAACTCTCACTCTCTAGCTCTTCCTCTCTTACGCTTTCTCTCTAGTTCTTCCTCTCTGGGTCCTCCTATCTCGCCCTTCCTCTCTTTCTCTCCAGCTCTCTGTAACTCTTCCTCTCTCTGATTTTTCATTCTCTCATAGTTATTGTGCCACCAAAAATACAAATCGTTTAGCATTTTGGAACATTTAATCTCAATGTATGTATGTCTGAGTGCTGTGTATGTTTTGCTGTTGCAAGCAATTGTTGCTTTTTGAAGCGTCGTGTTATTTCAATGGACATTACGTGACTTAACTGGCATCGTCGTTGTGGTCATTGCAGCCATGCATAATTGTGTTGTTGCTGCTGTTGTTGTTAGTGTAATGCAAATATCGCTATGTTGCATGAGCATGCAATGTGTGCATCATCAAAATTTATGCGCGCACACATACATAAGAAAGACAAATGTTTTTGTTGACAGGCAACAATTCCGTTGTGGTATTTCTTTTTTCATTTTCGTTTTTTGACAAATTAATTACATTTTCTTATTGCTAATGGGTAGTCACGATGTTCACTTAACGATATTGTATGTAGTTGTTGGTCTAATTGTTGGCACAATTTCTGTCTATTTAAAAACTATTTACATCAAATTTATGTACATATAATATAAACAATTCTATAAAAATTTAGGTTTAATTAGTAATTTTAAGATTTTAACTGATATTTTGAAGGAAATGGAAATAAATGAGCATTTATAATAAAATCTAAAAAATGTTTGAATTTGAGAAAGCGCCTCATTTTGAGAGTGAGATCCGCCCTCAAGACGTGAATACTTTTGACGACTGATTTTGGTAGATATCTCAATTACTGCAAGATTGCGACTGCACAATGTTGCTCTCAGTTTTCGTCGCGTAAACGAGAGAGTGAAATTTGAGAGTGCCATTCAATTTGAGAGTGAGAGCCGAATTTCGGTAGATATTTCAATTACTACAAGATTGCGACTGCAAAATATGGTCGCTCTCAGTTTTTATCGTGTAAGTGAGAGAGAGAGAGAGAGGGGAATTAATTCATAGCAATGGCAATTGACATTCCTAAGTTTTGGTCATTCTCCTTCACAATAGATGAAATTAACAACAATAACAGTTATTCAGTTATGCTCTCCGTTATTTGTTCTCTTCATATGATATTTTATTTCAACCATTACAACGAATTGTTTCTATATTCATTTTAATATAACTTCAACAGCTAACTAATAATAATTCTATTATATCAAATTAATATTAATTACAAGTTATTTCAAATTCGTCATTGTAACTTTTCTTAATTGGTTGAATTGCATGAATTTTCTATGTATTTAGTTCATTGCTCTGGTACTGAATACTTTCCCTCTGGCTATACATTCCTATACCTATATATTTTCCACTTAAAACATTTCTGCTTAAATTTCTTTAATACATTTATGAGGTTTTTTGTCACAGTTGAATGAACTTGCAAATTATTCGAAAATTTTAAACTCAAACATGCAAAATTGCAATTTACAAAAAGTCATAAACGCAAATATAAAGTTAATTATAATACCTGATGCTGTTGTTGTTATTTTTAATGCTTTAGAAATTTTCGACAAATTCAGCTAAAAGTGAAAAAAGTCTTAAGTCTACAATTATAATTGAAAAAGAGTTGACTTGAGTTTATAGTTTATTGAATTAAATTATGTAATATCAATTTATTTTTTGAAAGGCAACAGTTTGTAGACAAAAAGAAAGGAAGAAAGAAATGGAAGTGAAAAAACGAAAGAGTTTTTGCTCTAACACAAAGTTTAAGGAAAAAATTTACGTATGAGAGTGAGAGCGACAGGAAATGTTTAGTAAGCTCTCGTCTAATTATATTAAGAGCTCTCTTTGGTGACTCTCTGCAAAGAGAGCAAATCAAACTCATAATCACAGTGTGGCCAATTCAGCGCTTTTCCAGCTGATTTTAGCGCTTTTTGGAAATTAAAACGCGGAAAAAAGTGATTCAGCTCTCAATGCGTGTTTTTAATTTAAAATATCTTCGAAAAATCGAAGAAATTTTTATTGACTAGAAGTATCAGATGTGTGCCTGTATTAGTGAAAAAGTTTAAATGTATTGAGTTTTCTCGCACTTTTTTAAGGAAAAAAATTTAACGCTTATTTTAAAAACACACGCTTTTTATTCTTCCTTTTAGCGGATTTTGAAAAACGAAAGTTGGCCACACTGCATAATCAGTTCCTAATAGTGTAAAAGCTTTCGCTCACTCAAAGTTTATGAAATGTGTCAAGTGACTCATAATTTTTTGTTTTTGTAATAGTTGTATCCAGAGAGTATGTGTGAGAGCAAGAGAGAAAAGTAAAAGGAAACTCAAAGCTCATGGTCCAAACACATCAGCGATGCCAACTTGTTAGGAATTCTTTGATTTGCGAGGGATTCAATTTAGAGCGGGGAATCGGGGAATGAGCTGTTTTTTGCGGGAAATTTGAAGTCGTTCAGCTTTTTTTTTGTCAAATTCTATATAATTTAAAACGGTTAACTTATGCCTTATTTCATATTTTGGGTCTTAAAATCTTCATCTTTTCTTAAGTGGGTCCTGCACTTTATTGGTTTGGAGAAATTGATTTAAAAAAAAAATGTGCTATTGGAAAGTATTATATTTCGAAAGTATTTGGTTAAAATTTCAGAGAGAAACTCGAAGTGGTTTCGTAGATATAGATTATTATAGCCCAAAACAGTCGAGCGGTGCTTCGACTACCCATTTGGCTGTACAGAAAGACTTAGCTATGTCTTCGTCCAGCACCTCCTGATTACTAACTCTTAACCCCTGATGGACGACCTCGATAGTCTAGTGGGTAGTGCACTAAAACTTTCATGTGGGAGGTTCGGGTTCGATTTCCGTCTTCGTCTGGTGGTTAATTTTCATAACTTTCTTATATTCACTATCGATATGAAACGATAGTGAATATAAAAACGAGAAAAGAGCAAGAAACCAATGCAGATTTATAATATGTGAGAGCAGCGTCAACTCTCTCTTCCTCTTCTTTCATTTTTTTGAAGAGATTCAGAACAGTTAAAATCTTTGTTTTTATTTTGTTTGCTTCCCATGCATTTGTTTATGTATTTTTGATATTTCTAGGTCTTTAGAGCAACAAAAAGGTGTATTGTTATTGCCTTGTTATACTTGTTGTAATGCTGTTATCACTTAGTAAAATTCTCCCACGACAGGTAGCGATCCAAATAATAGCTCAATTATATACATCCACCCTACCGTTATTTAAATTTCTTCATGTGCTTGAAAACATTAATAAATTTCTATTCCTGGTATTTTTCATAATTATGTAAACACTTCATATTAAATACCACAAAAGTATTTAAATTCTTTGTTATTTACACTCACAATTCAATAGAATTACAAACGCACACACACACACACATAAATAACAAACGAAACTTTCCACAAATTATTAATAATCGCAAAGAATTTTCCACCAAATCCCAACTATACAAATTAATTTTAAAATTTAGTACAAATTTCCGGAAAAAAAATTTCTTTGCTTACAATTTCATTTCAACTTTGATTTTCGCTTTCATTTGCTTCATTTTTTTTTTTTTGCTGTACTCGTATATATTCAATCTCTATAAAAATGCCGCAATTAATTGGCATTTATCGTTAACACAGCAACAAAAAAAAAAAAAAAAATTAATAGTCAAAAAAAAAAAAAAAAAGCAAAAAAGAACCTCATTAATTTCTTGCCCATTTATTTTTTTTTTTTTTTTTGCACCCCACAATAACACCAGCAACAACAAAAAAAAGCACATAAATAATTTTTGCAAATAAATAAAAAGCGTATGAAAATATTAATGTATATCCGGAGAAGGAGAAAAGAAAAAAAAAATAGTGGCGCCTTTTTGCATTCTACTACAAAAATTATAAATAAAGTAATTAACTCTGATTTGATGATATAAATTTTATCACAATCAAATAAAAATTGTTTTATTTGCATAGCGAGAATTAAGTGCTTCAGGAGATTTCCAAAGGCTTTTTTGGGAAGCTTTAAGCAGTATATTTTAAAGCGGTTCTTTGATAGCTGATAGCAATTTGTTGTTGGCACAAATTTACTTAAATTTAATCGAGAAATTTCAATTCCTATGCTGGCAAGTGAAAAACTTTTAAGCTTATTAATGAGATTTTAGCAGTGACAAGTAAAAAGCTTTAATTGGTATCACTGTTTTAGATCAGTGATTCACTGATTTAGATCAGCCATTCTATACTACTGATCATATCCTGATGCATGTGTAAGTGTGTAAGATAGTTTTTGCATTGAAATATGAGAGCTGAGCGCTTTTGGCCGGCTTTTATGCAGACTCTCAGATCAGAGAAGATTTGCATTGAAATCTATTTCAAGTATTGAGAGAGCACCAATAGAAATTCCCAATAAACACAGATTGTTTTTGAAATTTTCTATAATTGTTAGCCAAATATGAAAAAGCTTAAAAACACAAGCTTTCATTGAGCTTTCGTGAAAGCTTCTTATGCTTGTGTAGAGTTATATATTGCTTTGGGCAACGTTTAAAATATTTCCCTCTGGGTATAATCAAAATAGCTCAGGCGAATTATTATGTGATTTACTATTGACAATTAAAATGATTATTAATTTTAATGCAAAACTAGAGAAGTAAGTATCTATATGAGTAAACTGCAATTAACTGAGTATTATGAAAGGCTTATAGCCCTCCTGCTCACCTTCAATCTCCGAATTGAATCAAACCGAATAAAATAGAAACTCTTCATAAATAAAATTGAGTAAATTAAAATATTTTATTAAACAATTTCTAACATATTCCAAGTGCCATTTAATTGCCTCATTAAAGCATATTTGAAAATAAGTTTCGATGGAAGATGAAAAAGAATTAATCTTCAAAAACAAAAAAAAAAAAAAGAAGAAAAATCTGAAATAGAGAGAAAAATTTCTTCAACAAAAATTTTTCATTTTATCACGTTTTGATTTATATATATTTATTTCCAAGGTGATGAACATGATTCAATAAAAAACCAAACAAAGAAGTAGAAAAAAATACTACCAATATATATTTTTCATCATTAATTTATGCCGTCTGCAATACAATATCGATTTTTTTTTCTATATATATTTAAGCTTTAAGTTATGCCGTACACCACGTCGTATGCGTAACATTTCATATGTATTGACCAAAATTATTTACAAATTTCATTCAAAATAATCTCAAACAACTTAAAGAAGTATCGTTAAAATTTATGCATTAAAAATATATTTAATCTTAGAATTTAGCTTGCACTCAAATTGAATTAATTATTTTGATGTATTTTATAAACCTTCTTCTAGGTATTGGCAAAGGTCATTGAACCCTGAATCTCCTCTTGTATATTTACTGAAGAGTTCAAGGTAATTTTAGCTTTTTGTTATTTACAGAGTAAATAAATATTAATTTTCTTAGTAATATTGATATATAGACGTTGGCACATAAACGATGCGTTGTTTGTGATTTATTATTTATTATATTATTATATGAATTAGGTATCATTTTTTTATGTAATTACTCTGAAGATTTATGTAAAATTATTTGTAAAAACTCTAATAATATAATGAGTAGTAAGTTTTAAGCGTTAAATTATTGAGAAGTTGACAAAGAAGAAATTGTATAATTGTGTAATCATAATAAATTATGCGCACACACTTTTTCTGAACTAAGTTAGGTTAGATTGAAGTGATTGCTCTCTAGGACTAAATTGAAACAATGAACCGAACTTCAATTAGAATTGGATTTAGCTGGGACTGGAACAATCTGAACGAACTTATGTTTAATAATTTTTGTAGCCTGAAATAATGTGAGATCCAACGACGGTACTGGCTAACGAGTACCTGAAACTGTTGTGTCAATCAACCCGATTGCTAAAGATTTTCAATTTAAAGTCACAAGAAAAAGATAATATGTTTCGAATGGGTTTCAAGCGATCATAAGCATGCCCGATTTTTTTAATTCTGCTGTCAATGTCAGATTTTTTTTGGTAATAATGCTCCCTAAATAGACAAGGAAATGGATGTCATCAAAGTAGGTGTTTTTGATCATAATTTTTAATAAATGGCTGTGTACAATTGGTTCAAAGGATGGGTAAGTAAGCCGAGGTGCAGAACATTTCATGAGCGAAATGGGAGATAAGGAGGGGGTGGGGGGAGGGGAAGAAGGGATTAGAATACTAATTCCTTGGTTTTATTCCCATGATTGGATTCCCTGGTTTTATTTGATGGGAAATATTTTTTTAGAATATATCTAGTGCAGCGATTTGTTTTTTGTTATAGCGTTCAGTAATTTTCATGTATGTTGGTGTAACAAAAAAACTTAACAAGGGGATATTTTGGTCCTGCTGTAGAATTTCTGGGTGATAATCCAAAAACACTACTCCAGATGTAACCATTGAAAATAACAGGTGCCATGGCTCCAAGAATCCTGGAGGCTTCAATCATTACCAATAAGTGCCTCTCTTGTTTTTGAAAAAGACTACATCAAGGAAATGAATAAACCCAATATACACTATTGTTTGACATCAACTTGAGGTACATTTGAGATCAAATACATTTTTCAAATCTCCAACGTTAATTCTCAAATGCACCTCAATAGTCCGATTATAGTCTTCTCAACTTAAAAGGCACAAAACAAGTAGAAAAATGTTTGCACTTAAATTGAGAATTACATTGGAAATCAATTTGAGAACTAAGCTTTTCTCCAACATTGAAGAAATAATTTTTCAATGCATGTTGAGAAATTATATTTTATAAAGTATTTGATTCGTTAAGTAGTCATACGACTACTGAGTAAAAATGTAGAGTAAAGTCTTGCCCAAAATTCAAAAGAGAAAAGCAAGGAGACTTGTGGTTTCCCACAAAACTGTAAGCACTTGATATTGTTTTACAATTCCTTAGACTAAAATTCTAAGAGCAACAACTGTCTACAATATTTTTAAGACAATGAAGAGTTTCAACAAAGCAAAACTTAACAAGGGTATTTCTAAATCACTTCATTGAACAGAGCTGTAAAAGAATGTATTCAATTTAATTGCAATACCTTGAAGTCACAGTTAATAAACGAAAGTTCATGATTGCAGTAATTGAATAACTTATTTGACTTCAGAATAAAAAAATGCAGTTAAAAGTCTTTTAAGTTACTAGAATGCAGGTCTTATGACATCAAAATTATGTCTGTTAAAGTCGCTTGGAGTCTCCAGAAGTCAATTTGAATTTGAAACCAATTGAAGTCGCTTGAAGTCAATTGGAGTCACTTGCAGTAAAATAGAATCTGAATTCAGTTTTAATATTTCCTATTCAACAAATTAATCCTATATTATGTATTAATTCCATAAGTAAACTATTACTTCGACCAAAATTCCAATTGACTTCAAGTTACTTCAAGTGATTTCAATTGATTCTAAGTGGCTTCAAGTGACCCTAATTGACTTCAAACCCCAATTGTCTCCAAGTGACTTCAAGTGATTTCAATTGACTCCAAGTGATTTCAATTGACTCCGAATGACTTAAAGTGATTCCAAGTGACTTTAAATCAGTCATGATTTCGAAGTCATAAGATTTCAATTCCCATGATTTCAAAAAATAAGACTTTTCTAAACGAATAACAAATCGGTGGCTCCAAAAATAGCTTCTAACTGCATTTTTTATTCTGGAGTCATATATGTTATTCAATAACTGCAATCAAAAATAATTATTCATTTGTGGTATAAGTCACAAATGAATTCATTGCCTTTCATTGAAGAATTTCCGGATATTGGTCAATGAAAGTATAATTATTCCAGGTTGTAGATTGTTGTCTATCATTACCAATAAAGTTTCCCCCATTTTCAGCAGAAAGCTCATGCTGGAAGAGAGCGGAAGATTATGTTTAGCAAATATCAAAACAATTTAATGTTATCCAAATCCAAATTTTGTTAAGGTAAACAAAACATATTGATATTTGCCAACGTCGCAAAAAAAAAAAACAAACATTTATGTGCTTGCATATTCTCCGAAAATAAAAAATCCTTCACATGAAACCATCCCGAATCTCACTCTGTAAAGTAAAATAAATGAGTGTTTTCGCTATTCCTCTTTCCCCTTCTTTGTATTATATATTGTTTGTTCCAGCAGTCAACTGCTCTCAAAGCTTTGAACTCCTATACAATTCGGCTTAATACTGTTCTTGAGAAATTTCCTCTCAGTTGCACAAAGTACTCTACAAAACAGCAATGATTTCAATACTCAAAAAAAGAAGCAATAAACGAGACTTCGATAGATTTGTTCTATCTTTAAACCTGAGAAACAACAAAACAATAACAAATATAATCGTCTTACGAATAACAACAAAATAAGAAGTGTAGACTTTTACAAAAACAACGCAAGTAATAATAACAGTAAGCTTCTCTTGATGCCTACAACTCGGTAAGTTGTTGTATAGTTATTCAATAATAACTAAGCAGAGAGGGGAGAGGAATGGAAGAGCAAATGAATTCCACTCAATTGCTCATTTTAAAAATCGAGAAAGAGAAAGGATGAGAGGGCTGCTGGCGTTCGTAATCGTGTTGTTTTTTATTACTCTCTTTGGAGGCTAAAGCAAGTAGAGTACTTCGCAATGTCAAAAAAATACAAAATGTAAAGGCTCTGGAGCAATTGGGAGTAGTCCATCGCTTGCTTTAGAGCGCTCGATGATTACTCCAATGATCATTCTAAGTTTAACTGGGCTCTATTTTTATTTGAATACCAATTTATTGTGGCTGCTCTGTTCCTCAACACTTTACTTATGATAACACTGTATGAAATATTTACAGACTTTTCTTTTAACTTACAAGCTTTTACCATAAACAAATTTCTTCATGAGTTTTCCCTCAAAACTTCGGCAATCTTGTTACATCAAAGCCTTAGCATATTTCGTCACATCCTTACAAATATCTAGATATTTCTGGATCTTATCAGATTTCTTTCCAAGACATAGCTTCCTTAATGAGCGTGCCTGTAAGTTCGAACTTCATAACGACACACTTTAGGAGCATAGAGAGGCGAATGGTGAAAACAATTTCGGGAGGGTGGGATTGCGGAAAGGGTTAAGGTTTACCCGAAAAACATTTCTCTGACATTAAAGTTTTTAAAATAAATTATTGGGAGATGGATTTTTACTCTTGCGTTGGCCCCTGATCCAGTGCGACAACGACTCAAATGCTTTGGCTCTGGGTATGAAAAACTTTTTTGAGTTCCTAAACTCTAGTAGAATAAGAGCTTTAAGTTCTGCACAACAGATTAAATTCTATCTACAGTAGCTGAACTGTTATGGCTCTACCAATTCATCTACTTTATCTTATAAATAATAAAAGACAACTAATTTATTTGGTCTACCAATTCAACTGAGAATTATTTTCTTAGCCTTGATATTTTTAGAAATTTGACAACGTAACTTTTTTTCAAATTTCCAAGAACTACTCAAAATTATGAAATATAACTATGCTATAAAGTCTCAAAAGAATAATTTACAAATTATGCATAATTTATTAATAGATTAAGGAAACAAAACAACAACGAAAGTAAAATTACTACATAGTAAACATAGCGTTTCGTTTTTACTACAGCAAAAATTTTGCAGCGAAACTTTTGATTAATTGTAGCAACCACACAAATTTGACATATTTTTGACAGCGGAATAAAGCAACGGGCGGACGCAAAAAAAAGCAGGAATAGACAAACAGGCAAACGGACAGATGGAGGGAGAAATCGAGGAGAACAGCGTAAATGGCATTCTTACTTTTAGATTATTAGATATACTTTTATTTTCAGTGGCATTCAAATGAAACGGCGAATGCCTTTAAGTATTTTGCATGTCAAATGATTGACAGCACCGTAGAGAATTCGAATTTGTATCAAGGTCAATAATAGAAATGTTGAAATGTTGTTTGTGTTTTATAATTTACAGAGCACAGCAACAAAACGCAAACATAAACAAATTTTACCATATATACCTACAATAAATAAATACCAAAAATTAATGTGTATTTTTAAAACGAAAATTTAAACACACAAATAAACACATAGAAATAACAACAACAACAACAACAACATAAAAATTGCATATTGCATGCAATATAAAAAGAACATTCAAAAATTGTTAAAAAAAACCAAAAAAAAAAAAAAAATTTGTCAAAAAATAAACAAAATATTTAGTTGAAAAATATATAAAAATAAAAAATATTAAAATGACAACATCATTTGACAATTAATCAAATTTGACAGACGGCAAAGCGCTGGCACAGTGTTCTGTAGCGCATCACTGACGCCGCCAGCGACGTGAATGTTGATACTGACGACCGGCGATGCTGATGTTAGTGGTGGTGGTGGTGATGATGATATTGTCGTATGTAATGCGTTCATGTTGCATGTGATGAGAATTTCAGCAGCTGATGTTATTATTATTATTATAATTTGTTATTTTATTATGTCGATGATGATATTTTTCAGACAAAAAAGTAAATTAAAAATAAAAGTTTTATAATAATTTTTGGTATATCTTTTTAATGCGCTCATGTACTCATTAAATATGAAAAAAAAAAGAATGCGCTCATAAAAAATTAAATCAGTTTGTATTCATATTTAATGTGTTGGTATTAAGCTTTTACTTTTACTTTTTTTTTTTGTGTGTGTGTTTGTTTCTCAATTTTTTTTTTATCGACATCGTCAATATCAACTCTCGTTAAAATATCGTAAAAAATAATGCAAAAATATCATTCGCAGTCCATTGAACTGCGTATCGTTAAAAAAATTGCATGCTATTTTTATATATTCTTTTTTTTTCATTTATCCGTATAATTTAATTTAATAAAACGCAAATTACGCTAATTACGAAAGTGTCACATTTCCATTAAGTGTTCCAATTCTTTTTTGTTTGCCTTTTTTTACTTATAAAATTGACAACAAAATATGAATTTTTTGCATATTAATGCGGTTGATGTTACGATTGTTTTGTTGATTTTTAACAAAGGTGTGCTTTAGATCGTTTTATACATAAAAGGGAACTTGGTTTTGATAAAATTAAATTATAACTAACTATAATAGGCGAAACATATTTTTATATACCCGGCTCCTTTCAAAGAGTTACTAATGCTTACTAGGGTACGGATACATAAAGTTGAATATGGTAGTTCGCTTCAGGAATGTAACTCGATAATATTTTATTCTCGCTAGATGTAAACCAAAGATTCTTAGTGGGCTCTGCTCTATCCCCTATTAAGATTTTTTGAATAAAAGAAGGGGTGATATCTTCTAATACCTACTATTTAGAAATATCTAGAAGAGAGAGAGAGAGAGATAGAGAAAGAGAGTAACCTTTTCCTATAATATAAACAGTTACAGTAAATTTTCAAATCTCAGCTTCCACCATTGATAATTTCTATTGGTTATGGCTAGCGTCTCATATAATATTAGCTGAAAGATTTGCTCTCATGGATAAAATTCTAAAAACTCTTCGTAACCGGAGCAGTGAATATCACTCAAAATACGAGATGCTTCTCTCTTTGTAACTATAGCTGCGTTTTATTCGCCACTTGCTTCTAGTTATGTATAACTAGCAGCGACAATTTTATAGAAAAACAAAAACAAAGTTGCAGAGATAATACGTATATTTGTCACAAAATTGAGTTTTTCCCATCGGACTGACGATTTGGAATATAGTAGTGAGTAATTTGAAGTCGCTGAGCTCGAATCTGAAGACCATTTTGCAACCAAAATCAATTATAATGTAAAGTCAAACATTATTTACTTTTTTAGAGCCTTTTTCTAATATACAGGGTGGTCCAAAAGTTTCTTTACATCTGCTCTTGATATTCATCCAGCTTTGAGGTTAGACATATTATATTTCGCTGCAAGTAAAACTGATATTTTACCTTTTTAACAATTTATGTCGCATAAACTATGCCTGTATACATTTAAACATGCAGTAGCTAATATACTGTTGGTGGTGAGCGTTGAAAGTGAAAACTTAAAATAAAGGCAATAAATTCATAAATTTTAATTATTTGCGAAAGTTTCTAAAAGGTAAAAAGAAGTACTTTTGTAAAATTTTAATTTTGAAAAGAGTAATGGTTTTTACAATAAAAAATTTTGGAAATTTTTCAAAATGAGCGCACGTTATTGTTTGTGAGTTGCTAACATGAGCACTTCTTTTCACTCGAATTGAGTTGAAAATCGAACAACTTAAAAAGTTTTCCTTCTGGTTCCACAATCCAATGTTTCTTCTCTGTAGTTCTTTATTTCCTAATGTGGTTTATACCATAAAATACAACGGCGTATAAAAACAAGAACTTTAAACATTATTGGAATGTAGCTTCAGGTTTCCAGACCTACTGTAATTAAATGCGCTAATAGAGTTGAGAGGGACATAACTGATTAAACAAGATGTGGTCGATGCACAGTATTGACATAGGAGATGAAGTGAAGAATTTGCGATATGGGTATAGGACCAAGGACCATAACCAAAAGATTGAATGCGTCGCAAAACCATGAAAAAAGTGAGGCGATCCACCGTTTTAGATACATAAAAAGCTGTCTCTACATAAAAAGCTAAAAGCACGCCTATGTAAGCTGACCGCAAGTAATACTGCAAAAGAGAACATTTCTGTTGCAAAAAGATTCTTTAAAAATGTCTAGACTGATTGGCCCAGAAATTCTGCAGACTTACATCCCATGGACCACCCTTTATATAAAAAATATGAGGGCAAAAGGAAGTAAAAAAAATTCCTCATTTCTCCAAGATTAAGTTAGGTTAGATTGGAGTGGCAATATGAAAGGGAGGACTGCTTCTTCTTCCTCCTCAGAGCCACAACCCTGGCCGAGTTTATTGAATGGCTGTCCTAGTCTTAAAGCATGTCTCCTCATTATGCAGTGTCGAAGTCGTAATACTGATGGAGTTTCTGCTAAGGTTGAGGATTTTGCTTCCTCAAGGTAGTTTTTCTTAATGGTCAATTAAATAGACGTAAGAGGGACACTAATGGTGCAGAAAGATGATATATTGGTAAGCTGCGAGCCCTGTTTAGCTAACTCGTCGGCATTGCAGTTACCAGAAATATCCTTGTGTCCAGGTACCCAATATAGGGGGACCTACGAATGACTCGAGAAAAAGTTGAGTAAGAAGTCAAGAATTCAAGAACAAGCTTTGATGTAGTTCATACACCGGCAAGGGACTTGATTGCTGCTTAACTGTCTGTGTAGATACCGATATTCGTATCGAATGAATAGTTGAGTATAAGCCACTTGGACGCTTGATAAATAACCATTACTTCCGCCTGAAAGACTCTAGTCCAGCGAGTTAAGGCTAAGAGTCTGATAGCGCAGTACTTTACTTGTTGATTAACCAGAAATAAAGTGGGCAACTAATGAAGGACTGCGAAGACAGCCTTCGTAGAGGTAGTACGGAGAGTCCCAGTAACCAATATGACTGCCGTTTTTAAACCTTATCCAGTGGTTTAAGGTTGACCGGTAGCTAGCCATCAGAAGACGGTTCCATAAAAAAGATTATGCTCGACCACTGCTGTGTAGAGCCAGGAAGTGACTTGACATTTTTTTTTTTGTAATTTAGAAAAAAGTTCTAAAAATTACAAAATTTTTGTGTCAAAATTGTGCTGAAATCCACTTAATTAAAAAGTAGATAAGTTAAGGCAGAATTACCTTCTTCTATATATAAATAGTTTGAATCTTTCTATGGGGAATTGAGGTAATATATTTTTTGTTTTTCTTTCTCGTTTATATTTCTAATATATTTTAGAAAAAGGGTAAAAAGGTAAACATTTTCTGATTTTACATTAACTTGTTTCGTAAACCTCATGAAACAAGAGCCTTCTTTTTCATTAGTAATTTAACCTGATTTATTGTTAGCTTATGATAGCTTACATATTTTTTTCAAAACTTTTCTGGGGATTTACAAAAAAAAAATCTTAAAAGTGATCAGAACTTTCTAAAATTTTCAAATTTAAATATCTCAAAAATCGGATCTGATAGCGAAAGACGGACTGCAGGTTCATAATTAGAGGCTGAAAATATCGTATAACTGTATGGTCTTCTCATATAATTTGGTGTATATTAGTGTGAAGTTAGTACTGTTAGTACCTACATATATTCGACGATGCAAATTTTTAAAAGAAAAAAATGAAAAACAAAAATATAAGCAGTGCAACATTTCGAATAAAGTATTTTTTAATTTAAAGTTGTACTAAAAAAATACAATTGTACCAAAAAAATACAATTGTACCAAAAAAGTACAATTGTACCAAAAAAGTACAATTGTACCAAAAATAACATTACTGATTTGATCTTTAAATCGATTGGAGGCTAAAAGGAGGAACAAACGAGAATACTGGTATACAAGCAAAGAGACAGCGAGGGAGAGAGCAAGGAGCTTTTACAGTAAAGCACAGCTCTCATTCTACCTTGTGCTTCTGGGCTAATCGTGCAATGTAAAAAAAATGTAGTGGTGTAAGTTAAATAAAAGTTAGTCAAATTGCAAAAATTTTTCAGCTTTATATTGTCACTTTACACCTAAAAGCCTTAGGTACAACTACACTACTATACAGCTGATCGACCACTTCTGGAACTGTAGTAGATTTGTAGTTCTAAACACCAAGTTAAAGAGCTTGAAATAAGTACTAAATAAACATATAGTTTTTAAAATTGAATGCACCTATAGCAAAATCTATTCATTAATAGACTACAAGATTTAAAAACTATAATTACACACATTACAGACTTGCACACGTGTAAAATAATAAAAATTCTTCCTCATCCTCATAGTTTTTTACATTGTAGCAAATAAACATAAAGTTTAAAAGTGCAAGCATCGCTTGACATGAACTTCAATGCAATGTGTGTAATATTTTTCATAATTCAAATACATAAGTCTCCCAAGGTGTGTGTTAATATATGCCATACTCAATCCCCAATCCACAATTCCCAATCCCTATAAACTTTTTCTACATATTCACACATAAAAACTACATACTGCATAGACAAATAAATAAATCTCGCTTTATAAATTCAGAGAAGGGATGATGATGAGGTAGAAAAAAAAGAAAGAAATTGTAAAGAGAATAAGTATAGTATCATGTGATATTAAAACTATAAATCAGCGAGAAAAATTATATACACATGTACACACACACACAAAAGTACCTAGCAAAAGTATAAATGAAAATGAGGACAGAAAATGAGAGTCGAAAGAGTAACCAAAGAGGGACGGGAGGTACTCGTTTGTATGGATGCGGTGTAAAAAGCAA
Source organism: Toxonevra muliebris (assembly GCA_963691655.1). Lineage (NCBI taxonomy): Eukaryota > Metazoa > Arthropoda > Insecta > Diptera > Pallopteridae > Toxonevra > Toxonevra muliebris. Next base: position 56,140,232 of record OY829326.1, read on the forward strand.
AAAAAAAAAAAAAAAGGAAAAATCTAAAAAATCGAAACAGAAAAAGTCATACATCATCATTACGGGACACAACGACAAGCGCTGATTTCTTACGTGTCAAGACCCTCCCCCCTTCACTTCTTGCGCACTTGCTCGCTTCTTCTGGATGCGATGTGTGCTGGTTGTGTTGCAATACTGTGAAGTACTGTAATTTTTGCTGTCAATGCAACATTGGTGGCTACGTTCCTGTCGTCGTCGTCGTTCACTCACTCTCTTGCATAATCTGCTGTTGTTGTCGTTGAATGTGAATAATTTTAACAATAAATCCATACAAAAGAAAAATAGGAAGAAGGAGAATAAAATCGAGCACCAACTTGAATTCTTATAGAGAGCATGTGGCATTTTTGTTGTTGTGTGTTTTTTTTTTCTTCTGTTTGTTCTTTTTGCTCTTGTTGTTCTACATACACACACACACACATAAGTATGTGTATTCAAAGGATATGCGTGTAAAATTTTTGTGTTTGCATAACAGAGTACAAGTGGATCTTAAAAGATGCTGAAGATTATATGTGAGGGTATGGAGTAACTCGAGTAGTCGTAGTGGCTTAAAGCTCAGTGCGCGCTTAAGTCATCAATCAATTGTGTGAGTGTGTATGTGTTTGTGTAAATATTAGGGTATAGTATAAGTTTTGGGAAATGGAAAAGTTTAAGCAGAAGAGTTCGAGAAGAAGAGTAGGAGTAACAATTCGAAAAGTAAAAAAAATACTTTGTTGTTTATGTGAACATAAAAATCTTTAACTTTATACTAAACAAAAAGGTTGATAGTGCAAGAATAACGGAAGAAAGCGCAGCATGAAATATGGTTTTAGCTCTTTACCTTGCTAAATTTTAAGTATTACTAACAATTGGCAGGTGAGGGTAAAATCTGTAAATACTAATGCGAATAATGTCGAAATTTGTTAAACATAAGATATTCAGATACGTAAATCAATAGTTCAACTATGCATTGTGTGTGTGTGTAAGTGGAATGCATTTGCAACTTTCTACTTATCACTAAGTTTCGGTGCATATGATATTTCAGGGTGCTACAATCAAAGTTAAAAATTTGATTTTAAGTAAATCACTGTTTTTCATACTGCGATACTGAACTTGAATATTGCAATTTTTTGTAAAAAAAAAATAAAAAAAAAAAAAAAAATTCTAATGAAAACTTTCGTTATATAATTCATTACGTAACAAACAAAGGTAAGGAAAACTTTAAAGAAAAAAGTGGTTCATTTAATTGCTTACTCCCTTATTTGTAAAATAAAAGCTTCAACTGAGTGCAATTACTTTTGTATACAATTGTCTTGCAAGGTAGGAGCGAGGTAGTTAGAACTTTTAAAGAGCGAAAATAATTTAATTACACACAGAGATTTCAAACCAAAAGAGTAAATCATTCAATCGCTCTCAAAAATATTGTTGGTTTTATTAAAAGCAATTATTTTTTATTTTTATTAAGTCATTCATTTAGTATCGTTTGAGGCGGCAAAGGCATTTCGTGCATCGTGCATGCAATGTCTTCAATGAGACGACGTCAGAGATCGAGTCTTTTTCATATGAACGTATGGGGATCGGGCTCATACAAATGAGCAGAAGCGTTTTTATTGGCGTCGGCTCTCTCAGTGTCATCTCATATGCTCTATGTTTTACAATATCTAAGTTTCTGTAATGATATTAGGGTAGCCAGACGTACTGATTTAGTCAGCGCAACTACTAATTTTCATGGATTTTATTTCAAAGTACTGATTTTAAAATTCTGAAATCAGTATGCAAATTCACCTATTTTTAGATTTTGCATTGTTTTAGTACTGGATTTTCTAATCTTAATAACATTTTTGGCCTTTCCATTAAATTTCTAATCTACTTTAAATTCTTTTAAACTTTTAGTTTATTGTTCACTTTTTGAAGGAAGGAAAGAAACAAACTTGCCCTAATGTTTTTATAAAGTGAGCTTATAGTCTAAAAAAAATTTATAAACTGGAAAATGTACTAATTTTTATACTCAATTCAAGTACTGATTTTTTAGATAAAAAATCTGGCTACCCTAAATGATGAGAAACTCAGAAGTTGAAATACACAATGATAAATTTGGTTGAAACACTCACATATGAAATTATTTTCTATAAACAGCTGGTTTTGACAGATTCGCAGTATAAAGCGCTTATACGTGTAAAACAGTGTGGGGCAATTTTGATTTGCATATTCACACGTGAATATGCTGACATTGGCTGCATTCACGAAACTCATCAATTCCTAAACAGTTGTAAAATTCTATTGTGTATGGCAACATTTTCAGCAGCGAAAAATTTGTATGATACTTTTCATCGAATGATTTTTGTACAGCGGCTTATGTTTATCTATTTTTTCTATATATATTATTTTATTTATTATGGCTGTCATAATTGACAAAACATATTCATATTAACGCCATCGTCAAACATACTTTGCAAAAACATTAAATTAGTCGTATCCATTATTTAAGTTTTTGGTTTTGTTAAAGACGAAAAATAGCAAAAACTATTCACAATAGAATAGTTAACGCGAAAAAGTAGCAGCATGTTCACGACACGAAAATTGATGAGCTGCAACTGTTAAGCAATTGATGAGTGTCGTGAATGCAGCCATTCGCTATGTCACACGCACACTATAAGCTACTTTGTGTAGGGTACGAACTACCCAACGGGAAAGGAAGTACTCTAAAAGCGCTTCCTTGCCTACACTGGAGCGCTCCTCAGTATATCATACGCTTTTTACATTGTATATCATAGAAACTAAGCGCTCGCATTAAGCTTCCCAGAAACGTTGTAATTTTTTACACAAGAAACGCTGGAAAAGCGCTCCTGGGAAGCTCAAAAGAAGCGCTTTTGGGAAGCAGTTTAGGTGGAACAATCTCTCTCGTTTTTTTTATTAACTACATATATTTATTACTTTTATTTATTATATTTCCATACATATATACAAATTTTTTTCTATTCGTTTAAGTGCTTCCCCTAACCTTCCCTAGAAGCACTCTTTCGTATACTTGAAAACACTTTCGGGAAGCTTCAGCTACTAGCTTCAACGAGAGCATAAAGATAACGGTCCCAAAGAGCTTTTTTCAGTAGCGCTCCAAATTTTACCGTTGGGTATTAACGAACAATGGCGTTCACCTAACGTGTAAGAGCAATTTTTTCAACGCAAATCATGTCAGTTGACATCAATGAGTACATGAGTAGGAACGGAAAGGATTTTTCAGTAACTTTGACAAGATGATGCCGCACAAGGATCGTAAAATTACTTCACTTAAGAAAAAAGGAAGTTAGCATTTCATTTACAGTGTAAATAATTGCAGAGCGGTGTCGGTCTCTCAGATACACACACAAGCATGCATGTATTAGTTTGCCCGACACTGGTGTAAAAACAAAAGCTGAAGCTCATATCGCTCGTTTGCTGCAAGACAGTCATAAGTCAAAAAAAAAAAAAAAAAAACAAATATTCAAGAAAACCGCATTTAAAGATTTTAATGAACTACCACTCGGTAGAACACAATAACGATACATTTTCTTCTCACGAGGAGAGTTCATAAAATAATTGATTTTTTGTTTACACAAAGAAATGTATTAAATAGCAATTGTGTCTGTATGCATTTTTCGAAAAAAATTTATAAGATATTGTTATGAATTTTTTTAGTTTTGCATATATATTTTTTTTTTATAATTATGACAGTTATGAGAGTTATGACAGCAAACGAACGATATGATATTTCTATTTAGAACTTTTATCAGATGAAGAAGAAGATGAAAATTGTATATGAGAATTTCTCTAGGAGGCATATGAATAGATTTCTTAACCCAAGGTGCGGGAGAAATGGTTTTTGAACTAATCCAGAAAGAGAACGGAGACCCAGTGGTTCTCCACGGCTGTACTATTCTGTGTCAAGGATAGGGGAGCCAATCGTACTAGTTTTATCAGTACATGCACTGATTTTCTGCCCCTACAGTTTAAAATCTACTTTTTAGAAAAAGAAAAGAAACAGACTTGCCCTAGTGATTTTGAAACCAATTCTTTAATTCAATTTAAGTTCGGTGTACTGATTTTTGACATAAAAATGATGGTTATCCTAGACAAGATCAGCACCTCGATTATAGTTTGAGTGTTTCCACTATGTGTGGCTATTAATCCATATCGTTCTAATGTTTGATTAATCGAACAGCAACTCTGAAAATTCGGCTGTGAAAATTCGGTTTAAGGACGAGCAGGAACTAAAGAAGATAGATCAAGAAAGTAACTTGAGAAAAAAATTGTTTTTGTGCCTGGCTCAGGAACGGCTCAGAGACAAGGTGCCATATGGCACCGCTGGGTATTACTGGGTAAAAGGCTAGATAAATAAACATACTTTTTTGGAAGGAGGTCTTGAAAACCTACAAAAAATAATAAAATTAATTATTCTGCATTTGACATGAAAAATTCGTCTAAATAAAATAGCAAACTTGACATAGAAATTATAACTTCATACGTCTTTATACAGTTTTAAGAGGCGACAACTGACCAAACTTTTGTAAAAAAAAACATATGAAAAAATAGGCAAAATTCAACCAAAATTAATATTTTTAATATTTCGCTGTTTTTAACTTCTAAACGAACACTGCTCATAATGTGGCGTAGACAATTTTTTTTAGTTTTTTTACACCTGGTCACCTTATTTTTTTGGGTTAAATCAAAAATTACTACACCCTCCAAAACTCGCAAATAAATTTTTTTTTATTTTTTTTTAGTACTAAAATCTCTTATTGAAGACATATGGAAATTGTGTCAAAATGAAAATCGGAAATACTATGAAAATCATTTTTTAAAAAAAATGTGCAATAATGACCTTCCCGAGATTTGAACCCTGGATCTCTGAGATGATAATCTAATATGCTGCTACTAAACAACCGAGGCGACAAGGCAAAATATATGCAACCAAAAAAATCAATTTTCACTTTCTCTCTGTATCTCTCTCCTTTCTTTCCCAATCCCGTACCATTTACATCAACAATACGAGCTTAGTGTCCACAGTTTTTATTATCATTTAATCCATTACTTAAACTTGTATGACTAAGTTCAAATCTAATAATGTCAATCTTAATCACAACTAATATGGCGGAATATTTCAAAGCTAAAATAGCAAAAGCAACAACAATAATTACGTTGTACAACACAACAAATAAGTCAATGAGAAACTTCAACGAAACCGCCACCGCCACCGCCAACTAAACTAAACGCCACTGCGGCATATGCAAAATGTGCAATTCAACTCAACTTTCTTACTAAATAAGGTGTGTCGTCAATGACTACAACATCAACGTGCCTGCTTGCCTGACTGACTGCTGCCTGCCTGCTTAGCACTTTTGCTGCATACTAATTGTTATGTATGCAATATGTGCAATATGTTGCACTCTTTATAGGCATTTACTCGTCGTATGTTGGTACTTACTGGTAGTTGCAGTTGTAATAAAGAAAATGAAATGAGGAATTATTTACAACACGTACCACACATAAGCGAGAATGTATTGTGTGTTGCATGTGTGCTGCTGCTGCTGCTGCTGTTGCATGCATGCAATGCGAGCAATAGTGAGTGAGAGGAAAACATATGCCACATGGCATGGCATGTGACGTGCTTGTTTGCTTGCATGCAGCAGGTGTATGTGTGTGTGTGTGTGTGCATTCTTGATTTTTTACACATAATTACCTTCACCTGCCTATTTATCATTTGAAACGAAGTAAAGTAAAAAAAAATAACAAATTTATTTACTCTAGTCACACTTGTGACATTATTTTTATTTCGTTTTCGTTTTTTTTTTTGTTTTTGTTTTTGTTTTTAAATATGTACTTAGTTATAAACAATTACGAGCATATCAAAACTATCTTAAATATTTTTATAATTGCAATTAAATTAAGTGCAATTTTTTGTCAACGATAAACTGTAGTTGCTTGCAGCTCAGCAACATAAGTTTGTCATTTGTCAACTTGTTTGTTGATATTGGTTTGCCTCTTTGCTTTTTTCTTTTTCTTTTTTGTTTGACATTCATGTGTGCAACAAGTTCGTTTGATAAGATAATTTTAATTTAATTAATGTGTGCTTTATGCCACAAGTATCATACAACAAAAACAACAACAAAAAATTGTATTCGTACATTATTCTGCACTTATTGCATGCCAAATTGACACTTTAATTGATGGGGGCTGTTGTTGTTGTTTTTGTTGTTGTTGTGATGTGGCGTGCTTATGTGTAGTGTACGAATTATTATAATTATCAAAGACACTTTTAAAAATTATAATAAATTTTATATGACAAAGTTACTTCTATGTTATTTTTTATATCTATTTATCTAAATGTACTTAATTTATTTTGCTCAAATTAACCCCTTACCCAGTCGGTTTGTGTCCAGTTCGATTTTCAACTTTTAAAGAATCCACATTATAACTATTAACTGATCTTTAAATTGCTCCCCCTAAACCCTGCTTCTCTAAAGTCTAAAATGTTTTTTAGATTTAAAAATTATTTTTACCTAATAATGGTTTTAGTTATCCCGACTGGTAATTCAAAATGTTGGCGCCAGTCCGACTTTTGTTACTAGTAGCAGACGGAAGGTGATTGATCTAACATTATCAAACAGTAGAATGGCTGATCAAATCACCAGACGGCGAGCGAGTTCTTAGAGATGACTACCTTTCGGACCACTGTGTTATAGAATTTTGAGTTGTGGTCGAGCTAGAATGGGTTGCTGCCGATCGAAATCCCCGAAAATCGGATTGGACACGATTCGGTGAGCTGGTCAAAAAAAGAATTCGGGTCGTTCCTAAACTTCGAACCATAGAGTCAATCGAGGAAGCCTCTAATTCATTGGGGTCAACCTTGGTTGAATGCTATGAGATAGTTTGCCCGAAATATAGGAGTAGACAAGGTAAGGTGATCCATTGGTGGAATGCTGAGCTTTCCAAACTCCAGGATAACTCCAAGAAGCTTCTAAATCGACCCCTTAAATCTCGATTGGAAGCGGACTGGACTGCGTACTGTCAGCTACAAAAAGACTATAAGAATAAAATGAAATATTCCAAACTGGAGTCTTATAGGAATTTTTGCAGCGAAATAGTAGATCAGAAGGGTTCGGCGAGGCTATGCAACCGGGCGGCTAAGATGGACTAACTTCTGAAGCCCGAGGGCTCCTACACCAACTAAAGGGGGGTTACTCTGTAGTTCGATTCGAAAGACAGTTCTATTCGAATGCCAAATTCGTTTCCGAAAGATACAAAATTTAATCTGAACATTGAACAAAAATTATTCGAAAATGTTTTATAGGGTACCTATCATTCGAATTCGAGTAAATTTTCTTTCGAATCGAACTACAGAGTAACCCCCCAGGTCGGTAGTTAATGACGCACTCCTTGCAACGCACTTCCCAGCTCCTCAGAGCATTGTCAATACTCCTGGTGAGGTTGGCTCTAGTACTAGAAGGCTCGATTGCTTTATAGCCTATAGGATAGTCACCGAAATGATATTAAGGTTTGCCTTTTCGTCATTCAATGGCTTTAAGTTCCCTGAACCCGACGATATTTATCGAAAGGAAAGCATTTTCATGGCTTGTCTCGATCAGGTACATATTCAAAGTTTTTGGCGCTCGGCTAAAGTTGTATTTATTTCTAAACCGGGAAGGGATAACTACGATCTACCTAAAAGTTTCCGACCGATAAGCTTGACATCGTTTTTGCTTAAAAGTCTGGAGTGAATAGTCGAGAAGCACATTAGGTTCTGAGTCAAAACCCTCTCAATTCTCGACAACATGCTTATCAGAGTGAAAAATCCTGTGAATCAGCTCTTCACGACTGTGTGAGTCCAATTGAACAAGGGCTGGAAGCAGGGAACTACACCCTGAGAGTGTTTGTCGATATTGAAGTGACTTTTGACAACGCTACCTTCGACTCGATGTGCTCTTCGTCCACACAATATAGTATTGAAGAAATCGTCATTCGATGGATTCAGAAAACGAAGACAATGTCATGGTCGAGGTTTAGAAAGGATGCGCTAAGGGGCGTGCTCTCCCCTCTTCTATGGTGCTTTGCGGTGGACTCCCCTCTTAATGATTTGCAGAATCTTGGAGTTCACATCCAAGCGTATGCTGTCGATGTGTGCGTACTAATCTCGATACGGTCCTTACAGACAGTGTGCATAAAGGCCTCGCGTTCACTGAAGGTTTTCTGGTTGTGCAGGCGAGCTTTCGCTGGTCTGAGTCCAGCTCTGGTATCCTGTCTGACCAGACTTCAGAGAAGCGTGTGCCTGATTATCACTAGGAGTGCCCTCAATGCCTTGTTTGACTTGCTGCCTTTGGATCTTCAAATCCGTAAAGAAGCGATAAGAGCGGCGTACAGATTCCGGTTAAATGGAGTCTGGCATGTCGAAGCGGAAGTAGGGCATGGTCAGATATACTACCAGTTGTCAGTACCACTGTCAGTGCCCACTGTTCTTGATGCCCGTGGACAATCATGCGTCTTGTATCAGCTTCGGAAGAAGATATGATGTCAGGTTCCTGGAACGTGACTAATAGTTAAGTCCAAAGGTCGTACTCCGGGGTCTCTATCATGTTTTTTATACCGACAGATGCAAAACCTCAAGCGATACTGGATCCGGTTGGTACTTGGAAGATGAGACCGAGTACTCTTTTTCCAGTGAGCTGATGACGACGGTCCGGATAGTTGAGAGGAGATGGCATGGGAAGTACATAGGCATCTGCTGTGATAGCCAAGCTGCACTGAAGGCCTTTGCTAGCCCTCGCAGCTCTTCAAAATTGGTGAACAAGTATAAGGCACAGCTGCACATTTCATATATCTCGTAGGCAAGCTAATATACACGTAGGTGTACGTGTAGATATTGACTTAGACACGAACCTAAACCTGGGTTCATAAAGTACTAAAATGTATTCGTTTATAGTAAGTAAGAGCTTCTATATTTTAAACCTATTTTAAATCCAAGCACATTATCTCAACCTACATACATACAAATACAACACTTAAAAAAAAATATTTTTTAATTTTCACTATAATTAGATATTTTTCAAAGTTATTACCGAATAAATTATGACCGTTTGAAACGCCTTTGAAAAACAAATCATTAAATATAATATGCCACATGTCATAACTATAAAAATAACAAAAACTTTTAATAATAATTCTTAAGCCTCACCTTATAAATTATAACTACATACGCTAACAACAATAACAACAAATAGACAATAGAAAATTGATACAAAAAAAAGAAAACAAAAAAATGGCGCCAAAAAAATGATTTTCTCAAAGCCAAAAGCTAAAAACCTTTTACAAAAAATACAACAAAAAAATGATCAAACCATGATGACTTCAATTATTGCAAAAAGCAACAAAAAGTTTTTGTTTATTATTGAAAAAAAAAAAAAAAATGCTTAAATCAAAATGCGCCAATTTAAAATAATTATTCAAAATGAACAAAAGCAACAACAACGAAAAAGAAAAAAAAAACAAAATACATTTGAAATGAAATAAATCTCCTTAAATTACAGCAGCAGCAGCAAGCATAAAAAATAAAATTAATAAAAAAAAATCAGCAGCAGCAAAAAAAAAAGAAACAAAAAACATTGTGATTAAAAGCTGCAACAGCAGCAGCCAGCCACAACCACAAACACAAACATACTCACACACACACAAAAACAACAACAACACTCCATTAATCTTTTAGCAAATTTTTTCGTTTTGCTTCAATTGTAGTTGCTGTTACTGTTGGATGTTGCTGTTGCTGTTGCTGCCACCGACTAATAACAATAATCAAAATCAAATGCTTAAACACGTTTTAATTTGAAAAATACAAATTTTTTAATGCAAACGTGCAATTTTTTGAGCTATTTTTTTTTTTAATTTCCTCTACTAATAAATCCGCACCACTCACTCCTGATTTTTTTCAAGCTCTCAGTATAAATTCTCGTATTTTTGTATTTATTTATTGGCCTCTAGCATAATCCTGTCACTTTTCAATGCAAAGTATTAGCGGTAATAATAATGATGCCAATATTGGTGTAATGGTGGAAATTGTGGTGATGGTTGAAGCGTTGGTGATGGTGGTCGTTGGTTGGTTAGTTGGTTGTGATGGTGGTTGCTGGTAATGGTAGTGGTCAAGCGCATGCCACATAACAAAAATAACATCAACCTTGTCAGTTGTTGTTGTTGTTTTTTTTCTTCAGTTATAAATGTTTTAATTTAATATTATCCCAGTGGCAAAATTATGAGAAATTTAATTTGACAGGGTGTTGAATGTAAATTTTTAATTAATGACTCCTCAGCTAATTTGGAGTCTAAAAATAAACGGAGGGACTAACAAAAGTTCGCTTAGTTGGCTACAAGGAAAAGGATAAAAATAATTTTAATTTCATAACTTAAAATTTTTAGACATAATTTCTGTACATTTTTGAAGCCGGTTGATCCACTTCAAAAAACAGTCTTTAAAATCGATTTTTTTAGGTTTGCAACTTCGACATTAACCCATTAAGGACGAGCGGAGGAGCGGTAACCAAAGTAGATAGATCAAGAAAGTAACATGAGAAAAATATTGTTTTCGAACCTGGCTCATGAACGGCTCATGGACAAGGTGCCACATGGCACCGCTAGGCATTACTGGGTTAACTGCATTGAATATTTTCTCATTCTTGCCGAAGACCTTCCCTCTGAAATTATTTTTTATTTTTGGAAACAACCGGCGTTAGGTCTGAGTCTGGTGCTGGACGAATTTTTTCAATCCCTGAGAGCGCAATTAAGTTGTTCGTTTTTTCAGCAGTGTAAGCTGAAGCGTTGTCGTAATGCAAAAAGTAGCGGCACAGTTTATATTTTTCTGGTTTTCTAACAAGTTTTCGAAAAAGGTTTGTGGTAGAAAGGTTTTAGTATACCATTTATCAGTTACCGTCTGTCCAGTTTTAGACGAATAATAACTACAAGTTTTTCTCTGGTGAAATAAATTGACATGATGACTTCTGCTGCTTGGCTTTAATGGATGGTTTAGCATCTTTTAGGTTCTTTATAGTCATACTTTAAGAACCCAGTTTATTCACCTATTAAAATTTTATTGAAGGTTCTAGACTCTCCATTTTTAAATTTTTGAAGAAAATATTGAGCAAAATGTACACGCGCCTCGTTTTGAGCGTCAGTTAAAATTCGAGGAATCCTCCGTGCTGACTTCTTCGTGTATCCAAAATGATCCCTTAATATTCGAGACATAATCTCATGGCTTTCAAGCCCAATTCCTCAGTATACACTTCCTGTATCAATCTTGGATCTTCGTTAATTTTGGATTTCGATGGTGCCACACTTGCCTCATCATTCGAAAATTTTTGGCGACTTTTACAAGATTCGTGCGTAACAGAAACATTTCCGGTCTGGAATCTCCGAAACTAAACCGAGACGGTTTCTAGCAATGATGCATTCTCTCCTTAAACTATATGGCTCTCAATAAATATTTCCAGAAGCTTGAGGTTACGCCGAAATCCATAAATAATGGCAAACCGAATCTCTTGCTGTGATGGCGGTGGAATTTCTACCGACTCTTTTTCTGTAGCTTTGCATTGTCTTGTCTCGACTGTTTGCAGTTAAACTTAAAATATCGCAATACTATGCCAAATCATCTGGCATTTCTCGATTTGTCAAACATTTATTCAGTGCTGCCAACTGAGCGAAGTTGTGTTATTCCCATCGTATGTTATGGAAAAAACTATTTATTTCAAAATAGTATAATTAAAAATTTATGTTTACTTTCTTTGGAAATTAAACCTTTCTATGGGTCACCGGCGACCTTATAGTTCTCAATGGAAGCTTTTTAAGAACTGTTTACTCTGAAATGGAGGTCAGCAAAGGCGAATCCGCGCTCAGTTTTGCTCTATAGTTTCTAGTTTCCTTACGGGCCAGAAAGAGTTAAGTGAAGAATTAATAGTAATAGACTTTGTGTTTTTCAAAAAAATATCTGTTAACAATGTTTTAAAAAATATCGCAAAAAATTCCCATTGAAAGCCGCAGGGTCGCTGGTGACCGATGAAAGCTCAGTTCTTCAGGTTCAAGAAATTTGAGTTTGGATGGAAAATTGTAACAAGAAAGAGAATATGAATCCGGGTTCGGTTTTGGTCTATCTCTTTTGGTTTCCTAACGGTCCCAAAAGGGTTAAAGCAATTACACTCATACTATACCAGTGATAATTTTTGCTTTAAAATATATGCGAAAAAAAGAGACAGCATCAGTTAAACCGTTTTTTTTCTAACACTTTAGCTCTATCCGTTTAAAGAGCTTAAAGCTCTTTTTCATTAAACTGCACTGATTTAAAATCTAAGATTTTTGTTTGTCGCTTGGTTTTTCCACTGGGTTTCTTGCCCTCTGAATTTAAAACTAACAGCTTCAGTTGAGAGGCTGAGAGGAAAAGTGGTATAACTTCTACGTTCAGAAAAAAATGGAATAATTTTACATAAGAGCAAAAGCAAAACGAAATATGTTCAGAGCAAAAGTGAAACGAAATATGTTCAGAGCGAAAACGGAATAAAAAACTATGCTGTTCTTGCTCTGAAAGAATTGATATACCATTTTTGCTCTTACTTTTAAGGCGTTTCATTTTCACTCTAAACCGTATTACTTATGCCATTCTTGCACTGGCACTTAAATTATTTCACTGTTGCTCTTATATAAGTTTTAGCTCGCTTTTCCTCTCAGCCTGTCAGTTGCAACTATTGCAATTTTTCTCTCCATACAAATGTTCTAAAGTTATAACAAAAACCAAACGCTTAATGACAGCAAATAAGTATATATATATATAATTTAAAAAGAAAAATAATTTATGCATTTTATGCATTACAAAAAACATTGTTGGCAAAAAAACACAAATATTTTTATGGTTTTTCTCTCAACTAAAAATACCATTAAAAAATGCATATTTCACTTTAAATTCATATTAAATAAAACTAAAAAAAAAAAAAAAATATACGCCTTGTAAAATTTTACGAATACATTCGAAATAAAACTTCTTAAGTGAAACTATCCATTGGCACGCACATTTATATTATTCCATTATATTTTAATATCTTTAAACATGTTTGCGAAATTAGAAGGCGGTTTTTTTTTAGAAGGAGGATGTCTACTATAAATGCAAATTAAGCCAACTAGTATTTAACTAGGTGTTAATGAGTTGTAATGAAGGTGAATGTGAAAGGTTACCATTGAGGGTTAAGCTTAACTTCTTTCCTGAATTTCTAAAATCGATTATAGATTTAATTATTATTGTGAGAGGGCTATTTTCAGAATCAAGTAAATCAAAATATTTCGGAAATAATCATAAAGTTTTTCAGCCTTTTAGCATTTTTTAGTGATATAGTGATACTTTAGAACTAAAACTATTTAATACATATATTCGTCTACTATTAAGACATTGTTTTCTTAGCTGCCTTTATGCAGTGGGCTGCGATTAAGTAGAAGACTATAAATACGGCAAGCTATACAACGTATATTATGTTTCTCCATGCCAGGAACTAAGTGATTCTGGTTGGGAAGCAATTTTGAATCTCACACTATGTACTTCGCATTTTCATTACGAAATCCACTGAACTTGGTGCTCGGAAAATCATGGATAAACCGACCGACCACAAATCATATGATTATTTAAATTTTCAGTAGTATAAACAAACAAAATTTTGCCTGATATATTTAAGGAATTTGCTTTTGGTAGAAGATTCAAGGTTGCAATATCAGACCAGAAAATAATATTATAAATAAAAAATAAACGAAACGAAACTGCCGTCTGATTTGCCCGTCTCTGTATACACTGTTGTTGTGATGACTACACATATACGTTCTTTAAGCCTGTTACACATTATTTAATGAAGCACATACATGGAACAGTAGTCAAGACTTTGAAAAATTAACAACTAGATTTAATTTTCATAGTCTCCAAAAAAAAAAAAACATAAAAAATAAATACTTCAAGTACTTATTTGATATTTTCAATTATTTTGAAGCATGTCAAATGTTATCAAATATTTCAAGTACCCACCTCAATTATTTTAAGCATTTTTAAGCATTTTCAAATATGCCAATCAAAAGTATTTTTACGTATTTTAAGTGTTGTGCAGTATTTCAAGTACTTGCAAATAATCATAAATATTTTCTTTTATTTTAATTATTTTCAAATATTTTATGTGGCTTCGTATATTTTTTAGTGTTGTCAAATATCTCAAGTACATAGTTTCAAATATTTCAAGTACTTTCCAGTATTATCACGTACCTCAAGTATTTTCAAGTACTTTCCAGTATTTTGAAATATTTTTAATTGTTTTAATTATTTTCCCCTTTTCAAGTATTTTCAAATATGTATTTTCATGAAATTACAAGAATTTTCAATTACTTGAATGAATTTTGAAGTATTTTCAATTATTTAAAGTATTTCATTTCATTTCAATTATCAGTAAATCAATTATTTGCAAGTTCATACAAATATTTTGAAGTATTTTAATGAAATTTTGAGTTTATCCAGTATTGCCAAATACTTTGTTGTATTTTGAAAGTATTTTTAAGTATTTTCAAGCTCTTGCAAGTATTTTCAATTACTTTCAAGTACATATTTTGAAGTATTTGCAATTATTTGAATTATTTTTCAGTATTTCAATTACTTGCAAGTTCTTACGAATATTTTGAAATATTTCAATGAAATTTTAGGTTTCACAAGTATTGTCACGTACTTGGCTGTATTTTGGAAGTATTTTAAAGTATTTTTCAGTATTTTCATAGAATTTCAAGCATTTTCAGTTACGTTCAAGTACCAATTTTTAATTATTTTCAATCATTTCAAGTATTTTCCGGTATTTCAATTATTTGCAAGTTCTTACAAGTATATTGAAGTATTTTCATAAAACTTCAAGTACTGCCAAGTACTTTCATGTATTTGGAACTATTTTCAATTATTTCAAGTGTTTTTTAGTATTCTCAAGTTTTTACAACTATTTTGAAATATTTTGATAAAATTTTAAGCATCTTTAATTACTTTCAAATATGTACTGTCTAATATTTTAATTATTTTCTTAAAAGTATTTGGTAGTATTTTCATGAAATTTTAAATATATCAAGTAATCTCAAATACTTAATGTATTTGGAAGTATTCCCAATTTTTCCAAGTATTCTCCAGTATTTTCATGAAATTTTAAGAATATTAAATATTGCCTTAGAAGTATTTTTAATAATTTAAAGTGTTTTACAGTATTATAGAGAACTTTAAAGTATTTCAAGTACTTTGTTGTATTTAGAAGTATTTTGAATCATTTCAAGTATTTTACAATATTTCAATTATTTGCAAGCTCTTACAAGTATTTCGATGTATTTTCATGAAATTTCTAGTATTGTCAAGTACTCTCATGTATTTGAAAGTATTTTCAATTATTTCAAGTATTTTTTAGTATTCTCAAGTTCTTACAAATATTTTGAAGTATTTTCATTAAAATTTCAAGCATTTCCAATTACTTACTTTCAAGTATGAAGCATTTTAAATTATTTCAAGTATTTTCCAATATTTTAATTATTTTCAGGTTCTTAAAATTGTTTTGTAGTATTTTCATGAAATTTTAAGTATATCATGTAATCTCAAGTATTTGAAGTATATAGAAGTATTTTCAATTATTTTAAGTATTCTTCAGTGTTTTCAAGTTCTTACAAGTATTCTGAAGTATTTTCATGAAATTTTAAGGATATCAAATATTGTGAAGTACTTGAAAGTATTTTTAATAATTTCAAGTGTTTAACAGTATTTCAGAGAACTTTTAAGTATTTCAAGTACTAATAAGTACTTTGATGTATTTGCTAGTATTTTCAATTATTTTAAGCACTTTCCAGTATTTTCAAAGTTCTTACAAGAATTTTGATGTATTCTCATAAAATTTCAAGCATTTTCAATCACATTCAATTATGAGTTTTGAAGTATTTTTATTTATTTTGAGTATTTTCCATTATTTCAATTATTTTCAAGTTCTTAAAATTATTTTGAAATATTTTCGTGAAATTTTAAATATATCAAATATTGGCAAGAACTTTCATGTAGTTGGAAGTATTTTTGATAATTTTAAGTGTTTTACAGTATTACAAAGAACTTTAAAGAATTTCAAGTACTTTTAAGTATCTCAAGTATTTTATGTATTTTCAAGAATTTTCAATAAATTGCAAGTATTTTATGTATTTTCAAATATTTCCAAGTAACTTAAGTATTTTTAAGAAATTTACGGTATTTTAAAGATCATTTAAGTATTTTCAAGTACATTAAAGTAATTTAGTTTTTTTTAGTATATTAAGTATTTTTTAGTGTTTTCAATTATTTTCAAGTATTTAAAGCAATTTAAAGTATAAGTAAGTGTTTTAAAGTATTTCCAATTCTCACAGAAAACATTCCCAAATATGTAAATTACAAAAGCAAATTTTTAAAAATATTGAAAATTTCTTTGCATAATTTTGTGGTGTAAATACTTTCTATTAGTTGTAATCATGTGCCCTTTTAGGCATAATTAAATGCTTTAGATCCGTTCGAATTTTTTTCATGCGGTTAGAGCAGATTTCTACCTAAACGATTGAAGTTCGTTATTTTTTTTTTTTTTTGCTACGTTCTGCATTTCTGTTTATTGCGTTATTCTCTCTTTATCTTCTCAGTATCTTCTGGTATAAAATTAAAGATGTCTAGATAGATAGATAAGATAGATAGAAAGATGTCTATGAACCCCAAGTAAATGTATAATTTTAATTTCACGTGAATCCTTCAGTTCAGGAACGTCAAACTAATTTCTTCAATTGAATTATGTATTTTTGCACCCCTTCAAGAAAAAGAAAAGTATTAATAAATATTTTTAACCAGCGAAAAAGAAACGAGTAGTAACTCTTTTTCATTTGCTACTTCTGCTGTCAGCACATAGTACAGTAAAATCAGCAACTTAACTTAATTCACCACTTAAGCACTTTACAGCACACCTTAAGCTCACCTAATTCAATTTAACTGAAATGACGTTCAAAGCTTGCTTGAGACTACAATTAAATAAATAAAAAAAAGCAAAAAGGAAAAAAGCCATAGAAGAAAATTGAGAGGAACAACGAAGTAGCAGAAGAGTAAGAAAAATGAAATTGTAGCAAGAATAGGAAAGGCACCTCGCGGCTTGGGAACACAACAACATTACCGCCTGCTGCAACGTGCTCATGACTTGCTTGGCGCTGCGCTGTCTCGGTTCTTGTGTGTGCGCATTCAATCCGCTCCTGCGCTACTAGTTCGTTGGCATTTCTTGTTTGTTGCCAATTTGCCCTATATTTTTTTCCTCTTTTTACATACAAACAAACAAATACATATATACATATTAATATACATATATGTATGTATGCATGTGAGTTGCATTCATTTTGTGTACGCAATCCGTGAATATGCATGTGTATGCGTGTGTTTTGTGATGTTGCATTGCACCGGATGCTATTGTAACTTTAAATTATTCACAGGGTTGAAAGTGCATGGCAGAAGGAAGAGTTGATGTTGTTGTTAATGTTTTTGCCATGACGTTGTTGTTGTTTGCTTCAATCTAACGCTACTCCTAACTCTAACTCAGACTGACTGGCTGACTGACAGTTGCAGTGATGGTGATGTGCTGTTTCTGCTACTCAGCTAATGCATGTTAAGCTTATCACGTTTTTTGTTTTTTTTTTGTAGCTATGGCAGCCTCAAAAATACAGCGGCGGCAGTCACCAGCAAAAATGTTGAGCATGTTGGTGTAGAAAATGTGTTGCGCATTTTTAATTTGTTATTTTTCTAGTTAGTTATTTTCTTTATATTTTCTGCATCACTTTCTTATTTTTCTTCTGAAGCAAAGTGAAAATGCAAAATGAAATAAATTAAATTAATGCGAAAGGCAAAATGCAAAGGAGCGAGGGCGCTCAACTTAACTCGAGTTCTTCGAATTGCATTTGTTTGTTTACGGATAAAAGAAACGTTTACAGCTTAGTTTTTTTTTTTTGTATAAAATTAAGATAAATTATCAGGAAAATGAAATTGAATAAAATAGGAATCTGTAGTTCTTTTTACAAAGAAATATGAAGTTTTTCTGCTTATTCATTTAACTTATTGTATTCAATTCATTAATTTATTTATAGAAATTAAAATATATATTTCTTTTGGATCTTGAATAAAGAAACTTTATATATGACGTTAGAATTTAGAGATGAAGGTGGACTAGACTAAACCAAAGCACTGAGTCTCAAAGATCATTGTAATATATCCGAGATAGGGCCAGTAGAAGAAAGTTGAAAGACAGGGAATATATGTGTGGGGATATATGGGAAGAAGAAAGGTCTCTCAACCTCGAATTTCACTGATGAACCTTAGAAGCTCAGGAAGAGGGAGAGTATGAGATTATCGCTAATCCCAGACAGCTACAAAGATAATTCTCCGTAGTATCGTCGTCTTCAAGACACGATTGGCAGGTTGGCTCGGTGATAACGCCCATGTTGGTCATGTGTTACGCCCGGTGATGGCACCAGTAATCTCAGGTTCTTTTTTCTTGGTTTAAGAAGAAAAGCCACTGATTTCCTGTTAGGTTGTCTCACAAAGCACTTTGTGGTTCTGCAGGAGTCAAGCTCGAATCATCTTTTTTATGAATAGAACCCACGAAGTGGGCCTGTAAGGGCCGTCCCGAGTTTAGTACTCTCACATCGTCAGCATACGCATGGATGTAAACTCCAAGATTCTGTAAATTATTAAGAAGAGAGTCTACCACGAAGCACCATAGAAGAGAGGAAAGTACTCCCCTTTAAAAGCATCCTTTCTAAACCTCGACCATGACACTGTCTTCGTTTTCTGAGTCCATTGAATGGCGATTTCTTCAACACCATATTGTGTGGCCGAAGAGCACATCGAATCGAAAGTAATGTTGTTAAAAGTCCCTTCAATATCGACAAACACTCTCAGGGTGTAATTCCCTGCTTCCAGCCCTTGTTCAGTTGGACTCACACAGTCGTGAAGAGCTGATTCACAGGATTTTCCACTCTGATAAGCATATTGTCGAGAACTGAGAGGGTTTTGACTCAGAACCTGATGTGCTTCTCGATTAATCTTTCCAGACTTCTGAGCAAAAACGATGTCAATGTTATCGGTCGGAAACTTTTCGGTAGATCATAGTTATCCCTTACCGGTTTTGAAATAAGTACAACTTTAACTGAGCGCCAAAAGCGTTGACATGATCGAGACAAGCCGTGAAGATCCTTTCTTTGGGTAAATGCCGTCGGGTCCAGGGGACTTAAAGTCATCGAATGACGAAAAGACAAACATTAATGTCTCTTCAGTGACTATCCTAGAGGCTATAAACCAATCGAGCCTTCTGGTACTAGAGCCAATCTGACCAGGAGTATTGACAATGCTCTGAGGAGCAGTTACCTTGCAACCTGGGAGGTGCGTTGCAAGGAGTACGTCATTAACTTTTGACCTGGAGTTGGTGTAGGAGCCATCGGTCTTCAGAAGTGAGTTCAGCTTAGCCGTCCGGTCCCTTTGAAGAACTTTGCATGGCCTCGCTGAACCCTTTTGGCCGACCATTTCACTGCAAAAAATCGTATAAGAGCCCAGTTTGATATTTCACCTTCTTATTATAGTCTTTTTGTAGCGGACGGTAGGCAGTCCAGTTCGCTTCCAACCGAGATTAATGAGCTTGATTCAGAAGCTTTCTGGAGTTTCGAAAGTTCAGCGTTATTCGATTGACTCTATTGTTCGGAGTTTAGGATCGACACTAATTATTTCTTCGACCAGCTCATCGAATCGTGTCCAATCCGATTTTCGGGGATTTCGATAGGCAGGAACGCATTCTAGCTTAACCGCAAGCCGAAATTCTATGTAACGGTGGTCCGAAAGGTAGTCATTTCTAAGAACTCGCCGTCTGGTGATTTGATCAGCCACTGTACAGTTTGATAGTTTCAGATTAATCACCTCCTGCTAGTGACAAAAGTCGGACTGGTGCCAATATTTTTAATTATCAGTCGGGATGACAAAATTAAATCCAACAGCTTGTTCCTCTTACAGTTACACTTGGTGATCCCCCAGATAGTGTTCTGAGCATTGGCATCACAGCCTACTATTAGTCCTAAGCTGTTTGATTTCGCGTATCGTAGACTTCCATCAACTTCCACGTAGGAGGGGCATAATAGAATCGTAAGGAAGATAAGCTGAAAGAACAATGATCTCCACCACACCTTCCCCATTAAATACTTTATTTTAACCGCTACGAGGTCTTGACAACAGAATTGTCTTAACGTCATACAGTCAACCGTCCAATCCACAAACGGGTCTATTAAGCACCCATGGTTCTTGGATTAGAATAAGGTGATGACGTGACATGGATAGTATCAGCACGACTTTAGCAGGTAAAATTTTATCAAAATTGGTACCTACATTTTCCCCAATTTTTATGCTTGGTATATGGTTTGGTACATTTTTAGGCAAGTTTATCTCTTTCAATAATTAAGAATGGTTAAATATTTTTAAAGTTTTTTTTTTATCCGAAAAAGGAAATTTTATAGTGTTTCAAAATACTAAAAAAAGGCGTCACTGAGTCAACTAGAAATGTAAAATGCGGAAAAATAACAACAATTAATGAGAAAGCAAGAGACATATGATAATTTATTAATATCGTGATAGTTTTTTTTTTTGAGACTCAGGGGTAAATACTAGATGTGTGATTTAAAATACGTACGTAAATATAAAATTTTTACTAACTTTTACTTCGGAGACGACCCCTTTCAACATAACTGGTCGTTCTCTAGATGGCGCTTTTGTGGAATATATTTTTTGAATAAGAATAGATGCCAGAAATTAATTGCTCGGGCTAGAAACCTTTTAGCACACAAAATTTTTAAAAATTCAGGTGGCAATGACTTTCAATTTATGCCACTGTTGTAGAACTTTTCTTTAAATGTATTTAGCTGAGGAAAGTTGTATTTATTCTTGAAATGGAGTGCCATCTATAGACCGACCGATTTTATTGAAATTTTGTATATCAGGGTGCCAAAAAATTCTTTTTGACCTTTATTTGTATTTAAAAAATATTCGAAAAAGGGTTCCGAAGCAAAGGTTAGAAAAATTGAGGAAAATATAAATTGTTCCTTTTACTGGAGTATCATCTATGGACCGACTAATTGTATTAAAATTTCGCATACCAAGGTTTTTTGGACCAGAATAACAAATTTTTGCCTCGATTTTGTGCTAAAATATATTCCAAAGCGGGTCCGCAGAAAAATCGGATAAAAGCGAAGTTCTGGCTTGTAATGGAATGCTCTCTATAACCCGCAACCTTCTGGATGAAAGTCTAGTGCACTATCCACTAGACAATCGAGGTTGTCAAAAAAAAAAAAATAAAATAAAATAAAATAATTACAAACTTTATGCATTTTCCATTGTTGGAAATCTAAAGTTAATTTCTTTTCTTTTTTTTTTATATGTATGTGTTTTATATGAAAAGCAACCGCTTTTAGATTACTCATTTAATTACCACAATTTGTTGTTGTATAATATAGAATTCTATTAGGTATATAATTAATACAACATGCAATTACCGTATCTGTTAAATTTTCTTAACTAAATTTAAGTTGGCAGCAGCTCACGCTCGCAATCGTTAACTAACTATACAGACATATTAAAATTTTTGTGTTGACCAACGTCATTTTTATTTTTAGTTTTATATTTTATTATTTGTTTTTTTTTTATTTATTTATTAGATATATAAATACTTACTAAAATATAAGAATAAGTACCTGTGTATTTGTGTGTTTATATTGCCATATCTTAACAGAAACAGAAATTTGTATTAAGTAAATATGTCACTTAGGAATTTCGCTGCCGTTTTTTTTTTTCGTTTTCTTTTTCTATTTAATCACAGGTTAATTACGAATGGCAGTAGTACAAAGTTGTCAACATCATAATTTGAATAATTAAAATAATTTTGATGGATGAATATGGTTGGTGGTTGGTATATTGGAAGATTGGAGTATGTTTGTATTTATTTATTTTGATTTTTGAATTCCCAGTGGTGAAGAAGAAGAAGAGAAACGTGTGAGATATATAGCGTTTTGTTTCAATGAAAATAGCTTTATAAAGCTTCGAAAATGATAGAAATGCCAATGCAAGCATGTAAAAAGCTTTTGAGCTTTACATTAGAATTATAAGTGATGAAAGCTTTGAATTCATTCAAATTGAGGTATTTTCGAACTCGCAGAGAGAGTTATGTATTATAATACTCTCTCTCTCTCTCTCTCTCTTTCTTCAAATTTACACTCTATGAGTAAATGAGAACTGTTATACCGAAATGCTTTTAAGTTTACTTAGTGCATTGCAGTGTTGCCAACTCAGCGCTTTTCCCGCTGATTTTAGTGCTTTTTGAAAATTAAAACGCGGAAAAAAGTGATTTAGCGCTTAGAGCGTTTTTTTAATTTAAAATATCTTCGAAAAATCGAGGAAATTTTTATTGACTAGAAGTATCAGATGTGTGCCTGTATCAGTGAAAAAGTTTAAATGTATTGAGTTTTCTCGCACTTTTATAAGGAAAGAAATTTAACGCTTTTTTTAAGAAAATACACGTTTATTCATCATTTTAGCGGATTTTGAAAAACAAAAGTTGGCCACACTGGTACATTGTTATATAGACGATCACGATCACATCATGGGCACGAGTTGTTGTTGCTTCAATATAAAGTAAAAAAATGAGAGAGACAGCAACAGAGTAAAATTTGATCGGCACGATCACCAAATTATTTGGCTGTCGATGTCGAATCACGAAATCAAACCAGTGTTACCTTTGTGAAATTATTCACAAAGGTAACACAAATTGTCTTTAGAACACTTTTATTGAACATGTATGCAAAATGGAAATAAAACTGCTTACACATAAAAGCTAATTTTTAAGTATATTCTCATCACTTGTCTGTTCTTATCTTGCCAAAATATTACTTTTTTTTGGCATATAAGTTAGCAAATTCTAGCGCTTCTAATCCAATGTCAATATTGCCCATTTTTATTTATTTGCTATCAAGAAATTTTTTAATTTGCTTCACAAATTTTGCACAAAAAAAAGAAAAATTACTAAGAAGTTCAAATAAAATAGTAGCAAAAAAGTACTAAAACTATACAAAAATGTATTATTGATCGGCGATCAAATGACTGTCTGCATAACCAGGGCCGTAGCCAGGATTATTTTCCGGTGGGGTTTTCATTCGACTAAAATATTTAATTTTTATGAAACTGATGTTTAAATATAATAAATTAAATACGATGATGCATTTGATGGACCCTATCAGACTAGGGAGAAAAGTGGATGTTTAAAGCTTTAGCTTTTAGCTTTTTGTTTCCGAATTTTCTTAATCTTAACCTAAAAAAATGGCTGAAAATGACAAAAAAAATTCACAGAATAATCAATTTAAATTTTTTCAAGTTAATATCATTCAATGTGGATTCCAATATATTTTTTATCGTGAAAGACATAATTTCGATAACTCATTGACTTGCCATTACTGATAATGAACCCAACCTCAAAAAAATGCTAAAAATAGTCAAAGACTAATTTTTTTTCAAATGATTATCAGTGGGAATTTGGGCCATTATCAATGATGAGGAGCCCGGATGAGGTTGGTATATATTCACTGAATTCGTGCAGTCACAGCATTGAAATCTTCCGAGTCGGGTGTTCTGAGCAATAATAGGTTAAAGAATTAATTATATTTTAAGATTAAGAACTTTGAAGCTTATTCAATAACACTGTCCTGCATGGGTTTGGTAAATTGTTCCTAGTGTTTGCGAATAAATTTTTCATGCTGAACACGAATCTGAGGTCAAAAACTTCCCATTACGTCAAGTTTTAGAAAAATGGGGTTGAAACCCCTGAAAATACCGTTTTTGGCCATATAGCACAACTTCGTACGATTTCAATTCAAATTTATTTTTAAATTTTTTTCTTTTATTTGACTTTTTAGAAAGAAACCGATTAAAAAATATTTAAAAATCGTTCAATATATTTTATTTTGAATTTTTTCCATCCACTGGCAATCAGTATCAAAAATTAAGAAAGAGTTTTCACATTTCAGGAGGGGGGGGGGAGACGGAGGTCAGAACCCCCCAAACCTCCCACCCCTCCCCCCCTAAATACGGCCTTGTGCATAACATACTTTGGGCAGAGAGTTGAAAAATCAAAAAGAGAGTGTAAAAAGTGACGTGATCGGCGATCATTTGATCGTCTGCATAACATCGCTCTTAGTCAGCTTTTACACACACACAGATTTCTGCTCTATTTGTTCTCGAGGTATCGGAGAAGAAAGTGAACGAGTCCGAATCGGCTGTATTAACGATTTTACAACAATTTCTAACGATGATTTTTACAAATTTTGCATCTCTGTTCCACTCATATAAATAACTAAGACGTAATAGAAATACAAAATCGGTCGGTCGAAATCGTTGTGTATAAAAGCTCTCGATGATTGAAAACGATACAAAAGAGAATATGTAAAAATCGGTGAGAAAAATCGGGCACAAATCGGTGTATGCAAAAGCTGACTTACTAGATTTGAGCACAACTACTACGTTTTCAACAAAGCTGCCACATGTAAAATTAAAACAAAGTTTTGAAAAAATAACATTAAAAGCTTTCATTGAACAACCACGTCGTAGAAAGTAATACCGAAAAATACATTTCTCAGGAGGAGAGTTCATAAAATATCTTTATGATTTTTTTTACTCAATATAAATTATTAAATAACGGTTATTTCTGTATACTTAACTCTCATTATAATTTTTTGGATTATGACAGTCTTGCAGCAAACGCGTGATATAAATTTTTCTATTAAAATTACTTTCTTGAAACTTCCAGTGCATGGTGCTTCTACTCGAAATCATCATTAGTATTTCTCGCTGGGTTAAGAAATGATATTTTCTTGATTCTACATTACGATTTTTCATACCAAAAAAAAAAAAAAAAAACAACATATAATTTATTAGCAATTAATTAAACTGCTAGATACTAAATTAAACACAAATTAAGATGTATTTTTTATTTTCTGTGTAAAAGCGACAGAAACAAGAAAATTAAAGAAAAATAATTTTGAAAAGTAAATAAGCCAAAAAAAAATTTATAGCTTGTGAAAAACAACACAGTGCAGTCAGTGAATGGCAGTGGAAAACAAATTAATAAAAATAAACGTTTATAAAAAAAGATTTTGCCCCAGTTCCACAACGACGAGACGCAATTACCAGAAAAAAAAAGTTTTCTTCTCAAACGCAATACACCAGAGTTGCCACATTTATAGTAAATTTATACAGAAAGGTGTTGGTTAATCGATAATGTTATATGAACTTGAAAATTTCAACATATTTACTCCATCTATGTTTATTAATTTTTATACTTTTAAATTTTTACAATTAAACAACTAAATTAACTTTTTCGCAACATTTTTGTTTACCTCAAAATTCCATAAATCTTTAAGTTTTCAATGTTATTTCTTGTTTGTTAATTTCTAACGAGCGAAAAAAAAAATTAAGAAGTATTTTTGTTATTGATTAAGTGCATTAAGCAGTTTGTTTCAAAATCTTTTTTTTTTATGTATTTACTTTAAAGATTTCTAGATTCTTTTTTTATTGCTTCAGCTTCTTCACAACTCAATGAACTTGAAATTTTTAAAATGTAAAGAAATTTAAAAATTTTTGTTTTTTCTTTTTAAAAAAATTGCGCTCAAGTACAAAAAAAAAAATGCTTAAAACGTCAATGCATCGTTTTGATGTTTCTTCTATTTTTGAAACTTATTTTTGACAGCTAAAATGACGTTTTCAAGGTTAAGGTGGTTAGAAGAGAAAACAACCCATAAATAAAAACAATAATATGTACATAAATAAATAAATAAGGTATCTATCTGCGTCTCTGTTTGTCCGTCTGTTCGCCTAATCTATGGGAAAGAAAACAATTAAAAATTGCATTTAAGTGTTAGTTTTTGTTGTATGTACAAATACAAAATACAAGTACAAACAAAAATTCAATTTATTGTTTACATGCGCACGTAAATTAGTAAAAATTTGAAAGAAAAACAAAAACAACTAATATACTGGGTGATCTTGCATGACTTTGCGGTTGAAATGCGGTGGGTTAAAATAAACAAGAAAGTAAATATTCAGTAATATTTTTGTTTATTCAAATATTCGTAATTTTTAGGCGTCATCTTTATCTCAAAAATTATTCCATTTTTCATACAAAGTTTCTTCATATTGTAAATTACGATAGATTCACAACCAACAGTGATTGTGATTTATTATGAAAATAACATAACCTCACTTGGTTTCATGGGAATTGCTCTAAGAGAGTGTAAATGTTCTCAACTTGAAAGCTCTCATTAATTTTCATTTTTACATTCTGAAAATGCTCTCTTTGGGCTTTCTTCCATGTTTGAGTTTCCAGACATGTTCCATTTTGCGATATCGATAGAAAGTGAAGTTGAATTTTTATGTTTTTTATATTTCGATCGAGCAATGCAATTGGTTTGCAATTTCAATATTGTTTTGAAATCGATTAAACTGTAACACATACCTGATGTGCACCCTGCAAATTTAGTTTTTGCCAGAATATATAAATTATTGTAAATTTTAATTAATTTTGAGTTATTTGTTTTTCTTAATTTTTAAAAGGCATCAATCAAATTAGTTGTGGCAATATTTCATTCTCGTAATAATATCTCAACTCTTTTGATCTTAAAAAAAAAGAAGAAAAATACTGTAAGTATGATTTAAAATTCTATTCTGTTAGTCAAAACCAGAACATCAACATGAATCGAATTCAAACATATTCTCGATACATGACATATTTCTTTTTCTTAATTTTTAGTTTTAAATGAGAAGTTACTTCAGTAGAAACTAGAAATATGCATTCCTTAATGGTTTTTGCATAATTTGTAGCCAGTTTCCGTACTCAGGGTTCAAAAGCAGACAGCCAATCCAACCTAACCTAACCTAGGGGAGACTGGGGTATTGTGGACTGCATTGTCATTTTGGCTGAAAACTCGCAAAAATATTACTTTTTCTAAAAATTTCAAAGCGTAAATTTGTAGTACGGGAAATTCCCTTTCGCAGCAGTTCGCATAAATTGTATATAATACAAGCTATATCAGTTGGCGCAAAAATGGTGTTTTTGAGATTTTGAAAAATTACTAGGAAATTACGGACCACTTTGTACACTGATTAAAACTGGAAAAACGTGGTAGAAAAACTTTATTTTTGATTCAAAATAAGAGAAAATTCATTATTAAGGAGAAACAAAGTGAAATAAAGTGAAGTCCAGTAACTTGCATTCATTCCGACGCATGCCAAGTGAACAGCTCGATCGCACACGTTGCAATGGATTTTATTTTGGCGGTTCATCTTTTTTGGTATATTTTTCTTTTAAGTTATGCAGAAATCGATGTCTCTTTCATGCCACAACCAGTTGAAAACGGTTGTTTCTTCTGTGGTGTCACGGACTTTGTTTTTTTGGAGCCAAGCGATATCACCCACCGATTAATTTTTCAAATGTTCGATATATAAATGTGAATAATGAATATGTTCGTTTTTTTTTTTTTTTTTTGAAAAAAAAGGTAAACGAAATTCTCTACAGAAGAGCATCTAAACTTAGTATTTGAAAAATATTTTCGTACCAAAAAACTATTTCGAATTGCTGAAAAACCAATGCTATGTTGAAATTTTACATAAAAATCACTTAAATGCATCAAATACACAAAGTTAGCTTGTGCAATGTCAAGAACTGAGTTGTTCATAATTCCTCGACAAAGTGACTCGTAATTCCCCGAACTCTCTTTTTTACAATATGGCAGGATATTAGTAACACAATGCAAACTTCATGCAAAATTTCTTATCTGTACTAAAGGCTTAAGGTTCCGCGATTATTATAAACATATTTACCTGAGTTGATTCTCGAAAAATGAGGTCAAATTAAACGAAACACTGAGTGAAAAAAAAATGATCAAAGTATCACTATTCCATCAGCTATCGAAGCTAGGTAACAGTGCATGTACACAAGTCGAGTACTGAAAGGATAATTAGCTTAACATGAGGCGAGCTGATGCCAGTTATTTGCAGCTGTCAACCACTACTAGGGGGAAAAATATGACGCTGGTTCGCAATTCTTCGTGCTCCACAATACCCCAGTTTTCCCTATCTGTATTGTACCTGCCTTGTCTCTCTCTCCCTTGCTTTCTCCATCTCTGAATTTTTTTTTCGCATTGTCATTTTAGCTAAAAACTCGCAAAAATATAACTTTTTCTAAAAATTTCCAAGCGTGAATTTGTAGTACGGAAAATACCCTCTCTTTGGGTTCGCGTTCGCAGCTCAATCGCACACGTTGCAATGGATTTTATTTTGGCAGGTTCATCTTTTTTGGTATATTTTTCTTACAAGTTATGCAGAAATCGATGTCTCTTTCATGCCATGTTTTCAATTCCTTTACTTTAATGTCTTCAATTCCTTAGAATTTAACTAAAAGGGAATCAATTACTTTCGAAGAATCATTCCAACTAAATTGGAATTTAATTCCAGGAAAGTAATTAATTACACTTAAATATTAAATTTCTTTCTATTCAATTACATTTTCAATTCTTTTAAGGAATTGATAAATTTTAATTACAAAATACAATTCCCTGTAATAGAATCGAAAATTTTTTCAATTCCATTACCTAGGAATTTAAAAAATTGAATTACCAATTACAATTCCTTGTAATGGAATTGAAACTTTTACCAATTCCATTACTAAGGAATTGAAAACAAAAACTACCAATTACAAATTCCCAGCTCTTATTATTATAAAGGAGCAACAAAATCATACGTTAAGCAACAATAAAATCTATGTTAAATATAAATGTCGCCAATGTTTACCAGCAAAATATACGAAACTTTTGTTGCTTTGCTCTTTGGTACAGGCAAAGAAGAGAGATGAGAAACGAAGAAGACGAAATTGTTTGTTTTTTGTATTGCTTAGTACGGAGTGCTGTGTGTGTATTAGAATGCACAGCATATGCCTAAGTGCTTTTACAAAAACAAATGTGCACTGAGTACATATCCAACAGGCCCGATTGTCAGCAGCTCGCCTGAGGAGTATAAGGTCAGCACTTGTTGTTTTTGTTTTTTAACGAACACTTGTTGCCGAAAAGCAATCGTTTCCGAATCATCATAATTTTAAATAACAAAACTGCAGACGCAAAGATTTCGTGAGAGGTTTTTCGAAGCACTCCAAAAGGAGCATAAAACGGAGTGATTTTTTCCTATGACATGCAATGTTAAAAACGTAATGATGTGTCATTCTGAGAGAAAGCGCCTACAGCTGACTTGTCAACACTCCGAAAGTCCTCTTTTGGAGTGCTTTTTTCCCCCGTTGGGTAGGACGTGGGCACCCTGGTATAGACCTAATTCTTTTTTTATATGCTGTTAAATTGATCTATTGTACTGCAAATATTCGGTAACTTAAGTTTAGGCTATGCAGAAAATCAAGTTTATTTTATAGAAAACTTTTCATTCAAACACTTACATATATTGCAGATTATTTTATTCGATAAGTTTCAATCCAAAAGTAAAATAGCTTACCTAAAAGAAGGAGAAACAAAGACAAGTTTTATTAAAAATTATTACAACGATAAATTAAATGATTTAAAATATAAATAAATAATAAAACTTAAACTTTTTGTTTACAAAAAAAAAAAAAAAAAAAACAATAAATTTATAAAATCTTTTATTCTCACTTTTTTTCAATACAAAATCACGTGTCGCGTGAGAATGCATTAAAGAAAAAAAAAAACGCACTCTGCATACTAATTTCTTACACTAATTTCAAAGTGACACACTCCGAAGGTAAATTCGCAAGCACATGTGACGGAAGAAATCTAAAGGTGTTGCCATATGCGTTAATTTTCTGTACAAATGTGATACCATAATATTTCAATTATAATTCAACATCTGCTGCTACTGTTTCTATTCATCATGCTTTATTAAATAACAATGCAAAGCACACATTAATAAAAACAACAACAAAAAAAAAAACTAATAATAAAAAAGCCGACAACAAATATAAATTGTAAATAAAAACAAAAAAAACAACAACAACAATTACCATGTATTTATAAAACGCTAAACGTTTAAAATGTTTAACGCATTCATTTATTTATGAATTAATTTAATTTTTTTTTTTTGCTTTTAATTTTTTGCTTCTTCATTCAACACTTGCGTTGTTGCATTTTGTGTATAGGAACAAAAAAGTAGAAAAATTATATGCGCACACAAAAACACACAGCACAGAAATAAAAAATAAAAATAAATAAAAATTTGCATTTTAAGTGCGCTTTAGTAGATACTAAATGCTGGGCAACACTTTTAAAGTGTGAAATTTGCCTTCTATGGCAAAGTATTTAAAAGATTTATTATGATAAGGAAGACATTAAAATTAGATTTATTATAATTATACATAGAAATGAATACATACTTACAAATAAAACAAACAGAAAAATAAATGATTTATGAAGAAAATTTAATTTATTATTTATAAAATTTATTTATGAAATAAATTTTTAATAAATTATAAACATTTTAAAATTGCCTCTAATTTGATTTCTTTTTTAATGGTAATTTATTACATTTTAGGCTTATTTAAAGGTTATTTTAGATTTATTTGAGTAATTGGTGCTTTTATCAAGTAGTGAAGAATAACTAACACAAGAAATGCAAATACCGTGACGCAAATAGAAATAGGATTACTTTACAAAAGTTTATATTTGATAACCTGTGCGGAGAGAGAGAATATTCCATAGTAAGCTCTCATTTGAAAATTGCTGTTGTTGGTATCTCTGTATCTGACATAACGCTCTCATTTTCATACTAGACTCTACTGTCGAACCAAAAATCATATTGTGTGCATTGCTTGTGTGTGTGTTTCAGCGATGCCAACTTGCGGGGAATTTTACTTGGTGCGGGGAATCGCGGAATGAACTGTTTTTTGCGGGGAATTTGAAGTCATTCAGCTTTTAGTAATTAAAGTCTATAGAATATTTTTTGTCAAATTTTATGTAATGTAACTAAAACGTTTAACTTATGAAATATTTCATATTTTGGGTCTTAAAATCTTCATCTTTTCTTAAGCAGGCTCTGCAATTTATTGATTTGGAGAAATCGATTTTTGAAAAAAGTGTGCTAGTAAAGAATTATATTTCAAAAGTATTTTGTAAAATTTCAGAGAGATACTCGAAGTGCTTTGGAAGATATAGACAATTATAGCGGCGGTTGTCAGTCAGGCCAAAACAGTCGCGCGGCTCTTCAACTTCCCTTTCGGCCATTCAGAAAGGCTTAGCTACGCCTTCGTCCAGCACCTCCTGATTAACTCTTAACCATTGCTGACTTATCTGTAAACTTACAAATTACGGTCAGCCATCATAAAGAAGATGAAGTATATTTTATATGTTAAAAACCGATAGTCAAAACTTTGAACCCGTTTTTTTCAAAACAAAGTTTTTGCCATTTTTTATTTGAGTAAAAAAAATGCCATGTCTTCTCTTTGAGAACCTTGATGTCCAAAAGTGGGCTTCAGCTTGTATGTTAAGAATTCTGGAGTCAGAAAGTGCGTCTCGCTTAATCTACCAGTCCCATTAAAATTTGTTAAGTTTTGGACCGAGAAAGTTCAGGGTCGCCATAAAATAACACTCACTGAGGTCAATTTCGTTTTTATAAAATGTTTATATGGTAAGTTCGTGTAGCACTATGAAATATACCAAATTATACCAATGCGGGGAATTTGATCGAAAATCGGGGAATTTCTCGAAGGCCATCGGGGAGAGAGAAAAAATGAGTTGGCATCCCTGGTGTGTTTCGTGAAACGTTAAAAAAAAACACTACTCTTAGCACTCTCACTTTATAGTTTGACAGTTAAGCTTCTGTTAGGTGTTCTGCCATGGTAATGCAGTGCGAAACTAATTTTCCGCGATGATAAATTAATGTTTTTTGAAAATAAAACACTTTCGTGATCAATTCTTTCGAATCAATTCGTGCAAAATTTTAATTAAATTCTTTTTAAAAGTATTTAAATGTCTTTTCAACTTTTTTTAGTTAGGTAACTCGAGGTTTACTTTAATTTACTGTATTATGAAGAACTCCTTTTAGTGAAGAAAGTATGTAATTTTTTCAAATTATTTACCTTCTACGAATATTTGACCAAAAAACTATTTGTTTGAAAAACTCCCGAAGAATAGATGTGGATTAGTACATTTAAAACTAAAAAAAGACAAATTTTTGATAACGAACTATTATTCCTTAGACGTTAAAATTGCAGGACCTCATAATAAAACTCATCTCATTTCAACCAGCCCCCACGTGACCTTGAACTCCCCATAAAAGAATTATAACTCCGCAAAATTGATAAGAGCAGTTTCTTCTTTCAAAAAATTGCTACTTTTGCTACGGACTGACACTCTATCGAGCACTTTCTTTAGATCTCTGAGTAATGCCTAAAATTCTACATATATTCTATTGACTCCAATAATATCTCAAATTTTATAAGAAAAGTAGTCGATGCTTCATTCCGTTGCGGACGATAAGTAATTACCGATTCGATAACTCAGTGCAAAAGATATTAAAGCTTACGAAACATTTTGACATACTAGACCTTTAAGTCTAAAGGAGGTCTTAAAATTCCAAATAGTACCTTATTCCGAGCGACCGCTTCTATGTAGATTGGCATCTGTTTTTCATGAAAGATGCGATTTTTTGACCAAATATGCTCATATGTAGAACGGCAGGCCATGAGACTAGTAGAGTCTTGACAAGTTGACCACTACTACTACTATTATTATGGCACAACAGCCCCTGGAGAGCCTAGGCCGAGCTTTTCGTATCCATTAATGTTGTGTGAGTTATATTTATATACGAATGGAAGGGACCTACAGTTTTATGCCGAATCCGAACGGCGAAGTGAAAAGCTCTTCATAGGCATTTTTTTGCTTTTGGAGGTTTGCCATTGCCAGCCAAGAGGTGCCGTAAAGAAAAATTTTTCTTGTCTATTTTTGATTTTTGAGCGTGCCGAGATATGAACCCGGGCACTTCTGCGTAGCAGTCCAATACCCTAACCACTAGTCTACGGCGACCACGACAAGTTGACCACAGAGAAGCCAAATTTTTAAAGGTGCCATTAAGTTGGCAGTACAGGTTCAGTTAAGATTGATCCTGATTAACGCCGACCTGACTCTGGACGCGGTTGTCTACGTCAGGTCAACTTTGTCAACATTTGCATGAACAAAAAATACATAGCGCATTAACCCCTTCAGGGATGACCTCGATAGTCTAGTGGGTAGTGCACTATACTTTCATCCGGGAGGTTCGGGTTTGATTCCCGTCTTCGTCTGGTGGTTAATTCTCATAGCCTTTTTATATTCACTATCAATATGAAGTGTATGAGAATTATAAGAAAGAGTGCAAGTACACATCTTGGTTGGTAATGGCAAAACCACCAAGCTGATAAAAAATTACCACACCGCCGTTCGGAATCGGCATTAAACTGTAGGTCCAACTATGTGATATCACAATGGGCCTTTCAGGTCTAAGTGTGTCTTTCGAGAGCCACTTCAACCTAACCTAACTCTTATGGGACCGTAAGTAAACTAGAAGAAATAGCGTATGTAGAACCAAACCCGGGTGCGTATTAGCTAATCCCCATTTTTCGTTATAATTTTTCATCAAGACAGAGGTTTTGCGCCTCTGAAGGCTTCGAGTTAGTGTTAGATTTGTGGGTGGGCTGGAAATTGAAAGCATTCAGTCTCAAGAGACATTGCACTAGTAGAAAGACAAGAAACTATGTGAGGGGATAAATGGGAAGAAAAGTCTAAGGTCCCTCAACCTCGAATTTCTTTGTTTCACTGATGAGCCTTAAAAATTCAGGAAGAGTATAAAAGCTATTTATACTCGAGACATCACTACCCAACCACCTTAATCTGGTTCTAGCGACCACCGGACATCTATAGAGATAATGTTCAGTAGCATCGATATCCTCAAGGCAAGATCGGCAGGTTGAATTGGTGTTGACGCTCATGTTGGTCATGTACTGACCAAATGTGCTATGCCTGGTGATGTTATGACACCTACAAGAAATCTCAGGTCTTTTCTTCTCAAAATCAAATGAAATTCCGCTTATTTCCTTTCGAGTTGTCTCACGAAGCACTTTGCAATTCTGTAGGAGCAGAGCTCGGACCATCTTCTTCTATGAATAGAATCCACGAAGTCTTTGATCCAACGCATGATCTCCACAAAGCTAATGCCAAGAAACTAAAACTGGGAAACTGGGAATATTGTAAAAATAGTGAGGGATTAAAAATAGGTAATATATAATATATATATATACATATAAATACCATACTTTTTTATTTTAGGTCACTCTGGTGCCGTCAATTAGATTAATTTTAAAGCTTGTTAAATATTAACTAAATTTATTTAAAATCAGTTTTAGAAAAAACTAGATTTAAGTCACCCGTGACAAATTGTCCCTAAAGGGTTAAGAAAGTACTAGTAGAATATCACATTTTTTAAAGAAAGCGACTAGGGCACATACCGCCCATTATTAATCACCAAATTCATCCCCCAAGTTATCGGAGCTGGACTCACAGTAAACAGGAATTGAATTATGTACTTATGAAAAATATACCCTATAGATTCAGATCTATTTCTCTTTCTATTACACGACAATAGGAAATAATGCTAGCAACTATCACACAGAAAGATAAAATATCCACTTTGGTTTAATATTGTCTATAGTATAAAGACTTAATTACTGTTCAAAAATGTAGGTTCTCTGGTGTATGAGTTATATTTTGAAGAAAATATTTTGGTACTCATAAAATAGATCAATTTTGATTTTGTATTCGAAATTATAAAATCAAGCAAATCAATAAAAAATTTTCTTTCTACACATTAAGAAACATGCCTCACAGCGGTAGTAGAAAAAAAAACAAAAAATCTATATAGATCTTTGATTAAAAATCGCATTGCTTTTCATGCTAAATTGACAATTGCCGTTCAGTTTGCCCCTGTCACTCAACATTTGGATTAATATCAGCTCAATGTTTTGTGCTCCATATAATCGAATGAACATAAGTACGTATACAAAAGTATAACTGCCAATATGTCTGTCTCAATGTCTATCTAAGTATCTATTGGTATGTTCACATTGTTAAAGAGGCTTGCTTGCTTACTTGGTTGCTGAGCTTTCCAGCTTGAGCTTATCTCATTTGACATGTGTGCGCCAAGCGAATTATGGCAGCGATTAAACGCATTAAGATACTATTTCAAACATACATAAATACATACATACATACATACTTAGGCCCCGTTGGCTCTTACTCCGCTCACTCGGTCGCTTTCATTTATGGTAATTTCAAAAAACAAAAATTGTGAAAAGTAGAAATGTGCAAGTGCACATTGCACACACACAAAGACACAAACAAAGAGGAAATGGTAATTGTAAAACTATAAGCAAAACAAGAAAACTTGTTAAATGTTTGTAGATGTTTGCCAATGACGTTGACTTAAATGATCACTTTAGAGATCGTTGCACGTTTGATATCGCAATGAGTTGACAACTTTGAGTTGTTGTCGATGTCGATGCAAATGTTGCTTTGCTGTTGTTGTTGTCATAGTAGACAAATTGTTAAATTTATTGGTATGCAACATGAAAATAATTGCAATTTGCAAAATGGAATATAAAATATGCAGGTCCAAAAAAAAAAAAAATTATTTTCTTTTTTTTACCACTAAAAATACTGGGATCGTAAATCATTTGTTTGTTTGTATGTATTTCTAATACTATTATTCATTTCGTTTGTCCACCAATTAATCAATTGCTTAAAAAAAAAAAGAAATCGAAAAAATTAAATTTTTGAACTTATAATTTCCTATAATAATTTACAAAAAAAAAAATTGTTTGCAAATTGTAAATTATTACTTTAGGTTCGAGGGCATTTTTGAGTCTATATTTCTTCTTACTCTTACTTACTCACTCGCATACGTTCATACACATATTGATGTAGTAGAATAATGTTCAATGAAGTTATTTGATAGAGTTGCCACCTGCCATCAAAAATTGGGCTTATTAAATTTTAATGCAGAAAAAATTTTGTACCTCAAAGTGGAAGGCATACTAGTATAGTTAATTTTGGTCACTGTCCCAAAAAGTGCCGTGAATTCTTTTTTTTTTTTAATATTTGTGGTATTTTTATAAAGTTTTAATTAGACTAAATAGACATCCATTTTAACGCTAATCATACCAGTAAATTTATAGTGACGATAAAAAGTGAGTACGAGTTTGATTATTTAGTGTTTATTGAGAGTCTAAAAGGCAAATCTGAGTCCTTAACCTAGTTTTTTAGTTAGTTAATATAGCGGCATCCTCTGATTTTTCATCTGCAGACTTTTACAGATAATTTGTGGAATGCGAAAATGTTTTTTCAAACCCGATAATGTTTACCTAATTTTGCGGATTTCCCAAATTTCCAAACGTTTTCGTATTTCTTAGTCTTATTGTGGCCTTTGTGAAATAAAAACAATTATACTATAGAATGATACAAACAAAATGATTTTAACTTACACCGGGA
This sequence comes from Toxonevra muliebris, assembly GCA_963691655.1. Classification (NCBI taxonomy): domain Eukaryota; kingdom Metazoa; phylum Arthropoda; class Insecta; order Diptera; family Pallopteridae; genus Toxonevra; species Toxonevra muliebris. The sequence continues at coordinate 56,176,940 of OY829326.1, forward strand.
AAATTCCAAAGTTCTGTTTGCAGTCCAAAAGTCCAGAGATTTTGACCAAATTTCACGACTTTTCTAATATTCCAAGTAAAGAATTTCAAAATTTCATAATCTAATTGAGAGACAAAAGCGCCACAAGTTCACAAGAAAGTGGTAAAATTTTGCTTAAAAGCAAATACGGTACGAATGTCGTTAAGAGTAAACTTGCGACAAGAAATGTTCAGAGCAAAAACGGGTTGAGTTGCTGTGCCACTTTTGCTCTGAAAGAATTGCTACATCATTTTTGATCTTTGCTCTTTAAGTTGTTTAATTTTCAGTTCAAGTCGAATTACTTGTTCCACTCTTGCACTAAAATATATATTTACTTCACTTTTCCCCTTAAAAAAATTTCAACCCACTTTTGCTCTCAGCTTCTCAATTGTGGTCCTTAAAAATTATGAACATGATACGATAAATCCGATTATGTTATGTTTGGAAAGAGGCCCAAAGAATTAAAAAAAATTTCAACCAAATACTTCTAATTTTCGAAATGAAAACTTTTTCAAATTTTATAGTCGAATTGCGGGATTCTGATAAATAAACAAGCAAATATAATGCGAAAAGAGTTTTGCAAATAAAATAATGTTAACTAGTGGCGCATTATGGCCAAAATTTCGTCTAAATTTTATTTACTTTGCTTGATTTTCCAAGGAAAAACTTTTTCAAATTTCATAGTCTACATATTTATGACTTTTGTTAAATATGTGAATCGAAATTTTAAGAAATTACTCCCCATCTAGGAATCGAACTTGAGCCAGCGGAAACTTTGTTCTAGCACACGTTCGTCAGGCCACCGCATAAGGTCCAAAAAAGGCCCAGAAATTTTGAACAAAAGGCTGTTAATCTCCGATACTATTACCTGCTGCGCGGTGAAGGTTCACGTTTTCTTCATGTTATTAACAGTATTAATTGGTTTGAAAAATTTTTTTATAATTTTTGTTGTATTTATCAAGGTCCATAAATATGGTTTAAAAAACTAAGATTTCGAAAATTTTGCTGCCGCCGCAAGTTAATTTACACCCTCAACTTTATGGTGACAGATTTGAAAGGTTCTAAGGCCTATAAAGTTTTAAAAGAGAAAACTGTACTATTAACCGGAGAACCATTTCACCAAGCTTTCTATCTATCTGCTAATGTAAATGAATCAGCCTCTGATTGATCCATTTTTTTCTATCAGTATTCGTATACGTCAAGACCCGATTTGGGTGAGACCTTGGCGTCTTTGATCTCAAAATTTAATATTTTTCTATAGTTCCACTGTCATCTGCTGCTAGGTCAAAAGGCGGAGTGAAGCGGTAAAAACTTCATATAAAAAAACGAAAAGAGAGTGCGGCACTCGGTCGGTGAATCCGCATTTGAACGGTGCTATCCTGGGGTGAGAAAATTACTGAAATGGCGGTTCTCATTTCCTCAGTCACAGATCTTCTACAGGTATTTGCACCTTTTTATTTACAACTTAAGACAGGCATACATTATTTCGGGAATATTTTTGTCACAACAACTTTAAACTAAATAAAAAAAATTAAACTAGGCTCTGTCAAACTAGTCTATATTAGTGAATACGAAGGGAGATATAGGTATTTGGGAATAATTGTTTTCCCTTTCTCAATAAACCTTATGATCGTTACTCTTCTCAATAAACTCGCTCCTCGTCTTCCTTAATCTCTGTCTACTTTCTCAATTTCTGTTTTCTTACCCAATTTCAAGCTCTCGAAGTGCTTACCTAGTAAAAAATTAATTGCTTTACCAATAATATTTGTAAATAAATTCGCTTCAATCTGGCAACTCTATTATTGACCATAAACTACCGCAACACACAGCATACGTAACGTACTCGCTGTTATAAGCTGCGATTTAATATTTAATGCGCGATGTGCGGCAGAAACGTAATCGTGATCGCGATTTTTTTTTTGTTTCGATCGTGAGCTAACAAAGAATTTTTTTTCGGCGTCTCTTATTTTTTTTTTTATTTTTTGTTTATCAACAAATGTTATATGAATTGTATTGCAAATTTTTGTTATTGTTATTTGTAAGGTTTAAATCCAGAGTATTAACAAAAAAAAAAATAAATAAAAAAAACATATATTGCTTGTTTATTGCATGTAATGACGGCATCAATATTGATCAGCGATACGATCGTACCATACAAGCGTAAGTAATAAAATTAAGCGCACAGATCAAAGATTTTCTTCAACATAGACTATGAACAGCGGGATTAGAAATCGCAGAGGACGAAGAAGAAGAAGAAAAAATTATAGGGTCAAATGGAAAGTTGTGAAGTTATAGAATTATGTTCGTACATTAATAGTTATAAAAGATGAAAGCAGTTGTTGTTGCATAGATTGAGATCATTTCAAGTATGATGTGATTATAGGTAAATAGTTTTAGATAGTGATCAGATTTTGATTTTGAGGTAGACACATAAATTATCTAGTTTCTAAAGTGATTTATTTATAAATTAACGATCATCAATGAGATCAACGTTTCATATTTTCATTGCAAAGATCACGACAGCGACAGTGTTTTTTTTTTGTTTTTATTTTTTTTATTTTAAGGTTAATTGAATTTAAAATGCCACTTCGCCTCAACTGAAATGAAATTAACTTTCATTATGAAAATAGCTTACAGCAAGTAGTCCAATCTTCCACTTGATAGTCTTATGATCGATCTGTTTGAAGAGGATCATCAGACATCAGAGGCGCTTGTAATCATACAACAATCAGCGCATAAGAAGAGAGTGATCTTCATAATATCCCACGCTTCCTATTGTGAGACACGACAACTCAACGCGATCAGCCGAGAAACGTGACATTCTTGAGTTCATTTTTTTCACTTTTCGATTTTATTGTTATCTTTTAGTGTTTTTGTTATTGTTTCAAAATTTTACTTTTATTTTTGTCGGTTTTTATTAAATTTATATCATGAATTAAATAAAGACTGAGACTTCGTTACTTTATTTGGTGGGTAGAAAATCGTGACTCGCGATATTTTTGGCGCTTTTAATTCTTTTTATTATTATTATTATTTTAAAGTAAGTATTTTTATTATTTACTTTGTGTATAAAAAATAAAAATATTAAAAAAATATTCAGCGTCTCTGCAAAGAATTGACATAGTTTATTTTTTTTTTTTTTCATTTATTATTTTTCTACGCTATTCATTTTTATTTGTTTTTTGTTTATTAAACAATTATCGCAAAAATCTGACCTAAATTCATTTCGCCTCTGTTGCTTAAAGTTTCGTCTTTAAGTTGCGGTTTTTTTTTTTTTTGTTTTAATTTTATTTGATTTTTCTTATGTTTAGCAATTTTTGTGTGTTGGTGTATTTTATGAAGTTATGTGTTTAATTTATTTTATCATTTTATCATTTGCTTCTTCAATTTGTGGAGTTTTGAAATTTGAGATATTTATTTATTTTTTGTTCTATGCATTTATTTCATAGAACTCATATTTGTGATGCATATTTTTGACTTTGTTGCTGTTTAGTTTTTAGATTTTGATTTTCTAAAAAATAATTAGAAAAATGTGCAGTAACTTTCTTTGAATATTTAAATCAGTGTCAGCCATTTTACACTATTCAGACAAGTGCTTCAGATTTAAAGTCAGACCAAATTCAGTTAAAAATTTAGACCTAATTCAGATACAAACGTAGTCTAAATTCAGTTAAAAATTCAGACAAAACTCTGGAGAAAAGTTCATACCCAAATCAGGTCAAGAATTCGACTTAAAAACATATGGAAAATCAAACTAAAATTAAACCAAATTTAGATCAATATTGAAATTAAAATGAGACTAAAATCTGCATCAAAATTAAAACCGAATTAAGGCCAAAACTCAAACGAAAATTCAGAGCAAATCTCAAACCAAAAGTCAGACTAAAACTCGAACCAACTGGTCCAACTTCAAAACTCAAACTAAAAGTCAGACCAAAACTCAAACCAAAAGTCGGACCAAAACGCAAACCAAAAGTCAGACAAAACTCAAACCAAAAGTCAGAACAAAACTCAAACTAAAAGTCAGACCAAAACTCAAACTAAAAGTCAGACCAAAACACAAACCAAACGTCAGACTAAAATTCAGAGCAAAACTCAAACCAAAAGTCAGACCCAAATTCAAACTAAAATTCAGACCAAAACTTAAACCAAAAGTCAGAATAAAACTCAAACCAAACGTCAGACTAAAATTCAAACTAAAATTCAGACCAAAACTTAAACCAAAAGTCAGACCAAAACTCAAACCAAAATTTGGACCAAAATTCGAACCGAAAGTCAGACCAATACTCAAACTAAAAGTCGGACCAAAACTCAAACCAAAAGTCACACCAAAACTCAAACCAAAAGTCAGACAAAAACTCAAACCAAAAGTCGCACCAAAATTCAAACCAAAAGTCAGACCAAAAAAAGAACGGCTTCCAAATTCAGACCAAAAATCAGACAAAACCAAAAATTAAATTAAAAAGCAGACAAAAACTTCTATAAAACTTTAAAAACGCATTGAAATGATTAATAATTCTAAGTCACAATTAGATTATTTGTCAAATGATTGGTTAGTTTATAATGATAGTTCAAGCCACTAATCCAATTAGTACTTGCGCGCTTTTTGGATACCACATATTCAGTTGATTGTTGATAACTATAAAATATACTTGCATTCCTAGGCCCTATATATTCGAAAGTACTCGGAATATAATACTTTCGAATAGAATTATGAAAAATCGATTTTTTCAAACCGAGATTTCCATTTTGGGCGCTTGCTCACCAATAGCCCAGAAGTCAGCCAGATTGATTGCCTTCAATCTTGAGTTTAAGTGGAGAAATTGTGAAGTAGTCAATATTCGCCAATCCACAAACAAGATACCAACTGGTGGAGAAAATCTCAGGTGGTTAGAGTACGTTCCTATTTTTAACCTGAGTTCTTTAAGAAGGAGTAATAAATCTATCAAAACTAATATTAAAAAAATATATATTAGTATCGGCAGAGTAATAAAATACGGAGGAAAAGTTCAGGCACGATAACATTTTTGATCCACAGTAAGCACAGATTTTTTTCAAATTTTTTAGAACTTTCTGTTTTTTCTATCTTAAAAAAAAACTTAAATTTTTAATTTGGATGGGCAATTTAACAAAAACTTGGTTGACAAATATCAACGAAACGTGACTAGAAAGTTCGGAAAGTACACGATGCCAGTAGTTGATTCTAATAAGGATTTTGAAAACTCTGCTCCGGTTTAGGATAAGTTTTTGTTTGAATTTGAACCTTTTGGTGTTTCGTTATTTCCTTAAAATTTGATTTGTTTTGCGATTTCCGATCCTTAAAATCACTTAGTACTTGCTAACCACCTTGAAATTTTGCACACTTATTTGCACAAGAAAGTAGTTTAAGAATCTCTAACCAGAATAGGACAATTCAAAATGGTGGATCAATATGACGACCACATGTAAATTTTAGGTTAAATTTTGAAATCAACTTTTAAAATACTAACTGTTAGCCAGTTACTCTGAAATTTCTTAAACTGATAATACATTAACTGAAATATAGAAAAATATTGATATATTAACCTATTGGCACCCACGTTTTTTTTTTAACTTTTCCCATTTTTTGATTCAAATCTTATCATTTTTGAGTTATTTTCTATCTGTCAATTACATTGATATTTCAAGCACGGACGACTTATCGATTGTTACATAATAACATTCTAATCTATTAACCCATTGGTGTAATTCCCGGCACCATACGAGAAACGTATAGTAATATCAATGCCAATTATTAATAAAATATTTGATCGTTCTTGAAATTCTCTTCCCTACTGATAAATCTTTAAAGTAAGCGTAGAGAAAAGCTTTCATTTTATTACCTGAGACATTTTATATAAAATTCTTGTGTATCTCGGAATATCTTGAAAAGGCCAAAGTAACATAAATTTTTTAGAACAGACTCCTGTATCTCCAAAAGAATAGTAAATCATTCGGACCAATTTCGTTTTATATCTTTTGTCGGTCATATTTAGCAGTTTGTTCCATATTCCTCAGTTTGCTCATTTTTTTTTTTTTTGTGGCATTTTCAAATTATTATTGCCAGTTCATTATTCCCGAAAATGTCAAATGGAGTCAAACGCTGTCAAACTGTTTGACACTATTACTATTTTGCGCCCGATTACATTGTTTAACAAGTTTTCAAGGGTTCGTTCGCTGATATAGGAAATATTTTGACAAAATTATTTGGCATCGTTTGACAATCAAAATGTTAAAGATTTGTTATTTTGTCAAATAATCTTAATCATAGCTTTACAATGTCATACAATTTTGTATGAAAAATTAAAGAATTGTAAAAGACTCACAACAAATAAAAAGTTATGATCCCAAATTATGACAAACTGTGAATTTAACTATTTTAATTTCTATATTAGAAAATTGTCATATCTTTTTAGCTTTAAAAGTTCTTTTTGCTTTTAATCATTTTTTTTTTAAATACCTTTCAACACAGTCACTACAAGTAATTTAATACAATTTTTCTAATACACAAAAGTGAATTCGTTACGTGCCAAAAACATTTTACAAATCTTAAGAGAAAAAAAAAAAAGAAAAAGATTTTAAGAATTTCTATGTTTGCTTTTGCTACGCTCTAATATTTATGCTGCTAATGTCATGCAGCTTGACCTAAATATATATGTACATCATCAAATGCTTTATAGCCATATGCTTGAATTGTTGCTACAACACTCAATGAGTGTACATATAGCTGAGATTGAATGAATGAATGACTGTTGTTGTTGTTGTTGTTGTTGCTTTTACAGCTGTGATTTGTCTGATGTGATTATTGTTACTATTATTATTGCTATATGTTAATGCAACACACGATTTGCAACAAATTACCTGCAACTGATGTGTAATATTTACTTATTTTTTTACACTTGCTATGCGTGTGTGTGTGTGTGTGTTTTTCTTTTTTCTTTTGTACCTGACTGATTGTCAAAACCAATCATTCATATACAGAAATTATAAATTGTCACCTTGTTTTTATTTCTGATTAAAAAAAAAAACTTTAATATACACTTAAACTCGTCGTTTGTCGTATATATGTATGTGTGTGTGTGTGTGTGTAGAAATATGTCAATGTCATTAGTTGGAGATGATGTTGATGATGAATGCAAGCAATGGCATCATACTCCAATCATAAAAATATACAACAACAATTTAAGATGAAAGTAAGACAGATGAACAGACAGACCGACAAACTACTAGAACTTGTAAGTAAACTTTAGATAGATAGCGAATGTATGATATATGTCTACCCGCATATTGTAAATAAATGCGTTCAATATTCTACAATATTTAAAATAAATAAATTTGTTAATATTTAAAAATAAATCTGCTTACGCCATCTTGACTTTATGTACACAAGTAGCAAAGGAAAGCAAAAAAAAAAAAATAGAAAAAAAAAATTATATAAAGTAAAGCTTAAGCAAAAAGTTAATGAGTTGTCAAATAATAACCATTTTTAATAATTCATTAGTGTTGTACCTCTCTGGCTGTTGGCTGGCTGGCTGACTGCCTGCTTAGCTGTCTTATATGTAGTATTGTTGTTGGTGACATTAAGTGAGTTAAAGCAATGGTATAAATCTCAAATTATTTTTCGTTTTGTTTTGCTACCTTGAGATTTGCTACACAGCGTTGTGTTGACAGATTTAATGATACTCTTATTACCAACATATTCTCAGCACACTCCTACGCACACACACACACACATCCACGTCTTCTACACTCTTTGTACTCTTTTTCTATTCCTCTTCCATCAGCTTCCTCAGTTTATCCTTTCTTTTTACATATATGTATAAATTACCATTAGTCTCTAAAGCTTCCGCTCTAATTGTCATAAGAAAATTTTCGCGCCTAAAAAAATATAATGTGCAATTTAACCCATTAACGTCTATACGTTGAAGTTAGAAGAGCAACGAAAGTTAATATTTATACCGAATGCGAAATCATAAATGAATGTTAAGCGAAACTGAAACCACAAACGTATGTGAAAACAAATTCTTGTCGCTCGCTTTCAGTAAACAAAATTTACTTTGGGGGAAAAAATTTCATCCTGTACGACAAAAACTGTTGGTGGTTTGCTGATTTTGAGAATTTCTTCAATTTAAAATTTTTCGGCATTGCATACCAATAAAGAGCGAAACCCAAAGAAAAACTGTAAGCGATTTAAGTTTCGGAACTTTCGAGACACTTTCGGAACCTGAAGGTAATATCTGATATCAAAAATTTCTCTTGTATTAACCTATATTACTAGAAACTTTTCTGTGTTATAGCTTTTAGATTTGACTATTTGTCGTGCTGTAGCTCAAGGGAACCAACACGCATTTAGGCGCATGCCGTAATTGAGTGAACTGATGGAAGTGTGGTCTATCACCTCCTCGCGGTGGCGGCTGGTAACGGTGTACATCAGATGACTGATATGCAATTGGTTTAGATAGATCAGGCGGAGGGAGCAAACCGTATCAAATAAAACTGCCCTAATCCGGGATGTCATACAACTCGTGCCTATTGGTTTGGGAGTCAAGGAATTAACCCTAGAAGGCCAAAGTATACAGATCCAATGTTTGTTTTCATGTAAGTACTTGTATTTATGGGAAATCAGCACGTTGTATCTGTCTTCTAACGGAGCCTTCCTGATACCTGTCTGCCTCAGGAAGTAACGGTGGACTTACTGTGCTATTGGGAGCTGGCGAGGTGGACTTCCTTTTCCCCTACTGTTTATTTCGGCCATGAGTATCGCCTCGTCGAGAAAATGGTCGCAACGAGCCAGATGAATATGAATTCACCAAAACACCATGCCTCGGATACCAATCCGACTCCACCATCGCCCTCCTGCAAAGAGGAGCGAGCAGCAATCAACGCTGCACCGTCTTGCACGGACCAATCCTCCACCTCCACTGGAACTTCCCGTTCTGTAAAGACTCCAGAGAAGGTCACAACTAAGGTACGCAAAAGCATCACACTCTAGGCTAAACTGGGGTCAAGCGCAACTACCTCCGTGAAAAGAACGCACCCTCGCATCGGTACTTCGGCGGGCAGTAACACTGAATCCTTATTCTTAGGATCAGGGTCTAGGGCTGCTGTTACAGCTGTATGCATGCGTTTCACCAGCACTTCGGCGGGCACTAGCTCTAGGTCATTGCCATCACGAACAAGGGCTGACACCTCAGCCTCCATCTAAGAGCACCACTGCTTCAGTTGCTCTTGCCAAGGATGATGAAAAACACGTCAGCTCATTCCTTGCGAGTCTATCGTGATCGAAGGTCCGTCGCCTATGTTATTAGGAAGTTAGGTACCCTACCTCGGGTGCAGCTCACCGTGGTTCAAACCACAAAACTGGAGTGGGTTTGAACGATAGTCACTGAACGCGCCAGATGCTGACTTCCAAAACACAACGTTCGGTAGAAGAACCCTAATCATAGCCGAAAAATTTTAAGACTGGGCCTTCTACCAAAATTTGTCACCTTTAGTGATGTCGCAAAGGACATACTGGTAACAGAAGCACTTGAAACTGCACCTTCCATACCCCATTTACTTCTTGTAGATCTTGCTGTCAAATATATAACAAAAATGACAGCCAAAAGGCTACACTCGGTCTCACCATGGACACACTCTACCTACGAACATTCTAGTATTTTACTAAATATAGGTAGCCTGATAACTAAAGATATTGACTACACTCTAGCGAAGCCATCTTTTGATAATAAGTTTATCACGCGTGTTCCTACCAGACAGGAATGGGCGGATAGCTCCAAACTGGACGATAGAGTGGGAGGTAGTATCTTTGAAAATAATCTGAACACTCAGATATCTTTTCGCCTTCCGAACCACTGCAGTGTATTTCAGACATAGGTTTTGGCGGCTAAAGAAGTTGCTGACTTGCTAAGGTGCAATACCTTATCACTATGTAATATTTTCATCTTTACTGATTGTCAAGCAGTCATAAAGTCATTTGATAGTGTATTTACCACTTCTAAGGTGGTCGCTTACTGCCGATTGTCTCTTATCGGAACGGTTCAAGGTATTTGATACCAGGGTACAGTGATATTCCGGTAAATTGTAAAACCGATGAGCTCGCAAGGCTAGGCACAGCATTCCGTATCTCTCACATACGTCATGATCTAGCTATGCCTTTGGCAACCTTCAAATTAAATATATATGTATAGCGAAATATTAAACATAGCTGACCACAAGTGGCGAGAAACGCATACGTACACGAAAACGATTTGGCTATCCTACAACTTTAGCAGGTCGGAAACTCTTGCTTCTTTAAATAGATTATTAGCAGCATAGTGGCAATAATTACAGGACATTGTCTGATTGATAGGCATGCCAGTAGATTAGGAGTGCCCACAAACGACTTCTGCAGGAGTTGCCTTGATTAGGAGGAGGAGGAAATAACTTTTCACCTCTTCTGTAACTGTCCAGCTCTGATGTCAGTGACTCACAGAAGCTCGTTAAACCATATATGATTCTATAAATATTAGGGTAACCGTAAGAACAGCCCATGTGGTATTGGAAAAGTCTTTATTGGCCTAAGTATCTCCTATTACAGTACAGCCACCTAACCTAACCTAGCCTTACCTAACTTAATCTAACCTAACTTAATCTAACCTAACTTAACCTGGCCTGACCTAACCTAACCTAACCTAACCTAGCTTTACCTAACCTAACCTAACTCAACCTAACCTAACCTAACTTAACTTCCTTTATGTGAACAGTTTTTTAAGCCACTGTGTACCCCCTGCCCTCCTTGAATCCGCTAGTAAAGCTTATCAATAACACTTTACATAATTACTATCTATGCAGTTGGAAATATGAAATCAAACTGTACCCACAGTTTTTACCATAAGTGATCCTACCTACAATTCTAGGAGCTTAAGCAGGTATGGGATATTTCTTTTCTTATGTACTCAAATATTTTTGGTAAAGTTTAAAGTAAACAGACTCTAATCTTTTTACCTCAAGCCGCTTTTTGTAGTACTCTGAATACTCATTACAGTCTTGGTTCCAACATAAAAATGTGCAATCAGTAATGAGTTAGTTTGATAAGATTTTTGGGTTTTAGAGAATAAACCGCATGTTACTCTCACCATCTAGTTTCTTATGCATTCATCTGCATTGCCCCTCTCCTTTCTTTTATTTTATTTATAAAAAATTTTGAAGAACTGAAAAATCACAATGATTTATGATAAATTCTAAAATTTTTCATAAAAAATTATATGGCATTATACAAATATGATAGCTTGTGAATACCCTTAATTTTTTGAAATACTTACGACCACTTTAATTGCCAAGTGGCTGTCGTTTCGTTACCACTTTCAATGTCTTCAGCCTAATTTTGATCTTCGATTTTAAGACAAAAATATTGACAAGTTTCTGAAATGGTTGACTCAGTAAATCCGGGAATTAAACCAGGGACTAGTAGTTCATTCTTTTAACACTTGTGCCACTAACAATCGATAAATAACTCATTTCTGTTTTTCTGTCTGATTCTTAATTTCTTAGGTATTGTTTTTTCTTCCTTATTAGGGTACGCAAATACCTTTTGGCCCGTTATGGTTAAAGTATTAATGATATATGTGTTTTCATTTATTATTGCTGGCTATATTCCTTTTTTGTTTCTGTTGTTGTTTTTAATTCAATCATCATTACTTACACGTTTTTATACTATCTTTTTTTTTCTAACTAAGTATCTTTTTTCATAACTATTTATTTATTATGATACTTAGTACTTACCTCATATTGTATATTTGTATGTACTATGGTATGTATAAAAGCGTGAAATAATCCATTTTGACATTGATCTAAACTTCAACTACAAGTAGCTGACTGCTTGAGATTCATTGTCAAAATGACAGCATACAGATATTAAAACTTAGAGTTGTATATGTGCCAAACAAAACTGATTTATTACAAAAACGATATTAAAATCTAAACACATTTTGTAGGCATTTAATTTTGTTACCTGTCAAACGATTTTGGATTCTGTTAAATTATGTATAAAACTTAAGCTTTCAAATTATTATAAGGTTCTCAATCCAGAAGAAAAAAAAACCTTCTAAGTATAGCTTTTAATCTGTTTAGTTGTTTTTTAAATCAAAGTCTCAACACCTACACGCTTAAAAAGTGATTGAGGAACTTCCTGCCTGTCTTCCTGCCCTTTTTTCTATTTTGATGCAAACTCATTCATTTACATATCAAATACTTGAAGTATCTACTTAAAAATTAATCCATTTTTATTTGATTATACATACGTGTAAATAAAAGCGACTGCGTATTTAGAAATTACAAGCTTAAATCAAGTAACTGGCGTATATGTATGAAAAACCATGAGCAGCACCTAAGAAATTAATCTACCACCATCATCAAGTGGCAGGCAATAATTGCCACAAAAATGCGCAACAATTTCGGTTTCTTTTATTTCTTTTTTTGTTTTTTTTTCATTTGTGTTGTAACAATTATAACTTGTTGTTGTTGTTGCCTATTATTATTTTGTTAAAGGGTTGACAGCTGTCAAAGTTGAAGCGATTTATTTAAATACAGCATGAGTTTTGTAATAATTGACTTGTCAATGTGTCAAATGAAACTTTTTGTTCTGCTTATATTTATGTTGGTTTCTATTTAAAATAGCATCAAATTTAATTGTAATTATGACAAGTGCCTTTGAATAGTCGGAAGTGAAGGAGGGTGAGGGAAGAGAAGGAGGGAGATAGAGTGAGATTTGTTAAGTTGTTCTAAGATTGAATGTTTAAGATTTTGAACGATTTTTACTTTTTGTTGTTTAATTGAGCTTGAAATTAGAATAGTAAAATGTGATGACTGCCATCTAGAGGGCGGTATCTGAATTAAGTATGAATTAGAATTAATTGAGTGGTTGAGTTGGTCACAGAGAACGTTTATTGTTCAAAATTTTGTGGACAAGTATGTGTACTTTGCTCCACAGTTGGTCATCTTATTTTCTTGGGATAGGCTAATGTCTACTGCACCTTTCGGAATACACAACAAATTTGATTTTAAAAATTTTCTAAATTGGATCATGAGTTCTAGTACCAGTTCAAAAATGGCTAATACCACTATGGATATATCGGTTGTGAAGTCAAGAAGAAAGTTTCATTGCTCTTCCAGTGTATACTCGTAAAGTCTCCAAATTCATTTAATCAGTTTACTCAACTTCAACAGAGTATTTAAGGGGGCATTCCAGTTTAAAATTGCTAAAAAACAGACTCTTTGGGGACCTTTTTTTTAAGTTATGATACTTCATTACAAAATTGCTTGAAGAACAAAAAAATAATTGATGACCACTTTTATTCCAAGATACCGACGTTAGAGGGCATTTCTCTATACGCTGAACCACTATAAAGTAAAATAATCCTCTTCCTCTTTTTTTGGGTTTTTTTTCTCCAAAAAACTAAAAACACATATTTTTTCTTGGAATTTCTCTTATAAAAAAGGGAGGAAATATTCCAATAAATTTTTAAGGTTCTACTTATAGCCATGATAATAACGAATCAAACCCATTTTAAAGTCGGTTCAATAGAACTCGTTATATCAATCCTACCAATTCAAAAAACATATTTCGGAGAAAATCGAATTTAAAGTTTTTCTAAATAAATTTTTACGTTTAAAAATTTAAAAACATATTTTTTTATGCCAATTTCTTTTAGTCAGCTATCCTTGATGCATACTGAAGGTCCTCAAGTTCTGTCAACTTCTTTAGATGCTCTGATTGGAATGTTCTCCGCTCCGTCTGTTGCCTTGAGTTATGCGAGTTTCGTCGATTTTTAACGTCCGAAAACGTCTTTTTTGGCGATAGAAAAAAGTGTGCTGATTACGAATCGGATTTCAGTTTTTCTAAATTCAAAACAGCGGATCCAATAAGTCAAAAGATTTTTTAAAAATTGATCGGATTAACTTGAAACGCGTTATTCGGGGTTTTTGTTGTCGTTGATTACGAGCCTGGCATCAGATTTTGATAATGCAAGAAAATTTAAAAAAAAACTTGGGTTTTGAAAATTCGGTCCTTATTTTCCTTATTTCAAGCGAATCCGATCAATTTTTAAAAATTTTGAAAAACTGCAGTTTTGAATCTAGCAAATTTTATGTCTGGTTTGTAATCAGCGACCTTGAAAACTCTTGAGTAACGATTTTGTAGCCAACTAATTGTTTACTTTAACAGCTGTTTCCTCGAAAACCTTTTTTTGGGCATTAGGTCTTTTTTTAGTACAATCATATGTATAATTTTCGGTTTACTTTGAATTTTTCACTAATATTTTAAGAGAGCAGGCATTCGTTACACTATAAGGAGCCCAAAAATCAATAACCAAAAAAAAAATCGATGTTTTGCAAATTTTAAACTGAAATTTCCCTTTAATTTGGGTTCAGAGAACTTCTTTATACAACCGAGACATGGTTTGCATAAGTTTTTTGAACTAGTTCTTGTTAGAGCTAGGCAACTACATATACAGAAAATATTCGAAAGTTTCCTAAAATTTTGGAGAGTTTGTAGTTGGTTTTTTGTTACAATGGTTTTCGATTTTTACAATATTGAGCTAGTAACTTGTTTTAATACAACTATTTTATTCAAAATGTGAACAATCTTGTGTGGCAAAGAGTGGGATGCACTTATTGGTTTATAGAGAAAAATAAAAAATTTAATAGCAGCCCGAAATTAATCTGAATCACTTTTTGAATTCTCATTTGTTGAACAGTAACAAAATTAAATACAGTAGTTTTCCGATTTACGAACATTCGTTTCTACGAAAGCCGCAAATAGCAAACAAGCAAATTGTTTCCATTGAGTATTTTAAATAACGAATAAAAGAAAATTTGCTGTACTCAGTTTAACGAACAACAAACAAAATCAGAGTGTTTCAGCAGAATAAAACGTTTTAAAAACAGAATACAAACTATCATCATACAAGCAAAGAAAAACAATTACAAAAAAACAGTTATATCAACATACAGAGAAACAAAAACAATTGCAATAAGAACAGTTATTTTTTTTAGCATTTTTCGTCATTTTATTGTCTTTTCTCGAAGTGTAAACACATAAACTCTTCGGGGGCGCGTTGCGCAAATTAGCCGCAAATTTTTTAATTTGTGTTTTTAAAATATATAGTAGCCGACCGTTATCACTCAAGTGAATTTGTAAGTTTTACACTGCAGCATACTTTACCGTTAGCCGTTGGTTTCTGCATTTCATCGTTTAAAAAACTCAAGTGTAACTTGATGAAATTTTTTCAATGTTAAAACGACGAATAAATATTTAAAAATTAACGCTTAAAATATATTTGAATATCACTAAAGAGATACTATGAAATTTACCTTGCGGCTAAATTGCTGCGGCGCGCCCTCTCATGTAACTTTTCAGAGCACGCCCTCCGAAGGGTTTAAAAATGAATTTACAATGTACATTCTGTTCCTATCACTTTGAATGATTATTTTAATAAAATAATTTTTTAAAATACTATTTCTAGTCATTTCAGTCACTTTGATTAAAAGAATAGGCTATTTGATAGTACTCGGTTTAACAAAAAAATCGAATTAACGAACAATTGTGATAACAATTGTGTTCGTTAAATCGGAAAACTACTGTAGTTCATGGCCAGGAAGCGGAAAAAAGGCAAAACAAAATTCTTTTTATAGTAAGCATTGATTTTGAAGTTTCAAATTTAAAATTTTCGTATTTTTGGCTATGTCACTTATGAGAATGAAAAAGATAGCAATAAAAAAATATTTAAAAAATTTATTTTACCTTTTTTTCCGCTCCCTGTTCATGGCAAATTCAAATGTCACCATGAAATCTTAAACTATGAAGAAGATATGTTGAAAAAAAAGAGAGGTACTCACGAGAATTACAAAATCCTTCATTGCTATATTTGCAAACCAAAAAATATCAAAATTAACCCAAAATTAATCTAAATCACTTTTTAAATTGCTTTTTGGGAGAGAAAAAATGATTTTTGTTACACAACGTTATTCATTTTAAAACAATTAAAGATAAAATTTACTTGTTCATGTCATATTCAGATGCTAGCCTGATCTTTTAACTTATGAATAATCCTTTATAACAGTTTGGAATCCATTGAGAGTTGAATTTATTGCAGTCTTAATAATAATACGGGAATGTTCATTTTAAATTTATTTTAATATTGCTATGGATCCCAGCTAGGCTTACCATTTTCATTTTACCTAACCCCGGGACAAATTGCCATAATTTAAAGTATAAACGGGATTTTAATTTTTTTTTACCGAGAACTAGAATTCACGCAATTTTTCGTGTTTAATTTATTAACCAAATTTCAAAAAATATTTAATTTATACAAAATTTTGTAGTTTATGTTCTTTTTATTTCGTTTCTTTTTCGTGTTTTAAAATCATTCTATTATAATATTTAATCAGGGTTGTCATTAAAAAGTAAATACTATGTAACAAAATTATACTCCTTTTATGAGTGGATATTTAAACATATTTAAGAGTGAAAGAAAAAATTAAAATTCCATAAGACGCGGGAAAATTGTTCTCCCAGTGGTACATTTCGTCGCCTGAGAATTGATTTGGCGTATAGGTATATGAATTCGTACACACATACGTCAAATCAATTCTCAGGCGACGATTTATAAATTAACTAAAAATCCGAGATGTTCCGGTAAACACTTGAAGTTTGGCAAAATTAATCGCAGCATAAGATTTTTATGTCGAATTTGTGAATGCAGATGTCAATTCGCAACTGTTACGATGGATTCGGGAATAGTGATGCATATTTTTTTTATCAAGTATTGCAAGTTCATTTAAATATTTTTTTTTATTCTGTGACTAAATTTACTGGTTAAATTTTATTATTGAGTAATGAGGAATAATTAAGAAATCTGTATAAAAGAAGAACCAAATATATTTTAAATTAGGGAAAAGCTTTTTTCATATTCAATTCTTAATCATTTTTTTTTATCAAAATTACTAAAACTAAAAATTTTAAAAAATCGATTCTTTCGATACGCAATTAACAGAAATAATAGCAGCAGCAGTACGAACAAAAAGTTTCATAATTCCTGGCATTGAAAAGGAACTGCGACGCTGTCAAATGGTATTGAAAATTTAAAATAAAAATACATATGCAAAGGTAGTAATTTTGTAACCTTGAATTTACTAGAAGAAGCCATAAAAGTGTGTGCTTAAGAAAAGGTATTTAAGTAAAATTTAAATTTTAAATAAATGTTTAAATTTAACTATTAGTTCATATCATAATTTCCTAGTATCTGGTGTCATATCTTGTAATTCTTGTTCCAAAATTTCAACATATTGTAAGTTTCAACGGATTTAAAATCAGCTGTGAATACCTCAATTATAAATATGAGTCTAACAAGAGCTAAAAGAACTCAATCTAATTACAGAGAAGTAAAGAGAGTAATATTCTTTAAGAGAGAGAGAGAGATGAGAGTAGGAAAGATTCCAACAGAGAGGCTAAACAGTTAGCATTTAGAGAGGAAAAGAATTTAATGAGCTGGTAAATAACTACGCAAAATCGCATAAAAACAGAATTTGCTGATGAAGACACACAATTCCAGCGAGTGTATTTAAAACAGCTTATGGCAAAGAGTAGCAAGAGTGCACAATAGCATAAGAAATTTCACACGTGCGTGGCTCATCTCAAAACAAAAAGAGACAGTCGATAATTGTGCACGCACTTATATAGGTGGCCATCGCTGATCTAAAAGTTAAAGTATATAAATAAAACACCCTGTATAATCGATGCAAAAATACAAGTGCACTGCACTGCATTTATGTAAGATACTTTGTTTATGTTTTTCATCAAACTGAATGCTTTCACATGCAGGCGGCGAGAGACACTCAGGCAGCCAGTCAGGCAGCTTCAACACAACATAAACCATCAGACGAAACAAACAAATATTTACGTACAACATACTAATCGTACACAAAGTAAGTGAAGTAAACGAAAAAGGTACAAAAAGAAGGCAAAAACGAAGATGAAGAAAAGAAGAAGAAAAAAAATACAAAATAAAATAAAAATCAGACAACATTACCTCAGGCCCCAATGTCAATGTCAAGTACAAATAACAAATACAATATATGTATGTAGTTGTGTACTGATGGTAAAGCAGAGTAGCATGACATTTTCACTGCTTCTCTGCAGAAGTGTAAAAAAAACCGACAGTACAAACAAACATACATACAAGCAAAAAGAAACCGTAAAAGTAGTGCATGTGAAGAAGAAGAGAGAGAGCGCGAGGAGTGCAGAATATGATATACTTGAATGTCACCGCACTTGAGCGGCGGCTGTGTAGCTGTGATTGTGACTACGGCAGCAAAACGATGACAAAATTACATGAAGCGAAGCGCTCATGAGTAAAGGGGAGTGGTGGGTAAGCAGTCAGCCAGATAAGAGACAGCTGAAATTGCGACTTCAAGAGAAAATTATTATGGAAAAGCAACGTTTTTTTTCCACACAGAAATAAGAAGAAAAAAACCGACGACGACAACAATTTAAAATTCAAGTATCTGCAAGCAATTCAAATTTAATTTTTTGTTAAATTGTAATTTTTAATTTCAAATATTATAAATAAGTAGTGATGAATAATAATGTATTAATTTTTTGGTGTGTATTATTAAATTATTAACATTTTGGTAAAGTCTCAACAAATAACAAACAAGTATGTACTCGGCGTACGTACATTTAAATATCCGAACATAACAGCAAACTGCAACTACTGCAGTGTTCTTTTTAAGCACATTAAACTTAATTAGTTACACTGAACAAAAACTTCATAAAAAGAAAAAGCGTTCAAATATTGAAACTTCAGGGTGAAGTTAAGCCTAGAATCAAGGGGTACCGTGCTCAATTTCATTGCAGAAAAATTAAGAGTGATATTTTGAATTATGTGAGACTAGGTAAACGAGAGAAATTTTTTTTTGCAGAAATATGTAACAGTCAGACCATTCGAACGGTCACCAGGGGTACACCAAAGGGCAGAATTCTCCCATTAATCTCAATAATTAATGGTTAATCATTATGTTTGGTTTTCTCTCTCTCTATCACATACATGAGTGTGGAAGAGAGAGTTTCCTTTATTGAAATTGTCAATGTTTTAGCAAATTTATTTGAATTGGACATAATGAATACCAGACATTAGTTGGGAATTCGACAGTTTAGAATTTAAGAGAACAAAAAACTTCATATAAAAAAAGAGAAGAGAGTGCGTCACTCCGAGGGGGCCGAAAGTTACTTATGGTTTATTATTATAAACTCATGGTCCATACACATTGACGACAGCAGCTACACGAACACACGACTACGAAATTTTGTCAGCTGCAACTGTCGCCATGTAGTCAGCTACTAAACACAATGGAAGCGGCACCACCTGCAGCAAACACAACCAAAATAACAAAAGCAAACACTCTTCTCTCTCTGTCGCTTGTCAAATTAGAAATAGATTTAAAATTGGCTACAGTCGCAATTGTGGTCGGTGGTCATGTAGTCGTGTCGTCGCAAAATAATCATCTCCATAAGAACATATTGTTTTTATAATTTGAGAGATGTAGTCGTGAAGCTACCGTCGTCAATGTGTATAGTGCATCGTACGTTAGACAACAACAAAATCTACATTGAAGACAAATAAAGCATACGAACTGCAGAGCAAAATTTCAAATGGCAGCCACTTTTATTTGAAAATTATGTGCTTTAGAAAAAAATGTATAGAACAAAAACTTCTTAAAATGAATCATAAAATATGCTATGATTTTTTCAGAATTTTTTGAAAAAGTTTTGATACCACTTAAAATATCATAATTTTTAAAAATTAAAAAACTCGTTCAAAAAATTCTAAAAAATTAGGACATATTCTTTGATGAGTTTTAAGGAGTTTTTGTTCCATAAAATTTTTTTCTAAAGTTCACCCATCTTACGTAAAAAATTCCTGAAAGTTTTGAAGCGACTTTTCGCGTTCAAGCCGCCATTTTGCATATTTACACGCTAAATTTTGAAACACTAAGTGATACAATTCGAAGTTGAGAATGCATGGACGGCAGAATTTCATCAAATAGAGGAATTTTTAATGATTTCATTCCGAAAAAAATTTAAAAAAGAATGCTTAATCAAAAAAATCATGTCAGCATAACTTTTTGAATTTTTATTTGCAGATTTCGAAAGTTCATAAAATTTTGCATAAAAAATTAAATGGCTCAAATTTTTTTAAGTTCGTTTTCATAGTTAACGGAGCCACTTAAATGAGCTTTGAGTGGCCGTCCCGTCCTTAATGGTTTAAATTGAGGTATCAAATTCTTTCATCCTTGCAACCACCTAGGGCCTATTATGATATTCCCAGAAGTGAGGAACTTAATTTTCCTATTACAATTAATTTTAGTTCCTTGATAAAATTTAACAACAGCATAAAAAAAGTAACTAACTAGTAATTCATTTTCAACGTGTGCGCCAAACTATTTTAGTTTTTTATTTTAATTTTTGTTCGCAAAATATTTCAAGTGTAATAACTGAAATATTAACTAATTTTTCATACCAACATCAACGTTTATATTCATACACACTACACGTATAGTATTTCTGATGATGACTGCACAGCAAGTTGAGTTGAGCAGCGTTGAAATGAGAAGTTAAGCAATATACAATGGCATAAAACTAAATATACTCGTTCTACACATATGCAAATATAAATGCTCTAATTAGAATTTTAAAACCTCAAAAATTAAGCGGCTAATGTTGAAAACTAAAATGCAGTACTTTCAATTAGAAAATAAAATCACTCGCGTTCACATTTCTATGAAACTAACTAAAATATGAGCGTCATGGACTTATACACGTCTGAATAACCACCACCATCACCGCGTGCCAGTGTAAACCCCAATTATGCACAGATTCTGAAATAATTTCCATTGGATTATGCGGTAAAATAAAAATATAAATACGTGCACTTATTTTTTGGGGGAAATCGGTTAATTTTGTGAAATGTGTGAAATAGAAATAATTGTTATAAAAATTAAAAATTTCAATTTAAAAGTTGTTGTTGTTATCACACTTGCATACAAGTTGTATACTTTTTTGTATAAGGATTTATGTTAAACAAAATTATAAATTATTATTCTCATTATATTTTTAATGCTATTACTATTTATTATTAGGCACTTATTATATTCTATTGATATTTGTTTGGTATTTTGTGAAATTGAGAATATATTTTAAACAATTATTTATGTAATTACATATATATGAAGAGTTGAAATGAAGTTATTCCAATTTAGAAATATTGTAATGTAACTATACGAGTATTTTCCACTTTGGTGTGGAAATGCTAGTTCATATACAAACAAATTTTAATTTTACTAAAGTGTAATTTTAATAAATAGTTGATACATGAATTACAACAACCACCAGCAGAGTGCGCCAACCATTTAATTTAGTATTCCTATAGAAGTATACAGAGCAGAGTTAGAGAATCAAAGAAGTAAAGAAGTGATGTTGAAACTTATAATTTTTTGGCTCTACTAAATCTATAAAAATCAATATTATTATCCTTTAATCCAAGCAAAATATATCCCATGAAAAATGACCCAAAAATTATATTTTCTTAGGCGGGAGGATGAATCATAGGTATTCATAATGGCTTTTTGGAAAGTGGGCGTGCCACCTCCCATACAATCCTAATAGTTTTTTGGGTATATCTCAAGAACCATTTATAGCACAGTACAGAAATTTGGTACAATAACGAGAATTGACAATGCCATGCTACAACAAAAATATAGGTGGGATTGACAAAGGGGGTGTGGCACCTTCCATATAACCTGAATTTCCGTTATGAGGAGCCATTTATGGTACAGTACTAAAATTTAGATTTTTTCATGCTCCTTTTTTATTTTCTACTACTATTTCTACTACTAATTCTACTACTATTTCTACTACTAATTTCACTACTATTTTTACTACATTATCTTTTAATTTTAGACATTTTTTTCTATAATTTTTTCTTATTTTCTATTACTTTTTCAACTAATATTTTTTACTACTATTTTACTACTTTTTTAATACATTTTTTCTACATTTTTTTTTATTATTTTCTACTACTTTTTCAACCAATATTTTCTACTACTATTTTACTACTTTTTTTCTACCACTTTTTTATTACATTTTTTTAACAATTTTTTTTTATTTTGTACTACTACTTTCTACTATTTTTTTACTTCTATTTTTTACTACTTTTTTACAATTTTTTCTACTACTATTTTTTATTATTATTTTTACCACTCTTTCTACTCCATTTTTACTATTTCTATTTCTACTACTTTTTCTGCTACTTTTTTATAGCGGATGGAACCGTCAACGTGGAAGTTGATACTTTTTTAGGAGACTATGAAAATTAAATCTAGAGGTTAATTTTCAAAGTCATGACTTAAGTTCACGTCAATTTCGTTATTTGAAGTTATATATAAACAGGTTAATGAGCAAATGTAGTCATCACAACAACAATGTATATAGAGACGGGCAAATTAGATGGACGTTTCGGAGTTGAGATGAGTTAAATTTATCCGGTGTTCTACGGTTGGGAAAATATGTGTCCGTCTATCAGGCAGAGATGCTGGGTTTAGTGCATGCACTGGACCACCTAATTGAAAATCAGGTCAATGGCAAGAGAATTGTCATTGCCCTTGACAATCATTCGGTGATTAAGTGCATGCAACGGACAGATATAACCTTTGGTTTGCCTTGGAGTGTGTCCAAAAACTCAACGAGTGCGCTCGTGTAAACGAGCTTACTTTGTTGTGGGTGAGGGGACATTCAGGTATAGAGCAAAATGAAACTGCTGATCTTTTGGCTAAAAAAGGTTCAGCAGACGAATTTTGTGGACCAGAACTCTGCATCGCCATTGGTGATGGATTGGTGGAAGGCCTGATAAGACAGTGGATTAAATCTGAACATTGTAAAATATGGAAAGATGCCACTGACTGCAGGCAGGCAAAGACGGCCGTGAAGTGGTCGTGCAGTGAGTCAGCCAAAGTCGTCGGACTAAACCAGAAGACTTTGAGTTGGCTAACAGCGCTGACTACAGGTCACGGTCCCTTCAGGTATCACTTTAAGAAGATGAAACTTGTTAAGGATGATACCTGTAGGTTGTGTCTGAAGGAGCTGGAAACGGCGGCGCACTTACTGTGCCAATGCAATCTTGGGTCATCCATACGTTGATGAATCTGAGATTGGCCACCTGGCCTATAAGGATATGCTCGCGTTAACGCAGAATGCCGATACTCGGAGCATGCTCGTTTACGAGTGTTTAGAGTGGAGGCGTCAGGCCCACCTGGGTCTGATTCGGCTAATCCACGAACTAATAATAAATAAATAAAAAATCCAGCTCAGGCCAAACGAGTCTCGTAGTTTTGCAGATTGTTTCCAATGACCACCTGTCGTTAGTATGTTTTATTGCATTCAAGGTTAGCCTTTGTTTACACGTTGTCATAGGGATGCTTATATACTCCTCATCAGAAGTGATTTTCTAGCTAACCCGTCAGCAGTTTCATTCCCCGGTATACCTATGTGCACCCAAAAGAGAATACCATTATTACAATATTGACCGAATTATTTAAATTGGGTCACTAGCTTCCGAGATTAAAGAGAAATTTTATTCAAATTATATGGGTGGTACCCTCTAACGGGGAAATTCAATTCAATAAATTAGGAGTTTTTAATGAAAAACATTTTTTTTCATAAAATTTATGTTCATGAACATTTTTTTCATTTAAAACTCTTTTAAATGAGTTGTGTAGAAAAGCAAAAAAAATTCTAAAATTAAAAAAAAACGAAGATTTACGAATGTATACGAAATCAGACCCAACTTTTTTTCACATTTTTGTGATCAATACTCCAGATAAAAGCGAGCCACAACTCAGATACTATTTCGCTGTTGTACAGCGTTATCATTTAATAATTCAAATTTGTCCAGCACTGCATGCTTTTGTTTGTAATGTTCAAGTTCAAATGCTCAATAAAATTTATTAAACTTAATATATATCTAGTAATTTGAAGTTTAATGTCAAAATAATTTTAATTTTACAAACAAACAAATGATTTATTTTTTATGTTTTTAAATATTTTATTGCAAAACTTAAATTTCAATGAAAACGTAACAAGAAATAAAATAAAAAAACAAAATTAAAAAACAGAGACAGCAAAATTTTATGACAATTCAAGTGTGTGCAATTTTTATGATTATTATTAATTTTTTATTGTTTTTTTTTTCTCAGTTTTTATGTTTTAGGTGGAATTGTGTTATTATTTGCTTATTCTTTACTTTGAGTTATAATAAAATGAACACTGACAGAGTCAACGACAACAACCAACGCCAGTCAATGGCCGTAGACAACCAAAAAAAGAAATAAAAAATAAAATACATAAAATAAGTAATTAAATTAAAATGTTTAAAAAAGTTAAAACGTTCAGTTAAGATTTTATGTTACAGAAAAAATATTTTTACCCAGTGAACAATTTATTTAAAAAAAAAATATTACCACAAGAAATTTACAAAATTCACTTCAGATTTTTTTTTTTTTTTTATTTAAAGAAAGAACCCTCAAAAATAAATCAATTCAATTAGTAAAGAGGTCTGCATTTGAGGTTTACCTAAACTCTTGGTTATATGCATAAATTTTTAATTAAAAATCTTTCAATTCACTTGATGCAAATTTGCTGAAAGGTGTTGAGAAATTTTTTTTATTTTTTTTTTTTATTTGTTTTTTTTTTCCTTCACTTGAGTAGTTCTTATCAATTGTTGTAATTGATTTGTGCTTCCTTCTATTTTCTGCACTTGAATGTTTGGTTTTTTTATTTTCTTCTTGGACTTTTAATCTTTCGAAAAATACTTATGTGATTTTCTCAAGTACTTTGCAAATATTTAACAATCATTAGAGTCTTCTATATTATTTACACGTATATACAAAGGAGCATGGATACAATTATATACATACATACATACATTCATATCTATGTATCTCATATTCCCTCTAGAAAGTAAATAAAAGCATATAAACATACCCTCATCATCATAGTTATTTAAGGTGTCTGTCTTTATTTTATTACTAGTTGACTTAGTCAAACGACTTGTCTGCTGACTTCGAAAAAAAAAATTGACATGGGCAGGAAAATTGGAATCATGAAGTCAACTGACTTGCCAGTAAACTTGATATTTAGGTATTCTCTTCTTTTTATCAACTCATTATCAACTTATCTGCTGACTTAGTTCAAGAGGCAAGTCAGCTGACTAAGCCATTTGGTTTGAAACTGTTCTGAAGGCTAAAAATCGTTAAGGTATGCATTTTTAATTCAACTCAAAATTGACATAATATTAAGCTAATTAAAATTTCAGGAAATTATATTTTCTTACTTTACATAACTAAATTACTTTAATTCTCAATTTTCGAATTACTAAGCTCAGAGGATCATTAAAATAAAATCCTCAAAAAAGGTATGCACTTTAAATTTAATAATAATATTTATATGTGGTACATAATTCAATGAAATCAAATTTTTAGTATTAAAAAAAAGTTATTTTCAAATCCAAAAAAAATTTTACTTACTATATGTTCCGACTATCAAATAAAAATACAATATCCCTATTGGGATTGATGATACAATAATAATAATACTTACATAGATAGAAAGATTTATATGTATGTACATACATATGTATGTGTTTGACCAATGGGAGTAAACAACAGGAAAAAAACAAGGAAAATGGATTTTCTTCTTATTGCATGCACATATAGATCTCCTCTTCCGCACTACATGTGTTTGCATTCAGGTTAAACTTTTCAAAGCATGCAAAACTATGTTAGAAAATATATTGCTAAATTACCCAGTGGAAAAATTTAAGGGACTTTCATTCGTTTATATGAATGGAATAGGTCTACGGTTTGCTGTTTTCTAAAGTTTTATTTACAATTTTTACCAAAAAAAAAAAAAAAATGTTTCTATTATATCGAAATTAATCATGTAATATATTTCAATTATTTCGGAAGAAATTCACGTCAGTGAAATTGCAATTCTCAAAGACACCTTAGGCCGTTCGTAATACAAATACATCAAAAATCAGACTAAAAATCAGACTAAAAATCAGACTAAAAATCAGATCCAAATTCAGACCAAATTCAGACAAAAATTAAGTTCAAGAATCAGGACAAAATGGAGAACAAAACTCAAACCAAACCCAATCCAAAACTGAAACCAAACTCAAACGGAAATTTAAAGTAAAATTCAGACCAAATTCAGATTCAAAGTCCGATCAAAATGGAAACTAAATTCAGATCATAGTTCAGAACAAAAGTAGCTCAATAATTAATCCGAAATTATGATCAAAAATCAAACCAAAACTCAGCCCAAAGTTCAGGGCAAAACTGAAACCAAAAGGAAATCAAATGCAGTACAAGATTAAACCTCTGACCAAAAAGACAAAATTCAAACCAAAATTTAGCCAAAAAATCGGATCAAGAGAATACCAAAATTCAGAGAAAATGCAATATAAACCGAACTTAGAACAAAATCAAGACCCAACCTCAGATCAGAAAATTAGACCGAAATTCAACCTTAAATTTAAGTTAAATTCAGACGGAAATTCAGAGTAATATTCCAACTTAAAAGAGGTCAAAATTCAGACTAAAAATTATACTGAAATTCGAACGAAAAATTAGACAAAAATAAAAATGGAAATCAAATCAAAATTCGGAACAAAAATCAGACTAAAATTCAGTGCAAAAGAAGCCCGGCTTCCAAACCAAAATTCACATCAAAAATATACTCAACTTAGACTTTGCCCCAAGATCTTATTTAATCCCATAATTAAAAATAAATAAACTGAAAATTTTATGTTTGCTTAAAATTATAAATCAATTGAATTGTAAATAACTATTCTAATTACCTAAATAGAAATGGATGTGTCATTGGATACATACCATACATACCTGACGACTTAAATATTGCTGAATGTATTTATTAATAATATACAGATTGCATTACATGATCTTAAATAATAAAAAAAAAAAACTTGGACCAAAATTCAAAATAGATCTCAGATCAAAAAGTAACCAAATTCAGATCAAAAACTTAGCCTGAAATAAAAAACAGCCAACCAAAATAAAATTCAGAGTTAATTCAGTATAAAATTTAACTTAAATCTTGATAGAAATTAAAATCAAAGTTTGGACCGAAAACCAAAGTTTGGACCGTCAACCAAAATTTGGACCAAAGAAAAGACCGAAATTCAAACCTAGATTGAAATTAAATTCAGACGGAAATTCAGAGTAAAATTTAAACCTGAAGGAGATCAAAATTCAGACTAATTATTAGACTGACTATTAGACTGAAATCTAGACTAAAAAAAAAAACAGAAATTTGGACTGAAAATTACACAAAAATCTGAAAAGAAATCAAATCAAAATTCGGAATACAAATCAGACCAAAAGGAGAGAAAATTCAGACCACAATTCAGCACAAAAGTAACACCATAATAATACACCTTCTCGGTAGTTTAGTAGCAGCATGCTAGAATCTTGCCTCTGGGTTCGAATTACGGCTAGAGTATTTCTTATCAATATTCCTTTCTTTCTTTCATAATTGGGGGTTTTGGTACATCCCATTTTCTGATTTCTAACCCCTTAATTAATACAATTTTCAGACTAAAAGGAGACGCAACTCTGACCTAAAATCAACAAAAAAGATAGCTTAAAAAAGGGACCAAATTCCGACCAAACTAGGCAGCCATTCTAAGGAATGGGCTGCAGATCCATTATTTCCCCAACAGAAAAAAAAATTCAGCACCCAAGTAAAACTTATACACTACAAAGAAGGTTTTCACCCCTTCCCTGCATTTTGTCGTTTTGGAAAAATTAGCTTTTTAAAAGTATCCTATTCGAAAGTATTATATTACTAAAAAAGTTTGTAAAAATTTCAGAAAGAAACACCGAGTATTTATAAAGATATAGCCCATTATAGTGCCGAACGTAAGTATAAGTTATATGTTTAAAAATCAATAGTCAAAACCTGCTTTTCTCAAAACAAGGCTTCTGCAATTGACGTGCAAGATAACTAAAAAAAAATTTAATGGGTCGGTCTGAAATTTAAATAATTATATTCTGGGAGCACAGCCATATATTTTCTGGGGGTATTTTTTTTTTACACGTTCTAATTAGCCGCTATTGTGTACGACAGTTAATGACAATTTTCAAAACGTCCTCCATTTTTGCTTGTATTCAGGAGTCAGAAAGTCGATTTTTTTAATCTATTAGACCTATAAAAATTACTAAGATTTTAGACCGAGGAAGTATTGAGCTCCCTTAAATCTCTAAGCCATCAGTTAGACTTGAGAAATCTCTTCTCATTCGTATCGTTTTATCATAGAGCAAAAGAGAGCAAATAAAATACACAGTCCAACAAATTAAGACTTTTTGGCTGCAACAGAATAGCCGCCCTATAACCCGAAAAGGATATGTTGTGTAGACCATTTTTGTAAAACAAACTTATAGCCCAGCACGTCTCAGTTTTTTTCTACAGTGAGTCAAAGTTTTTCTATTTTGGTCGAAGGGAGCTGAATACTAAGTACAAAAAGTGTTATAAATTGATGTCTGATGAAAATCCTATTGGCAAAGTTGTATAGTAGAATTTTACAAGTGTCATTTCTGTAGAACATTTTAACCCTTTAGTTCCTCTTTTTTGATGAAAACCTAAAAACTCATTTCAAAAGAGGCATTTAAGGCATAAAATATTCCACAAAAATATTTGCCAGAAAATTTCACTAGAGGTCACTGAAGACATAAAAGTTATATATAGTTACTGAAAGGAAATAGCAGCCTACCCACATAAATAAAATATACTATAATGTAAATTCAGCATTATGATTACTTTAGATAACTGTAACATTAATTTTGACCAACAAGGGGACGTCCCCATTTTTCTTTCAGGATTATAGGGTATCTATTCTATTGCAAAAATGCTGTTGGAATGTGATATTATTCGAATTATTGCTAAAGACATAGAAATCTTTGCATAAAACTTTGTAAACCGAATCTATTTCTTTTGCCAAATCTTTCTGGTCTGATGATTTTCTAATACCTTTCATACATCTCAGGAAAGCGAGCATTTTATTCGAAGTAAATATATACTTCAATGCTTTGAAAGATGTGCATTCGAAGCGCATCTTGCAACCGCTGGGTACATAGGTTTATATATAGAAGTATGCATACATGCATATGTGCAAATACTTTGAAATGTAAGACTAATGTTTATGTCAACTTTAATTTAATGAGATTTAAATTAAAGCATACAAGTGTTAAAACTACATTTCTAAATTGATTGAATAAAGAAATACAATACCTATTTATAAACTACATATAACTTATTAAATATGAGAAGGGAAGATAAATTATGTTCAGTATACACAAATTAAGGAAACTATATTTTTTATATTTTATACACAATATGTAAGTATGAAAGAGTTCGTTGAACTATTTCGTTTTATCTTAAAACTTTTTATTTATATTTAAGAAATTTTTTTTTTTGCTAATTTTAATCTAAAAAACATGCATTCGTATTTAGCAAAACAGCTCAAAGAGCCACACATGCTAGATTGTAAAACTTTTTTTTTTTTTACTACTACTTTCTACGACTAAGTACTTTGCAGATACATATTCCATTTATATAATGTTTATAGATTAAAATAAATTTTGTAGTTTTAGTTTACATTTTTTTTGCTACTAACCATTAACGATTAAATCAAGCGGAAGTGCAAAAACCGATTTTATATACATATATTCTGGTTGATGTTGTTGTTGCAACCAACAAAAATTTGTGTGCCACCAATGGTGGTTGCTATTTCCCCAGTGATTGTTGCTATTTTTTTTGTTTTTAACTGAATTTAAATTTAATATTGCTACTATTTTTGCATGTATCTGTGTATGTTGATTATCGTAAATGTAGCAACAAAACCAACAACAACACAACTACACAATTTCCCATGTAAAGTTTCCAGGTTCGTTTTTTTTTTTTTAGTTTTTTTGCAAAACTAAAACAACAACAATAGCAACATGTGAATAGTATTTAGAGTATTTTTTTTTCTGCTGTTGTGTTATCACAGAGCAACATGCGATAAATTTCGGTGCTTGTTGCTGTTGCTTGTTGCTGATATCGATGTCGTATATTCAAATTTGTTTTACTTTGTTTTGTTCTGCTGAATTTGGGGGAAGTGAGTGAGTAAAAAACGGAACTAATGATACGTGATTTCCGCAAATATTGTCAAAAAAAAAGAAAGAAAATGTTATTAAAATAAAGTGAACGGCTTGAAAATTAACTTAACTTTCACTCATTATTCTGAGATTTTTATTAATATTATAAGATTTCGTAGTTCTATTTTAGAAGAACATTAAAAAAATAAGAGGTTAAAGCAGTAATTTGAGACTTCAATCTTTTATAAAATTTTTGGATATGAAACCATTTACATTTCTCCGTTTATTCTTAGGGCAAACTCTGATTCAATGACTCTGGCAAGCTTTGATTTCAACTTTTCCCAAGCACACGGTTGCCACTTTGGTACAATTCTACCAAAACTGGTAAATTTTTTTCCATTTTCTGCGCTTGGTACATTGGTATATGTTTTCAAAATTTGGTACATTCTGTGGGCATAGTTAGCTTTTATAGTAATCAAGAATTGTAAACATATTTTCGAAATACTTTGGAAATTAGAAAATTGTTCAGAATTAGCAATTTTTTGGCAAAAAGTAAGCTGTATTAAAAATGGAGTAGACGAAATGTGGTTTGAAGAATCAACTAAATTTATATTCCTTATAGCTCAGCTGCTGCTGAAAGAAAATTTGTTGACTTGAGTCCAATAAAAAAACAAATTAAGGAATAAATTTGAATTGAATAGTCTTAATAATGTAATGCTATATAATAAAGTGACATACAGTTTTTAATAAAGTTATTTATTCTATATAAAAATTTGGTACATTTTTTCCCCATTTGGTGCATTTTTTTTGTAAATATTGGTACAAAATAAAATGAGTAAGTGGCAACCGTGCCCAAGCATATCTTCTTACAAACTACAACCCTGACTTTATTTTCTCTCTTTGATTTTTTTATATGAAGTTTTTCGATCTCTTAAATTGAGAGCGTAAAAGCTTCATATTAAAAAACGAAAAGAGAGTAAAGCACTCGGTCAGTAAATCTGCCTTAAGTTATCTCATATAAAAAAACAAGAAGAGTGCATCTCTGTTGCACTCATGAAAACGAATACCAAAGAAGCAAAGCAGAAATAAACAATCTCTGGTTCAAAATCACTGTGTCTAAAAGGGGACTTAGGTTATGTTAACGGTGTGTCGGAGAGAATCTGAATTTAGTCGGCCAAAAAATTGTATTAATATTTGTTTGATTGGGGAACTTGATCAGAGGTGCCCACGACCTACGCACTTGGTGCACATTTGTTTTTGTAAAAGCACTTAAGCATAGGCTGAGCATTTCTCATCTCTCTTCTTTACCTATAACAAATTGCAAAGCAACAACACTTTTGTATGCTTAGTTCGGTCTTCAACGAAGATTTTTTTGTTGTCTAATGTATGAGTTTATAATAATAAAGTTTAAATGCTTTGGTGTTTGCACTTCCATTAGAAACTTTTGGGCACCTCTGGCTTAGATTATGTTCACGGGATGTTTTTTCATTGTGTAAGTATTAGGTTAGGTTCAAGGAAAGTAGTATTCACAAAATTTGAGTGACCATCCCATGGTCCATTACAATGTCCTTTTATGCGGTACCTCGAAGAATTGTACTTTCTTGTATGCAGTTTGAATCTAACAGTGTTTTGTTGATTCTCCGAATAGTCTGTCGCCCAACAAACGAATCTGAAGATGGTTAGTGGTTTGTTTTTAATTTATTCTTCAATTGCAATCCTAAAGGTTATGATATCACTCTGACCTTGAGCTTTCTGTTGCATAAGGAAGTCCTGTACTCTTTTTTTATACATGAAGGGCTAAATACTTAGGACTATCATTTAATTGTTCCTGGTTTGCCTGGTTTCCTATCAAGGTATCAGTTTGACACTAATTTATTGATAAATAGAAAAACTTGATAATTTCGCTAGACTTTAATTCAGCTTTTAATGCACTTAAGTTATCTAATTTGTAACGTGCCACGAAAAAAAAAAAATTAATATAAGGTGAATTGAGAAAAAAATAAGATGAAAGTTAAACTGAATGAGCCGAAGTCTTTCGATTGAATCGTCGCGCTCACTTTGACAGATGGTAGGGTTACCATAGGTAAGTATTTTATATGATCTTAGAGGTAAGTATTTTACAGGGTAAGTATAAATTCAATTTAGTTTGGTTTTAGGTACAATGCAAGGTAAGTTAAGGTAAGTATAATTCAAGGTTGTAATAATTCATGTTAAATAATTCAAGATAATTTATGACAATATAATATAATATAAATTTTATTGGCTAAAGAGGTTTAGCCACAGCAAATTCACTGCAAATGTATGAGCTCATATTGGCCAGTGAAATTGTACCACACAGTAATTAACCCATTGTCCTTAATGGGAACCAAAGTAGATAGATCAAGAAATTTCCTTGAGAAAAAAAATTGTTTTTGAGCGTGGCTCAGGAACGACTCAGCGACAAGATGCCATATGGCATGGCTAGGTATTACTGGGTTAAGCTGTATAAGCCGTTGTACAGAAGATTTGGATTATTACAGAATTGTACGAAGTCCAAACATTTTTTGGTTATCCAGCTGGTTGTGTCTCTATACCATTTGTGATTCGCTAGTCGTAAAACAAAAGCAAGCCAGGTCACTCGAGAAGAACCTCGAGTAAATCGGATTTTTCAGTTCCCCTCAATGATGTTACCCTTGGAACCAACTAAGGAATTTGTGTACTTTATTTTCTAATCTGGTAATTTGCTTTTTGTACTGCTCGTCTATAATCGGGAAGATTAGAGCATTGATCGCCGTCTGGTTTGTCAAAAAATGTGTCTTTACTTATACCTTCTACATTAATCGTTTTTATCCTATGCACGAAAGACACTGTCTGTACTGGGAAGACTGCAAGATTGAGATATGTTTAGATTAATGGAATATGCACCCGGCTCTATACCACAGTTTCTTTTTATTTCCTTTAATGTTTCTCCTGTGCTTTGGAAGCCAAATAAGGTTTACGTTTTCATTATTTTCTAGTTTAGTAAGGTGTCTTATTAGTATGAGATTCCCAACGGCAGAGTTTCAAGCATTCACCACTTAATTAAATAATAGAATGACACAAATTTTCATCACTGTTTGGCAATTAAAAAAGATGGACCTTTTAGGGTTTATGTCCTCTTCAGCTAGTCGCCTCTATGTCAGGGAGATGAATTTAGAAAATGTTGAAATGCTTTTGGACCTCCTGAATATCCTCGCCTTCGTATTGGATTTATCGCATTTAAAAGATTATTTGTTATACTTGTTAGCTTTCTAGTTGTCCCTGGTAAGAAATATTAACTCGAAGGGAGGGTAAAGGATAAGATTAACTCTGTAGTCTGTAAATTGAGTTGAAATTTTTGTGCTATTCGACCAGCACCCAGTATATTGAAGTCAAATAGCGCTTGGTTTTTACGGTCGCTGAATCTGCATTTGTTAAAAGAATCAACAACATGAAAAATATTTCGAGTTTGATAAAATTCGACATATATCTGTTTTTGAGGAAGTTATATCCAAACTTGATATATGATTTTAAAAATTCAAAATGGCTGATCAAAAACATGACAAATATTTCAAATTTTAGGAAAATCAACCTAAAAACAGGTTTGGAACCGCTGAAACCAATTTTGATAGCAGATTTCAATTAATTTATAAACGGATTGTTTTCGTTTAAAAAATTTTTTTATATACTTTTTTGAGTTTTTGGGGTTTGCTGAATCTCAAAAACGTAAATGAACAAAGTATGAGACTTAAAGATCTCAATTTTGAAAGAAATTTTTGGCATGAGCATTTAATATTTCTAATTCGCCTTGAAGTAGCTCACATTAGTATCATTTACTCTATATATATTTTTTTTGCCCATATATTTTCTGCAATTAAAGAAAGCCAACAAAATGTTGTGGTGCAGTGTTGCGAGTCTGGGAAATAAGTTTATTTTTTTTTTAAAGTAATATGTGTGCAATGATAAACTAATGTGGTCAAAATTTGCGTGCTAAAAAATATAAAAATATAATCAAATATTTTTTTTTTTTTGTTTTACTGTCAACTTTTGAGGTTATGCATTTTATGTTAAAAATGAATTTAAATATTTTATTTATTTACTTATTTTTTTTTTCAAAATTTACATCGTCATTAAAAAGTAGTGGCGCCACACGTTGAGTAGTTGTTTTTGTATTTTTTCTGCTCTATGTACTAAAGCAAACATATGCTTTTTTGCCATTTTTACATATTTATTTGTTAAACTCTTAAACTGTCATAAAATTTTTTATTCATATTTTTTAAATCTGTCGTTGACCATTGTTTAATATTTTTGTTGTCAGTTTATTGCCATTGTTGTTGTTGTTGTCTAAACAATTATTTTATTTTTTATTTCTTTAAGGTTGTTGGTTTTGGTTTTTTTTTTATTTGCCATGAATAATTAAATGTGAGAAAAATTATGTAGGGGAATGTCGTCTAAGTTGGAACACTGTCTAGGTCGGAACACAGCGTTTTTTCCGTTTTTTTTCAAACTAGCGCCATCTATGTGTGCATATAAAATTGTTTGTCGCGATGACAGCAAACTTTTCATGTCACTTAGAGTTCAGAGCGCGTACAGTAGAAACGAGTCATGAAGCCGATTGCTAAATATCGAAAGAAAACTAATTCAGAGTGCCAAACTAAGGGCATAGAATCAAAAAAATAACATGAAAATAACAAGGTAAGTTGATTAAAGTATTCATTATTTGGTGCTCGTATCACCCGTTTGTGGTCTGCGTGATGAAATGCCAAATGGCGCGTATAATCTGGGTCGGAATACCCGAAATTTTGCGGCTATGATACGTTCTGACATAGAAAACTCATTTTTTAACGTCGAAGAGTGTCAAAAATGTCATTTCAATAGGAAAAACTAAATATTAATGATTGTTGGTGTTTTTGATGACTTTTTTTTTTTTTTTGCATAAATTTAACAATTCACACAGAAGTCTTTTTATTTCATCTTCCGGTTTCCTTTCTTGATTTTTAAGTATATTTCAGCTTTTTTCTTTTTTTCAGGTTAATTCCAATCGTTTTCCTCTATATCTCATAGATTTTCCACCTAATCTGCATGTTCCAACATTAACTACAATATTATTTTATTTTTTTTTTTTTTCAAGTGCCCATAACTCTTAAACTGCTGAACATTTAATTTTGAGAGATTTTCCAAACACATGATATTCTGTCTTCAACAGAAGAAAATAGGCAAAAGTCAAAACGTGTTCCCACCTAGACCACATTACCCTATATTTTTTCTTTACGGGAATAAAAACTTGTTTTATATTTTTAATTTATTCTAAGCCATAAGAAAATTAAACTGAAATTGGAAAACTAAAAAAAAAAAAATAATTACTTAAATTTGAATCTTGTTGCTATTTTTTAAATATAAATTATTCAAACGACCGAGAGAACAATAATAATTTGAAGAGTGTAACTTGAATAATTTCTCTCACGAAAACAAAACCATACAAGCAAAGCAATTCAACACAATTTTTGGCATTTCCGCACTGACGCTTTCTACTTTACCAAAGAACAGCTTCCATTGGTTTACAAACCTTTATATTAACTGTTTCGTTTGTGTTAGTTTGTAGTTTTGCCAAGAGTATGTACAGTCTAATTCCAATCAAAATTTACTTTGTTAATTTCAGCAAACATTTCTCTTTGTGTATTGTGTTTGGGTACACACCAGCAAATTTGACAACAAATTATTATTGTCAGCTCATCGTCAAAGTGTGTGCGTAATTTTTGATAAACAAACGCCGCCACAACTCGGCATAACCGCAACGTGAACGTTAGAGTTTGTCAACATTAGCAAATGCAAATTAAATGTAAACTTAAGACGATGAACAAGAGGAAGAGTTTGCATGTGAATTTGCTGAGAATATTTTGTTTTCTTGTGTGAACCAACCGCATAAATTGTAGTTGCAAATTGGTATTTAGTAGTTGGTAGATATTTTAAGCATATATGAACTTCATATGCACGCTAAACTTAAAATTATAATGAGTTTTTGTAATATGAGGTTTTACCTTTTAATTTGTTTAATTTATTTTAATGCAATTTCGTTTAAATTTTGAATATTTTAGTGTGTTAGGTAGATAGTTAACTTAAGTGATTATCATTAAATCCCATGTAGATTAACTAGTCGCCATGAGGAAGTGGCTAGTGTAGTGGGCTGTTATGTAGGGTATCCGGATTCGGCACAACATGAATGGAGAGAGTGACAAACTGAAGAATAAAAGCTTGTCACAGAATACACAATGTTGGTATTTTCAATAGCAAGAACAATTGGGCACTAAAGGCTCTGGCACATAGAGTCCGCTGTGTACATGAGAGCGTAATATAAAACTGACAAGTACTAAGACTGTCATAAGTCAAAAAACACGATTTTTGAGTTAGTGATGCAGAATTATTCATTATGTCACGCTTCATATTGTGTAAAAATTTCATATTAATATCTTGTATACTCTGCGCGTGAGAATTATAAGATTTCTTCTTTTTTCTGCAAAGTGGGAGTCAATTGAAAACTTTAAACGCGTTTTCTGCAAAATCACGTTTTTAAGTTATGACAGTCTTTTAGTAAATGAGCGATTTATATGTGAAGTAAGGCAAAAAGTTGAGCAACTCTCAAACTTTTCTATACGTTGAGAGTATTGCAGCTAATAGCTGATTAATTTTATGTATGATGTGTATGAATGCATATCCGTTGGCAACGTATGCTTTGCTTTTTTGATATATTTTATTAGGAATACATTTTATTTAATCATCTAGTATTTCTAGACTACCCACAAATTATTATTATTATTTTTTTCAATATTGCTTTTAATCATATGGTACATCTGGATGCTAATCTGATAGAAATTTTTTCGATAGACCAAATCATATAAAACTGTTAGATAGCAGTTTATTGAACTAGCTGAGTTCAAAGTCTAAGTTTATGGTACTTGTAATTCACCGCAGGAAGGATAACATGTTCTAGTATTAAACAATTTGTGAAGAAAAAAGAAAGAAGAAAAACTAAAATGAGTCCCTTCTGCACTCATCACATAATGTGATAACTTACTTTACGTATTGTTGTTTACTTCATTATAAAAGTTCTCGTGTTTTTATTTCAAAAATTATATTTTCAACACTCTTTCGTCGCTTTTTGCATGTCTACATCGCCTAGGTTTGATTTAATTTACAATTCTAATTAGGAAGGTTAGGTTAGGTTGGAGTAGCAGCCTTCTGATTGAAAGCACACTTAAGTACATTTAGGCTCATTGTGATACCACAGTACGGCGCGACTCCCCCATTTACGGATTGGAGAACCATGAAGATTCCATAATGAATCTGGCTATGTCCTTAATATTTACGGATGATAGCTCGGACAGACTAGTGAAGAAAGGTGAGCCTAGGAGTTTTAGTCTCCTCCTGGCCAGGGATGGGCATTCGCACATGAAATGGAGGACTGTTTCTTCCTCTTCCTCAGAGCCGCAGCAGGAAAGAATAAACAATAAACTAAAATAAACTATATAATCAAAAATATAATAAATAAAAACAATTTTTGATTTTTCTATTGATATAGAAGTATTTTCTACAACCATTTTTAATATATAAATTATATGTTGCATGCTTTTGGGCTTGTTGTATCTTATTTTTAATATTAAAAATTCACCTTTCTCAATCTGTTTATACTAATAATAAGACAGCAAGCTTTAACGCTTAACATAACCACCACTATATTTTCATACAAAATAATAAAAGTGCGGTATATTTTCAGGATCGTGTTTTTAATATTAAAAATTTACCTATCTTAATCAGTTTATTCTAATAAGGATACAGCATACTTTCGGGATGTAATTCACCATTCTTTACCTATCGGCACGAAAGTTTAACATATCCACCACTTTATTTACATACAAAATAATAAAAGTGTGATATACTTTTAGGATCCTATTTTTAATATTAAAAAATCATATTTTTAATCAGTTTATTCTAATAACAAGAGATCATACTTTCGGGGTGCAATTCACCATCCTTTGCCTGGCGGTACGAAAGTTTAAAATAACCGCCACTACTACTTGTATCGAATACTGGTTTAAAAAAAAAAATTGCACTACTCAACACAAAATTGGTGTCTGATCACGATGGCGTACTCAGTTTTTTGCATTTACGTCATGTTTTTGAGATATTTCAATTTAAAACATTTGAATCAAGACGTATGAACTACCTGACGTAAAAGAAAAGTTGCAAATGTTTTTCAAAAGTATCGAGTTTCCGATACTGACCCTTTTTTTCGATACCAAGTAAAATAGTTATGGTATGGTATCGAAAGAAAAGTACTTAAATCGAATGAAATGTTTTGAGTATTTTGTATCGAATCATCACTACACATACTATGAAACCTCACATGACACCGACGTGGCATTTCATTTTGATTTCTATCAATTCACTCTACTATAAATAAATAAAGATCCTTCAACATATTCTTTTCAATCTATTAAATTCTTTAATTGGTTATTTATTCATTTAAATTTTAATCACATTCTTGTTTAACAAAGAGCTCATTAAGATTATTAATTACAAATTACAGATTAATAATTACAAACATCTAACAAAATCAACAGTAAAATGAATTCCCCAAAGGAAATCATGGGTAAAAAAAACAAAGGAAAGAAGCCGCTAATGTCATTTCATAACTGAATTAAAAATCCCGAGGCAAGCATAAATTTTCTCTCAAAAAAAAAAAAATTTTTTTAATCTACACAAATCAAATTAATTACAAATTAAATTAAAATTGAATAAAAAAAAACTGAAATGTACGCATCATGAATTTCTAAAAGCAAATGAGTCGTTTTTTGTCTTTAAAATAAAGATAAATTTCACTCACACGTCAACAGCTACGGAGATACATATGAGGATTGGAAGCGCTTTTGATGCGCATATTTGGCAGTGTGGAAGCCTATATTTTTATATACTGAAATGTTATAATTTTCATACTTTGTTTTATATGGAATAACTGTTTCCCAAAGTAGACTTCTGAATTCAATTTCATTCTCGTATAATGCTTTGTGAATACTCAAGAGTTAAACAAGCATGCTCACTTTCACCTCTTCTATTCGTAAATGTCCTGGATGAAATTATGGCAAACGTATATTCCGAAGGGAAAAGCATCATATGGAGTTCTACCATTTAACCGCTGGGTATATATGCGCTCACATATGTGGTAGGAAATATACGAGAGAAGAGCATAAACGGTAATGTGCGTAGGCCAAAAAGGAGCACAAGTAATATCACACGTACTAGGCTCATTTCCATAGAGAGAGAGAGAGAGAGAGAGTGCTCAGTTCATCATTGTTCACGTATAAGTGGCCATCGCTGCTCTAATGTATTTAATGCGTGTGTGCGAGAAATAACGGCAGCCACACTCCATTTAATTCAATTAAGTAACAACAAAACATTTGAAAATAAAAAGGGCAACAAAAATTTTAAAAACTTTTTAATATTAAATTTTAAAATTTAACACCAAAAAAAAAAAAAAAATTTGCAAAATAAGCTGAAAAGAAATTCCATAATATTTATTTATGGTATGCGTGAAAACACAAAATTGTTTAATAAAAACTGTAAATAAAAAGTAAAAACACACAAACAATCAAGCTGTCAAAGTCCAAATGTCCTCACATTTCACACAACACACACACACACATCTACATATATACAATTCAAATGAAAAACAAGCAGCTAAAAATGTGACAAAACAACAACAACAAAAAACTGTTTTAAATTGCTTTGAAATTTAATCTAAATTTCTCGTGTCTGCCAACATATTTGCAATGTTTGCTCTACTTCTTCGCTTTGACTACACGCTTCCATTTGTACCTTAATTTTTTTCATATTTTTTTTGATTGACCACGAATGTGTGTATTTGTATATGTATGGCTGTGTGTGTATGTAAATATTCGTCAGGTATTTTTTCTTCTTCTATTAAATTCTTTATATAATAAATATGAAGCTCATGTGTCAATTGTCATTTGGGACTTTGTACCAGAACTACAAAAAATACTCAAAAACAAAAAGATAAAGTGAATAATATTACAATTAATACGAGAAGATTT
The DNA here is from genome assembly GCA_963691655.1 of Toxonevra muliebris. Classification (NCBI taxonomy): domain Eukaryota; kingdom Metazoa; phylum Arthropoda; class Insecta; order Diptera; family Pallopteridae; genus Toxonevra; species Toxonevra muliebris. The sequence continues at coordinate 56,217,331 of OY829326.1, forward strand.
CATTTCATAGAATTGATAAAAGATAATTTTTTTATGTTTGTAAGTAAGTAGTTAGTAGTTAAAATTGATTGTGTATGTTTAGAAATTCGTGATAAAAAAATCTGAATAATTTGTAAATTCGAATTCTTTATGGAATTCAGGTGCTGCTAAACTTTAACATTAGTATCGTGTTTGGGGAACTCATTGCCTTTGAAAAATTTTCATTACACCAAAAGAAAAAAAAGTACAAAAATTTCTCTTCTCAATGCCAAATACACAAGCATTTCATACCAAAAAAAAAAATTTATATGGGAGGTACCATGCCCACCTAACGGATTTTACCCATTTCAGTGCACGACAATATAGAATGCCGGTACTAAGTTTGATTGAGATTGCTCTAGTTTTGTTTAAGTTATCGATGTCAAAGGCAGTTTTCAACTGTATGCGAATAATAGGCGAATGTGGATGCGAATGTGGATGCGAATGCGGATGCGAATGTAGAAAACAAATTTACATTATCAATGTATTACCTTTACTCAGAAAGATATATAAAATGCAATTGTTATTTTCAGAGCAAATATTTGAATCAACTGAGAAGATAAAGTTTTAAGTTCCGCAGTAATGGTAAATCATATTTTTAAAAAAGTAGTTCTGTTGCTTTTCGACTTTGTTTGGCAAAACCAAATTAAAATGCATAAAAAATAGAGCAAACATGTTCACAAACATAAAAGAGAGAATTTAGGTGAGCGCAGTTTGGCTAATTTAAACATTCGCAAAAAAAAAAAAAAAAAAATTACGAAAGCGAATGTTTCGCATGTAGCGAATGCAGACTTCTGTTGCGTTACTAATGTGCGAATTAGAGGAATATAAAATTGTATGTTATCATAATGAACCATAATCCAGATTTCAATTGCTTATATTACCGCTTCAAAAACACTAGCCCTAATATGGAATTGAATTAAGATAAGTATAGGGGCTCCAAAAACGCTTAAACCTAGTCCATTAAATACATTTTTTGAGACGTAATATATAACAATTAAAAACGAAGCGGACTAAAGTAGTTTTTCTACTAGGGCACTTGTCGGACCTTGAAGGTAGAAAAATATTTAATTTGCTACGAAAGCATAGACCCTTAATCATATAATGCGAAAAAGAAAAATTAAGGCGTGCTCAGATGACCAGAGCTAGTCAGAAAGAAGTTTGGAAGTTGAACGAAATCTGCACTCCCACAATATGTATATTAAGGTGCATAGTTTTTTTAAAAAAAAAAAGCTATGGCCATAAACTTTGCAGAATTATCCTGTGATCACAGAAACGGCTTTTAAAAGACTACTACCGTCAGTATGACAAAAATGACTTTTTGGTGGCAAGTATGAATGAAATTAGATTTGAATGAGATTTTCAAATCTATTGCGACAACGATTGACAGCAATCAACCATTCCATTATCAACTACAAAAGTTTTTTTTTCAGCAAAATTCAAAAACTTAATAATGAGTACAGGAAGGTAATTTTATTTTGTTGATATCAGAAAAAAATTTATATTCAAAAATTGGAAAAAATCATAATTTTCAAAGTTTGAATGGGTATTGCGAGAGAACCACTTCACCAATTTGAATCAAATATAGCTCAACATTTAGGGAATTTTATTTACTTTTGAATTCATATAGAGTCTTTTTTATGTATTTCCTAATAAACATTAGAAAACTGACGATTTATTCATACTTGCCACCAAAAAAAAATCTTTTTTGTCATATTGTAAGTGCTTACCGGCAATTAAAAACCATTTCTTTGGCTAATTCGTGATCACGAGATCATCCTGCAAAGTTTGTAGCCATAGCCAATGCTTTTTTGTAATATTTTCATATTTTTGCTACACCCTAATGTCTATAAGTGATTCCAAGTCAGTGCGTACAGAGTAAGAGAATAAATTTACATAAGATACTAGACCAATAGAGAATAAATCAAAAACAAAATTAAAAATCCGACTTATGACCAGATAAAAATCAGGACTAAAACCCAGACCAAAAACTAAATATAAAACCAAAACAGATCCATACAAAAATTTTGACTAAAAATCAAACCACTGATCAAAACCAAACTAAAATACAGACCAACATTCAAACCAAATGTCAGATTAAAACTCACACAAAAATTCACTGACAAAAATTTATGTTAAAACTTTAAAATTTAGATGAGAAATCAAACCAAAATTCAGATCAAAAATGATACTAAAAATCAGGCCAAAATACAAACCAAAAATCAGATGAAAATTCAACCTAGAACTCAGACCAAAATTCAAACCAAAATCAAGTTCAAAGTCCCGGCCAAAATTAAGACATAAACCCTATTCAAAAGCAGACCAAAAACCACACCGAAATTCGGACCAAAAATAAAACCGAAATTAAGACCAAAAATCAGATCTAAACCCAGGAAAAAAATACAAAAATTAAAACAAGGAATGAGACAAAAGATTCAGGAAAAATTAAATTAAACGAATTACCAGTTAAAAAACCGTTTGAAAAATCAAATCAAAATTGAGAACAAAACTAAATTTCAGACTAATTTCCATGCAATTTTTCTTCAACAATGTAGATTATATTCCCAAAAGAAATTGGGCCTTCAAAATTTCGATCAGCTGATCAAAAATCGTATCCAACTGTTCTGCAGAGTAATTAGAAGGAAAATCCCGGTTGGAAAGATATTATTGCTTAATGAAAATTATTTCTTCGTATGTTTAGAGTTATTTTATATCTTTCAGATAAGATTTCGAATGCTAGATAACTGTTCATTCCATGATGGAATTTTCATTAAATCACTGAAGTTGTATGAACAGTTTTATGATACATTTTATTTATGAATGTGTAAATCATATAAATGAAAATTTTTGAATATCAATTCAAAGGTGCTAAGCATACCTTATCATATTTCGGAAGAAAATTTTTTATGCCTAACAACTTTTTACTTGCTAAATAAAGTATAAATAAACTATCAACTCAAAATAAGTTATCCACAATATTCCAAAAATTGTATCCAGTAGTAAAATCTAAGGGGCCCTGCACTTTCTCTGTCTAAATTTTTAGCTATTTTAATACGAGTGATAGATTAATAAGATTGTAATTTCTGACTCCGGAACAAAATACATATATTTAAAGACTCCAAGTACAAGAATATGTAGTAATTGTTGTTTATATACAGAGAGGTTTTGACTATCGTTTCTTACGTTCGGTGGTGTAATCGTCTACATCTTCAAAAATACTGGAAATTTCTCTCTGAAATTTTCACAAAATACTTTTGAAATATAATAGTTTCGAATAGGGCACTTAAAAAAAAAATTGATTTTTCTAAACCGAAATTTATCTAAGCAAAAGTTGTTAACAAAATTACAATATTTTTTTCTATTTTATTCCCATTCATTCAATTCTCAAATAAAACTAAAAGTCAATTTTATAAATATTGTTCTAGGTCAGTGAAATTCAGTGCATTTTTATTTGAATTGAATGCTTAAATTGATGAATAGGTAAATTTCTCTATAATAAATAGTATATAAATAAACATATGTATATGCACAAAAAAAAAAAAAAAAAACCACACACCTGACAATTTTTAGTTATTTCTCAACATTTAGTTTTGTAATTTTTATTATTTTATATTTGCATTTGTGCCACATATTCAGTGTTAGCAATTTCAATGTAATTTTATGGCTAAAAATAAATAACCAAAAACTAAATATTTACACAAATAAATATTTGATAAAATTTCATGTCATTTGATATTAGTTTTAGTTGAGTAGTAAATTTTATTATTTGATTTTAAATATTTATTATTTGTACAATTATATGTTGTTTGAAATATGCATAATAATTCGATTTTCAGTGAAATAATATTTGTATAAATATAAATGCATCTGTAAATAATTTTCAATGAACACAAATTAAAAAAAAAAATAATAATAGTTTAAAATTATGAATTCCTTGATGAATTTTTTCCATCAAATCTCAATTCATTGGAGTAATGTAAATTTTTTATATTATATTCTTATATTCTAGTACGTTATTGATCATCATTGATCGATCAACTCAAAATTATTCAAAAACAAATAATTTCAAAATCTAAATTGCAATATTTTTCAAATTCATGAGTTACTTAATGAGTTTTTAATACCAACCAATGATATGTAATTTAATTTCCTGTTTCTAAATTATTTGCAAAATATTTTTCAAAATATTTCCAACTAAATATATCAATACTTAGTCAAAATATTTACAAACTATCAAAAATACAAAAAAATTCCGAAAATTTTTTCAAAATCAAGGTTGATATTTGAAGTATTTTCTAACAAAATATTCAACTATTTGAAAATACAAACATGTATTTTCCCATAAATAAATTTCCACAACAGGTAATTGAGTGCAGTCAGTAAAGTTTGTATATTTTTATTTAAAATATTTTTGTGATCGACTGTTGTGAAAATGGCAATTTCTCGAAAAAACACAAAATTAATAAATAAATATTTGTATTATTTACAAAACAGCAATGCTATAAAAAATAACAAAATATTTTTGCATTAAGTTTTCAGCAACTTTTATTAACTGCAGAAAAATATTTTCACGGAAACAAAAATCAATGTCAAAAAAAGAAAAGAAATTCTTTGAATACATTATTTCAATAATTAGTAAATAATTACTATGACCTTTAATAATAATGTGGCATAAGTTTTTTGTTGCTTTCAAAAACAGAAAGTTTTGTTTTGAAAAAAAATGTAAGATTTGATGAATATGTGATGGAAGAAAAAATTCTAGTTCTTAGATTATTCATTAAATATTTTTTTTTTTTCAAAATAGTTTTGAAATATTTTTTGGGCAAAAAAATTTTCCCAATTACTGCGGTTCACGTTACACACATATGTAGATACAACTCATGAATAAACATTAACATTCACATTGTATACGAGAGATTTCAAGTCAAAGGGAACAGAGTTAATGTCTATCAAAAAGACAGAAAAGGAACTAAAGACAATAGATCACATAAGATACTAGACCAAACTAAGGAATAAATCAAAAATAAAATTCAGATTAAAATCAGGACTAGGCCCCAGACGAAACACCAACTATAAAACCAGAACAGGCCTATACTGGCCAGACCAAAATTCAAATCAATGACCAAACAAAAAACGAAAATACAGACCAAAATTTAGACCAACATTCAAACAAAACCTTAGACCAAGACTCAGGCAAAAATTCACACTAAAACTCAGACCAGAGTTTATACTAAAACTTGGATAAAAATTCAGACAAGAAATGAAACCAAAGTTCATATCAAAAATGATACCAAAAATCAGGTCAAAACGCAGACCAAAAATCAGTTAAAAAAACTCTAAAAAATCAAATGAAAATTCAGCTAAAAACTCAGACCAAAATTCAAATAAAAAATCAGTTCAAAGTTCCGCCCAAAAAACCCGCAAATCGAAACTTAAACTAAAAATCAGACCAAAATTCAACCCAAAACTCAGACCTAAGACCATAATTTGAATTGAAATTCCGACCAAAATTCAGGCCAAAACTAAGACATAAACTCAGTTTAAAAACAAACCCACCAGGTCAGACTAAAAGCCAGACAGAAACTTAGGCCAAAAATAAAACCGAAAGGCGGGCCTAAAATCAGGTTAAATCCCAGAATAAAATACAAACCACAATTCAAGTCAAAAATTGGACCAAAATTCAGGCAAGAAATGAGACAAAAAAAACAGACAAAAATTATACCAAAACTTAAACGAAATATCAGATAAAAAATCATATAAAAAACCAAAATTCAAGACAAAATTAAAATTTGAATCTGAGAGAATTTCAGACTAAAGCCTGAACCAAGTTTCAGACTAGAAATAAGATTAAAAATCAGATAAAAAGTCAAACGAAATTCAGATAAAAAAAAATCAGACAAAAATTCAAAACAAAATAAGACACAATCAAATAGAAATTCACGCCAAAAATTGCTCCAAATTTCATATCAGAAAAAAGACCAAAAATCAGGTCAAAATACAAAAAAAAAAAAAAAACCGATAAAAGATTAAACCAAAAATTTGATAAAAATTTTGACTAGGATTAATACCAAATTGTAGACCGGAATTGAAACCAAAGTTCGGACATAAAATCAGGTTGCAACTCAGGGCAAAATATATCTTGAAAATCAAGCCGAAAAATCGAACCAAAATTCACACAAGAAATGAGAAAAATAACCAGACAAAATTTATTCCAAAACTTAAACAAAATATCAGATAAAAAACATATCAAAAATCAAACCAAAGTTCAAGACAAAACTAAATTTCAGACTAGAAATAACATTACAAATCTAATAAAAACTCAAACCAAAAATTTTATAAAAGGTTAGACCAGAACTCAGACCAAAATTTGTATCAAATGTCAGACCAGAAACCAAATCGAAACTCAGACCAGAAAAGAGACCAAAAATGAGACAAAAAATTTGATAAAAATCCAATTCAAAACTTAGAGCAATATTCAGGTAAAAAATCAGACCAGAAATTTGATACAAATTTAGACCAAGATTCATACCAAAATGTAGGCCGGAATTCAAACCAATACTCGGACCAAAAATCTGGTCTAAACCTAGAACAAAATAGAAGCCGAAAATCAAGCCAAAAATCAGACCAAAATTTGAACAAAAAGTGAGACAAAAACCGTCGTAAAATTTATATCAAAACTTAAACGAAATATCAAATACAAAATCGTATAAAATTTGATGACAAAACTAAATTACTAACTAAATAAACAACATTAAAAATCAGATAAAAACTCAAACCAAAAATTATAAACCAGAGCTCAGACCAAAATTTAGACCAAATGACAGACCAGAAATCAAATCGTAACTCAGACTAGAAAAGAGACCAAAAGTGAGACAAAAAATGTGGTCAAAATTCAATTCAAAACTCAGATAAAATTCAGATAAAAATCAGACTTAAATTCAAAACAAATCACAATCAAACTAAATTTTAGACCAGAAAAAAGATAAAAAATCAACTCAAAATTCATGCCAAAATTAAGATAGAAAACAGATAAAGCTCAAACCAAAAATCTAATACAAATTTAGATCAGGATTCAGACAAAATTGCAGACCAAAAATAAAAAATCAGGTCAAAATTCGTTGAAAATTGAAACCAAAAATTGGATGAAAATTTTGATCAAAACTTTAAGTTAGACTAAAAATCTTCTGAGAAACCGTACATATAAATAGTATATCTTGAACATTTTTTAATAACTTTAAAGGAGCCTAACTCAGAACTTTAAAAATTGCTTCAACATAGACCTAAATATGTATACATACGTACTTTAAACTTTAAGGCTATGATTATCTCATATGTAGTTACATGTGTATGTGTCAGCTCTTTGCATGCCAGAAACCACCAAATTTATTCTCTTCCTTTTCATTTTTAACTTGCAATTGCTTGCCTTTTCACGAAAAACAAAAAAAAAAGGTACCGAATTCAAGCACTTAAAAGCGAAAAAGGAGCTACATGTGTAGGAACAAAAAAGGGAAATTAAAAAAAAAAAAAGCAAACAAACCTACAAAAATTATTTTGACTTTTGGCAAAGGAGCTTTCAGTGTGATTTATGACTTCTTCTGACAGTTTTGGTTGGCTGCTTGGTTTATTTGGCATGCTACACAAAACGAAACAGGAATTCAATTTAGTCATATACAGTAAAGCAGCAAATAAAAAAATTAAAAGCAATATAAAAAAAAGTTTTCCAAATGTTAAAATAATTTAATTGCTGCTGAAATGCGAGCAAAAAAAAATACCACAAAAAAAAAAAAAAACAACAGAAAAAATGAACAGAACAGAAGAAGGTTAAACACATTTGACAGGTGAGTAAAATCAAAAGAGTAGCAAGCAATAAAAAACCAAAAAAAAGCACAACTGGCAGTAGTAGTAGAAAAAGCACCTTTTTTTTGTGTGTTTCTTGGTTTGATTTCGATTTTACTAAACAGATTTTTATCACACTTTGACATCTATACTGAAACTTTGTTGAATTTTTGTTTTGTTCAGGTTCCCTACACTTTTATACTTATTCGCCCGAAACGATAAAATCGTAAACATGCTCAGCATTTTCTGTTTTGCTTGTTAAAATTTGTAAAGAAAACAAAAAAAAAAAGAGAGATTCCAAACATAATTTATTGCATTTCTATTGATGAAGGTAGCAATAGGAAGAGTGCTACTTCATACACACACGCACACACACATTCATACTAACTGAGAGTAGAAATACATTCAAACACAAGAAACTAAGAGAGAGAGAGAGAGTAAGAGAGGGTAAGAGATTGGTAGATCTAATATTTTTGTTGATTCTATACAGTAGCCATTTGTGCTGATTTATTGCATTATTATGCTAAAATTTCAATTTTGGATTTTTCGCTGCTCCTATTTTTTCCCCCGCACAGTGCTGCCTTTTCAATTTTCGATTTTCTAAGCTTTTATCTCTAATTTCAATTCCATTAATATGCTAAGCAAATGTCAAAATGTATTTGTAAACAAATATTTTTTTTTTTTGAATTGTTTGTTACTATGAAATTTTTACATATTTGCTGTTTTTGTTGTATTTGTAATTTTTAACAGATGTCAGGAATGCATTTTTGAAAAATATTTTTGATTTTGGTATGGTATTTTAATTTTTGTTGATGTTCTCTTTGAAATTTTTACACACATTTGATACTCAAATACTCATCAAAATATTGAGCGGAGGAAATGATCTTTGAAATGCTTGACAGTTTGAAATGTGTTGTAATGCGATTTTGACATTTGATAATTTTTTGTTTTTGCTATTTTTCCATTTATTTCAGCTAAATAAATAATTAAAGCATGAGCAAAATAGTTTTGAATTTACACTAGCAATCACCACCTTGACAAAGCGGCTACTCTTTGGCCTACTCTGGATTAAGAGAGGTATGAAGTTCTTATGCTATAAACACAACCAAAGCAACCGGCCTCTAACCGCTTACTTCTTCTGGGAGAATAAACACAATAAGATCGTCAACCTCTAGCGTCAAGAATATGTAAAAGAAAAACAAAACAAAAGTTGGATTTGATTATTGTTTTAACAGCTCAGCTTTTTTTTTTTTTTTATTTACCAATTATTTATCAATTATCAAAAAATAAAAGGAAAACTTCAATATTCTGCAATTTGAAAAAATTGTTGTATAAATTAAAATTATTTACATAGTTTATTTGTGTAAAAATCATCAAAAGAATGAAGAAACTAAAAGGAAACTCGAAAAAAATACATATATTTTCGTATTAAAACTTGGCAGCACTTGGCTTTTTTTTGAAAAATATGGCAATGTTTCCCCTCTCACAAGAGAGAAAACATTGTGAAGTTGAGAAAACTTGAATAGAATCTAGTGTAGCATCATTGAGCCGGCAGCTAGCCTCAGAGATTTGTTCCCATACAAATTCATAAAATTCTGTGTATTTGTTGTTGAAGCTGAGGCCGGCTGCTTTGGTTCTGTTTATACGATAACGCTTTCAATTTAAATGAGTAAAAAACAAAATAAAAAAAAGTGTGACACTCGGTCATGAATTCGCCGTTACGCGCAAATGTAAATAGGTGTAGTTTGTTGCTGCAGCTGAGTTGGTATTTCTACTACTCAAAATTGAGAGAATTTTACTGATATATTCTCTCTCTCCGTGCATGTTTCCATTATTATGAAAGACATTTCCAAAACTTATTCAGACTCATTTCAATTCATTGATAGTGTATGCATGAGTTGGTGAGAGCGCTACACTGAAAGCATAGTCAGCTCTTAGACGTTGAAATTAATCTCATGCGATTTTTTGCATTCCTTTTTGAAGTTTCATGTAGCACTTACACAGTGAGATTAGTTGAATGAAATTTTCGCGATTATAGTTTTCGTCGCTATGGAAAAACATTGAATTGTGAAAATGTAAGAAAAAAACGAAAAAAATTCCATCAAAATGCTATTCGTGCGATTTTGTCTATTCTACTGCCGTTTCTCCTCTCTTTCGTACATTTTTTCAAGTTGCATGAGAAAAATCTCTTAGGGTCTTAGGGTTGACATAGATATAAATACATAGTATAAAATAAAAATAAATTTTTTGTTTGACATAAGTACACGGAAAATTCAAAAAAAAAAAATTTATTTCATTTTCTCAGAGTGCCATCCTCTTGGAAAAATAGGTACTTTCCAAATTTCAATGAGACCTGAGCATTACAACTAAAGTTACGGCTGTCAACAGCGCGCTACCTCCGCCTATCTGAACATGGTGCTGAAAGTTTAAACGCGTTTAAAGTTCCGTTGCGGTGAGAAAGGTTTCTCAAAAAACCATTTCACCAATCGATCTGAAATTTTACTGGCTAGTTTATAAATATAGTATTTTAGTGAAGGGAGGAATTTTTTTTCTTTTGGAGCAAAACTTTTTTTTCTGGCTCCCAAAACCAGATTTTCAGACCCTCGAAAATCAGGATTTAAAAAAAACAATGGATACGTGCAAGGCACGCAAGATATTTGAAGTGTAAACAGTTAAGCCAACTGAATGCCATATATATAAGCTCACATACATATGTATAGCCATATATAGGGATTTGATGTATAATCTACATGCTTAGGTAAATAATTCAAATTAAAACAATTCTTTTATAAACTTAAAAATTTATTAGATATCATTATCTTTTATATACATTTATGTAATATCCCAATTCACTATAAATTGCAAATGGCCTTTCATCAATGCAAATGCAAATTTTTGTTCCATATCGTATGTATTTGTTGTTGTGATAACAGAAATATTTTGCATTTGCACCAAATCGTGAATAGGGCTGATATGTTGTAGTTGCATTATTTTCCTTTTACTCAATGCATCGGGCACGATATGCTCGCTTATACGCAGCTGCAATTGCATCTTTTTTTCCGCACCTGTCGATTTGAAATTTTATTAGATGTGAAAATTTTACATAGCGTCGCTTGAGAATTGATTTGGCGTATAGGTATATGAATTTGTGCACACATACGCCAAATCAATTCTCAGGCGACGATAAGTGCTTTCCGCATTTAACCTTAGAAAGGCAACAGGGGTGACCAGACACCCCACTACTTTTTAAATGCATCGCAAAGTGATTTGCCTTAACTGCATTTAATAAAAATAAGAAACAATGTATTTTCTTTGAAGTAAATAAGTGATTTTATAGTAAATAAGTTTGATTTTTTCTGTTTAACATTTTTGCTATTTACATAGATAAAAAAGTGTTGCCTTTCTAAGTTTAATGTACAAAGCAAACTTTTTATAATGCTGTGGTTTGCTATCATTATCACTTTATTTTGTTTATACATTTATTGAAACCTAGATTCTTTATTACTTATCATTTTGTATTGTTTTTATATTTTAAAAAATATTTAATTTTAATCCAATCTAACTAACCGAATGCAAAACCTATCAAACGCCTGTGTTTGCTACGGCGACTTCTCTGCTTGTATGGTATAGTCGATCTCCACACGTTTAACACCAACAAATAATTCTGCCACTAATAAATGTACACACACATTTTGTTTTCGTATGCACATATATGTGTGAGTAAATTGATGGAAACATAAACAAACAAACTCCGCTCGTATTTTAATTTCTCCCTCTCTTCTTCTCTTTGTTGTTTAGAGTAGCACAGTCATGCCGCGCAGTAGTGCGAGCGAGAGGGGAACTGGACGTTACAGTTATCTTACATCTTACGTTACAGTTATTCTTACATTTTACACATTTGAAATTTTGCCCATACCGTGAGCTAAAATGTTTACACATCAAAAAGTCACCATTTTTGTAAAAAGGTATATTTCACAAAACCCTTCGTTCACTAAGAGCGTGACGATGAAAACTAAAACATATTCTTTTTTTTTCATTTCCGATAAACCGTTTTTTATTTAACGTTCTCACCACGAGCTGTGACGAAAAAAAGTTGTTTTTGGCACAACGGCCGTATCGTTCCCAGTTGTCAATATTTTTAGTTGAAAAAAATTCATGAAATACCTTGCAACATCAACAATTAGATATACGGTGACTAATTCTGAAAAAATTATATCGCCTTGGCAAAAAAAAATTAAAATACCCTTTTTTCGACAACAAGTGTATATAACCTCCTAACATCCAGTTTTGAGTATTCTGCATCGAATCTGAACGTCACCTTTACACCAAATTATGCCAGTTTATATAATTGAAGGTTCATCAACTTCATGAAAATAAATTTAATAACTCTATTAGTTGATACCAATATACTCTCGTACGATTTGGATATTTAAATTACCTTACAAAAAGCTAGAATAAATACACTACTGTAACACAATTTAATATACGAAGCGTGAATATCAATAATTAAGTAATTATTGCAATTTATAATCCGTGAAATTAATACTCATTACATGTTTGAGTAAACTATGAATGGTATTTATGGATATTTGATACTTTTTATGGCATCATTTAAATAAAATTTGTAAATACGTAAATAACATAGAAATTCAGTTATGGTCAATGAATTTATTGAGGTCTAGTAAAAACTTGAAAATATCGCTCTAATAATTTTTTGTATGTTTTTAATATAAACATTTACTCATAACACTTAAGCGGTCAATCATTTGCACACTGGAGTGAATCATTCAATGAACTAGTAGCTGAGAGCACATGAGATGGAACTGAGAGAGGCGAAGTCGATGATGTCTTTTCATATAAAAAGCCTGATCCCGAAGTTAGTTCTCTCAGTTCATGTGCTTTATGAGTCGAAAGGTGAAAAAACGGGATAATTCTACATTTTTGCTTCAGTAGTACCTGAAATACCTTGAAGTCTAAAAAAGTTGGTAAAAAGTACAATTGTACCTAAAATATCAACACTGGTCATCATATGAAAAGTACTTTATTCACCTCTCTTTTCTTGAAAGAGAGCTGTCATTTGATTGCCTCTCCTCGCTTCATAAGAGTAGATTGTAAGAGAAAAATTCTTGGAACCATAAAAAACCAACACCAATAATTGTATAATTGAGAGCGTACCTGGCAAATATTAAAAAGAATTTAAAATTCAATGAATTTTTTTAAATTTTTACGCTCACATTTTTTCTTTTTAAGCGAGAATTTTTACAAATTGTCGCTTATTGACAACTTCAAATTCAGCGTACAATCGAGAAATATATTCATCATCCTCATGAAAGGTAATCGTAAACTTGGATACACCCTCTGGTGTATAAGTAGGAAAATCATTAGTATTGAAAATCAAATTTTTTAAAGTATATGTTGTATTCTAGAAAAAAATAACAAAAAAATAAAATAATTAAATAAATATGAAATAAAGTACCTGCTTGAAAGGACATTTCGGCATTTTAGTGGATTGAGCATTTTCTAAAGTTTTGTGTAAAATTCCGAAAATTCGACCATTTATTTTACTATTAACGAACTGACAACTATTTATATCCATATTCATTACTTTGAAAGATTCCTGCGTATGTGGGCGCAACATTTCGACAACTATATGCATATTTAATTGTGGCGCTGGGCGTAAAATTTTCAAATTCAAATTTAAGGCATTCCGTTTGATTGCAACGGTTGTATTGGAGATTGGTTCCAGCAAGCATTTGAATTCACTAAATAAAGTTTGATTATTGCTTAGCTCACATACTAATTTATTAGCAGTAAAATAGAAATTTCGGGGCTGTTGATTGTAGAAAATATACAAAACGTTAAAGTATTAAATAAAATATTACAATTTAAGATTTTCTTACTGCTGTTTTAGCTGATGCCTTGATGTAAAGTAGGGAAATCAATGTTACAATATAAAATTTTTTAGTATCAAATAACATTATTTTTTCGTTTTACTGAAAAAGATTTATGTGCGTTATTGTCTGCCTATTGATTAAAATTGGAATATCTAAAATGTTTATGTGGAAAACGAATGAAAAACACGTAATAATATATACTGAATTACACTCAAATTTGATTTTAATGTTATTTTAATTAGAAATTTAGGTATAATACATATAAAGTTACTAAATCATATCAGCTCAAAATCGCATTTAATTACATACTATGAAATTCAAACTTCAACATTATTTGTCGATTTATATTACATATTTAGTTTTAAATTTGTTTTAAATTACAATGAATATTATTATGTAAAAGTTTTTGGTATGAATTAAAATCACATTTATTACAAAAAAGTTTTAAAAATTGAGAGCTGTTACTTGATTGAGAGCGAAATATTCTCAATTTGTATATGTTAATACATGTATCTCAATCTAGAGATAATAACATCTCTATTTGAGTGATATTTAACAAGCTTCATTACCGTTTATAGTAAAATCAACAATAGTGCATGTCGAGCATGTCCTAAAAGCACTGCCCGCGGGCAAATGCTCAGCGCAAGCTCACTTACATTAAATACGAGCAAATTGAGAGATATCGTTAGTTGGGACTTTGAAAACACAAGCAAGCAAGATCTGTATCAGATGGTGCGCTGAAAAACCAAAAATTTTAAACAAACACACACTAAGCGCTTCGTATGAGGTCTCATCGCCAACTGAAATGTAACTGCAAGAAAGTAATTTAGTCATGTTTTGATACACGCAGAATAAATGAATTTTGTAGCGCTCTCACAAACTCACGCATACACTGTTAATAAATTAAAATGAGTATGAATGAATATGATGTAGAGACAAACCGTTTCTGTTAAGTTTTTGTTTATATAATAATTTCTTGCGAACAATTTGAATTAGTTTGGGCATTAAATTTGGAACTTCTTTTCAAAATCTGGGAATAATTTGTTGAAATTTGGAACTATTTTTTGAGATTTCTTTTTGTAATTAGGAAATATTTTCTTGAAACTGGAAACTAGTTTCATTATGAAATTTGGAACTCTCCTTTTGAGGCTTGGAACTTTTTCCTATGGACTTATTTTCTTAAGATTTACAACTTTAATTTTTTTAAATTTGGTACCCCCTTCTAGAAACTTTGAACTCTCTGCTTCAAAATTTACCTTACTTTTGTAATGTGGAACCTTTTTTTTTTGGAAATTACATTTTTTTTTTTTGAAATATTAAATTTTTTTTTAAATTAAAAATTTTTTACTGGAAATTTTGAGGATCACCTTTTTGAACTTAGTTTGAAAGACAGAAAGTTTTTTTGAAATTTGCAATTTTTGTTTTTTTTTTTTTTTTTTGAATCATGGCAATATTTTTTACAACCAGAAATTCGTTTTAGAAATTTAAGTACCTGCGAGTCTTTTTTGAAAACTGAAACAACTTTCAGAAATTTAAAACATTTTTTAACCGTTAGCTTAAAATTTGTCTATCATTTTTAAAATTTGGAAGTCTTTTTAGCAATATGAACCCTTTTTTTTAAACATGGAACTTTTAAAATGTTGGACTTCTTTATCGCAAGGAACTTTTTTTCGAAACGTGGAATTCCTTTCGAAACTATTTTTTAAAATACTGAACTCTTTTTTGAAACCTGAAACTCTTTTTAGAAAGCAAGAACTCTTTTTTTGTTTTTTAAAACTTTTTTTGAAACCTTAAACTCCTTTTTGAAATATGAGGGCTTTTTCTTAAAACTTGGTCACCGTGTTGACTTTGTCATTATATAATTTAACCAGACACGCTTTTCCCTCTCAGTGATGAATATAAAATTTAAAATATTGAGAAAAAACCAATGAGTGGGATAGATAGGTTAGGTTGGAGTGGCTGTCGAGAGACACACTTAGGCCTGAACGGCCCATTGTGATACCACATAGTTGGACCTACAGTTTAACTCGATTCCGAACGGCGGTGTGGCAATTTTGTATCGGCTTGGTGGTTTTGCCATTACCAACCAATGTGTCTACTTGTACACTATCTTATAATTCTCATACACTTCATATTGATAGTGAATATAAGAAAGTTATGAAAATTAACCACCAGACGAAGACGGGAATCGAACCCGAACCTCCCAGATAAAAGTCTAGTGCACTACCCACTAGACTATCGAGGTCGTCTGGGATAGATAAGAGGTTAGAAAATTAAGGAAAGTTTTTTAAACGTTCAGGCGATTTTTTGAAGAGAAATTATCAAATTCTCACTTAAATATTTGTCTTACAAAATGTCTGGTAATCGTTTTTGATCAAGAGTTTTTTTAAGGTTTTCTTGTAACTCTATAATTTTGCTACCGACTAGAACTTGTAGTTTATTTGAAGCTGACATTTTAATGCATATATAATTAACTGTTGATTCTCAGTTGACCTTAGTTTAAATTTGCATGTAAACTTCATTCAAATTTAAAAATTATGCTTGGTTTTCACTGTGTCATATTCCCAGTCAAAGAGGGAGAAAGAGAGATATTCCTATATAAAATTTGCCAACATACTGGTAAATTCGATTGAATTTAATATAGTGAAAACTAGGCCTAAGTATAAGCCGCAAACGAAAGCAGGAAGCTTGGTCTAGGGTCTCTATGAGATGATGTGCTATAAAAGAAGAGATGAGACTCTAACTAAATTCAAGTGACCTTCAGATATGTATGTACATATGTATACAAGAGCTCAAGTAGTAAAATTTAATTTTTTTTTGCTCAAAGAGGACAATGATATGATTGGTAGAACAATGTTCTCTTAACTGGCTGTTCACACAGGCGCAATCATAAACGCCTGCTGAAAGAGAGAGGTAGAAAAAAAGGTAATTAGAAAAAGACTACCTATTTTACAGACAGATTACTCACACCTAGCAGAGCAAAGCGTAGGCCATTGCTTTAACCCTCTCAGGATTTTCGTTTACATATGTGTACATGAATTTGAACATTTTTCCTGACTTTGATTTAAATGCCAACCAAACAATTTTGGTATTGACGCCTTTGTTGTTTTTTCCTCTATCGTTTGTTTTAATTGATGCATAACCGTCGAAACTATTGTGACTTTTATGGGACTACCTCACTTTTTTATGCTTTCTTTTTTTTTTTTTTTGTGTCGTCTCAATTTCAAAAAATTATTAAAAATACTAAATACTTAATAAAAATATGTGTAAAAAACAAATTTCTTATGTTCTTAAGGTTCTACATCTTCCTCTGTCGATAGAGACAGAGTCGTAAGTCGGGGTATTTTAAAGCACCCTAGGCATTTTTTTATTTGCAAAAATGTGTGTACATCGCGTACGACTAAACCTGGACATCTAAATACGAAAATCAACATCTAAATTTTTCCTACCACGGGAAGTACACATTCTCCTGAGACAGCTAGAGAAAAACTATGCCTATGTTTTCCCTTTCTTTCTTTCTCTCTCTCTCTCTCTCTCTATGTAGCACTTTCTGAGAGTTACCGCTTATTTAAGGAAGATGCTTCGTGTCTATTCGCGTTGTCTCGAACTAATTAAATGAACTAGTCAATATGAAACACGATAAATCCAAAAATGAACATTTTTTTTAAATATAAAATAAAAGCCTTAATTTTAAACGTCAAAAAATATGGCAAAGGAAAACTATTCGATTCATTTAGCTTTCAGGCAAGAGAGAGTTCTGTGTTTGTATTCGGTCTCCATGCGACATTTGGTGTTATTAAATTCTGCGCTTTGTTGGCTTACGCTGTTCTACAGTAAAGTGTGGTTACCCCAACTCTAATGTGTAGGGTTCATATCTCACGAAAATATCTAACTATGTACTGTTGTTTTTAAAAAAAAAATATTAAAAATTTTCAGTGAAAAATAAAATCAATTTTTATATTTACTTTTAATGACCAAACTAATGTCTTGTTTTGCAAGCTTAATTCAATTGAGTTTAGATAATTATAATTTTATATAAAATAATGATATTTTTATATAAAGTCATTAGTAAAATATCTATTTTAAACAACAATTTTGTTTAATCAAAAAACAGTATAAAGTTCAATTATAATCCAACTGAGTGCAAATGTACCCAGTGTAAAATAATATGTATTTCAGATAAAACCCAGATTCAAACGAGCACCAATAAGAAAATCAAAATGAGAAAAACATTTTTAATAACTTTTATAATAAAATTTATGTTATTTGCATTAAAAACAAATGCATTGGTAAGTATGTAAATTTAAATGAATAGGCACTAACTAAATTAATTCATTTAATATATATTTCGCAGCGTAACTTTGATCTGACCTGGACTTACTCTAGTTGCAAAATTATAGATTCAAAATGGATTGAGCACTTTGAGTGTAATATCATTGATTTGCCCAAGAATCGTGGCAATTATATAAAAGCTGAATTGCAGTTTGTAAAGAATATTAATTATATGATAGTTGAATTTAAAATAAGTTTACTAAACCCAAGTAAGCAAAACATGGAACTGTTAAAAATTAAAGCTGATGGTTGTAAATTATTTTATTATCGTGCAAGAAATCCATTTTTAAATGCAGTGCTGAATAAACTTTTACAATCGAGTAATTTCCCAAAAGATTGTCCATTGAAAGCGGTGAGTTTTTTGCAATTACTTGAATAAATTTAATTTTGAAAAATAAATAATATTTTCTTTTTGCACTTGTTTTCTACACTAGCATCAAACATATATTATAAATCGATTTTCTTTGAATCCTGATAATTTTCCCACCTATACACCAGCGCTTAATTTTACTACATCCATAAGTTTGTTAACGAAATCTGGGAATTTAATGGGCGTAGCGACGATAAATTCAGCTTTGATAAAGAAAGATGGAAGTCAATGAATATTTTAAAGTTTACACTTGTAACTTTTTGCACATAATTAAAAAAAGAGGCCAGTGTCAAAATGAATGTATATTAATAAAAAAAAGAGAGTAATTACGCCATTTTCTCTGAGAACGTTGTGGTATGTTATGATTTTCTCTTCTGTGACAATGTAAAATTGAGTGTGTGAACGCTGATTGGTGGATTGAAAAACACAAAAAAAAAAAAAAAAAAAATTGTTAAGTGTGCAAAAAATTAAACATGAAGCATCTAAAAAAAATTGAGTGCACGCTTTATTTATAAATAAAACAAATTATTTTTGAATTAAAATAAATCATTTACATACACCAGAGGGTCAATTTAACCCTGATATGCGCAATGGCTTATTTCCTGTATACTTCAAAAAGTTTTAATTTTGATTGAATATTTTCTGAAGAGACTTTTATAAAGGGCAATGTGCATATCTGGGTTAAATTTTAACTGTTTTATCATGAGCAAGATACAAAACTAATTGAGAGCAACAACAAATTTTGAATTTCATGCAATGAATTATTATCGTGGAAACGGAATGTTACGAAAACCAAATCTTTCAGCCCTTACTAAAGCGCATTTAATTTGATCGTAATAATAAAATTGAGAGAACTTAACTGCTGTTTAAAAGAAACCAATCAGAATCTTTTTATACGAATCAGAGATAAATTTTGTATTTGATTGCAACTCGTTATCTTAGAGTAAAAATTTTCTTGCAATTGTCTGGTAAAAAAGTAAAATAGAGAGTTGTAGAAGAGCTGCTAAACAGTGCTGTCGCTGTCACTTCAATTGAACTTTTTCACTTCACTTTCAAGCCTGACACTTTGTCACTTCCTCTTTCATAAAAATACTTCGGTTTTCCATCGATAAAAAAAAAATCTAAATATGCTCGTCTCTGTAATATGCTCCGACTGTAGCCAGATCGGTGTGTTTGAATTTATATTCCCTATAAAAAGTAAAAAGACCATTTAGCACACGTACTTTAGTACATTTTGAGACCTTTTATGTTTATTTAAATACCTATGATATTTTATTTGTAGTTTGTAATTTATTTAACTACACTGATGACGAACTGTCATATAATTTATTAGAATTTGGTTGAAAATGAAGAGGTGAGTGGAGGATTATATTTCTAAATGATTTTATACAAAAAAGTGACAGTTTCGAAGAATTCTGCCATTTTGTTTTTGGCGTGAAAAATTCCTTAAAACAAATTATGTACTCTCATTCAAAAAGTTTTGTCGGAGCCTTATTTTGTCTGCCACACAGTAGCGCTCCACCAAATTTTTTTTTTTTTTTTTTTTGCAAACTAAGCACATAAAACCAGATAATTTTTGAAAATATGTCATTTTCTTATTACGCTTCAAAAACCACTTCACTTTTTTAAAAATCACTTCGATTCGATTTTTTAAGAATTTCACTTAAAAAAAAATTCAAAACGACAGCCCTGCTGCTAAATGTAAGTATACAGAGAGAGAGAGAGAGAGCAATTCGTTTTCAGTTTAAACAGGGGTGTATTTTTCAGAATCAAAAGTCAAAATCTGCTATTTTTCATAATTTTTTTTTTTTAATGCTGAGTTTGACCGCATGTTTTTAAATCAGCCAGCTGTATGCTATATTCTAACCTAAATGTGCGAAAATGCTTTTATATCGAAATTTCTGTGAACTGAGACGGATTCAGCATAACCTGAAATTAACTATAAATGTAGGACCAGAGATGCATAACTCCAAATCATAGTTCACCTTTAACAAATCACTGCACAAATGTTAATTAAATTACAGCTTGCATATTTTTCTGAACTTTTATTAATTTTTATTTAGCAAACGCTTCAAATTGTTTCGTTTATTTGCTATATCAAGCCACATATGCACATCAAATGATTTTTTTCCATTTTCATGAAAATTCAATTCAGCTTTCATCGAATTGTCTGGAGTATAAGTGGGAAAATCTTCAGGATTGAAATAAAAGTTTTTATGAGTGAAAGTGAAATTCTAGAAAATAAAATAAGTACAAATAAGAAATTAGAATAACTTAGTTTTTTACACACACACACATACACACAAACAAACCTTCTTGAATGGACACTTAGGCATTTCGTTGACAAATTTTTCCATTGTTTTACGAAAAATCGCAAAGATTTTAAGCATTCCTTAATCGGCATTTAAAAAATCGCAAACACCTACATCTGAATCGATTAATTTGAATGGTTGTTCGGGTGGTGGACGTAACATTAATATTAAAACACTTGTATGTAAATTGGGGGCATGTCGCAAATAAGCATATTCTGCATTTACAGCGTTAATCTTTAATGAACCATTTATTAGAAGTTGAACACTGCAGTTAAGATGATGCATCAGTGTGTGATCAAAGATTTCACAATCAACTTTTGTAAAATTTATTATGAAATTACGCTGTATTAAAAGAGTTAGGATAAAGAGAATTTTATTAAAAAGAAAAAGAAAGAATTTCACTTCTCACCATTGCTGACACTTTATGTTGAAAATTAATTACACAAATTAGTATGTAAAAAAAATAAAATTTTTGAATTGTTTTATACATTTTTTGAATAGGTTTGTCTGCGCTGACTAACGTTTGCTAAATCAAATATTTTTGGAGCTAACTAAATGACAAAGATATTATAAAATTTTGGTTATTGCTTTTAATTAAAAGTATGTTATTAAAAATAAATTAATAGCAGTTTAAAAATCTAAATATTTATTTTATTTATGCACCATCATTGGTTCGCAATTCTGGCTTTTATTGGTGGTTTTCATTAATCTTAAAAAAGTTGAAAAACACAAACATGCATAAAGCGCGGTTCACGCAAAATTGGCACGCAGGAAAGTTGCTGTATCTTTTTAACCAGAACACTCAGAATAACAAATAATGCATTAAATGATAAGTTTATATTGTGTTTTAATACTATAATATTAAAAGATTTTAATTTCTTTGTTGTGCAAAAAGTTCCGGGTATTCGTTTTAATGGACCCCATCAACCTCTGGATACTTTTGAGGCTATTTGGTTCCATTTTAGTAACATTGAATTCACATTTTTGACAATACCTGCATTTTTCTTCAACTTATATTTTGTAATAGCCCAGTAATTTTCAATCGGTCGAAGCTGGGGGCAATTGGGTGGATTCATATATTTGGGCACTACATCTACTTTATTTGTCTGATACCAATCCATGGTTTTCTTAGAGTAGTGGCAACTGGCTAAATCAGCCCAAAGCTACACTGGCGAATGGTGGTGACGAACAAATGACAATAGTCGTTTCGAAAGGCACTCTTTGATGTAAATATCAGACGTCATAGAAGAGGATGTCACAAATGCAATGGATTTGAGACCAAAGCTGCAAATAGCCTGCCACACCATTACTTTCTTTGCAAATTTATCCATTTTTATGTACTTGAATTTTGAGGGTACATTACCCCGATTCGTTGCCATATAAAATTTTTGACCTGGAAGCTGTTTTAGATCAAATTTTACGTATGATTCGTCATCCACAATAATGCATCCATTGAATTTGGTCAAAACATTATTATAAAGAAGACGAGCACGTTTTTTGGCCAGCAAATTCTGTTTGTTCTATTTGGATATTTTGCGTGTTCGTCTAGCAGTATTTTTGCTGGTATTGAATTTTTTGGCACGATCGCTATCCGATAGTCCGAGATTGCTTTTGATGGACCTCAAGATCCTTGCTTTTAATTTCAGGTAGGTGGTTCGCGTTTTGTTCACAACTTTTTTAGCTCTTTCAACACTAAGAGTTCCTTTATATCGTATTATAACTCTACATACCATTCTTTTCGAGATATTTAACACTTTCGCAATCTTTGAACCAGACCACGACGGATTTTCAATAAATTTGTTCACAATCAATTTTCTATTTGCAGCTTCCATTGTGCACACAATCACCAACTTGCGATCAATTAATATGAAAAATTTATCAACTAACGGTAACGGTATTGTAAACAAGTCCCTGTAAAAAATTTGTTGTTCTTATGACTAGGGGCGACGTGGTGACCACAACGAAGCGTGCCAATTTGGCGTGAACCGCGCTTTAGAAAAAACTAAAATGAGTCCCTTCTGCACTCGTCACCTGATGTGATAATAAACTTTACGCACATTGTTGTTTACTTCATTACTACATTTCGTTTTTATGGTTCAAAAAGTACAACCATCGGTTTTTTAAATTTTACAATTTCTCTTATGTAACCTGCGACAAGGAATTATGGTCAAAATTGACCCTAGGAAGGTAAATCTCTTATAATTCTGATAAATTGTAAAGAAACCATATAATATTTGTTGAAAATAATTGTTTTCTTTAATATCATTTGTTTATTTGAGCATTTAAAGAAATAATTTAGTTCCAGTTGTTTTTTTTTTTTGGCAAACGTTTTGCTTTGCTATTTTGTTTGTTAATTATATCGAACCAAATTTTTTTCTCCAATATTTTCTTACCATTTTCATGAAAATTCATTTCTGCTCTAAATGAACTCCCCGGTATATATGAGGGAAAATCATCAGGGTTAAAATAAAAGTTTCGATAGATGAAAGTGAAATTCTAAAAAAAAAAAAAAGTAAAAGCAAATCCATTATTATTCAATGTTGGAATCATTCCAGCTCACTTTTTTAAACGGACACTTGGGCATTTCGTTGGCAAATTTTTCCAAAGATTTTTGAAAAATGTTATAGATTTTTATCATTCCATAGCCACCGTCAAAGAACTCACAAATATTTAGATCGGCATCAATAAATTTAAATGGCTGCTGTGGTGGAGGCCGTAAAATTAGTACTAAAACTCTTGCACGTAAATTAGGGGCGTGACGCAAAAAAGCATATTGCAGACTAATAGTACTAGTTTTATTTGTGTCGCTTAAGTTTTCAATACTGCATTTAAAATTATTCACCAGTGTTTGATCGTAGGTCTTGCAATCGGCTCTTGTAAATTGGAATATAAAATTGCGCTGCAAGTATTTGAGTTTTTAATAAATTTTACTATAAAAGTTATTGACTATGTATTAATTTTTCTACTTACAGCAGACATTACATTAGTAGTAAAGCTGAGTACAGAAATTATTATCAACAAAATATGAAATTTATAATTCATATTTGAGGTTTTTACATCAAACATAGTTCTGTTTTTCTGCCACTAACTTTTTCGAAATAAAACAATATTTTTAAATAATTTCTAACTAACAGGCATAATATTTTCATAATACTAATGAGTTTTGTTAATATATGAAGTTAGTTATTAAAATCAAATCAATATAATTGATTTTCTTATCAATGCAATGTAATAATAATTTATTTGATTGTTTTCAAATTCACTAAAAGATAGAAAAAATGATAATATAATAATAATAATATAATATTTCAGCGTTATAATTGTTGTCATTAAATTTCTATTAGAAGAACTCCCAAAATATGCAGAAGAACGAATGCAATGAACGACAACAAACGACAAGAGTAATGAGAGAATCAGAAAACAGTTCTCTTTTAATGCTCTTTCAAGTAAATCAGCTAATTGCTGAGAGCCAGCGTAGCCAACTCAGCGCTTTTCCCGCTAAATTTAGTGCTTTTTGAATATTAAAACGCGGAAAAAAAGTTATTTAGCGCTAAGCTCAGAATACGCTGTAAGTTCAGAATACGTATTATTTTCGAAAAATCGAAGAAATTTTCATTGGCTAGAAGTAGCAAATGTGTGCGTGTATTAGTGTAAAAGTTTAAATGTATTGAGTTTTCTCGCACTTTTATAAGAAAAAAAATTTAGCGCGTTTTTAAAGAAAATACGCGGATTTTAGCGGATTTTGAAAAACAAAAGTTGGTCTCACTGCTGAGACAAGTATGCGAGAAAGTAAAATAACCAATCAAATGCAATGCTAATGAAAGTGAGAACATGTTTGCTGTTAAAAACCAATAACATTTAGGGGTGTTCACAGTTCATGGTACATTTGTAGTATCTGAAGCAGCGTGGCCGTTGATAAATTTCAAAAAGTTGCAAAAAAAAGTGTCACTGAGAGTAGAAAAGTCTCATCCAATTTTTTTTTTAATAAAAGGAACATTTATTTTATTTCGCAGCATATGTATTGATGTTTTGAAAAAAAAAAAAAAAATTCAATTATTCCAAGTAATTAATACATTAAGGTGCTTCACGAAAAAAAAGTTGTTCTACACCTCCAAATATTAACCTCGGTTTATTTTATGATGATTCCTAAAATATATCAGCTCTAGTGATTACCGTTCCATTTTGAAAAGAAATCTCTATTTCAGTATCTATCGTTTGTGAACTTTTAATTGGCCAAACAATTTTCCTTAAGTCAGTGTGGCAAAATTTGAAAATAGCAATAAGTTTGTAAAAAATCTTATAAAACTACAGTGTTGCAACTAAAAAGTATATATGTAATTAGTGTTGCGAACTTTCAGGTTAAACGCAATGGATTTTTCGTATAATTTCATGTGAATATCACACTTTTCGCAAAAAAGTGTCAAAAGTTGCAAGGATTTTAAAAAAAGTCTCAATTTCTGGGTATTTTCGAAAAGTCGTGTCAAAGTCTCCAAGCAGTCAAAAAAGTTGCAAATTGCAACTTTAGTCTCATAACGGCCACGCTGATCTGAAGTAACACTACACCCAGAAAAATATCCATCTCTAAAACAAAGAAAAAGTTTCCCCAATTTGAATCCACGAAAATTTCTCTCGTTTAAGTAAATTTTCCTCAAAATTAAGAAAAATGTGCTCCTTTAATGCAACCGTGGTGTTCAATTTGAAGTAAGTTATGTCTTCATTTTTACAAATTTAGTTGTATAGAAAATGTAAGAAAGAGACGAATATACCAAAAATGTTCTCCATACAAAATTTTAGTATACACAAAAACTAGCTTTACTCTTTTGGCCTTAGCAGACAATCGCGTACTCTTTGTTTTTCTTTTGAATTTTTTAGTTGGCGTTTCTATTTCAAGCGAAGCGGTTGTGTTTGTGGCTGTTGATATATTTTGTGAAAAATAAATAAAATATATTGAAAAGATATAAATTTCAATAAACTTCAATTTATAATTTTTTGATGGCCATAAGGATCTTTTGATCATTTCAAGGCGACGAACCCTGTAGTGTATGTAAAAATACGTATGAATGTAAACCTTAATACTTATTAAAAATAAAATAATAAATGAATACAAGTAAAAAAACATGATTATAATTAAAACAACATTGTAGAAAATATTCCATAAATTGGGGATTTTTTTTCTAAAAAGGTAGTAAATTTACTTCAATTTATGGAAAATTATTCCTCAAACTGAGGAAAATTTTACCTAAATTATATACAATTTCTCATATTGAAATAAAATATTATTCATTTGAAAAATACAATTTCTACAAATAAGAAGATTATGGAAAACTTCCTTCTTTCAAAGAAATTTTTCTCTAAAATGAAGAAAAAATATTTCGTCAATTCAAAGGAATTTTGTATGTCTAAATGAGGAAACCGTTTCAATGGCGCCAAATCATTCCCATTTTTCCTCAATTTGATAGCCGTTTTTCTTCAAACGAGGTAAGTATTTCTCTGGGTGTAGTAATGTGATAAGATTCTTTATGAAAATTCAGAGAATTTGAGTACTTACAACAAATGAGAGTTACCACACCAGATAATACGAAACCGTGAATACCTCAAATAATATAATTTATTTTCTTTCGATCATCAATTATAAGGCTAGTTAAATAAGTAAATAATTAATTTTCAATTACTAATAAATAAGAACTTTTTTTAACAAAATTTTATCCATTAGTTTTCCCACTTATACGCTTTAAAATATTTGGTTTCTTAATCACATCAATCCACGAATTAGTCTGAAATGATTTCTTACCATTTTCGTAAAAAACTAAATTGATATTGAATGAATTCTGCGGTATATATACAGGAAAATCATCCACATTAAAATGAAAGTTTTTAAAGATGACAGTAAAATTCTATGAAAAAAAAAAAACAAATAAATAATATCATTTTTGTTCAACGTAAGCACAATTATTTATCTGAGAATGAATGCAACACTCACTATCTTAAATGGGCATTTGGGCATTTCGTTGGCAAATTTCTTTAATGAATCGTAAAAAATTTTATAAATTTTTATCATTCCATAGCCACCGTCAAGGAATTCACAAGTAACTACTTCGGCATCGAGAAATTTGAATGGTTGTTGTGGTGGTGGACGTAAAATTAGTACTAAAACCCTTGTACGTAAATTGGGGGCGTGACGCAAAAAAGAATATTTTACAGTTAATGTACTGATTTGAGTTGTATCGTTTAAATTTTCAATACTACAGTGTATAAAATTCATCAGGGATGGATCGAAGATTCTGCAATCGGCTTTTGTATAGTTGGCAATGAAATTACGCTGTAAGTTTTTAGAAATTTTAATAAATGTTACTAGTACCTATTATATATATCTCAACTTACCGCAGCCATTACATAAGTATTAATGCTAACTATACAGAATGTTAGGAAAAATATATCAAATTTTTGATTCATATTACAAATTTTTTGCTTACACGTAGATTTTTTAATTCGGAATATCTTTCATTCCTTAGTTTCAGCGTTTTAGTATTTGCAAAGACCTTTGCCAAATAAAGCATTATTAGGTACTATTTTTAAATAATTTTTAACTGACATCCATTGTTAGGTCATTATTATGACATTAATGAGATTTTTTTAGTATAGTTCGCTATTAAAAATATATAAATATTAATCGCTTTGTAGTTGATTTATTTGTTTTAATAAAAGATTTGTTATTATAATAATTTTATAATATTCCACAGTTTACTATCAGTTTTATCCTAATTATTGTTCAATTTCTGTCATACAATGTAAAGAGTAAAATAATCTCATAATTTACAGAAAAGTGAGAGAAATTGTGGTTGCTCTTTCAAGTAAATCAACTCTTTGCTGAGAGCAATGATTATAACAAACGACAAGAGATAAAGAGAGAATAAGATATTGAGAGCAGCTTTTATTGATCAATTCAAGTAAATCAGAATGGTCTTCATAACTAAAAGAAAGATTGCTTCTCGCAACAAACTAAATGATTTTCTATCGATTAGTTTACTTTAATATTTTCCAAAATCTCTTGAGCGTCTGTTAAATTCATTAATAAGGAACATTTTCAACATAATGACGATATTTAATTAAGTCTTAAATATTTGAGAGGCTGATGGGAAAAGTGGTATAACTTCTACTTTCAGAAAAAAGTGAAATAATTTTACTCAAGGGCAAAAGCGAAACGAAATAAGTTCGGAGCAAAAACTGAATAAATCACTATGCTGTTTTTGCTCTGAAAGAGTAGTTATAGCATTTTTGCTTTTACTTTTTAAGCCGCTTTATTTTCACTTTGAACCGTATAGCTTGTACTGTTCTTGCACTGAGATACTAAATTATTTCACTTTTGCTCTTCCATAAATTTTAGCCCGCTTTTCCTCTCAGCCCGTCATTTATACCAAAGACAAGTTAGTAGAAATTGTTCTTCATTTTTTAGTTTATATCAGTTTGAATCAGAAGGAACTGTTATGCAGACTAGCTACAATGGGGAAAAAACAACAACATAAGTGTATAGAACGGTAGTGGTAGTTTCTTTCAATATCTCTATTCAGTGAAGATATTTGGAATCAAATCTGTAATTCTGGGTTATGATTTCAAATATTAGTAGCTTATATAGGATACTGAAAGATTAAGAACTATCACTAAGATCACTGATGAGGAATTGTGGCGGATTCCGAAACGGCCGTCTGATTTGCCCGTCTCTATATACATTGTTGTTGTGATGACTACATTTGTTCATTAACCTGTTTATATATAACTTCAAATAACGAAATTGACATGAACTTAAGTCATGACTTTGAAAATTAACCTCTAGATTTAATTTTCATAGTCTCCTAAAAAACTATCAGGAATTAATATTATTTGAATAATATATTTGGGCAATTCTCAAGGTGTCTTATTTGGTGTCATACTTGTACTTTCATTTGTCGTAAATTCTTTAATTTTGCATACAAAATTATACGACCTTACAACTATATAAAAGTATACGATAGCCTGTGAACATCTTAATTGTCCAACACTATTGCTGCACCCTTCTCTCTCTCTTCTCTCACTTAGCTCCTGAGGAGCCCTGGCAATACTTCTACTATCTTGGTTGGATGTAGAGCGATAAAGAAAGGAGAGTGCGGCATTCGGTCGGTGAGAAACTTTTTTGAGATGAACGATAACAAAAAAAGAGAGTAAGGAGAAAACAAAGAGCAGTGAGAGTAACTTAAATTGTATGATGTGAAAACAATCAATTGTAATAATTTTCAAAATGAGAGGCTTTTGAATAAAAATTTTTAGCTCAGAGAGAAATTTCTAGCCATACCTAAATCGGAGAATCAATTTCGCTTATCTGTAAAAATTTCAACACATTAACAGCGCTGCCGCTCTAATTTTGATAATGACTGAATATAGATTTGTGATTTAACGATTTTCTATGGATATTATGAATTTTGAGATTGTGATCTCATCATAGAATTTAAATTTGAAATAAATTTATATGAGTAATTTAATATTTCAGCGATGCATTAAATTATATTTGTATTTATATACCCATATTATTAAGTATGATTACAATTTAAACGAAAAAAAAAATTTAGTTAAATCTTTCACAGTCAGTAGTAAAGTTCATATAAGAAAAAAAGGTGAAACCATGAAGTTTTTAGGAATTTTATTTTTTTTCGTTTTTATAACTTTACTCTATGCTAAGGTAATATTGATTAATAAATTAAAGTTATTTCTAAAAATATAAGAAATAAATGTCTCCATTTTTATTTTAGCGTCAATATCACTCGCTCATCATTCATCAAATAAATTGTACAATAAATTCGCAATATGTTTCGCATATCGAGTGTGGTCTTAGTGAGAAAAAATCTGTAAATCTGGATATTACTTATGTAGAGGATATTAAAAATTATTTTGTTAATTTCAATTTGAGTTTAATACGTTCACCGAAAGGTGAAATACTGCAAACTTTTGACATTGATGTTGATGCGTGTCAATTTTTGGCTGGTAGCACTACTGGAAATTTAATGAGTGTTATGCATGAAGCATTTGCCACTTATGGTAATTATCCAAACAGATGGCCAATTAAAAAAGTAAGTTTCGTATGAAGAAACAATGAATATTATAAAAACTAATAATTTCAATTTCAATTTTTCAACAGAATTATTCCTATTATCTACATAATTTCACTTTAAATATGGAGCATGTACCAAAAATTATACCTGAATTTAATTTTCTTGTTATTATTTCTTTTCGATTGCCCCTAAAATTAGAAATTTTGAGGATAACTGCACGAGGAAGCTTGATTGAAAATGCCGGAAATCGTTTTAAAAATGTTACACTAAAAAAAGAACTAAAAAGACAAAAATTGGAATAAAATTTATTCAATTGTGGAAATATAATTGTAATATTACAATAAATTTACTAAGTATACTTGTTGTTGTTTTGCTTTAGAAACAATACGGAAATAAAACATTTTGTCTTAAATATTGAGAGGATTTGGCTCTCCCTCATTGCAGTTGTAAGTAAGCAACAAAGATTGAACAAGTGAGAGCATACCATGGGAGAGGCAAATTCTGCTACAAATTTCACCTAAAATGAAAACTACTTTATGAATTTTCAATACTGTACGTGATTCAAATGAATCATTCGAAATATCTCAATGACTCAATTAGCAACAATTTAGAAAGCATTTAGAAAGTACAAGAAAAAGAAAAGAGTAAAAAAAAATGTCAACCATAGTAACAATAAGAACCACAACAGCAAGTGCCATTTTTGACAAATATAATATCGAGTATTTAGCTTTACAAAATATTTGACATAAGCCTGAAGAGAATTTCTTTTTTAATATTTATTTTTCCCCCTTCCCAATTGCTGCAAAGAGAAGAAAACGGCAACAAAAAAGTTGTCAAATCATTTAGCCAAAAGCAATAATAATCTGCAGCCTACACAACATTATTATTAAATTTAGCTTGACAAAACTTAATTTGTCAAAAAAAAAAAATGTGTTTTTTTTTTTCTTTAAGAATAATTGAAAAAATAATTTTTTGACAGCTCAATTTGAAAACAAAATAATGGATATGCAAAAACAAATAAGAAAAAAATCACTAAAAACAATTGTGAATATTGAAACAATAGTTATAAATACGAAAATAACTGAAAAGTAAATGAAATGCATGAAAGTTTTACAAAAGAAACGAATTTTTGGCACAATAAATATAAGATTTGTTTAACAATAAAAATAGTTTACGAGATCATAATTTGTTTAAAAATTTTTAATTATATTTTTTTTACTATGAAGAATCAATGTTAATGACCTGTGCCAATTTTATTTGTTATGGCCAACAGAGGGGTGGTGGAGGAGGATTGGTTACTTTAGCATTGTTAAATGAGCTCGACATACAAAAATGTTTAAAGCTTGAAAGTTCAAACTAGATAGAAAATTATGTTAAAACTAGAAAAATATCAGATGAATAAACAGATTAAAGACTTGATCAGGATTAAGACCTAAAATTAGATCATAGGCTAAAACAAAAATCTTACTAGAATTCTGACAATATTCAAATTAAAATTTGGACCAAATGCCAAAAAATCAAACCAAAACTCAGATTGAAATTGAAACCAAATTTCAGACGAAAAGATCAAACCAACATTTAGACTTAAACTCAGGACCAATATCAGACACAGAATTTAAGTTAAAACTCTCATAAAAGTTAACAAATTAGATCAAAATTCAGACTTAAACTCAGACCAAAACTAATTTAAAATTCAGATAAAAATTTAGACCTAATCTCAAACTAAAAAAATTAAAATTCAGACAAAAGGCTGGACCAAGCTTAAACTAAAGTTAAAAAAAAACTTAGATCAACATTTAGACTTAAACTCCGATTTAAATTCATACCAAAACTAATATTAAAATTTAGACAAAAATTCAAACTCAAATTTAGACCAAATTTCAAACCAAAAATCAGATTAAAATTCAGACCAATATACAGACAAAATTCAATTCAAAGTTCAAAGGAAAACTCTGACCAACATTTAAACTTAAACTAATACCAAATATCAAACAGAGAATTCAAGTTTAAACTCTAATCAAAGTTTAGAAATAAGACCAAAATTCAAACTTAAATTCAGACCAAAATTAATATTAAAATTCAGGCAAAAATTTAAAGTAAAATTTTGAATAAATGTAAAAAAAATCAAACTATAACTCAGATTAAAATTCAAGTCAAAATTTAGACCAAAAACCGAACAAAAGATCAGAGAAAAACTTAGACCAATATTTGGATCTGAACTCAGACCAAATATCAGACACAGAATTTAAGTTTAAACTCTGATCAAAGTTCAGAAGTTAGACCAAAATTTAGACTTAAATTCAGACCAAAACTAATATTAAAATTCAGACAAAAATTTAAACTAACATTTAGACCAAATCTCAAGCCAAAACTCAGACCAAAAAACTGGACCAAATTTAGACTAAAGTTCAAAGAAAAACTCAGACCAACATTTAGACCAAATTTCAGAAACGAAATTTAATCTTAAACTCAGATCCAAACTCGGACCAAAATTTAGGGCTGAACAAAAATTAGAACAAAATTAAGACTTAAATTCAGACCAAAACTAATATTAAATCAGACATTAGTTCAAACTAAAATATAGACCAAATCTCAAACCAAAAATTCGACCACAACTCAGATTGAAATTGAAATCAAAATTCAGACCAAAAATCGGATTAAAGTTCAAAGAAAAACTCAGACCAACATTTAGACTTAAACTTAGAGTAAATATCAGACACTCAATTTAAGTTTAAACTCTGACCAAAGTTCAGAAATTCAAATTCAGACCAAAACTAATATTAAAATTAAGACAAAAATATAAACTAAAATTTAGACCAAAAACTAAAATTAAGACCAAAAACCGGACCAAAATTCAAAGAAAAATTCTGACCAATATTTAGACTTAAACTTAGACCAAATATCAGACACAGAATTTAAGTTTAAACTCAGATCAAAGTTCGGAGAATAGACCAAAATCAAACTAAAATTTAGGCCAAAACTAATATTCAAATTCATAGAAAAACTCAAACTAAAATTTAGACCAACTGTCAAACCAAAAATCAGAGCAAAACTCAGATTGAAATTGAAACAAAAATTAAGACCAAAAACCGGACCAAAATTCAAACAAAAAATTCAGACTGATATTCAGACCAAAAATTAGACTAAAAACCGGAACCGGAACTCAAAACACAAACTCGAAACCCAAAAATAATAATAATAATAATAATAATACAACAATCTAACTACACAATTTATATAAATTTACCAAAACTATAATCAAATTTTGCAAACTAGAGAATCAAACCTCGGTGGCACACATTTTTCGATTGTCACATTCGCCGCACATGAGTCTGGTCAGGCACACTTACTTTTCAGTGCATTTTTATGACTTGCAGGTGCAAAATGCTTTATTCCTTCCCCCTCCCCCTCCCCCTCCCTCCTAGTCGTTTTCACATACAGTACCGGTTAATGAAATAGCAGTGAAGGAGGAAAAATGTTTCATATCAAATAAACAATATCTTTAAGTAGTGTATTTAAATAATGTTAAGATATAAATAATAGCCTGAAGTCTTTTACACTTGGAATAAAATTAGTTTGTCCGTCAAAGGTTTCATAAAAATTTCACAAAATAAATGACTCTGACATCAAATGATTTGGATTGTCAAAAAATAGCAGTGCTTAGTATAAAATTAGAGATAGGAGCATTATTTTGGAAACAACTTTCATGCTTTTAAGTACTAAGTAACCATGAAATTTATTGAAATGGCTCTTTTTGGCTATACTAGCAACATATTGGCGTAGTATATAGTCAGCTATATGCCTCCGCTTCTTTCAACAGGAGTCGCCTGTTATTCTGTTATGATTAGATATTATCTTGAAAACTACTTTTTCAATACCATTCAAATAAATCGTATTATTTCTATACAAAAGCACTAAAGAGTATGTGGGTCTGGCCAGGCTCATGTGTGACAAATGTAATATATAAACCAAAACATCCTTATATTGGATTTTTTCATACAGATACGTGCATGAATCGTTAGCTAAAAATAAGTTAGGGAGCTACCTGAAATTTCAATTCGTCAGCTTAATTAGAAATATGTTTAAATTGCAATTAAAATCGCAAAAGTCTGGCCAGACTCATGTGTGTCACCAAGGGTTAATAAGAAAAATTTTATAAACAGTTTTAAATTTCTTCTTTTCCTTTTATGGCACAACAACCCATGGAGGGCCTAGGTTAGGTTAGGTTGGAGTGGCTGTCGAGAGACACACTTAGGCCTGAACGGCCCATTGTGATACCACATAGTTGGACCTACAGTTTAACGCCGATTCCGAACGGCGGTGTGGCAATTTTTTATCGGCTTGGTGGTTTTGCCATTACCAACCTATGTGTGTACTTGTACACTATCTTATAATTCTCATACACTTCATATTGACAGTGAATATAAGAAAGTAATGAAAATTAACCACCAGACGAAGACGGGAATCGAACCCGAACCTCCCAGATGAAAGTCTAGTGCACTATCCACTAGGCTATCGAGGTCGTCCATGGAGGGCCTAGACCGAAACAAAATGCATTATTATTAATTAAACAAAGAACTCAAAAAATAATTTACGAAAATTAAATAATTCTCCTTATAAAGTTCATGTAGTTCCCCGAACTTGTTGTGTTGCTTTCCTTGAACGGGAGTATATAAAAAAAAAAAACAAAGCTGAATTGGATTTCGGGGTTTAGATGCGTAGTAAAGTGAAAGTGCAATATCAGTATTAAAACATTTATTACAATTTCTCTGTAGAATTTCTCTATACATATTCCAAATAATTTTTTTTTGTTATTTATTTTAACCAATTTTTTTTTACGTACAAGAAATACCTCCAAAATTAAACGCAAAGCTAATATTAGTAATGTTGGTTTTTTTTAATTGTTTCTTCTCGCAGTTTGTTTTTATTTAAAACAGTTAAATGTTTTATGTAAATACAGTGTAATAAAATGCTTGGAATGTTGCAAAAATATTTGCTCAAGATAAAAATAAAAGAAGAATATAAACTGACGTACATAAATTTCGAACTCGTTTTGTTAGAATAAATCATAGAAATAAATACTCGTACTTGCCCATGTGGTGCTGCTGCCTGAGAGGCGTATGAGTGGTTGTGTTTATCAGTATTAAAATATTTACCTGTAAATAAATGAAAAAAAAAAAAACATAAAAAATTAGTTAATCTATGTAGATACGTAGTTAAACATTTTTCATCTAATTATAAACTAATTAAGAAAAACGCAGAAAATTGTTTAATTATAAACGAAAATGATTTTCGTATATTTTCTAATACCAACTCAACATTTAAGCGCTTGTCCTCTTGCATCATTTTCAAATTCATCAACTTGCAATTTTTGATGCAAAAATATTTTAATAATTAAAAATATAGCTATAAAGTTGTTAGTAACTAAGAAGAGCATAGCTTCCTATGTAGCTATGCATGTATGTGTGTGTATGTATGTATGGAAAACCTAAATTCCAACACTTGCAAACGACATTCTCTTGCTATTTTCCTGCCTGAGCATTTTGTAGACTATGCATGTGTAGCTAGAGCTCATTAATATCAAACAAGCATGTCGTTGTCGCTGTGAAGAATCCTGAAAATCAAGAAGAAAAATTTTGTAACATTATAGTAACAGCAGCAGCAGCAACAATAGAGCTAGTGTTCCATATATGTAGAGCAAAAGCGATGTAGTATACGTCATTATTATTTTCATTATGTGTGATTAACTATGATGTCGTCAACACGAGAAGCTCTTGATGCTGTGATTGTAACTATAGCATAGAGTGAAAGTATTTATGATGTTCTGTATGCACACTGAGTGACGTTTTTAAATCATAGGTGATTTTCTAATTATCTGTTGGTAGTTGTATTCTGAGAACGGAAAAATTTCAGACATTACCGGTAATCTATTGCAATAACTTCTACCAATCATTATTAGGAGTATAGATTATTGTTTTCTACGGACATACTGTAATGAAGAAATTGATTTAAGTGAAAAAGGAAGACTTCCTGCATTACCAATAATTTAAAACTAAAACTTCAACGAATTACACTGCACAACAAAATAGGACTGTAAAACCGTATTTGAATTGTGGAAAGATTCTTCCGGACCATTTTTGGCCGCTGATCACGAATCTGTAACAAAGATGCCCGGGTCGCGTCAGGTTTCGTATACATATATACGTAAATCCAGGTCTTTTGAAAATCTGATAAGGTTCGTAAATGAAATTTTTTTCTGTTTTGGGAGTTTTGAATTTAAAAATTTTTTTTCATAAAATTTAAATTTTTCGTAGTTAGGTATATTCATTTTTTAAAATTTAATGAAATGTGGGTTCATGGATAAACATTTTTTTCTTACAAAACTTTTAAAATTGCATGATTCTTGTAAAAAATAAAGAAAAATATCAAATTTTCGAAAAGCGAAGATTTATGAATATATACGAAACCTGACATGATTCCAGATTCGTGATCAGCGGCCAAAAATATCCCAGAAAGCCTGGGGTGGCCCAGATATTATTTTGCTGTTGTACAGTGTTATCTTCTGGGAGTAGTTTCAGATATTATTTTGCTGTTGTGCAGTGTTATCTTCTGGGAGTAGTTTCAGATTTTATTTTGCTGTTGTGCAGTGTTATCTTCTGGGAATAGTTTTTTCTTTTATACAGATATATTAAAATGAAGAAATTGAGTAAAAGAAAAATGACAGGCATTACAACAAGCATTACTAGTAATCAAACACTATAATTATTACCGATTATTATTTTTTATGAGAGAGAAAAAGAAAATCTAAGACATTACTTCATGCATTACCAGTCATATGAAGCTATTACTTCCGTCGGTTATTTTCGAAAGCATAGATATTTCTTTGATTTGGACAGGTTAAGCTGAGCACATCGGGTAAATGAAAAATCAAAGGCATTACCTAATGCATTACCAGTAATATAAAGTGCAATTCGCAGATGTATTGATATGGTTAATACTGAATTTGATACGGGTATATTAGAATAAAGCAACTGAGAAAACAAAAAAGTTTAGCCATTACTTTTTGCATTACCAGTAATGCACAGACATAACTTTCATCAACAATTCTTTGGAGTTAAGATTTTTCTGTAATAAGGTGATACTAAATTGGTGAAATTAAGTGAGGGCAAAATGCAAGTCATTACCGCATGCGTTACCAGTAATCTAAGGTCATAACTCCACCGATTAATATCTAGAGCATGGATTTTTCTTTAGCGTGAACAGGTTAAATTGAAAGAACCAGATAAATGAAAACTTAAATATCCATCCATCGTTAAGTTTATCTTCTGATATATTACTGGTGTCGGTTTTATTTCTGAGAGAGAGGCCGTTTTTTTAAGGCCCAAACGTTAATCCGTTCTAGATCGCTATTGAGGTGTGCAATGAACTAATTGAATGTTGTTAGCTTATCAATAATATATCTGTGGTCTAAAGCAATAAACGCTTAAGTCGACTTAAAACAGAATTGAATTATAAATGCTATCGTTTTCTACTTATTCCAATGCGCATGTACGTGAAATCCCTGAAATTATGTTTTTTAAAACAAAAGTTATAAAAAAAAAGAAACGAATTTGCTTACATAGAGTGGCAATGAATCACATTAACATCAAACCGTGTTTACTCGAAATGAGATTTTCAGACTTAAGTGCTTATTGCTTTTGACCACAGATGTAATTGAACATCGTCAGCGTACAAGTGAAGTTTAGAATGTAGAATAACGTTTGGATCCCTGAGGAACACCTCGGGTTACAGGGAGAAATTTTGAAAGAATGGTACCCCCACTTACTGGCTGTATTCTACCCTGAAGATAAGACAAAACTAATTTGGCTGCGGTTGTCGAGAAATTATACATATTTATTAGTTTCAGGTGAAGAATAGAATGGTCGACAGTGTCAAAAACTTTTGAGTAGTCCAGAAGTGTCAAGAGAGTGACCTTATTGTTGTCAATTTCATTACGAATGTCCTCAATCACGTCATTTAAAGCGGTTTCACAGCTCCGCTTGGGTTTAAAGCCAGACTGTTTGTCGGTCAATAAATTATTGTTAGAAATGTGTTTGCCAATTTGATTGAGCAACAATGACTCAAAGGCTTTGGAGATAAATGGTAAGATTGCAATAGATCTGAATTCATTATTAGATTTTGCGAATGGTATTATTTTCCAATTGTCAGGAAATAGAGAGGTAGTTAAAATAATGATGAAAAATGAGAGTGATGTAAGGCAGGAGTACCGGAAGTAAAGCTTTCAGGAATATCGTGAGAATAGCATCGTACCCCACGGCATGGACACATCACTGTTCAACAACCGCAAAGCACAAACTGTCGCTAGGGATAAAACTAATACTGCGATTTTTATAGTAATTTACATCGACGGTTGTCAGAGGTATATTAGTGAATTTATCATTAAGGTCGTTCACATCAATAGAAGTATCGTTTATATAAGTTTTGCTTTTTTCGAGACCTGCAGGAACTATCTGCTGCCAAGTCTGTTTTGTTCCAATGGCTGTGCTAAACTTCTCTTCGTAGTACTTCTTTTTGGCATCTCTAATTTTAATAACGACTTTATTTTTCATTTAAATTTAAATTTGTTTGGAGATCAGGGCGTTTATATCGCTTCAAACGTTTATAAGCAAGGTCACCTTCAGCTATTAAAGTTTTCATGGTCGCTCAGTTTTCTTAACAAATTTGGTTTTACAATCGTTTTTAATATAGAAATTATGTGTTGCATACTTTTGGGCTTAGAGTAAAATATGTAATAAAACACAGATTTAAAAATTCACACAATACCAACGTGACATTTGATTTTAATTTCTATCAATTCACCTCCACTATAAATTTTCCTTCACCCCCGAGAAAACATGTTATTACAACAAAAAACAGAACCATTCATTATATAATTTTTGACATACGCATTAAAAGTTCTGAACATCATAAAAGTAAGAAAAATATCTCACGCTCATGTTGTCATAAAGCTTACAATCTGCACGTGTAGCTATTTTCTTCAATATACAATACTTCAATATGATACACAAATAACTTTATCCAGTTATGTTCATCAAAAGTATTCTAATGCTTTTTCGCTTTAATACAATATTTATATTTATAGTTGAAAACATATTGCAACAATGTTTCTTTCGTTGCCATGGTTGCACTCTTTTTCTTTGCCCTTGCAACATGCGATGAAATCTTAGTCTGAGTACTCGTACGACATAAGCAATTCATTGTGCACGTCATTTTAACAACATTTTAAACTTGTGCGCAACATTTTCCATCATGTCGCAGCAATACTTTTTTTTTTTTTTTTTTTTTTTATATAAAAGACATGAAAAATTTTAAAATCTTTATCACATTCTATCATCATTAAATATAGCAATGGCAACATCATCGTCATCAAAATCATCGTCATTATACCTCTACATTCCACATTTCCGTTTCCGTTTCTACTACAATATTAGTTTTTGTGAGTGTATTAATTGAAAGTATTTCTTCTTTTTTTTTTTTGCAACATTCGCGTGCTACGTGAACTTAAGATTGATGTCACAATACATTGTGGTTGAGAAGTGGCAACAACAACAGCAGTAGCGCTGTCAGCAACTGATGAAGATTTTTGATGTCAATGTCGACAAGTACCGACTGACTCGGTGATGATGATGATAATGACGATGACGACATTAATGATGATCACGATGACGAAAGGTGTGAAGGATTAGCACCGTATCGCAACACAGAAATGTGTCACAAGCAAAGTTTAGAAAAACACATAAAAAACATCGAGAAGAGGAGAGAAAACAAAAATTTGAAAGTGTTGTTACTTGAAAGTGTTGTCAACATTAATTAAGTGAGATAGCAAGCAGCTAGAAGCACAAGTTATTAGAAGAATATTAATTTAAGACTTTTACCTCAATGTTTGCGTTTATGTTTTATTTATGTATTTCCTAGATACTTGTATTTTTGTTTGTGGAAATTTCTAACTTTGTGTATGTACATATGTATGTATGTATGTATGTATGCAAGGTGTATTCAAAGTTATTTGTTAACGTCAGAAGTTTTTAAACTCTTGTTTGCTGTTGTTGCTTCTCGTGCTGCACTTCTGAAGAGTATAACATTTCAATTAAGTTTACAATATTCAATAATAGCAATAATTTCATTTGAAAATGATATCACAAATTTTGTAAATTATTTATTTATTTATTTATTTATTACATAGTAACTTACAATTAAAATTATTAGCTGCATGGAGTAACAGCTATAGCAACAATGGAATTTTGTAAATTATTTTATGTTGTAAGGAATTAAGAATAATAAACAAATTAATAAGTTTTTGTTTTCTTTCGTAAGCAAATATACGCTCAATTATTTGCTATTTAAAATATTTGTATTTTAAAATATAAAGTGAGCAGAGAGAGAGAGAGAGAGATAGTTGTTCTCAAGTTGGTCATTGTCATTTGAAACAATATTAAAAATAAAGAGAGAGAGAGAGAGAAAATATGAAAGAGAGACTTAGAACGAGCATTGATATCAGTGTGGCCAACTCAGTGCTTTTCCCGCTAAATTTAGTGCTTTTTGAAAATTAAGACGCGGAAAAAAAGTGGTTTAGCGGTCAGCGGGTTTTTAACGTGTTTTTTTCAATTTAAAAGACACTAAATGCTCCGCTAAATAATCCTTACAACATTTTTTATCGAAACAATGAGCTTATTTAAAACTAAAGTTCGTAACCATAAGTCACTCAATTCAAAAAATTCGTTACTTCTTCTGAATTGAGATTAAAGAGTGTGTTATAACCAGAAGTAGCTGATAGTAATGTAGAGAATATAGACAGCGATTGTATAATTTAAAAATGCTGTGAATTAAAAACTTTAAAAATACATGTATTTAATTAATTTTCTTTTTAATACAGCAGAATTTTGAAAATTCGTAATCGAAAGGGACCAGCAATTTTTTACGAATTACTGAGGTTTTCGATTTAAAGAGATTTCGATTTAACTCTTTCACCCCCGAGTTTTTCCTTAAATTCTTAGTTGAGTTTTTTCAATATTTTATGCAAATATTAAAATAAATTTTTAAAAATAATATGACCAAGACTCTTAATCCTTACAGTTTTCCTTAAGTTTTCCAATGGGGCATAATGTCTGTTATAACCTCTGTAACCAGGAATTATAACAAAGCAAATTTACGGCGATGACACTGCATGTATACAATCCACTCATTGATAGCCAGCATCCGTATTTTAAAGAAAACTCAAATAAAATGGAAACCGTATCACCCATTTTACTAAAGTTGTAGTTTTTAAACATTATTGG
The DNA here is from genome assembly GCA_963691655.1 of Toxonevra muliebris. NCBI lineage: Eukaryota > Metazoa > Arthropoda > Insecta > Diptera > Pallopteridae > Toxonevra > Toxonevra muliebris. Next base: position 56,258,509 of record OY829326.1, read on the forward strand.
GATATACGTTAACGAGGTTAAAATAAGAAAAATTCGAATTAACGGTTTTGTAGTTTAAGGCTCTTTTCGCGTATCTTGTTAATTCCTTAAAAAAAAGTGAACGTAGCTATCTACAATGATTGATTTTTTTCGAATCATAGTTCCATAGAATTTTGCTTTGCATTACGAATTATAAGAAGATGTCAACAACCAATTTCGATTTATAAGAGGTTAAACAGAAATTAAATGTAATGAAAAAAAAAATACGAATTAGCGAGGGGACCAAAATGTGTAGAATTTTTGCGAATTAAAACTATTTTTCCCAGGGACCAGCAGTTTGTTACAAATTAACGGGTACGAATTATCGCGATTCTACTGTGCATAAAAAAATTGTGTTTAACACTTTTATAGAGAAAAAATTTAGCGCTTTTTTAATGAAAATACGCGTTTTTTCTGCATTTTAGCGGATTTTGAAAAGGAAAAGTTGGCCACACTGATTGATATATTCAAGAGAGAAGCAAATGGTAGCGTATGAGAGAAATAGAGCCAATTGATGTCTGAATCAAATTCAACGCGACAGCGACACGATTTCATTTGTCAAAACGATCAAATTGACGACAACACGACGATAATTGACGCCGCTATCACAAGTCTTTATTTTTTCCGATTTCAATAGTCGAATGAAAAAATTTTGAAAAAAATTCCATTTGGCTTATTTTAGTTGTTTTCGAAAGTAAGTGATAAAAAAATTTGAGTAATTTTTTCGAAAAGTTTTATTGAAAATTATTTTTTTTTTTTATTTAAAATAGGTCGAAATATTAATTGAAGAGATGTATTGAAATAAGTTTGTCACTACCGCATTCTTTGTAATCAAATCGCCGATCACACAATGACACTTTGTAGTCTTGTTGTATTAAGTTTAATATATTTAGAACATGTATGAAGTAGTCGGCCGTTGAAGGTCTAGATTCTTTCCCGGACTTTCCAAATATTAAATTTATTAGAAAATAATCCTCAAATATTTATTTCAGAACAAATAAAATAATTTTCTGAATTATACTTATACATTAAATTTCGTTGAAAGGCGAATAAAGAACTTGAATGATGATGGTGTTGGAGCTAGAGTTCATGGGGAAAGACCAAGAAGACACTTATTTATCAGTATGGGTCAAGAAAAGTCAAATTTTCGGGCCTTCGAGGAAAGTTTAGATAGTGACACTATTAATAGCCAAATTTTTATTCACTCTGATAGTAAAGCCGCATTATTAGCACTTAACGCTTTTAAAATTATGTCAAAATTAGTGTGAGATTGTTTGCATCTACTGAATAGACCTGCAACAGAGTTCATCAGATATGAGTGCCAGGTCACAGTGGCATATGTAGAAAGAAAAGGCAGATGAGCTTGCTAGAAAAGGACCAGAACCATTCTGCGAATTGCCATGGAGTTCCACGAAGCACAATCTCAATAAATGGCTTGAAGGTAAATCGCATTAATACTGGATGGAAACAAAAGGTATAACAGTAGCAGAAGCCTTCATGGCAAAAATATCTAGAAAGAGAACTGTAGATCTTTTTGGATTAAAAAGAATAGGTATTTGCATTGTCTCAGGCTTCTTAACTGGATATTGTAGAGTAAACAAACACCTATATAATATGAAGATAAGTCAGAATGTCTTATGTAAGTTGGGTAGTACGAAGAAGAGGAAACAGCTGAGTACTTATTGTGCCACTGCAATTATGAAATATCGACCCGTCTTCGTTACTTAGGAGATTACTATCTAGAACCGTCAGATATTGTGAACAAATCTCCCAGGAAGGCTTTAGAATTCTTAATGAATATTTCTTTATTTGACGGTTAAACAGTTCTCTTGCAACAGAGCAACTTCCGAAACAAAATTAAGGGGTAAAGCCCCCCTAAATTAAGAAAGACGGTATCGGGAGTTTTTGGGACTGAGAAATATGTTTTTGATATTTATTTTTTTTTATTTTCTATACCTTATCAAAAATATCTGCCCATGATAAATTACTACATTCTTAAGGTTTAATAAGAAAATAAATTCAAATCTTGTTTCATAAACAGAATTTAAAGGAATTTCAAAATATTTCATTAATAGAAGATTTAATGAATTACAAGTCAGCGAACAGAAACTGATTAAACAATTTACATATATAAATATAAATGTATTTATATTTACATAAAATTTGCAATTATTATAATGTAATAAAATATATACATTGTTTGTTTGTACAGATAGTTTATAAATAATATTTACTATCAATTGTAAGAGCAGCTGTGATTTGACCCATATACACATTACATTTGTGGTGAATAATATAAAAAAAATTCATATGTTTAAACAACAACACAACAGCGACATACATATTTTCTATATACTGTTACAAAGTAATAATAATAATTTTCTGATAATATTAAAAATAAAAAAAATTAGAGAAAAAAAAAACAATTGAGTATCTTTGTTGGCAAAACACCATAACTCAAGTTAAAAAATATTAATAAAATAATTTTCATTATATTTAAATATTAGGATACTAGAAATTAAAAAAATATATATATAAGATTTGGAATTACATATGTGCCTAGGGTTGCCAGACGGTCTTGATTCAGATTTGAAAAAATGTGTTTATTTATTATTACTAAGCCAGAAGTCTGAGGCGCTGAAAATATTTATGCATCGGTAAAGTATAAGTACTACGCTGATTATCAGCTGTCACTCAAAACTTAAAAGAAGCAAAATTTAAAAATGAAGTATAAGATTTTTCAAAATGATCCAGCTCACGGACGGTAATCGCAAGAGCTGTAATATTTTGGAAACCATCATAAAATAGACCGTGGTTCATTTTCAGAGGTGTACAACAATTACAATTTTTTATGTATGGAACTAGAGGCACTTTAATGTATTTATGTATATGAGTATACACATACATAAATATATAATTTTTTTTATTTATAGTTTTTTGTTGTGCGAAAAAATTTGTTTCCAATGTCCAGATGAAAGCTGAAAAATCCCGATATTTTATCTCAATGTCCAGATGAAACTCGATCTGCATCTTGCAACCCTATATGGATCTAATATTTTATGAATATTTTGCGTTCTGACATTTTTATAGTTTAACTCTTTCATACCCAATGTTGCGTATATGCAACATTCACTTTAATGTGTCATAAAATAGGTGTTGAACAAATTTCAGCATTCAGTTCTGTTATATATTTTACACGTTCGCTGATTGCCGAACATTTGAAATTTTTTGCTTATGTAATTTTTTTAATGTTTTTTCTTTGAGGTCCCGCAAAAAACCTAAGTGCAAATTTTTGTAGTAAAATATTTTACACTATTTTTTGAAAAAAAAAAATAGTCAAAGGGCTAGCCCGGCGTCAATGAACATGCGTGTATTACACCCGAGCTGTGCAGTGATTTTAGATAAATTTTGTTGAAGTTATCTTTTTGTTTCAAAAAAATATATTTTAAAGGAGGAGAATATTTTTATATTATTTTTTTTGTTCACACTTAAAATATGTTTTATGAAATTAAAAAAGAAAACTTTAAACAAAAAAATCTTAAAGATTTATTGACAATGTGATTTATGTTCATTGACGACGGGTTAACTTTGTAAACGTGTTTCAAACTACGAGTGTTCACACGAATCTTCAAGCTTCGTATAGTTTGTTGTAGAAAACACGAAAAAGATCTACACTCACTAACTGCTTTGGGATTGGTATTGGCGACTACGTTAGAACACGTGCTACACGTGTATCTGAAAGTTCGGATTTCATACTTTGCATACTTTTATTCAACATTATACACTTCGCTTGACAAACAAACAACAGAAAAATGTACTTAGGCTGTTATGCCTTTTTGCTAATGCTAAAAAAAAATTAAAATAATAAAAAAAATAAAATAAAATTATGTACAAAGATAATGGAAAAAAATATTGGTTCGGATTTTAATTGTATTTTTAATTGCTTTATAATTGTTTTTTCTTTCTTTTTTTTTTTGGTGTCTGTTTGTTTTTGTAGTATGGTTTGTTTTTTGTTTTCAATGTTATTTAAAAACTTTTACTTTTAACACACCATTTTTAGGGTGGATCATCAAACTATCATTCGTATATTTTTATATCTATTGTTAAATTGTTGGTGATTAAAATGAGATTTTCATTTTTTTGTGTATTGAAGTGATAAAGCGAAATAAATTTTAATAATAAAGATTTGTAATAAAGTTAATTGAATAAATTTACAATTGTGTATAAAAATGAAAAGATAGAGCAATAAACTTAATGAGTTGTATTGATGTGCAAATATTGGTGTTACATTTATTGGGAGTCAATGTTACTGGAATATGGATTCTTCCATCGCAACATTATTCCGTCTGTGATTGCAATACTCTAGCTAATTTTAATTTCGATGTTTCATTCCTTTTCATAAGGGACAAAACAACAACACCGAGCAACATATGTTATTGATAATACAAATACTTCACAGTGAAAGAAATTCTTTGTGCTAATTTAAAATGTTTTTGCTTCTTGGGAAGTTTTAAAAATTGAAAAAAGCGTAGTGAATATTTCACGAAGTGTTTGTGAAACTTTGAAAAAGTGAAAATGCTGTTTTCACAAAAAAAATAATGTAAAAAGGAAAAAGTTGAGTTGAGTTGAGTTTCTTTAAATTTTCTACGGCAAATGCCATAGAGCAAAAATTAATAGAAATTGCTAAGCGAAATAATGAAGTGAAAACACTGAGAGGGAAGTAAAATCTGAAATAGGTGCATTTTATTAGCTATTTTATATCAAATATTTAACTTTAACTCACAGGGTTCTCTGAAGCAAAGCCAAAACTGCAGCATGATGTTATTCACACAGTGTACCCGAATATCACTGTACACAAAAAATAAATGCAAAGGTAGGTTCCCGCATTTGCATTTAGTGACTACATTTTTCCGACGTATTTCTTTCATTTCAATTTATTTACAGTGTGCCGATCAGCTAATTGAAAAAAAAAATACTTCGGCCAATCAGCATTCGAGATGATAATGGCGTACACGAAGATGAGCAAAACGAACATTTTTCTAACTCGGAAAGCGAAATCTTGTATATGTTATTTGTTGCAAATAAAATGTGTTTAAACCAGAGTTTCAGGGTTGGAAACTTTAGTAACTTTGACAGTTGCCATTGTATAAATGTCAGATTTAACAAGCGTGCTCTATAAACGTGGGAAATTTACCATGGAACGCTACACGGTGAAAGAACGAATCCAAATGATTAAAATTTATTACGGAAACTTATGAGTAAAACCATCAAGCCGGACGCTTCCAGCATGGTCTGCCGAAAATATTGGATCTGTCAGTGAAAGTGTAGCGGAGAGCCCAAGAACATCAATTGCATCTTTCTACGTCTAGAGATCTTAATTTGAACGCTTATAAGATTCACTTAACTCAAGAATTGAAGTCTGGGGATCAAGGTCGGTTCGTGTAATTTCACGTTTTGGTCTTCACGATCATGTGATTCGACGCCGTTGGAGTTTTTCTTTTGAGGTTTTGTTAAAAGTAAAATTTATGTTAACGTCTTCAAACGATTCGAGAATTTAAAGTTAACATTAGTGCCGCCGTAGCTAAAGTGAAGCCGGTTTTATGCCAAAAAGTCTCTAAAAAACTTTTAGAAAAGGGTGCTACAGTGCAAAAGGAGCCGTGGTGGCCATTTACATGATGTGTTATTCCAATTTTCCTAGTCTCTACTATCCGAAAATGAATATTTTTGTTTTTTTTTGCTAAATTTGTGAGTTTTACTTAAAAAACAACGAACGCAGCAACTCTTATTACCTCCTAACACCCTTTATATTCTTGTCCGTGTTGTTGTTGTTGTTTAGTGCAGTGAAATTTTCGTATACAACTGAGATAATGGCCTCTTTAATGACGTCATATGTTTCAGATTTCAATTCAATTGACTCTAACCAGGCGAATAACTAATAATGCTTTCGAGTATAGATATTTACACAAAGATCTATTAACCCTTTGCAGTCTCAGTACTTTTGAAATTTTTAACTATACAAAAATTTTAAAATAAATCACTGTTTATTATATGATTTTCTAGTAATTTTAAAAGTGGTTTTGAAATTTTCAGGATTTCACCTAGTTTACGTCTTCTGGAAATTACTTACTTTTTCTTGAAAATTTGAAATCGGTGCCCGATTTTTGGGTTTTTATGTCCCTTTAAAGAGTTAAGTGAAGAATTAATACTAAAAGACTTTATTTGCTTTGAAAATTCTTACAAAACTGGCACTGAGCATCACTTGGTTACCGGTGTTCCGTAAAAATGACGGCCTTAAAAGGCAAAGCAGGCATGCTTTGATGAAAAATTATAATCAGAAATAGGGCCAGTGAATACGTGTCGCAAGTTGGTTTTATGCTATTTTATACGGTTTTCCGATGAACCAGAAAGGTTTAAAATAAATTGCAGAGTACTCTGACAGTGATAATTTTATAAAGTTTTGCAATATATTGCTGATTAATCCTTCAATATTCTTTTTTAGATTAGATCCACAAGACTTTTCCATCCGATACGGTTCACAGATTTTGACTTAGTGGAGCCACAGCTGATATAGTATTTTCCAGATGCTTGGGTCTTTCGGGTTTTCTGGATTCGGGAACTGTTTTTCTGAAATTTTGAGAACCAATACTTTTTGGGCCAAGGAACTAGTTTTTAGCCTCAGTTTTGATTTGAAAAAAAAATTGGAAAAAAGTAAAAATTAAGAAATCAAGAAGTAGTTGAATTTTCCCTTGTAATGAAGTGATTTGTGCTGACTGGTTGGACTTAATTGAAACTTTGTTCATCGAGATTTTTTGAAGCAACGAATTCATTGTGGACCTATAGTTCGATTTAAGAAATATTCTAAACGGTGCTAAAAGACAGTACAAATTTTAAAAAGCTCAAAGTTAAGAGTAGGAATTTTTTAAAACAAATAGTGTCAACCATCTTGTACTTACCCTTCTTTTTCTCAAAAAACTCTATCTTCATGGGGAATTCAAAAGTCCCCTGTATATCTATCCACTCTAATATCCAACACTATTGTAATTTAGAGAGACCAAGCAAAGGGATGTTTTTTTTTTTTGAAATAGTAACTTATGAAATTTTATTTGAATAAAATAATAATTAAAAAATTTTCCGTTTCTAAGAAGCATAAATTTTTTGCTCTTTTTTTTCAATTAATCAATAATTTCAATGAAATCACTACTTCTGTCTATACAAGCACTAATTACCCTAACCTTCAAATTCGAGTTCTCTAAAAAAAAAAGATCAAATAATTAGCTGAAGGGGAATGAAATAAACAATAATTTTATTACAATTGAATAAAATTATTGCATTTCATCATGTGACGCCAAACAGAGGCCTACGAGTCAATGATTTTCAAACGAAAAATAATAAAAAATAAAGAAATTGTTAATAAATATTTTTAACATTAACTCACAGTCATAAAAAACATAGGCAACAAAAGTAGGTACCTAATAATTTAAAAAAAAAAAAAAAACAAGAAATGAAAAGAGTTAATACAAAACAATGAAAAGTTAATTTTATATTTGTTTGTTGCCAACAATTGACCGCAGCAGCAAAAAAAAAAAAACAAAAAAAAACAATAACAGAAAAAAAAAATTCAGTTAATACTTGTACTTGGTATAATGATGGTGCGATAACTTGATGGCGATTGCTACAATGATGATGATGATGATGACTAATTATACCAAAATCAAGAACAAACTATAAGCATATAAATGCGTGTATGATTTAATTGGGGTTGCCAGAGAGTTTTTTTTTTTTTTAAAACAGAGCAACTGCAAAGTACAATAAAGAGAAAAAGGAAACCAAAACATCCATCAAAAATCCAATGTTTTCAATTAAAGCTTTTGCCTAATTTCAAACTTATTGCTAAGTGCTTGAAGTACTTCCATACACTATGCTGGGATACACAATTTCTCATAAAAACTGGCAAGTCTATTTTTAAATATTTTTTTTTCTTTTGTTTTGCGTATAAGCATTTGTTTTTCTTTTGAATTTTTGTTGTTGTTGTGTTTTTTGTGCTTTGCTGCCGGCCGGCAAATTTGATTTACGCTTAAAGCACTAGTTCTCTCCCCTCCTTCCTGCCTGCTTGCCTATCTTTGTCTGTCTGGCTATGTGTTTGTCTTACGTGGTGCTGCCGGCATCTGTCACAGTAGCCGGCCGCAGTTCATGTCTTACAACATTCTAGTATTTCTCTTTTTCTTTTGCTTCATTTTGCTTCTGCATTTTTTTTTATTTTTTGCTTGCTTGTGTTTTATTTCTAAAGGTTTATCACAATTCTATTGTAAATAATTTTTGTATTTTTTTCTTCTTCTTTTGAATTAGAATAATCTTTATAGCCACGTGTGTGTGAGTGTCTGTGCAAGTGTTTAGTTTTTATTGCTATTTATTTTGGGGTGTCTGAAAATGAAGCGCCGCCAATATGTTTTTTTTTTTTTTTTTTTTTTGAAGTGTTTTTAATAACTCATATTAGATTTTATGTACTATTTTTAAGTTCTTTGATATTTATTTGATGAATTTTGTATACACTCTACATTCTCTGCTGGTTTTTGTAATAAAGATTGGTATCGGCAGATAAGTTCAATTAGTTTTTTTTTTTTAAACTAATACAGAATACGCTTAACAAAGTCACCTTTTTTTTTTGAGAGATGTTCTCTGGGAGATATACAGTTATACAGTGCAAATCAAAAGCAACAAATCTAGATTTTTATGTTTTTTATTTATTTTTATTTAAAAGAAAACGGATTTAATTCGTTCTTAATTGATCAAATTATATAATGAAAAACTTAAAAATTAGAAAAAAAATATCCCAAAAAAAAATCATTTTAAAGAAATCAATGAAATATGCACTTAGAGCTATGCAAAACAAAAGCTTGATGAATATCCTTTTGGGTGCTATTTCAATGTGGTACAATATATATATTTATTTCATAGAAAGGATAATGACATTGAACAATTTAATTTATCCAATTGCAAAAAATTTCGCCCCCATGGAACCGATGCCGCGCTGACGAAATTATGATTCCTATTGTCCTTACGAACAAAAAATGCTTCTACGACATAGGTCTAAAATGAACTTCGAGGCTCCGGAATTTGAGTTTTATGGAAAATGTTCGTTTTATATAGAATTTTTAAGACACTTGGAATTTTTGTAAGTATTTTTTTTGTGAAAATTGGTACTCGGGGATTTTTTCGTACGAGAATTTTTTTTTTTATATTTATTTTAACTCACGCATCCGATAAGGGCCGCCATCGAACATTTTTTAAAATTTATTTTACAGTTTTTAGTGCTAATTTTATTCAAAAACATAAATTTTTCTTTTTTTTCTTACTTCATTCATTTATTACACTGTGCAACAGCTAAAATCGCACTGTCGATTTTATATATGGTTTTGAGTAATTTGGGGTAGCTGCCATCACGTCAGGTTTTCGAGATAACGATACATGAAATCATGAAAATGGCTTTAATAAGACTGTACCAAGACATTCTTAATTTATGTCTTATCGTTGTTGGTGTCTATAGAAAAGTTTTTAAGTAGAAAAAGAAGCACATTTTTTGTGAATACAAGAATCTTCCATCTAAGCTCCATACCCCAAATTTTGGAAGCATTTTAAGTACAGCTTTGAACAATATTGCCTACAGGCTAAAGCAATGATAAAAGTTTAAAGAAAGTTTGCTTATCAAAAAGTATGGGGGGGTCCTAAAACATCAAAACACCCTCTACCCCTTTATTTTTGGAAAAATTACCTCACAAAGTATGAGCAGTATGAGCAAAGGGGTTATAAAAAAAAAAAAAAATTTTCAGGGTTAATTTTTTAAAAAATGTTAGACCTAGGTAATTTTGACCTTCGGTGACCCCAACTACTTTTCGATGTGGGACATTTTTGCCAAAACCCAGTGATAGGTTTCGCGATCGTTTACCCGGTATAGTCATATATCGAATAGAAGCTTCATATAACACCCCAAAAGGCGGGTAAGAGGGTTGGTGGAGTGTATCTGTCTAAATAATTTTTTCCTCCTTTCCATAATAAACAACTTTCTCCTAGCGACATGTACAAAGTCAAATAAAAAAATTTTATATTGGTCCAATATATCGTATACCCATATCGGGGATCTCAGACATGACAAAGGCAATCTGAGTACAGGGTCGGATTCAGCGACCCCAAATTACCCTTAAAAAGTAATCCATTCGACACTTGAAATTTACTTTTGTGCTGTGTAATTACAAAAATTCAAAATGCTTCTTTGAAAATTCAACATAAACCGAACATTTTCCATAAAAATCAATGTCCGAAACCTCGAAATTCATTTTGGACCTATGTCGTGGAAGAACTTTTTGTTCGTAATGACCGGAGGAATCATAATTTTGACGGTGCGGTAGCGAAAAATTTAAGTCTATACAAATCGCCCCGGCTTTCAATTTTGACCCCTACCCCCCTGGTCGTAACACATTGCAAAAAATTTCCCCCCTCCTCCCCCCTCCCTAATAACGTAACAAATTTTTATTTCTGAAATTTTTTTTTTTTAATTTAACCTATTTATATCGATGTCTTTTGAATCAGTTAACCAATTAAAACTCCGATTATACATGTTTCCTATCACAATACCTTTCATTTAGTTTTAAGAACAACCGGACATTTCCAGCCCGAGATATAATTTTCAAATAGCCATGATTTTCGAATTCAGCGGAAGAAAATTAGTTTTATAAACTAGTGAATTTTTGAAGTCATCTGTATTTGATAGTATAATATCGACGTTATGCAACGCAGCTGATGAAAATAATAAAACCTGACCAACAGACCAAAATGGGTTAACAAAACCAGAGAAGATAAGATAGCACAAAACCCGGCCGTATTCGGTATTTCTGACCATCATGTAAAAAAATTCCTTCCCATTGAGAACCAAAAACATTGACTCATAAATTTCCATAGAAAGTAAGCCAAAAATTCGCAATATGCTCATGTAAGTAACTATAAGAAATTCTTAATATAAAAGTTTAATTATTACCGGCCGGCCGACCGTATAAACCTATTCTATATTTTTTAACAAATTACCCATGCACACAATTGGTTAACCTTTTTTTTCTTTTTATTTTGCCCCATTGATTACCTTCAGCAATTAATTTGTATAATTTTCTTTTTTGACATTTCGACAACAACAGTGACTTCATTTATTTTTACATATATTTCTAATTCATTGTAGCTAGCATCTTTTTGTTTAATTTTAAGGTTTATAATTAAAGTTCGCAAACGTGCCATGCCACACACCCCCCGGCTGCCCCTCATAGAAAGAAAACCAAACAGAAAAAAAAGAGAAGAAAATATGGGTGAACAAAAAAAAAAAAAAACAAAAAGAAACAAAACTTCAAAATAAAAAAATAAATTTGCATTTGTCTTAAATTTGATGTTAATTAACGCTTAATATTTTATAGTAAAATTATGCAAATCACTGAAGCGGCGCTTTCAAACATAACCACACACCACACAGACAAAAGAGTACAACCAAACAAATGAAAAAAAGCAAAGTAATATAATTAAAAGCAAAAAGGGGCTGGGCTACAGTGGGTGGTCTTTGTTTTCAGCACCTTTACATTTATTTTGTTTTTTTTTTTTGTTTTATATTTTGTGTTTAGCTTTTTTTGTGGTTTTTTATTTTCATGAATTTTTGTTTTCTTTCATTTGCATGTGTTTTATATTTTTTATTTTTTTTTTTTTTGGTTTTAACAAAAATAAGCAATAATTTTTAATGAAGTTGTTACTTTACTGTTGTTATACTTTTCACGTTGAGTTTTGTTTATTTAACATATTTAATTTATTATTTTCCTATTGTTTAATTGAACTAAATTTTTCAAAAGGGCATGCAAATAAAACGGAAATTATTATAAATATGAGAAATTAATTATAATGTAAATATATAAATAAAAAACTGCTCGTAATTAAATTGTAAAAAAGATAAATTTATATGTTTAACTTTTATGTCAATAGCCAAGTTTTACAAATTCTACTCAACAACCAGCATACCTGGATATCCTTTCATATAGTTTTCAGTATTTTTTCAACAAAAATTTAATTTCAGTAGGCTATGTAAATATTTTTTTATATAAATTAACACTTCACCTTAAATATGCTTTTTAAAACACTCAAGTCAAAAAACGTAATTTCAACATCAGAAAATGTTAATTCATAGTCTGACAATATTAACACAAAGTTAGAAAATTTCATTTATAAATTGGGGAATATAAGTTCAAATTCAGAAATTATTATTTGATATGGAAAATAAAAAAATTTCACTGAAAATCTCAGAATATCATTGAAAATAAAAAAAAAATTATTGAAATTCAGAGAATGTAAATACAAAAACCAAACAATTCATTTGAAACCAGAAAATGAAAATTCAAAATCAGGAAATGTCATTGAAATTTAAAAAATATCAGTGAAATTCAGAGGATATCAATTCCTTTAAAAAAAATATACTTAAAAAATCAGAGAATGTCAACTCAAAACCAGAAAATATCATTGAAAATAAGAAAATGTCATTCGACAATCAGAGAATGCCAATTCAAAATCAGAAATTCAAATAGAAAAATCAGAGTGTTTCCATTCAATGTTGGAAAACATCATTTCAAAATCGAAAAATGTCAATTCAAAATCTGAAAATATTAATAAAATTTTAGAAAGTATCAGCGATATTCTGAAAATGTAATTTGAAATTCAAAGAATATGAATTCAAAATAAAAATATATAATTTGAAAATCGGAAAATAGCAATTTAGGAAATCATGCAAATCAGGAAATATCACAAAAACTAGAAAACATTCAAATTTAGCAAATATCAATACAATTTAATATCATTTTTAAATCATAGTAATTCAAAGTTGCAGAATATGCTTTTAAAATCGGAAATGTTATTTCAAAGTCTTAAATTATTAATATACTAAGAAATTCATTGAAATTCAGAGAATATCTATTCAAAATCGGAAAATATCATTAAAATCAGAAAATATTAATTCAAGATCAGAAAATATGAGTAGCAATCAGAAATTTTTACAGAAAATCAGAGAACACAAATTCAATATCAGAAAGTATAATTTTAAAATCAGAAAATATCAATTCGAGAACAGAAAATGTCATTGAAAATCAAAATATAAATATAAAATTAAAAAATGTTATTAAAAATCAAAAATTATCAACTCTAAATCAGAAAATATTCTTGAAATTCAGAGAATATCCATTCAAAATCCGAAGATATCATTAAAACTAGAAAATTTTAATTCATGATCAGAAAATATGAGTAGAAAACAGAAAATATAATTTAACAACCAGAATATCAATTGGAATCAGAAAATGTTCTTGAAATGGATAGAATATCAGAAAAACATTTTTTTTTTTCGGTTTTTGTGTTTTTACTCATTTTATGAGTTTTTCAAACGTCTTCAACAAAAACAAAATTTTAAAAAATTAAAAAAATTTAAAAAAAAATCTCCAAATTTTTTTTTTACCCTAAATTTGTCAAAAAATTCATAAAAAAAAGATTGTGAAAACACAAACCGAACAAAAAATTTTTTCCAGCAAAGCATTTTTTTAAAAAATTTTGACCGCAAAAATTTTCTTGTTCCAATCGTTGTAAAAACTCATAAAACGTTTAAAAAAAACAAAAAGTCGAAAAAAAATTTTCATCAATTTTTAAAAAATCATAAAATCATGGATATCACAAAAGTTCGATCTGATCGAAAACAATTTCAGAAAAACCATATTAGAACTCAGAAATTTTATTATAGGCCCATTTTGTTGCGCAGTGAAATTGGAGAATATCAATTCGAAAATTTTATCATGGGTCACTGACTTAACCCGGATAAGTCCAATGCCCTATGTGTAGTACGCTTCAGAAAGTTATGATCGAAACTATTCTCTAATATTTTTAATTTGGAAATTTCTTCCAAATTTGACAGTTCACATATACAAATTAATTATTTAAAATTAATAGGCTTTGAATGAACAATGATGCCAGAAAAATATCAAAACGTTTTGGAGCCCGCTATGGTTCCTCATCAATGATCTTTGTAATAGTTCCCTCATTTCAACAATCTATATAAGTGAAAATATTGTAAAGTAAGTGAGAATTACAAGACAATTATTTTGACTGAAGAGTATTATTAAAAGGATCTACCACTACCATTTTTGCTATTCTTCTATTGGTCAGATTTTGTTGAAAAAAAAAACTATTCTCATTTAATCAAAATAAAACATTTCTAAAGTGTAGAACATATAGGACATTGGGTTTATCTGGGTTTATATATTGGTGAATTTGGGCACAAGGTGGCATCACATTTTTTCACTACTACTTCAACTTTGACGTAGTCAGTAAGAAGAGTTAAGCGTTATGCGAATAATGGTGAAGTTCATTACTTTGCTACTTTTTCCTGCTACTGAGGCAAAAGCGCAAACAAAAATCGTAATGCTATTTGAGTTTTAAAGAACTTCTACTTCTTCATTTTAACCCTTAAACGCCCAATACGTCCGATTTCAATTAAAAACATACCCAGAGGTAGTATTTATGATTCCGAACAACGTTTGTTCTACGTGTTTTCAAATAAATTAGTTTAAGGAGCAGTTATTTTAATTTACATGGTTGACCTCTGTAGTAACCTTTGTCGATTATCTGGAGAATAAATTAAAATACATTCGCAATAACAGTTATTTGGTGTTATCCCATACCGCTTGACACAAATTTGTCCACACGGCAATATATTTATTACACAAAATTCGAAAATAAAAACACCTTTTTTCAGTTAGTTGTTTAAAATTTTTGCAAAACATGCTTTTCGAGTTAAAAATAACTGTAACTGTACGACAGTTGTCATTTTTCCATTCTTATTTATACGTATCGATAAAGAAAACTTCAGACAGTAAGATCAGATGTTTATTTTAAATGGCAAACGTAAAATGGCGGCACAGGCAGCCGCGGAAGTGGTTGGTCACTGCAGTGACCAGTGGGTATTTAAGGGTTAAATTGAATATAATATAGTGGAAAGAAATAATTCCAATCAAGACTGTTTTCAACAATTTTCCAAATTTAAGTTAATAAAGATGTAAACTTGAACAAATGGCCAAAAATCTTAAACTCCTGGCAATTCCTAAACACTCAAACAGAGATCATGACGATCTCTAGGAAAATGGATTGCTTTTTGTAAATATAGAAATTAAAAATCATTTTTCTGAACGATAACCCAATTTTAAAAATATTAAAAGCCTTTAAACTTCAGAAAAGCTTAAATATAGCTCGGTTTATAAGCTCTAAACCCTGTATATTAGATTAAGGCAAACGTTTCAATTTTGAACTTTGTTGTTGTTGTTGTTGTTAGTTAGTTAGTGGTTAAGCACAATTGAAAACTATTAGTCACTTTTCCTCCATCATAAATTAACTTATTTATGTTTATTAGCTTTTTTGTTTTTTGACCAGTTTTTTTTTTAACTTTTAGTTTTTAATTACTTTTTTTTTATTGTTATAGTTTTTTTTATTTTTTAGTTTCCATTTACCACTATGTAAAGTGTGAAGAAGATGTTGTAAAAAAGTAATAATAAAACAGAAAAAACCGCAAAAATAGTAGGTAGTAAAAAGTAGAAGTAGTAAGTGTGTAGTAGTGGTAGTAGTAGCAACCAGTAGTCAACTATGTGAAACTTCAAAATGAACTGTGAACGCTGAATGACTAATAAATTGGCGTGTGGAACAACAACAACAACAACAATATAACAACATATTAGCCAAATAAAAGAGACAACAACAAGAAACAAAAACAAGGTAAATGCCCTCAAGGGGCTTAAATGATGCGCGAGTTTAAAAAAGTTTTTTTTTGGTTGGTGTTGTTGTTTTTAAATTTTTATTATTACTTTTTATATTCATTTTGGTTTGGTTGTTGTTGTATTTTTTTTTTATTATGTTTTTCAGTGTAAATGATTTATTTTCAAAGTTGAACTAATTTTGCTGTTAATTTAATTTTGATTCTAGCTAAATAAAAAGAAAGAGGAGATATATAAAATTGAAGTAGGCAAACAGCAGCAAAAGATAAACAGAACAACAATAACTATAAAGAATAAAAAAATGTTTATATTTTATATTTAAAAAATAAAGAAAATACAATTTAAGCTTATTAGTTTGTAAAGAGATGACAGCATTGACGAAACTAATGTACACTGTACCACAGAAAATGAGAAAAAAAATCATGATAATAATGGAAACACATAAAACAAAAACAAAAACAAAAAAACATGGAAACTTTCGGAAACTTATTGGATTCAGGCAGATCCTGACATCAAAATTGTTTATATAATCTTTAATTTAACTCAAATATGCTCAATGAACTTCAGAAAGTTCCCTTTAATCGAAAACAAACATTTTTAATCCTTTCGGCACCACACGAATTTTTAAAAATTATATATTCAATTTTTATAGATTTAGGGTTTTTGGAATTAATGGTTCTTTAATTTAGTTTACAATTTACAAATATTTTTTTGATAACGGTACTGTAGCGCATCAAAGTGAAAAAACTGAGTTTGTTTTTTGTTAATTTTCAATCACTCAAAGTTTTTACAAAATAAATATAAATTCAAGTTTTGCTATGGTCATCGGTGACCCTAAGATCTTCAAAGGGATCTTTTTAAGAACTTTTTTACAATGAAATGGGGCTCGAAGATTACGAATCTGGACTCGGTTTTGCTCTAACGGTTCTAGTTCTTTAAGATCGGGAAAGGGTTAAGTGAAAAATTAATACTAAGTAACTTTGTCTATCTTTAAAAATATTTGTAATAAAAATGTATGGAAAAAAGTTAATAAAAAATCCCATTGAAGGCCACAGGGTCACCGGTGACCCATGAAAGTTTAGACCTTCAGAGGCGCAAAATGTATGTTTTGATAAAAAATTGTAACAAGAAGTTGGGGTCAGACGATACGAATCCGGATTTTTTTTGCGCTATTTAGACTGGTTTCTCTACGGTACGGTCCCGAAGTGGTTAAGGTGTACACCATATCGATGGCAAAAAATTTACCTGAAGAATATGTGAAATTAGGTTTCAAATCATTTTAAATAAGAAAAAAATATTTTTGGAACTATTTTTTATTTTTTTTTATTTTGATATTATTTTTATATATTGTTCATAGAAATTTATTGCGTTATTGTCTTGTCTTCCAAAAGTCGTGAAAAAGTATTTACGAGGGTTCAACGTATGACCATCGATATAGCAAATTGGGTGTCTCTGGGTTAACATGTAAATTTTATAGCGTATTCGCATTCGGCAGAATTTTCATCAGTTTCACAATAACAAATTTCAAATCATTTTTGATCTATTCCGATCAGATATTTTTTCGTTGAGTAAAGCATATTCAGATTTTAGAATCTAACAGAAGCAGTACTGTGTAATCCAATATTTCCGAATGTGTATATAGCAAACATAAAAGGGGAATATCATATATCAGGCTTACAATATCGACTTTTTTAAACTAAATCAATTCTGCAGTATTCAGAAAGTATCCTGTGAAATTTCAATACGAAATTCTGAAATTGAGTCATATATCGCCTCGCTCTTTTCCGACCATTTTTAACCCTTTCATACCATCTTTTTCATGGTTGTCGATAGATAACTTTTGCGTAAAGTTCATGATTACTTCGGACTTCTACAACTAGCATAAACTAATTTTACGCCTCTAGAAATCATTCATTGGATCTTTATTGTAGGTTGAACAATTAAGGGCTTCGCCGAATAAATTTGTCCGCTACAAAAATAATGAAATCTTTTGAACCAGTAGTCCGATTTTTATAAACTAACGTATTTTAGTTTGTAAATTGTTTTTAGATTTGTAAAAACCGAAAACCAAGAATTATTATTTTTTAATAAAAAGTTTAAATTTTTCAAGAATCCCGTCTATTAATGTTTTTATGGTCTGTCCGACACTAACGCAGCTGCTAAAAATTTCTTTCTTTAAGTCTGGAAACCCTTTGGCCACTTCTTTTGATAACTTCATCTTTCTTTTTACTAATATTGGTTCTTTTGGTGAATTGGCTTTTCTAAACCACTCTAAGGCCGCTTTGCGGTAGTGACACGAAGCCAAAAAAAAGTGGCTACTTCATGTTGGCGTTAAAATAGAAGCAATCCCTTTTGCAAGCATTCCTTTACATATATTTCGGCCTCTTGATTGTACCCGATATCACCAATGAGTTGCTCCTTTTGCTACAATTGTAAATCGCCTGGCAAACAATGGGTATTCTTTGGGAATTTTGTCACCTTTTTTACATTGAATTTGTCAGTGTTTTACGGTTTCATTCTTGACGTTGTTTTTATCCGGAACTTGTTGGACCTTGTACATCTTCAGCCCAGCTTCCTTCTTAGTTCTGCGTTTCTGATCAATTAGCATTCCTCGTCAATTTCTTTTCCGATACGCTTGAATTTTGCTTTAGCATGGTCACACCTTTTTTGCTTTTTCACGGCCATGTGGTCTTTTCTTTTTAACAGAAGCTTTCTTCTGAGCAACACACAGATCTTTCTTAAAGTGTTTAATAACGCGATAAATGGTTTTAGGGATAGCCCCTACCTGTTTGGAAATTTTCTTAAAAAACAACTAAAGTTGCTTTTGAAAAATGTTAATAATTTTTTCCCACACTTCCAGTTCGGTTGCCATTTTTGCGTTAAATAAATTTTTATTGAATATAAGCGACACATAATATTTTCTGACATTTAATTCAGAGCTTATAAGATAAATATTTTTGAATTTGAATCTTTCAATGGGCAGAAATGTAACAAACAATTTTATTTGACGCAGTCCTTATACTTCAGAAGCTATAGACAAAAATCCGTTACCGGTTTTCCTTCAATTTTTGGATTTTTGTATTCTTTCATTTTTTACAAAGAAACTGGGATAGTAATATTTCTACGTAGCAGTGAATTATTGATTTTTTTGTTCATTAAAATAATGCAACCAGCTTTGATGCCCAATTTTTGCAACACAAATTTTTGACTTGACTTCAGTTTTTTCATTTGCAGGTCATTTTAAATCATTTTTCTTCCCATCTCCTTGATTTTCTACGGTATTTTGATCTAGACTGCATGTTCTGACCTTGATTACAGTCTTTCCAACGATATGTGATATTACGCGGAACGGAAGTTATGGGCAAAAGTCAAACGGTGTTCCAACCTAGACGACATTCCCCTATATAAAGTAAATTCATCGCAAAAATGCTCAGTTTCAATAAATTTTTTTTTAAATTTTATAAATAAAAAGGAAGCAAATAATTACATATTAGCCTTGCCACTCCTTATTTAACCCAGATATGCCCAATGTCCTATTTCTAGTGCACTTCAAAAAGTTTTTATTTTGATTGAATATATTGTCATTTAATCAAAATCAAACATTTCTGAAGTGACCTACATAAAGGACAATGGGCATATCTGGGTTAATAAAATAAATGAAATACATTATTTTCTACAATGAACATTTTAAGAATATTTTGAAAACTGACGTGCTATTCCGAAGAAAATAAAAACAAGGTCGTGATCTTTATAAAATAGCGCTGGAATTCAACGCTTCTTTTTAGAAACATTTCATTAATTTTTGAGAAGTATTTGAAAAAAAAAATTAGTTCAAATAAAATGTGGTTGAAATAATCGAGGTAACACAAAAACATGTTCCCTTAGATATTAGAATTTTACTTCAGATCTATGCGGATACTCCGAAATATCCGATTAGGCCAAAGTATTCGGCTGGCCTGAGGCATCTGTTTAGTCCGAAGTATCCGGATAGTCGTAATAATCCGCATAATCCGAAGTATCGGGATAGTGTGAAGTATCTGGATAGATCAAAGTAACTGTATGATTCGAAGTATCAGAATAGAAAGAAGTATTCGAATCTAACAAAGTATATGAATTAAACAATGCATCCGAATAGACCAAAATATCCGGGTAATGCGAAGTATCTAGGTAGACCTAAGTATCCATCCAGGTAGACCAAAGTATCCAGATAGTTTGAAGGATCCCGATAATCGAGACATTTTAAACTGATGATATTTTCAAGGTTCAAGAAAAAAGTTTATTCCAAGAAGAGGTTTATTCCATTATTTTTAATTGTCTTAGTTGTGTTTTGTTCGAAAGAGTAAACTGCTTTTCTCATGTGGTAATTTTTTTGTTCCTATTTTACTAAAGTACTTCCCATAATCATTTTTCATGGTTATCATAGCTTATTCTGAATCCGCCTAACATTACGTAGAGTATACGATTGTAATAATTAATAAGTACGTACTTTTCTTTTATCACTATCATTATCAAATTTTCATTATCATTTATGATAGATTGTGTGATGTTGAAACTCGGTGATTACACAAAAACTAAGTATTGATTGTTTTCTTTTTTATAGAAAAAAATAAAAATAAAAATTAAAAGAAAAAAACAAACAAAAAAATAAAAATCAGTGAAACAAGTACATATTGATTTCTGTACGGAAGTAATTGAAACTTCAATAACATTTCCGATAAGAAAAACACAAATTTGTGTAAGCAACTTTAATAACCTTGAAACAAAAAAAAAAAAAAAAAACAAAAAATAAATTTTATAAATAGAAATCTTTGAAACTTTATATGTAGTTTTAAAAAAATTAACAATAAAATAATTAAAAACTGCACAATTTTAAATGAATTTGATTAAGAAAATAATGCAGAATTAAAAGAAAAATTGTTATAACATTTAAAAAAGTTTAGGAATTAATTAAAAACAACAAACAATAAACGCAAAAAATTATGTAAAATTTCAGAAATGAAAATTTGTAAAAAAAAATTCTTAGAGAAATAAAACAAAACGAAGATGAGGTACTTATGTAAATTAATTGAAGACCCACCACAGGTGGTCTAAAAGAATTTTAATTGCCAAAAAAAAAAAATAAAAAAAATCTATCTCTTGTGCTTTTTATCGTATTTTTTTTTATAACAATGCGTAGTAAAAATTTTTAATTGATTACTACAAAAATTTTGTTGCAATAAATTGGGCGGGGGAAAAAATTAAACTGAGATAGTCAAAAAAAATAACTACGAAATACGAAACAAATTAACAGTGGCAACAACATTGAAAAATTAATGAAGTTGGCTTATTTAATATTAACAGACAATATTTTTTTATGTTTTTTTTTTTTTTTTTTGATTTATGAATATTTATAATTTCGATATAATTAAGCATAAAAATAAAATAACATAAATAAATCATTAATCATTTATTGTTAATAAGTAGAAGATTATAGGTCTAGAGTCAGTTGTTTTTTTTTATTATTTTTTTTTTTTTTGTTTAGAAAGATTGTACTATATTAAAACTGATTTGTTTTTCAGCTTCAGTATTTACACGCATAGGAAACTTTTAATTAATTGCTTGTTTTATTAATTACAATATTTAAATGCTATGAAGAAGATATGTTAGAAATATATGGGCTTAACTTAATACTATAGTATTAAGTTAGAATAAAAAGTTGGCATGAGTTTTGAAATTCTTCAGACGCATGAACTACCAATGCATAGAGTCGATAAATGAATACAAAAAAACATATATAACTAACTGGAAGTTGTAAGTTTTGTAATAACTACATCGACATAGCAATAAACTAAATCGTTTTGAAAATGATAGAAATATTCAAGAAATTTTTTGAATAAATATTTTAGAACACTCTCCCATTAAACCTCCTGCTCTCGTTTGCTACCTCTTTACCTTCCAATCACAATTTCCTAATTCATTTGGTTTCAAGTTCATATATTTTCAGTGTGTCTAATCAAATTAAAGAACCATAAAGATTCTCAATAATTTTATAATTAAAATCAAAACCAACTACAAATATTTAAAAAATTTAACCTTTTCGAGCTTGACATTTGATAATAATCAAATATTTCACACTTTTAATTTAAAAGAATTCCAAGAATTTCACAAAAAGCAGCAACAAAAAATTAGTAAATAAAAATTGTAAATAAAAAGAAATCAAAATATTAAATAGAACGTGGAAATTATCAGTAAATAAATTAAAGCGTTACGAAAATTCATCATAAATTTTACGTTTTAAATACTTTGACACTTTGTTGTTGTGGTTTTTATAGTTGTTGTTGGATTATTTAGTCTGTGACGATTATTAAAGTACTTGGTATAGTTTTTTATTTGTTTTCAATAGAAAAAAAAATAAAAAAAAAATTCAAATTATAAAAAAAAAAAATATTAAACAGGCGCCTACATTATTATTTTTTTTTTTTTCTTGACAAATCCATTGATAAAATTTATAAAATATTTAAATGTTTAGTTTTTGTTAATTTTTGATTACATTAACGAGATTTAGATTTTTTTTTTTTTTTTTTGTGAAAGTCGATTTTAAATTTAAATAAAATTGAAATAAACTATTGAAGAAAAAATATTATAAATTTGCTATATTCTATAATTTGTTGCTGATGTATGCAAATATATACTTGAAACATTTTTTTTTTAAAAATTTGCATAAAATCACACAGCAAATAAAAAATGGTAACAATGAGTTTGAGTGGAATCAGTGAACAAAATATTAGCATAGAAATAACATAATCACGACTATGACATTATTAAATAACAAAAAAAAAAAAAATGATAAAAATAAATAAATGCAAATATAAAAAAAATAATATGTTAAATTTATTGTGATTCATTCAAAGTAGTAGCAAAAAGAAAAAAAATTTTAGTTTCCATATACGTAAATATGGTAAATTGATGCTATATTTTATGGATTTTATTTTCGATTTAAAAAAGCTTCTAAAATTACAATTCTTTTTTTTTTTTTTTTTTTTTTGAGAATGCACTACAATTTGGTAGTAGAGCATATTCAGTTGCAGAGTCTTCGTTTGTGTTAGTTATAATGCAAATAAAGCAATTCCCTGTTACTATTTCAAATTTTACCTAAAGAATACTATTGTTATAAGTACCAGTGTGGAACTAAGACGAGTTCCAATGCAGTCGTAAGTTTTGTCAGAAGAAATATTAACAATAAATTAGTTTTACACTCAGAAAAATATTCACCTACGACAATCGTCGTTCAAACTTTAAACACAGTTTTCTAAGATACCCAATCTCAAAGCTCAACTTCGTTACTTTGCTGCTTTTTAAACTCGATTAAGGTCTCTCTATCAAGAAAAGAATCTGAAAACGAGAGTCCCAAGGTGAAAATTTATTTACAGGGTGACAATTGTAAAGTGACGCAAGTTTAATACTCTGCAGAAAGCTTTGCCATTTACCGTTACTTTAATTTAAAAAGCAAATTCGTTCATCATTGGCTTTGCTTTTAATTTCATTTGAATTTTTGTTATTACATTTTGAAATTTCCATAAAAATGGACAAGGAAAATATTCGTCGTGAAATTATGAAATTTCATTTGGCAAATTATAGTAGCCGTCAAATTGCAAAGGCTTTAAATTTGTCAAGTCGTACGGTAGACCGAGCTATTATTCGATATAATGAAACTGGGGGTTTTGGAGATAGAGACGGGGGAGAATTTTCAACAGTTGCCACTACTGGTTTAACAGAAAAAATTCGTAAACGAATCAAGCGAAATCCAAGGAGTAAACCATGAAACAGTGCGAATCATTGCAAAATCAAAGCTTAATCTTAAGCCGTACAAGCTCCGAAAAGCTCAAGATCTGACACAAAAAGAAAGATTTGCGACTGCAAAGATGCAAGGCTCCTCCGTATTAAAAAATGTTGAAAATATCTTGTTTACAGATGAAAAAATTTTCACGGTTGAACAACATTCCAATGCGCAAAATGACCGAATGTGGCTAACATCATCATCGCAACAAAATAGAACTGTTGGCCGAGTTCAAAAGCCAGCTTCCGTAATGGTATGGTCTGGAGTTTCCGCTAATGCCAGAACCCCTTTAATATTCGCTGAAGAGGGTGTTAAAATTGACCAGGTTGTTTATCGGAGCATTTTAAATGAACATGTTCATCCCTGAGACCAAGATACATTTGGAAATGAAAACTGGACTTTCCAGCAAAATTAACGCAAACATGGATAAAAGAAAATTTTTCTGGATTCATAACATCTCAAGAATGGCCACCATACTCCCCAAACTTGAATCCAATGGACTACTCTATTTGGAGTATTTTAGAGAGTAAGGCTTGTGCATCTCAACACCACAGTCTGAAGTCGCTGACAAATTCATTAGAGAAAGCCTGGACTGAAATTGATCAGGAAGTCCTGCGGCGAACAGTCCTACGATTTCCGGATCGATTGAAGGCATGTGTGCAGGCTAAAGGAGGTTATATTGAATGAGGTGGGGTTCAAATGAATGCTTATATATTCAGCAATGTTAACACTTAATTGTACTTAATGGAAGTACGTCCTTTTGAAAATAACTGCTGAAATGTGTGCGTCACTTTACGATTGTCACCCTGTATAGTTGTGCTCACAATAAGAAAGTTGTATGACGATTTGATTTTTTTGTTTTCAAAAAAAAAAAAAATAATAAAACTCAAATATTAATTTTTATTCCTGAGGAGCAAAAAAAAACTCCTGAAAACCTGAACAAAAAAATTAAATTCAAAAAATAATTCTTATTCTTACTAAAAATCGAAAAATAAACCAAAAAATTAAATCAAAATATAATTTTTATTCTTAATAAAAAAAATAAAAATTGAAAAATTTTTTTAGTTGAGCAAAAACAAACAATCAAACACCGATTTATATACCAGATCAAAAAAATAAAAAAATCTAAAAATAATAATTAGCAGGGAGCGAAAAAAAGCCAAAATAAAATTTTCTATCTATAGTTAGAATTGATTTTGAAATTTCAAATTTCAGATTTTTGAATTTTTGACTATGTCGCTTATGTGACATAGTTAAAGTTAGAAATAAAAAAATATTTGAAAAATCATTGAATAGTTACAATAGATTTTAAATTTTATTTTGCCGTTTTTTCCGTTCCCTGATAATTAGTTTTAATTTTTAGAGATAACGTTCACAAAATAAAATTCTTTCCGGGCTTCAGTAAAGCATGCAACCAGTAAAATTTTGGTGTACTCAACTATGCTTTCCGACATTTGGAACTAGTCGATTTTTTAAATTAAATTTTATAAAGTAATCATTATTTTCGGTCTCTGTTGAATTTTCCATAAAATTATATAATTCTATTAAAATTTCTTATTTGGCAATTTCTTTTTAAATATAAATAAAACTTCGTCAGAATTTATTATGCAAGGCTCAGTCTCGGAAAGGAAAAGAACTTTTGTCATCTTTTATTAGAGTATTCTACAGCAAAAAGCTCAAGCCCTTAGGCAACGAAAATATTTATGTAGGATCTCTGTCCTAAATCTTCTTCTTCCAGAAAATGTTTTTAGAACTTTACACGAACTAAAGAATTATTAGTTTATAACTCGTTAAGTTTTCTACTTTTAACGTCTGCTTACGAATAACAATGGTTTCATCCAATACCTAAACCTCAGGTATTGGATGAGACCATCAGTGTTAGATGTGATAAAAAGAACAGGAAGATTTTATTAATTTTAGTCCCGAATGATGAATTGATGATGGTAATTGAATGACTCAGTTATTTTTATCTCAAATAGTCTAATACTATGTTCCTACTAAGCCGAAATTGCGTGGTTTCAACTGAAACTGCGTTGAAATGCTCAATTTCGGCTTATAAAAATATGTCAAACGAGCCCACGGAAATTATGACAATGCTAATTTTAGTCCAATTTCATTATTATTGAAAATTTGTATGCCAACGAATGCAAGTTTGATTTCACTTTCAATCAAAGCATGAATACTAATGACGTTAAATTTCATAACCAATGAAAGTTTGAATGTTAATGCTAGTATACTTGTATGGTTAAAGTTATCAAATTTCATTATCACTGAGAATTTTAAAACAAATTCCAGTTTAATTTCATTGCTTTTCAAAATTTTAATGTTAATACCAACTCAATTTAATTATTATTGAAAAATATGAAGCTAGTTAGCACTAGCTTCATATTTGAATTCATAGTGGAATTACATTATTTATGGAAAAAAAGGTAGTATAAATGCAAAAACAGTTTCACTATCATTAATAATTTCAATGCCAATTTTAGTTAAAATATATTATAATTAAAAACTTTAATGTCAACACTATTTCAAATAAAATGCATAAATTGAAAATATTAATGCTAATAGTAATTCAATTTTATTGCATGAATATTTCCGCTTATTGATACTAAGTTTATTCTTAAGAATTAATGAGCATGGTACAGCTCTGAAAATTCAGTTTGGACTTAATGGATTATTTTTAATTTTATAGTATGCTTGAGTATTGCGTTGAAGAGGCAAATTTTTATATACCTTTATTGGTTAATGCTTTTATCGTCACTGAATTCCATTTTTGATTGAAATAAACAGATTTTTCCACATATTTTCATACATTGGTAAAACAATAAAATATTGTTTCTCTTTTCTTTTTTGTTGCATAAATAACAATAATTTTTTAAATGCAATTTTATACCTACATTGATAAATGAGAGACAAAATACCTTTTAATGCATGCAAACACTTTAATTAAAAGTTAGTAATAAATAAAAAAAAATGCAATAAAAAATTAGAAAAACACAAAGCTATAGCATTAAATTAAAAAAAAAAAAATATAATAATAAAGTATAACTATTGAAACAAAAAAAACTTACTGACTCCTTTTTGCAAAAATCAAAACACTATACAAAATAAAGAATAAAAAAAAAACATAAATAAAAAGAAAAAAATACAATTCATTAACTGATAATTATAAAATGTTTATTATTTTTCCAATCTTTTCATACACATATCATATGTATATAAATCTCGCACATTTATTGTTATTATTATTGCTAATATTTTGTAGAGCGTGCTAGTTTTTTACGCTCTGTTTTTTATACGCGAATTTTACTTTTTTTGTTTTTTTTTTTTATTATTAAATTGATCGATAATTTTGCTAAATATGCTTGATTTGTTGTTTTTTGTTGCTGTCATTATATTTTATATTTTATTTGTTGTCGAGTGGTTTTTTATTTATTTTTTTTTATTTTTTATTTTTTGTTTGACATAAAGTGCATTGACTTTTACTTTTATTTTATATTGATTGTAGAGAGATTTTTGCGATTTGATTTCAAAGAATTTAATTTTAGTTTTGTATTTCATAGAAATGAGTGTTAACTGAAGTTTTTAGCGAATTAATTTATTTGTTTTTTGGTATTTTTGTTGAAATTTAATAATACTACCTAACTTTTGTTTTATCTGCTATTGTATTTGATTATAGATTTAAGATTACATATAATTAAAAATTATTATTTGTATTAATGAGTTGGCTATAATTTAGTAACATCATCATCAATATTTCAATAGTTGATTGATACGTATTTGGTATACGTATTTGTATATCAAATCTAGAGAGAAATTTCTTTGCGATATAATCTCAATTTTTGTAAAATTTGAAAGCCAAGAGTGTAATAGATTTCAAAATATGCCGAAGAGTTACCCAGTGGACCAGTTCGTCTAAACTATCGCAAACGGGCTCAGAATCGAGCGTTTTGCAGTCAAAAATACGAGCGTCCCATGAACATTCGCTCAATGTTCGCAAGCGTGCTCTTAAACGATAATTTTGCGGATATAAATATGATAAATAGCGATGCCAATTTGCGGGGAATTTCCCGATTTGTGGGGAATTTTACTTGGTGCAGGGAAACGGGGAATGAGCTGTTTTTTGAGGGGAATTCGAAGTCGTGCAGCTTTTAGTAATTAAAATCTGTAGAATATTTTTTGTCAAATTTTATGTAATGTAAAACGTTTAACTTATGAAATATTTCATATTTTGGGTCTTAAAATCTTCATCTTTTCTTAAGCAGGCTCTGCAATTTATTGATTTGGAGAAATCGATTTTTGAAAAAAGTGTGCTATTTGAAAGAATTATATTTCAAAAGTATTTTGTAAAATTTCAGAGAGAAACTCGAAGTGCTTTCGTAAATATAGACAATTATAGCGGCAAGTGTCAGTCAAGACAAAGCAGTCGAGCGGCTCTTCGACTTCCCTTTCGGCCGTTCAGAAAGGCTTAGCTATGCCTTCGTCCAGCCCCTCTTGAATAACTCTTATTCATTGCTGACTAATCTGTAAACTTACAAATTACGGTCAGCCATCATAAAGAAGATGAAGTATATTTTATATGTAAAAAACCGATAGTCAAAACTTTGAACCCGTTTTTCTCAAAACAAAGTTTTTGTCATTTTTTATTTGAGTCAAAAGAAATCCCATGCCCTCTTCTTTGAGAACTTTGATGTCCAAAAGAAGGCTGAAGCTTATATGTTAAGAATTCCGTAGTCAAAAAGTACGTTTGTATTAATCTACCAGTCTCATAAAAATTTGTTAAAATAACACTCACTGAGGTCAATTTCGTTTTTTTAAATATTTGTATGGAAAGTGCGTGTAGCGCTGTTATAATATGAAATTATACCAATGCGGGGAATTCGATCGAAAATCGGGGAATTTCTCGAGGATTATCGGGCAGAGAGAAAAAATGAGTTGGCATCCCTGATGACAAATAAACAATAATACACAAGAGAGATAACAAACGGTTTCTTTGGCACACGACACAAAAATAAAAAAACGATCGTTATAAAAGCATTCGTTTAATGGTCGTAAACGTGCTCGCAAACAATAGGTTTGAAAGCTTGAGTATGACAATTAAGAATTAATAAGAAAAGGAGACAACAAATGGTTTCTCTAGTTAGTAAAAAGGCTAGCTAATGATATCTTTTGCGAGTGTCGTAAACGAAACTTTTGCTGCCACAAACTGAACGACATATGATTCGTTTTCGTATCGTTTTCGGATCCAGTCGCGATAATTTTGTCCGCAAAAGTTTCACTAAACTCTCGCGAACGATATCGTTCACGAAGATTTTGTCCACTTAGAATAAACTCGCCCATATTTAGAGAGCGATGCTCTTGTATGCGCTCATTAAAAACCGAACGAAATTTATGAACTTCAAATTGAGCGTAACTGAGTTTGAGCGCAAATTTTTATTATTATTTATTAGATATTTACAGTGAATTGAAGAGGGAGAATTAAAAATATAGATAGAAACATATTTTTGTACTTTAAATTAAAAAATTTTATTGATTTTCCTTTTAATATTTCTTTCAAATTTTCTACAATTTTCTATTGTTTGCTGCTATTTAAAAAATTCATCATTGTTAAGTATTTAAAATCAAATATTTAGAACAGAGGTGCCCAAAAGTTTCTTATAGAAGTACAAACACCAATACATATAAACTTTATTATTAGAAACTCATACGTTAGACAACAACAAGATCTACTGAAGCAAATCTGAAGAGTCTTGCTCTTTGCTTTGGCACTTTGGTAAAGACAAAGAAGAGAGATTAGAAATGCAAAGCCTATGCCTAAGGGCTTTTACAAAAACAAATGTGCACCAAGTGAATAGGCCAAGGGCACCACTGATTAAGAATTTTAATCATTGCATACAATAGATTTGTTTCCAAAAACATGACTCATTTCGAAATATTATAATTAAAAAAAAAAGACTGCATTGCACTATTTTCTTTATTTAATTGTTTTTTTTTTTAATCAACTTCAGTTCGTATTTTTACTATTGACAATCGTCAATCAAACTATTTATAATTATTCATTCGTTCTCAAAGCAGACCACTAAATTTTAATAACTACACTCAGCTATTTATTACGACAATGAGTTATTTACTTTTATTTTCTCGTATTAAACTCTTATCTATAGAAGCGAATAAAAAAGTTTAAAAAAAAATACAAAAACACAAACTTTATTTATAATTTTTCTTCACTTCGCAATAGATAGTAAAAATAAAACTCATTTATAAAACAAAATGCTTTCTTATTTTTTTTTCTGTTTGGTTTTATATGTCAAAAGAATGCAAAAAACAAATACACAAAAAAAGGTTTTATCATTTGATAAAAATACAAACAAAAAATACGAAAGGGGAGAGAAAAAATTCTGAAAATATTTCAAGGTTTTGTTTATTATTATTATTATTTTTTATTATTATTATTGTTATATATTTTCATTTGTTATTATTATAAATATTCTTTAAAATTATTTCAGAGTTACACAGATGTTAGTTAAATATACAAGACATTTGAATATTTTATATTGGCCAAAAAAAATTAAAAAAAAATAAAATACATAATACGTAAGCGTTATCATTTTTAGATGGTGAGAAAAAAAAGAAGTTTTTCTTGATGTGAGTTTCAAATATTTATGTATTTTGAATTGGGTTTTGTATTAAAAAAACACCCAGTAAGGAAAATTGCATTGTTTTGGTGGTTAAGGGATCTTCGTAGTAGCCAAATTAGTAAGTCACCTGTCTGCTAAATGCTGCTCTGAGATTTACGAGAGAACTCTAAAAAATATTCGCTAAGTTGATAAACGACATTTTATTTAAAACTATTTATGAACGTTCGAACACCGTGTAGTTTCTTTTAAAAACATGAACCCGATTTAAAATTGAATTTCAAACACGAACAACACATGTAATTAAAAACACGACTACTTGCTTGACTTCTAATCTCGAGCGAAGTAACAAAGATTTTGAAAGTTCTAGACCACGGTTCGTGCAAGTGTACGAGCTTTTAATTATACGAACTAACTATTCGCCTAGTTCGTCTTTGAAATGCACGTGTAGTCTTAGTTTGGATTTGTGAATATTTTTGGTGAATTTTATTAAATAGACTTTTATACTTTCTACATGTATACACTTGGATTAAGTATCTAAAGTTTACATCACGTGGGCTGTACTACCGATATTGGAAAACCATCCGGGGTACACGAAGACAATGCGATGGGTTTCACAAATTTTGAATTACGGTGGTGAAAAATAAGCATTTATTTGTTCTTTTTGCCCAATATTTCATTACAATTACAATGTAACAGGTGATGAGGTTTGATTCTACAAGTACGAATTAGAAATAAACGGCAGTCAGTGGTATAGAGCCCAAAAGGTATAAATCTTCCTATTAAAGCATGTCAGCAAAAGCCAGTAACGAAAATGATGATGACGATTTACTTCACCAGGGCAAAAATTATAACTACTATTCCCGGAAACCGGTCAGATGATATCTGCTAAGTGTTGTACAAAAAATTACTAAAATTACCACAATCTATTTTTATTCGATGTTAGAGCTTGAAGGTGGACTGAACTAAACTAAACTACTCAGTTTCAAAGACATTAGTAGTTTACCCGAGATACAGCCAGTGTAAGAAAGTAGAAAGTCAAGAGGGAATAAATGGGAAGAAGAAAAGTCTAAGGTCTCTCAACCTCGAATTTCTTTGGTTCATTATTGAACCTTAGAAGTTCAGAACGATGAAGAGGAGGAATATTATTATGAATATTATCTCGCGAATGCCGGACAGTTACAGAGATAATGCTTAGTAGTATCGACCATAGCGAAAACCTCTGTTAGGAAGACTGTCGCTATCTGCCCAATGTCAAAAGAGTACTTGGTTTCTTCGGCCAAGTACCAATCGAATTCAGTACCGCTTGATGTTTTGCATCTGTCAGTATAGAAGACATGAAGTAGATAGCGGAGTACGACCTCGGATCCCATTGATCTCATTCCGGGAACCTGACATCATATCTTATTCTGAGGCGGATACAAGGCACACAATTGCCCGCGGGAATCGAGAATAGTGGATACAGTACTGACAACTGTGGGATACCTGGCTGTGTTCCATATCCACTTCGTTGTTGTTGTAGCAACTACAATCTGGTCAATTTCATGTTTATCATCAACTGATTATATTTCGGCAATGTTAGCTGCAAGGTCCAGTCTAAGGAAAAGTGCTGTCTTTGGTGGGTGTGTCCAAAGTTGTCGAGAGGAAAGGTTTGTTGGGTGCGAGGGTCAGTTGAAAAGGTGAACTGTATCGTGCGGTGGTTGGCCGCAATATAATACGGTGTCGTCTATTCTAGACATGTACCAATTGTTGAGTTTGCTGTAGCCCGATCATAGCTGCGCCAGGCTGCACCTCGTTTTCCTTGGTAACGTCTTTTCGGATTCAGCTACTGGTGGTGGTCTGCCGCGAAGAACAATGCTGGGCTTGTATGCGCCTGTTGCAGCCTCTACAGATTCGGCGTGTAATTGCTTCATGGCGGCTGAATATGAGGTATGGTCCAGGGGGTTATCATTTGTCAAGCGTTGTATAACATCATCGTTATAAATCGTTAGGTCTTTTCGAATGTCACGTGAGACTGTGACTGGTAAGTGTTTTGTTCGGGTGTTGATCTGTGTGACAGGTTAGCCAGAATTGCTTGGATAGAAGGATGTTATTTTGCTTAACTTTCAGCATTTTAGGTTCTTAGTGCAGATGGTTCTCATGTGTCATTAGGTGGCAACCTGTGATAATGCGCAGGGCTGCATTTTGGCAGGATTGCAGTCTATGTCACTGTGTCTCGCTGGTAGACGGGGTCCAGATGGGTGCTGCATAGTTAAGGACCGATCTGCCGATTACTTTATATGCTGTCAAGAGAGTTTCTGTGTCTTCTCCCCAAGTACTTCCCGCAAGAGCCTTCAGCACATTGTTTCGCCCTCTGAGACTGTTACGCGTGTTAGAGATGTGCGCATCAAAGGTGTGGGGGCAGTCAAAGTGACTCCAAGTATCCAAGTAAACCGAGCTTTTTACATCCATTCATGTTGTGTGAGTTATATTTGTATACGAATGGAAGGGATCTAAAGTTTTATGCCAAATCCGAACGGCGAAGTGAAAAGGTTTTCTTAGGCAACTTTTAATCTTGGAGGAGGCTTGACATTGCCAGCCGGGAGGTGGTGTCATGTAGAAAAATTTTTAATTTCTATTTTTGATAGGCAAAGAAACATCAGCTTAGTTACTGAAACATTAGTTTAAGTCACAGAAAATAAATTAAAAATAACATAAACGAAAACGGGTTAATAACTAATATGTATTTGTTTATTTTTGTCGCAAAAACTTTTTACAACGCCTTCCATTTCCATAGGCTGTAAAAGTAATTTTTTGCTTTTTTGCTTCACGTTATAATTTATTTTTCTATACTTAGTTTCTATACGTGTGTATTATCAAAAAAATCATAACAAACAAACATTTTTTACAAAAACGAAAATAAAAGTGAAAAAACAAAAGATTGTGTAACCTTTACAAAATAAAAGATAACAAGAAACAAAAATAAAAAAACAAACAAAAAAATATAGGAACACAGCCCAAAAATTATTACAAACATAACTCATAATGAACGCTCTAGACAACAACAGCAAATTCCCGAACATTTACACCTAACGCGCCTTACTAATTGCCCTTTGCTGCCTAGAGAATCCCCCCCCCCCCCCACCCTTTTTTGTTTTTGATAATCCATTGCCACACTCACTCTTTCGTGCACGTGACACAATATTTTTGTTGTTTTTTTTACAACATTTTCAATCATTGTTTTGTTTTTTTTTTTTTGGTTAACAGACAAAAAAAGTTTATGTTTTTAGTATATACTCGTAGTAAATATTGCTTCCTCTTTTACACAATTCTTTTATTGTTATTGTTTTCTTTTTTTTTTTTCGTTGGTTCTTTCTTTGTGTTTGCTTTTATCTTTATTTTAATGTACTTATGTGAGTATATATCTATGTATAGCATTGACTATTTGGTATTTTAACTTGACAACTTCTATGCGCGACTCAATGTCGTGCTATGTTGTTGTTGTCTATTAATTAGTTAGTCTGGCATGGTAGCCGTCTTTAGTGTTTGTTCCCTTTCTCTTTCTATCACTTTTACTGCTGTCTTGGTTGCTCTACATTGAAAGCACGTGTTCTTGTTAGTTATTTTTACTAAGTATGATAGTCAATTGTCGTCTATTGTTTGCATACTCGTAACTGTTTGTTTGTAATTTTTATATATTGTATCCAATAAATACAATAAAATAAATCTTTATTACTTTGGAGCAGTTTATTTTTATCTCTTATCGTTTTTGTTTTTTTTTTTTTTTTTTTTGGTTAGAAGTTAAAGAGTTCAAGTGTAAAACTGTAACTTTTCGAGATATAATTTGGTTGCTCTTATCATTGAAACTTCTAATTTTTGTGTTATCGAGCGCATATCTTCTGCTTTCAAGGAAAACTATGCTTTCCACAATCATTCCAGTCAGAAATTGTATTTGTAACAACCATTACATTAAGCTAGTGGGAATTAGGAAATTCAGTTTCGATAATCAGTACCATATGTGTATTTGTTTTAAAATCCTATTATTCTGAATTTCAACTGGCATAAAAAATAAAAAATTAGCTAAAAAAAATCTATCGAACCTTTAAAAAATTCTCCTACTTAGTGCCAGCCGAGTAGCTATAAGAATAAATAATCAATACAGCTGCAACAACAGATGATTACTTATCCATTAGCGGAGACGCCAACCTTGTCTAATAGCTGTAATCTGAAAGTCACCCTAGACACAAACCACTTAATGCATTTATGGAGAATCACTTGGGGTAGGCTTCTCACCTACTCTAATGATGATTAACAGAATAATGGATCTACATAAACTTTGTAGTCACTGTGACTAGTTTCAGATCCATGGTCCTTAGAGGAATTAGAAGATGAAAAACACGAACGACTTCCAAAAACTATATTTTTATTAAATAATATCATTAAAATATCATTCTAATAACAAAACAAATATTTAAATCTATTATTTCTAGACCATATTGTGAGAGTAGGAGATTAGATTAGGCGAACAGATTGACTGAAAGGTTGACAACACTAACATTGCTTAAAAATGTTCGGCCTAATTTCGATTCCAGGATAAGCAAATGATAAAAGGAAATGAAGGGCCAACACATTAGTAAGAAGAGGATAAGCTCATGCACAATCAGTGAAAATTCCCCTTGGAAAAATAAAGGCGGATACATTTTCTCACTACCTCACACATACAAATAGAAGATAGCAATATTAATCGTAAGTTTTATACTATACTTTTCGTAAAAATATTATAATTTAAAAAAAAATATCGATTTTTCACTAATTCATAATGACGGCTCTTACTGGAAAATCTTGTACATCACTGTACCTGGCTACCTCCCTAGAACATGCAGACTTTATCTGTCTTCTCCACATGATTTTTTTATTGTTCTGACTTTAACCAACTAGGATTCATTTCGTTGAATTCATATTCCTTGGTTTTAAATTGTCTTCACTTATTTTGAGTTCATTGATTTCATAACATTTCACAGTTAGTAACTCCACTTTTTCTTTTTGACTACAAATGATTTGACTCTACTTAATGTAATTTCAACTTTTTAACTTTATTCATCTTTCACTTCATTTGGTTTGATTCGTGGAACTTATCGACTGATATTTTAATGAATTTCGTTATTGTATAAAAAAAAATAAAATCTCGACACTCGCGGAATTAAATATTTTATTTAATTTTAATAGAAAGCGCAGCCGAGTGCTGCACTTTCTAAACTTTTTCATTCCTTCCTTGTTTACTTTATATCTGTCATTCTTCCTCTTCTTATTTTCGGATATCCACATTCACAATAGTTAATTAGTACCATTTAGTACTAGATAATACTATTGGGAATGGGAATATGAAGACCTTCTGTAAGAGAGCGCAAAGGTGTATTTGTTGACAATTTGCGGAAAAACTCTTGTTTCGTTAAAAGCAGAATTTTTTTATGTGATAATTAAAGTGATATATTTTGTGCGTTACATGAATTTTTTTGTTTTTGCGTATATTCATTTTTTTAGTACACTTTGGTGTCACAATTTAATTTAATGTATTGGTGTGTCGCTAATTTGTAGCAACACTGGTATAATTATTTTTAGCTGGGTTGCAGAAACAAAGGCGTATAATTTTATTTTATATTATTTTTGGTTGGCATTTTTTTGGCAGCTAGTGCTAGCTAAAAGCGGCTATTGTGTTTGTCAAGTAGGCTCTGTCTACTACTAACTTTGCTTTTCGTTTATATTAAAATTGTAAAAGTCAATTTGTGTGCCGACGAGCCCAGCAGGTTGTACAGATAAAATTAATTTTCCTCTTAGTATTGAGCAACAAAAATTTAGCTTTAAAAGTTAACATTTTCTTTCATTCACTACTTTTTATTGCGAACCTGCGGTCAAGTCTGCTCTGTGATAGTTGGCAATGCAGGTATTGTCATCTGTCATTATTTTGCATTTTTTGAGCAGCGGAGACTGCATTTTTCTTTTTGTTTGAAGTTTTTGTTAATTTAAAGTAAAGTTGCGGTGGTTTTTTTTCAATAAAATTTATAAAGCAAAAGTGACGGTGACAATATATATATAACTACATATATTTTAAGCAAATTTTATTAACTCCTTCGGAAAAATAATTTTTTTATAGGTTATAGAAACAATGTGAATACAGTTTTTCAACAATCATTACATATTTCACCTGGAAGTTCAATAACGCCAAAGGTAAAGTGGTTAACAATGGAAATCTCAGTTTTAAACTAGCCCATAATGTATTCGCATATATATATTCCAATTCCAAGGGGTATTTTATAAGTTTGATAGTATTTTCTACAAAGTATGTATATTCCACAAAGTGGTGATATAATAAGATACAATACTTTTTATCATAATATTAAAAACCAAATAGTGAAGGAAAAAAATCAAGGAAAAACCTCAAATATCAGTTTATATTGTTCAAATATTCCTTGGTTAATTAATCCATGATTGGTATATAGACGGAGGATTTATTATTTATATAGTTAAAAAGAAGATAAAATCTACAAAATTAATCAACAATTGTGGAAAATATACTAGTTATATATGTATATAGACGGTTCAAAGGTAAAACGAATTAAGTAACATTACAAAAAAACTAAAATTAATGTTTTTAAAAATCTTATTTTACAGGTATAGCAGGCTTTATGAAACAATTTGATGAATCTGTGACTAAAAATTAACTTTCCCAAATACTTAACTATTGTCTTAAAGTATGAACCTTGGTGTAGAAAATCAGATTTTGCTGAAGTGAGCTTTTCCTACTTAATCGACGATAAGTAAATTTATCACACGCACATAAGCGTACAAAAAATCAAGTTCCTATTTTTTTTTTTATCAAGTTCCTTTTCCTTTCTAAGAATAAAATAAGAAAAAACTACACGCACACTTTTCGGATAAATAAATGCCTAGATATGACATATTTAAATAAATTAAATTATTTCCGTTTTACATTTAATTTTATACATTTTTTTTTTTTTTGCAACTTTAATTTTGTTCTTTTTTTGAATATTGTTTTTAGAAATTATCAGCAAGTGGCGGCAGCACACGCCGCACATTACTCACAAGGAAAAATTATTTGACTGGCAACGTAACGACACCCTGTCAATCAGCAACAGCTACAGCAAGTATAAGTATACAAGAAAAAGCGACAAGCAAAAAAAAAAATAAAAAAAATAAGTATAAAAAAATAAATAAAGAAACAGAAGCTAAAGTTCCGCATTGAAACAAAAAAAAAACAACAGAAATAAAAAAACAAAAATCAGAAATTTTTATAAACTATAAAAATTTGGAGTATGAACTGCAAACCACATAAAAAATAAGAAATTATCTGAAAATATAGAAATTTGCAAAAATTATTGTATATGCACAGGCAAATCCGGCATCGCAGTAATAAATTTCCGTTAATATAAAAAATATTTGTTAGTTGCAAATGTGTAGCAACGAAATGTTAACATTTTTTTCGGTGCACTTTGCCCGGCGCCGAATATTCAAGGTTTCAGTTTTTATTTTTTTGTGCTTCATTTTCAAGAGAAATTACTGTTTATAGTTATGCAGTTGTAGTCTTATGTAAATACTTGAATATACTGTATATTACAAAATGTTCTTGTTTGTTACTGCTATGAAGTGCACACGTGAAATCTAAGTGAGTCATATGCAATTGTCTCTACGTTTTGTGAAATGGCAAAGGAGAAATATTGAATTTTTTTTTTGTTTCAGAAGGCCACCCTTTCTTCTCCTTTTCTACTTCTTACTTTTGGGAAAATAAGTATATAAAAACAAATACAAATTATGTGTCTAATTTTAGCGTTAATGATTCATGCGGCCGGTCGCCTGGTTTGCCTATCCTATATACGAGTATATTGCTGTCATTTTGACAAAAAATAATATCGTTCGCTGTTAAAAATCACTGAGACTCGCACTTAGATTATACTTGAATAAATATAAATATGCATAATTTATATTGTGCTTTTTTGACAATTGTTAACGAAATATGTCAAATAAAGTGTAGATAAGTAGTTAAGAAATAAGTAATAAACTAAAGAATGTTATAAACATGGAATGAATGAATTTTCCATAGTGATTTAAATAAATTGCATTCAAAAACTTATACCGCATTAATGATTCAATTATGTAAATAATGCACAACCTCAAAACTTAGACAATAGCTCTTAGACTGATTTCTATTTCATACAAAGCTTAGTACAAAACTTAATGAAAAAAAATCAAAAATGAAATGGATTTATAAATTTTTGAATATTTTCTCTAAATATGCAAATTAGAATTAAAAGATTTTACCACCTGTGTATAATTTATAATCTTATAAACATTGCAAACATTTTTTGTATGTTACTTAAAATATTATTTTATATTAAGTATTTATTCAGTTGTATAATATTCGCTTTTTCTTTCTCTCAATCTCTTTACTCTTTTTCATATTTATTGCAGATAGTCAGACATGCTGGCGGCAATGCAGATAGTATTTATTATTTAATATGAGAATGTTATAAAAGATTAAAATAGATATACTAAACTTGTATATAAATATATTGAGCATTATTCTTAAACATAAAAATAGTAACTACTTGAGTGTTAAAGAGTATTATATTAAACTTTTATATAAATGTATGCACCTAAATGCTAAAAATATATTTATTATCATTATTATATCGATTGTTTGTTTTTCAGTTTGTGTAATATAATAGATTATGGATTGTTAATTTTTATGAGCTAAGTAA
Organism: Toxonevra muliebris; assembly: GCA_963691655.1. NCBI lineage: Eukaryota > Metazoa > Arthropoda > Insecta > Diptera > Pallopteridae > Toxonevra > Toxonevra muliebris. Next base: position 56,297,549 of record OY829326.1, read on the forward strand.
ATGAAATACAATATTTGACTATAAAACTATAGGGATATTTGTCAAGCAATCTGATTAACTTTAAGTAGCAGAAATAGTTTTATAACATATTGACTTTATAAGAGATTGGTGCAATCCATTAGATTTATTAGAATATCGATGGTTAAGCTCATTGCATTTTTCATTTCTAATTTTGGATCGCCCCGAGCATCCGAGATGTTAAGTAAATATGGGTATAGTGGAATAAATTCCAAATTCCCGAATTCCACTCGGAATTTGGCAATTTAATTGAATATGATCGAATTCTTATTCTACCAATTTACATACAATAATTTTCCTTCCTTATTGCTTCATTTTTCTCACTAACATTGTGAACGCTCGTATTTGAATCGAGCATTCCTTAAAAAACAACTTTGTTTTATACTAATTTTTGCGACCCTGCGCGAAAGTCTCCACTGAGATAGTTGGCAATGCAGGCTATTTTGTATTTTTCGAGCATCACAGTCTAAATTTTTGTTTTAAAAGTTAAAATTTATTATTTATAATTAAATTTTATAAAAACATAATCGGAGGTGAAAAGTAAAGTAATGACGGCAAGTGTGCGTAGAGAGTAAAACGGACAGATGGATAGGTTTGTGTTTGCGACTGAAAAGAAAAATCAAGGAGAGCTTAGAAGATACTGATAGGCAGCAGAGTAAAGCCAGGTTGTCGCTAAGGACAGAAACAAGTTAAAAGTGCTTGCTTCTGTTTCCGCAAATGAACTGAATTCTGTTTTTGTTCCGGTTCTTTGCGACACCTTGATTTAAGGAAGAAAATCTACTTCATCTTTGGGAGCAGGTCCACTGTAACCTTTAGACATGAGCCTATTGAACCAGATGGCAGTTAAAATCGAGAATGCAACAAGACTATTTTCATAATCGTGAGTATACAATAAAATCACTAAGTTTTTATTTTTTGAGTCTCGAGAAATTAATCTTTGCAAAAAAAACTAGTTCTAGAGCTAAGTAACAGCGTTTTTGAAATTATCACATGAAAATTAATTGGCATTTTCCGAATCGATATTATACAACTTTATCTTAAGGTTCATGCAGGTACATGAACTTTGAACTACAATTGCCAACTTGAAGTTTAGTTTGTATATGAAATGAATGTGTAGTTCGAGTTCGTGCTTTCGTGTACACTGGAAGGTTGAAATACTTTTAAAAATGAAAGCTATAGGTTGAAAACACACACGATGCGGGTAGGGCAGACGATCACACGAGCGACGTTTTTGGCAATTTACACTGGCCTGCCAGATTTGGCAGTTTGAAACAAACTCAGAAAACACTAAACGTAGTGCCCTTTTAGCGTACTTCGTTAGTGTCCGGTTCTAAGAACTAAGTTTTTTATTTACAAACAAAGTTACTACTGATGGAAGTCGAATTGCATTATAACATAACAAGGTGTTGAAGTTCCAGTCTATTTTTCTCGTGTCCATTCATGTTGTGATTGCCATATTTGCACGCGAATGAATCATTTGATAAATATTTTGATTCAGTATTTAATATTTATCTTTTGATTTCTCAATGCTTTTGTGTGTCCACCCTTGCCCCACAATTTACCTCACAAGTTATTTTCTCATTTTTTTTCTTGTTTGTGATTTTGTTTTTAATTGAAATTTTGCTAATTCAAAACTTATCTATATTAATATTTTATTTACTTTAAAATAATTTAAATCAACCTCCTCACATTCATATGCATATCACTCATCATCAACGTTCACGCTTCCTACAACTACTCCTTCCCTCTCTCTCTTTCTCTGTATTTGTTCGACACTTTCAAGTACTCGCACTCAAGCTCACATGTGAGGGGTACCTGCTTGCACTTTGGAATGGAATTTATTTTCTATTTTGTTTGCACAAGAATATAATAAAAACGAAAGCAAAACAACAAAAAAAAATATCATAATCGTCTTTGTTTAAATAATAAATTCTTTTGCTAAAATTTATGGAATTTCGCAATAAAATTAAAAGACGATTGAATGTCAGTTGAAAAAGTGGAGGAAGTAAATAGGCAGAAGGAAGAGGAAGGAAGAAAATGAGTACAAATTTTGAAATTATAATCGAAAAGAGATAAAAAAAAATATTAGCTTTTTTTTATGAGTATTTAATGAATCTTACTTTGTAAATTCTAGGGCATATTACTTTATAATAACGATGACGTCAGGAATGCACTTAAATTTAACGTGTACTTTTACATACATGTAGCTAAGTATATACAAAGAATTAACGTATTCGGATACATGGATCAGTACATTGTGCATATCTTCTACTGCTCTGATTCATTTTTGTATTTTGTAAGAATTTTTTTGCACCTTTTTTTTTTGATGCTTTTGCGCTGGAAATTGAAAATTCTTAAAAGTTCGCTTCATTATTTTTGTTCGCATTAATTCTTAAATGTGCAGCACTATCAGTGAGACAGTCAGCCATCCAGCATGTGTGTTCTATTTGAGTTTAATTTTTGTTATGCATCGTTCATTGAATACCCAGAAGGAACTGTAATCGGGGTAAGGGAATGTTTGAAGAAGTTTTCATTCAAATGCCTGTCATTTTATTAATGTAACATTTTTAATTTTGTTTCGATAAAGAACTGCTGTCATTAGTGGCAAACATAGATTTCATATCGGAATGGAGTAATATGGAGAAATATGTAAATGAAATATGGAATCTAGAAAAGGGCTGTGAGACGTCATAATCTTAAGAATCATAACCCGTAAGCGCTTCAACTCTCCTGGTTATTTTATAATAAAAAATTAAAAATAATTGGGTCACAACTGAGAAGATTCCTAAACAGAGATAAATAGAATCAAAATTTACGAGCATGGCTCGAAAGTAATATTGAATTTAGTTCAAATGTAGGTAGATAGGAAAGTATGTAGATTGGCATGTAGAAAGAAATGTAAGTTGGTAGGTAGGTATATAATGAAATTGATATGTAGGTAGATAGGTTCACTAGCGGATCCAGAGATTTTCCAAGGGTTAAAAGTACCACCTTTGGATCCGTTAGTGGATTGGTTAGTAGATAAGGAAATAGGTAGAAAGATAGCTAGGTACATATACAGATAAATAAGAAAACAGGTAGGTAAATGGGTAGGCCGACAGGTAGGTAGGTCGAAAGATATAGATAAGTAGATGAATGTTTCAATTTATATTTACAACGGAAACACATATTTCCAATATTTTTACCACAAGCTAATAAAAAAAGCTGGTTTCAAGTTACGGAAGTGGAATTGTTTTTTTTTTTTTTTTTTTGTAAGACTTTTAGTGTTGAATGGCCACCACCTATATGTTTCATATCTTCATAGAACCTCCCGAGAATAAATCATAAATATTCGCTTTGTATGCGAAATATACGAGTATATTGCTGTCATTTTGACAAAAAATAATATCGTTCGCTGTTAAAAATCACTGAGACTCGCACTTAGATTATACTTGAATAAATATAAATATGCATAATTTATATTGTGCTTTTTTGACAATTGTTAACGAAATATGTCAAATAAAGTGTAGATAAGTAGTTAAGAAATAAGTAATAAACTAAAGAATGTTATAAACATGGAATGAATGAATTTTCCATAGTGATTTAAATAAATTGCATTCAAAAACTTATACCGCATTAATGATTCAATTATGTAAATAATGCACAACCTCAAAACTTAGACAATAGCTCTTAGACTGATTTCTATTTCATACAAAGCTTAGTACAAAACTTAATGAAAAAAAATCAAAAATGAAATGGATTTATAAATTTTTGAATATTTTCTCTAAATATGCAAATTAGAATTAAAAGATTTTACCACCTGTGTATAATTTATAATCTTATAAACATTGCAAACATTTTTTGTATGTTACTTAAAATATTATTTTATATTAAGTATTTATTCAGTTGTATAATATTCGCTTTTTCTTTCTCTCAATCTCTTTACTCTTTTTCATATTTATTGCAGATAGTCAGACATGCTGGCGGCAATGCAGATAGTATTTATTATTTAATATGAGAATGTTATAAAAGATTAAAATAGATATACTAAACTTGTATATAAATATATTGAGCATTATTCTTAAACATAAAAATAGTAACTACTTGAGTGTTAAAGAGTATTATATTAAACTTTTATATAAATGTATGCACCTAAATGCTAAAAATATATTTATTATCATTATTATATCGATTGTTTGTTTTTCAGTTTGTGTAATATAATAGATTATGGATTGTTAATTTTTATGAGCTAAGTAAATGAAATACAATATTTGACTATAAAACTATAGGGATATTTGTCAAGCAATCTGATTAACTTTAAGTAGCAGAAATAGTTTTATAACATATTGACTTTATAAGAGATTGGTGCAATCCATTAGATTTATTAGAATATCGATGGTTAAGCTCATTGCATTTTTCATTTCTAATTTTGGATCGCCCCGAGCATCCGAGATGTTAAGTAAATATGGGTATAGTGGAATAAATTCCAAATTCCCGAATTCCACTCGGAATTTGGCAATTTAATTGAATATGATCGAATTCTTATTCTACCAATTTACATACAATAATTTTCCTTCCTTATTGCTTCATTTTTCTCACTAACATTGTGAACGCTCGTATTTGAATCGAGCATTCCTTAAAAAACAACTTTGTTTTATACTAATTTTTGCGACCCTGCGCGAAAGTCTCCACTGAGATAGTTGGCAATGCAGGCTATTTTGTATTTTTCGAGCATCACAGTCTAAATTTTTGTTTTAAAAGTTAAAATTTATTATTTATAATTAAATTTTATAAAAACATAATCGGAGGTGAAAAGTAAAGTAATGACGGCAAGTGTGCGTAGAGAGTAAAACGGACAGATGGATAGGTTTGTGTTTGCGACTGAAAAGAAAAATCAAGGAGAGCTTAGAAGATACTGATAGGCAGCAGAGTAAAGCCAGGTTGTCGCTAAGGACAGAAACAAGTTAAAAGTGCTTGCTTCTGTTTCCGCAAATGAACTGAATTCTGTTTTTGTTCCGGTTCTTTGCGACACCTTGATTTAAGGAAGAAAATCTACTTCATCTTTGGGAGCAGGTCCACTGTAACCTTTAGACATGAGCCTATTGAACCAGATGGCAGTTAAAATCGAGAATGCAACAAGACTATTTTCATAATCGTGAGTATACAATAAAATCACTAAGTTTTTATTTTTTGAGTCTCGAGAAATTAATCTTTGCAAAAAAAACTAGTTCTAGAGCTAAGTAACAGCGTTTTTGAAATTATCACATGAAAATTAATTGGCATTTTCCGAATCGATATTATACAACTTTATCTTAAGGTTCATGCAGGTACATGAACTTTGAACTACAATTGCCAACTTGAAGTTTAGTTTGTATATGAAATGAATGTGTAGTTCGAGTTCGTGCTTTCGTGTACACTGGAAGGTTGAAATACTTTTAAAAATGAAAGCTATAGGTTGAAAACACACACGATGCGGGTAGGGCAGACGATCACACGAGCGACGTTTTTGGCAATTTACACTGGCCTGCCAGATTTGGCAGTTTGAAACAAACTCAGAAAACACTAAACGTAGTGCCCTTTTAGCGTACTTCGTTAGTGTCCGGTTCTAAGAACTAAGTTTTTTATTTACAAACAAAGTTACTACTGATGGAAGTCGAATTGCATTATAACATAACAAGGTGTTGAAGTTCCAGTCTATTTTTCTCGTGTCCATTCATGTTGTGATTGCCATATTTGCACGCGAATGAATCATTTGATAAATATTTTGATTCAGTATTTAATATTTATCTTTTGATTTCTCAATGCTTTTGTGTGTCCACCCTTGCCCCACAATTTACCTCACAAGTTATTTTCTCATTTTTTTTCTTGTTTGTGATTTTGTTTTTAATTGAAATTTTGCTAATTCAAAACTTATCTATATTAATATTTTATTTACTTTAAAATAATTTAAATCAACCTCCTCACATTCATATGCATATCACTCATCATCAACGTTCACGCTTCCTACAACTACTCCTTCCCTCTCTCTCTTTCTCTGTATTTGTTCGACACTTTCAAGTACTCGCACTCAAGCTCACATGTGAGGGGTACCTGCTTGCACTTTGGAATGGAATTTATTTTCTATTTTGTTTGCACAAGAATATAATAAAAACGAAAGCAAAACAACAAAAAAAAATATCATAATCGTCTTTGTTTAAATAATAAATTCTTTTGCTAAAATTTATGGAATTTCGCAATAAAATTAAAAGACGATTGAATGTCAGTTGAAAAAGTGGAGGAAGTAAATAGGCAGAAGGAAGAGGAAGGAAGAAAATGAGTACAAATTTTGAAATTATAATCGAAAAGAGATAAAAAAAAATATTAGCTTTTTTTTATGAGTATTTAATGAATCTTACTTTGTAAATTCTAGGGCATATTACTTTATAATAACGATGACGTCAGGAATGCACTTAAATTTAACGTGTACTTTTACATACATGTAGCTAAGTATATACAAAGAATTAACGTATTCGGATACATGGATCAGTACATTGTGCATATCTTCTACTGCTCTGATTCATTTTTGTATTTTCTAAGAATTTTTTTGCACCTTTTTTTTTTGATGCTTTTGCGCTGGAAATTGAAAATTCTTAAAAGTTCGCTTCATTATTTTTGTTCGCATTAATTCTTAAATGTGCAGCACTATCAGTGAGACAGTCAGCCATCCAGCATGTGTGTTCTATTTGAGTTTAATTTTTGTTATGCATCGTTCATTGAATACCCAGAAGGAACTGTAATCGGGGTAAGGGAATGTTTGAAGAAGTTTTCATTCAAATGCCTGTCATTTTATTAATGTAACATTTTTAATTTTGTTTCGATAAAGAACTGCTGTCATTAGTGGCAAACATAGATTTCATATCGGAATGGAGTAATATGGAGAAATATGTAAATGAAATATGGAATCTAGAAAAGGGCTGTGAGACGTCATAATCTTAAGAATCATAACCCGTAAGCGCTTCAACTCTCCTGGTTATTTTATAATAAAAAATTAAAAATAATTGGGTCACAACTGAGAAGATTCCTAAACAGAGATAAATAGAATCAAAATTTACGAGCATGGCTCGAAAGTAATATTGAATTTAGTTCAAATGTAGGTAGATAGGAAAGTATGTAGATTGGCATGTAGAAAGAAATGTAAGTTGGTAGGTAGGTATATAATGAAATTGATATGTAGGTAGATAGGTTCACTAGCGGATCCAGAGATTTTCCAAGGGTTAAAAGTACCACCTTTGGATCCGTTAGTGGATTGGTTAGTAGATAAGGAAATAGGTAGAAAGATAGCTAGGTACATATACAGATAAATAAGAAAACAGGTAGGTAAATGGGTAGGCCGACAGGTAGGTAGGTCGAAAGATATAGATAAGTAGATGAATGTTTCAATTTATATTTACAACGGAAACACATATTTCCAATATTTTTACCACAAGCTAATAAAAAAAGCTGGTTTCAAGTTACGGAAGTGGAATTGTTTTTTTTTTTTTTTTTTTGTAAGACTTTTAGTGTTGAATGGCCACCACCTATATGTTTCATATCTTCATAGAACCTCCCGAGAATAAATCATAAATATTCGCTTTGTAGTTTTATATTAAGATTTGGTATGAAAGTATTTTTTGCCAATATTATGGAGTTTTAGCTCTAAATTTCAAGTAGGCGTGGCACTTCCCATATAACCTTTAGCGCTTTTTATAGTACAATATTAAAATTTTGGTAAAAGGGATAATTTCTTAAAAAAGTTGGACCTAGGTAATTTTGACCTTCGGTACCCCAACTACTTTTTGATTGAAAAAATTTTCCTCAAAGACTGTTTGTTTCTTTTTTCAACGGTAAGTTCTATATAAAGGGCATTACTGCAAAAAAAAAAAGAAGAAGATTTTAGTTTGTCGAACATTAATTTCTGGAAAAATGTTGGAGCTAGATGGTTTTGATCTTCAATGACTTCAACTATTTTTTGATGGAGAATATTTATTCCGAAAAGTGTTTTTTATCGTTTCCAACATTTGAACCAGTACAAAGAAATTATAAAAAAGAACGAATTTTTTTGTTCTTTTAAAGGGTTAATTTCTTAAAAAAAAGTTAGATCTAAATAATTTTGACCTTGGCTGACCCCAACTACTTTTCAATGACCCCAACTACTGACCCCAACTACTTTTCAAATGATAGGTTTCACGTTCTTGTACCCGGTATAGTCATATATCGAATAATGTCTTCATATAACATCCAAAAGGGTGGGTAAGGGAGGTTAATGGGGGAGGGGGCTGTTACTGTCCAGGTATTTTTATTCCCTCCTTCCATGATAAATAACTTCCTTTTAGCTATGAAACATGTGAAAGGTAAAATAAAAAAAGTTTTATATTGGTCCCGCGCATACCAAAATTACTTGTTTCGGCCCCCATACCGGGTATCCCAAACGTGATATAGAAAATCTGAGTACAGGGTCGGATTCAGCGACCCCAAATTACTGTTAAAAAGTTATCCATGCGACATTTCATTTTATAAAGCGTCAAATTGTTGCACAGTTTTTTAGAGTTTTTTCTCAAAAGATGAATGAAGACTTACTTTTTTACCTTTAAATTCTACTTCTTTCCAATGAGAGATGAATTCACCGGAAACCTAAGGAGAGTAATGATAATAGCTCAAAACTTAGAAGTAGTTAGCAGCTATAAAACAAAAATCTTATTGAAAACTAAAGGAAATTCCTTAAAACTTAATCTTAAAAACGAAACAGTTACTGAAACTCATACCACTTTTTTAACTGTACGCTGCAGGGTTATTAATTTATGTTTTAGCAACGCTGTAAAGACAAGGGCTTTAACAATTGCTACCATTTTTATAAAAAAGTTGTAGTAAGTCGGTTATTTCTTCGATTTTTGAGAATGCTCAATACAGGATAGAATTTTTATCTTTAAACAACGCTGTTTAGATTAGTAACTTCATATTTGGAACGTTTTATTAAAATCACTATCATTTTCAACTCAGTAGCTCTGCTTTAAAGGATACAAACAATTTCTGTTTTGAATAACAAGGATAAGATCCAAAAGGTCAAACAATGGCAGCAGTACTGTGGATGATTTCTTTGGTACTTAGTTATCACCGGAAAGATTCATCACTTATTTCTGTTTAACATTTTTTTTATAAGCATCTACATTAATGTGCGAAATTTGTTCAAAATGACTCATTAAATCAATAACAGTGGCTAGAGCATAAATTCATTTTAGAATTTTTAACTTTATAGTTTTATTTTTAGTCAATGCCAGACAGGCGTCTACAGTTAAAAAAAAGATGTGTACATATTTTAAAGACTTAGTCATTAATATCACATACATATTTCTACTTTATAAATACTAAACAACAATAGATATTTTTCTTTTCTGTCTGTGATTTATTTTTAACTGTTATTTCTTTTCAAATTTAAATTAGATATTATGAATTTTTGGAATAAGTAATGCATCAGTGAAAACATTTCATTTATATATGAATATTGTAGGAATTGTGAATGGGAATAGAAATTTATATGTTTGCAATCAGGTGACTCATTAAATTTATTGTTCAATGAATTATTGCTGCTGCTAAATTTTTTTTTTTTTTTTTTGCACATTTATGTATGTATTTATGTACATAACTGTGAAAATCTAAAATGAATGTGTATTGATTTGTGCTGACTGTGCTGTGCTCTATTTGTTTTTGGAATAATGGCGAATTTCTGTTTGGTAATTCGGAAGTGAATCTGAATCATCATGCTCGTATTACTTGTTATATTATTTTGTATATTTAGTAATAATATAATGATGATGAATGTGCAAAATAATTGTGTGTCTTTGTATTTATACTAAAGCATATAAAGTTAACCTTTAGAGTTTCTACGATATATGGCATATGTAAAGAACATAAGCACTTAATTAATAATAATATTTTTTCTTTATAACTTACTCTTCTAATAGATTATTTGTTAATTCATATTAACAAAAGATGAGTGATTGTTAGTTTTTTTGGAAGTTCATAGGAAAAATTAATAGTCGATTAATTTTACATATAATTTCTTGTATGATATATCAATTATGTAAGCTTATATCTATGAGTAGGGAGGAAGCGGCATATTTTTGATTGATTTTATGTTGAAACGATTTTTCTATGTGGGTCTAACTATGAAGAATGACCAACAGCTAAATCAGGCAGATCATTTCGGTGCGCACAGTTTCTCATTTACGATATTTTTGGTGTTTTTTAAAAATTTATAGTTTGAGTCTTTCCAAAAGAAAATACTTTTTAATAAACAAAAAAAAAGTAAAGCTGAGAAAAAAAAAAATGTAAAGTAAGCCTAAAAATTTTGAGCTTATCCCTCATAAAACTAAAAAGATTCAAAAATGAAGAGAAAAGCCAAAAAATGTCAATAAAATTTTGGGCCACAGGAATAGAAAGAAACAAAAAGGAGTAAAAAAAAATGAGTCGAATAAATGAGTCATACTTTTTTGAATCAAGAAACTATAAAAATAAAATGAGTCAATGAAAGATGAAAACAAAAACAGTCAAAAATAGCCAAAAGAGGAGGCATTATTTTTGAATCAAAAAACTATAAAAATAAAATGAGTCAAAAAAAGCCAAAACCAATGAGAGATAGAAACAAAAATAATCAAAAAAAGAGGCATCATTTAATGAATCATTGAGTAACAAAACAAAAAAAAAGAAGCAAAAAGGAGTCAAACATGAGTGAAAAATTAGCATTTTTGAATCAAAAAAATATAGAAATAAAATAAGTAAAAAAATTAAAACCAATTTGTGATTTGCAGTCAAAAATATTCAAAAAAGGAGGCATCATTTTATGAATCATTGAGTAACAAAACAAAAAAAAAGGAAAACAGGAGTTTCCTTTTTTAACAAATGAGCGATAGAAATGTAAAAGATTCGCAAAGAAGGCAAAAAAAAAACTCAAAATCAATTAACAACAGAAATAAAAATAGTTGAGAGAGTCAAAAATATTTTTGGATAGAAACAATTACTTGAAAAAGAATTTATGAATCAATGAGTGAGACAAAGAGGAGTAAAAATCAATGAGCTAAAAATAAATAGACTCAAAAATAAGTCAGAAAAAGAATATAAGAGATACTAATGAAAAATGGAAAAAAATGAGCCCAAAAGTGTTTAGCCAATGAGTCATAATAATAAAGAGTCAAAACTGAGGCGGAAAAGAAAAATATTACCTAAACAATTTGTGTGCTACAGAAATATAAAAAAAGGAGCAAAAAAAAGTTAAACCTACATTTTTGAATCAATGAGCTATAGAAATAACAATAATTGAGTAATGAAATAAGTCAAAAAAAAGTAAAACTTAATCAGCAATTATGTAAGATATGTAAACAGCCAAAAATTACCAAAAAAGTGGCAAACTTCAAAACCGATTGAAATTAAATAAAATGAGGCAAAAAAGAGTCAAAATCAATGAGCGATAGAAATAATTGGAGTGAAAAGCGAAATAAAACAGAGACTAAACCAATGAATGATACGAAAAAAGCTAAACATGGGGGAAAAAAATTCATAAACTAATGAATCAATGAGATCGAAATCAAAGGAATCACAAACGAGGTTAGAAAGAATTAAAATTAATGAGCGATAGAAATATAAAGAATACAGATTCAGCAAAATCTATAAGCCATAAAAATGAGTCAAAAGTAATGAATCAATGAGTCATAGAAATAAAATGATACAAAAAAGGTTAAAATGAGTAATTGAATATAAAAAAGAAGCAAAAAATGAGCAAACACAAAAATTTAAATATATTAAAAAAACTCAATGAGATTGAATATAAATTAAAAATGAGCAAACATTTACTTTCATTAGAAATATTTCGTGAATCTTTTAATGAAATAAAGAAAGGACTGTTTGAGATATAAGAAAACTATAGATCATCATGCAAATATATTTTGAATACTTAATTTAAAATTATTTTTGAATTGAATTTTTGAGAAATAACTACCAACACTAGACGAATATTATATGTTTTCGTTTAAATAATTTATAAAATGTGCGAATAAATTTATAAAAACTACTGAGTGGCACAACAGCTATTTAAAAAAAAAATTTGCATGAATCATGTTTAGTTAAGATAAAATTATGAATTTTAAAATTTTTTTTATTTAATTTAAATCCATAAATATAAATTTAAAAATCCAATTTAAACAAAAACTCATAAATGTATGTGCGTTTATGAATTCAACATGTTAAATATTAGATCCAAATTAAAAAATATCTCTATTAAAGTCGAAAACCCTATAAAAGTTTATCTAAATGATTCACACCTGCCGTTTTTAAATTTAAAAACATGCTATCAAAATATGGTAATCAAATATTAGTGACCGCATTATTCTCAAAAAAACGAAGAAAAACAGCCACGACAAAAATATAAATAGATAAGAAAAGAAAAAAAAACTATTAACTTATAAACAAAGTTCAACAACTGAAACTGACACTATTGAGAGAAAATGAAAAAAGCATAAACGACAAAGATATTGAACTTCAAAATATTTTTTAAAAAACAAATCTAAAACAGAGTGTGGGTGTGCGGCTATGGAGCGCTCATGAATACAGTACAATAATATTGCTGCTATGCTTTTTAGATACATACATAATTCACAAACAACTATTTACAAACATATGATGCGGCCATTAGAAGCGGCAGCAATGTGAAATTGCCAACGCCGCCATCGAGACCAGCGGGGAGTGTCGGCCACCGGCCACTGACCACCACCCACGACACGTGATTTCTATGTACAATCGATGAAAGAGCAAAAACACGATTAAATTTATTTAAATAAAATTCAAAATAAACGGGGGAAAAATATGTTAAAAAAGAGAAAAAAAAACATAAAACACATATGTTATTATTGAAAAATAGCAAGTTTTCAAAAACAGCAAAACCACAGAAAGAAATAAATAGAAAATTATTGCAAAAAAAAAAAAGAAGAAAAATATGTAGAGAAAAGAAAAATATTTACTATTGTGAAATATATACAAAACTAGAAAAGTAGAATAGATTTTTATGAATGAAATTTCATTTCAAGTGTAAATATAAGAAAAATTTAAAAACAAATAAAAACAAATGTAAACTGAAAAAAAAAAAATAAAAATTAAGTTTCATTATTTGAAAACTGTGAAACACATGAATGAAACGCGCAAAAACAGAAAACCAAATGGTCAGAAGATGAAACACAATAAATTTTTAAAATGTGCAATATTTTCCTTTCATTCTATGAAAGTCTTTTGGAAGCACTTTACGTGTATTAGTAATATTCGTTTGAAAATACTTGCTTTAAATAGATTTACTTACTTTAGAATTTGATTTTGTACTAAGGATAGATTACATACCAGAACCAGGTACTGTAAAGATTGATTAATTTTCCGAAAAGATCCTTCAGCTAAAAGTGGAACGTTGACAAAACATTTCTCACTGTATCCTCTTTCAGTTTCCATCTGTACACACAATGCTTCTTTTACAAGTACAACTTAAATTAACTGATCTTCACAGAAAACCAATGTAAAAGAAACTACATCAACTTACTGGAGAAGTTCACTAGTTGCCGTCTTGAATGCACATGAAGTTTTTTTTTTATGTCGTATATTTAACCACTGGGCTCAAACAAAACACACACATTTAAGTGCACATTCTCATTAGTTTAAGACGCAATAACAATAGAAAAACAATTTAAATAATAGCAAAAATAAAAACAAGAACAAAAACAACAACAAGAAAATAGAAAAGTAAATCACAACCAATCGATGACGTCAAAATTTTCGTATTGCAAATAAAACTGATAAAATTAAATGAGATTTTTTTTTTTTTAATAAGGACATAAAATAAAATAGAATCAAATGAATATCAAAATAATTATTTTCGTTTTTATGTTTTTCTTTTCAACTTTTCACTACGCAATTGAGATGAAAATTTGCACTTTAGAAAAGAAAAGAATTTTTTGTAGTCTAAAGAATAGAAAAAAAAACGCACAGAAAAAAAAGAATAAAACATTTTCATTTTCATTCTTTGTTAATAACAAAATCACTAAAAATAAAAATTGTGAGGAGGAATTTGAAAGAGAAAAAGATATATCGGTTTATTTCTGTTTTTACAAAATCATCAATGTCAAATGAAAGTGCAATTAAGGTAAGTGAGAGTGTGTGAAGAACTGCTACTTGTGAATCAATATATGTAATATTTACATTGGGAATTCAATGAATCAACACGTTGAAAACCGGTGAGATTTTCATCTCTTGAATCACTGTGATTATTAATTAAAAAGTTGAATGGAATGCTACTGATCATATGGTCATTTACTCTTACTAGCTATGATTTTAACTTGGGTAATCCAACGAAGTCACTTGCATCATTGTGATTGCTTTTTAAAAAACTCAAAATCACCGTTAGTTACTAGTTGTTATTTTTTCATTAAGAACTCAGTGAAGCAAACTATTAAATCAATAGCAATTACATATTTCAAGAAATCACTGCTACTTATCACTTATTCTTACTAGCAGAAAATCCATACATTGAACATTTTTATTGAATCACAGTGATTTTTAGTTCAAAAGCAGTGAATTATTTTTTAAAATTAATTTTACATATATGGGTTAAAACTTTAGTCAAAACTTTATTTCTTATCTTTGAATAGAAAAACCCGCCTAAATTCTACTTCCCGAATCGTAAAAAGACAAATCTAATGTTACTAACAAAAATTTTTTTTTTTTTGGAATACTGAGAGGAAAAACCGAACTTGTTCACCTCAATTCTAATTTTCAAATCGAAAAAGGAGGAAGAATTGGAAAAATCTGCTTCTTGAATAAAATGAGGGAAACGAGAATTTGTCTACCCGACTTTTACTTTTCAAATCGTAAGAAGAAGTAAAGAATCCTACTGCTATGAATCTGTTTCGGAACCGGCGTAAAACTGTAAATCCAACCATCACCACTGTGGTCTAGTGGCAGCGTGCCCGAATCTTGTCTCTGGAGACCCCAGTTCGGTTCTCGGCTAGGGTATGGTTTTTTATCTTTCTTTCTTTCTCTTTTTCTTTCTTTCATAACTTAGGGCTTTGGTACAATAGATCTTATAGCTCGCAGTACCTGATTTTCGGGTTGCCCCATCCTTCAAATAATAATAATAATAAGACAAAGAAGGAAATCTGCTTTCTAAGTTGTAAAAAGGAAATGTAATCTCACTGCTAGAAATCTGCTTCTTGAATAGAAGAAAAGAATTATTCCACATGAAAATTGTAAGCTTGAAAAGAGAATCCTGAAAGAAATTTAATAGGAAAAAGGGAAAACGCATCAATTCCATTAACCCTGGAAGGACATGCTTCGTCGAATCGACGACGCATGTTTACATTTTTCTATTTTTCTTTCTAAGGAAGTGTTGGTAAACATTTAATTTATGAATAAATGTTTTTAAAAAAAAAAAATGTCGATTGTTGTTTTTCTATATGATAAATTTACCAAAAAATGGGAAACAAACAAGTTATAGGTGTATGACCACTTTGAATAATGCCGTCGTTATATCGACAAAGTATGACCTTAACGTATAAACATAAGCATGCATTTTTTGCTATATCTCCAGAGACAATCACAGTACAGGAATGAACTATAAGTACGTTGGTTGTCAACACCTTGCTACAGAAAAAATTTGGGTAAGATTGGAAAAAAGGGTATATCTTCTGAAACATTTACAGTACAGTACTGAAATTTTGTATAAATATGTTTGTTGTCAATACTACAGGAAAAATGTGGGTGGGATTGGAAATGGAAGTGTGGTACTTCCCGTGTATATTCAATAAGGGATACATATTTCAGGAACAATTTGTAGTGCAGTGCAGAGATTTGGTATGGAATGACTTATTAACGTATTCCTTCAGGTTGATGGATTAGTAGGTATGGAACCATTCTCTACTTCTATTTTCTTCTACTATCTCTAATACAATTTTCTACTAATATTTTTTTTACAATTTCTACTACTATTTTCTACTACTTTTTCTGCTGCTTTTTTATTTAATTTTCACATTAAAAGACTAAAGGCAGGACAATGTAGGCTGGGCCAGCTATAGTAAAATCATAGAGTTTTATTGCCAAAAATAGGTAAATGGGAAAAGGGGATGTTACTAATAGATATTCTTACGGTTTGGAAAGTACCAATAACGTAATAATGTAAAATTTTATAATTAAAATACAAAAATGTGTTGCGAAACTGTCGATAGTCGCGTTTCTAAGATGCGAAAGTTTCTGCGACCTAAAAGAGAAGATGAATAATATGATGGGGGAAAATGGCGTAAAAATAGCAACAGTTGCGAAATTTTTGCATCTTAGAAACCCGATCACTTATTCGTTTGGCTGATAGATTTTACTCCTCAGATACTTAGACTAAATACTGCCTGGTATTAAAAGTCTAATCTACTTTATCTTGTAAACTAATATTCTAAGTGCTTGGCCTGTAATTGCTACTGTTGAGCTTGTGACTAGTACTTTGAAGTAATTAGGATTATATTGTAATCAGACTATTCCATAAGTATGTACTCCGGGTGATCTTTTCACGTAATTGCTAGGTTTTAATTATAAAAAAATACAATATATGAAATTATATTAGGTATATGTATAACAAAAAAAAATTTAAAAATACTAGATATGCTGGTATCTAGCACATCAAAAATATGTATAGCAGCTTACCTGTTATTTGTATTGCTGAAACATTTGGTAACAGCGTCAGCATGGAAGACGTCAAAATGACGCCAAGCACGAGCCAAGCTAATTTTAAGAAATTCATTTTTCTGGTATTCGTTTGATGTTTGATGATAATGATGTTTGCAACGACGATTTTGATCTTGGTGATTATTATTTGTTTATTACAGTGGGCAGTTGATGACGTTGAAATAGTTGCGCGTTGTCTAAAACAAACTGTTGGTTATTCTTGATGTGGTTGTGTGTTTGTTTGTTTTAACTAAACTTTTGACACAAATTGATATAACAATTTGAATGAATAAATATCTTAATAATTTTTCAAATATTCGTATGTAGATAAATTGAAATTGAATTTATTTGTTAAATGTTCTTTTCACTAAAAAAAAGAGCTACAAACAACACGTTTATTTTCATTGAACATGTGCGGGTGTTCACGCGGCCACAACAAATATTGAGGTTATTAGGTGAATGAATTGCAATAAAATAAATATGTAAAACAATTATAATTAATATATATAAAAAACAAAATTATTTTTCTGTTTTGTTGTATGAAAATTGATATGATTGTGTAATAAAATATGCAACACAAGGTGATTTCAGTATTTTTTTTTTTAGTTTTTTTTTTTCTATTTCATATGGATTGAAACAAGATTTATTTTATTTAAGACAACACGTTTATACTTTCAAATTAATACTTTAAATATGCAAATAAGCTTTATAATGACTTTTTATTACTTTGCATTTAATCCGATGTTTTCACTGAGTTTTATTAACTTTTTAATATTTGTTAATAGTAATTTTTAAATATTATTTTTTTTTTATTAACTTTTTATATTTTTATTTATTTTTATATTTAGTCATAAGTATGTTTGAAACCAACTGTGAGATCCTGAAAAGAAAATAAGATGTAAAAGTAATTATTAATAAATGATATACAAATTTTGTTAGTTATGACGTTTTGAGTTATATTAATTGAAATAAAGTTTGGAAAGTCTAATAGATCAAAATCCATTTTAGGCTTTCCGTTTACTAAGCATCGATTTAGCAGAAGAAAATATTTCGCTTAAATACATTTGACTAGACTAAAGCTGTAAGCATTCATATACTTAAGTTGAATAGAATCTAAATTAAATTAAACTAAGTATATAAAAAATGGTTCAAAAACTTCTTTATACCAAAAAAAGATTCTGTTCATATTAGATGTCAGAAAACGCATGTAATGTTGTGCTCCAGGTGCTAATTGTTGCTCAGTATAGACAAGTGCCTTTACGTTGTCCCAAAGGAAATAATCCAGTGGTGTCACAACATATGAGCGCGGCGACTAGTCAATGCCTCCATTTCTCAACAAAATGCAACCATCAAATATTTCCTTCAATCCTTCGTCGAGTATGTGAGATGCTATGTGGCTTGTAACGCCGTCCTATTGAAATCAATGGTTAGTGACATTAGGTAGAAACCGACCTTCCAACATTTTACGATAGCGTGCCCCATTAATCGTAACATCGGCCTCATCTATGAAGAAGTACGGTCCGATGATCCCTTCGGTGTGTAAACCCGATCAATCCGTCCCTTTTTGGGGATGCAATGGAGTCTCTAAGATCTTATACGGCTCCAAAAACAGCAATTTTGTTTATTTACTTATCCGTTCACCCAAAAATTCGCCTCAACGCTGAAGATAATTTTGTGGCAAAATAAATGGCTGAATTCGAAGAGATTTAGAGCCTAACCTGCAAATTCACGTCGTCTCGAATTTTATATGGCAGCAGGTCTTTCCACAAACTTTTCTACGTAGTATAAGCTGCTTAGATGGGCGATAATGCGCATTGTAAATCAAACGAGTGCATGCTTATTTTTTTAGTTCCTTTAAAAATTTGTTTAATTCACCTAACCAACAATCAAAATGTATGAGATTTTCATTGCTAAGAGGGGAGGGAGATTAAACACAAAACCTTCTTCCTCTCTTGGATCCGCTAGTGTGTACAATTATGTTTCAATCTCTCACTTCGTTCGGTTTTACTTATGTAGCACCGTTCGAAGCAACAAAAATGTTGTCCTCTGTTAATAGTAGGCTTAGTGTATTTAATTTAAATTCAAAATTATTGGCTTTGATTGTTTTTGTTTTTGGCATATGAAGAAAACCACTGCGCGTTGTTGGCTTTGACATGCTTTGCTATTCCATTCCGTCTCGTTGTTCGCTTCAACAGCTTTTGCCGCTGCTTTACTTTTTCGTTTTGTTGTTTGTGCATCTACGCAACTTCGCCGTTAGAATGTACAGCTAGAATGTAACAGAGCACTCGTGTTCCCTGACGTCAGCGCATTACTTCAAATTAAAGAAAAAAACTTCCACATACACAACAAAAAATAAAACTTCAACGCTGCCATCTCAATGGCTTATTTCTGGACGAGTTTTCAAATGTGAGTATTTAATTAATTGAAATTTAATTATTACTTATTGAACAACTCACTTTTCCGTCTTCTAAGTTATTTTAAAGCAGAGAATATAGAGAAGTAAAAGTAAATAAAAAGAAAAAAAATTTGGTGAATAAAGCCAGTAACTTTCACGTGAATTGTAGCTATTTAAGTATGTAGGAGAAGAAAGGGATGTAAGGTATATTTGACTGGGATAAAAGACCAATTTTTTCAACAGTAGGTGATTTTAAAAATTTATTTAATAAAAATTAATTTTTATATTTTTCGAGAAGAAATTGTTATTTGAATTGAACGTTCATTTATTTATAAAAACCATCTGTAATCTGTGAGTCGAAGCAAATAAAAAATGTGTATGTTGTTTATAAATGGATTTCAAGGAAATGAGATTTTCACTTTTCTCCAGGCCATTCGATAAGCTATACCAAACCTCTAAATATAATTAGAATTTTTTGGAAATATTACGTATAGAAAAAACAATGGGAAATCAATCTACATATATTACAAGCAAACAGGCTTTGAAGTTAACAAATTTGACTTTTATTTAAAAAAAAGCTTCAAGACAAATAGATTTAAAAGGTATCAGAAAATAAACCGTTTATTGTATACAAAAAAATATTAAGACTCGGAAGGAATATCAGACAACGTGATACAACTGGCTTAGATGCATTTAAGGGGTGAGTATGGACTTATTACTTAAAAAAATCGATTTTTTAAAAACATCAATTTCGTATACTGTATACCTGTAGAAATAAGGTAAAGACGGTTATATAGGTCAAAATATTCAAGAAGATGCCAAACAAAAAAAAAACAATACAATAGAATCGTCTCGGACCACAGATGGAAAAAACGTGGCCAAAACCTGAAGATATATACGAAATTGCTTAAAGCTTGTTACTCGGAGATTTTAGGGGTCGCTAATTACGAATAAAGAATCAGATCTTCAAAATTCAAACTGGCAGATCCAATATCGCGAATGAGTTCTGACAAAAAATTATTGGGTTTTCATACAAATTGGTATCTAGAGGGATATCTTCAACCAGATCCAACACAAAAAAAAAAAAAAAATCATATCTATTTAAAACATCTATTTTTATATAGAAAAAGACTGGGTTATAAAATCATATTTTAGTATGAGAAATAAATTATTGAAGACAAGTACAATAAACCCGTACTGGCCGCTTAAACACATTGGTTTTTCGTTTTGACTTTTTTCTGTATATGTATGTTGGCGAACGAATGAGAGATTTATTACGATGGAATTGTCGCTATAAAATTCCCAATATTCCGTCTACACTGTGCGAATGAACGAATTATAGAAACATCAGCAATCATTTTGTTTGTTCGCCTAGTGTAGCCAGTGCAATGTCTATGCTTGCAAACATCAGAAAAAACTGATTTTGATCGTTTTCTTACTTACATTTTATGTAGTATTAAATCGTATTTTTACATTTCTGTGGCAATAAAACAAAGTCACGTAAGTGTCGATAAAATTAAGTTATACTGATTTTTAATATTTATAGAAACTGCTTTTCTGTTTTATTTTCTTTATAAAAGAAAGTTTAGGATCCATTTTAGATCATTATTCCTAATCAGTTATACCTCGGTGGCCTAAAAAGATTTCGACATAAAGTTGCGATTTTCTCAAAACTACCCTTTTAGACATTTTTTCATGAGATGCTATGTTTCATGAAAAAATAATATTTTTCAAATAAAAGAAATTGAAAAGCTGCAACTCAGCAACGCACTATGACCAAATTGAGGCAGACAGCGTTCGGTTTTTATTTGGGAGAGTGCACAATATTATTAAAAATTCATGTGTTAGTGAAAGCTGATGAAAGACTTTCAATTCTTTGTATTCTCTATTTTAAAGTACATGTTTTATTAATTTTTTTTAAGTGACTACATTTCTTTTATGGCACCTTGTCGCTGAGCCGTTCCTAAGCCGGGTTCAAAAACCATTTTTTTCCCAAGTTTCTTTCTTGATCTATCTACTTTGGTTTCCGCTCGTCCTTAATGTGTTAAATGCCTGTGGGTCCAATTGGCATTCTATTTCTTTTACAACTCACACTATCTCCTTTTCTTCATTTACTTTTATGTTCGTGTTGTATTTTAAAAGTCTAGTACCCAGAGTTGCATTTCTTTTTAAAATTTAAATTTCTTTAATTTTCAAATATGTTGCTTACTTCGTTTTATTTTTGAACTACTATTTTTTTTTTTGCGAAATGTGATCGCAGCAATGAATACATGAGGCGGAACTGAGAAGAGTTTTTAGAGGCAGCTGATAATTCTTCCTAAATTATTATTTATTATATAAAATTTTTTAATTTTACATATCGCTCATTTACTAAAAAACTGTCATAACTCAAAAAACGCGATTTTGCAGAAAACGCGTTTAAAGTTTTCAATTGACCCCCACTTTGCAGAAAAAAAAGAAAAAAACTTTTAATTCTCACGCGCAGAGTATACAAGATATTAATATGAAATTTTTACACAACATGAAGCGTGACATAATAAATAATTCTGCATCATTAACTCAAAAATCATGTTTTTTGACTTATGACAGTCTTTTAGTAAATGAGCGATATGTTCAAAGTAGTACTAGCAGATCAAGAGATCGCGAAAGCGAAGTCTTTAATTTTTTTTTGTGCTTTTAAAAAAAATTTGTTTGGTTCATGACTAACGAAAAAATTTTATATGGTGCCCAGCAGTAAAGTTTGGGGGAAGGGCTTATCTCCAAAACCTTTTCGTAGTGACTACTTTGCATCTCAATATTATGTTGTTGTTGTTTAACCACATTTGATATGAAGTTTCCCTTTTCTAAAGTTTTCATTAGGCTGTAATATTAATTTTTTTTTTTTTTTATTACTGTTGTTATTCTTTATTTTCTAAATACATATTTGAAATTGTATAAAAAATGTTTATTATTATTATTTTTTTTCTAAGCATTTGTGTTGTTTAGTTTCGTTTTCTTTGCGCTTGATTGCGCAGCAAAATTTTTTCTTTAGACTCCAGTTTCTAGTTGTTTTTTTGTATTCTATTAATTCTTTTGCATTCTATCCCCCTCTCTTTCTGTCTCCCTCTCTTTCTCCCCATCGTTTTGTTACTATGATGCTTATTGTGCTTCATTTGCACTTCTTTTCTGTACTTCCAACACTAAAAAAATTTCGTTCATAATTTGTTTTTCTTCTTCTATTTTAACAATGATGTTGCTGATTTGCTGTTGATATTGTTGTTGTTGTTGCTGTTTTTACTGATGATGATGGTGTTGATATTGTTGCTGCTGCTTTTGGTGTGGTTGTGAATGGCGGTGGTAGTAATCAATTTCGCATCAAAAGGTGTTACAAATTTTGTTTAAGACTTTTTGTTTTCTTTAAATAATTTTCATTTTTTCCGTGGTTATTATTTTTATTACATACTAATGTTGTATTTGTTGTTGCTACTGCTCTTGTTGTTTTTATGGTTTTTTTTTTTTTTGTCTGTTGTTTTTTCAAAATCCAATATTTTAGCTGTTTCCTTTAATTTTTTTGACTGTTTGATACAGTGAATTACGTTTAACGTGAACATGCTTGATACAAAACTTTCTTAGGCTCTCAATTCAAAGTGAAAATAGTAAGAAACGAAATCCTCTTCAATTTCGTTTTATCCGTACTCCACTGTATATCTCAGCTTTTGCGTTTTGATTTTCTAATATTTACATATTTTTTTTTGTTTATTTGTTTTTTAATTTGGCAATAATTCTCATTCACTCAATGTCAGTTTTTACTTGCCTCATTTGAAATTTGTTTCTTTTATTTATCATTAATTTTTTACAATTTGTAATTTATTGTATTTACTATTTACTTTACACATTTACTCGTTCAATTATTGATTGCTAGTTTGGTTGCCTAGTGTTGATTTCCCGCTGTTTATGTTGTAATTTGTTATGATTTTTCCTCATATACACAATCAAATTGTATGTATACAGTTAATTATTATGCTTGTAATTACAACAATTACATTAATTAAAGAGCAGCATCAACATAAAGATCTTGAGTATTTAATTGATTTTTCTAATTATGTGTAAATTATGTAAATATGTATGTTTATTATTATATGAATTGAAAATTCGCTTAACAAATTTTTTCCCACTAGGTAAGAACTCACGATAAATTTAAATTTCACATCACGTCTTTTTCTAAATTATATTGTGTGAGTGTCAAAAAATGAAAAAATTTAATTGGTCTGGCTAGACCTTCAGCAACTGCTTACTCGGAATTTCGAATACATCCTCAAAACCCGAACTTAGAGTCAAAGAACCGATTCTTGAGAAGTCCAAGTATGTACTTGACTATAACTCCATTTGTCATTTGAAAAACGAGATATAGACCCTTGTGATAATATAGAAGTTGTCTTGATATAACAAAACATTGCGGAGTAAGAAGGCAAAATAATATGAAAATTTGAATTTTTTTTACTTTTTAACAACGTTATAAGCGTTTATTTTGCTGAACACTATTAAATATTAACAATTTAATTAAAATTATATTCTTATTTAGGTGATATTTAACAGGCTTAATGAACATATGTAGTCAACCCAACAATAATGTATATAGAGACAGCTAAACTAGACGGCCTCAAAAAAGGCGATACTACGATCCGCGCCAACTAGCGTGTGATCAGCCTTCTTAACATATAAGTTTCTATCGAGCATACTGTGTGAAATACTGAAGCCCATCGTCAACAAATTAATTGGACCTTATCAGTGTAGCTTCAGGCCTGGTAAATTCACACTACGCCAAATCCTGGAAAAGACCCGAGAAAAACAAATCGACACACACCATCTATTCGTCGATTATAAAGCCGCCATCGATAGCACGATTAGAGATCACCTATACGCCGCAATGTCTAGTTTTGGTATCCCTGTAAATTTCATTCGTCTTTGCAAAATGACACTGACAGACACCACTAGTGCAGTGAAAATTGGGACTGACCTCTCCGGGACATTTGATACCAAAAGAAATTTCAGACAAGGTGATTCACTATCGTGCGACTTCTTTAATCTAATGCTGGAGAAAATAATTCGAGCTGCGAACATCGACATCTCTGTTACTATCTTTTACAAGAGTGTCATGCTGCTGGCATACGCTGATGATATTGACATCAGTGGCATCAACGCGCGAGCAGTCAGTGCAGCATTCTCCAACTTAGAAACAGAGTCTCGTCGAGTGGGTCTTGTGGTGAACGCGGACAAAACGAAATACCTTATGTCAATAAGAAAAGAGTAACGCCGTCTTGGACAAAATGTCACTGTTGACAATTACAAATTCGAAGTCGTCAAGGATTTCGTTTATCTTGGATCCAACATCAACACCAGAAATAATGTCAGCTTTGAGATCAATCGAAGAATAACTCTTGCCAACAGGTGTTACTATGGGCTCAGTAGGCAATTGAGAAGCAGAGCCTGATTCAAATGTATGGCATGAGATGCTGTTGGGACCGTTCGAGAGGAAGATACTCCGCAAGATCCTAGTGTGCGTGGACGACGTGTATAGTATAAGACGGAACTATGAGCTGTACGCCAACATTAACGTAGTCAAGTGCATAAAAATCCATCAGCTGGCTGGGTTATGTTGAGCGAATGGAAGAAAATGCTCCGGCTAGAAGGATGTTTTATTTGAGCCACGGAGGTGGACCGCGCAGAAAAGGATGACCTAATCTCCATTGGAAAGACCAGGTACACGGAGACCTGCACTTGACCTGCACTGCGCCGGCGCGCTCATTGCAGAAACGACTGGCTTGTCTTTTTAGAGGCGGCCAAGACCGATCATCGTTGTAGAGCCAACTAAGTAAACTAGATGGGCGTTTCGGAACCCGTCACGATTCCCTGTCAGCGATCTCGGTGATAGTTCATATAGGTCTTTCAACTTCCAATATAAATCAGAATTACAAGGTTTTGATTTTAAATATCTTCACTGAAGAAAAATGTTGAAAGAAATTACCACTACCTTTCTAAATTGTTCCATTTTTTTCATTGAAACTAGTCTACGTTACAGCTATTGAATGTTTAGTACATGAGTGTGTTTGTTTTTAAAAAATGATTCCAAGTGTAATTTTTTTGAATCAGGCCCCAATCCTTAAAATTTTATAATTTTTAAGAGGCTATAAAAATTAAATGTAAGTATTAATTTTTCAATTATTTTCGGTACAGTTTCAAATATGTTAGCATTTTTAAAAATCTCTTCAGATTTGACTAAGTTATTGATCTTCTATTCTCCAATTCGCTGACAAAGTTTGTGTATTGCGTAATTTTATCACAAAAAAAAAACACCTCGAGTACACCAGTTAAATAGTTGCTTAAGAAAGTAGTAAAAAAGTAGTGGAAAAACCAGTAAAAAAAAGTATTAAAAAAGTTATCGTACAAAATTTCAGTACTGGACTGCACATATGTGGTTCCAGAGATATACCATACTATAAATAGTTCCAGAGATAACTCGTCATGAATATTCCGGTTGCATGGGAGATATCACGCTCACTTGACATTAAGAACTCACACTCCACTACAACATCGGCATTGATAAATAATACGTGCGTACCAAATCTTAGTACCGTACTACAAATGCTTTTTGAGATATCTCATTATGAATATTGAAGCCATATGGGAGGTGTCAAATCCCCCTTTCTAATCCCACTCAAATATTTTCTGTAGTATATCATTGTCGAACAACGTCGTTGTACAAAATTTCAGTACTATATTGTTTATGATTCCAGAGATATATACCACGCCCACTTCTTCAATCTTCGTTGTTTATAAAAAATACATTGTGTAAGTTTGAGCTCAATCGAATGGTTAGTTTTGAAGCTTATCGCCGTCAAACGAACAGCTCATTTGAACACTTTTTTTTTTTAATTTCATCCAAATTTGGCAATTCACATTTTGACTTATTATTTAAAATTAATAGGCTTTAAAAGAACAATAATGCCAGAAGAATGTCAAAAAGTTCACAGAACTAGCAGATCAGACGAACTTTTCGGAATCCGCTACGGTTCTTCATCAGTGGTCTTTGTGATAGTTCCTTCATTTCAACAATCTATATAAATGAAAATATGTACCTACAAAAAAATCTATAGTTACATTATATTAAAAAATACAATATACTAAATAGTTTACACTGGCGGTCATGAAAACAGCACCATTCGCAAAACTGCTGCAATTTCGGTAAAGTTCCCTAACTTAGCCTCAAAATCCCTTTTCCTTGTAAGGGAGTCCCCTTGTTTATGTTTCAAAAATGTATTTATGCGAATTTTTTTGAGCTTGTTTGGCGAAAACAAGCATTTTTGAAGGATCGCGAAAACCAACTGTAAAGTATAAAATATGGTCGCGCCACCAAAAGTACGAAATTTTTTTTCTAAGGAATCAAGGAGTTACATCAAGTTAAATATCTAAAGAAATCTGATGCATATAATTGGCTGCTGTTAAACTGATCCTGAAAATTGACAATTTGAACCCACTTGAAAGGACAAAAGGATCAACAGAACTACAGAAGACAAATTCGATAGCAAATGGCAATGGAAGGATAAAAAAAAGTGCAGTCACAATAAAGACTGAGCTGAAAACCTACCATAACGTGAATATAGATGTTTACACCTTACGCAGAAGGCAACTAGAGTTCGGTCTGTATGGGAAATGTAAACCGCCTGGTCTAGACTAAAAACCATAGCAATTTGAACTTAATTTGCTATGTGTAGATAATCTTTGGTATGTGCGTTGCTTAGACGGGGAGCTGGACAAAATTAACTTTATAGCGAAAATAGTCAAGTTTTCATAAAGTCAGATAGTTTGGATGTGTTTTTCCTACTACTACATTCAGGGTCTCTTATACGATATTAAAGGGAGACTGAATGCTTTAAAGTATGGACAAAATATTAACAAGCAATTGATGCAAGCCACTGTAGTGCCCTTTTCTCATTATTTACGTTATTTTTCTGGACGACTCATCGTGTTAAGTTATTGCTGTTCATTTTGTTTCCAAATATAAGAAAAATACAATCACTAAAACAAAATCAGGTTTATCTCCCATTATAAAAGATTTTTTTGAAATTTTTGCGTGGTGCGGTTTTTATGACTGTCAGTGTATTTGCGTTTACAAAGGCGATGTTTGGATTGAGGAGCTAAATCAACTAAAATCTTTACAGCTGAAATAAATTCCATCTGATTCTGATCAATTATAACTAATTTAACGGGAAATTGAACGCGGTTTCGAAAATAAAGCAAAATCAATCTTCATATAGTACAAAAAATGTGAGTAAAATGCTTCAATAGTTGAAAAACAATTTCAAAAAATGGGAGTTCTCAAAATGTTTTGGACCACAGCTCCGAGGTTTTCCACAGCAATTTTTATTGCTATGCTTACAGATATCTATGTATGTTTGTGGAGCAGACAACTCCTGCTACTAATAAAAAAATAAATATAAAAACAATACATTTTTTTCCTTGTTAAAGTTTCGGAAACCCTTTTGAGTGCTAATAAAACCAGCAAGTTGTGCGGGTCAAGTTGATTTTAGGTTAGGTTAGGTTGGAGTGGCTGTCGAGAGACGCACTTAGGCCTGAACGGCCCATTGTGATACCACATAGTTGGACCTACAGTTTAACGCCGATTCCGAACGGCGGTGTGGCAATTTTTATCGGCTTGGTGGTTTTGCCATTACCAACCAATGTGTGTACTTGTACACTATCTTATAATTATCATACACTTCATATTGATAGTGAATATAAGATAGTAATGAAAATTAACCACCAGACGAAGACGGGAATCGAACCCGAACCTCCCAGATGAAAGTCTAGTGCACTATCCACTAGGCTATCGAGGTCGTCTAAAGTTGATTTTACTTATAGTAAAATTGTGGTTATGTCTGAAACCACAAAAATTTAGCATATCTAAAAAAAAAATCTTTGTTTTATAGCAATTTGTGTCAACCTGCGTCAAGTCTCTCTACTGAGTGAGTTTGGTGATTGTCATCGTCATTATTTTGCATTTTTCGAGCAGCGCAGTCTCTGCATTTTCGTTTTGGGTAAGTTTTAAAGATTTTATCGTAAATTCAAGATTAATTAGTTAAAATATATAAATAATTGAAAAAAAAGAGTGATGGTGATAAGGTGAGACTAGAAACGGTGCAGAGATACAGCAAAAAATTTGTTTACTTTATTGTAAGAGAAGTTCCGCGGCGCAAATGGTAAATTCGTGGCATGCCTTGAGTACGATGCTACTGAAAGCAATCAAAAAATCAATTATAAATTTAAGAAAAATACAAATTTCTGCACTCCCACCACCTCCAGTAAATGAGCCTTAATGAAATAAGCATTCAAGTCTTCAATTAGAGACCGCGGAGCAGCCGATTGGCTAAGAATATTGCTGCTGTAGCTGTAGATTTCTAGAAGGACCTTCAAATAATTACCAGGCGAATGATTTAGAGATGTTTCTATACAAAGTGCAACCAGCGCACCGCAACCTAGACCTCGTTGAGAATGATTCTCTTTTGAAGACCATCATGAGCGACGAGGCGGATATCTACCAATGCGGATACGTCAAAAATCAAAATTATCGCTTTTGAGGCTATGAGAATCAGTGTGTAATACACGAAATGTCTTAGACATTAAAGTCATTATATGCAGCGGTATTTCCGGAGGGAAGGTGATTGACCTATATTTTTTCGAGGGATGGAGTCGACAACACTGTTATTGAGACAGATAAGTGCTACAGAACCATGAACAATGCGTTTATTCTGTCTGAAATTAGCGAATAGGGTTAGGGAAGCATGTGGTTGCAGCAGGAATACGATAGAAGTTAATCTGAAGAAAGCATTTACCGGCCGCCTAATCTCTTGTTTAAGCGATTTGCCAGATCACACCGACTTAATCGTTCCAAACTTTTTTCTCAAGAGTCAATGGCATATACAAAAAGTAAAAGACCTTAGTTGAACTTAGAAAAACATTCGACAAGAAGTGGAGAATTTATCGCTAGAAGTTTCCGCTAAAGTCATGGAAAAGCCATGTGAAACTAGCCCGAGTGTGCATAAAATTACCCACTTGACTAATATCATAACGAAGGTAAGTGCTACAGAACCATGAACAATGCGTTTATTCTGCCTGAAATTAGCGAATAGGGTTAGGGAAGCAGGAATACGATAGAAGGTAATCTGAAGAAAGCTTTTACCGGCCGCTTAATCTCTTGTTTTAAGCGATTTGCCAGATCACATCGACTTAATCGTTCCAAACTTTTTTCTCAATAGTTTTTTGAAGTCAATGGTTTATACAAAAAGTCACAGACCTTAGTTGACCTTAGAAAAACATTCGACAAGAAGGGGGAAAGCCATGTGAAACTAGCCCGAGTGTGCATAAAATTACCCACTTGACTAATATCATAACGACTGTAAGCTCATCTCTGAATCAGAAGGAGCGGTATGTAAAATCCTTCATCCAGAGTTAATCCAAGAAATTAACAAGACTGAAAATTTTAGTATATTTACTACCGACAAATATCTTCTGCCACAACTTCAAGGTCACATTCCCTGATAGAAATAGCTGGGAACAGACGAGACCAAAGTTTTCAGGGGACTATCATGTATAGTTAACGCTCGTATCTATACAGTTTTTCGCGGTAGTATACCGTTTTTTCAACTCTAAAACCGCATACCGCCTTTTTTAACAAAATACCGCGTTTATACTGAGAAAAAAATATAAAATTTTTAGAGCTATTCAAATTTATCAATCGCAATGCAAAACGTCTGACAGAACAATGGCAACTCGTTGTGAGTATACTTTTGAAAGAAGTGGAAATATTGAAGGCGATTCTTGTCGTCAAATGTAACTTGAAATATCCATGCGTTGATTTCTATAAATATCTCATAGCAAAGCCGGAATCGTTTTGTCAAATTTCTTCAAA
Organism: Toxonevra muliebris; assembly: GCA_963691655.1. NCBI lineage: Eukaryota > Metazoa > Arthropoda > Insecta > Diptera > Pallopteridae > Toxonevra > Toxonevra muliebris. The sequence goes on from OY829326.1 coordinate 56,327,638, forward strand.
GCACAAATTCAATACAACTACAGAAGGAGATATGAAAATGGAGAACGAAGACGATTTAGATGATGGATAAATTGCTTTCCTTGTTAATTTTCATTGAAAATAATTGATACCGCGAAATATACAGTTTTTTTGAAATCGATTTACAGTTTTTTAAAAATTTTTGTAAGAAATATACAGTTTTTGGTCCGAAAAAAGATACGAGCGTTATGTATAGTATATAGATATAGTATATAGATGGCTCTAAGAGTTGGGGTAGGAATGAATGGGGCTAGACTAAAAAATCCATTTATGCAGGTATGGCAACTCAGTTTTCCAAGCAGAGGTGCATGCCATTGAGCTCTGCCTAAGAGAGTATGTGGTTAACAAGAACATCTACATACATTCTGACAGTATATCGGCTCTTCTTGCATTTTCTGCATACGAAATCACATCACAACTAGTTTGGTATTGCCTACAGCTCCTGAACAACCCAAAATTTTACAACAGAGTACAACTCATTTGGATGCCAGGGCACAAGGGGCATGTTGGTAACGAAACGGCAGATGAACTTTCTAGAAAAGGCGCATCCAGTGAATTCATTGGACCACAACCATTCTGCGGCTCACCATGGAGTTCCGTTAAATTCAGTTAAAAAAATTGGCTGGATAATAATTCTCTACAATACTGGAGGGAAACCCCTGGTAACAGACAACCTAAATCATTCATGCCAAAGATCTCTCATAATAGAACTAAGCAATTGCTTAATTAGGTAAAAAACAAATTCGAATTGCCACAGGGTTCTACACAGGGCATTGTACAGTCAATAAACACTTATCATTAGTACAGAACGATATGTGTTGAATATATAACAAGAAGGAAGAAACAGCTGAACATATCCCACGGCACTGTGAAGGTTTAATGAGGACCCGACTTTGTTACTTAGGAAGCTTAGGAAATCGTACAACCGCAAGACATAGCGGATAGTTCTTCTAAAGGGATAATAAATTTCCTCAAGGGAAATAAAATCATAGGAGAACTATAATATACATTAATTCCTCGGGGTTTCTCACAATAGGCCCAAGCTGGCCACAGTGATCTGAGATCGTCTTGCCCATCTCCTCAACAATCTTATCTAATCATAACGAATCAAATTTAATCATCTAAATAAACAGAAGCATTTTTTTTATTTACAAATAAACTTACGCCTTAGAAAATGTAGTGAGGACTTTCGCGCCAGCTTGTGCAAGAAATTTTCGCCGCTTGTGTATAAAATAAACTTTCAATGAACATTCAAATTTCTTAATACGCTGTAGTAGAAACTACAAAACAACAACAATATTAAAAAAAAAAACATTTATTAGAAAATAAGGTAAGCTGAAAATTATTGCGCAGCAAATTGTTATGTTATTATTATTTTTTTTTATTATTAGAAATTTCACAAATATGTGCAAAATAAATAATAATAAAATGAAATGAAAGCAAAAAAAATTTGTAAACAAAAAAAAGTAAAAAAAGAGAAGAAGAAACAAAAAACACAGAAAAGCAAAGAAAAAAAATATATGAAAAAGAATACAACAGTCAGGGAATATGGGAATGCTGAAAAATCTCTATCCCCTCCTCTTAAACCTCCAGGCAAAAAAAAAAAAAAAAAATTAAACAAGCTGCAAGTAAGTTTTGCTTTCAAAACAATAACAACAACAATGATAATAAAAATAAAAATATTAAAAACAAAGAAATGAAATAAAAAACGATTTTTTTTTCATTTTGTTTATAAATCTTTATTTGCATTTATTTATATTTAAATGTTTTTTTCAGCTCTTTGGTATATGTAGTAGCAGTAGGATAAAAAGAAGAAGAATAAATGCGTTGCATTTTTCTTTTTATCGCTTGTTAAATGTTTATTTTATTATTTTTTTTGCCAAAAGATAAAAAATATTCTTTCGAATATAATTTTAGATTAGAAGAAAAGAAAAAATCAAATGTAAATTTATATATTTACTTAAAATATTTTATTTTTTTTTTGTATAAACGATTTGCTATTTATCTTTTTAGTCATAATTTTGAGATTTATATTTAGTTCGCCTTTAAAGATCTCGCAGGCTGACGTTTTGTTTTTTTTTATAGAAATTTTGTGTGTGTTTTTGCTGATTTGTCGTGTGAATTTCGGTTTTTCTGTTTACCTTTTCTTATTCTCTTGTTCGAAAGTATTTAATTGTTTATTTAAATGGTATTTTTATTTTGTTTTTCTTTTATTATTATTTTTAATATTTTTATTTTATGTTGCTGTTTGTTGGTTTTTTTTTTTCTTTTTTTTTTTTTCTTTTTTGGTCAATATTTAAATTGAAATATTAATCATATTGTTATTTTTGTCAGCAGAATTTGGCATAAGGTAAGAAGAGTTTATTATTATTTTGTTTTTCTCTAATTTTGGTAATGTTTGCCTTTTCTTTCACATAAAGTAATAAGAGTTTTATTTAATTAAATTAATTAACACAAATTCGTCACGACCGTTTTTAAATTTGGTATTTGATTTATTTGCTCCTTTTGTGTTGCAGGGGAGAGGGAAGGAGAAGGGTAGTAATTATTGAGTTGTTTCACAGGTGAATAGATATTGTAGAGAGGTAAATTTTATAGAATTTTAAATAATTATTGTATATATGCATTAATTTTAATTTATAATTTTCGAAATGAAATACTTAAGTATCTAGAGTTGTTATCGTGTCCAGAGTTGGGTAGTAATGATTCCTTTAGGAATTAAATTCCATCTCTATTCCAATTACAAGGAATTGTAATCGGTACTTTAATATTTACAATTTCTTAGAAATGGAATTGATAAAACTTTCAATTCCATTACCAGGAATTGTAATCGGTAATTAAAATTTTTAAATTCCTAGGTAATGGAATTAAAAAAATTTTCGATTCCATTACAAGGAATTGTATTTTGTAATTAAAAATATATCAATTCCTTAAAGGAATTGAAAATGTAATTGAATAGAAAGGAATTGAATATTTAAGTGTAATCAATTACTTACTTGGAATTAAATTCCAATTTAGTTAGAATAATTCCTAAAAAGTAATTGATTCCCTTTTAGTTCAATGTTTAGTTACGCCTTTTTGGATTTTAAATGAGGATATAATCTAAATTAACGACAAAAGTAGGCGAACGAAATATGGTAAGTGGCAATAAGTAGGGGAATGTCAAACCATGGAGAATGTCGAACCATTAGTTTTAACTGTATTATCTGACATTCGATCTATACGAAACTTTTGCCATCGTATTATTTCAGCTTCATCTCATTTTATCATTAGCAGACGAACCGACTTTTGTGCTCTCTGCGATAATCAAGTGATTTTTGAGATTCCAAAAGTGTTTTTGTGCTTTAAAATTACATTGATTTTTCAACATTTTTGCGTAAAACCAAGCAGGTAAATATTTTTCAAATCATTGTGTGTGAAATGAAATTTGGTTCTGTGACTCATGGGCGGCTATTTTGTAGAACACAGCTTTTGGGGAATGTCGAACCACTTTTTTTGGGCAAAAACTGCTACTCTGAATAAATAACATCGATTTTTCCTCTATATTTTTCATTCAAATCTTATGTTTTTTCATAACGAAGTCATAAATAAACGTTTTACATCAATATTTATTCTGAATTTCTTAATTTGCAAAGTGGTTCGACATTCCCCACGATTTTTTAAAATGATTAAATCGAATATTTTGGTATAACGCTTAAAACTTTACAACAAATTCGATTTTTTAAATTCTGTAACTACCAAAACGTGGCATTTTGATTCTAGTTTAACTTCCATCTCTCAAATTTTAAAAAATTACCATTTTAGGGTGAGTTATTAGTCAAAATCAGTGTATCAAAATCAGTGTGGTTCAACATTCCCCATATTCCCCTACACTTTAACGTATGTAAATTCATGTGCGCGCCGCTCGAATCCAGACGACTTTATTGGTAGTTGTTTTGTTATTATTTGAATATCTCGAAAACTATATCTCATCCCACTCTGAAATTTTTACACAATTTTCCCAACACATTAATAAATATTTGCAGACCAAAAAAATTAAAAAAAAAATGTCCAAGTTTTGAAAAATTCAATTTGTTTATAAAATTTCCAGAATTCATATGTTGAATAACAAAAACAATTTTATGTTCATATTTTTTCGATAAGTTTGTGCGATATACGAACTTTTTTTAGCTGGAAGTTTTTTCCTACAACGGTTAGTTTTTGAGTAATTAGGGATTGAAAAACATTCCATTTTTACAACTCCAGGACTTTAAAATATCGTAACTTGAAAATAAAAAACATCACATTGAAATAAAAAAATACGTATCGATTAATTTCTTCTCAAGAATGCAGGAATGGTTGAAATTAAGATTTTAGTTGTAAATGTGACATGGAACGACCCTTATATATTTCACGCTCTGAACACGAAATCGCCTGGAAATTATGCTTTCGTCATGGCAAATAATACTGTATATTAACTTAACGGACGTCAGTGAGACATAATGAGAAAACGACACTGTCCCGACCCTGACAGCGACCCGACCATGACGACACTCCCTTACAAATAACAGTAGTGAAAGATGGTTGCCTTGCGGTACACTTCAATAATTAAAAATTGCATTAGAAGTTTTATTACCTATGCGGACAAACTGCTTGCGGGTTGTGAGATAGTTTTTGAGTCAGAGTAGTAAAGATGAGTGAAAAGACATGAACATCGACTTTCTTAATAGAACAGAATGTTGGGCTCCATCGAGTGCTTTAGCAAAATCTATATACAGAACATCTACTTGATTGTCACTTTCGACTTCATTCTTTACAAAATAGGAGGAAAAAATTAAATTGGTATTTGTCGGCCTGCCACTTAGTATAAATCCATGCTGGCACTCGGAGATATTTATACATTTATTAGTGAAAACTACAATTTTATTCCAGAAGATCATATTATATATCAATTTGAAGAGCTTAATGAGTAGGTTAGCCAAAAATTATCAGATTTATAATCGGTTTGGTCAATTCCAAAATATTAGCATCAGAAGTTCTTTAAAATTCTCTCATTGAATAAAGCATTGCATTCATCGTTGTAAAAATCATTGCTTAAGCGAGAGTAAATAACAAATGAGAGAGAGAGAGAGAAGACATTAGTAACGGTATTTCTTAGAATTACGAATTACTTCAATTGAAGTTTTTCACTTCACTTTCGTCACTTCCTCTTTCATAAAAACACTTCGGTTTTACAGTTCCAATGAAAAACTAAAATCGAAAAAAAAAAATGTAAATATGCTCTAATATGTAAATATCTTTGTAATATACTCAGACTGTAGCCAGGTCGGTGTTTGAATTCATATTCCCTATAAAAAGTAAAAAGATACCATTAAGCATACATCCTATAGTACGTTTTGAGACCTTTTGTGTTTATTTAAAAACCTATGTAGCAACAATGATGACGAACTGTCATACAATTGATTAGAATTTGTTAAAAAGTAAATTGGTAGAAGATTTAGAATCACTTCGATTTTTTAAGAATTTTACTTCACAAAAAAATTTCAAAACGACAGCCCTGTACACAAATAACAAAACAAATACCAACGAGTAGTTTGGTTCTCTTTTAATATTTGTTTTTTCATAAAGAGATTTCTTGAACAAAAAAAAAAAAAAAAAAAAAATAGCCCCAGTTACTGGGGCCTTACTGACTAGTGATTTTTAATTTCCCAATCTTTTACAATAGACTCAAATATTTTGGGAATTAGGCGCAATTTGGATATTGGTCGATAGTTTGTAATATTTGGCTTTGAACCTAACTTATGTATAGGTGTAATGAAAGATTCTGTCCAATCTTCTAAAAATTCTCCCTTGGCCAAGGACAAGTTGAAGATTATTAACACACAATTCCAGTGATTCTAGGATATTCAGTATCAAGTACTTAATTGTATGAGAGTTGCATTTCCTAATCGATAAACCTTGCCTGCTTTCTGTTTAAAGCTGCATTTTCGAACCAAATTTAGTGGTTTTCCCGTAATTTCCAGAAACAAAATGCAAAATATTTGCACACTTTCTCAAAACTAAGGCTCAACTAATCAACTTACACAAAACTTTGGCAATCACTCAAATGAAATTTTTTTCACGGAGGGTTACTCACAGATTGCAGCAATTCTGCCAATTCACTTCACTGGTAAATTTTTATTCATAACGCTTGTTATCATAGTAAAAAGTTGATACGCCTAGCAATAAATGCATTATTGCCCCATGTTGGGCGCCAGTTACCAATTTGTAAGAATTCTAAAGGCACTAAAATGTAGGTATGTATATAAATGAGTTGAATGTCATTTAGAAAACACATAAAAAAATTGGTGTATTTAAGCATGTACCTATGTATGTTTATTTTGTCAAAATGAGGTCAGCATAAACTTAACTAACATAGCAACAACTAACAAAAATACTTTCTTTTTCTTTTTTTTTGACATAAAAGAAAGGGTGTGAGAAAAATATGTATATGAGTAGGCATATACAATTTTCCTACTCATAAGCTTCACTTACTTGTTAATAAACCTTAGAAGGTTAAGTATGCATTATTTCCATCATAATTCGAATTTTCTTAAATGTTTTCTAGCCAAACCCGCTGTCGTCGCCATATAAAAATTAAAAAAAAAACTAAAACATAAAAAAAGAGAAATTTTTTCATTTGTTTATTGGCATTTAATTTTTGCAATATTCTTTTATTTTGTGGGCGTATGAAAAAAAAGAAATAAAACAAAAATATTGTCGAAACTAAAAAACAACACAAAACTTAACACTATTCACCAAAAAAAAAAAAAAGGTAAAAACAAAAATACACATACAAATATAACCAGCAAAATAATTAAAAACTTAACGAAAACAAAAACTTATCAAAAATATAAGAAATAAATAAAAAAAAAAATCTTAAACATTAAACAAAGAAAGGAATCACACACAAAATTGGGGGAAAACATGAAAAATATAGACGAATTTGTATTCATATTTTTTGCTGCATTATATTTTCTTGTTAGAGAAGTAAACAAACCAAATGAAAAAAAAAAAAAACAACAACAACAAAAATCGATGTCACCAAAAATACTGTAGGAATGAAAAAAAAACAAACAAAAATTTGCTGCACGCAATTACAGCAAGAATGAGACATAAATGCTCGTAAAAGAGCCAGCCAGCCAGAACCACAGGCAAAGCCAAAATTGTAATTAACGCATAAGTCAACAGTAATGACAATAACAACAACACCAATATGTCACTCTCAACCAAAAAAAAAAAAATTAAAGAAATAAATAAAAAAAGAATTGAGGAAACAAAAACTTTACATACATTACATAGTTATAATGAACTGCTGCTGCTTCTTCTTATTTCTTTTAATTTTTTTATGTTTTGAATATTCACAAATGTTAATTTTTTAATTTAACACAAATTAACACAAAACTGTAATAAAAATTAGTTACCAAAATTTTTACAAGATTATAGAAAATATTTTTAGAAAATTGAGTAATTTTTTTTCTGTTTTTTTTTATTTTAACACTTCAAATTTTTCACCCAAAAATAGTTAGCAAAAAAATATACGCAAATTTTATACTCGCACGTAAAGACGTAAACCGACATGAAACTGAATTCATAAAAATTCTATTACTTTATTTATTTGTTTTTTTATTTTTTAATATAATCGCTTACACCCGAACGCGTTCACGTTTGAATTAAAACTGAGGCTAGCGCGCTGTAGCAATTTGGTTTATGAAAACTTTTGGTTTTATTGAAAGAATGAATGAATGACAGGCAGGCAACGCGATACTAAAAGCAAAAGAATCTTTGAGGTTGATTTTGCTTGCTTGGGCTTATTTATGGAGAGAGAGAGAGAGAGAGAGAGAGCGCGTTATGTGTTGGTGATTGAAGCAGTCTCTATCTTTTTTTGTTCTCTTATATGCTCTCATACTAAAACACTCAATAAATGCGTGCATTAAAAATACTATGTGCGGCTTTTGCATTGGCATAATAACAACAACATCACAACACAACAAGAAGCAAGTGATAATGTTGAGTGGAATGCTCTAGAAATAGAAAGAGAGATAATGAGAGGCAGATTGAAAAAGAGAACGAGAGTGAACTTTTGGTATCAAATGAAGAGAGTGAGTGTATTTATTAGTGCGCGTTTACTAATTTGCTATTACAAAATTGCAGTTACTAAGTGCGTCTTTGTTGTTTTTGTTTTTTTTTCCTTTGTCTTTCTGTTTTTTTCCTTTTAATGTTTTATGATTTATATTTTTTGTTTTTACCTTAGTTTGTCGTTTTTATTCTGATTTCCTAGTATCTTAATGAAAATCAGTATGCAGTTTTTTTTTAAGAAAATATATCGATTGTCTTCAGTTAACCCCTCGTAAGTGTTTTTTACCGAGGATAAAATACTCGGATCCCATGGGTAGATACACTAGTATCTTTCAAGAGGAAATATGCGCAATTGATAGGTAGGCATACTTCAACCTCAGGCGCAACTACCGGCATCAAAACATTGTGATCCTAACCGACAGTCGAGCGGCTTTTACGATACTTAAACTATATATATATTAAGGTAACCTCAAAACTGGTGATGGAGTGTCTAAATACGCTTGGCTTACATAATCGGGTTTGGATTCTACGGCCTATCATCGAAATTGTAATGCACTGCGACCATTGTAGATCTTTTGTGCAGCCCGAGTTTTTGACACAATTCTAAGTTAAGACTACTGACGAATCTGAGAATTGCATTAGGTTTAATGCCGCATATCTCAGAAGGTCCCTTTCCAAGGTACAGCAATCTGCGCTTCGCGGCAGCTGGGCATGCACATAGTACATGTTCAGCCGTTTCCATGTCTTCATTGCATAGTCGACATGAATCGCATTGCGAAAAGCACATCTTCTTTAGATGATACTTAAGAAGGCAGTGTCCTGTAAGAAGCCCTGCAAGGGTTCGAATTTCAGTTCTGTTTAATTCGATTATGTGTTTAGAGTTAATGGTAATTGGGTTAATAGGTCTTTTAACCTGTCGGAGACCGTTAAGTCCGGATCAATAGTCTTTTAGAACCTTAGTTTCCCAATCCATTATTATTGATTGGATGTGATTCGATGACACACCACAAAAAGGTTCGGGGCCTATGAAGGACCTAAGTGCCCCCCTTTTTGCTAAGTTGTCCGCCTTTTCATTTCCTTTAAATCCTTCATGACCGGATATCCATGCCAGTGTGACCTTGTTCCTGGTGGATAGGGCTGAAAGGAGCTCAAAGCACTCCCACAAATTTTTTGATTTTATGGTATATGAGCTCAGAGCTTTTAGAGCTGCTTGGCTGTCCGAGAGAACTTCGTATATATTCTCGGTCGCATGAATCTCTGCTATAAATATGGAGGGCATTCTCCCCATTGCTACGGCTTTTTGAAATCTTGGTCCATAGACTCCAGCCCCAGCGCTGCCATCATCCATTTTAGACCCATCCGTAAACCAAACCTGTGCACCGGGTTTAATGGTGAATTTTATGTTTTTCCATATTTGACGGTCACCTTTAACCACCTCAAATTTTCTGGAAAATACAAATGTTTAGAGTCATTGAGTTTCAGGCAAGGACTGTTCTGAAATATGTTCATACAGATAGGTGTCCTGTGAGGTCTCTACTTTTGAGAAGGTTTACATTAGACAGTCTAATGTACTTAAACTGTAATTGCCCCAAGTGCTGTCGTGGGACTTGTTTTTATTGCCCCTGTCATAAACTGTCATCTAACAAAACTGGGAATTATGTCTAATAACTCCTGCAGATTTTGCAGGGACGATAAGAAAACTCCAAAGCATGTATTTGGGTAGTGCTTTGAACTTATGCATATCCGTAAAAGGAATCTGAGACAACAGCAAGTAAGAGGTGCTAATCTAAACTCCACTGAAAAAGGATTAATACTAAAATTTCTATCGCAGGCCGGACTTATGGAAATGCTATAAGTCAACGAAGAGGCACAACAGATCTCAAGGTCGCAGTGCACTTCACTTTTGAAAGAGACAACAAAAAACTAATAAATGTACATAGTGAATGTGTAAAATTGGTTTTTAGATCATGTAAAATTGCTTTTGCATTTAAGACCCTCTCACAAACGAATTTCCCAACCCCCTGTTAATCCCCTTGTTATGGATGTGATAGATATTGCGGAGTCAGTGACTTTTGATGCTCTGGTCATGTCCATGCAATGTGATGTTCGTTAGAATAATTATGTTTTTAACGTGGCGAAAGAAGCAGCGAAGTGCTTTGGCTTTCTAAAGCAGTGCGAGACTGATCTCCGCATGATCTACACCACCTACATCCATCCCAAAATGGAGTATAATTCGCACTTATAGGCAGAAGCTTCACGAACTCAACTGGAGCTCCTGGACCGTATTCAACATCGAGCGATAAAGCTAATAGGAGGCAGTAGGGTTAGAAATGCTAGATTTGATTTGTGATGCCACCAGTTCGAGTTTTCTCTAGAGCTACATGAACCACAAGTAGAAGTCACGCATTCCACTTGGACAAGTTCTTTCCTCTATCGAACAGCGCGATTATAGAATAATGAAATTCCAAATTTAAACAAACATTCACAGATACTTTTCCCCTCTTTCCTCTTCCCGCTAATCAATCTTCCATTCCCAATCAAAAGCGTGATCTGCATTTATAGGGGCAATATCCCTGTGTCATTAAAATAAAATCATTAAAATAAAAATTAAAAAAAAAATTGTTTCTTTTCCTTTTTTTATTTTAAGCTTATTTTTATTATCTTGTCATACAAAAGTGGTGAAAAAGTTGGGGTGAACATATGACCATCGATATTCTAATTCTTATTAGCATTTTTTTCACTAATTCCCTTCCGTTTTTCTTCTTTCATTCCATCTCCATTCCATTGGGTCAATGTGCTGGCACATAGAGCCCGTTGTGTACGTGAAAATATACAATTGTTGTATACAATTGAAAATACATGAAACTGTATGTGGCGGGACCCATACAGAACGTTGAAGTAACGCAAAAACTTGAGCAATTCTCAACTTTTGACGTACATTGAGAGTGTTGCAACTATCAGCTGATTAATTTTGTGTATGATTGTATATCCGTTGGCAACGTATGCTTTGTGTCGCCGCGCTCCTTCGTGTCAGTTGTATACTTCGCCCTCACGTACACAACGGACTCAATGCGTCAACGCCTTCAGCCACTAAAAAAAGATTGTATGCTTTTTTGCTTTATGCAATTTTTTTTGTTTTAAGCAATAAAATATTGCATACTTTTATATATTATATTTTATGTATTCAACAATATTCAACTAAATATTTTATCTCCCCTAACCCCTATTTCAGCAAGACTACGCCAATGACTTTTTACTTATTAATTTGTGAGATTCAAATAAAGAGATCAATCACGTTGAAAAAGAGTGTTTCTTTACCATTTCGTTTCAATTGAGTAAAATAAAAACTATAGAGAAAGAGAGAGTGAGTGATAAAATTACTGAGTGTTCTACTTGCGTGTGTGTGTGTGTTACAGTTTACGTGCAATCATCAGCTGTTGGCTAAAAAATTGATTAATTCAATTTTTGCAAATAAACAAAAAATAAGAAAAGAATACTGACACTGTTTTTGATTTCTTTTACAAAAAAATGTTTTTTTTTTTGAAAAAAATTTTATTTTCACTTCGATTGTGTACTGTGAAATGCACGTAGTCGTTAACATTCAATGTAGCTAACGAACAGTGTTGCCAGGTTTTTTTTTTATAAAAAGCGCAAAATGCTACAAAAATTATAGCCAAAAAGTGCCCAAAATAAAGTAATGCTCACAATATTTTTAAGAACATTATCTATTTAATAAATCTTTTGTTTTTTTCAAATATTTGACATTATGTCGTACATACATATTTACATTGCACAAGGGTACATAGAAAATTTTAAATATTTGGCATTTCGGTTGAGTCTAATAATTCTTCAAAGAAGCTTATTTCTTCAACACTCTATTGTTTTCATAAATTTAATTACTAAATTTGCAAGTTCATAAATATCACACAACATTTACTTCGAAAAATTGAATACGTTATATTTTTATCGTTACAAATTCTTTTTTTTTATATTACTCCCACTTCTCCATATATGTAACAAACTTCGGAATATGCTCGATGCCCTATAAATATATAACACTCTTGAAATATTTGATTTTGATTGAATACTCAATCAAAATCCAAAAATTTCTGAAGCGCATTACAATAAATCAGGCTTAAGTAAGATTAAAAAAAAACGATTCAGTCGTTACAAAATTTCATTTTTTCAACTATAAGCCGAAAATGTAAATATTCAAATGGAAGTGTAAAATGATAGATATTGTTTTGGTGGCCATACAGAGTAATTTTCTTAACTTTTAAAACTACAGTTTCATTTGTGTGCCAATATGGAGAATTTTACTTAAGTGCAGACTATTCTTTTAAAAATATATGAAAAAAGTGATGGTAATGAAAAATTTTGTAGAAATCTGAAATCTGGCAACTCTGCTAACGAATATGAGGGCTAAAGAAAAATTCCATCTTGAAAGAAACGCAGTACAGTATGCTCTCGAATAATTATCGGCATTCACTATCTGGAGTAATAGCAGAATTTTTCTGAAAATTTATAATTTTTCCTACAGATTATGAACACACTTATGATGAATTTTTGTATTTATGATATTTATTATTTGAGCATCAAATATAGGATTCTGATGGCAAGTATTAAAATAATTGGAAACTGGTCTATTATAACTTATTAAAGTTGCAAATAACGAAGATGAAGCTGTCGACAACATTGAAATTCTGGCATGATGCTCCCTATGATGCATGATGTTCCCTTTTCAAACCTAAAGAACTCAAAATAAGAAAAAAATTATATAAAAAAAATTCAATTCATGTTAAAAAATACCTAATTAACGGATATTGAAAATATGGTGGGTTCGTATGTAGTGCAATTCGGACGTGGCTCATCATCCATATATTTTGTTGTTTTTAATATCTATACAAAAAAAACTGTGTGTGTGCAGGAACTCACGGTAAAAGTGAAAATTATTAGAAAACTTTTATTGAAAGCAATCTCTTATTCCGTGTTTTCAGTTTCAATTAGCGACACGAGTGGATAATTTACTCCAGTTGAAGCATTGTCTTTCATATTTATCGAAATATTTCTCATATTACTTTTCCGATTTTTTCCGCGCACGAAAGGACGTAGTATACGAAGCATACGTGTATGTAACACTTGAGAGGAATGTTCAGTTATATGCAAAAAAAAGCAGAGACGTCGGCTCTTTCATTAAAGCACCTTAGATGAAACTGTGAGAAATCGACTCTCTGCTTGATTGCAGGGATGCCAACTCATTTTTTCTTTCTCCCCGATAGATCTCGAGAAATTCCCCGATTTTCGATCGAATTCCTCGCATCGATATAATTTCATATTAAACAGCGCGAAACACAAACATACAAACATTTTACAAAACATTTAACCTCAATGAGTGTTATATTAAGGCGACCCTGAATTTTCTCAGCCCAAAACTTAACCAATTTTTACGGAACTGATAGATTAATAGAAATGTATTTTCTGACTCCGGAATTCTTTTGGCACATGAGAGATTTCACTTCAAGGGAACCCCTATCTCAAAATCGATCCGGCTCAAGCTTGCAAAAAGTTTAATCAAGGAAATTTTTGCAAAATATGTTGCTTTCGTTTAGGGTGCGGGTGGTCGCAGTAAAGAGGAAGAGCAAAACCACTCAGTTATTTTGCTTTTACTCTCTCCCATGCATTCTCTTGGTGTTTTTTTCTTAGGTTCTCTCACATCGTTATAGAGTGCCGCCAAGTGAGACTGCATATAATTTCATGGGAATAGTGTTTTGCGTTTAATATGTAGGCACATGTGTTTCCTTTTTTTTGCGTTGTTGCCGAGTATCAATATTGTATTCCGTCCTAATTGAATTTTTTTTTTTCAATTTGTAAATCAAAATTATGGTCGTCGCAAACTTATTTTTTAGTAATATTTTTTTTTTTTTTTGTATTCGAAAAAGCATTAAAAGTTTAAATCAATCGGTGTTTAAAATTTATTTAAAAAAAAACACATTTATTTTAGAAAGTTTTGAAGGGGCACCCCCAGTTATAACTTTCAAATAATCGATTTGATTTTTGTATTTCAAAAAACAAAATATTTCAAAAAAATTTCTTGACATTAAAGTTGAAACTTTAACTCATATCGTCCCAACGTTCGATTAATCGTACAGCAACTTTGAAAATTCGTCAAAAATACATTTACAAAGTTTCCCAAAAGTAATCACTGTATAACATTTTTATATATACTGACTTTAAAATTGCATTTACATAATTTAAAAATATTGTTTTTCACCTGACTTCAGGGCCAGATACCTGTTCATCCTTTTTTGGAAGGTGGGTTTGAAAATCAACAAAAAATAGTAAAATTAATTATTTTACATTGAAATGACAAATTCGCCTAGATGAAATAACAAACTTGTTGTGAAAATTACAACTTCACTGGTCCTTATATATTTCCAGAGGCTACAGCTGACTAAACTTTGTAAAAAAAATGTATGGGAAAATAAAAAATGTGTGGGAAAATATGCAGAATTCAACACAAATGCATTTTTTCTATTTTTAACTTATAATAACTTCTAAAATAATGTGTTAAATATATTTGATCCCAGGGAATATTTGTTGTTCATGGTGTAGTGTAGAATTATTTTTTATTCTTATTTTTACACCTGGTCACCTTATTTTCTTGAAGTAAGCCAAAAACTTCTTATTGAAGACGTATGAAAATTGCGTTTTGAAAATTTTCCAAATTGGACCGGAACGATATGGGTTCAACACGTTCTTTTCAAAATGTGGTTATTGAAGTCGGTGACCACGCTTATTCAACATCTACTAAACCAATTATCTTAAAATTAAATATGCTTCTTCAATACACAATAATCTGGAGATTAATCGAAGGATTTTTTTTATGCAAAACCATTTTTTTACAACTGAAAAATCAGCGTTTTTTTAGTAAAAATCGAACTGTTGACAGTTGGCCATTTTGTTAAATATCACTAGATAATCTTATAATAAAAGTAAATCCATTTCATTTTTGGATTTCAAATGTTCTAGAGTTGCAAAATATTGATCACCACGAAACATGTTTTCCAGAAAGGCCAATTTCTATTCAAATGTTTTCGAAAGAAATTTGTTAAAGTTAAGTTCAATACATGTACTTTTAGATAATAAATAGTTTTTATAAAAAACTTTAGTAGTTTAACTATGAAAAATTCTTGAAAAATTCCTATTTTTTCGCGTCACAACTGGGGATTTGAATTTTATAATCTGTGACATACATAAATACTGCTAAATAATGAAATACCAGCTCATATTGCAAGCACCAAAAAAAAAACATGAAAAAACGAAAACACAAAACTTCTGCCTCTCACTAAACAAAGCCAACAGCAAAAAGAAACAAATAATTTCAACCACTCTTTGCTTTTATGAGGACAACTCAATTTTGAGAGTAAATTGGAGGCAGTTATAGCTCCATAGAACAAAATTTTTGTACAAATAAATTTGTACGTGATGCGCCTTCTATGCATTATATATTCTTTGGTTTAATCCTATTGATTAGTACATAGTTGCCACACTAAATTTGAACGAGATGGGGTGTTTCGAATTACTAGACGCTCATATTAATAGATAAACAAGCCTCAGCCCACTTTTGGATATCAAAGTTCTCAAAGGAGAAGTCATGGCCTCTCTTTTGACTCAAATAAAAAATGACAAAAACTTGTTGGAGAAAAACGAGTTCAAAGTTTTGACTATCGGTTTTTAGCATATAAAATATATTTCATCTTCCTTATGAAGGCTGCTCGTAATTTGTAAGTCTACAGATTAGTCAGCAAGGATTAAGAGTTATTAATCAGAAGGTGCTGGACTAAGGCATAGCTTTCTGAACGGTCGAAAGAGAAGTCGAAGCGCCGCGCGGCTGTTTTGATCTGACTGATTGATCGTCTATATCTACGAAAGCACTCCGCGTCTCTATCTGAAATTTTCACAAAATACTTTCGAAATATAATGCTTCCAAATAAATAGCACTCTTTTTTAAAAATCGATTTCTCCAAACCAATAAATCGCTGGGCCAACTTAAGAAAAGGCGAAGATTTTAAGACCCAAAATATGAAATATTGCGTAAGTTAAACGTGTTTCATTCTATAAAATTTTACAAAAAATATTCTAGAGTTTTATGACTAAAAGCTGAACAACATCAAATTTCCCGCAAAAAACAGCTCATTCCCCGATTCCCCGCACCCAGTAAAATTCCCCGCAAATCGGGGAATTCCCCGAAAGTTGGCATCGCTGCTTGATTGTATGTAGCCGATCACCATATCACTTCGCTTGCTAAACACTAACAGCAGCATAATTTCGTTTTTTGTTAGTTTCGTATGAGTGCAACAACAAGTGAAGATAAGAAATATATACATTTGGATTAAGCTGATTCATTTTTTTTTTAGTTTTTGTTAGAAAACTTTCGCCTTGTATCTGCGCATGATAATCAAAGTGTGCAGTATACAAAATCTGATACATTTTAATTTGTATTCTCACTTTTTATTGCTTCAAATATGACAGCATTAAAGCCTTGTATTTTATATGATTCATCACGCTATAGAATAAGGAAAATTTCGTAACTTCCAAGTGGCAGTGGAGCACTTGATCATGTGATCATTAAAGATTCATGTAAAATTTGCATTTGTGGTTCAATGCATTAGAAATTTTTACGTTCAGCTATATAATAATGATAAAGTATATTTTATAGCGCATTAACACGTAACTGCAGCAGTAAAAGAAAACGGAAGAGAGAGAGAGAGAGCGAGAGAGAGCTCATATCAAAACAAAAAATTTGTACGTAGCACGTGGTTTAGTTATTTCCATTTTCAGTTTTTAGCGTACGCTCTCTTGTTTTACTTTTTGCTCACAGAAAAATGAGGAGGTATTTGAAAATAAAAGTAAGAGGAAAAATTTTACCTACAATGAAGCTTTAACTGATCGAGATACAAATTTTTGTAAGAGAAACAGAGAGAGAAGGAGAGCTGGACGTATCTATTTTTGAGTTTGCAAATTAAACATCGCAAACTTTGTGGTTGCGACAAAAAGCTTTTATAAATAAATTTAAATTTAAGAACTTTTAACATAAATTCTTTGATATAAAATAAAAATCTATCGCTTTCCGCAAAACTATTTAAATTAAAAAAACAAAGTTTTTGAGAAAATCGCATTTAATGTTTTCAATTGTTGGCTTATGACAGTCTATATATATAGATAGAGATATATAGCAGAGTGTAATATATGTATATAAGAAATTTTCTGGACTCACAGCATTTAAATTTTTTGATTCACGAAATTTTTATATTTCTTTTCTTATGTTTGATTTTTATGATGATTTTTCGACGAAAAATTAAAACTGATTCAAGAAAAATTTGAATCATGTAAATACATTTTTTAATTCACGAAATGGAATTTTGATTTACGTTTTTTGCTTGCTTCTGGCTTATTTTACACTCTGTGATATAGTTTGTTTGCATATTCTACTTACTTTTATGTTGGATTTCTTCATATTAACTCATTAAGTCTTAACCCTTAAATGCATACCGTACCATATATGGTACATGTCTTTAATCATACGGTAATCTAATCAATCAAACTGAAGCGTTATACTGTACGCTTTAAATTGAAACAGACAAAATTATCCTTCATATAAATACCGTTACAGCTTGCCTACGGTTTCTTTTAGTTGTCAGTAAGCTGCCGAAGTGGTCTTATGCACTTTTTGCACATAATTTCAAAAGTGATTTTCAATAGCAAAAAAAAAAATTGGTAAAATTTGTTATTCGTGTGGAAATAAGTATTGATGAGTACATTGGACTTTCTTTTAGCTAAATATAATGAATCTTGATCAAATTTGATATCTTAGAATAGTTGTTTTTTCTATTTTTCTATGTACTCTATGCATCTGCGTATTTGATTATTTGGATTGTTCAATTAGATATGAATGACATTATTATTACATTATAACGTTGATGAGGCGGCGGATATGCCTTATGATGATGACGATGATGAATTTATGGGCACACCTAACAATGGTGATCTATTTGATGATGAAAAAGAATGGGATGAATTTATTGGTGAAATTCAAATACCGCAACGCGTGAGAAATCGAGCAGAAACGCCATATTGAATGAAGGAACGATTTCTGGCATATTTTTCAACAATGACGAGCTGGACGTATCTATTTTTGAAGCTTTTCGAATTTCTGTTCTTGATGTTAGTACGTCAATACAAGTTGATTTGTTAATAGTGACGCAAGAGCCTTCTTCGCCTCCACGAAAAAAGAATAAAATGTTAGTTTCTTTGACCCTTGTGCCACCTGTGGATGATATCACTGATAATGTCACGGATAATGCCACGAAAATGCTCTCATCGATCGGAACGATAAGTTGGGCTAGGTATGCGAAGCATACTGTAAGTATAAAGACGTTGTTGTTGACATAACTTTCAACGATTTTGAGAAAGTTCGTTGAAAAAAAGGAAAGCTACAGTTGTTCGAAGAGCAAATCTCTTTTTTCAGAAACTCTAAATTGGAACCAGAGTCAGCAGATGATTTCGTAATTGCTTACCTACCCCTTGCGACGAAAACGTCGATTATGATACAAAGAAGTAATAATAATTTTTATATTTACACTAAAAGCTCCAAAATTGTTATTTTCATTCATTTTTCATTTATTTTTATATATTTTTACATTAGTTTCTAATAAATAAAAAAATAATTCCATCAAATTGTATTAATTCCAAATATGTATAGAATGCATAGTGTACCATATATGGTACACATCACAAATTGTTCTTTTTCCACTTTTCCGGGGAAATGGTACATTTTCCAGGAAAATCGATGCCTGATTCGTGCTTAGCGAGCGATTTTACATTAGGGCACCTTGGTCTCCATACTGATGGCTGACCTCATGCATTTAAGGGTTAAAGATGCTTATACGCACAACAAAGAAGTATATTTTAATGCAGCTAAAAAAGGTACCAGAGCAACGATTACGTGTCACAGTTATCCTGACGCAAAGAGAAACTAAAAAAAAAAATAATAAAAAATTCTATAATACCATTTGCTGTTTGAATTTGTGACGATAAAGACGTGTGATTGAAGATTACTTGGTTTTTAGTCAGTTTGCTCTCGGACATAATGGGTTAATTCAGAGTTTTTTTATGGCCATATGAGATAGAGTTATCGTTTTAACTTCTAAAAAGAATAATAAAAAAGAACACAATTGCTTTTCCATTGACAGTCTCGCAACACTTTCTCCCTCTCTTTAGTTTTGAAATTCACTTGAATTCCATTGTTGCTCCAATCGAAAAAGTTTCAACTTACCATCAAGAGAAATTTACTGTTACTATTAGTTGTTGTTTTTACAAAAAACTTATCAGATTCAATTTTAGACACTGCCATTTCCACTTTATAAATATTAATTAAAAACTACCGCGAAAACTACTTAATATGAATCAAAAACTTGAAATAAAAGTCCAGACTGCACTACACGAAAAATACAAAAGAATGGCAAATGACAATGACTGCATTGCCAACTATCTCAGGGGAGACTTGAACGCAGGTTCGCAAAAAAAAGGAGTAAATGAAACAAAATGTTAATTTTTTTTGTGGTTCAATACTGAGCCACTACATGGTTTTACTAAAAGTAAAATTAATTCAAACGTATCCAGTGAAGGACAAAAGTTTACATACACCGCAGCGAATTTTCAGTTTTCTGTAACACTAAAGAATCTAAAGAAAATATTAGGCTTACAGTTTTATAAACAATGATTATTTATTAAAAAAAAAAAAAAAAAAAACAAAATTACTTCAAAAAGAACATAACGGTAAATTCACAATCAAAAAATTAACATGATTAAAGTCTTTATACAGTACGAATCTATCTAAGGAGTAACTATTTAACATAAGAAATACATTTTATGCCACTTTCAATTTAGTGTGTTCTCCTTGGGCGTCAATAGCTGCTTGTAGTTGTCGTGTCATTAAGGCAACTAAGTTTGCGGCCTCTTCAAAAGCCATTATTTATGAATAAATCCTTTATATAAATGCAAACCTAATTCTTCCTTTAGGTCCTTAGGTTTAGAGAAACTGAAAATCTGGTGGTATTTGTAGACTTTTGACCTTCACTGTAGAAGAAAAATAATGTTATTGCTGGAAAAGCCTACCCCATAAACACAATAGCCACTCTGCAGGCAGCACCTGATTTTGACATTTTATGAAACCTGACGCAACAACAAAGATGTGTTGTTTTTCCCATGGTGATTTCACCATGGCTTTATCTATGTGTGGGTCAAATTAAAAATTCAAAATGAACAACAACAAATTTTGAGAGCTTACTGCTATTCAACACAAAGGAAGAAGAGGGGCGAGTTGCTAGTAACACCAACTTGCATAAATTCATCTTGTTTACAGCCTGGACAAAGTCTTCGACGTACGGTAGAATAATAGAGATAACCGGATCAAACATGGCGCTCTCTTTTTCATTCTGGACTCTACTGCCAAATCAAAAATTATATTGTGAGTATAGCATGTGTGTGTATTTTGTGATCGCAATTACACTTTTATTACTAGTTTTACAGTTAAGCTTAATTTTCCTCCCAAAAGTGGGTACCTCTATTACTCTGCCTTCAAAATTATTATAAGCAAACACTTTTGTTAAAATATTCAATAAAGAACTACTACTACTACTACTTGGCCTTGCCCCGACCCAACCAATTGTATGAAAATTGATGGCAATGCATCTGTGCTAATGCATAGCTGAGTCATACTGTCGAATTCTTATAAGAAAAACAATGGAACCAAAATTTTCCCCTTTTTCCGCAAACTTACTACCATCTTGCGAGGAATTCCCCGATTTGTGGGGAATTTTACTTAGTACGGGGAATCGGGGAATGAGCTGTTTTTTGCGGGGTATTTGAAACCGTCCAGCTTTTAGTTGATAAAGAATGTGGAATACTTTTTGTCAAATTTTATGTAATGTAAATCGTTTAACTTTTGCAATACTTCATATTTTCGGTCTTATAATCTTCATCTCTTAAGCAGGCCCTGCACTTTCTTGGTTTAAAGAGATATCGATTTTTAAAAAAGTGTGTAATTTGAAAGTATTATATTTCAAAAGTTTTTTGTAAAAATTTTAGAGAGAACGAGTTTCGTAGATATAGACTATTATAGTGGCGAGTGTCAGTCAGGCCAAAACAGTCGCGCAACGCTTCGGCATCACTTTCGGCCGTTCAGAAAGGCTTAGCTATGCCCTCATCCATCACCTTCTGATTAATAACTCCGGACTGCGATTGCATCGGTCACCGATCTGTGCGTTATGCAGATGCGCTTTTCGGTCGTATTGGGCGGGAGGAAGGTCCGTTGGGATTCGTCGATATAATTAAATAATTAAAAACCGATAGTCAAAACTTTGAACCCGTTCTTGTCAAAACAAGGGTTTTGCCATTGTCACGTACGGTTTAAAATTTAAATATGTTTTCTATACAACAATGGCCCCAGGACATAAAAGAAAAAAAAGTTTGGTCAATCTTTTCCTCAATTTGCAACGTTGTACTTTCGAAAAAAGTCCAATTTTTTAAAACCCTAATTTTGGCTGCCCGCCGAAATTCGCGTAGTTGGAGAGCGGTAGAATTTATATATTTTGGTCAAACAGCCCCTGTTTTGGATCCATGCAATTAATCATCTATTGCATTTGGAAATTTTTATAGAACACGTTTTTGATTTATTCTTTCGAAAAATAAAAAAAAAATCTTAAAGATTCAAAATATGACCATTTTTTTTTTTCAAAATCGAAAACGGTTTTGAATTTTTTTCCGCCTTGAGATGAAATTCCCCATGTGTCAAAAGAATTCCGAAGTCAGAAAGTACCTTACTATTAACCTACTAGAGCGCATTAAAATAACATTAATCTTGATCAATTTTAAGCGTGTGCCGCTGTTATGATATAAAATTATACCGGTGCGGGGAGTTTGATTGAAAATCGGGGAATTTCTCGAAGGCTATCGGGGAGACAGAAAAAAGGAGTTGGCATCCCTGCTACCATCTTTCAACAAATACACCTCTACACTCTCTTCCAAAAGTCACCATATTCCCATTCCCAGTAGAATGATCTGCGGTGTAGCCAACTTAAAAGCGTTAAATGCGAGAAAACTCAATACATTTAAACGTTTTTACTAATACAAACACACATCTGATACTTCTAGTCAATGAAAATTTCTTCGATTTTTCGCAGATATTTTAAATTGAAAAAAAAACGCGCTGAGCGCTAAAACACTTTTTGTTAATTTTAATTTTTAGTTTTAATTTTCAAAAAGCACTAAAATCAGCTGGAAAAACGCTGAGTTGGCCACACTGATGATCTGGTACTAAATGGTACTAATTTACTATGGTGAATGTGGATATCGGTAAATAAGAAGAGGCAGAGTGACAGTAGAAAAAAATACAAAGAGAACAAATTAATAAAAGTAATAGCAGACAGCTGCGTTTTTGGTTAAAATAGAAATTAAATTAAAATTAAATAGTTGAACGCGAGTGCCGCGTAGTGATTTTAAAATACAGAAGACTGAGTTGAAACGAACTTTACAGATTACTTTAATGTTCAAACGGCACAAAGAAAAATAAATGTTTGCCGAAATGTGAATTTTAATTCTAGGCATGCAAATTCATAATTTTCTAAAATAAATGGAAATAGTATCTGCTCTCATTCATAAGAGCAAACCCTCGTCAGAACAATCAAAGTTGAGGACGATGTTTAAGCTTGTCGGATTCAGTTGGAGGAATGATATTGTGGCGTTTTTTATATTTTTCTTTTTTTTTTTTATAATTAATATATAAAAAAAATACAAAAAATGGATCTGCTCATATAAGCAAATGCATTTTGTTTCTAGTCAGAATAGCAGATATACCTTTCATTTTCAATCAGACCCATTTTCTACTATGCGCTCATTTGTATTGGACTTGAATTTCTTAATAACTATCCTTAAAAAACGAAAACTGCCTCTCTCTTTCTCTCTTTAGTGGCAGAACATAATGAAAAAATAATAAAGATTTATTATAAATTTGTATTGGCTCCATGAATGCATTGGAAACTTTTATATACATACATACATATATAATATTTGTTATAGATAGTCAATATAATAATGTTGAAGTATATTTTATGGTGTTCAGACACGAACACGAATATATGTAAATTATTCATGTAAATGTTATTCATTTATATGTGTATTCCCATCATATAGCAGAAGGAGGGAAGGGTGCAGCAATGAACGAAAAAGAGAGACTAATAAAGTAAGATAACGCCAATGGTTTGTTACAATTCTCTTTTAATTTTTTTATTAAAGCTTTCACATTCTCTCTGTATTTATATACAAAAACAAAAAAAACGCATGCATCATCAAAGAAGAGAGTACGTAGAAAAATTTTTGCCAATATATGTAGAGATACATACACACATACAAGTATATATCGAAAGAGTAAGAAATAAAGATCTGTTGTCAAATTAAAACATCGCAAAGTTTATAGCTTTAAATGAGCTTTTACTGGGCGCAAAAATTATAGCTTTTTGAATTTGTGAACTTCTAATATTTTTAATTCGCAAAATATTGTTTCTTTCGTTTTACGAAATAAAGTTTCAATTACTTTGCTTAAGTTTACATTATATCGTATTTGCGATTTAATTATAATGTTTCTCAAATATTTATCTAAAATAAGAACAGGAATAATACAGATTTTTTTTTTTAGAAAAAACATGTCTCCATCGAAATGATACTTTTTTGCATTGACTCTACCTACTTTTCTCTAACTTACTTTTTCAATTTTCTTTTCATTCTGCATCTAAAATTTAATATAAAAACTTGAACAATTTTCTTTCCTATACTTACTTTTATCCAGGAATAGCTTGCAGAAAACCTGTAGAACTTTTAAAAATATTCATAAGTCAACCCAAAATAAAATATGTGGAAAATCAATACTCAACAAAATTCTGTATTTCTTGAAGAGTAGAAAGTCCAATGGGTTCAAGTACCAAAAAAAATAAAAAAATTATGTGTCTGCAAGCACTCACAGTAGAAGTAAATCTAGGTTGTTTACAGGGTGACAATCGTAAAGTGACGCACACATTTCATCAGTTATTTTCAAAAGGACGTACTTCCATTAAGTACAATTAAGTGTTAACATTGCATTCATTTGAACCCCACCACCTCATTCAATATAACCTCCTTTAGCCGGCACACATGCCTTCAATCGATCCGGAAATCGTAGGACTGTTCGCCGCAGGACTTCCTATTCAATTTCAGTCCAGGCTTTCTCTAATGAATTTGTCAGCGACTCCAGGCTGTGGTGGTGAAATGCACAAGCCTTACTCTCTAAAATACTCCAAATAGATTCAAGTCTGGGGAGTATGGTGGCCATTCTTGAGATGTTATGAATCCAGAAAAATTGTCTTTTATCCATGTTTGCGTTAATTTTGCCATGTGGGAAGGTGCAGAATCTTGCTGGAAAGTCCAGTTTTCATCTTGGACCCAGGGAAGAACATGTTCATTTAAAATGCTCCGATAAACAACCTGGTCGATTTTAACACCCTCTTCAACGAATATTAGAGGGGTTCTGGCATTAGCGGAAACTCCAGCCCATACCATAACGGAACTCGGCCAACAATCCTATTTTGTTGCGATGATGATGCTAGTCACATTCGGTCATTTTGCGCATTGAAATGTTGTTCAACCGTGAAAATTTTTTCATCTGTAAACAAGATATTTTCAACATTTTTGAACACGGAGGAGCGTAGCAACGCCTTGTATCTTTGCAGTCGCAAATCTTTCTTTTTTTGTGTCAGATCTTGAGCTTTTCGGAGCTTGTACGGCTTAAGATTAAGCTTTGATTTTGCAATGATTCGCACTGTTTCACGGTTTACTCCCACTTTCTTAGCGATTTTTCTCATTGAGCGCCTTGGATTTCGCTTGATTCGTTTACGAATTTTTTCTGTTTCTTCGTTTCTTACTGGTTTTACGAATTGTGTCATGGTTTTGTTATAGTGCAACAAAAACGCGATTTTTTATGTGACCGTTGTTGTTGAAGCTTTTGCACTCTTCGTCTGTTTTTTTCTGTTGATACTCTATATTTCTATTTATCGGCACAAAGATGACGTAGCACACATATATAAAACATTAAAGGAAAATTCACCTATATGGAATCAAGCTCTTTCACTAAGACAATGAGATAAAACTGCAAGAAGTCGACTCTCTGCATGATTTAATGTAGCCGATCGCCATATGACTTCGTTCGCTAAACAATAACAACAGCATAACTTCGTTTCTTATTAGTTTCATATGAGTGCAACAACAACGCGAATTCCGTTGCAAAATTTTCGATTTACCCTCGCTAAAGAAGTTTCACTTCAAAAAACATGAAACTAGAACCAGAGTGTGAGCTCATCTGGTTTATCAACCCATACTAATAAAATTATTAGTATGGAAAATGATTATTCTGAATGAAATTGAAGATTGCGGCAAATATCACTGTTGAGGAACCGTATGGGATTTCGAAACGATTGTCTGATCTGCCAGTTTTATGAATTTTTGTTATTCTTGTGGCATTATTGTTCAGTTTATTTATTTTAAATATTTTTAAATAGAACAATATGGAAATCCATCAGATTTCGGTTGCAAGAGAAAAGGTTAACTTCAAGCTAGATTTAATAAGCAAATCGACTTTTGCTGAACTGCATTAAATCTAGCAATCTTCTTTGTTGTTCAACATCAACGAAATTGTCTAATCTTTGATTTTAATGTAAAATCAATCTTGCTCTACCGCTGCGAAATCTGACTGGCCAAAAGCATTTTAAAAACATGATGGCCAAGAACCAATTCTAACCTGCTAACTCGATGCTAACAGAAACCAGTTGGCATTCAGATCAATCGCTTCCTTCAAAAATTGCCTCCAAATACTGGCATGTAGTCCACAAGGAAGCAGAACACACAAACGTACGTCCGCAAGGAATCCTTCAATGGTCCAACAAATCAGAGAATTAGCGAAATGTTGGGGAGAACTGAAAACGGTGGATAACGCCCGATCACTATAGAAGATTTTTGTTGAGTCCCTAGTGAGTGAGAAAGAAGAATAAAATTCATCGCTAAAGGCTCAGTATTCTTTAATGAGCACTTTGGGTTGTTCAAGGAGTGATTTGATCTAATTAGGGAATTCTAAGTAAAGATACTGCATAGTAATAATAGTTTTCGTTAGATTTTGATATATGTATCGATTTTCTAAAAACATCAGGTTTGTGGACTGATTCAGAAAAAAAGCATGATTAGTTTTTGCAAACGAGCAAAAGTCGCACGAGCGCAGTTCAGAGTAAAAGGGAAACAAAATATGTTCATAGCAAAAACGGTTTAAGTCGTTGTGCCGTTTTTGCTCTGAAAGAATTGTTTTAACATTTTTACTTTCACTTTAAGTTTTTTTATTTTCACTCTAATTCATTTAACTTGTATCGTTCTTGCGCTAAGATATAAATTTATTTCACTTTTGCTCTAATAAAAATGTTAACTCGCTTTTGCTTTCAGCCTCTCATATAAGCTGCTTTTGGAACCACAACCGACAGCTCGTTGGCTTTGTTGATGCTCTACATCCCTCTTAGGATTCAAGAAAGTAAGGAAGACCAAAAAGTACTCGTACGCTTTAGAGTTTCCATACTTGAGTTGCAGAATAAATTAAACCATTATAAATTTATTTTTTTTTTTTGTATTATTCATTAGCGTTTTTATTTAATTTTCTTATTTTCTTATCTCTTCATCTTCAGTTTCAATAACTTACAATAAAATAACTTACAAAAACCAAAAGTACGTTAATTTTCATTTTCATTATATTTTTTGTTCCAGTTATTTACATAATTTTATAGCATTTCCTTTCGTTTTTGTTTTGCTTTTAGTTGGTTTTACAATATGAAATATATTTTTGAATATATTTTATGAAGAATGATGTACCCAATATTTATGTTTGTATGTATGTATGAATATATAGTATTATGCTATAGACATATATGTATATTTATGTATATATACTATGTATATATATAGAAAATTGTAATTATTGTTTTATTGTTGTTGTATTTGTTGTCTTTTATTTTACAATATTTTTGTTTTTTGTTTTGCAAAAAGCTATAAAAGCCAAAGAAGTTTTGCTTGTTTTTTTTTGTCATACAAAAGATAATAATGAGTTTAAATGGAAATTTTTATTTAAAATACTAAAAGCTTGTTTTGCTTTAGAGTTTTTCTCTTCTTTGAAATTGATGATTCAGTTACGGACTCGAATACATTCAAGAGAACATCTCAAAGATAAACAGTTTTAAAAGGAACATTTTTTAAAATATTAAAAGTGCATGCCATTGCACGGAAGTTCATTTTAAGTAAGTAAAGAGAGTTAAAGCTTTAAAGCTTAAAGCTTTTCTCTTGCAAGCAAGAGAATATAATTCATGAGCAAGCGTAGGAAGTGATGTCACTATTTTGAGCTTACCTTTTAAAGCTTCAATGAATTAGAAGCTTTTAAAAACTTTCAAAATATTTAGAAAACTCTGCAGTGTTTTTAATTTCATAATTAGTTTCCTTATTTTCTTTACTTTTATCAGTGCTCAAATTCATTCGGAACAATTTTAATAAAATATCTTAAAACTTTGCATTATTCTGAGCTTTTCAACGTCTTTATTTTTCTTGCAACTTTAAGTTACATTACAAAAAAAGGACTTTGAAAGCTATTTCTGTTTTTCGTTTTGTGTCTCATTTCATCTTATACTATTGTCGTTTTATTTGTTTAATTTTTTTTTTAAGATAATTTTTGTAATATTTCTTAAGCTTAGCTACACATTTAGAAGTACATATCTTCAAATATATGCATGTATATATAACATTAGTAAATAATTACATATATATATATATATTTATATATAGTTATTGTATATAATAATAGTATTGTTGTTCTTTATGTATACATTCTTTTTATAAATTATTGTTTTTTGTTTTTCTATTATTTTTGAGAAATGCTTTGCTGTCTATTTTTCTTTTAAAACTTTAACTCAAAATCATTGAACTAATCGAAGAAAATATTTTTATATTTTTTATTTTTATACAAATACATTATGAAAATTTCCTAGCGAGCGAAGTTTTTTAAAAACATATCTAGTTTCATTGATGAATTCTTTGTCTCATGTCTTAGAAAGAGAAGCTTAACGAACTTAGCACATTTACTAAGATTTTTCTTTATTTTTTATTTTTCAACCAATAATATATATTTATTTTTTTAAATATATGTATGTCATTATTATTAAACTTTTCTTCCTTTATTCGAACATAAACAGCTTAATGCTTAATAATAGAAAATAAAAATATTATTTCTTCTAACATTTAGTTAACATACACAAATACATAAAAAGTTTTAATTGTAAATTTACAATACATTTATACAGAGCTTTTTTCGTTTGTTTGTTTGTTTGTTTGTCTGTCTTCTAAGCAGCAATTGTGTTTGTTTTTAGTTTTTTGGTTTTATTTGGAAAATATTTTATTTTGATCTAAAATATACTTAGAAGAGCATTTTAAGTAACTAAGCTTTCTTCAATTCAATTCGTGATGATCATCCTGAAAAGAAAGAGAGAGAAAGGAAGTTGTATAATTAAAAGAAATCTTTATAATTTATTAAGAAAATTTAGTTAGATCTTTAAAAAAATATAAGATCATCTGATCATCTGATTATAACTGGTAAAAAAACTATCATTAAGTGGAGTATACATCAGAAAGAAAATTGCGGCAATCTCTTTCAAAATATACTTTTGGAGTAAATTGCGTTGAACGAGAGACCGCCAGTTCCTTTTTTTTTATTTACCTCAGCCATATACTTTCAAAATGACTTTCTGAGAGCAACTTGAAGCAATTTTCTTGTGGTTAATCTTTTTGGGAGTGAAGCCAGATTCACATACTGAGTTCGTACTCTCTTTTCGTTTTCTTTTTTATATTAAGTTTTTAAGCTTTCAATTTAAGCTCTCAATAGAGAGCGTAAAACTTCTAAAAGAAAAAAAAAATATGTTTAAAAGTAAGTGATGGGGAGTAAAACGAAGGAAACCACTGAATTTGACTTTTATATGTGAAATCTTATGACTCCGAAATCATGACCGCTTTGAAGTCACTTGAATACCCTTGAAGTTAAATGCAGTCATTTGGAGTCAATTGCAATTTGAAGTCAATTGGAGTCACTTGAAGTCTTTTGGAGTCAATTGGGATTTTGAAGTCACACACTCTCATGTACTAGACTTTCAAACAACGAACTGTTATGCAGACTAGCTACAATGGAAAAAAAAAAACCACAATATAAGTGTATAGAACGGTAGTGGTAGTTTGTTTCAATATCTCTATTCAGTGAAGATATTTGGAATCAAATCTGTAATTCTGGGTTATGATTTCAAATATTAGTAGCTTATATAGGATATTGAAAGATTAAGAACTATCACTAAGATCACTGATGAGGAATTGTGGCGGATTCCGAAACGGCCGACTGATTTGCCCGTCTCTATGTACATTGTTGTTGTTTATATATAACTTCAAATAACGAAATTGACATGAACTTAAGTTATGACTTTGAAAATTAACCTCTAGATTTAATTTTCATAGTCTCTTAAAAAACTATCGTCATTGGAGTCAGTTGAAATCGTTTGGAGTCAATTAGGGTTTTGAAGTCAATTGAAGTCATTTGGAGTCAATTGGGGATTTAAAGTCAATTTGAGTCACTTGAAGTCAATTGAAGTCACTTGGAGTAAATTGGGATTTGAAGTCAATTGGAGTCGCTTGGAGTCAATTGGAGTCATTTGGAGTCAATTGTGTTTTGAAGTCAATTGGAGTCAGTTGAAGTCATTTGGAGTCAATTGGGGATTTGAAGTCAATTGAAGTCACTTGGAGTCAATTGAAGTTAATTGGGATTTGAAGTCAATTGGAGCCACTTGGAGTCAAATAAAGTCACTTGAAGTTAAGTGGAATCAATGGGGATTTGAAGTCAATTGGAGTCACTTGAAGTAAATTGGAATCAAATGGAACTCGTGTTTCAATATAAATATAATTTTTCTAATTTATTTAATATTAAAAAGAAAATGTTTTGACAATAATTTCTGTGAAACTGACATTAGAGTATTGTAAATGAAATAACAAGGTGTATTACCCTAGAATAATGGAAAAAAAAACATAAAAATGTATTAACAATATATAAGCTATAGCTCGTTAAAAAATTTTATTTTAATTCCTTACTGATTTGTACGTTTTCGAGATATTATAAGAAGTATAATATTCTGAAAATTTTACCGTTCGAAACGTATTAAAGCGTGATATAAATGCAGTTAGAAATCGATTCAAATTGACTTCAAGTGACTGCAATTGATTTCAAATTCCAAGTGACTTCAATTAACTCCAAGTGACTCTAATTGACTTTAATTGACTCCAATTGTCTTCAAATTCCCAAATGACTTCAACTGACTCCAATTGATTTCCAAACCCCAATTGACTGTAAATGACTGCATTTGAGTTCAAGAGCATTCAAGTGACTCCAAGTGACTTCAAAGCAGTTATGATTTTGGAGTCATACGATTTGCATTCCTATGATTTTAAAAAAAATTGCATTCTTTTGACTCTAAAAAAGACTTTCTAAATGAATAACCAATCGGCGACTCCAAAAAAGACTTCTAACTGCATTTTTTATTCCGGAGTCAAATTGTCAGTTATTAGCTGTGACTTCAAGGTATTTAATTGTTTGGAGAGAACAAAATTGAGAGTGTAAAAATTTCAGATAGAAAAATTGAAAGTGACGGCGGCACTCCGTCGGTGAATCCGTCTTAAAGTCTGACTTCCATTGCATAATTTTTGTGGGCACAGTATCATTTCATGACCTATTTCTCAGCTTTTTATATTATATTTCAGATTAGGAAGTGTTCAGCTCATATAACCATTATGTTTACCCGATACATAAAGGAAAACGTAAAAGGATAAAAGGTATCAAGGTTTAAAAGAAAGAAACAGAAAGAAAATACGAGCGATTTTTTTTCAACTCGCCGCTTTCTTTATATTCTCAAATGGTTTAGTGTCTTTTAGGAATGAAAGAGGTTCAGGCAACCAGGTCCTGCAGGTATTGCAAAGATAGCGTTCGATATTGTTATTTTCTTCCTCGAGGCAGGATTTATATATCGATCATCGATAAAACCTATGCAGGATATTAAGAGAATTCATTATAATCTTACAATTGCACATCCACTTATTGTGGTTACGAACTTTGTGGTGTTGCATGCAGCAACCTTAGCCTGCACAGATTGCTCAGATTGTCACTTAGTTTTCTCAGGGCATGGCAATTACTACTTAACGTCACCCTTTAAAATACGGAAAAAAAATTTTAACTTCTTAGAATAAATATTAAACATAAATAAATAAATTCAGAATTGTGTCATGTAAGAAAAGAAGAAAAAAAATACAAAATACTAAAATTGTTCAAGCTAAAGCTATTTATGTTTAAAGATTTCTTCTTTTATATTTATGTATATTTAAAATTTTCTTACTTTTGCATTTCTCCTCTATGTATAAGTAACCTGCATAGTTTTCATTTTGTAACGAAAATTTATTTTATATTTTCATTGATTTATGTACATTTTTCATTTGGCTGAACAATTTCTGTTTCCGCCTCGCCTGTGCATACTACTATTTGCATATTTGTAGCATTTCGACATGGAAATGCAGTATGCAGTATACAGTAATGAAAATGGTTTTTCATACCTTTGCATTGGCGGGCTACTACTTCTGCTACATGCAGTACGAGCAGTACTAGACAATTTCTACAACTACTATGGACTATGTATGCACCTTTGTACTACGTATTTAATGGACAGCAATGAATTTTTCATTTTTTTTTGTTTTTTTGTAATTTGCATAGTAAAGAATTGGATATGATAATATCAAAGAGCTTGTTCGGAATTTGAATTGAAAAAAATAATAATGAAAAACAAAAAAATAGAGATAAAAATATAAAGAAAAACAAGTTGGGCTTCGCCTGTCCGGGAGGAATTGTACAGCTCGGGCGCGGCCGAACTTATACCCAGAATAGTGAAGTTGAGGCTGACAATTTGAACAAAGACTGGACAAATTGAAGTCGAATGGAGTCAGTTTGAATTCAGCATAGTCAAATTGAATTAAAAAAAAAACGACAGTATGAACTTCGAATTGTTAAATTGAATTCTAAAGCAACCAAGTTCAATTCGGTATAGTCAAATTCATTCCACTCCATCGTTCGCAATTAGCTTACTCTAAAGGTAAATCATCCGAAGTTGCCTTGTTAGCCATCCAATGTAAAGAGATTGCGCTGTGTGCTTTTCTTGACATTGACGATGATATTGACTTCGGTTCAATTTCCAGAGCTCTTGAACGTAAAGGTCTTGACTCTCTTACTATTACCTGGGTGGACGCCATGCTAAAAGAGCGTGAAATCTTGTCCACTCTTGGTAATGCTTCCGCTTGCATCAAAGCCATTAAAGGCTGTCCACAAGGGGGCGTTCTATAGCGCCTTTCTTGGTAGTCGATAAACTCTTAGTTAAACTAGATGTTCATGGTTACGAATCAAACGGATATATAGATGATCTATGATAGATGATCATTGCCTCTCGAAAGTTTGATTCAACCA
Source organism: Toxonevra muliebris (assembly GCA_963691655.1). Lineage (NCBI taxonomy): Eukaryota > Metazoa > Arthropoda > Insecta > Diptera > Pallopteridae > Toxonevra > Toxonevra muliebris. The sequence continues at coordinate 56,360,450 of OY829326.1, forward strand.
TTACAGAAGTAAGGAAATCAGCTCTCAAACTGGACTCATCAATAAACCCCAATAAAGCTATTTTTGTTTCTTTCTCTAGAAGGTACAAACTGGTTATTGGTCGCCTAGTCATTCACCACACATTTGTTGAATACTCTAACGAAGTTAAATATTTGGGTATCATAGTCGGTATAGACTTAGTTGGAGCTCTCACCTCAATGACGTCCCCTCACTAGGGCCTTTTGGGCTTGCAGAAAACTCTTTCGTAAGATCTGGGGTCTTACCCCCAAGATGATTTTCTGGCTGTATACTACGATAGTTAGGCTAATCGTAGCATATGCTGTATTAGTGTGGTGGCCTAAGGTTATCCAAGGCTCGACTATTAGCAAACTTAACAAGTTCCAAAGGCTTGCCTTTGCTTTGCGTACTTGTCCCACTCCTGCGATTGAGATGTTGTTCGGACTTGCACCTTTGTACATCTTCGTAAAGAAGATAGCTGCAATTACTGCTTTGAAGCTGCAAGTTTCATCCAACCGATCATTCTTAGTAAAATTCTTAATATCCTTATCTGCTCCGTGTCAGATTTTATGATTAGGGATCTAAACTTTAGCGGGAAATTTAATACCACCTTTCCGTCCAGGCCCGATTGGAATCCCTTATTTCCCCAACTTCGGTCCCTTTGCATTTAATTGGTATACTGACGGTTCGAAAACCGATTGTGATTCTGGTGCTGACATTGTTGGATCTAACACTAGAATCTCAACTTCTTTAAGCACCTGGCTTAGTGTTTTTCAAGCCGAGTTATACGTGATTGAGACATGCGTCAGAATTAACCTTAATAAAGGTCTACAAGTTGCTAAGATTATAATCTTCTCTGACAGGCAAGCGGCTCTTAAGTCACTTTCATCATGGTGCTTCACTTCAAAGGTAGTAAAGGAGTGTTTTGAGAGTCTGCAGAAGTTGTCTATCCGTAACGAAGTCCCGCTTTGTTGGGCATTAAGCCAGTGTGACATTATAGGTAATCTAGCTGCTGATAAACTTGCCAGGCAGGGTTCAGCGAATTTTCACACATGCCCAGATCTATTCTGTGGAATCCGCTGGACTAGTTCCAAATCAATCATTGAGGCGTAGGCGAGGGACAAGTGGATATCTTATTGGCATTCTGGTCAAGGCTTTAGTTAGGCAAAAAAACTTAATCCCTCTCTCACTATCACCAAATCCCTGAAGTTAAATAATACCGTTCTCAGATTGCTAGTAGGTCTATCTGGTCAATATTTGTTCAGATACCACCAAAGTAAATTAGGTCTGTCACATGAGACAGATTGCCGTCTATGTATGAAGAATGATGAAACGACATCTCACATTCTGTGTGAATGTCCAGCCTTGGCTTGGCAAAGAAGGGGTATTTTTCGTAAACCGTTTCTATCAACAAACGAATCATACACCTCTTCCTCAAAATATATTCTAGCCTTCATTAGGATAGTAGATCTTCTTTTGTCTTAATTTTGGGGCTTTGGTACAACTCGCCCCAACCGCTTCTTAATAATTTTTTTTTTTGCGGGTAAGGGGGTAACGAATGTGCCTACCGCAACGTCAAAGGTGTCGTCACATCAATGGTATGAGGAGCTCTCAACCACCAAAAATTTCCCCCTTGTTTAGACTTGTACCCATCCTGGAATCGCTTTTGCATTCCTTCAGCGTGGAGTCCCTCTGTAAGTCAATTTAGACTACCGTCGTTGTACCTGTGTCTAGGTCCCGCTTCTTTGAGTGTAAAAGGTATTCGATGAATGTGGCTATTAATCGCCAATCCTCTTGGCTTACTGCCACATTTTCCGCAGTACGATGTCCCAGTTCGTCTTCTAGCAATTTTCGTTCTTCTCTCCACTAATCGCACACGAAAAAGGTGTAGTTTGCGTCATCTAAGGCCTTGTCGCCTTAAATACATTCAGGATTTACGGCTTCGACTATGTTGAACAGGTATTTTTGGAAGTACCTGTGTCCGGATAGCAGCTGCGTTACGTAGTAGTTAACTTCACCGAAGAATCTACTGCACCATTTTTCTACGTTTGGAATTATCTTCGATGTCCACCTTCCTTTGGTTTCCGCTGACCAGTGATCCTTCCATAATTGTATTGTATGTGTTCTATTCTGCATTCAGAGCTGTCTTCTTTCTTTTTCTAGTAGGTCTATTGGTATCGCTCCGCTTATTACTAGGACACCGTGCGATACGCCGAAGCAACTCGGAGAGCTGCTGTCCTCTGCACCTTGCCCAAAATCTTCCGTCGATGTTCAACCTTTATGGTATCCGCCCATACTTCGCTCAGGTACAGTAGTAACGAGTTTGTTGTATTTATGGACAGTTTTCTTCTGCTGGCAAGTGGCCCTCCGATATTTGCCATTAACCTGGATAGTGATGCTGTCATTTTAGCAGATTTTGCCGGTGCGTGCAGTATGTTCACTTGTTGTCGATCCTAACCCCCAGATATTTCGATGCCTTCGTCGTCTTAATGTTTTCCGAGTATACTCGCATATCTACTTCGAGCAGAATACGCTTTCTTGTGAGAAGGATGAGCTCCGCCTTTTCGGCAGCTAAGCTGAAACTATGTGAATCGAGCCACGTTTGTGTTCTTATCATCACTTGCGTCAGTTTTCGTCTCGCCGTATCGGTGTCATGTGCGTTGATTACGGCCGCTATATCGCCTGCGTAGCTCACAAGATAGCAATCGTCTGCCATGTAGATGTTTAAAATCCCGTCATAGCTAGCATCCCACAAATCTGGCCCGAGAATGGAACCTGACGTTATTTATTTCTCCGCTGAGTTCTCCTCGTGTCATAAATCAGCTTCCTGTCTTTTAAATAGCTACACATCATCTTCATTAGGTAGGCGGGTGTTTGGAACCGTCTTTCAAGTGCATCGATCATGTCATTCTATTCGTGGCGATGGGTACCACTGGTTTTGAATGATGGTTCTTACTCCGTGCAATTTCTGCACTTTTAACTACGTTATCAATAATTATACTGAAATTAAACAAATTTAACTTAGAAGGAACCAATTTGAGTTCAGCATACTCAAATTGAATTCGAAATACGCCAATTTGAACTCAAAATAATCAAATTGAACACAAAAGAAGACAATTTGCCTTGAGACTAGTCTAAGTTGAATTCAAAGGGGACAATTTGAATTGGTACTGGTCAAATTTAATTTAAAAGAAACCAATTTGAATTCAGAAATCTAATTCAGAATTGCAAATTTGAACAAAAATTTAAAAAATTGAATTCAAAAGGCGACAATTTGAGTTCAAATCAGTCAAATCGAATTTTGCACTCGTAATAGTGAATTTGCACTAAAAAAAAGCGGTAATTATTATTCAGAAAAGTCAAATTCAATTCAGACCAGGGATGCCAACTCATTTTTTCTCTGTCCCCGATAACCCTCGAGAAATTCCCCGATTTTCGACCGAATTCCCCGCATTGGTATAATTTCGTATTATAACAGCGCTACACGCACTTTCCATATAAACATTTTACAAAAACGAAAATGACCTTAATGAGTTCAGGCTACCCTGAACTTTCTCGGTCCAAAACTTAACAAATTTTTATGGGACTGGTAGACTAATAGAAACGTACTTTCTGACTCCGGAATTCTTAACATATAAGCTTCAGCCCACTTTTGGACATCAAAGTTATCAAAGGAGAAGACATGGGATTTCTCTTAACTCAAATAAAAAATGGTAAAAAATTTGTTTTTAGGAAAAATGGGTTTAAAGTTAAAAACCGATAGTCAATAACATATAAAATATGATTCATCTTCTTTATGATGGCTGACCGTAATTTGAGAGTTTACAGATTAGTCAGCAATGATTAAGAGGTAATCAGAAGAAGCTGGACAAAGGCATAGCTAAGCCTTTCCGAACGACCGAAAGGGAAATCAAAGATCCGCGCGACTGTTTTGGCCTGACTGACGCTCGCCGCTATAATCGCCTATATTTACAAAAGCACTCTCCGTTCTCTGATATTTTTACAAAATACTTTCGAAATACAATACCTTCAAATGGCACACTTTTTTAAAAATTGATTTCTCCATACCAATAAATTGCAGAGCCTGCTTAAGAAAAGATGAAGATTTTAAGACCCAAAATATGAAATTTTACATTACATAAAATTTGACAAAAATATTCTACAGATTTTAATTACTAAAAGCTAAACGACTTCAAATTCCCCGCAAAAAACATCTCATTCCCCGATTCCCCGCTCCAAGTAAAATTCCCCACATATCGGGGAATTTCCCGCAAGTTGGCATCGCTGATTCAGACGCAGTGAATTTCAACTCAGGGCAAGAGAGAATGCAGATGAGTATCGAAGTTTATTTACTCACCTCATTTACACTCACTTCATTCTTGTTGCATTTTTTACAAACAACTCATATAACGGCATAAAAATTTCATTCTACTTTCAGAAAAGAAGCCTCTCTCACGCACTCATATCCTTGCCTTTCTTTATAATATTTTGCTTTACTCCAATTTTTATGCTCAAAAGAGCATAAGCTCACAATCAGGCTATTTCGTAATATCTTCGTATTAAACAATGACGGGTGTGTTCTCGCGGCCAATTAAAACATTGAATTTATTACTTTAATATAAAAACCAAATGTTTATTACATTAAAATTTATGTAGTATGACAACACATAGTTTTTTTTTCTTTTTTTTTAATAATTTCTAAATACGAATTTCTACTAATTTTCTCAAAATTTCCTTTTATATTTCAAATACATGCCAAAAATGATTTTTGCAAGGTCAACTTTGACTAATACAAAATTTTCGTAAAGTTTTATGAGTTTTCTAACGACTCAATGAAACAAAGAAACAGAAACAGAAAAAAAAAACTCATTCAAATCCAAGGCAAAAGCTAACCCTTTCAGTGATGACTAAAATAAATCGAGGCACACATAGCGACCTTCTTTAATAATGACATAAACTAGCCTTATAGTGGCAGTGATTTGATACAAAAAATTTACCCTATTGACTCTCCTTCTGCGTACACTCCCGCTGTTCTTGAAACACATGTAAATGTCTTTTTCGTATGCAACACACCCATAAAATATTACTGATTTCTACCCCAATCGATTCAAATTTTTCTAGTGAAAAAAATGATTATTTTGTATTCTAAAATATTGATAGCTATTAAAAATTTATTGCCTATTAGTTTTTAGATATTTGAGAGAGCACACCCTTCAAAAAAAAACACACACACATAAAAACACAGGCACACATAAAAGAATATCACGCTAGTCACACTTTTCAATGTCAAAGTCAAAATAAAGCGAAAAAATTATGTAATTTTAATATTTTAACCAAACGAACGAAAAGATTTTATAATTATTTTTGTATTTTTTTTTTTTTTCTAAAACCCACCCCATCGCAAAGAATTCTTATGTCATTCTGACATTTGAAAAATGTGTGCGCCTGAAGAAAAACCCGCCAACCTTGAGCTGTCATGTTTAAGTTAGATACAAATTTATTATAATCTATAATGACTTTTTTTTTCTATGGTAAAAGATTATTATTTATTTTAAGATATATCTTTATAATGAGAATTTAATATGCTTTTATAAGAGCTACTCCTTTATTTTTTTCTTCTTTTTTAACTTTTTTCACTACTAATTACATATAATTTTGCTATAGATATTTGTTCCATTTTCTTTCATATTTTTACTCATCTGTTTCTCTTTGTTCTCTTTTTCGCTCTCCCTCTCAGTGAGTTTTATTTACTGGTCGATGAGCGTGGAAGAAAAAAACTGCCTTAGGTTAGCCATTTAACGGTAAATTTAAACATCATACACTATCAACTATAACAAAAGCAAGAGCAAGAAATAAAAGAGAACTTAAAATAAACAAAAATAAAGTGTAAATGTTGTTGTTAGAACTGAGGAGAAAAAACAAAAATATGCAGTACATATAAAGTACAATCCCAGCAGGAAAAGCTGGAAAGCTTCCTTAGAGAGCACATTGTGTGTAGTTTAAAACGAAAAGAACAAAAACTATAAATGAGAAACAAATTTAAAAAAAAATACAATTAGCGATGGTTAAAGTCAAAATTTGTCAAAAACAGCAAAATTAATTATTATTAGAGATAAAAATAAAAAAAATAAATAAAATACTTCCCTTCATACTTGCCAGATAAAAAAACTAGCTGTGAGTAGCTATGAATATAAATTTTTTATACAAAATATTTAGTTATTTAAAAAAAAATTGATAAAAAGTTTATTCAAGAAATATTTGGAGTTTATTTTACGATATGTTTTTAGTGTTTTTTACTCCCAAAGTGGACACCTAAAAAAAAGGTCTGTGGCTAGCCTGGGTGATTGCGGCACTTGAAGTCATCTGAGGCAAAAAATCTAAATAGAAGGTAGTAGATTTAAACATTTTTATTAAAAAATAACAAAATGGCGGACTTCTTAAAAAAAAAATTAAAAAATTGCGCCTTTTTTTCTTGAAAATCGGGATAAAAAATAGGAAATAATGATTAAAAATAAACAATTCTACTACTTGCTTATTGAAACCTATTGAAATTCCAGCCCAATCGTTTTTATAGAATTTCTACAAACGCCTGGGCAGATCAAAAAAACGTTTCCAGAAAAACTCTTAAAGTTTTAACAACACATACAGTTCAACCAACAGGCGCTGTCGACTATGTGCTATAATTTCGTTAATATTTCAAATTTTGGTCAAAATTTTTACAGTATACTTTAAATATATGAAATATTTTGAAATAAATAATAAAAAAAATCAATTTTTCGAAACTCGAACACCAGACTGCATCCTTAAGTATCAAAAATAAAAGTCCTTGCTCATATTAAACATTTTTTCGGTATAGACATTATTTTAATATTTTAATTATTAAATTATTATTTTAATTTTAACATAAATAGAAAAAATTCAGTGTTTATACTTGTATACCTTTTTATGAAACCCACCCACACTTAAAATGGGACATACCACCTTGATCAAAATGTTCCCGGAATTTATTCAGAAAATTCAAAATACAAGTTTATTCATCTAAATTTATATTGTCCCCTTCAAAGTAATCAAATATGCCAGCGCTTGATCCAATACTTGAAACATTTTTTATATTCGGTTTTCGGTATGTCCATCAGTGCTTTCTGCGATTTTTCCATTATTTCCTCTCGGCTGCTGAAACGCGTTCCCCGTAATGGTTTTTTAACTCGATTGAACAGAAAGAAGTCACAGGGAGCCAAATCAGGTGAATTCGGTGGCTGTTGGATGATATTTGTTGCATTTTTCGTCAAAAAATTACGAATAATGATGGCACTGTGCGACGGTGCGTTATCATGGTGCAAAATCCACGAGTTTTCTGTCCACAACTCTGGTCTCTTTCGGCTAATTGCTTCACGCAAACGCCTCATAACGCCCAAATAATACTCTCTGATGGTTAAATTGCGATTATTGACCAAAATTTCTTTTACTTTATCAACGTTTTCGTCGGTTTTCGTCTGCCACTGCGTTCATCATCTTCGATTGACTCACGACCACTTTTGAACCGCTCGTGCCACTGGTAAATGAACGTTTTCTTTAGAGAATCATTATCGAAACTCTTTTCCAACATTTCCAATGTTCGCGCACCATTAAATCCGTTTTTTACGCAAAATTTAATACAATACAATTTAATAAAATTGTAAAAAATCACCAACACACACAGAGATAGATATACTCTTGGCTACGTAACTTTTGCAAATGTTCAAGCTATGACGCTAAGATTAAGAGGGAATATCAACAACAGATGTACCAGCTTAACAAAAAACAAAACAGAACTCAAATCGGAACGATGGGAGCGCCACACGGTGGTTCTTCCGGGAACTTTTTGATCAAGGTGTATAAAAGATCCTAGGCGAATTTCGGGGATTGCAGAGTATTTTCAACATTTTGTTGATTTGCCATTACTCTCAGCCACTGCTTGAAGACATCGTGGCATTCTATTCAAATAGTTTTTTGCAGAAAGAAGGCCCAATATTTTTTGTTATTCCTCTATAACCGCTTCTTGTAAGGCAGCAACGCTTTTAACGTGCCTTTTAGTCACTTTTTTTATTCAATTCCGCCCACAAGTGTTCTACAACGTTAGAGCTTCGGTGGCTGTGGGGGCAAGCACTTTTTCGTCGATTTTTCGAAGAACATTTTAGTCGAAAATACTATTAGAATATAATTTTTTTTTTATTAGTAATAATAGCTATAACTTTGCCAAAGACAGTAATATGGTATTCCAAACAGATTTGGACCTATAAGACCTACGAACCCGACTGAAATCTGCAAAATTCAAAGACGGATTTCTCCTAAACCAGATAGGACCGATGGATATGGAATCATTATACTCATGCGAAAGTCATTCCCTAGGTGCCCCGTTTGTCTTTATTTCCGACTAGCTAAGTGTAATCATTTGAAAAAAAATGGGTCTCTGATTATTTTTGGTTATTTTTTTGAGGTTGGGTACACCATCAGTATCGAAATTATGTCCTTCATCATAAAAAAATACATTGGAATCCACATTGAATAATATTTATTTGAAAACATAGAAATTGATTATTCTGCGAATTTTTTTCATTTTCGTCCTTTTTTTTAAGGTTATAATTAAAGAAACTCGGAAATAAATATTTTTCCTAAAGCTTCAAGACATTCATCTACATTTACCGAGGAAAAAAAAATTCACCAATATGGAGATTGGTCTTTTTTACTCCCACATTTTTATTTAAAACCACCATATTTCATAAACGATATTATCATATCGAAGTGACGTTCTTCATTAACCATAATCTTCTCCTGTTTGGTAGGGTCCATCAAATGCATCATCGTATTTAATTTATTGTATTTAAACATCAGTTTCATAACAATTATTTATGAATATTTTCTTCGAATGAAAATCTCACGCCCTCCCCCCCCCCGCAAAAAAATCCTGGCTACGGCCTTAGTTTGAAGAGAGCTCTGTCGATAGCAACTAGCTGTTTTTCCTGGCCGATTAGTCAGCATTTTCTTTCCTTGTATAATTTCAATGCTAAAAGTAAGTAAAGTATTATACGAAATGAGAGCGCTCCAATATTGAGAAACGAGACTCTTTTGTATCACTACCTTTCCTACTGGGATGAAGGCACAACAATGTAACAAACTAACTCTAAATCTCTGTGTATATACGTTGATGCGTTGTTGTTTATCTATGTATGTATTTGAAAAGTGTTATTTCTCCAAGCACTGTGCATTGTGGGAAAAAGAGAGGCACGTCCTCTTTTGTTTCCTGCATTCTCACTTCACAAACTCAAGTACAAGCGTACAAAGAGAAATATGCACAATTGCATGTGGTTTTTTTTTGCTGGTATGCAAATGAATATTGCAAGTGAACCCATTATACACTAAAAACAAAAACAAAAATATTGAAAAAAAAAAAGAAACATTTTTGGGTGTTTTTGGTTTTTTCTCAAACGCCAAAAGCAGTACACGCTAATAAAAGCACCAATATGTGTACGCGCCCTGACACAAAGAACCTTGACTGTTGGTGGTTTTGGGTTAGCAAAAATTGTGTTGTAGGTATTTTTTTGTTGTTGTTTAAAAATCGCAAATATCAAATTGGCAGTTTCTCTGTTTTTTTGTTTTTTTTTTTTTAGCAGAAAAGGTCAACAGCAGTTTGGGGTTAGTTGAAAATGTGTGTGTTTTTAAATTAGATCATCGCTTAAATTTTTGTTGCGAGAAAGAGGAGGGGGAGGGGAGGGAAAGCCCTAAAATATTTGAAAGAAATTTTTCAAAAATATCGTATGACAATAACAGTTTCTTATATTTAAATTTCTTTCACCAGAAACTCATTTGTTAATTTCTGTTTGTTTGAATTATATTTATTATTACTTTTTTGTTGCAGCTTACCAATCTTTAGTTTCTAATTAAAAATAATTGCCATATTCCCGGAAAGGAAAACACATGCCTTTTCATCTATACAAAATTTTTATTGCAATACACGCAGTCAGCAGCAAAGTGCTTCCTCCCAATGCACTACATTTGCACTAATTGCGGCTACTTTAAGTGCACTCAATATCATCTCTTAAAATGCACTTGAGCGTACAAACTTACACACAAAAAATGCATACAGCTTTTGTATTATTAATTTAAAATTATTGGGAGAAATTCTACAAAATGTAAATGTAAAGCGTTGCACTTGAAATGCGTACAAGTTTTATACGTATATAAATATTCGCAATTTTACTAAAAATAACTTTGATAAAGAATTTACTTTAGTTTACGGTATATACATTGATTTCGATTTACTTTATTAATTTGTTCCACAAAAGGAATGTAAATTTTTTGTGTACATGTGTATATGTATTTAGTAGAAATTTTAATGAGGCTTTTCCCAAAAATTCTGCAAAAATTTATTTACCGACCGAGTTATATGTGTACAAAAAAACTTAATAAATTCACCTCAAGATTTCTCTTTTTCAGTTAGTCAATAAAGAGTGAGAGAAAGAGAGAGGTGCTGAATGGTTCGTTGCCTTTATTATTCTCTTTGAAAATCGAAACGTCAATAATGAGGTGCATTGTTTAAAATGGATTAGAAAATTGGTTACAATATGTTTTGGAGCAATAGAGAATAATCTATTGCTCATTTTTGACTCCTTGATGATTACTCCAAGGATGATCTTAAAGGGCCATTTTGAACACGAAACGTAGCGTAAAGTAGAAATCTATTTGGAGATGCTGGGGTATTCAGAGATTTAATTTTCTAGAACAGTGGTTCTCAAGTTGTGGGGCGCGCCCCCCTGGGGAGGCGTAGACAGATTTGTAGGGAGGCGCGAGGGTGAAGAAAAAGAAGTACGTCTTAAAATTATTAAAATATTATATATTTAAAAAAAAATCCAAATTGGTCCTACAAAAAATTGGTCAAAGAATTGAAGGTCTGCCGTCAAACTGTTTCCAATGTTATTAAACAGTTTCAGGAGAATTTGACCATCTATAGGAAACCTGGTTCGGGAAGAAAACAAGGACCACATGATATTGGGAAAGCCAAGAAAATAGAAAGCATATTCAAAAGATTTCCAAACACATCTGGTAGAAAAGCTGCCCGGTTAAAGTCCAAGTTCACAGTTCACGACTTTTCGAAAATACCTAAAATTTGAGACTTATTGAGATCTTTGAAACTTTTGAGACTTTTATGCAAAAAGTGTGATATTCACATGAAATTATACGAAAAATCCATTGCCTTTAACTTGAAAGTTCGCAACACTAATTACATACATACATATATGTACATATACATACTTTTTAGTTGCAACACTGTCGTTTTATAAGATTTTTTCCAAACTTATTGCTATTTTCAAATTTGCCACACTGACTTAGGGAAAATTGTTTGGCCAATTAAAAGTTCACAAATAATAGATACTGAAAAATGCTAGGGTTCTGCATTCAAATTTTTTCAAATCCGCTAGCAGACTCGAGAAAATGCGATTTTTTAGAGTTTTTCAAAATTGAACGGTAATCGGTGAAGCTGAAATATTTTGGGAATCATCATAAAATAAATCGAGGTAAATTTTTTGAGGTGTACAACAACTTTTTTTTTGTAAAGCACCTTAATGTATTAATTACTTGGGATAATTGATTTTTTTTTTATATGCAAACTGCTGTGAAATGAAATAAATGTTCCTTTTATTAAAAACAATTGGATGAGAATTTATTACTCTTAGTGACACTTTTTTTGCAACTTTTTGAAATTTGCTCGTGAGCCCAGCAAGTTGTGCGGGTGAAGAGAAATTTTACTTCTAGTAAAATTGTTTGGTAGCTCAGTATTGAGCTACAGAAATCGAGCATTTTTCAAAAGATATTTTCATTTTATTTTGAACCTGTGACCACTTCTCCACTGAGATAGTTGGCAACGCAGGCTTTGTTATCCGGTTTCGTTTATTTGAATTTTATATTAATTGTAAAGTAGAGACGCAGTAATTCGGATTATTTTTTTTGATAAAATTTAAAGAAGCGAAAGTGACGGTGACAGGGTCATGATAAAAACTTTCTTTAGGGTTTTTCTTATACTTGATAGCGATTTTGCGACACCACTGCTCGAAGAATAAACCACTTCTAAATTATTTTCACTAACTTTGAAACAGTGACAACTCCAAAAAATTTTAGAATTATATTAAAACCCATTTACCAGGTCTCTTGAGTTCGTTTTACGTGAAAACCACTGTAGCTAATTTGGCGACATAAATCTAAAACTTCACCAATTGAAGTTCTAGTGTACCATTTATTTGCATCTTAAAGCGTTTAAATTCAGTAGTAGTATGAGAAAACGAAAGAGGAAACAGTAAGTGAAACTAGCTACTGAATGAGTGCATGCAAAAAATTATTAATGGATGAAGTGACACTTGCAAATGTTGCAGGCAGCATTTGAATTTCTTGCATTTTTGTTCGGTATCATCGTTGCTACATATTAAATTGCTTGTGAAAAAGTGGCAGTAAAATCCCAGTTGCATATAAGATCATCCATGGAATTGCCATTGAGCGTTTCTGATGCAGACCTTACATTTTCTATTTACTTTTAATATTGTGAATTGAGTAATCTTTTGGACTTTTAGAAAAGAATAATAAAGAAATGCATGATTGTTCTTACATTTAAGTCAGCCTTTTCCATTCTTTTTACATCACTGTTTGCAGGAACTCAGGAAAGTTTAATGGATTAACATACGGTTAAATTCAGTTTATAACAATAGGGAAATTTACATTTCAATCTAAGTAGATTGGAATGTCAACCCATTAAGGAGGAGCGGGAGTCAAAGTAGATAGGTCAAGGAAGTAACTTGAGAAAAAAATTGTTTATGAATCTGGCTCAGGAACGGCTCAGCGACAAGGTGCCATATGGCACCGCTAGGCATTACTGCGTTAAGCTTTGACTACTATCTGGCAATCAACAAAATTTATTATTTCTAGGCCTAGCAACTGTTTCAAGGTAATGATTTTAGCTACACTGTCAATAGCGTAAATCTCATCCCCAAATATACTATAGATATATAGGAATCTAAAAACTTTAAACTGAAGATCATAGAATAGGACAGACCACCTCAGTTTTCCTTAAATTATTTCAATCACTGATTTTTTGTATGCACGCGAGGAAAAGGTGACGAAAGTGGGCAAAAAAGAGACTGCCTGCAAAATTTTCGACTTAAAATGTAAAGTAATTAGAATTTTTAAAATATTTTGAATTATATGCATATAAGTTTCAGGAGTATTAATTATACTCAACTGGGATAATAGAAGGTAGCAAATGAGAGCACAGTGTGTTACCATGGTTCGTCGAATTTGCAGCTGTATCATAATATTCAATGCACAAAAAAAAAAAAACAAAAACCAAAAAAAAAAAACAAAAACGAACAAAAAAAACGTGAGAAAAAGAATTTTTTTTGTAAAGCAACGCGTTGAAGCAGTGCAGCGCATATTTAAAGCCACTCAATCAACATAAAAACAAAAACTGAGAGTAGTCGAATGGGTAAGGAGAGTAAGCAAAATGAATAAGGAGACAACTGTAAATTAGTATAAAACTTAGTGAAGAAAACCGAAACGAAAGAGAGAGGGGGGGGGGGGGGGCGGAGAGAGAGAGTAAAAAAAGAAAGAGCATTAAAATGAAGCGCTGCATAATATTCAAAATGGATGAGCTCAATTGAAACTAATGTCGAAGAGGTCACACCTGAGAACATTTCCCTTTTCCGATTTCGTTCTCACTGCTGCTAATAACAGCAGCAGCTGCTGTTACTGCCACATCTTGCTACAGTGTGGTATAATAGCAAGGTGTTAAACTTTAAGCAAGTAAGTGCATGTGCTAAAAAATGAAAATGCTTGAATATAAAAAGTATTTACAGGGTGACAATTGTAAAGTGACGCAAGTTTAATACTGCAGCAAGCTTTGCCATTTACCGTTACTTTAATTTAAAAAGCAAATTCGTTCATCATTAGCTTTGCTTTTAATTTCATTTGAATTTTTGTTATTACATTTTGAAATTTCCATAAAAATGGACAAGGAAAATATTCGTCGTGAAATTATGAAATTTCATTTGGCAAATTATGGTAGCCGTCAAATTGCAAAGGCTTTAAATTTGTCAAGTCGTACGGTAGACCGAGCTATTATTCGATATAATGAAACTGGGGGTTTTGAAGATAGAGACCGGGGAAAATTTTCAACAGTTGCCACTACTGGTTTAACAGAAAAAATTCGTAAACGAATCAAGCGAAATCCAAGGCGCTCAATGAGAAAAATCGCTAAGAAAGTGGGAGTAAACCGTGAAACAGTGCGAATCATTGCAAAATCAAAGCTTAATCTTAAGCCGTACAAGCTCCGAAAAGCTCAAGATGTGACACAAAAAAAGAAAGATTTGCGACTGCAAAGATGCAAGGCGTTGCTACGTTCCTCCTTGTTAAAAAATGTTGAAAATATCTTGTTTACAGATGAAAAAATTTTCACGGTTGAACAACATTTCAATGCGCAAAATGACCGAATGTGGCTAACATCATCATCGCAACAAAATAAGACTGTTGGCCGAGTTCAAAAGCCAGCTTCCGTTATGGTATGGGCTGGAGTTTCCGCTAATGCCAGAACCCCTCTAATATTCGTTGAAGAGGGTGTTAAAATTGACCAGGTTGTTTATCGGAGCATTTTAAATGAACATGTTCTTCCCTGAGCCCAAGATACATTTGGAAATGAAAACTGGACTTTCCAGCAAGATTCTGCACCTTCCCACATGGCAAAATTAACGCAAACATGGATAAAAGACAATTTTTCTGGATTCATAACATCTCAAGAATGGCCACTATACTCCCCAGACTTGAATCCAATGGACTACTCTATTTGGAGTATTTTAGAGAGTAAGGCTTGTGCATCTCAACACCAGAGTCTGGAGTCGCTGACAAATTCATTAGAGAAAGCCTGGACTGAAATTTATCAGGAAGTCCTGCGGCGAACAGTCCTACGATTTCCGGATCGATTGAAGGCATGTGTGCAGGCTAAAGGAGGTTATATCGAATGAGGTGGGGTTCAAACGAATGCTTATATATTCAGCAATGTTAACACTTAATTGTACTTAATGGAAGTACGTCCTTTTGAAAATAACTGCTGAAATGTGTGCGTCACTTTACGATTGTCACCCTGTAAATATTAGTTAGAAGAAGTTTGTGATAGTGAAGGAAAAATCATAACTAAACAAGAAATATAAGAATGTAGGTATGCATAAAAGAAAGTAAGTCATTTAAATAACACTATACAACACTGTTTTTTACCCATCACCAAATTTGATGGCACTTAATGTCTTTTGAATCTGAATCTGCCATCAGTTTTGTCGTAGTAACTTAGGTTTTTGAGATATAGGCAATTTTTTGATTTTCCAGACATGGGTCGATATTTTTATCAAAATTACCATTTTTCCGAAATGAAAAGTAAAGCACCTATATCTTTTCAAAAAGATAATTAAATTATCCTTAATTTAAGAGTTTATTTGATTCTCTATTTTATTTCAGTCAAAAGTTATAGAGATTCGAATTTGAAATTCTGACCAAAAAAACGCTTTTTTTCGAATTACCTATTCTTTGGTCTTTATTACGTGCTCAGAACGAAATATGCCATTGCTGAATTTTATATGAATCGATAGCGTAAACTCTTGAGCAAAATTTAAGTGCTTAGCGATGGGTTTCTTAACTCTAGTTTGGGAGTTAGAAACAAAAAACAAGGATTTCATTAATTTTCATACATAACATTGCTTTTAATTAAACAGAGAATTGATTAGTTTTTACATTTTGTCTGTTGTTGGTTTTTGGGATTGGCTTTTTCAAAAACTTTTTTAAGAAATTAGATCCATGTAGCTTAGTTTTTGATCACTTACAAAAAGTTTTCCCATCACTCAGTGACGCGAAGATAAAGTCAGGCATTTTCGTTGGACCACAAATACGGAAGCTGATGAAGGATAACGAATTTGCGAAGCTTTTACCAACTAAATATAAAATAGCTTAGAAATCTTTCAAAGAAATCGTTAAAAATTTTTCTCGGAAACTCAAGAGCCAATAACTATGAGAGTATTGTAAAAAATTCCTTAACGATTTCGAAGATGTTGGTGCTAATATGTCATTGAAGCTCCATTCTCATCTAAACTTGTTTCCAGGGTGAACGGTTCCACCAAGACCTAAATCAATGGAATTTCGGTATCAAGGGTTACGGAATGAGGAAATGCTAACCGATTATTGTTGGATGACCATTAGAGACAGTAATCCTAAAACACACAAAAGGCAAAGTGTCAACACAACTGAATTCTTTATTTAATTAAAAGTAATGCTATGAATTAAAATTAATGAAATCGTTGTTTTTTATTTCTAGCTCCGAAATTGGAGTTCAGAAACCCATCGCTGAGCACTTAAATTTTGCGCAAGAGTTCACGCATGACAAAACTGATGGCAGATTCGGATTCAGCGGACCAAAAGACATTATGAACCTTCAAATTTGGAGATGGGTATTGCCATTTTTTTCATTTTGTTGTATAGTGTAATCATATTGAAATCATGCCGTTTCAATGTATTTAGTTATTCCGAAGGTTATTTAATAAACATATATAATCACCTAACAGCCTATAATTTATTTGCAATTGCAAATATCATCATAATCACTATAAATTACATAACTAATACAAAAAATCCAACATCAAACACATAATTAAATCTATGCGACTAAGTCTATTATGCATAGCACAAATTGTGGTAAATAAATAACCCCAAGCAAAAAGTTTTTTTTTTTTTTTTGTAATAAAAAAATTTTTCATAAACAAATTGTTCTAAATGTTCAACGTATTTACACTCTTTTTTTGTTGTTGTTGTTTTTATTGTTTTTTTTTTGCTATTTTATATTTATTATGAAAATTGCTGATGAATTATTAATTATTACGATTATTGGCGCCGAGAATGGGATTATTATTTATTGATTGCGTAAAAATTTTATTTGCTTCATAAAATAACTAACGCACTTAAATTCGAATGTAAACAGAGACACTTATATATTTTGATATATATCTGCTCACACATATTTATTCACACATATATGTATGAATTTAGTATATGGGGCATTTCAGGACAAGTCATCAGTGATTCACACCTCATGTCTCCGATAAGCTTCAAATTTTGAGATTCGATAGAGAAGAATGAATAATGTAGAAATACAAATTTAAATTTTTTTAATACATTTTTGCGAGCTTTACAGTACAACAAAGCAAAAATGACCAAAATTAAACAAATTTAGTGTTTAAAAAATTTTGGCAGAAAAATAATTAGTGTGGGTGAGTACACGGTTGCCACTTCCTTATTTTATTTTGTACCAATATTTACAAAAAAATGTACCAAATGTGGAAAAAATGTACCAACTTTTTATGTAGAATAAATAATTTTATTAAAAACTTTTTGTCAGTTTATTCAATAGTATTATATTATTAAGATTATTGAATTCTAATTTATTCCTTTATTTTTTTTTTTTACTGGACTCAAGTCAAAAAATTTTCTTTTAGCAGCAGCTGAGCTATGAGGAAGGCTCATTAACATGAATATATTTAGTTAATTCTTCAAACCACATTTCGTCTACTCCATTTTTAATACAACTTACTTTTTGCCAAAAAATTGCTAAGTCTGAATAATTTTCTAATTTCTAAAGTATTTCGAAAATGTGTTTACAATTCTTGATATCTATAAAAGCTAACTATGCCCACATAATGTAACAAATATTAAAAACATGTACCAAATACAGAAAATGGAAAAAAATTTACCAGTTTTGGTAGAATTGTACCAAAGTGGCAACCGTGGGTGAGTAGCTCAAAGTCGATACATTTTTTACAAAAATTTGGGATTGTTCCATTTTAGTTTTTTAATCCGTTGAGTAAAATAAATGTGGAAAATAGGTTTTTAATGATATCCTGCCAAAAACTCCAGTTTTGTGTTCGCAACTTATCAAGAACATTTTTGGCGTTATTTTTTTGATTAAGATTTGAAAAGCTAAAAATTTTGGAAATACGAAAACTAAAAATTGACGAATTTTGGCAGAGAAAATCTAGAAAATATGTTAAAATATAATCGTGGATTTTTTCTCTATTTTAGAAGGCACCTTTCTTTATCGGACTATGCTAAAAAATTCTTTTGTTTCTGGAAATAACTCAATTTAAAAATAGGTCTAAATATTATTTTTTCGACTAAAATTGGAACTTAATTTTCTGTTACCCCAAAAAGTATGCAATCATGGTGAAAAACAACTAATAGTGTAAAATGTCAAAAGTTACATTCATTAATATCACTTTTATTCCAACTTTAAAAGATTCCAATAAAAATTGTTTAACTTTCTGAAAAAACCAATATCTATATAACTAAATAAAATAAATTTCTTTAAGATGGAATCGCCCATTCTCCCATTATAGCTTGCTAGATATGAAGAAAATTGAAACATATTAGATTAATTAGAGGCTAAACTTAATCCTCGGATTAGTGGTAAGGCCCCTGGGGGTCTTTTTGATTTTTAATTGAAAGTTGCTTATATTTCGGCCAAGGTAAGATGCCCTGGACCGACAATATATTCCAAGAATATATTATTATACTTCGTTTAAAGCCATTTAGAAAGCGATTCGTTTTCAATTGGTTCAGATTTTATGGCTGCTTTTATTCGTCACGCAATTTTCAAAAACATATTGAAAACCGGGCGACGAATGCGTTTTCATCACATTAGAAATGCTATGATGTCTTTTGGAGTAGTTATCACAATCAAACAGCTAGTACCAGGACGTGCACCTCAATTTGCAGAGCGGTCCAAAAGACCTTCATGCGATTTGTGTAGTGAACAGAACAATCATCAACGAAAAACCATAGCCTTCTACTGTAGTTGTGAAAAAGCGGTTTGTATTAAACATTCAAAACAATTGCATAGTTTGAATACTTGTACTTTAGCCCCAAGTATACAGCAACAAGCATAACAATTCATTTTAAAATCTAATTGTTTTTAAAAAAATAATTTATAAACACAATGAACAAACAAAAATATTCGTCTTTTTATGGATAATTCGATTGTATCCAATGGTTTAAGTGCTTTAAATAAGCATAAATTAATGTAGTCATATGAAATTTCTATACAATTGGTCATAGATCCCTACGGACCTTATCACTTTTTTAACGGAAAAATCTTTCCACTAATCAGAGGGTTAAACTGATTGTGTTTAGCGACCTAAAATTTAATAGCAAAATTTTATCAAAATCTGAGTACTCCTCCTAATTTTGTCCCGTCGTTGTAGGGAATCAAATCACTGTAAGACATATAATTAGATTGACATTCTAAAAAAAAAAAATTTTGCTGAAGAATTAACAACAAAAGCAAAATTTTTTTTATACAAATTGATTTTTTGAAAAACTACAATTTTTTTTTAAATTAAAACAAAATTCACAAAAACAGCCCTGAGTCTTGCACAATATTTGAATGTTTAACTTCTGGGTGGACTCGAAAATTGTTGAAGTGATGCAGTTTTTTGTGAAATGATACGCGTGAAATCACACGCGTTTTCTCAAGTTTTTATTTCGACGAATATTTTGGTTTTTTGCTTCAGCCAAGAATTACGAGCTTGATCATTCCCGCCAATTGAAGACTGCAGCTGCAAGACGCTCATGAAATATATTAATAAATTTGTTGTAATTTATTATTTTACTGGGAAAAAAATTTGTTTATATACTTTAAATATATATAAAAATTGAGTTCATTTCTTTTTCTCCCTTTCAAAAAAAAATAAAACAAAAAAAAAAAACAAAACAAAAATCACGAAAAAGCTCTTCTTTTTAACAATAAAATTCAGGACACCCCCTTAAGAAATGTTTAATTACTGATAGAGAATGTGGTTGGTCAGTGCACTATACTTTCACTACCACTAAAAAAAAATTGTATTGATAGTGAAAAAAAAGATCGGCAACCACTAAACAATATTAAGTGATAGTGGAAAACGACCACTATCTTAAAATTTAGTGGAATTTGCCCATATCTGGCTAAGAGAATACCGACTTTGCATAAAGAAAATTGATATAAATAAATTGTTGAATGTAGTTCTTGAAATTTGAAATTGACAAAAATTTACAATTTATCTCGAATGAAAACTTTTAAAGAAGTTTCTATCAAAAACCTTGGAAAAAAAAGAGTTGAATAACTAGTTGAGGATTGATATAAAACCTAAAGATGCTTAACTTTTCAGAACAAACAATTTTGCCTGAGTCATTAAAGTTGTAAAACTTTAATATAATAAACTTTGGTCCAATTTCACGATTTTCAATTAAGAATCAATTTTCCTAATTCACTCTCGAGGTTCGAAGTTAATTTTGATTTAATTTAAATGCCCAATAATCGACATTTAAATAAAGTACATGCAACCTTGCGTAGAAAAAATGTAAACCGCTGATTATGAAATTTCAACAAAAAAAGTGTATGAAAAATAAAGATAAAAACTGTGAAAAAGTACACCCACGTTATTTTTGGCTAAATCGAGGGGAAGATTGATTTTTTATGTAAAAATGTTTTTCGTCCGCGGCGTCAAATTATCCATTTAAAGTTTATGCTAATGCTAATGCTATTTGAAGTTCAGCCAAATAAATAATCTATTTCGTTTTTGTTTACATTTATATCCTGATTTACGTGATTCAATACAAAAAAAAAATTTACGGAATAAAATCCAATCTAAATTGAGGGGGGGAAAAACTTCAAAAGCAAAATAGTCTTGAAGAAAAATGTTTACCATATTAACCCTTTCCTGTCCATGCTGCCATATATGGTCCTACCACTTTGGACGGTAATAGTGGCGCCATCTTACGTCTAACATGGGTCTAATATGGTTTTCTTAGATTGCAGCTTTCTGTATCGATGCGCATATATAACGGTATTAGAAAACGCAAGCTGTCAAAAGTTATTGCCATTTTTATGTGAAAAATACGCTTTTCACATAAAAATAAAATAAAATGAATTTTCTACTATACATTCTGTCAAATAAGTACCCGGAAATTCTCATTTTAAATTTTCCCTCTGAGAATATTTCAAAAAATTTTTTTTCCCAGGTTGGCACAACTGTCAACCACTATTCTGTGAATTTTTATTGCTATGTGTCATTTAGTTTGGTTACGGCATCATTAAAAACAAGTCAACCTTTTGTGTGCGTTGCGATTTTTACTATGGATCAAAAAATATCGAACAAAGAGTTTGTGTGAAATTTTGTGTTTCAAACGAAATTTCTTGTGCCAAAACGACATGTTTTGGGTATGCGGAAAGTCTCAGCGCGATTGGTGCCAAAAGATCTGAATTTTCTTCAAAAAGTGAATCGCAGTAAGGTGGCTGAAGACATGCTTGAACGCGTAAATTCCGATCCAACGTTCATCGAACGCATCATAACTGGTGACGAGACATGGGTTTTCGAGTACGACATGCAAACAAGTCAACAATCATCGGAATGGCGCGCCAAAAATGAGCCGAAACCGAAATTGCAACGCACACAAAAGGTTGACTTGTTCTTAATGACGCCGTAACCAAACTAAATGACACATAGCAATAAAAATTCACAGAATAGTGGTTGACAGTTGTGCCAACCTGGGAAACAATTTTTTTTGAAATATTCTCAGAGGGAAAATTTAAAATGAGAATTTCCGGGTACTTATTTGACAGAATGTATATAGCCGAAAGATGAGATATTCTCTAAATTTAGAGTGATTAAAACAAAAAAGTTATGCATTTATATTTTACTTGACACTGCCCAACGAGTCATATTTGTCCCACTAGGTAATTTCAGATTTTAACACTTGTAATTAAGATATAACCTCGAATCGACGACCTCGATAGCCTATTGGATAGTGCACTAGACTTTCATCTGGGAGGTTCGGGTTCGATTCCCGTCTTCGTCTGGTGGTTAATTTTCATAACTTTCTTATATTCACTATCAATATGAAGTGTATGAGAATTATAAGATAGTGTACAAGTACACACATTGGTTGGTAATGGCAAAAACCACCAAGCCGATAAAAAATTGCCACACCGCCGTTCGGAATCGGCGTTAAACTGTAGGTCCAACTATGTGGTATCACAATGGGCCGTTCAGGCCTTAGTGTGTCTTTCGACAGCCACTCCAACCTAACCTAATTAAGATATAAAAAAAGTTCAAAATGAAGAATACTATTCCTTAAAATTTTTTTAAACAAAATTTGCCTTGTTGGGCAGGGAAGGGTTAATTGAGTACCTTGAGATCTGAAATAGTGATATGGTGCAGTAAATGCGGGCACTGTGAAAACTGAAGAAAAATTAAATCACATTTAATTTTGAATTTACAATTAACTTAAATTCAATTTAAATTTATACTTAGTCACCAATTTCTATCACTTAATCACTGTGATTTTAAACTAATCTAAAAAAAAAAAAATGCAGTAATCTAGATGGATGTGCCTTCTTTTTCAAAATATAAATTACTCATCGTAGCGGAAATAAACAAATTTAATTAAATTTAATTTGTAATGAATTATTTATATTCGAGTGTGGGTTTGATATTTATATTTATTTGATATCCATCTAGTGGGCGTAAGCTCAGTTAATGTGTTGATATAATTAAGTAAAACAGTTCAGATTTGTATGTAGGCTTAAAAAGTTGGGTTCATGCCAATTACTTATTTGTATGAATAATAAAGATTGAGTTTGCCAGTAGCTGTGTTATCAATACTGATGAACTCAATGATTTCCTTAAAAATTTTGAACAAAATTTGCTCCATAATTTTTTGTCTGCAAATTTATTTTATATTCATTTCATCATAAGGAAATTTTTTGTACTTCATCCTTTTTTCATTGTTTTCTTATTAGTTTTTCTTAGATCTGAAACTTGAAACTTTTTACATATGAATAAATATGAAGAATATTCATGCTCTTTATATCCTTGACCTTTTTCTTTTTCTTGGTTGAGTTGAAGAGCAAATTCTCATTCTGCCCACCTCTCTTTCTCTCTCTCTCTTTCTCTTAACAGTTTTCTTATTTGTCATTATACTTAATGTTGTTATTGCGTTTTCATTTTAATGTTAAGCAACAACAATAATAATAACAACAACAGCAACATTAAAAACAACAAATAAGTAACAATTTTAATAACAACAAAAAATATCGCTTAAAGCACATAACAATGTCTGTATGTATTAATGCATATCATTTATTTAGGAAGAAGAGAGTGTTAAGAAACAACGCCTAAAAATATAGGGTGCTTGCATTACTACCAAAGTTCTAAATAATTTAATAATCTCGTTTAAGTAATGAAATAAAATCTATGCATTTCAGTGATACCTGCTTACAAATTTCAAAAAACTTTTGAATAACTTATTCCCGCATACCCTGTATTCACATGTTCATAAAACTCGACAAGTTTTTCATTTGCATATGAAATGAAAGCAATAAGTATTTTGACCTTTGAAAATGTTACAGAAATAAGAAGAAGAAAAACAGCTGAAATATGCACAAATACAAGAAATGAAATGAAACGAAATGAAAATAAATTTAATAAAATACTACAAGAGCGGAGAGCAAAAGAAGAAAAACTAACATAAAAATGCTTTATTATTATGTTTTGTAATATACGGAAAAGTATAAGAACTTCCCAGCAAACAATTGAGGAACGAAAATTCTCTTATTTTGAAGGTTCTACACTCATAACGTGTGCGTATAACGAGCATCAAAGAATGGGAAATACAGTTTATTTTCCAAGAAAGTGATCATTTTATTGTAAGTAGGAGCCCAAAAGCCTAAAAAGATTATTTTATTTTTCAAAATCGGAGAAAAACAAGCAGAGAAAAGTAAAAAATGAGGATAAAATTAACTCTAATGGTCCATACACATTGACGACAGCAGCTATACGAACACACGACTACGAAATTCTGTCAGCTACAACTGTCACCGTATAATCAGCTACTAAACACAATCGAAGCGGCATCACCTGCAGCAAACACAGCCAAAATAACAAAAGCAAACTCTCTTCTCTCTCTGTCGCTTTTCAAATTTGAAATAGATTTAAAATTGGCTAAAATAATCGTCTCCATAAGAATATTTTGTTCTTATAATTTGACAGATGTAGTCGTGTAGCTGCCGTTTTCAATGCGTATGGTGCATAAAAGTGTAATCACCGACCGAGTGCCGCACTCGCTTCCGTTTTTTATTTGAAGTTTTTCGCTCTCTCAAACTGAGAACGTAAAGAACTACATACAAACAAATTAAAAGAGAGTTCGGCACTCAGTGAATTCACCTTACCAGTCATACACGCAAAGAAAAAATTCGTTTCTCAGAAACGAAATTTTCACTAAACGAACTTCGTTCATGGAATGTTTTCATGATGAACGAACATTTATTTATCATAAACGACTGTATTCGGTTGCCATGAACGAGCATTTATTCATCATAAACGGTTCAATTCTTTTACGATGAACTAAAAACGTTTGCAATAAAATGCAATATTTCTCAGAAAAATATAAAAAAGAAAGCAAAAACAATTTTCATATGTACATTGGCATTTATTGTTTTTTTTCTGATTAAAAACTAGAAAAAGTGTATGAAATTTACATAAAATTATATTATTACAATTTTTGTATTATTTATTATAAATCACACACTTTTATTTGTTTTTTTATAAACACCACACACTTTCTTATAGACAAAAAGAAATGTGATGAAATAATTTCAATGCACAATTAAAAATCTTCAGTAATGCGTTGACAAATGATACATCCCGTTATGTTGTGTTGATTTGTTGTTGTGTGGAGTTTAAATGTAAGCGTCGCTGCTGCTTCTTTTTGCGACGAGAGCGAGATGAGAGGAACGAAAATAAAAAGAGAAGAGAGTTGTGGACTTTCGTTTAGCAGAAACGATTTTTTCATTTGCCAGAAAAGAAAATTGCCTTAATTTTATCGTGAACGAATTTTCGTTCATCATAAAATTGTTAATATTTTGCAGAAAACGGTTTTGGTTTCTGCAAACACGGCAACGTTCCTCAGGAACGTTTTTGTTCAGCGTAAAAGCAATATATTCTCCACAAACGGGCGATAAACGTTTCTTTTCTTTACGTGTACCTAAATTGAAGCATCGCGTCATTTATTTACCATGATTGCTTTTTTTTTTATTCGAATAAGAGAGTTTTGAGAAATAAATGACGTTCCAATTTTGGTATGACAGTAAGAGAAAATATGTATAAAGAATCATAACAGAAGTGTGGAAAAGTCAAAATAGAAAGAGTAAAAAAAATGGATAAAGAATAAAAAAAAAATAATAGAAAAAAAAAAAAAATATTGGAAAAATCAAAAAGAAAGATTATGAGAGTCGAAAAAGACTAATAAATTAATTAATAATGAAGAGGACATAAAATTGGGTTGTCATATATTTAATAACACAGTGCAACAGTAAATTTCAAATATCGAATGGGAAATAGTTGGACCTACGTGGTTTTGACCTTCCAACAATTAATCCTGCATTAAAGGATTATAAAAAAATGTTTTTTTTTTTCAAGGGTTAATTTCTAAAAAAAAGTTGAACCTAGGTTGACCTTCGCTGACCCCAACTACTTTTCGAAGGGGAATATTCTTCACCAAAAACCGAATGATAGGCTTCGCGGTCGCGTAACCGGTATAGTCATTTATCAAAAATAGGCTTTATATAACCGCGAAAAGGGTGGGTAAGGGGGGTTGGTGGAGTATTGCTGTCTAAGAATTTTTTCCTTCCTTCCATGATAAACAACTTTCTCTTAGCTATGAAACATGTACTAGAGGACGACTCGAAAGTCAGGCACTGCGACCTTTAAGATCTATTGTACCAAAGCTCCAAGAAAAAAAGAAATGCAGAGAGAAAGAAAGATAGATAAGAAACATACCCAAGCCGAGAATCGAACTCAGGTCTCTAGAGATAAGAGTCTGGCACTCTGCCACTAGACCACAGTGGCGATGGTAGGACCTTGGCAATTTTTTATCAGCTCGATGGTTTTGCCATTACCAACCAAGGTGTGTACTTGTACACATTCTTATAATTCTCATCTACTTCATATCGATAGTGAATATAAGAAGTTTATGAGAATTAACCACCAGACCAAGACGGGAATCGAACCCGCAACCTTCTAAATGAAAGTCTAGTGCACTATCCACTAGACAATCGAGGTCGTCAAACATGTACTAGGTAAAATAAAAAAATTGTTATATTGGTCCTGCTCATACGAAAATTATGGGGTTTGGCCCTCATACCGGAGATCCCAGACGTGATAGAAAAAATCTGAGTACAGGGTCCAAACAATAACAATAAATAAATACATCCTTAAAGAATTTCGCAATAAAATGAAAAAATATTTTTTGTATTAATTTAAATATTTAAGTGGGTATATAAATATTTTCTTTTGCAACTATTAGTGAAAAATACAAAATAAACATAAGTGCAATTAAACGTAAATATTAATATATGCGCTAGCAAATCCAAGGAGGATTAAGGCCCTACGTTACCGATGAAAATCTCACATATTTTAATCGTTGGCTTTGAGGCAATCTCTGGATCTACTATCGACTATGCGTTTTCGTAAATGTACTTGAATTGCATTACTCGCAAGCAAATATAATTCATTTGCCATTAATTCTACGAAAATACTTCAACATGAGACAATAAGTCTTAGTTTCGAAGGCGGCTCAAAAAAAACTTCTCAAAAAACTGTTCTTTAAAAGCCAGAATTATAAAGGCACATCAATTTGTTTGCTGGGTATATGTACATGCACACACACATATATACATAATTTGTACTCTGTTGTAGCTTAGTATGTTGAATACCCCATTGCCAAGAATGGGAGACATTTGCAAAAGAGTCATATAATTCAAATCTCAATTCATTATTTATTACTCTGGAGCAGTGAGAGTGTTTTTTTTTAGGTCGATCAACATACGTGATTTTTCTTTGTTGCTGTTTTTGCTCTCTGGTTCTCTCTTTTTGAAGTGAAACTTTTTTAGAGAGGGTAAATCGAAAATTTCGCAACGGAAGTCGCATTGTTGTTGCACTCATATAAAACTAATGAAAAACGAAGTTATGCTGTTGTGAGTGTTTAGGAACGAAGTCATATGGGGATCGGTTGCATGCAATCATGCAGAGTCGACTCATGCAGTTTTATCTCATATGCTTTAGTGAGAGAGATTGATTCCATATAGCTGAATTTTCCTTCAATGTGTTATATACGTGTGCTACGTGCCGATAAATGTAGAGAGTATCAACAGAAAAAAAGCTTTAGAAAATAGAAAGAGGAAGAGTGCAAAAGCTTCAACAACAACGGTCACGTGAAAAATCGCGTTTTTGTTGCACTCTAACAAAACCAGTAAGAAACGAAGTTTATGCAGTTTTTATCCGGCTACAAACAATCAAGCAGAGAGACGACTTCTCGCAGTTTTATCGCATTTTCTTTAGTGAGAGAGTCGATGTAGAAGTCTCGGCTTGATTGTACATAACTTAACTTTCTTTTCATGTGTTATATGCGTGTACTAAGTCGTGTTTGTTCCGATAAGTGTAGAGAGTATCAACAGAAAAACAGTGACTACAAATTATATAGAAGAAGACTGCAAAAACTTCAACAGAATGTTTTATAAATATTTTTGAACAATTTTTCTAAAAACAACATAGTTTCACTTCTACTGTGAGTGTTTGCAAAGATTTTTTTTGCAAAGTATTTGTTACAAAAGAAGTTAATAAATAAAAATTTTGTGAAAAATGAGAAAATTAACTAAACTCCATACAATTATAAAAAGTAATGGGGAAATACGAGTGAATAAAAAAATAAAATAACCAAGCCAATTTCTCTCTTCGTCTATTTAGACTTCCAATTGAAAGTGAGTGATAATGCTAGCATCAAAAAATTGACTTCGCATTTGCTCTTTATATTATGAGTAATTTGCATTAACTCTTTTCATTAACAATTGCTCTTACTGCGGAGGTTAATTAAATAAACATATAGAGGGCAAATAGTCTAGCGACAGCATCTGTCAAAAATAAAATACACACGTTTTAATGAAACTGCAAAATTTGGCAACTACACGGCTGCACGACAGCATGACTCTATTTGCAGTTGCGGGTAAAAAAGAAAGAGAGAGAGGTGAGAGCAAAATTACATAACAGAAGAAGAAGAATGAAGAAAATATTTTTTTTTAATTCAGCAGATGCCGCTTGCTGTTGCAGTCGTTAAATTCTATTCTCTCGGCTACCAACGTTAATTGAGAGAAAGAGAGAGAGTAATCTCAATTATGCAGTCGCAAGCCTTTAGTTCTTCATGCCGCTCATTTACTAAAAGACTGGCATAAGTCAAAAAACACGCGCGTGAGATTATAAGATTTCTTCTTTTTTCTGCAAAGTGGGAGTCAATTGAAAACTTTAAACGCGTTTTCTGCAAAATCGCGTTTTTTGAGTTATGACAGTCTTTTAGTAAATGAGCGATGTGTTTATTCAATTTAGAGTAAAAGTGAGCAATGGTATACAAGAAAAGAGAGTATACCTTTTGATGTTTTACTGTCACTCAAGATATTTTTACTTCACACAAATCACTGTAAAAATTATTTTTGAATGCTTCTTTTCCGATTGGGTAGTTATAAAACGGCAGAAGGACAAACGCGGAAATTTTTGTTTTATTATAATAATTTCTTCTTTTTTTTTGCTGTAGAAAAATATAAAAAAAACTGCAATTTGAATTAAAATAACATTTACATACATATAACGAAGAAAGGGCATAAAAATATAATAATTTCCTAAAAAAAAATACATGAATAAATGTATAAAAATTATGAATGTTATAGCTGCGAGTTAGATGAAGAGATGTTTTTAATTGTGGTTTATTTCAGAATTTAATAAAGTTTTTAGTACTTTTTAGTTATTTTCATTTTCATTATCATTCTGAGTCAACGTCAATTCTCTTTAAAATTAAATAGTTATATTAGATTAGATTAAAATACATTTTTTTTTATTGGTAATTTCATTAACAAAGAATTTTTCTTTATGTGTCATAAATAGCTAAAGTGATTAGATACAAATATCAACTGCACAAATTGAAAATATAAAAGAAGAAATGAAATATTTAAAGGGAAAGAAACAAATTCATACAGTACAATAGTTAGAAAAGAATATAATTGCACTTTCTGTTGAAAAAAAAACAAAAATTAGAAGGACCACGTACATTGATAGGTTGAGAGGGGACTGCCATGAAGCCTTCTGTGGTAGTATGCTCTGTTGCTTCAGTTTAGAAAAAATCTTGGAATACGACGCCGTAATGAGGCTGCAACCAAGTGATCAGCTTAAACAAAATCGCATATGAATCTATCAAAACTTCAATTTCGAAATAAGATTTTAGTTAGCCCCTTTCTAAGCTAAGTAAACGATATTTACGACACTTTGTTTGCAATTGAGTACGGTCCATCAGAATGTGCCGAATGACAATAAAAATATTACTAACTGCTTTTGTAAACTAAGATAACAATATGATTTTCAAATGATTGTAATATTTTAAGTTCGAAACTAAATTATTGTATAAATATTACGAGCACGTCATCTTCTCGTCATCATCATCATAATATTCAGCAGCTCTTGGCGTTTTATTTTATTTTATTTATTATTTATTTATTGCTTGAACTATTTTCTTTTCTTTTTTTTTTTTGCTTATATTACTTACTTTCATTTTATTTCTATTTATTTTCGTTTTTTTCATACCAACAGCAACAAGTTGTTATGTTATACATACCTAGATAAAAATATATGAATGTGGTACGTGTCGTATGAGTAACATATAACGCACTTACTTATACATACAAAAAAAAAAACACAACAACAAATTGGAGCTTTTTGTGTCATAACGTAAAGACGAGTATAAGTATAAGTACATACAATAATATTACTTCTTCTTCTTCTTATTCATAATTTAGCTAGGTTTGAGAGCATATTTCATTTCCTTCATAGTCTCTAGTCTTTAAGTCTGAAAGTTTTTTTCTCTCTTTTTCTTGTAATTTTTGTAGTAAGAAAAAATACACTTATTAAAGATACACTTAAATTGTGTTGTATACATTTCCGTATCTATGGTACTAGTTTCTCTTTAAGCTCATAGTTAAGCTACATACAAGTAAAATATTTGTATGTTTTTGAAGGAAAAATCTTGAAGAGATAGAATTATTTTTCTACATTTGTTCACTTTCGTTTCTGTTATTCTTTACATAGTTACCGAGTTGTTGTTTTTTTTTTGTTGTTATTATTAGTGTTGGTTTTTTCAGCAAGCTGTACTTGGTGATACAAAAATAAACAAACATATGGAGGATATATGCAGTGTTGCCATTTAGAAAATGTAGTAGTAGAATTTAAGTAGTGAGTGAGAAAGGAATTTAAGAAATCCTTTAAGCTGGGATACTTATGTTAGTTTTTTTTTTTTTAAGTTAAGTGAATCAGTTGAACAAAAGCCTTGGTGAATAGGTCTAGGGGAAACTAGAAACGTTGAGTTGAGCTAGGACTAAGGAAAGATTAGTTAATTTTGATTCGTACGTGTTCAGAAGTAGCGAAGGAGAGCTTTAAGTGGCAATTACATTTATGTCTGGAAGGCTAGTTTATCCCCCTTTCCTCTAAACCAGTATCTTATTAAAAATAAATGCTCATTCGAATTATTTAGGTAATTACCAGTCAATCTAACTAATGAGTGAAAAGTAATGATTAATAATATCAATCATCAATCACAAACTAATGACCAATTTTTTTTAGTCACTTAGTCATGCCTGGTTGATTAATAACTAATAATTTTAGTTGCAACCCTGATTATTTATTAAGGAAAACAAAGCACGGCCATTTGTTGTCTATGATAGAAATAAGGAGTGAGATTGAAAAAATCTTAACACACTTTTTACCTAATAATTTTTTTTGGGTGTAAAATTTAAAAATTTCTTTGATATAGTTATTTTTTAAAAATATGTCAGTTGCTATTTTTAATGACAAACATGTTGATTTATTGTGAGTTTGATCAAAATGAGTGAAGAAAATAAAGTACGTCTTAAAATTATTAAAAATTTTCAAAAAAATCTAAATTGGTCCTACAAAAAATTGGCCAAAGAATTGAAGGTTTGCCGTCAAACTATTTCCAATGTTATTAAACAGTTTCAGGAGAATTTGACCATCGATAGGAAACCTGGTTCGGGAAGAAAACAAGGACCACATAATATTGGGAAAGCCTAGAAAATAGAAAGCATATTCAAAAGCTTTCCAAACACATCTGGTAGAAAAGCTGCCTGGTTAAAGTCCAAAAAGTTCCAGACAGGAATGTTGCAAAAAATTTGAACGCTAAAAGTAGGGCTCGGAAAATAAAATCGAAATTCATACAAAAATATTCATGTTGTATAATGGACGACGAAACGTATGTCCTGGCAGATTTTACGCAGCTTCCGGGTTCCGGGTCAAAATTTTTATATTGCTGATGCTCGAGGAAATGTCAAAGAACAATTTAGAATCCAAAGGCAGACAAAATTTCCTAAAAAATTCCTGGTATGGCAAGCTATATGCAGTTGCGCGCAACGGCAAAAGAAGCAAGTCATTGGTTACAGTGGGCTCTATAAATACCGAAATATACATCAAAGAATGTTTGAAAAAAAAGACTTCTTCCTTTCATAAGAAAGCACAATGTGTCCACATATTTTTGGCCCGATTTGGCATCATGTCACTACAGCAAGCAAGCTCTGGAGTGGTACCAAAGTATTAACATAGTTTTTGTGCCAAGAGAGGCCAATCCTCCAAATTGTCCGGAGCTAAGACCAGTGAAGAAATATTGGGCTCTTGTGAAAATAAACTTAAAGAGTACAAAAAAGGTGTCCCAAAATATCGAAGATTTTAAAAGCAGATGGGCAAACTGTTCCAAAAAGGTGTCTGAAACAACTATCAAATCTCTAATGGAAGGCTTACTAAAAAAGGTCTACGAGTTCATAAATAGTGGTTAGAACTATAAAAGTTATATTTTTCTGTAATTTGTAAAATATTATCAATTACATAAAAAAATCAAAACTCTTAGATCAACCGTTTAAAAATTATTGAATTTTATATATGTTAAGATTTTTTCGATCTCACTCCTTATGTGTTTTTTTCCTTATGTATGTGATTTACATGAAAAATTACTATTGTATCCTTTTATGTTTTATTTATTGAAATTGGGATTTGTTATTATGTACTTTAATATTACATAAAAACAAATCTATTTTATACTGTAGGTATAATCATCGGCTGACCAAAGATCGGCATCAGTATCGGCTTCGACCAAACTTTTTCCAATAGCCGATCATCGGTATCAGTTCGGCAAAAAAAGAACCTAATCGGTCGGTCTATACTAGTAAGTATTTAAGAGTTCATCAGGTATATAATTCATACGTACTGGAGTTCCACGAAGTGAAACCAAAACTGAAAAATGAAAGCATACGATTCTACACAAGAGTGTTTTAGTGAAGGAAACCCCAATCAAGGATAACTGAGATCATGAACAGCTAAGGGGCAATTGCTTTATATTATCGGAAGTTTCAGACCCTTTCACAGAATTCCCTTATTTTGCAGAAAAACAAACCCAAGTTCTTCAATTTTCGGCTACTACGGTGGCCTCAAAGATTAGAGAGTTCTAGTACCATAATGCTGCAGAAGATGCGAAAATAAGATAGAAATTGAAACCAACTTTTCCGTGAATCCGGCAAAACTTCATATCCACCGCTTTTGTTCAGAGAACAGGAGGAGTAACTAACAGAGACTTCTCCAAGAGCCTTGTTAAGTTAATGAAGAGTAGAAAAGCGAAGTGCACTTGTGGCAAGAATGATAGAATACAAGATTACGTCACACGCATCTCCGTTATTTGTCTCTCACAAAAATTTAATTGGCCAAAATTAAAGGAATCGAATCTCGGTAAATCCGAATCCAAAAGTAAATATCTTTCTCTTGATCATTCCCTCATTAAATTTCACATTGAGGATATCCTAATTATGAAAAGTATTTAGTTGTGCGAGCGTCGAAAGTTGCAATATCGTCTCGGTAGTATTAACATTAATTTTTTTTATCCGACATGTCTCAAAAAATTGTAACAAAAATGTTATTTATCATCTTTTCTATGTTTTATATTAGTTAATTCTTTGGATTTTTATTACTGCGTATTATCGCTACATTTGTGGCGACATTTGTGGTATCTACAAATAACTAATAAATATCATTTATTTCCACATTTCATACAAATGTTTAAAATGTTCACGTATAAAATGTATGTAGTCTCCACCGCTCTCTCTTTAAAAATTTGACTTGTGACGACATGCGCAGAGAGAGGCAATTTTGATCAACTTATTGGCGTAATCATGTATTCTATCATTCTTGTTTACATACGTGTATGTGGAGGTTAAAGAGAGTACCCTGCAAGCTCGTTTTTCAAGGCGAATTCATCGACCGAGTAACGTCCCATTTTTTTGATTTGTTTTTATACGAAATTTTCACTTTCTCAAGCGAAAAGTTTCAAATAAAAAAAGAAAAGAGAGTGAATCTGCCTTTACTTTGTACGCCTCGCTTAGTGCTTTTATGTTCGCAAAGTTTACCGGGAGCAGCCGAAGTGCCCATTCTTAATAAACAACACTGACTGATACAAGTGTAGTGATGATTCAATATAAGTAAATAAATACAAGTAAATACTCGATATTTTTCATTCGATTCAAGTACTTTTTTTTACTCGATGCTATATCATAAGTATTTTACTTGGTATCGGGAAAAAGGGTCAGTATCGGATACTCGAGATTTTGGAAAATATTTATTTAAACAACTGAAATATTGCTATACAATATTTAAGATTAAGGATCGTTTTACAATATTTTAGAACAATCAATAATATATTTCAAAATGCTACTCCAGAATTATTCAATATCCACATTCAAAATATTTCAGTCCATATTGCAATATTCCAATGTAAGAAGATATTGCAGTAAAGTATTGAAGTTCCAGAAAATATTGCCGGCCATGCATGTACAACATAATGTTTCTTGAAACCTTTTCATTAAAATAAAGTATTTTTAAAAAGCTTTAATCTGTTGATTAGTTTTCCTTCTATTATAAATTTTCTAGCAGTGTTTTCAGATGAGTAGTGTAAACTGTAGGCTCAACCATGTGGTAACACAATGGGCCGTTCTGGTCTGAGTGTTCTCCTCGACAACCACTTAAAAAAAAAGTGTAATTTGTCTCTTTAAACGAGTATTCGATACAAGTACATATTCGATACTTTTTTCCGATATTTTCGGTAGCATCGATACTTTTATTCGATACAAGTATTGAGTAAAAGTATCGATACTATGTGGGTATCGAATCAACACCATACAAGTGGACGCTCAGCACTTCCCTTTAACCTAGCCTATCCTAATGCCTAGTTTTCACTATTTCAAATTCAATCAAATTTGCCAACATGTAAATTTTATATGGAAAATGGTATCTTTCTCTCTCTTTGACAGAAAATATGAAATAGTGAAAACCAGGCATAATTCATTAAAATTCTTCAACAATATCTCCGAGTTCTCATGTATTCTTGGCAACTCTATCACAACATATAGACAGTACTCGTCAGTGAATTTCAAGTGAATTTCTTTGACAATATTTATGTAGTATGTTGGTACATTTGTATGTATGTAAGTGTGTATGTGGTAGTTGTAACCCTGATATTTATTTAAGAAGATTGGAAAACTTCAATTTTTCCTTTCTCTACAATTGATTTCTTGTTTTCATTTGAAATTTTGTATACATTTTTCTACTTTTCCCACATCTTTCAATTTTTAGCATCAGAATTTTTTCTCAATTCGATTTTTCATTTTCGATTTGCGGCCTTAACTTGTTTTCATACTTTTATTTGTAGTAAGAAAAGACGGGAATAATATTTTGCTACAATGTAGAGATATCTATCTTTAAGATACTTTTGTGAGTATAAACTAATAAAAGAAAAATAATAATAACAAGAACAACAATAATAGATGAGCATTCAATGATAGTGAAAAAGTTATGCTTTAGATGAAAAGATTGTGTGTTGATTCAATCAATAGTAGTTATTCTTTAGGTGCTTGTTTATGTTGAGATGTAGTGGTATTTCTATGTCGCATTTTACATTTATTTTTATAGGTTGTTCTATATTCTTTCTAATTTCCTATTTATATTTTATAATGTAAGTGTTGTGGAAAAATTTATTTTGTGAGTTTTAGGAAATTTTGTTGTTTAATTGACATCATTTCAAAGCTATTTGGGATTTAAGATTTACGTCGAATTAATAGCTCGTCGCCTGAGAATTGATTTGGCGTATGTGTGTACAAATTCATATGCCTATACGCCAAATCAATTCTCAGGCGACGAGTTGTTTTAAACCTTTGGAAATATTGATAAATATTTTTATAAGTTTTAAATTTTCTAGTAAAACAATAAAGCCTTATAAAAAGATAGTTCTATTAATAAATTTCTAATAATATTTTTAACACTTTTTTGTTTGTTTTCATTCCTTTAAAATTTAACGCTCCAATTCGAGCACACACACAGAGAGATGCGCATCTATATACCAAGAATAATTTATGTACTTCATTTTCACACATACATTTCCGTTTCTAAATATTTCCGTTTTACTGAAAGACTTACGAGTTTGCGAGGTATCAACATGTGCGACTATAAACTGCCGTACAAAAAGTCGCAAAAACAAAAACATAAAAAAAAATAAAAATATATTCTAAATAAAAAAAAAAATATGGTATTAAAATAGAGAAAACAAGTAGCGTTAAAAAAAATAGAAATAGGGAGTAATAAAAAACAAACATTTACCATAAGCTATGAAATTTGTTTTTGTCAGTATTAATGCATTTGGATTTTGGTGCTTCACACTTGATGACAACAAACTAAAAATACATAACAATAAAAACGAAATAGGATCGAAAAATACACAAAATTTCAAACATTTTGGGTAGTGCCTCTGGGTTACTTGTGAATTGAACATGTATGTGGAGTGGAGTAGTAGAAAACATTTGAAATATTTTATTGCATAAATAGTAATATTCGTTTATAACGAACTTCTATAACAGGAGTAGTAAATGAGGTTTAGATAAATTCGTTTTTTTCGGACCTAAGAAACCAAAAATTTCTCTTAAAGTGGGTAGCCCGTCAAGTTGGAAATCTTACTCATTTACCTTTTGAATTATTTGCTAAAAGGAAATTAAAATAATGACGCTTGTTTACTGCAGGACTGCCATAATAAAAAAAAAGAAAAAAAAAAATGAAATTCAAGTTAAGCATGAAGAAATAATATTCAGCAAACGAGCGACGTAATGAATGAACAAATTTAATCTGTAAGTAATTTGCTTTAAATTAAATTACAAAATCAATTCAAATATACATAATGAATTTTATATACAGATTGTATTTAAAGAATAATAAAAGACTGTAGTTAACAGCAAGAGAGAAATGAAAAAGAGAGAGAGAAGGCATTTTTTTGCTCATAATGGAAGAGCAATCGTGTCTACCTTTATTACTCCATTTGGAGATTAAAACCAGTTTTCAGTTGCTTTTTTTTAGTACTGTATACTTGAAAATATGCCGCCATGTTGAAAATGAGAACAGAAATTAGAGAGTGTCACAACGCCATAGAGCATATGGGGAATGAAAAGAGACAGCCATATTGTAGGCATTGTGAGCACTCACGTGTTATTTTGATGTGAAAATATGTCGTCTACACCAAGAATGATAGAATACAAGATTACGCCAATAAGTTGATCAAAATTGCCTCTTTCTGCGCATGTCGTAACAAGTTAAATTTTTAAAGAGAGAGCGGTGGAGACTACATACATTTTATACGTGAACAATTTAAAAAATCTTAACATATATAAAATTCAATAATTTTTAAACGGTTGATCTTAGAGTTTTGATTTTTTTTATTATTTAATTGATAGGGTAATATGGGGAATGTCGAATGTTTGACTGATAATTCACCCTAAAATCGTAATTTTTCAAAATTAGAGAAAATAAACTAGAATCAAAATGCCACGTTTTGGTAGTTTCAGAATTTAAAAATTCGAATTTAATGTAAAGTTTTAAGCGTTATACCAAAATATTCGATTTTGTCATTTTGAAAAATCGTGAGGAATGTCGAATCACTTTGCAAATTGAGAAAATTCGAACGAATATTGATGTAAAACGTTTATTTATGACTTCATTATGAAAAAAACATAAGATTTGAATGGAAAATATTGAGAAAAAATCGATGTTATTTATTCGGAGTCACAGTTTTTGCATGTGAAATAGCCACCAGTCATGTGTACTAATAGATTCAAAAAATAGTTTTATAAACTGCCTATAACTAATTTTTTGTCGATAATTTATTGAGATTTCGCATGAAAAACTATTCAGGAGCATAAAAATGCATTATCTACTTGACAAATTACAAAAACTAAGTGGTTCGACATTCCCCACATTTTTGTGCTCTTTAAGTTTCTTTTCACAAGAGCCCAATATCTCTCCACTGGTCTTAGCTCCGAACAATTTGGAGGATTGGCCTCTCTTGGTACAAAGACTATGTTATTACTTTGGTACCACTCCAGAGCTTTCTTGCCGTAGTGACATGATGCCAAATCGGGCCAAAAATATGTGGACACATTGTGCTCTCTTATGGAAGGAAGAAATATTTTTTTCAAAAATTCTTTGATGTATATTTCGGTATTTATAGAGCCCACTGTAACAAATGACTTGCTTCTTTTACCGCAACTGCATATAGCTTGCCATACCAGGAATTTTTTACGAAATTTTGTTTGCTTTTGGATTCTAAATTGTTCTTCGACATTTCTTCGAGCATCAGCAACATAAAAATTTTGACCCGGAAGCTGCGTAAAATCTGCCAGTACATAAGTTTCGTCGTCCATTATACAACATAAATATTTTTGTATGAAATTCGATTTTAATTTCCGAGCCCTACTGTTGGCGTCTAACTTTTTTGCAGCATTTTTGGACTTTGTATGTTTTCAAACTTGCATTTCGCACCAAATAGTCAGAGCTTTGGGCTAACCGGGCAGCTTTTGTACCAGATGTGTTTGGAGATCTTTTCAATATGCTTTCTATTTTCTTGGCTTTCCCAATATCATATGGTCCTTGTTTTCTTCCCGAACCAGGTTGCCTATCGATGATAAAATTCTGCTGAAACTGTTTAATAACATTGGAAACAGTTTGACGGCAGACCTTCAATTCTTTGGCCAATTTTTTGTAGGATCAATTTGGATTTTTTTTGAAAATTTTTAATAATTTTAAGACGTACTTCTTTTTCTTCACTCATTTTGATCAAACTCACAATAAATCAACATGTTTGTCATTAAAAAAAAGAACTGACATATTTTTCAAAGATAACTAGATCAAAGAAATTTTTAAATTTTGCACCCAATAAAAATTATTAGGTAAAACGTGTGTTAAGATTTTTTCAATCCCACTCCTTATTTATTAATTTTAATTCGGTTATTTGCAGATACAAATATAAAATGAAATATTAATAGTTATTTGTCTTCTTTATAAGTTCAAATATTTAATTTTTCATTCATAATATGTGCCACAAATGTAGCGATCACGTTGCTTCATAATACGCAGTAATATAAATCCAAAAAATTAACTAATATAAAATATAAAAAAGATGACAAATAACATTTTGGTTATAATTTTTTGAATCACGTCTGATAAAAAAAAAATAAAAAAATTAATGTTAATACAACCGAGACGATATTGCAACTTTTGACGCTCGCACAACCAGATACTTTTCATAATTAGGATATCTTCAGTGTGAAATTTAATGAGGGAATGATGAAGAGTAAGATATTTACTTTTGGATTCAAATCGAGATTCGATTTTTTAAATTTTGGCCAACAAAATTTTTCAGCGGCCTCATAATGCACTGTTAACATGTAAATGCAAATAAAGAAAATGACAATCTACGTCACACACACAAAAGATTGCGCTCAATTTTGTGAGAGCCAAATAACGGAGATGTGCGTGGGGTAATCTTGTATTCTATCATTCTTGGTCTGCACCATTGAGCGAAAATTATAGAGAGAGAGAGAGAGTGAAATAGAGCGAAAATGTATTCTTGTTCGTGTTGCTACAACGCCAACAGTCTCTGACGTCATTCTAAATCACTCTTTTTCGCCTATTGCTCTCTCTTATTTATATTTACACAACAAAAATCTCATGAATTCCAAATATACTTGTAGTTACCGCGATATGCGGTTATTCGCACCCCTTGAATGCCTTTGTACGCAAACTTTACTGTAATATGCATTTGTGTTTATATTTTTGTGTATGCAAAAGCTTAAGCAATGCACATTTATCAAATTGACTTGAAGGTACCTGGTATTTGGACTGAAATGTAGTTGCACTTTTGTTTTATTTTTTTGTTTTTGTAAGGGCTAACAATTTAGCGTCGAGTTTGTAGTGTATATAAAAGCCTTTCTATTTTATATATTTTGACTTTATTTATTGTTACCTACATATAAAAAAAAAACATAAAGTTTTTTTAGAGACTTAAAACTACATCAAATTTTATCAAACGCTTAAACCAAAATCCTTGCATGTAATGTAAATTTAGTGAATAAATAGAAATTGTGAGAGGGAGAGAAATAAATATTTTTCTATTTCCCCTTTTTCTTCAGTTGGCTCTACAAGCGATAATCGGTCTTGGCCGCCTCCATAAATCCTCACCAGGCGGTTCTGCAATGCTACCGGCGGCGCACGTTAGTAAGGCCAAGTGCAGCCAGGTCCCCCTGTACCTGGTCTTTCCAACGGAGATTAGGTGGTCCTCTTCTGCGCGTTCCACCTCCGTGGCTTGAATAAAACA
Source organism: Toxonevra muliebris (assembly GCA_963691655.1). Taxonomy (NCBI): domain Eukaryota; kingdom Metazoa; phylum Arthropoda; class Insecta; order Diptera; family Pallopteridae; genus Toxonevra; species Toxonevra muliebris. The sequence continues at coordinate 56,400,365 of OY829326.1, forward strand.
CCCTTCTAGCTGGAGCACTTTCTTCCATTCGCTCAACATAACCCAGTCAGCGAAGCCGCTGGATTTTTATGCACTTGTCTATGTCAATGTTAGCGTACTGTCGATTTGTATTTCTCTGGTCTTTTCCAGGATTTGGAGTAGTGTGAATATCTGGTCGATGGTGGATTTACCGGGACTGAAGCCACACTGATAAGGTCCAATCAATTTGTTAACCAAGGGCTTCAGCCATTCGCACAGTATGCGCCATAGAACCTTATAGGCGATGTTAAGAAGACTTGTCCTACTGTAGTTGGGTCGGATCGTGGAATCACCTTTCTTGTGGATTGGGCAGAGTACGTTGAAGCTCCAATCACTGGGGATGCTTTTATCTGACCATATTCTGCATAAAAGCTCGTGCATGCGTTTTGTGAGCTCTTCGTCTCCGGTCTTATACAACTCAGCAGGCTGGCCATCTGCACCAGCAGCCTTATTGTTTTTCAGCCGAGCGATGAAAAATGAAAAAAAGGGCGCCATGTTGGATGCGGCTATCTCTATTATTCTGCCATGGTATACAGCAGCGGTGGCCACCTATACATACACAATCATCGATTGAGCACTCTCTCTATGGAAATGAGCTCTGTATGTGTGAAATTTCTTACTCTCATTTGCCTGTGTGCAATTCTTTGGCCTACGATGGTATACAGTAATATTTATGGTTATTTTACGAGAAACAAAAAAGAGAATAAAAAGAGTGTGACGTCATACTGCTGAATAACTGAGATCTCTCTGAGAAATGAAACTCATCTAGATATCTTTTGCTGATGTTATATATACTTTAAATTTGCCTACCGATTTGGAAATATATCAGATCATCTATCTCTGTATATGAAACAAATTCATTAGAGTTCTCTCTCTCTCTGAGAAAAACTTTTGAAATAACGAACTAGAATTTTCACAACCAACCCATTTAAACTTCCATCTTCTCAGATAGCTGTATCCGATAAAATTTCAATTTGAATATAACTAGAAAAAAAAGCACAAATAAAAAATTCAAAGAAACTGAAAGAAAAATTGTTCCCTATGCGTGGCTACTTAACCTTTCTTTGAAACGAAACAAAAAAAAAATTGTCTAACGATTGTGGCACTCTTCGACTTGACTTGCCTGCCCCGCCATTCAGTATTATTCTATTAAAAGTATTGTTGTTGTTCCAAGTGAGGCGCTTATGCAAAATAATACATACAATAAATACAAATAAGGAAAGCTCACACAAAACAAAAAAAAAGTTCAAATCCAAAAAAAAAAGAAGCAGAACAGAACAGAAAAAATAAAAGAATACAATAAAAAAATACACAACAGCAAAAATGAAACAGGACACAAAGGACAAGACAAAAAGATCTAACAAGCAAACGTCCAAACGGCAACAGGAGTACGGGCACGCACACACACACACACACACAAACACATTTATGCAGGTGTCAGAGTGCGAGAATTTATTACATTTTTACAAGAGAGAAAAATAAAAAAGAAAAACAAAAAAAAAAAAACATACGAAGCATTCGCATTTGACCTTAATGCCAAAGACAACAATAATAAAAACAGGAGATAACAGGGCAAAGGCTGAGAAAAAAAAGTGCGAAGAACAAAAAATGAGTATAAAAATACAACAAATAAATATAACAAAAGAACCGAACAGAAAAGAAAAAGAATGAATGAAGTGGAATAACGATAGCAAATTTGTCTATGGAAACACTTGAAAATTTGAATTAAATTTATATATAGCAGTATTGGTGTAAAAAAATAACAACAACAGCAACAATGGTATAAGGCAACATCATGTAAGATGAAAGGAAGCAGTAAAACCCGAAAAGTAGGCAGAGAGAGAAAGAAAGTGAAGCTGTTTGGGTAAGTAGGAGATGGTGGCACATATTAGTTAGTTTGCTGTTAGTAAACGACGCAAGTGGGTGGGAATAGTAACCAAGGTTAGTAAAAGTAAGCAAAATCGACAGCAACGCAGCAACAACAACAACATCATCATCATCAGCAGCAGCAGCAGCAGCAATAAAGTACCTTATTTAGGTGCATAAATTACATATAAATATTTATACGCACCTGAGTTACTTGAGGGCATGCCACATACAAAATTGTATATACAACAACAAAGAAATATAGTAAGTATGTATGTATGTATGTATGTATGTATGTATGTATGTATATAAATGCATACTTAAATATACCTGATAACTTATATACATACATACATATAAGTTACAGCTGAAGATATGCTATGTATACGTTTGAAGTAAGGTGTATTGAAAAACACCAAAATACGAGTAGGTGGTACATGTTTCTTTAATCCATTTCGATTTTTCGAAAAGTAAAAATCACATACATATTTTCCAAAAAATATTTAAATTTGAAAAAGGTGGAACATCAGGTAAATTTTAGTATATACATTGTAGATATCGTCGCCTGAGAATTGACTTGGCGTATAGGTATATGAATTTGAACACACATACGCCAAATCAATTCTCAGGCTAACATATCGTTGCCTCATTTCTCATCCTCATTTTTAGAAAAAGAAAAAATATATTTCCCCATGACCAACCCCCTCTCCCTTGATACTAGGGGCATATTTCTGCAACCCTTATTTTGACTGTTCGAAATTTCGCTTATCTTATAATTGACATTTCGTCATCCTTCAATTATACTGACGTACATCACAAGTCGGGAAAAAATAAGTTAAGATTGCCAATTATGATATATTTTCAAGCTCTATCGATCTGTGTAATAGCCACGTGCATATTCTCTTATAGATTAGGAGATATTCAGAGTCATTTTTACCGTATACGCCACAAAATACATTAAAAATATTCTTATAGTACCGTAAACGCCAAATTTGTGGATATTCGGCAAAATTGAGTGTAAAAATACGGGGAAAAAAAGTTCGTCATTATTTCGACGTACGTGCAGAAAAAGCATAATACTATTTTGCTAATCAAAATTTATTCTGAAAAATTAAATAAGTTAGACTTTCGGGTAACTCAATTTAGTAAAATAAAGTTATTAAGAATGATCACGATAACCTTTTTGTTATAAACCTTAAAACTTCTGCAGCTCAAATAAGATACAAAAATTTCCCTTTACTATCATTCCCCCTCTATTTTTAGGAACCGTGCAATTGAAATTTGCTGACAAAATAACTAATTTAGGTTTTTGTATTAACTCAAATCTGTAGAATATTCTTAACACTTCGTAATTTGAGAGTATCTGCTGCATTTGGATATCCAGTATATACCATGTATCCAGTATAAACTGAATATCCAGTTAGTTACTCTGAGCTCCTATACAATAAAGTTGACTCTCATTCGCTCCACAAGCTTGAAGTTGCTTTCAATAATGTAACACGCTACGTTTATGGCCTGAGAAGATTTGATCACATAACGTCATGGAGAAACCGAATTCCTGGCTGCAGTATTTCTGATTATCTGAAAGCTAGAAACTGTATATTCCAGCTCAAACTAATTTTCAATAAGACTTCTATGTATTTGTACGATAAGCTGATCTACTCTCAGCCTGCAAAGTCAAAGTCAAGTTCAAATACCTTAATTAATCTAGAATATTTTTCGTTAACTCTATTAGACTATGGAATGCACATCCTTTTCAAATTAAAAGAAACATAAATATGTATAATGTCAAGCCATTTCTACCTAAATTCTTTTCAAATGGGAATTTTTAAATTGTTTTAAAAATTGTGTCCTTAGATTCCTACTGTTAATATATCAGTTGTTTTCTTTAGCCTTAACCCTCTAGTAGGCCAATTTTTTTTGGCATTAAAAAGTATGAGGATTGGTTGTTTTTAATGTATAAAACTCGGAAATGAAGTCGAAAATCGAATTGGAGTTATTATTTTTGTTTGAGGTGAGAAACTAGGTGGTACATCAAAAAGCTTATAGTTCCGATAAATGGAAAAGTAAAAAATTATTATGCATTCAAATTGCATAGATATAAAATATAATCAATTTCCTACTCCAACTAACAACTAAAAAAATATTTTTTATTGAAAATTAAAATTATCGCCAATAATTTTAATATCACCCAAAATAATTTTTGTTCGTTAATTACTCGAAATCTGACCTTCAGCTGGCGATAAAATCAAAACGAAACAACGCACAGTGTGTTTAACGTACGCAACGTGTAGCTCCGATATTCATCTATCGAATGAGTGCCATTAATACAAATAACAAATTTTTAAGCGGCTTCTAAATTGTATCAAGCTGTTGCCCGTCCGGAGACTGTCCTGCCTACTATGCATCAATATATATGCTGGGAGGTCAATACAACTAAAAAATTTGGGAGGGACTCTCCTACTCATCTTTAATATTGAACATCGGAACGAAATAAGTATGAAAATATACAAATTCCAACAGTACGCATACATTTTTGTTATTTTTTTTTCGCATTTTCACGTATACGTGTATGTGATACCAAAAAAATTCGCCAAAAAGGAATATACGACAAAATGGTTTGTATAAAAGTTCTTTGATTTCGGGATTTTTATTCTAAAACAGGTTTCACTTTGATATGAAAATAAACCATTTTGTTTTTATATCGCTTCAAACTTAAAAGTCGAATTCCCAAAACTAGATTTTCTGGATGTACGGCAGTATAATTGCGGGTGACGATTTCTCATTTCTTGTCTTATATTTGGCATTAGCTGTGAAAAGATGTTTCATTATTTTGTTCTAGTTTTTATCACTAGTTAATAATCAATTTATTGTAAAAATGGTCAATATTTCTTATATCCTAATTTCGGGTCCCAATTACCCTAAAAAAAGACTTTTTTTGATTTTGATGCACATATTACTTTTGGAAATGGGAAAATAGGCTATAAAATTCTGCATCACTACCAGAAATTATTGTCCTACCTGCCTTAGTATCTCAGTTATGAACTGTCAAAGATGCGGTGTTTTTGTTGTTGGTTGCGTGCAATCGCAAAATTTAATTTTTCAGTGTTTTGAAGAGTAATTTTAGAAAAACGAACCTTTGTACACATATTTTTTTTTTTTAATTTTACTTAGGGGCCGTTCACATATTACGTAACGCAATCTTTGACCAATTTTGACCGCTCCCCCTTGGTCGGAACATATCATAACAAGACGTTCTGGCCAGTTTTTTCTTCTACGTTATGTAACACATTGATGACTCCCCCCATGTCACACTTCGTAACAAATTGTCTGACCCTCTCCCGCCCCCCCTTGCGCGATACATAATATGTGAACGGCCCCTTATAGTTATATAAGGTGGGCATGGTTACTGCTGGATTCAGTCGATTTTTTTGGCGAATGTTCTGTATAGAGTTTTATTGCATTTCGTCGCCTGAGAATTGATGTGGCGTATAGGCATAGGAATACTTATACACATACGCCAAATCAATTCTCAGGCGACGATTTATATAATTTAATATTTTGTCTGATAGCACGCTTTGGAAATTCCACTTATATGGTGGGTGGGCGTGGTTACCGAGGGATTTGGTTGATTTTAGTACCAATTAATATCTATACTAACCTGATATGAAAATTTCACTTGTATGGTGGGTGGGCGTGGCTTCGGGCCAATTTCACCTATTTTGTAAAGGAAACATCTCGAGACGCTAAGAATTCGATTTGGTCTAAAAAATAGTTTTGGCCAGCTTTTGCTGTCGAAAACCGCATAGTGCGACTTGGGTACACACACCTAGAGAATGTGCATAAAAAAAATCAGGAACGGTCCCATAGGTCGGAAAGGTTATGATCACCATTTTTTAAGATTCACAAAAAATAATCTTTATTGACTATGTGGGAAAGAAACGACAATTAAGGGATAGTATTGTGCTGGTTTATTATGCAGATTCAATGTCGAATTAAAGAAAACCAGCCAAAATTTACTTCTAGTAATGAGTGTGTGGCTGCGGAGAACGTCGTGTTTTGCGGCTGAGGTAAAGCTATTTCTAGTGTATGAACGTTGTTGTTGTTTTTAGGCTCGTTTTTACCTGAAATTATCATAATTTCGATTCCGAAGAGGTGTTACAGAAACCTAATTAAATAGAGGTATGATGATTTCGTTCTTGAATTACTCTTTCTTATGGAAAGCTCACAGTTATTTCCGGAGGCAGACAAGTATCCGAAAAGGGGCCGTAATAGCCAGGCATTACTAGAATGAGAAACACCATATATCTACTACTGGATAAGGAGGGGTTTATTCAAGACTAACTTGGTCAGCAACTAGCGACACCATGATGAGGTGTACTCGCACAATCATAAAACAACTCAGTTACGGGGCGTACACTGCGGCACTATGTGTAATTAACCCTTAATTTTTAAAGACCGATGTCCAGAGTCGGACGATCCCAACAATATTACGACTTGAAAGTCAGGCACTGCGACCTAAGTATAAGATCTATTGTACCAAAGCTCCAAAACAGAAAGAAAGGAAGAGAAAAAGAGAGATAGATAAGCAACATACCCAAGCCGAGAACCGAACTCGGGTCTCTAGAGAAAAGAGACTGGCACTCTGCCACTAGAGCACAGTGGCGATGCAGGACCTACAGTTTAACGCCGATTCCGAACGGCTGTGTGGCGTTTTTTATCAGCTCGGTGGTTTTGCCAACCAAGGTGTGTACTTGTACACATTCTTATAATCCTCATCCACTTCATATCGATAGTGAATATAAGAAGTTTATGAGAATTAACCACCAGACCAAGACGGGAATGGAACCCGCAAGCTTCTAGTGCACTATCTAGGTCGTCTAGTGCACTATCCACCAGACTACTGAGGTCGTCGATATTACAGCTGGGCTTTTCTTTACAACGTTCTGCCCAAAGTTATGATGATTTAGAATGTTGAAAGCTCAGCTCAGTGTTGAAGTTACAAATATGAGACTGAAGTAAAATCAATCCTGAAATTTTTATGTCCATACCTAAAGTTGGATAACAACAGAAAATCTTATTGGAGTCAATATATTTTCGACAGCACAGCATTTTCCGTCAATATGGGCATTTCTAAGCTTTTCAGATTTATTAGAAGTGACAAGAGGGAACGAGATTTGATCGCGAAATCATTAATACAATTGCCCAACACTTACAGGGCTAAGAAACCTTCGTTCCAAAAGCAGGCAGTCTTATTTTAGCCTAGGTTAAGTTAGGCCTGAACGGCTCGTTGTGATACCACATAGTTTAACCTAATTACTAGTTGAACACTGTAAGCTCACGTTCACTAGTAAAACGAGAGTTTGGGGGCGGGGAGGGCTTTGTAACCGTTCTTTAGAAAAAAAAGTGATTTAATTTAGAAACAATCATCGCAATGGCTGAAACCAGTAAAACAAGGTAATGCTGCATATTATTAAAATGGTCTCTGAAAACACAAGTATTTGAAGTTTTATGTTTCCAAAATTTGTTTCTAAGCAAGGCCCTCTTTTAGCCATAAAACGCTCAAATAAAAGTTAGAGTCATGGAGACTTTGGCATTTTACGAAGTCTTCCAACACAAATCAGATGGCATTTAAAGTTGGGAAATTCAAAATTTGGTTAAGTCCATGTCCGATATGGAAATTATAACATTTGAATTCGGCTGAATTGAGATTTTCTATTCAACTATCGTATACATTTCTATAGAAACTGCTGCTATTAAGACTAGATCAGTTAGTTTTGCAGGTTTTTTTTTCTCCTCAAAATCTTCTTTCTATTCTTGAAGCCTCATTCTTTCCGATTTTGAATTAATCTATGATAACACAGCATCTCGTTGAAGACCTCAACCAAGCATTTCACATCCACTAGTGTTGTTTATGTTATACTTTTTCAAGAACGGAAACGGATCCTCAGCTAAATCGCATTTATGAACCTTTTCAATACACCCTAAAACCACATTTCCGTCTTTACTTCCTTCTGTTTCAACACTAAAGAGAAATGAGCATATAGTGCAAGTACCTAATACAATATTTAAGCAAAAATAAAATAAAAATAAAATAAAATAAAAGAAAAAAAGAAAAGAAAACAATACTACATAAGATGAGGAAGCAAAATGAAGAGAGAGAGAAAAAGAAAAATTATGCTTTTATTTGAACGTTTTGCGTGTTGAAATATAGAACTTTTTTTTTATTTTTATATGTTTCAGCATTGTCTTTAACTTTAGGAAGATGAGAAAAATACTAAAGACAGAGTAGCAGCAGCAGCAGCAGCAGAAATGGCAAACACGAATAAAAGAAAAACAAAAGGAAAATGTAAAATAAATAATAAGTGAAATTAAATAAAAATTTTGCAAATTGCTTATTTATTTTGTATTATATTGCAACAACAATAAGTACAACGTGGATCAACAAGAAACTGAAGGAAGCAACTCAAAGCGACAGCAGCTTGTAATTTGAAACTCACGTGTGTGTGTGTGTGTGTGTATGGATGTTTGCAGATTTTCTTTTTAATTCTTTTTTTTTTTTTCAATATTTTCACAGATTTTTCAACGTTTTGTTTGCTGACAAAGTTATTTTAACAAAAAAAAAAAAACTATCTGCAGGCGTACAAATTTAAATGCAATTAATTATTAAACAAACAGCAAATGAAATTTAATTTGTTTTTCGTTTTCATTTTTATGTAAGCTGCTTTAGCATTTTGTTACAAAAATGAGGGGATACGTGCATAATCAACAAGTTGTTGTAGAGATTGAAGATAAAGAGGTAGAATAAGAGAGACTAAGAATGAAAGTGAGAGAGAGATAACAGACAGGAGAACTTGAAAATTGTGTGCAGAAATGTAGAAATGTTTTTTCTAGTTTTAAGTATAAGATTTATCTGTTTTAAGAAGCATAAAGTACATAAGTCCACAGTATGATATCTGATTAAAAACTACAACTGAGCAGTTTTTAAGCACTCAGAAACTATGAGAATACTTGAAAAGAAAGCAACAAATTGGAGAATAAATCTAAAGTTGATTGGGGTGCATTAATTGGAAGAGAAAAGAACAAAAAGAATTATAATTCCTATATAAATAGTCAGGCATTGGCAGTAAGATGGAAAAATATTAATTAAATTTATTTTGATATTGTCAATTAACAAAGAAAATGAAACAGTTTGCCATAATACGTTCGAAGTCGCCAAGGATTTTGTATATCTGGGATCCAGCACTAACAACAACAACTATGTTGACCTTAAAATTAAACGATGAAAAAATCTTGCCAAAAACAGCGTCACCATTGTATCTCTAAAAGGTCAGTTTGATATTTTTTTGTGCTAGCTAGATCTCATAACCTTTTTTCTTTTTTAAAACTGCCCAAAGTTGACCCCTTTTAAAACATTGATGTTAATTAACATTTTCTGATTTTTAGTGGCATTTTTTGTTAGTGATTCGGACCGAATCAAAACTAAAATCAGTTTTAAAATTCATACCAGAATTAAAAAAAAAATTTAGACCACAACTCAGACCAATAGTTAGACAAAACTTTAGGCCAAAAGGACAGGAAAGTGACGTAAAATTCAGACCAAAAACTAGTGGGAATATCTGATAAATATTTACATGAAAAATTTTTTATTTAAATTAAACAAAAAATAGATCAAAATTCCAGACGAATTCAGGCCAAATTTTTAAACAAAATTCAGACCGATTTCGGACCGAAATTCAGACCAAAATAATATCAAAATCAAGCCAATTCAGAAGAAAATATTAACCACAACTCAAACTAAGAGTTAGATTAAAACTGACGCTAAAAAGACGCCAAATACAAATTAAGAGCAAACCAAAAGTTAGACCAGAAATTAGATTAGAACGCTGGAACGTAAATCAAAATTTAGACCAAACATGGATTAAAACTTAGACCAAATTCAGATTAAAATTCCAACTAAAATAAAATAAAATTCTGGCTTACAATTAAACCAGGATTCAAATCAAAAACGGGCAAAAACGGAAAAGTTAAACCAATATCAGCCTAGACCATTATCAAGCTTTCTAAAAGTAAGACATTTGCATTTATAAGCTGGCGTTGAAATTGTAGATTTAATGTAGTCTGAATGTATTTAATAACCAGTTGCACTATAACGTGCGTCCTATTAGCACGACCAGCATGGCGAATAATCAGAATTGATTCAAACATCCGACCCCATTTTAATATTTATATTAAATTATTATTATTAAAATAAAATATAATATAAAATAATATTTTAAATCCTAAAGTTTTTCGTTTGTATGTATTTTTTACTGCTGATGGCTTGTTTTTTTTTGGAAAAATCTAAATACTTTTGATTTCTCAAAAATGGCTGTTTACTATAAGATTGTCTGGCTTCTGGAGGGGCTTCAGTCCCTATATCTCCCTCCACCTGAGAGCTAAGGTGTTTACACATTAATAACGCGATTATCTTTTTTTTATTAATTTTAGTAATTATTAAAAAATATTTCAATTATTGAAGTGAAACTTCTTTGGCGAGGGTAAATCGAAAATTTTGCAACGGAAATCGCGTTGCTGTTGCACTCATATGAAACTAACAAGAAACGAAGTTATACTGTTGTTAGCTTTTAGCGAGCGCAGATCGGCGAGGGGGATCGGCTGCATAAAGTCATGCAGAGAGTCGACTTCTTGCAGTTTTATCTCATGTTCAACAAAGTTTCAACAACAACGGTCACGTGCAAAATCGCGTTTTTGTTGCACTCTAACAAAACCAGTAAGAAACGAAGCTTATGCAGTTGTTATCCGGCTACATACTATCAAGCAGAGAGACTTCTCGCAGTTTTATTGCATGTGCTGTGAGAGAGTCGATGAAGAACTCTCGGCTTGATTGCATATAACTGAACTTTCTTTTCATGTGTTATATACGTGTACTAAGTCGTGTTTGTGCCGATAAGTGTAGAGAGTATCAACCGAGGAAAAGCAACAACAAAATAGAGGGAAGAGGACTGCAGAAACTTCAACAGAATGTTTTATAAATGTTTTCTAAGAATTTTCTTATAAACAACATAGTTTTACTTCTACTGCCAGTGCTGGCAGACACATAATTTTTTTGTTTATTAATTAAATTAGATGCATTTTTTTTTATTTTTTTTTGTACATATTTATGTATACAACTATAGGCAATCTGTGTTTTTATTGTCTTCATAACTGAATCTTTATGTCCATGTTGACCCTTTTAGGACCTTTTTAAAAAAATTTCGACAATAACGCTACTAACTATGGGCTACTTAGACATTGATAAACAGAGCCTGATGAGAGGGTGTAGAGAGAATATATTTCGTAAGTTCTTTGGCCGACGACGTGTGTAAAAAAGATTAAATCTATAACTATATAAGCTGTACGCCAACACTGACATAGTCAAGCGCATAAAAATCCAGTGGCTTTATTGGATTGGTCGTGCTGAAAGAAAATACTCCGACTAGGAAGATATTCTACTCCAGACACACCAGTGGAACGCGAAAAACAGGACGATCTAGTTTGCAAAAGGCTTCAGAAAAGCAATTTCTGAATTCAATTTTTGTGCTCGCAATAATGTGTTGTCATGTAAATCAACAAACATATAGGAACAAAACGGAATATGGCGGTATTTTATCTTAGTAAAATAAGGATAAAGTACTAACTTTCATGGCACTGAAGTAAGAATTTCCCTGGACAATAAAATACAAAGTTATAAAGATAAACTATGAATTTGCAAGTTAATAGAATGATTTACATTAGTGTGACAATCACCATTACAATAGCGGATCAAGAGATTTCCTATTTAAATCAATTTTTTTGCCTCCTAACATTCTTTTTCACTCATGGCCAACTATCAAAATGTTTGAAAATTTCAAAAGTAAGAAGGACGTTTTAATGCCAACTCCCCTCTCCCCTTGGATCCGCTAGTGCATTGTTTACTGATATTTTTTATGAGTACAAATTTTTTAAAGATATTACTTTATAAACTAAACATTTTGTTCAAAATGGGTTAAGTTTAACGCTACACATAATAGCTGCTGTATAACGACAAATATTTACTTACGCTGAACATTAATTTTTCATATTCTATGTACCTGAATTTACAACACTATGCAAAATGTTCAAACATACATTAACTAAATTGTTACAAAAAGTATCCATTTTTGGGTCCTGTCGTTTTTGCTGTTGCTATTTTAAGCAGCATTTTTTTTTTTTTTGCTATTTTCAACCTTAATGTTTTGCGTTATTTTCTCGTTTATTCCTGCCACTCCTTTTGCGACTCCTTCAGTTGTCTAGTGTTTTTACTGCTACCATATTTAAAAAAAAAAAAATCTGTTAAAAATAACTATAGCTTTCGTTAGTACATATATCCATAAGCTATATCCTTTTTCCTTGACGATGCCATTGACGTTGCTACTGCTGTAGTAGTTGCTACTTTAGTAGTTGCTGTTGTTGTTTTTGTCTCAAAAACATGTTGTGACATTTGATATTTCCTTTTCTCCGTTCTCCTTTGATAGAATTTGTTGTTGTTTTATTTTGTTTTCGTGCTCTTACAGTTTTTGTAAATTTTTTTTTAGCTGTTGAAAATTTTTAGTAGCATATTTTATGGCGCATTGCTTGTTTTGCATATTTTTAGTTTCCCTTGCTCTTTTATAGCATAAAAACTCTTTCATTTTTTTTTTGGTTGTTTGCATAATGTATCTCAAAAATACTTTCAACATTTTTATGACTTTGTGTTGTCACTAGCTGGGAGGAGCTAAGCGAAAAATTGGGAAGTATAGCTTGAGTAATAGCAGCAGAAATCAATGCAGCTGATTTTATATCCTTTTCTATTTTTGCCATCATAAACTTGAACCAATTTTTTGAGAAAATTGTATAACATACTGAATGAAATTATTTGAATGCTTCAATCAAGTCAAAGAATTTATGTTTATGTCCTCGATAGTTTTCAGTAATAAAAAAAAAGAGAATGAATTGACAGTAGAGGCGAAGAAAGTAAGTAGCGAAGAAAGCAAGTCAGGAAGAGTTTATGAGACATAAAGGAAACTGGGTTTAAGCTGATGGAATTTTCGAGCTGAAAAATCAACTTAAAGTTTCGATTTCTGATATTCTCGTAATTTTACTTCGACTCTCGACTTCGATTGCCGAGAGATTGGAATTCATTAAGGCAATGGCAAGAGCGACATTTGCAATCTTTGCGCACTTTTTTATTCTGTTTTGTAAGCACAGATTTATGACAAGTGATTTTAAAATTCATTTAAAACACTTCGAACTGTTCCATAGATTAAAATTGTTGTAGGAAACCTTCTCGCTCTGGAAGTCCAGAAAATTATTTCCTTTATGATGATTGATTAAACAGTAAAATAAAGATTTTTAAGAACGCAAAAACAAAAACTGCTCCTTTTACAGTCTCTATATCTGCTAGTCAACATGGAGATCAATTTGAGAAAAATTTCTGATTACAACTCAAACAAAAAATTTGACCAAAATTCAAATCAGAATTCAGGCCAAAACTCAGGTCAGAATTAGCATAAAAACTCTAGACTAAATTCGGATTAAGTTTCAGACCAAATCCAAAACCAGAAAAGCCAAATTCAGACTAAAATTTAGATAAACATCACAACAAAAAACAAATCAGACCGAAATTTATACCAAAACTTAGATAAAATTCAGAAAAAGAATCAGACTAAAACGCAGACAAAAGCTCAGACAAAAACTGATAAAAAATATGAAGAAGAGCTGACCAAAACTCAAATAAAACTAAGACCGAAATTTAAGTCAAAATTTAAATAAAAAGAAGACCAATTTCAGGCCAAAGTCTACACTAAAACTAAGATAAATATCTCACTAAAACCAAACCGTAATTCAGATCGATCAAAGCCCAGGTCAAAACCTAAATAAAAAATCGGACGAAAACCAGACCCGAGTTCGAAACAAACTGAGATCAAAATTAAAACCATTGTATTGTATTGTTAGAGAGGTTTTATGTCGTTGTACCGCGATCTGCAAGATCTATTGTAAATTCCTCTTCTCAATCTAGTTTAGTCTGCCTAGAGTACCTCTTCAAGTTCAGTTTTTCTCAAGAATTTTTGTATAGTGCCCGGATCTATGGATGCTAGTTCTGTGCTGGGCACTTGGTACATGCCCAGACATTTCATTCTTTTGTGGATCAGTGCTTCACAGTGAGCTAAATTATGTTCTGAGGATTGATGAATCCTTATTATAAAACCTACATATTGAGCTTTCTTCAACCCCTATTCAAAGGTGTTCTTTCTGTCCGAAGGGCCAAGACAGAATACCAGCTAATATGCGCAAACTATTTTTGTTGAGATCAATGCAGAATGCGTATCTACTCTAATTATAGTTACCTAGAAGCGCTTTAGATTGCCTCAGTCCCGCAAGATTGGTAAAGAATTCTTGCCTTTTGTTCAGGTTCAGGTCCCACGACAGTGGTCGCTGCCCCTTTTTAGCAAGTTTGTCTGCTTGTTCATTACTCTCACTTAGGAACGTGTCCAGGAATCCAATATAGAGTAACTTTATTGTCCTTGCCCTGTTGATAGAGCTTGCTCAAACTAGTTTAGAGGTGATATCAAAGGGGCATAGTGCTCGAATGGCTTGATATCTCGCCGTTTGTACTTCCCGTCCAGGTTGAAATGCACGCGTATATTAATTGTATGAATTTCAGCTTGAAAGATGCTAGGATATTTCTGCATCGGCTAAAACCATCCTCAGTTCGTGACCCATCTGTATACTACTTAATCGTGTGCTCTTGGAATGTGTAGTTATATTCTACACATTCTATTATTTTGCAACAAAGTGTTTCCCAAAACTATACTGTTTGTCCATTCTGTCCTGGGGACACCCCAAGAAATAGTTGCGTTTTGTGGGGTTAACTCGGTTTTCAGTCCCTTTAGATCTCCCCGTTAACCTTTTATCTGTTCTTACTCTTGTGATTGCTGCCTTGGAGGCACCCTCTATTTCAGGATGTAATGGACTGACGTCCAATAGTATTTCCAATGCAGCAGTCGGACATGTTCGCATCGCTTCCGCAATACAGAGACATGCCAATCTTTGAACTTTTCCTAGTTTAGCTTAAAATTTTGGTTTTAATTTAAATTCAAACCATAATTTTCTTTTTCGTTCTATTTCTCTTGGGAGCTTAGGGCTTCTACTAGGCATTTCCATCTGACTTTGTTTTTTATGCAGTCATTTTCACGTTTTGCCATGTTGTGTTTTTATTTGTTAATTCTAGATGGATTGAATGTCCTTAAGTGTTTTTTGATAGCCTACGACATCTACTTCCATGTGGATTCCATTCCAGCGCCATTCGGCCGGCCATGCTGTCGGCCGGCTATAACGCAAATATAAAAAATCTAAGTTAAGACTCAGATTTAGATCGAAATTTAGATCAAAATTTAATTTTTGTCAGACCGAAAGTTTCCAAAAATTTCTACTATACCCGCATTAAAATTCAGTCCAAAACTTAGTCTAAAGTACACACCAAATATCGGGCCAAATTCAGACTAAAAATTAGATAAAATTTGAACTTAAATTCAGATCAAAACTTATATCAAATTTAGGCCATTATTCCGTCTATTCAATCAGTTTAAAATTCAGTTCAAAGGTTATCAATTTCGGACTAAAAGGCGGAAGGAAGATCAAAACTAAAACAAAAAGGTAACCAAATCCAGCTCAAATCTCATATAAAAAAGACCAGAAACCTAAAGACAGATTATAATTTAGGCCACAAAATCAGAACTCAAAATTGATTAAAAGAAAGACTAAAGATCATTACGAAGCTCTTCTGCCTTTGGAGATAATATAACTATGTATAAACTGACTATGAAATTCCAAGTCAAGGATTTCAAACAGTCGCCAGCATACAAAGATTTATAAAAAATATAAGTTCTGAATTTTCAAAAGTTATTTCTTTTTATATCTAATATTGCGTGTCCTACGGCGATATATCGTGGACACTCCGCTTCCATTTTTAAAGGATTTCAAATTTATGTATACTACCAAGTCTTCATGTAACTTTTTTTTTTAATTCCTTAAAGAAAATATTTCGTATCAAGGGCACATGTACAAAGTAAGTTATACAATGTACATACATAATAATAAAATTTTAGTTAAAATGTGTTAAGAAGATACGAGAAACTTTGCATAACCATTTGACGTGAGAAAAATAAGAGCCAACACACATACACACATACAAAATTTTTGAATATTAAATTTAAATTTTTTAAGTAAATTTTAAAAGCAGCTGGATAAATTTTAAGTTTTTTTTTTGGATTATATTTTCATACCATGAGTTCTAATGTATTTTTAAAAACTCTTGCTTTATAAATTTGGCAATATTTAACGCTTAAGTCTAATAAAAATAAACACACTCAAACACATACATACACACATATACTTATATATTTATAGGGGAAACTTTTATGATTTTTTTTTTCATTTTTGTTTTTGCACTAGTGCATTTCCCTCAATAGTCGTTTTGTAGTACTTATGTATCACTAGGTACTTTTTGGTTTTGTTTTCTTTTATTTCTGTTACTTTGCGGTCAATGTCGTTGTCCCTTTAGTGGTACAGCACTTACACATACATACATATAAAAATATGTATATGTGTTAGTATGTGTATTTATATGTACGTGTGTATGTATATGAAACTTTTAAGATCGTTTTTGTACATTTTGCCTCGTAGTTTCTTACACAAGTTGCGTGTATTATTTTTTATGCTACTACATAGTACTTTTTTTCTTCTCTTCTTTTTTTGTTACTATTTTGTTACTTTTTGTCTTCTATGCTTTGCTGAATACTTTTTGTTTCTATGTATAGCTTAGGTGTTGTTTCGTTATTTTTCATTTATATGTGTGTGTGTTTTGTTTCCCTTCTATGTTTTGGGATTTTCTTGACGGTTTTGCGTTTTTTCTTCTTTTTTTTTGTGTTGTGGTTTTACCACACAGAATTGAACTGAACTTTGAAGTCTCTAGCGTCGAATGTGTGAAAGAAAAATATGTCATATTCTTAAAGTTGCTGGCAGAAATTCTCTTGTCCGCTTTTGCTTTGTATCTCTACTATTTCTGTTTTTATCCACTACTTCTATTGCTGTTTTTCAAACATTTGTCTGTTTCTTTTGGCATTCTACCAAAAATGGCATCATGCGATTATATAAATTTTGTTTTTATGTTGTCACTCAGTCAGCTAGCCAGTCAGCCAGGCAGCCGACAGACACAGAGATGGGCAGTTTTTGCCAATTTTTGGTTTATTTCTGAAAGTTAAGCGAAACTTTTTTTTGTTGTAGGCTCTCGGGAATTGTTTTTTGTTTTGTATAGCTTTAATATAATTGTTGTTTGTTTGTTTTGAATTAAGTTTAATCTTTGAAAATTTAAACTAAATTTGTTAAAAATTTAAACTTTCAAAAGTTATACTAAGCTTGTTGAACATTTAATCTCCTTTTTTAAATTTAGGTATTTGCTGTATTTTTTTTTTACTTACGATCTCTTTCTTAGCGATCTTCGCTTCCCTCGCTGTTTCTTGTATGCGAATGTATTTGGTGGAACTGTGTAGTCTTCATCGAATTCAATTTCGATTTTGATTAGACTTCTTAAATTTAATTGGCAGTCCTGAAAAAATTAAAAAAAAGAATGTATACAAAAACAGCATTAGTTATGATTATTTGAAGAAGATAATGTTACTTGGTGTAAAAATTCATTTTTTAAATTTATTGCATACTTTTAAGCATTGTTGCAAAAGGTAACTTAAGTTTAATTTCTCTGTCTCTGCTATCGTTTGGAAATTATTTAGTAAGGTTTGTTGTCTATTTTAACCAAGCTTTGAAAATACATATTTTCTACATTTTTAATGCAGTCACAGTTTTTCTTTTGGAGTGATTTTACATGAAAAAATGTATTTATTGTGAGTATATGTTGCCTTCTTTTAGGTGAAAACAAAAAAATGATTTGACTGGTAATTGGGAGCAGTGAAGAAGTTGCCAAATATTTTCGTTTATATAAAAGTTTTCTAAGAAAATCTGGGGGGCTTCTCTGTAGTTCGATTCGAAAGAAAATTTACTCGAATTCGAACGATTGATACTCCAGAAAACATTTTCGAATAATATTTGTTCGATGTTCAGATTTAATTTTGTGCCTTTTTTGATCGAATTTGGCATTCGAATCGAACTCCTCAGATTTTAATACATCTTGAGTAATATTTATCATATGTTGAAACAAAATCCGAAAATATGATTTAATACCGATTTTAGTGTTCAATAAATGGTTGTACTTTAAATTTTGTTCCAAATTTTTTTCTAATTTTTCCGGCTGAGTTGGTAAAAATGTCTAGCTCTGCGCCAAAACTGTCGTTACAGCTTTGGTATGTGTGAACGACATCTTTCTCACTAGGTGTGCTTCTACCATGAAACAGAGCTGTAAAAGAATGCAGTCCTTGCAAGTTTAAAGTCTGTTGACTTCGTTAAAAAATTACTGAACCATTACATTCTTTTTGTGAGTGAAGACTTAAAATCATGAAGTCACAAGTAATTTTGTAGTCCACGACAGGCCATTCTTTGGAAAATAATTCGTATGAAGTAATGAACGAGCAGTTTATTGAATGAAGTCTCGTCCTGAATAATTCATTAATTGAAATTGAAGACATTTAGTGGAAGTCAATTGAAGTCAATTAAAGTGAATTGAAGTCAATTGAAGACAATATGCACTATGTGCCACTCTAGCAGAACTGTAAAAGATTGCAGTCTTTTTAACTTTGAAGTTAATTGGCTTTTGAAAAAATTGATTCCAATATTCCAGTATTTTTGTGAATGCAGAATTAAGACCGTGAAGTCACAAGTCTTTTTGAAGTCAATGACCTATCACTTATTTTTGAAGAAATTTTTTTTGAAGTTACGTAGGACCAGTCTTTTATTTACAGTCCAAATCTCTGACATGAGGTTATTCATTTTGAAGTCATTTAAAGTCACTAGAAGTCATATGAATTCAATTGACTTCACTGAAATAAATTGAATGCATTGAAACAATTTGGAAGTCATTTAAGAAATCATTTTCAAAATCTTACACGTTTTATTCGATACAACGGGAGGTACGAGTTCTTAGATCTTTAGATCTAAATATATTTCTGTGTTGTATTATATTTTTTTTTTCAAAAATGTCTTATTGTCGTTAAAATCAAGAAGAGTTTTTTCGTTTTTAATTAAATAATTGTACTACTTATAAATATTGCATATTTTTTATCATTCTATAACAGAATTCACTCAGTGAAGGAGAAGTCTGAATTGACTGCTAGACTTCAAACCAATTTGAAGTCCTGACTGCGACTTCAAGTATAATGTGAAGTCATGTGAGTGATTGTGTCTTTTTTGCCTTGAAGTCTCAAATTGATTGCTATAATCAATGAGCAGTCATTGACTTCAGAAAGACTGATGGCATAATTTTTAAAAGTCATAAGTCTCCAATGAAATCAAAGACTATAACCAGAAAACTTAATTCATTGCAGTGACTTTAATGAATGCAGCTCTTTTACAGCTCTGCCGTGAGATCGCTTTATAACAGAGTGGATTTCGTCTACGTACTTCTTGAACTATATTGGACCTGCGTCTAGCTTCCAATCTTACTTATGCAGCAGATGGTCTCGGTAAATCGGCAATCAGTTTTTCTAAAAGAAACCACTGCTATTGTCCCCTTTCACATAGGAAGAATATCTAATTTTTCTCTGATTTAGTTAGAAGTCAAAGTATCATCATTCGGCTTTTCCTAGATCGTATAGATAAATACTTGCGAAGTATTCATGTATTGAGAGGAACTGTGTCAAACCGACCGTTTCGGCAAAGAATGTTGCCAGACCAAAGATAAGTTACTATCTGAGTGCTGTTTTTTTTTGCCTTGAGCACCGTTTCGCTGATACCCTACGGCACTTTGAGACTACCTGCAGCCCGCTTTTTCAGCAATAAAATTTTTTTACGAGCCTTCATTCTCAACTCATTAGTCCACAACTCAGATTCTTATTATCGAGATCAGAACCAAGCCGATTTATTTTCTTCGGGGCAGCTTGCGATCTTATAAAAGAGTTTGCGATCACTCGGATAGTTCTCCAAATGATCCTACGACCATAATAACCCTACTAAAAGGGACTCTTACGTCCATAGTTGATTCAGAGATCACGAATCTGCAAAAGTTATTTTGCGCCGCGCTTTTACAATGGTCCCTATTGTGAACCTCCTGGCTCTAAGACCGTGCTGCCTTATGAACAAACCTCAGATGTTGTGGTCTGCAGTTATATGACGCAGTTTTACCAGCACCCTCAAACATTTTTTTTGCGGTGTCTGGGGGCTTTTGCTGATAGCCATATAGTGTTGTTTCTTCCACAATTCTGTTGACAGACCATAACTTTGATGACACTACATTGGGGGCTAGGTAATTTGTTGCTCTTCAGAGCGTTGCCGACTGTCCTGAGTTCGTCTTCAGTAAAAAGTGGGGAGTTGTCGTTAAGTTGTATCTCCGTATCGTCTGCTTTTTTATCTTGCATAGCGACTACGTAATCGCTTTTATCTACCTTCAGTTCGAGCGTTTGCGGTTGAATCCAACTTTCCTAATCACGCTCTGGTATCTAAGCCACCTTGATTTATATACTATGTCATTTGGATGCTGGTATGGATGGATTGTTTGAGATACTTTTTGGCAATGTTATTGCTGAATTTCAATTGTGGCAGTATCTGTGGGTCCCTGGTGATTTCCTTCAGTTGTGCTTTTTGTTTGTGCGTTGGAAGGTGGAAACCTAACATAGGTACCGCAGAACTTCTGTTCGTATCCGGAAATGTTGGGTCAAGGACAATTTTTTTTGTTCAACAACAAATTTTTCAGTTGCTTTTCAACAAAAAAAATCAGTACGCCCTTATATCAAATATCTTTGATTTCGTTGAAAAATATATAAATATTTTTTTGTTGCATACTTTTAGTCGAATTTTCGAAAAATAGTTTATTAATTGCTAATTAGTATATACATTTATATAAAATTGAATTGGAAACGAAAAAAGTTTTACTTTTGACTTTTATATTAATTTGTATGATTTTTTTCTTTTTTTTTGCAAAGACTACATAAATCAAATTTCATTTTATTTAAAATATAAATATATTGCATACCTTTAGGTTTTTAAATAAAAATAACTTTTTTTTATGTACAAAAATTTATTGGTTACTTTCAGGTGTTTTACATAAAAAGCAATTCATTATGTTTGAAAAAAAAAGAAGAAACTTCATACTTTCAGATTTCAAAAAAATAGTTCGTCTATTAGTTAGCAATACTGAAAAGTATATTTATGCACATAATTGAATGTATTCAATGTATTCAACACATTTTCATTTTTTCACAAACAAATATTTGATATTATTTTACAATTCATTGCCTACTTTTAGGTGTATTCAAAAAAAAAAAAAATGCTATTTCTTTTATACAGAAATGAATACGTTACTGATTAAGCAGTTCTCTCTCATATTGGATATTGTATGAGTATAAAATTTTACATTCAACACAAAACTTTATTCCATATACACGAGCATAAAACGTTTGCTGCATTCATTTTCATTTCATGCACTGAATCGAATTGCAATGTCAGCAAATTTACACAATTGCGACGTGAGCTGCAATCTTTATCGCAAATGTAATCTCATTCACATTGTATATACATGAATAACTATATACAAAAGTATATGTAGCATGTGTCTCTAAGGCTAATTTTACAGGGTGAAAATGGTTTAGATGACAGTGGAATGACACAGACAGACATGGGCAGCTTTAAGTTCGAGACTTCTAATGTGCAGACTTTAATAGCTAGTTTTCTTTTACTATCTGCTTATTAAATATTTTTTTTTTTTTTTGAGTAAATTTATTTTTGTTTGCTTTTAATATTTCGTTTTACTTACGTCTAATGTTTTGAAATGCCATCGTGTATCCGTCGTTGGACCACCATCTATTTCTATATCATTACTGCGACAGACACGCAATTGTGGCCAACATTGACAGCGTTTATTGGTGATTTCGCAACCAGGCTCTATCACTATTGTCTCATCTTTTGTACAATTTCTATTGTGATATGTTGAAGAGGATGAAGAATAGGGAAGATCTGCAAAAATAATAAAGAAAAGAGGAATATAAAGTTATTTAAGTTGTCGAATTAAAGTTTGTATTAGAAAGAAAAATCAATATTACTTTTTAATATAAAAATGTTTTTTCTGATGTTTTTTTTAATAAAAAACTTTCAATTCATAATCAAAATTTAACCATAGTGATCTATTACGAATTCAATTGTTCTGTCACTAATTGATAGCACTGATGTCATTTGTTGTAATTTAAATTAAACATTTGCTTTTACTACTTAAAAACCCCCTGAAATATACTATATTAGGCATATCCTACAATTTAAAAAAATTAATTTTTCTATTGCCGTAGTGTGAATATCTTTTAGAATACAATTTATTTCCCAAGTTTGCGTGAGTTTCAGGTTTTGCCAGTTTGTCTTATACAAACATATCACGTGTGATTTTAAAAATCTAATTCGTTTGAAATTGGAAAAGTTTGGCCCAATACCTAAGATATTTAGATCAATTTACCAAGAAGGCTGATTTTTCGAAATTCTAGGAAATCAATTAAAATTTAATTTTATAAGTATATTAAAGGGTAAAAGAAAAATTAAATTATTTAAAAAAATAAGGTAGTAATATAAAAGAAACGACTAGACTCGACTGGAAACTAGAACGGAAACTGTATTAAAAACTAAACAAAATAGATCCAATAACTAAACAAAGATCAGTTAGAAGTCAGATCAAAACCAGACTCAGACCAAAGTTTAGTCCAAAATTCAGATAAAAAATTAGACTAAAACTTAAATAAAAAACCATACCAAATTCTTGAACAAATTCAAGCAAAAACCAAACTAAAATTCAGATTAACAGCAGCTCATAATTAGACTAAAATTCGACATGACTTAAGTCCATGCCAAAATTCGGACTAAAATTTAATCACAAAATCAAAGAGGAATTCAGTTTAAGCTGAGATCAAAATTCAGACTAAAATTCAGACCAAATTTCAGACTGAAAAACAGATAAAAAATTAGATTAAATTTCACACCAAAATTCAGAACAAAAATCAGACCAAAATTTAGACCAATTATATGCCAAATTTCAGATAAAATTTAATTATTAATTATTATTTATTTATTTTAATTCAGAAAAAATCCCATTGAAATTTAGACAAAAAGCAGTGAAAAATTAAACCAAAAATAGACTTAAATTCAGACTAAAATTTAGACCAAAAATCAGACAAAACTCAGACCAAACATCAAACAAAAATTTAGACCAAATTCATGCAAAATTCAAATCAGAATTGATACTAAATCCAAGCAAAATCCAGACCGAAATTTAGACTTAGATCAAAACAAAAATCAGACCAAAAACTTATGCTAAAACTTAAAATATTACTTAGACCAAATATCAAACCCAAATTCACATCAAAACTTATGGCCCAAAATTCAAGCAAAACTTAGAACAAAATACAGACCTAAATTCTGACTAGAAATCGGAATAAAATTCATACCAAAGCTTAGACCAAAATTATGAGCAAATTCAAGCAAAATTCTGATCAAAATTAAGACCAAAATTCACAACAAAATTCAGACCATAAATCAGCACTAAGTCTGACATAACTTAGATATAAACTTAAAGCAAAACTTGGATCTAATATCAGATAGAAATTCAGATCCAAACTTAGGCTAAAAATTAAAGCAAAACTGAGACTATTTAGACGAAAATCCGGACTAAAAGTCAGAACAAATTTCCGACCAAATTTTAGACCTTTTCCGCCCAAAACTCAGGTCAAAATTTCAAACCAAAACGCAGGCTAAAATCCCTACCAAAATTCAAACCAAAAGCCTGCCCTAAACTCATATCAAAGTTTATACCAAAACTTAAATTAAATCTCAGATCAAAATTCAGAAAAAATTTCAAACCAAAGACCAGACCAAAATTTAAACCAATTACATGCCTAATTTCAGAAAAAACTAAAACAAAATTCAGAATAAGATTCCATTGAATTTAAGACCAAAAGCAGTTAAGAATTAAACCAAGAATAGACTTAAAACTTTACTAAAATTTAGACCAAAAATCAGACAAAACTCAGAGCAAACATGAAACAAAAATTTAGAGCGAATCCGTGCTAAATTCAAATAAGGATTGATACTAAATCCAAGCAAAATCCAGACCGAAATTAAGACCAAAAATCAAATCAAGGTAAAGACCAAAACTCTTATCAAAACTTATACCAAAACTTAAAATAATACTTAGACCAAATGTCAAACGCAAATTCTGATCAAAACTAATGGCACAAAATTAAAGCAAAACTTAGACCAAAATACAGACCTAAATCCTGACTAAAAATAAGACTAAAATTCATATTTAAACTTAGACTAAATCCAGACAAAATTCGGGTCAAAATTAAGTCCAAAACTAACACCAAAATTCAGACAATAAAACTGTAAAAAACTCTGACATAATTTAGAACAAAACTGAAAACTATTATCATACAAAAGTTCTGATTAAAACTGATACCAAAAATTAAAGAAAAATTGAGACTGACAGCATACAGACTAAAATCCAGACTAAAAGTCTGACCAAATTTCAGATAAAAAATCTGACCAATTCTACGCAAAACTCTGATCAAAATTCAGGCCAAAACTCAAACCAGTGCGCAGGCCAAAACTTAGATCACAGTTTATACCAAAACTTAAATTAAAATATAGATCAAACATGTGACCAAAACTCAGACCGAATCTCAGGCTAAAAATTTAAGCAAAACTTAGACCAAAATACATATTAAAAACCGAACCTACATTCAGAACAAAAATCAAACCAAAAATCAGATCAAAAATATGCCCAAATCTTAGAGTTTTGGCCTAAAAGTAAAAGCTATACTCATCAGACCAAAACTTAGACCACAATTTAGGCCAAAAATTTAATCAAAACTTATTCAGACTAAAATTTGAACCAAAAATTAGCCCAAAACTCAGACCAAAAATTAATCCAAAAACTAATTCAAAGCTCAGATCAAAATTTAGGCTAAAAATCAAAGGAAAACTTATATTGAAATTCAGACTAAAATCCAGAACAAAGCCAAGCAGAGAATAGCTAAAAGTCAGACCAGAATTAGACTACAATTAAAACAAAAATTCAAATGAAACCCAGATCAAAATTTTAAGTAAAATTCTCTCAAAAATCCAAAGCTACGACCAAAAGTAAAACTTCTTACTTTGAAGTTTCCAATTGAATGTTGTTCAAGTATGTAAATAATAAAATAGAAAACTTGAGGACAAAATTATACAGCTACATACAAATCACATCCAAAGATTCAGCAAAGTCTCAACTGTGAAATCAATGGAAAGTAACAGCTACAGCGAATTACCAGTTGACTGAGCGTTTTCTAGCAAGCACAACTCTACAGATGAAAACTATATGTTGCTATAGAGTGAACAGTCATCGAGTGACAGTAGAAAGTGTTATTGAGCAATCATCTTGCATTTATAGTTTCTCTAGATTAGTAAAGGAAAGGACAGTTGGCTTCGAATTTTCGTCCTCAAACTGAGTTTAAAAAATTATTTAAATGTAAAAAGCGTTATTGAATTTCTTTGTAATCAGACTTATTTGAAGGTGAAATATACAATATTATTTTGAATTGTCCACGAGTTATAAACTGTTAATTTTATAAGAATAAAAAAGAGATATAAGGATGGAGAAGAATTACAAAGGACATGCAAAATTCCCATAGTATAATCAATAAGACAGCAAAACTTCATCTTGCACAACCCCGATTTCAAAATGGATTTTTAAAACTTAAATGAAATGCAGGTAAAAAAATTTGAAAATTAAATGAAGCTTTTTTATTTCAGTACAAAAATTATATATAAATTTTTCACACATTAAACCCATAGTGAATAATGGCTGGAAGCCCTTAAAAGTGGAAACTTATACCTGAGCAGGATTTACATTGATTGAGCGCTGCCTAGACGAATTTTGTGCATGGGTGTGAAAAATAAATTTCATTCAGATTGTAATCAATTATTCATAAGAATGAGACAGAGAAACAAATTGCAATACACATTTATTGTAATATGTTTTTGAAAATCATTTTATAAATGCTTTTAAGCGAAATTGTAAACAAAACTTGAAGGTGTAAAAAGTTCAAAATCAAGAGTTTGATTTCATTCCTCCAGTATTTCAAGATGCTCATTTCAACTCGTGTATCAGAAAAAGTTTTATTTTTCCCACTCCCCCTCCCCCAGCACAAGGAGACGAACAACAAACAACAATTAAAAAGCCAATAAAATATACATTAAAAAAAAACTACTACAAAACAAAGCAAAACAAACAAACAAGCAAACAGCTACAAGAAAGAAATAAAGTGCAATTAAAAAAAGGCTAAAAAAAAAATTCAGTGGCGTTAACACAATTTAACGAAAGGGAGTTTAAAAAAAGAGTTTTGTTAACATGCGGAACTGGTACACTCTTATCTTTTCTTTTATTTGCGGATAATGTTAAAATTAGTTTGAGTTTCAAACTCTTTAGAGTGCAATGCCCAACTCAATCCCCTTGTGTATAACTACGCCCTTGAAAAAAATTTGTTAAACAAGAAAGTTAAAAAAAAAGTACAAAAAATAAGAGCAAGTATTTTTTAAATGCTGTTTTATTTTTCACTTTTTGTTTTTCTTTAAAGAAATCATTTCACAGCATATCTTTTATTTTTTATTTTTACTTTTAAACACAAAAACTTCATTGTTGTCATGCTATTGTTTTTCTTTTTTTGTTATTTATGTTTTTAAAGTTTTTCATTATTATTATTATTATTATTATTTTTGCATTGTTTTATTATTATACTATTGTGTGTATTTTTAATTAGATTTCAGTTAAGCAAAAAAAAAAAAAAAAAGTTATAAATCTGCGGTTAATTCTAGTAGAAAATTAGCGCAACTGAGCGTATGAGTGATTTTCTGTTCTACTGCTTTGCTGTAGTTATCAAATTGAATTAAATTTCATGAGAGTGAGGATTAAAAAAGGTAATAGAAAATTATAACTAATTTCTTTAGTGGTTTTAGTAAAAGAAAGAATTATTTTTATAATTTTTTTAAGCATTATTTAAAATTGCTGCTTGTAATTCTTACAGTAAAAATGTGAGTAAAGCTTCTTTAAAGCTTCTTCTTTTTTTTGAAATATGAAGTGTTAATTATTTATTTAAATTTCATACAGAAACTTCTTTCTCTGTTTAATTAAATTTAATGTATTTAAATTCCATAACATTTTGTATTTACAAAACAAATATTTATTTTACTTTCATGCTGATGAGCAAGTAGTAACTATTACATGCTCACATGTTTAAAATTAAATGTAAATATTTTATATTATACTTATGCATGAAAATATTATAGTTTGTTATACAGCAAAGCATAGGAAACAATTGCTAGAGAAATTATTTTTTATATAAAGATTAGAATCTTAGGATTATGTGGAGTAAAAGCTTCACATATACCTTAGGGTCCAAAATGATAGCCTTAGAGTTAGATTGACAAAAAATAAAATAAAAATTTTCTTTTATTTTAATATACAAATCAATTTTGAAAGAAGAAACCTAAATTTCTTATGTATTGGGAGTATGAATGTATAAACTCGTATTTTTTTTCGTAATTTGGACATTTATTGTGAAAAAGTGATTATAAATTTATTCTTTAAAGAATTGCCCATCGTTAGCCACAACCTTTTCCCATCTTTCTGGTAGCATACAGATTCCGCGTCGAAAGAACTCCTCATCTTTTGAGGCTATCCACGAATCGACCCATTTTTTGAGTTCTTCGAAAGAACGGAAGCGCTGTTCAGCCAGGCCATGTGTCATCGATCGGAGCAAGTGGTAATCAGAAGGAGCAATGTCTGGAGAATACGGCGGGTGGGGTAGCACTTCCCATTTCAGCGTTTCCAAGTATGTTTTTACTTGCCTTGCAACATGCGGCCGAGCAGTGTCGTGCTGAAGAATAACTTCGTAGTGTCTATACTCATATTCTGGCCTCTTATCCTTTAATGCTCGGCTAAACGCATCAATTGTAGACGGTAGCAGTCGCCAGTGATCCTTTCATTCGGTTTCAACAGCTCATAATACACGACACCTTTCATATCCCACCAAATACACAGCATGAGATTGGATCCATGGATGTTCGGCTTTGCCGTTGATGTTGATGCATGTCCATGTATCCACTTTTCATCGCCAGTCACAATACGATGCAGAAAACCTTTTCTTTTCTGTCGTTCAATCAGCAGTTCACATGTGAAAAATCGTCGTCTTTCGGCTTCAATTTGTACGGCACCCAATTTCCTTGCTTTTGAATCATTCCCAATGCTTTTAATCGTTTAGAAATGGTTGATTGATCAACTCCTAAAGATTCTGTAAGTTCTTATTGCGTTTGACATGAATCTTCTTCGAGTAATGCCTTTAATTCATCTTCGAACTTTTTCGGGCCGCCTGAACGTTCCCTGTCTTCAATATCAAAATCACCACTTTTGAAACGGGCATACCACACCTAACACATTCTAACGTCTATAGCACAGTCAGGATAAGCTTCAGTGTGTAAACGATGTGCTTCAGTTGCGTTTTTACCGCAAATCTTGTTTTGTTGGCACGAAATTCAATATTTTCAGCTATAGTAAAACACTTTTGTAAAATTATGAAAATTATTTGACAGAACAATTCCTAAAGTATTTTTGGTGCTCTTCGAGATATGGCGCGTATGATAGATATGAAGTTAGTCACAATTACGAGTGCAATGAAGGCCACCTAGACATTTTTTGATATGAATGCAATTTTGAAAAAAAAACTTTGGACCCATTTTCTGCAATATCTAAGAAGATCGACCTTATACAAACTTTTATTTCGAATCCTGGGATCAGACTATGTTTACTATCTGTTTTTGGAGTCGCTAAATCCAAATCCTAGGTCTCCAAAACGCCGGCATGTCAGGTTCTCGACATAACCATCAAAATACCTCGTTATCTAAGTTATTTAACGGTTCATCGTTTTGACTTTAAGGGGGGAAATAGGGTTAGGACAGCGTTTTCTCAATGATTTTTATGAATTTTTTTATAGTATAAAAATGAATTTAATTTAGCAACTTTGAGAATACTTTATAGATATATTTAAGTATATAAGGAGTGAGATCGAAAAAATCTTAACATATATAAAATTCAATAATTTTTAAACGGTTGGTCTTAGAGTTTTGATTTTTTTTTTATTTAATTGATAATACTTTACAAATTACACAGAAATATATATTTTATAGTTCTAACCAATATTTATGAACTCGTGAACCTTTTTTGGCAAGCCTTCCGTTAGAGATTTGATAGTTGCTTCAGACACCTTTTTGGAACAGTTTGCCCATCTCCTTTTAAAATCTTCGATATTTTGGGACACCTTTTTTGTGCTCTTTAAGTTTCTTTTTACAAGAGCCCAATATCTCTTCACTGGTCTTAGCTCCGGACAATTTGGAGGATTGGCCTCTCTAAGTACAAAAACTATGTTATTACTTTGGTACCACTCCAGAGCTTTCTTGCCGTAGTGACATGATGCCAAATCGGGTCAAAAGTATGTGAACATATTGTGCTTTGATGTATATTTCGTTATTTATAGAGCTCACTGTAACAAATAACTAGCTTCTTTTGCCGAAACTGCATATAGCTTGCCATACCAGGAATTTTTTACGAAATTTTGTCTGCTTTTGGATTCTAAATTGTTCTTCGACATATCTTTGAGCATCAGCAACATAAAAATGTTGACCCGGAAGCTGCGTAAAATCTGCCAGTACATAAAATTCGTCATCCATTATACAACATGAATATTTTTATATGAAATTCGATTTTAATTTCCGAGCCCTACTTTTGGCATCTACATTTTTTGCAGCATTCCTGTCTGGAACTTTTTGGACTTTGTATGTTTTCAAACCGGCATTGGCTTTAACTTTTCGCACCAAATAGTCAGAGCATTGGGCTAACCGGACAGCTTTTCTACCAGATGTGTTTGGAGATCTTTTCAATATGCTTTCCATCTTCTTGGCTTTCCCAATATCATGTGGTCCTTGTTTTCTTCCCGAACTAGGTTTCCTATCGATGGACAAATTCTCCTGAAACTGTTTAATAACATTGGAAACAGTTTGACGACAGACTTTCAATTCTTTGGCCAATTTTTTGTAGGACCAATTTGGATTTTTTTGAAAATTTTTAATAATTTTAAGACGTACTTGTTTTTCTTCACTCATTTTGATCAAACTCACAATAAATCAACATGTTTGTCATTAAAAATAACAACTGACATATTTTTCAAAGATAACTAGATCAAAGCAATTATTAAATTTTACACCCAAAAAAAATTATTAATTATTATAAAACGTGTGTTAAGATTTCATTCCTTAATATCTACTCGTACACAACATTGTGAGCAATAAGCCTTTCCTTGAATCAAATAGGTTGGGACACTTAGCATCTTGACATATGTACGTTGACTTTACACAGCCACAATAGAAAAACTAATACAAATACCTAAGCATATAAACAAAAAACAATCTCATTATGACTTGTCATTTGTATTAGTTTAACGTCAAATTTAAGTACAAAAAATGCGTTCATAAATTTGAAAAAAATTGGGCCTTTGTATATTCGATAGACTGTGGAAATTTTTATTAGCTCAGAGATAGAAATTCCAAGCATTGCATCTAGAAGTAACGTAGAAAACAAATTTGTTTTGCTATTGCGTTCTAAATAAATCGAAAAATAAAGTATAATTTCAAATTTTATTTAATGCAACAACAAAAATGCTGCAAGTCTTTATTGTTTTAATTAATATTTTATAGAAAACTAACTAATTGCAATCGTTTATTTATTCATAACCACACACACACACAATATCTACACGCCTTTTATGTGTACCTCATATAAAGTATACAAGAGAATTTTTTTATTTTTTAAACTGAAATGGAAAATAGTATGCCAAGGTTAGTTTTGATTATTGCCTATGCAGCATAAATAAATATGTAATGCATAAAAATTAAAACATGCGAATTTTTTTTTTTTTTGATAGCAATTTGAAAGTATTTCAATCAATTTTTTATAAGTAATTGAACAAAAATATTGTTCTATTGAAAGAATGTTGTACATTTTATGCTAAACAATAGACGTTTTGAAATTTAATTTAAAAAATATATTTTTGTATAAGTAGTCCTGTGACATTGATTTTCAGAATTAAACATTTCATTGCGTATGACGCAAAATCAATCAAAATAATCATTTAAAATAATCATTACTAGAGTTGCATTGCATAAGAAATTTTTCAAAATTAGTTGCATATATATATGCAGCATAAGATTTTGAAACGGTCTAGCTACTATAACAAAACCTTTACTAATAACAAATCAAGTAAAACAAAATGGCAGGAGTGAGCAGCCGAACATATGGATGATGTTTGAAATAATGTAGTGTTTACAGACAAATCTTCTTTTTGGATGGCAAGTACCATAAAACGTACCTGGTTCATCAGGGGCAGTAAGATGGTTCACAGATTAGTTAAGCATCGAGGAAAGTTTATGTTTGTAGATAATTTAAATTAGAGAGTTTTCGCAGATTAATCATGCTTATGAGACATTTAAATGCCCAGCATATCAACCGTGTACACCAATATGGATATTTGCCGTCTACTCTTAACACTACGTTACAAAATAAGAAAAAAAATCGAGTAACTTGGTGCGACAAATGTTGAATGTAGTCAGGGGTGGATACAACGGGGGGGGGGGGGGAGGGGTTGGAAGGGAGAAATTTCCTCTCCCAAAAGATTTTCAAACACTTGCACATAATTAGTCATTGTTGTTTTTAGTTATTACGATTTACTTTGAATTATAAGAATATTAAATAAATTTGCTCATTAAACCACTTCCCTTTTCTATGGAAATGTGCTAAAATAATAATGATACCTAAACCAAATAAACCTGAAAACTCAGTGCCCTTATATAGACCTATAAGTTTGCAGGTAATATTCTCGAAAATATTCAAAGTAGTAGATTGCTAATAATACAAGAAAATAAGAATATATTTCCGAATCACCAATCGTCATAAGCACGGTACTCCTATATCCTCAATATTGTCACAGACTTTCTGGAACGCAAAAAATATTGCTCTCTCATATTTTTGGACATTCAAGAACCGTTCAAAAAAGTTTGGCATCAAGGGCTGTTAAACAAATTAAAAAATTTACTTCCAGCTCCATTTCATTTGGTCTTAAAGTCCTATCTACATGAAAGATCATTCTATGTTAAAATAAATGATGAAACTTCGGTCATATGTCAAATAAAAGCCGGAGTACCACAGGGCAGTGTTTTGGGTCCTGCTCTTTATTCAAGTTTTACCTGCGACTTGCCTGAAACTGATGGTGTTACTATAGCTACTTATCCAGACGATACTGCAATTTTAGCGTCAAATTAATCTCCTATAGAAGCTGGAGAAACAGCTCGACGGCGTTCAATAATGGTTACTTCATGGATGAGTGCTTGACTGAAGTTCCATCTGCCTCACGTTCGATTCACAGATGCGGTTAAATTCTAAAAACAATGTTCAAATGTGTTCTAATAAAATGGATCATTTCGGTGATTTAGTTCTTATATACGTGACTCAAGCACCAATTCAATGGGGTCTATTCTCAGGTAGAGAATTGAATCTACCAAAAAAAAAAAAAACAAATTATAGGTTTCGGGTCGATATAAAGAAAATCCCAGATAGGAAAGAGAAAATTTTAATACAGGGTAGGAATCAGCGACCTTAAATTATTCTTAAAATTCTACTAATTCTCGAGACTCATTATAAACCAATCTAAAACCGAAAACTGAATAAATGTATCCTATTGTTATATTTTCCACGTTCCTTTACCTTGGAAATAGATCATAGAAGTTGTGAAATGCTTTGCAACAAGAACAGCGTTTCCCCGTACCCCGTACCAGTACCAGTAAGTTTTCATATGGCTATACTTTGAAATTGAAGTTTATGAATAACCAGAAAAAAAAACGATACACGAATGAGAAAAAAAATGTTCCAGCCCGCGTTTTGGCGTTCTGGTTCATATGGAGAATTTTTATTTTTTTAATTTTTTAACGATTGACAACTATTAATACGTACAGTGCATAACAATCAAAATTAATATTCTTTTGCATCTTCCTTTGCTGTTGTTATGGCTTCAATTTCCAGATGCTAATCTCATTAAAAATGTTTGCGAAATTATGAAGATTCAGAAAAAAAAGGATAAAAGCTTTGACCAGTTGAAAAGATATCTTAAGTCAATACTGCTGTCAATAATTGCTGCAATTAAATGTTAAATTCCATCTTTGAATCTACTAATGTTCAATATTTTGTAAAACATTCATATAGATTGCTCAACTAGACGTATACGTAATATTAATTCCTGGTACTACTATTTAAATTTGTTTGTACTTAATTTTTATACAAACATAAACGCTTTGAATTAAGCAATTAATTTGCATATTTAATTAAACCAAATAATCTTAAAATCAAACACACAAAAAATAAAAATAAATTAACATTTAAATGCTGCAAATGAATTGAACTTTCCTTCACATATCGAGTGAAAGAAAATGAGAATGAAAAAGGAAACCTCAAGAAAGAGAGTGATAGTGTAACCAAAATCCTTAATTATTTATTAAACTGCTACTCAACTAAAAGGGGGGAAAAGTAAAATACACTCCAAACCCTCTCCTCCCCCTTCCCTTACCGACAAAAGTTTTGCACATTTTGATCGTTGACCATGAATGGAAAAATATTTTGAGAACGAAAAAAATTAAAACCCCCCTTAGCTAATCTCTGGATTCTCGAGTGGAGATATATACATATGTATATATATGTGGGGGTATTTGTTTTTTTTAACGCAAACGTTTCAATTACACAAACGAAAATTTATTTCTATCGATTTAACGTAATTTCTCAGTTGCAACGTCAGTTCATTTCATTTCGTATAGTCTCGCCTCATTTCGTTTCATTTGTTTTTGCTGTTGTTTTTGTTGTTTCCTTCTATTGCTGTTATTATCCCGAGTTTTTTCAATCTTCTTTTTCTTCTTTCACTTCTTCTACTCATTTCATTTTTTAGTTGATGAGTTGAAATTTATTTTTATGCTCAATACATATGCTTTCATTATTTATACTACTTTCGATTGTATGTGTATATCAGCGATGCCAACTTGCGGGGAATTTCCCGATTTGCGGGTAATTTTACATAGTACGGGAAATCGGGGAATGAGCTGTTTTTTGCGGGGAATTTGAAGTCGTTCAGCTTTTAGTAATTAAAGTATGTAGAATATTTTTTGTTAAATTTTATGTAATGTAACTTATAAAATATTTTATATTTGGGGTCTTAAAATCTTTATCTTTTCTTAAGAAGGCCCTGCAATTTATTGGTTTGGAGAAATCGATTTTTAAAAAAATGTGCTATTTGAAAGTATTTTGTAAAAATTTCAGAGAACTCGGAGTGTTTTTGTAGATATTAGTGTCCGACCGAAGGTGATTTTTTGGCCGAAGCCGAACTTCAGCCATTCATCTAACCTTCGGCCGAAGCCGAAGCCGAAGACCGAAGAATTTTTAAAATATAAAAAATAAAAATCTGAAAGTAAATTTTTTCTACCTATGTATTTTCAAATATATACAGAAATATATAAATAGTAGATACTCCAAATAAAAAGCTGACCAGTAACACTAAATAACTGTTCACTGTCGAAGGGGCTGACAAGTATTATTTATTTCAAGAATCATTTAAAAATTTGTTTACGTCAAAATATACAGTTACATCAACTATATATCTGTAAAACGACTGTCGTTCAACGACACCTGCGTCAAAAAACGGAGTTGGCAGATGGCTGCCATGATTTTGCTTATCTAAAATCAAAGATTGAATCATAAACGATGTGATAAAATGTAGCAACAAAAAACTATTAAGGTGGTAATTAAACCCGTTTTGATGAAGGCTGTCTAGAGACACGCTTGGGAACTAGAGGGTTAAGTAAAACTATTGAAAATTAAATTTTTGTGATAGTTTTATTGTACTTATGTTCTTTTAGTTAAGTCATTAAAAGTTTGTATTTTTATCAATCTAGTTTTGAAAATAAGTATTTGATTTTTGTCATTTTTTTTACCTATTTCAATTTAAATAAAAAACATTGAGAGATATCACAATGATCCTGGATGATCCGACGGAGTAGAACAACAGATGCATTGAAGATACGATGAAAATTTAAGCGCAATCATTTCATTAGTTTTGGAGATATCGTGGCAGCCAATTCGAAAAAAGCTGTTTTGAGAAAAACTAGTTTCAAAGTTCAAATATGCATGACAGCTTTATCACGGCCTGCAAATAAACATCAGTAACTTTCAATCGACTGTGAATTTCAAGAATGCCTTTACATATATATTCTAGAGTGATTTTAGCCAAAACAATTTTCAATTTTTTTTACCTCCTTGAAAGCAAAAAAAAAAACAGTGAAGCGCCAGTAATTGAAAATGTCGCCTACTCTAACAGTTCACGCTTCTTTTCAATACGCTTCAAGTCTTCCTTAAAAAGTAATAAAGTTTGTTTTGCTACTTCTGCCTCTAATTGTATTAGCTCCAGCAGGTTGTTCGTTAAAAAAAATCACTGATTATGGTTTTAAATCTGTGGGTTACTTCAAAATTAATAATGGAACAAGCAAACGGAGAAAACATTACAAAGAAATTGTAATGCAAATACTTTATATAACAACCTCACATTTATTTATTTGTATAAATTTTTTACTACCAATCTATAGTAAAAATTATTATGAAATAATTAATCTTTTAATCTTCGGTTTCGGCAAAATAATTCGGCCATTTTTTGCAGAAGCCGATGCCGAAGGTGCAATTTTAGGCCGAACAGCCGTAGAACCAAAGCCGAAGCCGAATATTCGGTCGGACACTAGTAGATATAGATGATTATAGCGCCGAGTGTCAGTCAGGCCAAACAGTCGCGCTGCGCTTCGACTTCCCTTTCGGCCGTTCAGAAAGGCTTATCTATGCCTTCTTTTAGCACCTCCTAATTAATAACTCTTAATCATTGCTGACTAATCTGTAAGCTTACAAATTACGGTCACCCATCATAAAGAAGATGAAGTACATATATTTTATATGTTAAAAACCGATAGTCAAAACTTTGAACCCGTTTTTCTCAAAACAAAGTTTTTGCCATTTTTTATTTGAGTGAAAAGAAATTCCATGCCTTCTCTTTTGAGAACTTTGATGTCCCAAAAGTGAGCTAAAGGTTATATGTTAAGAATTCCGGAGTCAGAAAGTACATTTCAATTGATCTACCTGTTCCATAAAAATTGTTTAAGTTTTGGACCGAGAAAGTTCAGGATCGCCTTAAAATAACACTCACTGAGATCAATTTTGTTATAATATGAAATTATACCAATGCGGGGAATCCGATCGGAAATCGGGGAATTTCTCGAGGGTTATCGGGGAGAGAGAAAAAATGAGTTGGCATGCCTGGTGTTTATATATGTATGTATAAGTTTGGTATATATTTTATTGAAGTTTGGCGCGTCTGCTTATAATTCCATTGAAGTAAAGAAGATGAAGAACATTGTAATATATAATGAACAAAAAGAAAAATATTTTTCCACTTTATTGGTTCCTTTTTCTCATGTTCTTGTTGTTGTACTACTTTTAAATAAAAATCATAATGATTGTTGAGTTTTTTTTTAAAACAAAATAAAAATATATTTCTTTAAAATAAATTTTGATATGCAGTAGTAAATAATGATGTCATAATATCAATGAGTTCAGTAGTTCATGCGCATAATTTAACAATTACTTAAAGGGAACTTGTAATAGAAAATTCTACGTAAATGATGCAATGAATAATTTATATGTAATGATATAAAATTTTAAATTTAAAGAGAGATGCAGATACACAGTTGTCCTAAAAGTTTTAAGATTACTGCGACGAAACGTAGAAGCATTTTCCAATATATTATAGTATCCAATAAGTTTTTTTCTGAGATTAGCTTTGTCTTACCAGCAATCTTCAATATCTTACGGAAATATAAAGGGAAACATTGGTCCGAATACCGAAAGAGAACATTGCTCATATAAGTAAGGTAATATACCACCTTAATCAAAAAGTTCCCGGAATTTATTCAGAAAATTAAAAATACAAGTTTATTCATCTAAATCTATATTGTCCCCTTCAAAGTAATTCCCATCGACTGCAACACACTTATGCCAGCGCTTGATCCAATCCTCGAAACAATTTTTATATTCGGTTTTCGGTATGTTCATCAGTGCTTCCTGCGATTTTTCCATTACTTCCTCTCGGCTGCCGAAACGCGTTCCCCGTAATGGTTTTTTAACTCGATTGAACAGAAAGAAGTCACAGGCAGCCAAATCAGGTGAATTCAGTGGCTGTTGGATGGTATTTGTTGCATTTTTCGTCAAAAAATTACGAATAATGATGGCACAGTGTGACGGTGCGTTATCATGGTGCAAAATCCATGAGTTTTCTGTCCACAATTCTGGTCTCTTTCGGCGAATTGCTTCACGCAAACGTCGCATAACACACAAATAATACTTTTTGTCTACTGTCTGGCCTTCTGGCAAAAATTCATGATGCACTACACCGTTGTAATCCATGAGAGCCTTGAGCATTGCCTTCTTTTTTGACTGAAAACGACGTGGTTTTTTTGGTTTCGGCTCATTTGGTGAACGCCATTCACTTGCCTGATCTCTGGATTGCGTGTCGTACTCATTAACACACGAGACGTGGGTTCCAGTAGTGATCCTTTTGATGAATGTGGGATCGGATTCAGCCTCGCAAATCATGTCTTTTGCGACGTCAACACGGTCTCTTTTTTGCATGAAATTGACTTTGCTGCTACACGACGGAAACCCAAATCATTAACCAAAATGTCTTGGGCGGATCCATAGGCAAAATTCAAGTTCAAGTCCTCCGCTATCTCTCTGATGGTTAATTTGCGGTTATTGACCAAAATTTCTTTTACTTTATCAATGTTTTCGTCGGTTTTCGATGTCGATGGTCTGCCAATGCGTTCATCATCTTTGATTGACTCACGACCACTTCTGAACCGCTCGTGCCACTGGTATATGACCGTTTTCTTTAGATAATCGTTATCGAAACACTTTTCCAACATTCGCGCACCATTGAATTCGATTTTTACGCAAAATTTAATACAATATAATTTAATAAAATTGTAAAAAATCGCCAACACACACAGAGGTAGATGTACTCTTGGCTACGTAACTTTTGCTAATATCAAGCTATGATGCTAAGATTTAGATGTACAGATGTATCAACTTAACAAAAAAAACAGAACTCAAAACGGAACGATGGGAGCGCCACACGGTGGTTATTCCGGGAACTTTTTTATCAAGGTGGTATAAGGATTTTTGTTATAATTTTCGATAGTACGAGAATTTACTACGCCCGAACAGAATTGTATGGCTGCTTGGTGTTATGTGAATTCAGTATGAATAAGTTCAAGGCCACTCATACATCACATATGCTCAACTTAATACTTCCTTTCCTTTTGAAAAATACTACCGAATTATTTAAAAATTGTTGCACTTAAAAAGAAATATATAAAAATATAATTAACTAAATAAAACACTATAACGGGGTGACTTCCTTTATTTTTTTTTTCTAAACAAAATTCTCTAAATTGTGCTTTTTGTATATTCATATAGAAAAACAACAAAAATATTCCTCTCTATCTCCATCACATAAATTTTTCATACATTTTTAATTTCACTTTTTATCGCTTTGTCAACTTCTGCTGTTTCCTGCCTGCTTTTTAAACTGTATGCTTTATTTCCGCGTACCAAGCGCGTGCAAATATTGCTGCGGCAAAAAGTTTTTAAACAACAAACAACTGTAATAATAACAAAAACAAAAAGAGAGCGAAAAAGAGCAAAAGTAAAAAAAAATAAAAGAAACAAAAAAACAAAAAATGAACTAGTTAGAAAAGTTTTTTAGCTGCATGACTTTAATGGGTCTCAATTGTCATGCAATTGTAAAATAGAAAGAGAGAAAAAAAGAAAAAGAGAGATAGAAAAAATAAAAATAAATTCTACTAGCAAAAGGCAATAACAGTAAGCACCAAACACACAAACACGCAAAAAGTCTCACATAAAGCGTTTTTTTGTTTTATTTGCATACTTTTAGGAGCACAATTGTTAGTAGAAGAGGAAAAGGAGCTGTAGTTGTAGATGAAATGACGATAGCAGCAACAGGAAAAAGGTTTAAAAATTGACAATCTCAAAAGTAGCAGCTGCTGTGAACCAAAAATATAAAAAATAATTTACAGAAATTGAAAAAAAGAAATGCTTTTTCATCTCGACTTTAATTTTTTTTTTTACCTTCCTTTCACTTAACCCTTTTTTTTTTTGTTGCATGCTTGGCAATTTCAAAGGTTTTTAAATTAAGTAAGTATTATTATTTGTATGAGTATGTATGATAAAAAGTGTCATAATAATGCCAAATAGAAAATAGAAATAGACTTATATTTCAAATGCTTATATCAGCAATTTGCTGCTTTTGCTGAAAAAATAAGCATATGATTTTCTAAACTACCATACAAAAGCAAAACAAAAAAAGGGTTTCATTGTTTGAAGACTATGACGGTATATAAGGGCTGACAAATTGACAAGTTACTGCTACTGCCTGTGAAAGGGCTTTGAATATGAAGAGTGTATGTAATTGATATTATGGGTAGCCTTCAAAAAAACAGAGAAGCAAAACGCATATATCCTTACAT
Organism: Toxonevra muliebris; assembly: GCA_963691655.1. Lineage (NCBI taxonomy): Eukaryota > Metazoa > Arthropoda > Insecta > Diptera > Pallopteridae > Toxonevra > Toxonevra muliebris. The sequence continues at coordinate 56,440,187 of OY829326.1, forward strand.
AAGAGTAGTACTTTACGTAGGTTTAACTCTAAATGATTTTAAGCTTCAAAACGTCCTATTGTTGCTTTTCCCTTGGTACAATCGTTTTTTGCTCTTACTGCTACTGCCCGTTTGTGTGCATATTTTAAATGCTGAGGATATGTAGAGCTCAAAAAATAGCAGTACCGAAAATAGAAATTGACTTTATGAAATACTTATGCATGCCTACACGAAATAGGATTAAGTACTTTGCGCTAGGTTAAGCATGCGTGCATATGGAATCATAAACATGTACTGCCCAATAGGAAATTCTGATAATTGTCTTGTTTGCGAACTAAAATCAAATTTAGCAAATTCGTATCAAAATAATCCTTAATCAGCCATAAATTTGAATAAAAACTCAAAATAAAATCAGACCAAAATTTATACCAGAGTTTAGATAAAAAATTAGACCAAAAACAAATAGAACCATAACTTAGACTAAAATCAAAAGTAAAAGTAATTTGAAACTTAAACCAAACTTGAATAAAATAGATTTTAGAGCAATATCCGACTAAAAATTGGTCGAAATTTGCACCAAAAATCAGTCCAAAAAAAGTCAAATCAGATTAAATTTATACCAGATTTCAACCAAAATGCGAACTAAGACCAAAAGAAATCCAAAGCAAACCAAATTTGGACCATATGCCGCCAAAAATATTGTTCTTTAATGGCACAATAGCGCATGGTGGGTTCAGACCGGGCTTTTCGCATTCATTCGTATTGTGCGAGTTATATTTTTATACGAATGCAGAAACCAGAAATCAGACAAAAATAAAACGAAGGCTAGGCCAAAATTAAGAATAAAAATCGGCCCAAATCGGATAAAAATGCAGACCAAAACTTAAACCGAAATTTTGAGTAAAAGCTGACAAATGTTCAGATCAAACTCTGAACAAAATTTAAACCAGAAATGGACAGAAAATGAATGAAAAATAAGTCCAACCTATTAAAATTATAACTAAAATCAACCAAAAATGGACAAAAAATCAGTAAAAAAGAAGTCCAACCGAAAACTAAAACTATAACTAAGTTCAACCCAAAATTCAAATAAAATTCAGATCAAAACGTAGATCTCAACCCAGGCCAAAGTTTAGTCTAAATGCACCCTAAATTTTAACCAAAATTTAGGCTGAAAGTCAGACCAATAATTAAAATCGAATTCTAATCAAAATACACACCGAAAACTAGACTGAAAACAGACTAAAATTCAGGTCAAAATTCGGACCGGTAACAAGCATAAAACTCAGATTAGAACTCATACTAAAATCTACACTAAAAGCAAACCAAAGACAAATCAAATTAATTCAAAAATACAAACCAAATTTCCGATCAGAGACAGACAAAAATCTGGTCAAAATTTAGACCAAACTAGTCCCAATATTCGAACCATAAATTGAACAAAATTCGCACCGAAAATCAAGATCACAAATCAAATCAAAAGCTAAACTAAAAGCAGACCAAAACTTCGACCAAAATTGAGACTAAATATTCATAGCAAAATTCAGTCCAAAACAGATCAAATTTAGACCAAAATGCAAATCAAAAGCTGACCAAAATTCAAAGCAAAAGAAATATAAAGCAGACCACATTTAGACCAGAAAACAAAACAAAAATCAAACGAAAATTTGACCAAAAATATGCTAAAACACAGATCGAAACAAAACAAAATTTAGACCAAAATTCAAACCAAAATTTAAATCGAAACAAAATAAAATTTAGACCAAAACTCAAACTAAAATTTAGAATTAAATCGTCCAAAATTCAGTACATAAGTTGAAAGCATATATAAAGCATAAATATAAATAAAAATTTAAATTAAACTTAGTCCAAAATTTAAACCAATATTCAGATCAAAATTATTAACAAATTCTAGACTAAAAGCCGATTTAAAGTTCAAGCCAAAAAGCAGACCTTAAACGAGCACAACTTCAGGAAAAAACTTTGACCAAAATTCAAACATTTTCCTAAATTTATACCAAAATCCGACCAAAACTCTATCCAAAATCCAAATTAAAAGCAGACTAAAATTCAGCCCAAAATTTAGACAGAGCAAAATTAAGTCCAAATCAGACTTTAATTTAGACCAAAACGCAGACAAATAATTAGACCAAAATCAAGACTAATATTAGAACCAACAATTTTCCTAAATTTAATCCAAAAATCAGACCAAAACTTTATCCAAAATCCAAATTAAAAGCAGACCAAAATTCGAACCAAACTTTAGACAATCTATCACTATCAAAATTGCGACCGAAAATTCGGAGCGAAATTCAGTCCAAAGCAGACTAAATTTAGACAAAAATGCGATCTAAGAGCTGACCAAAATTCAGGTAAAAAATCATTCGTTAAACAAGCACAAACTCAGTCAAAATCCAGACTAAAAGTAGACAAAAAATCAAACCAAATTAAGACAAAAATTTAAGCAAAAAATTAGACCAAAATTGAGACAAAAAAATTTACAGTAAAATTGAGCCCCAAATACAAATTAAAAGCTGAAGAAAATTCAGTGCAAAATAAATATAAACCAAACTAAATTCAGACCAGAATACTAAACAAAAATCAAACGAAAATTAGAGCAAAAATATGCAAAAGATCGAAACAAAACAAAATTTAGAGCAAAACTCAAACCAAAAAACTTCAGATTAAAATCGTCAAAAATTCAGTACAAAAGTAAAACAAAGGAAGTCTAAAGCATATATAAAGCATAAATTCACATAATAATTTCTATTAAATTTAGACCAAAATTCAAACTAAAAAGCCAACCCAAAAATTCAAAACAAAATCCAAACTAAACTAGGATTAGGATAGTAATATCAGGACTAAAAATGTTTACTAAATTTACCCCGAAAATCAGACCAAAACTCTCTCTTACCAAATTTCAGGCCAAAAAATGTAGCCAAATCCAGACCAGAAATTGTATTTAATTAAAAGTTACACAGAAGACAAATAAATTTTGAGGTTTATTTAGACCTGTTCGTATTTGCCCGATGTTTCAATGATTTTTTGGGTTAATTCTTTTTCCATCTATATATCCTAATCCATTCCGAAATTCTGATTTAACTCCGTAACTTCGTACCGATTCATTCGGTGTGAATATCCGCATTTACACGGACAGCCAAGCAGCAATCAAGCCCCTCGCCGGTAGTTTCACTACACCAAAGCTTGTTCTCGACTGCCGAACTTCACTCAATTTTTTGTCGAGTCACTCGCAGATCCACCTATATTTGGTACCTGGACACATGGATATCTCAGGTAACTGCAATGTTGACGAGCTAGCAAAACAGGGCTCGCAGCTTGCCAATAAAGCTTGCCTTCCTGCACAATTGGTGTCCCTGTTACGTCTATTAAATTGGCGATAAGCAAAACTACCTTGAGGAAGCAAAAAGATCCTGGGTAGCTGAGCATACTTGTGGTATTACCAGGTTAACATGGACCACTATGGATAATAGACGGACTAGACAGCTGCTCAACCTTAGCATTACGACATCGGTGCTCATGGGACACTGTACAATGGGGAGTCATGCTGCAAGACTAGGACTGCCATTCAATGACTTCTGTCGGGGCTGCGGCTCTGAGGAGAAGAAGAAACAGTCCTCCATTTCATGTGCGAATGCCCATCCCTGGCCAGGAGGAGACTAAAACTCCTGGGCTCACTTTTCTTCACTAGTCTGTCCGAGCTATCATCCATAAATATTAAGGACATAGCCAATTTCATTATGGAATCCTCATGGTTCTCAAATTCGTAAATGGGGCAGTCGCTATATACACTGTGGTATTATAATGAGCTTAATTATGTGCTTAAGTGGGCTTTCAAGTAGAAGGCTGCCACTACAACCTAACCTAACGTAATGATATTTGTCAGGCTGACCACAAAGTGGTGAGTAAAATTAGTAAGTTTCATATTTTAGTTAACGCTGGGCAAGTAAATAAGAGTTAGCAAATCGATTCTATTTAAATCTAACTAGTTCAAGCAGACTCATGTTGAAAAACTCTTACAGTTAAGTTGTTTCTTTTTTTAACAACTTGAGCATTTTTCCTACTGTGTACTATGTGCTTTCGTGTGAGCTGAGCTGTTTATATGCGTGTATGTGTGATTGAAAAGCGTATGGTAAATAAAATGATAGCGTCTTAAACGCAAATTGCTTTAGAGCCTTAGCAGTAATTTAATAAAAGTATAACGTTCAAATAAAAAAAAAAAAAAAAAAAGAACAAAAACAAAAATTGAAAAGGCACAAATACTCCAGCATGAATATTTTTTGCCAATATTTACTGCTAGTAAAACTCACTCTCTTTCTTTCACTCTTTCTCTTACTTCCATGAACAATTTCTACATTTCTACTACAATTTCCACTAACGCACATGTGTTACAAACAAAAAACAGCAATAATAACACCAATAACACCAACAGCAACAAAAACAACAACAAGTGTAGAAGAAGCTGTTGCGTTACATTTCATTTGGCTTTAGTTTTTGTTTAGTCGGCACAAAACCGGAAAAACGGATAATTTGTTTAAATTTCATTTTTAGCTGAGGCTCATACACTCACTAACCCATACACACACACATATCCATGCATACACATTTATATATATGTTATGCTCCCTATTTTTATTTTCTTTATTGTTGGTTGCTTATGCTTCCTCATAAAAAGGATATAGCTGAATATGCATTGGTTACTTACATATACATACATACGTGCCTATGTTTAAATAACAAAGAGCGACAAAAACGTTTGCCAACAACAAGCAAAAAACTTACTCAACATTTCTGTAATGTTTATGACTTTCTATTTATTTATGTATGTATGTATGCGTGTGAATGTATTTGTAGAAGGGTTTAAGAATTCATTTAAAAATGCTCAATGACTATACGAGAATTTTAAAGCTACACTTATTACTTTATTGTGAAACAGCAGTTTTCTACGTTTGCAGCAGCAGCAGCATTATCTTTGCAAAAGGTCAGCAATAAATTTTGAAGTAGTAAGTAATAAGTTTTTTTTGTATCCTTTTGTTTCTATGTTTGTGTGAGAAATTTTAGTAATAAATGTGAATGAATGTTTTTTGTATGTATAACGTAAAAAATACAAAAAAATTTAACAAATGGGAATAGTGTGATGTGGAAAAGATTTACAGTAATGAATTAGAAGAGAAGAAGGTCAGAGGTCATGCTATTTATCAAGAGCAACGCATTTGTATTTAAATTATTTATTTATTATAAAACCAGCGTCTTGTAGCAAAACCAAAAACAACTTGAAATTCGTTTAAACCAATAAAATATTAGAAAAAGACATGAACCAAAAATTAATAAATATTTAGCATTCATATTTTTAAGGAATAAAATTCAATCTAAATTGATGGTTGATTGATTGATTGGTGCAGCCAAAAATGTACCTATTAAATAATAAAGCAAAATTTAAATGTTTCTTCTGCAGTCGGTTTTTGCTTGTGTTTTTGATCAAGGACCATTGTATAGGAAAGAATTGTGAGGCGGGTATAAGAAGAAGGAAAGCCTAAGGTCTCTCAACCCCGAACTTCTTTGTTTCACTGATGAACCTTAGAAGCTCAGGAACAGGGAGAGTGTGGATATTATGCAAACTCAGAACATCACTACCCAACAGCCTTAATCTGATTCTCACGAACGTCGGACAGCTACAAAGATAATACTCCGTACTATTGTCACCCTCAAGACACCATTGGCAGGTTGGATCGGTAATGACGCCCTCATGATAATGATGATGTGCTTTGCCCTCCGATGATATCCACCAGTAATCTCAGGTCCTTTCTTCTCAATTTCGAAAGAAATTCCACTGAGTTCTTGTTAGGATGTCTCACGAAAGAAACACTTTGCGATTCTGCAGGAGTCAAGCACGGACCATTTTTCTCTATTGATAGAACCCACGAAATCGTTAATTCAACGCATGACTTCACCAGAGCTTTTGCCGAGAAAAGGTTCCGGACACCATGGTGTAACTGCAGATTCATTCCCTGCAATACCACAGTGTCCTGAAACCCATATAAGGCATAACTTGTTGTGCTTTGCGACACTATTTTTTTTTGCCTTACACTCGATGACCAGATTTGAAAAGCTGACAGGGTCGGCAAGTGTCTTCAATGCAGCTTGGCTATCACTCCAGGTGCCTATGCACTACCCACGGCATCTCCTCTCAATAAACCAGCTCACCATGTCCAAGGTAGCGAAAATCTGCCTTAGGAAGACTGTCGCCATCTGTCCAGTAGCAAAAGAGTAATTGGTTTCATCGTCCAAAAACCAACCGGATCCAGTACAGAGGACATGACGGAGACCCCGGAGTACGACCTTTGGACTTAACCATTGATCACGTTCCGTCAGAGGATACTGTGAACTTAATCAAAGTTCGTCTCTACCATAATACGGAGGCATACGTGACAATAGGTCTCACAAGATCAATGTATACCCAGTATACTAGAGCTGGATTCAAACTTCAAGTCTTAACGAAAGCTCGCCTGCACTGCCAGAAAATCTTTAGTGCACGCGAGACCTTCAGCTCGATGTGGGTCTTCCAGAAAAGTTTGCAATCTAAGGTTACCGCTGAATATTTAACTTCAGAAGACAACTGCAGTGTTACTTCATTCGTAGTTGGTAGTAACAGGGCATCATTCTTGAGTTTCCTCGTAAAGAGCTGTAGGCTCACTGAAAGACCCTGCATATTGCAACAAACCTCGATTTTGTCTTCTTGCATTTTAATGCACAACGTCTATTAACACCGTCTCGAGATTAGTACGCAGTCATTGTGAGCATATGATTGGATGTGAACTCCAAGATTCTGCAAATCATTAAGAAGGGAGTCCACCCCGAAGCATCATAGAAGAGGAGAGAGTATACCTCCTAGGAGGACCGTAACATTGTCTTCGTTTCCTCCCCCCGTGATAAGCAGGCGTTTGGATAGCATGGCATGAATCCGTTGAATGACTACTTTTTCAACACCATATCGTTTAGCCGAAGAGCACATCGAGTCGAAGGTAGCGTTGTCAAAATCCTTCAATATCGACAAAAATTCCCAAGGTATAGATTCTATAGATCCCAAGGTTATCCCTTCCCGGTTTAGGAATAAATACAATTTTAAACGAGCGCCAAAGACGTGGAATATGTCCGTGAGTGAGACAAGCCGTGGAGATCCTTTCCAGAACCCTCATAAGATTTGTTCCTCCACGCTTTAGCATGATTGGATAACTGCCGTCGGATGAAGGGAATTTAAAGTCATGGATTGACGAAAAAGCAAAACCTTAATATCGCTTTGAGAAGCAACTACCTTAGAACCCGGGAAGTGCGTTGCAAGGAGTACGTCATTAACTTCTGACTTAGAGTTGGTGTAGGACCCATCGGGCTTCAGAAGTGAGTCCAGCTTAGCCGAAGAACTTTGCATAGCCTCGCCGAACTCTTCTGACCTGCCATTTTACTGCGAAAATTCCTATAAGAGTCCAGTTTTTAATATCTTCTTTTTATAGTCTTTTTGCAGCTGACGGCAGTTCAGTCCACTACCAATCGAGATTTAACGACTCGATTCAGAAGCTTATAGGAGTTTTTCCGGAGACCAGGAGACCGCCTTACCTTGTCTACTCCTACGTTTCCCCGATTTACTCTATTTTCCGGAGTTTAGGAACGACGAGAATTTTTTTTTTCGACCAGTTCACCGAATCGTGTCCAATCCGCTTTTCGATGGTTCCGACTGGCAGGAACCAATGCTAGCTCCACCGCTAACCAGAAAAGTCCGAAAGAGAGTAATCTCACAGAACTTGCCATCCAGTGATTTGATTAGCCATTTCACTGTTTGATAATACTAGATCAATCACCTCCTGTTTCTTACTAGTAGCAAAAGTCGTGCCGGTGACAGCATTTTGAATTACCAGTTGAGATGACAGAATGAAATCCAACAGTGTTCAGGGCATTGGCGTCACGTCACTATTATTCCTAAGATGTTTGATTCCGCTTGTCTTACGATTTCCATCGTACGAGGGGGCATAACAGAAACGTAAGGAAGGCAAACCAAAACAACAATAGTCTCCACCACACCTCCCCCATAACGATACTTTGTTTTAACCGCAACAAGGTCTTGACAGCAGAATTATCTTAACATTGTGCAGTCAACAGTTTTCGGTATAATCATGCAAGAACGCGGACGAATCAGTCCTTCACAATAAAGGACGCAATCGACATAAGCGCCTGTTGAACACCCATGGTTCTTAGATTAGAATTATGTGAGAATTTGTATGCAATTTCGCATAGCTACTGTATAAAAGGGCAGTAGCCGAATTGCTATGCTGCAAGTTAATTTGCGAGAAAGTAATGCCTACTTTAGCTTGCTGTCATCTGAATCCAGTAGTGTAACAAGTAAGCGTTCCAATTTCAAATAAAGGTGCATGCCGTACCTAGATCGTATGATTTTCAACGGCTCTGAATTGACACCAATAACCAATCAGGAAACGTCTCTAAGTCTCGGATCCGATCTCACCTTTGTATATTGATACGTTCTCCAATGCGTCGTATCAAGCTTAGCGTTCTGGGTATGGGTTCGGGTGATTATAGCATGATGATTCCTGTGCAACTCAGGGATTACCCGCGTCAGTCTTTGAATTGCATTGATTTGCCTAATGACAAACTCACAGCCTTCAAAGACTGGCATTGCAGCCTCCGTCTTAGTTAGCGAATAAGAGTTGTAGTACCGCACCTGCAAGATGCCGTGTTCCGTTCTCATCCGCTCGATACTAGGCACCTCTTTCGAGGTTCCCATAGCCTTCAAGATTTGGCTGTCGACAAAGTCTATCTGTTGTTGAGACAGTAGACTTTGTCCGCCGTCGTCACGAGTTTCAACCGTCAGCACGCTCCGGCACGCGGCAATTTGAGCATAGTCACCGCTCGTGGAAGCCAGTTGATTTCCGGGCTTTACATCCAGTGTACTGCTCGCAACCGAAATCCTAGCTCAAACAGTAGGCGCTCCGCTTGAGCCACGGGCAAATTGAAGTCTGCCCTTGGATCCTTAAGACCGTACTACCACTGCCGCAACCTTATTCTTAGTGGCCACCGCAGTCACCGCGTATGCACACCACTTAATCCAACAGAGCGACTGCCTGAGGCTCTCGTCCTGTAGCAGCGCCCAACTGTCTGGAGCTGGCTACTGAGGATTCTTGCTTTTCAGCCATCCTCCTCTTTGCCTTGGTCTTTTTGGACGGAGTAGACACCGATACTTCCCTGTCAAGTCGACCAGATAAGACGGGTACACTTCAGATCTGTTTCTCTTGCCAGTTTCAGCAAGAGGGGTAGAAGAGAGCAGAGATGTAACGGCAACTTTCGCAGTGGAATCTTCCGCAGTCTTGATTTGGAATTTCACAATGGCATCCACCGGAGTTTTTTCGTAATAAACTTACGCAATTAACTAAACTTTGTCAGCGGAGCTGGGCAAAGCTCAGATAGTTTTCATATAAAGCAGTAAGCCTATTTTTGACCATTGAATTCTGTTTATCTCGAAAACTTAAAGTACCACATCTTGTGAATGCTTCAAACATTTTTTTTTACAAACTATTAAATGAAGTATACAAATTTTTATAACTGTTAAATGTAATGGGTATGTTCCCATTCTCCCCTGCATTTCGTAACTATTGTTCACTAAATAAAACACATTGACTACCGTGGCGTAACAATAGTCAGCCGACGCTGTAAAGAATAACTTGTGTTTTACTCTCATACTCTCTCGCTATCTCTTTCTCTCGCTTTAAAGCCTGTGGAAAGGATATCATTCTTCTGTGATGATACAATATTACGTCATAGTACTCTGTGCAATAAAAAAACGAAACTAATCAAGTAAAAGCCATAAAACTGAAAGAAGTTAATATTTTTCAACAGTTTATTGCTATGTAGTTTGTTCTGAATTCATCTAAATGGATTTAGTTACAAAGTCATCATTTTCAATGTGAGAACAAATTTATTCAATACTACTATAAATCACCATAACAAATTTTGCTACGGAAATTTATACACACACATACAAGTATATATAAAAATATCATCATTTTGATGATTTCCTTTGAATTAAATTTATATTTATTTATTTTTTACCCAAATTATTCTTCCCTTTAATGGCTTTAAACCGCAAACAATATTTTTTCCACACATACCATACTCACACAGCTTAGTGTTGGTAGTAAATTCAACCCTTCCAATCATGCTACCACAATATATGTGAGAGTATTAACCCTAACGCAACCAAGAAAAGAAAGAAGAAATGATAATGGCAAAAAGGCACATTTTTGAACATTTCATTTGTGAGTGTGTATGTGCATATGTGAGCCTGTGTGAAATATGTGGAAAATTGTCATTTTTATGCGTACGCCAACATAAATTTTTGACGTTTTTGTTTTCTTTCTTTCAACTTTTCCCCCTTTCTTCTACTTCGCTAAACCGCAGCGTATTAGACACATACAAAAATTTTTACACACTTTTGGTTTAACTTTGAGATTCACCATTACTCCGCCTCCCTTTATCATTACTTTAATATTTTTTGACATTTTTTTTTTTTATGATTTTGACAGTTGTTGCTTATGACATCGTAGAACAAAATATATATAAAATGTTATGTCTTCTTTTTCAAAACTTTATTTTCGACTTTTATGTGCATACGAGATTTTTACTACCGCATATTTTTCTTATTTATTTTATATTATTTATTTTTCTCTTCTTGGAAATTTCTTCTTAATTTAACAAAATTGTAAAAAAAAGAGTATTGATACATATTTTTTAACGCGTGCTTTGCTATGAATCAGTAAATGATTTTGTATAATATTTAAGTTTTTTTCTTTTTCCGACTACGCCTTATATATAAAAGGAAATAAATTATTTATGTACATAGTTATATTGATTTTATAGCGTTTATGAAACATTATCTTTATGTTTTGCTGTGCTGTTATTTATGCGCAACGTTTCCAGTTTTAGTTTCGCTTCCATTATTAAAAAGTGTTTGCCTACTAAAAAGCGGGCGGAAAGTCCAAAGTGTCCATAGAATCTAGAGAAGTGTTTAATGACTTTAAGTTGAAAAATATATGGAAAAGCTAGCATGTTTTTAATTATTCAAAATTTGTCTTAAAAAATTTTCTTTATCTGGTTGAATTGATTGAAAAAATATAAATGGTGGAGAATAGCCAAATTTGAAAATAGTCCATTACCAGTAAAATGAAACTTTTGTTTAGTTTCTGTTCTACGAAATTCTCGTATTTCTTCAAGTTTCTGTCCTTCAGTGGTAAGAATTTGGATGTGGAAAGCCTAAGACGAGGCTTAGATTAGATTAGATTTAAAGGTGGGCTGGAAGGAAACATACCTTTCATAGCACTTAGCCCTTTTAAAAGAAGAATTTTTACACTCCATCAAATTTGTTAATCTCTTTAAGAAACCTGTGAAGATCAGGTAGAGGAATAAAGTGAGCTGAACTCATTCCTAAGACATCGCTACCCAGCAGGCTATTCCATCCTCTTGCGAAGGTGTGACAATAACAGAGAAGGCTTTGTAGTGTCGCTTTCTTCTTTAAGGCAGGATATACATGCCAGTTCGGCAATGACACCCATGTTGATCATTGCCCCTGCAGGAAGAGGGTTAGAATATTCCCGCGGTAAGGTATGCCTGTCGTAAGAGGCGACTAAAATACCCCACAGAGGTGGTAAACGTAACCAAAAGGAAAAAAAAGAAACGGTGCTCCCGACTGCAATGAGACCAAGCCCGTCTCACCAGAACGGTTGAAGCAAAAAGGCGTTGTTCAAAAAATAAGAAAATAAATAAACGCAAAGGAGACCCAGACGTCTCCTGTGTTTATATGAAACAAAACCACTCCCGCCTATAAAAACTTTCTCCCCCACTTTTTCCAGACGCCTCTTCACTGCCGCTGTAAGACCAATAATGGTTGTCACGATTAATCGAAGTTGGCGACTGGAAAGTAGCAGTTTTTACGCGTGGAACGCAGAAACCAGGTTATCAATGACCCTATCCCACAGAGGACGGTAAAGGACCAGACAAATGAGCAGTAATGCTCTAGACGGCCACCCGACGAAATACTAAACGGTGGTTCCGGAAGCAGCCTTCCGTTGGACGAGAGGAGATGTTTAGAGGGTTGAAGTCTCGCACTGAATTTGGCTTTCAATGTATTTACTCTTTGTGAAAAAAACTCCCATGTTGGTCATATGCTGACCATAAGTATTGTGCCCTGTGATCAAACTCACCAGGATATGCAGATCCTTTCTCCTTTGATGAAGAAGAAAGTCAGCTGTTCTCCTGTTAGGTTCTTTCACCAAGAACTTTGCTGTTTGGTAGGCATTAACATTGGACCATCTTTCTCTTTGAGCATAACTCATGAAATCGTTGATCCATTGGATAGTTCTTGCCGAACCAATGCCGATGATTTGTTCCGGGCCCGTTCGATTTGCCGCAGCCATTTCATTGCCAGGCAGGCCCAAGTGTGCTGGCATCTATATAAGGCTTAACTTATTTAGCCCCGTGCCATTATTAAATTTTGCTCAACACTCGCTTACGATCTTCGAAAAATTGGCAGAGATTTCTTTAGTGCAGCCAGACTGCCGCTGCAGACTCCTATCCTTTTTCTTCGCCAACCCTTTACGATTATCCAGCAAGCTACATTCAAAATATCAAAGATCTCTGTTTGGAGGACAGTTGCCATTTTTCCTGTAGCAAAGAAGTACTCATTCTCCTCGTTCTAGTACCAACCAGAACCAGTTCTAATTGTTGTTTTGGAACCGTATGTATAAAAAATATTTGCGAACGATGACGTCCGGATTGCTCCAATGGCTTCGGTCAGGATATTACACATCATATTTCCTACCGAATTCGATGTGGGGCACAAGACTGTCAACCGGCATCGAAAACACTGGGCATTAGCTGGCGGTGAATCCGTCTGTGCCCCATATCATTTTCATCATGCCAAACTCCGTTTGACTTGAGTCACCATATAGCCACCGCCAAGCCTCTGTGGTGACTTAGTGAAATTAAAGCGAGGCAGTCTGAATCACTATGTTTTTTGCTTTCGTTTTGGTTTGATTTTTCGTCTTTGTTTAGTTCAGTTTTTTTATTAGAATAGCTATTTGTTATTTGAGTTTTTGTGTGAAGTTGGATACCTTTTGATTTGATTTCTGACTGATCTTTGTTTCGACTCCTTTTAATTTGATTTTCGGTATGAATTTCAATTCAGTTTCTGATCTTTTTTTTGGTTTTAATTTGGTTTTCGGTCTGCCATTGGTCTGAATTTCGGTCGGAATTTTGATCTGACTTCTGTTTAAGTTGAAGTTTTTGTATTGGTTTTGGTCTGGATTATGATTTGAATATTGGTATCTTTTAATCTAACGTTTGGTCTGATTTCTGGTTTGCATTTTGGCTTGCATACTGATTTGGTCTCTTTTGGTTTGGCTTTTGTGCCGAATTTCTATTTGATTTTTGTTGGTCTGAATTTTGGTCTAAATTTATGTTTGCTTTTGTTTTCCTTTTGGCTCGATTTTTCGCTTGAGTTTCGACACTATTTTACATATTTTTTGGTATTTGATCTAAGTTTTTGTTTGATTCATGGTTTGCACTTTGGTCTCTTGAAATTTGGTTTTTGGTCTAAATTTTGGTCTGACATTTAGTAAGCCTGTGGTCTAATTTTTGGTCTAAGTTTCGGACGGAATTTTGATCTGTTGGATTTGATTTTTGTTTCGAAATCTTGAGTCTGATTTTTGGTTTGAGTTTTGGGTTAATTTTTTATTTGAATTTTAATTAGATTTTTGGTCTAAATTTTGATTTATTTTTGGCTTCTTTTCTTGTGGTGTTTGATCTGAATTTCGGTCTAACTTTGGTTTAATTTTTTGGGTATGAATTCGGGTCTCTTTTGAGCTGATCTCTTATCTAGAATTTGTTTTTTTTTTCTTTAAATTTTTTGTATAAATTTTGTTCTCATTTAATTTGATTTTTTATTTGAATTTTGGTCCAGCCTTGGTAAATAATATGAATGGGTTCTCAATGATTGAGTTAAGAAGACTGCTCTCGTACCTAATCCTTTCCATGTGGGTATAAGTCAGCACCTCTGGCTCAACGGCTCTGTAAAGATTATTTATTGTATTTTACGGTAATATGATTATAAAGAATCACTTTAATTATCTTCCTACCTACTTAGACTAAGGGAACTACAAAAATCACTAAATCATACACTGTGATAGTTAAATAGTTTTATACATTTTGTTAATAGAAAACGTAGTTGCAATTTTTTTTTTTTTTTTTGCAGTAATTTTTCCAAAACACGTGTCTTTTTCCAAATTATCTAATAAATTAATTTGAAGTCAACCAATAGCAGCGAAAAACTATTTTTATACATGCAAGTATGACTTAATGCTATTTTAATGAAACTAATAAATCGATATGCGCACATATTGTTGCCAAAAATTAAATACAAATTAAGCTATTTTCATTTTTGGCATATTACGCATTAAATCATACTTATATAAAAAGTCAACAAAAATCTATAAAATTTTAGTTAGTTACCTTTCAAATTCAACAGCTTAGAGTGAGCTAATTCATAGTAAAAATATTATGAAAAATATCATAAAATATTTATGGATACTTTTGTTATTTTATTTGCGGGTCAATGATGCCAAGGTATGTATTTAGTTAGATTTTTTACATTTTTCTTTTATTATTTCTCTTATCACAATATTTTCAGCGCAATTACAAAATTGATGTCACCTACTCCAATCTTACCGTTCTACAACAAGGAATGTTGAAAAGCTATCATATCGCTCTGTATAAGCAGCCACCTTATAATTATCTCACTGGTGACTTAACATTTTACAAGGATATTACAAATTTCGATATACGCGTCTCATTTGATATGCTCCGCAAGGATAATACAAAAATTAATATAATGAAATTCGATTTGGATGGTTGTCAGTTCTTAGAATCTACTTATTCTAATTTTTTGGTAAAATTGGGTACTAGGGAATTGCTGCGTGTTAGTAATTTACCCAGAAAGTGTCCTGTCGTAGCGGTAAGTAGTTGAAAATCTTATATGCAATAATTAGTAGTGGAGTTTTTTGTAATTTTTATTCATTTTCTAGAATACAAAATATGTAATTGCAAATTACACTGTACGACCTGATGATTTTCCACCATATGTCCCAGAAATGAATTGGATTATGACAGAACAATTTTGGATAAAAGATATATTTTATGTTGAATTTATTATAAAGGGAAATGTTAAGAAAATTAAGTAAGAAAAATTTGTAAATTTGTTAAGGAATTTCATTATGTAGATTGTGTAAAATAGTCTACTTCGGATTTAAAAGGTTTTCACGATATCTTTGTATACATACAATGCATATTATAAAACCACATAGTATGCATTACATGTAAAATAAAAATCTAAAAGTTTAATATTTTTATGTTTTATTGAAAGAATTCGTTAATTTCGAATGTTGTTTTTTCTTGTAATTTAAAAAAAACTATTTCCAAAAACTTTTTGAATCATCTTTATTTAAACCTGGAAGTACATGCTTATTTTTTATACGTAAACGTAATGCTTCGTCGAAACGACGACGGCATTATTCAAAATGATCATACACATGGCCTATACATAACGCTCGTATCTATACAGTTTTTCGCTGTAGTATACCTTTTTTTCAACACCAAAACCGCATACCGCCTTTTTTTTTTACAAAAATAGCGCGTTTATACTAAGAAAAAAATATAAAATTTATCGCGCTACGAAACTAAAATTTATCAATCGCAATGCAAAACGTCTGAAAGAACAATGGCAACTCGTTGTAAGTATACTTTTGAAAGAAGTGGAAACATTGAAGGCGATTCTTGTCGTCAAATGTAATTTGAAATATCCATGCGTTGATTTCTATAAATATTTCATAGCAAAGCCGGAATCGCTTCGTCAAATTTCTTCAAAGCACAAATTCAATACAACTACAGAAGGAGATATGAAAATGGAGAAAAAAGACGATTTTGATGATGGATAAATTGCTTTCCTTGTTAATTTTCATTGAAAAAATTTATACCACGAAATATAGTTTTTTTGAAATCGATTTATAGTTTTTTAAAAATTTTTGTAAGAAATATACAGTTTTTGGTCCGAAAAAAGATAAGAACGTTGCCTACACCCAGAGAAAAACGGCTATCAAATTGAGGAAAAATGGGAATGATTTGGCGCCATAGAAACGGGTTCCTCATTTAAATATACAAAATTTCTTTGAATTGAGGAAATATTTTTTCTTTATTTGAGAGAAAAATTTCTTTGAATGAAGGAAGTTTTCTATAAATTAAAGAAATATGTCTTCAATTGCGTTTTTCAAATTAATATTATTTTATTTCAATATAAGAAATTGTATATAATTTAGGTAAAATTTTCCATAAATTCAAATCAATTTACTACATTTTTAGAAAAAATCCTTAATTTATGGAATATTTTCTACAATGTTGTTTCAATTAAAAGGTATAGAAATCATATTTTTTACTTGTATTCATTTATTATTTTATTTTTAATAAGTATTAAGGTTTACATTCATACGTATTTTTATATACACTACAGGCGTCGTCGCCTTGAAATGATCAAAAGATAATTATAGCCATCAAAAAATTGTACATTGAAGTTTATTTCTTTCGAATATATTTTGTTTTTTTTTTTCACAATATATATACATTTTTTTCACAAATTATATCAACAGCCACAAACACAACCGCTTCGCTTGAAATAGAGACGCCGACTAAAAAATTCAAAAGAAAAACAAAGCGTACGCGATTGTCTGCTAAGGCCAAAAGAGTAAAGCTAGTTTTTTGTGTATACCAAAATTTTGTATGGAGAACATTTTTGGTATATTCTTACATTTTCTATGCAACTAAATTTGTAAAAATGAAGAAATAACTTACTTTAAATTGTTGCATGAAAGGAGCACATTTTTCTTCATTTTGATGAAAATTTACAAAATTTTCGTGGATTCAAATTGAGGAAGTTTTTTCTTTGTTTTAGAGATGGGTATTTTTCTAGGTGTATACATAAACAACTTTGAAAGTTGATTGTCTTCCATTACTTGGTTACTTCAGCATATAAAAAACAACAACGGGCATTTTTTGTTAATAGTATTTATTTATAAATAAAATTTTCACAGCTTTAGTTCATTAGGCTTGTTTTATAAAACACTCTATATTAGATTGCCCATCTGTGCAAAGTTCGATTTTTTCCTGCTCTTAGTGGATTTTCTGAAAGATTATATGATTCAAATAACGAACTGTTATGCAGACTAGCTACAATGGGGAAAAAACAACAACATAGAACGGTATAGAACGGTAGTGGTAGTTTCTTTCAATATCTCTATTCAGTGAAGATATTTGGAATCAAATCCGTAATTCTGGGTTATGATTTCAAATATTAGTAGCTTATATAGGATATTGAAAGATTAAGAACTATCACTAAGATCAGAGGAATTGTGGCGGATTCCGAAACGGCCATCTGATTTGCCCGTCTCTATATACATTGTTGTTGTGATGACTACATTTGTTCATTAACCTGTTTACATATAACTTCAAATAACGAAATTGACATGAACTTAAGTCATGACTTTGAAAATTAACCTCTAGATTTAATTTTCATAGTCTCCTAAAAAACTATCGAGAAAAATAAGATTTCGAAAAAAATATAGAGGTCTCTAGTGGAAAATAGCCAGTCGGTTTTGAACCAAAGGCTTAAAAATAGGCTTTGAAAAGGTCATTAGCTTTAATCGTTGATAACTTCTAAAATATTGAATTTTAACAATTAAAAAAAAAAATTTTTGTGGGATTGAATTTTTTTTTTTTCAATCAATTAAATAATTTTTTTTTTTTAATTTTGTTGGCTCCACATGGGAGCCTAATGCAATTACAACAACAAACAATTCCATTATTTACTTACGTAGTGTGAGTGTATTGGCTCTAATACAAAAAAATTCGGTTTTTGCATTAATCTGGAAAAAATGTACCTCGTTTATTATTCTGATGCTCTGAGACCCCCTATAATTTTTAACAAGAAACACTTTTTCTAAAATTAATATAATAGTTTTCTCAACGGTTTTTGTTTTAGCGACCATTTATCGAAAAAAGGGGTTTAAACCCCATTTTCAAAAGGAAGGGTAGAAGATGGAGGAAAAGTGTGTACACAAAAATTGTTTATCTCTTTATACTCAATAACCTTGCTTTAAACATCAAATTCGTGTCTGTTGAAATAAAAGAATTTCCTAATAGCCCCTGAACACCCGATTTTTCCGACTTTAGGTCCATATTGTGGGAGAACTAGATGTGATAGAGAAAAACTGTACGCAGTGGTGATTAGCGACCCTAAATTACTATAAAAGCGTTGGAAAATCTTGCGCATAAAATTTTTATTGCACTGTGTAATCAATTACGATTTATAAGAGTTTAAACAGACCTTGTACTGAAAAAAATATGATATAGCGACGATTTAGGGAATTTTTGCGAATTAAACGATTTTTTCCAACAGTTTCTTGCAAATTATTGAGATTTTCGAATTAACGGGATAAGAGTTATCGCGATTCTACTGTATAAAGATTCGTCTACCTAGAAATAAACTCAAAATTCAAAAAAAAAAAAAAAAAAAAATCCAAAAAATCTTTTTTTTTTTTAATTTGAAATAATCATTTTTAAAAAAATCCATTCACATTTAATCTTCTATAATAAAAAAGTTTTAAACAGAAAATATCATCTCTAAAAAATCGAAAAAAATTCGTTTAAAGAATTTTCCCATGGAAATTTTGTACAAAATTGACAGCTTTTCTATCAAAACATGGTTAAATTTCACTCGTAGATCAAAATTTTCTAAGAACAAAATATTGCTCTAGTTATCTTTAAAAAAATTGTATATGAAACGATAACACGATTAAAGCTATTTAGCTTTTCAAAGCCTATTTTAAGCCTTTGGTTCAGAACCGACTGACTATTTCCCACTAGAGACCTCTATATTTTTTTTTTCTAAATCTTATTTTTCTCATATAATCTTTCAGAAAATCCTCTAAGAGCAGGAAAAAATCGAATTTTGCACATTTCATATATCTCGTAGGCAAGCTACTGTATATTTAAGTACAAAAAAAAGTATCTTAAGGTACATATAATTCATCAAATGTGTTTGCATCTTAAAAGTAATATACTCAACTAAAAAGGAACGAGTTTTCATGAGAATCAAGTTTCATTATATGCAAAAGGCACAAAGCTTTATTTTGTGCTTCTCGCACAAGCTTCAATTACATTTTGAACAGGACAATTTTGTCATTCGTCGTTTAGAAGAGAGACAAAATGGCACAAATCATTCTATTTTTTCAGGATTTATTTGTTCAGTATTCTCATCATCAGTCGGCATTACATTTTTAATATTGTTTCGCACTGACGTGGTCAAAGTTGATTGGCTTTCGACAAAGACAGAATTTTTTTAGAAAACAAGTGCGGTTGAGTGGCTTTTGTTTTATTTAAAACATTTTGTGAGCGTAATTGACATAGCTATTTAGAAAAGTCATATTTAATATTCCAAAATATTAAAATATTTTTCCAAGATTTTGCTCTTTGCACATACATTTTATGGTTATTTTCACAGGGACCGTAATTATTATAAGCAGTATGGAAAAAATCAAAATTTAATGCTTATTTCTTGAATTTTATTTATTTGATCATCAATAAAAATAATTTTTTTTATTTTTATCTGTTTGCTCAGAAATAATTATTTTCTGAATTTTTTTTTTTTTTTATGTTCAGGAAAAAAAATAATTATTTGATTTATATAATTTTGATTGAAACGAAAAAATCAAATCTTTGCACAGCTTTGCACATCGTGTGTTCAGTTAGACCGAAATTCATGTGATTATTTGTGTTGTTGTTTTTTGCACAAAGTACCGCTTGTCTGTATACATAAGGGTGATTCTCTAAGTCTAGTATAGCACGATAGCACGAAATGCAAAAATATTATATTAAATTATATTACGATTCGAGAGCGCACATTAACGTAGAACTGTAGTATATAAGAAACAGCGGTGCTATATTGACAGATTTATCAGTAAATTACAGTTTTTTCGGTCGGCATGCAGTTTACAGATTTCCCTCAAATATTATAGTTTATTCCCAAATTTTACAGTTTTTCAATAACATGCAGAATAAACTTAGATATGTTTTGATTATCATAAAAATGTAATTGTATTTCAGGATAGCACTTGCAGGTAGCGAATGTGGAAAGAATATTTCCCCAAATTAGTACTAACAAAACTGAAATTCGAAAAATGAAATTGCTGAAAAAAGCAAAAGACTTACTTAAAAAAATTATAAAATTGAACAAATTTTGTGGCATCAAGAGAAATGTGTAAGGAATTTGTTGAAACCATTTTGAGAGCTTTCAAAGTTGTTGTATTGATTACTGGTGAACTATGCTTGCTCAAAAAATCGGGAGCAGGACTGTTCATTTGTCTCTCGACAAAACCAAAAAAACGCAAACAATTTTTTGGGCAAAAATCGAGTCAAATAATGAGAAAAATCATATGTAAAATTTTATTTAAGGTGGTTCTTGTCTTTGGTAACCTATATTAAAATTTTCCAAAAAATATTTCCTCAGAACGTTTTAACCCTCTAACTCCCACCAGTATTGGTCATTTTGGTCCTTTTTCTTAAAAACTCCTTAAAAGCTAAGTTAAAGGGGAAGCCAAGGGTTAAAACCTTAAAAAAAAAATTTCACTAAGGGTCGCCAAAAACAAGTAGCCTCTACGAGTTAAAGGTAACACATAAAAAAACGAAATTAAGTGTTAAGAAATTTATTTGTAAGCATGATTAATAATATCCTTGTAAAATGTGCTGTAAGTATGCAAAGTAGAAACTTTTAGCAGCAGAGAATCATTTAATAATATTGTAACGGTGCGGTAATCACCGGCCCCTCATACGCCAATATTAATTCAGTGCTTGCGATGGGGTAGCGTGAAATGGCCGCAGATATAACAAAATTTGTTGATATTTTTGAAAACTCCATTATAAAGGATATTACTGATCAGACATAATATCGCATTTGGCAATATATGCTACAAATAAATTTCTTAACACTTAATTTCGTTTTTTATGTGTTACCTTTAACTTTTAAAGGCTACTTATTTTTAGTAACCCTTAATGAAATTTTCTGGAGAATATTTTTGTGGAATAGTTTAACCCTTTACCTTCCCTAATACCTAGCTTTTAAGGAGTTTTTAATAAAAGGGTCCAAAATGACCCATACTGGTGGGAGCTAGAGGGTTAAAATTTTCTAAGAAAATATTTCTCGGAAAATTTTAATATAGGTCGTCCAAGACAATAACCACCTTAAGAAAAATTTTGTTCATAATTTTTCTCGTTGTCTGATTCCATTTTTGACCAAAAACTCAAAATTTCAAATCACTGTAAAAAATTGTGACGTAGTGAAGCAAAAAGGGATTGGGGCTTTTGTTACTGAGGTCAAATACTATCGTTTGAGATTGGTCTGGTTTTGTCCCGAACATATGTGTTGTATTGTGTAATAATAACATATATTTGTTTTATGCATTTTAAATGAATTTGTATCTTTTTTATTGACTTATTTTACTTCATTTTAATGGAATCATTTTTTTTGATTTTATTAATATTCTTACATATTTATTTAAATAAATTAATTTTAACTATTCCAGAGCATTTTTGTGGGTAGAATCTGACACCAATTAAACGCTCGTTTGCCCGTCTCTATATACACTGTTGTTGTGATGACTAAATATATAGTTCATTAAGCCTGTTTATACATTACTTCAAACACTTTTTTTTCAAACAAAAACAGTCTGATTGTTGTTGTCGTTATGATAAATAACGCAAATCAAATAACTTATTTCTTAAAATTTTTTTTTTCTTTGGGTGAAAATGTTATAAGAACTAGTTTAATATTAACCCAAAATTTGTATGTGTGTTTGTTTTTTATTTCCGAATCATGCCTGATGAGCGAACTTTTTTCCAAATTTTGCACCATTATTGTATTAGGTTTCCCAGAAGTGATAGGATTTAAAATTTCTGCCCCGTTTAAGAAAGCATAGCATCTCCCAAACATGTGGAAACTATTATATTATTTGACCTATTAAATTTTGAATGTGTGATGGGCTGATGGGCAAGTGACTGAGAAACTTTTCAAATTAAAAATTTTAGTTTTGTTTTTTCGTTAGGCTAAAGTTTTTTTTTTCCAAAATACAGTTTTTTTTTTAATTTTTACAGTTTTTGCTCAAAAAAATATGGCAACACTGATAAGAAATGAAAATAAATGTAAACACAGAGAGTGTGAGAGAGGCACAGAGTTGCATTTAATATATACTACACTTCACTGCATTGAACATATGTATACATGGGCATCGTTGTAGGAAAAGTTTTTAAGTGTTGCCGAGTGGATTGACGTGTATTTTGTTTTTGTTTCGTTGTGCGGATAGGAAAGTTTTACAATTTGTGCTATCGTGCTTCTGTACAAGGGCATATACAAGACTTCGAGAAAGCTGCAGAAAAAAAATGTTATTGCGAGAGCAACTTTTGTCAGCAACAATAACAGCGAAGTGCTGGTTTTGTTGTTGTTTTTCTTTTCGTTTTTGTAGTTTTTTCTTAAATGGAAACACGGAGAACATTTTATGACCTAGCTTAAAACGATAAAGCTGTGCAACAAATTGATTTTATTATTTTCGGTCCCTGCATTTAACCCATTAAGGACGAGCGGAAACCAAAGTAGATAGATTAAGAAAACTTGAGAAAAAAAATGGTTTTTGAGCCTAACTCAGGAACGGCTCAGCGACAAGGTGCCATATGTTACCGCTAGGCATTACTTGGTTAATACTGGCATCAGGTTTTTTCCGCGGTTGGTCCGAAAAAAAAGTTTTCTTTTCACCCTAATCTTTTTTTTTTTTATAACTTGTGTAGGTATGTACTTGAAAATGATTGAATTTTAAATCATGGGAATTATAATTTTTGGTTAAATTATAGATAATTATTTTAATATTTGGCATGTGCATGCATAAAATTGAAGCTCTATTGAAAAGTGGAACCAAAGAGTGAAAATGAGTGGGAAGCTTTGGTTTATATTTGTGTTTCAAGTAATTTTTCCATGGCAAAATGTAAATTGTGCTTAAAATTTATCCTAATTGTACAATAATAAAATTAAGCTTTGTGTTCAAAATTCATAGGTTACGGCACTCTTTAAATTGACAAACGCACGCTGTGAGTCCTTGAATAAATCATTGGCGGTAGTCAATGAATGTCGTCTGCGTGCTATAAAGCGGGACCATGCTGTTATGAATATGAATATTACTTTATTACGTCCTATGTATGAAATTGTGGTACGCACACTTTTGAAGCAAAAATATATATATATATAAAAGAAAAATAAAAAAAATATTCCTACTGTATTGACAAATAATAATTTATAATATTTTTTACTTAAGCTAAATGGCGTAATCCTAAAAAAATATAATGGTTACAAACCATTCATATTTAATTACACTCATGATGCATGTGAATTTATGAAGAAACGAAATAATCCCGCTGCCTCTATAATTTACAAGTTGTATAAGGATTTCTCCAATATAAATCATTCATGTCCTTTTGTTGTAAGTTTCATCAGTCACATTTATTTTTATTATGTATCGTTTAATTTTCATTGACTTTATTTTCAGGGAGATCAAATTCTGAACGGTTTTTATCCAAAAACTGACTTAATAAATCTTCCGCTGCCAAATGGAGAATATGCTTTGGTTTTAACTTGGTACTTTCACAAGATTAAACTTTTAATTATTAATGTGCATTTCACGCTTGGGGATTATAAGTTGGGCTGTGAGTTGGGATCATTAAATAAACATTGTACTTAATAACATGGAATTGTACTGAATTCTTTTAAATAAGGAAAGAGAAATTTTTTAAAATTTCTTAAATTTTATCTCGCTATCTTTACTTTTTTTCTTTTAAATTGATTCCTTCATTTCATTTTGATTAAATTTGGAGGGAGAATCTCAGCGCTAGCCGGGGAATGTGAAATTGCGTGCAAAAAAAAAGCAACGGTTATTATTGTAGAGTTTAATCATTAATATTTAAAATCATGTTTTTAAACATATTTATTAGGGTTCAACAAAGTAAAAATTGCAAAAATTTCTAAAAGAAGCCGTTTTCGGATCACGAATTAGCTCAATCTGCTTTTGACGATATAGAGTCCCCCGTGCTCATAAAGATTAGTCTCGAGAGCTCTGTTCATAAGTTTTTTCGACTCAATCCGCAGGGCTTGCAACTCCTTGCTCCACCACCGAACAGGAATCTTACCAAGAGGCTCGTTCATAACTGGTCTGAAGCGCAGAGGTGAGATTTTTCAGCGCTACTTCCAGACCTCGCTTGTTGCGCTGTTTGGTTTGTTATAGAATCGTTTCTAAGGACCTACCAGTTTGAAATTGACTGCACTATTCTTTTATTTTAAAAATTTAAGTCAAGTTTAGGTGAAAACTCACCTTAGCTGTCGTCATGTTTTGGCGACAAAATTGACCAAATTTGGTTATTGTAATATAAGGAGATGCTATAAGATAGGTTCTAAGCCTACTAGAACTCTCATCGTATAGAATCGTGCGTCCCCTTAGCTCACCTAGTCCGCAGATGTGCTCGTTATGGATCCAAGGCATTTACATAGCAGCCTTGGAATGTTACAAATTTATGTGCGTTATTGTGAGTGTACAGAACCTCGCATATCATTGCTGGTAGCAGCAGCCACCACAGAGGTGGCGTTAAAACTTTGGATAGTATTAGATCCTCCCATTTGCCCGTTCGCCATGAAAAAGATGGCAGCGCTGGCAGTTGCAGTCCTCGGCATCTTAACCTGAGTACTTATGGAGGTAGAACTGGTATGGTTTCTCTGAGGAACCTCAGAATAAGACATTTTTCAGTTTCCTGGTCATTCAATTTCTTTGTCGTGTTCATTTCGCAGTCCAATAAAAAAAACTATAACATAAAAAAAACGATCTCAAAATGCAAAAGTTATACAAAGGTCATGCTTCGTCGTTTCGACGACGCACATTTAAAAAAATCATACTTTCATAATGTAATGTTTCACAACAACAAATAAGTATACAGAACGGTAGTTGTAGTTTTCTTGCAATATCTCTATTCAGTGAAGATATTTGGAATCAAATCTGGAATTCTTGGTTATGACTGGCACTGTATGAAAAAGTATCACAAAACAAACAAAATTTAGAAAGAAAAACCGTAAAACGGAATCGTAAACGAATCGACGATGCATGTCCTTCCAGGTTTAAAACCGAATAAAGCATTTAGGGGTTCTAACCGGTTTTAAATATATCCGATATTTCTTACTTCTTTTCACATAGAGCTGGTTTTTTATATTTGCTATTTGAAGCTTAGGGCAAAATAAATCAAGGTTATCAATTTAAAACAATTTAAAAATCAACATCAGTGAAAATGGAACGGAATTCTAAATGAGCGGATCTTCAGCCGGAACGATTTTGATTATGAGACTTTATAGAATGACTGTTGAAGCATTAGTGATGCTTTCTAGAATTAATGTTTGAAATAGTCGTTTGTGGAGAAATCATGCCTCAAACTCAACTGCCTTATCGATAAGAAATCTCAATAAAATGTAAACGAAATTAATTAGTCGTTTGGAGAATTTGGCAAGAGTTTTTTGTGTCAAAAATCATATACTTTGAACAATTAGTAGTAGGGCATTTCTTATTGATTTTCTACAGCAGTGCTTTTTGTAAATGCTTATAACTCCTGAATCATTAACCCAATTATATTTTAATGTTCTGCAAAAACATTGCAATTTGTAAGATCTTTTCAACGATATGCAGCATTTCGGCATGCAACGGAAGTTATGAGCAAAAGTCTAAACATGCTCCAACCCTGATGACACTCCCCTACTAAATTTGAAATTTCGGTGTAAGTTTATAGATGTTCAACTTTTTTAGAGCTTGGTAATTGTCTTTGGTTTCTTTATGTTTTTTGGTTTAATTTTATTTTTGGTCTAATTTTTTGTGAGAATTTTTTTTACTGAATTTTAGACTGAATTTTGATCTGAAGTTGTTCCGAATTTTGATTGGAATTAGGTTAAGTTTCGGTCAGAGTTTTATTCCGGTTTTTGGGCTTGAATTTTTATCTAATTTTTAAATTAAATATGATTAAAATTTTGGTTTTATTTTTGGTCTAACATTTCTGGTTGTTTTTTGGTCTAAATTTAGTTTGAACTTTGGACTGATTTTTGGTGTCAATTTTAGTCTAATTTTTAGTTTAAATAGGGTTTTAGTTTTTGGTCTAAATTTTATATGAGTTTTATCTGAGACTAAGTATGAGTTTTGATCTGTGTTGGGTCTGTTTTTTAGGTGCAAGTTTGGTCTAAGTTCAGATTTGTTATTTTTATTTTTAATCAGGTTTTTGAACTGATTTTGTTTAGGAGTTTGGACAGAATTTTAGCTTAAATTGGGTTTGCGTTCTGTTTTAATTTCATATGCATTTGATCTGAGATTAAAAATGGGGTTTTGATCTGACTTTGGTCTAAATTTGATTTAAATTGTCGTCTGTTATTGTTCTGAATTTAAAATTAAAATATGGTATGACTTTTAATCAGATTTTTGAACTGATTTTGTTCAGGGGTTTGGTCAGAATCTTTGCTTAATTTTTTGTTCAGATAAGGATTGATTTTCAGTCTTAATATTATGTGCTTTTGACCAGAGATTAAGAATGAGTTTTGATCTGACTTTGGTCTGTTTTTTGGTCTTAATTTGATTTAAGTTTTCGTCTGCTATCGTTCTGAATTTAAGTCTAAAATTAAGTATGAGTTTTGATCTGACTTTGGTCTGTTCTTTGGTCTTAATTTGATTCAAATTTTGATCTGTTATTGTTAGGAATTTAAAATTGAAATATGGTGTGGTTTTTAATCAGATTTTTAAAGGCATTTGGTCTGAATTTTGACTTAATTTTTGGTTTAAATTGGGTTTGAGTTGTGGTATAAATATTATATGCATTTGGCCTGCGATTAAGTATGGGTTTTGATTCTTCTAAATTTAAGTCTGAAATACGGTGTGAGTTTGAATCAGATTTTCGAACTACTTTTTATTTAGGGGCTTAGTCTAGATGTTGGTCTAATCATTTGTCTAGTAGTCTACAATTTAGGAAAGGAGAGGTTCTCATTTTTCATTTCTTCAAAAAGTTTCATAATTTTTGAGCAATAATTTATTTACCGTTTGGTATTTTACAAAAGATATAACATTATTATTTTGTGCGACAGTAAATTTGCGATTCAATCTTTTCCAGATTAGTGTGAGGCTATTAGAGCAAGATCAACCAACGGGGTAACACAATAACATCGCCAAAGTTTGCATCCCAGGACACGTAGAAATATAGGTTATTGACTATTGCATTATTTATGTGATCTTAACCTTTTGTGGAGCTGTCCAGCTCAGCTTACTTGGAGTGCTTCAACAAGATAAGATATTTTCCCCAGTGCATAACACTTGCGTTTTGTGGCCAGAGTTATCGGTGTGAACAGCAAGACTACCTCAAGACAGATACATACTAAAGCGGGGAGATGGTCAAAAAGGGGCGGAGGGTTCCCCGATAGATATTCCAGCTATTACGATGGTTTGAATGAAGATAAACCAAATGACCTAAAACCTCTCGCGCCCTCAACTTCAGTATCCACAAATAACTGATAAAATTATATTTTTTTTGCCAGTATAGCTCTGGCTCTGTGCGTTAAGTTTGAGAATGTTTTCGTTTAGATCGGTTTGAAGAATATATGGTAAGAATTGCAAAAAAAAAATATGTAAGTATGTAGCAGTAGCACAACTGCCTCTGCGGCTAGTTGGCATCTGGAGCAGAGCAATGAATTCTTCAACATAGTGATAGAATGCTGTGTAAGGATGGAATGAGTAGGATGGATTTTAAAACCATCTCAGATCAGCGATGTATGCTTATTTCTGATTCTGGTTATGGCAAAGAATTCAGAATTTTTTTTTTATATTTCCTAATGTCTGTTTAAGAATATTTATTTGAACTTTGATCCATCTGAACACTCATGCCGGAAAAAGATAATTCCATTAAATATACGTGGTGTAAAACTGTTATAGAATTGACCATTTACCACTATCAAAAGTTAATGAGGTTTTAATTTACCAACAAATCAAAATCAAAAACCAAACAAAACAAATAAAATCATTAAAAAACAAATAAAATCATTAACATTTAGAATTTTAGAATTCGTAGTTTATTAACATAATAAAACTACGTTAAGAATTTAGTTAGTTCAAATTCAAGTTTTGCAGCAGAACGCGATTAAAACGAATCGAAAATGATTGATCTATCAAACACTTCAAAACAGCTACTGTTTATTTTGTTAATACTGCATTTTGGACTCAATGATGCGAAGGTAAATTAACCAAATATTATTTATAGATTTATAAAATTTTTTTTAATTTGTGTTTTTTTTTTTTGTTACTTGTGAAGCGCAATTACATTATCGACATTACATTCTACAATATTACAAAATCCAAGCAAGGACTATTTAAAAATATACATTTTTCAATATATAAAAAGAGACCAATGAATTATTTATACGCTGAAATTATGCTCACCGAAAATATAACGAAATTCTTTGTTCATTCCACATTCGATATGTTGCGCAAGGATAATTCAAAAATTAATCTAATGAAAATGGAAGTAAATGGTTGTAAATTTTTGGAAGCTTTTTATTCCAATAATTTAATGCAAATCGGTGCTAAAGAATTGTTGCGTGTAAGCAATTTACCAAAGAAGTGTCCTATTCTAGCGGTAAGTATGGAATGAGAAATAGAAAGAGAGAGAGAGAGAGAGAGAGCGAAAGAGCGAAAGTTGCAGCTGAGTTTTTTTTCTCTCCACTCATTATTGTTTAATTAAATATGAACTTTCTTCAGAAAATTGTTAATATTTATTTTTTATTTATAGAATGTAAAATATTTTGTTGCTAATTACACTATCAATCCAGATGATTATCCTGCATTTGTTCCTAAAATGAAATGGATCATGAAGCATCAATATTTTGTGGATGGCATGCATTATGGTGAATTTGTGCTTGAAGGAAATGTGGTGAAATGAATTGCGGAACATTTTGAGTAATGGAGCCAAATATTAAATCAATAGGCAGCAGAATATAGGAGTTTCTGTCTCTAATGAATGGTCTGTAATAACAGATTTAATAGCTGGCTTTAATGTTTAAAAATTTCCAATAAATATATATACATAAACATAGAAAATGGCGTTTTTTTTGTTTGGTTAAGATAGCAAAATAAAGGCAAGTAAAAAGCATTTCAGGCTCTGTATAATTTTTTTTTAAATTTAGGTCAGACTGCAAACTTTCATATTAAAAAGTAAAAGTTTAAAATTATTCTTAACTTTAAAAAAATAAAAGTTAAGAGTCATCTCACTATTTTCGAGCACTTTTCAACTACTATTTCTACTAATATTTTTCTAAGTACTTTTTTACTACCTTTGCAACTACTTTTACTATAGCTACTTTACATTGCTTTTTCTACTTCTATCTTTCACTACTTTTCTAACCACTTTTCCTACTACTTTCAACTACCTTTTCTAAAATTTTAACATTACAAAATAAAATTTGAATTAAAAAGATCATAGGAATTAAAAAGATCATAGAAAATAGTAATATAGAAAAGTGATAGAAAATAGTATGGTAAAAAAGTAGTAGAAATAAGAAAAGAAAAAGTAATAGTTTCAACGACTTTTAAAATCAATTTAAAGAAATTAAAGTCTATAAGAACTCTCACCATTTTACTTAAAAAAAAAAATATTTGAGTAAAAGTATAAATTAAAAGCAGAGCTTTAACAGAATGCAATCAATTGAAGATATAAGTCACAAACAAAATTGACTTTAGAATAAAAAATGCAATAAGAAATTTTTTCTTTAACTTTCCAAGAAAAAAGTACAGTCATTTATGAAAGTGTTTTTTGGTCAAGGGCTTGCAATATTTTTTTGAAATCATGGGAATGCAAATCTTATGGCTTCAAGTTCATGACTGCTTTAAAGTCGCTTAACATGGATCCGTCGTTGGTATCAGATTGATACACTTTTCAAATATACATATATTGTTTCACTTGTTTGGTAGTTCACTAAATAATATAAAAATAACAATAAATTGGTAGAAAGGTTTATAATTAAATGAAAATATTCCGAAAAAATAATATTTAAAAATCTTTCGACTCTATTTTATTTGTGGCATTATTTTATATCAAATTGAAGCATCAACGAAAGATTCAATTGGCAAAATGAACGACGGATGCGTGTTAAAGTCACTTGGAGTCACTTGAAGTCACTTGGCGTCAGTTGAAGTGACTTGGAGTCACTTGAAGTCACTTGGAGTCACTTGAAGTCACTTGGAGTCACTTGAAGTCATTTGAATACACTTTGAGCCACTTGAAGTCACTTGGAGTTAATTGGAATTTGAAGCCAACTGGAGTCAGTTGAAGTCACTTGGAGTCAATTGCGATTTGCAGTCAATTGGAGTCATTTGAAATCAATTGAAGTCATTTGGAGTCAATTAAGGTTTTAAAGTCAATTGGAGTCTTGGACCTCTCCCAAACTAAACAAATACTATTCTATTGCTTAATTTAAAAAATAGTAAACCCTTAACTCTTTCATACGCAATGTTGCGTATATGCAAAATTCACTTTAATGTGGCATAAAATAGGTATTTAACAAATTTCACTAATAATAATATTTGCATTCAGCTCTGTAAGGTATTCTTTACATTTGCTGGTTGCATTTGAAATCTCTTGATTATGTCATTTTTTTTAATGTTCAGCAAAAAACTAAAGTACAAAATTTTGTAGTAAAATCTTTTGCATTATTTTTTGAAAAAAAAATATGTTGAATTATTACTAAGCGCAAATTTTGTTTATCAGATATGTTTGTAAAAGATAAGAGAATATGAAAACCAAAAATTGGAGAAAAAGAGTTATCCAGTGGTTGTCTATGTTTTTTTAACTTTTAATAAAGGACAAACAAATAGATGTAGAAGCAAGAAATTTGGTGTAATGATTGTGGAAGACCTAAGCAACGATAATTTCATAACAAACTGTTTCTATCAAGCCCCATTATAATTCGGGCGTCAAAGGGTTAAAGGGTGTGAGTTTTAACTAAGGCTTGTAGACCCTATTAAACATTGGCCGATAAATCTAATAAAAGGCAGTATAGTTTCCATGGCTATTGAATCCTTTAAACATCGTAGAAACGTGGAAACATATCTTTGCACCGTTATTTTCATGGTATATGGTATAAATGCGCGATTTGACCAGTTCGTGTGTTTTCCATAGCTGCACGAATCGCAAGCCAAACTCTCGCATTTCACGTGTTCATGGTATTCCAACGTATCGCGCATTACAGAGATAGTTCTTTCCTCTGTCGTACCGCGGGTTATGTAACAGGCTCCCTGTAAATATTTTTCCTGATTGATATGATCTGCCAAATTTAAAACAAACGTTCACCTCTTTCCTAATCCCATTAACCTAGTTAGCATTGACTTTGAAATTTTAAATTTTCGTATTTTTGACCATGTCACTTATGAGAAAGAAAAAGATAGAAATAGGTATATAAAATTTTTTTGAAAAATCAAAGAATACTATAGATTTTAAATTTTATTTTGCCTTTTTTCTGTTCCCTGATCAGCAGAATATAATGAATTGTTATGAGTAGTAGTAGGTGTTATTGCCTGAGTAATACTAGAGATGGGAGCTTGAGTGATGTTTTTTTTCTAGTCGTTCGAATGCTTTCCTTAAATTAAGTGCTTCCAGGAAACTTAATAAAGCGCTTCAAATTTCCCCGCTTTCCCACGAGAGTATAAAGCCAGCTAAACGAGCTTTTTTGGATCGTACTTTAAATTTTCCCGTTGGGAAGTTACGCTCAGAGCATTCGTTATTGTGACGATAATAGTAATGAACAGTGTGGCCAACTTTTGTTTTTCAAAATCCGCTAAAATGAAGAATAAAACGCGTATTTTCTTTAGAAAAGCGCTAAAAATTTTCCTTAAAACAAATTTTTTATATACCTATTAAAAAGAAAATTAATTAAATACATGTATTTTTAAAGTTTTTAATTCACAGCCTTTCTTAATTATACAATCGCAAGAAAAACAAAAATAAGATAATGGAAAAAGAGTATTTTATACACTTTGATCACAAAAAAATATACAGATTAATAATTTATAACTATCACATATCGATGTCGATGTCCATATTCTCTTCATTACTATCAGCTTCTTCTGGCTATAACACACTCTTTAGTCTAAATTCAGTAGCATTATAAATACTAGTGCTGTTTATTTACTTCATGAAGTATTTTGTAGTTTTCACAAAATTAATTTTCGTGTTTTAATCCATTTTTTATATGAAGTAAAGCTTGACCAAGATAAGTTAACTCTTCTTTGCCTCCTTGACTTTTCCAAAGCTTTTGACTCAGTATGTCACAGCATGCTCTGTCACAAGTTGAAGCATTACTTTAATTTCAGCAAAGGTGCTATTAGCCTAATTGCTAGCTATCTTAATAACCGGTTACAGCAAGTAAAAGTTGGAGATGACATTTCATCACTATCTGTGATCCCTGCTGGTGTACCACAGGGGTCTATTTTAGGACCTTTACTATTTTCAATATTTATTAATGACATTTTAACTGTATGTAAACATTCTAAGATTCATGCCTATGCTGACGATATTCAAGTATATATCTCCTGCGACCCTGCACACATTGACGATATGATCAGTAAGCTTAATTCTGACCTCCATGTATTAAAGACCTGGGCTGACAATAACAATTTGCGTATTAACCCTTTGAAATCCAAAATCTTGCCTATCTCGAGGAAGACTACAGGTTCTCTGGTTATTCCACCTATTTCTATTGGGGATTCACAACTTGAACTTGTTGATAGGGTCATGAGCTTGGGTTTCATCCTTAACTCTAAGCTAACATGCTGTGACCACATAAATGGCGTTGTATCTAAAATCTATTATGCTCTACGCTCACTTCGGTTTTCTGCTGTATATACTCCTCCTGCAGTTAGAGTTAACCTTGTAAAACAGTTAATTGTCCCCCATATTACTTATTTTAATGTTGTTTTTAGTAAACTAGACTCCGCTTCACAACGTAAACTTGCACTAGCGTTTAACAATGCGATTCGATATGCCTATGGGCTACAACGTTTTGACCATATATCTTATAGAGCTACTTGCATTCTTGGAGTTGAATTAACTGACTATTTGGACATTCGTAATTTAATTTTTCTGCACCGGATCATTCACTCGAAAACTCCAACATATTTGTATGATAAATTACAATTCTTCCACTCCACTAGGTCGCCTCAACTGGTTATTCCTAGGTTTAACCATCTTAATTCTAGCCGATTCTTTTTCATTAACGCCATTAGACTATGGAACTCACTTCCAACCCACCTTCAACGAATGGCTAATACAAGTAGCTTCAAGAATGCAGTCTTCCAACATTACTCCAAAACATTTTAACTCTTTAATTTTACATTTCTCACCTATACTTTTCTCTCTCTCACTCACTCCTTTGTATTTCTAACTAACTTACTGTCTTCTATCCTAATTTGCAATAATTAATTTATAATTTTAGTTTATAAGTATTATGTATAGCATATAAGTTTGACTGTACTGTTTCCTTTTTTTTATATTTTGTTAATCCTTGATGTACTTTAAAAGAACTAATTCTTATTGTACTACCGATTATAAATAAATAATAATAATAATAATAATAAGTAAAGAATTTATTGAATTTATTTGGTTTTAAATAAGTTCATTGCTCATTGATTCTATAAAAAATTTTGTTAGGATTATTCAGGAAATGGATTATTTAGCGGAGCATTTTTATTATTATTATTATTACATGTTTACGAGGGGAGCCCAAACAGGCAGGCACAGCGACCTAAAAGATCTTTTGTGCCAACCCCCACTTATGACAAAAGACGTTCAGCTGACCTAATGAAAGCCAAAACGTCGTTTGCTGAAGGGGATTTTATTTTGTTAATCGTAGGAAAAGATGTACCGAAGATTCCTCCTCAGAGCCGAGCCAAGGGCGGACATTGACACAGAATGTGAGCTGCCGTTCCGTATAGCGGAGCATTTAGTGTCTTTTAAATTGAAAAAAATGCGCTAAAAAAACCCGCTAACCACCCGCTAAATCACTTTCTTCCCGCGTTTTAATTTTCAAAAAGCACTAAATTTAGCGGGAAAAGTGCTGAGATGGCCACACTGGTAATGAAAGTAAAAAACTAAACATGTATCAATTGTGGGCGGAGTCTCTCTCTTTCTCTCTCCCTCTCTCTCTGCACATATTAAAACTTATTTAATTTTTTCGAAATGAATTCTGCAACGCTATTAATTTTTAATGCTTTTAAGGCAAATTAATTCCACATTATAGATTAATGTATTTTAGATGGCAACATTAACTGAAAATTTTTTAAATAATGATGAGTTTATTAATCAAAGTCGTTAGTGATATTACAAACTTTCAACTGGAAATACAGAAAAACAACCGAGAACTCAAAAATAAATATGAAATTTTCATTAATTTTATTACTTATTTACTTCATTGCAAGTAATGCCAAGGTAAATAAAAATAAATACTTTAAACATTTAACCATTTTTTAATAATATAAATTTTTTCAAAGCGCAACTATAAAATTGATGTTAAGTACTTCAATGTAGAGCTCTACACAAACGAACTAATCAATGATGTGCATTCAGCATATTTTAAAGAGAGAAATTTACATTTTTTCTATAATGACTTTACATTAAAGAAAAATATATCCAATTTCAATATAGGCGGTAATTTCGATATTCTACGTAAAGATAATACAAAAATAAATGTAATGAAATTGAATATGAAAGGATGTGATTATGTAGAATCTATTAATACAAATAATTTTATGCGGATTATTAGGAAGGAGTTGCAACGTATAAGTAATATACCAAGGTGTTGTCCATTTATGGCAGTGAGTATAAAATTTATGTTTTAATTTTTTTATGTGAATATATTTAAATATAAGATTTTTTTGTTCTACAGCAAAAGTTTTTTATTAATAATCTTACCATTAATCCTGATGATTTTCCACCAATGCTACCTTCAATGTCTTGGACAATTACAATGGAAATATGGCATGAAAAGGTACACCATTTGGATTATGTTATTAAAGGAGTTGTGCGTAATTAAAAAAAATAATAATAATTTAAATTATCTAAAAATTTTCGAATTGTATAGCAAATAAAATTTACATCTGGTTATGTTCCAATTGAATATTGGTTTCACTTTTTCAATTTTTAAACCAACCCGATTTTGCTCTTTCCAAGCGAAAAATGCTAAGGAGTGAGATTGAAAAAATCTTAAGAAACGCTTTACCTAATAATTTTTTTGGGTGTAAAATTTTTTTGATCAAGTTATCTTTGAAAAATATGTCAGTTGTTATTTTTAATGACAAACATGTTGATTTATTGTGAGTTTGATCAAAATGAGTGCAGAAAAGGAAGTAAGACTTAAAAGTATTAAAATTTGTCAAAAAAAATCCAAATTGGCCCTACAAAAAATTGGCCAAAAAATTGAAGGTCTGCCGTCAAACTGTTTCCAATATTATTAAACAGTTTAAGGAGAATTTGACCATCGATTGGAAACCTGGTTCGGGAAGAAAACAAGAACCACATGATATTGGGAAAACCAATAAAAGAGAAAGCATATTAAAAAGATCTCCAAACATATCTGGTAGGAAAGCTGCTCGGTTAGCCCAGTGCTCTGACTATTTGGTGCGGAAAGCTTAAGCCAATGCAGGTTTGAAAACATTCAAAGTCCAAAAAGTTCCAGACAGGAATGCTGCAAAAAATGTAGACGCCAAAAGTAGGGCTCGGAAATTAAAATCGAATTTCATACAAAAATATTCATGTTGTATAATGGACGACGAAACGTATGTACTGGCAGATTTTACGCAGCTTCCGGGTCAAAATTTTTATGTTGCTGATGCTCGAGGAAATGTCGAAGAACAATTTAGAATTTAGAACAATTTAGAATCCAAAAGCAGACAAAATTTCCTAAAAAATTCCTGGTATGGCAAGCTATATGCAGTTGCGGCAACGGCAAAAGAAGCAAGTCATTTGTTACAGTGGGCTCTATAAATACCGAAATATACATAAAAGAATGTTTGAAAAAAGGACTTCTTCCTTTCACAAGAGAGCACAATGTGTCCACATATTTTTGCCCGATGTGGCATCATGTCACTACGGCAAGAAAGCTCTGGAGTGGTACCAAAGTAATAACATAGTTTTTGTGTCAAGAGAGGTCAATCCTCCAAATTGTCCGGAGCTAAGACAAGCGGAGAGGTATTGGGCTCTTGTGAAAAGAAACTTAAAGATTCACAAAATCCCTAATTGAAATGATTGTGACAAGCCAATACGCTTGTAATGAATTAAGGCCGTCTAGAGGCGGGCTTGGGAACTAGAGGGTTAATCTTTCAGCGCTGTTCTTCGCGATATTAGAGTCTAGAGCTCAAACGCTGGGTGAAATAGTGCGGAGGCCACAAGGTTTTGGAGTTCGCAGCTTTATGAGTTAATGCAGTTCGAAGGCATAGGTGAACTATTACGTTTCTTCCTTTTTTTCCCCAACTTCTGAAGCTGTTATTATTACCGCGATTGTGTTAAAACGGGTCTCTACAGAGCACCAGAAAATTAAATATGTGATTTTTGGGATCAAAAATTACTATAGAACTTACTACAATGGCTCATAAATTAGAAATTTCTCATCAGAGTTTGACAAATAAGGAATAAGATCTAACGATTGACCTAAAATCAACAACAAAATGTTTTCCAATTTTTTTTTTTTGCAATTTTTCAGAGCATCCGGTTCACGAGGAATTTCTGGGATCGAAAAACGGTTTGTGGCGTAAGACTCAGAATGACCCAGTGTATCAGTAGCGGGGGCTAAAGCATGAACGTTTAATCTTCTTACAATTTTGCTAATTTTATATAAGAGTCAACAATTTTTCGTGATATTGTGTATTTCGTGATATTAAGTATTGTGCATTGATGAGTATTTAATTATTATAATTAATAGATGACACAAACTGCGACAATCTAAATAATGTTAGTCATAGAAAACTTTTAAATCATATATGTATGTACAGTGTGACCCAGAATAACTGTCACAGTTTTTTGCTTTGCTCTCAATCTTAAAAAATTCAATTCAAAAAGTTTTTAAGTATGCCATGCTTTTTCAAATTGAATTCCAAAAAGAAAAAGTGCAAACAGTTCACGATTTCAATCATTTTAAGATAAGTATCACAATGGAAGCTAAGAAGAGAGCTAGTTTAAATTTGCGAGATCGTTTGATATCGGCAAGAAGATTTATTTATAGAACTATAACACGATTTAAAGAAACAGGAAATTGTAAAATTGTGATGAAATCTGGACGCAAGCGAACAGTAAGAACAAAAGCGATCGTAAAATGCGTTAGAGAAAGAATTATACGAAATCCAGCTCAATCGGGTTGTTCTATGGTAAAAGAAGTGCAGAGAGCCAGTTCATCAATGCAGGAGATATTGAAAATTGATCTAGGGCTCTCAGCGCGTGCACGGTATTACTGACGCGCAAAAAAAATTTCGAATTTGAAAACAGCAGCGAGTCTCGCAGACGTTCCCAGTAATAAATTGGCCGTGAAACGGTATCGGAATGCTTCAAAGGTGATAGTCTGGGGAGCAATTTCACCGAAAAGCAAATTACCGCTTCTTTTCATAGGTCGAGGGGTTAAAATCGATACTAGTTATTACACGTTGAGCACGTTTTGGAAGGCCATCTATTATTACCTCATACTCAGGAGTTATATGGTAATGAATATTTTTGCTTCCAGCAAGATTCTGCTCCATTTCATCAGGCAAAACGCACTCAAGACTGGTGTCAGCAAAATTTGCCCAATTTTTTATCAACCAAAGAATGGCCACCTACGTCGCCGAGATTTTAACCCTCTTGGCTTCTGTGTGTGTGGATATATGCTGAGCAAAATTGGCATCACAAAAGGCCTAAACGTTGATTAATTCAAAGATTGACTAATACAGATTTGGGACGAAATGAACCAAGATATGCTTGCGAATCATTTTTCAAACGATTGCACTAAACAATCAAAGAGAAAGGTGAAAGATTTGAATTAACGACCTGATTCCTCTAATTTTGTAAGATATCTTAATAATTTTTTATTTAAATCATGAAATTTCATTGACTACTTTAGTTTTTATTGCACTTTATTTTAGTGACACTTATTCTGGGTCACAGTGTACTTTAAATAATTTATATTTTATAATTTGTATAAATATGAAAATAAATGTTTGTTAGTTTTAAACGAAACTTAAAGGGATTCAAGCACAAAAATGCTCTATGTCTTCATTATACTGCTACTGGGCACCATCTACATTGATGCTAAGGTGAAAATATTTAGTTTTTTTTTATCAAATACAACAGTCAAAGACATGATTCGTTTTCTCATCGTTAGCGCAACTACGATATCGTTATTAAATCCATTGACTGGAAAATATACACTAGAGATTTCGTCAGTAGCTACTGTATTGGACAACCAAAACAGCGTTCATTAAGTATTGGCAATTCTAAATTTATTTTAAAGCAAAATGTGAGCGATTTTAAATTGGTTACAACATTCGACATGCTACGCAAGGATAATACAAAAATAAATTTGCTGAAAGTTGATTTGAATGGGTGTAAGTTCTTGGAAAATTCTTATACAACGAGTTTTTTACGTATTATCACCAAGGAGGTTTATCGTGATAGTAATTTTCCTAAAAAATGTCCATTGGTGGCAGTAAGTATTAAGATTTAAAAAAGATTGGCATAAAATTTTGCATTGTTTTTTTTTTTTCTTCTTATAATTAGGGTAAAGAGTATTTTGTCAATAATTTCACTGTTAATCCTGATGATTTTCCTCCATTGGTACCATCAATGTCTTGGATACTGGCATTGGAAGTATGGTCAAATAATACACATTTATTGGATATTATAACTAAGGGAAATGTTCGTAAAAATTAAACTTTAAACATTTTAAAAGTTATGACGTCCGGAAAATATATTGATAAATTTGAGAAAAACTTGTAAGAAAACTATGGAATTGAAATAGAAAATTAAGTAGTTAAATTGTTTGTTCTTCTACTCTCACAAAATTTTTACTCTTTTTTATGGGTGAATGTGTAAGTGAGTAGCTCAAACTTTCGCAACCAGTGCTGCCAGAAGAGGGGATTTTTAACCCAAAAGGGAAAACGGGGGAAAACAATCTTAAAAACGAAGAAAAATTTAATTAGCAGTGTTATTGTGCTATTTCGAAAAGCCCAGTAATTCGTAAAAAATTGCTGATTTCTTGCTATTACGAATTATAGGGATTCTACTGTACAAATGAGTAAAGAAGTAACAGTATATTATAGCTACTTCACAATTACTCTTAACGGAATTCGATCGCTCGTCTTCAGGTTAGGCTAGGTTGGAGTGTCTGTCTAGAGACATTCTTAGACCTGAACGGCTTATTGTAATACTACTTGATCTTCAACAAAGCGAATTGCAAATTGCAAGATGTATTAAGAAGTAAAAAAGCTGCCTAGAATTAAGGGCATCAACTTCTCGCCCTTCAAGATTCCTGTCCGTCAACTTCCAGCCGCAATAAAAGTCGAGAATAAGGAGTGAGATCGAAAAAATCTTAAAATATATAAAATTCAATAATTTTTAAACGTTTGATCTTAGATTTTTTTTTATTTAATTGATAATATTTTACAAATTACAGAAAAATATAACTTTTATAGTTCTAACCACTATTTATGAACTCGTGGACCTTTTTTGGTAAGCCTACCATTTGAGATTTGATAGTTGTTTCAGACACCTTTTCAATATGCTTTCTATTTTCTTGGCTTTCCCAATATCATGTGGTCCTTGTTTTCTTCCCTAACCAGGTTTCCTATCGATGGTCAAATTCTCTTGAAACTGTTTAACAACATTGGAAACAGTTTGACGGCAGATCTTCAATTTTTTGGCCAATTTTTTGTAGGGCCAATTTGGATTTTTTTGACAATTTTTAATACTTTTAAGACATACTTCTTTTTCTTCACTCATTTTGATCAAACTCACCCAAAAAAGTTATTAGGTAAAACGGCAGTAGCATGTTTAGCAATCGGAAAGGAGTGTTTGCTGTTATACAGAAGTAATATTCATAGAGAAAAACTGAAAACGCCATTATGTTCAGCGTACTCTAATTATATAAGATCCACTTTCAAAACTCTTGAGCTTTTCTTTTTGGTCAATTCCATTGTGCAGTATTTCTATACCTATATGATTTTTTTTTAAACCGTTATAAAAAAGAAATTTAGTTAGAGAAAAACTAAAAACGCCATAATTTTCAGAATACTCGTTCACTTCACTCAGAGAAAGAGGTAAAGCCATGGCTCAATATTAAGGTTATAGGAGCGCTACAAACACAACACCGACCGTATATTTTGTTTTTGTATGCAGGGTTGGAAATCCCTTTCATCTGTCAAATTCATAAGGAAGGAACTGACTTATTTTGCTCTCATATTTTTTCGCTTGTATTATTTGACATAAGAATTAGTCGAATAAATCGGGAAGAAGGAGAGAGCTATGCTGGTGACATAACCTTATTATTGAGTCATGGGTGAGGCCCTCAACAGGACTAGAGAGACCACAACTGACCTTCATGGGGAAATTCTCTTTTTTCTCAGCTTTAAAATACAATAATCTGACGAGATAAATCTTAATTATACATCTTTTCTATAATCGTTTACAGGTAAGGGCAAGAGGAGAAGCATCATGATGACCGGTAAAATCATCCAGGTTTCACTCGAATCTAAACGCGGCTGGATGGAGCATAG
This sequence comes from Toxonevra muliebris, assembly GCA_963691655.1. Taxonomy (NCBI): domain Eukaryota; kingdom Metazoa; phylum Arthropoda; class Insecta; order Diptera; family Pallopteridae; genus Toxonevra; species Toxonevra muliebris. The sequence goes on from OY829326.1 coordinate 56,481,220, forward strand.
GGATAGGATCACAATGACCCAGTGTATCAATCGCGAGATTTTCTTAAAATTTTGCTGATCTTATTTATAAGTACTAAAAACTTTTTGCGTTATATTAGCCCTACTTATATTAGCAACACTAATTTTCTCTCTTACTTAGAGCAACAGAGTAACAAATATTTCTCTCAAGGGTCAAAAACCAGAGTAAAAGTGTAAAATGAGGGTAAAAGCAAATACCGTATATTTTGTTATTGTAGAGTAATTTTGTCTAACACTTTTAACCTATTACTCCGTTAACCAGCACTTTACTCAAAAGCGTGAACACGGCTATTATATTATAAGCACATTAATGAGTATTTAATTATTATAATGAATAAATGAAATCAAACTACGACAATCTTAATAATGTCAGGCATAGCAAACTTCTTAATTATATATATTTTTCAAATAATATATAGAAAAATCAAACTTTTTTGGAAATATGAAAATTAACTTTTGCTAGTTTTAAATGAAAGCTAAAAGTATTCAAGCACAAAAATGCTCTACATCTTAATTATACTGCTACTGGGCACCATCTTCATTGATGCTAAGGTAAAAATATTCAGTGTTTTTTTTTTCATCAAATAATGCAACTAAAAGACATTATTTATTTTCTCATTATAAGCGCAACTACGATATTTTTATTAAATCGATTGACTTCGAAACATGCACCAGTGACTTCGTCAGTAACTACAGTATTGCACATTCAAAGCAGCGTTCATTAAATATTGGCAATTTTAAATTTACTTTAAAGCAAATTTTAAAAGACTTTAAATTGGTTACAATATTCGACATGCTACGCAAGGATAATACAAAAATAAATTTGCTAAAAGTTGATTTGAATGGGTGTAAGTTCTTGGAGAATTCTTACACAAACAGCGTTTTGCGTATTATCACTAAGGAAGTTTTTCGTGATAGTAATATTCCTAAAAAATGTCCATTTCTGGCGGTAAGTATAAAGATTTAAAAAAGATTCGCACAATTGAATCATTTCTAATTGGGTTTTCTTCTTCTTATACTTAGAATAAAGAGTATTTTATCAATAATTTCACTGTTAATCCTGATGATTTTCCTCCATTGGTACCATCAATGTCTTGGATACTGGTTTTTGAAGTATGGTCAAATAATACACATTTAGTCGATATTGTGTCAAAGGGAAATGTGCGTAAAAATTAAGTAAATTTTAGTGGATTTAACATGTTATGACTTCTGAAAAATAAATCTCGAAAATTTGATGAAACTCTTGTAAGAAAACTATGCAATTGAAATAGAAAATTTAGTAATAAAGTTGTTTGTTCTTCCACTCTCCCAAAAATTTTACTCTCTTTTGTGGGTGAGTGAAGAAGTGAATAGCTCTCCTCCTTTTTCTAGTGCCGTTTTAGATTGAGTAAGCCTTTTTGTTTTGTTTGTGTCTAATCACAACTGAGCGACTCTCTTTGCTGTTAGTGACACCTGTATTTAACCCTTCTGTTGACACCACTTTTGTTTGTCACATTGCAGAGAGAGCGACAAAAATAGTTAGAATAGAGATATCGATCTAAGAATAAGTTTTTGGTAAGGTAAATAAAGTATTGTATAAAAATGGGCATGGTCACTGCCCTCTAAGGGCCAATTTAGTTATAAAAAAACTTCAAAATTACAGACAATTGCTATATAAATGCTGTGATTTTTTTCAAACTTCAAAAATTTTATTTTCTTTAAAAATGGGCGTAGTTTAATCCCACTTGTTAAGAGCTAAGTCAATTTTTTCAAATTTTACAGAAAACACAAAAAATTTTCCAACATTTTTTAATGCAACGCGTCAAATTTGATCCATTTTTTAACCACCAGATTGCAAAAATGTGCATTGATAAAACAACCAACAATATAAAAATAAAAAAAAAATTTTTTTATTGTATTTTCTTGTTCATTCAAAAAATTGTATTAAAAACAACGAGTAAGTGTTAGTCTATAGCAGATTACACAAACCCTGGCAAATTTTGGCAGCTACCGTGAACATTTGTTTAAACTTAGAATGTGGACTGTTGTTTAGAAAAACAAAAAATGACGGGAGATTCGGGGGGGGGGGGGGGGGGAAAGTTGCTAAAAATCCAAGTGGAATTAAATTAAACTACAAAAAATACAGAAAAAAGTACTAGGTAAAATCTATTATTTTATAAAAGCCACACCATAAGTTATAAGAATTTTACCACTTGCAAATAAAGTTAATACCTCTTTTTCCAACTTTTTCATTCGAAGAAAATATTCATAAATAATTTTTATCCAACTGATATTTAAATACAATAAATTAAATCGATGATACATTTGATGGACCCTGTGACTATATGTGTGGCCATAAGTGACAAAAAATTCGCAGAATGATCAAATTAAATTTTTTTAAATAAATATTATTCAATGTGCATTCTAATGCACTTTTTTTTTATCGTGAGGGACATAATTAACTCAACATTAACTCATTGACTTCCCACCACTGATGATGTACCCAACCTCAAAAAAATTACCAAAAATAGTAGAGGCTCATTTTTGTCAAATGATCATCATTGGGAATTCGGACCATTATCAATGATAAGGAGCCCGGATGAGGTTGGCTTTTATTTCCTAAATTCGTGAAGTCACAGCATTGAAAGAGATCTTTCTAGTCGTGGTGCTTTGAGCAATAATTGGTTAAAAATTAATTACATTTTAAGATTGTCTCCTAAAACTGCATGGGTTTTGCTAATAAGATGGTTCCTAGTTTTTACGAAAGACATTTTTAACGTTGAGCACGAATCTGAGGTCAAAAACTTCCCATCACGTCACGTTTTAGGAAAAGAATGGGGTTCAACCAAGTCCAATTTTACAAGGACCGATAACCCCAGAACCCCAAAACCTCAAAACCTCCCCCCTAAAAACGGCCTTGGACCTTACTATTAACTTGGTAAAAGTTTGTAATTACAAGTGGGCGGGGTACCTCCCATACAAACCTTATAGTTTTTTAGTACAGTACTGCAATTTACTGCGTTCTATGCGCAAAGACGCTGGCTGACAATACCAGAGTAAAAATGGGGATGGAGCTAGAAAAACGGGTGTGGCACCTATATCCTGAATATTTAGTATGGAATATCTCAAGCTCCATTTGTTGTATGGAAATATTATTTGCCGATACCGAGCTTATACTGGAGTTTCAGATCTGAAATGGGCGTGGTACCTCTCATGCAATCTTAATGCTATTTTGAGTACATCTCCGAAACCACACATGTTATTGTACTGAGATTTTGTGCAAAGGATTTGCTTGATAACGCCATGCTCCATGAAACATGTGTATGAAATTGAAAACGACGGAGTAGCGCAAAGTTTTGTGTGATATTTTTTGGGCAAGTGGGCACGGCAGCTCTCAGGCAATAACCAAAGTAAGAAAATCATAAAGGTTTTCTTCTCTATAATAGCACTAGTTTACAGCCAAAATTAACAATGAACATCACTATCCAATTTCTATGTAAAATTTCTTGATAATTTACTTAATTGTGCCAAACCTATTTATCCAATCGAATCAAAATGTATAAACGTGAGATGAGAAATTTTAAATTTTCATATACTTTTTGTTCAAATCAAGTTCCTAGTTTCCAAGATATTTGTAATTATGTGGACAAACCTTTTTTTCTCCGATAAAAAAATTCAACTGTTGATATCTCCAAAACCACAAAATAGAATTAAAAATTGAGTTTCAGACTTAGCGATCAATTTTACATAGGAATTGGATAGTGGTGTTCATTGCCCAGAAAAAAAAAATAATTTGTAGTTTCTAAGTTTCAATTACAATTCCAACGGTCGTTTGTGTGATGGTGTGTGTGTTGATTCAAAACTTTTGTTTTCATAGTAAAATTAGTTTTTATTTCAAAAAGAAAGGATGAAAATGTTTATATACATAAAACAATACGTTACTAATGACGAAGTAAAGCAAAAATATCGGAAAAACTATATGACTAAAATTTTGAAATCACCAAAATCTCGCCGCCATTATACCTCAGAACTCCGAGTTTTTTGTAAATCTATTTAGAAATAGTCATTTAAGGATATCATGGATTTTGGAGATCATAGTGATATTGGAAATAATAAAAAATGTTAACAAAGTTGAAAAAGGTCTGGCTAGACCGTGGTGCCAATATAAGGGTTAAGTGAATCTCTTGTTTTTTAAAATTGCTTTATTTTTCTATCTATCTATTATTAAAAGCTATCCGTTATCTAACCAATTTGAAACATTTTCGTATGCATTTAAATATTAATTTCATTTTAATGAATTTATAATTTTAATCACATTCAAAATAACAACAAAAAGTGTCGAATCATCTAACAATTAAATATTCAATTGCTATCCCATTAGCAGAAATGATTATTTTTGGATAAATTTCATAGTAATTCATCACCGATCTGGCTGCTAATAAAAACATTTCGAAAGGTAATAATATTTTTATTAATATTATTTCGTAATTATATGCCAAGTGATGCTATTATTATTTTTATATGTTAATGAGGGGAGCCCAAACAGGCAGTACTGCGACCTAAGAGATCTTTTGTGCCAACCCCCACTTATGACGTTCAGCTGACCTAATGAAAGCCAAAACGTCGTTTGCTGAAGGGGATTTTATTTTGTTAATCGTAGGAAAAGATTTACCAAAAATTCCCCCTCTGAGCCGAGCCAACGCCGGACATTCGCACAGAATGTGAGCTGTCGTTACCAAATTTATCACGTTGTCATCGATAGAAGGCACGCTTCTAGTGTACTAGATATATGCACGATACGTGGTGCAAACAACGATTTTGACAACTACTTGGTTGCAGCCAAAGTTTGGATTCGTCTCTGTGCAAATCGCGTACGCATACGTACACAGAGAAAGGTGGATTTCGAAAAGCAGTAATCACAGCGGGCAGACGAAGCCTTCGCTAATCGACTCTCACTCCTTCAAACACCCCTCAACTTGATGATAAATGAGCGGAGTGGACACATAACTCCCGTTCTATACGCACAGCTGCCGAAGAGGTGCTAGGCTACCACTGTCGACGGAGAAACGTGTGATACTATCAAGAGTGTCGCGAAGCTACTAAAGCAAAGAACGCAGAATATAAAGCCACCTTGCATTCAATTGCAACGCGAGCTGCTAAGGAGCGATGCAGACAGTTGTGGTGGGAGAAAAAACTTCTTTTCCGACGCAAGAAACGACGTGAGTTCAATGTTATCGAGATGTTTTGGGACAGGAATAAGGTTCAAAAAATGAGACGCCTGACTAACGGTTTGAAGACCGGCAAGGACGAAAATGGAAATCTGGTGACAGATGTCCAGAGTATTGTAAGGTGATGGAGGGAACGCTGCCTAATTGTGATGATGGCAATAATTCCGCCAATGAGGAAGCTGTTCCTGAAACCCCAATCACTGACGTCGTTGAAGTACTACCGCCTGACTCTGACGAGGTCTTAACAGCCATTGTTGGGCTTAAAAACAATAAGGCTGCTGTTACAGATGGCCTGCCTGCGGAGTTATTTAAGACCGGAGGCGAAAAGCTCACAAAACGCATGCATACTATGATTGGATGAAATCACTCCACAAGAAAGATGTTACCACGATCTGTGCAAACTACCGTGGGATAAGCCTTCTCAATATCGCTTGTAAGGTTCTATCAAGCGTATTGGGTGAAAGACTAAAGCCCATCGTCAACAAGCTTATTGGATCTTAACAGTGCGGCTTCTGGCCTGGTTTCGGTATCCTTGCAAAGCTCATTCGTCTTTGCAAAATGTCACTGACCAGCGCGGTAAAAATTGAAACAGACCTTTCGAGCTATTTGATACCAAAAGAGGTTTTAAACAAGGTGATTCCCTATCGTGTGAATTCTTCAACCATATACTGGAGAAAATAATTCTAGCTGCAAATATCGACATACCTGACAATATTTTCTACAAGAGTGTCATGCCCGGCTGAAGTCTCGTCGAATGGGTCTAGTAATGAACGGGAAATGTCACTTACGAAGTTGTCAAGGTTTCGTCGATTTAGGATCCAGCATCAACAACAACAATAATGTCAGTCTTGAGATCAAGAGGAAATTAACTCTTGCCAACAGGTGTTACTACGGGCTCAGTGAACAATTGAGAAGCAGAGCCCTCTCTCGACGTACGAAAATAACGCTCTTTAAGTCCTTCATCCTTCCCCTCTTAATATATGACACTGAGACGTGGACATTGACCACTAATGATAAGAGGTTGTTATTCGAGTTCGAGAGGAAGATACTCTGCAAGACCTATGGTCCAATATGCGTGGACGACTTGTTCCGAATAAGATGGAGCCATGAGTTGTACTCCGACATTGACGTAAGCAAGCACATAAAAATCCAGCGGTTTTGCTGGCTGGGTCATGTTGAGCCTAAGGAAAAAAGCTTTGTTTAGGAAGGTGCTCTATTCGAGTCGCGGTAGTGGAACGCCAAATCTTTTTGGAAAGACCCGGTACATGGGGACCTGACTGCACTTGGCCTTACCGACTGGCGCCAGCACACATATAGCAGAGGCGACTGGCGAAGCTTCATTCAGGCGGTCAAAAATTATCATCGGTTGAAGTGCCAACTAAGTAAGTAAGTTTCAATAATACATTCCAAGAATAAAACGCTTTCATGTTGATGAAATTGTTGCTCAAAATTAGTTTAAGGAGTTTTTTTTTTTTTTTTTATAGTTTTTTTTTTGTTTGTTAAATATATAAAATAGTTTTTATTTTGGAATAATGCACTACAGTTTTATGGACAATTAAAAATAAAAACCAATAAAAGAAAAAATTAAATAGCACCGTCAAGCCTTAAATGAAATTTTTGTTTGTAACTTTGACAGGCAAAAACACTTGAACATACCCTATATTCGTTTATTAATGAATATTTAATTCTAATATGGGAAACATGGATTCTAATTATAGCTAACTAAATATACTCACAAGAATCAAAAAGTAATAATAAAATGTACATACATACGATAATTACTTTTTGAATCAACTTCAAACAATGAACAATCAACTGCAGTTACCAAAAATATTTCGTAAAGTTTGGAGTATGCTGCTCCAGTTGATGTTGCTCACATTTCTGCTTAACAGCTCACCCAATGACGCCAAGGTACAAAAAAAAAATTAGTTAAATAAGTTAATTAATGTTTATTATCTATATTTTTAATAATTGTTACACTTTAATTTTTACAGCGTAATTTTGGAATCATAGTAACTAACATGAATTACACGCAATATAAACGGAACCTAATGCAAAATATCAGATTCAGTTCTTTTACGAGGAACGCCCTCGCAATTGCTAATATCGAATTTACCCTTTTGCAGAATGTTACAAATTTTGTCATGGCTACAAATTTCTATATGTTTCGCAAGGATAATACGAAAATTACTCTGCTGCAAATCGATATAAAGGGTTGCGAAATGTTAAGTTCATCGGGAGTTATGAATAATCTAATGCGTCCAATTTTCAAGGCATTTAAGCGCGTTAGTAATGTACCGAATAAGTGCCCAGTGGTTAAGGTATTTACATATGATACAAATCTTATTTTTTAATTTATTTTAATACTAATCTTTACTAGGGTAAATATTATGCTGCAAATTTAACGCTCAACCCCGAAGAATATCCTCCGTTTTTAATTCAAACAAGTTACATGCTAATGCTGGAATTCTGGTCCAGTGAGATTCATTATGTCGATTGGACTTTTAAAATAAAAGTGCAAAGTATTAAATAAAAGAGTTGTTTGAAAAATTATGGCAACTCTGAAACATTTAGCAAAGAGTTATTTGAATAATATTATTATAACTATATATGAATTATAAGATAATAAATAAATAAAAATTAACCGATTTCTCAATGTCCGCTTAAGCACTAATCAAAACTAACTATTACTACTAAACGAAGGTTAAAGTTCGGATTAGTGCTTAACCGAACATTGAGAAAACGGCCTTTAGTATAATCAACGATTCGTTTTCTCAGCTTTCATTCACTTTAAAGTTTGTGCAAAGACCGAGTAAGCTTAAAAATTCCCGGAAGATTGCCGAGAGGAATCCAGGGTCCGATTCAGTTGTCAACCCTACTGAATTGAGATTCAACCTGACCCAGATAAAAAGCCCAATCATTAACATGGATAATATTGACTTTTCGTAATGTAATGTTATTATAGGATGTACTATGTCGCCAATAGGATAGCTTTTCATAGATGTTTCAGACTTGTTTTCTCTATTTCGAAAAGGATTCGATCGTTGAATGCAAGACATAAAAATTTAGACCAGTTACATATTGCAGCCGGTTGGAGTGGAATCCAATAAGAGTGTAACGAAGCAGTAACGAACTTCGATACTGTGATCAATTTTGCTTCGAGAGGAGCTGGAGGATATCAACCGGGAAAAAGACATTGTACACGAGAATAACCTGTTAGGACTTGTCATATCCTATTCGTTCGCCTCATTTTTTCTACCGTGAGAAGCCGTCTGCAGCTGAGAAGAGAAGAAAAAAAAAAACAAAAAGCGGGAGAGACTGCGTTTTACAATTAAAAAGGAAAGCAAATAGATATAACACTTTTCAGCTGTGTTAAGTCGATCGCCGGAATATCCAGTGAAAAAAGAAAATATGAAAAATGTTTATTTTCATGTGTTAGTTTTTCAACAAACAACAAATTGTGCTTAGATGGTTTTGACCTTCAGTGACCCCAACTACTTTTTGATGGGAATGTTTTCATTGAAGACTTTATGATAGGTTTTCTGCCCGTTCACCCAGCAATGTCATATTCATATATGGAAATTACTTCGTATGAATAATATCCCAAAGAGAGGCTAAGAGGTTATATACGTTCTACTGAGTCAAAGAATCTAAACAAAAAACTAAAGAGTCTCTTCTGCACTCGTCACATTTTACGTTTTGTTGTTTACTGCATTATCGAAGTTTTCGTTTTTATATTCCAAAAAGTACTAAGTTCATGTGTTTTTTTTTTTTTAATTTTCATATTTTATTTTCAACGCACTTTTTGCACGTCTACATCGCCTAATGTTGATATTATTTTATAATTCTACTTAAAAATACAATACAATAAAAAACATAATATTTAAATAAAAACAATTTTTGATATATTTCACTAATTCCTTTGATATATAAGTATATTCCACAACCATTTTTGATAAATAAATTATGTGTTGCATACTTTTGGACTTGTTGTATCTTATTTTTAATATTAAAAATTCACCTTTCTCAATCTGTTTATATTAATAATAAGAGAGTATACTTTCGGGGTGAAAATCACCACTCTTCACCGGGCGGTACAAAAGTTTAATTTGACAACCGCAATATTTACATACTAAATAATAAAAACGCGGTACGCTTTTAGAGTCCCATTTTTAATATTAAAAAGTTCATTTTAATCTGTTTATACTAATAATAAGTTTAACATAATCGGCACTATATTTACATACAAAATGATAAATGTGCGGTATACTTTTAGTGTTTTATTTTTAATACTAAAAACTCACTTATCTTAATCTTTATTCTAATACCAAGACAGCATACTTTCGGGATGCAATTTACCACCCTTCACCTATCGGCACGAAAGTATAACATAACCACCACTATATTTACATACAAAATAATTAATATGCGGTATACTTTTAGGGTCATCTTTTTAATATTAAATTGTTTGTGCTAAAAATAAGACAGCATACTTTCAGGGTGCGATTCACTACCCTCCACCTAGCGATACGAAAGCTTAACTTGACAACCGCAATATTTTCATACTAAATAATAAAAACCCGGTACGCTTTTAGAGTCCTACTTTTAATATTAAAAAGTTAATACAAATAATAAGCTTAACATAATTGGCTCTATATTTATAGACAAAACAATAAATGTGCGGTATACTTTTAGGGTCCTATTTTTAATATTAAAAATTCACCTTTCTCGAACACTTACTTAGGAGAGATTTAAAACTAACGCGTTTATCTCGGAACCGTTTTTTTTTTTGTTTTTTTTTTTGAAAGTACTGTTGGGGTGAACACGAATTCTCGTACACAACTTTGGCGATCAATCTGAAATTTTGAGCTGTTGTTCCTAGTGACTGCAGAGATTTTTATTCAGAGAACAGTTTTTTCCGGCCGAAGAACTCAATTTTTGATAAATCGAAAATGTTTTTTTTTGGACAATCATCGTCTCTTAAGTAATTTTTTTTTTTGCGAAACCCTTCGTTGTGCTAAACAAGCTCGAAAAAAAATCCAATTGAATGCCACGAAGACGCTAGTGACCCATGAAATATCCGACCTAAAGGCGCGTAAAACTTTAGTTTTGATGAAAGATTGTAACAAATCAGAGAGTACAAATCCTGGTTCGATTTCGGGCTATCTTTCTATCTGTACAAGTTTCCAGTTAGAAATTATTACGCAAGACCGGTTGAAAAGAATAATAAATGTATTCAGTAAAAATATTCATTTACTAATGAATATTTAATTCTAATATAAATAAATACCATAGAATCAAACTATACCTAATTATCTAAAACTACTATTAAACAGTAATAATAAAATGAGCACTCGATAATTACTTTTTGACTGAACTTCAAACAGTGAACGATTAATTGCAGTTACCAAAAGTATTTCGTAAAGTTTGGAGGATGTCGTTTCAGTTGATGTTACTCATATTTCTTCTTCACAGCTCATTCAATGACTCGAAGGTATAAATAAATTATTTAAAGTTAATTAATGTTTATTATTTATTTTAAATAATTTATTATTTTTTCTTTTTTTACAGCGAAATTTTGGAATGATAGTAACTATCTTCAATTATACGGTACATAATCCGAATCTCATTCAAAATATCTCAGCCAGCTTCTTTACGAGAGACTCTATTGGATTTATTAATCTCGAATTTACGCTCCTGCTGAATATTTCACATTTTATCATTGATACAAATTTGTCTTTGCTTCGTAATAGTAACACGACAACTAATCTATTTCAAATCGAATCGAATGGCTGTCAGATATTAGGTTCTACTGGTGCTATGAATAGCTTGATTCGTCCAATAGCCAAGGCATTTCGGCGCGGTAGTAATTTCCCGAAGAAGTGTCCAATGGTTGCGGTATTTTTGATAGTGAAATAGTATTATTCTTGAATTTATTGAATAATAATTTTTACTAGGGCAAATATTATGCTGTAAATGTAAGTCTCAACCCTGAAGAACTTCCTTCGCTTGCACCTGGTGCGACTTATATGTTGGTCGCGGAAGTTTGGATCAAGGATATTCATTGTATTGATTGGATTCTTATATGGAAAATTACGGAATAATAATAAAAAATATTTGAAAGAAGTTGTACATTTTTAAATTCCTAATTATTAAACTTGTATAACATAAAGATGAATAATTAATAAATTTTTTTTTTTAATCATTGAATTTCTGGCCCATTCATAATTACTCACTACGTCGATGGAAGATAATTTGGCTTATAAAGGAGCTAAGAGGATGTGAGTTGTCACTCAGAAAAAGCCTCAGTTCATGAGACTAATCTACTGAAACGCTCAACTCATTTACTTCGGTCGCCCGAGGAGACGAGAGAAGAAAAAATGAAAGTAGCAGTTTCTAAAAATTAAATAGAGAAGGAAAAAAAAACCATTAACCGTTTAGTTCCCAAATTTTTGATTGATAAAAAAAAATTGGAATTGATTAATATTGGCGTAAAAATCATAAACTGATTTAAAAACCCAAAAAAAAAAACAAAAAAACTAATGGGCGTGGTTTTATGAAGTGGGAAAGTTTGAAAGCCTAAAATTATTTGTTGTTAAATGATGTTAAAAGCTTGGGGAATTCCCTAAACGATATGATAAAATGTAGCAACAGAAAACTGTTATGGTGGCAATTCAATCCCATTTGGTGAAGGCCGTCTAGAGGAGGGCTTGGGAACTAGAGGGTTAAGTTGATTTTTCGCACTCTAAATAATTTCTCAATTTTGCTCTGTTGCAGAAATTCTTTTTGAGTTTATTCAGTCGAAGCATTTTATATGTGGGTATAGCAATGGTTTTTGATTATTTTAGTTATTTCACATTTATTTATTATATGGGGAACTTCATATCAAGTGAACCCATTTTTTAAAAAATACATTTAAAAAAATCTAAAACTTGACCATTTATTTTTTTTTTCAAAATCAAAAATAGTTTTGATTTTTTTTTCAAAAATTAACGGTTTTTCGGTCAAAATAAAGTTCAGGTCTCTTCCCTTGAGAACTTGAAGGTCCAAAAGTGAGCTGAAACTTGTTTACCTATTAAAATGAACGTCGAATAGCTCAAAACTCGAGTTACCGCTTACTCTAGACGTTTCTTTGGTGAATTACCAGAAATTGGGAAATATTTTGTAGAAGTGTTAATTCCATGCAGTGTGGCCAACTTTTGTTTTTCAAAATCCGCTAAAATGGAGAATAGAACGCGTATTTTCTTTAAAAAAGCGTTAAATTTTATTCCTTATAAAAGTGAGAGAAAACTCAATACATTTAGACTTTTTCACTAATACAGACACACATCTGATACTTTTAGTCAATGAAAATTTCTTCGATTTTTCGAAAATATTTTAAATTAAAAAAAAAACGCACTGAGCGCTATATCATATTTTTCCGCGTTTTAATTTTCAAGAAACACTGAGATCAGCATAAAAAATGCTGAGTTGGCCACACTGATTCCATAGTAGGAAAAGTTGGAGACCTTTTTGTAAACTCATTGATTGGCGTGGGTTATTTGGATTACATAGTCGAGCTATAATAATAAAAATATATTAAAATAAAATTAAATTTGAGATGGTACTTCAATTTAAAATTTAAGCACCCCATTTAATTAACAGCAAACAGAACCGAAATGGGAAAAAGGGCCCAGCTTCAATTTTTTTCTGGTGAAATAAATTGACATCATTATTAAAATTAATAGTCTTTGAATGAACAATAATGCCAGAAAAATGTCAGAAAGCTCATAGAACTAGTATATCAGACGATCGTTTCGCTGCTTACTTCTGTTGCTTGACTTTAATTGCTTGTTTTCTCGGGGCGTACTTAAAGAACCAAGCTTCAACACCGGCTACAATTTTATTGAAGATGCTGGACTCTTCATTTTTAAATTTATGATGAAAATATTGGGCAAAACGCATGCTTCTTTTTGAGCATCAGTTAAAATTCGAGGAACCTATCGTGTTGATTTCTTCGTGGATCCAAGATGATCCCTAATCATTTCTTGGATCAATCTTGAGCCAAAGCCGCACTTACACCCTCAGTCGATGATTTTGGGTGACCTTTCGACCTCCACAGAAAAATGTCCAGCCTGGAATCTCCGAAGCCACTTCGGAACGATCACAAGCATTTTCTCGGTACAATTTCCCCCGACTCTTTCTTTGTAGCTTTCTTGTCACTATGTTGATTGTTTGCAGTGAAACTTAAAATGAAATATCGCAATACTATGCCAAATCATCTGACATTTTTTGATTTGTCGAAAATTTATTCAGTGTAGCCTACTAAGCGAACTTTTGTTAGCCGCCTCGTAGCACGCACAGTGACGGACTAAACCGGATACATCAAAGAATATTTTTGGGACACTATAAATAAATCAAATATGACGACAAATTGAAAAATACCAAAACAGAAAGTTTCTGCTTTTATAGATGAATATAAGTGTTTAACAATTTCTTAAATCATATAATATCTACAGGCTCTCATGGGTCTTGAAAGATTGGAATATTTGAAAAATTAATTTCATCCTAACTCAAATATGTTAGCTGCATTAATAAATTGCGGAGAAAAACTATATGATCATGTTGATCATTGATCTTCAAACTGTGCTCCATAGAGCCCAATTGCTAAATTGGAACAAGCTTGGAAATAATATAAAATCAGAAATAATACAAATTAATATCTGGGATAAGAAAATACATATGTCCAAAAAGAATTTCTGTCTCACATTACATATGTATTTAAATCCAATATGGAATGGCTGGACCAATTAGGATCCAGTAGGACTGGATAGAATGGAACAGAAATTTTTCCATATTAACGTTTATCAAGCAAAAGTTGCCTCGACGGTGATTGCAAAAACATTTGTAAACTGATCCAAAAATCTTGGTACCACCAGCAGAGATGGGAAGGTAATTTTAGATAACAGACATGACACAACAACTGATTGTATCCTAATTGAAAACATACTTCTTAAGTTATGTATGTAATTGTAGTCAAAATGTTTGCTAGAAACCGCAATTCACCTCTGCTGAGCTTACGTAACAAAAGGAATCATCGCTTCAGTGATTTTTCAAAGTCAAGCCCCCATGCTAACTCAATAATTATCACAGTTATACACACCTCCAATACAAATTAACTATAAAATTCAAACCAAATCACTCTTTAGATAATTATTTTAAACGTGTGGAGTTCAGAAATATTTATATTCCTTTATTAAAATATAATATACGGATAAATAGCATGAACTAATGACGTTTTAATTGTCACAACTCAAAGAAATATTTATTTGATTTTCATTACTATTTATTGATATATTAGTTCCTTAATTAAAACCCATTTAAATGAGTTCATCGTGAATAAAACTAAACAAAATACTCAAACAGCAGTTTAGTTGAAAGTGGCATAGTGAAATATAATTCAGAATGCAAATATTCAGAGCGTTTTTTATAATTTCTAACATTTTTACTATAAGTTATGCAAAGGTAGTGAAAATCAACAGATGTCCTTATTGAAATCAATTTTTCTTTCTTTTTTGTGAATAATTTATTATTTTTTTAATTTAATTTAATTTATTTTTACTTTATTTTTAAACTATTTTCCAGCGTAATTATGCTCTTCAGCTTACGTTCACCAATTACACCCAATATAATCCTAATTTAGTACAAAATATTTTCATTGCTGCCTACAATGACAAATATCCACACAAGATCTATGCTGAATTTATGTTGGCTCAGGACATTTCACACTTTACGGCAAATTTCTTAGTCGATGCATTTCGTGGTGATAAAACCAGAATGACTTTGATTAAAATCAAGCTAGATGGATGTAAATTCTTAGAAGCTTCCTACAAGAGTAACTTAGTAAAAATTTTTGTGGGAGAATTGCAGAATATTAGTAATTTTCCTAAAAAGTGTCCAATGTTAGCGGTAAGTATTAAGTTGTGGAAGCTGAATGGGGACATTTTTTTTATATTAAATTTTTTTTTTCTCATTTCCTTAGGGTATAAAATACGTGGTTGCTAATTATTCATTGAATCCAGAGGATTATCCACCAATTCTGCCTGAAGTAAATTGGTCTATAATGATTGAAATTTGGGTGAATAAAGTACATCATGTAGACTTTTTAGCTAATGGAAATATAAAGAAATTGTAGAAGAGTGAAGTGCAGTGATTCTATTTTTAAGGAAAATAAAATTTGTACGTTTGGAAAGTTTTAAAATAAAGGCTTTTTAAAAGTATTAACTATTATAATTAGTATAATTTTTTTTTTTTATATTTTTATCAATTAATATTGACCACAAAGGAAAAAAATGAGTTCCTGGTAAATTCAGCTTAAGGAGAACACTAAAAAGCCAATAACACCAATGAAAAATAGAAATACTGCTTAAATTAATTGATTAGACCAACAAATGCCTTATGACTTAAACATAATTGCGGTGGACGATGATAACCCGCCGACGAGTGCATGCAGTGCAACTTTTTTGATAATAGTGTTAAACTTTCGCAATCTGCACTTTGACAACGTCATTTCGCATTAACGCGTGTCTGTCATGCTGATTTTTTCTTTTTTTTTTAATAATTTACGCTCACGTATTCAGAAACAAAAAGATTTCATTTCCTAACAAGCAAAAATATTTTACTTAACACTTTCGGTATCATGGTGACGCTGGTGTCACAAGATTAATTATTGGGATTTTTTAAAAACTATACAATCAATTTGTATAAACTTAAGATCTTTGGAAAGATATTTGAAGGTTCTTTAATTTTAATTAAAAAAAATTTACAAATATTTTTTTGATAACGGTACTGTAGCGGATCAATGTGAAAAAACTATTGTGGTAAAAACTATTTGCACAAATACGATTTACTATATTTTTAAATTTTTGTTAACATTTTTGAAAATACAAGTTTTGCTATGAGTCACCGGTGGCCCTAATATCTCCAATGGAAACTTTTCAAGAACTTTTTTATTATGAAATGTGGGTCGAAGAATGCGAATCTGAACTCGGTTTTGCTCTACCGGTTCTAGTTTCCTAACGGTCAAGAAAGTGTTAAATGAAAAATTAATACTAAGTTACTGTGTCTATCTTTAAAAAAATATCTAATAAAAATAGTTTGTAAAAAAATCCCATTGAAAGCCACAGGTAACCGGTGAACCATGATAGTTCAGGCCTTTAGAGGCACAAAATCTCTGTGTGGATCAAGAAATCGGGGTCAATACGAATCCGGATTTGGTTTTGCGCTATCTCCTCTGATTTTCTTACGGTCCCGAAAGGGTTAAAAAATAATTTTCCTATAAATAGAAAGTAGCACCTGATTACCGTCTTCCGTTGATCGTTACAATTGCGTTTATTTGCACGAATTTTATGACGGCAACGGATCAGTTATAAGTGGCTGTTCAGACGGGAGCAAGCATGAAAAGCCTGGGCAGGCGTTTCGTGTTCACATGAGTGCAACCATGATAGACTTTTTCTAATCAAAAAGGAACGGTGGAATTGGAATTTTGTCACTTTTTCTTGTGCTCATTAAGATAGGTTCTTTTGTTCGCAAAAAAATGCAAAAGAAATATCAATTATGTGCCTTAAATATGTACTAAAAATTAAATAAAAAATAAAAGCAACAATCTCTTAAGAAATTAAAATAAGTTTATAAAAAAATAGCAATAAAATGAAGACTGTGTGAGCCGTAGATGCGCATTGTTTGTTTGCGTTCATGCTGCCTATTCAACTTCAAAAAAATTATGAGGGAAAGTGGCAAAATCGGAACAATATGAACATGGAACATTCATTAATGAGCCGATTTTTATTTTATTTTTGGATTTTCGGTGCAACTCTGCTATCTCTTTCTTCTACCTTTCTCTTTCAGACATAATTCATGCCTGCACTCGTCTGAACAGCCACTAATAAGGCAGATTCACTGGCTGAAGATCTCACACTCTTCTCTTTTTTTGTATCTAAGTCCTTCGCTCTTAATTTGAAAGAGCGAAAAATAAAGTAAATTGAGATCTGAGATAACTTAATTTTGATTTCTATGCGGTACCGTTTTGGCGCGGAGCTGCCATGTTGAGATTTTTTTTGCATACATCTTTGCAAATTAAATGTACTATGAGATGGAAATAATAATTTTTTAAGATGGCAACAGTTAAAAAAATATTTTCAAGAAATAAAAATACCCAGTGGACAAATTAGCGAATGTTGAGCGAACGTTCGCCTAACCTATCGCAAACGAGCTTAGAAATGGAAGTTTTGTGGCAAAAAAAAACAGTTTTCGGGTCCGGTTGCGATAGTTTTGTTCCCAAAAGTTTAGCCAAACTCTCGTAAATGATATCGTTCACTGGGAACCCATCCGAATAGAGTATCTATATTGTATTGCGGTACTTTCTGTTTGGAAGAGAAAGAGAAACCATTTTTAAATTATTTTGGGAAATATTTGCTTCGGAGGTAATTTTATTGTTCTGGCACCCACTCTAGATTTTAATAGGGAATATTTTTTCTACACGGCTTTTTTTTTTTTAGTTATTTTTGAAAAATAGGAGTATAAAATCTCAATTTTTGAGCGGAAGATAGGGGGAAAGTGTCAACTGCAAAATTGTTTACCTGATTGACGTAAACTTCGTATGCGTTAATACAAATATTTGTTTTTTTAGTCCTCGAAGGTGCAATAAAATAACTTTATTACGATAAAATCTATAATAAATTGCATAAACTAATATAATTTTAATTGTTATTACTCACAGAAATTTCTATTTGATATTATTTTTTACTTAATTAAAATCCACTTAAATGATCTCATCATGAATAAATGTATAGTCTAAACTACAAAACACTCAAATAACAGTTTAGTTGAAAGGTACATTGTAAAATATAATACAGAATGAAAATATTCAGTGCGTTTTTTATAATTTTTGGCATTTTTACTATAACCTATGCAAAGGTAAAAAAATAAACAGCTGTCCTTTTTCAAATCAATTTCTTATTTCTTTATTTTCAAACTATTTTCCAGCGTAATTATGTTGTTAAGATTACGTACGCCAATTACATCCAATATGATTTTAATTTAATACAAAATATTTCCATCGTTGCATTCAATGGTAAATTTCCAAACAAGGTCTACGTTGAATTTATGTTAACTCGGGAGATTTCAAATTTTACAATAAATTTCATGGTGGACACATTGCGTAGCGATAAAAAAAGAATGTCATTGATTAAACTCAAGCTAGATGGCTGTAAGTTCTTAGAAGCTTCTTACAAGAGTAATTTGGTAAAACTTTTAGTGGGAGAATTACAACGTGTTAGTAATTTTCCTAAAAAGTGTCCAATGTTAGCTGTGAGTATTAATTTGTGGAAGCTGTATTGAAAAATTTTTAGAATTATAAATTTTTTTCTTTTTTTTCCATAGGGCAAAAAATACATTGTTGCCAATTATACATTGAATCCAGAAGATTATCCACCAATATTGCCGGAAATAAGTTTCTCGATAATGATTGAATTATGTGTGGATAAGGTGCATCATGTAGACTTTTTAGCTGATGGATATATAAAGAAATTGTAGAGGCGTTAAGTGCAGTGATTCTATTTTTATGGAAAATGAAAGTTTTTCAAATATTTTAAGTTAGTTGAACTGGAAATTTTTTTCTGTAAATATTGTACATTTTGAAATGTTTAAAATACAGATTTATTCGAAAGATTAAGTAGTATTATTATTAATTTTCTTTCGAGTTTCATTGTAAATTGTATTGAGTTCATAGGAGTGCCTTTTATCAATGAGAGAGACGCCATTTATTAAATGAGAGAACTGATGTTGTGTGAAGAGCATACGAGGAGAGAATTAAAAACCTAATGAATGCAAGCATAACAGAATTACACCAGATGGTAACAGTATTAGAACAAATACAACAAGAAAATAACAACACATTGCTTTGTTGCTAGAAAAACTAAGAAATCTCAAAAATACAAAAACAAAATGCATGGAGAACAGACAAAACCAAAACAAAGATTTTGATAGTTTTGAGTTTCTTCATATAAAAATGAAAGAAGAGAAAGAGAGAGTTAGAGTGCAACTGTACCATGAATGTATTGCAAAAGCAGAGCAACTACATTACACTCAATTTATTGATCCACAGATTTGAGAACATTATCGACATTAACATCCGGAAATTTATAATTAATCTACTATTTCTACCATATACTCAATAATTAAAAAGCAATTAAATAAATGAATGATAAATACAAACAAAGTAGTAAATCTCTCAATTTTCAGTATAGTTTAAACGTTTATAGCGAGACACACAAGTATAGGAGCAACATTTTTTTTTCTAATTACCAAAAATAGAAATATAGAAAATGTTCGTTGAATTGCTGATAATTTCTTTTCTGATGGCAATCACTGATGGAAAGGCAAATATGAGCAGTTCTCAAATGTTATGGAATTAAAACTAAATTTTTTTTTCTCATTTTCAGCGTGATTATGTTATGGATGTGAAATTTGCCAATTATACACAATATAAAACTAATTTTATGAATCATATTTATGTTACTTCATTTAACGACAATTATCCGAATGTGATTTATGTTGAATTTATATTAGCGCAAACGAGCTCAAACTTTTCATTCCATTTCATAGCGGATGCATATCGTGGCGATAAATCAAAGATAAGTTTAATTAAACTCAAATTGGATGGCTGTAAATTTCTAGTTGCTGCGTATAAAAGTAGCCTCGTGAAGGTTTTCGCTGGCGAGTTACGACGTGTTACTAATTTTCCCAAAAAGTGTCCAATGCTTGCGGTGAGCAGTTCTTTTTAATTATAATATTCATTAATTATTATCATTTATATTTAAACAATTTGTTTTCATTTTTTTTTTCAGGGTGTCAAATATGTTGTTGCTAATTATTCGATTAACCCAGAACACTATCCACCAATTATACCTTTAATGGATTGGTCCATAATGATGGAAACCTGGGTTGATAAAGTTCATCATGTCGATTTTTTATTCAAAGGAAATGTACGAAAAGTGTAGAGAATTGGGAGAGAGAAGAAATTTCGTTATCTCTCTTCTAAAATCAAAGATTGTATAATTTGAGATGTTGGAAATAAAATATTGCATAATATAAATATTGGATTCGCTTTAATTAAAAATATACGTAAAAAGGAAAATGATAAATAATTTTAATTTAAATATGTTGCATTCAAAGAATAAACATGCAGGCTACCTGCAACTGTAGCATGTAGATACATTTAGATACACTGCAGATAATGAATAGTGACGCGGTATCAAGAGGTACGAGGTGATGTCATAGAGCTAAATTTGAATTGGAGGCAAAATTCAAACTGAGGAGAACTACTTAGATTAAAATGGTTCTCCCCAGTCCGCAAGCAACGCACTACAGCTATATGTTCTCAACGATGGCTGACGTCAGTATTAATCGGCGGTTTCTTGAAGTAATCAGAAGGTTGCGTGTTCGATTCCCGCCTTGGTCTGGTGGTTAATTCTCATAAACTTCTTATATTCATTATCGATATGAAGTGGATGAGAATTATAAGAATGTGTACAAGTACACTCCTTGGTTGGTAATGGCAAAACCACCGGGCAGATAAAAGAGTGCCAGACTCTTGTCTCTGGAGACCCGAGTTTGATTCTCGGCTTGGGTATGTTTTTTATCTATCTTTCTTTCTTGGGGCTTTGGTACAATAGATCTTATAGGTCGCAGTGCCTGACTTTCGAGTCGTCCTTCCTTCAAATAAAAATAATAATCGACAAAAGTATGCCTGTCATAGGGTCAGGCTGCTGGGGTCAATAGTGCGCCAATACTAACGTATAATGGCAAAAATGAGACAATAGGCAGAAGTTTCATTGCAACTATTCAACTTATCTGATGATGACATGATTGGCGTGATAGCGGCAATATCACCCATCGACAAGCGCGGTTTTTCAGGTTACAGTTTCACTTACAGGCTAATATTTCATTACCTATAGCTTCTGAGTTATACGTTATAGGAAATATAATTACGCGTTTAGTACTGCCAAGTTTGTTGAAATCGGATTATAAATGACTGAGATATTGAACTTTCAAGTTAAATTTTGGTGTGATTTTTGAAAAATTTTCACACAAGTCGTGGGCTAAGTTTTCTTTCTCACAAAAAGTAATCACAAAATCTGAAGTTTTTTTTTAAATCGATAGACCATTTTATTATAAAAATTTTAAGCATAAAATTATAACAATCGGATCAAAAATGACAAAGTAATCAAGGATTGAGTAAAAGTAAAATATTCTCGAAAACTCGAATTTTTTCTGTAAAATTTGTTCGATACTATAGGTAAATAGATATTAGCCTGTAAATAAAACTGTTACTGTTACCGTTATTTTGTCAAATTTCGTATCAGCATGTCGTGTTCAGCGTCCTCGATTTAGTTTAGAAAATATACTTTGGCTCATGTTATATTTTTAAAGTGAAATTTTGTATTTTTTTATTATTATTTTTTTGTATTATTTTTAATCATATTCCTTTATTTCTTATTGATTTTCTACAGTGCTCCGACCCTGACTATAATTCAGATCTTTTGGCACCAATCGCGCTGAGACTTTCCGCATACCCAAAACATGTCGTTTTGGCACAAGAAATTTCGCTTGAAACACAAAATTTCACACAAACTCTTTGTTCGATATTTTTATCCATAGTAAAAATCGCAACGCACACAAAAGGTTGACTTGTTCTTAATGATGCCGTAACCAAACTAAATGACACATAGCAATAAAAATTCACAGAATAGTGGTTGACAGTTGTGCCAACCTGGGAAAAAAAATTTTTTGAAATATTCTCAGAGGGAAAATTTAAAATGAGAATTTCCGGGTACTTATTTGACAGAATGTAAATTCACCTTGGAACGTACGATTTAAATAGTGGTGGAAAGTGACAGACTTTGTTTTGCAACATTTGCTATTGAAATGACAAATCTCGCAGCAAAATTAATGCATGTTGCCAACAACGTAGTACTACACTTTACACCAGAGTCTCATAAATTCCACGTAGAACATTTTTTCATGCAGTTATGCTATTTTTCTCAGTGAAAAAGAATAGCTTTATTGTTCTTAAATCCTTTTAAAAAAAATCAACTTATATATTTTCATAATCTAACATAATTATATCTATTTATAGCTAATGAACCTTTAGCTCGACTCAAAGTTCAAGTTGATGTCATCTACGATTAAAATGTTTAAAATAAAAAGCATTTTGAAATGAAATGAAATTTGATTTTAATTACGACAAGTAATAAATAGTTTTGCAATTCATGTATCTAAATTTAAAGCTAATTAACCAATTTAAAAGTTATTTTCAAAAATCTAAAAAACGAACAAAGTTCAACTTTAATTTAAAGACTAGAAGAAAAATTGAGCGACATTAAACATTTGGTAGTAAAAATTCAACCAAAAAATATGTGCATGATGCACACTACTTTAATTTTTTTATTAATTTATATTAGTTTAAGTGAAGCTAAGGTAAAACTAAAAAAAAAAAAAAAGTAAAGCATTAATCTAAAATAGAGAAATCTTTTTTCAGCGCGATTACGTCATCGACATAGCTGCATGCAACTACACCAAATACGCAAATCTCATTGATGATGTTCACATTGCAATATATAAACACAAAGGACTTAGTTTGTTGTATATGGACTTTAAATTAAATCAAAACGTAGCACGCTTCACGGTGCGCGCTACATTCGATATGCTACGAAAGGATAATACCAAAATCAATATTATGAATCTAGATATAAACGGATGTAAATTTATAGAATCGGCTTACTCAAACAGTATTGTGCTAATTGGTTTACGTGAGATGCAACGTGTCAGTAATATACCTAAAAAATGTCCACTAATGGCGGTGAGTATAAAAGAATATAAAAAATATATATGAAAAACAAATTATTATGTTTCAACTAAATTTCTACTTTCAGCATATAAAATATACTGTCAATAATTACACTGTAAATCCAGAAGATTATCCCCCCTACATGCCTACAATGACTTTTATTTTAAAATTACAATTTCGTTTTGATGGAAAACTTCAAGGAGATTATATTGTCAAAGGAAATGTACGCAAAAGAGATGAAAAAAACTAAATAAAATTTATATGTAAAAAAATTAAATACCTAATAATTTAAAAAATATTAGCTTTTATAACTCACCCATACAAATTCCCATTTCACTGCTAATTGGCAATTTTGTTACACACTGTAATGGTGGTTCACATTTGCCGCTAAAATCACCAGGACCACCACAGTTTTCACCTAAAGTTTTAGCACATATCCGACAACATCTGTAAAATGGGCAAAAGGGAGTTAAAGTTTTACATAGTTTAATTAAAACTTTTCGAAATTTCTTTGTTGGCTTTCACTTACTTGCATGGATCCCATAACACCAGCCCCTTGCCTGGACAATCCAATGATCTAATGACATCACATTCTTTGGGATTACAATAACATTTTAGCCCATTGACAACGCGACTACCCGCTGCCACCATTATGAGCAAATAACAGCATAAATATATTAAATATGTACGCAAATTCAATAAACAGAATTGCGTGGTTGAGCACATTTTTAAGCAGGTGGTGGCGGTGGTTAATTTGTTTTTGTTGTTATTGTTATTCACACTTGTCGTTAGTTTTAATGGCGCACTTCGAAATACTTACTCTTGTATATATATATATTTTTTTTTAAAGTATTTTAATAAGTTTTATCTCAAAATCAAATAAGCATAGGGCTCTTCTTGCTGTATTTTTTGTTCCATCATTTTGTATATATATTTTTTGTCTGTAAGAGTGAAAAGAAAGAGAAATATTTGTAAGAAATTTAAGAGAAATATACAAAGGTAGAGTGAGATAATTTTATAATAACACTGTACAACGAAATGGGCTTAAAAAATTTTCTGTGCTCTCATTTGGTTTTTCTGGAGTTGTTTTCGTTGTTGATCACGGATCTATAAACATTTTTTCGGGTCAAGTCGAACTTTTGTGATATTGATGATTTTTGATTTTTTAAAAATTGGGAAGGTATAAGGGGGATGCAACGGGTATGTGGAAAAAAATACTTTTTTTCGTCTTTTTTGTGTTTTCTATACGTTTTATGAGTTTTTACATCGTTTTCAACAAAACAAATTTTTTAAAAATAAAATTTTTTTTTGGACCTAAATTTATCAAAAAATCTTATTTTTGCTGGAAACGTTATAAAAACTCATAAAACGTGTAAAAAAAGTAAAAAATCTAAAAAAAAAAAATTTTCTATGTGCCCCCTCCTTATGAACTTTTTGAAAAATTTAGGTCGAAAAAAAATTGTTTTTGTTGGAAACTTTGTAAAACTCATAAAACATTTAGAAAAAATAAAAAGTCGAAAAACAAAATTTTGTTCCTCTTGTTGAAAAATTTATGTAAAAAAAAAAAATGAAAAAATATTAAAAAACAATTTGTTTATACTATAATTCTAAAAAAAAATTAAAAAATATTTTTTTTTCTTTTTGTTGATAACATTGTAAAAACTCATAAAACGTGTAGGAAACGCAACGTACCCATTTTTTAAAAATCATAAAATCACCAATATCACAAAAGCTCGACCTAACCCAAAAAAAAAAAATGTTTGTAGATTTGTTCTCAACAACGAAAATAGCTTCAGAAAAACCATTTGCGTTTTATAGTGTAATTAAAATCATGGCGTTTGTTGTTTTCTGTCTGAAGTTAATGTTTTCTCTCTGAGGTTGATGTTTTCTCTCTGAGGTTGATGTTTTCTCTTTGAGTTTGATGGTTTCTCTCTGAAAACTTTATACTCTGCCTCAACTTGGAAACTAGTGCTTGATATTGTTTGATGGAAGTTCATTTCTCTTAAGCCTCATCCTTGTCTGATCTATACGATAGTTAATGAAATTCTATTTATGAAGCCAATCATTCATTCATTCAAATAGGATTAGCCTTCAATTTTTGAATTTTGTATTTCACTCAGATGATGTTTACGAACATATTCGCAAAATAATATTCAAAATATATATAGTTACGTAGGCATTGAAACTTTGACCTTTTGATTTAAATAAGAAAAAAAAATTACTCAGTAAGTCACATTCCAAGTTTCCATTACTTTTCACTACATTTACTTTTCTGCTCTCAAAATATTTACTAAGCACTCGCTCATAAATAAATTCGAATGTTCTTTAGAAACTAAACAACTAAACAAAGAAAGCAAAAAACAACACAAAATTCTACAAAATTTTACAAAATTCATCAATATCAATTAACTCTAGAGCGAGAGCATGAAGTGCACGAAGTAGGAAAAGAAAATATGTGTAACATTACATTACAAGGCTGAACATTGGTAGTAAAAATTCCTTTAGGGAGATACAGAACTAAACGCACGAACGCATACACACACAAACTAACGCACAGATATGCAATGTTCTCAATTTCATACTCTTTACACCCAGTTGAACTTAGGATGATCGTAGGAGTAATCATCGAACGCAGCAAAGCGAGCAATGGATTACTTTCTTTTGCTCCAGAATTCTTGCATTTTGTACTCCTTTTTAACATTGCTTTTTTCTCGTTTGAGCCTTCAAAAGGAATAATAAAGGAGGACACGTTTATGAGCATGAACTCACTTGCATCTCATAGAAAAGCAAAACTCCAAAATTGTTGCTGCCAAAATTCTGGACTAATTGTCTAATACGCCAGTTAGCAAGGTTCAAATCACACAAAATTCTATTTTAAATTTGTGGCCTAAATTTAAATCCAACAAATTAAAATATTTTTTTTTTTAATTATAATGTTAAATTCATTTGTTCATTTATTTTTATTTCTTCTTTTATTTACTGTTATTGTTTTATTATTTTATTTTTTCATGATTTTCTATTGAGTTGTGTTTTTGATAAAGTTTCTCCTATGGCCAAAAATCCGCATTGTAAATGTTAAACAACGCGCTTTTCAACTGAGCATCATAAGCAGATTTGCTTTCTTTTACTCTTGCAATGCTTCCAGCACTGTTGTACTGTTTTTAACACTTTGAGGCACACGATTTTAAAGAAGAATTTTGTTGGTTTATAGCATTGCCAACTGAATGAGAAACTTTAAATGAAGTATTCAACAGTATGACAATAAGTAAGTTAAACTTTTCGAGGTATGTTAAAGTAAATCCCACCATGCATAAAAAACTAAGCAAAAGTTGGGACAGTTTTTACCCTACCTAACCCTAAAGAGTTAACTAGGCAAAAAAGAGTTAGATATACAAATTTGAGCGACTTAATCATGTTGTCTTTCTATGTTATTATTTTTAAAAACAGCCCATATAAAATTATGAAATTGTGTTAGTAAAATCCAAAAATTTTGTTACTGTATTGCTTCTTTTGGAGTAATGAAATTATAATTCTTTTGAGGAGTGCTCACTATATATGCAACTGGGCATAAACATATTTCTCACAGTTGTACAATCAGTTTGCAGCAGTTTTCGGGTAAAAAGAAAACCAAAATAATGCAAAAATATACGTAGAAGATTGTATGTATGTATGTATGTATGTATGCAAGTACAACAAAAAAAAAAATGAAATGAAAGAAAGAGAGACAATCAAATTGCATGCAAGTTACATGTTCATAGAGACACACGCCATGGAAAAAATTGGCATGAAAAACCAAACGAGAATGATTTGAAACAATGCAAAATAATTGAAAAAACAAATGATTGGATTGTACAAAGGAGAAAATAAATTCAGTTATGGACTGGAGAAAACGGAATGAGAATCACATTTCACTTTCTCATGCAAAATATTTTTTGGTTGATATTTTCTTTTGAATGTTTTCATAAATTTATGCTCAGTCATTGTTTTTTTTTCTGGAAATATGCGTATATGTATTTTTGCTTTATGGCAAGTGAATGCTGGTAGTCGTGGTAAAGGAAACATTGTTGAAATGAGAAAAGTCAAGGTCATCGTTTACACTTCTTCTCCCTACCTAACGACGTATCTTGTCTTTCTTCAAAGGGGATGGGAAATATTACTGATTCCTTTCACTGAAATTTATCTGGCAACCATATTTGTAGGTAATTCTACGGAGGCGGCATTAAACCTTGGGAAGATAGAGATGATGCAGTTCACACTAAAAAGGAAGCTGGCACAAGAACGGTGGCCAACCCTCTACTACCCTCTCAAAGCTTCAAATAATTACAGTGAAAATAATGGAGTAAAATTGTAAAAAGACTGGATGGGCTTGAAGAATAAATTCCAATTTGATGAACTAGTGCATGAACTCTCATAAATGTCGCTTGAAACCATCGGTGGACGATATAAATGTGGCTTAGCTGAAGCCTAAAATTAACAAAGCTTTAAGATTGACCGAAAAAACAATAGCTAATAAACAGGGTTTGAATTTCATGCTTAGATTTGGGGTACCCAAACGTATTGATTTGATCAGTACATGTCCTGATTATTTTTTACAATACTGATTTTTTGAAATCTCAAAATCAGTACGAAAATGTACTGATTTTTGTATTTTGTACTGATTTTTTTAAATCAATTTCTTAAGAATTTTCGTGCTTAACCTTAATGGTCTTAAACCATTTTTGCAGACAGTCTCACCCTGTTTTTTTCCATTTCTGATTGTTCACAAAATAAAATACATACGCATTGCTGCTATAGAGAGGAGAAAATTTTTAAATGAGTGAAAGGAATTTATTATTAATTGAATTTGATTATTGTCCTCAGCTAGTGATGATTCGATACAAGTAAATGCAAGTAAATACTCGATACTTTTCATTCGATTCAAGTACTTTTTTTACTCGATGCTATACCATAAGTATTTTACTTGGTATCGGGAAAAAGGGTCAGTATCGGAAATTCGATACCTTTGGAAAATATTTATTGAGAAACTGAAATATTGCAATACAATATTTGAAATTGAAGATCGTTTTACAATATTTTACAGCAATCAATAATATATTTCAAAATGCTACTCCAGAATTATTCAATATCCATATTCAAAATATTTCAGTCCCAATTGCAATAATCCAATGTATGAAAATATTGCAGTACAGTATTGAAGTCTTAGAAAATATTGCCGGCCATGCGTGTAGAAAAAATTGTTTATTAAAATAAAATATTTTTAACAAACTTTAATCAGTTGATTAGTTTTATAAAGTTTTTTAGCGATTTCCTAATATCATTAAATTAACGTCATTTCTATATGATTCACGTATTTCTAATGGAAATATCCCAAAACCATGATGTATAGGCGAAAAACTCGTGTTGAGTAGAGTAAACTGTAGGCTCAACCATGTATGGGCCGCTCTGGTCTGATTGTTCTCCTCGACAGACACTTAAAAAAGTGTAATTTGTATCTTTAAACGAGTATTCGATACAAGTATATATTCGATACTTTTTTCCGATATTTTCAGTAGCATCGATACTTTTATTCGATACAAGTAATGAGTAAAAGTATCGATACTATGTGGGTATTGAATCAACACTATCCTCAGCTCTCACAATTCTCTAAATATGGAAACTGAAACGTAATAAACATTGTTTACTGACGAAGAAAAAATGTAAAAGAAACACACAAAATCGGGAAAAAATTCATGAGGTTTATATTACTATATCATATTGAAACTATTAGTGATTTTCATTGATTTCCGACGTCTAATGTACTGACTTCGCGGTTCAAAAATCTATCTGCTGGTGGATTGGTTAGGGTGGTAACCGAGTGCATAACCCTACAGTCTGGGTCCAATTAGCACGTTAGTGCCATTTGGATACCACAAAACCCTGGAACTTCGAATGTTTCATTTCGGATAGGAATTTATTCGCGAGGTTAAATGCATTCTGTTTTGTTTAAGAACATGATAAATTCGTTGAAATCTATTGTGGAGAGGTTTTTCAAGTCGTTGAAAAAATGTTTACCTAACAGGCTACACTAGTTGGATCACAAATTAAAAAAAATTATATGTAATATACGCGGAAATCTGTGCGATTGATTCCCCGAAATTTAAGAGGGAATTCTAGTTTAAAATTTGAAAAACCGCTATTTTTGGTTTTTTATAGTTTCAAGAATACTTATACTTATATATATTAAAATGGTTAAATTCTAAAAAATTGATCGGATTCGTTAAAAACTCATTGCTCGGGTGTTTCTGGGGATGCTATTCAGGAATCTGATATCGAATTCTAGAAACTCAAAATTGCGCCGACTGAATCTCGCTACTCGGAGGTTTTCAGGGTCGCCGATCACAAATCTGCCATTAAATTTGTAATCAGTGACTCCAAAAATTCCCTAGTAACGAGTGTCTAGCGAATCTGATCAATTTTTTAAAATTCTTCCGCCACATTGGATTCACTATTTTGTATTTTCAAAATCTGTTGCCAAATTCGTAGTCAGCGATCCCGAAAACGCCCCAGAAACTGATTTCAAATTAATCAGATTTATTTTTAAAAAAATCTTTCGCCGTATTGAATCCGCCATTTTGAACATTGAAAAACTGACATCCTATTTGTAATCAGCAGACTTTTTTCAATCAGAATCGCTAAAAATACATTTTCGTACGTTGAAAATCGACGAAACTCGGATAGCTCAAGCCAACAGAAAGAGCGGATAACATTTTAAAGAAGCATGTACAGTGAGAAAAAAAAATCCAATCAGAGCATCTAAATAAGATAAGACCTTCAATATGCACCAGAGATGGCTAACTAAAAGTAATTTGTACAAAAAAATCATTTCCTTAATTTTTAAACGTAAAAATGTTTCTCAAAATTATGTTTTTTGAATCGAGTTTTACTAAACTGATTTTTAAAAACCAAAATGCGTTTATTATCATCATGGCTAAAAGTGGAACCTCAAAAATTCGAATATTCCTTCACTCTTTTTTTCTGCAAGGGAAATTCCAAGCAAAAATATGTGTTTTTTTAGTTTTTGTGAGAAAAAGACCCTCAAAAAAGAGGGAGGGAAAAGTTTCACTTTTTTGTGGTTCCACTTATAGAGAAATGTTTAGGGAACCAAATATTTTTTAATATATGATTTTATCTTTATTAGGAAGCTCGGAATCTATCCTACCACCAAAAATTAACTTTTTTGGAGATTACTCTACCGCCGTCATCCTGGATTAAAAGTGGTCAAACAATTTTTTTTGTTTGTGTGATGATGTGAAGAAAACGAAGTAAGACTTAAAAGTATTAAAAATTTTCAAAAAAATCCAAATTGGCCCTACAAAAAATTGGCCAAAAAATTTAAGGTCTGCCGTCAAATTCCAATGTTATTAAACAGTTTCAGGAGAATTTGACCATCGATAAGAAACCTAGTTCGGGAAGAAAACAAGGACCACATGATATTGGGAAAGCAAAGAAGATAGAAAGCATATTGAAAAGATCTACAAACGCATCTGGTAGAAAAGCTACCCGGTTAGCCCAGTGCTCTGACTATTTGGTGCGAAAAGTTAAAGCCAATGCAGGTTTGAAAACATAAAAAGTCCAAAAAGTTCCAGACAGGAATGCTGCAAAAAATGTAGATGCCAAAAGCAGGGCTCGGAAATTAAAATCGAATTTCATACAAAAATATTCATGTTGTATAATGGACGACGAAACGTATGTATTGGCAGATTTTACGCAGCTTCCGGGTTCCGAGTCAAAATTTTTATGTTGCTGATGCTCGAGGAAATGTCGAAGAACAATTTAGAATCCAAAGGCAGTCAAAATTTCTTAAAAAATTCCTGGTATGGCAAGCTATATACAGTTGCGGCAACGGCAAAAGAAGCAAGTCATTTGTTACAGTGGGCTCTATAAATACCGAAATATACATCAAAGAATGTTTGAAAAAAAGACTTCTTCCTTTCATAAGAGAGCACAATATGTCCACATATTTTTGGTCCGATTTGGCATCATGTCACTACGGCAAGAAAGCACTGGAGTGGTACCAAAGTAATAACATAGTTCTTGTACCAAGAGAGGCCAATCCTCCAAATTGTCCGGAGCTAAGACCAGTGGAGAGATATTGGGCTCTTGTGAAAAGAAACTTAAAGAGCACAAAAAAGGTGTCCCAAAATATAGAAGATTTTAAAAGGAGATGGGCAAACTGTTCCGAAAAGGTGTCTGAAACATCTATCAAATCTCTAATGGAAGGCTTACCAAAAAAGGTCCACGAGTTCATAAATAGTGGTTAGAACTATAAAAGTTATATTTTTCTGTAATTTGTAAAATATTATCAATAAATAAAAAATAAAAAAAAATCAAAACTCTAAGATCAACCGTTTAAAAATTATTGAATTTTATATATGTTAAGATTTTTTCGATCTCACTCCTTATATTATAGTATGAAACAATATGAAAATTATAAAAAGGCAATTTTTTCTAATTTTAAATTGGAAACTTTTAAATGCCGTTTAAAAAGAGAAAAGTGTTTGGGTTGTGCAATATTTCCTTACAAAATTGAAAAATGGAGCAAAATCTATAAATATTGCAAATAATGTTGAAATTGAGAAGCTTCACAAAAATGGTTTTGAAGAATGTTTGGAAAGGTGGATTTGCCGACTTAAGAAATGTTTACTTTTGTTAAATAGTATTTCCATATACGCTAATACAGAGGCAATGGCATCCAGAATTAAAGCATCATCGTGCTAATTGCCTTTAAAGTTAGTCTCGAAGAATTACTTACTTAAGTCTATGTTAATATAAAGTGATAAGTATATGTGTAATCATTGATAAGTTGTAATTCATTTACTATAATAAATATATACTATTTTCTTAACCGCTTTCCAACCAGAACATTTCTAATTTAACCAATGTTATTACTTAAGTTTCAAGTACATGCACGTGGTTTTCTTAACATCAACTCCCACATTCTTTCTTCTTTTCCTTCTTCTCCACTTTCCCAACAGATAACAGATTCACGCACAATTCATGAAAAAAATCACAATCACGTATTCTCCCAAACGACAAATATAAACGTGCTCCACAATAATCAGTAACTGTAAGAAAATTTGTTGTATCCTTTTTTTTTGCGAGCTAGCAACCAGCAAAATACTTACGTAATAAAAATGTAACGAAAATCTTATAGATAGTTACACGCAACAATAAAATGAAGAGGAGAAAAAAAATAATCATGAAATAATAAAAAGTTACACAACAATAACAAAATGGCACTTAATACTAACACCACCACCAGTGAAAGCGTAAAATTGTTATTATATTTCAACTGATAAAATTATAATAGCCCAAAGAAAGGAAGTCAACGCTTTTCCATTCAATTCAACTCAACTCCCCACTCATGGAAAATGAGAGAGTGAAAACGAATTTGAGGACAATGATATGGAGTGAATTTAGAAAAAGAGTGAGTGGGAGTGGAATGAGTTGAAGTAGAATGAGTTGGAGTGAAATGATTTGAATTGAAATCAGTAGAAGAGAAATCCCAAAAAGTGGAGTGAGTAGAAGTGTCATGAGTAGGGGTGACATCAATAGCATTGAAATGTTATACACGCATGGCGTGAGTTAGTTGTGGCAGCGATGCCTCTGCGTATTCCATATGGAGTGTTAAGCTCTAAGGAGACACAAACTTTTATGAATGACATCAAGAATTCACACACAAGCGCAAACAAACACTCTGAAAATTAAGTGATAATAAAATGAATAAATTTTGGAAATGACAAAATCAACTTACGCTTTAATTTAGTTTTACTCATTTACTTTTAATAAACATAGAAATTTAATAATATCATATAACTATGTATGTAAAAAAGTTTGAAGGATTTTGAAAGTTTATTCGAAGGGAGGATGACTTTATAAAATTGTTATTCTTTATCGATTTTTTTTTTTACTTTCACATTCAGGTGTCGTTTAGTTTCCTACAAAAAAGATGTACATCTAGATTGAACATGTATACTACAAAGTTGCCTGTACATCAGGAAAATAAGAGCTCTAATTTGCACAGAACTTCTACAAAACCAATGTATTTTCAAAAATCTGATTTTGACTTACATCACCGCAACAGCTCATACCCATATACAAAAAGGTATTTTCGGTTTTTGTCACAAGATGGTGTTAATACATCTGGCACCACTGATCCGATTCTGTCAACATTGACGTTTTAGGCTATATTTGCGAAGACAGCTTGATTTGAAAATGAGTGAAATTTTTGAAGAAACACACTACGTGATGCTTCTTTATTATAAAAGTGGTAAAAACACGGCAAAAACATTCCGAAAAATGTCTGCGGTTTACAGTGAGGATGCTTTAACAGAACGTATCGTTCAACTTTGGTTTGCTCGATTCCGTTCTGGCTACTCAAAGAAGCTCGATGTTTGGGCACCACATGAATTAACACAAAGAAATTTGATTGACCGAATAACCATTAGGGAAACGCTGCTAAAACGCAACGAAATCGAACCATTTTGAAACAAATCAATACAGACGATGAAAAATGGATTAAATACGAGAATATTAAACGAAAAAAAATCATGGTCAAAGGTCGGTGACTCTCCTCAAATGACTTCAAAGCCTGGATTAACGGTAAACAAGGTTATGTTGAGTGTTTGGTGGTACGGAAGGAAATTGTCTATTATGAGCAGCTACATTCTGGTCGAAAAGTCAATTCTGATCTCTACTGCTCACAACTCGACTGTTCCAATGAAGAAATCAAGAAAAAGTGACCAGAATTGGCCAATAGAAAAGGTGTTGTCTTTTACCATAATAATGCCAGGCTACACACATCTTCAATGACCCGCCGAAAATTTACTGTGCTTGGTTTGGAAATTTTGATGCACCCACCGTATAGCCCAGACATTGCACCGTCTGATTACCATTTGTTTCGGTCTCTGCAAAACTCTCTTGATGAAAAAAATTGGCCGACAGAAGAGCCGCCGAAAATCACTTGGCTAAGTTTTTCGCCGATAAACCACAGAAGTTTTACACCGATGGAATTAAGAAACCACCTGAAAATGGTAAAAAATCAAAGATAATATTGGCCAATATGTAATTGATTAAAATTGGGTGTTTAATAAAAAAAATTTTTGTTCAAACATTGACAAAACACCGCAAATACATTTTATATGACGAGGTCATGAACCATAGATATTCATAAAGGCTTTTGGGAAGTAGGCGTGGCAACTCCCATACAATCATAATACTTCTTTGTGTATATCTAAGGAATCATTTATAGTACAGTATCGAAACTCGGTACAAGAACGTGAATAAACAAAACCATGCTACAGCAAAATAAGCTATGAAAGGTGTTGACAAAGGGGGTGTGATACCTGATAATGGCTTCTAAGATACCGGGGTATCTAAGAAGCCATTTATGGTACGGTACTAAGGTTTAGTGTATAAGCATTATTTCTGTGCTCACAAGGCATAACAATACAACTCGAGTTTTGACGAATTCGAGTTATTATTATTGATGAAATCTTCATATCCGATTTCATATTGTGTCAAAATTTTATGAATATCGGTTCCGTGGTTTACGAGATATTAAATGAAAAATAGCGCAATTCAACTTGTTACTATTAGCATTTGAATCTTTGAAGTGCTCTCCTGTAAAATTAAAAAAACTGACCACAGATTTGTCTATACCGAATTTGAAAAATTCTTTCTGTTTGTTTGATTAGTGGGTGTAGCATCTAGTGTTGATTCGATACCCACATAGTATCGATACTTTTACTCATTACTTGTATCGAATAAAAGTATCGATGCTACCGAAAATATCGGAAAAAAGTATTGAATATGTACTTGTATCGAATACTCGTTTAAAGAGACAAATTACTCTTTTTTTAAGTGGTTGTCAAGGAAAACCTTTAGGCCAGAACGGCCCATCGTGATACAACATGGTTAAGCCTACAGTTTACACTACTCAACATGAGTTTTTCGTCAATAAAACATGGTTTTGAGATATTTCCACTGGAAAATTTATAATAGAAGGAAAACTAATCAACAGATTAAGGCTTGTTAAAAATATTTTATTTTACTGAAAAGGTTTCAATAGACATTATGTTCTACATGCATGGCCGGAAATATCTTCCAGATCTTCAATACTGTGCTGCAATATTGTCATACATTAAAATATTGCAATATGAACTGAAATATTTTGAATAATTCTGCAGTATCATTTTGAAAGATATTATTGATTGCTGTAAAATATTGTAAAATGATCCACAATTTTAAATATTGTATAGCAATATTTTAGTTTTTTAAATAAATATTTTCCAAAAGTATCGAGTATCCGATACTGACCCTTTTTCCGATACCAAGTAAAATACTTATGTTATAGCATCGAGTAAAAAAAGTACTTGAGTCGAATGAAAAGTATCGAGTTTTTACTTGCATTTACTTGTATCGAATCATCACTAGTAGCACCATGCTCTACTTCTATTTTTTACTACTTCTTAACTATTTTTTTTTCTACAATTTCCCTTATTCTCTACTACTTTTTCTACTACTATTTTACTACGTTTTTCTAATACTTTTTCACTACTTTTTTTCTATTACTATATTGTTTTACTATTTTCCACTACTTTTCTACTACTTTTACTAATATTTCTACTACCATTTCCCACTCTTTTTTAAATATATTTTTAAAACCATGTTTTACTATTTTTCTGCTATTTTTATACTACCATTTCTGCAAATTTTTTACAACAATTTTTAATATTATTTTCTATTCCGTTTACTACTACCTTTGCCACTACTATTTTCTACAACTTTTTTACTGTTATTTTCATTACTATTTTTTAATGCTTTTTTCATTGCTTTTTCTGCTATTATTTCTACTACTTTCTGAAAAATCTCAAGAACCTGCCTGTCTATACTAAAATCCGATAGGTGGCGCTGTAACAAATAATTATTGAATAACCCAGTTAGCATCAACTGGGTTAATAGTCATTTCCAAAATCTAATTATCAAAATAATGATTTGTGATTTTTATTTCTAATGTTTTTCCGTTTTCAATTTACAGTTCATTGAAGTTAAATACTTTTAAAAATGTCAATTTTGATGACTCATTTTTTAATCTACGATTTTTTTTCACAAATTCAATGTACCGACTTTAATTGTCATTATCAATATTCAATTTTATACATCAAGTTAACATAAATTTTCGCGCTTCTTCGCAGAAAGGGCAACAACTTTTAATTTCTTCCATACATTTTAACCAATTTTTTTTTGTGGTAATATTTTTCTTTTGAGATTGAGATCGTTAAATGCATATATTTCTTTGCAGCTTGTTTGTAATATATTTAGAAAAAAAATAAAAAATATGAAAGCAAAAACATAAAGCAAATTTCGTACTTGTTATCCTTGTATATTTTTTATTTCCCTTTTCTCTTATTTTCTTTCATTCTTGCGAAATTTATGCAATATTCGCTTGCATTCTTTTGCATTGCGCTTCCGGTATTCATTTCATTTCCGTTTTGTATATATTATTTATTTAAGTTTGCATTTTGATTGCATATAAGTAAATGTGTTTAAACATACATATTGCACATTGATTACCATATTGTCACTATATAAAAAAGTTGTTATATATGGCAAGGCAACGTCTTCTAGCAACGTATCTTCTAGCCATGGTTAGGTTAGATTAAAAAGAAAGTGTTCAGAAAAACAACGCGTCCACGGGACCAAAAATTTTATCCATTATGATATTATAAAAGGGTTTAATGATGAAACTTAAAATTTTCTATAGTGACGGTATGATATTCAATGTGCAATATCTATTTAATGTAAATATATATATATATATATAAAAATAAATACATATATTTTATATTTCTGCGCAAATATCTGTATGGATACATACATATGTACACTAGTAAATCCAGAAAGTTCGAAGGGGGGTTTTAATTCTATTTTATATTCACCATAAACAATCAAAAGGAATGAGATTTTTATTGCGAAGGGGTGTTTTTACCCAAACCCCTCCTTAGCTTTCCTGAGGATCCACTAGTGCATATATATATATTTATATATGTGCATTACAAGAAAAATAAGAAAAAGAGAAAACTTCCTGTATACATATGTATATGATTTACATTTCCAATATTATGCATAGTTGCCTGCTTCATTTTAAACAGAGTTACATTGCACCGGAATTTGTGACATATTTTATGAAAGTTGTACTATCCATTTTTTGTTGTTTCATTTTTTTATATTTATTAAGTATTTTCTTTTTTTTTAACTTAATGCAAACATCTATAAACTTTCAACTTACTTTTCATCTTCCTGGTTTCTTTTTTTTTTTTTTTTTTTATTCCACCCACTTTGATCTGGGCAGCCTCTGTCGATTTTTCTTTTTTACACTGTTTTTTCAACGCATGTATTGGTTTTGGCTTAGTTTAATTTAGTTCACGCCCTTTTGGCTTTAAAAGAGTAGTGTGTCATCTTCTTTTGATGCTATTTTATGTTTCTACTAGCTGACCCGGCAAACGTTGTTCTGCCCTTTCTACAAAGAAGCGAGAAAATTGA
Source organism: Toxonevra muliebris (assembly GCA_963691655.1). Taxonomy (NCBI): domain Eukaryota; kingdom Metazoa; phylum Arthropoda; class Insecta; order Diptera; family Pallopteridae; genus Toxonevra; species Toxonevra muliebris. Next base: position 56,518,915 of record OY829326.1, read on the forward strand.
AGTTTATTTCAATGAAGAATGAAGAAGAATGAAGTTTCTTGGCGTTTAAAATTGAACATTGGTAATGATAATTCAACTCCATAGAAGTAGGATCCATACTAAAATTTCTACTGGAGGCCGGACTTATGGAAATACTATGAGTCCATGAAGGGGCACAATAGATCTTAAAGGTCGCAGTGCGCTACCCCAATAATAATAATAATAATAATGACAATTCAAGCTTAAAGGACGTACATTGAATTTGGTAAAAATTTTAGACTTAAAAATGAGGCATTAAAATTGGCATTTTTAGAACTATTTAATTTGCAGAAGAATTTCAAAGACTGTTCTAGAAGTAATATCTAATTCCAAAAACTATTTAAAAATATAGACCCATTTGCTATTTTTTATTAAAATAGAATATATTACAAAGTCACTTATCGGATTTTGGCATAGCTAGGAAGGTTCTTGAGATATTCCATAAAATAGTAGTAATAATAGTAAAAAATAATAAAAAATAAAAGTAGAAAAACAGTGAAAAAGTAGTAGAAAAAAACAATAAATTGTAGAAAAATGTAGTAAAAAAGTGGTAAAAAGTATAAGTAGATAAAGTAGTAAAAAAGTAGTCGAATATAAGAAGAAAATGTTGGAAAAAATAAATTTAGAGAGTAGTAGAAAATAGAAGTAGAGCATGGTGCAACACCCACTAATCCAACAAACTGAGAGAATTTTTTAAGCCCGGTATTAACAAATAATACTTCCATACTAAGATATCCCGTAATGATAATTCAGGGTATATGGAAGATGTCACATCCCCTTTGTCAACCCACCCATATTTTTGTTTTCGCATGGCATTGTTATTTCACGTTCTTGTACCAAATTTCTGTACTGTGCTATTAATGATTCTTGAGATATACCCAAAAAAATATTAGTATTAATTTTGTTATGATTCAGTTGAATTATAGAAACAATATTTCAGGACGCTCTATATATATTGTATCAGAGACCATTCTTGGCATTCTCACATATTGATTGTCTGTACAGAGATATTTCTTTTCTGATATTTTTACTATAGTTGTTTCTTTTATACTTCTCATTCAACTCTGAATCTGATCTTAATCTGCACACTCTCAGCATTTAAAAAATGTTTTCGTTTTTCATAACTAGCACAAATAAAAAAAAAAAAAATGCTATCAATATCTGAATGCAGTTGTTTGCATCCAATTATCTTAGTCTTGCTTTGTGTAAATTTCATGTAATTTTCTAAAATTTTTCTTCATTGAAATTTGCAAAAACAAAAAATTTAATTTGCCTTGCTTCCTATCCTTCTTACTTCCTTTCATTAATGTTTTTTCTCTTGATATTTTTTTTTGGTCAGTTGCAAAGGAAAATCTCAACATTATTATAAATTTTCTTGTTTGCATTTTTTCGCTTTTCATTTTTGTTATTTTTTTTTCGCTTTTCAATTCCTTCCGTTTTCTTCTCCACTCATTTCCTTTTCTAATTTTCATTATACTTGTAATTTTCTTTTAAATTACTTCATCTTGTGTGCGTATGTTTATTTAATATGTTTTTTTTTTTCATTTTCCTTTTCTCCTACGTTTTTGTTGTTTATTTTTCTGTAGCCTCTTTTATTCGTTGATTAGCTGATATTTTTTTTTTTAATTCGTAATCTCACAGCTAAGAGGCTGCTTAACCGTTACTTTTATTTCCCACTTTATCTCTCTCGGTCTCTCTTGTTTTGTAGTTTTATTTATCTTTATTTTTTTCATAGGAGCGATGCCAGAACGTTTCATTATTCCAAATATTTGACACTTCAACATAACAAAAATGTAAGAAATATATTCCCGAAATTTGCTCGTAACATGAAAATATTGGTTTTATAAATCAGCAAATACGACAGGAAGAAAATGTGAGCGTATTTAGCTGTTCCGTATGGTTTCTGAGAAACTTCAATTAAAAAGTAGGTGCAAGGAAAATGTCCAATAGAAAAACAATTCTTTTGGCCTGCCTTTCTTTCCTTCCTCCCTACCTTAATAATATTTCATCGATTATATTAATCTTTATATATAATCGTAGAGTTTTGTGTGTATGTCATCGTGTAACTTCTGAACGACTGAACCAATTGAAGTCATATTTCCAAAATATATTTACTTAGGGGGGAGGATGGTTCATAGCTATTCATAATGGCTTTTAGTAAAGTGGGCGTGGCACCTCCCATACAATCCTAATAGTTTTTTGGGTATATCTCAAGGACCATTTATAGCACGCTACAGAAAATTGGTGCAATAATGAGAATTGACAATGCCTTGGTACAACAAAAATATGGGTGGGATTGACAAAGGGGGTGTGGCACCTTCCATATAACCTGAATTTCTATTATGAGATACATATCATAGGAGCCATTTATTAAAATTTAGATTCTTTCAGTTTGTAGAATTAGTGAGATTTTCTACTACTATTTCAACTACTAATTCTACTTATATTTCTACTACTATTTTCTATTAACTTTAGCCTTCTTTTTTTCTACAATTTTTCCTTATTTTCTACTACTATTTTACTACTTTTTTTCTACTACTTTTTTAATACATTTTTTCTACAATTTTTTTTTATTTTTTACCGCTACTTTCTACTATTTCTACTACTATTTTCTATTAGTTTAAGCCTTCTTTTTATCTACAAATTTTTTTACTTTCTACTACTTTTTCAACCGATATTTTCTACTACTATTTTACTACTTTTTTAATACATATTTTTACAATTTTTTTTATTTTGTACCCCTAGTTTCTACCATTTTTATACTACTATTTTTTACTACTTTTTTACAATTTGTTTTACTACTATTTTAATACTTTTTTTCTACTACTTTTTTAATACATTTTTTTTAATTTTTTTTTATTTTGTACTACTACTTTCTTCCATTTTTATACTACTATTTTTTACTACTTTTTTCTACTACTATTTTCTATTATTATTTCTACCACTCTTTCTACTTCATTTTTACTATTTTTGTACTACTACGTTTAACTATTTTTCTACTACTACTTTTTCTGCCACTTTTTTATTACTTTTTTACAACAATTTTTAATATTATTTTCTATTCTTTTTCCTACTATCTTTTCTACTATTATTTTCTTCTACTTTTTTACTGCTATTTTCTACTACTTTTTCCATTCCTTTTTCTACTATTATTTCTACAACTTTATGAAATATCTTAAGACCCTGCTTTGCTGTCTTAAAATCCGTTAGGTGACGCTGTATTTATAATAAATATCAAATTGGTTCAAATTTTTAAATAATTGTTGGGATATAATTTTCAAGAATGGTCTTTCATATGAATATAGATCCTCCTCTAACTGCTGAATAACCCCTTTAGCATTAACTGGGTTAATAATTTTGCTCAAATGGTATCATCAGCTGGTATGGCTTTGTTTTTGTCGAAGGTCGCTCACTGATTCCCGTAACGTCCTTTTGTTTTTGCAAATATCTACCATGTTCTTTGCTATCAGACTTCAGTTGTTTTCGTACACAAAAAGTTCTCATCGGTGATAATACAATAAAAATGTGTAATTTTCTGGTCGTTCAGACGCAATGTAAACTTTCATTTCTAAAATTTAATTAACATAATATTGATTTGAGATTTTCATTTATAATGATACTCTGTTTTTAATGTACAGTTCTGCAAGTTAAATACTTTTGAAATTGTCAATTGTGTCAATAATGAGACACATTTTTATATCTAGAATTTTTTTTTCGAAATTCAATGTCAATTGTCATTACGAATGTTCAATTTTAAATATCATATGTATACTTCATCCTTTTTTAATTTTGGCGCTTTTTCGCAGAAAAGGCAGAACCGGGTCAGCTAGTACTAACGTTATTATACTAATATTTTTGGTATCCTAACATACGAAATTTAATAAAATGCTCTGGCAACTCTAATTAATAGTTTTGCTTTGATTTCGCTTCTTTTTGTGAGCGCATTTTCTGTGTTTGGTAAATACTTTAAGTTGTTTTCTGTTTCTTTCCTTTTTTTTGTTGTTTTGTGTAAAAATGCGTTTATGCTTTATAGACGTAATTTTTCTCATTTCCTCTGTTTTCATTTATTGCCTTCTATTAAAATTGTTTACGTGTCTGTGTTAATTTTTTTATAAACAAAAAAAAATAAAATTTAAGGATTCTCTTTTGGAATGGGCGCTTACTGCTTAGCACGCATTTTAATGACAACGCTGTGCAACACATTCTAAATATGTGATACCTAAAGGTTAAGTTTTGATCATTAGAGTCACGCAAAGTACAAATACAAAAATTACAATGGACGTGAATGGATCAAAAGAGACTAAAAAAAATCTGGAAGTAAGTGAAAAACTTAGCGATTGAAGAAAAATTGTACCTTTTTGAGCCAAACTAATCACATAAATCCATACTACTGTATATTTAATTTCTGTTAATTTGTAGCATAGCGTAATTACTTGGAAATTTTATAGTATAAAAACATACAAAAAAAATTTTACTTTGGGCTAATTGTTAATTTGCATTCTTAATCAAGTAGATATAATAAATGAATCAAAAGAAAATCTTAAAATATCTACGGTAAATAAAAATTTTATTTGGATGCTCTAATTAAAGCCTGCATTTGAATTATTCAAAGTGGAAGTGATCCAAGAGGCATTTATTATTTTCTGAAGAAAAGAAGAAATGAATGAATATTTTGTTGAGAAAGATGGCACATAAGTCAGAAATTAGTGCTATAGATTTGATGGGCAAGCGAGGATACCAGACAAACAACAGGCAACAGTACATTGGCAAAAATCTACTCTTTATGCATGGAGAGTGTAGTGTTTTCATACAACAAGTGGGCAAAAAAAAAAATAAATGGAAGAAGTTATTGTAGAACAATGAAATTCGGCTTAAGCATTAATGAGAATAATACTAATTAAAGTTTCAATCAAATCAGACACGAGACACGCCCACTTCCCATATAATCTTTGCCAAAATAATGCTAAAAGTTATTAATATCTTCAAAACGACCAGAGTGGGGTTGGTGCGAGGTGCACTCACCGCTTGTGGGAATAAACCAATCTTTACGTTTACTTAATGATGCCCCGGTTTTCAGACTGAAGTACTGGCTATTAGGGAGGCTTGTCGACTAATAAAACGTCAAATCACAGATAGGTGTAAGGTCGCTATTTTTATCGACAGCCAAGCAGCAGAGCAGTAAAGCAATGCATTCAATTTAATTGCAATACCTTGTTAATAACAGATAATTCATGATTGCAATTATTGAATAAAATATTTGACTCCCGAATAAAAAATGCAGTTGGAAGTCTTTTTTGGAGTCGCCGACTGGTTATTCATTTAGAAAAGTATTTTTTAGAGTCAAGGGAATGCAATCTTTTTTGAAATCATGAGACTTCAAATCTTATGACTCCAAAATCATGACCGCTTTGAAGTCATTTAGAGTCACTTGGAGTTACTTGAAGTCACCTGGAGTCACTTAAACAACCTTGAACTCAAATCCAGTCACTTGGAGTCAATTGCAATTTGCAGTCAATTAAAGTCACTTGAAGTCTTTTGGAGTCAATTAGGATTTTGAGTCAATTGGAGTCACTTGCAATCAATTTGGATTGGAAGTTGTAAAACCAATGCCAAAATAATTTATTGGACCCGTGCAAGATAATTTTCACCAGATCGTGAATAGCCCTATTCACTAAATATAACAGAATTCAAATTATATCTTCTCTCATAAATGCAAAGGTCTTTAAAACTGTTTCTCTCATAAATACTGCAAAAAGTGCAGTTTTAAATTATCAAAACTTGAGAGGCCTGACAATTTATTGAGTATCCAATTTATGAGAGAAGAAACAATTTGAATTCTCGATCTGGGGAAAATGATCTTATACGAGTAAGATAAGTAATTGTGTAATTGCTTAGATAATTGGTTTGATTAAATGTATCAACAACTTCCAATCCCAATTGACTCCAAATAACTTCAATTGACTCCACTTGACTTTAAATGCCCAATTGATTTCAGGTGACTTCAATTGACTTCAAAATCCCAATTGACTCCAAGTGACTTAAAGTGACTCCAATTGACTTCAAATGCCCAATTGGCTGGATGTGACTTCAAGTGATTCTAAGGGTATTCGAGTGACTCCAAGTGACTTCAAGTGACTCCAAGTGACTTCAAAGTAGTCATGATTTTAGAGTCATAAAATTTGCATTCCCATGATTTCAAAAAAATATTGTATTCCTTTGACTCTAAAAAAGACTATTCATTCAGAATAATCAATCGGCGACTCCAAAAAAGACTTCTAACTGAATTTTCTATTCTGGAGTCAAATATGTTATTCAATAACTGCAATCAAAAACTGTCATTCATTTGTGACTTGTACCCACAATTGATTGCATTCTTTTCTCTGCTTTGCGAGAGAGCAATAAAAATTGCTTTAATCCACCACTATAAGATCAAAGTTAGTTAAGGAGTGCAGGGAAGTACTGAGCGATCCAAATCATTATGCTAATTTCACTCCCATCTGGGTTCCCGGCAATAGGAACATTGAAGGGAATGAGGAAGCTGATGAATTAGCACGCTCAGGGGACTTTCTTGACGAATCTTTAGAGGTACTGCTTCTAGTCCCCTTGACAGGCGTCAAGAAAGGTATGTACCCAACTGCACTGTTTTCAATTGGCTAATCGGAGATGGAAATCATTAACATCCTGTATTACCTTGCGTGCGACATGGCCCTCATATAATAAAGGGTAGGTCTTGCGAGTTTTTAACCAGAGATAGTACCGATAATGCCTACACCGACCACTGGTGTATATATAGAGAAACTGCGCATTCCTTTTAACAGGCGCTGTAGAAGTTGCGGAAACTTAGAAGAAAAAGGAACAATCTCCTACTTTTTTTGTGAATGTCCAGCCTTGGCGAGGACAAGATATAGGTTCCTCGGAAAGTATTTCTTCGATAACTTGTCCGATTGTTCGGCAGTCAGGCCAAAGAATCTGCTATGATACCTAAAATCCACGACCATGGGTTTAGTAAAAGCACTGCATTAATTCTAGTTCGGTGAGAAAGTGGTTTCAAAACGGCGTTTGGCACTTCCACAAGTGTGATTTGCTGGTTGGTCGCATCTTTCGAACCTGAAGATCGAGCTCTTCCCATAACAGCTTAATGGGGTTAGAGTCTGGGGATTGGGGTGGCCATTCCTTAATTTCAAGTACACCTTCTTCTTCGTTAGTCTTTAAATAGTTTTGACAGTAGTTAGAAGTGTGTTTGGTATCGTTATCCTGTTGAAAAACGAGACCATATGAGACTAGGCCAATACCGGAGAAGACTGCACTTCGTTGAAGAATCGAATGATATTCTTCTTTTCACCGAACTACCCCCATACTTAGCCTGGTTTTCTACGAACATACTTGTATTCCTTTTCTATCGAATATTTCAAATTTGGATTCATCTGTCTTAAGTACCGATTTCCATTGTTGGATTGTTCAATTTTAGTGTTTTGTTTATTTACAGGACGCAGCAGAAGTTTTTTCACTGCAGCATGGCCAACCATGATTTTTAAAGCAATCTTCGTTTCACTGTTGTAACTGAAAGTGACCTGGGCATAGTTTTATTGATTTCTGCTGCAATATCTGGTGCTGTTTTGGACCGAACATTGCCACTTGTAGCCAAAATACATCTATCATAATTTTTTGTGTTTTTTTGGGAGGGCACTACGAATTTTTTACAATCGAACAAGTAGACGTTGTACCTACTATTTAAAAAATATTCATTTTACGCCAAAAAGGTGTCACCAGAAAAATCCCAGTTAATGAAAAAGATGCAAAATCGCAAACGATTAATATGCTTACAAACAGCTGTTCAGTTATCGCTGTCTCTTTTTATCGTACATAATATATATGTATTTTGGGAATGATTTCAAATGACCGTCACTGCATCGACTAACTTTGCAAATATGTTTTATGAGTGGCAGTTTTAAGCTTTGAAAAAAATCAAAAAAAAAAAAAAAGTTAAAAGCTCTCAAAAAAAAAGTTTTATTTTCTAATATAAACAACAAGAGACTTCCTCCCGACCCCCTTTATAAAAAAATATGTGCATTCATTTATTTAATTTGCTAAAACAACAACAAAAATATATGAAATGTTTACAAAATATCCAATTTTTCGTTTCACCAAATTTAAATAAATAAATTTCATTTAAATCCCTCAAGGCTATGAAACCAAAAAACAAAAAACAAAAAAAAAAAAGAGAAGAAAATATAAACAAAAAACACACATCAAATGAAAATCCTTTATAATACTTTTAAATTTATTTATGCAAAAAAAAACAAAACTTTTTTATTTTATTTTTTTTTTTTTTTAAACTATAATTTTCTTTTGGCAAAAAGCACATAAACACACACTAACAGGATATGCCCCCGAAAGTGCAAGAGACTAAACAATATACAAAAAGCAAAAAAAAAAACTAATTATTGTCACACACTCTACACACACACATAAACACTGATACACAGAGAAGCATATAGCCACAAAAAATATTCTCATCCATAAACATTGCAGCGATATTACAAAATACTTATACAAATGTTTTAATAAACAGTAGTGGCCAGATAAAAGTTACTATTTCATACCATATGCATGAAGACTAGTTTGTTGTTGGGTTTAGAACGTTGATATTTGACATTTTTTTGTTGAGTATGGAATCTTATTATTGTGCAGAAATATTTTTACTTTCAGAAAATCTAATTTACCTTTTTTTTTTTTTTTGAATTTGAAACCAAAAGCTCAATTTTCCAACCGTTCTTATGACGAATATTAAATTAAGTAGTCATTTAAAAAATACTTTTTTAACTTCATTTATTAAGCTGTAGAGAAAAAAGTATAAGCTTTATTCTACCAAACTTTCTACAGAAATAGTTTCATTTCTATAATTTTCTTGGAAAGGTAAAACAACATCTGGAAAAAGCTGGCAAAATAAGATGGAATACTGCGGAGACTTCATAAATTCGATATTTAGCAGAACACTATAAATCAAAAATTTTTGTATTGTATAACAGCACAAATTCAATAGCCTATAATTGAAAAAAATTAGAATTAAAAAATTTATTTTTGAACAATGAAAAACGAATTTTCTTGAAGTAAAAATAAGATTCCACAAAAAACCAGACTTTAAACATGTTTAATTTTTTAAATAAATTTTTCTTATTTTTTAAAACATATTTCCCCCCTCCCCCACTTATCTTATCTAGCCACTACTGTATACGATATATGGGTGTATTATATATGCATATCTGTTCATACAAATATGTAGGTTTGTATGTATATTACAAAAGCCAAACTGCACAGTGGCAGTTTTTCTTTACGTTTCGTCCTTTGAGCAACAAAAATATTTTTAAACATTTTATGCATACGCTTTTATATATATATAGTTGGTTCGCATGAAATTTTAAATGACATAAATTAGTTTAAAATTCTGTTGTTTCCTCTAAAGTTCTAGCAAAAATTTGGAATATGAATTGCACCTAAAGCGCTTTTTACATGTGCATATGTTATAGCACTTTGAACACACACGTATATAATGTTTATTTTAAAAAAATTTGTATATTTAGTTACATCACATTTTGTTAGGGTAATTTTGAAAAGATAAAATTGTAAATAAGTTAAGCATACATATTAAATTTGGTTTGTACTTCTCAAAAACACAACTAGTATTTGAATAGGGCAGTCAAATTTCCTACTCAGAAAATCACAGTGATAGAATAGAAAAAAAAATTTAAAATGTCATCATCAGTGACGGCATTATACCTGCCCTTCCGCAGCTAACGAAGATAACAAGAAGTAGCTTGTAGCTACAGAGCTCATCCCAAGTAGCTGGGGGAGGGCCCTAGTAACATTCATACCAAAGATAGGTAAGAAAGACTACACTTCACCAAATTCATTTAGACCTATCAGTCTAACCTCCTTTGTTCTAAAAACAATGGAAAAAGTGATTGATAGATACATTACTGCAAACGTCTTGGAAATGAAGCCTGTGCATCCAAGTCAGCATGCATACAGAGCAGGCAGATCTACGGAGACTACTCTATATCAATTGACCAACTTCATCCAAGGTGCTCTTGATAACAAAGAAACAGCAATATGCGTTTTCCTGGAAATTGAAGGAGCCTTTGTCAATACCTCCTATGAGGCTATTAAAAGGGTCTGGATAGGTACTCGATGGTTAAACTCAATGCTTAGGGCGCGAACAGCAGAAACTGAAGTGGGTTCATCCACAATAAGACTTCAAAAAACAAAAGGGTGTCCACAAGGGGGGTACTATCACCCCTTTTGCGGAGCCTAGTAGTGCTAACAGACAATGGTATAATCTGTCAGGGTTATTCCGATGACATTGTCATTATGGCAAAAGGGAAATATGAGGATACACTCTGTGATATAATAAAAAGGAGGGCTTAACCTCACGCAAAGATGGTGTAAGTCGGTAGATTTGAATATTACCCCATCGAAGACAACCTTCGTACCGTTTACTAGGAAAAGAAAACTTCCGCTCATGAAGCCTACAAAGCTGAACGAGACGGTAATTAATGTTGCACAGAAAGTGAAATATCTAGGAGTAACACTAGACTCATAACTTTTCTGGAAAGAACATGCAGCCAGTATAATCAAGGAAGCGACTAAACCACTTATAGTATGCAGAAACTTAGCAGGGAAAACCTGAGGGTGTACTCCGTACATCTTAAAGTGGATGTATACCATGATGTTAAGGCCAATACTCACCTATGGTGCGGTAGCCTGGTGTAAAGAGTTGAACTAGTCACAATAAGGAAACCCTCAGCAAAGTTCAAAGACTGGCCAGTGTTTATATCACAGGAGCTATAAGAACATGTCCCACAGCAGCCATGCAGGCATTACTCGACCTCACTCCTCTATACATAGTTATAGAGACGGCTGCCAAAAGAACACTTATAGACATATCAAGGGAAGGAGCTGGCAGGGGGAAAGTTCTCAGCAGTAGAGACCTCGAAGGTATCTTTGCTGACCTTCGCCTAGCCATCCTGCCTAGAGATGATATGAACGAGAGATACAACTTCGAAAAATACTTCAAACTTTTACTAAGTAACAAGACAAAGAATACACACTCAGACGGTACACCGACGGATCGAGAACGAACGAACAGGGGCAAGGGTGTATGGTCGAAAAACCAAACACTCAGAGCCAATGGGAAGAACTCCTAGCATGTTCCAAGCAGGGATTCTTGCCATACTCTCTGCCTCTGTCCACAGTTCAACCTTAAACGTAGTTACAAAAAGCAAAAAATAGTAATATACTCTGATAGTCAAGTTGCTATCAGGGCATTAGATTCAGTTGAGATCTCCTTCCTCAAAATTAGTATGGGAATGCCAAGAGCTCCTAAATACATTAGGCAAGACTAATAAGGTCGCACTATTCTGGCTACCCGGACATACAGGTATTTATGGTAATGAAGTAGCCGACCACCTGGCAAGGAACGCAGCGGACAAGACCTACATTGGCCCTTGTTAGGTATAGGAATTCAAATCTTAAAAGGCATGTAAAAAGAAGAGGGACATCTGGGGTACCAGTAAGTGGAAAAAAAGTCAAAATAAAATTTATAATCTATATATATATAAATCATTGAATAGATTTTTTAAATATTTTTTAATTCAATCTTTTTCTTTCCCATAAGCGACATAGTCAAAAATTTGAAATTTAAAAATCAATGCTATCTATAGATACGGCTACCATACGTCCGGAATTCGCCCGGACAGTCCGGAATTTATAGCTTTGCTTGGAACTCAATTTTATCCGAAATTAATTATTTTCATTGTTGTCTAGGTGTAAATTTTATTTTACTTTATAGTAACTAAACAAATTGATTGTTTAAAACCAGTAGAGAAGGACGTTTGGATGTTGGTATCGATATTAAAGCGATACAATTCTAAACATTGAATACACGCTGCTAGATTTGCATAATATAGAAAGTTATTGCTCATTCCTATAAATTTTATTCTCATTTTTTGTATTGCTGTTGAACACAAGTAAATTTTTTCTTCAATAAATATATTAGCTCTTAAAGTAATTGCAATTATTTTTTTGTGAATTTAAGCTTACTAATCAAGTTAAATTTTTGATAATTAAAAAATTTGGCATAATTGCAGACAGTAGAAATAATGCCAAAAGAAAGTACTTGTTTACCGAGAAAATTAAAGAAGTATTTGATTTTATCAAATGCGATCTTAATTGCGGAGATAAAGCGGCGTCTGAAATTTGCAAAACTCTCTTTTCAATCGTACACAAAAGAAGAGGAGATATCAAGATTCACATTAAACCAGAAAAGCAAAAGTACGCGAAAAATTTTCATGAAGTTTCCATCGTGAAGTATTTGAAAAAGATGGTGCAAATTTCTGATGATCTTTTGTGTGCGGTCAAGGAATCAGTTTCTTGTTGAATTCTTGTACAAACCTATTGTTGCTTTTAGTATACTTATAATTTCACCTATTTATGTCTGTTTTTAATTTCGTAAATGAGGCAAGCATGGTAGCCCTACCTATAGATAGGAAATTTTATTTTACCTTTCTTTCCGTTTTTCCAAGAATAAGGGAGCGGAGAATGTTTTGATATTCTAGCATCCCCCCCCCCATACTTTTTGATAAGCAAACTTTTTCGCAAACATGCTCCAATACTTTTATCATTCCTTCAGCCTGTTGGGAATATTGCTCTAAGCTGTTCTTAAAAAACTCCAAAAATATTGGGTATAGAGCTTAGATGGCGAATTGTTGTGTTCACAAAAAATATGCTTTTTTCTACTAAACAACTTTTCTTTTCTTTTCCAGAAACGATAAAACATAAATTAAGAACGTTCTGGTACAGTCTTATTAAAGCCATTTTCATGATTTCATGTACCGTTATCGCGAAAAGTTGACGTGGTGAAGTAAAATGGTCTTCAGATTCGAGCTCAACGACCTCAAATTACTCTAAACTACAGGTCGAATTGCCAGTCTGATGAAAAAACTCAATTTTGTGTCTGATACTTCGATCTGGTATAAAAATTATTACACGATTTTTATGATTTTGCTCAATCAACTAAATCAAATTATTATAATATTTTGCTCAGGAATAAAAATAACAGTCCAGCAGCATTTATACAACATAATCCTGAAAGGGAATGTTGTATAGACTATTTTTGTAAATCAAACTTATAGTCCAGCACGTCTCTGTTTTTTTTTTTTTTTTTACAGTGTGTCAAAGTTTTCTTATTTTGGTCGAAGGGTGCTGAGTACAGTGCAAAAAGTGTTATAAATTGATGTCTGAGAAAAATCTTATTGGCAAAGTTGTACAGTAGAATTTTGCTAGGGTCATTTCTGTAGAACATTTTAACCCTTTAGTTCCTCTTTTTATGTGACAATTTGACTCCTTTTTTGATGAAAACCTGAAAAGTCCTTTCAAGAGAGACATTTAAAGATTAAAATTTTCCACAAAAATATTTGCCAAAAAATTTCATTGGGGGTCACCAAAGACATAAAAGTCATATATATAACGGTTAACGGCTGATAAAAGGAAATAGCGGCCTACCCACATATATAAAATATACTATGATACGTGCTGGACTATAAGTTTGTTTTACAAAAATGGTTTATACAACATTCCCTTTCAGGATTATAGGGTGGCTATTCTGTTGTAGCCAAAAAGTCTTAATTTGTTGGACTGTGTAATTTTTTAAGTTTTATTTTATGGCTCGGGAATACAAATTAATGATTGAGTTTTATTTCATTTTTGAAATGAAAAACTCAAAACGACATACAGCTTTGTACTGTACAAGGAAAATAAAACTGAAAAAAAATAGTTTTTATTTCTGAGCCAAAAAATTTACCACAAAAAACAATAATTTTAATTCTTAAAAAAAAAAAAAAATAAAAATCAAAAAATAATTTTTTAGTTGAGGAAAAACATAAAAATTGAACAGCTATTTGTATACCACATCATTTTAGTTTTAATTTTTATCGGTAACGTTCACAAAACAAAAATTTTTACTGGCTTCAATAAAGAAAGCAACCAGTATCATTTTGGTGTACTCAATTCGACATCTGGAACAAATCGATTTATTCCATTAAATTTTGGAAAACAATCATTATTTTCTGTCTCTGCTTTAGATTCAATGTTCTGTGGATGAAATTTTTCTAGTTCCTTTTAAATATGAGAGAAACCGAAGATTATAGATTAAATGAACAGACACTGATAGAGCCGATATCGTGATCGCACCATAGCAGGAAATATGCTGAGAATGTTATAACTGAATATAAACAAGAAATTTAATATGTACACCTTAGAATAACTCAATTAATTTTAATCAATAATACAGTAAAAAAAAAAATATATTGGGAGTATGAGTGTATAAACTCGTATTTTTTTTAGTAATTTGGACATTTATTGTGAAAAAGTGATTATAAATTTATTCTTTAAAGTATTGTCCATTGTTAGCCACAACCTTTTCCCATCTTTCTGGCAGCTTACGGATTCCGCGTCGAAAGAACTTCTCATCTTTTGAGGCTATCCACAAATCGACCCATTTTTTGAGTTCTTCGAAAGAACGGAAGCGCTGTTCAGCCAGGCCATATGTCATCGATCGGAACAAGTGGTAATCAGAAGGAGCAATGTCTGGAGAATACGGCGGGTGGGGTAGCACTTCCCATTTCAGCGTTTCCAAGTATGTTTTTACTTGACTTGCAACATGCGGCCGAGCATTGTCGTGCTGAAGAATAACTTCGTCGTGTCTATTCTCATATTCTGGCCTCTTATCATTTAATGCTCGGCTCAAACGCATCAATTGCAGTCGGTAGCGGTCGCCAGTGATCGTTTCATTCGGTTTCAACAGCTCATAATACACGACACCTTTCATATCCCACCAAATACACAGCATGAGCTTGGATCCATGGATGTTCGGCTTTGCCGTTGATGTTGATGCATGTCCATGTATCCACTTTTCATCGCCAGTCACAATACGATGCAGAAAACCTTTTCTTTTCTGTCGTTCAATCAGCAGTTCACATGTGAAAAATCGTCGTTCGATGTCTCTCGGCTTCAATTTGTACGGTACCCAATTTCCTTGCTTTTGAAGCATTCCCAATGTTTTTAATCGTTTAGAAATGGTTGATTGATCAACTCCTAAAGATTCTGCAAGTTCTTGTTGCGTTTGACATGAATCTTCTTCGAGTAATGCCTTCAATTCTTCATCTTCGAACTTTTTCGGGCCGCCTGAACGTTCCCTGTCTTCAATATCAAAATCACCACTTTTGAAACGGGCATACCACACCTGACACATTCTAACGTCTATAGCACAGTCAGGATAAGCTTCAGTGAGTAAACGATGTGCTTCAGTTGCGTTTTTCTTTAAATGGAAGAAGCAAATTACCGCAAATGTTGTTTTGTTGGCACGAAATTCGACATTTTCAGCTGTAGTAAAACACTTTTGTAAAATTATGAAAATTATTTGACAGATCAATTCTTATAGCATTTTTGGCGCTCTTCGAGATAGAATAGCTGTCAATATCAAAAAAATGGCGCATATGATAGATATGAAGTTAATCACAATTACGAGTTTATACATTCATACTCCCAATATATATAAATTTAATAAACAAAAAGTTTATCACCCTGTGCCAATTATGAAAACATGTTTTAATTGTCAAACAATAAACTCTAACATACATATATACATAATTACTTGCCCCTATCAGTGTGGGATAATTGTGAATATGTCTACTACTTCAGTACCAGCATTTGAGTTATCTGAAAATATCTTTTTCAATCAACAAACACTATCTATATCATTTTACTTCAGAAATATTACCTCATCATGTAAACAACAAATTTTTAATTGAAAAGATATGTTGAAAATATTCTACAAACAATCTTAAAGTGCTAATTGATGATAGCGTATTATAGAGAACACACAATAAAAATAAAAAACAAACACACACACACATAAAACTCTATTAAGCAAAGCAAAAAAAGTCTTAATATAAAACTGAAACCTCAAACTTCAAAAAACTTCACTACTCAGGAAAGCTTCAACGCATTTACACGTGTATTGAAAACATCATTTGAAAAACAAAAAAAAAAAAAAATCCTTTTATTACCTGTGCCTGTTATCGTGGGTGTGTGCGTGAAAAGAAAAAATATCAGCAAAAATGCAACTTTACAATATTTTCAACATTGGATTTTGCACTATCCTCTTCCTTGTTGTTGTAGCATTTACGCAAACAACACAAGCAGCAGAGGAAATTGTTTGTCCTACTGCCGAGGAAGATAACTCAATTGCGGTTCAATTTCCTTCACCAACAAGCTGCAGCGTGTTTTACAAATGTAATCGCGGTGTTGCACACATGATCAAGTGTTCCGATGGTTTACACTACAATCCACAAATACAGGTACATACATACATATACAACATATCATAGTTGAGAGTGTATGGGTAGTAGGCGAGTGAATAAATGTTGAAGATAAAAATGGAAAACTCAATTGTGCTTGCATGTGTGTGTGTGTGAGCTTGTTTGCATTGTGTTTTTATGTTTTCATTGAAAATTTACTGCCTTTATCACGAAAAAAAAAAATATATTAATTTTCTCCTTTTTTCTTTCATTATTTGTTTTTCTCCTTTTTCCTTTTCTTTTTTTACAGACATGCGATTTCCCTGCACGCGCTCATTGCCATTTGGAAAATATCATATAAATTAAACTGTTTGTGTGTAAATTGCATGTGTGCCACCAAAAATTGCGTCAAAAGATTTTAAATTGTTAAATAAAAAAGTTTCCATTTATTTCTTTTTAATTTTTCCTTTTTATTTCGCTTGAAATACTTGATATACTTCCTGCGAAAAGTTAAATGCTTTTTCCAGTTAGCAGTTACTTTTAAAGCTTTTAATTTCTTTTCTACTCTACTTTACATATACATCATCAAGCATGAATAAAGTAAAATAAAAGCTAACAGCAGCTTTCATCAACTTCTCAATTAGTTTAATTAAATTATCATCCATTTTCATGTCATTACATACATATTTATTTTACACTGAATAGTTTCCGTTCTAATGGATTTTGGTTGTCGGTATTGGGAGTTATTGTCATCCGTGGATTGGTTTTTGTATTGCTGTGGGTAGGTAGGTAAGTAGATGAGAAGGTGTACTCAAACTTTCTTTACTGTAGTGTATGGTATATAAATAAAAGTATGTATCTTCAATGTGTAGATAAATTTTAACCGAGAGTAACGAAAGTTTCCCTTTATCCCTTAACTTGTACCTACTGTTTACTAAAAGATTTTAAAGTATAAATAGTCTTAGAAGACAAACTCGTATACATACATTTCGAAAATCAATAGTAAGTCCTGAATCAATTTAAATTTGACTACAATTTAAATGATTGGAGACATAAATTTGATTTTGGACTTGTAGTTGGTCAGAGACTATGCTATATTATCTCACGATTCTGGTCAATGAACGAGCGGGTAGCCCCTATCTGCATCAAACAAAACCTGACTAGTGTACACGTTCCGACGGATGAGAAGGAAGACCAGAAGAGATAACTTATACCAGCTTCTCGACAAAAATTATAAGGATTGGCTCCGCCATAATCCCCAGGTATCTTTGGTCCGATGATCACAAAATTCAGTTACTGCAACAAAAGAACTTAAAATGACAGGAAACTGATCAGCTGTGCGGAAAGCAAAATGCCAGTTTTTTTGTTATTAGTTTGGGGATTGGCCGAATCAGACCCAGACGGATTCTCTTTCGTCCCCAACCACCTGATGCTCCTACTTTGAGCACTCGTATACGAGCATACTACGAATATAGGCATCTTGCGTCGACGTCATTATAGGCCAAGATTGCCAACCTTCTGCTCGTCAACTCTGAGCATTGGCACAGCTCCTCCAGACACAGCCTACAAGTATCATTCTAAACAAGTTTCATCTTCTTGATACCTGAAAGGACCATAGCACGTAGTCAAGTCTAAAGCCTAAAGACATTTAGTCCGACGGTCTTAGCTGACACACTGGCCATCTTTGCGTGCCAGCAGTCAGTGGCCTCCTCTCATCTTTTACGATGTTCAGAGTTTGTTCACTGTTTTAACAGGCCATACACAAAAAATTTTTTTTCGGGTCTGGAGGTCAAACCATGTTTACTACATATTTTTGAGATCGCTGAAACCGAATCCGAGGTCCAAAAAACCTCATGCAATTTTTTTCGAATTAATTACATGTTTTTGGGGTCGCTGAATCCGAATCCGTGGTCTAAAAAATATCAGCCTGCCAGGTTTTCGACATAATCTGCAAAATTCTTCGTTATCGAGGCTAAGTCGAAAATCTGACATGCTGGAGTTTTTTGGACCTCGGATTCGGATTCAGCGGCACCAAAAAGATCTGGTAAACATGGTCTGGCCTCATGGTCTGATGTCCAGATCCGAAAAAAACATTTTTTTATGAGGTTTTTTAAAGTTATGTCGGAGAACCTTTTTTAGCTAAAAGCTCAGCAGTTTCACTTTACTTAATGCGTGAATATCCTTTCACCAACAGTAGTATAAGCATGTTCACAGCAAACTCATTGAGTTTTTAAACACAATCCATGGATAACCTGGAGGTTATATCTCCTCGCTGTACGCAATTAAATCGATTGTCAAGGGCAATAACTATTCTCTTGCCATTGACCTGACTCTCAATAAGGAGGTACGCAACATCCTGAGGGCTATACTTACCGTCATATTCTTTATTGCTAAATTAAATGGCAGCAAGCTTAATAGAACCTCCAACGCGCTTGTAGGTGTGCTGCGTATTTCACCAGTTATACCAATACACGCCAACCGTTTAATGGTTTTCTATTTTACTTTCGGCCACCAGATCACCGAGGCATACGTGGGATATACCTCATTTGAGACCACAAACGCGTTTATAGTGAAACAGACCTCTCTTAGCCGTCTGAAACTTGTCCTCAACATGATCGTTCCAGGTTAGTTTGCTATCCAAAGTTACCCCAAGATACTTCACCTTCCTAGGCGTATTAATTTCACGTCCAAAAAGTCAAAGTGCTTCTTTACTCAGGTGACTCTCTTACAAGTGCAGAATATGTTGTCTGATTTCCCTGCTTTGTTGCTGAGTTCTTGTTCCTTATATCATTCCGCTACCATTTTGCGTACCCTCTCATGATGTCGATATCTCTGGAATATAGCTCTTTTTCCACTACCCTGACTAGTTCGTACAAGGCAGACTGAGTAGACTTGCCAGCCCTGTAAGCGTGCTGACATCTACTCAGCGAATTATGTAGTAACTAGGTGCTCTTAAGACTATCCACCATTACCCGCTCCATCGTTTTCAGAAAAAACGAGGTAAGGCTGATTAGTCTAAAAGTTTTGGTTTCTGTATAGTCCGTTTTTCCTGGGTTTGAAAAGAAGACCCCTTTGACCTCTCTCCAGCTCTTCGGAACATATCCAGTCGTTAGGCAGGTGACGAAAATACCCTAGGAGATCAATAATGCCGGGAATATTCCATTTATACCTAGTGTTTGTTTTGAATGGATTAAATAAACCTTATTTACATTATCCATAGTGATAACTCTGTCAGCTTCCAGTCTGTCTGTTCATCCCCTTCTTCAGGGGTGGCCAGCAGTCGTCAGACCTAAAGCTTCCAGGAAAAGCACTAACATCAGGGATTGGAGCGATTCATCCATACTCACTGTCATAGTTCCCTCAGTTTTGCGGGTTAGATCCAGTTTAGAGAATGAATCTTTCGAAAATAACAGTTAATAGCACCGTATTTCAACATCT
Source organism: Toxonevra muliebris (assembly GCA_963691655.1). NCBI lineage: Eukaryota > Metazoa > Arthropoda > Insecta > Diptera > Pallopteridae > Toxonevra > Toxonevra muliebris. The sequence goes on from OY829326.1 coordinate 56,538,726, forward strand.
CGGCTTATGCATGTACACAAGACAACTTGGCTGTGATCAGGCCATCGAACGCAAAACCAAGAAGGGAAGAAATACTTACGTATTTTCGGGCGCAAAACAAAAGAGGCGGAAAAATGTAGTTCACCTGCAAATTCTTCGAAAAAATAAATCCACTAATGATTTGAAGAACAGGGCCTTTTGGAAGAATAAAGTTGGAGATTTGGTGAAAGATGTCTAGGGTATGATCACGTTACGTACAAAACACTTCTCGCAGCTGCTAAGTAACAATGACTGCAATAACCGTGCCACTAGGGAGCTTGACGACGTTGACGACTTGACACCGTCGCCTGACTGTGACGAGGTTTTAGCAGTTTTTACTCGCCTGAGAAACAGTAAGGCTGCGGATTTAATAAACCTGCCCTTTGAGTTGTTTAACTCTCTTATTAAGTTATGGTAGGATGAAAGTAGTGGCAACTCGAAATTTTTGTTAATTACATAGTCCAATAAAATTTCAACTAGTTATTGTTGTATGCGCGAAATTTTTCAACGATTTTATAGTAATTTAAGATTGCTGATCACGACGGCGTACTTAGTTTTTATCAATTGTATTTGCTTACCACAAGTTTTCGAAAGATGAACTGTGTCGCTACTTTTTGCATCACCGATAAGCCCCCAGTTCACATTGGAGTAATTAATGAAGTTAATGTCGAAGTTGCAAGCCTAAAAAAAACGATTTGGAGGATTTTTCTTCGAAGTAGATCTACCGGGTTCAAAAATGTATAGCAACTATGACGAAAAGTTATGGAATTAAAATTTCTTTCTTTTCCTTGTAGCCAAAATATTGCACCATGATTTCATAAGAAATTTTGATTGCTGCATTATGGACGATGAGACCTATTGTACGGGGTGACTTTTCACAGCATCCAGGTGTGGATTTTTATGTTGCAGATCGTAGAAGAAATGACCTAGAAGAGGTCTAAATTACTCACGAAGTTTTTAGTGTGGCAGGCAATCTGAAGCTACAGTAGACGAAGCAGTTCATTTGTAACAACTGGGACAATCAACACATATATATATCCGTAAGTATCTGCAAAAAAAAAACTTTTGCCATTCATAAAGCAGCACGCAGTTTCTACTTTCTTTCGACTTAATTTGGATGAGTGCCATTACAGTAAAGTAGCAGTTGAATGGTACGAAAAGAATAATGTAACACTTGTACCCAGATATGCGAATCCACCTAACTCCCCAGAGCTCAGACCAATAGAAAGATATTGGGCTCTGATATATAGGACCATGAAGAACACAAAACAAGTTGCTGAAACCGTTACCAGTTTTTCTTAAAAGTGGCTGTTATCAAGTAAAAAAATGTCTGAAAGCACTATTAAAAGCTTAATGGGAGGCATTTTGGAAAAAGCCAAAATTTTCATTAAAAATTAATAACAAAAAATATTTTGTTGATGAATAAAAACATTAATGAAATTCCTGTTAATATAATGTTTTTTTTTTCTTTTTAATATGCTAACTAGTTAAGAAGTAATTTGAGTTTATTTGTGCACTAGTTTCATCGTTCACAAACCGAAAAATACGAAGCGAACGCGAGAGTGAATTACCAATTCCAAGAAAAAATATACGTTCCTTAGGTACACTGGATCCTCGCGAAGTAAACTCCACTTTTAAAGAAGGAACGAAAAATGTTCATTATTTAGCATACTTATTTATCCACGATTTGCACCAACTAACAATCAACCAGATGTATTGTCTAACAAGTGGATTGGACCTTATCAGAGTGGTTTTGGATCAGGTAAGCCCACAATTGATTAGGCACTCACCCTACGTTAAATACCGGCGCGAGAAAAACAAAACGACCCCCACTATCTCTCCATCGGATTCATCAGCACGATTAGTAATGACTTGTGCACCGGTTTTAGTAACCCTGCAAAGCTCTTAAGACTTTGGCAAATGACACTGACCACACCACCAGTGCAATGAAAATTGTAACTGACCTCGCTGAGATATTTGATACCAAATGAGGTTTCCGGCGAGGTAAATCCCTATCGTTCGACTTCTTCAATTTTATGCTGGGGAAAATAATTCGAGCTGCCAATATCGACAAAAACAGCACTGTCTTTTATAAGAGTGATATGCTGCTTGAGTGCACAAATGACATTGACATCATTGTTCTCAATCTGGAAAATGAGTCTCGTCAAATAGGTCTGGCAGTGAACGAGGACAAAACGAAATACCTTGTGCAAAAAATAACGAACGACGGAGTCTTGGACAAAGTTATACATTTGAAGCTGTCAAGGATATCACACTAAAAATAATGTCAGCCTTATGATCAAGCGCCTTAATTAAGCCTTCCGGGCTCACCAAAGGAAGAAATTAAACCCCCCCTCTCTCTTTAATCCTACTATTTAAAGTTAATTTTTCCATAAAAATTTAAACGAACATCAAACCCTATTACATATTTGAAACAACCAATTAATTAAAGAGACAAACAAGTACATAAAAACTTCTTCATGCATACGAAAGTATACAAATTAAATTAATTGAATGTAAATATAAGGCGTGGCTAAAAATTTTAAATGAATTTAAAGCAGAGTTAAAAAAAAAAAAACAAAAACAAACAAAAACAGGAGAATGTGTGTGCATACGAGCAATTTATAAAATATGCATAAAAGCGCAAAAATCAACAAAATGATTAAAAACTTTGTTTATTTGTTTTTGTTTTTTAATTTTTCCGCCAAGCTTTGCATACAACATATACATTTTTTTTTTTGCTTTTCTACTAAGTAGCTATAAAAACAGAAAATAAAAAAAAATATGTATATAAAATTACAAAGAGATGCTCTCAAATCAGCGCAGAGTAGAATAACGCACTTGTTTGCTTAAAAGATTTACCTTGAAAACATGAGTTAAAAAAACAAAATGTAAAAAAATAAATAATAAAAATTAAAAACAATCCTTAAAGTACATAAAAAAGTAAGCAGCAACAAAAAAATAAAAAAAAATAATATAAAAAAAAAATAAAATAAAAAAAAAAAGTAAAATAAAAAAAGACACCACGCTGTGGAAAAATGTTCATGAAAATTGCACAAACACACAGACACTCATACACAGACATTCAAAATGTAAATAGACGATGTAACGTGTTGGCGAAGTGGGTGGCAATATTGAAGTTGGCGTGTGTGTGACATTTTAAAATTTTAAAGAGAATAATATATAGAAATTTAAGGATTTAAGTAGAATATGACAGGACGGTGAAATTCAAGGAAATTAAAAAATATTACACATGTGCAAGCTTTATTCATATATTCACATAATTATGTGCATATGTATGTAAGTGCTTTTATGGTTTAGGAAGAAATGGTAAGCAATTACGTTTATAATTATATAATTGCACTGGCTATTTTTAAAGTGGTTCAGCATTTGTTCAGGGCTTTGTGCCTTGAAAAAACTTTAGTGAAATAAACTATTTTCTGAGAAAAGGAATGACTGCAAGAACAAATTTGAGGGGATTTGATTAATCTTAGCACAAAAATTTTAAAATTACTGAAATTGATGAAAGAAAATGCTAGAGAATGAAAATGTATGAAATCAAGTGAAAATTTATAAAAAAGAGAATGAATGAAAAATGAATGGAAAGAAATGAAAGTGAATAAAAATTAATGAAAATGAATAAAAATTAATGAAATTGTATTAAAATTATTCAAAATGAATGAAAATGAATAAAAATGAATAAAAATTAATGGAAATGAATGAAAATGAATAAATGTGAATGAAAATATGAATGAAAATTAATAAAACTGAATGAGAATGAAGAAAAATTAATGAAAATGCATAAAAAGTACTGACAGATAATGAAAATTAATGAAAATAGATGAAAATGAAAAAGAATAAGTTTTTTGGGAAGTTTTCTGATGACTTGGGACACGTGAGACACGAAAAACTGTTTTTTGAGATTTTTCATTTTTTGAGGTTAGGGACGACACAACATTTCCTGTGGAAAATAATACTAGATTCATGTCCATCAACTGAAATTACACAAAAATAGGCTTTCCCGTCGTCATATGATGACTTGGGTAAGCGTAAGACCCGAAAACAGTCTTTTTGGACATTTTTTGAGGTTAGGGACAACATATTCAGGGAAAAAAAATATACGACAAAATACTTTATATGTTTCTTTATGATCACTTGGGTAAACGAACGTTTGATAAATCTTTTATTTTAAGGTGAGTTGGTAGACTTGCAGCCGCCATATTGGTCCGTAATCATGCAAAATCAAAAAACTCCTTATTGCATTCGATACTAGAGACAATAAGCTTTCATTTGAGCTCAAACATGCCCTTAAATACCTTCACCTTAATTTTGGACAGGAGGGGAGGGGGATCTACCATTGACAGAGAATGTTCCATATCTAAGTTAAGATCAAAAAAACTATGGGGTGGTAACCTGCAAGGCTTTCCCCTATGAAAATGAATATAAGTTAAATAAAAAAATATTTAAAAATTAATTACCAAAATAAAATGAATAAAAGTAAATGCAAATAATCGAAAATGAAGGAAAATTAATGAATCGATATAAAAATTAACAATAATAAATGAATATTGATTAAATTGATTGAGTGTATTGCGGAAATCAACAGATAATAAAAGATATAAATAAAAATTTAAGAAAATGAATGAGAATGAAGAAAAATAAATTAACCCTTTCTTCTCAACTTTTTTATTGGGGGGTAAAAAAAATTTTTTGTTTTTTTATATTCGTAGACTCGGACTTTGTAAAGAATAAAAACCAAAAAAATTATTAAAGAAGTTTTTGGGAAAGGCTGTAGAGCTTTTGGAATTTCGTATATTATAATGACCAAAATGCATGAAAGGAGTAAAAATTCGAGAAAAAAATTTTAATTTTTGAACTTTTTTTTTGTGGTTTAGAAAATACTTTTAAAAACACACTTTTTCACTGAGTATAAAAGGTGAAAATTTGAAACATTTTTGGAATTTGTGTTTATTTTTACTAAAGTCAAGTATACAGAATTTTGTTGTTCAGTGGTCTATATTGATTTCTTGATATTAACCCTCTATCAACCCACGTAATTGGTCAAAAAATAAACTGTTTTGAAAAAGGCAAGAAAGACCCATAATTGAGGGTGCCAAAGGGTTAAAAAGTAGGAAGAAAATATTCTACGGAAAATTCTATTATAAATTGTTGAATATACAAATAAGCTCTGAAGCAGAACTAACAAGTTATTTTATGGTTTATTAATCTGTTAGAAATGTGCAAACTTTGGGCCTAGGTAAAAAAATTAGACGTACACCTTTAAAACGCCGAGACCCGTATAACTTTTTTTGCCGAGTTCTATCAGCATCCACTTACAGAACGTTGTTATTTTTTCGTTTTTTGAACAAAAAACAAATCAAAACTATCAAAACTTTTTTAACACCCGCAGAAAATAATTCAGAAATCATCAACCTTTCATGTCTTTTGTGCACAATAGTAACCAAATTATTTATTGTACATTATATTGTACATTAGAATTGCGTAAATTGAAATATTTGTACACTAAGGAATGAGATCGAAAAAATCTTAACATATATAAAATTCAATCATTTTTAAACGGTTGATCTTAGAGTTTTGATTTGTTTTTTATTTTTTATTTATTGATAATATTTTACAAATTACAGAAAAATATAACTTTTATAGTTCTAACCACTATTTATGAACTCGTAGACCTTTTTTGGTAAGCCTCCCATTAGAGATTTGATAGTTGTTTCAGACACCTTTTTGGAACAGTTTGCCCATCTTCTTTTAAAATCATCGATATTTTGGGACACCTTTTTTGTGCTTTTTAAGTTTCTTTTCACAAGAGCCCAATATTTCTTCACTGGTCTTAGCTCCGGACAATTCGGAAGATTGGCCTCTCTTGGTTCAAAAACTATGTTATTACTTTGGTACCACTCCAGAGCTTTCTTGCCGTAGTGACATGATGCCAAATCGGGCCAAAAATATGTGGACACATTGTGCTCTCTTATGAAAGGAAGAAGTCCTTTTCTCAAACATTCTTTGCTTCTTTTGCCGCGACTGCGTATAGCTTGCCATATCAGAAATTATTTAGGAAATTTTGTATGCTTTTGGATTCTAAATTGTTCTTCGACATTTCCTCGAGCATCAGCATCATAAAAATTTTGACCCGGAACCCGGAAGCTGCGTAAAATCTGCCAGTACATACGTTTCGTCGTCCCTTATACAACATGAATATTTTTGTATGAAATTCGATTTTAATTTCCGAGCCCCAGTTTTGGTGTCTACATTTTTTGCAGCATTCCTGTCTGGAACCTTTTGGACTTTGTATGTTTTTAAACCTGCATTGGCTTTAACATTTCACACCAAATAGTCAGAGTACTGGGCTAACCGGGCAGCTTTTCTATCAGATGTGTTTGGAGATCTTTTCAATATACCTTCCATTTTCTTTGCTTTCCCAATATCATGTGGTCCTTGTTTTCTTCCCGAACCAGGTTTCCTATCGATGGTCAAATTCTCCTGAAACTGTTTAATAACATTGGAAACAGTTTGACGAAGACCTTCAATTCTTTGGCCAATTTTTTGTGGGACCAATTTGAATTTTTTTTAAAATTTTTAATAATTTTAAGACATACTTCTTTTTCTTCACTCATTTTGATCAAACTCACAATAAATCAACATGTTTGTCATTAAAAATAACAACTGACATATTTTTCAAAGATAACTAGATCAAAGAAATTTTTAAATTTTACACCTAAAACAAATTATTAAGTAAAACGTGTGTTAAGATTTTTTCAATCTCACTCCTTATAATGTACAATTTTTCCAAGCGTGTAAAACAATTTTTTTTAACAACTTTTTTTAAGTTATTAATTTTGTATTATGAAATGGAGTTTTAGCTTTCGTTTTAAACTATTATAGTTAAAAAAAACTTTATATACTTGCTCAAAATTTTAAACTTAATGTTACTTCGTAAATTCACACAAATGTAATTTGGACTGTTTTTCAAAATCAAATAAAAAAAACTGTACTCCCGTTCTTGCTCAAACTTAAATTATAAAGAGAAAAAACATGCTTGATTTAACAAATAATTTTTTTATTTTTAAAATTTCCGATAGGTTTGAAATGAGTAATGTAATGAGTAAAGTAATGAAATATGAACATTTTTTTGTACAATATATTAGCCAAAAACAACGAAAGGGTCAAAATGAATGACAATGATTAAAAATATTAATTCAATGCCCAACTATATATGTAATTCCATTTGATATTTAAAAGTGTTTGTAGAGACTTTCAGCGGTTACTTTTGGGGTTTAGGTTTAAACTTGGTTGACAAGAATTAGTCTTAAATTAGCTAAATGACAAGTCGTTCAACTTACGTATTCAGACATTTTCTTTATTTTTCGGAATGTTCAAAATTTTTTTATGATTTATGAACAGCAAACAAAACATAAAAGTTTTTCATTCATAAGGTCAGCTATTGTGTAATTCAATAAGAATAGACTTTATATAATTATATGGCTGGCAATCCAGTATCATGGCGTAAATACAAGATTCTCATATGAGGCAAATATCGAAGAGATATGCGAAAAGTACGCGCCAAAGAGCAGCCAGACCTATGCATAGGAAAAGGTATGAAAAATGCAAATTAAAAAATTGTTTGAAAAAAAAAAAACATAAAGAAGTGGCAACACTTATGAAACAACTTATTCAAAAAGGCGATAGACTCATCGTCTGGGTTACAAGAAAGGAATACATAAATGTGGTTTCATATGGAAGTCTACGGGTAAGTACTAGCCTCAGTTTCTGTAGTTTTAGCTTTTCATTGGCTATAACTTTTAATCATTTCATCCTCGTAAAAGAAAACCAACAACATTTGAAAGCGTCTACCTTTATGCAAAATCAATAAGTGTTAAGGCTTTTGACATATATTTTGTATGTCCAAATGTAATCTCCAAATGTATATATATTTGTATTTAATGGGCCACAAAATTATTTGAAATATTTTGTTCCATATTTTATGTTTCACACAGTAATTGTCAATTATTTTACAATTTTTTATTATATTTGTAATAAAGATTATAATATTGCTAGATATAAAAAAAAAATATTTACTCTGATGATGATGATACGTATGCATTGTAAAAAAATGCACAGTCAAAGCGTTGATTGGCAATTAAAAAAAAAAAATTAATAAATGTGCGTGCATATATTTTCAGTCACATACATACAAATTTTTTGAATATGTATGTGTGAACACTTTAATAACAAATGTACTTATAAATTTAGTTATTGTAACTATATGAAAAAATATGTGAGAAAATATTTCATGCACAATCGGAATGCGTTGCTCTTTTTATTTTTATAATGAAGGTGGGTGAAAAAATATTAATAATATTTCCATTATTGATTCATAAATTTCTCATAATTACGAACTTGTGAAGAAATTGTTTTGGTATGAAAGTAGAAAAGGATAAAAGTAAAAATTACATATTCTTAAGTAGGTATGTAGAAGAAAATAATTGTAATAGCGTTGTTTTTGAAAAACTTATAAATACCCGTTGATATTAAATTGTAAAATAAAACATAGCAATTTATCATTTAATACAAAAACTTTAAAAGAAATAATTAAAATGTATGTCACAGTTTTCATTCAAAACTTCATTCACATTTACGAGCTAAAGGACCTCAATAAAAATGCTTTAAAAATGCTTCAATGCTTCAACTCTTTTTCTAACCTTCTTTCTTCAATCATGATGATGATGCTGACGTATTGAATTACAAATAACCTAGAAACACACACGCAAACAGCCTAACAAACACAAGTACATAACAACACATTAAAATCCCATTCAGAATACTACCAACCTAAAAATATATGTATAAAAAAGAAGATGGTTTAAAATAAAAGAGTAAATGAAAGAGGGAATTTGCCTTCCTGAGAAAAAAAAAAAAAAGGTTGAGAAAAAAAGGTAAGTTTAAATAAACGAAAACTACATATACACTAGAGCATTCAAATCGTAAACAATAATCACACTACACTACACACATACATATGTTTGTATGTATATCGATAAACGATTTGATGGGAATTGAAAAATACACCCATCTCGAATGAAAAGGATAAAGGGTTTTTATAAATGATGTATGTTAGTGATATGAAAATAAATGATAGTAATAGTAGTGGTAGTGATAGTGATAGTAAAATATAATGATAAATTATCTGAATATGTAAAAAAATGTGTCAAAACAACAACTTTACAGAGACTGGGAATAGTAAATAGTTATAAAACATTTTCCTAGTAGATAAATAAAATATTCATAAAATATAAATAACTTTTTAGGTATGGTATACCAAAAAAAAAAAAGAATAAAAATATATATATAAAAATATAGAAAGCTCTTGCATCATGTTAAATAGCAATGTTAAGGTAATCATAATAACAACAACCATAATAACAACAACACACATGTGTCTAGTACCGAATTCTTTGTGATGAGGAACATAAATCGTTATATATGCAAATGATTATCCTTAAACCTAAAATAAATTGGATTAGGTATGGTTTGTTGGGGCTATGATTATACATGGAATAAATAGAATTTATATACCCGACTAAAAAAAGAAGAATATGAAGAATATAAATATGAGAACAGAAAAAGAAGTGATATGAAAAATATAATGTCGCAGTTCAACGATGTCTCAGACTAGGTGCAAAAACCAAGACATCATAATGACAATAGAATAAAAATATAGATGTGTGCAAGGCACGCAAGATATTTGATGTGTAAACAATTAAACCAACTGAATGCCATATACATAGGCTCACATATCTACAGCTATTTATAGAGATTTGATGTATAATCTATGTGCTCAGGTAAATAATTCAAATTAAAAGAATTCTTTTATAAACTTAAAAATTTATTAGATATCATTATCTTTTATATATTATAGCCCAATTCATTATAAATTGCAAATGGTCTTGCATCATTGCAAATGCAAATTTTTATTCCATATCGCATATATTTGTTGTTGTGAATGCAAAAATATTTTGCAATTGCACCAAATCGTAGTTGCATTATTTTTCTTTTACTCAATGCATCGGGCACGATATGTTCGCATATACGTAGCTGTAATTGCATTTTTTTTCCGTGCTTTAAGTTTTTCTTCCTGTCTATTTAAAATTTTATTAGATGTGAAAATTTTACATAACGTCGCCTGAGAATTGATTTGGCGTTTAGGTGTATGAATTTGTACACACATACTCCAAATCAATTCTCAGGCGACGATAAGTGCTTTCCGCATTTAACCTTAGAAAGGCAACAGGGGTGACCAATCACCCCACTACTTTTTAAAAGCACCGCAAAGAGATTTGCCTTAACTGCATTTAATAAAAATAATAATCAATGTATTTACTTTGAAGTAAATAAGTGATTTTATAATAAATAAGTTTGATTTTTTCTGTTTAACATTTTTGCTATTTACATAGATAGATAGTGTTGCCTTTCTAAGGTTAATGTACAAAGCAATATTTTTATAATGCCGTGGTTTGCTATCATTATCACTACATTTTGTTTATACATTTATTGAAACCTAGATTACTTATTACTTATCATTTTGTTTTTATATTTTAAAAAATATTTAATTTTAAAGCAATCTAACTAGCCGAATACAAAACCTATCAAACGCCTGTGTTTGCTACGGCGACTTCTCTGCTTGAATGGTATAGTCGATCTCCACACGTTTAACACCAACAAATAATTCTGCCACGAATAAATGTACACACACATTTTGTTTTCGTATGTTTCGTTTGTATGTGTGAGTAAATTGATCGAAACATAAACAAACAAACTCCGCTCGTATTTTAATTTCTCCCTCTCTTCTTCTCTTCTCTTTGTTGTTTAGAGTAGCACAGTCATGCCGTGCAGTAGTGTGAGCGAGACGGGAACTGGACGTTACAGTTATCTTACATCTTACGATACAGTTATTCTTACATTTTACACATTTGAAATTTTGCCCATACCGTGAGCTAAAATGTTTACACATCAAAAAAACCTTCGCGTAAAACTCAACTTAAGTTCTCATCGAGCCTTGCTGGACCCTAATGGTAGAAGGGCATTCCTCTTTACAACGTAATAAATGTTAATCTCATAACAACGTAGAGTTGTTTCAAACTTAAGGGCGTATTCTATCCGAGATGGTCCGAAAAATCGATTTTTTTTTATTTAATATTTTTTATGTAGACAACGAGTTTTATGCGAAAGAAGAGGGGGAAATGTATGGTCCTGGAATCGGTGATTAACCGTAAGTTACATCATTTGTAAGTACCATGTTTGTAAATCTTTAAACTCGTTTTTCTCAAAACCATTTTTTTTCGGGACGGTGGATACGGTTCACAAAAAACCACTTGTCCAATTGACTTTAAATTTTTCAAGGCTACTAAGCAAATGTATAGGTAGGGCTCTATCTAGGATTATGGCGGAAGCATTTGTTTAACTAATGTTTTTAATGCAAAATATAAACAAAAACTGTGCAAAAAATCGTCATTTTTATTTCAAACGTCTGATTTAATTTGATGATTTTTTCTTATTCCCTAGATGAGGCGATAGCAGGAAGTCTCACGATTACAAAATGGGTTACATTTTATGTTTCAGAATATTTAAACCGGAGATATCATGTTCACCATGGAGCAACTATTTTCGGCAGGCTCAAGTTCGAGGCGTCGAATGAACCGTTATTAACAAAGATATTTTTAACATTAAAAACGAAAAACCAATAGAAAAAGTTGCAAAAAACCTCGAATAAAAATATTGGAAAGCCTCTCATTTACAACGATTTAAAAACATCGATATTTCGCACCATCTCGGGTAGAATACCCCCTTAACCTTAGAGTTGGAAAATATAGTGGATGCAAGAACCATGGAGACATTTTTCGGTTTACAAATGCTTTTACAGTTCCGAAGGTTAAGGAGAAAAGTAGGGAAACAAGCAGTAAATTAAAGTCAATCATCATTTATCAACAGTTTCAATGTTAAGATAGGTGGCGCTGATTTACATGACAGCGCAGCTCAAAACTATCACATAAATATTTGGGCTGACTAAAAAGTGGTATACTGGCCAATTTGGATTGCAATTCTCATATTATCCGTTTTAAATACATAGGGGGCTACTTTGTTTCATTAGCAAAGCTCAAAAACTCACAACTAATGCAGCAGAAAATGTTTCGAGCCCTCTTCATGCTTTTAACGTCGGATGATTCTCAAAACAACTACAGGCTAATCACATTATTTTCCAAACTGGTGACTGGTGACGCTGTTATTGCTCAGTATGCTGATAAAAAGCAATGTCGATGCAAAGAAGATAACTGTCACGTTAAAAAGTAACTATTTTCTGACAAAAGCGCTGTGTGTGTTTGCATTTGAAGAAAAGTTTTTTGTTTCACTTTTGTTTTTGTTCGAAATCACTTTAAAGTTGTCTTTATTTTGAGTAAGCAATTGGAAAGTAAGGAGTGAGATCGAAAAAATCTTAACACACGTGTTAAAGCCAATGTAGGTTCGAAAACATACAAAGTCCAAAAAGTTCCAGACAGGAATGCTGCAAAAAATTTAAACGCCAAAAGTAGGGCTCGGAAATTAAAATCAAATTTCATACAAAAATATTCATGTTGTATAATGGACGACGAAACGTATGTACTGGCAGATTTTACGCAGCTTCCGGGTTCCGAGTCAAAATTTTTATGTTGCTGATGCTCGAGGAAATGTCGAAGAACAATTTAGAATCCAAAAGCAGTCAAAATTTCCTAAACAATTCCTGGTTTGGCAAATTTGCAAGCTATATGCAGCTGCGGCGTTATTTCATTTGTTACAGTGGACTCTATAAATACCGAAATATACATCAAAGAATGTTTGAAAAAAAGACATCTACCTTTCATAAAAGAGCACAATGTGTTCACATATTCTGGCCCGATTTGGCATCATGTCACTACGGCAAGAATGCTCTGGTGTGATACCAAAGTAATAGCATAGTTTTTGTACCAAGAGAGGCCAATCCTCCAAATTGTCCGGAGCAAGCTAAGACCAGTTGAGAGATATTAAGCTCTTGTGAAAAGAAACTTAAAGAGCCCAAAAAATGTGTTCCAAAATATCGAAGATTTTAAAAGGAGATGGGCAAACTGTTCCAAAAAGGTGTCTGAAACAACTATCAAATCTCTAATGGAAGGCTTACCAAAAAAGGTCCACGAGTTCATAAATAGTGGTTAGAACTATAAAAGTTATATTTTTCTGCAATTTGTAAAATATTATCAATAAATAAAAAAAGAAAAAAAATCAAAACTCTAAGATCATCTGTTTAAAAATTATTGAATTTTATATATGTTAAGATTTTTTCGATCTCACTCCTTAGTATGAACAAATTTTATAAATAGAACACCCATTTCTCGTGCTCAGGAACATCTTAGCATAAATCTGATTCTGGATTTAGATTTATTTACAAAAATTTACCCTGGAATGGGTTAAGTTAAAACTAATGAATGTGGTGTGTATAAGCCCAATTACACTGTCCGACAAAAATCAATTTCTGAAAGTGGATTCTGATAGACCTAGAAAAAAAATTATATGTATCTCGGCGTTTAAAAAGTTTATGTTTAATTTTCTTTTTACGCGGGTCTAAAGTTTGCCCATTTCTAACAGATTAAGTATAATAAACCATAGAACAACTTGTTAGTTTTGCATCAAAGTTTGTTTGTATGTTCAGCAAGTTATAATAGAATATTTTCTTCCAACATATTAACCCTTTACACTCACCATTATGAGTAATTTTTGCCTTTTTCGAAAAAGTTACTTTTTTTTACACATTACGAGGGTTGATAGAGTGTTAATATGTTCAAGATATGTCAACTTCAAAGTTTATTTTACAATGTAAAACAAATATTTAGTTTAGAAAATACACACTAGTTCACTGCGTATAAAAGGTTAAAATTTGATGCATTTTTGGAATTTGAGCTTATTTTTACTAAAACCAATTTTACAGATTTTTGTTGTTCAGTGATCTATAATAAAATTTGATGGGCAACTTTTTTTGAAAAGGGCAAAAAAGACCCATAATGGTGGGCGCTAAAGAGTTAATATGTTGGAAGAAAATATTCTGCGGAAAATTTGACTCTAAATTGCTAAACATACAAACAAGCTCTGATGCAAAACTAACAAGTTGTCCTATGGTTTAGTATACTTAATCTGTTAGAAATGTGTAAACTTTGGGCCAGCGTAATAAGAAAATTAGACGTAAATTTTTAAAATGCCGAAACACATACAATTCTTTTTCCAGTTCTATCAGAATCCATTATCAGAATTTTGTTATTTTTTGTGTGTGTTGATCTTGGAAGATTTTCTTAATTTTTTTCTTTTCTTGTATTCTAGATATTTTGAAAGTTTTTCCTTCATTCTGTTTTTTTCAAATTCTAAACAAACTTCAAAAAAAGAAACAATTTACTAGAGAAAAAGTATCAATTCTGAATTTTCCATTGCAAAAATAAAAAGTTATGCAGAAATGACGGTCCAAAATTTTTTGCAATTTTTGTAGAACTGATAGATTACTACAAATGTACTTTCTGACTTCGGAATTTTTTTCACGTATATTTAGAGACTTCAACTACAAGAACAAATTTTATAATAATTTTTTAAAAAAATTGTATACAGGGTCCCACAAAAATATAAATTTTTTTTTTTGTAAAAACAACGTTACAAATTGAATAAAATAATCACTTCAGAATGGAGAATATATTCAATCAAAATAAAAACTTTTTGAAGTGTACTAGAAATAGGCCATATCTGGGTTAAACAAACTTATTTTTTCTAGTATTTGCTGGGGCCATTATTATATAGGAGAACATTTTTCGTGTTTGAAGATCTCCTAAATATTTTTTCTCTATTTTTTCATTGATATGCATGAAAGTTTAACTTACAGCTTCTAAAATTGTTCATTGTAGAGAAAAAGGAGATCAAAACTCACTTAAAATGGAAGCTCATTATAGAGAAGTTCGATTGTATATTTCATTATATTGGAATAGCAACGATATGAAATGTTTTTTTTTTTTCTTTTTTTTAAATATTTGTTAAAAAGCTTAGAACAAATAAACTTTTTTTCTTTAACGAAATGTGTGTATGCTTGATGGTTTCTGACTAGTGAGCAATTGAAACTTTCTTCGTATTGACTTTATGTCGTCATACCATCAAAGTTTTGAAAATCACTTAAAAAAATAAGTATTTATTTATTTATTTATTAACAATTAACTATAAATTTAAATTTAAAGCTAATGTGGATTGAGCTATAGTTTTGATCACAAAAAAGGGAAAAAAATCCTAATTTAGAAATTAGAACTTTCGTTTTAAATGTGATATGGAGACCCAAAACAAAGTGCTCATTCGACTAATTTGTGATGGTCAGTAAGCATAGCGTTTTTTCTTTTATTGCGGCAGTTGATGCAGGATATGAGCAAAAAAAAAAAATGTTTCATATCACAATAGAATACAAGGGACACATTCAAATTTAACAGTTCCATTAATTTGTCTGGTTTAGACACTTTGCCGCACCATGAGTTTGTGAGACTCATGATAGGAGGAACAAATGGGAAATGTAAAGTTTTGTTACACATATTTCAAAATTTTAAAATCGTAAAAATCATATCATATTAAAAAATTTGCAAAGATGACATTTCTGAAGCTTTAAGTAAATATATTGTCTAAATTTGTAGATGTTACAAAACAAATTTTCAAAGTAGCGAGATTGTGAAAAAAAAACAATGTTGAAAAAGCATGTACACCGTTACAAAAACCTAATACACATTTCAAGGTATAACTGCTTAATTTAATTAATTACTTAATTAAAGTTTATTTATAAATTTTTAGTTTAAAAAATACTTTTAAAGACACACTAGTTCATTATGTATAAAAGGTGAAAATTTTAAACATTTTTGGAATTTGGGTTTATTTTTACTAAAATCAAGTTTACAGATTTTTGTTGTTCAGTGACCTATAATAAAATTTAATGGGCAACATATTTTTTGAACATATTAACCCTCTATCAACCGTCGTAATGGGTCAAAAAAGGAACTTTTTTCTAAAAAGGCAAAAAAGACCCATAATGGTGAGCGCCAAAGGGTTATTATGTTGAAAGAAAAAATTCTACAATAAGTTGCTGAACATATAAACACGCTTTGATGCAAAACTAACAAGTTGTCCTATGGTTTTTTATAATTAATCTCTTAGAAATGGGCAAACTATAAGCCCGCGTAAAAAGGAAATTAGACGTAAACTTTTAAAACGCCGAGACACGTATAATTTTTTCTCTCGAGTTCTATCAGAATCCACTTTCAGAAATTTGTTATTTTTGAAAAAATTGATTTTTGTCGGACAGCGTAATAGTTCACAATATTTTACTAACTTCGAATACAAAAATTTATTTTAAAAAAAAAGTAACTAAGCACGAAATTTCAAATGTTTGGCAATCAGCAAACATGAAGAATATCTAACAGAACCGAATACATATACACAAATTTTATGCCACATCAAAGTGAATATTGCATATATGCAACGTTGGGTATGAAAGAGTTAAAAGTAACCCTAGCCTAGAGTACATCTCTGGAAACTCTGTTACTATCTCAGCGTCAGTTATAATTATGTAGACATTTTATGGCATTGCAGCATACTGAAATCAAAGACGTTTTTGATTTCAGAAATTAACAAAATTAATTGAAAACTTGTATAGTATATCAAGAGCTTGATAAGTTTTAAATTGGCCCTTTAACTGGTATGAAGGTGTGGCATAAAAATGAATCCCTAGACCTGATTGTGTCCTCCAGAATATGAAAGGAAATAGCCAGTTTATTCAGTTCCTAACTACCTTTTAATTTGAATATATTTTTACACATTTCTACATTATTAGGTTAGGTTGGAGTGGCTGTCGAGAGACACACTTAGGCCTGAACGGCCCATTGTGATACCACATAGTTGGACCTACAGTTTAACGCCGATTCCGAACGG
This sequence comes from Toxonevra muliebris, assembly GCA_963691655.1. Lineage (NCBI taxonomy): Eukaryota > Metazoa > Arthropoda > Insecta > Diptera > Pallopteridae > Toxonevra > Toxonevra muliebris. The sequence goes on from OY829326.1 coordinate 56,555,763, forward strand.
CGGTGTGGCAATTTTTTATCGGCTTGATGGTTTTGCCATTACCAACCAATGTGTGTACTTGTACACTATCTTATAATTCTCATACACTTCATATTGATAGTGAATATAAGAAAGTTATGAAAATTAACCACCAGACGAAGACGGGAATCGAACCCGAACCTCCCAGATGAAAGTCTAGTGCACTATCCACAGGCTATCGAGGTCGTCATTTTTTTATTAAAAATTTTCAAAATTATAAAAAAAAACCTAGGTCCTTTAGAGAAGGGATTGAGCAGGATATTCCTAATAGAAATATCTGCAAAAAGAATTTAAGGTCCAATAATATAAAATCAAATATTTTTCCTTTATTTTTCTCCCTTTAAAAACTAAAGCTGCAAATAAATAAAGATTTCTTTAGCGATTTTAAGAAATACCAAAAAATATAAAGAACGAATACCAAAACAACAAAAAGCAACAAAATATTAATGCTTACCGTTAATTTTGAAGCATATGCAGCAGGCGCCCCACACATTAAATATTAAAATTGTAATTTGCAAGCAAATTTATCAAAATGTTTGTTTATTTCTGTTGTTTTTCTTTGCAGCAATAGCACAAAAATCATGTTAAATTATTTTTCAAAGAAAATATGCACACACACACACATACACAAATATATGTACAATCATATTTATGTATATACACCAATATATAAATGAATATTATATTTAGCGTGAATTTTAATATTTCTTATAAATTTGTTTTTTTTTTCGTTATTTCCAATTTATTTCCAGCTTTATGTCTCACTAGTGCTTATTAATATATTATAAACATATGATTTTTCAAGCACACTTTTAGGAGCAGCAATAAATGCATTTTTCTTTTTTATTTTATATATTCACATTGTACTTGCGTATAAATTTATTGATTCATTCATGCCACAAAGTCAATGCCATTGCCAACACTGTGATGTGATATTTGCCTCTGGAATATATCACACTCTATGCAACCATCATCATCATCATCATCAGCAGCATCAACATCACCATCGCAGCACTGCCAACATCATCATTGATAAACGATAAAGTTTTGCTGCAGCAACATTTTTCGATGGCAATTGACATATTCAAGACGACATTGATGACGTTGTCACTCACTTTCTAGTTACACCACGACGACGACGATGACGACGACGACGACGACGATACTTGAGTTTTATGCGCACCGCTTGACATTTAGTGAGATGAAAACGACTTTTGCGGTTTAGAGTAAAAATAATGTAATGTAGAGCTATATATATAGCTGATAAAAATGTAACGCGAATAACTAGTAGCAGTAGCGCAACAACAATGAACGATATAAGGGAAAAACGGAAAAGCGAAAGAACGAGCGGTACTTCAATCCACTCCACTCACTCAACCATTCACTTTCTTATTCGCTGTGCGTTTGAAAACGTTAACGATGAAGACGAATTGTTGAATTTTTCTTTTACTTTTTCAAAGAAAAATACATAGTTGTTGTATTTTTCTTATGATTTTATTTATTGTATAGCTTTAGGCGATCAATCAATGTTGTAAATGTATTGTTAGAAGGTTTTTGCTGTTGTATTTACTAAAATTGATAAGTACAGGAGTGAGTGGTGTTTAAAGCAACAATACAACAACAATTTCCCTTACTTATACAAAAGGAAAGATTAACGAAAATAAAGAAAAACTTTCTTTAAATTTTCGTATTTTTATATTCTTCGTGGTTAGTACCTAAAAATAGGCAACATATTTTTTTTTCGTTTTCGTTTGCACAACTGTCACACTGTTATTTTTGTTAGTATATGTTTTTGTCTATAAGGTTTGCATAAATGATGCGCTACTCTCGGCCGCACGCTACAATTTTATACGTAAGACTGAATTTGTTGTCGCAGGATATGTGACGGTTTTAGTCCTTTCGATTGTTAGTTAAGTTAGGCTGTTCTGTGTGCTGCTTGTGTTGGTAATATTTTTATTCTTATTATCCTTGTAGAAAAATATCCCTACAATTTTTCCATAAACCAGTATTCATGAGCAGCGCATGCGTTTATTTTTTTTATTTTGTGACGACTGGAAAATTGTTGTAGACTTTCATTTTCTTTATCAATTTTAGTTAGTTCGTTTCATTGGCAGTAGCTACTAAATTTCATGTATGAAATTTCAGCTTTTCTGCATAGTCGAAAAAAAAATTAACTTCTGCGGTAGGGGGGGAAATAAAGTAGCATATGTATATTTGGTTGCAGCTGCTTCCAGTTGCTGCTGCTGCTCGTTTTTAACTGAATGCCGCATGTGTAGAAATTGCAAGTATTACAATTCAGTGCTTCGCAATATGTGGCTGGTTGTAGTTGTAGCATGTGAATTTATGTTTCCTTTTCAAATTCATGTATATAGGTGTGCAGTAGAAATTACGTAAATAATATAGTATTTTTTTTTTCATTGGAAAAGGTTAAGCAAATTATTTATGAATCTTCTCAAGAAATATAAATAATTAATCTGAAAAACAATTCAAGAATTTTGACTGGTTAAAGTGCACGCAAAAAGATCATTGGTTGCAAATAGTTCTTTAGTCTCTAGGTTTTTTTTTTTTTTTAGAACTGAAAAAAAAGTATTCAAGTATACAGTGCTCAGACAAATTTTACGTCCTGTGTTCGCTTGTGGTATTCTTTAAATCTACCAGATTTATTAATAAATTTTATTAGATTCTGTGGTGTTAAAGAGCTCAGGTGGTCATCTCTCAACACTCCAGTGTCAAATATGCTTACTCTGATCCGACAGAAAGCGGGGCCGACACTAAGAAAGTAGTCTGCCGTCTCTTCACATTCTTCCTCCGAAACCAATAAAGACCCCAGAACCCGAGTCGTAATCTTTTTTGGAGCCGTCAGTGAAAAGGCGATTACAATCAACTCCAAGTCCCGGCAAAAACCTATATTGAGTTTCTGAAATTTGTATTGTATAGCGCTGTTTTAAAACTGGAATTGTTGGCATTGATAGAACTGTGAGGCCCAATTCAACAATGTCACCAATATCCCCGCAAGTATCATATCATTTGCGTTTAAGCCTACGGATGGCTTTGACAGTCTCTTCTTTGGTAAAAATATCAAGGGGTAGTTAGTTGAGCAATGCATTCAAAGATGGGCCGGGTGTTGTAGGAAAAGCTCCCGTACAAAAAATGGCTACAGTCCTTTGAAGTCTGGCACAAGCTTTTCTAACGCTGTCAACATTAAGTCTTCTCCACCAGAGTATGAGTGCATAGGTGATGATGGGTCTAATCATAGCTTTATAAAGCCATAACACTTTATAAAGTGATAGACTCCATGTTTTCCCATAGCCTTGCATTGGCAAAAAGTTGCCAGTGCTTTGGACACCTTTAACATGAGAACGCCATAGAAGTTTACTATCTAGAATGACTCCTAGACATTTCACTTCATAGGATAGCTGAATAGTGATTCCTCTGAGTATTGGTGAAATGAGACCATCAATTTTCCTTCTCCTGGTGAAAAGTGTAACACCAGTTTTAAGAGGGTTAACCGATAGCCCGTTTGAGTAATACAAAGAGTTAATCATATTCAGAACAGTTTGGGCCATCCTACAAACATTGAGCGTATCCACACCCAGAAAAATACCCATTTCTAAAATAAAGAAAAAGTTTCGTCAATTTGAATCCACGAAAATTTCTCTCGCTTGAGTAAATTTTCCCCAAAATTAAGAAAAATGTGCTCCATTCATCGAACCATGGTGTTAAATTTTAAGTAAGTTATTTCTTCATTTAACAAATTTAGTTGCATAGAAAATGTAAGAAAGAGACGAATATACCAAAAATGTTCTCCATACAAAATGTTGGTATACACAAAAAACTAGCTTTACTCTTTTGGTCTTAGCTTTGCTTTTCTTTTGAATTTTTTAGTCGGCGTCTCTATTTCAAGCGAAGCGGTTGTGTTTGTGGCTGTTGATATAATTTGTGAAAAAAAATATATATATATACATGTTGTGAAAAAAAAATAAAATATATTGAAAAGATATAAATTTCAATAAACTTCAATTTACAATTTTTTGATGGCCATAAGGATCTTTTGATCATTTCAAGGCGACGACGCCTGTAGTGTATGTAAAATACGTATGAATGTAAACCTTAATACTTATTAAAAATAAAATAATAAATGAATACAAGTAAAAAAAATATGATTTCTATTTCCTTTTAATTAAAACAACATTGTGGAAAATATTCCATAAATTAAGGATTTTTTTTTTCTAAAAAGGTAGTAAATTGACTTCAATTTATGGAAAATTATTCTTCATACTGAGGAAAATTTTACTTAAATTATATACAATTTCTCATATTGAAATAAAATATTATTCATTTGAAAAACGCAATTTCTACAAATTGAAGACATATTTCTTTAATTTATAGAAAAGATCCTTCTTTCAAAGAAATTTTTCTCTAAAATAAAGAAAAAATATTTCCTCAATTCAAAGAAATTTTGTATGTCTAAATGAGGAAACCGTTTCTATGGCGCCAAATCATTCCCATTTTTCCTCAATTTGATAGCCGTTTTTCTTCAAACGAGGTAAGTATTTCTCTGGGTGCAGTTAACAAGAACCGGATCCACTCCATGCTGACCTGTTACATTGCACATGCCGTCGAAAGTCGCGTTATCAAAAGCTCTCTCAATATCAACAAAAATACCAATAGCGTATTCTTTCTTGCTGAGTGCCCGCTCAATCCGACCTGCCAGATTTTGCGGGGCTGTCTCACAAGATTTTCCACATTGGCAAGCATGTTGAAATGAAGAGAGAAGATATAATATCAACGACTCACTACGAATGCGGTATTCGACACAGCGTTCAAGATATTTTAGTAAGAAAGACAACATACTGATTGGTCGAAAGCTTTAGGGATTGGTATAGTTGTCATTTCCAATTTTTGGAATGAAAACAACTTTTACTAACCTTCATTGTTGGGTAATTTGAGGGACTGCCAAACTTTGGATGAAGATCTTTCTCAAAACCAGTAGCAATTGAACCATACTCTCTTTCAGAGCAACTCGTAGTATACATCTTCATTCACCACTGTCCTGGTAACCCACCAGTTACGCTGAGAAACTGTCGAACTAAACCTTTCCTCTTTCTGCAAAAGTGGGATGTTGAACAATAGAGACCTGATTGTCCCGGAAAATGAGATTCCAGCATTAAGCTAAACATAATTTTTGAGTGAACACAGTGTGCGTCTCCTTAACTCACCAAGTCCACAGATGTGCCGTTTATGGACCTGAGGTTTAATGGATTGTTGTTATCTGAGATTAATTTTCCTTTAATAATAAATAGTTAGCTTGTGTGGAAATTAGTTTAGGGTCAAGTTAAAAACTTGAGGGTAAAACTTCTGAATAGCGGCAATATTTAACTAACCAACTTTTGACATCATCTTGTACACAGAAAAAATGTCTGTTTCACAAATGACATGCGAATCTTGTCATTAAACACCAACTGCAAAACCTTCTTCTCCTTCTAATAGTGTACACTTAACTTGGACAACAGCCGATGAAGAGCCTACACCGAGCTTTTCGCTTCTATTCATGTTGTGCGAGTTATATTTGTTTACGATTGATGGGACCTAAAATTTTATGCTGAATCCAAATATAACTCGCGAAGTGAAAAACTTTTCTTAACCACAAAACCACAGCACCCACGTGTCTCCATTTCTTTGTTTTTATATAACTAGTGTATGTAGTGGGGGAAACTTTTGATAATAAACCATTTCTTTCCCCCTTCTCGCCCTTTCGATAAATATCTCAGCCATTATGACTGTGATAACCATTTGAGAAACTCTGCAAATTTGCAACATAAATTTCATGACTTTGTAAATCTAAAATTGCTAAGGACTCGAAAAAGATGTTGGACTGAGGTATAATTTAGGTTAGGGTTGACAGATGAACTGAAGTGAACGTGGTTTTCATCCCAAAAGGAGGTAAACCAGTTCACACCAAAGCAAAGGACTTTAGACCAATATACCTCACATCTTTTCTATCAAAGACACTTGAAAAATTAATAGACACATAAATTAGGATGAATATGGAATCTTTGGAATCTCTCTTGATATAGAAGGCGCATTCAACAACAACCTCTCATCGGCTGTCATCACAGCGTTTGCTAATCTCAGGAAGGGATGATTCTATTGCGGTTTTTGTCGACTTTTTTTTTAAATAATAGGATAATTAACACAAAACTAGGTCCCTCCTCCATCAGAAGGTTTGCGGTCAGGGATACTCCACAAGGGGGAGTTTTCTCTCCACTCCTCTGGAACCTGTTAATGATTTCTTATGAAAAATTGAAAAACAGGTCGCAAAGTGATTTCCTATATGAATGATATCGTTATCGCTGGTTCTGGGAATTTCCTTTGTACACTTGTAGACATATTGCAACGGGCACTGAATCTCTTGTCATGCTGGTGCAATCACCGGGAATTATCAGTCAATGCATCCAAAACTGAGCTAGTTCTATTTCCTCGCAAGCAGTCTTTAACAAAATTTGATCCAGTGTATCACTTTTCGTATCTGAACATGCCAAATATCTTGGCTTCATCCTAAACAGAAAACTCAACTGGCTCCACAATAGCTCTCTATGCATGTAAGTTAGCTATAAACAAAAATTGGGATTTACAACTCAATGGGATTGTATACTAGTGTTATACGCCCTCTTCTTTTCTTTGTGGCCAGCTCACTCAAAGAGCACCCAATCAAAAGCAATTATATAGACAAAGTACAGCGTTAATTACAGGAGCCTTGAGAACAACAATCAACTCTGAAATCAGAGACATATCACGCTTCATCGAAAGCACAAAATCGTTGAATTAGGAGGAAATAACTCGTCTCGTAGGGTATCACAAAGGACCAACAGGTCTCAGTATGTTCTTTTTAAACAACTCCAGCAACCTAACTTAACATAACCTAATCTAACCTAAGACGACTTCGATAGCCTAGTGGATAGTGCACTTTACCCAGTAGGTTGCGGATTTGATCTTGGTCTGGTGGTTAATTCTCATAAACTTCTTATATACATTATCGATATGAAGTGAATGGGAATTATAAGAAAGTGTACAAATACACACCTTGATTGGTAACGGCAAAACCACCGAGCTGATAAAAAATTTCCACATCCGTTCGGAATTGGCGTTAAACTGTAGATCCTACCATCGCCACTGTGGTCTAGTGTGCCAGACTCTTGTCTCTGGAGACCCGAGTTCGATTCCCAGCTTGGGTATGTTTCTTATCTATCTTTCTTTCTCTCTTCCTTTCTCTCTTTCATAACTTGAGGGTTTGGTACAATAAATCTTATAGGTCGCAGTGCCTGACTTTCGAGTGGTATTTCTTCAAATAATTACCTAACCTAACCTAACTTTTTTTTTTTAACGAGGAGGAAAGCGTAAAAAGCCACCCAGTCAGTGCATGACATTCTCACGCTAAAACCACCTCTCGTCCGTACGGATATTCCTCCCGGAACCACAGTTAGGTATTACGTCGGAAGGCCGTAATGAGCTTAGTGCTCAATCGTTAGTATTGGTTTCTGTCCAATTCTGTTCGGTTTTATCGTCAGTTGACGATATCTGGCTCTATATTTGTAGTATTTGCCGTGCGCTCGACTTTGCGCGCACGTTCTGCATTATACAGAGTGGTCATTATATCTGCAGCTACCTTGCATGCTGCATTCCATTTTTCCGCTGTGTTACACATCTGTGTCGTCAGATTCCTTTCTGTAGGGGGTTCTCCAAAGGCTTTCTCTAGCTCTGTTTTTGTTAAAACGTGGGCATATAAGAAGTATATGCTGCGCGTTCTTCCGTTCCTCTGGGCATCTTTTGCAAAACGGACATCTTATGTGATGTTATGATCACCAACCGTGATGACCAGCTCTTCACGTGCTCTTCTGGTACTCAATATCACGACTTCCGTCTTCTACTCCGCCAATTCCAGCTTCGAGTTGTACAGCCATCTTTTCATATAGCCAATCGTTACATATAGCCTGTAGCGAGTCCAGGTGTTTGGCTACTGCCACTATCGCGATGTCGTCTGCATATCCTATGATTGTTGTATCCTCCGGGCGTTCCATAGCGTTGGGCCGAGAACGGAGCCCTGCGGCACGCCTCCTTTGACACGATACTGTTTCACGCCATCATCAGTATCGTATATTCATATATAAATTCAGTTGTCGAAGTAGTTTGCGATTATTTGCAACAGGTACTCCGGTACTTCGAATCCTCTCAGTGCACTCATAATCTGAGGCCAGTTCGCCGAATTTAAGGCATTTTTGATGTCCAACGTCACTACGGCGCAGTACTTCTTCTTGCCGTTTCCCCATTGCTTGCCGCTGGTGACCTCGCGGGCGATATTCATCACCGTTTGCATTGCGTCGACCGTGGATCGTCCACTTCTGAATCCAAAATGTCGTGCTGAGAGCTCTCCTGGCTTTTCAAGCCACTCCTGGAGCCTGTCCCCTATAATGCGTTCGAGAACTTTGCCCAGTGTATCCAGCATGCATAACGGGCAGTAGGATGCCGGTTCATCCGGCGGCTTCTTTGGTTTTAGTAGGAGGACTAACCGCTGTCTCTTCCATGGGTGTGGAAAAACTCCTTCTTTCAAGCACGCGCTGAAAAGCTTCGCGAACACCTCCGGTGTAGCTTTGATCGCCGCCTTGAGCGCAACGTTGTGGATTCCATCCAGTCCTGGGGCCTTGTTATCCGCAATTCTTCGTAGCGTTGCCAGCACCTCGCTGGCGGTGACTTCTGGTGCTTGCACGCACTTATGTTGTCGTGGCGCAAGTTCTACCTAGGGGGGAAAGAGTGTGGTTACCACTTTTCGTATCAGTGTGGGGCAGGTGGGCTGTGGGGCCCTCCTCCTCCTCATAACCATTGTGTATGCCATCCCCCATGGATCGGTTTGTGCGCTGTCGCGTTACTGTTTAAAACAGATGTTTTTGCTGTCTCTGATGGCCTTCTTGAGCTCGATTCTACAAGCTTCAGGGCTTCCCACGCGGGAAGAGAGCGAGCTCTCTGCGGAAAGCGCGTGCTTGATCGCATTTCTTCCTGGCTGCCGCTATCTCCTCATTCCACCAGTACACTGGTTTTCTGATCAAGACTGCACATCTTCGGGGCATCGCACGCTCTGGAAAGTGCTGCGGTGAACTTAACCTAACCTAAGATAATCTAATCTAACCTAACCCAACCTAACCTTTTTTATCACAGAGCTGAGTTCGGGTGGCGGATAGCTGAACGGCCGGCAGTGATGTCGGTTAGCTGCGAATACCCAATAAGCAGTCCCCGACCAAGATCGGCAGAAGTGGAGGGTATGTCTTAAAAGGCCACAATACCCAATGAAGATCTGCGACAGGACGAGCAGGCACCGTCCTTGGCGTAAGTGCTCCCCACCCCGGGGTGGCACCGTGGGACATCGTTGCAGAATCCGGACAGGCGTATTTCAACACTGGGTTATCCTATGACACTGTCATGTGGGTCATGAGGGCAATGTCAAGTGACAGATACAAGTGTTCGGAAACTTCGCGAACCACAACAACAGATAGTGACGGGAATGTGTCAGTCACTGCTGTTGTTGTGGTCAGTCACAGCCCGGCTTCGACCAATGGGTCGAAGGGCTGGGGCAAGTGCAGACGGTTGGTTTACATTTTCGATACTATGCGAGCAATGGACGTCAGAATCTGAGTCCAGTAGGATTCTGACGAAATGGCATTGGAACCATGATTTTGATCTAGATGATACGAGCTGACGGCTGTGGCATTCGGGCACCTTAGTAAGCGGAGTGAAATCTAGCGGAAATGGCTGTCCGGCTATTGTCCCAGCTGCCTCCGTCCCGGTAAAACCTTGGCAAGCCTCGTTGTACGTTCGAGGTACGTCACCACTACGGTGGTGGTTCAGGCTCGGCTGGCTATGTTCCCGATTACGCTGACCTGGCTCTGAACGCAGGTACCCATAAGGTCCTGCGTCAACCCTTGCGTGGCCTCACTGCTTGCATAGATAACCACGGGGTCATTAAGGCGACTGTACTTTCGGACCGAGATAGCGGCAACGAGGGGGGACCCAATCACAATGTTTACAAACAAACAAAAAAACACAGATGTAAATGAAGAGGAGAACTTTGACCCATTCAAGGGCCGAAGACTAACGCGATCGCCAGAGGAATCCGGAAAGAGCCAGATGAAAAAAGCAGCATCCTCACCTGACCTCATTGAACTGGATCAGGACGATACCAGAAAGACGAGTCAGAAGATCGGCAATAAGGCAACAGGTGTAGCTACAGCAATTAGCACAACCGCACGCGAGCAACAGAAGTCGATTGGCCACACAGGCACACCCACAGAAGCAATAGTCAATATGGCATCAAAACAGCGGACCATATTTGACTTACAGAAGACAGCGACCTTGGATGCTACTACACCCAAGACAGCGGCAAGAGTACCGGCAGGGCAGTTTATTAAAACCGTTGAACAACCATCATCAACGAACGTGTTCCAACCTAACCTAACCTAAACCAACCCAACCCAACCTAACCTAAGGTTGACAGTTCTAGTTAAGATCATATAGAATATTTACCGCCAAAAAATAATTACGTGCATTACTTAAATTTGGTTCGAAAACTTAAATCACCATGAGACTTTTATCTTGTTAACAGCAATATTTTTACACATTTTGTAAAACTTATGTATTAAATATGAAGCTATATTTTGACTTTAGCATAAACATTTTTCGTTGTTTTTAATACGCCAGTTATCTTTTCTGTCTTACAGTGCAATGTTATTTTTAAAAATTATGAACTTATATTTGTTTGCCAATAAATATATAGAAACTGAGAACATTTTGCCTACCTACGCAATTAATTCTACAGCTGCAAAATAGCGATATTAAAAACATTTTACGCCATATTATTTAATATAATTTTTGTTAAAAACAATATTGGTATTTGAGGTTCTATTATATAGTATTTTATAGCTAAGAAAAAAAAAATTAATAATATTCTTTTTATGACATAAAATGACTTTTTAAATTAATGTGACTTTGAAAAGTTTTCGAAAAACATCAGCTGTCAATAAGTATTGTTTTCTTATACACGCATACAAACATACCAACATACATATGCACCAGAAGCTCCAGCACCAAAAAGTAGGCAACATTTTCGTTTTTTTTTTACATTTGAATTAAAGAAGCATTACCCTCTTGAAATTTGTATGCGATTATATTTCAATATACCATAAATCTGTAACACGTGACGTCTGAGTCATGAAAAAACGTTTTTTTTTTTTCTTTTTTGTTTTCTGATTTGTTTTGTTAAAGTATCGAATAAAATGAAAATGAAGAAGTGAAAAGGCAAAATATGATTGCCAAAATATTTTAGCGACGTTCCCGAACTAGGAACAACAACAAAAAAAAAAAAAAGTTATAGAAATACGAAATTTTACCATAGTATGCAAATTATGGAAGAGAAATGGCAAAACAAAAACCATAAGAAACTTATGTTACTAAGCGTAATTTTTAATCATAATTCCAGTTTCAGACTTTCAGAGCAGAGCATTCTACAAATGTAATGCCGCAGCAGCAGCACCAGTAACAATAGCAGAAGTATGTTGAAGTAGTAAAGAAATATTAAACTTTTCCAATTAGCGGAAACAGGCGTTAGTACATCGCTACAAAAGAAAAAGGCTACTACTACTACTTAAACGCACGTATTATGTGCTAGCTAAGAAAAGAACACAACAACCACTTGAAACCCGCAAAAAGTACGCAGTAGAGAAAAAACAATAGAAACTTTTTTACTCACCCATTATGAGGTCATGTAAAAATTGTACTTGTAAAACTCTTGGTAATTTCTTTAAAGAAAATAAAAGCTTAAAAATTAATATTAAATAAACTTAAAAACAAAAACCTTTACTTTATAGTAAGCTTGTACTTAAAAAAACACACATACGCACACACACTATCGAAAAAAAGGAGTAGCAATATTAAAAAGGTAGTAATCTAAAAGAGAGAAAAAAAGAAAATTGTTTTTACTTTTAATTTTATAAGGGATTTTAAAGTTTTACATCGTCATATTGAAGCGCACTTGAAGCAGTTCAACACAGACGCTCATAAAAAAACGCGACCTCAAATAAAAATGTAAATTGTTAAGGCGAAGGCATTAAACCGCATCGTATTGTTAACAAGTAGCAAGAAAAGAAGATTACCACACATTTTCCACTTGGTTACTAGAGTCAACATTAAAATAATTTTATTTTATTTTTTTCATTTTTTCTACCACACCATGGGCACACTTGCTCTAACTAAAGTTAGTGGTAAGTTAGTATTGTTGTAAGCGTCATATCAAAACTTTTTTAATAATAAATACTCAGGCAGCAGAACAAAAAAATTATAAAACTTTTGTTTATTTTTGCGGTGTAATTTAATAAAAAATTGTAATCACCAAACAAATAACAAATAAAGAATTCGCGCAAGTTTATGGTTAGTTTATGATAGTGATAGAAACTGTATTTTGTTCTTAGTTGACAGACTGAAATCAATTACTAAGTAAAAAAATTATAGCAAACGAGAATGCATTAAAAATATTTGAGTGCAAAAACGAAACAAAAATAAGGGATGACGAAGTACAACAAAGCCTGCTGGAGCAAATTTTTGTTGCGTTTTTGCACTCAAACAATTTTAATGCACTTTCGCTAGCTACCGTTTTTTACTGCGTATTTGCCTTTGGCCTGTCAGTTGTCGTTAGTAGCCGCGAAAGAGTTGAAATAATCAACGAATGAAATTACAAGCGACTTATGTATATTTTATTCGTTCTCCTATTCTTCTCAATTTTGCTCTTATTTCACCTTTTTTGCTTTTTGTTTTTTGCAGAATTTCAATCGACTTTATAATTATGTGATCTCCTAGTTGGTTGAAGCATTACACTGTACAACAAAATTGGAATTTAAAACAGTATCTGAGTTGTGGCCCAGTTTTTCTGCGGTACTTTTGTCTGGTGTTCATGGATGAAATTTTTTTTTGTTTATTTTAGGTTTTCTACACAAAATACACAATTTTAGAAGTTTTGAGTGAAAAAAAAAAATTTCATAAAATTTAAATTTTTTGTTTAACCTTTTCGGTACCGTAGAAAACCAGAGGAGATAGCGCAATTCTTGTTATAATATTTGAACAAAACAGACATTTTGTGCCTCTAAAGCTTTGAACTTTCATGGGTCACCGGTGACCCAGTAGTCCTCAATGGGAATTTTTAATGAACTTTCTCTGCACATTTCCTTAGATACTTTTTTTAAAGACAAACAAAGTAACTTAATATTAATTTTTCATTTAACCCTTTCTTGACTATAAGGAAACTAGAACAGATAGAGCAAACCCGAGTCCAGATTCGTATTCTTCGATCCCTATTTTACTGTAAAAAAGTTCTTATAAAGTTTCCATTAAAGATTTTAGGTCACCGGACCCATAACAAAATTGGTATTTCCAAAAAAGTAAACAAAAATTTAAAAATGTGGGAAATCATGTTTGAGTAAATAGTTTTTCCCACAACATATAACAAATTTGGTGTATTTGGATAAGTTTTATAAAAACTGTGAGCGATTGAAAACTAACAAAAAAAAAACAAATTTTTTCACTTTGACCACCCCAGTACCGTTACCGAAACAATGCCATCAATTCTATTTCTAAAAACCCTAAATTTTTAAAAATTGATGGGTTAGTTTTAAAGAAATCGCAAAAATTAAGCTTGTGACATCGGTGTCACCATGGTACCGAAAAGATTAACTAGGTATATTTCAAAAAACGAAGATCTACCAAAATACATGATAAATTTACATTTGATGAAAATTTTCGTTTTCATTCAAATCTTCATCTATGAAGTTTTAATGCTTTTCAAAGCAGCTGAATAAATAAAAAAGAAATAAAAAAATTATATTTTTTGTCAAATTCGACTCTATCTTCAATATAGGTAAGTAAGACCGAATTTCAAAATTTTTGTTTTGATTTCTAATATTGCTTCAGGAAGTTTTTATGTCTTTTTTTTGTGTAGCAGCTAACTAAAAAAAAGCCAAGTTTAATTTAAAAGTCGACTTTATTTTTAATAGTGGTAAGGAAATCGAATTTTTAAAATTTTTTTCTTCATTCATTTCTTCATAAAGTACAATATTTTTTCCAAAACAGCTGAATGAATAAAAGTTAAATAAAAAAAATAGAGTTTAATTTAAAAGTCGACTATATTTTCAATATTAGTAAGGAAAATTGAATCCTTTGATTTGTAATATTCCTTCATAAAGTTTTTACGCTTTTCAAAGCAGCTAAAAAAAAATCGAATTTAATTTAAAAGTCGACTTTATTTTCACTAATGGTAAGGAAGATCGAATTTTCAAAATTTTCTTCGATTTCTAAAATCGCTCCATGAAGTTTTTATGTTTTTCAAAGTAGCAGCTAAATAAATAAAAGTGAAATAAAAAAAAGTGGAGTTTAATTTAAAAGTCGACTATATTTTCAATATTGGTAAGGCACATAGTGAACATATATCTCCCACTCTATGCGTACGGCTGCCGAAGAGGTAGTAGGCAACCACCGTCGATTAAGAAATTTCTACTGCGATTGGGGAAAGTATCGATACCATACTCATTTTAAGTATCGGTTGAAAAGTATCGGGTACTCAAAAGTATCGACATAAATGTACTCTATACCTAAAGTATAAATAAAATTAGCCACATCTGATTATACATATATTAAAAAAAATACAAGTCGTACTGTTTAATTTTGATTGCAATTGTATTTTAATTTTTTAGTACTAATTTTTGAACTGGAAATTTTGAAAAGTATCGAATTTCGATACCAGCATCAATCTACTCAATGGGCATCGGAATAAAAGTATCGAGTACTCCAAATTCGATACTTACCCATACTATTTCCGTAATCCCGATGCTATTGAATCACAAAAGCAGTTAGTTACCAGGCAAGCTGCTAAGAAGCTATATAGAGATTTGAGGAGGAAGGAGAAACGTCTTTTCAGGCCGAAGAAAAGAGAAAAAAGAACGTAAATGCGATGATATCGAAAATCCCTCGAACAAGTCAATCATTTCATTCTGAATTTTGATCCCCCCTTGATACAAACTTTGGTCTAAAAATCGGAAAGCTTTTAACTTTTAGGTTCGATTTTTTCTCTCATTCTGAGGTTTGGTCAAATTTTTGGTTTACAATTTAATCTGCTTTTATTCAGAGATTTGGGCAGGCATTTTGTTTGATCTTTTGTCTGAATTTCGGTCTGAAAGCTGGATAGAAATTAAGCATAATTATCAATATGAATTTCTGTTTGAGTTCGGTCTGATTTGTTGGCCTCTTTACATAACTCTAAGTTTTGCTTTGAAGTTAGTTTTTTTCAGTGTTTTGTTTTGAATTTAATCTAAATTTTGATCTGACTTTTGATTTGAGCTTTGGTTTAAGTTTGGTGCAAGTTTTGGTCTGATTTTAAAGTTTAAATTTAGCTTTTCTATTATTTGTTTGAAAACCTTTATTAATATATTCAATACAAAATGCTTTTCCTTAATATTGCAACCTCAAATCTACTACAAATCTACTGAGCCCAGTGGAACAGAATAACACAAAAAAAAAACATAGCAGGACATCGAGTTGACAATATTTGTTTGTTTAGTCAATTGGCATGTGAATATGCACACTTGTGGTTTGATTTCGTTTCTTTTTCCTACAACAAGCATATCTCTTTAATGTTTCCCCAGTGCTATGTTTTCTTACATTCACACTTTTCTCTATTTTTTTTTTTTTAGATTTTTTATTTTGTCTATTTTTCATCTCTGTATTGAGCATTGATCGCACACAATATTTTGCATAGCAATTGCAGCAAGTTGGCAAAACTCACTTGTTTTCCCCGAAAGACATTCATGCAACAGAAATACAATATTTATAAATCAGAACGTTTGCTTTTTTTCAGTTTGGCTGCTGTTCTCTTTTCTCTTTCTTTTATAGAGAAGAAATATTTTAAAACAGCCAAGAAATATGCTATATTTATTTATTTTTTTTCTTTTGCATTTGAGAATTCCTGCTTTAAATGCAAGTAAATTTGTATTGAATATTGAAAATTGTGAATTTGAGTTGAATTTTCTGTAGAAAAATGCAAAGTTATTTTAAATGGAAAATCTATCTTCTCTTCTTTAGAGATAATGTTTTTGTGAATATATCTGAATATTGAAAGCACTTGAAAGTATGCATTATTTAATGTTTTGTGAAATTTTTCTATAATTCAATTGAGTTGTTTCTTCTATTTGTTAGAATAAAAGAAATTTATAATGAAAAAAGAGAATTTATGTTCTGAAAGGTTTTAACAATTTATAACATATATCGTTCCTCATGCTTTCTATAGAAAAAAGTAGTAGTAATTGTATATTATTTTTATACCAATTTAATGCATTAGGTATTGCTGCATGTGTTTTCATGGCCCCTTCTGCATGAGCCATGACTAGAAGTATTTCCTCAACTTTTCTTCAACACCATTGTAATTTGTGAAAATTCTTCAGAATTGTATAACAACAGAATGGTTTCAGAATTTTTCCACACGAATGCATAATATGTAACACTCTATGACTTATACACACACATGCACTAAAATATGCAAATAATTTTTTTCGTGTAGCCTCTCTGTGCTCAAAGAATTCTTATAAAACTTCAAGCTGGTTTTATGCATTCCACACACAACTATACGGACATATGTTTACATGGAATTATATTATATGCATACATTTTTTATTTGCACCCATGCATAAGTTAGCATATATTTATTTGAGTTTTGATTCAGCTAACCCATTTTCATATTTTACTAACAATTTTCGCCAACACTACACATTTAACATATGTTGATATATGAATTAATTATGCATTTGTGCCCTAATGAATTCATTTTTTATACGCATATTTTAAACTATTAGCCAAAAAAAAAAAACATTGAAATATTTACCAAAAAAAAAAAAAATCTCCCCAAACAAATATATACAAAAAGTACAAATTTATTCAAGCATGTAATAATTGCACTTTGCTGTCAGTTTCATATATGCAAGAGTATTTAAATCTGCTTTGAAATTGAAGTAAACATATATATATACAATTACCTGTATGACTCAACTGTTTGGGAATCTGTTTGATATCCCCAATTGCAACGTATAACACTGTACGAAATATGTTTCTGCCCATATTAAATAATATTGCATACTTTAGGGCATGCGTTTAATTTCATCACCACCACTTCCTGTAGCCCTTCGTACAGTACATGACCATGCTTTAGTTAGGAAGAGTATTTTATTATCTTAGTATTAACTTAGAAGAATAAATTAAAGGTATCCTTACAAAGAGATTATTGCTACTATGTAGAATATTTAATTCATAAATTTTGTTATTAAATATGAGTAGTAATTATTTGCTGAGAAAGTGAGAACTAAATTGGTTGCAACCAACTAGCCAACCAACACATATAAACACATTTGCATTTAATACTAATCCTAATTATGCAAGTAGTCGTTATTATATATGACCAAGCTCATATGAAGATAATGTTTACTACATATTTACTTTACCTGCATCATCTTCTTGTTACTGCTCTCTCAAGCACACTCACAAGCTCATTGCTGAATGTTGTAATTTATACGGACGCATAAGTTTAACGAACACATTTTATGTTACTGACACAACATGACTTTGAATATATTAAAGTACATGCTTGGATTGCTATCTCAATATATCTGTACATATAAATGTAGTTGTAGAAATAAACATTCTGTAAAGGAAAATATTAAGAAAATAATTTTTGTAAATGTTTCTTAGCTTATTCTAATTGAATTTCAATTGCATACTTTTAGGTGCATATTATAAACAAAAAACTTTGTTGAAAATCTCTTCCAATCCGATTACAGCACAAATTTTCGTCCATGATTTACTTAGTGCAAATTATAAAAGCGCAGATGAATTTAAAAAAAAACGTGTAGTAAACCTCCGTAGGTTCTCCACATTCGGTAATAAAATCTGTTCGCACCTAAAAAGAAAAGAAGAAAATCTTTAAAGGGTTTGAAGTAATTATTCAATAAAAGTAAACAAAAACGAATTTTACAACTTTAGTGCACGTGCTTTTAGGAGCAGCAAAACATGAATGTTCAACTCGAATATGCTTATATGTGAGTAAATAAAGTTTGCAGTATTGTTTTGAGTTTTGTTCTGTTTATTCTATCCAAATACAATTTTAATCGCTTTTGTATAAATTAAGAAAGTTGTTTTAATATAGTTAAATATTGTAAGTAAAATTTGTGTAAATAGCCTAAAAGTATGTAAAATTAATTTTAATAAATTAAACAAAATATTTTTGTTAGTTAAATACTAACAGGAACTACATGAACTGGGCATGAATAAGAAAATGATGAAGCGGTAAAGGTGAGGATAGCGGAATGGGAAGAAAGAGAGAGAGGGAAGAAAAGAATGAAGAGAAGTAAGAAGAGGAAGTGTCGGAACAGAAGGCAGAGGTTAGAGAAGGAAAAGGAAAATAAGGAAGAAGAGGACGAGGAAGGAGAAGAGAAACAAGAGGACGGCTATAAAGAAAGGAGGAGTAAAAAATGGGGGATAGTGACAAAGTAAGGAAATGGAAAAATAAGAAGGTAGGAAGATCAGTACGAAGGTATGCTGATAAGAAGGTAGGAAGATAAGAATATAGGAACGTAGGAAAATTAGAAGATAGAAAGGTAGGAAGATAAGAATATAGGAAGGTAAGAAGGGAGGAAGGTACGGAGGTAGGAAGGTGGGAAGGTGGGAAGGTGGGAAGGTAGGAAGGCAGGAAGGTAGGGAGGTAGGAGATAGGAAGGTAGAAAGATAAGTAGGAGGCTAGGAAGATAGGAGGGTAGGAAGGTTGGATGGTAGGAAGGTGGGAAGCTAGGATGGTAGGAAGGTAGAAAGGTAGGTAGGAGGCTAAGAAGGTAGGAGGGTAGGAAGGTTGGAAGGTAGGAAGGTTGGAAGGTAGGATGGCAGGGAGATAGGTAGGAGGCTAGGAAGGTAGTAAGGTAGGAAGGTAGGATGGTAGGGAGATAGGTAGGAGGCTAGGAAGGTTGGAAGGTATGAAAGTTGGAGTGTGAGGAGGTAGTTATATAGGAAGATAGAAAGGTAAGAAGGTAGAAGGCGAAGAAGATAGGGAAAGTAGGAAGGTAGGGAGAAAACTAGGAGGGTAGGAAGGTAACAAAATAGGAAGGTTAAAAGGTAGGAAGGTTGGAAGGTAGGATGGTATTAAGATAGGTAAGAGGTTAGGAAGGTAGGAATGTAGAAAGGTAGGAAGGTAGGAAGATAGAAAGGTAGGCAGGTAGGAAAGTAGGATGGTAGGAAGGTAGAATGGTAGGAAGGTAGGATGGTAGGGAGATAGGTAGGAGGCTAGGAAGGTAGTAAGGTAGGATGGTAGGGAGATAGGTAGGAGGCTAGGTAGGTATGAAGGTTGGAGTGTGAGGAGGTAGTTATATAGGAAGATAGAAAGGTAAGAAGGTAGGAGGCGAAGAAGATAGGGAATGTAGGAAGGTAGGGAGAAAAATAGGAGGGTAGGAAGGTAACAAAATAGGAAGGTTAAAAGGTAGGAAGGTTGGAAGGTAGGATGGTATTAAGATAGGTAGGATTCAAGGAAGGTAGGAAAGTAGGAAGGTAGCAAGGTAGGAAGGTAGAAAGGTAGGAAAGTAGGAAGGCAGGAAGGCAGGAAGGTAGGATGGTAGGAAGATAAGAAGATAAGAAGATAGGTAGGAGGCTAGGAAGGTAGGAGGGTAGGAAGGTTGGAAGGTATGAAAGTTGGAGTGTGAGAAGGTAGTTATATAAGAAGATAGAAAGGTAAGAAGGTAGGAGGCGAAGAAGATAGAGAAAGTAGGAAGGTAGGGAGAAAACTAGGAGGGTAGGAAGGTAGCAAAATAGGAAGGTTAAAAGGTAGAAGGCGAAGAAGATAGGGAAAGTAGGATAGTAAAGAGAAAACAAGGAGGGTAGGAAGGTAGCAAAGCAGAAATTTTTTAAATTTTTTTAGCACCCAATTTTTTTGAAATTCTAAGGTTCTGTTATTGATCCTTACCAATAGAATTTTTTTTTTTATTTGAAAAATTTTGATGCCAAAAAATTTAAAGAAAATTATAATTTATTTTCGAAATTTCGGGACTTTCAAGACCCTTTTGGAACTTGCAAATATTAACTGATATCTAAAGTCTTATCTATACTTCTGGTCAACTAGAAGAGTTGAATCCTAATCACATTGTTACTTTTTGATATCTTATAATAAAATAAAATGATTTGGCAAGAATAATTGTATTTGTACTTTCATGTAAAAGCTTGTTGCTTTTACGTTAAAATGAAGTACATGATATTACCATCAGATGAATCACAATGGGCTGTTTGGGCATGACTATGTCTCTGGATATCCACTTTACTTAACCTAGCCATTAGATGAAGATTTACTCAAAAAAAAGAAAATATTAATCTACCTATTACTAAATTAACCCGTATGGGGGTACAATTGTATACCTATTTACTACTCGGTATAGTATGTGTGAAATTGAAAAACATTGAAAAGGTCCGCTTGCATTGCTCAGCTGTGGAGAATTCCTATTTTCACTCCTTCGAGGTATTTATCTTCCTGTGCAAAGATTTTTCCTCTTTTTTTTTTTGACCATCTACCAGTCGAAGAATTTAATTACAATACTAGTATACTTATTATATTGTTTATTGTTTCATGATTATCTCTATACTACTCTGATTATCTTTCTAAAATTTTTGTCATATACATGCTCATAAATAAATATCAACCGTACTTACTTGGTTTTCAAAGTAATGCGCAATAATCACAATAAAGAAATAAAATGAATACACGAATTAATGATGCCACATGATGTTCGGTACTTTTAATCTAAATTTTCAATTAAGTGCATTATACACTTTTGGTGCTGTTTTTAATTATTGCTGTACACTTTTCACAAAACGTGACATGTTGACGGGCAACCATAAAATTTCAGCTTAGCTTCACACACATATACATACCCATAATCACATACCAAGTCTAAAAAGTGGAAATAAAAAGTGAATGACAAAATTATTGCACACATACATATACACTCGCACATATTCAACTTCACTACAACAAAAATGTGCTTACTTTTTATAGTAGTACGCTTCTTTTTTTAGCTTTCTTCTCACTTTACAGCTGCTTAGTTCTTTTTGATGTGACTTTTCTTTTTGGGTGGAGTAATCTCGCTTTGGGTTCGGGGTTGTGTTTTTCGCTAATATCAAATAAGGTACGTGTCAAGTTTTATGATACACACATACATATATACGAATAACTATTACTATAATCATGTGAGTGTTGCATTCGTGGAATGCTGGGGAATATGGCAAAAAGACATATAATTTTTCTTCATTACTATTGCAAAATGTGAAAAGAAAGACGAGAACTAGTTTGATATAAAATTATTATGAAATAAAATATACTTGACAGACAAGTGAAGCCATCATCATTAAGAATAGCAGCAACTAAAAAACCTGCACTACATTTTTCTCCTCGCTTGGCTGCATTCTTTTCTAATTTTTTTTCTCAACCACTACATCTGAAGCTTAACTTTCATGTCAGTTTTAAAGATGTCATTGCAATAAAGCTTCATACTAAATTGTTCTGTTTTTTTTTTGCATGTTTTCTTCCTTTTGCAATCATTTGCTATAATGTGTGGCAACATCTTTCACTAAAACCACTACCAACCACCACTCAAAACTATTACTACCATTTAAAATCCTTTTAACTTCAACTCATTCATTCTCAATTGCAATTTCTGCTGTCTCGAAAAAAAAAAAAACAGAAACAAGCAGAAAGAATTAACTTTAAGTTATTTTTTCTGCTGCACACACACATGTTACAAAAAACTCATCCATTCATTCACTCACATTCAGTGCTCTGCGCTTGCATTCAGTTGAATAGAAAAAGAAAACGAAGAAGAAATTGAAACGTTGCATACTTTTAGGCACTGCAGCATAAGATACTAGCGTTTTTTTTTGTAAATGTGTATATGATTGTATGCTTTGTTTGCTACTATTGCTATCTAACTACTACTACATTTACTACTATTTTATATATGTATATGTAACTGCATGCTCTTTTGTATATGTAACTATGTGTGAGCCAGTAGCTACTTTTTTCTCCCCTCAACGTATTTTATTATTGTTGCGACTGCTGGCTGGTGCCTGCTACTTCTGCTTTATGAAATTATTAACTGCATTCCATTTGTCTTTTGTACGAGTATACCATTTCTTTATTTTTCTTTCCTTTTTCTAGAATTTCATGTTTTCTGTTTTTTTTTGTTCTTTCAGTAGTAGCAGGAATGGTTTTTCGTCTTGCTTTGATGGTTTTGCATTTTCCTTAAGTGTTTTTTACTTGTTCTTTTTCTACATATTTTTTTTTTGCATTTATTCAATCTCTCTCTCTCTCTCTCTTTCTTTCCCTATACGTTTGTGTGAAAAATTGATGACTTCATAAATTTTGCACGTTCTACCGCACAATCAAGCGCAAAAACAAAAAAATGTGAGAAAAAAAATTTATTTGGGATAGTCGCTCAAAATTGGCATAAATTTCACATACATACCTATCCTAAAAAAAACTTCCAGAAACAATGCGCTATTTCATAGTTGGAATTCTTTAAAATTTTGTTATTTTCTATCTTTCATACCGCCACACACACCTGTAGACTATTGCAAACTTGAGTTTTAGTAATCATCAATTACAAAGGAGTAGTGGAATAGTTGTACGCATAAATGCTATAAATTTTTTTATTTGACTACTTACTTTTGAAACTCTAAAATTAGTATAGCATTTTTCCAAATTTCAAACCAATAAGTATTTACACTTTTTCGCCAGAACCAGAAACACCGGACTGCCTATTCTCGTTCTTGGTTCTGGAGGAAACCAGAAAAGTGGAAAGGAAAGTGAAACAGTTACCGGTGTTAGAAAGGGCTAAGAGACTATGACCCTCCCTAAAGAAATTTCTACAGAAATGTACACTTTGATTTAAAAAAAAAACTCAAATTTCAAAGCCAAATCCCTACTTTTGCCGTGCTTGTGATTGGTCTGGTATCTAATCTGATTAGGTCTGATGTAAATGTTTCTGGTTTGACTTTTGGGCTGAGTTTTTGCCTGATTTTTGGTTTGATTTTTGTACTTATTGCCCGAATTTTGGTCAAAGTTTTGATCTGAATTTATCTAATGTTAGGTTCGAATTCGGTGTGAGTTTGGACGTAAAATTTGGAATACATACTCCAATTATTAGTCCGAATACTGTTTTAACTTTCGTTCCGAATTTAGATTATTTAGATCCATGTTTTATTTATATTTTTTGTTAAAGCTTTGTTCAAGTTTTCAGATGGAGTTTGGTCAACAATAGGCTCAATTTTTTATTTGTGTTTGGGTCTAAGTTGTGGCCAAATTTTCTGCTTGAGTTTTGGTTTGAATTTTAGTTCCATTTGTTATTCGAATTTTGGTCTGAGTTTTGGTTCGAATTGAGGTTTGAGTTTTGGCCTAAATTTTACTCCGACCTTTGGTCAGAATTTTATCCGAATTTTGGTCTTATTTTCGGGTTGAAATCTAGTCCTTGGTTTGAGTTTGGATCTGAATCTTGGTTAAAATTTGGAATTTGATCTAGATTTCTGTTTTAGTTTTAGTCCGATCTTTTATCCAATTTTCGTTCTGAATTCAGTACCCAATTTTAATCTTAAGTTTGATTCAAGTTTTTTTTTTATATTTTTGGGCAAAACTTTGGTCTAATTTTCGGTTCAAGTTTGGTCACAATAAGGTCCAATTTTTTATTTGCGTTTGGGTCTGTATTGTGATCAAATTTATTGTTTGAGTCTGGGCCAGAATTTGTGTTTGAGTCTTAGTTTTGTTCTTTGTCTGAATTTCGGTCTGAGTTTTAGTTCAAATTGGAATTTGAGTTTTAGCCTAAATGTTGCTCTGAGCTTTGGTCAAAAATTAATCAGATTTTTTGTCTGAATCTTTGTTTAAATTCTAGTCCTATTTGTGGTCTGAGTTTGGATTTGACTTTTGGTCAGAACTTGGTACGATTTTTCATTTATAATTCTATTTTAGTTTTAATCCTTTTTTCGTTAAATTTTCTTTCTGAAATCGGGTCTGAATTTTAGTCTAAATTTTGGTCCAAGTCTTATTTATATTTTTGGACAAAACATTGGTCTAGTTTTCGCTGTGAGTTTGGGATTGAGTTTTGTCAGAATTAGTTCCAATTTTTTATTTGCTTTTGAGTCGGAGTTGTTGTCAAATTTTTTGTATGAGTTTGGACCAGAATTTGGGTCTGAGTTTTCATTCTTTATCTGAATTTCGGTCTGAGATTTAGTCCAAATTGGGGTTTGAGTTTTGACTAGAATTAAAGTCTGAGTTTGCGTCAAAATTTGATGCAACTTTTGGTTTAAATCTCGGTCTGAGTTCTATTTTTGGTCTGATTTGGAATCTGATTTCTAACCAAAATTTGGTTCGATTTTTGATCTGAGTTTCGGTTTTAATTTAAGTCCTATTTTTCAGTGAATTTTGGACGGCGATTGAGTCTGAATTTTAGTTTGAATTAGGGTTTAAGTTTCGGTTTCAAATTAGACCTGAGTTTTGATCAGAATTTGGTCCGATTTTTTATCTGAGTTTCGATTCGATTTTGGGTTTGAATTTTGATTAGAGTTCAAGTTCTAGTTCTAAATTTTTAGCAAACTCAGAATCAAGAGTTTCTATCTTAATTCAGGTTTTAGTTTCGTCAAAATTTAAATCGATTTTCAGTCTGAGTTTAAATCTGATTTCTCAGAATTTTCTTTAATTTTTGGACTGAGATTTATTTAAATTTTAATTCGAATTTGGATCTGAATTTTGGTTTGCGTTCTCGACTGATGTTTTTATCTGAGTTTTAGTCTGAGTTTTGTTTCGAATTTTCCTTAAAATTTGGTCGTCATCAGTTGGTATTTAGTTATTGGTTAGAATTGATTACAATAGCAGAAACGATTTAACATAAAATTTTATCCAATTATTTTTGTAAGACTATTATTTAATACAAATTTACAGGAGGACTAACTAACTACCACAGTCTATACGTAATCCAGTTCTTATTAATATCAGAAGATAACAGGCTACTCCTTACCAAAAGAAACCAATCTCCTAATGGCGAACGAAGCTAACAATGTCACTTTCTTCCCTTCTTCGCTCAATAAAAACTGTAGCAAGATTCTGTAAAATTTATGGAAGCAATAAACGTAAAAGAGAATGCGGTTGAGACCGTAAAAGTCGAAATCGAAATCAACGCATTAATGTAGACCATTTTACGGAAGATTACATCAGTACCAACATACAATGTACAAACACACAATGAAGTAAACAAGTTTCCCATTCCGGACAACGACTGCGATTTCTGCGAAAGAAAGTTGCAATGCTGTCATTTAATCAAAAGGAAAATTTGTTTGTGAAATGGCAACTGAAATGCATAGCAGAAATGTGTTGATATTTATTTCAATGAGAAATCAATATCTAAAATTTGCAAGGAATCAACTTTTTCGTATTCAATAATAGATTGAGCTCTTTCGGAAATTTTGGCATTTTTTGTTTACTTTTCAGTTCTTGTTTTTAGGCAGAACTTAAATCTTACAAAAAATAGTGAAAACTATCTATTTGGCTTAAAGACCAAAACATGCAAAACACATGTAAAAAACATTCACACATGAAATGAAAATTATCGTATAAATTGTTCACAGTCATTCCAAAGTCTCAGTGGAAACCTCATTATTTTCACAAATGAACGTGATGTTGCTGTTGCCTTGAATCTTTGGCTTGAATTTTATGCGCTTGTTGAGTTTTGGAGCTAGAACAGTTTCAGATTCTCAGGCGGTTAATGTTGCTTACTCTTTTCCTTTCTCGTTGTATCTCTCACAAAAACGAATGCCACATTTTACTATTTCCAATGCTACAGATTCATTTTCCAAATTTGTTTTTTTGTTGTTGTTTTTTTGTCGGTACATGTCGCTGTCAATAAAATATCAATGTGTAATGGAAAGCAGCAGCAAAGTAACAGCAAAATCGAAAAAAAGTTACAGCAATGCAGCTGAGCCTCTGAATTTTGTTGCAATTACTTGTTTTTCTCTTGTTGTTGTTCGTACTTCACTTCTACTCTTTTTTTGTTTTAATGTTTGCGGTATTATTTCATTTTCATTTTGGTTTTTCTTAACATTTTTTTTTTTTTTTGGTTTTTTGTGTTGGTATTTTACTACATATTTTACTCTCTATATCTACAAAAGTACGTGCTTAGCGTTATTTTAATGTTTGCAACATGCAACACTGAGGCAAACGCCACTGTTGCATATACACATACACACACTCTTATACATATATTATAGCTGAGTATATGAAACACTAGAGCAATATTTTATGTACTTTCACTTTGATGCGCATCTAATGCGCTTCTTTTGGCGGCAGTTTGAAAGCAGATTGAGTTTGGTATTTATGAGTCAACGACGTCAATTCCATTCTCGTTGATTTGCTATACACGCATGCAAGAAAAAGGCAACACAAAGAGGGCACTAAGTGAAGTTCTCAGTAAGTACTAATGAATATAAATCCATTCTTATTTTTTCGTGTACAAACTTGTAAGAAAATACAGCATGGAAGGAGATTTTCTTACAATTAAATTTTTAGTGTCTAATAATAATAGTGAAATAAATATTGTTAAGGTTATTTATTTACAGTGACTCAAAAAACTAATCAAGAAATTTTTATGGAGCATGTTAAATATTCAAGTAGGGCATCAGATCGAAAAGTAAGAAGGAGGAAAAATCAGAGTTGGTCTCGAAGTTCCTGAAATTGGGATCATAAAATCTTCATCCGAAGATTTGTTTTTAAATTTCAAGTATAAACATTATCCAAAAAGAATTTTTAAATCGAATAATTGTCAGTGGTGCGGCTTTAGGTTCAAAGTGACAGACCAAAATTGGTAGATGTTTGTAAAAAAGTTAAAAAGCTTGTCAAAAAATGTGGAAACGCTTGCCAAAAGTGAAAAAATACTTGCCGAAAATGAGGAAATCCTCATCAAACTTGTTTTCATAAATTTTAAACTTTTCCTTAATTTTGTTCGAGATGATTTAGATGGTCAGCAAAATTTTCAATATAATATTTATTTTAATTATTATTTTAAACTTTTTAATTTCTTTCTTAAAGATTTTTTTTTGGTTTCTTTTGAAAAAAACACAATATAAGTGATCGAGAGATCGCTAAGTTTTGCATTTTGTTTATAGTCCCAGAACACTGTAAAATGAAATTGTACCTTTGGACTAGGATTTATCGGGATCCTCACGAAAAAGAAAAATTCTGCTTCGGAGTTTAATTACATTGGTGTACAGTAAAAGCCTTCATTTTGAGAGCAGTAAAAACAAATTTTTTATTGACGCCAAGTGAAAAGAATGTATATATTTTAGGAAATCGTGTCGACCTGGTCAGTACAAGACGTGAAACTATCAACCTGTGCGCGTCCAGCATGGTCTACAGAAATTATTGCTTCTGTGAAAGTGAAAGTGCCACGGAGAGCCCAAGAACAACGATTCGGCACCGTACATACGAGTTTTGACTAAAGATTTTCATTTGCACGACGTCTATTTTCAACAGGATGGAGAAACCAGCCATACTTCAAGAAAATATTTCGACTTAATGCGTTCACCGTTGAACTTTTTTCTTTGAGGTTATGTTAAAAATAAAGCTTATGCTGACAATCCTTGATCAATTCGAACCCTAAAAGTCAACATTAGTGCCCCTAAAGCTGAAGTGGAGCCGGCTTTATGCCGAAAAGTCATTCAAAATTATGAGAAAAGAACGCTACAGTGCAAAAAGAGTCATGGGGTTTCCATTTAAATAATGTGTTATTCCACTTATAATTTTCCAAGTCTCGACTATCCGATAAATAAAGAAAAATAAACCCTGTAACTCTTGTTGAAACACCCTTTATTATCGATTAAAAATACCAAAAAAAAAGCCAATTTTTTCCATTACACAGTAGTTGGTAACACTGAAAGTCTAAACGACTCACCTAAAAGGTTACGAATTTCCCCAATTTTATTTTTAAACTGGATAAATCGTTATCTAAAAATTCTCAAAAGTTGATACCACTTGAGTCTAATTTTATTTTAAAGAGCTTAAACCTTGAAAGAAAAAATTGATCAGATTTTTGAAAATATTAACAACGAATTTTTGGAAAAAAGAAATGTGTATATCAAAAAGTAATTGAGGCCACTGAATTTAAAATCCACCCAAGTCCTACTTTTTTTAAAAGAAATATACTGAAAAAATTTGAAAATTATGTTACATTCCAAAAGTAGGCTCAGATTTGTTTATCCATCAAAATAAACCTCGAGTAACTCGAAACACTTTAAGTAAACTTTGATATTCAAATTTAAAATTTAAATTTTATAATTTCAGTCCGTGTTTGCTATAATCAAAAAAATAAAGAAAGATCTAAAAATTTAGCTACGGATAAAAACTTGAATGAGTACCTTCTGCACTGAGACGACCTCGATAGCCTAGTGGATAGTGCACTAGACTTTCATCTGGGAGGTTCGGGTTCGATTCCCGTCTTCGTCTGGTGGTTAATTTTCATTACTTTCTTATATTCACTATCAACATAAAGTGTATGAGAATTATAAGATAGTGTACAAGTACACACATTGGTTGGTAATGGCAAAACCACCAAGCCGATAAAAAATTGCCACACCGCCGTTCGGAATCGGCGTTAAACTGTAGGTCCAACTATGTGGTATCACAATGGGCCGTTCAGGCCTAAGTGTGTCTCTCGACAGCCACTACAACCTAACCTAACCTAACCTAACCTTCTGCACTCGTCACATGATGTAATAACATAATTGATGCATTGTTGTTTACTTCATCATAAAAGTTTTCGTTTTTATATTCCAAAAAGTACAACCATGGGTTTTTTAAAATTTTCTTTTTCTCTTTCCAATGCACTTTATTCATTTTTTGCACGACTACGTCACTTAATGTTAATATTATTTTAAAATTTCAATTAGGAAAGAATAAAATACGAAATAAAATAACTAAGGAGCGAAATTGAAAAAATCTTAACAAACGTTTTATCTAATAATTTTTTTGGGTGTAAAATTTAAAAATTTCTTTGATCTAGTTATCTTTGAAAAATATGTCAGTTGCTATTTTCAATGACAAACATGTTGATTTATTGTGAGTTTGCTCAAAATGAGTGAAGAAAAACAAGTACGTCTTAAAATAATTAAAAATTTTCAAAAAAATCCAAATTGGTCCTACAAAAAATTGGAATTGCAATGTAATATTCGATTTCCAATGTTATTAAACAGTTTCAGGAGGATTTGATCATCGATAAGAAACCTGGTTCGGGAAGAAAACAAGAACCACATGATATTGGGAAAGCCAAGAAAATAGAAAGCATATTGAAAAGATCTCCAAACACATCTGGTAGAAAAGCTGCCTGGTTAGCCCAGTGCTCTGACTATTTGGTGCGAAAAGTTAAATCCAAAGGAGGTTTGAAAATATACAAAGTCCAAAAAGTTCCAGACAGGAATGCTGCAAAACATTTAGACGTGAAAATTAGGACTCGGAAATTAAAATAGAATTTCATACAAAAATATTCATGTTGTATAATGGATGACGAAACGTATGCACTGGCAGATTTTACGCAGCTTCCGGGTTCCTGGTCAAAATTTTTATGTTGCTGATGCTCGAGGAAATGTCGAAGAACAATTTAGAATCCAAAAGCAGACAAAATTTCCTAAAAAATTCCTGGTATGGCAAGCTATTTGCAGTTGCGGCAACGGCAAAAGAAGCAAGTCATTTGTTACAGTGGGCTTTATAAATTCCGAAATATACATCAAAGATTGTTTGAAAAAAAGACTTCTTCCTTTCATAAGAGAGCACAATATGTCCACATATTTTTGGCCCGATTTGGCATCATTTCACTACGGCAAGAAAACTCTGGAGTGGTACCAAAGTAATAACATAGTTTTTGAACCAAGAGAGGCCAATCTTCCGAATTGTCTGGAACTAAGACCAGTGAAGAGATATGCAATAAAACAGTACAGTAAATAAAAATTTTTGATATGTTCCACTATTCCATTGATATGTAAATATATTCGAAAGCCGTTTTAGATATAGAAATTTTGTGTTGCATACTTTTGGGCTTAAAGTATATAGTGATAAAACACACTTATAAACTCACATATACTATGAAACCTCACAAGACACCGAAGTGACATTTGTTTAAATCACTACACTATAAATTTTCCTTCAGGGCAGAGTAAAAATGTTATCACATCAAAAAATTGTTTCTTGCATATTTTTATCTGCTCTGATTATTAACCAAATTTTTATCAATAGCAATAGTAAACACTTGGACTGGCACGATTTTTGGGATGTTTACTTTATTTGTAACTACATGTTTTTCCATCATTAAGGGGTTATATACATTTGTACTCGAGAAAAAAAGGGCATTTCTACGATTTTTTTTTAGGAAAAATAACACAATTTTTTTCAAAAAACTGAACGTCTATTTATTTATATGTCATAAGATCATTCATGAATTTTTCAAAAGAAAATATTTATAACTGGAGTCACTACTGCCATTGTGCCGAAACACAATTTTCTCGACATCTCTCGCGGTGAGTATGATAAAGAAAGAACTGCTGTTCTTAAATACAAAAACAAAACAAAAAAAACTGTTGTTTGTACCTTCACTGTCTGAGTGAACGAAGGATTTTGGAGAATTAACTTTTTTACAAAAATTGTCATCGTTTCTCTAAAAAATTTGATTTTTGAACGTCTGAGCTTTCGGTTTTTGCAGCAAGAAAAAAAGAGTTTTTTTTTTAAATTAAAAATCCTTCATTCACTCAGAGGCTTTTATTGCTATAAATAAGCCCGACAAAATTCAGATTGATCGGTTTTTAATGATTCTTGAGAAACTTTGCGTAATTTTTGAAAAAAAAGTTTCGAGATAATCGCGTTTAAATTTTCGGCACCATGTCGGAGGTAGTTAGAGGTAGCGGGCTGTTGGCAGCTGTAACATTGGTTCTATTGCTCAGATCTTTATGAAATTTGGAGCATATTTTCTAAAGAAAATGCAATAATCAAAATTATCGTTTTTTTTCGGCCAACACAAATGTATATTACACCTTAACCCCATACCATCATTTTGAGTGGGAATTATGAGAATAGGGGCATTACAATGTTCGAGAGCTAGCGTCATGAGTGTTTTGAGTTACTCGATGCTCATTTTGTTTGATAGATAAATAAGTCTCAGCCCATTGTTGGACCTCAAAGTTCTCGAATGAAAAGACCTGAGCTCTGTTTTGACCCCAAAAAAAAAACGTTCTTTTTGAAACATTTTTGATTTTGAAAAAAGCAAATTGTGAATTTCTAAAATGTTTTTTTTTATTTTTTTTAAAGATTGAAGAAAAATATGTCGAACACATGTTGGTCAAAATTTTATAAATGCAGCAAGTGATTAGTTACATAGATCCAAAGTTTTCCATAGAAATTAACCCATGAAAGACAAACATTTGGTTTTTGCTTGCAATAAACTTTTTATTGTGAATAAACCATTATAAATAACAACAAACAATATTCAAAAAATTATTATCATATTGAAAAGTACTTGGAATCACTGAAGGTCAGAATCGTTCAAAACCATTTTTTTAAATAAATATAGATACCCAAGAAACACCAACTACTTAAAAAAAATATACTTGATTGAGAAACACCTGGAGTTATTGAATATTAAAACTACCAATTTTTTTAAAGAAATTAACCCATTAAGGACGAGTGGGAACCAAAGTAGATAGATGAAGTAATTTGAGAAAAAAATCATTCAAAACTTTAAAAAGAAATGCTCTTTCCCTTTTTTTCTCTATCGATTCCTCAATTGCTACAGTGGATAACCGAATGGATCCACAGCTCACATAAAGAATTCTACAATAATCGAACTAAAATAGATCTTAATCCCTTTTTTAAAATCACATCTAATTCTAGATATAAAATCGTATCCTCCCCCAGCCAAACCATGTTAAAAATAAACAAAGCAAGAGAATGCGGTTCTGGACATATGAAAATGGGCTTCCATACTTCTACAGATGCGCTTAACAAAGCACTCTGATGCGCATTTCAACATTCCTGCCGACACAAATTCATATATGCATGTACTAGTTGTGCATATTACATTTTTAAAATCGTGTCAAGGAGAAATCGCAACGGAAATAAAAATAAAAAAAAAATAAATATATAAGTACACATACATATACAAATGGCAGGAATTCATTTGTATATCTATGTCTGTGTTTGTAAGCGTTTATAAGTGAATGCCGCTTAACTAACATAGCCGCAACAACTAAAAAAAAAATAGCAAAAACTGAAATAAGGGAGTAACTACGAAGGTAAACACTGAAACTCAAGCATAAAATACCAAAAAAATTTTAATTTCTATGCGCGTTGTAACTAACAACGCAGTAATCCTTAATTAAAGACTACAGTAACTAAAAAAAAAAAAAATTACAGCAGCACCAAAACAAACCCGAAAAAATCTCCATTCAAAGCTTATATTTTTCTCACTGTTACGCCCACTAAGCAAAAGCAGCACCAAGCATCGCATGCTTCACGCTTCAGTAAATTCGCAAATTAATGTTAAGCTTAAAAACTTCATTTAAAATGTGTTCACCGCTGTTAGCCAAATAATTTTCGTTACCTCAACTGACGAGATAAATATTAACGCTAGTCCACCCAAAAACACCAAACAAGAACAACGAAATCATCATTATCAGAATCATCACTTTGAGGCGCACACAAAACTTGTTAAGGCTGCCTGCTGTTGTTGTTGTTGATGTTTTTGATGATGCTGATGATGATGATAAAATTGTCTAGTTGATGACAAAATAAACGCATTTGCATACTTTTGACATTCTTTGTATTTCACCCTCAATCTTGGCTGCTTTACACTTTATCCTGCCATGAGTTTCTCACATACCCTTTGCCTTCCACTTGCAACACAAAATTTCTACATCTACTTCAATTTATGTAGGTACGCGTAATTTTTTGTAATCATTTCATTAGTAAAAGTCTTTCTTCCTTTTTAGTTATCTGGTGAACTTTTTTCTTTGGTCTGACAATGTCATCAATTTGCGCATCAAAATGCAAATATAAATGCCAAACAAAAAACTTTTCTAATTATGGCTCAAAGCAAAAAGCACAAAAAAAATAAAAAATGCCCTCATTGTTACCGCTATATCTTGGCCTTTTTGGTTTGTTTTTGCCTGGCTTAAATGCGCCGCTAAAAATTATGCAAAGTTTATTGACGCATCATATTTTTGATGTGTATAATATAAATATCAGGAAGTAGGTAAAAAAAAAAAAAAATTTGTTTATAAAATTTTACGTAATGCGTGTGGGTTTTGAAAATATGCTTTCTCTCTCTCTGCTGATTTAATTTGATTTCACAACAAATTACTGACGTTACCTGTTGGTTTACATAAATTTGCATACAGTATGTATGCATTGCTCATCAGTAAAGTATTAAATAGACTTTGGAAAAGGTGCGTTTTGGAAATTTTGTGGTAGCCAATATTAATATTTTTAAAATAAATGAGAAAGAAATTGTACCTATACTTATAATGAACTAATTTTTGACCATTGACAGAATATCATGAATTAATTTGCAATTTATTTAGTTCGTTATAGTGATATGAAGTAAAGTGTGGTATATGCTTTGCAGATTAATTTGAGTGTATTTCAAAAGAAACCAGGCGCATACAGAGAGGGGGTTTTCGGGTGTTCAAGCCGCCTCCCCTCCTTTTTCAGTTTGAGTTTGGGATTGAGTTGTGGTCAGCTTTTTTGTTTGCGATTGGATCTGAATTTTTGTTTTGTTCTTTGTTCGAACTTCGGTCTGAGTTTAGAGCTGAGTTTTAGTTCGAATTGGGACCTAAGTTTTGACCAGAATTATGGTTCGAGTTTTGGTAAAAATTTGGTGCGATTTTTGGTTTGAATCTCGGTCTGAGTTCCAGTCCTATTTTTGGACTGATTTTAAATTTGATTTTTGACCAGAGTTTGGTTCGTTTTTTAATGGGAATTCCGGTTTTAGTTGGGGAAACCGGGATATTGTGGATCACAGGGAATTGCGGACCGGCGAACATATTTTTTTCACCTTTTAGTGGTTGACAGCTTCAAATAACTATCATCCGCTCGCCTCTTGTCCATTTTCCTTCAATACTCGACTTGCGCTTTTACCTTGCTTCGATAACAAATGTGATACTTCGATAATTTTTTTTTCACTTTGTGTTTTGTTTAATTTAACCATATTTTTCGAGAACCAACTCAGATTAATATGTTCGTAATATTGGCAAAACCTTAAGCCTTCAACAGAGAAATTTTGCATGAACTTTGCATTGTGGTACTCATATGCTGCAATATTTTAAAAAAGAGCGTTCGGGGAATTACGGACCACTTTTGTTTGGGAATTACGGACCACTCAGTTCTTCACATTTCACAAGCTAACTTCGTGTATTTGATGCATATAACTGATTTTTCATGCAAAATTTATACACAGCATTAGTTTTTCGGCAATTTTTAATAGTTTTTTTGGTGCGGAAATAATTTTCCAAATGTAAGTATTCAATTTTGAGGTTGGGTTCTCTTCTGTAGAGAATTTCGGTTACATTTAAAAAAAAAAAAAAAACGAACTTATTTATTATTCATATTCATATTTATAATTTCGAACATTCGAAAAATCATCGGTGTTATCGCTTCCCTCTCAATAAAAATACTCGCTACCTCAACGCGATATTTTCCAAAAAACAAATAAGTTCGGGATACTACAGAAGAAGCAACCGTCTTCAACCGAGCGTGGAAGAAAATATCGATTTCTGCATAGTTTGTAAGAAAAATATGCCAAAAAAGATGAACCGTCAAAATTACATCCATTGTAACGTGTGCGATCGAGCTGTTCACTTGGCATGCTCCGGAATGACTGCAAGTTACTGGAGTTGCGAACATTTCGTTTCGGTCTCGGTCTGATTTGCATTTCCATTTTTCACTTTGTTTCTCTTTAATAATGTATCTTCTGTCATTATGAATCAAAAATAATGTTTTTGTACCACATTTTTCCATTTGAAACTTTTTACAAAGTGGTCCATAATCCTCCGAGATTTTTGAAAATCGCAAAAACACAATTTTTTCGCCAACTGATGTAACTTGTATAGTTTGATATAACTTGACCAAACTGCTGCGACCAAATAGAGGTTATTTCTCGTACTACAATTTTAAGCTTTGAAATTTTCAGAAAAAACTATTTTTTTTTCTAGTTTTTACCTAGAATGGAAATGCGGTCCACAATACCCCAGTGCGATTTTTAATCTGAGATTTGAAATGAAAATGACAAAAAATGTTAAAAAATTCACAGAATAATCAATTTAAATTATTTCAAATAAATGTTATTCAATGTGGATTCCAATGCATTTTTTTTAATCGTGAAGGACAAAATTTCGATAACTCCTTGACATGCCATTACTAACTTCAAAGAAATTACCGAAAATTCCAAAAATAGTTAGATGCTAATTTTTTCAAATCAAATGATTACACTGTTCTACAAATGAAAACGAGAAGACGGAACAAATGCACTTGGGGTAACGGGGGGTCGCTGAGTCCGAATCCGTGGTTCGTTTTGCTCTGCTATGTCACAATTTTTTTTTATTGACATCAAAATTTTTAAAATTGAAAAAACAAAAAAAATAAAAATGCAGTTCATATTTTTTTTTTAACAAAACATCCATTTTTACAAAAAAAACTTTTTTCGATTTTTTTTATTTTTAACTTTAAAATTTAAAAAAAAATTTTTTTTTTAATCAATTTATTTTTTCGTAATTTTTTTCATCCTCGTTATCATCGTTCACTTTTATCTCGTTGTTAGCTTAACCCAGTAATGCCTAGCGGTGCCATATGGCACCTTGTCGCTGAGGCGTTCCTGAGCCAGGTTCAAAACCAATTTTGTTCTCAAGTTACTTTCTTGATAAAATGCAGTTCATATTTTTTTTCATCACAACATTGTATGCATGCTACCTTAAAGTAGGGGATGTGTGAGCACAAATGAGCACAGAAAGGATTTTATCATAATGAATCCCCAAAGCCTCCACTCTAAATACGGCCTTGGTATACATATACTATATATCATTTGAATTTATGTAGGGGAACGTTATCATGGTCGGGGCGCTGTCAGGGTCGGGACAATGTCGTTTGCCTGTTATTTAAAAAATAACAGGCAAACATCAAAGCAAGTTACCTTAAATCGTTCGATAAAGTTTAAAAAGCGAATATGCTGTAAATGATTCAACGCTAAATGTGTTATCAGGGTCCGAGCAGTGCTTTTAATCAGAATCGGAACACCGAAAATTTTATTGTAATGAGGCGTTTTAACTTTGAAAATAATTTTTTCACCTGTGCGTGTTTTTTGTGTCACTTTATGGTGTCGTATCGTGTGTGTATAAAAAATCAAATTTTCTTTAAAATTCACACAGAGAGATTTTTATTTTGATTTCAGGTCTCTTTTCCTGGTTTTCAAGTGTGATTTTTCCCTTTTCTTCGATTTTCATGTTATTTTCAACCATATTCCTTCATTTCTTATTGATTTTCTACAGTGCTCCAATCCTGACTACAATTTTTGTTTTTTATAAATGCCCATAACTCCTATATTTTAATGTTCAGCAAAAACATTACAATTTGTGTTTTCTTTTTAACGATATGAAACATTAATAAAAATTCGGCATTCAACGGAAGTTACGGGCAATAAAAGTCAAAACATGCTCCAACTTTGGGTACACTCCCCTATCTAAATTTACATATTTGAAAATAAAAAGACAGCGTACGTAAAAAAAATCAAAAAAATTTTAAATTTTTTTTTAAATGCTAGCGGGCATGAACATGCGTGAGTAATAGTTTCAAAGTCGTGATCATGCGTGAGCGTGAGTCAAAAAGTACTCACGTACCCGTTTCTTTTGCCAACTGCTAACGATCAAAATGTAACAAAATTTCAACGGAGTTTGAGTTTTAAACCCAAATACCCATTTCAAATCTCCCCCCCCCCCCCTCCCTTTCTTTAGATCTACTAGTGGCCTTGACAAAGGTAAGGCAATGTCTCAGAAACTTCGGCAAGAAAAATCTAGTCCTGGTTAATTTCAGTTAAAGTCAAACGATGGAAAAACTTGATATAAAAAAATCAAAGCAACTGAAATTCCGGCGAAATCTAAGTAGTTCTAACAAAGATCATCTTCGTTAGAAAAGTGAAAGCAGCAAGAAATCTACAAAAACTTTGTGCTTATGGAAAGAATTTGAAAATAGATTATTAGAAAAAAAAGGAAGGAAACTTGAGCTCTAAGAAATCAGGTCCTAACAAAGTCAAAGTAAATAAAATTCTGAAAACTTTGGTATTGGTCAAAGAAACTAAATCTTTAACCAAGTCTTTTTGTAGCAAGTTATGCCTGCGAGAATAATGAAGAAATTGATTTCAAAAAGAATTAATTGAATTCAATCTAGGAAAACTGAATCAAAAAGTAACAAACTGGAAAATAGGAAAAACGAAATCAGAAAGAATCAAATGATTTCAGTTACATTCAAAAAAATGTAAAATTGAAATTATCATAGTCAAATTTGAAATCAGAAAGACGTTTTGAATTCAGGGTAAACATATATTCTTGAGTGGGAATTTACTGATTTCGTTAAAGCTAAGAAAAGCGAAAACTTTCTGATTTCAAACTGATCACTTTCTTAATACAAATTCAAGCTTCTTGAATTTAATCTGCCTGGAAATGGCACAGTGCAAGTTAGAGGCCAATATTGGTTCTCTCTATAAAGTAATCAATTGAAAGCTTTAAAAAAATTTATACTTCGTATTTTATATAACAAATATTTCTTTTATTTTAAACAAAAACAACACTTTAACTTATCTGTAATAGCTTTCAAAAGTCATAGCCAATTATGCCCTTATTTACCCAAAGACTATCAAAAAACAACAAAATTGGACAATACATTAAAGTGATTACAAATGATTTAATGATTGGGATACTGTCAGTAAATTTATGCAGAGAGCAATAAAATGTATTTTCTTCTCACAAATAACTAAGACTTAATACTGAAAAATAAATTGACTGTAATGAAGCAATATTTTATTAAATAATACTGTTAATTTGTGCTAAGTGTAGATGAAAGAAAATTCATACAAAAAGAAAAAAAATGTATATATATATATATATATATATATATACATAAAATATTCAAATTTGCTCTTTCCCCTACTTCTACGGCAAGTCCTTAATGCTTGAAAAAAAAATCCTTAAATTCCATTTGACAAAAAGAAGCTGGCCTTTTCACCAACATCTTTTGTACACTAACAATTTCATTTTATTTTTTCCTATATTCTTCTTTACATATACAATTTAATCCTATGAAATTTTAAATTGCGGCATGTCGAAGCATGAAAAAAAAATCGCCTTAACTAATCCTTTTGAAAATTTATGGGCCAAAAAAGGAAATGAAGAGAATAAGCAACAGAGAAAGTTGACTAAATCATAGAAAATGAAAGTAGCGAGTGAAAAGTAGCAAAAGTTTATTTTTTAATAAGCCAATGATAAAGTGAATGCAGCCACTGCTAACAGAAGCATAGTCTATTTCCTTCCTTTCCCGCCTATCACTTTAAACTTATTGTAACAAAATTGACACTTAATAATGTAAGTAAATCCCAGAGTCAAGAAGATAAGAAAGTTTTTTTTTTTTTCTATTTTTTGTTTTTGTTCTATTGTAGATGAGCAATCAAAATAGGATTGAGTTTTTTGAGTTTATGCGCTCGCATTAAAATAATTTATGTTTTTTATTTTATTTCTGTTGTTTTATATAAAAGAATTGTATACATAAATTAAAGGGGAGAGACGAAGACAAGATGTACTTAAAATTATTCTGAAATTATGGTGTTGACAAAGCGCAGGAAGGAAGTGAAACTGTGCTAATACATAAATACATATGTGTGTGTGTGTGTGTGCGAGGGTGTAATCAACAAATAATCACTCAGCAAAAAACAAAATAAGGCATAAACTTTTACAAAACATTTTGACTTTTTTTTATTTGCCTCTCCTGCTGGTAAAAGTTTTTTTGACTTTGGTGTATATCTTAGAAAAAAGTATGCAAAACAAAAAATATATTTGTTTAACAGCAAAAAAAAAAAAATAAACAAAGCAAAGTTATTTAACACAATATGTTAAAGTTCTGCGCGTCAATATGTCGACAGGAAGTAGAAGTAGCAACTGCAGATTTTAGTAGTAACAACAACAAAAGCAGCAATAGAAAACTATAGAGTAATCCCCAAAATGAAAGTAAAACATGAAAAACTTTTCTAATAGTTCAGTTCAGCTAACTAGCTTTCCAGTAGGAAATGAATTGATGATGTCTGGTAGAATAGCTGAGAAGAATTTTAGAGAACCAAATTTCAGATATAGTATAAGATAGGTCAAAGCTTTGACTTGCGGAATGTATAATATAAAAAAGTTGTTTTCCAGCGGTACAAAGAAAAGGAGTAGCTGTTCTTCACTCTCATACCCGATACACCAAGCTTTAAGCTCTCTCCTCATCATGTTTAAAAATAAAAGCTTTTGGTATTTCGCGACTTAGCTTAAGCTATATTATTAAAAGTATTAGCTGTATTGGCCTTGCTGGAATTATTTCCATTCTAGTACTTGCCTTGATAGTGCAAGCGCCAGATTCTCCAGTACCGTACTCCTCTAGTTGTCTATCTTTGAATCCTCCCCTAAAAAACTGAAGTTGATACCCGCATTATACACAAATACTCGATAAGATAAAACCGTTCAGATAACTATCTTATTGTCTTCGAAGAAAATGCTCATTTTATAAAAATAAGGGTGGATCTTTGAACATCCGAATAACCTCAGAGGCACACAATAATGTGGTAATTTTTCGTATTTTGTATGAGGCTGGGCTAAAAAGCAAAAAAGACAGGGGCGACTAGCGAAGGCCGAGTTTTTAAGTATTCCAGTTCCCTTAGCTTTCTTAACTCATATCTTCCCAACGTTCGATTATTCGAACAGCAACTTTAAAAATTCGTCAAAAATACATTTATAATTTTTTCCAAAAAATATTCACTGTTTATTATTTCTACATATTTTTTTTTTATATTCCTTGGTTCATTTACTTATATACATATTATTAAATTTACAAATCTAAATAAGAAAAATAATAGCCCTATTCACTCTTTAGAGTAAAGTGCTGAGTAACGGAGTAAAAATGTAATGTATTACCCTAGACCGTGAACGCATCTGAAACTGAGATAGTGCACTCTCTGCGATCAATGTTCCCAATTGTATGCGCTGGCAACAAACTTTTGTGTTTTATTTTTCGTTGTCATACAAATCAAGAAGTAGGCAACACTAATTTTCTCTCTTACTTAGAGTAACAGAGTAACAAATATTTTACTCAAGGGTCAAACCAGAGTAAAAGTGTAAAGTGTGGGTAAAAGCAAATGCCATATATTTTGTTATTGTAGAGTAATTTTGTGTTACACTTTTAACCTGTTACTCCGTTAACCAGCACTTTACTCTAAAGCGTGAACAGGGCTAATATAAAATAAATGTACCACTCCTAACTGGAGCACAGGGCTACAATTAATTCTCTCCTTCTGTTCTCTGACTTCTATCCAATGCTTTTTTACGGATTTCCCTCTAGGAGCCCAAAGACGCGCATTCGGAGTGTACCGTTCTCAGCCAAGTATTACGAGGTCTTCCTCTTTGGCGGCTGAGGGTTCCACTCAAGTGCCACCTTAGCGATGTCCTCGTTCGGCTTACGCAGCATGTGGCCAATCCAGCACCATTTTCTCTTCTTAATGTCAGCCTGGATTTCTATGCTGTTGGTAAGGGTTAGGAGGCCTTTGTTTAAGATGGTGTGCGGCCAGAAAACTTGACACAGAATTCGCAAACACTTATTTACGAAGACTTGAACTTTTCTACAAATCCTGTCTGAAACTCTCCAAGTCTGCGCATCATAAAGTAGGATTGGCTTGATACTGCTGGTAAAAATACGTAGTTTTGTGTTACGCGATAATGCCCGCGACCGCCATATTTTGCCAAGTTTGTAGAATGCTGTCCGCGTTTTGCAGATCGTCGACATCACGTCGGCATCCGCTCCCCCGTGAACGGCTACTGTACTACCTAAATAGCAGAATTGGGTTACATCCTGGATTGTGACGGATGCTCCGTCTATGCTGACGGTGAGTGGTTCTAGCTTTGATTTTTGCACTCTCATGAGCTTGGTTTTAGTTATACTGATTTTGAGCCCAACGCTGCCTGCGATGTCAATAAGGGTTTCCAGTTTAGCCTAAATACCCACTAATTGGATTTCTATATATACTGATTTAAAAATTGCATTTAGATAATTTAAAAATATTGGATTTCATCTGACTTCAAGGCCAGGTGTACAAATATACTTTTTTGGAAGGTGGTTTTTGAAAATCAACAAAAAATAGTAAAACTAATTATTTTGCACTGAAATCAGAAATTCGCCTAGATAAAATAACAAACTTGATGTGGAAATTATAACTTCACAGGTCCTTATATACTCTTCTGAGGCTACAGCTGATCAAAGTTTTGTAAAAAAATATATGGAGAAATAGGAAAAATTCAACAAAAATGCGGTTTTTAATTTATAATAACTTCTAAAATACTGTGTTAAATACATTTGATCCCAGTGAATACTTGCTGCTCATGTTATGATGCAGAAATAATTTTGAAATTTTTTTTTTCACCTGGTCTCCTTATTTTCTTGGGGTAAGCCAAAAACTACTATATCCTCTAAAATTCAGAGACATTTTTTTTTTATTTTTTTAAGTACTAAAATTTCTTATTTAAGACATATGGAAATTGCGTTTTGAAAATTTTCCAAATTCGATCATGGCATCTAGTACCGGGACGATATGGGTTAAGTTCTTATATCCACGAAGCATATGTTGCCTTAGAATCAGGTTTCTCTGAAAGTATTTTTACTGGCATGAGCTGAGAGCTGAATTCTCTACAGTCAAATGCTCATTAAACATACAAAGACCAGATTTCTTCAGAACTTAGAAGTTGAGGATAAGCTTACATGGAATTATTTAGGTCTAGTTGCCCACGCAATATTTATCATGGACTTAAATGTTCCTTAGGTTTACCTAGATTTAATTTTTTCCCAAGGCTCTAATTGTGTTTGTTAATTTTAAGTTGTCTTGCCATTATTTGAAATATCTTATTTGGGTTGCTTTGACCAAGATCAAGGATTTTTTGTTTCAGTCACCTTGTTTTTTTAGCACCCGGCCTCGGTCTAAAGATTAAGTTGTTTTAAGACTAGATTTCTCCAAGGTTTTATTTACATATGTTTACTACATAAATTTCTCTAAAGTTTTCATTATCTTAGCTTTGTTGGGATTAGATTTCAGTTCTGGCTGCGCTGTTTTTTCAGGGACCAAGTTCTCATTATTTTTGTTACAACAAATTTTTGCCATATCAGAGTTCGAGTTACTTTGATTTTTCTTCTAGTTTCAGTTTATTTGCGACCAAGGCCTTACGAAGTTATATTTGTAACTGATTTTTCTATAGAAGAATTTTTAATGTATTTTAGTTGTCTCATCTTCAGAGTTTTAGATAACCTTACTTTGTATAAGTTTACTTTCTTTAGAGTTTTAGTTACTTAACCTTTGCAGGTATTTGGTTTCTATAAAGCTTTGCAGTTTAAGACACCCTTGCTCTTATAAAAATACAGTTCCCATAGAATTTTAGTTCGCCTTGTCTTTCCGATGTCCAATTTCTGTTAGAGTTCAGTTACTTTGGTTAGGATCAGATTCCTTAGAACTTCTTCAATTCAAGTTGACTTGGCAAGCTTGAAAAATATAGATTTAGTCTGATTACTTTAGCAGGACTAAGTTTTTCAGAATTCTATTCATTATTTACTCTATTATTTTTGATTTTCTTTGATCTCGTGTTCCCTTGAGTTAATTCTTGAGTTCACAGTTATCCAGTTTCGGGTGCCAAAGCTTTGTAGAAACCATATTTTTACAGAATTTTAAGTTTTTTTTCATGATTTTGCTATTATTTACTTTTTTCAGAGTTATAGTTGCACTTGTTAAAGTCAGAACCTTCAAGTCAGAGACCTTTTCAGGTCAAATTGCCTTGAAATTTTGGCTACTTTCATTAAGATCAAGTATTTCATATTTGTTAGGACCTGATTTTCCAAGATCTCAAATTTTTATGAAGTTACTACCAAAGTCAGATTTTTTCAGAGTTCCATTTGCATTGGCAATACCTGGATGCAATGTCTGTAGAGATCAAGTTCTCTTTACTTAAGTGAGATGAAGTTTTTGTACGGTTCTCTGGATTCAGAAGCAATGACTTTGAAGAGGGCAAGTCTATCTGAAATTCTAGCTGCATCGAAGTTTACAAAATCAATTTGTGACAAAATTTTTGTTCAGAGTGTCAGTTATTTTTACTTGCTGTTACTAGGGGTTTTCATAATTTTATTTAATTTTGTTTACTTGGACCAAATTTCTCAACAATTCTTCAATTGTAGTTGTATTGGTTTCGTTTGTCAAAGTTTCGCTGAGCTTCTGCTTGTCTTAACTTCGTTAGGGTCATGTTCTTCAGAGATATAAATCTAACTGAGGTCACAAATGGG
The DNA here is from genome assembly GCA_963691655.1 of Toxonevra muliebris. Classification (NCBI taxonomy): domain Eukaryota; kingdom Metazoa; phylum Arthropoda; class Insecta; order Diptera; family Pallopteridae; genus Toxonevra; species Toxonevra muliebris. The sequence goes on from OY829326.1 coordinate 56,599,558, forward strand.
ATAGAATTTTACTAGAGGAATTTATAGTCAATTAGTAAAACACATCTTTTATCCAATTAAGATGAATTTTAGTTTTTGAGATTCTCTGGTATAAGAAAAGCTTCGGGAAAATACAACTCAACAACTATAAAATCCAGTCGTAAATCTAGAGGGAATCGGTAGTCTCGCCTAAAATGTAAATGTTTAAAAGTTTTCAAAATTTTTGTAATACTCACTCAACAATTCTAGTATAATAAATTTTTAAACTTTTATTTTGTTCTAGCTTTCGAGGTGTTTTTTGGATTGATTTTATCGCCTGGACTGAAAGTCTCAAATTAAGATTTTAGTTCTGAGTTGCGTTTTGAATATTGTTCTCGATTTCGTTCCAACTTGGGTCTCAGTTTTTGTTTTAATTTTGCTCTGAATTTTAGTTTGAATTTTTATTTAATTTTTGCTTTGTGCTTTTACTTAATTTTTGGTTTGACTTTTGATTCAATTTTTTATTTAAACTTGAATTCATTTTTGGTTGAATACCGGTCTGAGTTTTGATCAGAATTTTGACTAGTTTTTGTCTGGTTTAGCAACCTTGTTTCTGATCTGTATTCTAGTCAGGTCTAAGTAGCCTTTCAAATTTTTTTGTGTTCTGGTTTTCCATTTTTGGCTATAAATATCCCAAATGTAAGACCTCCTTACTGGCACCAAACTAGGAAACTATTTTTAATGCTTATGTCATACTCCAGACTAAGTCTGAGAACTGCTGTTCATCTTAGCTATTTAACCTGAAATTTCAAAAGTTAATTAACCTCAATACAACTGGAAGAAAGTTTGAAAGTTTCCGATTGGGTGCTATGCAGTATGTGTGCAAAATAAATTTATTTTTCAGTCTATACACGTGTGTTTGTGTGTGTGTGTGTGTGTGTTCGTAAGTTTTTTGTTAGTATTATACCAAAATCAGATTTATTTTGTGATTATATGGATTTATGCATGATGTTGCTGCTGCTGCTATCTTTACTTTGGCAGCATTAAGACAAACAATTTCAATAAAACCAAAAATTTCTACTTTAAAATTTTAATTTCAAAAGTTTTACAATGCAAGGCAATTTTTCCCCACTCCTTCACCTCTTTCAGATGATTCAGATTATAATGCATTTCACACAGAAGAGCAGTAACTTCTTTGGACAATGCACATACTTTGCCAAAAAAAATACATGCATACACTCTTAAAACATTTTTGACAATTAAAAGCTGTAAAGCAGACAAACAAAAATTAACTTCATTTATTGCTCCTACGTTGAGCACTTCTACTACTATGTACGTAAGCACTTTTCTCCTCCACAAACTTTAAAAACTATCTGCTTATTTGTCTGGCCCTATTGCCATCCAACTTTCTCTTATCCTCCTTTCTCTGCTCAGTTGTATTCAGTGTAATTGCCTCTTTATCAAATTAGCTGTCATATTATCCATGTGGGTTTTACTTTTACTACTTTCTACGTTTCTCTTCTCTTTGGAAAATCCCCAAAAAATAGACTAAAATTTCTATTAAAAGCGGAACGAAATATAGAGTAAGGTAGGAAGATATTTCAAAAGCAGAGCTGCTGTAATATCTTTTTTGAGAAAAAGCTTACAAAAATTACTGTTGTTGCTGTTGCTGATGTTGTCTGCTGTCATTGTTCAATCTGAAATGGTTTTATGGTTGTCACAGTGTGGACAATATTATTTTAACAACTGTTTTTTAATTAACTTTCTAAATAGTTTTTGATTTTATTTTTGATATGTTTGTTTAAAAAAGTTTTATATTTACCTATGTAATTCATACTTGAATTTATTTTATGTTTTCTCTAATTTTCTACTCTATCTTTCTCCCTCTCTCTCTCTCTCTATTTTATCGTTATTGCGCAGTAAAATGAATTCAAATTTCAACTTCTTATTTACTTTAGCATTTAGCAGGAAATTCTGACAGCAGGAGGTCAACAACTGTAGATGACAGTCTCATTTTCGATATCTTTCAATGAATATAAATAATACTTAATATAAAAATGAATCTAGACAAATATGAAATAAATGTTAAATGTAAAATTTCTATTGCACAAAATGTTTGATTCATTTATAAGTACCTGTTTGTCTGATGTTGTATTCTGGGAAGGTGGACAAATATAGTTTATCTTTGTTTGTTTTCAAAATCGGTTTTTTTTTAACCCTCATCGGTCCCTTAAAAAAATTACCTTAATTGGTCCCTAGTGTCTCATATAGGGTACAATTAATAAAAATGGATTACATCAACACATACAATGTGTAGAACTATTAACATAGTTATTATGTTTATTATTCAAGATCAATTCATATTTTTAATGTTGTTTTAATGACAAATTATAATGAAAATAAATGAAAAATGAATAGTGAAGTGTTTTAGCATATTATTTCCATTATGTGGATGCCGTAATCTGAGTGTATTGGGAGTATGAATGTATAAACTCGTATTTTTTTTCGTAATTTGGACATTTATTGTGAAAAAGTGATTATAAATTTATTCTTTAAAGTATTGTCCATCGTTAGCCACAACCTTTTCCCATCTTTCTGGTAGCATAAGGACTCCGCGTCGAAAGAACTTCTCATCTTCTGAGGTTATCCACGAATCGACCCATTTTTTGAGTTCTTCGAAAGAACGGAAATACTGTTCAGCCAGGCCATGTGTCATCGATCGGAACAAGTGGTAATCAGAAGGAGCAATGTCTGGAGAATACGGCGGGAGGGGTAGCATTTCCCATTTCAGCGTTTCCAAGTATGTTTTCACTTGCCTTGCAACATGCGGCCGAACATTGTCGTGCTGAAGAATAACTTCGTCGTGTCTATTCTCATATTCTGGCCTCTTATCCTTTAATGCATAAACGACACCTTTCATATCCCACCAAATACACAGCATGAGCTTGGATCCATGGATGTTTGGCTTTGCCGTTGATGTTGATGCATGTCCGGGCGGTCCCCATGATTTTTTACGCTTTGGATTATCATAACGTATCCACTTTTCATCGCCAGTCACAATACGATGCAGAAAACCCTTTCTTTTCTGTCTTTCAATCAGCAGTTCACATGTGAAAAATCGTCGTTCGACGTCTCTCGGCTTCAATTCGTACGGCACCCAATTTCCTTGCTTTTGAATCATTCCCTATGTTTTTAATCGTTTAGAAATGGTTGATTGATCAACTCCTAAAGATTCTGCAAGTTGTTATTGCGTTTCACATGAATCTTCTTCGAGTAATGCCTTCAATTCATTATCTTCGAACTTTTTCGGGCCGCCTGAACGTTCCCTGTCTTCAACATCAAAATCACCACTTTTGAAACGGGCATACCACACCTGACACATTCTAACGTCTATAGCACAGTCAGGATAAGCTTCAGTGAGTAAACTATGTGCTTCAGTTGCGTTTTTCTTCAAATGGAAGAAGCAAATTAAAACTTCCCGCAAATGTTGTTTTGTTGGCACGAAATTCGACATTTTCAGCTATAGTAAAACACTTTTGTAAAATTATGAAAATTATTTGACAGATCAATTTTTATAGTATTTTTGGCGCTCTTCGAGATAGAATAGCTTTCAATGTCAAAAAAATGGTGCGTATGATAGATATGAAGTTAGTCACAATTACGAGTTTATACATTCATACTCCCAATATATTTTGATCGTTTTTATATGTACATATAGGTGGGTTGGGATGGCTATCTAGAGACACGCTTAGGCCTGAACGGTCAATTGTGATACCACATAGTTGGACCTACAGTGTAACGCCGATTCCGAACGGCGGTGTGGCCATTTTGTATCACATTGGTGGTTTTGCTTTGACATTTCCTACTAAGATGTGAACTTGTACACTTTCTTATAATTCTCATACACTTCATATCGATAGAGAATATAAGAAGGTTATAAGAATTAACCAACTGACCAAGACGAGAATCGAACCCTAACTCCCGGATGAAAGTGTAGTGCACTACCATTAAACTTTCTAGGTCGTCATGTACATATGAAACAACGACCTGTTTTTCGTCTTGGTTCCAAGTGCTGTGGCTTAAGATTCGAACCCAGCCATATATTTTCAACAATTTTTCGAGCGCGCAATGATGTAGGCATTTTAGAATGACTTTCAATTATTGGTTTTACCATCGAAACGAATGCAATTGCGGATCAATTTGAATTTTTTGAGAGACATTGTACCATTCTCATCGTCCCATAACTGCGTTACAATAAGAACGCAGAAAGAAGCACAGGTATCGATGTTAGAGTAGGCGTTCATTCTTGGACCTACAAATGTATAAATAAGACACATTCTAGCTAACCATTTCAAGCACCTCATATTTTTATATGTATTGCATATAAAAAAGGAAAGGAAAGGAAAGAAATTGATCAAAATACATGCCTGAGACAATATCAGCACTATTTCTATATGAAGCTTGAACATTTACATCAATTGGCTCATAAGAAAATTGGATTGTTTTATCCTTTGATAAATACGCAGTGCCTGGGTCAGCAGCCATTTCAACTCGGATATTTTGCTATAAATTTTCAATATCCCTTGTCTTTCTCATGCTTTCTTCTTCTAAACTGCTTGTATTTAGATTAAAATCGAAAACTTCATCATCTGATTCTGATGAAAAATTACTTTCCTCACAATTTCCATAAATATGCATATATGTATCATATTTAATACACAGGGACCGATTTGTAACTTTTTTTGTACAGTGTCGCACATATATTACAACTACTTATTTTATATAGCGTTATATTTATTCTTTCTCAAATTTAACTACATGAGCCCTCCTTTTATTTGAATCGGATAATAACTATAGGAGATATTTGATTGAATATATTGAAATTGTATCATATTGGATACAGGGGACCGATGAGGGTTAAACAACCAGAAATTACACGCCGCTAGGTCAGGGAAATATGGTGCTGAATGAATGTTTTCAAGCCCTAAGAGCGTAGCGAAATTGTTCGTTTTTTCAGGAGTGTGAGCTGGGGCGTTATCGTGATGGAAAAAGTAGCGGCGCAGTTCATCTCTTTTCTGGTTTCCCAACAAGTTTTCGAAAATTTGTGGTTAGCAGATTTCAGTATACCATTTAGCAGTTACCGTCTGTCTAGTTTTCAGAGGAAATAAATTGAGATATTACTTTGCTGCTTTAACTCTTCCCTGCCCAACAAGGCAAATTTTGTTTAAAAAAATATTAAGAAATAGCATTTTTCATTCTGAATAACTTTTGTTCTATGACTTTTTCAATATCTTAATTTTCATGAGTTAAAATCTGACCTAGTGGGTCATATGGCAGTATGACTTTTTTTTTATCACTTTATTGAGAAAAATAATCAAAAATTTAAATTTATACCAATTATTCAGTGTAAAATTTATAGAAATAATATTTTTCGGCTTTTCATAAAAAATGGCAATAACTTTTGACAGCTGGCGTTTTCTAATACCGTTATCTACGAAGCCCATATTGTGGTTTGGATGTTGGACGTAAGATTGCGCCACTATTACCGTTCAAAGTGGTGGGACTATTTATGGCAGCATGGACAGGGAAGGGTTAATGTGTGGGTTAGCAACTTCTGTACTCCATGCCATCGACTGCTGCTTAGTTTCTAGTTTGTACTTGAAGGACCAAATTTTGATATTTTTTTTTTTAATTAATTGAAGGTGCTAGACACTTCATTTTTAAAAATATTGGACAAAACGCACACGAGCCTCCTTCATCATCAGTTGAAATTCTAGGAATCCATCGTGCTGATTTCTTTGTGTATCGCGATACAACCATGGCATTTCCTGGATCAATCTTGGACAATCTTGGATCTTCGTCAATTTTAGACTTCATCAAAACCATACTTACGTTATAAGTCGAAGATTTTGAGCGACCTTCATGAGGTTCGTCTTCCACAAAAAATGTTCGGTCTGGAATCTCCGAAACCACTTCGAGATGATCACAAGTGATGGTGCATTCTCTCCATTTGGCTCTCGTGAAATATTTCCACAGGCTTGAGATTACGCCGAAATCCAAATCAAATTTCTTGCTGTGATGGCATTGGAATTTCGACCAGTTCGTTATTTGAAAGCCTAGTACATGAGAGAGTGTATGTGTTTGTGAGAAAATGATTCTAGGTGTAATTTTTTCTGAACGGGCCCCATTCGATTAGTTCATGATAGTTTTTAGGAGACTATGAAAATTAAATCTAGAGGTTAATTTTCAAAGTCATGACTTAAGTTTATGGTAATTTCGTTATTTGAAGTTATATATAAAAAGGCTTAATGAAATTTACATGAACTTAAGTCATGACTTTGAAAATTAACTTCTAGATTTAAATTTCATAGTCTCCTAAAAACTATCAAATCACCATATAGTTTGCATATTTTTTTTCTCCTCTAAATATCCTTTCATTGAAGTGATTGCGTATTGATATCCATTACAGTTCCCGTTAATCCATCCACATCCGGTTCAAAGGTAATCGTATATCTTTCGAGTTCTGGGTAAAGCGAACGAACACGTTTTGGCCGTTACAAATATATCGGTCAATGGCATGACTAACAAGGAACAATTACGTAAGTATGCATATTGAAAAACATCGATCTAAATTTCATCTGGTGGGTCTGCTCTAAGGTTAACTCCATAGCGCTCATTCGAACTCATATTCATAGCAGTTGAGAGAAATTCACTAAAAAATGTATGCTGCAGTTGATCATTATATTTGAAAATCAAGGTTTACGCTGCAATCATCCGTTTTAAAATCTTCTCTGTTCTTCTCAATCAATTCTACGATATCTCCGTCAGACATTAGCGATGATTTGAAAGGTTTTTCTTTAGGATAATAAATAATGCAGCATAGACAAACATTTATATCATTTAAAAAAAAATTATAAATTTTACACAAAAATTAAGAAAAAGCTAAGTAATTAATCCAAAAGCGCTAAAACAATGCTCATGTAGACATTCAACTAGCTTACGATTGCAAATATGTATACTTCAGCAATGTAAAGCAGAACAATTGAATTGAGAAACAATGAATTGACAAATGTTGTCGATATTTATGTTGGTAGCTACCGAAGAGAATCCGAAGTTTTCTCTCTTCCCAATCGTCTTTCATTTAGACTCCTCTCTCTGCACTTTCCTACTATGCAGTTGTTTGTAGCAGAGAGCAATTAGCCAAACACTGAGAGAGTCGACACCAAGATCAGTCTATTTTTCATGTGAACGTATGGCGAGATGTAAACTTCGACTCTCATGTGCTCTAGGGCTTGTAGTAGCGTTTTCCTGCCGAGCAGCATTAGCGCTTTAGGGGCACATACACCAACTTGAAAACATACAAAATAAGTTTACATTTTCCATTCTTCAGAAAAAAATATCTACAAAAATTTTTGAAATATAAATTTTTACCCTTTATTATATTTCAATTGAAATTCTTTTTCTCCATTTTGAATACATTTCTTTATTTTAAGGTTTTTCAAAACCAGTGATTTTCACATTTGTTTTTCCCCCATTAATCTCGCATATTAAAAAATTAATTGTAATTTAAAAAATAAGAAGAAAATTTTTTCAGTTGCATGTGGCAGTTATGAATAGCAAATATGCAAACGAGAAAAGCAAAAAAATATGCAACGTAAAGCTATGCATATATAGTGCCAACACACTCAGAGAACTGCCATGCACAAAGAGATCATGCATATAAATAGAAACCTCAAAAAACCACAAACACCCTCACATATTCAAAAAAGAAAATAGTTAGCTTTGCAAATAAATAAAAAACAAAAAACACAATAAGAGAAAAAACATCATTGCAAATAACGGAAAATCGCACAAAAATATGCAATGCAAAAGTGACTTTGTTGAAAATAGCAAGCAGAAGTGAATTCCACACAATTTTGATTTTTTTTCCTTTTTTTATACATGCGCATTTTTTCGAATATAATTTATTTGGTGTTTCCTTTTAGTTGATTTTATTTGTTTCTATTTTTGTAAGCGAATGTTTGTGGATTAAATTTTGACATTTGTAAGTATGTATGTAATATGTGGATATTCAAGCTTGAGTGCATACCTTTTGACTTGCAAACTAAAGCGGTAAATGAATGAAATTAAATGGTTTTACAAATTTTTAATTTGACTTTTTATAGCTTAAAAGCTTTTAAATCAAGTAGTTTAAAAATATATAATATTTAAGCACACACCTAAAAGTATGCTACATACTAATATATATTCACCTAAAAGTATACAATATATGCATGTACCCAGCTGACCAAATCTTCGTAAACGATATCGTTTACAAGACTTTGGCGATAGTTTGGCGGACAAAGCTATAGCAAATGGACCCGAAAACGATACAAACGCGAATCATATGTCGTTCAGTTTGTGGCAGCAAAAATCTCGTTTACGACACTCGCAAAATATATCCTTAGCGAGCCTTTTGCTAGTCTTTTTACGAATCGTTTCTGATATCATTTGCGAGCATTTAGAGATATTTTTTACGAGTCTTTTATGATAACGGTAACGAGTCGTTTGCGATATTTTTGCGAGTCTTTCATTCATGTCATTTTTTACTACAACGAGTAAAATTAATAATTTTGTGGTCTGCTAGATTTTCAAATATTTTTATCTATTACTACAATATTATCATACTACTCTGTATTATAAAATAAAAAAAATAATAATAAAAATAAATAATAAAAATAAAAAAAATAATTAAAATAATTAAAACGATAAAAATAAAGAGTTAAAAAATGGTGGATTTAAAATTGTACCTATAATTTAAAAAGCATAAAGTACTTAAATGTAAAGTATGTTTATGTACTTAATATACATTCTCGTCTTTGTCTATTGGCTAATTTTCATAACCTTGTTTTACTAAATATAAATATGAAGTGTATCAGAATTATAAGAAAGTGTACAAGTACAAAACTTTGTCATATTTATGCTCGCAAAATTATCGCTTGCGGGCACGTTTGCGGACATTAAGCGGATGTTCTTGAGACGCTCGTATTTATGCTCGCTAAAATATCGCTTGAAAGCACGTTTACGGACATTAAGCGAATGTTCTTGCGACGCTCGTATTTATGCCCGCAAAACGCTCGTTTCTGAGGTTGTTTGCGATAGTTTAGGCGAACTTTCGCTCAACATTCGCTTCGATGTCCACTGGGTATGTTTATGCATAAATACATATAAATCTTTTGAAATTTTAGGCACGCTTGATTAGTTTTTCACAACACATTAAACTAAAATTATCTTAAATGGAAACTGCTCGACGACAACAATACCGTAAATTTGTGTATTAGTAAACACTTTGTCTCATAATTTTGTGCTTGACCACATTGTTTACCATCAGTAGCGCCCTTCTTCCTCCCCCGCCTTCCGCTATATACTTCCCAATGCCTTTTCAAAACCACATTAATTTAATACAGCCATTATTAAACCACAACTAATGGCTTGTCTTTTTGGTTGCCCACACACACACTTTACTATCCATTCAATGTATATACATAAATGTGTAAACATGTATGTATGTGTGTGTGTGTGTGTGTGTTTGTAGACTGACTCGGTCTAAGTATAATGTAGTTGACCATACCGTAAAAGTTGCTCGACATCTAAGAAGATTAATTATTTGCTGGTTTTGATTAATAGTTTCGAGGTAACCCATTCAAAATGTGCTTGCTTTCTAGCAAAAGCGACAAATGTACCATTATTATCTTCATTTAATTTTAGATATTCATGTACTTAATACACACATACACACACAAACATACAAGTACACATCGAGCTACTGTGGGAATAGATTAACATGAAATTGTGCCTAAATCTCACTAAATAATATTTATTCAACCTTGTGTGAATCTTAGCAACTTTAGTAATTTGTCATTTTTTTTTTTTTTGCTTTTTGGTTTGGTTTATTATTTTTGAATTAGAGTGGTTAGTGGTGAGTAATGAAAGTAACTGTGTGTTTATTTAATGTTCAAATAAATCTTACAAGATTTTTATTTAATAAAGTAAATACAGATTGGCTCATATGTTTAGTAAATGCTTTAACAGATTTTGTGAATTTAAATTCATAGAACCCTAAGAAAACATTGACGATTTGAATACAATTTTTCAAGGAGACTTTTAATTTTTTTCAGTCTAAGCCATCGCTTACAGTAATTTAAGATGTAGGGCTTGGGTTCAAAGAGGTTGATTTTGCTAAATTACACAATAATTATGACACAAAATTCAGATTAGGTCAAATTCAGAACTAAAATTCAGACAAAAATGTATATCAAATTTAGGCTAAAATACGGATCGAATTTCAGACTAAAATTCAGTTCAAAATTCCGACTAACACTCAACTCAAAATTGAATTGAAAGCAAACTTCATTTCAAACCGATATTCATACCAAATTCGAACAAAAATTCGATTTTCGACGAAGATCAGATCAAAATTCAGGCAAAACTTCGTATGAACTCAGACCAAAATTCAGCCTGGAATTCAGACCATGAACCAAACCGAAGTTCAGGCTAAAAATAAGACCTAAAAATGTATGAAACTGTGACCACAACTCACAAATTTAGATCAAAATTCAGTCCACAATTCAGATCAAATTAAAATCAAAAGCATAGTAAAATTTCAACCAAATTAAGACCAGAGCCAGACCAAAGTTCAGTCTAAAACCAAACCAAAATTCAGTCCAAAATTTAGACCAAAACTCAAACTAAATCTGGTCCTAGCACTAAACCGGATTTCAAACCAAAATTTAGACCATACTGAAGTAAGTCCAAAATATAGAATGATATTCAAATCCAAACCAAAACTCTGATCAAATATCAGCCAATAATTTAAGTTAAAAGCAAAATAAAATTCAGACCAAAATACAGCCCAAACAAAGCAAGATCGGGACCGAAATCCAAACCAAAAATCAGACCCAAGCTTATACCGGAATTCAAACTAAATACGGACTAAAAAACAGACCCAGATTCAGACCAATGTTAAAACCAGCGAGACCATTATTGTTAAAACAAATGAAGTACAATTCACATACGTGGGCGGGAGCATCACGGTCTTCAATTGAACTGCTGGATCGTATAAAAAATCGCGTCTTTACGGTTATTAGCAACATCGAGATATCTAGTTCACTGGCAACCAAGACGCATAGTCGTAGTGAGGGACGTGCTTCTTTATTTTATCGTTATTTTAAAAGGCGGGGCTAAAGTGAAATTTACTATTATAATCCTATCCGTTCATGCTTTTGCAAAACTAACTAGAACCTCAAATACGGTCCTTAAATTCTACTAAAACAATTCGTTGAAACAGTATTTTAGTGAATATTTTTCCTGAATCATATGACATCGTTAAGTTCAAAGCTTCACAGAATTATCATTTTTCTATCTTTCCCCTTTCTAGCCAATCTATCTCCCTTTTTCTAATTAACATAATGCTTTGGTAAAAAGGTTAGAGGCCAATTCACATCGTGACAACATTTTCTATAGGTTATGCTAGATTTTGACGGCTAAGAGAGAAAGTTTATTTTGAACGCATTGCAAAGAAAAAACCACATCTTAAGCCCATAAACAAGAAGAAGTGTTTACTATTTGCTCAAAAGTACAAAGATTGGACAATTGATAATTGACGAATCCAAATTTGACCTATTTGGCCAAAAACGTCGTCAATTCGTTCGCAAGATGGCGAACTGTGTTGTGGCATCTTTCAAGCAAGGTGGCGGCTCTATAATAGTCTGGGGATGTTTTTGTTACGATGGCGTTGGTAATTTGATCGAAATAGACGGAAAAATGGACGAGAAATACTACAATCACATCCTCCAACACAATAACATTCCATCTGGTACAGATTTAATCGGCCGTGGCTTCACATTCCCATAGGATAATGGAAACATACATCGAAATTTTATCAAAACTATTTAGAATCAAAACAAAATCAAGGTGCATTGAAAATTTTGGATTGGCACCACAATCTCCAGACGTCAACGCTATTGAGCTGTTATGGGATGAGCTGGTGGGTGTTCAGGTGCTCAACCACGCCCATTTTATCATATAATATTTTTAACATTGGTTTAAAGCCGTAACCAAAGTTTAACTTTTCTGTCTCAACTGGAAGTATTTTGGGCCGCTGACTCCATACAAGTCTGACCACTGTACACGTTTTCCGTCAGCAGTCAACGTAGAGTTCCTACTAAATCACTTGTGTGAAGGTAAGGAGAACCGATATTTCCACTTTCGTTATCTCTGTTAGACTAAGTATTGCTAAGCGCGACCCCAAGCATTGGAGTCTACTCAACTGCAACCTTGGAAATTAACATAGAAAGTGGATAATCGATTCTGCCTCTACTTCACCAGGACAACTTCGGCATAGTCTGCTCGTTGAAATGCACCGCCGTTGGAACATTATCACAATATCCAGTTAGGAGTCCTGTGAACAGACGTTCTGCAGATTTATTGTGACCTAAGAGGACATTTGTCTTTTTTTTTATCTAACCTTTGCCATAGGGCCCGTGAAATTTTGCAGTCTTTTAGGCTAGGCCAAGCGTCATTTGTCACCGCGATGGTGAACTTATCTTTTCCCTTAAATAGTTCGCATATCGGAGATTGTACTGATTTATCTGCTATGTTTATGTCCATTTCAGAGCTCATTCTGGCCATTTCATCTGCTATTTCATTCCCTTTAATATTGCTCTGTCTAAAACCCCAGTAGAGAGTGACCTTGTTATGCTCAATGACATTTCCTTACAATCTCTGATTAAACTATTTCGGCTTTCATTATAGCCTGGCTGTCAGTAACGATAGTGATGTTCGAAATCCGAAATGCACTGTCTTGTAGAAGTCGAGCTGCTTTCTCAATAGCAAAAGCCTCTATCTGAAAAACGCTGAAGCTGTCGATGAAACGATTTGACCGCCTTAGCTGCAGGTCTTCGAAGTAGAGACCAGCTCCTGTTTTATTCTGGATACAGAGTTTGGAATTCTAGTAATAAAATCTAAATTTGAGATCGTGTAATCCATGTCCACATCTAAGTCAGCTTTGATCCTATTTTGACCTCCCCGATTTATCTCACTCAAAATTGTAGAGTGTCCATAGTTATCTGATTTCCAAACGTTAGATTTTCTTAGCTTGAAAGCTCCTTTGGTGGCCCAGCCTTGAATAAACACCAGTAGCGGTAAGAGATGGAATATCATATTTAGATTTCCTTTACGTGCACTACTTACTGCTCTTGAGATCCGCACACTGACAAGTCTCTTGTGCTTTTCCCATGCTGGTTTGGTTGCTCTTCTTACCCAACGTCTTCCAATCCATGCCACTATGAAATTCTTAGCTCCATGATCAGTCAACGCCTTACAAATGGCTTCCGTGCTTATATTTTTGAAGGGTCCTTCAATGTCGAAGAAACCTACTAAAGTGTTCTCAGATTTGTAAACAAAAAATAAGGAAAATCTTAAAGTCCATCGTTGTCTTATGTTTTTGTTCTAAAACTAAAGATTGTGCGAGAAATGCTCAACTTCTTGAACTTATAAAGCAAAAGCTTAATCAATGTTAGAATTATTCACAACTGCCCTACTTGAATCGAGTAATCAAATACAATGGCTTAAGTCAAGTAGAAATAACTCGCATATTTCCTTCGTTCGTTCTTGTTAAAAGTAAAAAATTTAAATGTTGCTTAGAATCTCTCAAAGTTTTATTTTTTATTATTAATTTTTCATTTTTTTTTTTTCATTTTCATTTAATTAAATTTTATTTTCCTTTACACATTTTAATCATTGCATTAGTTTAAAAACTTTCACCTTAACTCACCACAAAGCAACAGAATTAATGTTACTCATACGTCACGTGCACCTCATACAAATTTCTATATATACCAAAATAAAAATATTTATCAAAACTCTTATGCTTCAATAACTTTCAAGCTAATGAACTTTAAAGCCATTATCAACATTTTATAAAAGTCACGCACGCAAATCCTTTAGCTACACAGCAACAACAACAACAACAAACTAAGCTATAAATTTACCTTTTTTTATATACCATATTGAGTGAAGAAAAAGAAGAAAGGTTTAATGGTTGGTGCTTTGTTGCAAGTTTTTGTTTATTTTGTTATTGTTGCATAACTAATAACTAAAATAAAAATCAAAAAATTTCTCGCAAAAAATCTTAAAAATTAAAATAAAGTTATTGAAATACAAAAAAAAAAAAAAAGGTCGAAAGTTAATTAAAGAATCGCATAGAGTAGCATAAATTTTCAATGAATAAATGAATGCTAAAGAGGAAACAGTCTCTCTATATTCAAGCATAAAATCCCATGCAAAACTCGTTCATGATTTTCTTGTTTACTTGTTTGCTGCAATATTGTTGTCTAGAAGGTAATAATATAATAGCAACAACTAAAAAACAAAAACTAAAATTTTGTAGCGTTGCAGTCTATTCAACTTTTTGCATTATTAATTACTAAATGGCAACGGACGTGAATTCTGCGTACACGGCATGCTACTGTAGCTACTATTCTGTGTGAATTCCATTTGCTTTTATGCAAATAAAATAATTGGGAAAAAAAAATCTAATTTTAAATGTGAAAATGTTACATTGAATAGAAAGTATTCAGCATGTATTGAGTTTGTTTTCCGTGTCAATGAACTTTTTTGTGCTACAGCAAATGAAAACCTTGTACTTACGCTTAAAAACAAATAGAACTTTACTCATTAATTACGTATTTGTATGAACACACACACACACTCTCGCAGACAAAAAAAGCAGGTATTTGGGATTATTAAAATTGAAGTGTAATTAACTAATTTATTTAGAGCTCGACCAAATCTGCTTCTTTAGGACTATTACATTTCAATGAACATTTTTTAATTGATTGAATAATCTTTCAAACTTTTGCCGTTATTTATCATATAATTCTGTACACAATTAGTTCTAGGTTTGAGAGTGTTGTTATAAAAGAGGGTAATTAATTAGTGAATAGTACTTTGGCAATGAGAGCAGCAAAAAGGATTGAAATTGAGTAGTTGGAAACGAGTGATTATGTACTTACTTTTTTATGCTTAATTGTAGGCAAATACCTTTAATAAATCTTAGTTTTAACCACTAGCAACTGGAACCGTTCATCCCACTTAATTTTTTATAAGAAAGAACGCTTGCTATTGTGGCCAATCGTAAGGCTTATTGAGAAAAAAATGAGGGTAGAATCAGAGGTGCAGAAGTAATTACTTTTATTTATTGAAATTTCCTTTTAATATATATATTTTACTAGCAAACCGACCTTGGCAAAGTTTGAGTCTTACAAAAATTACTACAGAAAAAACATTTGCAAAAGAAATGACTTCATGAGCGTATCAACTTCCTATCTGAATCTAATTATTGCACTTATCATCCACATTGTTTAGCTGACCAGTTCTACTCCCACTCAGTTATGTCATTTTAAATATTTAGTATATTATAGGAGACGATTTCGATAGTATATTGCGTAACGCGTAGGACTTTCAACCGGTTCATAGCGGGTATGATTCTCATTTTAGTCTGGTCGTTAGTTCTCATCACCTTCTTATATTCACGATCGATTCGAAGTTAATGAGATTATAAGAAAATTTGTTGGAAATGTCAAAACCACTAACTGATAAAAAATTGCCACACTGCAGTTCGGAACCGGCGTTAAACTGTAGGTTTAACCATGTGGTAACACAATTGGTCGTTCTAGTCTAAGTGCGTCTCTCGATAGCTACTTAACTTAACCTAACTATACGAGATAGCACACTCACTTGTTGAGAGGAAATAAAATATAACGTTTATGCAAACGGGCAGTTCTACTCCTGGATGCTCCAAAAATCTAATTTTGAATTTCGTGGCGCTGACTTGAGACATGAGTTTTGAATTTTTCTTCTACGACGCGACTATTGAATACATCACAGCACCAATTTGTATGCAATTTGTATAGAATTTGTTGTTACAGCGCCAGCAATTGGATTTTAACAAATCATAAAGTAGTAGAAATTAGTAATGAAAATAGCAGTAAAAAATGAGTAGTGGAAAAGGTAGTAGTAAAAGGATTAGAAAATAGTATTAGATATTGTTGTAAAAAAGTGGTAGTAATAGTAGTAAAAAAGTAGCAAAAAAGGTAGCAGAAAAATAGTAAATCACAGTAATAGAAAAATTGTAAAAAATGGTTAGAAAATAGTATTTAAATAGCAAATTGGTCCCAATATTTAAATTTAAATAATTTTTTGGATTAAATGAAATCTGACAAAATTGTTCAACAATTTTCTTCTTTTTTTTTATGAAAATGTAATATTTGTCAGCATTTATGATTATAAATGAGATTTATCAGTTTTGAAAATTTTATCATAAAATTTTTGAATGATCTCCTGTGTAGCTCAAATGATTTAGACTGAATCCTTATTTTTTAGTACATTTTTTAACCAAATTTTAAAATTAAAATGTTTCATTTTTTTTAATGTATAGCTACCAGTTTTTTATAAACTTAAAAGCGATAAATATGAAATATGGTATAAAGGTACCTGGTGTTTTTCAATAGCTTTTCATCTTTTTCAGGAAAATTTTATGGAAGTGTCCACCATGAGGCCATTTTTTTTTTTGAAAGTTGAAATCTCGACTTTTTTTTAAACAGCTTAAATTTTATTTCTGTTGGTAATATCAAAACAAGTTTTGGCTAGAAAGTTAGCTAATGAAATAAGGTTTCAGGAGATATTGTATAAATGTCCATGCATATTATATCGTTTAGGCTCCACAGTCGTTCAAAAATGGCTGTCCTCCTTGGTGCTCTCTCCCCTACAGAAAATAATTCGAACAGCGGTAAGCGCCAAGGGCAGCAATTCATGTAATCTCCGCCGCTTTACCGTCGTACGGCGGAATTGTGTTTAGAGCATTAAATGTTGTTCTCTCCATTGCAGGCTCGTTTAACATCTAAACAGACTCCTTTAACATCTAACGCATATTTTATAGCATAAGAAATATTCATTTCAAAAACAAAATACACCAAATATGAATTCGTACATATACATTAGGATGGCCCTTAGCTATAGGTAGTTTTTCAAAAGTAAAAATGTTGCTATTCCCTTGCACTAATCTGGTTTCAATTAAGAAAAATCCAGGCACCTTGAAGTTGACGCTTAGAATACGTAACTATTAACTATGTTCAAAAACGGTATAGTCTTTCTTATCTTAACCATTTTCTTTTTATTACTTGTTAATTATAATTAATGCTGTAATATGTGGAAAATATCTAAATAAAGAAACTAACTAACAACCAGGAAATTGTGTGAAAACCTTCTGAATACAATTTTTAAAAGTAAATCCGCACAATTCCTGAAACAACATGAAAAATATAATCGCTCACAACTTCTGTAGGAGAAACGTATTTTTATTTACAAGGCTAATATCTATAGAATCTATTGTGAATTTCACAAGAATTTAAGCGAAATTCAATTGAAATGCCGAAAGTAACTTAGCAACCCTTAAACACATGGTTGTAAAAACAGGGAAAATTTAAGATATTTTTTTTTAGAAATTTTACATTTTGTTTTCATAACAGCTGCTCTTGCAATATTTCTGTGGTAAAAATGAAAAACAGCATAACTGGAGTTATGATGGGAAATATTTTATCACATGTATTTGACTCTAAATACTAAACTGATGCGTATTTTGAAGTAATTTTTAGAATTATATATCGTTTTAAGAATGATCATTAATTTGAAGATAAAGTCGTTTGAAACAATTGCTGCGTTTTATTCTCCACTTGCTTCTAGTTATATATAACCAGCAGCGATAATTGTATGGGAAAACAATAACAAAGCCGCAGAGATAATACATATAATTATAGCACGTAAAAATTCTTCTTTATCTCCCAACTTATAATCAGTCAAAAACGAAATTCGATTCTCAATGAAATTCGTTTTTTGGGCCTACGACAAAACACCTAGATTTTAAATTCAAAATTTCAACGAAATTTACTCACGTATTTTTCGGTTTTCGGCAACGATTTGTGGAGCAATTTGTTTCTCAGCTTCATTTTTTATGAAAATTTTATTGTATTCCTGAATGAGTTTCACATTTTTTTCTGCAACGTCATCGACAGCAATTTTCTTCTCAAATTTTTAGTTTTCATTTTAATAACCTGGATCACCTTTCCATGTTGAAAGTTCTTTGTTGAAGAGATCGGTGGTGATAGAAAATTTCGCGAAGAACATTTTTGTACCAGTATATACAAAAAACGAAAACTCTATGTTTATAAACGAAGAAAAATGATTTTTTTTTGCAGCCAGCTTCCAATATAATTTATGCTTAATTTGTCTTAACCGCTTGTGGAACATTTTCCTAAAATAATGACAGAAATACAGTTTGGGGATAAAGGTGGGTGGCAAATTTGCCAGCAGCACCTTTCTGATTTCTCAATCAATATCCTGATAATTTGACGCATGAGCAAAAAGTAACGATAAGGTGCTTTAATTTCATCTTGTGACAGAAACCAGGCTCAAACGTACACCCGAGCAAGAAAAATATAAATTCTTTTTAAGAGTTTTTCTCTTTATGAGCTAACTGAAACTGGTATTGAGAAAGGTATATCTTGAATGCATAAATCATTGTTAACTTTAACAATTCTGGCTACTCATCTCGGAGTTGTTTCTTCATGAAAAAGTGTTGTTCCAGAAATCCAAGAACAAAAAATTGATTTATTTGAAAAAATAACTTTCAGAGCGACAATGTATAACTTCATGGTCGATGAGGGTCGCCTCGTAGTTGTCCGATTGAACTCAAATTTTGCACAGATTGTTTCTTTATTGATTGAAACAAGGTAGGGGCCTGAGAGCTAAACTTTTAGAAAGTTGAAATAAAGAGCCACCCTATCATATCTTCGCCAGAGAATTGATTTGGCGTATGTGTATAAGTATTCCTATGCCTATATGCCAAATCAATTCTCAGGCGACGATATATGTAATTATAAAATAGTATTCTCTATGCTCAGAATTTTTGTTTTGAACTTCGGGAAATGATGCAATAGAGTACCTTGAGAGAACTGACATCGTGATCGGACTTCGTTTTTATACATTCTGTCAAAGAAGTATGCAGAATTTATCAATAAAATACAATATATTCAACTAATAATCAAAATCTATTTTGTCTCCCTCAAAATAGGCTCTATTTCAAGCAATACAATGAACACCCAGTCGTCAAAGCATTTTTTAAACGCATATTGCGGTATGAACTTCAAATTCTTCGGCGGTTTTTGTTTTATCGCTTCTATTGAGTCGAAACCTGTGAATAAGGAAAAGACAGAAGAGGTCATATCAAGCGGTGCTGTTCATGTTGTTCTTGCAAGAGTTGACTTTATTGGCTTACTTGCTCTCCACATATAGCTCATCCAAATAAAAATTCTGCTGTTTCCATCGTATTCGTCCCCACCATTCCATGCATTTACAAAATTTTCAATTTCACAAAGATTCTGTGCTTATTCACATGCCAACGCGCCTATAAAAGTTTTACTTTAACCCTTCGCAAATTTTTTTTTTTTTGTGTTTTTAAAATACAAATCATAATAGCCGACCGCTGCCACTCAAGTGACTTTGTAAGTTTTGAGATGCAGCAGTTTGAAAAATTCTATCTCGCTTTTAATTTTAATTTTCCGCGGCGCGCCCTCTCGTGTAACAAAAAAATTCAAGGGTAGCTTGATGGAAATTTTTCAAAGTCAAAATGATAACATTTGATGAAACATTTCAAAATAAATGCTTAAAATCAGGGACCTAAAATAATTGTTATTTTTTGTTTAAGATTAAATTGGTTATGGCAAAAATAATTGCTTTTAAAAAATTACTTCTATATCATTATAATTTTAATTTTAATTATAATAATTTTAATTATAATCTTTATTTTTGGTCTTCCATAACCATTATAAATAAGTTTTTTTTTTTTTGGTTATTCATATCCAATTAAAATAAGAAAATTTAGTTTTGGTTATTCATAACCAATTAAAAAAAACCAATATTCTTTTTGGTCTTTCATAACCATTATAAATATTTTTGTTTGTTTTTTGGTTGTGCATATAAATACAATTTTCGCTTAGCTTCCATTTCACATATTGAACGTTATTCTATGAATGATTTGTGCATAAGCACCAAAAAAAGATTTTCTTATTTAGAATGGTTAGGAAAGACCAAAAAAATATTTTCATTTTTATAACAATTATGAATAACCAAAAAAATACTTTTTTCTTTATAATTATTATGAAAGACTAAAAAAGTATTGGTCATTTAAAACAATTATTCGCAACAAATTTAAAAAAATTATAATTTAATAATTATTTAGTGATTTTTTCCAATATTGGTTATAACTCTTATGCCCCTGCTTAAAATATAGTTCAATATCACTAAAAATCAATCAATTGTTTTATTTTAATGACTTTTTTTTGCTATAAATAAGAAAAATTGCAGTCGATACTATGAAATTTACCTTGCGGTTAAATTGTCGCGGCGCGCCCTCTCGTGTAACTTTTCAGAAGGATGAAAAAGTAAACGACAATTACAAAATCTATAAATTAAACCATGGCATATAAATGCAAGTATTTGTTTATTCAAAGGTTATACATAGAAATAAATAAACGTCAAAATGACACAGTAATTGATATGAAATTGTTGCGTAATTTATTATGAAAATTATGCTAATCCACTTATGTATATCCATACTTGCTTAGAAGCACTAGCGGATCAAGAGATTTGCTAAAGGGGGGCTTAAATTTTCTTTCCTATGAAATTTTTTTTTTACTCATGAACAAAGTTCAAAATGTGAGATTTTCATCGGCATCGGGTGGCTGTTGTGGTTAAACCCAAAATCTTCCCCTTGTATACGCCAGTGCTAAAGAGTATAATTGATTGCATGAGTATGTGTGAGTACGAGTCTGTATACATGTATATTTATGCTAGATTATACATAAGTGTGCATATGGTTATCTAAGAGATAGTTTTGTGTATTCCACAAACTAATATGCAAATATTGACATTTAATAAATTTAATTGATTGAAACTACATAATACTATACAGAAATAATGAATAAAATTTGTGTATATTGACTTCATCAATTCATTAACTGCTGGTTATTGATGACCTACGGGGAGCTTTAATTTCTATGCATGTTGGCTTTTTAATAGATGACTTGGGAAATCAAATTAAAATCGTAACCATTCACTAGGATTAGGTTCAATGAGACGGGCAGCTTACTTCATTGGTTGAAAATTTAATAATGGTTTGACTATTTTTAATAAATTTTCTAAAGTAAACTTTACAAAAAACTATATCCAGTATTTTTTAATTTTGAAAAAATATATCTTGCCTCACTTTAATTGATATTTCGCTATACTACATTGCAACCAACTAACAATTGCAAACCAAAAACATCGCATGCCAATTAAACTCCAAACAAATCAATTAAGTTTTCTAGCCAGAACAAATACTTCGAAAAAACAATAAAAAAAAAAAAAAAAAAATGATTGAAATACCAGTATAAAAATGTAAGAGTAATGAAAATTGCAAATAGGTTTTGAAAAGGACTAGAACCTACTACTATTCCATACATACCTACATGTATGTATTATGCATACATGTACAAATATGCGAGTACCTACCATTCGGAACAAAAGCACTTTTGGTGGTTTTACGCATACCAAATACGACGAGTACGAGCAATAAAATGAAAACAAAATACAAAACAAAACAAAGAAAAAAAAAAACACAAAAACAGTAGCAAAAAATGTTACAATTACAATAGCATAGAAAAAAGTAGTAGGAGTATGGTAGCATATATTGTTCATATGTATGTCCGTAGTTAGTAGTAGGCACTAACTAAAATAACAATAGTAATGAAAGCAAAAATAAACAAAGAAAGAAACAAACAAACAAACGAACATTGAAAAAATGATTTTAATTGAACGGTACGTTTTCTAAAAGGTACTGAGATGAAACGCAGGTGCTTTCATTTATATGTATTTATGTTTGTATATGTATATTTATTTATCAGTGGTGTGGCACAACAGCCCATGGGGGGAGGGGGGATAGGCTGACATTTACGCTTTTTTTGACCCTGCCAATCATGCAATTGCTACATTACGATGATGTTGAGTAGAGTTGAATACGGCCCAAAAGTTCCGGTTGAGTTTGAGAAGCTTCTGCTTATAAGTGAGAATTAAACTCTTTTCCAGGCCGGATATAAGTGGTGTATTCCATGCGGGGATAAGTCTGAGTGAAATATTTTTGGCATTGCCGTGAAAAACCGAGGCACTTGCCAGTTTCTTTCAACATCCAAAATATGTGATTATTCCAACGAACTCACATTAAATGGGCATGCCTAAAACACCAAGAACTACTGATTTCGCAATATCCACCTTACTTTTAATCAAGCGGATAATTGAGGATTGGGGAGCTCAAGATCACAAGGAACATTGGTTCTTAAGAGCGTTGAACTTAACTCTGTTTGCATAGCACCACTTGGGATGGATTTGTGGTCATTGTTGAGTGTGTCATTCGAAACATGCATTTACCTCTAAATTTCTAAAGAGATAGGACGATTTGGACAGGTGCATGAATGGCAGAAATGGGAAAGAAATTGGATTTCAGAGGGAAGTAAAATTTTTGGAGATAACCCTTGACCAAAAACTACTCTGGAAAACACATGTTAGTGAAATATCAAGGAAGGCTACTAGATCATTTATGATCTGTAGATCGATCGCAGGAAAAAGTTGGGATTGTAATCTTAAAATACTGCGATGGATGTATACAATGGTTGTACGCCCTATGATTACTTATGGATCAGTAGTCTGGGCGGTAATAACAAGGCAGCAGACAGTCATCAACGCGCTTAATAAGCTGCAGAGATTGGCTTATTAGAACTTACACCTCTTCATATTCACACTCAATCCCAGATGAAGAGGTCTATCCTAACGATATCTGGTGAAGATGTCGGGGCAAATGGATGGCTTAATCGAAAGAAGTTTGACATTCTAGAGATACAGCACCCAGAAATTGCCATACCGAGGGACAACATGCAGCCAAAGTTTAGTTTTGAAAAACGATTCAAAACAGAACTTTGTAACAACAAGAAATGGGAAGGTATATCTAAAACGTATAAGATAGACCAGCATATGATAACATGGTACACAGACGGTTCTCTCACTGAAGAAAGAACCGGTGTTGGAGTATCTGGGCCGAGGATAAAATACTCTGAGCCCATGGGTAGGTACACCAGTATCATTCAAGCGGAAATATACCCAATTGATAGGTGTGCATACTTTAATCTCAAGCGCAACTACCGGAATCAAAACATTACGATCCTAACCGATAGCCAAGCGGCTATCAATGCACTTAAGTCTCACCAGGATACCTCAAAACTGGGGATGGAGTGCCTTGATAAACTAAATACGCTTGGGTCATATAATCGGGTTTGGATCCTTTGGGTTCCGGTTCATATTGGGATTAAAGGAAATGAACCTGCGGATACACTAGCAAAGAAAGAAGCATCAACTTCTTTCGTAGGTCCAGAGCCATTTTGTGGAATAGGTAAAGGAACACTCTCTATACTAATTAAGAAAGAAGAAAATAAAAGGAAATTGTACTGGGAGCATAGACCAGGATTAGAGCATTCGAAAGCACTATTAGGAACCTATAACCTAAAACGCTTCAACGAATGTATGAATTTGTCAAAGAATAGTCTTAGAATCATTACAGGAATTCTAACCGGTCATTGTAGGTTGAACTATCACCTAACAAAACTGGGAATTACAGCTAATGAATCATGTAGGTTTTGCAGAGAGATAAGGAATCTGCAAAGCACAGTGCCCCGCACATATGCATATTCGTAAAAGAAATCTGGGTAACCACCAAATACCAGATGATAATCTCAACTCCATAGAAGTAGTATCCATACTAAAATTTCTACTGGAGGCTGGACTTATGGAAATACTATGAGTCCATGAAGGGGCACAATAGATCTTAAAGGTCGCAGTACGCTACCCCAATAATAATGAATGGCAAATTGAAGTTAGTTTTTTCATTGTAAAAAGTGTGAAAGTATACTTAATTTTTGGCAATAAAAATAGAAAAATGAAAAATGCTTCTAATCTCATTAAACAAAATGAAAGTTGAAAAAAGAGGCATTAACTCTATGTATTCAAGTGGTAAAATTTTTATAACCTGTGGAGTGGTTTTTATAAAATAATAGTTTTAACGAAGTACTTTTTTCTGTACTTTTTGTAGTTTAATTTTAGTTTCACTTGGATTTTTAGTAACTGTCATATTTTTTTCAAAACAACAGTCCACATTCTAAGTTTAAACAAATGTTCACGGTAGCTGCTAAGATTTGCCAGGGTTTGTGTAATCTGCTATAAACTAACGCTTACTCGCTATTTTCAACACAATTTTCTGAATGAACAATAAAATACAATAATAAATTTTTTTGTTTATTTAAATGGATCAAATTTCACGCGTTGCATTAAAAAATGCTGGGAAATTTTTTGTGTTTTCTGTAAAATGTGAAAAAGATGACTTAGCTCTTAGCAAGTGGGATAAGATCACGCCCTTTTTTGAAGAAAATCAAATTTTTGAAGCTAAAAAAAAAATTCACAACATTTGTATAGCAATTATCTCTAATTTTAAAGTTTTTTATAACAAAACTGGGCCTTAGAGGGCCATGCCCATTTTTACACAAAACTATATTTACCTTACCAAAAAACGTATTCTCAAAATTTCAGATCGATATCTCTATTCTAACTATTTTTATCGCTCTCTTCCATACATATGCAACCACTGTGTACCGTTAGGTATTACGTCGGAAGGTCGTAATGAGCGTAGTGCTCAGTCGTCAGTATTGGTTTCTGTCTAATTCTGTCCGGTTGTATTATCGGTTGACGATATCTGACTTTACACGCACGTTCTGCATTATACAGTGTGTTCATCATATCTGAAGCAACCTTGCATGCCGCATTCCATTTTTCCACTATGTTACACATCTGTGTCGTTAGATTCACTTCCGTAGGGGATTCTCCAAAACCTTTCTCCAGCTCATCTCTTTCCTTGCTGAAAGGCGGGCATTTAAAAAGTATATGCTACGCGTTCTCCCGGGCATCTTGGGCAAAACGGGTCTTCTTCTCCGACGTTGATCCTATGCAGGTACTTCTTGAAGCACCCATGGCCACTAAGCAGTTGCAGAATGTGGTAATTCAATTCACCATGCCTGCGCGATGTCCACTCTTTTATGTCCGTAATGAGATTGTAGGTACATCGACCCTGATGATGATGGTACGCTGCCTTTCTTCTTCCTTGCCTTTGGTTGACTTGGTGCCACGACCATATAACCGCATCATCTCTTGAGCCTGTTGGTCGATGTGCACCTTACTTGCTATGAAACAAATAGCATCGTCCAACACTGTGCAAAATGCGCTGGCTACCCTCAGGCCACTAAGCCTATAAGTCACACGGATATCCGTATTAACGATTATCAATCAATTCGTTATTTTTCTAGTTCTAGTTAATAGGCCAAATTAAAGTTTACTAAGCTTTACAAGGCTGTGAATAGCGTGGAACAAATTGCTTTTAGGAACGGCTTGAACCAAAATATTGTTGCCTCAAATGTTCAAAAGATTTCGCTAGCGTTGATGCACATACCCTCAATACACGGCAATCGAGGCCGAAGCCTCAGGCATAGCACAAAATACAGGATCAATAACAGGTAATGTCTGATCGTTACTCGGCAGAGAACCGAGCTAGTGACTAGGTTATCATCTGTAAAGTGAATATAAATTTACGAAGATATTTGCTCCTTTACTTTTTTTTACAAATGACCAAAAGTTCTTACTACGCCTATGAAATTGTAACTATTTAAGTCTCCGCTGTTCATGAAGAAACTTTAAGCACCCAACAATGGCATTACAGTGATCTTTTGCCTGTTAACGCAACTGTTTGGAATTGGTTTTATTGTTTTTGTCAGTTCTTGTTTGCCAGTTCCTGAAAGCAATCTCTTTGGGCTTGACTGCCGATCTGCAAGTCTTGTTAAACCGTGAATTGTTTTAATGTTTAATGCCAACCGATTTATTAGGAAAATTATTTTGTATGCTGAATAGTAAGGAACAAGTCAAGGATGTTGAGCGCTTACCCTTCAAACCACGAAATATAAGTCGATTTAGTTACTAATTAAGTCAAATTCTGATATGCTTCCAAAATAAAAGCAATTATGGTGGTACGCAGCATCCTCGCTAATGAAAAAGGAAGACCATCGAGACCAGAGTAAAATGAGACTAGCTGATATTCTGGTATGTGAAAATCCAATGGATCCGCACACTCACACACACCTGTTCTTGACCTAGTGCCATTATATGAGGTTTATAGATGTTAAGGTAAAGAGAAGAAATTTGGTCTGAGACATTGCATGTTTGAGAAAGCTAAAGCAAAAATTATCCAAAATTTTTGAGCCACAACCAAATTTAAGGAAATTTGTAGCAGTAAAACATTTCTGCCCTACCAGTCAGGTGTTAGCGACTACAAAAGACCGATCAGCAACCAAAAATGAGTCTTAATTCAATTTGGCCCAATACTAGATGCCGTAATCCAATTTTGAAAATTTTTAAAATCCAACTCCCATGTCTTCAATAAGAAATCACAGTACTCAAAAAAAAATTAAAGAAATTTTTTTTCTGACTTTTAGAGAGTGTAGTAGTTTTTGGATTACCTCAAGAATATAAGGTGACCAGATGTAAAAAAATATTATTTCTAGTTTTCTATATGTTTTTTTACAAAAGTTTGGTCAGCTGTAGTCTCTTAAAAATATATCACGACTTTTTAAGTTATAATTTATTTTTCAAGTCTGATATTTTATCTAGAGGAATTTTTTATTACAAATACAAAATATACAATTTTATTATTTTTTGTTGATTTTCGATACCACCTTCCCAAAAAGTAAGCAGACTTACTTTTACTTTTAAGTCAGGTGAAATCTAAAATTTTTAAAGTAACGAAATGCAATTTTTAGGTCAATATATATAAAAATATTAGACAACGATTTTTTTTCTTTCTGGAAAAAATGTATAAATAAATTTTTAACGATTTTTCAAATTTGCAAAATGGGTTAAACACTACATAAATCCCCATCTGAGCGTGAAAAGTTGATTTTTGTTGCACAGTGATATCTAATGAAACCCGACAACATTTATGGGAAAGAACGTCACTGGTTTGCATTTATGTATGTATGTGTGTATGAATTGAAAAATTTATGTGTATATGTGAATGTGTTCAACCCCTGCAGTGAAACAGCGAACTAGATACAAAAAGATCTAGTTCTGTGGTTGGAACAAATTCATTAGTTCGGTAGTTAGTTCCTAATTGAATGCAAAGATTCACCAGTTGAAACAAAACGATTTTCTTTTTTTCTTGAACTAGTGCATATTATGGTGACAAATACATCTATAGATTCGCCAGTTCGAAATCTTAAATGATCGGTATGCTGTGTCGTTTTACAAAAACAAAAAAACTTTGCTTCGTAATTGTTCTTCGTCATTTACTGCTATTTTAACAGTTATTGAATTTGTCTTCAACTAATGTTGCTTGTTATTGTGTAATTTTTGAGCAAGTCGGACGCAAGTGGTTAAGTAAATTGGAAAAAAGTGTTGTTGTATAAAACAAATTAAAAATGATTTGTAATTTGCTGAAAGTGCAGTTATTAATAAAATGTTGAACAAAAAGTTCGTAGATGAAAATAATCAACCTATCGTAAAGTACAGCGTATGAACGTAACCCATGGCGCAAATTTGCAGTTTCAATGTAAGTATTTATTTATTTATTTGTCATTTATTTAATAATTTATTTACTAATTTACTTATTTTTTTATTTATAAATTTATTCATTTATTTATTATTCTCTTTCAGAAATGACTTATCCATAAAACAAAACATAAATGGAAACACTTGCTGAGAAGATAACCTGAAGGAAGTTCATAAAAAATATGTGCAGAAAATCTAATTTGATATATGTATTCGTAACTTATTCACATTTAAATGATATTATTATTGTTATGTATCAATAATGTGATTTAATATTCTTTTTCTAAGTTGTTATTATTCTATTAAAAAAAATCGCCATATAATAAATTCGCATTTTATTTATTATCTATATGTATAAAATGTAAGGGTTAAGAGATATAGATATATAGACATTAACGAACTAGTTATTGAAGGACTAGCGAAATCACTAGTCCTCTGGTAATGCATAAGGTAACCAATCGACACTTCCTATGACAACGCCGTGTTAAATTCGCCAGTTGTAGCAAAGCAAAGTAGATAGATGTGGAACCAGTCACTGTCCCTTAAGAACTATTGAATTCGCTGGTTCGGAACTAGAACTTTTCACTGCAGGGACTGAACTAGTTTACACACATATATAGGTACATATGTCTATAGATAACCAGAATGTATATCGATGTCAATTGTGTTTACATGGATAGCCCACATGGCAAAGAAAGCACTTCCGGAAGCTTCCGGGAGCACAGTTTTATCTGTAAATATCTATGGTTCCTTACAAAATCAAATGGAAGATGAATATCTTTTTTGGGAGTAATTCGGGTTTGCTAATTCCAACAGATTTTCTTTGCTAAGTCAGTGGGTTCTGGTATAAAAGCTCAAAACTAATAGTTTTGATATTTGCAAGATTATTAAGTCTTAAAGAAAATTTCTGTGGAAAATTGGGATTCAAGCGAATTTGGCCTTTGGGCATAAGTATTTTGTAATGTGAAATATTTCCTTGGAAGAATTTTTGCTCATTTTTCTATTGGCACAGCCCAATAAATTAAGACTTTTTGGCTGCAGCAGAATAGGCACCCTATAATCCTGAAAGGCCATATTTGTAAAATAAACTTATGGTCCAGTACGTTTCAGTTCTTTTTTACAGTGGTTGAAAGGAGCTGAATACTAAGTGCAAAAAGTGTTATAAATTGATGTCTGAGAAAAGTCTTATTGGCAAAGTTGTACAGTAGAATTTTACGAGGGTCATTTCTGTAGAACATTTTAGCCCTTTAGTTCCTCTTTTTATGTGACAATTTGACCCCGTTTTTTATGAAAACCTGAAAAGTCCTTTCAAGAAAAATATTTAAGAATTTAAATGTTCCATAAAAATATTTGCCAGAAAATTTCACTAGGGGTCACCAAAGACATAAAAGTCATAACGGCTGATAAAAGGAAATAGTTTCTTACTTTTACCAAATTTGTAATTTATGCAAAATTTGCACGCACCTGGTATATGATCTGCCGGTTCAATCCAAGTCATGGGCGTAGAAAATGTCTGTGTCCTGTCACCGCCTTTATATCAGGCCAATACTCCACTTTTTCAAGTTGTACATGCAATTTTGGTCTAAAAATTTTTTGACGAAAATCGTGTTCCAAAATAATAAAAATATAGTTTTTCAATTATGTACGTATTCTCCTTCGGTTTTGATGATGTGCCAAATTTCCATAAATAAAGCAAAACTAATCCTTTAGTTTGCAAACAGCTTCTGCCATCTTTAATATTTGCCTAATCTGGATTTATTATGCAAATTTGTAAATTCTCAATTTTAACCAATATTTTTTTTTTTGTAAGTCACTACTGACATTATATTCGAGAGTGGATAACCAAGAAAACACAGAAATGACTCTCGTAAAATTCTACTGTACAACTTTGCCAATAAGATCTTTCTCAGACATCAATTTATAACACTTTTTTCACTTCAGCTCCCTTCGACCAAAAAATTAAAACTTTGACCGACTGTAAAAAAAAACTGACCCGTGCGGGACCTAAGTTTATTTTACAAAAATGGTCTATACCCTTTCAGGATTATAGGGTGGTTATTCTGTTGCAAAAATTTTTATTTCTAAGGGTTAATTTCGTTAAAAATTTTGTATTTAGACGGTTTTGGCCTAGTGACTTGTGTGTGCGAACTTATCCATTATAGCCGCATATAGACATATACTATCTCAAACAAGGAATGTTGGCATTTTAATAAATTTTTCATTTTTCATCGCTTTCGTGAATTTTTTTTAAGCGCCTTTTCGTAAGAAGATAACTATTTTTGGAAGAAAATTACTCTATACCTTCATCTACTTATAGAGTTTAACACTGGGATTAAACTTCTACTTAGAGCATTCCGCAATGGTTTAAAAAAACGTAACAAGGACGGGGTACGGAAAAACGGATTATGCCGCTGAGTTTTCAAGAAATGTAGCCAGTGATATTCGGGGTTAATTTTTGTGAAAACTTCTAAAAAATTTGACTACTATTCGATTACTAATTTTTCGAACTTTTGCCAATAAAGCACAAAGTCTATATGCAAGTACTTTCAGAGTCGTTTGAAATCTTTTCCACTGGGAAATTGCTACTCGCTATTACTTTGCACTGAAGTTAAAAAGTACACTGAGCCAAAAGTATAACGAAAAAATTAAGCACGAGGCATTCTTAATTTTTCGTGCTTAAAATATTTTTTTTTAACACCGTTTGTACTAGAATCAAGCAAACATTTGCTATTGTTAAGAAAAATAGTGGTTGATAAAGGAGTATAGAACTAATAAGTTCAAAACAACCCTTTTTTTGCATATATTAAGTTCGAAAATGCTTGATCGACGATGTAAAACCGAAAAACATTCTTTTATTTTCGTCGTCCCTCTACTTTGTTTTTGTTTTTTTGCATGCAAACATGCATGCAAGCTTGTCTACAAGCTGTTGCTTCGCTCGATATACAAAAAAAAAATCAGAAACACGATAAAAACCGAATAGTGTATTTAGAGTTGCCAAGTTTTGAATTTCAACACTGAACTCAAAAACGTTTAGTCCAGGCATTGTGCAGTTGAAGGGCTATAAGTCTAATGGGTCTAAACGCAATTTTTTTTTTTTTTAGAAGATAAATTTTTTTGAACATATTTATCAAGTCTAAAATATGATTGTAAAGAGTTTTATGTCTAATCTATTAAAAATATAACAGAAATACTAGAAAGTTTTCTGCGGTCTAAATCCAATACTATTTATAGGCGTTTCATTCATATTTTTTGTTATATCATCGTTCAATATTTTTTGTACTTAAACTCTTTAGACTTGCATCCCTTCAATTTTGTACTTTATAACCATTATGAGCCCGCTTGGGTGTATATGATGCTGAATTTAGACCAGCACTGAACCAAAGTTTAACGTAGGCTCGCTACAAAATATTCACGAGCAATGCTCAGGTGTGAAGGCCCAACCATAATGGGCTTAAGCTAATGTCAAAAATGAAGGAAAACCCAACATAAATTCTAACGATTCCTTAAGTTACCCATAATACACTTACGTGTGAAATACAGATCTGTGAAATGTTAATTACATATACAGAAAAATGAGCTACACGAATACAGTGCTGCTTTTGCTGTGAAATTATGGAAACAGAGTGAAAAGTGATAAAAATGGGAAAGTGTAGTCGATTTTTATTGCAACGCATTACTAAATACCACGTTTATTTTGTTATTTTGTTTCTTTTAGTAAAATTTTAAGTAAAGTTGCAGACAAAGAGAGTAAACAGAGAAACAACAAAATGTGAATACCATGGCCACAATTATTTGACAGCCACAACGACATTGGTCTTAAGGCAATGTTATTTCGTCTAATAGCCTAAGAGCTAAGAAGTTCTTATTTTTTGTGTTTTACAACAAAATTATTTAATAAAATACTATTTTGTTTATTATTCATCAGAAATTAAACCTATTTATTTTGCTGAATAATAAACTTTAACATGGCAACTCTGTTTTCTGTCGTAATTGCGATCGCCATGCCGTTGTGAAATTTACTTTCATTCGTGTATCAAATTTCGTTGGAGTAGCGTTGGTTATGGATCTGGAAAAAATACTGAAGGAGTGGAATTTGGAAGCCGCAGCTCCAATATTAAATAGTAAGTATAAAGTGAAAATGGTGAAGTTCATAGTGAAATTAAATTGCGTGAAAACTAAAATTTATTAATAATACAATATGTGTTTGTGTTTTTTGTGTTATTCCCGTTTGCAGTTTTTATGTTATTCCCGTTGCAGTTTTTATGGTGAAATCAATATTAATTGAATACAAATTAAATAAATAGAAAGTGAAGACAGTGTTTATAGAAACAACTGTGTTAATTTTAACATAAAAAACTAAATTTTTCATGTGTTAAAATGTTAATATAAATTGTTTTATTTTTTAATATTAGAAAACGAGCGCTAAAGTCCAGTTATGTCAAGCGTGTCTCCCATTTGCATTTTTTGTTGTTGTTCGAAGAATCGAGTTAAAGCTCTAAACACAATTGCGTCATACGACACATCAAAACAACAATAACAAACTGCA
The DNA here is from genome assembly GCA_963691655.1 of Toxonevra muliebris. Taxonomy (NCBI): domain Eukaryota; kingdom Metazoa; phylum Arthropoda; class Insecta; order Diptera; family Pallopteridae; genus Toxonevra; species Toxonevra muliebris. The sequence goes on from OY829326.1 coordinate 56,631,887, forward strand.
ATTTGGAAAACACAGACACGCTTTGCAATTTACAGGATGAAAGCATGTAAATACGAAGTAAAAAACCGCCTCCCTAGTCTTTCATAAATATTTACAATTATTTATTTCGAATTTGTCTTAGCCTGCCAGTAGGACTTCAACGCTCGTATTCCAACATAAAAAACTAAATTTTTCATACGAATTCCTGGTTAGAATAATAAATAATATATTTATATAGGTAATGGAGTAACTTTCGACAGACTTCAATTTCTGACAGTGGATGACATTAAGGAACTATTTCCATCTATTGGCCTTAGAGTAGAGTTTCGGGAAAAATTACTTTTATGGAAAAAAAAAAAATGTAAGTTTTATTTTATTTATTTATTACATGCTATAACTTATAATTAAAGTCCCTTCAGCTTATTACTGTTTTTCTTATATACTAATTTTAATTATTTTATTATGAAGGAACTGCAGTTGATAGTATGTGTTGAACATTAACAGTGGTGGAGTTGCAGTAGGGATATAGATTGAAAGTACTATTGTCAATTAAGTGACGGTGAGTGAGCTTTGTATGAAATAGGCAAATTCGACCAGGTCGAGTTTGGATAGTTGAGGTACGTGGCAAATTTTAAGGAAATGGCTTAGGGATAGTTTTTGAGTATTTATAGTATAGTACCATGTAGAAGATTTGAGCCAAGTGTACTTTTGTTGCTTTTTAGTGTAGTTTAATTTGTAATATTATACACAAACCAAATACTTTAAAATTGGTTTAGTTTGCTGTAAGGTTCGGTAGTCTATATTCGGTCATTGAATTCGCGGTCTAAAGGACTCAGTACGCTATGGCAAAGTTCCAACATGCTACCTATGAGTTCACCGCTTAGAATTTCAATTGAACCAAAGTTACAAAATGTAACTGGTAGACATACGATAGCGGGTAACTAATCAATTTAAGGAATATTGTAAACTAAGTTCAGTTTATATATTTTGTGTGTAATATTTCAAATTCAATTATCAAAAGAATATTTTGATGTTTAGTATTGCAATTAGGCTCGAAAAGAGTTGAAAACATAAAAGTTTTCTTCTTTTTGCTGAGAAACTAGCAAATAAAAAATTCAAAAATTTTTTGTATTTTTTCAAGTTATTAACCCTTTTGGTATTTTTATGCCATATGTCATAATTCACAAAAGATAAGAGAATATAAAAATCAAAAAAATTTAAGAAAAATTGTTAACCCGTTTTTAGAAGTATAATTTTTCAACTTTAATAAAGGACAAACAAGGATACGCAGAGGTGTGAAACTATTTTATGTCTGTTGTAAAAGTTTTAAGTAATCATGAATTCCATATATAATAATTATTAATATATTCATTTTTAGTTCGACATTGATGACCGGACTATTTCCATGAGCTCCACTATTGAAAGCTGGTTGGAAAAAGGTTCATCATGCCAGCTGCCGATTAATATAAATGAAATTTTGAGGTGTAGCGAAAAGGGAAGGCGAATTCTTACTTTCTACGAAAGTCGAAATTTTCTATTGGACCATCATCGACAAGATCTTATTGGAGTTATGTTGGAAAACATTTTTTTAAACGGCATCGAGCTACATACCTATGATTTTAAAAAAATCGCTGAACAAATAGTTAATATTTTTTCAAACGAAAGTGAAGTAAAATATCTAATTAATTACACAGTATTACAGCGAAAATTTTCTTCGAATTAGTCATATCGAAAATCGTAGGCTAGACACAATAGTGTCTTAAATTATACTACGATTTAAATCTCCATTAGGTCTCCAAAAAAGTGTTTTAATTCTTTTGATCTTGTCATACTGTGTTATTAATTTTTTTATTTTTCTAAGAATATATCATAACATATTTCTTCTTTTAGGACTACTATTATATTTCGCGAAATAATCGTAACAATCCCGGTGGAAAATTATATGACAGATACCGCAATCAAAAATCAAAGCGGCGAAGGGCTGCGAAAATTGAAAGCCAAATTACAATTGATTCTGACAATTATGATGAAATCGACAATACTTCTATCGAAATACAAAATATCTTACAAGATAATGTCAGTGCATGCTTGTGCAATGAATCGGATACTGACGTCCCAAGCAGTTCATGGAAACAAACTTTTCTTTTAAGAAGAAGAGATCTACTAGAGGCAAAAAACAACATTGAATTTCTACAAAAGTGGCCAGCATTCACTCAATCATTTGGATACAAGTTGGTAAAGTAATTGCATATTTTAATAATTTGCTAAATTCATGAACAAATAATTTTTTGACATTTCTAGATACAATACGATTTCGACGTACTATATCCTGGAAAAAAAGATAATTTTCTGGACAAATGGGCAGATTTTAAGATAAAAATTTTTTCTTACTTTGAGGAAAAAATCAAAGACAAAAAATCACGAGAAGAACTTGCAGTTTGCAAGCACATTTCAAATACAGGTCGGTAATGTTCCTACTAAACTTATATTAACTTACTAAACTAAATTTGAACTAACTAAAAGAAAACTCAAATTCTGATTATAAAAATATTAAAAAAATGCAAGATTGAATTTAAAAATTCCCTAATTTTAATAGTTCGATTTGTTATAAATTTGTTATCTTATAAAAAAAAAAATGTTCTAATTTCTTTTTAGATAGCGTAAATTATATTATATGCAGATTGCTGAACAGTGTGATCATACCAACAGCCCGATCTCAAAATCATGAAGGGAAGAAGTCACGGAAGTTCACGATTTCTGATGCCCAAGAAAGTTTCTGCATACATTTAACCACAATCAACAATTACAAAACAAAAATTGAGGAACTAAGAGATAAGTACTACGGTTCTTCTCTAACGATTCAACCAGTAATTGTAGTTGTCGGAATAGATATTTACAATTTATCAGAGTTTTTTGTATATTTTGATAATGTTTTATACAAATTCGAGACTTACATTCAATGTGTAAATATTTGCTTCCAAATATTTCACGTCTTGAATTTGAGATATCCACAAGCCAGCCAAAATGTATGGCATTTTATTCAAAAAATGTTTTTCTCAATCAATACTAAATATGATATACCTTCTCCTTCAGTAACTATGTTGATGAATTATTTCAAGAGCAACACTTTGAATTATTAATTAATACATCTTAATAATGAATTTGTTTTGTTTTAAATGCAATGAATCGTATAAATTTGTAAAAGACTTGACATATCACTTAAGGAATGACCACTTTATTAAAACGTATGATCGAATGAAATGTGCACAGCCTAAATGTAACCAATTATTTACTAATCTTAAAGCGTTTCGTCATCATTTAATTAATGTTCATTCCAAACACACTTTAAATTCTGAAATTATTCCAAAAAAAAAACTTTCGATCCTAGCCTTTCTTTGAGTTTCGATGAAAATTCTAATACAAATCAAAATAAAGTGTTCAAATCGGCAACTTGTGACATTAAAAAAAAAAATAAATTATTGCATAATAATTATTGCATATAAAATGTATGATACTTGTGCAAAATATAAGAAAAAATTAAATTTTAAATTAATAAGTATTTATTTATGTCTCTTTACTTATATATTTACTTATGTATAAATAAAACAATCATTTGTTAAATAAAATTTTAATAGTGTTTTTATTTCAGAAAAATAGGGGCATTTAAAAAAAATAATTCTTAAAATTATGAAGCTCGTTTCTGCTTAAATTAAGAACGATCGAATTTAATTTCAAGCAAATTCGAGCTAAAAATGTTTAAGAAGGATTTGCTAATTTCAAAGTTATTCAATCTTAACATTTTCAAGCCAATTCATGCTTATTTTTAGACAAATTAATCTTAAATTTTTTAACATGCATCATCTTAAATTCACTCCAATCGAGTTTAATTTGGGCTTCGATAGTTTAAGCAATTTCGAGCTTAATTCGAGCAGAATAATGCTTATTTTCAGACCATTTCGTTCTTAAAAATAATAAGTACTTTCATGCTAAAAATAAGAAAATTCGGTATTGATGCCAAATCAACTTCGTTTGAAGTTGAATTAAGCTCGGATGGGCTTGATTTTTTTCTCAGTGTAGTTAGTAGTACAAGTATGTATATTACAGTGAGTCGATTTTGTAACCCCCATCATGACAACATTTTTTGAGAAAAGGGGATAAATACAAGATGTTTTGTATCATTTTGATTTTCCTTCGCTCGCATAGATTAAATCCAATATAGGTTCGTGAACCGAAAGAACTCTTGTGCACAAAATTTCACCAAAATCGGGAAGACCATGGCGTTCCGGTATATGGCGTTCTCCTATTTTTCTAACCTTAGCTCCGGAGCCCACTTTGATATTTTTTATAGTATTCATATATATTTTTTAAGTAAAAATAGATCCCAAACTGAGCACACAAAAATTCAACACAGTTAGGTGGTAATAATTTTAAGTTTATGTTGTAATACTTTTCTGAAAGAATAAGGGGAAAGTTGAATTTATACCTGTATTGGAGCGCCATCTATGGACTCACCGATTTTATTGAAATTTTGTATACCATATTTCCTGAGTATCTAAAAAATATTCAAAATGGGGTATTTTACCTTGTACTGGAGTGACATATATGGACCGAGCGATTATATTGAAATTTTGCACACCAAGATTTTTGGACCTAAAATATATTCAAACGGGGCTTCCCCGCAGCAAAACTCAGGGAAAACAAGAATTTTCTTTGTACTGGAGCGCCATCTATGGACGGTTCGATTTTGTTGAAATTTTCTATGCCAGGGTTTTTTTTGACCAAGAAACCAATTTTTTGCCTCTATTTTGATCCAAAAAATATTAGAAAGGGAGCTCCAAAGGAAAAGTTAGTAAACATTTTATAAAACTAAAAAAGCAGGGGAACGTTTTTTTTAAAAAAAAAGTGATGCCAAACATTTTGTATTTACCCCCTCTTCCCAAAAAGCACTGTTATGAATGGGAGCTACAAAAGTTACTTGTATTTCGATTCAGTCTAATGTATATGTATATGAATGTGTGTTTGTTCCTGTATACAATAGTTAAGCTAAAAGTAGTATCAATTTCTATCTCGTGATATTTTCAATCCATTTAACTTCATCTTCTTTTTTTTCAGTATTTTTTTTTTTACCTCAGAACTTTTTTTCTCAATTAGATTTTTTGTACCTAGTTGTTGCTTAAATTATTGTTCAATGTTTACAATTTGGCCTCGCGTAGGTTCACATACATACACGTGCACACATGTATATAAAACCAATCATTGTTGTTGTCATTGGTCATGTGCACACACATTGAAATATATAAAGCTTTAAAAAGCCAGTAGAAGAAAAAGGAGCAGAGGTTAGAGGCAGCGGCAAAGGAGGATACACGTAAATTGGTTAATGTAAACAAAACTGTTAAATTGAACTAACTGTACGTAGATTTTTTTTCTAAATTTTTCTTTCTTTTTCTCTTTTTTTTCGTTTGCTGCAGATTAAAAACTGTGGAACCGAATTTTGTTAGTATCAATTTTTGGTATATCCTGCGAAATCCACAGTGTTTTCTGTGCTCGAACGTTTTTTGTAACAAAGAACAAAATTGAAATTTGATTTTTCTATCTCTAGGAATTTGATTTGAAAATGTTTGTTTGAGCTTTAGCTTTGGCATACTACCCTACATACGCTGAAGGAAATGTTGTTTTTTAATCTTTGCCTACCTAATGGATCAGATTGGGATAAATTTCCATGTGTGTTACAAAAAGTTTTTTTTTTTTACAAAGATTTGAAAGCATTTTTTGCCTTATACAGAAAAGTATTTGATGATCAGTAGGGAGTCGAAAAAAAGACAAAATAAAAGTTTTTGTTACCTATAGTTACCATTGATTTCAAAATTTCAAATTCCAGATTTTCGAATTTCTGACTACTAGTCGGTAAGGCCACAGTTTGTTTTGCTCAATAAATCTCTATGAAAAAACAAATATCAAAAGAGAACCAAACTACTGGCGGGTGTTTGTTTTGTTATAATTCTGAGAAATACCGTTACTCATGTCTTCTCTCTCTCTCATTTGTTATTTACTCTCGCTTAAGCAATGATTTTTACAACGATGAATGCAATGCTTTGCTCAATGAGTGAATTTTAAAGGACTTCCGATGCTAATATTTTGGAATTGGCAAAACCAATTTTAAATCTGATAATTTTTTAATGTCGCTTATGAGAAAGAAAACGATAGCAATAGAAAAAATATTTGAAAAATCGTAAATAATATGGATAATAAATTTTATTTTGCCTTCTTTTCCGCTCTCTGATGATCAGCATTTTAAGCTATGAAATTGTGGTTTAATGTTTACTTTGATTTGGCAATATACGAACTGTCGCCAGTTGGTAAGGCCAAGTGCTTAGCCTTAGCCTTCCAATGGAGATAAAGTCGTATTCTACTGCGCACTTCACGAACAATATTTTTATAGAATGCCTATTTAGCCGCGGTATTATCTTCATTGCTCGATTTTTATGCGGTGGGCTTGGGTTGGGGTGGTGGGATGGGTAAGTTAATTTATAAGGGAGGGATAAGGACTTCCACAATACATTAACTCTTTCATACTCAATGTTGCGTATGTGGCATAAATAAAATGTTTAACAGATATTACTATTAACGCTATTTGTATTCGGTTTTGTTAGGTATTCTTCACGTTTGCTAATTGCCGAATATTTGAAATTTCTTGCTTAATTCATTTTTTTTTAATGTTTTGTCTTTGAAGTCCATCAAAAAACCAAGCAAAAATTTTAAGTAAAATCTTTTGCACTGTTTTTTATAAAATAATGCATAAAATTAGTGACCGGAAATTTTTTTTATCAAATATGTTTACAAAAGATAAGAGAATATGAAAATCAAAAAATTGGAGAAAAAGAGTTATCCAGTGGTTGTCATAGCTTCATAGCTATGTTTTTTTAACCTTTAATAAAGGACAAACAAACCAATGTAGAAGCAAGAAATTTGGTATCATGATTGTGGAAGACCTAAGTAACCATAATTTCACAATAAAAGGTTTCTCTCAAGCCCCCTTAAAATTCGCGCGTCAAAGGGTTAATATAAACTTTTATAGTGTTTCTCAGCGATAAAAGGAAAATATTCATTTTTTGAAATCTCGTTGTATGGGAGGAGGGCGTGGTTATGGGCGGTTTTGTTTTTGCACACTGGCATTGTATTGATATAACCAATTCCTGTATCAAAATTTGTAGCTATACAACGACTCCTTCCATTTTTATCCGACTTTGGTTGTATGGGAGGTGGGCGTGGCAGTATAATTTTAATTTTTGCTTCCTGACGATGTATTGAGATAAGTAACATCTGTACCAAAATTTTTGACTCCACAGCGACTCCTTCTATTTTTGTCCTCTTTTTGTATGAAGTTCAACCACTGTGCGACGTATGCTTCCTTGTGGGTTCCATTCAAGCGCCATTCTTGTGATGCTGTCGGAGGCTGGCTTTCTTAGGGTATCTTCTACCAACTTCCACTTTCTTCTTATTATCTGCATTGATATTGGTTTCTCGTTGGCAATGAGCCAATGGTCTCCATTTTTTATTAGATTTGACCAGAATATTCTGCTTATAATCCGCAAACATTTGTTAATGAAAACTTGTAATTTCTGTGTGGTGTTTTTTGAAATTACCCAGGTTTCACTTCCATATGTGAGGGTTGACTTTACATATACGTTGAATATTCGGATTTTCGTTCCTCTGGAAATCTACGAACTTCTCCATATTGGCTGTAATCTTCTAAACGCAGCTCTGGCTTTGTTGAGTTTGTTGTTTACATTTCCTTCTACTCCACCGTCTGGGGCCATCATGCTGCCTAAATAGCAGAATTTGTGCATGTGGTCAACAGGCTGGTCTTCTTTTGTGATGTGCTTATTGCTGACGTTATTAATTCGCAAGGCTTTGTATTTCTTAATGTTGATTTCTAGGCCCAAGTTGCATGCTGCTCTGATCAGATGGTCAGTTTTCGCTTGTTCGTGAACAGACACATATCATCTGCGAAATCCAAGTTTTCGAGTTGGGGGGTGGAGCTCCATGTTATGCCTCTTATTTCGGAGCTGTTTACCATAACTTTGTCTAGTAGTATTGCGAAGAGAAGGGGTGAAAGTGGGCATCCTTGTTTGACTCCTGTGTTGGTGGTGAAAGGCTCGCTAGTGTTGCCATTGCTAGCTCAGAGTCCTCGTACATCTCTTTAATAATGTTAATGACCTTCAGAGCGCCTCGCTTTCTTTGTAAAACTAACCATATTGCGCTACTCTTAATTGAATCAATTGAATGAGCAGCGTACATTAGGACCAGAAATATGACAGACTTATAGAATGTTTCTTTTGTCCATCAAGCGAGGGCGCTGCTTTTCAATTTCCTACTAAACCGCTAATAACATAACATTTTAGCACGAGTTGTTTATAGTTCTCATTCGCTTTTAAACCCACTCAACAATAGTGCTTTTTCAAACGAAGCATGACTTCCCGCAATTGGAAACCAATTCTGACAGTATTTTGCAATTTAAGAATCCCCTCTACATCTTTGGACAACAAAAAGGGCAAATTTGTATACCAAGTAAAACCTAATGCGATGAGTCTAGGGGTTTCTGCATCGACTTTTTTTTATTGGAATTTTTTGGTCTAAATTTCAACAAAAGTTTGGTCTAAATTTCAACAAAAGTTTGGTCTAAAATTTCTTCTGATTTTTGGTCGGAATTCTGTTTGATTTTTTATCTAAATTTAGGTCTGGTTTTTGGTCTGACGGTACATCTGAATTTGGTCTAAATTCAGGTTTGGTTTGAAGTCTTAATTTGGATTGATTTTTAGTGTGATTTTATAGCTAAATTTTGTTTCGAGGTGGTCTAAATATTGGTTTTGAGTTTAGTATAAATTTATTTGATTTTTGTTTATTTTTTTTTTCGATTTTTATTTGAATTTAGTTTGATTTTTGGTCCAAGTCTTTGTCTTAATTTTGGTCTGAACTTATTTTGAATTCGATCTGTTTCTTGGTCTGCGGTTGGTCTGAATTTTATAAAGATTTGATGTGATTTTTGTTTTGAATTTGCAATGATTTTTGGTCTGTCGGAAGGTCTGAATTTCATCTGATTTCAAGTTTGAACTTAGGTTGGATTTAAATGTAATTTTATATCTGAATTTGAATTTGGCCTGATATTTTTCGACTTTTTATTTGAATTCCAGTTTTTATTTGAATTTAGTCTGATTTTTTATCTGAATACTTGAGTGAATTTTGTCTGCAATGAAAGTCTTGTTTTTTTTTATTTCGATCTTGTTTCGATTTAATTTTTGGTATAAGTTTTGGTTTTATTTTTCCTTTGAATTTGATCTGAGTTCCGGTTAGGATTTTTAGTCTGTATTTGATTTAATATCTTGGGTGAGTTCTCACCTGAGTTTAGTTTGAGTTTCAGTCATGGTTTCGGCAAAAATTCCTTCTGATTTTTGGTCTGAATTCGGTTAGACTTTTGGTCTGAATTTTGATCTGAGTTTTTGTCTTAAATTTGGTCTTGATTTTTGTTATAATTTATGGTCTGAGCTTTAGTATGCTTTTAGACCGAGTTTTAGTCTAAATTTTGGTACAATTGTTGATATGAATTTTGGTCAACCTAAACTTCAGCTTGATTTTTTGCGTGAGTCTTTGTTGGATTTGTGGTCAAAATGTCATCTGAATTTTGGTATGCGTGAGTTTGGGGTGAGTTTTAGACTGAGTTTAGGTCTGATTGTTGCTTTGAATTGGGTCTAAATTTTGGTTTGGATTTTAATCTGCTTTAGACTAATTTTTGGTTTAAATTTTATTTGAATTTTGGTCTGTATTTGGGGTGAGTTTTAGTCTAAGCTTAGATTTGCTTTTTTGCTCTAAATTTTGGTTGGAATTTTAGTCTCTTTGGGACTAATTTTGTCTGAATTTTCGGTCTTAATTTTAGTGTGAGTTTTGATCAAGATTTTGTTTTGTGATTTGACAATAAAGTTAAGTTACTAAAATGCTCGTAATTTTAAATGAGACCACATATATAAATTACATATCTTGTACTGCTGTATGAAAATGCCAACTTAACTTTGATTGAGAGCAAGAAATAGATGTTTCGTACATTAAAATTGCGCTATAAGTAAGCGAGAAATGTTGACAATTTCGTTATTGATAGCAACGCAGAACGACACAACCTAACTAATGTCTGCAACAAAGCTACAACATTAAAATCAACAAAATTGTTATTTACTAAAATTACTACGACTACAACAACAACGACTTCAACTTCTACTACAAGCTGCGGTTGGAAACAATATACTACTATTAAATACTACTATCCTACTACTATTTTTTTTTATTTTAATGTACTACTTCCACTTCACGCACACACGCATACACAAATAAACATACATATAAAATAAAAACCGCATAATTTGCATTTGACACTTTTGCTGGCAGTAACAGCAAAAACAAATAAACAAAACGCACTACTGTTGTTGCAAGTTGCTAGTTATTATTATTGTTGTTGTTCCATTGTTGACATTTAATCGTGCAAGCATCATCATTAGTGCCAACAATGTCTTGCGTTTTTTCTCCCTCTCTCTCTCTCTCTTTTTATTGGTTGTGCTTGGAATACAAACGTTGACAGCACTCACACACTTCCACTCATACACTTACACACTTATACGTACATATTCGCACACTAGCAGCTAAGATAAATATTTAATGAGAGTCGAGAGCGCGCAAAAAAAAAAAAAAAACAAATAAAAAAGCAACCACAAAAAAGTACAAAAGTACGATAAAAGGATAAATGATAAGCTAAGTAAGGAAAAAAATTTGTAAATTATATGCACATAAAATAGTGGAAGGAAGATGTAGTCAAGAAAAAGTAGAAGGAGTAGGAAAGACACGCCAGGAATACGACGCTTATATCTACCTAGATTTTTTTTCTCTTTTCTCGGTGTGGTTTCTGGTTTGGTTGCTGTTGCTATTGTTGTTGTTGTTGTTGACAACGCAATACAAAAGTGCCGCTTTAATTTATAGCAGCAACATTGAGTTTTTATTATGGTCGTCATTGATGAAGTTGAAACAGTAGGTAAAAGAAGAACAAGAAAAAGAACTACAACTACCTAACGTAGCAATATAAAAATGGAAAGTACTTATTGTGGTTTTTATAAAATTTTGTAATAAAACTTGTAGGTGGACGTAAGGCGGCGAGGTAGTGCTAGAGGAAAGTGATTGTTGACGCTTGAGAAATATGTTAATGATAGTTGAATTGACTGTTAATTAAGTAGAATATGTGAGTGATTTATATTTGTGTGTATGTACATATATTCGTATGCGGATTGGAGTTAAAAGTTTATTACTTTTTACCTTTTTAGTGGCACCTTGAGTATTTATACAATGTTGTTTCATATATTTACCTGCAGAGGTATGTGAATTTGTAAAGATTTTTCCTTGGAACAAAGTCAGCTTTGTTAATGATATAACCAAATCGGAGAAAATCAGAAACCTTTAAAGAGGAGTGACAAAAAAATAGGGATGGGAAAAACCGATCTTGGAACTTGTCTACAAATATCGATACTTTTGGAAATGGAAAGCTTAACGATATTATCGACAAAAATCGATACATACTGGCGTTGACTTAATTAAAACTTAGCATTTTTTTTAAGGAACAACATCTTCTTCGAAATAATTGTTTGAATGAACAATCGCTGCATCAACATCAACGGCAAAGCCGAACATCCATGGATCCAAGCTCATGCTGTGTATTTGGTGGGATATGAAAGGTGTCGTGTATTATGAGCTGTTGAAACCGAATGAAACGATCACTGGCGACCGCTACCGACTAGAGTTGATGCGTTTGAGCCGAGCATTAAAGAATAAAAGGCCAGAATATGAGAATAGACACGACGAAGTTATTCTTCAGCACGACAATGCTCGGCCGCATTTTGCAAGGCAAGTAAAAACATACTTGTGCGTTGTGTAGCTAACGATGCTAGGGGCGCTGGCTGTAGCGCTGCTGTGCGAATTGTATGTATTTGTGGTGGGGTGTGTGCCTCTATTTTGCAGTGTATCCGGTTATGTTGCTTTCTGTCCGCCGTTTTTCATCTACCATCCACGTCAATCAGCAAGCTACAACACATCATGAACGGAAGTAAGATCTGGAGTTTTCCTCACTTTGTTCGTTACCGGGTCACTTTGATACGCCTGTCACTGAGATGGGGTTTACTACTGGGCTATGTCTGCCACTGGGTCATTGTTACACTACTGACTACTCACGCGCACGTCTTTCCTTTAGCAGCTACCCGCACAACTAGAGTTGTTGTCGCAACGAGAGCTATCAGCACAATGACAACGAATTCTGCTTTATTCGCTTATTTATTGGCAGTTCCTCCTCATCGCCGCAGTCGCGACTAGAAAGTATGATGTTGTATTTTTGTTGCTTTCTTGCTACTGGTCGTTTCGTGGTGGTGTGATTTATATGCCGTTATATTTGTGTGCGATGCTGATGGCATGATCTGTTGTTGTTGTTCTGCGTTTTGGCATTTTTATACACTTTTGAAGATCGTAAAAGTACTATAATTGCAAGCGGTGATACTGCGGTGTGCTCGAAATGGAAACAGGATCGAATTTAGTATTAAACTACTGAATTTTGCAAGCCTGCTCAACAGACGTACCTACCACATAACTCTGAAGCCAAAACATCGGAAAATTTTGACGCTTCCCTAATAAAATTAAAGTTGAGAAATACGCTCGAAAGAAACGTTAACAGCGGTGCCGGAAAGGGCAAGATTTTGCTTCATTCGCAGCCAACATGTGTGTGGGTAATGTGTGGGTAATGAGAATGGGAATTTAGTGACTAAATTTCACTCTTCACTATTTTTAGTGCCAATGTGAATAAAGCTCCATTATCACTAATCGTTTAGTAGCTGTGGGCATCAGGTTCCACTATCCTTAAACCTTTTTTTGTAGTGAAAATAAAAACCAACTACCACTAATTCTTTAGTGATAGTGGAAAAAAAATCACATAACCACAAAATGTTCGTTGGAAGTGGAAATTAAATTCAACTACCATTAAACGTTTAACGGTAGTGAAAATTAACCTCAACTACAACTAAACTAATGGAACTTAAACTTCACTATGATTAAACGTTCAGTGTTAAGGGCACAGAGTTCAATGGACAACTTAGTGGAAGTGAAAATTAAATTTCAATAAGGTGTTAAGATGATCATTCGAAAGCCTTATACAAATATTAACTGAATAAGTGAGAAAATAAAGACAATTTTTCCCATTTATCATCGATGGCTTGATATCGAACCGAGGAAACTTGAGTGTATGTAGCAGACTAGGGATTCAGTGACCAAATTTTGATTTTTACTACCACTAAACCTTTAGTGGTAGTGGAAGTTAAATCACAGTATCACTAACCGTAGTGGACATCATATTCTACTACCACTAAGCGTTTAGTGTTAATTGGGTTTGGTGTCCACTATCACTAAACATATAGTGGTAATTTTTTTTTCACTACCACTGAACATTTGGTGATAGTGGGATTTTATTTTCACCACCACTTAAAGTTAAGTGGTAGTGGAATATGATGTTCATTATCAGTAAATATGTATTGACAGTGAGATTTTATTTTCAATACCACTGAAGATTTAGTATTACTGAAAACTATAGTGTAACCAAAATTTAGTGGCTTTATCCCAAATCTGATGGGTAACATTTATAGTCCATACACATTGACGACAGCAGCTACACGAACACACGACTACGAAATTCTATCGGTTACAACTGTCGCCTTGTAGTCAGCTACTAAACACAAAGGAATCGGCACCACCTACAGCAAACACAGCCAAAACAACAAAAACAAACTCTCTTCCCTCTCTCTTTGGCGCTTGTCAAATTAGAAATAGGTTTAAAATTGGCTACACCCACAATTGTGGTCTGTGGTCGTGTCGTCGCAATAATAATCGTCTCCAACAGAACATGTTTTTATAATTTGACAGATGTAGTTGTGTAGCTGCCGTCGTCAATGTGTATGGTGCAATAGAAGACTTACTTTCAGAAATAATAGTATGCAATAAATACTGTAAATCATTCTTTTTTCAATTTGACAAATTTTGATAGGCTAAAAATGATTTTGGAACGTTTTTGGTAGGAAAAAAAATTCTCATTGGCAACACACCTCACAAGTTTGACTTCATATTTGTTGGTAAAGTAGAGCTAAGGTTAAATGTAGCAAAAGAGAATGCTGGCATGCAAACAAAGAGAGAGAAAGAGAGAGAGAAAGAGAGAGAGAGAGAAAGAGAGAGAAAGAGAGAGAGAAAGAGAGAGAGAGAAAGAGAGAGAGAAAGAGAGAGAGAGAAAGAGAGAGAGAAAGAGAGCGAGAGAAAGAGAAAGAGAGAGAAAAAGAGAGAGTGGAGAGCACAGCTTTTACAGTAATGTAAAATTCCATTCTACTTTCTGCTGACTTACTTGGACAAGCAAAATAAAAATCGTATGAGTGAGATATGAATAAGCAAAGAAGGGAATTTCCTCCCTCGATTTCAGATCGCCTATATTGACTGTAATGCCTGGTTTTTACTATGGCAAACTCAATCAAGTTACCAATTTCATATTGAAAATTCTCCCTTTCTCTCTGGCATAGAGAAAATCACGCATTAGTCTAAAAACTTAACTTGAACCAACAGAAATTTTGCAACTAAAAGCTAAGAGGTTTCGACTCAGGCTTAACTATTTAAAAATAATAGCGTATGTCTCCCTCTGCATCTCTTGAAACATTGATAAACTTACCACCCTAAGGAGCGTTTTCCTATGTCCGGTTAAGCACTAATCCTAACTCTAATTCTCGGTTAGTAGTAAAAGTTAGTTCTGATTAGTGATTAATCGGGCATCAAGAAAATGGCCCTTAAACTTAGTCATAAAAAGCACCATAATTTCTACCACTATTTAAAGCTGAAGTAGGTTAGAATTAAATGGGAATAGAAAAATTCTAAGTTGACAGATAACTATCATGTATGATGTGACCATGACTGCAAGAAAAACGAAAGGGTTGGTGCAGCGTTTTATAGAGAAACCCAATAATGTTTTCACGTGTTTCGATTGTCGAAATCTGTATCTACTGCAGTGCATAAGAAAGATTTCCCTTTTAAAAGTGGCATTTATACAAATATGTAGAACTTTAAATTCATAGTGCTAATAAATTATTTAACTTGATTCAAATTGAAGTGCACTAAAGAAAAATTCGCAAAAACGAAACCGCCTCTCGAGAATGCCCTTGATCTCGTTATGTGCTGCTGAAGCTGTCATATGTTCACTGAAGTATTGTATTATATATATGTATATATATATATATATATACATATATATGTATCAAGTAAATGTGTCACTTAAATACATATAGATAGGCAAAACTTCTCGTTGCATTCTGGCGCGTTTTTTTTTAGTATTTCATTCCGATTTTTTGTAATAATCTTTTCTACTATTCTTTTTTTTTTTTGTAGTGAGAAATTAAATGAAACAGAAAAAATTATGCGACATTTAAATTATGTTAAAATGTGCGACGTATGCCATGCCAATGAAAAAAAAAATAAAAATTAAATAAATAATTTTAAAATAAAAAGAGAATGTCATGTTGTGCATATTAAATACGTGTATAGTTATTATACTTCACATGCCTCGCCTTTGCCTTTGCCATTTGGACGAATGTCTTCAACGTGCCGCAGCGCCTCAGCGTTGAGCGCTCGCATTAAATCCTTTGGGCAAATTTATAAAGAAAACAGAAATTTAAATGAAAACTGAAGGAAGTACGAAAAAAAACTGAAAAGGGAAATTTTGAAACATGTCCAAAATTAATTTTTATTACTTTTTTTTTTATTATTATTATTATGTACACTTTAAATACTCTCTAGCCAGCATTTTTATTACTGATGATGTAACTCAATTTAAACAAACTTCATGCTTGCAACATTAGCGCTGATGGTTACAGAAATTCTAATGAGTTGTAATTTGTTCTTCGTTGGTTTTGTTTTATTTTGTTCAATCAGTAAACCTTTTTTTCTTTTACTTTTACCTTTTCTTTTTTATTATTTTAACATTTTATAGTGCAACTCCCCCAATTCACGCTTGTGTTAATTTAACAGTGTGTAATTTACCTACAACACAGTATAATTTTAATTAACTAAATTTTCTATGCGTATGAATGTGTGTGTGGGCTTCCAAATATTTATATTTTTACATAGCATAGTTCTAGGGTATTTATTAATTAAATTATTGTGAAAAAACACCAAAAATTTTAAAACAATTTTACACAAAAAGAGTAAAATCATTTTGCTTTTTTTTTTATTTTCTTTTTGTGCTTGTGTAAAAATAAACTTAATAATATTTGTGTGAGTTTTTTGTTTTGAGTTCTCCATTTTTCTGCGAAGCTTCAAGAAAACTTTTTCAATCCCTTTTGGCATTCTCGACTCGACATGACACAACACCAACAGCAGTAGCAGCAGCAAGCAAACTACAAATAGCTAAAGAAGTTAAATATTTTTTGGCAACAATTTTAGCGCGTCAGTAAAAGTAAAACAGTCTACTAAAGAGCAAGCACCACTAGCGGCATTCCCAGTAAAGTAAAGTAAAGCCAAATCAACGAAAGTGTGTTAAAGTACAGTAGAGGGAAAGAAATAAACTTTCCTGCATATATTTAACTAAAAAAAAAGGCAAAAAGTTAAAAATTCACTGCATACATTTAGGCGACGAAAGAAAAATTCATTGCCATTTATATTAAATTTATAAAATTTACTCTTGACCTACAATACTTAAATGAGATTGGTCTGACTCACTGGCTGTTTCTAGAACTGTCTGCAAAGTACTTTTGTTTTTCAAATACGAGGACAAGGACCTGTACAGAGATTTTTGGTGGAACTGGTATTTGAAAATACTTAAGTAGCAATATTTTTATAGTATCATTGTTTAATTTTCGAGTATTTTTAAGTATTTTCAAGTACTTCAGAGCATTTATTTGCAGCTAAAAGCATACACCATTGGAATTATTTGAAGTGTATAAAAATATGCAAAGAAAATTTCAGTAGTTTAAGGAGTAAGAGTGATGACGACCTCGATAGCCTAGTGGATAGGGCACTAGACTTTCATCTGGGAGGTTCGGGTTCGATTCCCGTCTTCGTCTGGTGGTTAATTTTCATTACTTTCTTATATTCACTATCAACATAAAGTGTATGAGAATTATAAGATAGTGTACAAGTACACACATTGGTTGGTAATGGCAAAACCACCAAGCCGATAAAAAATTGCCACACCACCGTTCGGAATTGGCGTTAAACTGTAGGTCCTACTATGTGGTATCATAATGGGCCGTTCAGGCCTAAGTGTGTCTTTCGACAGCCACTCCAACCTAACCTAACCTATGGAGTAAGATTGAAAAAATCTTAACACACGTTTTACCTAATAATTTTTTTTGGGTGTAAAATTTAAAAATTTCTTTGATCTAGTTATCTTTGAAAAATATGTCAGTTGTTATTTTTAATGACAAACATGTTGATTTATTGTGAGTTTGATCAAAATGAGTGAAGAAAAACAAGTACGTCTTAAAATTATTAAAAATTTTCAAAAAATCCAAATTGGTCCTACAAAAAATTGGTCAAAGAATTAAAGGTCTGCCGTCAAATTGTTTCCAATGTTATTAAACAGTTTCAGGAGAATTTGACCATCGATAGAAAACTTGTTCGGGAAGAAAACAAGGACCACATGATATTGGGAAAGCCAAGAAAATAGAAAGCATATTGAAAAGATCTCCAAACACATCTGGTAGAAAAGCTGCCCGGTTAGCCCAGTGCTCTGACTATTTGGTGCGAAAAGCTAAAGCCAATGCAGGTTTGAAAACATACAAAGTGCAAAAAGTTCCAGACAGGAATGCTGCAAAAAATTTAGACGCCAAAAGTAGGGCTCGGAAATTAAAAACGACGAAACGTATATAATGGCAGATTTTACGCAGCTTCCGGGTCAAAATTTTTATGTTGCTGATGCTCGAGGAAATGTCGAAGAACAATTTAGAATCCAAAAGCAGAAAAAATTTCCTAAAAAATTCCTGGTATGGCAAACTATATATGCAGTTGCGACAAAAGAAGCAAGTCATTTATTACAGTGGGCTCTATAAATACCGAAATATACATCAAAGCACAGTATACAGTATGCCAGATAGCAGAAAGTAATCTGAAATATTCTCAGGTCTTCTGAGATTTGACACTTATGACATGTATTCGCTCAATAAATTTTGACAAATAATTTTGTTTATGAGAGAAAACTCTCTTAACCCATTTTCGTCAGCTGTACACAAATAAACAAATGAAATTAATGTATCAAAAAACAAAAACACAATAAACCTTTCGTTTGTTGTTTGTTTTTTCTGAAATAAAAGCTCTCAAAATATTTTGTAGAGTGTGGTTCTATAAAATATTTAAATAAGCAAAATACAATACTTTCACAATTATTTTCTTCATAAATGTCCTCTTTATATTTTAAATAGTTTTACCGATTTCAAAAGAATTTTATTTAAATTTCGGAGAGGTAGATTTCTTACTTGAATAACAAACTTACTTACATAACAAAAAAACTTTAAGTTTTGGGTTAAATCCTTGGTTCACATTATGTACATGTACGCCTTCGAAGATCTCGTTTATCAATGTCTAAAAATTGTTCGGGCTTTTCAAATTTTTCTATTTTATTTATATATTGTGCTGGTACCAATGGGTTAATAGTTTTTTATATTTACTTTTGAAATATCAAATGTTTTGGGAGAAGTAAGAGAATAATTTTCAAATTTGGCAGACGTCAGTGAACAGAAAAGAGGGCGTCACTTCTATTTATTTCACTTTATTTATTTCACTATGCATCAAAGAATGTTTGAAAAAAAGACTTCTTCCTTTCATAAGAGAGTACAATGTGTCCACATATTTTTGGCCCGATTTGGCATCATGTCACTACGGCAAGAAAGCTCTGGAGTGGTACCAAAGTAATAACATAGTTTTTGTACCAAGAGAGGCCAATCCTCCGAATTGTCTGGAGCTAAGATCAGTGGAGAGATATTGGGCTCTTGTGAAAAGAAACTTAAAGAGCACAAAAAAGGTGTCCCAAAATATCGAAGATTTTAAAAGAAGATGGGCAAACTGTTCCAAAAAGGTGTCTAAAACAACAATCAAATCTCTAATGGAACACTTACCAAAAAAGGTCCACGAGTTCATAAATAGTGGTTAGAACTATAAAAGTTATATTTTTCTGTAATTTGTAAAATATTATCAATTAAATAAAAAAAAATCAAAACTCTAAGATCAACCGTATAAAAATTGTTGAATTTTATATATGTTAAGACTTTTTCGATCTCACTCCTTAAAACAAAGTTTATGATCTTAAGCATATTTATTTATTTTTTTTTTGTAATCTAATTAAAGAGAATAGTTCTGTTAGAAAAGAAAAGCATCAAAAATAAAAAAATTTGGCTCCATGGAGCACGATTTGAAAACCAATGGATTAGGGCATTGCTATAAGTCTTCTTTTTAATTTGGGCGTTGCAAGATTTCTTGATTTGGGCTATAGCGTTCCGCCAATTTTTGCTTCAGCAATCAGAAATTTATTACGGTAGTGCAATTGAAAAAAATTTCACCCGTAAAAAATTAGCATATTCCGATTAGTTTATTGTCCCCTGAGTAAGACAGAAATTTTTTGAACCTCTCCCCTCACCCTTTACGGTTTCTAGATCCGCGACTATATGTGCGCAAGTATTTACTTATTCGAATTTTATATATTAAGTTTTTTTGAAGATCCCGTTTTCTCACTTTGTGCCGTTTCAGTGTGATTCAATTCTTTAACTACAGCATAATTCTATCAAGAAATGTATGAGCTAACACTAACCGGCATGATACGATGCAAACGAAATGGCAAACTTATATACAATATTCAATGAACATCACTAGTTTTGGCCATTTAATGGCCATTTTAGCCGCATTATGGCATGTTAATTCAATGTGAAACTGTTGCATTTGAATGGCTATAGTTGGATCACATCAATTTCATTCACAAGCAATATTCCACCCTTGAAACAAGCTAACCGATACACATTATTTTTCTTTTTTTAAAAAACGATTTTCAGCATTAAAGCTTCTCTATGTCTTTGGCATAAAATTACTAAGAATTTATAAATTTCAGGCCATTTAAATTCCAACATCGATTTCCCATAATTCTTATATTCACAGCCAAAAATTGGCACATATTTTAGGCGTACCTTTTTTTATTCTTATAGCTTACCAAGTAGTTACCCTTCGAAAGCTTTTCCTCAACAATTTAAAAAAAAAAAACTAAAAATAAAAAAAAAACAGAAAAAATCAAAATAAGCGTAAAATTTGTATGCTAAATTATGCAATAATGCAAAGAGTAAAAATATAAAGGATTGTGTCCTTTTAAATCACTGTGACTTCGAGTTGTGTTATTGCCGTTTTGAATGTTACCATTTTTTTTTACTTCTATCGTTGCGGTCGTAGCAAACAAGAAGCAGCACCCAACCAAACCAACTCAGCAACCCAACCATAAAAATACAAAATCCGCAATAAAAACTTAGCATTTTTAAAATGTTTATTTTGTTTTTTTTTATTTTTTTATTTCCATTCGTTTTGTGACTGAAGCGATTGCATGGGCGTGGCATCCTTCACCGCCTTCAAATACATACTACTTGTTTATTGAAGTATTTTGCAACCACAAGCATTTTGATTATTTGTGTTTTGTTTCTTTTTGCTTTAAACATATTTTAAATGAAATTGTAAAAAGAATCGAAGGACATAAATGTCCTTTTCTTCTATCTGCTTCTATATATTTAGAGAAAAAACACATCGTTCTTTTTTTTATTTCTATCTAGTCCTTTCGCTTGATGACTTCTGTCGCAGAAAATTGCATTACAAAATCATTTCTATTTCTGATGCTTGTCAGTTTTTTTTTTTTTGGCATAATTTGTTATGCGAAATGTTTGACCGGAAGGCATTTTTGTTGCTGTATTTGTTGTTGTTGTTTGGCCTTTTAAGTGTATGTCAAGTATGCCTGAAATATGTTCGTACTCATAAAATGATAAATTTTTGTTTGGTTTCTTTTTTTTTCTGCTGGTTTTTCTTTCTTTTTTTTTTTTTGCAGTCAATTTTTTTTTGTCTTGAGTTCGAATTTTGTAATTTGATTTTAGATTTCATCCTTTCATCCAAACTGCGTATGTATGAGAGAAATTGTTTGGTGTATGGAGGAAATGAAGTGATTTCATTGAATTAAATGTGTGTAGCATACTTTTAAGCATGATGACAAAATTAGAGGAATATACAAACCAATATTATATTTAAAACTATATAGTTTAGATATTGAGATTGAAATCTTTTCTGAAGAGAATTATGCTATACTAAATTGCATCGATAGAAGTAAAAATAAGCGGCAATGATTAACGATAGTTTTTTAGGAGACTATGGAAATTAAATCTAGAGGTTAATTTTCAAAGTCATGACTTAAGTTCATGTCAATTTCGTTATTTGAAGTTATATATAAACAGGTTAATGAACAAATGTAGCCATCACAACAACAATGCATATAGAGACGGGCAAATTAACATCGAAAGCAAAGATTAAGTCAAATGGTAGTGAGGTAGAAGGGGGTTACAGCTAATCGTACAGCTAATTTAAAGTTTAAGTTAAGATAAATGGATTTTTATTCTCTACACAATTCAACATAAAAAAAAAAGAATAACAAGGTCCACAAGTTGGATTTGAATGGATCAGAAAAAATTATTTATTCGTATCCCAGCGTTTTGAAGTTTACGTCTGATTCACTTGCAGACTCAAAGAAGGAGAGGAATTTTAAAAACCAGTGCTAGATTTCTGCAAGGCTCGTTCCTCTCTTCTACTCTTTTTCTTATTTTTAAGGCCCACTTTTTGTCACTGACAAGGAAAAACCGATCTGCTTGATTGCGAATAATCGCAGTAAAGAGTGAGATCATAAAAATCTTAAGACACGTTTTACCTAATAATTTTTTTTGGGTTTAAAACTTAAAAATTTCTCTGATCTAGTTATCTTTGAAAAATATGTCAGTTGTTATTTTTAATGACAAACATGTTGATTTATTGTGAGTTTGATCAAATTGAGTAAAGAAAAATGAGTACGTCTTAAAATTATTAAAAATTTTCAAAAAATCCAAATTGGTCCTACAAAAAATTGGCCAAAGAATTAAAGGTCTGCCGTCAAACTGTTTCCAATGTTATTAAACAGTTTCAGGAGAATTCGACCATCGATAGGAAACCTAGTTCGGGAAGAAAACATGGACCATATGATATTGGGAAAGCCAAGAAAATGGAAGGCATATTGAAAAGATCTCCAAACACATCTGGTAGAAAAGCTACCCGGTTAGCCCAGTGCTCTGACTATTTGGTGCGAAAAGTTAAAGCCAATGCAGGTTTGAAAACATACAAAGTCCAAAAAGTTCCAGACAGGAATGCTGCAAAAAATTTAGACTTGAAAAGAAGGACTCGGAAATTAAAATCGAATTTCATCACTGGCAGATTTTACGCAGCTTCCGGCTTCCGGGTCAAAATCTTTATGTTGCTGATGCTCGAGGAAATGTCGAAGAACAATTTAGAATACAAAAGCAGACAAAATTTCCTAAAGAATTCCTGGTATGGCAAGCTATATGCAGTTGCGGCAACGGCAAAAGAAGCAAGTCATTTGTTACAGTGTACTCTATAAATACCGAAATATACATCAAAGAATGTTTGAAAAAGGACTTCTTCCTTTCATAAGAGAGCACAATGTGTCCACACATTTTTGGCAAGATTTGGCATCATGTCAATATGGTAAGAAAGCTCTGGAGTGGTACCAAAGTAATAACATAGTTTTTGAACCAAGAGAGGCCAATCCTCCGAGCTAAGATCAGTGGAGAGATATTGAGCTCTTGTGAAAAGAAACTTAAAGAGCACAAAAAAAGTGTCCCAAAATATCGAAGATTTTAAAAGGAGATGGGCAAACTGTTCCAAAAAGGTGTCTAAAACAACAATCAAATCTCTAATGGAACACTTACCAAAAAAGGTCCACGAGTTCATAAATAGTGGTTAGAACTATAAAAGTTATATTTTTCTGTAACTTGTAAAATATTATCAATTAAATAAAAAATTAAGAAAAAAATAAAAACTCTAAGATCAACCATTTAAAAATTATTGAATTTTATATATGTTAAGATTTTTTCGATCTCACTCCTTATTTGTCATTCATACACCACAATGCCTGCTTGAAAACTGAAAGGAAAGAGCACGCTATGAACGACATAATCAACAGTGACCTCAAATCAATTTCAGAGTAAAGTCTCACAAATAGAGTCGGGTTTAACACACCTATGAAAGACCTAAGTGCTCGCCTTTTCACTAGGCTGCCCGCCTTCTCATTTCGCTCAAATCCATCGTGACTCGGGATCAAAGCCAGTGTAAGTTACTGTTAAAAGGAGCTCAAAATAATCCCATAAGATCATGGATTTTATGTTATATGACTTTACAGCTTTTAGAGCTGCTTGACTGTCCGAGAGAATGTAAATGTGGCACTGTTTATTTGCCTGCGAATACATTCTCGGATGCAGATCTCTAATGGATGGACCTCTACAGTAAATATGGATGGCATTTTTCCTATTGCTACAGCTATCTGATATCTTGGTCTGTAGACTCCCCTGCACTACCATTTTAGACCCATCGTATACCATATATATGTGCACCGGGTCTGATTGTTCTTGTTTTTCCATCTGACGGTCACTTATAACCACTTCAAATTTTCTGGAAAATATATGTATTTTATTCATAGAGTCAGTAAGTTTCAGGAAAGAACTGTTATGAAATATGCTCCAAATTGATAGGTGTCCTGTAAGATCACCACTTTTGAGAAGGTTTAGATCAGGCAGACTAAGGTTACCTAAATTGGCTTCCCTTATAACTGTTAAGTGTTATGGAGGAAGTCCCAGTTATTGCCTAAAGTGCTGCCTTGAGACACGTTTTCATTGCCTCTGTGATACCCAGAAGGTGATGAAGGTTATTTAACTCAAATTGCGGTCTCACTTGCTGTGTTTTTGGCTATCAAGCAATTACTGCATAGGTGAGTCACCCTAAGGTATTTAGTTTCATCTGAAAGTGCCAGTTCTTGTCTCTCTCCTACTTATCTCCTTTTCCCAATCAATACATAGCTTTGCATACATAGAGGTATCTTCTTTTGTTGATTCAACTTAAAACAATGTTTGCCCTACCAAAATTTATTAAAAATCAATTTTAAATAATGAAAATTGAGGTGGATTTGGGTTATTCAAAACCGGGTTTGAATACTCTTATAACTAATGAACAAGATACGAAAAGGGAGTGTTCGGGATTTTTTTTTTTGTTTTTTTTGCAGTCTCAGATTCTGACAGGAATTCCAGAAATTTCCTTATCAGAAACACATGATTTGATTTGGTATTATGTTGGAGACAGATAAAGAGCACATCTACTCATGGTTCATATTCGTCGTGTGTTTGCTATTAGTAACATGTTTTGTGTTGCAACTAAGAAAGCAGTTACATTGACATATCCAAACCTCAAATGTAATATTTTTAATATGTTTATTATGCACTAAACCATGCCTTAAAAAAAAATCATCAGGCTATGCAAAATAGGAGCTTCTTTTCATTGAAAAATTTTAAGTAAAAAGTTTTACGAGACGAATTCGGGACAGTTATCAATGCGGGATGAATAACTCAAACATGCTTCAAGATAAACTTTTCCTGTCTGCCACGTTTGTTCACTTAACTTTCGGTTTGACTTTTTCGTTCTGTGTGCATTCAGATCAGTAACTTATGTTCCCAACAGTCTGGGACGCTTGACCACTTTATTCTCGATATATTCGAAATAAGTAGTTACTTAAATGCCCTTGATTCTGGGGCGCTAGGCCATTTTATTCCGAATGCAATCAAACAAGTAACAAAAGTCCCGTTTAAACTATGCCATTTTGCCACTTTTTTCTCGATAGAATTGAGAAAGTTATTCAAATTCTATTTTATCTGGAATGTCTGATCACGTTTTTCTTGCTGCAATCGAAAAATTAGTACAAATCCCATCCAACCTGCGACATTTAGTCCCACAAGTAACTTAAACTACGTCTAATCTGGTAACTTTATTTTCGGTTCAAGAACAAAAATTACCATAAACAGATATATCAGAGATAATCAAGGACTAACTTCTGAATTGTATAGGGCACAACACGCTTACCTCCGAGGGAGACCAGTAGTCCATACTCTTCACTGCATAGTTAACAGTATAGAAAAATCACTAGCCTTAAAAAGGAATACACAATGGCTGCTTTAATCGATATCGAGGGAGCTTTCAACAATATAACCGCAGAGGCCATAATTGAGACACTTCGTGCACATGAGGTGGAAACGTTTATAATCGACTGGGTTGAAGTTACGCCAGATGGCAAGATGATCAATTCAACGATGAGATCAACATCTAGCCGAAGGAGAGACGCAAGGGGGACACCTCAAGGAGGGGTGCTATTCCCTTATTTATGACTGCTGGTAGTTGACATAATCCTTAAAGTCTTTCAAAGTAGACTCACTAAGATAGTTAACTATGCAGACGAAAATATTTACCAACGATCAGTGAACTGATGAAAACCACCTTAGCTGATCTTTCAGCTTGGGTAAGGCGCAATGGTCCAGTAGTTAATCCTGCAAAGACTGAAATCAAAGATTCAGCAAATTACACTTCTAAAAATGGAAGGGTGCACTCTAAATCTATCAAAAGAGGCCAAATATTTAGGCATAGTTGTGAGGCTGAGAGGGAAAGTGTGGAATAATTTTACTTAAGAGCAAAAGCAAAACGAAATATGTTCGGAGCAAAAGTGAAACGAAATATGTTCAGAGCGAAAATGGAATAAAAAACTATGCTGTTCTTGCTCTGAAAGAATTGTTATACCATTTTTGCTCTTACTTTTTAGGCGTTTCATTTTCACTCTAAACCGTATTACTTATGCCATTCTTGCTCTGACACTCAAAATTATTTCACTTCTGCTCTTATATAAATTTTAGCCCGCTTTTCCTCTCAGCCTGTCAGTTCTGGAGTCAAAGCAAAATGACCTTTAGGAAGAGATGGGGTCTAAAGCCATATATAATCCATTGGACGTATATGGCGATAATCAAGCAAACCATAATTTATGGTTTTCTAGTATGGTGGCCGCCAATGGCCAAAAAGTGTAGCCGATGCAAGCTAGAGAAGATGCAAAGACTCACCATTTTAGGCATTACAGGAGCTGTAAGAAATGCTTCATCTTCCCTTCTCCCCCTCTCCCTCTCTCCTTAGACATGTTTGTAAAGTCTAATGCAGCAAAGATTATTCTCGGATTGAGAGAGTCTAATCAGCTGACATCAACCAGCTACGGGCACTGCAGTTTTAACTGGAAAATCCCGATCGATTATCCCTCCAGAGACAACAGGCTACAGCCTGAGGTTGAAGACCTTTCAACAATCTATTTTACCGATGTCTCAAAGGCAGGTAGAGGAACTGCTGCGGGAATTTTTTATGAAATGCAACAAATCCGATAGTCATATAGACCACCGGATTGCTGTAACGTATTCCAGTCCTTAAGGAACCTGCAATCTGTATGGATAGTCAAGCTGCCTTGAAAACTATCGGATTCACTGTCATAAAATCAAAGGTAGCGCAAGATTGTCGTAATGTTTTGAGCAGCATAAGGCACAGTAGGGTAAATTTACGTTGGGTTCCCGGATATAGCAATATTGAAGGAAACTATATGGCGAATGAACGAAGGGTAATCAATGTTTGCCAGTGACACAATCAACATGGTTCTACTACCGTTTTGTGTTACACCATGGATAAAAGGAAAGTGGCTAACCGAATCCACAAGCAGACCTTGGTCTGGGATAATTGCTGGATTGCACGCACCCTGCAACCATGACTAAACATTAAAAAAACTAAAAGTATTTTGCGACTCGACAAACATGCTGTGCATATGGTGTCGGGTGTTATCGCTGGTCACTGCGTTGTGGGCGTATTGTTATGGAATTGGCGGCTATCGATCAACGATATATTCAGAGGTTGTGGAGACGAGGACGCAGTGGAATCGGCTGAGCATCTGCTGTGCCATTGTCCATTATTTCTGGAACGACGACTCCGAACTCTCGGAGCAAGGTTCTTTGACGGACTAGAAAATATAGCTGATGCACAGATTTCAGATCTACACAGTTTTCTCGTCGAGACTGAGTGGTTTCCAAATGATTCAGTCTGGATTCGCAGAAAACCGAACAGATAGGAAAGGCCACCCAAAATATAAATGAAGGGCATCTTAATGGAACCAATAGAGCCTCTGAGTGGAAGTGCGCACACATGCATTGGCTGTAAATAAAACAAAATTTTATGTTGTTGAAAATTTAATCTCAAAGAAATATCAAAATACGGCCAAAGACTATTCTTTTTAAAAATGATTGATGATTTTTAAATTTGAGCAATGTGCAATTTGCAATGAGCAAATGTGAAATGAGTACCCGACCTATCCGTTCCAGCACTGCTTAGACAGTTCACTGGTTTTAGCACTTTCTTTATTTTTCAAGTTAGCCCAACAATTTGCCTCACTGTGACATCAATAGTAAAGCGTAAAATTAAATTTTCATTCGATTTCCTCAATTTCTGGTTGGCATCGTCATCATCATCATCATAGTTTTGGGAATTTCAACATTTTAACACAGTAATCTGTGTAAAAATAAAATCAGAAACAAAAAAAAAAAATAAAAATAAAAACAGAGACCCAAAAATCTGAAATTCGAAATCAGTAAAAACAGAAAATCGAATCGCATTTAAATTACAATAAAAATCATTCAACGAAATTCTACAGCCACAGCGAATGCAGAGTATTTTAGTAACTATATATATACGTATGTATATCTGCATACATATGACACATACACTAGTGGATTCTAAAAGGGGAATTTCGGGGGGATAAAGACCTTTCCTTTTATTAATACATTCTGATCGTTAGTCATGGAAAGAAGAAAAAATTTAAAGGTGCATATGTAGATATAAAAAATAGATGGTCACGATAATATTCAAGAGCGAATGATATGAGATTGAAACTGGTGGCAGGCTTCGTCATCATCAGCAAGCAATTTCGCTGCTCCCTACGGCTTCATCATCTTATGCACGCTTGTCTGCAACTTATGCTCGATTTGGCGCGTTACGCAAAATCAAGTGAAGAAAAAATTGTTTTAAAATCCGTTCAAAATAAAAAAAAAATTAAAGGTATAGAACATGAGACATGAAATAAGTCAAAGTCAGTCAGTCAGACAGTCACAATTCAGACAGCTGGGGAAACCATTTACCACCAACACGCAAAACAAACATTTAATCAGACTCTCTACAGTTACCCTCCATTCGGTTTTCGTTCATTCATTCATTCGTTTCTTTATTTTTACGTCTTTATTTTTTTAATTTTTCTACACTGTTTTTTTTTTGTAACGCTCATGATTGCGTGTGATTTTTATGCTTGATAAACCCTTCCATCTTCCTTGATATTCTGCTTTTGCCTCCTCTTTTCTCGTTCCACCTCACCGCATCCCTTAACTCTAAGCTGAATTTAAACTGAATTGAATGACATGAAAAGAATAGCGGAAACGCGTTTGCCATTTTCCGTCGCCATTTAACTTAGCATCAACATCAGCAGCAGCAGCAGGAAGTTGTTAAAGGGGTGACGTTTTACTTGAGTAGAAGAATCAGAAAGCTTTGAGTTTGAGCTTGTTGAAGCGTACGGTAGAACAAACATTTATTCTTTTTCTTCTTTTTTAACTTTTGCATTCGTTTTATTTGACAATGAAGACATTTATGTAAAGTAATTGTTTAGTGTAGAGTGATAGAGCGGAAAGGAAAGGGAGAGAAAGGGAAGGAGAGAGAATGAGTAGAGAAGCATTGTGAAATGAAATTTGTTAAACGCATTTTTTGCGGTTGACTAGCGAATAACGAACGCACATTATGTTTGTATGTGTGTGTGTGTGTGTATATGTGTGGGTGTGTGTAGACAAGCGCTTGTCATGATTTTATGGTTATGGTGAAAATTTTAACATGATTTTCCTTTCTATTCTATTCTTTTTTTGATCGTTTTCTTTTTGGCTATTGTTTAAAAATATTTTGAAATTCTTTTTTTGCCATGAAAGAATTGTGCATTTTTATTATGTAAAGAAAGAAAAGAAGTCATAAAATTTAATAGAAATATATATATATTTATTTATTAATTTTTGAATATTTCATTTGTCAGAATTTCCGGTTACCAGCAAACAAATCAATAGAATTTTTTTTTAATTTAATATTAAAGTTTTGGGACGTTGTTGTATAGCTATCATTTTTAAATAGTTTAAAGATTTATGGAAATATTGTTGGAAGTGCATTTAATAAAATGAATATATCCCCATATTCCTTTATTTGACAGATAAAAAAAATCCCGAAAATCACTCATTTTTCCAGCCGTCACAGTGGCTTTCCCCTCTTAATACGGTATTTTTCAAGAACGTAACTCCCGTGTTGAGCGAGGTCTACCTGTATACCTAAAAAACCTAAAGAAACTCGAAGTTTTTAAGTTGAAGTCATTAAGTATTATAGTCAACTATACAGGCCAAAGTTCTTCCATTGTTTTTATGTCGCACAGTGTTAGCAATAACCTCAAAAGCAGCCTAAAAGTATGCCACGATCTTTAACACCTGCCTTCTAGTTATTAGGAAAAAAAACTGTCATAAAATTACGTAACGTGCAATAGCTATCTCTTATATGAAGATATTTAATTTTTATTAATAAAAAACTCAAATAAGCGATTTTTTGTTAGCCTTAATTTTATTTGTTATTGATTGAAAATAAATTAGAAAGTAATTGAAATTGATATCATAAAATATCTTACTAATTCTTAAAAATCAAAAATAAAGCCTAAAAGTTGACTTATTGCATATATATGAAAACAAAATAAATAAATATTTTTAATAAGTTTTTCACTGAAATATTAAAACGAATAATTTCTCTAATAGTTTTAAGTCCATTTCTTATCGAATGTAAATAGATTATAAATTATTAAATCAATTAAAATAACACCTGGACTAAAAATATTTTCATGTAAATCAAAAGAATCACTTCCCTTCTTCCCCCTTTCTATTTATCAAATTGTTTTTTTTCTTTTTCAACTACAATGTAAAAGTATGCTAAATCGAAAATTTAATATAAATGTGATATGAAAAACAAGATAAAATTCTTTAAACAAAACGAAAACAAAATTTTCATAGAAAGTTTTAATTTTTTTGCATGCTATCAAAAAAATATTACAAGAAAAAAAAATCTGCCCAAAATTATACTTCAAAAAAGTAAATAACTAATAAGTTAGAACTGATAAATATAGCATACGATATCTCTTGAACCACTAAAGGAACCCAGGAGAAATGTTGGCCATAAAGGCGGTCCCCATTCACCGATCAAGTTTCATACTTTTTGAAAGTTGGTCATAAATTAAAGTAATATATATTACTCAAAAGGAGGAAAAAATTAAAAATCCAAATTTGAAATAGTCTAGATTTACTTGTGACATGAAGAATTATAGTTTCTTTTTATGTGTAAACATTTTAGCTCACGGTATGGGCAAAATTTCAAATGTGCGCTCGCACTATTGCGCGATATGACTGTGCTACTCTAAACAACAAACAGAAGAGAAGAAGAGAGGGAGAAATTAAAATACGAGCGGAGTTTGTTTATGTTTCGATCAATTTACTCACACATATATGTGCATGAGAAAACAAAATGTGTGTGTACATTTATTAGTGGCAGAATTATTTGTTGGTGTTAAGCGTATGGAGATCGGCTATACCATACACGCAGAGAAGTTGCCGTAGCAAACACAGGCGTTTGATAAGTTTTGCATTCGGTTAGCCGGATTGGATTAAAATTAAATATTTTTTAAAATATAAAAACAATACAAAATGATAAGTAATAAGGAATCAAGGTTTCAATAAATGTGTAAACAAAATGTAGTGATAATGATAGCAAACCACGGCATTATAAAAATTTTGCTTTGTGCATTAACCTTAAAAATTTTTTCTTATTTTTATTAAATGCAGTTAAGGCAAATCTCTTTGCGGTGCTTTTAAAAAGTAGTGGGGTGACTGGTTACCCCTGCTGCCTTTCTAAGATTAAATGCGGAAAGCACTTATCGTCGCCTGCGAATTAATTTGGCGTATGTGTGTACTAATTCATATACCTATACGCCAAATCAATTCTCAGGTGACGTTATGTAAACTTTTCACATGTAATAAAATTTTAAATCGACAGGAAGAAAAAACTTAAAGCGCGGAAAAAAAGATGAAATTACAGCTGCGTATATGCGAACATATCGTGCGAACATTAAGTAAAAGAAAAATAATGCAACTACTATTTGGTGCAATTGCAAAATATTTTTGCTATCACAACAACAAATATATGCGATATGGAATAAAAATTTACATTTGCAATGATGTAAGACCATTTGCAATTTATAGTGGATTGGGCTATTATATATAAAAGATACTGATATCTAATAAATTTTTAAGTTTATAAAAGAATTGTTTTAATTTGAATTATTTACCTAAGCATATAGATTATACATCAAATCCCTATATATGGCTATACATATGTGAGCTTATGTATATGGCATTCAGTTGACTTAACTGTTTACACTTCAAATATCTTGCGTGCCTTGCACACATTTATTGTTTTTTTTTTTTTTTTGCATTTCATATCCAAAATTAAAAAATACACTTCAACTTTAAATATTGGCACAGAAGTTTCAGGATTGCTTTTATACAAATCTTCTAATAAAAAATAAAAAAATCATTTATCTTTCATTTCAGTCATATACGTTTTTCTATGAAACTGAAAAGAAAAAAAGTAAAGAAATTAAATTTCTATGCAAGTTTTAATATTACTTATAAAATATTAAGACACACACTGCCGGATTCACCCAGCGAGGAAGAAGTTGGTCAGTGCATAGAAATTGTAAGTCGGGATTCAAGCAAGCCATTGACGACAGCAAGAGACAGTCTTTCGTACAACTAAGACACAGTGCAAACGAAGATCCATGGGGACTTGCGAACAAAATGGTCATGAGGAAGATAAAAGGTTCGCGGACGCCCCAGCCCACTTGCCCAATCCTGCTAAAGAAGGAGGTGTTTGAGCTCTTTCCCCTGCACGAGGAAATAAGTGGCATTGACTTGAACTTGGGACAGTGCACAGAGGTGATACCTCATGTGATGAAGGATGAGGTGCTGGTAACTTTAACATGCATCAGTGATGAAAAGGCTCCAGGGTTGGATGTCGTCCCGAATAAAGCATTTAAGGTAGGAAGTAGGTCATACGTCTTCACAGCATTGTATAATGCCTGCATGCAGGATGGTATTTTTCCAGATAAATTT
The DNA here is from genome assembly GCA_963691655.1 of Toxonevra muliebris. Classification (NCBI taxonomy): domain Eukaryota; kingdom Metazoa; phylum Arthropoda; class Insecta; order Diptera; family Pallopteridae; genus Toxonevra; species Toxonevra muliebris. Next base: position 56,664,361 of record OY829326.1, read on the forward strand.
CAGAGACTGGTACTACTTCCCAAGCCAGGCAAACAACCAGACCAAGCCTTACCATTTAAACCACTTTGTATGCTGGATAGGGCAGGTAAAGTCGTAGAAAGACTCATTTGCGACATAATGTAACCGTACTTAGAGTAAAACAACCTGCTGTTCGACCACCAACACGGCTTCAGGCGAAAAAAATCGACAGTTGACGCAATCAGACGTGTTATTGATGAGCGGAATTAGGTGGCAATCTGGTACGATAAAATAGTGCGCGGTGATCAATTTCAACCCCAAGAACCCATTAAATACGGTCAACTGAGCTCACATCTTCAACTATGAGAATTTGGAGTTCTAGTCTATCTACGGCGTATTCCGGCGCTATTTCCATAATCCAATTGGTACGCAGTGACTGGTGGAGTTCCACAAGGCTCCGTACTGGGACTAGCCCTTTGGAATGCCATGCACGGCGGCATCCTGCGGACGGAGCTACCATCGGATGCAACGTTAGTGGGGTACGCGGACGATATTGCGCTGGTTGTTGTTGCAAAAAGAACAGAAGATTTGCAGTTAAAATGTAACAGGGCATTCTTCAGTATCAGAAGGTGGTCGGTAAATGCCGATCTCGAGTTCGCAGCTGAAAAGACTGAAATGGTTGGAGGGCATAACGTTCTGTTCCGACTGGCCATCAGATACCTTGGCGTCTTTATTGACAAACGGATGCATGTTCGAGAACATCTAGCTATGGTCAGCAAAAAAGTAGCAGCGATTAATGGAACTCTCAACCGAATACTCCCAAATATTGGTGGCGCACAGGGCACTAGGCTTATGCTTCTGTCGACGGTGATAGACTCCGTCTTGCTTTATGCGGCGCCAACCTGGGTGAATGAAAAAACGGTCCTCCTGGAAGCAGTGCGACGCGTGTATCGTCATAGCGCTCTTCGTGTGTCTTGCGCATATAAAACACTGTCAGATGATGCGGAATGCGTAGTAGCGGGAAAAATGCCAATCGCCCTATTGGCCAAGGAATTGCAGTGTTTGCACACCGCACAGGGAGTTAATCCAACGGCTGAGCGCAAAGCGGAAGAAAGAGTCAAATCTGTGCAAGAATTGCTCTCATCCTTAAGATAGATGGATGGCTGAACCGTAAGCACGGCGATCTAAATTTCTATCTCATACAGCCAGTCAGTGGTCACAGATGCATTCGCTAGTACCTCCATCGATTTAAACTGCAAAAACCCCCTACTGCCCAGAGTCCCCTAATGAAGAAGAAACGGCGAAACACGTTTTATGCGCCTGCATGAGATTGAACGCTGAAAGTGATGTACTTAAAGAAGCCCTTGGTAAAGCGCCGACAACGGCCAGCCTGCTGTCACACATGGGTGAATCAAAAGAGAAATGGCAAGCCGGATGCCAATTTGCATTGCAGGTAATAAGAAAGCTTCAAGCGGTGGAAAGAGAGTACAAGCTGAACCAACAACATCAGCAACTAGGTAACTTGCAGTACATTACGCCCACCTCTTCGCACAATCACGAAGGCGAGCCCGTACTGGCGATAAATATCAGGTCAAAAATAGGAAGAAATTTTGACAGAATGACAATTGACTGACTTTTTTTGAGCGTTAATGCTCACAACGGCCTCCTGACGTAGTACCTGTAGGTGCCCCAGGAGGGTTTCACCGTTCGGACAACAAGGTGGTTTAGTGTGTTGAAGTCTCACACCACCGGTGGCTTTCGATGCTTCCTTCTCGTTTTAGAAAAAAGAAAAGAAAACCCATGAAAGTTGCACGCGCCTAAAATTGAAAGTTTTTACATTCTATGCGCTCTTCATACTGTGGATCTCGGTATCATATCAAAGCATTTTTTGGCTTTCCTGTTTAATGCTATATTTCTCGATTAGTATTCAAATCGTCTATACTACATTTGGGTGAAAAATTTGGAACTTATTTTATATTCCGTTTCTAAGAATGTTGGTTTAAATAAATGAATTTTCAGTTTTTGTGTAATGTATTGATAATTTCATATGAAATAACTTTTAAGCTTTTAATCCGACTGTGTACCACCATGATTTTAAGAAAGGTTCTGTAAGGTAGATCTACCGACTTAAGAAGCATATTAAAATTAATGAGCATTATGTAGAAAGATTGGAAAAAAAAATTATAAAAATGAAGGCTATGAAACTAAATTTAATTTTTGTTTTTTTTTTCCAACCAACTTAACAAACTCTTGTTAGTCTCTCGGTAATTCAGAGAATACTAAAATTGTAAAAAAATTTTCATATTAAATTTCTTTACCTTGATTTGATTCCAAGAACGACCCAGTTCTATATTCCTATGTATTTCATACAGGATAATCCAGAAAAAAGTAAAGATTTTCTTACTACATACTCCTCAGGTCAGAAGGATTAAAATAAAGAAGGAGTTATTTTATTGGGGTTACAACATTTGCTACTCTTAAACTCGGAAGTAACTGTGTGAATTCTAAGTAAGAAAATTATTTTTTTTTTCTGCTAACTTAAAAGCAAGGAGAGCTTAATAGCACTCTAAAAGGACATCAATTGTGTATGTATATTGAAAACTATGCTCACAAATTTATTACTTCAATGATGCACAATAAAGTTTGTCACTCCATTTGAGACTTATCACCAGTTATTTGGCCAAAAAAAAAACAACATTTTCGATTTTGAAAATTTGCAAATCGAGGAAAATTATGACTTTCCTTAAATTTTCTTATTTTCCATTACATTTAAATTACATTTTTTCATTGTTCCTGTCTTGTGTCATCCAGCAGACTGCAATATCTTTTCATTACGCTATCCATCATGTTTCTACAATTTCAACCATAAAGATGCCAAATAAGCTTATGGACATTTAGCAATTCTAAATCACCCTGTATATCTTCTTTTGTCATAGATATAAATTTAAAAATATTTGTTATTCATTATTCATAACACCTTAGAAATTGTTTTTCCCTCTCTTCAATTTAAATATGATGCTCGTTCAACAGCTTTGCCATTATAGATAAATGCATATTGTAGGGAATCTTTCCCCACAATAACAACAACAACAACAAAAGTAACAAATTTGAAAATCTTTTTGAAACTACTTTTACCTCAACTATGATACTAAATAAAAATATAAAACTTTATAACAAATTGATAAATAACAAAAGTTTTCAAGTTTGTTTTTCTTTTTTTTTTTTGTGTTTCTTCTTCTTTTACTTTGTATTTTCCAAAGCAAATAAACCACACAAGAAAACAAAAATCTACTCGTATATGTATAAAAGTTAAAAGAAGAAAATTGCATTTTTCACTGCAAAGGTCAGATAGATAGATAGCTAGAAAGATAAATGAATATATAGCTGGATAGGTAGATAAATAGTAGCAATGGTAGATTTAAGTAGAATGGAAAATAGTTTTATGTATACTTTCAACACTACCACTTCACTTCACCACCACTTTAACGATGATGCTCTGATATTAACAACCACTTATGCTTTGCTCAAAAGTATAACAAAAGACATTCAGACCAACATCAAACTTCAATATGCTGTCAAGGTAAACACAATGACACGAACAAACAAACAGCAAACTAAAAACAAAAAGTGAAAAAGAGAAAGAAAAAAAAATTGATAGTAGTAACTCGTAGTAAGTGTGGAAAGAAGGAAAGGAAAAGCATCAATGTCAGTTTGCTGTTTGTGTTATTTGTGTTGTTGCACACAAAGTTGTTTTCGAAAATACCGGTAAAACTTTGACGTTTTCTTTACGAATTTTATCTACTCCTCTCTACTTCTTTTTACATTTTTCTTCTATTACTTTTTTTTACTTTTGCTCTTCAATGTTGCAAGATTGCTTGTTGTTGTTTTTTAACTTAAGTAAAGCAAATAAGATTTAACTTTAGTAGCGGAAAACGTATCTACACTTCTATACACATACTCATTCACACATATATGTATACTACAAAATAGAAAACGTCATTCCGTTTAACATATAACGTGGAAGACACAACACGCGTGCAGAGTTTCTTAAAGTTATGAAAGCATCCTAAGGTTGCTCCACTGATACTTGATATATGAAATGATATGCACTAGAAAATTGTGTAGTAAGACAGTGTGTGCATTTCTAACAATGTAACTCATATATTGCTACAACAATGTATGTGTGTGAGTATATTTATGTATGGATATGTTCACGTGTGTTTATCTTTGGGGCATGCAGTGCGTATGAGTAATATTAATTAAGAGAAAATGTTGATTATGTTGAAAAATTTAAGAGTGCAGCATTTGTGCAGTTTTTATATTATGTTTATACAGTGTTGCTTCTTGTAAATAATTTTATATCCACCTAATATACACACACATACTTAGGTTGTTTGATAAATGTTAGCGGAAATTGCAATTTTATGTATTAGACGTAGTTAGGGCAAATTGCTTAATGCCATAAACCGATGACAGGGAGTTTTCGTCAAAGATTCTGATCTCTATGAGCAAATAATTATTGGGTGTATGAATGTATAAACTCGTAATTGTGACTAACTTCATATCTATCATACGCGCCATTTTTTTGACATTGACAGCTATTCTATCTCGAAGAGCGCCAAAAATGCTATAAGAATTGATCTGTCAAATAATTTTCATAATTTTACAAAAGTGTTTTACTATAGCTGAAAATGTCGAATTTCGTGCCAACAAAACAACATTTGCGGGAAGTTTTAATTTGCTTCTTCCATTGAAAGAAAAACGCAACTGAAGCACATCGTTTACACACTGAAGCTTATCCTGACTGTGCTATAGACGTTAGAATGTACGGTCCGAAGTTCGAAGATGAAGAATTGAAGGCATTACTCGAAGAAGATTCATGTCAAACGCAACAAGAACTTGTAGAAGCTTTAGGAGTTGATCAATCAACCATTTCTAAATGATTAAAAGCATTGGGAATGATTCAAAAGCAAGGAAATTGGGTGCCGTACGAATTGAAGCCGAGAGACGTCGAACGACGATTTTTCACATGTGAACTGCTGATTGAACGACAGAAAAGAAAGGCTTTTCTGCATCGTATTGTGACTGATGATGAAAAGTGGATACGTTACGGTAAGCGTAAAAAATCATGAGGACCGCCCGGACATGCACCAACATGAATGGCAAAGCCGAACATCCATGGATCCAAGCTCTTGCTGTGTATTTGGTGGGATATGAAAGGTGTCGTGTATTATGAGCTGTTGAAACCGAATAAAACGATGACTGGCGACCGCTACCGCCTACAATTGATGCGTTTGAGCCGAGCATTAAAAGATAAGAGGCCAGAATATGAGAATAGACACGACAAAGTTATTATTCAGCACGACAATGCTCGGCCGCATGTTGCAAGGCAAGTAAAAACATACTTGGAAAAGCTGAAATGGGAAGTTCTACCCCACCCGCTGTATTCTCCAGACATTGCTCCTTCTGATTCCCACTTGTTCCGATCGATGACACATGGCCTGGCTGAACAGCACTTTCGTTCTTTCGAAGAACTCAAAAAATGGGTCGATTCGTGGATAGCATCAAAAGATGAGGAGTTCTTTCGACGCGGAATCTGTATGCTACCAGAAAGATGGGAAAAGGTTGTGGCTAACGATGGACAATACTTTAAAGAATAAATTTATAATCACTTTTTCACAATAAATGTCCAAATTACAAAAAAAAATACGAGTTTATACATTCATACTCCCAATAATTAAGTTCATTATACGCCACCCATAAAAGGCATAGTCAAAACCAACTATGTTAGACAGAAAATAAATCTTATCTTGAATTTATACTTTCTATAACTCCACAGGAAATTTTTGATATTAAAAATTTCTTACCCATCAAAAACTAAAGGGGGAAAGCGCATAAATTACCTTTATTTTATTATTATTACTGAAGATGTAGTAGGTTTTGAGCCAATTATACAATATTTCTAAACGTTTTTTTTACCAAAATGGGTCATTTCATAATCGACGGGAGGCATCCTTTCAATGTACAAGACATAAACATTAAAATGCATCACAAAAATTATTTGTCCTTGTACTCCTCTTTAAAAGAGCCTCGGTTTATTTTACAATGAATCCTAAAATATTTCAGTTCTAGCGATTACCTTCCATGAGCTGAATCGTTTTGAAAAAATCTCATGAAATCGACTTTTATATCGGAAAATTTCTCTGTTAGCTTCTTATAACCAAATAAAAGCTCGCAGATAATAGATACTTAAAAATGCATGAATTTTTTGATGTTTAAACATCTATAGAGGCGGTATAAACATGATCAAATTTTACATGGGAGCGAAATGCCAAATTATTTCATACCATCCTTAAAAGTTCGCTGTATTTTTTTTATCACATGCCCAAAAGCTCGCTATTTTACCAAAAAAAAACTTGCTTTACTGTAAAAAAGTAGTTGTAACGAGTGCTGTGGCCAGAAAAAAATTTTGGAGACAACTTGAAAAAAAAAAACGTTATCTCAGGGCTCATTTTGCCGTTTTAATGTGAAAATCGCTGAAACAAATTCTGCTACTATTGATACATACACTAGGCGGCAATTGAAAGTATACGACCTCATATTGCGGCTAAGACAACATGTTACAGCTTATTCTACTCATAAAATTTCTTTGAAACACTATTCAAAGATGTACCGTTATCTAAGTAGAAAAAACATATTTTTTTTTTTAGTCATGCAGCTTCATATGTTCCTAACGGTTAATATTTTAAGTCAAAGGTGAGATTTAAAGGCGACAATTGAAAGTTTACGTTTTATGCAAAGTGTGTATTTTTTGGTAACTTCATTTTTGGTAAAGAACAAAATCGAAAAATTTGTTTAAGATAGTGCTGTATTCTTTACTATATTGAGTTTAAGTGTTTTAAAATTTCCTTTTTTTTAATTTTGAAGTGAAAAATGCGAAAGCGGGAAGAAGTGAGAGTGTTAATTGTGGAAGAGCGAAAAAAGGGCGAATCTTATGGAAACATAGCAAAAAAGTACGCAATATCCAAGGCAGGGGCTAGAAAAATGTGTGAAAAATTCTATAAAACCCATACGTCTGCTACTCAGTGGGGTGATGGGCGGAAACAAAAAGTATCCACTTACAATGAGCGCCTTTTGAAGCGAAAAGTCAATGTTAATCCGGAAAAATCTGCTCGACAACTAAAAGAAGAGCTAGATTTGGATGTGAGCGAAAGGGCCGTGCAAAGGAAATTACGAAGTTTAGGATTGAAGAACTTTGCTGCGAAAAAAACGGCCTATGATATCAGCAATTAATCGTAAAAAACGCCTTGAATTTGCAAAGCAGTACGTTAGCATTCCAGCATCATTTTGGGAACGTATAATTTGGTCTGATGAATCAAAATTTCAATTAAAGAACACAAAAAAAAACCAAAAAGAATATGGCGCAGACCGTCAGATCGTCAGAAACTTAATATGGTGCAACCTACTGTTAAGCATGGGGGAGGATCTCTTATGGAGTGGGGTTGCTTCTCCATTCACGGTGTGGGTAGACTCGTGAAAATTGATAGCCGGATGACTGCTGATATCTACGTGAATATTCTGCAGGAAAATCTTGATGAAAGTGCAAAAAAAAAATGAATTTGGGGTCGTTTATTTTTCAACAGGACAACGACCCCAAACACACATCGCGTATTTCTTCACAATTTTTCACAACAAACTCCATTGAAAAACTAAACTGGCCACCCCAGTCTCTGGATTTAAATCCTGTTGAGCACCTGTGGTCAATATTAGATTCGAAAATTCCAACTGCAAGTCGAAACAATCTCCATACTTTTTGAAATGATATGCTATGCCAGTGGGATGAAATTCTTTAAAATATCATACAAAATCTGGTGCGAAGCATGCCAAATCGGCTTCGATCTGTTATTCAAAATAAGGGGGAGGGGGAACACAAATTACTAAAATGTAATTTATGTTATACCAAAATCTTATTTTATTCATTGCTTAAGAACATCGTCGTATTAATTTTTATATCTTATTTATAAAAAAAAAAAAAATTCTGTATTGAATTGTTTATCAATAAAAAATTTTGTTTTTGCTTTTTTGTGTCCATCATACTCTTAACATGAGAAAAAAATTTAAATAAAACTTTGAACATAACATAAAAAAAACTGAATATTTACTTGAAGCGTAATCGTATACTTTCATTTGTCAGGTAGTGTAGATGTACATTACATTTTGTGCAGAACAAATGAGTTTTTTAGATGAAGCCAAATGAGACACTTCATCATGAACAATTTCATAATAGCTTTCTGTGTGCTGATTCGCTCTCTGCAGCTGATCCAACCAGAGAGCCGCTTTTCTTCCTTTTACCGTATTTATTCATAATGAATTGATTAGCAAGCCTCAACCGAAACCCGAGAAGGCCTAGTTGGTCTCTAGCAATTCTCTTACATTTAACAGCTTTTTTATACTCCTTCCATGCCCAGACAATAGCGACTTTAACTCCATGAGAAATCAAGCGTAATGCCCACTTTCTGAGGAGAATATGTATTCGAAAAAGGCTCAAAGGTAATCAAATAGATCGATGGCCCCGTTGGTGTGGTTATTCCTTTTAATATTTTTAGTCTCGGAATTTCCACGTTTTCCTCTCTTTCTTATTCCACCGTTATTCTTTCCCTTGCCCACAACTTTCTTTTTTCTTCTACTCCTTCAGAGTAGTTCTTTAAAAGAGAATTTACTTTCTCCAAGTCGGACTTCACGTTATAGAGACATTTCTGACCTCTGAGACCGGCTATTTTTGATGGAGCTTAAGAGGAATCGGCTACTAATCTCAATATCGTCAAAAAAGCACGGGTCCAGGCTTCTTGGGTTGAACTTGTTGAAGGTCTTTGAGCGTAGAGATCCTCATTTGGCTGACGCTCCTCAGTTCCCCTGTCTCCTTGCATCCCTTCAGCCTCGTCGTATTGAGGCTCCTCTCTCTCATCATCAAGATTGCGCACGTTGCCAGCCTTTCTCTGTCCTGTACCACAGGTTCGCCTTTTAAATTATCATATACGTCTCTCTCTTGAAAATCTGGAAATTCTTGAAGAACTTCTTCTAAAAATTCCTCATCACAATGCTTTGACGACCTCGATAGTCTAGTGGGAAGTGCACTAGACTTTCATCTGGGAGGTATGGGTTCGATTCCCGTCTTCGTCTGGTGGTTAATTTTCATGGTGTACAAATACACACCTTGATTGGTAATAGGAAACCACCAAGCCGATAAAAAGTTGCCACACCCCGGTCGGAATCGGCGTTAAACTGTGGATCCAACTTTGTGGTATCATAATAGGCCGTTCAGGCCTACGTGTGTCTCGACAGCTACTCCAACCTAACCAACCTATGCTTGTCAAGGTCAAAATAGTCTCAAACTGAAAGAATGTAAAATAATGTTATAATTTCATCCAGCCTGCTTGGATTGCATAGGACTTAATTTTTAGAGCGTCCACAGTAGCATATTTTTTTGTTTACTGGGACTCAAAATAAATTTTCTGTTTTATGTAGGTATTGCTTATACAAATAAAAAATATTTGTTAATTACTCTACCATCAAATAATCAGAAATAACACAAAAAATAGACTTACCCACAATTTCCATCATTCCCAGTCGTCAATTAACAAAAATACATCATTATCTCACCTTTTGTCACAAATAAGACGGAAAACAGGTAATTTATAGTAATAAAATATTTACTGATCACATAGTATTGATGCCAGTTCACAGAAAAATTATTAAAATAATTTTTAAATATTCAGTAAATTATTGGGTTGCATACAACCCATACGGGCTGAAGAAGTTAATATGAATAACACAAAATATACATGCTTGACACCTTGACCCTCTGGCTACAATCCACCAATACTTCACATATAAAATAATAATACAGCATACTTTCGGGATGCAATTCACCACATTTCACCTAGCTGTACGAAAGTTAATTTTGATAGCCATCACACTGACACACAAAATAATAAAAATACGGTATATTTTTAGGATCATATTAATAACGTATGATCAATGAAATCCGAACAAACTAAGGATAAGGCGTGCAAAATAACGTCTAAGTATTTATTTGTTATTTTCCAAATACTTTCAAGGTTCTCATAAAAAAATTGAGTTGTGAAAATATCACTAAATACAACGCTACATCGGAAATTGCTTTGTAAATTTTTCACAGAAATTCAACATTGAAGAAAAACTGAGTTTTCCACCATTTTCAAGAAATAAGTTTTAAAAAAAACTTGTTTATACATTGCAACTAAAGTGCTAGAAATAAAAAAATGATACGAAAAAAAAAAAAGATTTTGGGAAGAAATGTGTGTTTAATGACTCCAAAGTTCAAACTCTTTTGACATTAGAAACATCAGGTCGAAATCCAATTTGGAATTATTGGATATTCAACAAAAATTAAAAAATTATTTCCAAAAGCTACTGAAAAATAATTAAAAATCTTTGCAAAATTTATATTGCACCCAATTCTCGGCATATTTGTGTGATGGATGACAAGTTATACTTTGACATTGAAGGCAGCAGAATTAATATAAAGAAAAACATTTAAAGCAATTAATATTGACCAAAAAATTTGTATTTTCTTAAAAAACCATTGGAGATGTTCCCATAGGCAATAGAAGTTGCCTTGCTAAATTTCAGATTGATAACTTCACACATTTTGGAGATTTGGAAAGGGTATTTAAATACCCAACCGGCTTTTCGGGGTTCTTACAAAACATTAGAAGTCTACCTAATTTGCAAGAGATAATTTCTAGCTGCATTCTTCCTTAATTTAATTAAGAAAACGTGAGCCCGATATTTGCTACCAGTCTCGAGATATTCAATTTCTTGCCAACACTCCTTTTGGGTATTTAAATACCTATCCGGAATTAATGAGTTAATTGAAAAATTAAAAACATCGAAACAACTGAAGTTCAAAAGTCTATAAAGGATATGCCAAAAAATTAGGAAACCTCAACGGGATTCAAACTTTTTTGTTAATTTTAAGTAATTATTAATATTTACTCTACGCCAAATCCAGACCGACAGCACCAACCCAATAAAACTTGAAAACGACCTTACCTCATCATTTGATATCAAACAAGGTTGCAGACAAAGTGGTTCCCTATTGGGCGACTGGATTTTGAAGGAGATCCAAGCGACTTGCCTTCTGTCAAAAAACCAATTGACAAACGACAATTACACATTCGAAAAAAAAACAATGTCAGCCATATGATCAAGAAAAAAATAACTCTTGCCAACGAGCTCATTAGAAAATTGGGAAGCAGAGCCCTCTTTTGACGGACGAAAACTAAATTTTATAATTTCCTCATCTTTCTAACGTCCAAATATATGACGCTGAGATGTAGACGATAACGAGAAAAAAACAAAAATGAGTTCCTTCTGCACTCGTCACATGATGTGGTATAATACTTTACGCATTCTTTCGTTTTTATGTTTCAAAAAAAGCAACCATGGGTTTTTTAAATTTTTCATTCTTCTTTTCAATGCACATTCTTCGCTTCGCCTAATGTTGATATTATTTTACAATTTCAATTAGGAAGGAATAAAATATAAACTAAAATAAACTATGCAATAAAATAACATAATTAATAAAAACAATTTTTGATATGTTCCACTATTCCATTGATATGTTAATATATTCCATAACCATTTTTGATATGGAAATTATGCATTGCATACTTTTAAGCTTAAAGTAAAACATATAATAAAATACACATTTATTAACTCATACTTACCATGAAACCTCAAACGACACCGACGTGATCTATGGACCAATATGATTGGATACCGATGTACTTATGAGCTTTTTGGGCATTGAGCGCAGTTATAAAGGTGTGATACTCGAGACACGATGATGCAACGCTCAGAAAATGACTTCTTAACCTCTGTTGGAAAGACCAGACACAGGTCCCCGACTTCATTTGGCCTCATTTGAGGCGGCTACGACCGGTCATCGCTTGTAGTGTCAATTATTTTAAATACTTTTATTTTAATTTTAATACAATTTTGTTCTTGTTACTTTTTTGTTTGATGAAACACTGAAACCAAAAATAAGCAACCACTTAAATTTTATACCGCATATATAATTACGTACAAATATATATGTATGTATGCATATAAATGAAAATATACTTGTGATTATATGGATATTTTATGCGTAGCTTTTGTTTCATTATATTAATACCAACAAAAACAAATATACACACTCACACACATCTGCACTTATTTGAGGGCGCGAGGGCGAACTATTATGATATGAGTACAATATGATGCCAACGCATGCATACATACACACATATGAACAATAATTCCAATGTCACACAAACATGTATTGGTTGATTACTGTTGTTGTTGTTGTTATTATTGTTGCTGGCTGGTTGGTGGTATTGTACGAATTACACACCAGCAACAGCTGTCGTAACTACATCAACAATAACAACAATAGCCATATCATTAAGTAAAACAAAGTAAACCATATATGTATGTGTGTATATAGTTATATATGTAAATCTACATAATGACAGACATTTCATTTCATTTGTAATGATAGTATGTTGCAGCTACTCTTGCATGTAATTTTATTAACAGATTATTTGTGTACGGGTTGATATTTTTGAATAATTTGTAATAACTGCATAAAGTTTTTCGTTTGGATTTTATAGGAAATATGAAAATAAAAACAAATAAAATGAGTACAAGTAACAAATGCAAATATTATACAAAAAGTTGAAGCTTTAATTAATAAAATTTAGCATAAATTCAAATTCACATAATATAATATATGGCATAGTTTTAGGCTTTTCAAATAAAATCAATTCAAATAATCATGCAGTTTACTCGCAACTCTAATTTACGTAAATTATATTATATTCAGTAATTTATTTATGCGGAATTTTATTTAAAACTGTATCTAAAAATATATGAAGTTTTTATATACGAGAAATTTCGGCGAACCATGAACGAGTATCTGAATAATTTCATTTTAATTTTTTTTTTTAATTTAATTTTAATAAACACAATTAAATGTAAAATATTTTAAGCAAATTTATCAAATTTATTATAAATTTCAACCAAAACATGTGTGCAATTTTTTCAAGCGTTAGAAATTATTTTAATTTTTGAACAGCATAATATTTTTGCTTTAAGCTGCATAAACAGATGAGATTGTATTCTTTTTGGCTTGAATACTGTAAGGACTTAGTTGACGATGGGCAGCCAAAAAATCGAAGAAATGATTCCTTCATGTTATCAGATTCCACTTCATACTCGTTGCTATTTAAGCGTTGATTAATCTACAACAACAATGATCAAACCTTCATCTACTTTCGATGTCTTGAGTGTTATCTTAATAGGCTTCAACATTATTTTTTTTTTTAACTTATTCGTTAACCTAAAAACCCGCTAGTGCAAAATCTCTAGAGCGAAGTTTCTTTTAATTTTTTTGCAAGCCAGTGGCCAAAACATTTGATGGGTTAAGTAGGAGTATACTTTTAGGCTGAAAAGAAAAATATCTAAATACTTGAATATAATGTTTCTGATTTTCAAATAAACATTTTTTATGGCGAATTTGGACATTTTTAGTGGAGCGCAATCTACTGAGGTTCGAAAAATCAATTTAACCATTTCTACAGAGTAATATTACGACTTTTTCGTTGACTTCACATTTATATTTGCCGGCAGAGAGGGCTGGAGAGCCAATAAAGTGGTTAATGATTGTGAATCCCTATCATCACCATCGTGAAGCACAGTTACTGATTTTTTAGAAAACATCGTCTGACGAAACTTGGTATATGGAGGTTTCTGAGGTCGCTAATAACAAATTAATTCAGTATTAGTTATAATAAAGGTTTATTAAAAAAAAAATTAAGAACCAATAAGAGTAAATAGCAAATAAATTCAAGAACATAGAATCAATAATTGAACGAAAAAACTCAAGTTCATCATATTTAAAGCGATGATTATTCATAGTAGTCTATTTATAAAATCTTGGTACCCTACCACAAATGGTTTCTGAGATATCTCATAAAAATATTAAGGTTATTTGGAAGGTACTACGGCCCTTTTCTAAAACTACCCAGATTTTTCCTGTATCATGTTATTGCCAGCTAACCTTGTTATATCAAATTTCAGTAATGTACTATGAATGGTTGCGGAGATATACCCAAAAAAATATGGGAAGTGCCACCCCCACTCAGATTTCAAAGTCCGCAATAACCTTGGTATTGACAAATAATACTTTCATACCAAATCTTAGTACCGTACCACAAATGATTACTGAGATATTCTCAGATCAATATTCAGATTATATGAGAGGTACCACGCCCTCTTCTCTAATCCCATCCCCGGGGGGGGGGATTTTCATTCGAAGCAAATATTCATAAATAATTTTTATCAAACTGATTTTTAAATTCAATAAATTAAATCGATTATACATTTGATGGACCCTATCAGACTAAGGACAAAAGTAGATAAATATCTTAAAGCTTTGGAAAAATTTTCAAATTTTTTTAATCTTAACCTCAAAAAATGGCCATAAATAACAAAAAAATTCACAGAATGATCAAATTAAATTATTTTAAATAAAAATTATTCAATGTGAATTGTAATGCATTTTTTTATCGCTAAAAAATAATATCGTTAACTCATTGACTTCCCACTGCTGATGATGTACCCAACCTCAAAAAAATTACCAAAAATAGTAGAGGCTCATTTTCTTCAAATGATCATCATTGGGAATTCGGACCATTAACAATGATAAGGAAACCGGATGAGGTTAGTTTATATTCCCTAAATTCGTGAAGTCACAGCATTGAAAGAGATCTTTCTAGTCGTGGTGCTCTGAGCAATAATGGGTTACAAAATTAATTATACTTTAAGATTGCCTCCTAAAACTGCATGGGTTTTGCTAATAAGATGGAGTTTTTGCGAAAGAATTTTTCACGTTGAACACGAATCTGAGGTCAAAAATTTCCCATCACGTCACGTTTTATGAAAAAAATGGGGTTCAAACAAGTCTAATTTTACAAGGATCCGATAATTTTTTCTATTTTTCATTAATTTTTAAACTGATTCAAGACGGAACTTTAAATCAAAAACAGTTACTGACCTAGAAAAACTATGAATGCAGGAGTGCTCAGTATCACCTTCTCTTTTTGTATCCAAAGTCAAACCTCATGTCAAAGAAAACAAATCGGATTCGATCGCATAGTGTAACTAAGACTTCAAATTTATTTTTTATTTTATTTTGACTTTTTTTCCATCCATTGGCAATTAAGCTCCACATTTCGGGGGGGGGGTGGAGAGGGCAGAACTCCCAAAACCCCCCCCCCCCCCCTTAATACGGCCTTGCCTTGGATAACACCTACCTGAGACACTTCAATCACAACTCGAAATTAATGATGTGAAGCAGATGGCGAACGTGTCTTATTCTGATCTGTGTTAACTTTAATGAGAACTGATTGTACTTCTGTGATATTTTACAGTGGTGCTACCTCGAAAAAACTAAGACGTATTACATACAAATTTCGTGAATTCTTTTTTTTTGACTTTTGGCTAGCTTTTCTTTCGGAAAATCTGCCATATTGGGAACAGGAGCTCGAGTCTATTCAGAAACACTCAAAAAGTAGGAATCTTTTATATTGCCTTATCCATGCTTCCACACTTCCAAGTAGATATCTTTGCATTTGAAAAAACTGCCAAAGCAATACTGAATTGTAATCTCAATTTAATCAAGTACAAGTAGTCAAATAAAATGCGGTATTCAAAACATCGCAAAGTGTTAAACGCACTACGACCCCACATGATGACACTATTTATGCCGGATTACCTGGTATAGCGGTATAGAGGGAAAATATACAGCAGACAAACTATCTATGATCCAAAAATGGTAACTGGATTTCTCTGCGCACTGCGAGCAAGCTATTTCGCCAATTTGACAGACATCTTATTTGGCATGAAGTTATGGAACTATGGACTAAGAGAGCTTCAGCCAAATGGGCTTGGGTTTTAACTACACCTAAAATTTAGGTTCAATCCTACTTTTGAAGAGCAGCATAATAGATTTTGATATGGTCTTGATCTGATTTTATGGCTAGGTTTTCAGACACTTTTTTTTCCGATTGATGATTTGAACTTTAATCTGATTTTTGGTCTGAATTGTGATTTAATTTTTGTTCTATATTTATTTCGAATTTTAGGTTGAATTTCGGGTTACATTTTAATCTAATTTTAGTCTGAATTTGGATTTAGTTTTAGTTTTAATCTGAGTTTTGATCTGGTTAGCAGTCTTGACTGTGGTCTGGTCAATTCTTCCCTGGACTATTAAAAAAATCTTTTATTTGTTCTGCGGTGCTTTTTGTTACTTTATATATATCCTATAAAACTTCCACTAAACCATTGATCCGCCACAATCCATCTCGCATTGCATCACATGTAACTGAATGCAAACCTAGTTTTTAATATTTTGCCCCGACACTCACCCTCTTCTTCCCTCTATCTATAAATTTTTCATACATGGCCATGAAAAATTAAAAAAAAAATGTTAAAAGTCGAAAAAATTAAAACCCTTGCCCATTTCGTATTTCCATTACTTTTATTTCTTCTAATTTCATTACATCTAATCTCTATATTTCTAAATTTTCTATTAGTATATTCCTTAAGATATTTAAATGTGAAAATATTTTCACAGCACTTGAAAAACGAAAACCATATTTAATGTCAAATATGTTTTAAAAACTTCACACAAAGTCTTTGCATTAAGTACAATTATTGTTGTCTACTACTTATCAAATTTTACTCATTCCCAACACCGCATCTCAGTAAAAGTAATCAACAAAAATATTTAAATAATTACACACACAAGTGCAAAATGCGATATGTGTAGCATGACATGGCAAGGTAAGGCACAAATAAAATAGAAGCTACACCGAGCACAACGAAATGTAAAAATATCAAAATTATTTTCATAAGCAAGAAAATTTTTAATTTAAATGAAATTTTAATAATCAAAGTTACACACCGAAAAAAGTATACATATAGGTAAATATATAAGTATGTGGGTTCACCAATACACTTAAAAGCATTCAAAACCCAGACAGGTACACACACATACAGCTGCCCAGCGGTTTTTTAGACAAGTGCTTCAAAACCAAGCGCTTTAAAAGTGTTTGCAAGTGCACCATTTCAACCGGAAATTGCAAAGCAACCATGCGAACAACAAATGTAGTTATACATCGAGTACTAAAAACGAGTATCGTTCAGCGAGATGCTAAGAACGATTGACTGAGCGAGAAACGAAGCGAGTTAGTTTTCACGCAACAGCGAAGTAAAGTGGTTGTGGAATTTCACGAAAAGTGTGTGTGTTTTATTTTATTTATTTTTTGCAATTGTTTTATAAAAAATAAATAGAAATGTAATATATATATATATAATTGAAATTTCGCACACATTTCTGAAAAGTTACAGTGCAATAAAATAAAAAATAAGGGTACCTCCCATACAAAATTTTCGATTTTTGGCCTTTTTTGGCATTATGTATGGAAAAAATGTTTATTTTCCATCGTAATGACTTCAAACTTGCTGAGATTGCAAAGTTAAGTCAATGAACACAACTAGGGGGTACAAAATATCGACCAAAAATTTGACCCACTCTAATATATATGTATATAAATATATTTTTTTGGGTTAAAACAAAAAAGAAAAGTAAAAGAAAATAATGAAATAAAACGACGCAGCAATGAAAAATTAAAGATGCATGAATCGATACTCGATATTTTTTTCTTTCTCCTCTCTTTCTCAACTAAAGTAAGCACGAAGCACCCAATGAACGAGCGTAAGTGCCTATCTAACGCATTTTTTCTTGCGCTTGTTTATCGCTAAAAGTAATGCACTTAACAAGTGCTTGTCTCCTAGGTCATGCAATGTTAAAATTTTTATGGAACACTTGTGCTTGTAATGCACTTAAGTGCTTGCAATTAATCACTTGTTTAGCGCTATTGTAGTGCTTCCATTTACCGCTGGGTGCTTACAGCAAACACACACATGCATACATGCAAGCATGTATACAATTTGATGAGACACTCATAGATGTTAAAAAGAAACAGACATAAATCTGAATATATGCTCAAACACTTACTATCTCTTTCTAATTTAATTACATGCACATAAATCTTATTTGTTGAATACCTTTTATTTTACTCAATACAGACACACACACACACACACATATACATACAAAAACTTGCATCCGTGCACACTCATGATTTGCTTATATCACAGTTTTTCTTGTTTTTGTTGTATATTTTGTGTGCAACTTGTATGAAAAATTTTATTTAATTATAAAATTTTAGACATTTTATGCATACATGCACACAAACATATACAAACATACATACATACATACATACATGTGTTGGAATATATTTAGTTATGTGCCGCAGGTAATTCGTTTTGTTTTCTTGTTTTATTTCTTTTTTTTCATCTTTTTGCCTTTTCGTATTTATATGTTTGTGGGTATTTTTATATGTATGTGTGTGTGTTTGTGTATAAAAGAATTTCATAATTTTTCAAGAAAAAAAAAATTAAATTTATAAAAAATTTGATGAATTTGCTATAAATGTTATGCAAGAATTCAAACAAAAATATCAAAATGTCGAAAGGTTATTGAATAGTAAACACAGATCAAGAATAAGGAGAAATCAAGTGTGGGCCGCACAGTGGTTCAACTGAGGAAAAAAATCATTTTTTTGACGCGTCGATATTAGTAATTTTTTTCTTAATTTCTATTCATAAATATTTCATTAGCAGATTAAAAAAAAAATTGGAGAGATGAATTAATTAAATAATTGTTGGTAAGCTGTCGAAGTTGATGAATGCTAAACACAAACTGCTAGCATGCATTTTGAAGCGTTTTTTTGGAAGCTTTTGTTGTTTAACTATAGTTATAAAGTTAAAAATATTTTTTTTATATGGGTGTATTGTATATGAAGAATGTATTTCACAAATAAAAAAAACGAGAAAAACTTTTTTTTTCAGAAAACTATCTGTAACGGATTTTAGAGCAATTTCGGTTTTACTGTTGTATGGGAAGTGGGCGTGGCAGTTGGCCGATCACGCCCATTTTCTTAATTTTTCTTTTCCATGACTTAAGAGTGACTCATGCCAAAAATCGTTATGCTGAGATGATTCCTTTGTACTTTGTATGGAGTCAAACCACTGTGGGCCGTAGGCTTAACCAAAAACAGCTGTGTTTGAAAATCAGTTAATTCGTACATTTAACAGAGTTTGTTTATGCTTTTCTACACTAGCCAAGGAATATTTTTCAGTTCGCTGCAAGGATGAAGGGTAAACTGTGCGTATGAGTAATATTTAAGGCTCAGACTGCATAATTTACCAGTTGGTATGGAATAAATAGATTTAATTAATATTAAACATTCATTCAGTGACGCCGTAACCCAGAAGTTAGTATGTTGGACTGTTATGCAGAGGTGCCAGGGTTATAATTTTCCTACACAGTACACATCACATCTGTCAGATGCTAATGGCAAACCTCCATATGTAAAAATTGCCTCTGAAAAGCTTTTCACTTCGCCAATCGGATAAAACTGTAAATAAAGGCTTAGGCCCTCCATGGGCTAGTGTGCCATAATGATAGTAGCAGTGCATTTTCCACACCGACTGAATACTTTAGCTTTGAACGATCGCTAGCGTCGATGTGAAAGCACGATAACTGTTGTCGCATACATGTAAAGTTAAAAGATGAGAGAAAATATGTGCGTATGGGCTGGATAGCACTGCTCTAGAGGAATATGCTACAGAAGTCCAGAAACTGGGCTTGATGATGGACTCCTCAAGGATTTGAGTGAAACCATACCCCGAAAAACTCAAAATTATTGCTCAGCAAAAGTTCTCACCATAGAAAAAAAAAAAAATTTTTTTTTTGTGTTCAAGAGGTTCCAATTTATCCACTCAAACATTTTTTGTTCTTCGTACTTTTCGGATGTAAACTAGTGATACAAGCGCTGTAGATATGACACAAATGAGTATTACTTGATGGTGATAAGAAGTTATCTGTTTAGCAGGATACTACTTTATGCCACGGTCGTGGGTCTTAGGCTACCACTTTACCATCCTTATCCTTATTAAGTT
The DNA here is from genome assembly GCA_963691655.1 of Toxonevra muliebris. Classification (NCBI taxonomy): domain Eukaryota; kingdom Metazoa; phylum Arthropoda; class Insecta; order Diptera; family Pallopteridae; genus Toxonevra; species Toxonevra muliebris. Next base: position 56,684,500 of record OY829326.1, read on the forward strand.
AAGTACCAGATTGCAGAGGGTGTCCCACAGGGTTCCGTACTTAAACGATTGCTGTGAAATCTTCTATACGATGGAGTCCTTAGTTTAACAGTATAAAGAAAAGTAAGCATTGAGGGATGTGCGAACGATATAGTGAATGCAATTGTAGCTAAACACTTCCCAAACAAGCGGAGGGCAGAAAATTGTAGAGATTGAGGATGATCATAACGGCACAACTAGGCCAAAGTGTGATAATCGGCGTTAAGCTGAATTATTGCCATTCATTTCGTGAAGAGTCTGCGAAAAAATCGCATACATGCATATATCCATTCTGACATGAATAATGGTAAATATTGGTTGAACGACACAAAATCTAAAACTATTATTAACAAAGGTTATAAAATTTTTAGTAATTTATTAGTTTTTTAAAAACTTTTTTTTTAGGTACAACTTTTTTGGTAAATTAGGTACAATATGAAATTTGGATATTTCATCCAGAGCTGTAAAAGAATGCAATCAATTTAATGTGGAATATCTAAATTGATATTCACTAGCCGTAGATCAATTACCCTAATGCAATGTGGAATTTGTTAAAGTAAAAACAAGAAATATAATTCTGCTATTAAGAAGAAAAAAAAACAAGTGTCGCTTTATTAGCAGTACAGTTCGATCGGTAACAAAAGAAGTAAAAAAAAGTATATAATGTAGAAGTAAAAAGAAACAGTATTATTGAATGTGTGTAAGTGTACTAAAGTGTACTAAATTTAGAATAACTGAATCTTAAATCAATTCGTGTGAACGCTATTTTTGATCAACATTGTCCTACATTTAATTGCAATACCTTGAAGTAACAGTTAATGAGCGACAATTCATGATTGCAGTTACAGAATAACATATTTGACTCCCGAATAAAAAATGCAGTTGGAAGTCTTTTTTGGAGTCGCCGATTGGTTATTCATTTAGAAAAGTATTTTTTAGAGTCAAGGGAATGCAATCTTTTTTTGAAATCATGAGACTCCAAATCTTATGACTCCAAAATCATGACCGCTTTGAAGTCATTTAGAGTCACTTGGAGTTACTTGAAGTCACCTGGAGTCAATTAAATAACCTTGAACTCAAATGCAGTCACTTGGAGTCAATTGCAATTTGCAGTCAATTGAAGCCTTTTGGAGTCAATTGGGATCTTGAAGTCAATTGTAGTCAGATGAAGTCATTTGGAGTCAATAGGGAATTTGAAGTCAAATGGAGTCATTTGGAGTCAATTGGAGTCAATTGGAGTCTATTGGAGTTGATTGGAGTCAATTGGGTATTTGAAGTCATTTGGAGTCACTTGGAGTCAATTGGAATCAAATAGAATGTGAAATTTTAATATCGATGGCCATACGTTGACCCCTCTAATGTAGTTTTCACCACTTTTGGAAGGGACTACAAAAAAGCAATAAATGTACATAATGAATAGACAGACAAAATAGAAGAGAAAAATATTTCTGGAATTATTTTTTTTTTATTTTAAACTTATTTTTATATATTGTTCATAAACATTTATTGCGTTATTGTCATACATATATTAAAATTGACTTCACGTTCCATTTGATTCCAAGTGACTCGAATTGACTTCAAATCCCCAATTGACTCCAAATGACTCCAAGTAACTTCAATTGACTTCAAATTCCCAATTGACTCCAAATGACTACAACTGACTTCAATTGACTCCAAAAATCCCAAATGACTCCAAAAGACTTCAAGTAACTTCAATTGACTGCAAATTGCAATTGACTCCAAATGACTGCGTTTAAAATCAATGTTATTTAAGTGACTCCAAGTGATTTCAAAGCAGTCATGATTTTGGAGTTATAAGATTTTAAGACTCATGATTTCAAAAAAAAAGATTGTATTCCCTTGACTCTAAAACAGACTTTTCTAAATGAATAACCAATTGGCGACTCCAAAAAAGACTTCCAACTGAATTTTTTATTCTGCAGTCAAATATGTCATTCAATAACTGCAATCAAAAATTATTATTCATTTGTGAATTATATCCTCAATTGATTGCATTCTTTTACAGCTCTGATTTCATCACTAATACAAATATGCTCTCATGCTGTTTTACGTGAAAGAGCATTGAAAGAGAACTGTTTTCACTTTCTAATTCTCTCATTACTCTTGTCGCTTGTTGTCGTTTATTGCATTCGTTCTTCTGCATATTTTGAAAGTTCTTAACCCATTCTGTGTTAGAAATTTAATGGCAACAATTATAACGCTGAGGACAGACAGTGAAATATTATATTATCTATATTATCTATCTTTTAGTGAAACTGAAAACAATCAAATAAATTATTATTACGTAGCATTGATATGAAAATCAATTATGTTGATTTGTTTTTAATAGCAACCTACATCTTTTAACAAAACTCATTAGTTTTATAAAAATATTATGTCTGTTAGTTAGAAACTATTTAAAAATATTGTTTTATGTAGAAAAAGTTAGTGGCAGAAAAACAAACCTATACTTAATATAAAAACTTCCAAATAATATGAATCATAAATTTCATATTTTGTTGATAATGATTTCTGTAGTCAGCTTTAATACTAATGTAATGTCTGCAGTAAGTAGAAAAATAATAATTTTATAGCAAAATTTTTTAAAATCTCAAATACTTGCAGCGCAATTTCATATTCCAATTTACAAGAGCCGATTGCAAGAACTACGATCAAACACTGGTGAATAATTTTAATTGTACTATTGAAAATATAGGCGATGTAAATAAAACTAGTACAGTTAATGTGCAATATACTTATCTGCGTCATGCCCCCAATTTACGTTCAAGAGTTTTAGTACTAATTTTACGACCTCCACCACAGCAGCCATTCAAATTTGTTGATGCCGATATAAGTGTTTGTGAGTTTTTTGACGGTGGCTATGGAATGATAAAAATCTATAAAATTGTTCACAAATCTTTGGAGAAATTTGCTAACGAAATGCCCAAGTGTCCGTTTAAAAAAGTGAGCTGGAATGATTCCAACATTGAATTATAATGGATTTGCTTTTCCTTTTTTTTTTTTAGAATTTCACTTTCATCTTTAGAAACTTTTATTTTAACCCTGATGATTTCCCTTCATATATACCGGGAAGTTCATTTAAAGTCGAAATGAATTTTCATGAAAATGGTAAGAAAATAATAGAGCACAAATTTTGGTTCGACATAATCAACAAACAAAATAACAAAGCAAAACGTTTGCCGAAAAAAAATACATAATTCATAGAATTGTGTTAAATAAAATAATTATTATTTTTTAGCCTGAAAGTAAATTATTTCTTTAAACACTCAATTAAATAAATAAAATAAAGGGGAATAATTATTTTCAACAAATATTATGTGGTTGCTTTACAATTTATCAGAATTATAAGAGATTTATCTTCCTAGGGCCAATTTTGACCATAATTGCTTATCGTAGGTTACATAAGAGAAAATGAAAAATTAAAAAAAAACAATGGTTGTACTTTTTGAACCATAAAAACTAAATGGTGTAATGAAGTAAACAAAAATGCGTAAATGTTTATATATAACTTCAAAAAATGCGTAAAGTTTATTATCACATCAGATGACGAGTGCAGAACGGACTCATTTTAGTTTTTTTTATGCCAGTTTGTATTTTCAGACTTGTTTAAGACTAATGAAAACCACCAATAAAAGACAATAAATTAGGCCAGAATTCCGAACCAATAAATGAACCAAAATAAATATTTAGATTTTTAAACTGATATTAATTTATTTTTAATAGCATACTTTTAATTATATGGTATAGCTAACGCTCGTATCTATACAGTTTTTCGCGGTAGTATACCGCTTTTGCAACTCCAAAACCGCATACCGCCTTTTTTACCAAAATTAATTTTGTATCTTGCTCATGATAAAATAGTTCAAATTTAACACAGATATGCCCATTACCCTATATGAATATCTCTTCAGAAATGTTTGATTTTAATTAAATAAGAATATATTCTATCAAAATAAAAACTTTTTTAAGTGTCCAGGAAATAGGCCATTGGGCATATCTGGGTTAAATTGACCCCCTGGTGAATTTCTATGAATTATTTTTAAACAAAAATAATTTGTCTTATTTGTTTAATTTTTGAACAAAGCGTTCACTCAAATTTTGTACTTGCTTCATATTTAATTTCTTTCACACTTAACATTTTTTTTTTTTTTTTGTGTTTTTGAAACCACCAATCCTCGCTCACACACTCAATTTTACATTGTCGCAGAAGAGAAAATCATAACATGCCACGACGTTCTCAAAGAGAGTGACACAATTACTCTATTTTTTCATAAATATGCATCCATACTTGCCCTTTTTTTTAATTATGTGCAAAAGTTACAAGTTTATATTTTAAAATATTCATCTTTTTTAATCAAAGCTGAATTTATCGTCGCTACGCCCAATAAATTCCCATATTTCGTTAACAATTTTATGGTTGTAGTAAAATTAAGCGCTGGGGTATAGATAGGAAAATTATCAGGATAGAAAGAAACCCGATCTATAACACTGTTCTACAAGCGAAAACTTTTGAAAACGAGCATAGACGAGACAAATACACTTAGGGTAATGGGGGGTTGCTGAGTCCGAATCCGTGGTCCATTTTGCTCTGTTACGTCACAATTTTTTTTATTGACATCAACATTTTTAAAATTGAAAAATAAAAATGCAGTTCACATTTTTTTTCATCAAAACATCAATTTTTTGAAAAAAAAACTTTCGAACTTTTTATTTTTTAACTTTACAAATTTTTTTTAAAATTTTTTTCTTAATTAATTTATTTTTTTTCTTAATTTTTTTCATCATCGTTATCATCGTTCACTTTTATCCCGTTGTTATCTTGACCCAGTAATGCCTAGCTGTGCCATATGGCATTAAGATGTTTAGTATGTAATTAGAGAAAGAAAGCAACAACAACAGCATAAGTTGTACCGATTTTAGAATGTTTAAAAGCCACTGTGTTTACGTCTCCATAACCATGCCTTCGTCTTCGCTGAAAAATGCCGTTGCAACGTTCAAAGGCAGAGCAGTATAAAAATTTGACTTCAATTTAATGTGTTCCTGAACATTTAAATCCTAAAAATTAATTTAGAATTTGTTGTTAAATTTCGAAGCAAGCTTGGAGTAGGCTGTCACCGGTTTTATTTCTGTACAAACTATTTGTTCTACTATTAGTGTTTTGAGAATCGCGATGTGTGCAAAAATGGAATCCAGCGTGTATGAACCTAAAATAAAATATCTTCGGACAAATTATGAATAAAATCTAAAATTCAAAAATAAATCTTTCTCTTGTCAAAAATTATGTTCTTTTTTATTTTATATTATATATTTATCTGTAATGTATTAAAAAATGAATACGTGAACTTTTCAAAAAGGAAACAACAATATATAAATTTATTTGTAGGTATACACAAAGAAATTTTAAGGCTTTAATTGTTGGTCAAGAGCACAAAGTGGATAGATCAAGAAAGTAACTTGAGAAAAAATGGTTTTTGAACCTGGCTCAGGAACGGCTCAGCGACAAGGTGCCATATGGCACCGCTAGGCATTACTGGGTTAAGCTAACAACGAGATAAAAGTGAACGAGGATGAAAAAAATTACGAAAAAATAAATCAATTAAAAATTTTTTTTTTTTGAATTTTTAAAATTAAAAAATAAAAAAAATCGAAAATTTTTTTTTTGCAAAAATGGATGATTTGATGAAAAAAAATATGAACTGCATTTTTAATTTTTTTTTTTTTTTCAATTTTAAAAATTTTGATGTCAATAAATTGTGATGTAGCAGAGCAAAACGAACCACGCGTTTGGATTCAGCGACGCCCCATTACCCTAAGAAAACTTGTCCCGTCTCTGCTCATTTTTGGCTGTTGAACAGTGTAATATATGGTATGTTTGATTCTGGTGTGGAAAAAATGTGAAAACAAAAATTATTTATTTTTCAAAATCAAATTTATTCAAGTAATTGCATAAAACTCACCACTTTCAATGGATTTTTTGCTCGATAATAAAATAATTTACAACCATCAGCTTTAATTTTTAACAGTTTCAAGTTTTGCTTATTTGGGTTTAGTAAACTTATTTTAAATTCAACTATCATATAATTAATATTCTTTACAAACTGCAATTCAGCTTTTATAAAATTGTTACGATTTTTGGGCAAATCAATGATATTGCACTTAAAGTGCTCAATCCATTTTGAGTCTATAATTTTGCAACTAGAGTAAGTCTAGGCCAGATCAAAGTTACGCTGCGAAATAAATATTAAATGAATTAATTTAGTTTGTGCCTATTCATTTAAACTTATTTATTTACCAATGCATTTGTTTTTAATGCAAATAGCATAAATTTCATTATAAAATTTATTAAAAATGTTTTTCTCATTTTTATATTTTTACTGGTGCTTGTTTTTAAATGAGACTTCTATCTGAAATACAGATGATTTTACACTGGGCACATTTGCACTCAGTTGGGCAACTTTATAATTGAAATTTATACTGTTTTTTGATTAAATAAAATTTTTGTTTAAAATAAATATTTTACTAATGACTTTCTATAAAATTATCATGATTTTATATAAAATTATAATTATCTAAAATCAATTAAATTAAGCTTGCAAAACAAAAGATTAGTTTGGTCATTAAAAGTAAATAGAAAAATTTATTTTATTTTTCAGTGAAATTTTTTAAAGATTTTTTAAAAAATAACAGTACATAGTTAAATATTTTCGTGAGTTATGAACCACACATTAGAGTTAGGCTAACCACACTTTACTATAGCACAGCGTAAGCCAACAAAGCGGAGAATTTTATAACACCAAACGCGGCTTATTAGAAACAGCAGAGACCGAACGCAAACACAGAACTCAATATATAATTTTCAACACAGAGTTGAGGCGGAAAAAAGTTATCTTCCTGAAAGAAAGAGAGATGATTAGGGGCGAAACCTTGCAGAAGTGGCAACACAGGTGTGAAAAGTAGACCGTCACTTAGCGCTTTCATGACCATTGATCACCGGTGACTCAAAATTAATCTTTTCAGTTCAGTTTTTTCAAAAAATAATGCACCGATTTCTATCAAATTATATTCGGCTTTAGTTATTATCAAAAACGTCTTGAAGTTGTCACTTAATTGACGACACCAGATCGACCGCAACTAAGAAAAACTAGTTTTTTTACCTACTTATTTTCAATCGCTCTCAATTTTGACAATATTTGTCCATATACCCCAGATTTTTAATATATTGTGGAACAACCGTTTAATCAAGTTTTTCTTTTTTTTAATTTGTGTTTAGTCTCTTTGGAAATTACGTATGTCTATATGACACCTGTGACACTACAGTCCTCTATAGAAACTTTTTAAAAACATGCAATGAAATGGAGATCAGCGAAGTCGAATTTGGATTCGCTTTATCGCTTCTAGTTTTTATAAGTCCAAGAAAGGGTTAAATGAAGAACTAATAGTAAAAGACTTTATCTTAAAGAAATACCTAACAAAAATGTATTAAAAAAGTTCGTAAAAAATTCCAAAGGGTCGCCGGTGAGCCATGAAAGTTCAGGTCTATAGGGACGCAAAGCTTCAGTTTTAATGAAAAACTGTAACAAGATATGGGGGCCAGAGAAGATGAATCCGGGTTAGGTTTTGGGGTACCTCCTCTGATTTCCTCATGGCCCCGAAAGGGTTAAAGTGACGTTGGACCAGTATAATGTACACTTAAAATGGAGATGAGTTACCTATGAAAAGGACACTGTTGCAAGTTACTTCTAAAAAATAGAACTTAATCGTCACTAAGGCAACTGGACAAGAAAGGAAATTGTAAATCATCTTCCATGTGAAAATCCAGGTCTGATTCACATACGGAAGAAACATCGACGCAAATATGTCTTCAGTGATCCAGAAAACCAAGCTGATATTCAAATAAAACTAAGTGTCTTCAGTGTCTGCTTCATAAAAAGTACTCAACAATTCAAATGAGAGATACAGGTTTAGAACCTGGTATCACAATGGGCCTTGTAGACCTAAATATGCTGGGCACCTATCAGTATTCGGCATAACGGCGGACTAGAAGCCTTGTTAGATTGCTTTACTGCTTATTGGAGGCATTAAAATCAACTCTGTCGTTCAGCTTAAGGCTTAGTATTGAATCCTTATGAAATCACTTTCCATTCTTTCTTTTGATTCCAAGGTACAAAGCAAGATGGAATGAAAATATTTATGATTGACTTCTTGTTATATCATGTTGGCTCGGAAAATTTCATTATCCTGTTCGATTAAACATTTAATAAAATAAATTGTTTATTAATTACAAAAAAAATTAATTAAAAATGTAATTATTCTACAAAATTGCTTAGTTATCTCTTCAAAATCACTACATAATATTTATCCTTATAAGTTCATGCAGACACTTTCACAAATTTTTTTGCATATTATTTTTTTTCTTTAAAAATTGCACAGCTGCTTCATGTATACATATTTATATCCAAAAAATATTCTCTGTGTACATGCATAGTATATACCAAAATACAGTGTATAAGGATTTGCGTCATTCAACACATGTTCACACACACACACACACACACACATGCTAACTTACTTCCGTTCCTTCAGTATTATACAACACACTCAAGTGAATTTAATATGCAAGCGCATAAATATAAATTCATATTCAATTTGTGCATCAAATTGCGTTAGACTCATGTTAACAACATATTATGCCGAAACACATATACAAAAATATGAATGCCAACATATAAACATCAGTGTTTGTGTATGCACTAGCGCAACAAAAGGGGACGGAAAGGATTTAGGATAAAATCAATTATTCTTATTTAAATAGTTAATGGCAATATGATCATTGCTTTTAAATTAAAACTGTATTAAATTACTATATATGTAGGAATGCTAGAATATAAAGCCTCTTGCCCCTCCTCCCCCTCTCTGCCACAGCTACTGAATTTTGTAATGTTTGTGTACGAGTATGTATGCCTATATATAAAGATATTTATTTAAGTGTACGTGGTCTTGTAATGAGACTTTTGTCTCATCATTTTGATGCTAATATAAGCAAAGGAAAATATGTAAGTATGCAATCGCACACATATGCACACAGCTATACGCCCATGGATGCCATGCTTCTACTGCCCGTTCTTGCGTCTCTTTATTCATACTTTATACATGTATGTATGTGTGTTTATATGTATGTAAGTATATTTATTTAGTAACTACATACTATGTGTGATTTATGCATTTCCATGTGTTGGGAATTTTATTCAACCTAAATTACAGTTTGAAATTAGTTAATGTCTAGTTGGTTACCTATAATTTATGTTATAACTACCTTGTATGAGTATAGATATAACTAAAATATACATGCCAACATCATAATGTCTGTCTGTATGTACTTTGATAACCACATAAAGCGCTTTATTAGTTTTTGTCTTTTTCGAGAGGTGTTTCTGGGGGAGTGTCAAATTTTGTCATAAATTTGATGTAATTGATTTTAATTGACTTATCCCATAATATATGTAAGTATGTATGTAGAGAAGTGTTTATCTTTATTTATATTGTATCATTATATACATACCTACATATTTCTTACTACATAAGCAATGAAAATGTTACTCATACGCACTGTGAGTAAATTATTAGTACATTATAAAAAGCCAATAAATTCTTATATAGCACAAAGTGATATCATTACTTTCAGTGGAAATAAGCAAGCTAACAACTTTAAGGAATCTGAAAATTCTATACAAGAAAAATAAAAAAAAAAATTACAATTTTAATTTCGAAAATTCAAAAAGGCCAAGTCTGATGATTGGCTGTAGTATCATCAAAATACAGGTAAATGAAATTGATGTTTCCGATGCTGATAATATTTATAGCAAAGAAATCCAAAAGAACTATAAATCATCAAAAAACAAAACTCTCTACCTTACCGATATTGATATTAAGCATTTTTAACGCTGAAAAAAATATCAGTATTCTTTAAGTTGCCTTGAGTGCTCAAACGATGACCAAAAAAAACATTCAGATAAAAGTCTATTGTCTAATTTTTCTCCGAGGTCAATTAAATGACGATAAAATATTCAATTCAATATTCATGTAAAATAAATTTTAATGTAAGGAATTACAATGGGCGACTATGTACATAAGTTTACCTGATCTATGCTTGTATCTTCTTTACTTTCATACACTCAACAAAAGATATGTACAGTAGAAAGAAAAACTGTAACGAATTAATACAATACATTTTTTTTCTGCAGTCAGTCGCACAAAGCTTGTATCTATAATTTGATAACAGAAACCTAAGAAAAAACAATGAATGTGTGCAAGGCACGCAAGATATTTGATGTGTAAACAGTTAAGCCAACTGAATGCCATATACATAGGCTCACATATGTATAGCCATTTATAGGGATTTGATGGATAATCTATATGCTAGGTAAACAATTCAAATTAAAACAATTCTTTTATAAACTTAAAAATTAATTGGATATCATTATCTTTTATATATAATAGCCCGATTCACTATAAATTGCAAATGCATTATTGCAAATGAAAATTTTTATTCCATATCGCAAAAATAGTTTGCAATTGCACCAAATCGTAATGGCATTATTTTTCTTTTACTCAATACATCGGGCACGATATGTTCAAATATACGCAGCTGTAATTGCATCTTTTTTTCTGCGCTTTAAGTTTTTCTTCCTGTCGATTTGAAATTTTATTAGATGTAAAAAGTTTACATAACGTCGCCTGAAAATTGATTTGGCATATAGGTATATGAATTTTTACACACATACGCCAAATCAATTCTCAGGCGACGATAAGTGTTTCCCGCATTTAACTTTAGAAAGGCAACAGGGGTGACCAGTCTTTTTAAAAGCACCGCAAAGAGATTTGCCTTAACTGCATTTAATAAAAATAAGAAACAATGTATTCTTATTGAAGTAAATAAGTGATTTTATAATAAATAAGTTTGATTTTTTTCTGTTTAACATTTTTGCTATTTACATAGATAAAAAAAGTGTTGCCTTTCTAAGGTTAATGTACAAAGCAAAATTTTTATATTGCCGTGGTTTGCTATCATTATCACTACATTTTGTTTATACATTTATTGAAACCTAGATTCTTTATTACTTATCATTTTGTATTGATTTTATATTTTAAAAAATATTTAATTTTAATTCAATCTAACTGAATGCAAAACCTATCAAACGCCTGTGTTTGCTACGGCGACTTTCCTGCTTATATGGTATAGTCGATCTCCACACGTTTAACACCAACAAATAAATACTGCCACGAATAAATGTACACACACATTTTGTTTTCGTATGTACATATATGTGTGAGTAAATTGATCGAAATATAAACAAACAAACTCCGCTCGTATTTTAATTTCTCCCTCTCTTCTTCTCTTTGTTGTTTAGAGTAGCACAGTCATGCCGCGCAGTAGTGTAAGCGAGAGAGGAACTGGACGTTACAGTTATCTTACATCTTACGATACAGTTATTCTTACATTTTACACATTTGAAATTTTGCCCATACCGTGAGCTAAAATGTTTACACATCAAAATTTCCTAGCCTTTTCTTAGGCTGTTGTACCATAATCGTATTAATTGCACTAAAATTTTTTATTTTATTTAATCTATTGAAATAAGACATTCTTGTCAGATATGGTTACAAAATTCTACTAAACCATACTATTTTTTCAGAAATAGTGCAGACGTCCATATAGCCAAAACAAATTGCCTCAAATTGATCTCTTCGTAGAAAATCGGGCAGCAATATCAGCTGAAAGACTACGGATTACAATCGTAAGGCCGGTCCTCGTTGAGAATAAAATAAGGTATAAAATAGACTATAAATCTCAGGAAGTTCGTCTTGAAATCACTATATGGCGCTTGGCAGACGTCCACAGTCAATACCTTCCTTTTATGACATAGAAACCTGAGCCGGGTCCAATGGATCGGGATTACATTTTGATTTTTTACGATTTTTTATTTTACTTCTATTAATTTTTTTCATTACATTTTTTTATTTTCATTTATTTTTATTCATTTTTATATTTTTTTTGAAATTGAATATTGAAATTATCAATTAGAGATTTATCCACTCTTTAATGTTTTCACTTACAATTTTTTTCTGTCGGAATACCTTATTTTTTATTTGTAGAATTATCTCGAAATTTCTCGGTGAAAACCCATTTTCATAAAGGTTAGAATAAATACATGTCAAAATTCGAACAGGGCAAAGTTTTTCCTCCGACACCACCACACACGAACCGACTGAAATACGAACGAACCGATCTTGGGTAAAGCCACAAATTTATCCTGAACCTGGCCCGTCATCAGCAAAGCAATTCATGCAAAGATCAGTTCTTCGGACTTTTTATAAAATTTTCATTGTAAATAAGGAGTGAGGTGAGATTGAAAAATTTCTTAACACACGTTTTACCTAATAACTTTTTTTTGGGTGTAAAATTTTAAAATTTTTTTGATCTAGTTATCTTTGAAAAATATGTCAGTTGTTATTTTTAATGACAAACATGTTGGTTTATTGTGAGTTTGATCAAAATGAGTGAAGAAAAAGAAGTACGTCTTAAAATTATGAAAAATTTTCAAAAAAATCCAAATTGGTCCTACAAAAAATTGGCCAAAGAATTAAAGGTCTGCCGTCAAATTGTTTCCAATGTTTTAAACAGTTTCAGGAGAATTTGACCATCGATAGGAATCCTGGTTCGGGAAGAAAACAAGGACCACATGATATTGGGAAAGCCAAGAAAATAGAAAGCATATTGAAAAGATCTCCAAAAACATCTGGTAGAAAAGCTGCCCGGTTAGCCCAGTGCTCAGACTATTTGGTGCGAAAAGTTAAAGCCAATGCAGGTTTGAAAACATACAAAGTCAAAAAAGTTTCAGACAGGAATGCTGCAAAAAATTTAGACGCCAAAAGTAGGGCTCGGAAATTAACAAACGACGAAACGTATATAATGGCAGATTTTACGCAGCTTCCGGGTCAAAATTTTTATGTTGCTGATGCTCGAGGAAATGTCGAATCCAATTGTTTAGAATCCAAAAGCAGACAACATATCCTAAATAATTCCTGGTATGGCCAGGTATATGCAGTTGCGGCAACGGCAAAAGAAGCAAGTCATTTGTTACATCAAAGAATGTTTGAAAAAAGGACTTCTTCCTTTCACAAGAGAGCACAATGTGTCCAGATATTTTTGGCCCGATTTGGCATCATGTCACTACGGCAGGAAACCTCTGGAGTGGTACCAAAGTAATAACATAGTTTTTGTACCAAGAGAGGCCAATCCTCCAAATTGTCCGGAGCTAAGACCAGTTGAGAGATATTGGGCTCTTGTGAATCGAAGATTTTAAAAGGAGATGGGCAAACTGTTCTGACTCTCTCAATTGAAAGTTTTTGGAATCATTTATTTGATAAAACCCCCCGAAAATAGCTTTAAGTTTTCATAACAACAAGTTGTAGATCCTCAAACTAGTAAACTATTCTAAAGATTTCCACCATCACATTACTGTGATTTTGAACTGATCTGTGATCATCATCATTGAGGAAATAGTATTTGTACTAAATGTATAATAATCTTATCAAGATAGTGAAATTTTAGGTATGCTTTATATATACATATACTGCTGTCACACATTTGCTTTGCTACAGTTTTATAAATCACTGTAGCTTTAATTTTGTAAGTATCCCAACAATATCTTGAGACTCTTTCTGATTTCATGAGATATCGGTTTACATTAAAATCAACACAAAAAGGAAACTAATGTTTATATTTGTAATGGGTATGATTTTTTTCCTCTTTCTTCTTTACTGTAATGCACCCTTAAGTTAAAACTAGTTCATAAAATTTGTTGTAAAAAACTATATACGAAAAACAGGGAAAAAATTAAGTTAAAAACAAAACACTTAACTCATTTGGAAAAACAAAAGAAGTTCAGTGAAAACACAATAGAAAATAGTACTTGAATGTGCTGAAATCTAAGCAATATGCAGCTATTTCTATTATCTTGCAGTGCACATTTTTTGGGAAATCATTCTCCTGCTTCATAGACTGACAGACAGACTGTGCATATCTATTCACCTCAGATACTGCGCACTCTGTAGGTGACTAGAATATATGTAGTTGCAGTTACTGTGTTTCGAGCTTGTCTAAAGGCTTTTGTCTAAAGTCATTTTCTGTTCTTCTTCTGACGTTTTTGCATAGCTACATACATACATATTTATAAAAACACAATTTCCGTTAAGCTGCTTTATTCAGGTAGGCAAGGAAGTAGGTAGTGATGGTCGGAATATAAGTATGTAGGTGGGTAGTAGGTATTTAAGATTTCTACCTTTTGCATACAATTGTTTTTAAACAAAAGACACCTGAGGCAATAAATTTTCACCTAGTAAATATCTTACACGGAGACAATAAATGAATAGAGCAAACTGAAAGTGGAAGCAGTAAAAGTGTGGAAAGTATTCAGTATTAGTAAGACAAAGATAGCTAAATAAAATAAAGAGACAAAAAACAAAAAAAACCTAGTGAAAGGTACTACCCTTGCTATAGTGAGGGTTGTGGTGGTTATGTGAAGTTTTTCAATATGGGTTTTCTTGATTTTCTTTATCTTCCCCTCAACATTTACTTATCAACATGGCGACAGCTACAAAGTTGATCCCCAAATGGTTTAGAAGAAACAGAAAAGAACAAAAAATATCAAAAAAACAACAACAAAAATTAAATAAAAATAAAAGACTGCATAGAAGACTACGACTACCTGCCTACACGAATAAGTGAAAATTATGTGATTCAAAGTTGTGAGTGTTTCCTTTTCTATTGTTTTGTATGTATCTCAGTTTTTTATTGTTGTTTGTTGATGCTGCAATTTTCCAGAAATTATTTGAAAGACAAACCCAAAAAAAAAAACCTACAGTTTAACAATAGCAACGTATTACATATAAGAAACAAAGGAAAATAGCAATAGCAACATTGTCAGAGTGGGACAATGAGATAATATGAATGGCTTTAAAAAAAAAAAAAAAAAAAAATAGCAACAACAATGGCAGACAATTGTAAGAAATTAGTCAAGGAAAAATTGAAAAATGAAACATTAAGATAAATGACGCTGATTGATAAATAAAAATGATAACAATATAAATTTGAACTAAAAATAAATACAAAAAACAAAAACGAAAATTTCGAGTCCTATTTTTTTTTCCTGTCATAATAATTTCTTAATCAGTTTGTGATGTGGGCAATGTCAGTCGAAATTAACTATAGTTTCTATCGAGCAGTTGTACAATAAAATAATAATTTAAATAAAAAATATTTTTAATATACCATGTTTTTAAAATGGACTAAAAAGTATAAAATAATTTCTCCTAACCCCATACAGATTCACAACCACATATAGATTTATTATCCCATACAAATTGTCTTGAAAATTTGTAACTGTGAATTTTAGTAGGACGAAAATACTTGTATGATTAAAACAACAAACGTGGTTCGCATGCAATAGGAAATTGATGGATGAATAGTTCACCTAAATGGCTAGCAATTTTATCTCTATCCATATGCGTCCCACGTTTTTCGTTTTAAATCATACAAGTATTTTCGTCCTACTAAAATTCACAATTACAAGAGCTGTAAAAGAATGCATTCAATTTAATTGCAATACCTTGAAGTCATGGTTAATAACCGACAATTTGCACTAAATTGGAGTGACTTGAAGTCAATTGTGGTATTGAAGTCACTTGAACTCAATTGGAATTTGAAATTGTTGACACATTGAATCAAAACCAATTGTCTAAGCAATGTCACAATTAATTATTGGACTCGTGCAAGATCAATTTCCCCACATTGCGAATAGCCCTATTCATTAAATATAACAGAATTCAAATTATATCTTCTCACATAAATGGGTACTCAATAAATACTGTTTTTACATTGCACCTCGTTATGATTCTACATTTTGAAACAGAAATGAAATAAAGGCATTTGCCAAATACATAGTAAGAAGAAGATTTGTTGTTATAGATGTAAAAATGTACAAGAAGAATAATTTATTTATATATTAAAATATAAAATATGAAAAGTTCTAACATTTTAGCTAAATATACTTATTTACACACATATATTTAGGTACAATGTTGAAAATAGTGATAATATTTCTTCGCATTTTGATTTCATGAAATCAGTAGAAAAAGATTTAAAAGTTCTTATATAAAATTCATAAAATCAAAACAAAACGTTTACATATTTGTATATAAAGAATATATAAATACTGTAAATGTTGAAAGTTATTTGCTAAGAGAAATGTTAAATATTTATTTCATCAAACACGTCAAACTCATCCATTCATATATTTTTGTCTGCTGGATGTGTTGACAACCGTCGCTGTCACACCATCGGTATTTGCACCTCGCTGCTGTTTCTACAATTTTTTGTTTCGATTCCAGCAAGAGCAAATTGCGATCTCTTTACAATCTATACTCTTTGTAAGCGGAACAAAACGAAAAGAAAAGTTCGTTATTGTTTGTTTTTGTTCTCTCTCTCATTTGTCTTTGAATTTGTGTATGTAAACACATATACATATATTCTACTCCCGCTAAAGCAATTATTTTAACAACGATGAATTCAATGCTTTGATCTATGAAAAAAATGGAAAAACTTCCGACGCTAATATTTTAAATATTATTATATTTATATATATTTTAGATACTTCATATTGCATTGTCTTCCAGTTCTGAACTATATTTAAAATTTCAAGTCTCTAGCTCATCGGGAAGTTAGTTTAAAATCGATTGCAAAATTTGTACCGAACAGACTGACAGACAGACACCATTGAAAGCGAGTTGATATAAAATACACAAAATTGAATTATTATGCATAAGAAGTTCAAGTGGTTTGTCAATTCCAACACTATTCAAAAGCAAAATTCATTATTGAGGAAAATTTCGAACTTTATGTTTAAAATTTTTGTAATGGCCTATCGATTAAAATAATAATGACTAGTCGGTAAGGCTCCAGTAACTGGGGCTATTTTTTTTTTTTTTTTGCTCAAGAAATCTCAAGAGAAACTTCTCGTTCGTGTTTGTTTTGCTATTTTTATATGCAGATAATTCGTTAGATAATTCTGAGAGATGCCGTTACTTATGTCTTCTCTCTCTCTCATTTGTTATTTACTCCCGCTTAAGCAATGATTATTACAGCGATGAATGCAATGCTTTGCTCAATGAGTGAGTTTTAAAGAACTTCCGATGCTAATATTTTGGAATTGGCTAAACCGATTTTAAATCTGATAATTTTTGGCTAACCTACTCGTCAAGCTCTTTAAATTGATATTTAATATGATATGAAAGCACTGCTGGATCTTCTGGAATAAAATTGTAGTTACACTAATAAATGTATAGATTACTTTTTGTGAGAAAGAACTACGTAGTCTACGACTTGTGTGAAAATTTCCCAAAAATCTCACCAAATTTGAGCTTTTAGCACCATATCTTTCTTGCTTAAATTATATTTCCAATGATATATAGTTTGGCTCGGCTGAAACTATGCTTGACGAGATATTTGCCCGTAAGTAAAACTGTATTTCCATAAAAAAAAAAACAGAAAATGGGATTTTCACATTCGTGCTATATTCTCACAGTATTCCAGTGTTATAGAATGTCTTGCCCGGAATTTAGCGATTTCTTTTTAAAGGCTGAACCGAACTCGGGTCTTCAGAGACAAGAGTCTGGCACGCTGCCACTAGACCACTGTGGAGATGGTTGGACCTACAGTTTAACGCCGTTTCCGAATGGCGGTGTGGCAGTTTGTTATCATTTAGTGATTTTGCCATTGCCTACCAAGATTTGACTTTTACACTTTCTTAAATAGAGATGCCCGGGTTCAAATTTCGACACGCTTAAAAAATCAGCGATAAAAACTAAGAAAGAATGTTTCTACACAGTAGCATCACCTCTTGGCTGGCAATGGCAACATTGTCAATGAAAAGCTTTTCACATCACCATACGAATTTGGCATAAAACCACTGATTCACTTTTCAAAGAGTTTATATTTTGTTAACGTAAATTTTTGTCAAATTAAGCAAATAATATTAAAAAAAAGAAGTTGCTGAGTTTGAAGCGATTGTGAACTCATGCCCAAAATGTAGTCTCGCAATATAAATTTCACTATGAACAATTCAATGACTAATTGAACAATTTCAAATACTTTGTGAAAAACAGTTGTAATCGAAATATTTATACTTTTACTTAATCCGGCAGGAGTATCACATTTTTTTCTCATCATCTACTCATCATTAACTTTTACCAATTCAGAAACGAAAAAGTGATAAATTTTTAATCTCAGCTATGATTTATGTTCTCAGCTCACGCACATCAAGACTTTTACTCTCAAAATTCACAAAAGAATAATTTTAAACAGCAACATGTGTTAAAATAAATCGAGTTCAATTAAAATTATTACGCAAATATTAATAATATAAATTATTTGTACATACATACATACAATTAACACGCAGTAGAGAAACTTAATTTCCAATAATATGAAAATATATTTATACTAAAATGACAAACGTATTGGCAAATTAAACAACTATTAAAATATCATTAAAAAAAATTAATTAAAATTATAATTAATTTAAATGCAAATTAAGTTTAAGAGGCGCATCCATAAAAACAAGCGCTTAAATATATGCAATAAATGAGCAAATAAGCAAATAAGTAAATATTTATAAATGAATATTTGAATACATCCATTTTATATTAACTATTAAATATAATTATAATTATTTATATAACTACGGATGGTAAAAGCAAATAACAAAAAAATATCACGCAATAAAAATTTGTGTATAAAATTACGTTAGTAATTGCATACATTTAGGTGCTTGTCGCAACAATGATATAAACAATTAAGCGCAAGGTCAAATATAATTCAATATGAATTATACATGCCCCCAAATGAGTACCTTCTAAGAGTTATAAGCAAAAAAAAAAAAAAAAAAAAAAGCAATAAAGATAGCAAAAAAGAAAGTGACCATGAAAAAAAGCTTCAGTGCATTAAAGATAATATTACGATTTATATTTCTTGTATATGCTAAAAAGTATGCTATTATTTTTCTTATGTTTTTGTGTGTACCTTTATTATTCCTTTTTGACATTTTCTTGTCATTTGTTTTACTTACTTAAAATTAAAATGAGAAAAATTAATACGACTCAAAATGGAAAAACAAAAGAAAAATATATTAAAATAAAAAATACAAAGAAAAAAAAATAGAAAAATTTTATGAAAAGTCTTTCAGAGCCTTAAAGTCACTTGAACTTGAACTCTTTTTCCCCTCGGTCTTTGCCTCTCTTCAACATGTTGGCTTCTCGAAGTTCCCTTTCTTTTACAACCAACCAATAGCCACAATATCTCAATAAGAAAATCACAAACAATAAGAATTTTTAATCGCTCTCTAGGGTACATTTCGTTACAAAATAATGACTTATATTCCATACCTTTTTCTGTGTTCAGTGTAACTTGCATTTCTTTTTCTAATTTTTTTTTGGCATAGCGTACTTTAAGGCGATTTGAATTTGAGTAAAAGTATAAAAAAAAAACGTATAGCAAAAGTCAAAAAGAATTAGCAAAATAAGAAAAGGAAAAAATATATATAAAAAATGTAAAAATTTTTGTTTTTTTCCAAGAAGTGAGGTGCGGTGTATAAAGTTAAAACTGGGAAAAAGTGCACAAGAGAGAGAAAAAATAAAAGTGAGAGAAATAGTGTGAGCAAAAATACAAACAATTAAGGCGACATTTAAAAAATTTGTAAAGTTGTCGTTCGTGTGTTTTTAATCCCTTTTTGTAACGTCATTTTGTGTTGTATTGTTTTGGGTTGTTGTTGACTTTATTGCCTTGACGTTTTTCTAAGATTTTCCATGAGGACAACAGCAGCAGCACCACCACCAGCAATAACAATATGGCCACTCATTCGCAAGGAATAAAAGCAGTGAAGAGAATTAAAACGCACAGTTATTAATTGGCAGCAGAAACAAATGTAAATGAAGAAATGACAAAGAAGCAAAAGGTACCATATTACTATGGCATACTTTTAGGTGTACTTAAAATAAAGAAGTCATTCAGATTTCTTATTTTCCAATGAAATAAATTTTAAAAATTTAAATTTGCCTTAAAGATTTTGAGTCACATCGAAAACTACTACATATTTTTCAAACGTGTGTGTGTGTGTGTGAAGAAATTTTGGCTTTCTACATTTTTGGCAAAAACGCTAACAGCACAGTTCTCGTTATGCTAGAAAAAAAATTATAAATTCCAAACATTAAGGAATTCACGATTAGCGGAAACGGGTTTAACTTTTTCAAACATACAGATTTCGAACATTCGCAATTCCGGGCTTGGAAATATGACAAATATTGTGGATATAATGAAATCTAATTCAAAAACGTAAATGCCAAATTTCATCAGATTTGAATAATTTTCCATGTTTTCAGTTCGTATAAATAAATCTAATATAAAATTCGAACTTTTTTGTATATCCTCAAAGCAGCAAGATTTTTCTCTTTCAATGAAATCGTTTGAATAAAATTCATTTCTTCAATTAATCTCTAACATTTTCAAACATTATTATATTTGAATAAAATTATATTCGAATGCTCGATCCGCACCTCTTTATTTATTCAAAGAAAACAACATTAGTTTTCAAACTATTATTCAGTGTGAGTTGTCTAGAAAGGAGTCAAACTGGTGGTATTAAATTTCTCATCTCCGCAGGACATCTATCATGAAAATTACGATAGAATAAAGACATACGGGTCACATTTGCGGTGCCTGTGAAGCTCTAGCTCATAGATGCAAACAAACTGACATCTTTTATTAATCAATAACTTATTCAAAAGATATTTAAGTTTTTTTTTTTTTGCAATCAGTGAGTACCCTACTTTATAGAAAGTATTTACTTTTGAATAAATTTGAAACCACTGTAAAAAAAGAAAAAACTTTTTTTCAGATCGTACAATGATATATTTTCAATTCTAAACACAAAGAAGACATAGTTGCAAGTGCATGCATACATGCATATGTATGTGTACAATAACACAAAAGAACAACACAAGAGCACATTACCTGCCACACTAACTTTCCATGTATGTCTACTTCTGTTGCATGCTGTTTTTCCTGTTATACTAACTACTATGAAGTGGTTTCCGTTTCCGCAACTGGTTATAGTTTCTTTTTTGCTGTTTTTGCTTCCTCTCTCTCTCTTTTTATTTGTTTGGTTGGCTACAAAATTTTTGCCTCAATGAACTTTTGTCGTTTATTGTTGCTCTGAGTTTTTGTAGCTATGAGAAAAAATCTTTATTTTTCCTTTTGCTATAGGAAAATGCACCGGAAATTTTTAAGGAAATAATTTACCAAACAAATGTAACAGATGCACAAACATGAATACATGCAGATGTAAGTATTATTTACATACATACATACATATATTTTAAAATGTTCTATAAGCTCATATAATAGTAAAAAGAAAATATATTTATTTATGTAACAAAAGTATATCTTTAATTATTAATTTAAAGATATTTTGTGGGATATTTTTCAAAGCAGTTGGTATTAGAAACAGATTTTTATTATTATTTTTTTTTTCATTTATTTATTTTATAAAATTTTGTGGTTTCAGGGCTTATATTTAACTACCATAAATAAATAATATAGCAAGAAAATTCAAAGCTTTCACATGCATAACTCGAAAATCTATGTAATAAATTTGCTTACCTATAATAACACTGTCTGACAAAAATCAACTTTTTTAAAAATAACAAGGTAGGGAAAGGAATTCCAGTAGAGTTTTTTTAGTTTTGGGATTGAAACGATTTAACTATTCAGTGACTGATAGTAAATTTTTAAAAAAAAAAAATTTTTTTTTTCAACAAATTAACCCATTATCTTCCTTCGTTATGAATATTTTTTTTTGCTTTTTTTAACCCATTAATACGGTTTAAAGATAATAGTTTGTTACAAAAAACGTCACACGCAAGATTTTACTTTAGGTCAGTTAACATTAAAAAATCTTAAATTAATTAGATAAATTGTAAAAACAAATACTTTTCTAGTTGATATATTTTTGGTTCAAAAATTTAATTTGAAAAAATGTTTCAAAGTTCAAAAATTTTTTTTAATTTTTTTTGTTTTTGTACTACTTTAAACCAAAGTGAAATAAATAAAGTGAAATAAATATAAGTGACGTCCTCTTTTCTGTTCACTGACGTCTGCCAAAATTGAAAATTGTTCTCTTACTTCTCCCAAAGCATTTCATATTTCAGAAGTAAATATAAAAAAATATTAACCCATTGGCACCAGTATAATATATAAATAAAATAGAAAAATTTGAATAGCCAGAAAAGTTTTTAGACATTGATAAACGAGATTTCCGAAGACGTTTGCAACAACCATGAGCATAAAATGCAACAAGGGTTTAACCCAAAAATTAAAGTTTTTTTATTATGTATGCCATTCAAGTAAGAAATCTGTCTCTCCGAAATTTAATTAAAATTCTTTTGAAATCGGTAAAACTATTTAGAACATGA
This sequence comes from Toxonevra muliebris, assembly GCA_963691655.1. NCBI lineage: Eukaryota > Metazoa > Arthropoda > Insecta > Diptera > Pallopteridae > Toxonevra > Toxonevra muliebris. The sequence continues at coordinate 56,707,123 of OY829326.1, forward strand.
AGGGGAATTTTTTGAAGAAGATAATTGTAAAAGTGTTGTATTTTTGGGATCGTTAAATCCGAATCTATAAATTGAATATGGCGGACAAATTTTTGCAAAATTATTCTAATTCGTTTGAAACTTGTTTCTCGCGGGATTTCGGGGTCGCTGAACCCGAATCTGTAAATAAAATTTCAAAATTCAAAATAGTAAATCCAATATAGCGGAAACATTTTTGCAATATTATTTTAACTCGTCTGGGACTTGTTTTTCGGGAGTTTTTGAGGTCGCTGAATCCAAATCTGTAATTGAATTTCAAAATTCGAAATGGCGTATCCAATATGGCGGACGAATTTTTGAAAAATGTTTTAATTCGTCTGAAACTTGTTTTTCGGAGGTTTTTGAGGTCGCTGAATCTCCGTATCTAGTGCTAAATCTAAACCAGAAGAAACAGGCTTAGCAAATTTCAAGATAACAGATTTTGATTACGAAGAACCTGATAGTTGGTCTTCTGCAGACATATTTCGTAATAGCATCTTTCGTAACCCATCTATCAAAAAGTTTCAAACTCGGATTCAGCGACCCCGAAAACCAGTTTCAGACGAATTAGAAATTTTTTTTAAAAAATTTTCCGCCATTTTGAAATTTAATTTGCAGATTCGGATTTAGCGACCCGAAAACCCCCGGAAAAACCAGTTTCAGACGAGTTAGAACTTTTTTTCAATAATTTGTCTGCCATATTGGATCCGCCATTTTGAAATTCAATTTACGGATTCGGATTCAGTGACCCCAAAAACTTCCAAAAAACAAGTTTCAGACGAATTAGAACATTTTTTAAAAAATTCTTTCGCCATATTGGATTTTGAAATTCAATTTACAGATTCGGATTCAGAGATCCCAAAAATCCCCGGAAAAGAAGTTTCAGACGTATTAGAATATTTTTTCAAAAATTCATCCGCCATGTTGGATACGCCATTTTGAATTTTGGAATTCAGTTTGTAGATTCGGATTCAGCGACGAATTAGAATATTTTTTCAGCAAGGCGTTTGCTTTACTGTAGCCGGCCGGGGTGGCCACTACATAATATATTGACGTTTGTATTTACCGAATAGACTTCATATTAATAAAAATTTTCACATAAAAAATTATAAACTTCTATGGAAAATTGCCGGCCCTCTAAAAGTCAAAAGGTTACAAGTTCAGATTCATGTGAGAAAACTCATAAGCGATGGAGACGAAGAGTTAATAAATTCCAAGACATATTTTTCTGATTATTTTAGTATTAGTCATTGAACATTCAAATCATTTTAGACGCAAAACTAACCAAAATATTTTATATTTTATTGAAACCAAATAGCCGAATATAGACAAATATTAAGCCCACGTAAAATAAAATTAAGATGTAAACTTTAAAAACCCCAGAATGTTCATAATTTATTTTTTTTTTTTATTAACTTCATCAAACTCAATTTTCGTTATTTTTTTATGTTGGATTGTGTAATATGAAATTCTAATATCAAATAAAATTCATATATTTTTCAATAAAATATTACTTCTCCTTAATATTTCTTCTCAAAATTTGCAAGTACCCACTTGCCATTTTCTATTTATGAAATTTAATTTTCCTTCCTATTTTCATAATTCAATTTCAACTACACAAATATTTATGCTCGGTAAAAAAAAAGTGCAGCTTTTTCATGCATTTGCCAGTTCACAAGCGGCGCGCCGCTCTCATGTCTATGCCAACTAGTATAATAAATTATGCATGAAGACACACCACGCCCACATTGTAAAGTGTGCATAAATACTGATGGTTGGCGGCAACATGTTGCCCACAAAATATGAGGCAAAAAAATAAAAAATAATAATAATGATAAAACCTAATGGTAGAAGAAAGCACCAAAGAAGCGTTGAGTCTAGAGTTTGACTTATGATAAACGATGCGCAGAGTTGCATGCCATGGCATGATATTCTAAATGAATTGTGATGCGTTACTTAACCAGTGGTGTGTACACTAAAGTGGTTCGGTGGGCTTAAATTTAGTTCAATTTAACTGCTTGAAACTAGGGGTAATTTACTGCAAGCGTTACATTGAAAGCATATAATGGTGCAAACATAAAAGCCATGAAAACCAATAGAATCAGTAGTCTGTGCATTATTTGCTATTTAAATAAAATAAAGTTACATTTGTGAATTGAAATGGCAGTAAAATTGTGTAGAAAGTACATAGTAGCATATAAAAATGTGTGGCTTTTGACAATTTGCCAAAAAATGCGTTCATATGTGAATTACACAATGGAGCAGTTTTCTAGCAATAGGGCAACTTTAAATGGTAAATGGTCATATTTTTGAGATATGACCTTGAGAAGGTGGTAATTTAACATGGGTAGATATTTGTGATCGCCTTAGCAAGACGACGGGTTAAATGCTTGGAACAGTCAAAATTCAGAAATAGAAAATAAAAATTCTTCTACTCGGCGCCACCTCTTGGCTGAAAAGGGCAAACCTTCAAGAGTAAAAATTGCCTAAGAAAAGCTTTTCACTTTGCCGTTCGGATTCGACATAAAACTCTCTTCCATTTGTGTACAAATATAACTCACACAACATGAATGGATGAGAAAATCTCGGCCTAGGCCCTCCATGCGCTGTTGCACCATTAAAGGAAGGGGAAAGGAGAATATATTTTTAAAGAGGAGAAGAAGTTAAGAATGTTATGCAACAGCAAGTAATTCGGCGGGCACTTAGATACCTTGAAACACGTTTTCTTGAATCGCCTTTTTTGCCACTGTTTTACTGCTATGTACATCGATTGATCTCATTTGAAGAGAAATTTAAATTTATTCTAAAAAAATCACAATTTTCTCAATTTTCATAATTTTTATTATGTGTTTATCAGCTACATGTTTTAATATTAAATCCCTGTTAAGGACGAAACGCCAAATTCAAAAAAAAAAAATTGTTCAGGGTTGTTGTGGAATCTGATCGCAATCGGAATCAGAATTAAAACTAAAGATATGGACTTTTCGGGTTTTTTAAAACTCTAATTTCAATCCCCGAGTTCCGGGATTAACCAATAAATTGATCATTTTATCAAATATAAAATAAAAACTGGAAAACTATTGACGACCAGTAGTGGTCCTTGGGTTTGGGGAAAACTGACTTTACTATATTAAAGGATAAATATCAGACTCAATATCGACCAAAATTCAGACCTAGACCAAAAACTAGTGTTAACATTTTATCAATGTTCACACCAAAACAAACAGACCACTAAATTAAAAGATAACTGGAACAAAACTGAGACAAATTTCAGACCAAAACATTGATTAAAAACAAAAACAATATTTAAACCATTAATTGGACAAAAATTCCAACAGAAATCAATAAAAATTAGAACAAATTCAGACCGAATCCAAACCAAAATCAATTCAAAATTCAGCCCAAAAATCAAACAAAAATTCAGAAAAAAATTTATATCATGACTCAGACTAACAGTTATACAAAACTTTAGGCCAAAAGAGCTCCTAATACCTAACGAAAGCAAACGAAAATTCAGACCAAAATCCAGTGGAAATATCTGATAAATATTCACACAAAAATATTTTTAACTCAAATACAGACCAAATTCAGACAACAAATTAAAAAAGCCTGGGCCAAAATTCCAGCCGAATTCAGATCAAAATTTAAAACAAAATTTAAATTGATAGTATTTTAGGAGACTATGAAAATTAAATCTAGAGGTTAATTTTCAAAGTCATGACTTAAGTTCATGTCAATTTCGTTATTTGAAGTTATATATAAACAGGCTTAATGAACAAATGTAGTCATCACAACAACAATGTATATAGAGACGGGCAAATCAGACGGCCGTTTCGGAATCCGCCACAATTGGTTTTGGACCAAAACTCCTATCAAAACTAATCCAATTCGGACCAAAATTGCGACCACAATTTAAACTATGAGTTAGATTAAAACTAAGACTAAAAGAACGCCAAATACAAATTAAAAGCAAACTAAAGTTTTGACCAGAAATCAGATCAAACTCTGAGTTAACGCTGGTCAGAGCAAAATTTGGACCACAATTTAGACTAAGAGTTACACCAAAACTCAAACCAGAAGGATACCGACAAATCAAAATTTAGACTAAAGACGGATTAAAACTCAAATCAAATTCAGATCAAAAACCACAACAAAACTCAGACAAACAATCAAACCAGAATTCAGATCAAAAACGAATCCCGAAAAACGTGGGATTATGCCTTTTAATTTTTTGGGACTAATTTTAGAAAAAATCCCAGGATTGACATCCATAATTGAAAAAACTTTGATTATATCGATTTCAGGTTCAAATCAGAATTTGCATCTGGTTTTAATGTCGCAGTGAGCTTATAGCCCTGACAGCTGGTGCTTAATTTTAAGTTAGTTTTAAAATTAGTTTTAAGATTAAATAAATAATAGTAAAAATTAGTTTGTTTACCGGGGAAAAATCAAGCAGCAGATCGCTGAGAGATTACGCCCTTTTTAATTTTGTGTGGTCGGGCATTTTAAGTTGAGAAATCTTGCAAAGAAGCAGCCGAAAAAATTGTAGGGTTTAAAAAGGCAAAGACGGAGCATGGGAACTTATCCCGCAAAGGAGTGAGCTGAAAGCTCAGTTACTAAATTCTAAAAGTCGAAATGAAACAGTAATGCCACTGAACCAATACAATACAGTGCTGAAGAATACCATAAAATCAGCGAAGAGAGACAAGAAAAACTTTGCCAACAGTATCACGATTTACGAGGTGTCTACACTGCCATCAATAAACTCGCAAATGTGAAAAAAAACGATTCCACCACTCGTAGACGAAAATACTCACGTCAGATGAAGGACAGCTAGCTCGATGGAAGCAATTTATTGAACAGTACAAAGGACACGATCAAACAGCAGAAATTGCGTCGTACATTGAAGCTGGCAGAGGACGTAACCCGAATAGAACTGTCTGAGAAAAACAAATAACGAATCCCCAGAAGGGATACACGAAAGACTCAGTGATTTAGACTACACAAATGATATATAAGTATTTTACTACCCACACTCTTTTAGCAGCGAAGCAAAAATTAGAAAAACTAGCAAGCGTCTGGTTAAAGGTGAACTTCAGTAAGACGAAACTCATGAGGGTTAACGCCTCTAAATAGAGCCTACTCAGAGTAAACATCAATAACAATGAGATACTTATAGAAAATCCCATTAAATTCTGCTACCTAGGCAGCTTAGTTTCAAAAGACGGGGGCGCAGATACAGACGTCAGCTTTCGCATAAATAAAGCACGAAACGCATATCACAAACTGAGAGGTGTTTGGAATTCATTAAAATTTTTAACACTAGCGTCAAACCGGTTCTGTTGTATGGTTCTGAAACCTGGTGGGTAACACAGGCGTCATCTTACAAAATACAAACTTTCCAAATACCATTTACAATGAAAACCTACACCTAATGGCTGCAGCTTAATAGCTGTAAAAAAAATAGCCGAAAATGGAACTGGATCGATCCCACGCTCAGAAAAAAGGACTATGACCAGAATGGCCTTTGAGTGGAATCCTCAGGGTTCCCGAAGAAGAGGGAGGCCTGCCATCACCTGGATTCATTCAGTGCAAACAGAAAGCAGAACCACAGGCACATGACGTGAAATTAAATGCATTGCACAAGATACACCACGTTGGGTAGTTGAGCTACCAGCTGCAGTATATTTATTATTTTATTTATTATTTCAAAAAGAAAGTGAATATACCTGTCCAACTAGGGGAAACCCACAAAAATGAAATTGAAAATTTTATATGTCATGGAAAAGTATCCGGACATTGCGAAGGGGTCTATAAAGCGCGACAAACCTTTTGTGGATTTCCTTTGGCAGCAACAGGCTGAACACGCAGCACAACAATTCGATTGCGATTTGGCACCATTGGACAATTTTCTCTGGGAATATGTAAAATCTTTGCAAACCAGCCAGCAGTTATGTTTGAAAAAGTGTTCAAAAATTGGACAGATCGGATGACATTTCTAAAACGTAGTCATGATATTCGTATGTCCAGTTAATGCAGAAAGATACAAAAAATATTTTAAAAGCATTCTTCTTCTACCCTCTATTCACAGGCAGTTCCTGCGAACTAGAGATGGGTGCGTGACATGCGTTTTACGTGACACGCGTGAACACGCACGCTCGTGTCATTTTTTCTACGCGAACATGCGTGAGCATGATTTAATTTCCATAATTCCTACTTGTACATGCGTGAGCGCGACCTAAATTCGACTTGGAAATGCATGAGTATAAGTTACTTTTAACCATGACGTCGTTAAAATTCACAATATCTTTAATACTTAATTTTGGTTATTAGAAAACCAACCCTGTGTTTTTCACTTAAGAATCTTGCAAATTCAAAATTATGTCGTATAATATATATGACAGGCTGAGGGGAAAAGCGAGCTAAAATTTATATAAGAGCAAAAGTGAAATAATTTAGAGTGTCAGTGCAAGAATGGCATAAGTAATAAGGTTTAGAGTGAAAATAAATCGCCTTAAAAGTAAGAACAAAAATGGTATAACAATTCTTTCAGAGCAAGAACAGCATAGTTTTTTATTCCGTTTTCACTCTGAACATATTTTGTTTCACTTTTGCTCTGAACATATTTCGTTTCGCTTTTGCTCTTAAGTAAAATTATTCCACTTTTTTCTGAACGTAGAAGTTATACCACTTTTCCTCTCAGCCTCTCATATTATATGCATATTACTTATATAAGCATTTTATTTTTTATTTACATAAGTAAAATTTCTTGGAAAATCTTAAACGTGCGTGAATATGCGTTAACTTTTTTTGTTTGAAAAATGCACAAGCGTGAGTAGTATTTTCAAAGCCGTAAGCGTGCGTGAGCGTGAGTCAAAAAGTACTCGCGGGCCCATCTCTAATGCAAATAAATAATTCTGACTTCCAAGATGATTCAACTCCATGACATAAAACAAATAATGCATTAAATTTTTCTGTTTATGTTCATATAAACTTTTCTTTTTTCCACTATTAAGTTGAATTTGAATTTCCATAGTAATGGTATAAAATGGGTTAAAGGTATTATGTACACACAGTTACGTAAGCTCTAAAATATATAACACACGATGAATACAATATGAAGTAAAGTTCCCCGAAATTTTTACTCGTTAAGCTTAAAATGTGATTAAATTTATGCGACAAAACTCAAACCCAAATGCAGCAACAACTGCATGCGACTTACAGCAATTTTCTTGCTGCACTTTTTCGTTTTTATATTCATAACAAAAAGAAAAGTGCAATACGCGGAAATACTACATCAAAAACGGATTTCCAGAGGAAATTTTATGCGTGACTTGAAATTTTTAGTAGTAGCGTAAAGTATACAGAAAATAAGGAGCATAATATAATTTTCCTCTTAGCTGCTTGCATAAAGTGCATTTTCTTCACATACAAAGAGTGCAACATAAATAATAAAATTGACTAAAATACTTTTTCAAATTGAATAATTGAATGCAAGCGTAAGTAGCTGTCAAATGTACATGAAAAGAATATTACAGGAACTGAAATATTATCAAATTTTATTTTAGTTAGTTCATTTACAACAGTAAGACAATTTCATGCGAACAAGCTTCATGCATAAACTTAACAATAAATCTAAAAAAGAATATCTTAAATTAAATTATAAGCCTTTGTGTCATAGCTCAGTGTCATTCAGCACTTAATTATTAGACTCGCTTTTCCTGAAAATTGCATTTTTACATTTTGCTTTTAATTATATTACTTATAAAAAAATGTATTAAAGCGAAAAAAATAAATGTATGTCCATTCTTTTGCCTATAGCAACTTAATTGTCTACGTATAAAATTTCAATTATTAAAATATTACCTACATAATTAAATTTTGGTGCCAAAAGTGCAAAAAAAAAAAGAAGTAGGATCAAAAAAATTTCAAGCAGTATAAAAAAGAAAATTTCAATTACAAAAATAATTATATGCTAGAGTAAAAATAAATATATCTATAAAATAAAATTGCAATAGCATATAAAAGAGTAACGACGGAGATAAGGACGATAACGATGAAACACACATACACACATACACAACTAGCAAAAGTATAATAATTTAATTAATTAACAAAACCAACAACAAGTTTTAAATGCTTCTACATAGATATATTTATATAGATATTGTTTTATAATACAAAATACACACAAAAATATATACATACCTATGTGCATGAATACAATGGAATTTTTGTTGTTCATGTTCACCAACTACCCAGTCTGGAATTTTCTTCATCTATTTTGAATTTTGAACAGCTACCAGATACCATGATCCAAGTTTAAATATTTTTGTAATGAAATATCTCCAATATAATATTTCAACACTCAAAAAAATCATGAAAATGACGTAACCAACCGTTCAAAAAATAATTCACGACTTTCAATTTCGATACGCTAGACACCCTGGAAGTTCGACAAAAAAAATGAGGAGGATATAGTGGAGGCAAATGCATCGCATTGAGATTAAAGTTAAAAAAAAATGTGCAGAAAATTGAGAAATTCTTACATAGCTGCTCAAAAGTCGCTCTAGAAGGTGGTGGACCTCAATTAATATCTCTCCTCCAATAAGGAGTGAGATCGAAAAAATCTTAACAGATATAAAATTCAATAATTTTTAAACGGTTGATTTTAGAGTTTTAATTTTTTTTATTTAATTGATAATATTTTACAAATTACAGAAAAATATAACTTTTATAGTTCTAACCACTATTTATGAACTCGTGGACCTTTTTTGGTAAGCCTACCATTTGAGATTTGATAGTTGTTTCAGACACCTTTTTGGAACAGTTTGCCTCCTTTTAAAATCTTCGATATTTTGGGACACCTTTTTTGTGCTCTTTAAGTTTCTTTTCATAAGAGCCCAATATCTCTCAACTGGTCTTAGCTTGCTCCGGACGATTTGGAGGATTGGCCTCTCTTGGTACAAAAACTATGTTATTACTTTGGTACCACTCCAGTGCTTTCTTGCCGTAGTGACATGATGCCAAATCGGGCCAAAAATATGTGTACACCTTGTGCTCTCTTATGAAAGGAAGAAGTCTTTTTTTCAAACATTCTTTGATATATATTTCGGTATTTATAGAATCCACTGTAACAAATGACTTGTTTCTTTTGCCGCAGCTGCATATAGCTCGCCAAACCAGGAATTTTTTAAGAAATTTTGTCTGCTTTTGGATTCTAAATTGTTCTTCGACATTTCCTCGAGCATCAGCATCATAAAAATTTTGACCTGGAAGCTGCGTAAAATCTCCCAGTATATACGTTTCGTCGTTCAATATACAATATGAATATTTTTGTATGAAATTCGAATTTAATTTCCGAGCCCTACTTTTGGCGTCTAAATTTTTTGCAGCATTCCTGTCTGGAACTTTTTGGAGTTTGTATTTTTTCAAACCTTCATTGGCTTTAACTTTTTGCATCAAATAGTCAGAGCACTGGGCTAACCGGGCAGCTTTTCTACCAGATATGTTTGGAGATCTTTCAATATGCTTTCTATTTTTTTGGCTTTCCCAATATCATGTGGTCCTTGTTTTCTTCCCGAACCAGGTTTCCTATCGATAGCCAAATTCTCCTGAAATTGTTTAATAACATTGGAAACAGTTTGACGGCAGACCAATTCTTTGGCCAATTTTTTGTAGGACTAATTTGGATTTTTTTTGAAAATTTTTAATAATTTTAAGACGCACTTCTTTTTTTTCACTCATTTTGATCAAACTCAAAATAAATCAACATGTTTGTCATTAAAAATAACAACTGACATATTTTTCAAAGATAACTAGATCAAAGAAATTTTTAAATTTTACACCCAAAAAAAATTATTAGGTAAAACGTGTCTTAAGATTTTTTCGATCTCACTCTTTATGTTTCGTGAACAAAACATAAAGATAAATAAGGGCCACTTATCTACAGTGATGTGAAAAATAATAGGAACAGTGAGTGGTTTAACTTTCAAAGCTACCTAAATAAAAAAATATTTATTTTTATAATACAATAAAATTTTTGTAGGCTTGCTTAAAGCAAAGTTAAACGAAAAACAAAATATATTTTCATATTTGAACTTATAATTAATTATAGTAGTTAATAGTAATTAAACATTTCAAATTCTGCTTAAATTGTGTGTGCAAAATAGTAAGGATAGCATTTAAACTTCAGTGGAATATAAACTGAAAATGATTTAGTATGAAGAAAAAGTTAAAGATTTCATTTAAATATATGATAAACTATTGTATTATTACTTCAATATATATTGTGTTGAATATCCTTTATTGTTGATTATAGCCAAACAACGCCTCAGCATAGAATCAAGCAGTTTCTGGCAAGTGATCACCGGAACAACCTCCCATGGATGCTTTGCAAATAACCAATGCTGATTAATGTTTGATGGATTCTTACCTCTTAAGGTTAATTTCACTTCCCACCATACATTGTCAATCGGATTGAGATCTGGTGATTGCGAACGCCAGCATGAAGGGTTAAGGTATTTCTCTTCAAACTATATATATGGGGAGTTTCATCACAAGGGATCCCATTTTTAAAATCGATCGGTGTCAAACAAAGTTTAGTCCTATTGTGTAATAGTTACATCAAATTTAAACAAGATCGGTCAAAAACTCACCGAGTTAGAAGAGGGGATTGAATTTTAACATTTTAGTCTAACAGCTTCTGTTTCGGATCCATGAAATTAATTACCTATCGCATTTAGAAAATTTTGTAAAACATGTTTTTGGCAGACTTTTATTAAATTTTTTGAAAAAAAAAAATTAAGCAAAATCCAATATTTTTCAAAAATGAACTTTTTGTTTGGTCAAAAGAAAGCTCAGGTCTTTTCTTTTGAGAACTTTGGGGTCCAAAAGTGGATTGAGACTTTATTATCTATCTATTCCAAAAAAAAAAAAAAATAAACGCTCGAAATACCCATAACGCAAGCTCTCGAACCCATGACACAAGCTCTCACTGCCAAATGGAGCAACAGCAACATGTATACCGCACAAAGCCATCATCATCGATGTAGAATACAAGGTGGCACCCCTTGCAGTCCGAATACAGAACGTGCAGCTAAATGAAATGGATGGAAGAGGCAAGCGTTCGACGCAGACAAGTTCAACATGGCTTGACGTGACGCAATGTTCCAGGCCAAACCAGCTGCAGACATGGCAGCGCATGCAGCCGCAGGACTTTCCAGAGCATGCGATGCCCCAAGAGACAAGCAATCCTGATCATTAAGTCGGTGTACTGGCGGTTGTGGAGATAGCGGCAGCCAGGAAGAAATGCCATCAAGCATGCAGGAAAGTGCAGAGAGTTCGCTCTCTTCCCGCATAAGAAGCAATGCAGCTCAATTACAAAGTCTGCAGAATTAAGCTCAAGAAGGACATCAAAGCCAGCAAGAACACCTGTTTTGAACAGTTAGTCGACAACGCAGAAATCGATCATTGGGGATTAGCGTATAGGACAGTTATGAGGAAAGTCAGAGGCCCAAGGCCCCCACAGCCCACTTGCCCCACACTGATGCGAAAAGTGGTAGCTGCACTTTTTCCCCCGGTATCGTACCGCCCGTTGTGCATGCTGCATGGACTGGCCAAAGTCCTCGATAGCATTATAGGGGACAGGCTCCAGGAGTGGTTTAAAAAGCCAGGAGGGCTATCAGCACGACAGTTTGGAGTCAGAAAAGCGCGCTCCACTGTCGACGCAATACAAGCGGTGATGAATATTGCACGCGAGGCCACCAGCGGCAAGTACAGCGGGGTAATGATGCTGGACATCAAAGATGTCTTCACCTTGGCGAACTGGCTTCAGATTATGAGTGCACTGAGAGGATTTGAAATACCGGAGTACCTGTTGCAGATAATCGCAAACTACTTCGACAACAGGAATGTAATATACGATACTGACGACAGCGTGAAGCAGTATCGTGTCAAGAGAGGCGGGACTCCCTTCTCGGCCCAACGCTATGGAACGCAATATATGTAAGTCTCAGCCCACTTTTGGACCTCAAAGTTCTCAAAGCAAAAGACCTAAGCTTTCTTATGAGCAAAACAAAAAAAACAAACGTTCCTTTTTCAACAAAAAGGCTATTTTTGATTTAAAAGAAACGGTCAAATTTTGGATTTTTAAAATTTTTTTTTTTTTGTATTTTTTCAAAGCATTGAATTAAAACATGTCGAAAACGTGTGGTGCAAACTTTTTTAAATCCAATGGGTTAGTTATGTGATATGGATCTAATGGGTGACTAAAATGTCAAAATTCTACCCCTTTCAACTCGGTGAGTTTTTGACCTATCTCGTTCAAATTAACCCAATAAGACTAATCTTTCTGCAAGTTTGTGCCCAATCGTGTTTACAAATGGGTTCACGTGAAATAAAATTTCCCATACTAACAAAATCGATCACGCCAAGCAACTCTTTTGGGGCACGATAAATAGCCAAGAATGGCGTCAAATCAAATAACATAATTAAGTGTCTACTTATCCAGATAAACAGAAATGAAAATAAAATTTTTAAATTAGATGATATCTTCGGGTTCAAAAAGGCTCTCGAAACTCTCGAAATTTCGACAATAAATTATGATTTTTTTTTTAATTTTTGGCGGATATCTTTTCAAATTCCATGCTCTGTTATTGCCCCTTACAAATACAAACACAATGCAAAATTATTGTACTTAGCAGGCTTCCAAACATAAGCTAGGTTTAACTTCCGTATTTTGTCGCCAGAGGGCAACTCTCATATAATTAAAAGCTTAATTGTGGAATATTTCACGAGCCATTTGTGGTACAGCTCCAAGATTTACTATGGAAGCATTAATTGTTAGTGGCATTATATGGAAAAATTAAGATGGGCGTGGATTAGTGGGCATGGCACCTACCATACAAACGAATTGTTAAAACGATGAACCTGGAGAGTCATAGTAAAAAAATTAAAATATGTATATGAAAGTAGGATGTTAGTGGCAGTGATTGACCAGAAGTTGGTATTTTTTGAACAAGTGGGCGTGACACCTTCCACACCACTAGAATGCATTTTTTCCGTATATATTCGTAATCATTTACATAAGATTACTGTGAGTTACCGCAAGGATATTGGCTGAAACCCCCATGGCACAGAAAAAAGTGGATGAAAATGGGAAAGGGGGCATGGCTCCTTCCATATAACCCAAATTTTAATTGTGGAATATCTCAAGAGTTATTTGTGGTATAGCAATGAAAATTCGTATGTGAAAGTTGGATGTTAGAGGCAATGATTGGCCAGAACTTGATATTTTTTGAACAAGTGGGCGGGGCACCTCCCATACAACTCGAACGGATTTTCCGGTATATCTCCGTAACCATTTAAAGTGCAGAACTGAGATTTGATGCAAAAATATCGGTTGACAAAACCATGCTTAAAAAAAAAAAACGTGGCCGGGATTAAAAAAGAGGGCAGGGCACTTTCCATATAACTTGAATTTTCATTATTGGATATCTGCAGAACTAGTTTATCATGCGATACTAAGACTTGGAATGAAAATGTGATTTGTCAATAGAATTCTGCGGGAAAAATAAGCATAGGTTTGAGTTAGTGGGTAGGACATTTTCTATACAACCCTGATTTTCAATACGGCAAATAACATATATATTATGTTTGTAATGGAATTTGAAAGCATTACTTCTCTATTTACAAAAACGAAAGCAAGTCGGAGAGCGTAAAAGAAGTATGCAGTAAGAAATAATTTTTCAAACTGTGTGACAAAATTCACAGTGCGCAGTAAATTGGGAAATTGATAACTTGAAAACCTGAAAGTATTTTTGAAAAAAACTTTCATGATAATGAACATCAATTTCCAACTGGGTTGTATACTACACACTACTCTTAATACTAGTCTACAATTATTTACTTCAACTAAGAAAAACATCAGCATACGAACAACACAAATACCAACAACACCAGCAACAACAAAACAACCAAAAAGAACGATGAAAAATAAACAACAATTTACACGCATTGAAGCGTTGAAAATTGTCATTTTATCCTTTCATGCGTTTAGGAAATTTTGTGCATAATTATTATTATTTACAAGGACAAATTGGTTTATCAACACATTTCAACTTGGTTTATTCTTCAGAAAAAATAACAAGAATAACAACAAGAGCAAAATCATCACCAACAGCAGCCACTTACAACAACAACACAGCAACACACACTGCCATTATAAAAATAAGAATGTATGTATGTGTGTGTGTGTGTCAAACGTTGCTACTCCCTATGAAACTTTTTCATCTTACAAATAAAATAGAAAAAAAAAACAAAATTTTCACTCATTATTCACAGCTAAATGACTTTAGTCATTTACTTACCACGACCAAACAAAAACCAGCATCATTGAGAAATCGACCCTTTTGGGATTTTCTTTCTCCACCACAACCATAACTTTACTTTCTCTCTCTCTCTCTCTCTCTCTCTTTCAAAAAACAAACAACAACAAAAAAACGAAAAACTAATGACAAACGGAAACGGAAGTTATCAACGCGAAAACTTCTCTAACTTGAATCATTTCGCAAAATCGCGTATGTTGTCGCTCTGGTGCTTTGCGCTTTTCCGTTTTGTTATTTTGGTTTAACTTTTTGTTAGTAAGCAAATTTACTTTCATGCTTTTTCCTCTTCCTCTCTTTACACACTCTGCTCACTCATTTACTGAAAGTTTTTGTGTACGTTTCCACTCACTTTCCTCTTCACTTCCCTTCCACTCTCTTCAGCAATTACCACTTAACATTCAAATGCCAATATTCAATTAATTTCCTTGAGCTGCCAACGCTCGTATCTATGTAGAAACACACATAAACTTTTTGCATATATTTTCTTTCAATAAGGAAGTTGTTTCTGTTTTGTTATTATTTGCTGGTGTTGTTGTTATTGTTTTTTTTTTCTTTTGTTTCCGGTTTTTGGGAGGAGGGGGGAAAGAAAAACACAATATGGCTGTCATTATTACGTCGCAAAAAATTTTAAATTAATTTCTGCTTTCTATCCTTTTCGAGTCGATAGGGGAAACTTTTTTTTGTTCTTTGGTGTTACCCTTTTTGGTTGAGGGTGAAATTTTCCCTCGTTTCTGATTAGGGAACTTTTTCTTTTCACCTCACTGGAGAACTCTTTTCCACTGCCTTAGCACTTTATTAACTGGCATACCCTTTTATTTGCAAGTAATTTCTTCTGCTTTTGTTTGGTTAGGTTGCTGGTTGCTACTTTTGCTTTTGTCCTCTACTTTTGTACTAATTAGTTGAGCATAGGAAACCTTAAGTAAGTTTTTTTTTTTTTACACACACACACGTACACATGCATGGAATATCTAGCTTAATGATTGCCATGCTGATGGTTGGTTGGTCGCATGGTTCGTTCGTTGGTTGCTTGGTTGGTGTTGGTAGTTGAATGGGATGCACTTTTAATCAGCATCTGTCTTCATTATGGTTTGTTCTGATTTGGTTTATTATTGAAGAGAAGATTAAATTTTAGTAGCAATAGCAAGATTTAAATGACTGCTGCTCAATTTAATTATTATTTTATTTAATTTATTCTTTTTTTGTTAAATGTTGCGCGATAATTTTAACATTTGCTGCGAATTTAATTGATTAGATTGTAAATTAATGGAATTAATTACTAACTGCATCCTTAATATTAATAATACTGTAATAGATAACGCTGGACTAAATAAGTTCATGCCTTATAGCATTGTATGCTTTCAGGCCATTTTTTAATTTACTTATAACTTTCGATAAGTTAAAAATGTAAATGTGTGAAAATTTTATAGTATACATCGTAAATTACTAATTTTCTGTTTTAACTTCAATGCAGCATTTTCAATGTCCATAATTACATTAGGTTATGGAAGTAACAGTGAAGGATACACTTCACTGCCATTCGAAGCCTTTTACAAACATATCGCCCGTTGATAGCCATACCGCACAGTGGTCTGCAAAATTATTCAAGCACTACCATAAATCCAAAAATTTTGTTTCACGAATTCCAAAGACTATTACAATTTCTTATTTTAAAATAGTTAAATCCCCTAATTTCAACTATTGTTCATCAAAAAATGTCAAGACTCGTTGTCATGGCAACGGTTTCTTACTGTTAGGGCCAAGGCCGTAGCCAGGATTTTTTCGGGGGGTTTTCATTCAAAGAAAATATTCATTAATAGTACTGTGCTAGTCGAAAAAAGAGACAAACGGGGCACCTAGGGAGGAAGTTTCGGCCCTTTGGCTGGACAGGCTCTAGTTTAGGAAAAATCCGTCCTTGAGTTTTTTTATATTTTTCGCAATAAAAAAAATCGCGAAACTTTTTACATGCGATTTTTTCATACTAAAAATAGGTTTGCTACTCTGATTTTTCTTATGTTAATAAATCTCTTGCGAATACTCATACTCCAATTTTTTCAGATTTTTACAAGGTGTGGGGGTCAAAAAAATTAAAAACCGAAATTGGCATTTTATATAAAATGCCATAAAGCCATGCAAATTAATTAATTACAGCTATTTACTATCAACTATCTGCTATTTTCGCAGAATTTTTTGAAACATTTTTTTTTTTTATGAAATCTCAAAAAAAATTTTTTTTTTTTTCACCCCAGTTGAGTTATGGTATACTACATTCATAAGCAGTAGAACAAATTTTCAATTTGTGTCTTATGTGTGAGATTTTTCAACGGTCGCTAATCACGACTGCGTACTCAGTTTTTCTCCACCACCTCTAGTTCACCCGCAATATGGACCCTGAAGCCGAAAAAATTGGGTCTTCAGCGGCTATTACGAAATTTCTTTATTTCAACAGATACGAATTTGATGTCTGAAGCAAAGTTGTTAAGCACAAAGAGATAAATAATTTTTGTGTATTCACTTTACCTCCATCTCTTACCTGTTCTCTTGAAAATGGAGTTTTAAACGATTCCATTATTTACTTACGTAGTGTGCTTAATCTGATTCGACAAGTGGGCGAATATGAACCTACTATGGAATATCTCTACAAACAGCAGATATTTGTATTATATTTGTAAATATTTGTCTCTGATCAACCAACCTAAGTGGCTTGTATGCATTCCCACCCGTAGCCTTAGTTCTTTCTCTTGAATGATAATAAGTTTTTCTAATGATAATAGAAAGATTGGTTGACGCTTCGAGATTACAGCTAATATGCCTTTTGTCTTCCTGCAACCTTTCAATTTTACCCATTAACGATTGTAAAACAAATCGACCCACTAATTTGAAGTAAGTAGATAGTGGATTAAGGAAAATTATTGCTTAACTTTGCGCTATATGAATAAGTAAAGTTTAGCAACTTCGATGGTATATGAATGAGATAGAAACGACAGAACATGACTGTGTTGTGCTTGTACAACTAGGAAGGCAAACTTTGCTGAAAAACTGCTTAACTTATTAAAGGAACCTTGCTTACTGGCATAATATCCTTTATAAGGAAAAACTTCTTTTACCTATGTACCTTAACTAAGTAGTTATAGATTGTGAGAGGATAGACTTACTAATTCAGGTCGTATTTTCTTTCTTAGGGCACAGTAGACCCAATTTACAAAAAAAAAATTGAAAATTTCTATTAAAAATCATTTTTATACGCAATTTCCTTCATGAAGCACACAATATACATAAGTAAGTACATCGTTCGGACATTAAAAATTCATAGACTAAATTTAAAAAGTTCTGTTAATGGATGGTGTGAAGTAAATATTGCATGACCATGTCCATGAAAGTGTCATACTCGGAATTTTGTGTCATTAAGTGACAGAAATGTCGTAAATGAAATTGCCTACTGAGTGCATATAAAAAGCTTAGAAAAAAACTATCATACATCTACAATTTTTCATATTAAAAGTATGTGTGCAATTGTGGTAATAAAACAAACATACACATGCAATTTTACCCAATAAGGAAAAAATTAGTAGATGGGTTTTTAGTAACAAATTAATTACAATAGTACAGTCTTTTCAATAAGAGCGTGTTCGGCCTAAGCCCTTCAAAAAATTCTCCAATCAAAAAAAAAGTCCCACATTATTTTTAAGCATTTCTTTGTCCAATGCGCTGACATATCAATATACGGTCTAGTTAACAAAATTTTGAGTAATTTCGTGGTAACGCGAGGTCATATTATCTCTAGTATTTTGGCGTACGATTGCGGCAAACACCGCCATTTTGACTTAGTCATTCCAATTGAGCAATGAAATTTTCAATGTGGTTAGCATCTGAAGATTGAGAGGCGCAGTCCAAAATTCTTATCCAATTTTCCACTTTTCACTTACTGCACAAATCGACTTTGATGTTTAGGGTCCTGCCCTCTTAAAGCCCTCAATTTCGATTTCTTTTCCCAAACCAGTTATTGGTAGATAATAAGAGTAAACATGATTATCCTGTCGAAACTCTGTTTTCCAAAGCATCTTCAAACATGAGCTTTTCCTGGATGCTTAACTAATCTCAGAACCATCTTATTGCCCTTAATGGACAATGCACTTTTTATGGTACCTGCCGTCCATAAAAAAGATTGGTCTTTAAAAGCCACATCGCTCCAATCATTATCCATATGTTCAACAGCCCACTCCTGCCATTTTTTTGTTTGTTTTTTGCCGTCAGTAAGAGTTTGGTTCTTGTAGCTCAGAATACAATTTGGAATTCATTTAAACGACTTTGGATTATACTAAGGGATGTATTAGTGACCTTCTGCGCCAGTTTTTGTTGGGCTGCTTTAAGTGTAATGGTAGAATAGGCTTTAAAAACTCATGCTATCACTGAATCCTGCTGCTGTGATGTTCCTCTAAAAGCACAAAGATTTGGTAAGTCCTAAACACTCTGATGTCTTAAGAAAAGTTGGTTCCAATTCTTTATGAATGCCTTCAACTTCTCAAGCTATTTAGGACATTAATTAATTAATGGCAGCTTAAAAATGTTTTGCATACACAGAGTACGATTTGAAAAATTGCTTAAACAACGAAATTATAATTGCGATTGTTTGAAAGGTTATACAGCGCCAGTCGCAATGAAATGTTGAATATTGAAAATAAAGCTCAACTTGATACTTAAAGTTGGTCGTACAATTAAGCCGTACACGCTCTTGTTGAAAAGACTGTAACTACAACATGCATATTTGTAAAAAGTTGCCAATTTTAAGATAAATATTTAATTTTTGTCTACAACTTTTTAATTTTTTGCTATAAAGTTATATTCTAGTTATAAAATATCGGTGTCGGGTTTTTGAAATAAAACAGTTTGATTCAAAATTGATCTAATTTTAAAATTATAATCTTAAAACTAAGCACAGCATTCAATTGCCTGCTAATTTTATACTGGGTGCTGTGTATATGTATAGTATTTGTCTATGTATGTGTGTAAAGCGGAAAGCATTAAAAACAAGATTCACAAGCATAATGTGCACACAAAATTGCTATTTTTGTTGTTGTTGTTTTTGTTATTTCTGTGTTATGTGGTGTTGTTAACAACATACCAAGTACAACAGCAGCAACATATTTACAAAACTCAATTGCACACAAGTGTGTGTGAGCAAGAAGAAAAAAACAACAACAAAATAATATGTAATAGCTAAAAAAAAA
This sequence comes from Toxonevra muliebris, assembly GCA_963691655.1. Taxonomy (NCBI): domain Eukaryota; kingdom Metazoa; phylum Arthropoda; class Insecta; order Diptera; family Pallopteridae; genus Toxonevra; species Toxonevra muliebris. Next base: position 56,726,753 of record OY829326.1, read on the forward strand.
AAGAGAAAATATAATAGAACGCGAAAGTACAAACTTCCTATTCCCGTTTCCTGTAACACGTATACATATGTATGTACAAACACAAGCACATAGCCAAATACTAAAACAACGGACGGGAGATAAGCATCAGAAAAGGTTATGAAGCGCATCTGTGGGTGTGTTGAAATGTATTTTTTTTTTTTTGAATTTTTTAGAAAAACACGAATTTTTTATGTTTCTAAAAAAAAAAGGATCTGGATCAGGTTTCATTATCGTACAAATAACGTTCATATTGATGCAACTCATTGTATTACCTGAGAAGAGATGCTTGTATAGCGGATCGAGGTAAGGAGCGAATAATTACGAAAGTTTTCATTCAATTTCATAAAATTTGTAAGCAGTAACGACTGTTTGGAGGCAATTCCGCACATGCTTAATAAGGTAAAAAAAAAGAACTCGCTCTACAATGTATATGTAGGGCGTTGGAATAGCGTGTTCTTGTGGAATGGTTAATTTGTATGGCTCCGTAGAACATACAGACTATTAAAAAGGGCACAAGTGGCACAAATGTCTCCGCGGAAAATCTGTTATGAAAATAGCAGTAGAATGGAGTTACGAAAGTCACGTTCCACCAATGTTCCAAATATTCAACTGAGCCGGAAACCCTGTTCTGTTTTATTAGCATTATCCTTAATTTTGCATACAGTACAGATACTCCTGTTGAGTTCCAGAATTTGATATCTTTATCCTCTCTAAGAGTAACATATTTCTAGCATCACTTTAGGCATTTTCTTGATTCTTTTGCTATACAAAAATATGATTAACTATTACAACGAATATCACATTGAATTAACATGCACAAAAAATCAAAATCCGTTGAAATCAAAATATCCACCTCATAATAAGAGAAGAAATTAAGATGCTCATCAATATTGAGTCCTACGCTTACAAAATTAAACTCAACTTGTGATGCCCTACTTCAAGGCCGTATTTAGGGGGAGGTTTTGGGGGGTTCTGACCCCCTCCCCCCCCCCCGAAATGTGGAAACTTTCTTCTAATTTTTTATATTAATTGCTTGGATGAAAAAGTAGTCCAAACAAAATCTATTGAACAGTTTTTAAACATTTTTTACTTTCATCGGTTTAATTTATAAAAAGTCAAATATAAAAAAATAAACTTGAAATCTTAGTTACACTATGCTACCAGATCCGATTTGTTTTCTTTGACATGAGGTTTGACTTTGGATACAAAAAGAGAAGGTGATGCTGAGCAATTCTGCATTTATAGTTTTTCTAGGTCAGTAACTGTTTTTGATTTACAGTTTCGGGTTTAGGGCTCATTTGGAAGGGCATGATTCAGCCTATAATTTCTGGATTTCGAAGTTTGTAGCACGCCAGTGTTCAACTCTCCAATTTTTAAAAATGCCCACAAATTCTATTTAAGGGTTTTAAATCCCATTTTTTCGAAAACGTGGCGTGATGGGAAATTTTTGACCTCAGATTCGTGTTCAGTATAAAAAATTCATTCACAAACACTAGCAAAACCCATGTAGGGCAGTAGTAGTGGATCAGCTCCAAAGTTTTAGGAAACAATCTTAAAATGTACCATTATTGCTCAGAGCACCCCGACTCGGAAGACCTCTTTCAATGCAGTAGCTGCACGAATTTTGGTAATATAAGCCAACTTCATCCGAATACCTTATCATGGCCCAAATTCCCACTGATAATAATTTGAAAAAAATGAGACTATTTTTAGTATTTTTGTTAATTTTTTTGAGGTCGGGCTCATCATCAGTAATGGCAAGTCAATGTCAATTTTCTTCGAATGAAACCCCCCCCCCCCCATCCCCCGAAAAAAATCCTGGCTACGGCCCTGTATGTCAGTAACTGTTTTTGATTTGAATCTTCGTCGTGAAACATGAAAACATGAAAAGTTTAAAAATTAATAAAAAATAGAAAAAACTGTCGGATCCTTGTAAAATTAGACTTATATGAAAAGTAATACAAAGCAATATTTTATTATACTAAACTTGTCCGCCATTTTTGATTCGAAATTTTGAATTTTTAAAATCTGACTGCAGATTTGTAACCAGCGCCCCTTAAAGCACTGCGAACCACTGCACTTTTCATTATGGCTGGCTGTGAGTGTGAGTAAGATAAAATCCGATCTTTGTAAATTTTTTCCTGCACCCGTAGACATAAACACATCCCCTGCTTTAAGGGCGCATGAAAACAATATGACTTAGGGTTTATTTGAAAGGGCATGATTTAGCCTTTAATTCCTAATTTTCGAAGTTTCTAGCACGTCAGGTTTCAGTTCTACAATTTCTCAAAAATGGCCAAAAACGGTATTTTTAGGGATTTCAGTTCCAATTTTTCTAAAACGTGACGTAATGCGAAGTTTCTGACCTCAGACTTATTTTCAGCATGAAAAATTAATTCTAAGAACCATATTATTCGCCAAACCCATGCATTTGGATGATAACCATGTTATTGGATCAGCTTCAAAGTTTTTGGAGACAATCTTAAAATGTAATTAAATCTTTAACCCATTATTGCTCAGAGCACCCCGACTCGGAAGATCCCTTTTAATGCTGTGACTGCACGAATTTAGGGAATATATGCCAACTTCATCCGGGTTCCTCATAATTGATAATGGCCCGAATTCCCACTGATAATCATTTGAAAAAATTAGCCTCTGAATATTTTTAGCATTATTGGTCATTATTTTAACTTTGGGTAATGGAAAGTCAAGGAGTTATCGAAATTATGTCCTTGACGTTAAAAAAATGCATTGGAATTCACATTGAATATTTATTTGAAAAAATTGAAATTGATTATTCTGTGAATTTTTTGTAAATTTCGGCCATTTTTTTAGGTTAAGATTAAAAATAAACTCGGAAAGTAAAATTCCTAAGCTTCAAGGTATTTATCCACTCTTGTCCCTTGAGTGATAGGATCCATCAAATGCAACATCGTATCTAATGTATTTATTTAAACATCAGTTTCATAAAAATTATTTATTGAATCAAACGGGACAGGCATTAAGAAAGTGATATTTTGTCTCTTCACATTCTTTCTCTGCGCCACATGAAGCACAGAAGGCACTAGCTCCCAGTTCAATGATTTGAAATTTTTGGCCCAAGAGAAGTGACGTGTATATAATCCAAATTAGTTTCTTCAACAATATCACCAATATCCCAGAAAGTGCCATACCAATTATACCATTGCTCTTAAGCCTATAGATAACTTTGACAGTCTCTTCATTAGCAAAAATATCAAGGGAGGGTAAGTTAAGTAACACATCCATGGATGGGCCAGATGTTGTCGCTCCGCATACAACAAATGGCCAAAATCCTTTGATATCTGGCAAGAGCATTCCTAATGCTTTCAAACATTATGTCTGTTCTATCAGACTATTGATGCAGAGGTGGTGATGAAGCCGTGAGACTTTAAAAGGTGAGAAAAAGCTCCCAGTGCTTTGAATACCTTTAGTTCAACGTGTGAACGCCATAAAAGTTTAATGTCTAGAATGACTTTAAGATATTACACTTCATGGGATAGTAGGTTTCAATTTTGTTCAGATATTTACCTTGAATTTGTTCTTAATTTTTATTTGATTTTAAACTGAAATTCGTTCTAATTTAGTTTGAAGATTTTCTGGACTTTTTGCCTGAATTTTGGCCTAAATTTTGTTTGAGATTTGCCCTGAATTTCGCGTAATTTTTGATGTACTTTTTCGAGTGAATTTTGGTGTTAATTCCGGTTTATTTTGTGTCTAAATTTTGTCTGAATTCAACCTGAGTTTTTGGATTGAATTTGGTTTGAACTTATGTCTGAGTTTTCTCCGAACATAGTCCTGAATTTTGTCTAAATTTTAAAATGTTTTTGTGTGAATTTTAGACTGAATTTGGTTTGGACAAAAGTTCTGAATTTGGTATAATTCTGTATCTGATTTTCAAGAGAATTTTAACCTAAATCTTGACGTGACTTTTGATGTTTGTCCTTAATTAGGCATGATTTTGTCTTTAGTTTTAGAGAAAAATTTTGGTTTGATTTTTGCTCAAAACTGATCTGCATTTTAATATCATTTTTGGCTGAATTTCGGACTGAATTTTATTCTGAATTTGTTCTATTTTTAACTAAATTTTGAAGGGCTAAAACATTTACTAATAAAAATTTTATACATTTTTGTCGTTAGCAATAAATTTAAAAAAAAAAAAATTTAGGGGAAGACAAAATTAAAACCCTTCTTAGAAAAAATCTGGATCCGCTAGGGGCTTCTGACATTAGCTTTTATATACATAGCGCTGGTTGTTACAGACCGGTCATTACGAAAGTCCATAATTCAGCTATCAAGTTTATAACATACTCCAGGCGCAAACAGTTTTGATTCCAGTGCTTTATGAAACACAGAATCGCACGAAGTTTCGCCACGGGTACATTCATACATATACATACAACCACATATACTTATATATGAGAGTGTGTCTTGCTAAATAACAAAACATCATCATCGTCAACGTTTTGTTTCTTCAGTTTTATGTGCTACTGTGTTTTATTCGCATGAAATTTACATGACTCCGGAGACGTACTCAGTAGGTCACTAAAGTGTAACGTAATTGTGGCAAGTTCATATTGTGATACACACAAAGCCACACACATACACATACAAATGCATATAAAGTGTTTGTAAGCGTAGATTTTTAATGTTAAAACATTTTGCTTCATATTTGGGTTTTTCGTTGAAGTTTTATCATTTTTTCTGTAGACCTTTCATCGATGCAATTAAAAGTTCAGAAGTTGAAAAAAAAATTGTTGCATGCTTCACGCTTTTCATTATAAGCAATTATGTTAAAAATTATACGCGGTAATAAAATCCAGCCAAACTTTTTTGAAATGTTATTTGAAGTATTAAGAAGTAAATAAATCCAAAATGTGTTTAAATTTGCTTTATCAGCATTAATCAATGTGCAATTTGGAGTAAATTCAAACTTTTTTTTTGTTGACTTTAGCATATAAGTACAATTTTTCTATCAACGTATCATATTTCCCACTAGAAATTAATGCCAAGCACGTAAAACTGTTCCAAGCATTCGTAGTCGTAATATTGTGCGTCTGTGTCTCTAAATGCAGGTGTATGTGTGCATTTACAGTTACATGCTGCATTTCATACGATTTCCGTTTACGGTATCGTTTCCAAATAATAACTCCCAACCACGTAAACGCTTAAAATACTGCGCTCCTCTGTGCGCTTCAATGCTTAACAGCGCGTTTGCCCAATGCGCTTATAATGCAAGCATGTAATTTTAATGCAGCACAAAGATATGCGCCAAAGGAGACAAGCACACAAGCAATACTCGTATGCAGTTAAAAATTGGAAATTATGATGCTGATGTTTCTTCTCTACTGGTGGTTGTTGCTATTATAGTTTATGTTGCTACATATGGTATCTATGAGTACAACAATAGCAACATCATCATCATCAGCAGCAATAGGTACCAGCAGCATATCAAATATCGGACACGTTTGCGGTAGCTGAAATTGAAATTATAATGGTTATGGATTTTGAATTTTCAATTGTTATTGTTTTACTCAATGATAACGAAATTTTACTCCACACACGAAGAATTAAACTGGCACCAGAATCCAGAATTACGCAAGCGATTGTAGATTTTCACTTGGAAATTGTAAAGCTGGGAAATGTGATTGCATTGCTATTTTTTTTTACAAAACTTTAAATCCAAGTAAAAAGAGTTTTTAAGAAACCCTGAAACTGTTGCATCTTAAATATAAGAGAAACAGGTGAGAGGCTGAGAGGAAAAGTGGTATAACTTCTATGTTCAGAAAAAAATGGAATAATTTTACTTAAGAGCAAAAGCAAAACGAAATATGTTCGGAGCAAAAGTGAAACGAAATATGTTCAGAGCGAAAACGGAATAAAAAACTATGCTGTTCTTGCTCTGAAAGAATTGTTATACCATTTTTGCTCTTACTTTTAAGGCGTTTCATTTTCACTCTCAACCGTATTACTTATGCCATTCTTGCACTGACACTCTAAATTATTTCACTTTTGCTCTTATATAAATTTTAGCCCGCTTTTCTTCTCAGCCTGTCCGGTGATCCTCCTTACTATTCATCAAGAAAATATGCTACGAATTAATGTTTATTCATATTTAAAACTCAGCCTGAAACTATGCAAACTTTCTGAAAAAAAAATATTACCAACAAGAATGGTATCACAATTAAGAAAAAAAATTAAAGTGGTAAAAGTGAAATATGTAGATTAAACTTATTTTAAACCCACTTCAAGGAGCATTTGACGATTTACCATTTTTATACCTTCATGTGTAGTTGACTTAACATAAGGCCAATTTTTAAAGATTTTTCTATTTAATACCAGAAAGATTAGAGTTTCAGTTGCTTTTTTTTTTTAATTAAACGAATATATTTTTTTTAAACCAAGAAAAATGAAATAAATATTGGAGGAAGGCGAAAGTGAAACCATATATTACAACAAAGTTTTGTCACCAAGTTTCACAGCTTGTAACATTGTGTCATTCCCTTCTTAGTACACTCTTCAAGAAGGTCAGAACTGATCTCTTTGGATCGGTACCATTATCTGAAGGTAGCAGATACTACTCAGCAGATTCCAAAATTTGTGAAATTGTTACCGCGCATATCCGGCATAAAATTATAAAAACATTCGAAATGCCTCATATAACACTATTCTGATAAAACAATCCTTTGTAGCATGTCACCTCTTAAATCGAATCATTGAATCGAAAAAAAAGACATGTCAACACGTTTAACTTCAAAGTGGGATCGAAACAATTTGTCGGTCGGACAATAACCATAAGACCGATAAACATATAGGGATACACTTCAAGATATTCATAACCACAGATATTCATGCAAATACGAATATAAAATATGCACTATTACTATGCTATAAACATTCACCCGTTCTAGGCCAAGTAAGGAACCAGAACTTTACTGGCTCAACTACGGTCTGATGCAGATCCAACTTACTTCAGAGTATAAATAACTACCCATTGTGCAATATCAGGCCATTATTGTCCCAAACATTAAACAAAACTTTAGTTTTCACGCCTATGGACTCATCCATGGAGACAACATATTTTCTTGTGCCAAGAAGAAGCCAACAATACTAACAACCCCTTCAATAAATTGCCATTTCGGATCTCAATGATACAATGCAATGAAAAAAACCACAAAAGCAATATTCACAAGAGAGTTGATTATCGAACAGCACCAGCAGTTAGACCAGTACAAGACCAATGCTTAAGGACTGCTGAAAAGTCTCAGACTATAGAGTAGTACTAAGTTATATAGAGACACGGCGGAATAATTAAGCCTCCTGGGAATGATTCGGATATCGATTCGACCGTCACAACATCTAATCTAGTGAATCAGTGCAGAGAGAGCCTTACGGACTGGGGCTGCGACATAGACTGCATAACATCGATGTTTCGAACATCGATGTTTTGCTGAAGTATCGATGTTGATGAAAACATCGGGAAGAAAACATCGATCATTATTTTTTGAGCAGTTTTTCCATTTTATTGTACCAACATACCTCTACATACATATCAACTACTAACTTACAGTTTAATAGTTCAAAGAGCAGCGAGTGTCGGCATCATGAGGTGCTTACATACTTGTCCGTCAGAGGCCCTCAACGTAATGCTGCATCTCCTACCTATACATTAAAAACTCAGCCTGCAACAGTACGTTAAAGCTTAAAGTAACAGGTTCTTAGCCAAAACGGATATGCTAAGGTGATATATACAGTGCCAAGGAATTTGACACAAATGACGACAGACTATATAACATCTCAACTAAATTTTAAAAAGGATTTCATGGCTAGACTTTCTTTGAAATTTGAATACGATATATCCATATACGCAGACGTGCAGGGGTATATTAACTACAACCTAATATCAATCACTGTGTACGTGTACTCATTGTAGCCACAATTTTCCAGTCGGAAGTACTTGCAACTGAGCAGACGTACAGACTAATGAAAGGAAGATATAAGGTTGCTATTTTTACGGACAGCCACGCCGCAATAAAAACTCTCCAGTCCAATATCATTAACTCAACAGTGCAGAATGGAAATCAGTGCTTTAAGTCTTCACGTGGACCTCACAATCACCTGGGTTCCCGACCAGAAGAATGTGGAAATGAGAAAGCTGATGAATTACCATGCAAAGGAGCATCTTTTGACCTTAGGGGCCGTTCACATATTACGTAAAGCGCGAGGGGGAGTCCGACGATTTCTTACGAAATGTTACATGAGCGATTTTATACTATCGAATACCGATGACTTCAAAATTCCACTGGTTTATAAAATGATTTTTCTCACTCTGAATTCGAAAAAAAAATTTGTTACGATGTGTTACAACCAGGAGAAAAGTGGTCAAAATTGGTCAAAAATTGCGCTACGTAATATGTGAACGGTACCTTACCCATGTGGAACCGGTTCAGCTTCCACTGTCTTTCCATAGCTAGAAAGACGGCACACTCATCATTCAATACCTCCCAAGCTACATGACCGGTATACGATACCGGTAGGCCTAGGGAACTTATCAACAGGGATCGTAAATATACCGTTAGATCCTCTAACGGCGCCTAAGTTGTTAACTCTGTTAGCCAACAAGAGAGAGATAGTGTGTGGTGTCCTTGTGCCCATATACCCAGTAGACAATCTGCCAGCTTAACATCTGGGCTCTTTAAATAAATTAATATCTTTGGTGACATTATATTTGATGTGCATAGTTTATCAACAGTACCTGCTCGTTTTTTTTTTTTTTATTTCCAGCTTTCCTAGAAAAGCCAATGGTGGTCATCAAAAAAACTAAAGCCAACACTTAAAAATAAAATGTACCATAATTTCTCTTTCACTTTCATTATCTTAATTGATTTTCAAAGCATCAGATTTTTTAACATTTCTTTTGTTTCTTCTTTCTATTCATAGGTCAACTTCCGGATTGCCATCGCCGCAGCCACTTTGTCGTCAAAGTGGATGTTTTTGAACCGTGGGTCAAGCAATGTAGCCATCGTAATCAGACAATGCTATTCAATAATTTTAAACCGCTTGTTCCATTCTATAATGATGTTGTCCTTCAATTTAATCCCCAAATCCCTGACGGTTTTTTCGCAACGCTCAATTACTGGTATTACAATACTTGAAGTTACAAATTTTACAAAGCGGATAAAATGAGAATCCAGTTCAAGGTAGGAAAAAGAAACTGTATCTAATTTTTTCTGCCAATGTTCGACTTAAGGGTGAACCCATCAAACTCATACTTCAGCAACCTCGGGGAACTATCTGAAATATGCGCCAACTTAATAGGTGTATAAATATGAATTGCGGATTTGAGGATTTTGCTAACAGATGGCATAACTAATATGGTTTGTGTCGAGGGTAACTAATATTTTTTCGCTTCAAAAATGCCGAATTTTGTACCAGAAAAAGAAGTTTTGCGGGGAAGTGCAATAACCTTCCATCATTTAAAGAAACCGGCCAAAAGTTATCGATTGTTGGCAGAGGTTTATGGTGAACATGCTCCAAGTCAAGTCACTTATGAACCATGGGTAAAAGAATTTAAAAGAGGTGATTTAAAATCAGTCAGTAACGAAGGCCAACGAAAAAGTTCGAAGCTGCCGAATTGCAAGCATTACTTGATAAAAACTGGACTAAAAAGCAATTGGTAGAAGCATTGAAAGCTATTCAAGCATGAGCTTTCTAACGTCTACGAGTACACGATTAGGAAAGATCCAGAAAGAAGGAGAATGGGTGCAGTATGAATTAACGGAAAGAGACATCGAAAGACTAAAAATCATTTCTGAAATATTGCTGTAACGGCAAAAAAAGAAAGAGGTTTTTGCATCGAATTGTTACTAGTGATGAAAAGTTGATTTACTTTGACAATCTCAAACGGAAAAATTAATAGATAGACCTAGTTTAAGCATCAACATCACAAACAGTACACAATATCCATGGAAGAAAAACTTTGCTGAATACCATATTTGGTGGTAGAGTAAGGGAGCTGTTAAAAACAATTTAGAAAACATCAAATGGAGCGTTTTGCCCCATCCGCCGTTTTCATCAGTCTTGACACCTTCCGACTACTGCTTGTTTTGATCGATGAAGCACGGACTTTCGGAACAGTACTTCAATTCGAACGAAGAAGTGAAAAATTGGCTTGATGAATGATTAGTCTCGATGGATGGGGAAAAATCATAGCTAACGATGGCCAATATTTTGATTATTGAACTCATTCATTTTGTCATTTAAATAAATGCCTTTTTTAAGCAAAAAAATCGCATTTCCTATTGGGAGTATGAATGTATAAACTCGTACTTTTTTCGTAATTTGAACATTTATTGTGAAAAAGTGATTATAAATTTATTCTTTAAAGTATTGTCCATCGTTAGCCACAACCTTTTCCCATCTTTCTGGTAGCATACGGATTCCGCGTCGAAAGAACTCCTCATCTTTTGAGGCTATCCACGAATCGACCCATTTTTTGAGTTCTTAGAAAGAACGGAAGTGCTGTTCAGCCAGGCCATGTGTCATCGATCGGAACAAGTGGTAATCAGAAGGAGCAATGTCTGGAGAATACGGCGGGTGGGGTAGCACTTCCCATTTCAGCGTTTCCAAGTATGTTTTTACTTGCCTTGCAACATGCGGCCGAGCATTGTCGTGCTGAAGAATAACTTCGTCGTGTCTATTCTCATATTCTGGTCTCTTATCCTTTAATGCTCGGTTCAAACGCATCAATTGTAGACGGTAGCGGTCCCAGGGATCGTTTCATTCGGTTTCAACAGCTCATAATACACGACACTTTTCATATCCCACCAAATACACAGCATGAGCTTGGATCCATGGATGTTCGGCTTTGCCGTTGATGTTGATGCATGTCCGGGCGATCCCCATGATTTTTTACGCTTTGGGTTATCGTAACGTATCCACTTTTCATCGCCAGTCACAATACGATGCAGAAAACCTTTTCTTTTCTGTCGTTCAATCAGCAGTTCACATGTGAAAAATCGTCGTTCGACGTCTCTCGGCTTCAATTCGTACGGCACCCAATTTCCTTGCTTTTGAATCATTCCCAATGCTTTTAATCGTTTAGAAATGGTTGATTGATCTACTCCTAAAGATTCTGCAAGTTCTTGTTGCGTTTGACATGAATCTTCTTCGAGTAATGCCTTCAATTCTTCAGCTTCGAACTGAACGTTCCCTGTCTTCAACATCAAAATCACCACTTTTGAAACGGGCATACCACACCTGACACATTCTAACGTCTATAGCACAGTCAGGATAAGCTTCAGTGTGTAAACGATGTGCTTCATTGCGTTTTTTTTTAAATGGCAGAAGCAAATTAAAACTTCCCGCAAATGTTGTTTTGTTGGCACGAAATTCGACATTTTCAGCTATAGTAAAACACTTTTGTAAAATTATGAAAATTATTTGACAGATCAATTCTTATAGTATTTTTGGCGCTCTTCGAGATAGAATAGCTGTTAATGTAAAAAAAATGGCGCGTATGATAGATATGAAGTTAGTCACAATTACGAGTTTATACATTCATAATCCCAATATTTATACACCTACAAACCTTACAAACTTCTTGAACTTATCAGAATGATTATGGTCCTCTTGTAAGGCGAAAAATCTACCTACACCAACAATCAACTAAAAATGTGATATCAAAATAGTGTGGATCGAACCACCACTTTAACCAACCAACCAACAAATCGCCAAGGACATTCCATTTTCCAGCACCGGATCACATTAAAGAAGTTCATATGATCTCACATTTTATACTTAAGATATCAAAGTATAAATTTGCCTAACCAGATCGTATTGTGAACATAAGGGTTAAACAGTGTCTATTATTCACAAAAATGCACTTTAATTAAATCATCTAAACATTTATTCTTAGTAATAAAACTCTAACAAAGCATTGTTGAAAATATTCTGTGAAAGCCATAAAATAAGTTGACGTTTTATATCAATTTTAAATCAAAATTCCTTGAATCTATAGGAAAAGGGCATACAACACGCTATTTAATGCTAGATGGTAACAACATCATAAAAATAATAGATGCTTATACTATTTTTGCATTCATGTAAACTACTTTTTTAGGAGTCACTCTCTGAAGCACTTTGCAATGCATTCGCTTGAAAAGTTTCAAAATTATATACTAATAAATTGTGCATTTGTATAGGAAAAACACAAACATTTTTTTAAATTCTATAAAATAGTAACTAAAAACTAAAATCTAATAGAAAACTTTGAGAAAATTTTATTAACAAATGTTGAGAATAGATGAAAATTATTTTATTAAATCATGCAATATGAAAATTTTCATTAGATATTAAAATGTTTTCAAAACTTATTTCAACATTTCATTTTGCATACATACGAATATTTAAAGTGTAATGCTTTTATTTAGAATATTTACAAATATACATCAAATGACTATTTACATAGCCACAGACACATACTTGCATACATGAATGAATAAGTATAGAAATGTGATGTTGAGAGCATAAGAATTTGAAAACAGTAACCCTTGATTAATTCACTCCCTCCAGTAATTCCACATTTTTAGTTCAAAATGTACTAAAATTCCTCGATTCATTTCCATCCTCGATTAAAACATTATCATCGTTGCATCTAAGCAGGGATTACTGTATATATTTTCATAAATGAAAATGACTTTAGTATTTAGCAAAATTGTTAGCAAAGAAATTAGTAACTTCACTTAAATGAAGTTTGTATATCTGAATATTTCCAGTTAGAGTTAAAGTTAAGCAAATTGTTGTTTTTGTTTATTTCCTTGTCACTTTTCTATTTAGCTGATGAGCGTATATGAGTGTGTATGAGTTCAAAACTAAATGTATTAAAAGATTTTAGAATTTTATGCTTAAAAGCTGATAAAATTCTTAAAATTTTGTGTGCAAAACTTTCATATCTTTTTAGTACAAAAGAAAATTTGCGGTCATCAAAAAATTGTATGCCTTGTTTTTTTTTTTTATTTTTTTTTTATTTTCTTTTCTATTTTATTTTTTGAAAGCAACTTTTTGCATCTAATCTACAGCACAAGTCCTACACAAAAAGGAAGTTAAAACTTTTGTTCTTAGAAGAAACAAAAAAATCAAAGAAACATTGTACAACTATAACAACAAAAAAAAAACATTTGTGGTTTGAAACACAAAACAACGTCGAAGAAGACGAAGAATGAAAATATTTGCCAGATTTTTGGCAAAATATTCAAAGGATTTGTTTTTTGGTTTAGGTGTAAAAAAGTTTAAGACACATACAAAGCTGTAAACTATTTTGTTGTGTTCCTAATGCGACAAAAGAATTTTGGTATACATAAGTAGTAAAATTTTGTATTAAAAAAAACTAAAAGAAAGTATAAACTAAAATTTTAAATTTCTGGGTTTTCATTTTCCAAAACAAAAATTAAATTAAACCTGAACAAAAATATGAATTCAGTGGATATGAATCTAGAAGAATTTTAAACCAAACGAACCAATTGTTTGCCCTATCATTATCGTCAGCGCTACTCTACTTCAACTTTATTTTTAGACATTTGTATCGGAAATCTTTATTAATTTCGCTGGAACATGCCCGAAATACATCAGAAGCTCAAAACTCGATATACCACAATGTACGCATTGAAGGAGATGAAATAACTCGGAAGAGGAGGGTACTCTGTTCTTCTTCCTTCACCATTACCAAGGTCTTTGCAATACCAGATTGGGTATATCCCATTCCTGCACAAACTAAGCGAGATTTAGAGAACTGAGATTGTTTGGAGGCTTCTTAAATTTTTTAATTTTATAAATCTCAACCATTGACAAGGTGATATCTAAACTAGGGTTGTGCGAATAATGAAAAGCAGAGGCGAATATGAAAGCAAATAATAAAATAAAAATTTGCTAATGTTCTTAAAAAAAACGGGTCAATAAAAATATTTTTGTCATTTTTCTTTTGCTTTCTGTGCAACTTAATTTCAGTGATTCCAATTTTACTAAGTTTATATCAATTCACTTTCAATGGTGTCTATCTGTCAGTCTGTCTGCTGTTCGGGTGGAATTTGGCAATCGATTTTAAGCTAATTTCCCGATGAGCTAGAGACTCGAAATTTTAAATATAGTTCATAACTGGATGACAACGCAATATAAAATATCTGAAAAATATATAAATATACTAATATATAAAATATTACCATTTATTTATTTACAGACACTATAATTTTAGTACAGCATACTTTCAGGCTGGTGTATAAACATTATTATTATACAATTATTATAGTACAGCATACTTTCTGGTATAATTAATATGGCGTTTTGGAAAGTAGTCAATAAGATTTATAGGTCAAAGCTTTGCAAGCATCGTTATAAAAATCATTTTGATACGGTTGTAGTTTTTTCAGTACGCTTTAAGGTTCGGAAATATGTCAGTTCATAAGCAAGATTTTTAGTACACTTTCCTACAACTAATTCTTTTTATGTGATATTATTTCAAAGAAAAATTTAACTGTGGTGCTTTTCTTATTTGGTTGTTATTGACTACACAGTGCAACACAAAAAATTTACAGGGGCTTAGGATTATATAGTTGTTGTTGTTGTTGTAGCGACTGCGTCCACGTCGAGGGTTGACAATCCTTGACCAGGATTATATAGTTGTTGGATTGGCTGTAAAAATTTCACACACACAAGACTAAAAAGCAGAAAATTAAAAAATCGCACCTTAACGGTTTCGGACCTCTGAAATTCTCACTATGTCTGGCCGTGGGTGTAAGTAAAATCAGTTCTGCGTACATTTTTTCCTGAACCCCTAGATATAAATATACCCCCCCCCCTCCTCTAAGGGCGCTTGCATGGTTTAAGGCTCATTTGAAAGTGCATGGTTCAGCCTTCAATTTCTAATACTAGCAAAGTTTGTAGCTCGTCAGAGTTGAGATCCACAATCTTTCAAAAATGACTAAAAAACCTTTTTTCTCGAAAACGTGACGTGATAGAAAGTTTTTGACTACAGATTCATGTTCAGCATGGAAAACTCATTTTAACTCATTACTAGAAGCCAAACTCATTACTAGAAGCCATCTTATTCGCACAAGATAATTTGAAATTTTTAGGGCAGTGTTATCGTAGGTTTGATAACACAAAGAGTTTCTTCCAACTAGTCAAACGCTTAAGATAGTCTATTCGTAAAAAAGATCAGAATTATGGCAAAATAATTCCTGGCTTTGACATCATGATAATTCTTCATAGCATACGGCAATCGGTGTTAGTCAATTTTTAACAAAAAAAAAATCAGGCAAATACCATTCCTCAATCCTCATATTCCCCTGAACCTGAGAATCCTGATTCCCTTTACTCAAAAAACCATTTCGTGGACACCACTTTGATACTATTGATAATATAAAAGATAAATCGCTGGCTGCTCTAAAGAACATACCAGAAACTGACAAAAGACTGGAAAAATCCTTGGAATAAGTGTATTGTATCGGGAGGGGAGTACTTTGAAGGCGAAAAAAAAAATGTGGATGAATAAATAAAAAAGGTGCGTTTTATTTAAAAATTTCCCTTACTTTTTGATTATAGTAAATTGTATAATATTTGTGGCTGTTCACTTAGGCACAAGCATGAACGCCTGTCTGAAAGAGAGAGATAGAAATAATATATAGTAAGAAAAGTACAAGCGAGTTTCAATCTCTTCCTTACAACCTATTTTTTCTACCTCACTTTTTCAGACAGCGTTCATGCTTGCACCCGTGTGAACAGCCACTTTCACTTCCCTCTTTCCTTTCAGATTCACTCCAAAAAATTCCAGACTTAGATTGGAATCTATATTGAATTGGGAAACTCAATTAATCATTTTCCGTCGTCTAATGTGACCTAATTCTGATACATATACGATAAGTTTTGGACTTTTATTTTAGAAGAGGAGTCAAATAAAAGATGATTAACTCCATTATTTAAAAGAAAACTCTTCTGAAATTTGGCTCATTTGCTCATAGGGTAACGGACAATCACATCTCAGAAAAATTTTAATAATGTTAACTTCCCTTACAAATGAATTTTAAGCAAGATTGTTCTTAGTTTCAAACGGAGCAAATCGCAGCTTTTTTTTCCACATCTATTAAAAAAATAATAAATTGAAAAAATAGTATTATTTTTTCTTTACTTTTTCAAGTAAAAGGAATTGATTTCTTATCGATTTTAGTTTTCTTTCTTACTTTCTTTACTTATGGTCTAGCTTTACTATTCGCTAAGTTAGTAGACTTTGTATTTTCAGCAATAGCTGCGTTTTATTCGCCACTTGCTTCTAGTTATGAATAACTAGCAGCGATAATTGTATGGGGAAACAACAACAAAGCTGCAGAGATAACACCTATAATTATAGCTGTTATGTATACTTAACAAGCTACATCAAATTCTATTTTGAACTGCCAATGGTAAAAGAAAAATCATGAAAGTTTGCAAAAAAAAAAAAAACAAAATGAAAAAGATCCGAAATGGCTGCCAGCAAAAATACGTTAAAATCATCGTTCAAAATTCTTATAAAGGTTAAAAACTAAAAACAATTCCCACGATTAACCGCAATAACTGGGATCTGTTAAAATGTTTCACCTCCAGCTGCTGACCAGTATCATTGTGAATAACTATATAACGAAGAAGAGACTTAACTACTTGGTAGTTTTATTCACACATGTTAAACTATCTGGCGAATAAAATGCAGCTAATATCAAAGCGAAATGTGCGAGATATGGTAAGGAGTCTATAAATTATTATTATTGTAATTGTAATTTTGAATTTTTTGTTAGATCTTTCACCAGCCCCATGGAACATTATTTGTTTTATAAAAATTTTACTAAATTTGGCACCAGACTTCATTGAAAAACTTTTTTAAAATCAAAATATAAACCAAGAATAAGCTTTTTGGTTCAAGAAATTATGATGTACAAATTTCAGTAAAATCGGTCGGTCTATAGATAAAGAAAAATGTAACCTGACTTCTTTAACTTTTGCTCCTGGCTCCTCTTTGAAATATTTTTTAATCAAAATAATGGCCGAAAATTGATTCCTTGGCTCAAAAACCCTGGTGCTGAAAGCTTTAAAAAATTCGATCGTTCCACAGATAAATTTCTTTTTCCATAATCTAAACACACGTTTTACATAATAATTTTTTTTTGGGTGTAAAATTTAAAAAATATCTTTGATCTAGATATCTTTGAAAAATATGTCAGTTGTTATTTTTAATGAAAAACATATTGATTTATTGTGAGTTTGATCAAAATGAGTGAAGAAAAAGAAGTACGTCTTAAAATTATTAAAAATTTTCAAAAAAATCCAAATTGGTCCTAAGAAAAATTTGCCAAAGAATTGAAGGTCTGCCGTCAAACTGTTTCCAATGTTATTAAACAGTTTCAGAAGAACAGTTTCGATAGGAAACCTGGTTCGGGAAGAAAACAAGGACCACATGATCTTGGGAAAGCCAAAAAAATAGAAAGCATGCTGAAAAGATCTCCAAACACATCTGGTAGAAAAGCTGCCCGGTGCTCTGACTATTTGGTGCTAAAAGCTAAAGCCAATGCAGGTTTGAAAACATACAAAGTGTAAAAAGTTCCAGATAGGAATGCTGCAAAAAAGTTAGTTGCCAAAAGTAGGGCTCGGAAATTAAAATCGAATTTCGTACAAAATGTTGTATAATGGACGACGAAACGTATGTACTGGCAGATTTTACGCAGCTTCCGGGTAAAAATTTTTATGTTGCTGATGCTCAAAGAAATGTCGAAGAACAATTTAGAATCCAAAAGCAGACAAAATTTCGTAAAAAATTCCTGGTATGGCAATCTATATGCAGTTGCGGCAAAAGAAGCAAGTCATTTGTTATAGTGGGCTCTATAAATACCGAAATATACATCAAAGAATGTTTGAAAAAAAGACATCTTCCTTTCATAAGAGAGCACAATATGTTCACATACTTTTGACCCGATTTGGCATCATATCACTACGGCAAGAAAGCTCTGGAGTGGTACTTAAGAAATAACATAGTTTTTGTACCAAGAGAGGCCAATCCTCCAAATTGTCCGGAGCTAAGACCAGTGAAGAGATATTGGGATCTTGTGAAAAGAAACTTAAAGAGCACAAAAAAGGTGTCCAAAATATCGAAGATTTTAAAAGCAGATGGGCAAACTGTTCCAAAAAGGTGTCTGAAACAACTATCAAATCTCTAATGGAAGGCTTACTTAAAAAGGTCCACGAGTTCATAAATAGTGGTTAGAACTATAAAAGTTATATTTTTCTGTAATTTGTAAAATATTATCAATTAAATAAAAAAAATCAAAACTCTAAGATCAACCGTTTAAAAATTATTGAATTTTATATATGTTAAGATTTTTTCTCACTCCTCACTTCTTAGCTTTAAAATGATTTAAAAATAAATTTAAAGGTATCTATTATTGCGAAGATATTTAGTGCTAAAGTTTAGTTTTCATTTTGATAACTTTTTTTTCCACCTACTGTGGGAGGTTAATGTGGTATTCTCTAAGGTAAAAATATTAAAGAAATACAGGAAAGAATCTTGGTTGAAAGTGAGGTGCATACTTCTCAGTTCCATAAAGAACCATAATTTATGAAGCCACTTAACTTATTTTTATTTTTTGCTGAAAGAATTTTCAATCTCTGTACATCTTTACTTAAATATAAGAATTACTAAAAAAAAAAAAAAAAACCCCTAATAAACATAAACAAAAATATGCAGAGAAATTAATTAATTAGAAGCCAACCGAAAATCACCGCAGCATATTCAATTCTCGTAGACAAATTTAACTAAATATCTAAGAAGAATTTCATCAGCAATTTTCCTGTCAATGAATTCAGCTACCCTCACTCATACATAAACAAAGTGCCACACTCAATCAAATCGTTAAAAGCATAGCATTTACTTCTACGCCATATACACGACGCTTGACGGTGTCATACATTTTATATTTCTAAAGCTATTGCTGCTACTCCTGCTGCTATTGTTTGCTGTTGGTCCCTAATCTAATTTTTTTTCGAGTTGTAACTGGTCGCTCCTGCTGTTTTTTCTGTTGTAATTTTATCCTTGCTGTTATCCCATCTTTATATAACTACATACGTACACATAGATAGATGCTGCCAATTTCATCTATCGAGACACTATGTATGTATTTGCATTGGTGTGTGTGTGTGTGTGTACATTAAATGAAAACGACCCTGTTGTCCTTTGTAAGCGTCCCTGCTGCGTTAAAATTCTTCCTTGACTCGTTCTCGCAACGTTCATTCATTCATTCATTCACTCATTGTGTAAACAATTCCATTCCGCCATACATTATGCTCATTCTTCTTTACGCTTCTGTGCTATGCTTTTGATGCTATTGTCTTCTTGCTTTCGCCTTGGACTTTTGCGATTTCACATTTTACTGCCATTGATGCTGTTACTGGCTACTGCTGCTTTTTCATCTTCTTTACTGAATACTTTCAATTTTTCATATTATTTTCATCAGTTTTTCACATCGTTCGTTTTTGTTGTAGTTGTTGTTGTTCTTGTTGGACCCTATCACTATCTAGGTATCTCTGCACACTCTGGTTCTGCTGCTCCTTTCTCTCGTTTTCTTTGGTCATCAGTGTTGATGAGCTCAATTCCCTGGTGACATTTTTCGACCAGCAAATTTCACATTTTATATACTCACGCTCATGCACACTTGAAATACTTAGAGCATAAGTATGAAATTTCACAACATCATAAGAGCATGAGAAGAGAATGGATAGAAATACATAGGATATGTGTATGTGTGTGTGTGTGTGTGTGTGTGTGCATGAGAGCGTTTTTTGAAGTCATTTCACATTTACTTTATATCCGCTCATTTAGTAGTTAATTTTCTTGCATTATTTATGTGTATATGTGTGTGTGTGTTGATGTGTTCGTTTTACTTGTGCGGTTGTAATTTTATTTTTCATTTGTTTTTTTGCTTAAACATTTTCGCTTATTTTATGCTTTTGTTTTCCTCTTGCGTTTTCGTTGCATTTTATGAGGATATTTTTTTCTACTTTGTTTTTCATTGTTTATTAGCACATACGTGTCTAATTTCAGCTCAGCTCTTTGGAGACTCATTTAAACATTTGGATTTACAATAAATCTAGCGAATTCATTAACGAAGTGTAGCTTCATATAATTTGAAAAGGGACAATGAATGATGTAAAAAGGTAAGAAAATAGATGGTGAAAATCATTCAGTAAATGTGTGAACTCGTGATATACGGAAAATTTTCCAAAGCCACAGAATTTTAAGTTTACTCTTCTTAAAAAAAAATATGTATAATTTAATTTGAGTGGGTGCATGAAAGAGTCATCACTGAATAATAAACTATTTACCGATTGATTTATTAATCAAGTGCTTTCTTAGATTTTACAATATTGCAAGAAATGTGTCAGTCAACACAAGTAATTTATCTATTAAAGAATAAAAAATCAATCTGCTGGAATTTCAGTTTTACGAAACTTGTTCGGATGCCAACTAGAAGAAAAGATTCGGCTGCCTTACTGTTAATTTACACCAAGCAAAAATATGACCAATTCCTGGCAAACGAACTTAAGCTAAGAAATCTTCAGTCGGAGTGCATCTCCTAAATAATAATTTACATCCATCTTGTTTAGTTGTTCGATGTGAACAGCACAACGTACCACGGAATCCTCAAATATATTCGAACTCTTCTAATCAGCCCGAATAAAAATCTTATTTATGAATGCACCCGTTTACACCGACCACCGAATATTTCATACCCAGCTTGTGTTTGTTTGTCATATCGTTCTCACCAACCAAGTGAGGGAAGGAATCTGTTTAAACAAAGAACCATGTATGCGTTGAGATTGATGTTCTTCTATTAGATTCAAAACTTCAGCACTACAATCCAATGCCATCTAATTGCAATTGCCGTAACAGCTTCTGACAATTGGTCGTCATCATCGACGTCTCAGCGCTATACATTAAAATGAGAAAGGTGAGGGGCTTATTATTGTATTTTATCCAACATAAGATTAAAGAAGTCACACCTTTTCTGAAATTTCGCGGAGAGGTTAGCTTAAACTTTCACTAAGCTAATGGTGTCGTTTGTTGTTGTTGTAGCAACGTAAAAAGCTACGTAATAAATTTGCATCATTAGTCGAGTCGCTCGATTCAGTCTAGGCCCAGGTATTGGGCTACGTCTAAGAGTTGTGTCCACAGGCATATAGGTGTCACAAGGCAGTTGGGCAAGGAATGAGGTATCCAGTTACGTGAGTGTTGCCTATGCGTTCCAGGTAGCACTTAAACATCTTTCCCTAGCCAGATCTTAACTAAGCCAAGGTGCATCATGTGCTCCTCGGCAGAGCTGTAAAAGATTGCAGTCTCTTTAGGTTTGAAGTCAACTGACTTCTACAAAAAATGATTGCAATAATCCAGTCTTATTGTGAATGCGGAATTAAGTCTTTGAAGTCATAAGTCATATTGAAGTCAATAACTTATCCTTCATTTTTGAAGTCATGAATGATCAGTTTCTTATTTGCAGTCCTAATATCAACAAAATATTAATTGACTTGAAGTCATTTATTTTGAAGTCATTTAAAGTGAATTTAAGTCATTTGAAGTCAATTGAAGTCATTTGAAGTCAATTGACTTCAATTTATTTCAATGAAGTCAATTGACTTAACCGAAATAAATTGAATTCGTGGATTAACTTGGAAGTCATTTAAGTTATTTTTTCAAAATTTTACACATTTTCATGTTCACACTTGTTACGAATTATTTTTCTTGTTGCAAATATAAAAAATCATCGAAATCAAAGCTGTGCCTCAAGCAACTTTTTTTGAAATTTACTAGAAATACCAGTATAAATTATAATAATTTCAATTTTTTTATTTATTTAAAAAAATTTGTAATTAAATTTGTATCTAATATAAAAACTTGGTTATTCGATGTTCTATTTGTGTATGTAGTTACTTATATGTATGTATGTCTAAGATGATATGTATTATAAGTTTTTTCACAACTGTCTTATTGTCGATAAAATCATGAAGAGCTTTTTTGTTTAATTAAATAATTATACTACTTATAAATACTGTATATTTTTTATCATTCAATAACAGACTTCAATCAGTGAAGGTGAAGTCTAAAATGATTGATTGCAAGACTTCAAACCAATTTGAAGTCATGACTGCGACTTCAAGTATAATGTGAAGTCATGTGAATGATTGTGACTTATTTGCATTGAAGTCTCAAATTGATTGCAATAATCAATGAGCAGTCGTTGACTTCAAAAAGACTGGTGACTTCATTTTTTAAAGTCATAAGTCTCAAATGAAATCAAAGACTGTAATCAGAAAACGTAATTCATTTCCAGTGACTTCAATGAATGCTGTTCGAAATGACTGCAATCTTTTACAGCTCTGCTCCTTGGTAACTTGGTTTCATTGTCGGCAACAGGTGGTGAACGACCTCTCAGTTCAATGTTGGGGTGGCTGTTGTTCATGGCCCCAAATACCTTTTCAGTGGGTATGCTTTTCATGGCAAAGTTGCAGGTATTGTGGTCCAACGATTTTGTTTGCAAAGGAATGAGATTGTGAATACTGCTTTGGTAGCGGTTTAGTCCCTTGCGGATATTGT
Source organism: Toxonevra muliebris (assembly GCA_963691655.1). Lineage (NCBI taxonomy): Eukaryota > Metazoa > Arthropoda > Insecta > Diptera > Pallopteridae > Toxonevra > Toxonevra muliebris. Next base: position 56,749,452 of record OY829326.1, read on the forward strand.
GTGGTGACTGTGGCAGGTCTAATATGGCCCTATTACGGTGGTGATGGTGGCACGTGATAAGGTATCCCTTCGCCTTAAGCATCTTTACTTCATTGTGAAGATGGTCTTCTTGGGACATAAGTTGGCAGCCTCTGATTGTGCGCAGAGACAGCTTGAAGTCCCCATCCACTGCGGTGATTTAAGAATCTGACAACGTCTGTGAGGTACGTGTTGCGTGTTACAGGAAAGCTTGGAAATGTGTTTGCCTGTTGAGATGATGATGCGATCGTCGGCGTATGACACTAGTCAAATACCAGCTGGTGGAATAGGCAGTTTGGCTATATTTATCGGTGATAAAACTCCTCCTTGTGGTACCCCGTACTTTATCTTCCTTAAGCGTTATTTGATGTTGCGTAATTCTACGAATGATTGTCTGCCATGTCCTGGCACTTGAAAAAACGTTTTTCCTCCCTACTTAACTCTCAGCATGGCTTTTTAGCGGGAGAAGTAAGCCCACAGCGCATACATTTCATCAAGTTGTGGGTGCCATGCAATAGGAAGAGCGAGACTCGATTATTAAAGGCTTCGGTTGTATGGACTGTCGAAATATTTCGAATACGGCTCAAAAACTTGACATTGATTAAAACTATATTATTGAATACAGAAAAGCAGCAATCACGTACAATTATAAAGAACTCAAAATCTACTTTCTATCCCCAATAACAATAAAAAAAAATTACACAAAAAAAAAAGAAGCAAATCGAAGTAAAAGAAGTAGATAAAGCTCACAAAAAAAAAAAAGTTATTATATTCGTGATCAAGAAAAACAACAACAACAAAATTCGAAATTCTTCAGCTTTTGTCACTTTTTTTTTTGCTTATACTTATGTCTGTCTGTCTGTCTTAACTGCCTAATACGATAATAATGGCACTTGGCTTATATATATATATATGTATGTATGTCTGTATGAATATAATAGAAAAACATTTCCACACATTCTTCCTTCAACAGTAAACATTGTTGATTTTTATGTTTTAGTATTGAAGCAACAACTCCAGCAAATATCTATGACCGGCAAAAAGTTTCGTTTCATTTTTAACCTTATGACATTAAATGTTTGCTTGAGAATAAACTTTTTTTTTTGTGAGTTTAATTTTCTTTTTCGGGTTTTTAGCTGCATTTAGCTCTCAGTTATTGGAAAGATAAGCAAACGACTAGCGGAAAATATTAAGAAATATTACTGACGAAAATTCGAATATAAATATTTATGATTATATTGAACTAAAAACACATACACGCACACTTACGACTGGATACGCGCACATTTGAGTTTGTACCCAGTTGGAAAAAGTTTCAATAATGATTATATTATTATTGCCGATGAGATTGTGCAATATTTTCAGACCCTACTGCATGACGAGCTACAGATATCTAGAAATTTGTAATAAATTTGCAAAGTGTGAATACCAGTGAGTAAATGCTTTGGTTGACGGGAATGCATTCTGAATACTCGAAATCTGGAATGCACTCTTAAAATTTGGATTTATAGCCAAAAAAAAACCTTTTGGGCCTGACTAATGGCTTTAAAACCGAAGCTTCTTCCTACAAGGATAAAAATGGGGATCTTGTGGCAGATATCCAGGGTGCTATGAGGATATGGAGGGAACATTTTTCGCAGCCGCTGAATAGCGATTAATGCTTTAATTCCGCCACTATAAGGTCGGTTTTGGAAACTTCATTTATTCGCTTTTTTTTTTTTGACAACGTTCTTCTACGTTCACCACCGTCTCTGAAAAATAATAAGGCTATTTAAGACTTATTTAAGACCGGAGGCACAGAGCTTACAGAACGCATGCACGACCACTTATGCAGCATATGGTCCAATGAAAGCGTGCCCATCGAATGAAACCTCAGCGTCTTCTGCTCAATTCACAACAAAAAAGGCGATTTCACGATTTGCGTAATTTTTAGGAGGATAAGTATTTTTATTATAGCATACAAGGTTCAATCACCAATGCGCTAATTCCATTTCGTCAGTTTGGCCACAAGCCAAGTAAGTCAACCATTGACCAAATATTTACTCATCGCCAAAATCCTTTAAAAAAACCGATCGGCACCCACCATCTAGTCGTTGGTTATAAAGGCTCATTCAACAGCACGATTAGGGATTACTTGTGTACCACAATGTATAGGTTAAGCATCCCTGTGAAGCTGGCCGACCTCTCCACGCCATTTGATACCAAACGAAGTTTCAGACAAGGTGCGACTTTTTTTCTTATGTTAGATAAAGTACTTAATTCGAACTGCAAACATCGTTATTTCCTATACTTTACAAGAGAATCAACCTGCTTTCATACTCTGATGATATTGACATCATTGGCCTCAATCCGCAAGATATCAACAAGTCAGCGCAGAATTATTCAAACTGAAAAGGGAGTCCGTTGGAGTGAGTTTGCAAATGAATGAGAATAAAATGAAATACTTTATGTCAACAAACAAAGAGTCACGGCCTTGGAGACAAAATTTACTTGTTGAATCCGCCTTAAGTGCTAAAGAAATTATTACATAGAGTCTTTAGAAATTGCGAACAAATCTCCCAAAAATGGTTTAGAATTCTAAAGGAATAAAAAATTCAAGTTCGATTTGTAATCAATAGAGTTTGTCACAATAGACGCAATTGAGGCCTCAGTGACTGGGTGACCAGATCTCGATCTTCCTTCAATCTATCTATCAACTGTTGGGAATTACATATTTGAAGCCACCAATGACTTCGTATATCTAAAATCGGGTATTAACAACAACAATGCCAGTCTTGAGATCAAACGAAGAATAACTCTTGCTAGCAAGAATATGTTACTACGAGCTAGTTATGCAGCTAAGAATCAAAAACCCCTCATGATGGACGAAAACAAATTTCTTTAAGTCACTCATCTTTCTTATCCTTATGTGACGTGAAAGACGATGACCAATAGTGAAAATCTGTTACGACAACTTCAGTTAGTGTTCTGAGGTTACAGTTTTTGACAAAGGGCATAGCCGGGTTTCTATGTCAGAAATGCCCCCAAACCGAATCAAGTTTCGCATAGACCCATTTGAAGCACTTGATTTAAGAATGATTTGGCTAAATTTTCAGACCATTATCTGTAATTTTTAATGAGTAATGGCGGATTTTGTAAATTTCGTTTTTCGCGTTTTTCAGCTTAACTAATCATAGGAAAAATCTGAAAAAATTCACAGTGATTTTTCGGTTTTGGAGACACATTTGGAATTTTTTCGCGAATTTTCTAATGCGAAATTCGCGATGAAAAAAATCGCGAAACTTTTTACATGTGAATTTTTCATACTAAAAATAGGTTTGCTACTCTGATTTTTCTTATGTAAATAAGTCTCTTCCGAATACTCATACTTCAATTTTTTCAGATTTTAGCAATGTGTGGACGGGGGTCAAAAAAATTAAAAACTGAAATTGGCATTTCATATGAAATGCCATAAGACCATGAAAAAAATCAATCAAAGCTATTAACTATCAACTATCTGCTATTTTCACATTTTTTTAAATTTTTTTGTTTTGGAAAAATTTTTTTTATGAAAACTCAAAATTTTTTTTTTACCACCCTAATTGAGTTATGGTATATCACATTCATTACGCAGTGGAACAAATTTTCAAGTTTTGGCTTATGTGCCAGATTTTCCAACGGTTTTATAGTAACTTAGCTGATCACGACTGCGTGCTCAGTTTTTCTCCACCACCTCTAGTTCACCCACAATATGAACCCTGAAGCCGGAAAAATGGGGTCTTCAGGGCCTATTAAGAAATTTCTTTATTTCAACAGATACGAATTTGAAGTCTGAAGCATAGTTGCTAAGCATAAAGAGATAAATAATTTTTCTGTACACACTTTTCCTCCATTTTCTACCCTTCCTCTTGAAAATGGGGTTTTACACCCCCTTTTTCGATAAATGGCCGATAAAACAAAAACCGTTGAGAAAACTATTATATTGTCTTTGGAGAAAATGTTTCTTGTTAAAAATTATAGGTGGTGTCAGAACATCAGAATAATCAACGATGCACATTTTTTCCAGAATAATGCAAAAACCGAATTTTTAACATTAGAACCCAGCCACTCACACTACGTAAATAACTAATGGAATTGTTTGTTTTTGTAATTGCATTAGGCTTCCATGTGGAGCCAACAAATTTAAAAAAACCAAATTATTAAATTGATTGAAAAAAAAAAATTTTTTTGACCCTTGGTTCAATCCCACAAAAAATTTTTTTTTTAAAAAAATTTTTTTTTTAATTTGTTGGCTCCACATGCCTAATATAATTACAACAACAAGCGATTCCATTCTCGATTTTGTACTAATAACTGGTTACCCAGTTATTAGTACAAAAAGGCTTTTTTCACCAAAGAGGGGGTTTTTTGGGGGGGTCGCTCTGCAACCCCAGGACTTTTGTGGTTTTTTAATCTATCATACCCCCCACTAACAATTACTGAAGAAAAATCTCAGTTCAGAAATGTTATGACGTAAATCTTTATAAAGACTGGACTATAATGTTGAAACAAAAAAAAATCACCTTATAATATTCAATTTAATTATAATTTTCCTATTAGGTCTCTCGAAACATTGGAAATTCAATACTTGTTTTGTTTTTATTAAGGCAATCTTTTTTTAGTTTTTTCTTTGGCATTTTGTTTTGTCTAAATATTTTGAAGTTTCTGCCATATTCACTTCCTTAAACAACTGAATTTATCTTTGCTGACTGTCTGCGTGTTTGTCTGTGTTTATGCAAGTCCGTTTCGTGTGTGGGTGTGTGTACAAGTGTGTAGGAGTCAGCATTCCTCTTCTTCTTTTTTATCAAAATTTCTGCAGCAAATTTCAACAAATGCGCGTTTGTTTTTAGTAGTTACAGCTTATTAAAAATCTCACACACACACATTCAATAGAAACAGCATCAGTTTCTTTGAATCCTGCTGCAAGGATAACAACCAAACAAACCTAAAATGAGTTCATGAAAATCTTTTTGCTTGCTGGTTGATATTTTCTTGTTTTAGTTTGTTTTTTTTTTTTTGGTTTTCCCCCCTTTTTTTTAGCAGTTCTGTTTACTGCTGGTTGTTAAGAGAAAATTTACGAATGAATGAAATTTTTTGTGATAAAATCTAATAATGTTGTGCATGAATCTCTGTAGGAATTCAAATGCATATGTATGCATGTGTAACCCACCATTTACTAGTTTGTCTATCCGTTGTTGTCTTTTGTTTCATCAAGACGAAAATATGTATGTATATATTTGGCTTTCTTTTCTTTTTCATGCAGATAATGGAAAAATAATGGAGTCAAACCGCGCGGGAGTGATAAGCAAAAAAAAACAAAAAAGCGCAAGCATATATACATATGCATATATTTAAGAGCTTTTTTAGTGATAAGCAGAAGATTGTTATGACTTGAGTAGTTCTGCTTTTACATTTTAAGTGAAGAACGCAAGCAAGAAACAACCAAATAAAAACATGAAATGGGATGAATTTTTAGTTTTATCTAAGGAATTTTGTAATTGACTAATAGAAAATACTGATAAAGTTAAAAGATAAAAAAGCAAATATTTATGAAGTATTAATGAAACATAAATATATCGTGCTTTTATGTTGTGCTTCTACTTAAAAGTTCTTGTATGCCTTTTCAGACTTTCCAAGCAGTTATGTGAGAATTTGAATGAAAAACACCAGCTCTCTTAAAACTACTCATGAACAAACTTCAAATTGTAATCCATACGGCAGTGGAGGACGTGAGCGATCCCAGCATGGGAAACAACAATCGAGAAGAATGTATAGGCAAACAAGGAAGTCACCGATTGGCAGTTTCTCTTGGTATTTTTTTTTTTTTAAATCGGCACTTAGCCAAATCATTTAAACTTAGATTTTAATAAACTAAATCTCTTGGTAAGCGAAATAATTTGCGCCTAATTAATCTTACCTTTCTAAAAACAATTAAACAATAAAAAGGCATGCAACTCGGCATGTCAGGATTTCGAAAAATCTTAACCCAAAAGTGTGAAAAAGGTGGTATCTACCTATAAAATCTAGAAATAATTTTTTAAAATTTGTCCACTTTTTTCTTTAAAAACTGGATGTATTTTTCTTTTGGATTATACTACGACGTATGTTTGAAATTTTCAGAATTATAAAAAATTCTAACCAAAAAATTAAATCTTAAAAACCAATCATCTCAAATTTATTGGTATAAAGATAAACTTAAAAAATTTATGAATGATGAGTTATAGTACTTTATAATGAAGCTAATATACGGCGATTCGTTCCACAAGAAAGTCCCAAAAAATCTTGGTGAAAAAATAATTAATGTAGGTGCAAAGCAGCTCAAACTCAACAAATTTTTCACTGAAATGTGGGATCAATCGTAAAATACAACTGACAAATAAATTTTTAATGATATCCTGCCGAAAGTTCCAGTTTTATATTCGAAAATTATGAAGCAAATTTTTGGTGTTATTTTTTAATCAAGATTTGAAAAACTAAAAATTCCGCATTGATTCTAAAGTTAAGTATTTTTGAATATCGAATCTGAATCTGAAAATTGACGAATTTTGTGAGAGAAAATCTAGAAAGTATGTGAAAATATGTGTCTGGATTTTTTCTCAATTTGAAAAGGTATCTTTTATTTATTGAAATGTGCAAAAACATCCTCCGCTTTCTTCCGTTTTTGGAAAATAATTAAATTTAAAAATAGATCTTAACATGATTTTTTTGAACAAAAAATTGGAATACAAATTTTTTTGTTAACCCTAAAAGTATGCAATCATGCTGAAAAATGACAAAAAATGTAAAAAGTCAAAAATTGCATTCATTAACCCTCAGACGGGAAAGCTCATTCAGTTAAATTATCGCGCAAATGGGTCCTTTGTGGGCCCATATATAAAAATATAGGAAACCGTGTGTTTTTTTACGTTTTTTCATTTATTGTCGATTAATACATAAAAATACCACACTTTTTCCCAATGAAAAAAAAATTCCCGTAAATTCAAAAAAAAAAGAAAACTTATTCAGAGTCTGATGAATTGACATTTTTGCACACTTGCGACAACGTAAAATCGCTAACGAGTGTACTTTGCGAACATTTCTTTTACAAATATCGCATATGAGCTTTGCTTTCCGATCCGGGTTCGTAGGTCAATTCTGATGATAATCGTGTTAGAAAATGCTTTTGTTCTTATCATGTAGGTTCGCTCAATTTATTGTGCACATCTCTTTAGATAATAAATGCAGCCACTTCCGACACATTAATGGCATTCATAAAATAGGCAAATGATCGCCGGTTTGTTTTCCGATTTACGGAATATGTGTGGCATGCTGTTACATACATGTTTTATGCATAATACCACAGAGGACCCATTTGCCCGTTTAGCCTAAAACAAAGCTCCACGGAGCGCCATCTAATGGTTGATCCTAAATACTCTTTTCTTTATAAGAGAACATAAGGTTCACAAAAAAAGTCGCAATAACTCTCAAACAACATTGGAAATTCAATTTTAACAACGTTTTTCAAAAAAACCATCGTCTCAAACCAGAAAGAACTCACCAGCCCGGTTGAGGGTTAATATCGATTTTATTTCATTAAAGGATTTCAATAACTTTCTGAAAAGCCCAAATCAACAAAATTTATTGCAGATCAAACCGCCCATTCTCTCATTATAGATTGCTAAATATGATTGTCACATTAAGCTTAGTTTGGGCCGAAACCTAAACAGGCTGATTAAAACTGACTTTAGATTTGAGTTTAGCGTCGCAAAGATTAATGGTATACGAAATTTCATCAAAATCAGAGTGTTCCTTCTAATTTCATACCGTCGTTGTATGGGATCAAATTACTGTGCAATAGTAAGCAAAATAGAAAAAATTCGAGCTTTTATAAATCGAAATAAAATCAAAATCGTTATTTTAAGGTTATAGTATTTAAATATTGAATCATACAGTGGTCCCAGATCCCAAAAAGCTGATAAAAATATGGAAAATCTGAATAGGAAGATTTTAGAGATTGCTAATTACAAATTTAAAACTAAATTTTCAAAATGGCGGACATTTTGTTTTAAGTTAGAATTTGAGGTCAAAAAATAACTTGCGGTCCCAAAATAGCGAAGCAGCTAGTTTTTCAACAAGCTGCCACATTTATATTTATATTTATTTATATTTATATTTATTTATTGGGTATCACAAATTAGTACAATAAGAAACTAGTCTTTTGCTGCACAACAATAGCAAGCAGTACAAACAAGTGGAAGAACTTAAAAATAAATTAAAATTTAACATTAAAATTAAAGTTAAAAATCACAAATTCAAATAAATATCAAATAAAAGTTAGTTAAAATTAAACAAATTACATTATAATTAAATTATATATTTAAAATTTAAAAATCAAAAAGTAAAGTAAATCAAATAAAACTCACTGAACATTTAACAAAATTCATTAGCATTAAAAAGATTTTGAAAAATAATTAAAAATAGAGTTTGTAAATTTAGCTTTGTTTGCAAGTATTTTTATTGCTGCAGGCAAAGAATTCCAAGTTCTTATGGTGCTGATAAAAAATAACCGGCAAGAGTTTAGGTATTTAAATTCCGGAACGATAAAATCGTTTGTTCTGCTAGATTTTGTAAATTGTAGCTTTTCATACAGATAAGTAGGAGTTTTAGTACGAACAAGATTATGCAAAAAGACACAGTTTCCAGCCTTGAAAAAGTTTTCAAGGTTACAGTTAAGAATTTTGTTTTTCCAATGCTTACCAAAAGTTGAAATAATCCAAACGCGCAACAAAATACTTTAAAAATGTACCAATATTCACCAAAAATGGTTAGCACCACTTTTCACAACGGAATTCTGAAAAAAAAACGAAGAATCAAATACCGGTACATGCGTCCTCGCGCCACTTTGCTATTCAGCCCAAAAAATAACCGACTTTATCTTTGCCGTGACAACGTGTCTTGGCCTTTTTTGATGAACATTAATTGAAAATAAGGAATTCAACTATTTTAAAATAAGAAATTTTAATGGTCATTGGAATTCGCGACATGAAATTTTTTGATTTATATCGTGCTTGAATAATTTCTCAGACCACTGTGCGCCCCCTCTCCCCCCTATAAGTCACAAAAATTAACATTTAATTGCATTTATTGAAAAACATATTTGACTCCAGAAGAAGAAATGAAGGTATAAGTCTTTTTCGGAATCATCGATAGGTTATTCATTTAGAAAAGTCTATTTTGGAGTCAGGGGAGTGCAATATTTTTTTTGAAATAATGAGAAAGCAAATCTTATGACTTCAAAATCATGACTGCTTTGAAGCCACTTGAATGCACTTGGAGTCACATGCAGTCACTTGGAGTCCATTGGAATGTGGAGGGTTATTTCTTACGAAAAGTTGGATCTAGGTAATTTTGACCTTCGCTGACCCCAATTAAAGGCTGAGCACACCAAAATCGGGACAACCTTCACAATAAATAAAAAAAAACACAAAGAGCTTTAAATTTTTTTTTTTTTATATTTATTTAATTGTATTCATATTTATTCAAAAAGTTATTACAATTATTAAAAAGTTGGTCCATAAGCAAAATTCTGAACCTTTTGTCTGACTCGAGCCATTAACTTTTGCACGAGCTCTTTATTTACTTTTCTGGAGACCAACGACCACTTGGAATGAAACTCTTCTACGGTTTTCACTGTCTCGCCTGTCTGTTTTAAAATGCCTTTTACAATTGACCAATATTCCTCTATTGTCCTAAGTTCTGGGCTGTTTGGTGGATTGTGGTTTCTTGGAACAAAATCAATATCATTACTTTCATAATATTCCAAGGTAGATTTCGAATAATGGCAACTTGCTAGGTCGGGCCAGAACAAAGGTTTAACATAGCGGGATCTCAAAAAAGGCATGAGGCGTTTTTCCAAACATTCTTTTTGATAAATTTCAGCATTTATGGTACCGTTCGTTATAAAAGTTTTCGATTTCAGACCGCAGGTACAAATAGCTTGCTAAACCAAGAATTTTTGGGGGAATTTTGATTTTATTTTCTTTTTATATTCATCTGGAGCTGCTTGGCGACTAATTGAAGTAAAAAAATCTTGTCCAAATCTTGTATTTAAAATTTTTGTAGCAGTATGTGTCGTCGTCCATTACAACACAATCATATTTTGTGAGCATTTTTTCATAAAGGCGGCGACTGCGTGATTTAGCATTTAAATTTTGTTTTGCGTCTCGATCTGGGCACACCTGAGCTTTAAAACTTCCTAACCCATTTCGTTTTTTTTTGCGACCGTGCGGGAAGAAATCTTCGGATCTTGTTTATAAAGTAATATTACTTTTTGCTTTTTTATCGCTTTGGCCATGCTCACCACCACTTCCACTTTTCCTTTCAATACATAAACGTTCACTAAAATTTTGTAGCACTTTTCCAACAGTGGAAATCGGTAATTTCACAATTTTAGCAAATTGACGAATAGTTACGTTACTATTTTTTGTATATTCGTGCAGAATTATTTTTCTGCGATCGCGCTCGGTCTCCATTATTTTTTTGCACTGCTTCGAGTTTCCAAAACATTTAAATAACGCTTTATAGTGTTTATCATGGCCTACTTATATTTCAAATTTTATATTCTTTGGTCAATAACTTAGCTAAATATTTGAAGCGAAAGTTGTCCCGATTTTGGTGGGTTCACCCTTTACTTATCGATGGCGAGCATTTTTCACCAACATCCTACGATAGATTACTCGGTATAGTCTTATATCGAATAGTGGATTCATATAGTACCTAAAAGGGTGGGTAAGGGGGGGAGGAGGGGTGGGGGGTGATTGGTGGGGTGTTGCTGTCTAAGTAATTTTTTCCTTCCTTCGATGATAAACAATTTTCTCTTAGCTATGAAACATGTACAAGGTAAAATAAAAATAAATTATATATTGGTGCCGCGCATTCCAAAATTATAGAAGTGCTAGAGAAAATCTGTGTACAGGGTCGGTTTCAGCGATCCCAAATTACCCTTAAAAAGTTATCTATTCGACATTTGATTTTCCACTATAATAGGTTCATCCATTGCCTACATATTTATACTAATTAGATTTTTTGCGCAGACTATTTCAGACAATCCTACGAGGTGCTGGAGTGTACACCACATTCGATCTCCCTTCAGGACAGCTTCGCGGCGGCTGGCTATATTTCTACCATCAAGAGCCTACGATTCTAAAAAAATATATACATTCCTTACTTTCCAAACAAAATCCTGAAAAACGACTAATAAAAATCGTATTATATTTATTTTTATGCAATTGAAAACTTAATATTACCGCACCGAAATCTCTTGCGATTCTCATAAGCAACTTTGATTATCTCAGGCTTGAATTTATTTTTATAATTTTTATATGTAAGGAATTTATATGTATTTCTGAAGAAAAAATAATAAATTACAAAATAAATTCATTGAAAAAAAAAAAAACCTTAAGATAAAAATAATTTAATCAAATAAAATCATATTTGAATTCGAAAATATTTAAATTGAATACCTGCCAATTGAACTGATATGAACTAATTTTCTATAACTATTGTATTTTAATAAACTAGTTCAATTTTCTATTTGAATCTTATGCACAAAAATATTATACTTTTTAAATAGCTTCATCTTAGGTTTTTCATTTAAAATAAAATATAATAAGCTTACGATTTAATCCGATTTTCTTTTCCACTACGGTAAAATGCGCAAATTAATTTCATTTAATACTTTGCCATGGCATTTTGCTGTGCATTTTATTTATAAATTTTTTATTTAATATATCTATATATATATATATATAAAACGTGCCTCAACACACAGGCATACAAACATAGACACTCACACACTTCTATAGATATACACACACACATAATGGAATTAGTTCAATCGGCGTAAATTGTCAAACATAAAATTTGCATTTTACTTTAAAATTTTCCTTGTTTTTTACTTCTTTTTTTTTGTTCAATAAAGTTTTTTTTTTTCAAACACAAAAACTCATACATTTGTATATATGTACACACACACCCATACAGGTGCAGGTACTTGTAAGCAAAACTTTTATATGGTACGGTTACAACATATGAATAAATTGCAATTTTTTATTTAAATGGCAGCACCCACAAAAGCAATTAAATGTTTAAATAAATTAAAATAAACAAACTTTTGCACTCAATGCCTTAAAAAAAAATGTGATGCTGCTGTTGCTACTGCCATAATTGCTGTTACTGTTAAAGGGTTGCCGTGTTGAAATAATTTTGTTTCCTTTCTCTTCTTTCTCTCTTTTTCTTGCTCTCAAAACTCAACCTGCAACACTAGCAGATTTAAAAAAAAAATGTTTGATGTTCCGTGTTGGTTTTAAAAGTGTTGGAAAAAATTGAGTTGAGTGGTATTGGAAAAAAATAAAAATACCGCAAGGTAGCTACAGCCGGTCTAGACGAAATTATTTACATGTCCCACAAAATCTTTAGGGAAACTTGAGAGCCTATTTTACATGATAATTCTCAGTGCTCTGCTTTTAACATGTTTATCACAAATTAATATATTTTTTTATACCTACCATGCCTACTTATGGGCATTACAGATATTTCAAAATTTTATATTTTAGCTTTAGAATCTTTTTCGAACATTTGCTTGAGTTCCAATCATATTGAGAGCATATCAAAATATTGACAACACTTTCGATATCAACTAGTAAATATGAATAAAAATTTATTTATTCTTACCGGTCACGCCTGTAAGAATACCAGTATTCTCTTCAATCACTCAAACTACCAGCAGCACCTGCACTTTGCACATTGCACACAAAAAAAAAAGTTTAAAATGTTTTTAAGTATTTTTTGTTTTTAATGAGTGGTAGCGGAGGCGTTGGTGTTAGTGCTGATGTTGGTGCTGTTGCATTTGCTCTGATGTATGCTATGCAAATAATTAAAATGCGAAAAGGAAACACTTGTAACACTGGTTGCATACTTTGCTTTTAATTGATAGAAATATATACAGATATTTTTTTTGCAGCTTTTTTTTCTTCTTCTTAATTATTTTAACAAAACCGATAGTAAATTTATTTATGCATATTTTCAGGTGCATTTGATAAAAGTTTTTTTTGCGGTTTTATGATAAATACAGAAAATATTGCATTCTTTTTAGTTCATTATTATTAATTTATTATGTTAATTAGGTTTCAAACACTTTTTTTTTTGTTTTTGCATACATTCCTGCAGATATTAATATCAGATTTTTTTGTATTTTGCATTTATTATAAAATTCTAAGGTTTTAAAATATTTTTTTTTTTTATGTTTTCATTATGAAATTGGGTTAAATTTCACAGTATGAAAAATTCTGCAATTTCCATAGCATACTTATTATTGAAACATATTTGCAAAAAAGCAAATCGACATGAATTCTGCACACCCATGTGCGCGATTAATATTCAAAATATTTAGAGCACACTTTCTAAAGTTTCACTGCAAAGTTTTTGAAAATGATTTTCTTCACTATTCTTTAGTTTGATGTTTGCTTTCCAAGTGACAAGCAAAAAATTCTATGCAAATTCTTAGAAAAAACTTTCACTAAAACGCAAAACTCAAAACATTTTTAAATATTTGTAAAGACTTAACTTCATCAACCACTATAACACTGTAATCTCACCTACATTAGAACTTAGGTAATATATGCAAGTAAAACATATAAAATTACTAGCATACTTTTTGGCTTAAAACCATAAGATTTTATTAATGATGGTACATTTATTATTTTACATTGTTGTACAAAAATAAATCAAAACGAAAAAATTCCTACAAAAAATGTGTATTTAAAAAATATGTAGCATGCTTTTTGGCATTTTAAATTTTACATATATTTTAAATATATTTGTCTGCATAGTTTTGTGGATTTTTTTTTTATGACATGCTATTATTAATCCAGATTATGCTGCATGCTTGTATAATACACACAAATACAACTCATATATACATATCACTCAAACTCAATGCGGTGGCACGTACGTAGAAACGTGCGTATACACATAAATGTATGCAACAAAATTTGTGCATAATTTTTAAAAGCATACATGAAAAAGTGAAGTGCCATGTGAATGCATAAGAGTGCATAATACAACAAAAAAAAACATGAAGCATACATTCAGGTGGCACGCATAAAAACCATGAACACGTATGTATTGCAAAGAGAATGATTTATAAATTGAATTTTACCATGCAATATATAAAGCTTATTTGCATTTTATTATAAAATGTAGCATCAGCTGTTTATGTAAGTACTTAACCTTACAGTAAGCTTCTCTTCTCTGACCGCAAATTAATACAGCATTTGAAAAATTAACCGCAATTATCTTTTTAATTAACTGCAATTATCAATAATTGGAGTGGAGGGCAATTAATATATTTTTTTTTCAAAACAGAAACTAAGTTATACAGCTAAATTCACAAACGTTATTGAACTTTTCCCTTTAATTTTCTTATTTAAATTAAATTTAAATTTCTATTAACTTCCATACAAATTCAATATTCTTATAATAATTTGAAAATTTCAATTAAATGCCAATTAAAATTTTGAAATAAAACTAATTGTCAGGCACTTTAGTAGTAATAATAAAACGGAAAATTGAAACAAATAAAATATTAGTAGTAAAACAAACATAATTGAAATGAGCTGATAAAGAGAGGAACACTTAAGTGTTTCACATCTTCTTTGATTCTCAAAAAGTAAGCATCACGCTTTTAGGCAATTAACATCAATTTTGCTAAAAGGTACAAAGACTATTAAAGCCGCTTCATTTGATTTTAATACGTTGAATAGAGATACCATAACTTGTTTGGGAACATCCAATGTTGTCCGGGAAGTTTTGAAAGTCCGAATGAGATTTAATTTGAAAGCGGAATTAAAATATATGGTATATAATCCCTAAAGTATCAAAAATAGTTTTAAAAGTAAGTAAAAACAAGCAGTTAAATTTGAAACTATGTATTTCAATACCCAAGTAAAAATTTTTCACTTCGCTTTTCTAGAAAGTGATTATATTTTGAAACTGAAATTCAAATAAAATATTTTTGATCCTAAAACTATACCAGATATATTTAGCATTTGTATTTTCAGTTATTTTATATTACTTCTATGGATTTAAAATAAAGTTGTAGCTCTATGCTCTCCACAAATGGTTAGAAGATATCAAGGAAAGTTTATCAAACTGTAAAACAAATTGTTCCACAAAGTTTCTAGAATGCCTTTTTTATATGGTCCTAAAAGTATACTACACCAGAAATACTTTTTTAGCGTAAACCCACGAAAGGTTTATGTTTTCTGGCATAGTAAATGTATTTTCAATGCGCCTATGAAAATATACGATATTACTAAACTCGCATTAAATATATAATAAATACATTCTATGAAAAATTGGCGTAACTAAGTGGTAAGTGGCAAGTCAGTGAGCTTCAACGTAGAAGATCAAGATTTAGTATTGACTGGAAATTCTATTATAAATATGTTCACTGGAATCATATCAATGTACGTTCTCATTTAGGCAAATGATAATTTGCTATGTATACCATGAACTTTTTGGTTCAGTGTAGAGCCAGAAGTAGCAAAACGATATCGAATAGAATCTATCGATATGGTACTCATTTAAAGTATCAGCTGACAAGTATCAGCTACTCAAAAATATCGAAATCAAAGTACCAAAAGTATCGCAATCGAATCAGAATATTTTAAATATATTTTTTTTTTATTTGTAAAAGTAAATCTTGCACCATTTGAAATGCAGTAAAACAATATATTCAGTTGAGATATTCAGTTCATAACCATTTAAAAATAACATTCAAAAACTATATTTTATAACCTTAATTTTATAATTAAAACTCGCAATTTTAAGTTATTTTAACATTTAAGAATTCATAAAAGTTCGCACTTTTTAAGCAAACTTATTTAGCATTACGATTGTTTAATTTGTACAACTTATATAACTTTCGTGAGACTAACTTCTTTAATAAAGTAAAGCTAAAGGGCCGTTCAGACAGTCTATCATTCTCGAGATATGTAGATCGTTTCAAAACGAATCTCATCGAGTAGACTAAAAAAAACGGCGATCTTCGAGCATGCTCTATGAAAATCAAAACATTTCCATTTTCTCAACTGCTCAATGACTTCCAAATCGGTCCGACTTCATACACTTCGAAGAAAAAGTTTTTGGGTGAACATCGCGGTAAAAATGGAAACATTTTTAGTGAATTTATTGAAATTTATAAAACATTGCTATGGAAAATTAATAGCGAAATTTACAAAAAACAAACTATTAGCAAACGCTATTACGAAAATTAAAGGAAAAAGAATAGGAAATTTAATTTATTGCAACTGCTGCAGCGAATACCTACCTACACCATGGTGCGATGCTTCTTTGACGCTTAGCGAGTTATAACGGTCTAAAAACAGTCAGCACTGAGTGAACAAAAAGCTTATTTGTTCATCTTATATGTTTTCGAGCGCCGTTTTCGAACATGCTTGACCGTGTAAACGGTCATTAAATGGAAACAGCAATCCCCATTCGCGTACTGTCAAAGAAGATAAAAATGATTTTATAGCCACATGCAAAAACAACTTTGACAAATTTTTAATAAAACTTTAAATTTATGAAGGTAAAAATCAGAAAATGTTTTTTTAATTCGATACTATACTAGGGTTTAAGTACTCGATACTAAAAAGTATCGAGTACAAAATATCAGTATCAAATATTGTAAAAAAAGTATTGATGCCATTACTTTTTCCGTGTCCCTAGCCAGAAGTAGTCAATGGCAGTCACAGTCATTTTCGGACAGTCTGAGGCAATGCTAGGCAATTTGGACCCATCAGAAGCGATTTGAGACAGCCTGGGCACTCTTAAAAAATGTTTGAGCGCCCGAGGCAATCAATGTTAATAGAAGTAGGAGCGATTTTGACCATTTAGAGGCATTCAGAAACAACCAAGCACTATCTGCAGTTTTTTTTTTTTTTAAATAAATTAGATATCTAGCAGAAGAAGCCAAATATATGCCTAGGCAGTCTAAATAAGAGGTAACTAGAGTATAAATTAGTAAGAGGGAGTGAGAGGCAATTTCGGTCAGATAATGCAGTCTGAAGCGACCAAGGTCTAACTAAAATAATTTGTTTGTAGTCAGAAGGAACAAAGGTCTTACAGAGTTTTGGGCAGTCTGAAAAGCTTGATTTTGATATGGCATCAACCCAACATCTCTCTACACTTTTTGATATTTATTGGTTTTCAGACCTACCCTGAGGTTCTCTGTAGCAACCATGATTTATAAAAAACTTTCGGAAAAACTCTATTAGGCATTCTCAAGCAGTTAAAAGAAGCCAGATTCTGTTAGAAGTAATCAGAGGCAAAAATGGGCATTCTGGAGCCGTCAGTTGCAATCATAGTTCAAAGTAGTAAGAAGCAGTCGATAGCAACCTTAGATAGTCTGAGAAATTGTGAGTCAATCTTGCGCAGTTTAAGACCGTCAGAGTCAACCAAAGTCAGAAGTAGTAAAAGGCAGTCAGAGGTAATCTTGGGCAGTCTGGGATAGTTAACGGCAAATAAGCTCGAATAGTAACTAGACTAACTTGCTTCGAATTATTATAGTACTTTTAAATTCATCGACTTAGTTTCCGAGAGGACAAACAGTTCGAAGAACAAGCAGAATTTCCTCCAACAGACCTAATAAGGTTTATCAGGATTATAAGGTTGTTTTTTAAAATGGATATAAGAGAGTAAGATTTTTCAAGATACAATGCATGAGGATATCGTAATAAAGCAATGATTGGTTCCGTGGGCAACTCCCTGGTCTATTTTTTCAAGCTTTCCTATCTGGTATGAAACTGAATGAGGTTTCAAGTATGGGCTGCTGGAAGAAATATATTCCAATAATTTTATGATTTTAAGCTTAGCGTAAATGTTGCGTAGACACAATATAATTACGAATTTGTATTAACTCTTTAGAAACGCTGATTTTAAACTCAAGCATCAATCAACCAAATATGCTCCAACTTATCATCTCAATTATATTCTCCAGTAATAAAAGAAATTAAAATAATATACTAAAATTTTATGAGTATTGAGCTTGTTTTGGCATTGTTTTGGAGATTGATGACTCACTCAGTCGTGTGTTTATTTTCATTTTACTGATTATACTAAAATACATTCACTTTCATTAGAAATTTGTAGCCAGATAAATATTACCAAAACACCTCATTGTAATTTCTTGTCAGCCCAGAGATAAGTTGAGTTTCCAAATGAATTTCAAACGCCAAGTGTAGACAACAAGATTTTTCAACACCCTAATGTGGTTACTGATGATAATATGTACACACAGAGAAAGATGTTTGTGGTTTTCAACAAAGAAAAAGTGGTTTGTCTTTGTCTTCCATTGTCATTACATCAGAGAATAGAAGATGCTAGTATTTTCTAACTAATACAGAATAATTTACCAACCCCCTTACCCACCACTACTTCATTTCTACAGCTACTGCTTATCTCATTATTACGTCAGGATATGCTTCATAGTTGTTTGTTGCAGCTGATATTCCTACTTTTGCTGCTATTGTTATCTTTTGCACATTTCGTTAGACATTTTGACAGTATTAGATACATAAGTACTATATATATATATATGTATATGTATGTGCATCCGCTACTTGTCTGTCGTTCTTTCAGTTTTGTGCCTATAGCATTAAATATTAGCAGTTAAATTGACAGCAGTAACGGTAAGTAGTTGAAGATTGCTCCTTTTTGTGTGTATGTGTTTGTATGAACGTGTATATTTTAACTGATGAACTTGAAAGGTAATTCATCGATTGGGTTTTTTTTTTTTGGAAAAATTGAAGAAATGTGAATAGTTAAGTTGTGTGCAGGTGTGTGTACGTTAATTCGCTAGGGATTTATTTATGTAGCTGCAAGCTATTAATAACTTAGGTTTACTTTGAGTATTAACTTCACTAAGAAGAAATTGTTAGGTGAGACTAAGTATTAATTTGTACTCTTGTTGCTGTAGGGACAATGGTGAGACTTAAAATTTGATTCGAAAATTCATGATTGCAATATAATGTAATTCAGAAAATAATATGGATAATTAATACATACGAATTGCAATTGTTTTTTCGAAAATACAGAGGCTGAAATTCACAAGT
This sequence comes from Toxonevra muliebris, assembly GCA_963691655.1. Lineage (NCBI taxonomy): Eukaryota > Metazoa > Arthropoda > Insecta > Diptera > Pallopteridae > Toxonevra > Toxonevra muliebris. The sequence goes on from OY829326.1 coordinate 56,768,642, forward strand.
TTTTAAATAAAAGACATAGCGGCTCCATGGCAAGGTGCCATATGGCATCGCTAGACACTACTGGGTTAAGCTAATAACGAGATAAAAGTGAACGATGATAACGAGGATGAAAAAAATTACGAAAAAAATAAATAAATTTAAAAAAAACAATTTTTTAAGTTTAAAAATAAAAAAATCGAAAAATTTTTCCTTTTAAAGTGGATGTTTTGATGAAAATGTTTTTAAATAAAAAAAAAATGTGACGTAGCAGAGCAAAATGTATAACGGATTCGGACTCAGCGACCCCCCATTACCCTAAGTGCATTTGTCCCATCTCTGCTCGTTTCCAAAAGTGTCCATTTGTAGAACAGTGTTATAGTTTCCTAGCTCCTTGATCAATGACAGTGTTAGATCCTTCATAACTTGCTCTCTTTGGTTAAAGTCATTCACGTTGTTCACTTTGGATAGTAAGTAGCGGAATCACAGGCATACCAGGTTTTGATTGCGCTCTTGCCCAGTTAAGCTGGCATGTACTGAGTCCCCTACAAGCTCACTGTACGCAAGCAACTAAAAATGAAAGACATCGCTTACAAATAGAGCTCTATCCTCCTCTTTGCTAACGGCTCTGGTAGCATGTCAGTCAACAAAGTGTATGAATTCCAAAATGTCAGTGAATCTATTGCTAGCCATGATCGCCCTGTTTTCCCCACAGTTCAGTAAATGACTTCTGATTCATTTAATGGCAACCCATTACCAGCAAAATTCCTCAGAAAATTGATAATTCATCACCTGTAATTGGATCAATTGACGTTTTATACGTTCACAACGGAAACGACGATTCAACCCCTTTTCAAATATTTTACGTACAAAACATTACACTTTTGCATAATAGTTTAAATTATTGTAGCATACTTAATTTGTACTGATTAATAAATTTTAATATAAAATGCCCACAATACCCAGTTCCAGCAATTCAACTATTGCAGCAATATTTAACAAAAAAAAATATGTTTATGACCTAACCACAAATTACACAAAACAAATTGTCTAATAAAAAGTAGTGACCACATAGACACTCACACACATCAAACTAAACTTAAATGCATTCATGCGCTTATGTATTGATATGCCCAGTGGCAGAAAAATTAAGCGCCTTTCAAAGAAGCGACAACATTTTGAGCTTTCATTGTTCCTTTCTGAAAGGCATGATTTGCTAAAAAAAAGCGACGATTTTATTTTTCTCCCATTTTGTTTGGAGAAAAAAAATATTACGTCCAACTCCTTCCCTGATCCCAAGTTCCAGTGCATTGATTTATGAATTTTGCTTAGCATAAAAAGAGTCTTGTCCACTTCATTTCTTCATCTTTCTTTTTTTTCTGTCCTGACATCTTACGAAAATTGTATTTAAAGAATTTTTAATCTGCCCATCAAAATCTCTCGAAAATGATGTTTTTAGCACCATGCATTATAGGTGCAGCCAGCCGTGAGCGGTATTGCACTGTTCAGTAACTATTTCTAGACTCAAGCATCAGAGGATACATTTTCCTCTTGCTGCCACTGATAAGTTCTTATGGCATTTAAAAGCCTCATACACTTCTGGGTACCTCTCATAGTTTTCGATGAAATCTGATTACCGTTGACTACCCCAGACTGTCCTACATTATCTCTGACTGCCTCTTACTACTTCTTTTTAAGCTACTCTCTGACGGTTTTAAGCTACCCAAGATTGGCTTTCACTGTCTCAGACTACCTAAGATAACCTTTGATTGGTTTTTACTACTTCGGACTCTGATTGCCTCTGATGGCTTTAGAACGATCAAGATTATCTATGATTAGACTCTGGTTGCCTCTGACTGCTTCAGTTTTCTCAAAAATGCATTTGATTGCTTCTAAATAGGTGCTGGCTACTTCGGACTGCCCATGTTTGCCTCTGATTACATCGGTACCTGGTTATTTTTGACTGCTTTAGAATGCCCAAAATTCCCTCCGAATGTTTCTGTTAGATCTCGGTTATTACAGTTAACCTCTGGGTAAGTCTGAGGCAGAGCTATAAAAGAATGGATTCAATTTAATTGCAATGCCTTGAAGTCACAGTTAATAACCAACAATTCATGATTGCAGTTATTGAATAACATATTTGGTTCCAGAATCATAAAGTGCAGTTAGAAATATTTTTTTGAGTCGCCGATTGGTTATTCATTTAGAAAAGTCGTTTTTAGAGTCAAGGGAATGCGATTTTTTTTTGAAATCTTGGGAATGCAAACCTTATGACTCCAAAATCATGACTGCTTTGAAGTCACTTAGAGTCACTTGAAGTCACTTGGAGTCACTTGAATACCCTTAGAATCACTTGAAGTCACACCTAGTCACTCGGAGTCAATTGGATTTTGAAGTCAATTGTAGTCACTTGAAGTTCCTTGTAGTCTATTGGAATATCTTGAAGCCACTTGGAATCAATTGAGATTTTGAAGTCAATTGGAGTCACTTGAAGTCACATGAAATAAATTTGGATTGAAAGTTGTCTAGGTAATGCCACAATAATTTATTGGACTCGTGCAAGATTATTTTCACCAGATCATGAATAGCCTTATCATTAAATATAACAGAATTCAAATTGTATCTTCTCTCATAAATGCTCAAGTCTCTCAAACTGTTTCTCTCATAAATATTGCAAAAAGTACATTTTTATATTTTTATAATTATAAAACGAAATTATCAAAACTTGAGAGACCTGAGTATTTATTGAGTACCCATTTTGAATTCTCGATCTGGCGAAAATGATTTTACACGAGTCCAATTAAATCAAATTATATGTATCGACAACTTCCATTCCTAATTGACTTCCAATCCCAATTGACTCCAAATGACTTCAAGTGACTCCAATTGACTTCAAAATCCCAAATGATTCCATGTAACTTCAAGTGATTGCAATTGACTTCAAAATCCCAACTGACTTCAAAAGATTTCAAGTGACTTCAATAGACTTCAAATTCTAATTGACTCCAAGTGACTGGATGTGACTTCAAGTGATTCTCAGGGTATTCAAATGACTTCAAGTGATTCCAAGTGACTTCAAGTGACTTCAAATGACTCTAAGTGACTTCAAAGCAGTCATGATTTTGGAGTCATAAGATTTGCACTCCCATGATTTCAAAAAAAGATCGCATTCCCTTAACTCTAAAAAGGCTTTTCTAAATGAATAACCAATCGGCGACTCCAAAAAAGGCTTCTAACTGCATTATATAGTATATATATTATTCAATAATTGCAATCAAAAATTATTATTCATTTGTGACTTATACCCTCAATTGATTGCATTCTTTTACAGCTTTAGCCTGGAATACATTAAACATTAAAAAAATGTATAGAAGTGTTGTGTCGATGCCGAATCAAAATCCAGGTTTTCAGACTGCCTAAAATTCGATTAGAGCTTTGCTACCTCTAACTACCAAGAATTGCTTTTCATAGACCTAGGCGGCCTTAGACAGCTTTGTCTGGCTGAAGTGCCACTTATTTCTTCTAATTAATACTCAGTCTAGTGACCTTAAACTAACTTAGACTGCCCAGGAGTATCTTTGGCTGCTTCTGATAAACCTCTAACTGCTTTCCAACTTCTTAAAAATGCTGCTGATAATCCTTGGTTTTCTCAAAATGCCCAAAATCTCTTTTACTACTACTACAACTTTTGACTTTGATTACCTTCAGCTCTCAAACATTTCTTAAAATTGCTTCAGACTGCCCTGGCTTCCTCAAATTGCTTCTGATAGGCCCATAGGCTTCCTCAAATTGCTTCTGATAGACTTTCTCTCACTACTTCAGGCTTTGACATAGAGATGTCAGTCATTTCCAAAACACTGCCATGCTTCATTTGAAACTCCCTCTTATTATTTTTGATTTTGGTTGTAACTGACTAGCTCAGGATGCCTAAAATTTTTTCTAATAGATCTTGGTTCTTCTGACTGCTTAAGATTCGACAGGATGTCCTGTGATTACTTCTCATATACTCTGGTTACCTCTGACTGCTTTAGACTCCTTGCCAGGATTGTCTCAAATAATTTCTTATAGACTTTGGTTGCTTTTGCCTGCCTCAGGCTACCCAAAATTCTGCTTGTGACTGTTTTTGATTAACCCCTGAAAAAGGGAAAGTTTTACCAATACCAGTAAAAAGTTATCGAAAGCCACCAGCGTATCCAATTATTGTGGCATGTTATCTAAAAATAAAGTAAGTATTTCACGAAAAAGTAGTAATCGTGGAGCCTCAAAAGGCTCAAAAGGCTCCACGATACGCTACACTTTCCTTTGGGTATGTATGAGAGCATATTTAGCAATTTAATGCATCAAAATACACTCATGTGTGCACTGAGCGGGTTTGATTTTGAAAATGACATTGCAAAATAAGTTTGTAACCACTATGGTATCTAAAGGGGAGTTTTAGGGTTAAATACCACCTCCATTCCGATGAATATTACATATATTTTGATTATTTGCTCATGAATCAGAAACTGAAGGGAGGAAAATATTAAACGCCCTCCGCAATCCCTGGATTCACCAGTGGTTGTTGCTATGTTGTATAGCAGCAATTTCAAATAAAATGACAAAAATATTATATGTTAAAATTCTACTATTACAGCAACATGCCACTACAACTACCACTAATACTACTACAAAACATACATACACGCACACAGTTACTATTTGAAAATAAAGTGCATTTCGACAATATTTGGCAAAATGTACGCATGTTGAATTTTGTGGCTTTTTTATGTTAAATTCTCGTACAAATATGAAGTAAATACAAAAATATTTTGCTGAAAATTAGTAGTGTCTACATGTATGGAGTAGCACGACTGTATACTGCAAATGAACTAAATGTGAATGTGTGCGTGCATGTGTGTTCAGAAATTTGAAAATAGCAATGAAGTTATTTTACAGCATTATCGATTTAGAAACGACCCAATTTGCATTTGAAATGTGTGTACAAATATTTTAACTATGACATAGTTTTGTTTTCTATTTGAAAACAAAATGACAATGATTCCAATGAGTTTTGTACATTTTGACGTCATAATTTGTATCTGTTTTTTATCAAGCAAAAAAAAAAGCAAAACCTATTGACTTTGGTATTACTTAAAATATTTATGGTATGTTTAAGTTAGCATTTTGAGCAAGAATTTCATTATCATCATCATGATGAGGCATCTGTTTGAGTTATTGGTGTTATAAATTAAAAACAGTTCATTTAAAAAATAATGCAAATGTATTTCAATAACCAAGTGACGTCACAAATTACACATAGTACTAGGAATGTCGAAAATATTTATACAAATATTTTTGAGAAATTTTCAATAACGTAAATAAATTCCAAAAAATTTTCAAGATTTTCATCAATTCAGGTATTCACCAAATGTTGCTTAAAATAGCACAGAAACTTAAATTTGTTTGATGTCTCTTTGTAAGGTCATTTCTATAGTATGGGAATATAGATGGAAATACATTTAGGTATTTATATTTGTATGTATATGTGAGGAAAGATTTCTTATTGTTTATACATTATTGAGTTATATGTTCTTTGAAACATTTTACGGTTCATAAATTTGTTTTTGTGGCTAACATTTTCATATCGAAGAAATAAAAATGTTTGTTTATTTAAATCCAAATGATATTTATTCTTTTTTTTATTTATCAAGCAGCCACCAAAAAAAAAAACAAAAAAACAAAAAAAAAATATTTGTTTACATTTTGGTTAAGATATTTAAATGAAAATATCACACAAACAAGTTCAGGGAAAAAGTAAAAACTTTTCATTTGATATTGAATAAGTTTTTGTTTATATTAGCGAGAAATTTTTGAAGGTAAATAATATTTTAAATTTATGATGAGAAAAATCTGCAATAAGCTGTAAAGTTTCTTGAATAAAACAATAAGTTAATTTATAAAATGAATGGAATACAATAACCACCTATTGGAAAATAGGTGAATAGCATGACCTTGAATATGCCAAAGCTCAGATGAAAACATCGAAATAAATCTTAGCTGTGTTCACTAAAATTCTCTACTAATAGGTTTGAAGACTAATAAATATAAAAAAATAAAAAAAAAAAAAAGTATAGAAATGTTGCGGAGATTCCAAAACAAAATCAAAGTTTTCAATATCTGTGTGAAGCTGTTCTATAGCTGCGAAATGTTCCTTACAATTTGAAAATTACAATTATTGAATTCTCCATTTGGAGAGAAAAATCATCATAAAACTAATATAGAAAATATAAAAGACCCAAAGAGTAAGTACCAATACTAGCACTCAATATTTTGGAACTTAAAACTTAAGTACTAGTGCTTTTTCAAGTACTTACAACAAGGCTTTTTTACAAGTACTTCAAGTATTTCACGTACTTCCAAATAAGTATTTAACTATTTTCAAATATTTCTAAAATTTTCCCCAATTAGAAGTATTTTTTTGCATTTCCAAGTATTTTAATTACATTTGAGTATTTCAAATTTATTCAAGTTATTACAAATTTTCAAGAATTTCTAAGTATTTTCAAATATTTTAAAGAATTTTTAAGTATTTCAAGTACTTTAAAGTATTTTCTTGTATTTTCAACAAGCACTTTCAAATATTTCAAGTATTTAAAGAATTTTAAGTAATTTTAAGTATTTCAAAAATTGTCAAGTACTTTTAAACATTTCTAGTACTTTTCAAGTTTCTTGTATTTTCAAGTGTTTTTAGGATTTTCAAGTATGATCAAATACTTTCAAATAATCCAAGTATTTTCAAATACTTCCAAATAGTTAAAGTATTTAAAAATGTTAAATAATTTCAAGTATTTCCAGTACTTTCAAGAATTTTCAAGTATTTCAAAGTATTTCAAGTATTTGTAAATATTTAAGTATTTTTCAGAATTCAAGAGTAGATAGATAGATAGATATGTTCTTTATTACTGATTTTTATAATTTTACAATAATATAATTTTTAAAATTTTACTTAAAGCTAATATCAATAATAAAGAGTATACGGCAATGACCTCGTCTGCCGGATTCAAGAGTATTACCAAGAAATTTTAAGTATTTTTATGCATTTTCAAGTACTTCAAATATTGTCAAGTACTTTTAAGCATTTCCAGTATTTTCAATAATTTTATAGTTTTTTTTTTTTTTTGTGTTTTCAACAATTTTCATTATTTTCAAGTACTTTCAAATATTTGAAGAATTTGCAAGTATTTACACGAATAACCAACTATTTCAAGCACTTTCTGGAATTCTAAATACTTTCAAGTAATTGAAATTATTTAAGTTTCCAGAATCTTAAGTATTAGCAAGAAGTTCAAAGTATTCTCAAGTATTTTCATGTGCTTTCAAATATTTCAAGTAATTTCAAAAATTTCTATTGCTTTCAAATATTTCCAAGAATTTTCAGTAGTTTCAAGAATTTGACGTATTTTCATGTATAAAGTATTTCAAAGTTTTTAAGGTATTCCCAGTATTTTCAAATAATTAAACTATTTATTTATTTATTTAATTTATTTTAAGTATTCTAAGTAATTAAAGAATATTTAAGTACTTTGAAGCATTTTTAGTATTTGCAATATTTTCAAGTTTTTTGTACTTTTAGTATATATTTTTAAGTACTTTCAAATACTTTCAAATATTTAAAGTATTAAAAAATGTTAAGTAATTTCAATTATTTACAATATTTTCAAGTTTGGAGGTTTTAATTTATAAAAAAAAGTTGAAAAAAAAGGGTAATGCCCCGAACTTAACTGGAACCATAGGATCCAGTGAGGTACTAGGTCGAAAAATCTCTAATAGGATTTAAATTAACCCTATTCCGATTGGAGCTTTTAGAACCGGTACTGTAATAGGTCGAAATTTCTTTAAGATATTTAAGTTGACCCCATTCAAACTGAAACTTTTGGAGCTGTTACTGTAATAGGTCGAAATATGTATCTCTAAGAGATTTGAATTCAGTCGATTCAGTCCATAACTTTAGTAGCCGTAATTGTGCTAAGTTGAAAAATCTGTAAGCCCCACCATGTTAAAAAAGTTACCGTTTCAATTTATTTGCAAATACTATCAGTGTTGGATCTAGAATTTTGGTCTACGGAAAATGGGAGAAGACTTTTATGTTAATAATTGAGAGTAACCTATATGACTAAATATTATAAAAATGTTAATAATTACCATAACCCATTCGCTTTCTAAGTGTTTTTAGGGGGTTGCTATACCCCCCTCTGCAAATGACCGGAGCCAGGTTTTATACCTAAAGATCACTGATATAGCCCTGAACTATTCTGCTTCCTCTAAAGTTACGTCAAATATATCTTGACCGACCACTCGTAAATCCAGCCGAAAACTTCATATTGCTTGAGCAAGCGTAAACCAATGCCTAACTCTGCCTCTACACAGAAAATGTAGTAATAATATTTCTAAGCGGGTTAACAGAGTATCCGGCTATTCAATAGATTCATAACTAACTTATATGAAATTTATGCATATGCAAATGTAATTTTCGGCGCCATTTAGTTGTTGGCATTTTAGTTATTAAAATTTCAACTATGTGCTCTTAAAAAATGTTGCCAACTATAATACGTAGCTTACACATACTTAGGCTTACATGCATATGTTTGCGTGCAACTCAATTCTCATTGCCACCAGCAGCAGTGGCAGCTGACAACTAAATACAACAACAACAACAAATACAAAACAAGTAAATCTAACATAAGCTCTCGAAAACGATGTCATTGCTGTTGTTGTTTTTGTTACTACTGCAGTTGTCCTTTGCGCTAATAAACCATTTCCGACAGTAATAGTAATAAATGCCAATGGCAATAAAAATTGCTGAGAACATATTGCCAACAGCGAAAGCAGCACAAGCAACAACAATAATAACAAACCAACCAAATAATAATAATAATAACGTTGCCATCAAAAAAAAAAAAAACCAACAAAAAAAAATCAACAACAAAAGCAACACAGCATCGAATGTAAGTAGCAACAACGGCAGCAACAACAATAAAGTGCCACATTATTATGAATGAATATGATTATGTTGCGCTTAAAAAGCACAAAAGCACATAAATACATGTACATTCACAAACACTCATGCAGTGACAGAGTAACATACACACACATTTCTGTAATCCTATAATCAAAATTTCTATGAATACGTATATGTGTGTGTGTGTGTGTGTGTTTCTACATATATTTATATGTCCATAATTGCGCTTATGGCATAATAAACGAAAGCGTGGGCCCGCGAGAAATTTTGCCACCGTCGCAAATATTTCAAAGCAACAGAGAAAATATTGCGGCGACGCTTATTCAACCGGAAATGTCATTTGTTTGTGTATCTGAGTGTTGTGTACATTTAAGTTCGAAACTGTATAAGTATATGCCATTTGTGTGTGTGTGTGAACTCGTGGCTCTCCTCTGCTGCCTAATAAATAATTTCATTAGTCTCTCTCCCTTTTTCATATTCGCAGGCGCATGAAATTCACCAAAAATGTTTCTATTTCTATTGTTTGAGATTCCTCTGCTGTTATCGCACAGCAAATTGTGTGTACTTTATATTTCCGTTTTACAAAACACAAAAAATAAAGAAAAACAGAAAACCGGAAGTGATTGGTATTTTAGTTTTATGTCCGACACATTTTGTTTTCTTAAGTATTCGTAATTTAATAATTGCATTAATTTATAGCGTAGAAAATCCTTGGGGATTTAATGAGAGTATTTTAGCGAATGACAGCCAGTGTTCAGTACAACGAAAATTTAGAATGAAAAAATTTACTTTTGAAGTATGAAGAAATTAATGATTTGAAAAAATGATTTTCTACATAGTAGTTTCAAAGAAAAGTTTATAGAAGCAAATATGTATAAATTAATAGAAAACATACTTCAATTCATTTTCAATTCTAAGCCTACCTTGATTTTGTTAATTGAAAAATCCGATAGACCAAAAAAATTAAAATATATTAAACCGCAACACACCACCAATTGCCGATGGAGAACTTTAATTGAAGGGATGTAAGTCTAAAGGGCCTTAGTACCAAAAAAATTGAAAGGGAATATAACAAAAAATGTGAATAAAATTGAGATATCGGGTTTAAATTTATTCCAGGCTTACACACGTTACATTTAAGTATGGAGTTCAATATCGATCATATGATCACCGGGAACTCGTTTGCAGCGATCGATGTTCCACTACTATTCCACACATATAGACCGAAACGTTGGCAGTTTCGCGGTCGATATTGTTCTTGAGCTCCTCTAACGTTATTGGCTTATTGGCATAAAGCAAAGATTTGACGTAACCCCATAAAAAGAAATCCAACGACATTGATTCGCATGAGCAATGTGGTATTCGACCAAACCATTTCTAGAAATTATGCGATTAACGAACTTCTCCTTCAATAGATCAATTGTTTGACCAGCTGTGTGGTATGTGGCACCATTTTGTTGGTAAGTTGTCAAGTCCATTCAGTTTTGGCCAAAAATATTCTTCAAACATGGCACGATAGCGACCTCTATTGACCGTAACATGGCAAACATGATCATCGGCGAAAAAATACAGTCCAATCACACTTCCGACATGAAATCCAAATTACATGGTACCTTTTTGTGGATGCAAAAGTACATGGATATCTAATGCTCGCAATGACTCGCTTCCACGGATCTTAAAATCCGTAAAGAAGCGATGAGAGCGACCTGCAGACTCCAGTTATATGGAGTCTAACATGTCGAGGCGGATATAGAGCACAGTTAGATATACCACCAGTTGTCTGTACAGTGCACTGTTTTTGATACCTTTTGACAATCATTCGCTTCGGAAGAAGATATGATATCAGGTCCTCGAAACGAAATCAATGGTTAAGTCCAGAGATCATACACTTAGGTCTTAATTATGTCTTCTATACCGACGGATCCAAAACCTCAAACGATCCTGGATCCGGTTGGCACTTGGACGATGAGACCAAGTACTCTTTTGCCATTGGACAGATGGCGACAGTCTTCCTAACGGAGGTTTTCGCAATCCTAAACTTGGCGGGCTGGATAATTAAGAGGAGATAGCGTGGGAAGTGCATAGGTATCTGCACTGAAGGCCTTTGCTAACCCTGTCGGCTCTTTAAAATTGGACAGCGAGTATAAGCCAAAACTAAATAGTGTCACAAGACACAAGTTGTGCCTTATATGTGTTCCAGGACACTGATTAACCAGTAGCTGATTAACTTTTCTTGGTATAAGCTCTGGAGAGGTTCATGCGACTTCGTGGGTTCTATCTGTAGAGAAATATGGTCCGAGCTTGAGTCCTGCAGAACCTTCATGAGTCAACCTAACAGAACGGAATTTGTTCTGTAACTGAGACGTAAGGAGCTGAGATTACTGGAGGGTGTCATCACCGGGCACAACACATGTGGTCAGCATATGACTAATATGGGCGTCAGCATCGATCCAACCTACCAAATGTGTCTTGAGGACGACGATACTGCGGATCATTATCTTTGTAATTGTCAGGCGTTCGCGAGAATCAGATTGAGGCTGTTGAGTAGTGATGCCTTGAGTATGAGTAATATCCATACTCTTCCTCTTCCTAAGCTTCTAAGGTTCGTCAGCGAAATTAAGAAATTCGAGGTTTTTCTTCTTGCTATACCCCCCTCACAAATCTTTTCTGTCTCTCTACTCTCTTACATTGACTCTATCTTGGGTATAATGCAATGGTGCTTTGTTAAAGTCCAGTCCAGCCCACCCTCATCTCTAAACTCTAAATTTACTACCTCATATTTCAAGGTTCGGGATTAATCCGACTTTTCACCTTAACTACCAAGCGTTTCGGTGTTCCATCGCTCTCTCGATGTCTCATTTCTATTTCTGTTTCTAAAGTGGCATTATTTGCCGTTTTCAGCAATTATTATTCCGCTAATCACAAAAATCATTGACCTTGAAACCATGCGTTACGTTGAGGCTATCATATTCTTTTGCGTTAAAGTTGGACCATCAAATTTCCGGTTCTAAAAGTATTTACCATCGTTCTAGGAAAAGACACTCTATGCAGGCCATGAGCTCAACTACGCATGCGTTCCTATCATCACTAACCGCCGTATGACCTGACTAGCCTGTCAGAAAGAAATTGTCCTCATTGTGTATCTGCTATAAATGAGTGTTGTCTAGTAGACACTCACCTAAGACGCAATAAAGCTATGATTAAATTTTTTGACAAATTATTATTGTGTCGATTTTTTTTAGTCACTATTTGCAGCATAAAATTTAAATATTAAAAATTCATTTCATTTTACTAGGTGAATTTAAAATCTAACAAATTTACTTAAATTAAGTTTTGCACCTTTTTGACACCTTTCAGATTAGAAATTTACTTTTTGTAGGAATCATATACCATTCGCTCACCCTCTCCTCAAGCTGTCAATTAACCCTATTAAAATTAAAGCGCTTTAGAAATCTCATAGCACTACAGTTTCTGCACCTCAAAGGTAGCACATAAATTTTGTAATAACAAAGGCACATAGCAAGAATTCTTGAAATTACTTTCGAACCTTCTGTAGAAATTTCTTCAATCATGATTGTCATGTTAATAGCCACTAGTTGATGTGCAAATATACATATGTAAATGTGTAGGGCCCAGGGGTTAGTTATGTACTATTGTAAAATGAAGAACATTTTGTAAATTATTTTTTTGAGTAAATATACAAGGCCTTTAAAAATATCCATACTAATATACAAACAAAAATTTTCATATCCTTTCACAAAAGAGCACTAAATCAGAACTCTTAAATTGACAATTGTGTTGTGGTAAGGAAGGTCTAATAATTTTTTATGAGCCAAATATTTTACACACATGTTTGTTATTTTCATACCAATGATATTTTGTTTAAATTAAAACCCAACAGCTAGCTCTAGAGATATAAAGTGTGCATAAAAATTTATGAAATTGAACAAATTTAAGTTTTCTTTTTGTTTACAATTTTAACTAATATTATTTTTAAAGGTAAGATTAACCCAACGAGAAAGGTTTGAAGTACAAATTAACAGCTGACATTTCACAATCTTTCGCTTAACATTTTATAAAAGTAAATATCTTCAAAACCACTTCCTAGACAGCTGATGCAATCTATTCGAAAATTCTAAAGCTGTGATTTTTGTAATCTACATTGATAGAGCTACGCCAGTGTTAATAGTAGCGAATCCATCCATCTATGATGTGGGGAATGAAAAGAAAATAAGACGGCTCATCTCAAGAGCTTTCTGCTCCTATCAAAACGAAAAAAAAAACTTTAATATTTTGTCCCATCTGAATCAAAATATTATAGTTTAAATCGGAACTGTATAACTTAAGAAATAAATTCGTCAGCCAGGGGATCGGAAAAAACACAATGTGCCCAAAGCAAACTAGACCAGGTTAAAGATAAAGCAGAAAATCAGACCAAAAACCAATCTAAAACTAAAATAAAAAAATTAATCCAAAAGCAGGTTGAAATTCAAACTTTCAAAATAGAATCAAAATTTATACCAAAATTACACGAAATTAAGAATAAAGCTCAGATTACGTGCAGAGTAAATATTCGTTCAAAATTCAGATCAATATTTAGGCCAATACTCAGATCGGACTCCAAACTAAAATTCAGAACAAATCTCGGACCAAATTTAGGGCGAAACTCAGACAAAAAGAATCCAAGACTTAGACCAAAATTCAAACCAAAATGGAGAACAACACTCAGGCCAAACGCAGACTAAGATTTTGAAGAAACCTACTAAAAAAGACCAAAAACAAGATTGAAATTCAATTCAAAATTTAACCAAAGCCGAAATGCATATCAAAACTCTATTCCAACCAAAATTCAGAACAAAATTAGGAGCAAAATTCAGACTAAACTCATATCAAAATTCAAACAAAATTCCAGACCAAAAATTGGGCAAATAACCATTCCGATTCGAGCTGTTTTTAGTATACGCCTGTCTTATATGTACTCTAAAATTGCCCGCATCGGATTCATTTACGATATAGCTTAAGAGTACGCATAATATCGGGCCAAAACTAAAATAAAAAATTAGACCAAAAGCAAACCAAAACTAAGCTTGAAATTCAAAACGGAATTCAGATAAAAAACAGACCTGACACAGACCATAAATTAGGTTAAACCATAGACTTAGAGTAGACTAAAAACCAATCTAAAATTTAGAACCAAAACTGAGACCAAGCCAATCGAAAACTCAGACCAAATTTAGAAACAAAACTCGAACCAAACGCGGATCGAAATTCAGAGCAAATCTCATTCCAAAAATTATATCAAATTCAGGTCAAATCTCAGAATAAATGCAAACCAAAACTCGGGCCGAAATTTTGACTAAAAGTTAGACAAAAGTCCAGACAAGAACTCAGACTAAGAAAAAACAAAATATTAGATCAAAGTTAGGATTCAAGCTTAAACAAAAGCACGCCAATACTCAGACTGAAATTCATAGCAATATTCAGAGCACAAATTATACTAAATTTAGACCTAAAGTAAACCAAAACTCAGAGAAAATTCAGACCAAAACTTAAAATACATCCAGACGTAAACTCAAACAGAATTGCAAACCGAAAGCAAACCAAATTTTAAGCCAAATTCGGATTAAAACTTTTGCTTTAATATGTTAATTTTTTATTGTGTTCCACCTAGAATGTTTCTTTCATTACTTAAATTAATTTTTAGTTTCCTTTCGAACCACATCCCTCGACTTGCGTAAAGAGGGCTCTCTTTTTATCTAGTAAGTGATATAGAAAAACTGTATGATTAGAAATTTAATGGGTTCCTTACAGGACACTACAGATTCAAGAAATTAAAATAAATGTCTTAAAACTATTCGATATGAAACATGTTACATTTCCTACAAAGTCCTCACTATTTCCTATTGGGATTAATTACTCAAGTTTAGCCATGTACATATGAATATATAAATGAATTTATATACAGTAGTGAATATATTTATGTGCATATAAATATGTATGCACGTTCAAACTCAATTCATATTTAAATAGTGGTTCACTTGGGTTGCCAATATTAAATATTAAATCAAGTAATTATAAATGTAAAATTTGTTAAAGCTAATTGATACTTTTCGGTTAGTGCGGAAAAGAGAAAAGGAAAAGGAAGGAGGGAAAGGAAAAAATAAATGAATCATGCACACTGAAAATGTCTACAATCCGATAGCACTTAAGTTTTAAAGGGAGATATTCATCAACGAAAATTTCATTACACATTGTAGTCAAATGTTTTGATTGAACCATGAGAAAGTACATCAATAATCATGGAGAATACTCCAAATAGCAATTAAACCAAAAACTTGATATCAAGGATTTGCACTAACCTTTAAAGTAGTCCTCATTCGTTGAATGTAAAAATCAGCTTATATAGAAACGATTTCAAATTAATATTAAACCACCGAAATCAATTGATTTTCATGTAGGTATTAGAAAAGATAACTTATCACATTTTTAAATCGCGCCGCGGCACTCGCGTTTTACTATTTAATTTCAATTTAATTTTTACTTTAATTTTAACTAAAGACGCTTGCACTTACTTGCACCTTTCAATAATTTTCTTTCTTCTCTTTGTTTGCTTTTCTACTGTCACTCTTCCTCTGCTTATCAGCCGATATCCCCATTCACAATAGTAAATTTAGTACCATTTAGTACTAAATCGTATTAAGCTCTAATTATAGAAACTAAACATAACTTGATAACGCATAAAGAGCTGTCACATAGAATTCTCTTTCATATACTTTGTATGTATCTGATTATAGAAACTTAACCTAACAAAGAAGTCTGTTGAATTTAGAAATCTTTGCTGCTACGTTAAGTGAAATTTCACAAAATAAGCTGTTTTGTGTTCACTGAGTTTTTATCGAGACTAAAAGCAAGTATTTACACATTAATTAATTGTTTTCTTTATGAAATTCATTTATTTCCTATTTTACAATTATTTTCCTACTATTGATATATTCTGCAGAGGGATTTTTTTGGCTGCTATGTAAAGTTATGTTACGTTAAGTTTATATAATTAGACCTTTATTGGGAACGTCGATATAGAGACTTCTTTAACCGAGCGCAGAGGTGTATTTGTTGTAAGTTTGCGGAAAAATGAGAAAACTTTGATTCTGTCGTTTGGTTCATTCTCTTGTGAGAATTCAGCGGTATGACTCCGCTGTGCACCAACAGAGGTGCAATGCCGCCAATTTTCATATAATTGGTTTGGTTGGGGATTTTGTCCAAGGTGCAATTTTGATCACTCACGCTGAGAGACCAGTTTCTTAGAGAAACTGTGTCCTGCTGACATAGCGGGCAATTAAGATATTGCGTGTGGCTGAATATAGGTGGTACATATTTTTGCACAATACCAAAGTAGAATTTTTCTTTGCGATTTTGAGTGCGATAATTAAAACGATATTTTTTACGAGATTTATTTCTTTTATTTATTTTAAAAATGTTTGGGGAATACTAAGTCGGGGTATTCTTAGTTGCATTAAATTTAAGGATGTAGTCTGGTGTTCCGGCCTAATTTTCAAGGTTTTTTTTTCGGGAATTTTTTATTACAACAAAATAAAATACAATCATTTCAATTTTTTTATATGTTATTACTGACACCTTTAAGGGTATAAAACAAAATGCTGGAAGTTTAATTTATGATATATTTTTAGTGTTTTTTACGCCCAAAGTGGATACCTAAAAAAAGGTGTGTTACTGGCCCGGGTGATTGCAATAATTGAAGTCATCTGAGACAAAAAATTTAAATAGAATATGGTTCTGTAGACTTGCCATTCTGGCAGGTAGTAGATTTAAACATTTTTATTAAAAAATAACAAAATGGCAGACTTCTACAAAATTTTTTTAAAAATAGCGCTTTTTCTTTGTTGAAAATCGGGATAAAAAACAGGAAATAGTGATTAAAAATAAACAGTTCTACTACCTGCGAGAGCCATTGGTGAGTAAATTATCGTATTAAAATTTCGGCCCAATCGGTTTCATAGAATGTTTTCAAGCCCTTGGGCCGATCAAAAAAAACGTTGTTTCGAGAAAAACGCTTTTAAAGTTTTAACAACAAGTTTAACCAACAGGTGCTCTCTACTATGTGCTATAACTTCGTTAATATTTTAAATTTTGGTATGAAAATGAAAATTTGTTTTAATATATTGTACTTTCGAAATACATAACAAAAAATCGATTTTTTGAAACTCGAACACCAGACTACATCCTTAAGCTTGGAGTGTGCTATGGATCCACTAAAAAGGAAGGTCTTCTGGCGACCGGCGCCAATTTTTCTGATATCCATAGCAACGATTGACGGAAATCTAAGACACCATTTTTTTTTATCGGCGGACAAAAGGATGAAAATTTTTGTGTCAGTCTTTTTTCTAAAAGTACTTTGTAAATGTAATTACATCCTAATGTGTGAAACATAAAACTTGTAGCTTACACCCCCTTCTTTGAGTTGGCGTATTACCTTTAAACCCGTTTTTCGCTAATAAAAAAAAAACATTTCTGTTAGATTTCCGTCCCCTACAACATCAATTAAAATCAGAAAAATCGACGCCGGACACCTGGAGACCTTTTCTTGTAAGTCGTGGCGGCCCATAAGCATTTTCAATCTAATATATTTATTGATGACTGGAATTGCTAAGTGAAGCCATTCCTGTATTATCATTCATTTAATTGTTTTATTTTTGGCAGCTATTGTTAACTGTAACCGGCTAAGTTTTTTGGGTAGTAGGCATCTACCAACTTTCTTTTTCTTTTTATGTAAAATTATAAGTCCCTTTGTATGCTTACGAGCCCAGCAGGTTGTGCGGATAAATTAGTTTTGCTTTTAGAAAAATTGTGTGGTGGCTCAGTATTGTGTCAAAATCAAGCATTTTTAAAAAATAAAAATTTTATTTCATTCACTACTTTTTTTTGCAAGCCTGCGCCAAAGTCTTCGCTGAAATAGTTGGCAACGCTGTTACTGTCATTCGCCATTATTTGCATTTTTTGCTACATCACCGACAGCATTCCTTTTTTTGGTTAAAAATTTGTTAACTTAAAATGAAGTGGTGATAGTTTTTAATTAATATTTATAAAAATAAAGTGACAGTGACAAGCTACCCTAATTTCGCAACCAGCCCTAATAAAAACGGTAACAATTTAATAATAATGTGAAATAATCTTTTTTTGTTTTTGCTATATAAAATCAATGTTTCCTTCGGGGCTAAATAAACTTATGACCACTTAAGCTTAAGCATTACAGTATTTGCTTAGAAAAAGGGTCAAATTTGTTGAAGCATTACAAACCGATTAAATTGAAAATTCACACTTGATAGTGTGTTTGTTTTTTCTAATTGTTACATAAAAGAAATCATAAAATTTTATAATTATATTTAACCCTCTCAATGTTAATTAGATGCAGAGTTGTGGAAAATGAGAAATTTTAAGGTTTTAACACCAAAATGGAAAATATGAAAATTTTGTAAAAATAACAAATGAAAACATTTAAAAACTACTAAAAATTAGCAAAGTGTAAAAACAAAAGTCATTAAAATGTAAGTGGCGAATGTATGTTCTGCCATCGTAAAAATTTATAATGCAATATTCTCACAAATAAAAAATACATGCTCGTAAAATGTGAAGCTACATTCAACACAGGTAATTTTAAATATATGTATATGTATGTAGGATAACTCAGGGAACTAGCGGATCCAAGAGGGCGAAGGGGAGCGATTAACTAGTCCCCCCACTCCTCCCTCCTTGCCGATAAAAATCTAATACATTTTTATCGCTGGTAATGAATCAAAAAGATTTGGATTGAAAAATGTTTGGATCCGCTAGTGGTTCAGGGTGTTTAGTCGATTTTATGCTGTTGCTTTTAAGAAAACAGCAGCAAAAAGTTGATCGCTATTAGAGGGATCTAAAGGAAAGAATAACTCTATCTACTATTCACGCTTCAAAACTCAAATAGTAAAACGCTCGGACTAAGAAGTTAGAACTCATAAAAAGGCGTGATCTAATATTGGTTAGAAAGACCATATTCAGAGGAGTCTAATAAGGGGTGAAATATGATACGGGGAAAAAACATGGAAGCCTTTCGAGAGAACGTTTCAGCAAAGCTTCTTTAGTTAATTATAATTTTAATTTAGTTTGCATTTACATCAGTATTTTTACTGTAATTTAAATAGGTCGATGATTTCATATTACTTTCCCCGCAAGTAGTCTTGATGTGGCCATAAAAGACAGCCTGGTGTGTAAGATCACTTCCAGGTTTCGTGATGCTGCTCACTATCAAAACCAGCTTCCAATGTGTAACCTGTCAGTTGTAGCTTATTTTTCCTCGGAAATTTATACTTAAAGTTAACCAAAATTAAAAAAAGTTTTTTGTCCCATTCGTTAAAAACACCTGGAAACTAAAAAGTATTTCAAAATTTAGTTCTGTACATAGTGATGAAACCAAAGGTTATGCGGGGCGGTACCCCGGCTAATCTAATTTCTAGTCTGGTTTTTGGTATGAATTTTTGACTGAATTCTGGTCTACATTTTTACTCTATTTTTGATTTGATTTTTTGCCTGAATTTAATCTGAATTTTTTTTCGATTTTTGCTCTGAATTTGGGATGAGTTTTGTTCTTAATTTTTATTTAATTTTTAGCCTGAATTTGGTTATTTTTAATTTGGGTTTTTAAATTGGGTTGAGGCTTAGTCTAATTTTTGGTAGAATTTGCTCTGAATTAATCGTTTAACTTTCGGCTGCTTTTGTTCTAAATCTTATTTCGTTTTTGGTTGAATTTTACATGAATTTTATTTTTCTTTTAATCTAATTTTTGACCTGAGTTTTGTTCTTAATTTTTGTCATAACTTTGATCTGAATGATTAATGTAAGTCTCAGAATTTTTGATTGAATTTATTCGCTAATCTAAATTTGGTGAATTTTTGTCTGAATCTTGGTTTAAGTTTCAGCTTAATTTTTGGTTAGACTTGGTCTACATTTTGGTTTGAATTTGGCCTGGATTTACACCCGATTTTTGGCCTGACTTTTGATCAGATTTTTTATCTGGCTTTTAGTTAAAATTTTTGTCTAGTTATTTGCTTGATAATTATCCCATAATTTAGTATAATCAGTTTGTAAAATTAAAACCTGCTCCATTAGGTTTCTCTAAAATAAAAATTGCCAGTAATACTTTACATTTGGCGATTGCATCTTAATAATAAAAAATTGTTGAAGAATTTAGCACATCCCGTTGAAAAATTTATGCATTTTCATATGTAGCAATAATTTTTCCACCACATTTCAGCAAATATATTTTTCAATAGCAATTTCTCCAGCAAACTGTCTATGAGTCTACATATTTGTCTAGATGTCGGTGTGGCTATCAGTCTGTCTGCCTGCCAAGCGTGTAAGTAGCTGCTTTTATTACATCCTGAAACACCTACATCAACAAAAGAAAAATGAAGTAGAAAAGAATTTATGCATTTTCTTCTACAACATTTTCATAGAATTTTCTTTACATATTTTTTCGGCAATAAATGGCTTGGAATTTTATTTTTTGTTTTTGTGCTTGCACGTGTTGCCCAAGAAAAATTGCAAATGTCGAAAACCAAAGTGGAAAAATGAAAATGGGGAAAATGCGCTGTCGCTTAATCGCCATAATGTGAAATATGATGGGGACAGTGATGTTGTGGTTGCTTCACACAAAAGTTCATTGTTTGGATTAACCTAATTTAATATTTTTCTTTCAACTTGACGGGTAAGAAATATATATACAAGTTTTTGGGCTTTTAAAATATAAAATTCTTAAAAAAAATATGCTGAAAGATATGGCAAAAAGAAAAAATAATTTATGAATATGAAATATAAAGCAGAAAATATACAAGAAACTGCGCTTCACTCAATTTCAATCCAAATTAATTCTACTTGATATTATTTATTAAAGTGCAACGCAATTAAACAAAAAGATAAAGAACAATAAAAAAGATTAAAATCTAGATTATTCATTATATTTGCATTTATTCTTATCTTAGCCAAATATTTGCATTTGCATCATCATCTTCTTGAAAATCTACAAGGTTTTTTTTGTCTCCATTAGACTTAAAGGGCATTTGCACTTATGAAGAGTAGAACGGAACCGAATAGAACAGCAGAGCAATTGCGTTGCATGTTAATCAACTTCAGTTGAAATCGCAAAAGATTGTGAAATAATTATCTATAATAATAATGGGAACAATAAAATTAAAGTAAGTAGTAAATTTTTCTAAGGAGATTCTCAACCAATTTACTGCTGAATAATTTGCCATAACTTTCTCCACAGCTACAGTAAACTGAGCTAGAATCAGAAGTACGAAACCATATCAAAAAATAAATCGTCGCTTCCATGAACGTTTGTTTTTAATTACACGTAGAAGTGACAAATGAAACTGTTTCAGAATAGATGATTCGACGCAATCCCTTTATCCCAACAAAATCGTAGGGATATTTTAAAATCGGATCCTGATTCTTTAATTTTTGAACTCATAACTTTTGCCACGTCACGATGTGTTTTGAATTCCATCTTTTCGCTAATGTTCCGCTTTGACTAAAATGAACACAGAATTTTTAACATTTTATTTCATTTGGAATGAACAAATTTCCGATATAAGAGATTCCCTCATTTTTTTAACTAAGAACTTTAATCAATTTGTAACTATTGTTATTATTTTGTTCTATTCCACTGATAAGAATGAACATATTTTCTATCGAAGAAATTTTTTGAAACCGAAACTTGATTTAGTTTTTGCTTTGGTATGATATTTTTAATAATATATTTATGATGATATTTTTTTACTTCAACCGAGCGAATATTCTTCTTGAACTGGTACAAGCGAAATATCTTTAAACATATTCTTTCATTGGAAATGCAATTTTTCCGTTCGTAGAGTGATATTTTCAATTCGCAATTGATTTTGAAATTTTACCATTTTTATGATTTTTCAAAAACGACCGGTTCCTTCCAATACCCCGGTTCAACTGGAGAGAATAAAGAATTTTTTAGTATTTTATTTCAACCGGAATAAATAGTTCTTCCTACCGGATCGATATTTAAAATTCGAAACTTGATTTTCCTTAAGCAAGATTTTTTTTTTACTCTAACTGGAGCAGTTCCAGTCTTACCGTTAATGCTATGAATACTGAAGTTTTTAACCTCTTTTTTCATTCGGAATGAAACTTTTTTCTTTCAGTTCAAATTCGAAATTTTTGCCTTGTCATAATTTTGTTTTCATTCGGCAGGAACAGTTTCCTTTTTTTTGCCAATGTGCCGCTTCGATTAGAATCGTTAAAAGATATTTTAACATTTTATTTCATCCGAAAAAGTTTTTTCTTTGGCGAGATATTTCTTTTTCTCCATCCGGAACAGTTCTCAATCTTTCTACTATTATTTGGCTGCCTGGCGGAAGCATAAGCTACCTGTAACTACATCTAAACTGGTTATGCATTGTAAATCTAGGCTTGATTGTGATGGAAAACTCAATAGTCTGCTTTTGGTATGGGTTCCTGGACACTAAGGAATCTCAGAAAATGAATCCGCTGACTTTCTGGTTAGAAAGGGTTCGAAAACTGTTTTTTGTCGTCTACAGCCATCAAGACCACCATCAATGAGTGGGTCTTTTCGACCCACAATCGTAAGTGGGAGAAACTAAGGGGCTTTGGACAAACAAATACCATTATACCTGTTATCTCAAAGCGTAAAACAGACTTCCTAGAACTGATGATTGGCCTGGAAGCTAATGGCTTCTGTGCTGCCTATGGTTCGGAGGAAGAATGTGAAGAGACGGCATACCACTTTCTTAGTCGTTATTCCGCTTTGTGTCGGACCAGAGTTAGCATATTTGCGTTGAAGTGCTAAGAGACGAGCACCTAAAGCATGGCAAGAAGGAACACGGGATATAGTACAATGGACGCAACATTTTTCTGAGCGCTGTATTTTTGAGCACTTCTTTTGCAGTTCCAACAAAAGAAACTTTTTTCACACTATTCCTAACCGACACGACGAATTAGCAAAATTTCAGCCCTGAGCAACCAGCTATTGAATGCCGGTATGTTTGTTATTGTGATCTTCCTCAAGCTGAAAATTTCTCAACCCCTTCATCACATCTGAAGAGTAGGTACTTTTAAATTTGAGAAATCACTCATTTTCCAGTACATGACAACTTCATGCGAAAGTAATATAAGCTAAGCTTACTCAATTTTTAAGCTTACTCTTCGAAATGTGTAAAGAGATTCAAAAATAGATATGATCTGTGTCAATTGATTTGTTCTCTTCAATATTCTATGTTTTTCTTATGACTAAAGAAACTTTTACACAAAAAAAAGCTTCTATAACAAATTAGTTTGCACAAGAAAAAGCTTCCACAAAATTCTCTCACTCTAAAAACAACTCAAAAACAAACAAAAAATAATCACTCAAAAAATAAAAGCTTAAAAACCGGCGAAATAAAAGCTTAAGAAACCAAAAACTAAATAAACGTGTAGTAATGATAAACAAACAGCGATTAGGGGGCAAATGAAAAAGAATTCTTCATAGAGAAAAAAAAGCGAAGTATAGGGAAAGAGAAGATGAGGAAGAAAAAGAGCGAAACTAGAAGCTATTAAAACAGTGACGGCAAACTCAGAGAGAATAAGTGGCAAAAATGCCCAATTTTCATATGAGACACTAACGCAAAACTTTAACGATCGATCGTATGCTGCAATCGATCTGTTGCTACAGGAACCGAGAGAAATTGTAGAAACACATCAATGACACTCAAATAAACAACAGCAAATTAATGAATAAAGTTACTTAAACCGTTTTAATATACAACTCAAGCACAAAACTTTAGTAACTGATCATGCGCTCTCTATATCTCTCTCTCTCTCTTTCTCTGGCTTACAATTACTGGCTGTGCGATGATGATCACTCAACGCATATACTGAACAAAACCTTTTTAGCCGGTTAGCAGTAAAGCTTTTTTGTTGTTGTTTTGCAATGTCTGTTTTGCCGGTTGGTGTGTTCATCTGCCGATCGCAGGCAGCAGCAACAGTAAAGAGATCACACAGACACAGAGTGTGAGCGAGAAATAGAAAAACACAATTAAAAGCCAACAAAATTAAGAAAAAGCTTCAACTTTTAACGCTGCGGCACGTTTCGATAGGGTTTTTTTGCCAGGCATTTCAGTTGTAGCAGTGCATTGAGCGTGTGAAGGTGTTTCTGGTTTTGTGATAGTGGAACGAGTACGTGTCTAAAAAAAAAAAAAATAATGAAATCAACAAAATTAAAAGAAAATAAATAAATAATAATGAAAAATAAATTAAATTAAAAAAATTATTATATCTATATTAATAATAATAATAACTTGCGTATTCAATAGATACAGAGTCGATACATTTCATATAAAAAAAAGAACAAAATTATCTAAGTTCAACGTCAGTACGCGACGCATAAAATTAACATAGCAGGTGATGAGCGATTGTTAATTTATTTTTAAAAGCAACAAACGCTGAAAAAATCAAAGCAAAAGAAACAAAATTATTAAAACTTAGAAAAACGTAAAGAAAAAATTATAAAGAAAGAAACACGCGAAAAATTTGCGTTAAAAGAAAAATATAAAAATATAGAAAAAAATAATAATAATAATATATTTTTATTTTCAAAACAAACGCACAAAATTAATTGAGCAACTTAAAACAAAAAGAACGTAACCTAGCAAGAAAAAAATTGAAAAAAAAAAATTAATAAGCAGTTCCAAAACTTAGCAATTAAATGCGTAGAACTTCGCATGAAGAAAAACGTTGAAGCATTTTCAGCATAATAGCGTAAACGGTATAACGTTCGTTCTTGTTCTCATCGTGGCAGCGTTTCCATTTGGGTTGTAAAATGATAATTGCTAGGTATCTGTATCTCAAAAGATATCTGCGATACATGTACGCTTAGTTTTCATAGATAAGATAGCGCGATTTTTTCGTTCTGTTCTTTTCGTTTCGGGTTTTTTTTTTTTGTTCTCTATTTAACTAACTCGCTTTATAGATAAAATAATTTCAGTGTTTTAGTTTTCAAAGTTCGTTCTTCTATTAAAAAGTTATAAGAAGTTAAAAGAAAAATAATATACTAAAACATAAACTCATACATAAAAAAAGAAAAAAAAAATTATTCGATTGTGTGTGTTTGTGTCTGTGTTTCTTTGTGGCTGTGTTTGTTTTCTTTGAAAACTTTGTGTAATGTATATCCGCATTATTTTCAATTTAGCTTCTGTTTTTCTATTAAATATGTACTTGTAATTAAACAAATATCACATATATATTATATATAGATAATAAACTTAGAAGCGCACTGGAAAATATTCAACAACAATTCAACTGAGAAATAATAAGCAACAACAATTTCAAAAATTAAAGGTAAGTCATTATGATATTTTTTATAATATTCTAAAGTTCCTATGTATGAAATCTAATCAACTGATAACAAAATTATCTAAGGAGAGAAATAATTTCTTAGTTATGCATTCAAACGTTAAATGAAATTAGAAATTATTGATTTTCCGATTTTATGCTTGATTTGTTTGAGTTTTGAACCAAAAATTTTTACTTATTTTTTTTTTTAAACTAATAAAATTTGTAGAAAAATTCAAACATTTTTCATTCGATTGTCAGTTAATTCATATATTTAAATAATAATAAATTGTTTTCTTTGTACCAATTTTAAATTTTTGAAATAAATATATTTAAAATTGTTGTTCGAATCCCAACTATAGTCAACGAAATCGAAATTTCTTGAGTAAAAAAATTATATTTCTCATTCCTTTTACGGAAACATGAATTTTGAATGGGTTCCCTCCTCTATATAACTTCGACCCGAAAGTTTTCACTGTCGTTGGGTGTATGTAACTTCACTTTAAAATTTTTTAAAGAGTATGCCTTGAACTTCACTACTTTCCTTTAAGTTGAGGTCAACTTTCTAAATTCTCAAACTTTATAGAATATTTAAAAAATATATCAATCTATTATCAGTTCAAAGGCAGACAGTTCATATTTATATTTATAATAATAACACATTCCATCACAAGAAAAAAATAAGGTTTTGACAATAGATTCTGATAGAAAAACATCTATATATTTTTTATATTTTACATAGTTGAGACGTCCTGAAATTCAGGCTCTGCGATCTAGAAGATCTTTTATGCCTATAGCAAGCAGAATATTTTCAAATAAATTGTTTCACTTTGAAAACTATTGTTAGATTTGAAAAACAATTTCTTTACAAAAAGCCAAAAAATTCCAAAACAGAGTAGGAAAGGGTTAATTGCTTTAAACAATTTTACTTACAGTCCATGTTCATTGAATTATAAGCGATGATTTTTACTCGCTTAAAATTTTTCCCATTTAGTTTTCAAAATCAAAAATAGTTTTAATTTTTTTTTTTGAAAAGTTTTTTTTTTTGAGTCAAAAGTCCGTATGCTATAAGAAAGAAAAAAAAGAAAGACCTAACTGCGAAATCAAAAAAATCAATGCAAAAATGTTTTCGAGCATATTTTTTTATCTGCTCTAGTTATTAATAAAATGTTAACCACTAGTAATACCGATCATTTGGACTAGCACAATTACTACCTCGTTTGTAACTACATTCACGTAAAGAAAAAAAAAACGTTTATCGCCCGTTTGTGGAGAATATATTAATTTTACGCTGAACAAAAGCGTTTCTGAGGAACGTTGCCGTGTTTGCAGAAACCAAAACCGTTTTCTGCAAAATATTAACAATTTTATGATGAACGAAAATTCGTTCACGATAAAATTAAGGCAATTTTCTTTTCTGGCAAATGAAAAAAACGTTTCTGCTAAACGAAAGTCCACTACTCTCTTCTCTTTTTATTTTCGTTTTCCTCTCATCTCGGTCTCGTCACAGAAAGAAGCAGCAGCGACGCTTACATTCAAACTCCACACAACAACAAATCAACACAACATAACGGGAAGTATCATTTGTCAACGCATTATTGAAGAATTTTAATTGTGCATTGAAATTATTTCATCACATTTCTTTTTGTCTATAAAAAAGTGCGTGGTGTTTATAAAAAACAAATAAAAGTGTTTGATTTATAATAAATAATACAAAAATTGTAATAATATCATTTCATGAAAATTTCATACACTTTTTCTAGTTTTTAATCAGAAAATTTTATTTAAACAAAAACCACAATAAAATGCCAATGTACATATGAAAATTGTTTTTGCTTTCTTTTTTATATTTTTCAGGGAAATATTGCATTTTATTGCAAACGTTTTTAGTTCATCGTAATTGATCCGTTTATGATGAATAAATGTTCGTTAATGGCAACCGAATATAAACGTTTGTCGGTTATTGTGCAAGAATTGAACCGTTTATGATGAATAAATGTTCGTTAATGGCAACCGAATAGAAACGTTTGTCGGTTATTGTGCAAGAATTGAACCGTTTATGATGAATAAATCTTCGTTCATGGCAAACGAATACAGTCGCTTATGATAAATAAATGTTCGTTCATCATGAAAACATTCTATGAACGAAGTTCGTTTGGTGAAAATTTCATTTCTGAGAAACGAATTTTTTCTTTACGTATTGTTTCCATCATTACTACGTCATTTCAGGTGGGAATCATGAGATCAGGGAAACAATTTTGATAGAAAAACAAGACGCCCACTTTTTGACCTCAATGTTCTCAAAGGAACAGATCAGAGCTTTCTTTTGACACAAACCCCCCCCCCCCGCCCCCCCCCAAAAAAAAACGTTCCTTAAAAAAAAAAAAAAATCAAAACTATTTTTGATTTTGAAAATAAGGAAAAATTTTGATTTTTGGAATTTGTTTTTTTTTTTTTCAAAAGATTGATTAAAAATCTATCGAAAACATTTTGGACAAAATTTTCTAAATGCAATATGTGATTAGTTACATGGATCCGTAAATTTCTACCCGCTCCAACTCGGCGAGTTTGTGACCGATCTTGTTCGAATTTGGTCTGGTAACTACTACCTAATAGGAGTAAACCGTTTGCAATTCTTCGTTTCAAAATAACCACGAATTTGAGATTTTTAGAATACAATTCAAATGGCTACCGATTTCAAAATTACATTAATTCATTAACATTTCAGGGTCTGAAGTCTCCTTGAGATATCCAAATATATTTTCGTCAGCTCTGTGTATTCTTAAGTTCGATTTCAATCAATGGAAATTAAACTTTTAAGCTGTACTCTATAATCTCTTCAATTTATTTCTAGATTATATAGTTTCTGAAGAGCTTGTTGGCAACAATGCTTTATCGTTAGTCCCTATAAATCTACGGAATATTTACGTTTATCCGGATATTTACATTATTTGAGTATCCGAAGAATTAAATTTTTTCTTAATATTTCCACCTACTACATTTTAAAACAAGATTTTTATTTATGATTTGTATATTTCAATCAAAAACAAAGTTCCGAATCAAAGAATAAACCTCCTTATTACCGATAAATATCTCAGAAGTTATTATCATTGCTCGTTAAATTAAAAGAATTATTGAAAGAACCAAAAATCCTAACTCATTCCTTTTACACTCTATTTTAGAAATATTTCGTAGATTCCCTGAATTTTTCAAATTTTTATTATTTTAATTTTTTTTTTAACCTAGTGCTTGCTATCAATTGTAATTTCTAAATACCCTCAATTTTTAACAAATAATAATTTGAAGTCTCCTTATATCGTGAGAACCGAAATCCGGATGGAAAGTCGAAATCACTCTAGTTTGTCGATTTCAATTTCATCCAAATATTTGATTTAGATCCTGCTGACCTAAAGTCTTTCAAAATGTTGTTATAAGGTTTTCCAGCTAATTTAGTATCAACTTTAAAAAGCCATCATACACTGGAAAATATCTCCACACCATTAACAAGCCTTCTCCGTGTTTAAATGTATTCGAAATGTTCTTCGATTTTAGTCATTTTCTTTCACTTAGTTTTCTTCCCTCTGTCCGTGAAGAAACATTCAAACTAAATAGGCCATTTGTGCATGTGTTTTTCAATTCGATAATTTCTTTAAATCTTCACAATTTTTCTTGCCCCAGATAACAATATTTTATATTTTACTGCTTATTCTTCATATCCAATGCCATCGATAAGGTCGTAAATCAGAATATCCTTGACATTCTTTGACAATGGCTATATTTTGTAAAACTCGATGATATAATAATCCACGCCTTATTATTTTTATATACACAACATTACAATCCTTTTTTACTATTGGCCCTCAAATTTTAATTACAAAACAATGGAAAATCAAAATAAAAAATAACAAAAAGTTCTCAGCAAGAATGTATAATGCAGTTTATTTTGGCCGTAAATGAGTCAAACAACACGAATTTACCATATTATCAAAATAAACACATGTACACGAAAATGTTCCATCATTCATATATTTTGTTGGAATTTTTCTTTGGGGTGCATTTTTTTTTTATTGAGTGTCAGGAATACGAATAATTTCGACTTCAATTTACCATTGCATCTTTTCCGTGGTCATCTTAGTTTTTTTATGTTATAAATTACCAGATCAGGATGAAGCAGAAAGAGTTGAACAGAGACAAAAATTAACTCTAATAAATATAAATATGAAATTTTAAAGTTCTTGAGAATATTGAATTTTGAAGATATCCGTGATTAAACTTCACAGTAATAATAGTCGCTGCATTTTTATTGTTCGAAACTGTACATACAAATCATTCTGAAGTATTATTCCCATAGTTAAAATGTTTCTTTTGTTTTCTACCCAACTAAAAACCGAGAAACACCTTGTATATGTGATTTCTGCTAAATTTCAGCGGTTGATGTATAAATTTTAATTTATTGTTAAAAGAAAAAAAAACCCAAAAAATGTTTGAACTCTAAAATTCCAATGTAACCGGAAATTAATCAACGAATGAATGAAAATAAATAAAAAATAAAAATTTAACAAAAATAAATATTTCAAAAAATATTTCTTCAATGCAATTTTTACGCCATTGACGCAGCAAATGAGATTTAGCAAAACAATAAAACAAAAATAACAAAATAAATAAACAAATATATGAAATGAAAAAGAAGAAAAAATATATACAATCATATATGCATACATATATACAATAGTCTGCTAATTAACTAGACAGACATATTTTTCGAATTAATAATTACGCAAATATAGTAATAAAGATACAAAATAATTTTTTTTTAAAGAGATAAAATAAATGTGAAAAGAAACATTTATACTTAAAAAAAAATTTGTTTTTCAATTAAAAATTTTACATTGCCTATTAAATGTAGATAAGTAAAAAATGAAATTATGAAAAAATTAACTGAAATATGCTGAAATTTTATATTTCTAAACTTAGAAATTGGTTTTTGTAAAACAGAAAAAAATATATGTTTTAAAAAAGTATTAGAAGCCGAAAATAATTGGTCAGTACTATATTTCTTCGGAAAATACAGATAGCTAGGGGTACCCATGAATAAAACAGGGCCTATAAGTAACTAAAAAATTGTGCGCAAAAATTGACCTTAATATTAATTTTAATCCTGGTGTATTGGATCATTTACAAGGAAATTCAGCTTAAGTTCCTAAAGTCCATCCACTTAGAAGGATTAGAAATAAGCTATAAAAAGAAATCAAATTCTTGGGAATTACATTTCACTAGAAATTGCTTTGGAAAAGGCACACTGACGACGTAATAAAGAAGGCCAAGAGAAGGCATTTTTAAATTTTCAGCAGTTTTAGAAAAAAAAAGTTTGCATCTTTTTTTATGGCTACTTATCTACCAAAATAAATTGATAAGGATGTACAAAAAATCAAATCACCTACTTTTTAATTTGAAAAACAGTAAAACTTTCTTTCTCATAGACTTTTTTCAAACGATGCAAATACGCATCAAAAATCATTTGAGGGTTAAACTTTTATTATTAGGGAAAAAGACTTGGGTGTACTACCAAATAAGTCTTTGAAGGGGTTCAATAAATATTCAAGAAGCTGCAATTAATTGACAAACTGCAAACAAATGCGGTGTAAAAAATTGTGTTTTGTGAAAGTGACTTAAAAATGTTTGAGAGCAAACATTTTTAAACGAGGTAACAATAACTGAAGGTGCATAAATATATTGCATAAGTGATGGCTCTGAAGTATTGTTATTCTATTTTTGCCCCGAATTTTTTATTATTGCGTTTTAGTGCCCAACACAATCGGTTACTCTGTTAGGTATCAATATTACTTTTGTTTCTTTTTATTAAAATTATTTAAAAATTTGCACCAGTTTAAATTTATGATAAAAAATATTTGATAAATATTTTCCGAGTCTAACTCGAGTTTTTCCTTTATACCATTGAAATATAGGCCCGTTAACTCAACTCACTTTTGAACAAGAAATTTGTATCATCTGGTAAATATTACACTGTGCAACATAATTTCGGATCCAGCGTAACGTACTTACTTGACCTAACAATAAAAACCTTTTATAAGATTTGCCAAAAGTTTTCGTTGGGCGTTCGGTACAGCCTGTTTAAGCTGGTCGGTTTTTGTGCTCATGAATTAGAGTTTTCTGCGGTTTTAGGTTATAACCGTGCATTTATCGATGTTTACGACTAAGAACCTATTATAGGAAAAG
This sequence comes from Toxonevra muliebris, assembly GCA_963691655.1. NCBI lineage: Eukaryota > Metazoa > Arthropoda > Insecta > Diptera > Pallopteridae > Toxonevra > Toxonevra muliebris. Next base: position 56,800,263 of record OY829326.1, read on the forward strand.
GTATAAGAAAAGTTTTGGTCTAATATTGCAGAGTCATATGTCTGCTCCTAATGGGTCTTCTTTGGCCAAAATTGTAAGTTTATTCAAAAAATGGCATTTGGAGTAGTAAGTCAGTTTTTTTTATTATTTGGATTTTCAACTTTAGGTAATAATTTTGGCCTCATTTAGTTCCGTATGAAAAAGCTGTATATCTCGTTTGAACATGTGTACTATAAAGCTGCCTATACATCAGGAAAATAAATTGTATTAAAGCCCTATTTTGCACAGTACTTCTACAAAACTAATGTATTTTAAAAAATCTGATTTTGACTTACACCACTTTTGCATGCAACGGCTCATGTGAGGAAAAAACGTTTATTTTTGAATATAAACTAGGGTCTCAGAACATGAAAAAATCTTGAAACCATTAATTTTTGCGATATCTAACGAAAACCGAGGAAAACACGATTTTTAACGTATTTTACTAAAAAAATTAATACATTTGATTTTGTTTTTCTCAACTTCGTATACCGTTCTAGTATACAAAGTTGCGAAAATTTATTAGAGTGAAAGTTTTCACATCTCAAATTTTGTGCAGATGTGAAACTTCGTGCTCAACACAAATTTAATATTGATGCCTTATTGAATAATCAAACGTCTTAAACGCAAAAGCGCACTAGTAAAAAATACGGAACTAAAACAGAACACAGCGTATTTCCTTTTTGCGCTCAATGTATTTTATATCAATTTTGCTCTCAACTGGCATTGTTTCACTTTGTTCTCAGTTTTTGTTATTTCGTTTTTGCTCATAAAGATTTTAATGTCAGTTTCATTAAACACAATTTTTTTTATTAGTATTTGTTTTCAGCCTGTCACTTAATAACAATAAAAAAAAAATTTTCGTTTTTTTTTGTAGAATTGAGTGATTGCCTATCAAAATTCTCTTCCTTTTCGCAGTCGCTGAGTAGCTTCTAACTTGTATAATTTTATATAATGATATTGAACATGCACCAAAAATTTATGCTATAAATACGAATTTGTAAACAAAAATGTTCCAGCTTGGTATGATTATTGGCTTTCAGCGAGTTCAGCGGTTCAGAAAATAGAAAAATCTCTCCTTAAAATGTTTTCTGAAACGTTCAAGCAATTCTGAGTATACAGAAAAAATACTTCATTTTCAATCTCTGATAATTCGTTTCCTCATTAATTCGTAATATACGAAAAAAAGTATCAACATTTTATTCCACTTGTCCTCAATGAAACACCCAAATATCTAAAACTGTTTTCAGTGTTAATCTTAACATTGGCTTTGACTAAACCATCAACACATTTGCTACCAAAGCCAAGATATTGAAATAGATTAAGCCTTTCTTATATGGAATAATCAACCTTCAAAAATGTAGATACAAATATATTATTTTTTTAATTTAAATAATTGAGTACCATGCATGTATGTGTTAAAAACAAATTGTTATCATAAATTTAATCTAAAAAAAAAATTAATAAATTAATTAAAATATATTAACGCTGGTACTGCTGCTTGTGTAATTTGTAAATTGTATGAATTTTTGTTTCAAGGCGGCGTAAAACATAAATTTAGCATAACATAAATGAAAAAAAAAAGATAAAAATTACAAAAAGAAAAATCTTAACAAATTTGAAGAAAAAAAAATGTTAAAAAAAAATGTTAAAAAAAATGTTGCTCTGAATATGAATTTAACGCGTTTTCGTAGCTGTTGTTAACAGCTATTGTTGTTGGTTGTGCTTGTCAACGATATATACTCGTACCTAACCATTTTTTTTATTCTTCCCTTTTTTCATAACATATCTGATAAATTGGTTGCAGATAAGAAAAGGTTGCCATGTGTGAATGAACCCAGAAACGTATGAAAGAACACCACATTAGATATATACATACATACATATGTAGGTATGTACCTATTTTTTAACACTTCAAAGTTTCTGTTTATTTTATTATTATTTTTTTTTCTTCATTTATTTAATACACATTTTGTAGGTTCTTTTATTTGATACATATGTATGTAACTATGTATGTGTGTGTGTTTGCATTTGTGTGTATATAACAAATCAATTTAGACTTCATTTACACTTTGTTGTATGAATATATGTATTCATATAAAAGCAAGAGGCAGCAATAGCTTGCTTGTTGCTTCAAATTATAATAATAATAATAATAAAATAAAAACAAATAACACTCCACCAAAAAAAAAAAAAAAAAAAAACCAAATCTTAAATAAAGAAAATAAATTATATATTGCTGTGTTATATTGATTTGACAAACTCACACATGAAAGTTGACAACAAGGCGTAAATTTAATTAGTTGAAACCAAAAATATATAAAATTTGTTTGTATTTATTTTTATTATTATTATGTATAGTATTTGTTGCTGGAATTTGTCACAACTGATAAGAAAGAAAACATACTAAGCATAAATATAAATAATATTTTTTTTCCCCCTCTGTTAGTACCAAAAATATTTTTCTTACTTTCACAAAAATAGTTTTAATGGAAATAATTGAAAATCTAATATAAATATTTAGAAATATTAAGAACTGATTTATTAATTTTAAAATATTTCAAATATTTTCATGCTTAAAGTAAACTTAATTAATTTCAGATTTACTTGATAATAATAAAACTTTGTTGTCGTAAAATTTGAACCCAAATTTATGGTACAATAAAACCGCCACTATATTTCAAAGTTTGAATAAAATTGTTTGGTTTAATCACATATGACTTTGAAATGCAATTTATTTAAACTGATGAGACTAAAACTAACAGATTTAAAAAACTGATGCTAGACCAGGGACTCTAAAGTGTTTGTATCTAATAATAGACATGGAAAGACTTAGAGATGTCTGATCGCCAGAGTGTAATAAATACTTTGGTCAGAGTCGAACATCGGCGTGAAATTGTAAAAATTTTCCAATACTCTGAGAAATTTTGTCACATGTTCTTGAAAAGTGTAGTACTATTGGTGCAAAAAAGTCTAAAGCACAACTAGTAGAAATTGGTTGAAGCTCTGGCGGATCTAAAGTTTTCCTAAAATGTCAATTTGAAATTTTTTTTATTCATGGTCAATGGCCAAGGGGGACAAGGAGAAGGGAGGTAAAGCTTCAAAAATTTTTTCTATTAAGACTGAAATGGTTTTTTTTTAGCAAGAACATTGTATAGGTTTTTGAGAAGGTATTTGCTCGATAACTTATCTGATTGTTCGGAAGTTAGTCAAAAAGATTGTCTAATCTACCTAAGCTCTACGGGATGGATTTAATAAGTGCCTCCTATTAGTTTTATTTTATTTTCGGTGAGGATGTGGTTTTAACATGGGTCATAGGTAGAATCAGCCTTATAAACAACCAGACAACCCTCCCAAGGCAACTCCCTGATCTCGACTTTTAATATTTTTACTGGAAAATATTTCCAAGAAAAAAAAAGTAAATAGAAGAATATTTGTATTACAATTTGTACAGATAACCCATAATAATTGTCCTTTTATAAAAACAACGGGGAACAAATTACCAAACCAATTTGTTTAAAGAAAATCAATTACTAATTCTGAAGATGGCATTCTTCAAAACATACCGTCTGTACTTTACGTTTGTCACAATTTTGACAAAAGACGTCTAAATTGCATAAAATTCTATGGAATAAGAAAAAAGTATTGAAGCTTTGAATCGAATAGCTTTTAATACAACTATAATTTAAAATCAATTTTTTGCGAGTTTTTAAACTATTGTTCTCAGATGAGTGAAAAAAATTCCTAGAAAGGTTAAACATTTGACGCCCGAATTATAATTGGGCTTGATAGAAACAGATTGTTTTGATATTATCGTTGCTTAGGTCTTCCACAATCATGACACCAAATTTCTTGCTTCTACATTGATTTGTTTGTCCTTTATTAAAGGTTAAAAAAACATAGCTATGAAGCTATAGACAACCACTGGATAACTTTTTTTCTCCAATTTTTTGTTTTCATATTCTCTTACCTTTAATAAACATATCTGATAAACAAATATTGCGCTTAGTAATAATTAAACATATTTTTTTTTTCAAAAATTAGTGCAAAAGATTTTACTACAAAATTTTGTACTTTAGTTTTTTGCTGAACATTAAAAAAAAATGACATCAGCAAAAGATTTTAAATGCAACCAGCAAACGTGAAAAATACCTTATAGAACTGAATGCAAATATTATTATTAGTGAAATTTTTTAAATACTTATTTTATGCCACATTAAAATGAATGTTGCATTGGGTATGAAAGAGTTAAGGAAGGTCCCACTTAGTCCTCCACGGGGTTCGTGTGTAACTAAATAATAGCACTAATTACTTTTTTCACTGTAACTACGGTATCTATGCATCAATATAAGTTGCATTAACTAAAAAATGAATTATAACAAAAACTATAAACTTACCCATTTAGCAACCGTAACTAAATGATAGCAACACATAAATTATTGTATCAATTTTTATAAATTTATTCATGAAACTATATTTTTTAATATGGAATAGGTTTTCCGTGACTTTTAATGGTAAGATCAATAATACGTTTTGGCATTGATTTTACTAAACATTGTAGTGTCTTAATGGTTATTTTGTTCGACGAATCCTGAATCGCACTTTTCAACTCTAAAACGGAGTTAAAATGGCGACAATTGCCATAAACAAAGCGGACTAAAATCCACCATAGATTTTCTATGGGGTTTAGATACGGCGATCTGGCAGCCCACTTCATTGTGTGCGCTTTTTTTTTTTGTTTTTAGCCACTACTTTGTACTCTTTGATGCATGTACCGAAGCATTATCTTGCATAAAACTGAAGTCTACTGACCGGAATTAGTTGATGTATGGAATCAAGTGACCTTCGAGAAGTTCCTGATATCTCGCCGAGTTCATGACGTTCAAAAAGAAGAAAAGCCTCCCCAAATCATTACTGATCCTCCACAGAAATTATGCTTTGAAAAGCACTTGGGCTCTTTTCGCAAATTGTGCCAGTAGTATGTCAATCCATTTGGACCATAGAGATTAAACTTTTTCTCGTTCGACCAGATAACCCAGAGCATAAAAATTTCATATTTTATGTATTACTCACACTATTCTTCCAATTGCTTTATTTACCGATTCCCACTCATGACTTCATGTTTGATGAGAGTCAGCAAATGAAGCGCGTTGTTGTTGGTGCATTGGAGTTTTATTCATTTTTGCATAAATGAGATTTGAGTATGCTTTCAAAGCTCTCCATATAGTCAAAAGCGATGCTTTCGGCTCCAATTCTTAACCCAATCGACGACTGCCCTTCGTTGAATTGGATGCTGCTCTGCAAATTTTTCGTGATTCGCTATCAGAAAGTATTTTCGGTGCCTTTTTCGTGCCGCAAAGCTCGGGGTTTTGTAAATGCTGGCTGACGACGATGCGAAGTGCGATTTCGCTATCAGTTAGTCTGCCTTGTTTATACGCCTGAATTCGTCCTTTCTCATATCAAACAATGCTGATTTTCCTCTCATTGTCTTTAGCTGGATTCAAAAAAGCAAAAATTGTTTCAATCTAAACACTTTTTCTATATACGGGAACACTTACCGGTTAATTTTGATAATGGTGCTATCTTTTTGTTACGTTTGCAAAGGCGAAAATTTTATAATATTTACAGCAGCGTCGAAACTCTTACACACAATAAATTTAAATTTCCATTACATGTTCAGTGATGTCATGAAATTTAAATTTAAAAATTTGGTGAAAAATAATGCATGGATTACAGTAAAAAATGTAACTGGTGCCAGGGCCGTAGCCAGAAATTTTTTTCGGGGGGGGGAGGGTTTCCATTCGAAGAAAATATTTATAAATAATTTTTATCTGATTTTTAAATACAATAAATTAAATCAATGATACATTTGATGGACCCTATAAAATTAAAATTTTAGGAAAAATTTTCCGATTTTTTTTAATCTTAACCCCCAAATGCCTCTTCCCCTCCTAAATACGGCCTTGACTGGTGCTATCATTTAGTTATACACCGTATAAAGACGCAACTGGTGTATCAGTTGCTGATCCGCGCATATTTTCTTCCAAAATTAATCACTACCGGATTTTTATGTACTAAGAAGGTAAAAGTAAGTAAATAAATAAGTTTTTAAAACTGCTAAAAATTAAACAAACAATCTAAGTAATAATAAGACATAAGAATTTAATAAAAAATTCAAAAAACCAAGAACTACCAAAATACCATACATGAAAAATTTAAATTTTATGAAAAAAATTGTTTTTTCATACAAACCTTCCAAAATCGCATAATTCGTGTAAAAAAGATAACGCAACAAATTTTCAAAAAACCAAGATTTAGAAAATAAACGAAATCTGACGTAAACCGTGAAAACGATTTGTGATTAGCGGGTGTAAATTCTTCAGAAAACCCGGGCCACAACTCAGATACTATTTCGGTGTTGCACAGTGTAATTATTTCATCGAAAATCAACTAAATTGCTAACAAAAAGTTTTGTGTGAAGAAATTACTTCCCATAACAATTTTTAATAAAATAATAAAAATTAAATATTAATTTAATCTATAGAAATCTGAACAAAAAATACAAATTTTAAGTACTTTGAACTTATGAATGAGCTACCAAGAGAAAGTTTGTCAAAAAAAATAAATAAATAAATACCTATAGCTAAAAATAAAACTGACCTAATTTTTGATTAAGATTCTTATAATTTTCAAATTAAAATTATTAGTCGCACGTAGTCATAACCTGACAATAAGCAAGAAGCTTCACAGTTTCATTTGAAAAAATTGCTAGGTATACAAACTTTTATATGAAATAGGTAGATACTCGCGCTCAGCTATGAGAGAGTATATTGGCCTCGGAAGTAATGTCATAAATGAATTTACTTTATCTAACTATATAAAATAGCTTCAAGTTGATAAAATTCCTTTTAAATGACAAAAAGATAAGCAACAATGGAATTTCGAATGAGATAAGACAAGTGAAAAGGTATTACAATGTAGCTTAGTTACGGTACTATCTTAGAATAGAAAAATTCTATATATACTATAAACAAAGCAGTTAGTTACAAATACATAAGCAGTTAGGTTAGGTGCATGTAAGTAAGTAAATCTTTACTATATTTTATAAAAATAGAAGAAAAAATAAATAGCTATTATCATGAATAGAAAAATACAAAAAGTCAAACATAACCACATCAAATTAAACTGAACATTAGAAAGAAACTAACTTAAAGGTTTTAAAATATATAGGCACATTCTTTGTAATAAATACCAGAGAAAGTTACACATGAAAAACTTAAAAAAAATAAAACTTAGGTGTTACTTTTCAATACAAAAATCACGCATTTTAAGTGCAATGAAATTTTAGTTACAATATTTTCAAGCTAAAAACCTTAAAAAGCATAAAAGCGTATCTCCTGCACGTTCTTTAAGCAATCTTAACATTTTTCTACATAATTTCAATTAATCTTTTATTCATATTTACCATACAACATGTGTACATATACTGTATACATTTACTTCCCACACAGTAGCTACTTTTATTTTTGTGCATTGGTCTGCAAATTTCTTTATTCATTGCTGCAATTTCATTTACACAGCAAATGAAGGAAATGGTTAAAAACAGAAAAAAATACCTACATATATTTGGAAAATTTAAAGATCTCTGCATTGCACTGCATAATTTATATAGAAATGCAAATGAATATTTACAAATATTTTGTTTATTTATTTTTAAAGAGTGCACGTGTGATATTTGCGGAACCTTGCTGCTCTTGAAAGGAAATATGTCGAAATTATTAAGTATAAATAAATTGGTTGCACTTATGTAGTAATTTGGATTTTTTTTTCTTTTGAGTGTTGGTTATATGCAGTTGCTATAGGAGCTTGTAGTCTTTACAACCAATCGGTATCAAAATTAACACAATCTGAGAACGACGAATAACTTCTGAGCAAATCTGACCAAGGTAGGACCTGCCGAATAAGATAAATTATTTTTCAAATATTTTTAATGAATTTCCAATGTCAAATGTAAGAAACTGCTCTCTGTTCTCTACCCATACACGGTGTGACGCGGTAAGGTGGGAGATGATACCATTGACTTTCTATTTTTGTCAGATATAATACAAGTGTCAAAGGAGTATGGCAAAAAGTACATAAAACGGTAGTTCCTTTCAATAATACTACTTATTCAGTGAAAATAACTGTCTTTGTAATTTTCATTTACTTTACAGTATTTTCACTTATATATATTGTTGAAATTAGGGAACTATCACGAAGATCACTGTTGAGGAACCGTAGCTGGTTCCGAAACGATCGTCTGATCTGCTAGTTCTATGAACTTTTTCATATTTTTTTGGCATCATCGTTCATTCAAAGCCTAATAATTTTAATAATTAATTAGAAATGTGAACTGCCAAATTCGGAAGAAATTTGCAAAAAAATTTTCCAAATCAAAAATATAATACTTTTAATTAATAGCAGGGACTCAAAATAACAATTATTTTTTAAGGTAAAAAAGTGATTTGAAAAATAATAATAATAAAAAAAAATCTACTGCCCGTAGCCAACATGTATTGGTTTGCCCATAACAATTATCGCAACCAAAATTTTATGTTGGTTACCCATAATCATTTTAGGAACTATAAATAAAATAATTGGTTATCCATTAACATACAAAAAAAATTGTTAACAAATCTATAAGCATCACTTTCTTTCATTTTTATAACTGATTTTCACATCATACTGTATGGGTAACCAAAAACCATATTTTGATTGCGATATTGGTTAAGGGTAACCAAAAAAAAGTATTTTTGTGATGATAATTGTTAATTGTTATGGGAAACTAAAAAAAAAATTTTAGTTGCGATATTGGTTATGGGTAACCGAAATGAAATTTCGGTGGCGATATTGGTTATGGATAACCAAAACAAAACTTTTGTTGTTGTAATTGTTATGGGCAAACAAAAAAAAAATTTGGTGACCGCAATTATTATTTTTAAGAAGTATTTATAAGGGTTAAAAAATAATGGGTATTTGCAACATTTTTAAATGTTTTTTTTTTAACAGTTATGTCCCTTATTTATAATACTTTCGGAAACATGCGCAATGTAGACAGAAATTCTCCACCCATTTCTTACTAAACTTTCAAATTTCAGATTAGAAAAACTCCATACATATTTTTCAACAGTCAATAGAGGCCCTAGATAATATTATTATATTTGAGGATGCGCACCGCGTCCTAAAGAACTTATTGTACCCCCTTCAGTGTTATAGTATTCATATAAGCTCTATAACCCTTAAAAGCCTATTTCTAAGTGCTTCAACATGCCGTCTGGCATTAGGGAGTCACTCAAGTACCTTCTCTGGCTTTACATAGGTGCAGGAAATTCTCCTAAAATATGTTTTGCAGTTTCGATAATCGGCTAACAAAATCTGCAGAGCTCATTATTGCATATTATCAGTTTTATCAGACGATAATTCAATCTGCAGTGAGTGCCCTCTCAGAATTCTCAAATCCCTCTTTGTTATACATTCCTCAAATCTTTTTAGTTTATATATTTCTAAAAGAGTTCTTGATTCTTCCATCCCCGGTAGATCATCCCTGTATGTTGTTCGTAATTGTTCCTTTTTCTTATTCCACAAAAGGATTCGGGTCCTACAAATGAAGCTTCTGCCCCTTTTTTGGTAAGTTCATCTGTCTTTTCATTACCTTCTATTCTTACATAGGTTCGAGCACAAATAATCCAAGCTTTGTTCTGCAAGCCAAGCGTATTACATAAGTTTCTCAAAACGATCCCTAACCAGTTTAGGATTTACTCTATTCAATAAAATTTGAGTGCTTTACCTTAATAGCCGCTTGGCTGTTCTGCCCGGAAACGTGGAAAAACAGCTATGGGAGGAAATAAATATTATATGCTGCTTCTGGTGTAAAGAACTTAAGGCTGGTTAAAGTCGAACTCCATGAATAACTTTTTTCAACATACAGCACATATCGCTCATTTACTAAAAGACTGTCATAAGTCAAAAAACACGACTTTTGAGTTAATGATGCAGAATTATTCATTTTATCACGCTTCATATTGTGTAAAAATTTCTCCGAAAGGAGAAAAGTTGATAAAAAATTAGCATAGATGAAGCTAAAATAGAGGACATCCAACAGTTGGATGATTCAGGGGGTATTTGCCAACCCGAAGACAGAGACAATCGATAGAGCAGACAAACTGGATAGGGTAAACTCCAGCATGTTAGACTTAGATCGCGGAAAAACTATAGTGCAAAGTTTTGTGAAGTATAAGTCAGATATTACATTGGCAAAGGCATGGTTTGACTGTGCTGAAGATCGATCTGTTTAATATATTGGGAGTATGAATATATAAACTCGTAATTGTGACTAACTTCATATCTATCATACGCGCCATTTTTTTGACATTGACAGCTATTCTATCTCAAAGAGCGCCAAAAATACTATAAGAATTGATCTGTCAAATAATTTTCGTAATTTTACAAAAGTGTTTTACTATAGCTGAAAATGTCGAATTTCGTGCCAAAAAAACAACATTTGCGGGAAGTTTTAATTTGCTTCTTCCATTTAAAGAAAAACGCAACTGAAGCACATCGTTTACTCACTGAAGTTTATCCTGACTGTGCTATAGACGTTAGAAAAGTTAGAAAAGACGGCCCGAAAAGTTCGAAGATGAAGAATTAAAGGCATTACTCGAAGAAGATTCATGTCAAACGCAACAAGAACTTGCAGAATCTTTAGGAGTTGATCAATCCACCATTTCTAAACGATTAAAAGCATTGGGAATGATTTAAAAGCAAGGAAATTGGGTGCCGTACGAATTGAAGCCGAGAGATGTCGAACGACGATTTTTCACATGTGAACTGCTGATTGAACGACAGAAAAGAAAAGGTTTTCTGCATCGTATTGTGACTGGCGATGAAAAGTGGATACGTTACGATAACCCAAAGCGTAAAAAATCAATATCAACGGCAAAGCCGAACATCCATGGATCCAAGCTCATGCTGTGTATTTGGTGGGATTTGAAAGGTGTCGTGTATTATGAGCTGTTGAAACCGAATGAAACGACCACTGGCGACCGCTACCGACTACAATTGATGCGTTTGAGCCGAGCATTAAAGGATAAGAGGCCAGAATATGAGAATAGACACGACGAAGTTATTCTTCAGCACGACAATGCTCGGCCGCATGTTGCAAGGCAAGTAAAAACATACTTGGAAACGCTGAAATGGGAAGTGCTACCCCACCCGCCGTATTCTCCAGACATTGCTCCTTCTGATTACCACTTGTTCCGATCGATGACACATGGCCTGGCTGAACAGCACTTCCGTTCTTTCGAAGAACTCAAAAAATGGGTCGATTCGTGGATAGCCTCAAAAGATGAGGAGTTCTTTCGACGCGGAATCCGTATGCTACCAGAAAGATGGGAAAAGGTTGTGGCTAACGATGGACTTGCATTGTAGTAAAACTATGTCCCTGAAGGAGGAGGGAAGCTCTCTCCTTGGACTTTACTTTCTGAAACAATAGAAAAAAAATTGCTTGGCAGAAATATATGTAGAGCAGAATAGCACAATCTGTATCAGGAAATAAAAGAAGATGAAAGGAATTTTACCTCCAAATGATCTCTACACGTTATGCGCGTTATATGAATTTATACACGAATGTTTAATGCCGAATTCGAATGACAAATTGAAAGGGTTTCCTAAGACAATTTTTACGTTTGGAGGTTGCCCCTTACTAACAAGGAGGTGGTGTAGAAATTTTTTTTAATTTCTATTTTTGATATAGTACTTATAAATTCCTGATTTAATTATTCCATTTTCTAGATGGGTTCAAGGCTGCCTTAAATGATAGAAAAAAATTAGTGTGTTTTCCAAGTTTTCCTAGAAAAAAATAGAAACGTTTTTTGCTGTCTTTTCAAATTTCATAGAATTTCAACGCACATTTTAAGAGTAAGAGTTTTCGATATCTGCAGTTAAGTCAACAATTCCATTTTTTTCCATTTATTTATTTGTTAGTGTTTTAAGCATTTCCTGCTAATGACTTCATTAACAAAACATTAACAATATTGTTGCTATGCTCACAAAGCTATGTATTCCTAAGTAAATAGATCAACCACAAGCATCTTCAATGATCACTCACACTCAAAACACTTCACGCGTATCTTATTTATTTACACTCTGATTCATATTTATGTAGCACTCTTTCTCATTTAAGTTATGTTTAGTCAACGCTTAGCGCTGGTGCTGGCATATAGGTATGCATTTCATAAGACATTGTTCTTGGTTGAAGTTGAAGTAGATACTTGGATTCTTCAAACAACTATGCAACATATTCATTTCATTATAATCTTGTACCATTTATGAATTCCGCGGTTAAAAAAAAATCCAATTCTTGTGCATAAAACTAATTATTATCAAGTTCAAATGAAACAACTGAACTGCTCTACAGAAAAAGCGAACTACTTCGATCGGAACACATGATTATCTGATGGACCCACGTCTTGTGAATATGGCAGGGTGGAATGGAAAAGCATGTCCCAAGAGTTATTATGCCGGAATTTTGGCATATCTTTTTGGTTCAAGATATGTACTTCAAAATAAAATCTTCCTCATTTCAATAACAATTTTTTAAGTAATTTTTTTTATAAATTTTTGCTCTAGTAAAATAACTCCTTAATCAAACTATTAAAAAGACAAAAATAACAATGAATTGTTATTTTTATTGGCCATTAAAAAGTATAGCATAAAATCTAAAAACAAACATTTAAGCTGGTTGAATTTTTTAACTATGCTTTAGTTAGCTCCAGTTAAAATCAAAGAAGAAAACATATCATTTCCGATCGTAAAACATTGAGAAAGCCTAACAAATTTAAACGATTTAATGCGCGTTTTTTTTAATGACATTTTTGTGGGTTTTTACGATTATTTTTTTTTTAACTTTTTTTTTTTTTTTTTGGTTTTTTTAATTTGATTGCCTAAATGAGAAAATTTACATAATTGTTTTATAAGTTTTGTGTTTTAAAATCAAATTTCATGGATTTTAAATGTTTTTGTGTAGCTGCCGCTGGATGACGCCTTTTGATTGCTTTCGGACGTGTGAAGATTACTTTAAATACTATACATAAAACTAGCAAATAAAACTAGTTTAATGAAGCGGCAAATACGATTAACATTTAAATTAAATTTAAAGAAACATGAAAAAAAATGTATGTATTTATAAATTAAAAAATTTTAATTAAATTTAATATTTACAAGCATGGGTTTGCCAAACTTGACTTATAGAGTTTTTATGGGTTAATATAAATTTGAACTGATGTGTTTTATCTAGAGAGCTAGAGAGAATGTTTAGTGATCCGCGACGTAAGTTTGTTGAAAGAAATAAACAATTTCTGGTTCAATTAACCGAGGTTAACTCAGTTAGGTTAGTTAACCGTACTTTGAACTAAACTTGTCAAAATAACTGGTACCATGCACGAGAAATACAATAAATCGGGGAGTAAGTAATCGGGGAATGCTGTAGTATTTTTTGTTTTTTTTTACTACTCTTTCGTTTCATAACACGTATAAAATTTCAAAGTTAAATTAATTTTAGTATTAACCCTTTAGCACATGATTTTCTACGCTATGTTCATTAGCAACTGAAAACTGATGGAACAAAAAAAAAAAAAAAAATCAAATTCACGAAAAATTATACCGCATAAATTGACCACCACCATGCGCAAAAGGCCAGCAGGAGCAAAACCTCTGCCTCAAAGCCACACACACACATACACACTTATATGTTCAGCTGAAACCCAAGACCCTTAACGAACTTTTTCTCAATTTTAAAAAAACACGTTTACCAGATTTTATGCACTGCAATTTCATGAATAAACGCCGCTGGCCAAGAATCACATTAAGTGGCAAATTATGCAGACAGAAAGAATTGGAGAAGGGCAACAGGGCAGTAGAGACACTGCACTGAATTGAACTGAAGTAAGACTGAAAGCAAAGAAAAAAAAAACAAGAAAAAAACAAAACTGAGAATTAATGTACTGCAATCAGTTTCTCAATTTTTGGCATGATCCATGCACATAAAAAATTCACGAAAACACACAAAAACAAGGGAATTCAATAATGAAAACGAAAGCGAAAAATCTCAGCAGCAGCAGCAAAAGAAGAAGACAGGCAAAAAAGCGTTTTAAACCCGCATCAGCAAGCGTAGTAACTGCGCAGGCGCATGCGCAACTCTCAGATTCATCGTCTTAGTTGAGCTGAGCTGAGAAGCTTGCCTCATAAATCAATTGCACTGCACAGACGCTGTTGTTGTTGTTACTAGCGAAGCAGTGACTGTTGCTGAAGCTGTATAAGTTAAAGTTAATGATTTTTTTTTTTTTTTTGGTTTAAATATGTAATTTTTTTTTTTACTCTTATGTTTTAAGAATGAATTTATTTTCTAATTTATGTGCAAAAAAAAAAAAAAAAAAACAAAACAAAAGAAAAGAAAATAACACACATTCATTCCTAAAATTCTTAGCCAGACAGACATATAGACAGACAAATAGTTAGACAGCTAGTCATACAGCATCATATCATATATGCAATACAACATATAAACGCAGCTATGCAACTACAGCATACCATGTGAGACAATCAGACAGATAAACAGGCAGACTGAGAAATAAATAGCCTGAGCAATACTACTCGTACATCATAAAGCCCATGAATTATTGTACATTTTACACGCCTCTAAATTCAATAACAAGTTTGTGTTATTGTTGTCTTTTTTTTTTTTTCTTTATTTTTATTTTTACTTTTAACTTAACTTTACTCATTCCACAATATATTATTTTAAATTTGTATCGTTTCGTTGTTTTAGTTTATTGTATTTGTTTTTTGCACTTTTTTTTTATTACTGCATTTTTATGTGAAATTATATTCTGACCATATGCAAAAATAGATACTGATGTCATCATTATCATCAACAACATTATCAACTTGAATAACAGAGAGCATTGGCAGCAATAGCTTGTGCAGCCGCAACAAAGAATTTATATACATATTGTAGGTGAGCGGTATTAAAAACAACAACAACGCTAATATTAATATGTATAATGAAAACTAAGGTGAAATTTTTATAAACTGCCAAGTTTTTTTTGCTTTCATTTTGCATTCTTTTATTAGGTATTTGTTTTGGTTTTCTGAATGATGTAACCATCGAAGATTTTCATAATAATATTTCTTCTTCTTTATTCATAATTGCTTAATTTTCGTGTGTTTTTTGTTTTTATTTGCCAATTTGTTATTTTTCAATATTAGTTCGGGTTTCAAAAGAACAAAACAACCTTGAAGGTTTTTCTTTTTAGTTTTTCAGAGACGAGTTTCAAACTTTCTAATGAATACCAAAACATCTCCTTAGAGGTTCAAATATTCTCTTGATTTAGACTATAATGCCAAGATGGGTAACTTTCTAGCTTTTCGATTAACGAAATCTATTAATTGATGTATCTTCGATGCATTTCGTTCCTTCCAGATCCGATTAGGATGGCCAATGCCCTAACTTCGGTCACTATGCCCTCAATTGGAATACAGAAGGCTCGAAAATGGATTGCGGTTCTGGTGCCGGTATTGCAGGACCCAAAAATAGAATCTCAATCCCACTGGATATTTGGCCCATTGTTTTTCAAGCTAAAATATACGCTATTGAGACTTGTGCTAGTTTAAACCTTCATAAGGGTCAGATATTGTAATTTTTTCAGACATCTAGGCGGCTCTTTTAGTTCTCTCTTCATGGAGCTTTTCCTTAAAACTGGTGAAAGAATGCTTTGAGAGTCTCCAACACTTGTCTACCCATAACAAAGTTACGCTTTGTTGGCTACCCGGCCATTGTAACATTGATGGTAATGAGGCTGCCGACGAACTGGCTGGGAAAAGTTCATTGACTATGCACATTGGCCCCTCTGCGTTCAGTGGAGTCGGCTGGGCCTCAACGAAATCAAACATTGAACATCCTCATACAGATCCTCCAGTTTCTCAAACGTATTCGTGCCAACCTTTGACTTCACGAGCATTCAATGGCTCTCAATTGGGTTTAGATCGAGGAACTATACTGGACATATGAGAAATTGTACATTTTTTTGCGATAAGGCAAGCTTTTACCAATTTAGACATGCGCTTTGCGTTATGATTCTGTGGAAACGTCCAATCAAGCAGCATTTCCAAGCTAGCGTGCGGAAGTGTAATGTCTCTTAGAACGTTTTTGTAATCGTTGTATTTCATAATTCCCCGAATGTGATGCGTTGGTCCCATATTATTAGCTGAAAAGCAGCTCCAGACCACAATACAACACCCACGGACCTATGTCTGGGACCGTGTGGTCTTTTAACAAATTATTTTCCGTCAGAACCGCACATGTTAATTTTGCTCTCATCTAACGACAAAGCGTTTTGCAATTGTTGAAAAGTCTAATTTTTGTATTTATGAGGAATTTTAAATGAGTTCAGCGATTTTTCTTAGAGTAAACGCGTTTTCGGCAATGCTGTATGCGCTTAATCCACTTTTTCTAGGTCGTCGCTTGATGGTCGATGATGATATCGCTCATTTACTAAAAGACTGTCATAACTCAAAAATCGCGATTTTGCAGAAAACGCGTTTAAAGTTTTCAATTGACTCCCACTTCGCAGAAAAAAGAAGAAAACTTATAATTCTCACGCGCAGAGTATACAAGATATTAATATGAAATTTTTACATAATATGTAGCATGACATAATGAAATATTCTGCATCATTAACTCAAAAATCGTGTTTTTTGACTTATGACAGTCTTTTAGTAAATGAGCAATATATTCAATTGAAGCGCATTTTTTATTTCTCTCGGCTTCACTTTCTGATTCGCTTTCATCAGGTTTGTGATTTCTTTAGTTTTTGTACACGTTTTTTTACGAGGTCTTCCACCTCTATGACGCAGATCAACGATAACGCTGTTAACAATTCGACAATTCGTCGACTTGTGTATTGAATATTTTTTCAAAATTTCTTTTTGAGATAAACTATTTCTTCCCATTTTAATTTAAGCCCAATTGAGAGCCATTGAGTGCTCGTGAAGCGAAAGATTGGCGTGAATACGTTTAAGAAACTAGAGGATCTATATGATGATCTTCAAAAGCAATGGAAGCGAGTTCGAATCGATCAGGCGAAACATTTAATAGAGCCAATGCCATGTAGACATGCAACACTGATCGCCAATATTGGATATGTGACAAAGTTTTGGAAATTTTTTCGATTTTTCTTTAATTTTCACATTAACTTTTTCTAGTTGCAAATGTTTTGACCTCTTCAATTCAGACTTCGATTTAATATTACTTCTTTCTTTTTATATTCGCACCATTATTTGGTACTTTTAATTTTTTATAATAAATAGAAATAAATACACTTTGATTTAAATAAAAAAGATTTTTGATAAAAATTATTTTAGTGAACTTAAGAAGTCATTTAAAGTACAAGTGATTTTAGTTGCAAATGATATGACCGGCACTGTATATATATTTTAGACAGCAGTTCACGAACATTTGCAGTTTTCTCAAAAGTTTCTGCGAATGTTGACCAATTCTCGCAATAAAACAGCAGGGCGGCTTTACTTTTGAGGCGGAAATGCGTAAATTTGTGAGTGTTGTTAGCTGTACTCAATGTCAGGCAATTGCCAGACTGCAAACTCTCTTTTGACATTTTTAGGCTCGTTTATTATAATATAATATCTTAGATATCTTAGGTGTTATAGCCTACGTGAAGCTATCACCTAGAACACCTACATAGCTATAACGTATCAGCATTTCAAATAAGTGGCTTAATCTAAGTAATACAAAATAGAATACTCTGTGTTTATAATTCAATAATACCAATTAATAAAATATACTCACCAATTTAGGCCAGACTTCCCCGAAATTGTGCCAATTAGTTTTCAAACCACTTACTTATAGGCGGAACTAATATTTGTACTTCGGAACAGCTCAGACACACAATTTTCTAATCCATTTTAATTTCAATGCCCAATATATATTTTTTTTTTAAATTTATACAATTACTTATTTTCGTAGTTGTTGTTGTTGGTGTTGTTTTACAATTAACAATTGATTGATTTATGCGAAAATATTTCATTAAAACTTCAATTCATTCTTCCATTCGCATTTCAATGTCTACATACATTTTTGTTGTATTGTTGTTCAAAGAAACAGCAACAACAATTGAATTGTTATTCCATTTGTGTTTTAACACACTTTAAAGCACCTTACGTCACACTTATTTAATTTTTTTTTTTTATAAATATATATATGTATGACACTGTTTGTCTAAAAAGTGTTTTTTATGTTTTATTTTTCTTTTTTGTTTGCAATTTATTATTTGTTAATTTTATTTATTTGCAACAGATAATAATGTATGGTAGTAAAATTGACACTTGTCGAATATTGTATGCGAAAATTTGACATTTAATTGCGTTTTGGTGCTCCCTCTCTCGATCTCTCTCTCTCTCTCTCTTGTAATACTATGTCTCACGCTCTTTAGTTATCCCACATTCCCATTGCTCATGATATTTTAAACTTCCCCTCTTCTTCTTCTTCTCTACCTACCACAACTTTTGCTCTTATATTCACACTCTCATTGAATGCCAATATCGCGCATTTAAAGAGAGGCGCAATTGATTGAAAGGTTCTCGCTTTTGGTATGTCAACTATTTGACGTTTAAGCTTTGGTGCTGTCTGTTACTTTTATTGTTGTTGTATTTGTTGTTATTGCTACCGCCATTTACGGAATCACGCAGCATTTTAAATCGTTTTGTAATTGAAATTTACGCGAATTTAATTAAGTCGTTTAGTTTCTAAATTTATTTTTTTCCACATTTGTTTAATTTCCAAGTTTTTGTTGTTATTTGTTGAAATTTAAAAATAATTTAATTTTATTTTGTTTGCATTCTTTTGTGTGTATTGCTGCTAAAAATGGAAGAAACATCACCGGAAATAAATTCGATTTACTTTTCTATTTTCGTATTTTTTTTGTTTTTTTTTGTTTTTGGAATCTTCTATGAACTTTACTTACTTGTTTGTGACACTGACATTTGACGGTTTTCGACGAACGATATGTCAATGTGAAATTTGTTTCGTTTGTCAGTTTGTTGTTTTTTTCTTCTTTTTTATTTTCCAATGCTCTAATTGCATTTGTAATTGCTTTGGAATTTATTCGTTTGATCAACAGCAACAGCAACAACAACAACACCATGAACAATATCTACTATCTACTGTATATACAACGTTGCTATTTTTGTGTCTTCTTTGCTTTGGATCTTGGGATTTAATTGAAAAGTTCGAACATTTTCGATGACCTCTTCTTGTATGGAATTTCTGTGTTTAATAATTTGTATGTGTCAAATTTTTGGTGGTATTTTTTTTTTGTATTTGTGTATTTTTTTTTGGATAATGACAAATGACCATTTATGACATAATGTCAAATAACAACAAATTGTTCAACTTACGCAAAGCAATGAAAGTACAAAGAAGATGAGTCAAATATTTTTTTATGATTGTAAATAAAAAACAAGTAAAATATTTAATAGTTGAAATTAAATGTTGAGTAGTCATTCGTTTTTACCTAGAAATTTATTTCACTGAGTGAGTTTTGATTGCTTTTATCTTTTGTTTACTCAAACAAATTCAAATGAAATTCAACTGTGAAACATTAACTTAATTTTTAATCTGCGTAAATTATAAGCAACTCAAATTTTGCAACGAAGCGTATCAGTTTTAGTACCTCCTCTGCTTATAGCTAGCGCTGGGCAATTACAGAAGAAATATTCAACTGTTTCTTTCTCTTCCTCGTCCCTGCAAATTCTGCAGAATTCATGAGAGAAGATTCCTAATCTGAGAGCATGCCTGCCAAAAAGCCAATAACCGGTTATACAAGCCACGACCTTAAAGATGTCCTCTCTCGGAAAGCTAAGCAGCTCTCTCGATTTCCTCCTATTCATTCTCCGCCATATTAGCCTAGTCGTAAAACAAGTGTTTTCGTCCGCCCAAGACCTATTGGCCTCATGCCAATTCCCTATTCTCAGCATTAGTTTATAGGTGGTAATCGGTATACCAATATTACCTCTGTTCGTACACAACGGAAGATTAGTACCCTGTCTGGCTAACTCATCGGCCCTGTAGTTTCTTTCAATATTCTTTTGTTCCTGGACCGATATTAGGCGTACCCTGAAAACGGTAGTAATATCATTTAGGCCTACCAGATATTTCTGAGCAACCTTTGATTTTAGTGCCACCGAATTTATTGATCTTATAGCCGCCTGGCTATCCGAGTATATATTTCTAATAGTTTTTTACGGCGTACCTACTTAAGTAAACGGCTACCTCTTTCATCGCAGAGGTCCTAATCTGCTTGATAGACACTGCAGTGGTCGGGAAGACGAACAGATAGTTCCAGTCCTAGTTCTGTTGAGAAAACTCCAAAACCAACTCTATCGTCAAGCTTGGATCCGTCGGTATAGGAATTGAGTTCCCCCCTTCTCCATGGCATGGGTGTTTTCCATTCCCTTCGCGATGGATTACGCGTCTTGAAGTTCCTGCTAATGTTAAGTTTTGATATGGAATGGCCATCTTGTTTCCCTACCAGCGCAGGCAGGTTGAGTAGCACTTCTAGTGCTTTGGTTGGAATAGTCCTTAAAGCAGCTGAAATACACAAAAAAGCTGTTCTTTGGGCCTTGCACAGAATTTTCACATAACTTGATTTCTGATTGGAAGGCCACTGTACCAGTATCTCATATAACAATATAGGCCTGACCACAGAAATGTAAAACCAGTACATAATTCTTGGAGTCAGCCCCCGCCTTATTCCAACCGCTTTTTGAAAAATGCACAAAACAACGTTGACCTTTCTAACTCTTTTCTAGATATTAGGTTTCCAGGTGAGTTTCCTGTCTAATACGAGTCCTAAATATTTTACCTTCTCCTTAATTGGAATTTCTACACCCTTATAAATTAGTGGGGAGGCTATAGGAAGTCTATTTTTCCTATAGAAGAGAATCAACTTTGTTTAATCGTGGTTTATTTTTAGACCCTTCCTTTCCGTCCAACTAGTAAGCGTGGCCAAATTAAAGCACAAAATATCCATAACTGCACTCGGCTATTTTCTTCTAATCGCAATTGCCCAGTCATCCGCGTAAGCAGTGACGTGGCAACCCCCCACTCTAGGGTCAGCAGTAAAAGGCTTACCGCTAGAGCCCATAGTAAGGGAAAAATTACTCCTCCTTGGGATAAGTACAAGTTTCTCAACTGACAGGTACCGTTCTGCTGATGAGTATAGTCTCAATCAAGCCAACCACATTAGAGCCAACGCCTAGATTTTCGAGAGCTTTCGTAATGGCGTTGGCATTAATTTTGTTGAATGCACGTTCTATATCTATGAAGGCCATCAATACGAACTCGTTGTCCCAGATGGTTTTTTCCTCAAGCCCGATGAGCTCCGTTTCTGTTGATTCACCTTTCGTGTAGGCCGAGGAGATTCAACCAATTGGTATAACTTCTCGTAAATATGCATCCACCAACCTCTCCAGTGTTTTGAGAAGGAAAAACGTAAGTCTAATTGGTTCAAAGTCTTTGGGATTAACATGTGAGAACTTGCCAGCCTTGGGTATGAAGGCCACCTCTGTTTTTTTCTATCTTAGCAGCATATAGCCCATATTTAAGCAACTTCTGATCGCAATCCAGTTGCAGTTCTACCGAGTAGTTTACATTCAGGCTCGGCGATTTATAAGGACCTTGGAATATAACTTGGTAGGGTCATTATATATTTTTAAGACGCAAAACTCAACAAAAATTTATGTTTTCGACATTTCACTTATAAAAACTTCTGAAATACTGTGTTAACTATAATTTATCTTAGGGAATACTTATTGCTTATGATATATCACTGAAATATGTTCAATTATTTTTTACACATGGTCACCTTTTTTTCTCGGGGTAAGCCAAAACTACTACTTCATTCTAAAATTCAGAAAAAATTTTCTTTATTTTCTTGAGTACTAAAATCAAAATTGGGCCATGGCATCGATTGTAGTACCAGGCTAAAATGAGTTAAACCGCTCCAACAGAACCTTGGAAGTGTTCATGCAAATGCTTCCGGGATTCAAAGTGGGAAAATGCAGCATCCAAAGCGCAGAGAGTTTTGAAGTAACCAAATCTTCAGTTAAAATTTTCTAAATTCCTCCATACGATATGTCCATAGCCTCAGCAAGCTATCTACCTTAATTCGGTGATCATCAGCTTCATCTTTGATTTGGTTGCAGTTTTTAAATTGCCCAAACAATGCTCATTGACTTTGCAAATACGACCACATTAAAGCTTAGCAATTTACTTTTATATTATCGGATATGATTGCAAAGTCTCCGTATACTTCGTCAAGAAGACTAATTGTTTTTTAAATTTTATCACAGCACGATACTTCACTTTATCAATTTAGGCGAAATCGCAGATGTTGAAATGAAAAATTATAAAATAATAACAAGCGACTGTTAAAACAGCTGAT
Organism: Toxonevra muliebris; assembly: GCA_963691655.1. NCBI lineage: Eukaryota > Metazoa > Arthropoda > Insecta > Diptera > Pallopteridae > Toxonevra > Toxonevra muliebris. The sequence continues at coordinate 56,822,834 of OY829326.1, forward strand.
ACCTTCAGGGCTGCATTATACTTTTCACGTGGTTATAATAATCGAAACAATGTTTTCATTATGCTGTTTAATTTTCACATGAGCTGCAAGCTCACTACTTATGGATCCACCCTCGTATCCAAAAATATATTTAAACACTAAAAACTTTCCCTTGATTAAAAAACAAATAATTTAGTAAATATTTTCTTTAATTTTACAGCATAGTTGACCAAAAATTTTCCACAGTGTCTTCAAATGTGAGCTGTGCGCTGCCACTTAGCTAGTATTTCAAAAAAAAACAAAACCATTTCACATTCAACTGTAAATTTGGTTGCGCTGATGTTGATGTTGTTGATATCTCTTAAGCTATTTCTTACAGCGCGTTTATTACCGACAGACATACCAGTTAAAAGATCAAAATCGTGCAGTTTTGTGACTTTTTCATGCCTGTTTTTATTTTATTTTTTATTTTTGCTTTGTTTTCTTTACCCTTCTTTTTGTTTTTGCAAGTAGTTACATTTGTTTTTGTTGTAATGATTTTTGTTATTGTGCTGCAGTGTATTATTTTTTTTTTCATGTCTAATAATTTACTCTAGTTTACTTAAGTTTTGGCAGCTGTCAAAAAGTGTTACTACTACTATTACCACCACATATTCAACTACTAGTTTCACTAGCTTTCTGATTATTTCCTCCTAACTCTTAAGCTATTTCTCCATTTTTTTCTTTTTCTATGGGTCTCGTTGTTTTTTTTTTTTTTGTATTATGTTGATGTATGTTTGTTTGTATGTCTGTGTGTGTACAGTGTCATGGCTATAACTCTACGACTATACGTTTTTGTTTGACATTAAACCGTTTAATGTCATGTGCTGCTGCTCATGTCTAACATATTGAATTTTATTTGAAGAAAATGTTTGTATATTATAGTATAATAAAAATCTGAAAGGCCAGCAACAAAAACAAATAAAAAAAAATACATACAAACATTCTCGTCTGAATATTGGTTTTTGTTTTCTTCTATTTCTTTTCTATTGAAAATGAAGACATCAAGTGATTGTGGTGCTGGTCAGTCAGTGGTTTTCTTTAGAAAAAGTGAAAAAAAATATCTGCAGTAGAATTTTAAGAAATCATAAAACATAAGTCTTTTTTATTTTTTTTTTGTTTTTTTTTTTTTTGTCTCAACTTCGATTTTTTTTTTTGAGATTTCGTTCTGTTGAGTTTGCTATGGTAGTAACAAATTTTAAACAGTTTCATGCAAAAATGACTTATGTCAAAAACTATTGAAATACATATTTTGCACAATATGTTCAGAGCATTTGATTGAACAAATTTTGGAATTGTTAAAATGCTATATCAGCTACTTCTTAGTATAGATGGATTCATTATAGCTATATTAACGTGAAAGTTTCTGATCAGCATCTCGAACAGGCCGCCCATAGACATTGACATAGAAAGTATAGAAATATTTGGAAAATTATAGCGTAGAATTTTGCTCTAGCCAATAATTGAGCTCAGCAGTTGGCAGTCTTACTACTTCGGCGGCAAGACATTTCAGTGCACCGTGGCTTACTCCAACATTTTGGTGTTATTTTTTTTTTTAAACATTGCTTAAAAGTCGATTAAAATATACCTGGAAGATCGATTGTCTATGCTCTTTTTCTTCGCGAAAAACTAAAATTTGAAAAACCAGATTCCGGCTCTAGAGATTGTAATAGCTTGGAGGCATTGCATGGAGAAGTAAATAGAAAACAATTCTTAAATTCAGTTTCTTACCTTTTCAGTACTTAACCCAAGGGGAAGAGAGGAAATTAAAAAAATACGGGGATTTCCAATGAGGAGTAGAGCGCACTTGTAGCGATCGGCTCGTCTGGCCTAATATTCGACCCCTGTACCACACATTTCGGGCTATATTCCGGTATTTTCGCGATCAATATTGGCTCTAAGCTCGTCTAACGTCTCTAGCTTGGCATAGATCAAAGACTTCACACAGCGCCAGAGAAAAAAGTCCAGAAGCGGTAGATCGCATGATTTCGGTGGCAAATCTTAAGAAATGAGATAACGCTATTTTCGAATTTTGCTTCCAATAAGTCGGTGGCTTCCGTCGCTGTATGGCACACAGCATCGTCTTGTTAAAAGCACATTTCTCTCACATTCATGCGACGTTTTATCATCGCTCTATAGCGGTCGCCATTGACTGTAACTTGGCAGTGTATGCCGAAACCCTTTCGCAAAATTCGACACAATGTTGCTTAAGAGTCGCGACTCCTGCGTTCGGCGTGGAATCGATTGATTTGGGTCGTTGGCAACAGACTCACTTACGGTCAGAACATTAAACAGCGAAAATGTGGACTTGGACTCTTGCACCAACTTACGAATTAAGCGTCGGATTGGGAGATTAGAACGACCGAAAATTGACTTTAACGCTCTTAAAATTGCGACTCCGACAACGAGTTTTGGTAGTCAATTTTGATTAGTTGTAAACGTTGTTCGTTTGCGTACTTCAATTTCGTTTGTAATAAAGAACTTGGCGCTATATTTCAAATAGGTTAGGCACTTCCACTCGTAAACTTAATTATCTATTGTAATTGCCCTCAGGTAATTGAAAGCCGCATCTAGAATCATATGGTTTCCATGGTTTCTTTTAACAGTCCAGTTAGTGTCCCTATTGAACAATTTGGTTCTCTGAATGAAGGTAGGGAGATGATCCGATATTTCTACTTTCGTTATCTCTGTTAGACTATTAAAGAAGCGCGACCCCAAATATTGAGATTTGTTCATCTGCAGCCTTGGACATTGACATAGAAAGTGAAGAATCGATTCCACCTCTTCTTTATCATAACAAAATCTACACAGTCCGCTTGTCGGAATACGCCACCAGTGGAACATTGGTGCAATAGCATAATGTTCAGTTATGACTGCTGTGAGCAGGCGTACTGCAGTTTTGTAGTATTTGTCGCAGATATTTGTCTTCTTGCTATCTAATCTTGGCAATAGCGCCCTTGAAATTTCACAGTCATCTTAGTTAGTCTATTCGTCATTTCATGGTGTACTCGTCTATTTTCCTAAATAGTTTTCACATCGCAAAAAATATAGAGGTATCCACCTCTAATATATCAATTTTAGAGCCCCTTCTGACCATTTCAACTGCTGTTCAATTTTCTAGTCCAAGAACCCAGCAGAGAGTAACCTTGTGGTGCTCAAGATGATACGACTGCTTAGCTTAAGGTCTTCGGATTAGAGACCAGCTCCAGTTTCATTCTGGATCTTTAAGCCATAGGTAAAGATGGTAATTCAGCATTACCTGTTACCGAACCCGACTTTTAGTCTTCCCAGGTTGGATATAGAATTGGAATTCTAGTAGTAAAATCCAAATTCGAAGTCATATAACCTGTGGTCACATCCACGTCTCTTTTTATCTTTGCTTTATCTCACCTTCAAATACTTTGCGTTATGTGTGGTTTGGCGGTGCTTCGTGTTTTCAAAGGACCGTTGGTTAAATATTGCTTATTTGGTGTCTAAGAAAAAGTTATTCGTTATGAAATTCAGGTAATTTTTTACTCCCTACATTACCGACACAAGCTCATTTAGAGTTTCTTCAATTTTAATTTGCTTAGCATGATTCTTCAAAATAAACGATTGAGAAATGTAACAAATGTTCTGCGGGAAAAGAATCCCGCAGAGAAAATTAGTGGGCGCGGGGGTAATCAAACAAGAGAACTGCCCCAGCCCCGTAATTTTTGGCCTACGAATTGAGAAATCCAAATATACATATTATACCTAGGCAGCTTCAATTAGTTTCATCATTACATAGTTATTTCTCTGGTCGCTATATTCTCTTGGGGTTAAGCACTAATTAGAACTAATTACTAGTACTAATTGTTGGTTAATGTTCGGACTAGTGCTTAACCCATTAAGGACGAGCGGGAATCAAAGTAGATACATCAAGAAAGTAACTAGAGACAAAAATTGTTTTTGAACCTGGCTCAGGAACGGCTCAGCGACAAGGTGCCATATGGCACCGCTAGACATTAGTGGGTTAACCGGACATTGAGAAACCACCCTTAGCCGCTAAGACTAAACGAATCTTTTCAGCTCCAATAAACGTACTCCAGCTACTAGATCTAGCTTATCATCTAACCAGCTCACTTGCAAGGTGCAAGTTAACTTCAACTAGGGTACAGGTATAAGTTTAACGTTCAAATAAATAATAACAACAACAAAATAAAATACTCCAGCTACTAGATCTAGCTTAGCATCTAACCAGCTCACTTGCAAGGTGCAAGTTAACTTCAACTAGGGTACAGGTATAATTTTAACGTTCAAATAAATAATAACCACAATAAAATAAAATACTCATATTTATGCAAAAAAAAAAAAGAAGAAGAAACATATAGCGTTGCCAACTACTGCTGGCACAAACACCAGCCGTGTGAGTGTATGTTGCAGCATATTGTTTTTTTTTTTTTGTTATTATTATTTTAGGTTAGTCGTGCCGTATTAGTTTACCTCAGCGCTTTTGATGGGCAGATGAAGAGGGGATTGTGTAAAATGCGAGTTCCTATGTATTTTCTATGTGTGTGTGTGTGCGTGCGTCTGTCCGCCGTTTTTGGCTGCGCAATTTTTGTAAAATATTTTTTTTTGGAGCTGCAATATTTACTTTAGCCATATCCAATTTTTTTTCTTCTTCTTCTTCATTTTCTTCATTCATTTTTGCTACGTTTTCAGATTTAATGTGTGAGTGTGTGTGTGTGTTTGTTTTCTTTTTCGCTTACTTAGCATAGTTTATAGTTTCAATTTTGCTTTCGTGTTTTTATTTATTATTTTATTTTTTTCTGGTCGAAATATTTTGTTTTTTTTTTTACTTATTACTAGTAATATATATTTTTTTGATTACTTTTATTTTTGGATTGGTGATTTTCGATGACTCTTTCTTTCTTGCTCTTTCAATCTCTGTATTTCTCTCATGTGGCTGCATTCTTTGGTCTTTCGTGTCTGCTGTAAGATTCAAATCTTTAATTTTATTACTATTTTATACTTCTAGTGAATTTTTGTGTGTTTATTTTAACCTTCACTTTTGTGTGTGTAAACAGCAAACATTAGAAAATTTGTGTACAAATTAATTTTTTATATTTTTTTGTTCCTGTAAATAATTTGTTTCTTTGAAGAAATGTAAGCAATTAAAGCTCTTCTTTTTTTTTGCAATAAAATGCAATAAATATTCTAATACATTAATTTTCTTTTGCAATTTCATAAATTAAGACAGCAGCTTTAGGTTAGCATTGAGTTAATGTTCACGAAAAATAATTTAAGCTAATAAAATTCTTGTAATTTACTTGACTTTGTTGCTTCTGAATATCTTCTTCTTTTTCTTACTGTCTTTTTAAATTAAACAATAAAACCGCGTTTAATTTTCTACTCTTTTTTAGCATTTTCATTAATTTCCCCCTAACATAATATACCAACTTACATAATTTCAATACTTAACTGATTTGTTCACGTCATTTTAACTGTCAAATCACTGTCAATGTCAACCAAAAAAACAACAATCAAATTTACACTTACATTGCTCTCTTCAGCAATTCTCGACAAGTTGATCTCACTTAAACACTGGCACTAGCCTTCATCCCACTCCACTGATTTCTACAACTTTTCTTACTCTTTCTTTTTTTGAATTTGAATTTGACAAATGCACAATTATCATATGCAAGTCAATTTCTATTTCATTAAATTATAGACTTCAAAAATGCAATGTGAAAAAATTAACAACAAAAACTATGAAAAATGAAATAATTTTCTACTTGCATGCCCACATACTTAAAAAACTAATAGAATAAAAAAAAAACAAGTTTAAATGATTGTAATACTTGCAATTTTACAATAAAAACCTTTTATCACTTCGTCTCTCCTGCGACATTATGATTATACGACAGTATGCGAATGATATTAAAACAGGAGAGCTCTCAAACAATGTGTTTAAATCAGTGTCGGGCAAACCAATACATGCATGCTTTATTATTATTATTTGCACTGTAAATGAAATGCTATCTGCTACCTTTTTCTTATGGGAAGTGTAATTTGAAGTAGTTTTGTAAGAGCAAGACAATAATATTACCTGTGCTAGAGTAATCTTCTCATTTTCTACTCATGTACTCATTGACACCGGCTGACATGATTTGTGTTGACAAAATTGCTCTCACACTTCTGCAGAATGCCATTGTTCGTCAATAGTTCGTATGCTACATGAAGTAGCTTATGGTGTATGTGTAAGAGCATTGCGTCAGCTGCGAATGCGACCTTATTAACATGTGATTAGGCAAATCAAAATTGCCCCACACGGATTTAAATTAAAAGTTAATTTGCAACTGGTTGTAATCCATGAACCTTTTTTACCAAATTAAAATTAAAATAATTCAATTAAATATTTTAAAAATTAATTTTTTTTACTTTCTTTTCATTTCAGGTAAATTTTGGAATAATTTCCATAAGTTTTTAACTACCTAGTAATTTAAAATTTAAAGTTTGTAAGTAAAAGAAAATTTTAGTTTAAAATATATCTATTTATTCAAAAAATTATAACCTAGACGGGTCAAAAAAATGTTGATGTTTTAGGAAAATGCTGACTCCGTATTCAAAATTATCTAAAAAATCGATTGAAACCTACGTAGTTAGTATTAAGCAGTTTGTGTGATATCGTTACCAGGGGCTGGATTTCCTAATTGTGAGAAAATGAAAAGTGTACACCCCTCAGAAAAAAAACTCACCGCTCATATTTCAGTGAGTTTTTTTCATAGTCAGTGTACACAACTTTGTCAAATAAAACTCATTTTCACAGTTAGGAAATCCAGTCCCAGAAATACATAGCACCCAACTTTTTTGATATTCCTGAGCAAGTAAATGAAAATTTTGCCATCCATAGATCGGTTCTATCAACAACTTTAACAATTTATTATACTGTTTGAGCTTCGCTGGAGAACTGTTTCTTTCCAACGTTTCTGCTGCCCAAAATATAATGAGTGAAAGCTTCTTCGAGCATTTGAAAAATTATTTGTTCCCGTTCCCTGAGTTCCTGACAAACATTTAATGAATTTTAATAAATTTTGAACAACTGCTGAAAATTTGTTTGAATAAAAATAGTTTGAACTATTTATTTCTTCGGATGACAATTAGTTCCACTATTTATCTGAAGTTTCTAAGAGCAATAAAAAAAAAACACCACCGGATCACCATCACTCAACAAGTTAAGAAATATGGACTAAAAACCTATGGAGACAATCTTAGAAATATATAAGCAATAAATTCCGAAAATCAGTTAATTCTTTCTCTTCCTTCTTGCCTGCAATGAAATCAGGGGCAAACGTGAAAAAACTTTCTGTTTCTATGAAAACAAAATCAATTGGCCAGCAGAAAATTTTGCAGCGCATTTTAGAAAAACCCATTAAAGCCAATAATTTTCTTATCTAACAATCTCAATAAAGCTGAACCTCCTTATTGGGCTTAGGACAGAGCATGAAATTCTTATAACTTTTACCAAAGAGTTTTTATAAACCTTTATTTTATAAGAGTTAAAAGTAATAATCAGAAATAAGAGTTTTGAAATAACTTCTTTTTTTAACTTTTAATTTTAACTCATACTCAATAACTTTTAAATTAAAAAAAATTCCAAGAATCTTTAAAGACTTTTATTTTTTTTAATTATTTTTAAAAGTCTTTGAAGATTTTAATTTTTAAAAGTTTTTAAAAACTTCTATTTTTAAAAATCTTTGAAGACTTTAATGTTTGTGAAGACTACTACTTTTTTTCTACTACTACTTTGTACTACTTTTTACTAGTATTTGTTTCCATTATTATAATAGTAATAGATATTTTCCTATAATCTCTCATTAATTTCAAATTGTTTTTGTAATTTTTCAATTTTATAGGAAGTAATAGCAAGTAGTATGAGAAGTGGTTAAAAAAGCAGTAAAAGTATTTGTAAAATGAGTATTAAGAATAGCAGTAAAAGTAGTAGTAATGTAGCAAAAATGTAGTTGAAAATAGTAGTAAGAAATATAGTAGAAAATAGTAGGAAAAAACTAGAAAATAGTGATAAAAGGTAGTAGCAGAAAATAGTAAAAAAAATATGTAGTAGGGCCCCAAAGATTTTTAAAAATAAAAGTCTTTAAAGACTTTTAAAAATAAGAGTATTGAAAGACTTTTAAATACTAACTTTTTTTATAAAAATTTTGGAATACTCTTTTTTATTTTATTTTATTTATTATTACTTTTTTGAAGTTATAAGTCTACTCTTTACTTTTATTTTTATAATTAAAGGTTAAGAATAATTTTAATTTTCTAACTTGACTTAAAAAAAAAACATAAGAGTTATTTTCAGGCTCTAGCTTAAAACTTACCATATAAAAAATCTATTCAATAAAACCAGACAAAATGCCTCAGATATACTTATAAATAATATATCTATACATAAAGTAGGAACTCTTTACAGAGCGCGCCCCTTTATTCTCGATAAATACAGAACTGTCATTACGGCTATTCAGGAACTTTGATAGAAGGAGCAGGTTGACTTCAGAAAAGCATCCTGTTTTATGTTGATATTATACTCATCAGAAGATTACGCCATCATATGTCGCAGTTTGATAGTTTTCCTCCTGCATTTAAACTGTTCGTCACACAGTGCAATAATAATTATTTCTTTATCAAGAAGAACGCAATATTTTTAGTATCTCTCTCTGACAACAATTCAACATGCATTCACTTTTAACCCGAATCTGCCAAGCATGGCCATATGGTTACTTAAAAAAAAGTTGTTCTGTTACACTTTTTGTTGTTATTTTTATTAACAATAAAAGTATGAAGTACTTCTGAAAATTCCGAAAAAAAAGTATGAAATATATCTGAAAATTTCTAAAAAAAATTCTATGCTGATTCGGGTTAATATGCAAGTAAACATGTTTTGCAATAAGTAAGTAATAATGACAAATTGTAAATTATTATTACATAAACAAAAATTTGTTATTTTTATTTGTATTTTTTTTTATGATTGTAATCTATTAAAATTACAATGTATGCATTTTAAATTGGATTTTGTAGTAGATCTTATGGCGTATCTACTGTAAGTTATTAGGGTTAAACCGAAAGTGATGGCATACAAAAATATAAACAAGCATACTATATATGTCATCATTTTTCATGTTATTGCTGTTGAGCATAAATTTTGTTGTTTTACTAATTATTCTCGCGGCATTAATTTAATTTGATATGCGGCAAAAGGGGAAAGTGGCAAACATAAAATAAGCAACGCGCATTTTAATTTAGAAAATTATTTTTAAGCTGCTTTTGGGGTGTAATTACACTTTATCACTGAATTGTACATCAATTTTGTATAATTTTACATGTACTTTAATTGAGATTATGAAAGTTTTATTAAATTATTAGAGTTAGTTGTACAGAGTTGCATAAAAATCAAACTAGATACGACTAATCTCAGCTGAAAACTCATTATTCAGTATTGGGTTAGGGAATAAAAGGAAATAAAAGGGCTAAAAACCGTCAGACTTAAAGAAATAAGATACTTTACAGCTACAACTTTTCGCAGGTACTGACAAATCTCAATTCAGATTATTTAAACCCCGATTGAACTTCAGGAAAGCTCCGAACTATATCAGATTAGAGACACAATCGGAAGGGGCTGGAGTGAGCGCAAGGAAGGGGGAGGGGGAATATACACCGATGGATTCAAAATGGTTTGTTTCTTCTAATACCATCTAATACCTACCTGACAAGACTAGCGTACTTCAAACTGTACTACTAGCGATAAAAGGAGTATGTAGAACGACCGACTAGAGCAAGGATATACTATACAGTCGTACAGTTTCTTAGGACTTATTATTATTATTTTATTCAGTTGTTTTGGGACGACCTAAAAGTCAGGCACTGCGACCTAGATCATCTTTTTTACCAAAGCCCCGAATTAAGACAAAAGACGATCTACTATCCTGAAGAAGGCTAGAACATCTTTTGTGGAAGAGGTTTTAATTTCGTTAACCGTTAGTAACGGTTTGCTAAAAATATCCCTTCTTTGCCGAACCGAGACTGGACATGTACACAGAATGTGGAATGTTGTCTCGTTTGACAAACCTAATTTGTTAAGGTGAAGTCTAACTTATGTAGTCAGATTTCACCTTAGTCGGATAAAAAACTTATTAGCAATCTGAGATCAGTTTTGTTTAAAATCAGGGACTGAGTGAGAGGGAGAAGAGGGACAAGGCCATTGGCGTGTCTAAAACCTGGAACAAGCTCCCAATTCCTTTGTCGTTCACGCCTCTACCTAGAACTTAGACATCAATGATATTTTACCACCAGTTCGGACCAAAGCAGGAAAGAAATCTTAGGCTAAATTTCGAGTCATCGCAGCATTGTGGGCAATCATAAGTCAGCTCTAATTTCTAGCTAGATTAGAATCTACTTGAACTTTATACATTCTATACAGACTTATACGAAATCTACTAAAACTTGTTCAAAATAAACCTCACCAATGCCAGACAGTTACTATTATACGATATAGTCAACCGAAAGCTTCTAAGCTTACAGCAGTTCGTGCACTTGTCTAGACTCACCACCTGTATTCAATTTCGAGGTGGCCTGGGCAGTTCAGAATCAATGGGCTGATTACACTTAAGCTTTTCGAGATCGGAAAGAAACTAATGAAACCGAGTCTGTATGAATCTTATCTGACCCTGTTTCTAGTTATAATTAATCATCACAATATTTTACCTCTAATGGCCTAAACTTTTATGGGTCACTGATGGCAGATATTTTTTAAGAACTTTTTCAGTGCATCTACATTTGATATCTTTTTAAAAATAGAAAATGTCGTTTGGATTAACTTTTCACTAAATCTTTTCTTGACCATAAAGAAACCAAAGATAATAGAGCTGATCCCCATTTTATTATGAAAAGTTCTTATAAAGTTAACATTGAGGATCATAGGTTCAGCGTTAACCAGCGTTGATGGCTTTGAAATATTACTTGAATTGATACAGCAGACTTTTGTAACCCCATCACGATAGCATTTTGTGAGCCAAAGGGGTAATTACAAGATGGTTGAGTTCTATTTTTATTTTTTTAAATACTTTCTTCCGGTTTTTGAGCTTTTATAATTTTTTTTTCCAAATTTTGCTCTATTAAATATTTTTGAAAATAGAGGCAAAAATGGATTCCTTGGCCCAAAAAAGCCGGGAAGATGGGGCTTCAGCACACGAAACCCATTGAGGCCTTCATATTGTTTTAAGAATTATTTATTTGGGGCTCTGGAGCAAAATAGTTAGAAAAATCAGGGGAAAGTTGAATTGTTTCGTAAACTGTACCTACTGATTTTGTTGAAATTTTATGCATCCGGGCCAAAAAGGACCCAAGAAACTAATTTTCAGACTTCTTTTTGATCTTTGAATTATTTCGAAACAAAGCAAGGATGAGCAAAGTTAGTAAAAATTTTATAAAATTCAAAATGCAGTAATTACCCTTTTTTTGTGTTTGCCTTCTCTTCTCAAAAAACACTGTCATGATGACAGTTATAAAATTCGAATATTCACTCTAATGTATATATGTACCTCTAGATCTTCACCTATGGCTGCGAAGTAAGGTGATTATCGCCAACTATGCTTATCAATACAATGACTTCAGTCCAGACAAGTATATCAGGAGAATAAGTGCCTGGAACTCTTCATACTAAAAGACTCTATGAAATCATAGGTGGAACTTATTTCCTAAACGCTGGTGCTCGATTTCTTGAAAAACTTTTCTCTAAAATCAGCTACTGATATCTAAAAAGTTTTTCAATCCAGCTTTGTATACCCTCAAATACATAGCTTCAGCAGTTAGGGCTGTTGGAATTTCCTACTGATACAAAACATCTATTTATAGTAGTTGGTACTGGCTATCATGTATACTTATATACTTATGTCTATTAAAATTTTTTTTTTTTAAAGTTTGAAAATAATGATGAATGAGTTTTCTTACGTTCTAGACATTTATGTGATTAACTTTATCACACAGTGCAAAGTTCGAAGTAGTCTATAGAATTGTTTACGCTATGCAACATGTTTTAATAAGTAGTTATGAAAAATGTTGTTAATTTAGATACTCTAAATGAAGAAGAGTATTAACTACCAAAGCTTTCAGTTCAAGAAATTGTGTTTTTAAGCAATGAATTCTAAAAGTTTCAATCGATTTTTTTGAATTTTCAAATGCTATTATAAAAAATGTATGTATTTGCTTAACATTCCAAACAATCCCTTGAATATCTAAAATAATTTCATAAATCATTTGCTCATATTTTGGCAAGCAATCAAATGCATATACATATAGCAATGTAAAATAGCGAAAACTTAACAATTCAATTGATAATTCAAGCATATGTTAACATAAAGTTCCCATAAAGTGTTGAGAAAATAACATATTCTAATTGAAGCCATCAAAATGCCTGCATAATAACATCAATCAACAATGCAACTAAAAAAAAAAAATATAAAAAAATACAAAAGGCGCAAAAACTGAAACTAAAGCGTATGTATGGAATAGGAAAATCACTCAGTCAATAGTATCAACAACAACAACAATGACTGCAAACTAGTTAGAATCTTTTATTTCATTTTAATCTTTTGTGTGTTGTACTATCGACGATGAATCATGTCAGTCAGTTAGTGAGTTAGTGAGACAATCAGTCAGTCGAGTATACATGAACAGATACAAAGTTTCAGCAGAAGCATAAAATCTACGCTACGGATACACTCCTTTGCAGCAGCAACTGGCAGGCAGTAATTGCCAGCAACAGCAGCAATCAACAGCCGCCGTCAAGATCGATAATCGGCATTTTTATGCTAATTTGTGAGATATTTATGCACATTAAATCTATATTCAACTATTTTATATATCGCTATGGGTTTTTTTTTTTTTCTTTTTTTTTAAATGCATGCACGCTGTGCGACACGCATTCATCGATTATTATTTTCAATCGAAATTCCTTTTATTTATTATGATCACTTGTTGTTGTTGTTGCTGATATTGCTGTTGCTGTGGTTTTATTTCTTTACTCTCCATTGATTGAACTTAAATTACACACATATATATTGTACAACGACAACATCAACGACGAGTGAGTACCAGCAGCATTTACTTTTTTTTTTTTTTTTTTTTTTTATATGCTGCTGTTGCTACTAACGATTGCTGCTTGATTTTTCAGTTTTTTTATTTTATTTTTTATTTTATTTCATTTTTTTATATTGCAATGAAAAGAGTCAGAATGTCACATGAATTTAGAATTGTCGTTTGTTTAGTGATTTTATGTGCGGCACATTTCAAGCATTTAATTAAGCTGCAATTCAAAAAAGTGATAGTTAATGAATTTATTGAAAATCATGTCGATGTACGACGTACATATCAATACATATGTATGCATGTATGTATATGTGTGTGTGTGTTTGTGCTGTATTGATTAGAAATATTGAAAACCTTATACATGCATTTGGTATATAAATCGTTAATTCAAATAGAAATTTATTATCTATTTATACTCGTTTGTTTGTACATACAGATAGAAAATATTCATAATTGTTTTGCCTGCATAATTCGTACGCAAAGTGAAAGCAATTATCGATACTCAAATTAAGAAAATCATTTTGTTATTTATTATCGAGCAAAAAGAAAAAATATGCTCTATAATGTTTATTAATTTGAAATTATGACTAAGAACTACCAATGATTCAACTTTTGTGTACAATTCTTATTTGTAAAATAGGAAGGACTATCAAAAAAAGAAGAAGCATTCGCACAGCTGAATTCTAGGTTTATAATAATTTAGAGAAAAAGAGAGTGAGAGAAAGTCGCTATAAATTTAATGCACATATACGTAAAGAATGTTTGCATTTAGATCAGCGGTTGCCACCTATACATACACAATGATCGATTGAGCACTATTTCTATGGAAATGAGCTCTATACGTGTGAAATTTCTTACGGTACTCTGCCCGCGTGCAAGGCTTTGGCCTACGCTGATTTAGATGGTAAGACTAGTCTCATGAAACTTTTTGACATTCCCTTTCACGAATTAATGCTCGCAATATTCTCTATCCTCGGCGCCCGGACATAACACCCACAGCCATAATGCCCAAAAAAAATTTTCGGTGTTATGACCGCCCTAGGAATGGCCATAACGCCCAAAATCATTTTAGGCGCTATGACCGTCGCAACGCCTAATTTTTTTTGGGCTTTATGACCGCCTTAGAAGCTGTCATAAGGCATAACAATTATTTCTTGTTATATTTTATTTTCAATAATGAAAATCAGCATTACGTTTAGAACGTCTCGCTAAAATTTGGCCTAGCGTCGTGCTAGTCGTATATACGCTTTTGTTTTCAGTGCCATTTGCGAATATAAAAAAGGACTATATTGAAGCTGATAATCGTCATTATTTAAATGACGCTACATTCTCGGTTGTACCATTTTGTGGGTACAAGCAATTGCTTATAATATACTTTGGACAGAATAGACATGTAAGTCACAATAATATTTTGCACGTAAAATATTTAATATTACAGGATATATGACAGGCTGAGAGGAAAAGTGGTATAACTTCTACGTTCAGAAAAAAGTGGAATAATTTTACTTAAGAGCAAAAGCGAAACGAAATATGTTCAGAGCGAAAGTGAAACGAAATATGTTCAGAGCGAAAACGGAATAAAAAACTATGCTATTCTTGCTCTGAAAGAATTGTTATAACATTTTTGTTCCTACTTTTAAGGCGTTTCATTTTCACTCTAAACCGTATTACTTATGCCATTCTTGCACTGACACACTAATTTATTTCACTTTTGCTCTTATATAAATTTTAGCCCGCTTTTCCTCTCAGCCTGTCATTTATCATTCGAAAGTGATATAAAACCGGATCGTCCTCATTTGAGAGGCTGTGAGGAAAAGTGGTATAACTTCTACGTTCAGAAAAAAATGGAATAATTTTACTTAAGAGCAAAAGCAAAACGAAATATGTTCAGAGCAAAAGTGAAACGAAATATGTTTAGAGCGAAAACGGAATAAAAAACTATTCTGTTCTTGCTCTTAAAGAATTATTATACCATTTTTGCTCTTACTTTTAAGGCGTTTCATTTTCACTATAAACCGTATTACTTATGCCATTCTTGCAATGACACTCTAAATTATTTCAATTTTGCTCTTATATAAATTTTAGCTCGCTTTTCCTCTCAGCCTGTCAATTCTTCCGAGCTAGAGTGTACTTTTTAATTAGAAAATTAAATAAAGACTTTCTATATTTTATATAAATTTTTAAATTTTCACGGAAAAAATATATCGTCGTCGTTTTGGCAGAATTCACTAAGTCTATTTTTTTAATTTCTGAGATGAAGTTAGTTTATGCAGTGCATGGCTCCCTACGAACACTAGCAAAACTTGAAAAGTCAACAGATTGGTACACACATTTGTATATGTTATAACTGGCTCATCTAAAATTGAATTTATTATGTCGTTCGAATTATAGAAGCTGATTAATACGGGTCCAAAAAAAATGAATTTGGACTTGACTTTGATTTCTGCTTGAACAACGACCTCACTCTCTCATTTAACCCATTCGGGACTGTAAAAAAACCAGCGCAGAGAGCGCAAAACCGAATCTGGATTCGTATTGTCTGACCCCGATTTCTAGTCAAATTTTTTTATCAAAACCAACATTTTGCGCTTCTGAAAGCCTGAACTTTCATGAGTAGCAGGTGACCCTGTGACCCTCAATGAGATTTTTTACGAACTTGTTCTGTACATTTTTATTAAATATTTTTTTTAAAGATAAACAAAGTAACTTAGTATTAATTTTTCACTTAACCCTTTCTTGACCGTAAGAGAACTAGAACCGATAGAGCAAAACCAAGTCCAGATGCGAATTCCTCGACCCCTATTTCATTATAAAATATTCTTAAAAATTTTCCATTGAAGATCTTAGAATCCCGGTGACCCAAAGTAAAACTTACATTTCCAGAAAAATAAACAAAATTTAAAAATCTGAAAAGTCATGTTTGAGTAAATAGTTTTTACTACAACATATTGAACATTTTTTCCTTTGATCCGCTACAGTACCGTTATCAAAAAAAATATTTGTAAATTTTTTTATTGAAATTATACAATCATCAATTCTCTTTCCAAAAACTTTAAATAAAAATTGATTGTATAGTTTTTAAAATATCGCAAAAAAATTAATTTTGTGGCATTTGTGTCACCATGGTACCGAAAGAGTTAAAAGTACTGGTTGTGACGGCATGTGCAGATTTTTTTTGATTGAAAAAAAAAAATCGGGATTGATTAATATTGGCGTAAAAATAATAAACTGATTTAAAAACCCAAAAAAAAAAAACTAATGGGCGAAAAATGTGTGAGATTTTTATCGAAGTCATAGTACATGCACGAAAGATCATGATTAGTTTTACACGTACTAACTAGGCTCATGTCCAAAAACAAAAAAAAAACCTCAGCTACTCATTGCGCATGTACGTAGGTGGCCCTCACTAACTCATTTTCAACCAGTGCTCGAAAATTCGGCCGGCGATTTTCGAATTTTCTGTAGGTTAGCGGGAAGTGAATATAACTTAGCAAACTAGCAAATAATTTATTTTACACCTTTCTAAACTTAAATTATTTTTGGTTTTGGTCAGTTAACGCTCGGAGAGAATATTTCAAAGGCTCGAAAATATTATTTTTTCGAATTTCAACTTATTTTAGAATTTTAATTTACAGCGGAAATAATAAACGCATTCCGTGGTTTATTTGCTGGGACAGGTGAGCGCGATGAGCGTGAAAAGCACAGTGACCGAAAAATCGACTATGCTTTCTTGGCCAAACCTGAAGAGACAAAAAAAAATATTTTGAAAAAAGACATTTTTTAAACGTTTATGGCACTTGCAAAAAGTTTCATTGATTTTCACCAAATGATTTAGTATCGGTTGAAAATGGGTTAATCTAGATTAGCGCCAGCCATCCCATAGGCGCATTTGCATATTTTTTCTCCCGTACTTTTTACGACAATAGCTGTCGTGCTTTCATACCGACGCTACCGATCGTTCATACCAAAAACTATCAGTCGAGTATGAATACACTGAAAGAATGTTTAATATAAATTCGGTAAAAGAGTTTTTAATTATATCACAGAGAAATCTGATTCTTTTCATTTCAATTTTCACAGTGTACAGCAAGCAAAGAGTCAGGGCCGTAGCCAGGATTTTTTTTGGGCGGTGGTTTTCATTTGAAGAAAATTGACATTGACTTGCCATTACTGATGATGAGCCCGACCTCAAAAAAATTACCGAAAATACTAAAAATAGTCAGAGGTTCTTTTTTTTCAAATGATTACCAGTGGGAATTCGGGCCATGATAAGGAATCCGGATGAGGTTGTCTTATATTCCCGAAATCCGTGCAGTTACTGCATTGAAAGAGGTCTTCCGAGTCGGGGTGCTCTGAGCAATAATGGGTTAAATAATTAATTACATTTTAAGATTGTTTCCTAAAACTTTGGAGCTGATCCACTACTACTGCCCTACATGGCGAATAAAATGGTTCCTAGTGATTGTGAATGAATTTTTTATACTGAACACGAATCTGAGGTCAAAAATTTTCCATCACGCCACGTTTTAGAAAAAATGGGATGGAAAACCCTAAAATAGAATTTTTTGCCATTTTTAAAAATTGGAGAGCTGAACACTGGCGTGCTACAAACTTCGAAATCCAGAAATTATAGCCCTTCCTAATGAGCCCTGAACCCGAAACTGTAAATCAAACAGTTACTGACAGAATTGCTCAGCATCATCTTCTCTCTTTGTATCCAAAGTCAAACCTCATGTCAAAGAAAACAAATCGGATCTGGTCGTATAGTGTAACTAAGACTTCAAGTTTATATTTGACTTTTTAGAAAGAAACCGATTGAAGTAAAAAATATTTAAAAACTTTTCAATAGATTTTATTTCGACTTTTTTTCATCCATTGGCAATTAATATCAAAGAATAGAAAAAAGTTTCCACATTTCGGGGGGGCATTGGCAATTGGACAATGGCATTCACTAATCCATGGTTTCCAGCAATCTATACCAAAAAAAAAACCACTAAATATTACATGCGATTTTGAAATTCTTCACTGACTACATTTAAAACTCATAAAAAAAGAGAATAAATTCAAAATCTCATTAGATAATCTAAACAATTCTTTAGAATTTATGAGTGAACAATAAAAAAAAAACCAAACACTTCTCGCCCGTTAATAAAGATTAAATAAATTGTCACAGGTAAATAAGTAAAAAAACAATATCAAAATCTCATGAACTGAATCTAAAGCAGGAAATTTATTACCAAAAAACAATTTTAAAGCCTAAAATCAAATTAAATCCACCAAAAAGAAAAAGACTTAAATAAAACCACGCAAATGGTTAAAAATCACGACTGCTGGAAAGGAAACCAGAAGAAAAAAAATGAGAAAAAACAAATATTGAGAACCCGAAAATAAGCTCACATGCGAGAGGAGAAAAAGTGGTCGAGGGAGAAAGGAAAGAATAGAGGGAGGGAGGAAGGTTCAAAAACTCTCAAACAAATAAATAAAATATGAATTGTACCTGTACTCAAAAGAGGGGCATATGCAAATTATACATACAAAGGTACTCAAAAACATACACACACACACATACACATACAAACATACATAAACACAAAGTGAGTACGAATATTAAGAGCACAAAACCCAACAGCAACAGCAGCAATAACACCAACTGCCTTATGTTGAGAGCATTTAGCCTAGCCTTCTATAGGAAAAAAGCGCGCTATATATAAATTTTTTTTTTTCGTACATTGTGTGGTTCAATGATTTATAGCAAAAGATTTGTTTGGACATAAAATGGTCAAAATGAAGGCAACAACAACAGCAACAAAAAATAAACGACAACAAAGCAAAGTAAAAACAACAATAATAAAGCCAGCGAGAACGAACGTAAATGCCGCATGCGAAATAAGGCATTAAATGAGCTTGACCATGCGACAGTTTTTGCCGCAACTACAACAACAAGAAGAAATGGGTGAAAAATAGGTAACAGGCAACCCAAACACACACACACACACACACACATACTCCACACAAAAACACGCTCTACAAAATTATGCGGGTAAAATAAAGGTAAAAATCGTAATTTATTA
Organism: Toxonevra muliebris; assembly: GCA_963691655.1. Classification (NCBI taxonomy): domain Eukaryota; kingdom Metazoa; phylum Arthropoda; class Insecta; order Diptera; family Pallopteridae; genus Toxonevra; species Toxonevra muliebris. The sequence goes on from OY829326.1 coordinate 56,842,033, forward strand.
TATTTGAGCCTAGTTTTTGAAAGCGCATTAAACGGAAGCGTTTTGGCAAAGTGGTGGTTTTGTTGTTGGTGCAAAAATGACAAAACAAAAAAATACAAAATTAATCTACTATTGAAATTTTAGGTTTTCGATATGTCAGCTTCATTAAACAAGAATGCGGAAACCTTTTTTCTTTTTAACGTTTTTATTTTTTTATTTTTTCTGAATTTTACTCCTGAGAATCCTCCAAACCCAATTCATAAGTTCTACTTTATTTATATAAAATTTGTGTGTCTTATTCTTAGAACTTGTCTAATATATGTGTGTTCCTGCTTTAAAGTTTCAGCTTCTACTTCTTGCAACAAACATCACAAACACTCCATCTATCCATTCCATTCCATTAATGAAGCACTCTCCACTGGTATTGAAGAGCTCTTTCAGTGCCTGAGTGTCTTTGTCTTTCCACTTAACTTAAAAAAAAAAACAAAAAATGTTGCCAAAATTTTGCTTTTTTGTACAAACAAAAAATCTTAAAAATTGTATCTTTTTTTACTGTTTCAGTTTTTGTTTAGGGCTTATAGTATTTAGTTTTTGTTTTTGAATTTTTTATTTTTATTTTTCTGTGTTTTTTTGCTTTTTTGTTTTTTTTTTGTTTTGTTTAGAAAAAATAAACTTTTGAAACGAAACGAAATAAAACCGTAAAAAAAAACATTTTTAGAGATAATTTTTAATTGCAGGCAGTCACAGGCAGTCAGCGTCATGGAATCATGTTTAAAAATAGCCGCAGTTTAGTAATTATATTTTAAATTATACTTATGTATATATGTACTATGAGTTTATTTGTGAGTATATAAATAAGGTAAGCTTAAAATTGCTAAATATTTATGTAAGGCGGAAGTTTCTAATAATTGTAATATTCAATGTTAAGTGAGCCATGAAATATAAAATTTAGGTACATTTTATTATTTATTTAGAAATTAATCAGTGATTTGAGAAAAGAGCATTAAAGAATTGGTCTTCTAACGTTATTGAGGGTGTAAAATTCAATTGAATAGAGAAGATTTTTTCAAGCATATACAGAGAGAGAGAACGTTTTGTGATATCTTAATTGGAAATTGTTGCAGCTGTTTGCTACTCTCAATATGAAAAGTAGTAACTCTTCTGAAACTAACTATACGTACTGAAAGTCTTCTAGATATTATCAAGTAGGGATTATAAATGGATTTTTCAATTTTATACCAAATATACCACCTTGATCAAAAAGTTCCCGGAATTTATTCAGAAAATTAAAAATACAAGTTTATTCATCTAAATCTATATTGTCCCCTTCAAAGTAATCCCCATCGACTGCAACACACTTATGCCAGCGCTTGATCCAATCCTCGGTTTTCGGTATGTCCGTCAGTGCTTCCTACGATTTTTCCATTACTTCCTCTCGGCTGCTGAAACGCGTTCCCCGTAATGTTTTTTAACTCGATTGAACCAAATCAGGTGAATTCGGTGGCTGATGGATGGTATTTGTTGCAGTTTTCGTCAAAAAAATTACGAAAAACGATGGCACTGTGCGATGGTGCGTTATCATGGAGTTTTCTGTCCACAATTCTGGTTTCTTTCGGCGAATTGCTTCACGCAAACGCCTCATAACGCCCAAATAATACTCTCTGGTGGTTAATTTGCGGTTATTGACCAAAATTTCTTTTACTTTGTCAATTTTTTCGTCGGTTTTCGATGTCGATGGTCTGCCACTGCGTTAATAATCTTCAATTGACTCACGACCATTTTTGAACCGCTCGTGCCACTGGTAAACGACCGTTTTCTTTAGAGAATTTCAAACCTATCAAAAATATAGCAACAATTTCTAATTATTTATCACCCAGAAGGTTAGCCTAAGTTAACCTAATCTATCACCGCGAATGGTTAGATATAATCAGCTGTACAACCAATGAGTCTTACCTCGAAACTTTTTTTGATATTTGGGTTGCCAAGTTCACCGACGGCTTGCAATAATATTATAAATTCATTTAGCTCTGGTTATGTAGTTTTCAGAGGTTCTAGGGCGCTGAATATGATAATGTCTTTCAAGAAACAATAAATTCCATATGACATACTTTTTCCCCCTTGAAGTGAATTCGCTTGCTGTAGTCAGGGATACAAATATATAAATTCAATAGAGTCTAACCCTTTTTTCTAAAATATATCTAAAATATAAAAGGAAAAAAAAACTTCTAACGTCAGGCGATGTTGAGAATTTTACCGATATTTTGTTGTATAAAAATATTGTTTTCTTATTACTAAAAAATAACCCTCAAAGTACGCAATATTTTTTTATTTTGATATTTTGTATTAGATGTATAAATATGAAATGCGGATTTTTGGCTTAAAAAATGCATTTATATAATTAACAAAATTAATGAACTCAATAATCAAAATATTGGCCATCGTTAGCTATGATTTTCACCATGTTTCTGACAATCGATAGATTCCATCCCATAGGTTAGGTTAGGTTGGAGTGGCAGCCTTCTGCTTGAAAGCACACTTAAGCACATTTAGGCTCATTGTGATACCACACTACGGCGCGACTCCCCCATTTACGGATTGAAGAACCATGAGGATTCCATAATGAATCTGGCTATGTCCTTAATATTTACGGATGATAGCTCGGACAGACTAATGAAGAATCATAATCACTTCTTATTTTTTGAGGCTAAACATCCATCAAGCCAATTTTCACTTCTTCGTACGAATTGAACTGCTATTCCGAATGTCTAACATGGGGCCAAGCATTGTCATGTTGAAAAATAACTTTATCGTATCTTTGGGCATATTCTAGTCGTTTTTCTTTCAATTTTTATCAGTTGTTTTTTTTTTCTTTTTTTTGTATCATTCAGCAGTAATCGTTTAACCAAGTTTTAGCAATTCATAGTAGACAGCTCCCAGCTACGAATTTTTTCAATTGTCCTCCACAGTCGTTTTGTTTTGTTTATGCAATCGCAATCTATGTCATACTGGTTATATTTGACCAATATATACTCTCCAAAACGCCATATTAATAACTATGCCATCTTTTAGTCAAAACCGCACTTCATATTTATATACCTATTATGTGATTACAGTGGTTGTCAAACAAAAATAACTTAAAATAAAGTGATGTACTACCTGTTAAACCTTCGTACCACGCTGTGAAATGTAGAGATTTCAACCCGAAATTATGCTGTAAATTAATTATTATTTTATTTGTATGTAATGAACTTTTTCTGTGCATTTTTATTAGATATTTTTTTTTTTAAGATAAACAAAGTAACTTAGTATTCATTTTTCACTTAACCCTTTCTTGACCGTAAAAGAAAATAAGACAAATTTTCTAAAAATTGTGAGCGATTGAAAATTAATCAAATAAATATTTGTAAATTTTTTTAATTGAAATTAAAGAACCATAAATTCTCTTTTAAAAAACCCTAAATTTATAAAAACTGATTGCTGATTGGATAGCTTTTAAAAAATAGCAAAAAATAATCTGGTGACATCGGTGTTACCATGGTACCGAAAGGGTTAAACCTTGTCGTATAGTGTAATTCATTGATTTCAATCAACAGTCAAAAAAAATCTTTCAATGCTCCTCTGCTTGCTGCTTGCCTTCTCAATCATGTAGCTAATCAGAATCAGAATGCGAAGCTCTCGTGCGCTTCCACCAAACAAAAACCCCAGCAGAAAATAAAATTAATAAATAAATACAAATTGAAAACGCCGACGATGTTGAAAAGAAAAACAAACAATTTTTTATTTCATATGTGTGTGTGTGTGTACATGTACATGTATGTACATATATGCGAGTGTTATATTTAAAAATTAGCAAATAAATAACAACAAAATTAAATATTGGACGTATAGGAGAAAAATTATAGAAAATGAGAAAAAAAAAATAATACAATAAAAATAAAATAAACGATGTGAACTGAGAAAAGAAAAAAGAAAAAAAAAATTTTGAAAAGACGCTAAAAATAAATGTAGCGTCGACGATGTTGACTGCAACAGCGACAACGCTGACGACGGCAGCAAGCATATTAAAAATCAATTTCCTCGCACAAAAAAAAAAAAAAACAAACAAAAAAAACAAAAACAAAACGAATGAGTTGCTATGTAGGGACTGACATGATTACTCTCTTTCTCTCTCTGTCTTTCTCTCCTCCTTCTTGATTGCCTGCTGGCGACAACATACATATAATGTTCAAATTCAAATAACCGCCAAAAAACGCGCTTACATTTGTATATTATCAAGGGTAATGGGGTGCGGGGAGGCACATACAAACGAGTCAAGCCTATAGTGCAAAATAGTAGGAATAGTAGTAGCTGGAAAAGAATTAGCATGTATGTATGTAGGTATACATTTTTGAGACAAAAAGCAGCACGCACATAACTGTGGCGCTTTCTTTCCAGATTGCCGGTTCCCCTTTCGGTCTTTCTCCCTTTCAAACTGAATTTGAAGTTCATACAAACAAAAAAAATTTAATTTATACAATATTTTTGCATTTTATTTATTTGGAATTACGTTTTTCTAATTTTTTTTTTATAATATATACGTATATATATACAACATGCAAACTTTACTCTTAGAGCAGCACAAGGCCTGACAGCATGAGCATGAAAACAATGGAGACGACAAAGTGTTTTAAAAAGCTTGAGGGGGGGCTGCAAATATTAAATATGCGCGCACACAGCAAGAGACTTTCGTTTCTTTGGTATAGCTAAACGCCTTAGAACTTTGAGTAATGAGGTACACATTTTTAATTTTATATGAACTAAAAATCTGTATTTACATATAGTAATTCAATATATGAATGATCGTATCATTAAGTTTCTATATCATCTTACATGACTCTACCATTAAACGCGAACTTATTTGGCTGGTGCCAAAGAATTTGGTTTATTTTTTTTACATTCTGGTTTTCTGATATAAATATTTCATATGCCACTAAAGAAGAAAGATATATTGTCCCAGGTCAGTAGAGTTCGCTGCAAAAATATTTGAATTATTTATTTATTAATAAAAAAAAATCAGTCTTTCTGTTTGTTTGTTGTATGTATCAAAAGAAATAAAACAAAAAAAAGGCAAAAACAAATAAAAAACAAATATTTTTTGGGGTGTTGCTCTTCAATTTCTTGCTGTGTTGCAAAAGAAAACTAAGCATGAAATAATAAGGCCAGCATAACACAATATGGAGCACATATTCGTCCATTCAAAGTTATTGTGTTATTTGCTTTGCTGATACTGAACTTTGATTTATGACAATTTTTTCGTTTCCAGCAATTTCTTTCAGATTCCTTTCTTTTTACTTGTTATGTATTTTATTTTTTAATTGAAAAATTTTGTGGCCAAATTTTATTGTTTTTTTTTTTTTAATTAAATTAATTTAGAAATAGATATTAGTTTTAAATTAATGGGATATAATTACTTCAATAATTAATAGTAGTTGATAGTCTAGTAATTTTGTCTAGTAATAACTTGGCCCAAGTTATAAAGTATTTTTATTTTCAATGGTTGGACATATTTAAAATCTTTATTCCGAATAAAAGGCTTTTCCGAACTGCATTTTTGAGCTACAACACATTTGGATTTTTATAAAAAATAATCTTGATATGTTTAGCTCAGTGTAGGTCTCCTGATCCTCATTTTTTGCCAAATTCCACCATTTAGTTCGATTCTGATTTCATCCTTCGTATTCAAGTACAAGAGTTTAATCATGATATGATATTTGATTTTACCTATTTTTTTTTTTTAATTTCAGAGGTTGCTTATTTTGAACGCACAAACAATATTGTATGAACTTGGCTCAAAATTTGGCAGCGGTTTTCACATGAAAGATGAAATTTAATTTACTTTAACTAATTCCCTTGAATGGTTTAATCAGTTTCGAGAGAATTTCACTGGCATTACCATGAATTGCAAATCAATTTTTTTAAGTTAAACTACTTATACTCTGCTTTAAAAACGTATTAATTTTTGTTATTGGTTTCCTGTAGATTTAACAATTTCTTGCAGAAAACATCAATTTTCAAAAAGCCAAACTATTCAGTACCACAAATTGATTTTATGTTCAATCTATTGTACTTTAGTTTTCATGCATTCTTGAAATAGTTTGCTGAATAACTATTTTCGTAATATCAGCACATATGAACGGGGAGTATAGGGAAAATATTTGCAAATAAATACATATGTATATACACACACGTATGTACATATATGTATGTATGTGTGCAACAAATATCAAACCCTCAAAGGAGAATTCTTAAGTGTGGTCATAAAATTTAATTTCACATTAAACTACAACATTTATTTTTATGATTATTACCTCAAAATAAATTATGGAACACCACCATCACCCACAACAAAAATAACAACAACAACAACACCTGAAAATACAAAAGCACATTTTTATTAAGAAATTATAACAAGACGAAAAATGCAAAACTATAAAAATATATATTAAGAAAGAAAGTGTATGAAAATAGTTTATTTTTAAAAATTTTTGAATAGTTAAGCATAGTTTGCAAAACTGACAACCAACAACAACAAAAAAAAACTGCTCTAACCTTCAAATTCCACACGCAAGAATGTGGTACAAATGGCCAACTTGTATATTTGGTGGTTGTTGTTGTTGTTGCAAATTTGCTAACTATGCCAAAAAAAAATATTTGATGAAAAACCAAAAACAAAAAAAGAAAAACATTAAAAAGTCAAGCAATCAAAAACAGCAGAACAAGCGAACGCGAGCGAACACAGTGTCAAGTTGACACACATACATTCATACATACATGACTGACATATGCAAATTGTTGCTGCACTTGCAATTGCAACTTGTGTGTGTGAGATTGTGTTTTGCAAAATTTATTGCACTTGTGTCAATTTCTTGTGCGCGTCATTCTTTCCTCTTGAAAATCTTGGCGTACGTGAGCGTGTGCAGTATTTTTGAGTGAAGAAGCAGCAGATGCAACAGTAAGAGAAGAAGCATCACAACAACAATATGCTCAATTTGTCATTGAGTTGAGAAGAGTAACATCAGTTTTTAGTTTTGTAGCGCATAGTAGAAATGATGGCAATGCCATTGAGATTTGAAGTGATTTGACAGGGTCAACATAAAAGTTCAATTAAAGCTGAAAAGCAAACAAAACACACTCAACGAAATGAAATTAAATGTCAGTTGTATTTCTAATTTCTGTATTGGTTTTCAATTAGTAAAGTGTGACTGTATACAGGCTAAAGCGATTAACTGCACTTTTTCAAAATGTGAATATTAAATTTTCAGGTCAAGGCTTTAAAATTAATTTTTTTTTACATAATTTATTTGTATTTTACCACATTTTTGTACGTTCTCTTACTACGTATTAATCGATGCTGCAATGCTGAGCAATTAGTTGACTAGTCAATATGGCCAATATGGGTCAAGGGAATTTATTTTGATGTGGAGTAAATCAATTATTCAGTTGACCGGAAAAAGATTCTATACCATTCTAAGGGGCAGTTTTTCAGTGCGAGCTTAAACTTGGTTTAAACTTAGTTTGCTTAAACGTCGCTTAACTCTGATCTACGTTTAACTATAGAAACAGTTTTTCAGTGTGAGTTTAATTTCAACTCAGCAATTCTTTTTTGTGTATGGCAACACCGAGAAATGTCAAATAATTATGGATTTTTTTTTGATTATTCCTAACAGCTGATTTTTTTGTCGACAGAAAAAAATTTAAATCTAAAATAAAAAATTAATTTCAAAGAAAAAAATATTAAAAGGAGTTTTAATTTTAGATCCGCGGAGATTTCTTTCTTACTAGAAGTTATAGAGAAGCACAAAATAATAGAGTGCAAGCAAATGGACAGGATCAGTGAGGAAGAAAAGTCGAAAGCATGGCACACTTTTTCGCACATGCAATGTCTCACCAATAAGCTCCAGGACGCTATGCGCAGAAGACTTTGCAAGACGATATTGTTCATAAAAACCTTTCTCTCCAAATATATGAAAATGGTTCGGCCGCGATTTTATTGTTCGAAGTCTTCTTAAAACTGTAATGTTAAAGATTTCGTACATTTCAGCATTACTCACGTCCTCTTCTCCAGAAAGATTTACTTTGCTTCTTTTTTTTAGATTCACATACACTTTTATTTTATTTGAAAGAAGCAGCCTATCAAAATCATATGGCAATTTAAACGAAGTTTAAACTTCAATCAAAATTGACTGAAAAACTAGATGATAAGTTTAAACTTAGTTTAAACTGTTTTAACTTAGTTTAAACTAGAAACTGGGTTAAACTCGCACTAAAAAACAGGCCCTAAGCTCAAGCGGAATAAACAGTGGTCCAGTTCAAAGGGATGGCAGCTTTCTTTTAAAGCTTATGTGAAATAAAGTTGTAGAGACCACCACTGGCTGGTCGCAAGAGGCCTTTTCATAGAATGTAGTACTGCCATTGGTTTCATATTGAGTTTTTATTTAGGGTCCTTATTTTATATGAAAGTCAAAACTGCAGATTCAGTTTTCTTAAATTCCAAATATTCTTCCTTCAGTGGAATCAATGCACATGGGCAAGTGATGCTTTATTATTTTGTTGTTGTTGTAATAGTTAGTTAGAGGAACATTCCAGTTTAAAATTGAAAAAATAGACTTTGTGGAAAAAAAAATTTTAATCGCTTTTAGCTCAAGATGGTGACGGTAGAGGGCATATCCAAATAAGTCCATTTTTGGTGGTAGGATAGATTCCGAGCTTCTCAATAAAAATAGGAGATAAACTAAAAACGGTTTTGTTCATTAGATATTTCTCTATGCAAATAAGTGAAATTTTCTCCTTCCCCTTTTTTTAGGGTATTTTTTTTTTTTAATAAACGATTTACTTAGAATTTCTCTTGTAGAAAAAACTAGGGGATAGAATATTTTAGTTTTACACTTATAGCCATGCTGATAACTAATAAAACGCATTATGGTTTTCAAAATCAGTTGCGAGAAAGTAGAAGATTTCAGTCCTATCAATTCAAAAACATCATTTGTAGAAAAAAGCGCTTAAAATTTTTTAAATAAATTTTTACTTTTAAAAATTTACAAAATTATTTGTTTAGACAAATTACTTTTAGTCAGCCATCCCTGGTGCATACTGAAGGTCTTCAAGTTCTGTCAACTTCTTTGGATGCTCTGATTGCGCCTTTTGTTGGAGCCCCTCATTTTTAGTTTCATAAAATTTTTTCTAATTTTTGCTCAGGAGCTTCGTTCGGAATACTTTTTAGATTGAAATAGAGGCCAAAAATTAGTTTTCTGTCACAAAATACCATGGTGAGTTAAATTTCAACACAATCGGTCAATTCATACATAGCGGTCCAAAACAAGGAAAAATTCCACTTTTCCCTGATTTTTGCTGCAGAGCCCTCTTTGGTACATATTTTAAATTAAAATAAGGGACAAAAATGAGTTTTCTGACCCAAAAACCCCAGATGTGCAAAATTTCAACTGAAGCGGTCGTTCCGTAGATGGTGCTCCATCTATTTTTCTAACCTTTGCTCCGAAAAATGGTGCGGCGCAGAATTCGGAATTTCTTTGAAAAACTCTAGTACTCTTGTGAAAGAACGAGTGCATCAAAATATTCAGAATCTGCTTGATAATCTTATACAACGCAAATCAATCCTCTTGCGCACAACCCCGAGTATAATCGTCTAAATAGCATGGGTTCCCTAAGTGTGCAAAGAAGTTCATTTGGAAAAAAGTTAATTCCCAATCTTATCTGTGATGCCGTTAATAATAATGCCGTCCTCATTTTATGCTCATTTGATATTTTTTGTTATGTTTGCGATTCGTATTCAGCACATCAAAATACATAGGGATTACTATATCGGGTACCGAATTCAGACCCTGTTTCTTTTTGTGCGCCTATAAAATAAAAAAAAAGATTACTAGCACAGTTTTTGGATCCAAAATCTCAAGTATTGTAAAAAAAATCGCCATTACTTGGTTTATTCAAAATGACATTTTCAACATCGCTTAAAATTACATGGTTGTACAATACTCGTATAAAATTCTTGCAATCCCGTTTTTTTTATTTAAAAATTTCGTGAGTTCTTTAAAATTTCAAAAATCTGAAATATGGGTTAAATTCCTGGTTCTGGCAAAAGTGGTCTGTGTGTAATAATGGGGACACGGCGGAAAAATATTTTTTTATTGAAAGGAAACTGTTTTTATATTTATTGATCTCTGAACTTACCAAGGTCGTAATTAGGGGGGAGGTTTTGGGGGTTTTGATCCACCCCGAAATGTGGAAACTTTCTTCTATTTTTTGATATTAACTGCCAGTGGATGAGTAATTCTGCATTTATAGTTTTTCTAGGTCAGTAACGGTTTTTGATTTACAGTTTCGGATTTAGGGCTCATTTGAAAGGGCATGATTCAGCCTATAATTTCTGGATTTTGAACTTTGTAGCACGCCAGTGTTCAGCTCTCCAATTTTAAAAAATGGTCAAAAATTCCATTTTAGGGTTTTCCATCCCATTTTTTCTAAAGTAATGGCAAGTCAATGTCAATTTTCTACGAATGAAAACCACCCCCCCTAAAAAAATTGTGGCTAAGGCCCTGGAACTTACCTTTCAACAATAAATTTCCAAAGAGTTCAAAATCTACTAATTTTTCAAACACTAACTTTTAATTTTTATATCACGACCTCTCACCAAATTTTAAAATTTTTCCACAAGCGGTTTTTACGGGAATATAAAATGTCATCAAATGACTCCGCTAAAAAAATGGGACGTTAGATCCATCTATTATCTTCCAAAACAAACACAAATGAATGCGAAATTTGCCGCACTTTTTTAGTCAAGACTATTCATTTTGCTGTACTTTATGTAGTACAGCAGGCGTGATCAGCTTCAGTACCGTTATAATTGTAAATTATTAACTGAAATCAAAAACAATAAATTCACAAAAGTTGATTAGATAGTTTTTAAAAAATCGTAAAAATTAATCTTGTGAAACCGGTGTGACCATCATACCGAAATAGTTAAATGCTGCAATGCTCAAAATTATCATTTCTAATCTCATAGTGTATTTAATTAACAACGACAAAATTTGATTATGGTAGCTATATAGCAAAACTGTGCCGTACAGTACGTTAAATTAAATTATCTGAGTAAAAGAGATTGTAGTGCATACTTCTTACGCTCTCAATTTGAGAAAACGAACAAATTAGTCAAAAAAAAAGACGAGAAGAGAGCGCAACGCTCTGGCGGTAAATCAACCCGGTGAGTAATTTATGCTAATTACGACAGTATTGCATTGAACACAATAGATTCTACAGCAACATGACGACAAGATGGCGTCTGCGTCAAATGTTGTCGTGTTGACTGCGACTTGAACATAATGGTCAAAAATAGAAAAAGATTGTTGTAAATGACTGTGGCAATTGTCGTTGTGTTTCATTATCGCAGTGTTGCAACCAAAGTGTTTGTCTTCCTAAGAATACATGCGATCTATGTGCTGACAATTGTCGCGATGTCGTTGTCGCTTCCATTGTGTTCGATACTCGTATAGTGTACTAACAGAACATTGATCTTACGGATTGAATTGTTCTTAAAACATCAGGTGGTACCTGTAGAAATAAAAAACTCAATTTGAATGTAGGCAATCAGACAATGGGTTTTTTTGGGGATTGTAGACTGTATCTCGAAAACTGAGCATGCAGGCCTGGTTTCATTGAAGCGCAATTACCATATGTAAAATCGTCTACCTTTGACTTTTTCCCAACAATATTGGAACTTGAGTTCGAAAGAATGGAGAGAATATGTTAGCAGATTTGAAGAAGAAATTTTCTGGGTATTGGATATAATAAAGCAATAAAAACTATTTTCAGTTTTATTAATATCCAAAAAAAAAAACGGTAATGAAATAAGATCAGTAGGATTAGGGTTAAATTGAATAGTTTAACTGCAATTTAAATGAGTATTGCAGGTGGCGAATTTCCTTGAAATGTCACTGCGAAAAAAGAAAAATGCGAAAACATTTTAATTCTATCTAAATCTAAATAAAATGCTTAGAAATGCAAAAATCTGTTGTTATCAGTAATTTTAAATACAAAAGTAAAACAAAAACAAACCTTTCAGCATAAATCAATTAATTTGTCTGTCAAAGTGATAATGTGTGAATATTTTATTTATTTTTTAAACAGTTTAAATGTATACCTACCAAAAATAATTTATTTATATTTCTATTTACAGCATGTTGGCAACACTACACTACAGTGGAGAGTAGCACCGATATGAAATACCAATAAAAACAAATCTACAAAAAAAAAATAAATTAAATATTAACAAACAAAAAAATCAATAAATACTTAAAATAAAAAGAGCACAAAACTTATGCTAAAAAAACAAACAAAATGTTAGTCAAATCACTGTGAATGTCATAGATTCATATAATAAATTCACGCATTCGCTTTATATTTATTCTGTTTGATTAAAATAAATTTATTGGTTTTGATTTAAAATTTCGGAATTTCGGAACAGCAGCAAAACAAAACAATTCAATAAAACTTCATACAATAAACGAACAAAAAAATAAAAAAAAAACTGACAAACAAAAAGGTCATTTCAATTTTAAACGATTTATATCAATATTATTTAAGTTTGTTTTGCAATAAACTAAACATTTTTTTTTTTGGTTTTTATCAAACTAAAACAAATATTTATTTGCTTAATTAAAGCGGCAAAAAGCGGAGAATAAAAAATTTGATAAAATCAAACAGTTTAAAGTTAATTTTTATCAGTGTGCATAAATTTATTATAGAATATATAAAACAAATAAAAAATAATAAATTCATCTACAACAACAACAACAACTACAAAATGGCTACCCAACGCTTTTTTTATACCACCACAATTTGTTTGCTGACAATTCTGACATTCAGCTTGGATTGCAGTGCTGCATCACGTAAGTTCAAATGTATTTTTCTTATATTTTCTTAAACGTGTTCTTTTTAATACACTCTCTCCGCTCGCTTAATTGCTAGAGTTGTCTGTTCATGCAAAAACAAAAGAGTATATCTCTCAACCCTAACGAAATTGACACATATTTTTGCCTAAAGGGGAGGGTACAGTATCAGCCTTAATAAAATCATTTCAGCCAGTTCAAGGTGCGTTAATTCATTCATAATTATCAAACAATTTGTTAATTAAATAACTATTAATTTAAAACAAATGTTTAAATACGTTTTTTTCGCTTTTTAATATGCCTAAATTATTTTATTTTCTTTTCTATTCATCATTAAAAATTTCTGTAAATTTTCATAAAATTTATATAGCTACGTAAAAACGTGTGCGTCTGCATGTTTTTTATTTTATTTTACTTTATTGTTTTGCTTGTTTGTGTGGGTGTTAAAGCATTCTTCACTCAATCAATTTGCTTTTTAGATAGAATTAAAGCAAATTTTTCTATGCATACATTTGTTGAGGAGAAAAACTTTTAAGCATATAAAAATCACTTAATTATATCATTATAATTCTAATAAATATATAAACCATACATACCTATACCTACAAATAAAGTTTTAATAGTTTTTCATAAATTAAGAAATAAGCAGAAGGGATGTTTTTTATGATGTTTAAAATAATCTACGAGTATAATTTAGTGAAATAGGGCATAGTTTATATACTAGAAGCTTTTTTTTTTATTTTAGTATTGCTCAAGGTTTAATGAGTTTATCAAAGCGTGAAAGATTTCTGAAATGAAGCAATACAAAATAAATAATCTATATTAAAATTACTTATATTATAAATCAATTTTGTAACATTTGCTAAATTTCAGAGATTAGAAAATATCTTCATTAATGACCTATAATCCTTAATGAAATATATCACTTGTCGTCATAAATCTTAGATAATTTGAAATTGAATGAATTTCTTAATTGATTATGCAAAATACTTACACAATTTAATGAAGCGTTCCGTTTTCGTATGTGTGTGTTGAATATTAAGCTCTCAATTATAAACAATTAGTATAATTGTAAAAGTTTTATTTGCACATTTGGAAAAAAACTTGTTTCTAAACGTTTTTTAAAAGTTTACTAAACATTTACGTTTGCAAATGTTTACATTCTTGTGTATTTAAAAAAATATTACATACGTTTGTTTAATGTTGTATTCTCCGAATATTATATTGACAGTTACTTTTCTTTCATAAAAAAAAGCAGAGAGCCGAAAGGGAACAAAGTTCTGTGAATAAAGTGTAAAATTAATATTAATATTAAAGTTTGTAAAAAGTGAATTACAAATAATTTGAATATGCATATTTCGGTTTTTTTTTTTTGTGCAAACGCAAACTTACGTGAATGTTCCTTTTCGATTTTCCGGTAACTTTCAAGATTTTCCAAACGTTTTCGCAAGCTTATTCCAAACGAAACGTTGATGAAATAAATTAATAATAAACCTAAATCCAAACGTTTTTACTTGTTGGGTACTGTTCGATTTGAGTCTCAAAATACTCTTTTATGACTCTTATTTCGTAGGTATTACACTCACAATGAGTTCATAAAACGCTCCTGAAAGAATGCGGAAAGATAGTTTTTTCCCATGAAAGTGGTCGTTCTTTATGATCTGTTAAAATGAGTCTAAAAAGAATCCTAATAGTAGTAGTATTGAAGAGTTTTCGAAATCAGAAAAACCGCTGAGAAATGCCAAAAAAGAGGATAAATCGAACCAAGCAAAAATTTCAAAAAGAACACATAACGAATCAAAACCAAAGTGAGGATATAATCATAAAAGAGAGTAAAAAGATTAAAGAAAGAGTGTGAAAAAAGTGAAACAGAAGGGAAAAAGAATCAAAAAAGAATTTTAAAAGAGTCAAAAAGAAAGAAAATGGGGGTTGAAAAAGACGGATAAAGTAGTAAAAAAAAAAAGAGGTCAAAAGAGTCATATAATAGTAAGGGCTTCCAAACAAGGGCTTCATTTATCAATAATTTTAGATATTTTATTTATGTAAGTAATTAATGCTACTGCACATAACTTAACCCTTTCATACCCGAATTTAATTGGGGCTTAATAGAAACCTTTTGCACTGAAATTATGGTTACTTAGGGCTTCTACAATCATCACACCAAATTCCACATCTCTATATTAATTTATTTGTTGTTTATTAAAGGTTAAAAATCTAGCTATGGAGCTGTAGACAACCACTGGATAACTCTTTTTCTCCAATTTTTTTATTTTCATATTTTCTTGTCTTTCATACACATATTTTACACAAAAATTTCCGATAGTACTAGTTTAAAACATTTTTTTTTTTTTTTTTTAAAAAAATAGAGTTCAAGATTTTAGGTTTTTGACTTGACTTCAGAGAAAAAAATGTAAAAAAATGACACAAGCATGAAATTTCAAATATTCGGCAACCAGAAAACGTGAAAAATACCTAGCACCACTGAATACATATATTTTAACTAGTATAATTAGCCACATCAAAATTTATGTTGCCTATAGACATGAAAGGGTTAAAAAAGGGTGATAGACGGGAAATTGAAGCCTATAATTTTGGGCAGCTTTCCTACTCTTAACACATCTTGAAATTTTTCTCGCTTTGTTGAAGGAGAGCGTGGCTATAATATATATAGTAGTAGCTATAATATATACACATATGGACAAAATAATAAATACGCAGCTTTGATATTCTTTTATACCCCTTCTTTTTTTATTTGTCTGAATGCGCACATGGTACATCCTTTTTATTTTAAAAATTTTAATATAGCAATGCTTTTGGAAGTAAAAAATAAACTGGGATTTCCTCAAATTTTTATTTTCGTGGTTATTTTGTGTTGAAGTGCCATTTTTACTTGGTCAAAATAATTTCCTAATTTTTCATCAAGATCATCAGTTTTTTCGTAAAGGTTTGTTATTTTATTTGTGCATGAATTGAGTTATAGCTAAATTAAAAGAAAATTATTTCATAGATGGGTCGCAATAAACGTTGTACTTCCGAGGAGAGGAAAGTGGTTTTAAGACTTAGGAATGACGGCCAAAGTCTTCGTTCCATAGCGAAATCTCTGGATCGGTCGCTGTTTATTGTGCAGAATGCTCTAAAAGTTAAAAAAGTGGTTGAAACCCGTGGTAGGCCAAAAAAAACTTCAACAACGACATACCACCGTATTGTTACGCTCGCTAAAAAAGACCCATTCATTTCTTCAAGAGCCATATTAGCAGACATTGGCAATGTGACATCTTCCCGAACAGTTCGCCGAAGACTACAACATGCTAACTTACCTGAACGAATAGCCAGAAGAGTTCCTTTGCTTCGACAAAAAAATTTGAGAATGCTTCTAGCTTTTGCTAGAAATCATTCTAATTGGTCCGGATCATACAATGAAAAAAAATAGCAAAATATTTTATAGAGCGACGAAACAAAAATTAATTTGTTTGGAAATGATTCCGCCCGAAATATTCGACATCCCAAGGGCTAAAAATTCCATGTACGATTCATAAAAAAGACCGTCAAGCATGGTGGCGGCAACATTATGATCTGGGGATGTTTTTCATGGTATGGCGTTGGACCAATACATCTAATGACCGATACCATGACGCGATTTCAGTACAAAGACAGATTGGAAAACACGATGTTGCCTTATGCTGAAGAAAATATGCCGCTAAGATGGATATTTTAGCAGGATAACGATGCTAAACACACTTCCAAGTTTGTGAAGGATTGGTTCCAAGACAATGGTGTGACCTTGCTTAGCTGGCCAATCGAGAACTTATGGGGAGAGTTGAAAAAAAGGATAGGGAAGGAAACTTTTCAAAATAAGGACCAATTATGGAATTTTGTTCAAAAAAAGTGGTATGAAATACCAGTTGGTACTTGCCAAAAAAATTGAAAAAGTTATACAAAATAATGGTGGACATACCGGATATTGATCAGATAAAACAAAAAATTTACAAAATTAGCCGATATAATTCAAATTAAAACTTTTTTGATCCATACACTGGATGTATTTATTATTTTGTCCAATCATTTTTATTGATTTTATTTTTATTTAAAGAATCTGAAAGTTGTTTTTGCTTTTTTTTTACTGCTTGAATATCCGTTTATATTATTTAATACGTTGTAAAAAGTGAAATATAAATTTTTTTTTCTTTTAATATAAAAAAATACTTGTTTACTAGTTATTGAAAAGTGATGTAAGCCTGTACTTATTATTTTCACCATATGTGTAGCTGCTCATTGCAACTCAATTGTACTACTCCATTCTTCATACGTAATAATTAAAGATTTGAAAACGCAACTAGCACACATTTTTTTTGACTTTGAATTTTCACACAATAATCTAATTTTTCCCGTTTTAAAGATGGTTTTACCCGTTTTTTCTTTGGAGTTCACAATTCCTGGAAAACGGGAAATATTCCGTCTTCTGACAACACTGTACTCAATTGCGGGTAATCATTCCAGAGCTGCTATTAGTTTATTTTAAATCTTCTCAATAGCTTACTTTCTGAGAGAAAAATTCCTATAGTAACTAAAAGTTTGTAGTTTCTTTGCTCAATATGAACTTCCTATGTAATTAACTTTTATTTAAAAATAAATTTTTTTTAGTATTCAGTTTCACCTAATTTATTATAAATAATTAAAGCTAAAAAAAACAGCCATTAAATATATTTCTTTTGCCCGTTTAAAAAAAAATGCGCAGTTTCAATAAAAAAAAAAACAAACAAATAAAAAACATCCACTGCAGTCAATAATAATAAAACAAAAAGCATCTATACATTAATCTTAAAAGAAATAAAAGAAAAATCTTTTATGAATTTCATAATAAGCCTTTTAAAAATATATATTTGCTTCTTCATATATTTTTTTAGTTCAACTTTCTGTCAAATAATTCTTCAGTTAAAATGTTGCATTTTGTGAATTTATGACATTTGACGACGCAAATAAAATGAAATAAAAATAACCCAAAATACAAACAAAAATGTTAAAAGCTTATTTCAAAAATGACACAAAAACACACACGATGATAAAAACATGCAGGAAAATTAAACACAAACATAATCATGAAAAAATACAAAAAAAAAAAAATAAAATAAATAAATGTATTAATATTAAAAAAAGAGCCACCAAATAGAAAAATTCGTTTAAGTTTACCAAGTAGCAAAAGCAGAAAGAAGTGTCTACTTTATTGTTGCTGCTGTCACATTAAATATCAAATTATTTTATTATTATTATTTTTGTTTTTTTTTTAGTATTATTATTTAATACATTTGTGTGAAATGAAATGATGGCGTTTTCGCTTTGTTTTGTTTTTTAACAAATGTGTTGAAAAATTTAACATTCATAAGAGATAAAGATAAATTTCACAACCACCTGTTCTGCCTGCTTATTACTGCTGCTATGCTAAAGACGCACGCACACTAGAAATACATAAAGAAATAAAAATTTAATGAATTAAAAAGAAAAAAAATGAATCGAACGGAACAAAACTGAAATAGAAAATTTAACATCAAAATAAATTTGTTTGATTTTTATTTTTGTTTTTGCAGTTTTTTATATTTTATTTTGGTTTTAGTTAAGCGTGTGGAATTTAAGGAATTTGCATTAAGCATTTTTATTTGCAATAGCGAAAAAAATAAAGTAGAAAATACACAATTAAAATTACGCAAATATTTATTTCCTCATTTGAAAATTTGGGTCGTAAATGAGTGAAGTGCAAATGTAAAAACAGAAAAACATTTGTTCAAATTATATAGTCAAGGAAATAAAAGGAAGATTAGAGTTGTGTAATGTAATCTACATTTGCATGTAGAAAATTCTATTAGTGGATATGAGAATTTTGAAGGCAAAAGAACTGGCATTAGTAAAATTATTTATTATGGAATCTTAAAAGTGAAACATGCTGGGGGAAATTAAAAAGGATCGAAGGAAAGGAATCAAAATAGAAATTCATAGCAGAAGCAGTAAAATAATAAAATTATATGTAAAACGTCCCATAAGTTAAACTCATTTTTTATCTTAAAAATAAGAAAGCAAAAATTGAAATCCTATAAAAACAGGATTGGAAGCAAATGGCTTTTTCATACAAATCCATATTTAGCCGAATCTTTTCTCGTATTTAGTCGGACTTGGAAATAAGAAATGATATTCAGATATAATCTTTTTATCCTCTATAGCAGCGGTTCTCAACTGTGGTCATCTTACGCCCCCCTTTTGGAATTCGTGGCAAACCCGCGACTCCCTGCTTACAACAGTTATTTATGCTGATTTACGATTTTTTAAATTAAATCATAACTGCCTGTATAAAATTCTAGTTTTTTCGAAGTTCGGAGGAGGCTCTGGATAGTCTGCGTCAAAGATAAACTAGGCTAGTAAATTTATTTAGTAGTTGAATAGTGAGAAAAACTAGGATTTTGAAGTTTTAGTAACGTTTTAGTTGGAAATACGATAACAAAAACTAACCAAATAATTAATAAATCGAGTCAATCATGCATTATTTTAAGTGATTCCTAATGCTAAAGTTTGTGATAGTAAAAGATAGTCAAGAAACCTACCAAAGGCAAAAAAAAAAACTGTTAAAATATATTTCAACTTAAGTTCTTTGAAAATAGTATTTTACATACGATTTCTTTTTTAATATATAGTTTTTAGCGGTTTAATGCTATGCAAACACAGCTGCGATTTCATCGGTTCAGATTCTGCTGCAAATTTCGAAAACGCAAATGGGCACACACTGTTGCGATTTCTTCGCATTGAAATCGCAACAGCTGATTTTCATTTCTTTCTGCCACATATAAGAAAATTTTATTTGAGATTTTTACCAGGTCAATTAACTATTAAATTAAATAAAATAAATATTAGAATAAAAGTATTAATATACAAAATAAAATCAAAAATTTTGAATTTGTTCACTTTTTCTCATTTAAATTCCTCTTCTTCTTTATTTGAAATGCAGCAGTTTGTGTTTCCGGAACGACAAAAGAGGGGAACTATGAATGTTCGAAAAAAAAACGATGCGTCAAAATCGCAATGTGTGTGGACGCTCATATGAACATATGAAACGTTGCTGATTCGCACCGATGAAATTGCAACTGTGTGTGCGTACCTTAAGCCAGAAATGGAAAATGTGAAACTAAAAGGTGCATATTATAGCTTTTAACATATAATATTAAGGAGAACTAATGAAAAGAGAAATTATTTTGTTAAATACTAAATATTAGGATTGCGGTGCATTACAGAGTATTCAAATATTTGTTTATTGATATACATATCTTCGCGCCTCCCTTCAAATCTGTCTACGCCCCCCCACCCCCCCGCCCCCCCCAGGGAGCGCGCCCCACCACTTGAGAACCACTGCTCTATAGAGCAATCTTATGTATTTTATATACGTTTTCATGAATCAAAACAACTAAAAAATTTTGATGACTTATTTCGAACAAACATACTTTCAAGGGTTTATGTTCAAAATTTCAAGTCAATCCCACCAGTAGATCGTAAGTAGCAACTCGAATTGTAGCGCACTACTGTTCATGAATAAAGTGGACTCAAAACTTTAAACGTGATTTTCTCCGAATGATGTTTTTTGAAAAATGCCTTTGCGGTGACCGCGATATCTCAAAAACTACTTCATCTAATTTTTTTGAAATTTTTTTCCTAGTTACAATACGGAGTACTTGAACTAATAATTTTTTTTAAATACATTTTTGAAACTCAAAAAATCGACTTATTTTTGCATCATGTTTTCCGTATGAGAAAAGTTTTTTTTTCAAAATTTTTCGTTCAAGTACTCGGCGCTGTAGTACACAACTGTAAATTTTTTGTCTTTTTGATTACAGTTGAGTTGTTGGCATTCAATCGTGGTCACCGCCAGACTCTTCTACAATTTTCAATATTTTTTTATATCCGACCACTCTTTTTTTTCATAAGAATATTTACTATTTATACTTGTTATGCTACTTTCAAATAAATTATTTCAAATAGTCCAAAAAAAAAATCACAAAAATGCCCTAAGTTTCCCGTACCAAAACATATATGACCCCTTAAGAAGACCCTAAAAAGAAGGTAGCATAGTCTGGAAAGATGATTAAAAACAGGTTGTGTTTTTAGACACATCTAAATTTAACTGGCTTAGAATTCATCAATCTATTACCGATAAAAATTATTTGAATAAATCTGATTTAATCTGAATAAGCTTTGAATCTGATTAAATCAAACTGAATGTGATTAAATATGCCTGAGTAGTACTGAATTTGATTGAATGCGACTGAATCCAATTGAATCTGAATGAAACTGTCTGAGTTTTACTGAATCTGACTACAACTGTCTGTGTTTTATTGATATTGACTAAATCTGACTGAATCAGGCAGAGTTATTTCAAGTTTTTCTAAGTCTGGTTAAATCTGAGTAATTTTGACTGAATCTGAATGAAGCTATCTGAGCTAAATTGAATTTGACTAAAACTTATTAAATATTATTAAATCTGACGCAATCTGATTAAATCTGACTGAATTTGATTGTATCTTATTGAATCTGACTCAATCTTCCTGAGTCAGTTTAAATCCATTTGATTGAGTCGAATTTTACACAATTTGATTCAATCTAATAATCAGATTAAATCTGATTGAATCTGACTGAACTTTATTAAATCTAGCAGGATGATAATGAATGTGATTGAATCTGACTAACCCTTATTAAATCTAACAGGATTATAATGAATGTGATTGAATATGTCTGAGTTTTATTAATTTTGACTAATCCTAACTAAATCTAGCTCAGTCTGCCTGAATACGATTGAATCTGATGGAATCTGTTACTGAACATGAGTGAATCTAATTAAATGTTATTGAATCTCAGTGAATGAGGCAGAATTTGACTAAATGTGATTGAATCTTAGTGAATCGGACCGAATCTGATTGAATTTGAATGCAACTGTGTTGAGTTTTACTGAATTTGACTGAATGCAATTGAATTTGATTGAGTCAATTGGAGTTTTTCTTAATTTGATTGAAACTAGTTAATTAAATCTGAAATCAATTCAAATATGAATAACTCTGATTAAATTTGTCTGACTCCGATTAAATGTGACTAAATCTGATAAAATCTGGCTTGATTGTATGTGATTAAATTTGACTGAATCTGATTAAATTTGACTAAGTCTCATTAAATCTGACTGAATTTGATTGAATTGACCTGAATCTGACTAAATCAGACTGAATGTGGTTGACTGAATTTTACTGAATTTGAAGGAATCTGATTAAATCTATCTAAATATGAATAACTTTAGATTAAATTTGTCTGAATCTGATTAAATGTAACTTAATCTAATTGAATCTGACTAAATCAGACTGAATCTGATTGTATTTGATTAAATCTGACTAAATTTGACTGAATCTGATTAAATTTGACTGAGTCTGATTCAATCTAACAGAATCTGATTAAATTGAGCTGAATCGGACTAAGTCAGACTGAATATTGTTGGCTATATTTAAGTTTTACTGAATTTGAATGAATCTGATTGATTCTGACTGGATCTGATAGAATCGGATTAAATGTGACTGAATCGTCCTGAGTTTATCTGAATTTGAATAAATCTGATTGATTTTATGTGAATCTAACTGACTGTATCTAACTGAGTCACACTGAAGCTGACTAAACCTGAAAAACAAACAAAACAAACTCTGATATTTTACTTATTTTAATTCACAATTAATGTGGTTTGATTCAAATGGGAAATGTACTCTCTTTCATATAAAATATTAGGACTGGAATATTTTTAAATATTAAGCCATGGAATTAGATTTGATTACAAAATTATTTTTCATAATTTTACATACAAATTAAAAGAGACTATATTTTTTCAGCTCACAAATTTTTGTGATTTGATTGAAATATTGCATTCGTTTTCAATTAAATGATTTAATTTTGAAAGTTTTTAAATCACAGTCCTTTTTTTCTTAGTCAAAATTTTCCATTGTTTTCTACATTATTTCCCTACATTATAAAAGAGTCTAGACTCAGAAATTTTACACAACCGCACCAAACAAAAATGCGTTTTATTTTTACAGATATTCAATTAAAGTGAAATGAAGCAAGTTTTTTCGTTGTTATGTTTTCTTTTTTTTTTTAATTTCAAGTGTCTTCATTTTATTTATTAATAAATCATGCAAAATAGTATATGCTACAACAGAAGTTAACCTAAATTTGATGCTATGTTTGCGTGTTTTCTTTTCATATAAAAAAATTTAAATTATAGAATTTAAAAACACAAAAAAGAAGTAAATGATTGTGAAATTTTTTCAACCAAAAAACAATAATATTTTGTGCTTCACTCCAACCATGATGCTGTTTTATACGTACTAGTTATTATAGGCGAATCGGCATTATGGTCCAGTGACGGCATCGTCCTGAAGTGGCTTCTGTTATTCTTTGTAGCTAGCTGCTTCTACTTCTTCTGTTGCGCTTCATTCAGAGTAAAAACAACAGAATAAAGGCATTAGAGCAAAGGCATCAGAGTAAAGGTATCAGAGTAGAGGCATCAGAGTAGAGGCGTCATAATTGAGTGCGGTCAAAAGACTTTTGACTTATTTACAATTGAGTACAACATTCTTTTTATTTTTCATATTTTTTGTTTTTATTTTTCATATTTTTTGTTTTTTTTTTTTTGTTTTTATTTGTTTGGTATCTTTTGTTTTAGGTTAACGTTTCTTTTTCTTGTTCTTTTGGCTTTTTCATTTTCTAAAAATATTTATGACGTGTTTGTTGCCAAGAAAAGAAGCAACTTTTACACAATTTATTAAGTCATTTCTTGTTCGTTTGCGTGCTTCTTCTTGATATTAATATTAATGCATTTGAAGAGGAAACAAAATGATTTTCGGAATTTATTATATTACGTATTTTAAGGTTTAATTGTTTTATTTTGGCTTAGGAATGTCAAATGATTTCCAAGCATGACTAGGTTAAGTTAGGTTAAGAAGGTTATATACTCATATTTCAGAATTAATTTATTTAGTTTTTAGTATTTAGAAAGTCAGTCCAATAAAATATTATTTGAAAAGGAAGGATTTTGGTTTTATAGTTATAGGAAGGAAACCATTGAAGTTGAAGCTGCTATCTTGATTCTCACTTTATGTATTGTAAATATAAAATAAATATTATGAAATATATATATAAATTCATTTATTTTACTGGATTTTTCATGAAGCTACTGTTCTCTTATATCTTCAAAAAAAATTATTGAATTAGAATTTAAGCTTTATAGCTCACAACTTTTTGCTTGCCAGCATTTCATTTTAATTAATATTTATTTCAATTTAACTTTTTTTTATCAAGAAACTACTGAGTTTTGGTATCTTTAAAAACTGATACTGATTAAAGCTTTAAAGCTCAAAGGTTTTTACTTAAGGGCACTCAATTTTAATTAATATTTATTTAAATTCAACTTTTTTTATTAAAAAACTACTGAGTTCTGGTATCTTTAAAAACTGATGCTGATTAAAGCTCAAAGCTTTTGGCTTGCAAGCATTCAACTTGAATAAATATTTATTCATATCTCACTTTGTTTGTTAGGAACATATTAATTTTTGATATTTTTGAACAATGATGCTTAAAAAGCTGTTATTCAAAACTGCGTTGCTGGTTAAAACCTTAAAGCTTTTCGCTATCGAGCATTAAATTTCAATCAATAAATATAAAAGCTTTTCACTTATTTGCGTAGGAATCAATATTATAGCTTAGAAGCTCAGAACCTTAGACTTGCGATCTTTGGAATTTTACAGCAAACTTAAAAGTTTTTCGCTCGTGAGCATTGTAATCTGCTAACCTTCCTTAAAACGTTTCAAAACGATACATTTTTGATTGATGATTTTTCTTTGAAGAGCTCATCCCATTTTTAATTTTTTAATTTTGAAGATATTTCTAATATTTTTGCGCCAGTTTTTAAAACATAAAACATTCAAACGTTTTTCAAATGAAATTCTACTTCAATATTCTGACTCACACTTAAATATTAATGAAAAAAAAACTGAAAAAATTTAAAATCAATATTAAATTTACAACAGCAACGGCTTCTTCTTTTCCTCTAGATTGTATGACTGAAGTCTTCATACTTTTGTACTTTTGAACAAAAAGTTATAGATACATAAAATTCCAGTACACGAAATTGTGTCAGACAAACCTGCAACAAAACAAAAACAAGCATCGAATAAAAAAATCTTATCTCCAATATAAATAATAATAAAAAAAATAAACATTTCATTTTATTTTTGTTACCAATTTGAGGCTTTTGCTTGAATCCATATTTTTTTTTTTTGCTCATTTTTTTGCAAGCTAATTTGACCTAAAAATGCGATCGTGCGTTCGATCATGAAATCGACAAGCGTATAGGTACTCAAAATATAACTCCAAACGTGTGTGTGTGTGCAGCGTGAAACCTATGACTGCTCCCCTATTGCACTCTTGGCCCTCTACATCGTTTGCTATTTACGCTATAAAGAAATGCACAAAATATGTATACAAAAATGCTCGTAAAAATATGCCCGCATATACATAGTTCAACACACATCTGCTTTGCAAAGTATGTATGTAAAACTTATACGAAAGTACCTACAAAATACAATACAACGAACAAAAAAAAAAAAAAAAAAAAACAGTACGAAAAAGTAAGAAACCAAAAAAAAGTAGTAAAACAAAACCAAAAACATATATCTGTTTTTGAGTTTTTTTTCCAACATTTTTAAATAGGCCATGGTCAAAAGTTCACATACAAACATGTTACGTTTGTACACTGTATATAGAATATATTTCGTATGATTAAAGCGTCACGCATGAGTGTGCAATACAATTAGAAGACTAAGGCAGTGGTGAGATGAAGCAGTGCCAAGAGCAGGAACAATGTATGCTCAGTGAAAGAAGAAAACATGCTCGTATATGGAATACACAGATCACAGACGAAATGATTGGCATGCCGGACACAAACGAACTCACTGACTTGTAACAATGACTACCCAGAGGGGAACTGGTATCTTTCAAGATTTTTTATTAAAGCGGAAAAGGAGCAGAACTATGAACACCCCTTCTAGTCGTCTTTCTCATCTGCTTGGAGTGCTTCCTTTTTTATTCCAGTTCGAAAAAGAATCCAGAATCCATTGAGTCGATTCTCATAGAGAACCTCAAATAATTTTCAAGCCTTTTCGTATAACAAAAACTTGTCTTTACAGCGTAATGTAAAAATGAAAATTCTGGAAAATAAAATGTAATACAAAAGTTACAAAAGACACAGCGAAACGCCGAGAACATGACTAGAGAATAAATCGGAAACCAAATTATAAGCATAATAAAAATGTGACAAAAACTAGCCAAAAAGTAAACCAAAAGACGGACTACATTATAACTAAATTCAGACCAAAAGTAACTCCTAAATACCAACCGAAACTCAGATCAAAAGTTAAGCAAAACTAAAATTAAAACTAAGGCCAAAACACAGACTTAAAAAGATACTAAAAATGAAACCTGACCTAAAAACAGATCAAAAACCAAACCGAAACCAATATAAAGCTCTTCAAAAATAGGAATTTCATAAATTGATGCAGAAATTGAATTTATTGTGGTCGAGGTGTATATGATGAACAGTTGTATTGTATTGTATTATAGAGGTTTCTGTCGTTGTACCCCGACCCATAAGATCTATTGTACGTCTCTCTTTTCTATCTTGTCTAATCTGCCTAGAGTACCTCATCCAGTCCAGTCTCCCTCAAGAATTTGAGTATTGCGCCCGGATCTATGGATGCCAGTTCGGTACCGGGCACTTGGTGCATGCCCAGACATTTCCTTCTTTTGTGGATCAGTGCTCCACATTGAGATAAAATATGTTCTGATGATTCGTCTTCCTCATTACAAAACTTACAAATTGAGCTTTGCTGAACCCCTATCTTGCAAAGGTGTTCTCTGAGCCCGCAATGCCCAGTAAGAATACCAGCTAATATGCGCAAACTGTTGCTGTTGAGACCAATGCAGAATGCGTATCTACTCTTATTATAATTACCTAAGAGCGCTTTGGATTGCCTCAGTCCCGTAAGGTTGGTAAAGAGTTCTTGCCTCTTGTTCCTCTCTTCTTGCCTGAATAATTCCCTGATTACGCTATCTCCTATTCCACAGAAGGGTTCAGGTCCCACGAAAGTGGTTGCTGCCCCCTTTCTTGCAAGCTCGTCTGCCTGCTCATTACCCTCAATTCCTGCGTGCCCAGGGACCCAACATAGAGCGACTTATGATGAACAGTTGCGCTGTTGAAAAGATTTTAAAGGGTTCATGTTTTCGGTAGGGATTGCAGCCTGTGACTACGAGTCTGCCACTGCTTCTTTTCAACTTTCATACATTTACTCCTTTGTCAGAATATTTCTGTAGTTTCATTTCTATTCGTATCGCGGAAGTAGGATTTTAGAAAAAGTATCAAGGCAACAAGAAGGAGACTAGATTATTAAAAAGGTTAATGTTGAATTGGTCGTCGTTACAATTTAGAATTGTTGTTGTACCGTCTTCTCGGGAAGTAGGTAAATGCATTTGCAAATATGTAGGGCTGCCGGTCTAGTTGTTTCCGCTGAGAGGTTGATTCTAGTACAGTCAAGAACAGTTCCTTAAATGGAACCAGTTTTAGCAGCCATTTAAAAGAACTGAAGTGGTGTTGTGGTTTATTAACCCTTGGCATCATGTGCAGTAACAGGTTCTGAGCCTGAATTTCGAGCAATCCCAAGGCTGGTGTGTAATATACGAATTAGGCAGACCCTTGCTGTCGAGATACTCAATTCTTTGCCGAGACACATCTCGAATCGTTCCAGGGGCAGAGACTAGTGAGAACAATCTGTGTAGACTACAATTATTGGGCAAGAACTCGACCGACTTTGTCTCTATCATCGTTTTAGTTGTTTCTTTTTCAGCGATGGCAAAATGATTCGATATCAACACATATCGCTTACTATCCTTTTTTGTCATATATCTTATCTAAAAAATAAGCAAATGAGAAAGATTTTTGTTCTTTCGATCCAGCCATCGGTATTAGACTTAGATTCCATTCCATTCCTTCCAAAACCCCTTTTAATCCAGAACAATGAATGTAGCAACTGGAATATTTCGCCAGCCTTCTCTCCGTGCCGTTAAAAGTTATAAATACATTTTGATTACTGGTTATGAATCAAAGAAAATAATAAAGAGACCAGCGATGCCAACTTGCGGGGAATTCCCCGATTTGCGGGAAATTTTACTTGGTACGGGGAATGAGCTGTTTTTTGCGGGGAAACTTTGAACCCATTTTTCTCAAAACAAAGTTTTTGACATTTTTTATTTGAGTCAAAAGAAATCCAATGTTTGTTGAGAACTTTGATGTCCGAAAATGGGCTAAAGCTTATATGTTAAGAATTCCAGAACCAGAAAGTACGTTTCTATTAATCTACCAGTCCCATAACAATTGGTTAAGTTTTGGACCGAGAAAGTTTAGGGTCGCCTTAAAATAACACTCACTGAGGTAAATTTCGTTTATGTAAAATTTTTTATAAGGAAAGTGCGTGTAGCGCTGTTATAATATCAAATTATACCAATGCGGGGAATTCGATCGAAAATCGGGGAATTTCTCGAAGGTTATCGGGGAGAGAGAAAAAATGAGTTGGCATCCCTGAAAGAGACGAACAAATTAAAGCCTTACCCCTTTCGGTAATGACTGGATCATGTAGTGAATTGGGCATATCAGGATTAACTTTGATTGAACTCCTTATATTTCCCTTGTCTCTTCAGCGCATTTCCCGCGCTTCATCGATGCTTTTTATATCAACGCTTTTCTCGCTGGGTATAAGCGATCGAATTATTTTGCATACATTATACACGTTTTTTTTTTTGTTTTTTTGTTGTTGTTTGTTTGTGCCATACGCAAATCTACAAATGAAGAAATGTGATCTCAAAAAAACCCGGCAGCAGCAAAATGTAACAAAACCATAAAGGCAATACAAAAACAAAAGAAATGCAAAAACCAGAAAGTATTGAAACTTTTGTGGAACGTAGCGAAAAAAAAATATAGAAATGGAAAAATGCGGGTGGTGTGTGAAGACGCCTTTATGTGATGGTTTGGTGGCACCTTGGCACCAACATGTCATATGCCATTTGGGCATCAACTACAATAACAACAAACACAGCAACAACAACCACAGCAACAACAACCACAGCAGCAACAGCCAGAAGCCGCCAGCGTATTTCTTGGCCATATGCATGTAAAAAAGAAAAAGAACAGCAACAAACAAAGCAAAACTGAATTTGAAACTGTATGGTGGAGGCATGTTTTATGATTGATTGCACATTTTGTCGCAGTTGCAGATTTCCTTTCATTTTTCTGTATTGTTTTTTGTTACTATTTTTTGAAATTTATTTCTTTATTTTTTTTTTTTTTTGTGATGGATTACAACATTGTTTCTTTATTTTGTCTCGTTTGAGTGTAGGTTTTTTACTTGTTATGTGCTTTTTTTTTTGTGATTGTAAGTTTTAGTAGTAAACAATGTCGCGACAAGTTGGTATTTCTTTCATTTTTCTTTCTTTTTTTATTTTTGTATTTTTTTTATGTTGTTTAACACTGCAAAAGTGCATAATAAAAATAAACAACTTTTATTTGCATATTATTAATTGAAAAATGTTATTTTGCTAAACACAAAAATTACAAAAAGACTACATGTGTCATAATGTTTTTTTTTCTTGACACAACATGATTACTTATTACTTAATAAATGTTATGAAATTTAGTTATTAATTTTTTTTTTTACTGATTTATTTCTAAAAATCTAACTATTTTTTTAACAAAAATCTATCAAATTCAAGCTTTAATTAGTCTAAATCTCTAAAGAAGGTCTAATTTTGGGGTCATTGCTTAATTTTTATGCAGCCGCAGTTCAAAGTACATATAAATACCCAACGTGAAAACAAATAGCAATGGATATCACACAAATAAAAACAGTAGGA
Source organism: Toxonevra muliebris (assembly GCA_963691655.1). Classification (NCBI taxonomy): domain Eukaryota; kingdom Metazoa; phylum Arthropoda; class Insecta; order Diptera; family Pallopteridae; genus Toxonevra; species Toxonevra muliebris. Next base: position 56,871,972 of record OY829326.1, read on the forward strand.
ACTTCAAATTTGTTGCAAAATTTGATTTAAATTTATTTATTTCTTTTATTAAAAACAAAAAATGTGTGGAAATAGTCGCCTAGATGGATTATTGGAGGCTGCAGGCTAGACTATCATCTCAGGGCTGCAAGAAAAAATCCCGCTTAAGACATTACTAAGTATTATTTTAACTTTATACTGCTATAGGATCCTATGGCATTGTCAATCAGTGTTCTTGTACGATGCTGTAAATTTTACCGGAGATCAACCGAAAAATGCATAAGGTTTGTATGGGAAATGACATGCCCACTTGTAAGGCCAAGTTTATAAACCGCGCAAATTGAGTGAGAGAAAATTGAGTGAGAAAAAAGCAATGAAAAAAATCGTAGCGTCTTTTCAATTACACACAATGAATAAGATTTACAAAAAAAAAAAAAAAAGGGAATTGTTACCGCTGACTATTTTGCAGAAAACGATACAATCTGTTATCTTTCTCTTATAGTTTTGTACTTTCGTCTCATTAACAGTTTTTATTTCCTTTTCTAGTAAGGGTACAACAATTGTCAAAACCACTTTCTCTTTTCCATTTTTCCCTCTTTTTCATTTTCTCTTCTTTCCTCTTTCTCAATCTTTTTTCTCGCTCTCTTCTCTCTCTCCCATCTTTCTTTCAATTTTCACCTTGTTTCGAAGCCTTACCTCAGTGCACAATGAGCTCTTTTTCTGTGAAGCTGTGCCAGGTTGGTGTGAAATCTTTCTTTTTTCTGTCTCCCTCTCTCTCTTCACTTCTACATATATCTTCTATTCTTCCACTTCGTTGCTCTCTTGTATATCTCGTTTCTTCACATTTATCCTGTCCATTATTAACTATTATGTTTAATTTTCTCAATTTTTACCTCTCTCTCTCTCCTTCCACTCTCTCTGCTCTTCTCTGTACCTCTTCTCTCTTTTCCCCTCAAAAGAAACCTTCTCTCTTCCCTTCTCTCACTCTCTCTCTTTCCTCCTCTCACTCTCTCTCTCTTTCCTCCTCTTTTTCTCTCTTCCCTCCTCTCTCTCTTCCCTTCTCTCGCTCTCTCTCTTTCCTTCTCTCACTCTCTCTCTTTCCTCCTCTTTTCTCTCTTCCCTTCTCTCGCTCTCTCTCTCTTCCCTTCTCTCGCTCTCTCTCTCTTCCCTCCTCTCGTTCTCTCTCTCTTCCCTCCTCTTTTTTCTCCCTCCTCTTTCTTCTCCCACCTCTTTCTCTTCCCTTCTCTCTCTCTCTTCCCTTCTCTCTCTCTCTCTCTTCCCTTCTCTCTCTCTCTTCCCTTCTCTCTCTCTCTTCCCTTCTCTCTCTCTTCCCTTCTCTTTCTCTCTTCCCTCCTCTCTCTCTCTTCCCTTCCCTCCTCTTTCCCTCTCTCACTCTCTATTTCCCCTCTCTCTATTTCCTCTCTCTCTATTTCCCCCTCTCTCTATCTTTTCCTCCTCTCTCTTTCTCCTTGTCCTCTTTCCCTTCTCTATCTCTCCCCCCTTCTCTATCTCTCCCCCCTTCCTCTCTCTTTCTCTTCACCCCTCAATATCTCTTTCCCTTATCTCTCTCTTTCCCAACTCTCTCACTCTTTCCCTCCTCTCTCTTTCCCGACTCTCTCATTTTTGTGATTGTGTAGGACCCAGTAGTTCAGCACTTCGAATTATGCCTATAGTAAAAATATCCTCGAAGTATACCTGCTACCCTTAAAAATAGTTAAGAGGGAAAAGGTTTAATTTAGCCCAAAAAAAAGCAGAAGAAAGTTTTACTTTCATCCATGAAATAGTTATCTATGGGGACACTCAATGTAGGCCAATGAATCAACATAACATCGTAAAACAAACGACTTCAAACATCACACATTTTAGTATACACATTTTTTTTTTTTTGTGTATTCCAAAATATTCCAATTAATATGAACTAAAAAACTTTTGATTTCCATAAAGTTTATAAAAGTCTGTTGCTATAGCTGCTGCTCTGGTTCTGCTGCATTGCACCACAAGATTTGCCAACTAACTAACTATATTTTAATATTTTATAATAATAACGACTAAATCTTTTATACAAACTTTATGAGTATGCTATAATCTGATTTTAAAGACAAAAACAAAAACTCACAAAATTTTACTTTGCATCATGCGAAAGAAATGCTAAAGGCAGCTAGCGAGAGAAGCGCGCAGAAAATAAATTTCACAAAGCCCACAAAAAACCAAAAAAAAAAAAAAAACTATAAGAAAGAATATTATAAATATTTTAAACAAAATTCTGATGACGACAATGGCATGAAGTAACAACAAAAACCAGAAAACCAACAACAACAACAATTTGTATTCTACTCTGTTGTATTTCTACTAAATCCGCGCACTAAATTCGCACACATTTCATTTTGTGTTTTTTTTTTAAATTTTTTTTTCTGTTTCTTCTCGTACTCTTGTATATTTATATTAAAATTTTATTTTTTCCAACAAAAAATTTTTGTTGTGATTTAATTTTCTAGTATGCGAGTAGAGAGTAGAGGAAAGTACTAATGAACTTGTGCACCAAAACAACAAAAACAATATAAACTAATAATAATAATAAGTAATATACAATAATTGCCATCTGCCAAAAAAAATTTAATTTAATTTTTTCCGTGAGGCAATATACATACAAAAAAAAAATGAGTTCTGTCCAAAATTTTTATAATATTTTGATGTATGTATTTGATTAAATTGAAGGAACGTGAAAGCTGATAATCACTGGCGGATTCAGATCGCGAAGGCCCCTAACTGTAGATCCTTCCGGATATTTTAATGCGTATAAACTCTAATAGAACAGTTTATTATATACACTTGTACTACATTAAGTCTGAAATTTCACGATCAGTTTATAGATGTCCGCCCTACTTTTGGAGAGCTTGTTAACCGGTTTTCATCGACTTTCTGACCTATTTTAGATATAATATGCTCTGTTAATTTTTGTTTTGTTTTTTGTTTGGTGTGATATTTAAGTAATTTAATACAAAATTTTCCTTTGAATTTGAAACTCCGAATTTGGTTTCCTTTGGGTCTGAGTTTTAGTCAGAATTGTTGTTAGAGTTTTGGCTTTCTTTAAGCCTGATTTTTAATATGGTGGTGTGAACTTGGGTCTGAATGTCGTCTAATTTTGTTTTTAAAATTTGGTTTAATTTTTTTGGTTTAATTTTTATCTGAGTTTTTATCTAAATTATGATTTGGTCAGAGTTTTGGTCAAAAATTTTGTCTGGAATTTGGATTGAACGATATTCGATCTGAGTTTAGGTCTGAATTTGGTTTGACTTCCGATAAAAATGTTGGTCTGAATTGTGCCCTGAACTTGGACTGATTTGTGGTCTGAAGTTTGTTATGAATTTGGTATCCATCTGGTTTTAGTTTTTATCTAAAGTTTGGTTAAGGTTGAGGTCTATATTTGATCTAATTTATGTCTAAATTTTGGCCTGAGTTTCGGTCTAATTTCTGTCTGAATTTCGATCTCAATTATAATCTGAATCTTGGTAAGTTTTCGATCTGAATTTTTTAAATTTGGTCTGAGTTTTGGTTTGAAATTTAACTTTCATTTGATCTGAAATTCGTGTCTAAGTGCTGACCTGAATTTGTTTTTAATTTTGGCTTGAATTTGGTCTTAGAATCAGTCAGAATTTTGGTCTGAGTTTTGAAATGAATTATGGTCTGAATTTAGGTTTGCTTTTATCTGAGTTATGGTCTGATTTTTATCTGAATTTCGGTTTGATATGTGGATAGAATTTTAGTTAGAAATTTGGTCTGAATTTGGTTTAATTTTTTATCTGAACTTTGATATGAATTTGTGCCAGATTTTTGGACTGATTTTGGTTCGAAGCTTAAACCCGATTTAGGTCTGATTTTTGTGTAATTCTTGGCCCATATTTTTGTCTAGGTATTTCTCTGATAATTATTTTATAATTAAACAAAATCAGTGTTCCAATCGTAGATCCGCCACTGCAAACGATAGTATACAAATTAGTCATTAGTATTTATATTAGTATTAGTAGCACTATGTGGGCGTGTATATGTTTTAAGAATGAAAACACACACATAAAATAATATAAACAAATTTTTATATTTGTATTTGCGTCGGTTTTCTGCATTAGAAAATATTTGTGGTCATAATAGAAAACAAACAGCTTTATTTTTTTTTTTTTTAATTTTTTAAATTGTAAAAATTTCGATTGCCACTGTTTATGGCTTACATTCATATATTCAAAGCACATGTAAATTAATTAAAAATACATATTCTACTTAGTTATGTTTTTATTGTAACATTGAAGTTCATAAAAAAATTTATTATTATTACCTATTATTTTGCTGCTTTGTATAACTTTACTAGCTCGCATACGTTCTTTGTATATGAGCATAAGAAATCTATTAAGCTATAATCAAACTAAAACTGAAATTGAAAGCGTAGTAAATTTTTTAAAGGCAGTCAATCGAATTACAACTGAGTGGGTAGGAAGATTGAACTATTAAATTTTTATACGAAAAAGTTCACAATATGAATTTGCTTTCGTACGATTTTATATACACTTAGATATAAATGAATCTTGCTAACTTCTTATAATTTGGATGTAAATTTTATGGCACCTTAAGTGGGGCGTAACTTGTTTGTCATTGAAATAAAGCAAGCAATATTAAAAACATAACTACATGCGTTTATTTCCATAATGAAAGAAATGAACATAACTTCTTTTATATTCTATAAAAAAAAAAACAAAAACATTGCGTTTTTTTTTTAACTATTTTTCCATTTTTATGGTTTACCATGTGGGGTCGCAGTTTAATGTTTGTGTAATTGTGTAACTTCAAACGCTAAGCGAGTTGTGAAGAAAATTGGCTGTTTCTTACTTGGCTTGACTACTAGCTTACATACTGATGTATGCAAGTAAAAAATAAAGTGTGCATAAGTTTGTAATGAACTTAAGTGTTTTTTTTTTTTTGCTTTTTCACAATTTTGAAGGCGCCATATGTGGATCCAGCAGCGAGTTTTAATACCATTGAATAAAAAAAAGAAAACAAAATATTTTTTAAATGAATTTCAAAGCAAATATTTCTTTTTGTAATTTTATTGCCACTCAAAAAGAAATATTTTTGAATATTAAGACATTCCCAATATATTATAGCCTTCATCAGGACAAAGCATCCTCTCTTGTCCTGACAGATTCGGCACAAAAATCATTCAAATTCCATTGAGCCTACCCCATAACCAAAACTAATAATAATATCTTTTCTTTTTTTATGGCACAACAGCCCATGGCTAACCTAAGCCAGGCTTTTCATATCAATTCAGGTTGTGCGAGTTAAAAGTTTTTCTTAGACAAATTTTACTCTTGGAAGTTTTCCATTGCCAGTGCTGAGAATCGAATCCGGGCACTCTTCATAGCCGTCACACTAAGCCACGGCGACCATCTTTCGATAATTATAACTTTACTAAGAATGTTTTACAGCATTTTTAATTAATTAAAAGAAACACTTTTTGGATCCGCATTATTGTCTCCTTAAGTCTTTAATCCCACATTAAGTACTCAGCCAAAGAGAATTAGCGTTAGAGAAGGAAAAGTAGAAAAATAAGGCAAAGTGTAGAAAGAGGTCTACCTCTACCTCTAAAATTGGGTAGTTGAAGAGAACCACAAAACAAAATTGACTGAATAGGCATGTAATAATGAGAGGAAAGCAAAATTGGTGAGGGGTAGAGAAAATATGAGGGGAAGAAAGAGGAAAGGGAGGTGGAAAATAAAGGGGGTGGGAAAGAAAGGGGATAGGAGGAGAAAAGGGATTTGCAGGGAAAAGGGATGGTAGGGAAAAAGTAAACAGGTAGAAAGGAAAATAACTTGATCTCAGATTGGGTGCTCAGCTAAGAAATGTAAAGAGAAGAGATAAATAAAATGAAGGGAAGAAAGACGAAGGAAAAATAGTTAAAAAGAAAGGAGAAAATTTTGACTTTTAAGCGATCGCTGGTTCCGGCCTTGTACTCAGCGTAAATTTATTTTTTTTTTTTAATTGAACTTGAATGGTTTTGACTTTAGTGGCCTTATATATTTTTTGATGGGAAATATTTTCTTCGAAAGATAGTTGGTTATTTTTTCTAATGATTAATGCAGTATAAGAAGATTATTTCAGAAGCATACAAATTTTCACTTCCAAGGGCTTCAGTAGTTCTTACCTTCGGTGAACCGAAGTATTTATCGAATTTTTCAATGATGGCCATTTTTTACGAAGGTAGTTGGTTGTTTTTGTTTTGTTTTTTAATTGTGGTTTTGACCTTCGGCACCATAAATATTTGTTTGGAAAATCAATTCTTCTTTTCTTTCTAACGGTTAATTCAGTACAAAAACGTTATTCCAAAACAAAAAACCATTTGGTCTTTCAAGGGTTATTTTAGTGAAAAAAATTACACTTGGATAATTTTGATCTTCAAGGACCTCAACTACTTTTCGATGGAAAATATTTTACTCGAAGACCGTATTATAGGTTTCGTTACCGTTTACGCAGTATGACCATATACCGGACAATGGCTTCATACGATACCCCAAAGAGTCTTTAATGATAAACAGCTTTCTCTTGGCCATGGCTAATGTATGAGTCAAAATGAATGAAACCGAAGATAAAAAAGAGCTCCTTCGCTATAACCACTCTCTCATCTGTAATCGAAACATAGTTTCGAGAAAAAAGCGTTTTAAAGTTGGGCAATGATTTGTTCTACCTGTCTGATCCTGCTGCTCGGTGGCGGCAAGCAGCCGTTGTTTCTTCGAATTTTTTTTTTTTGAAATTTTCACCAGACATTCTTAAGACCTCAAGCTTCAAGAAAACACAAAATTTTAAAAATCAATTTTTTTGACTATTCTAGGTGTATATTCCCCCTTAAAAGAAGAAAAAACAAGAAGAAGCGGAGATAAAAACTAAGAAAGGGTACTGAAAGAGGGGAAAAATATGTAATATATAGGATGTAAATTGTTTCCTTTTTATACTGATTATTTGATTGTTGTCCTTCATATAAGTATCTAATTCAACCCCGTTCTATGGGGTATACGTCACGTCTTTTTTACTGACGGATCCAAAATCTCGGTACTGGATACTGATACTTGAAAACGAAGTACTCTTTTGCCGCTGGGTAGGTAGCAACAGTCTTCTTAACTGATGTTTTCGCTATCCTTGATCCGTGCTGGATAAATGAAAAAAGATGGGGTGGAAAGTGCATAAGTATCTGCAGTGATAGCCAGGCTGCAGTGAAGCCCCTTGATAAGCCTGTCGGTTCTTCGAAATTGGTCAGTGAGTGTAACGCAAAACTAAATAATATTGCAAAACACAGCAAGTGGAGGTCATGCGTGAGACAACCCGAAAGAAAATCAGCGGAATTGGTTCTGAAATTGAGAATGTTGGTCAGCAAATGACCAACATGGGCGCCATCACCGATCTAACCTGCTGATGTTGTCTTGTGGACATCGACACCAGTGAGTATTATCTCTGTAGCTGTCCGGCGTTCGCGAGAACCAGATTAAGGCTAGTGGGTAATGATGTCTTAAACATAAATTATATTCATAATCCTCTCCTTCCTGAACTGAGAGACCGTAGACTTTTTATTTTTCCCATTTATCTCCTCACATATTATTCCTTTTTTCCTCTTTTTTTCAACTGTCTTTATCTTGGATATGGTACAAAGGTCCTTGAGACTGAGTACTTTGGTTTAATTCAACCTATCCCCAATTCTAACTCTAACTTATGTATGTTCAATTTTCATAATTTATTTATTTTTGTTTTTTTCCTTTAAGACTCCAGTCTCTAGGGAGCATAGGGCTTCTACAAGATATTTCCATTAGTTTCTGTTTCTAGCTGCTAATTTTTCATCGTTCCGTGTGATGTTTCACTTCGTGAGTTCTTTTGTAACTGATCTTCTCCATGTATTCTTTGGTCGTCTTCGCCGTCTGTTTCCTAGCGGGTTTCACTCCAAAGCCATTTCCATTTTCTTATTTTTACTTTGAGAAGTATGGGTTCTTCGCCTATGATCTTCCAAAGATTTTCGTTACTGATGATGTTGGACCAGAATATACCGCATACGTTTCTCAGGCATTTATTGATGAATACTTGTAAACTTTGTATGGTGGAATTTGAGATCAACCAAGTTTCGCTACCGTACAGCAACGTTGATTTTACGCATGGATTGAAGATTCGTGCTTCGCCAAATTGTTGTCATTGTTTATATTAGGGTTCATGACTTTGATGATTTTGCATTGCTATTGAAATTTTTTAATATTTTTGTTTAGTTTTTTATGTTACCGTCAGCATACTAGCGCTAAGACTGATTGAGGAAAGAAGGTAGGTTAATGGGAGGAAGAAAGAACTATGAGTTATGTGATAAGATGAAAGGGTAGATAGTGCGCTAGAATACTGTGTCTACGTGGAATGCGTGAGTTTCGCGTGTTTGGGCAACACACCAACTGGTGGCGATTAATTACACTGCTCTGCCGAACGCCAACCGTAAAAAGGAACTGAATAAAGTCACGCAGGTCACTTACTAATAAGTTATAAATAAGCCAATACAGCTGAAAACTCTATTTCTATTTCATAAGCATTTCATACAATACCATACCATACAAGATACTAGAAAAAAGACTTGATATCCAATCTAAACAATTTTCTCAGTGTTCTTTCTTCAAACTTTCTTTCTTTTTTTATACTCGATTTAAATGCAGCTTCAACCTACATAAAGCTAAGAACTCCAACTGTGCTCATTTTATTGACTGCGGTTAAAGTTGACTTACTTGCTTTCAAGGCCTAAAAGCACACTGTGCGACCTTTAAATACTCCACGCTACTTCTATGTACATACATACAAGCAATGCATTCTATATTTATAAATAAAAATTCAGTATGTGTAGCCTAAAGGAATTTCCAGCTGTGTGGCGGTGCTGAGCGATGTTTGGTGCGATTTGTCAATATTTAACACATATGCTATTTGACATTTAACATTATTGTCACTTTTATTCGCTATTGTCAACATTAAATATTATGCATACGAGTATTTGAAGGTTTTAGTTTTTGAGGTTTTTGTTTTTATTTTTCTTTTTTACTCTTTTACTTTTTGTTGTGGTATTTACTATTTTTTAATGAAGTTTCTATGAGAACAATTGAAAATGTGGGAGAATGAAAGTAAATATTTGTAAAAAGGTTTGAAAGCAAAAGAGCATACAATGAGAAAGTAGAAAATTTAGTTGAGTTTAGAAATCTATTTTTCTAAACAAGTTTATATTTTTATTAAATTAAAATATTTTTACTATTACTATTTATTTTTTTTTATGCATTCATATACAGGAAGTTTAGCTAAATTTATGTTTAACATTTTGCATATTTTAACACGCTTTTTAAATGATAAATTTTCTATAAATATATTAACATTTTATCAACCTGTTTAGGAGTTGTGGTTTTTATTTATTTAATTTTTTCTATTTTGATTCGTTTTTTTTTTTTTGTTTATAATTTTTGTTGATTTATGTTTGAAAAATTATAAATCATTGTTGAGATTTTTGTCAAATGTCATTTATCAAACTGACATTTATGTATATGCAAATTAGTTTTGAAAAAAAAAACATAAAAAGATTTCATTTAGGATTTATTGTTGTTATTTGTTATACTTTTTTTCGCTATGCAAAAATTATGCAGAATTTCCTTTTATTTAAATTTAAATTGCGCTGAAAAAAAAATTGTAACAATAAAATTTTTACACATTCGAGGGAATAATAAATGAGCAATTTTTATTTAGCAAATATGTTAATTACATTGTGTTTAAGTCTCTGGGGCCTAACTAAAGCAAAGTGTTTGCCAATTTGTTGGCAAATTGTAATAAAACTTTATTCAATTGCAAATTGTTTAAACAGAAAAAATTTTAAAAGCAAAACAAAACCACTAAATCAGATAATTAAGTTTATTACTAATGTTTGAAACCATTAAACTGAAAGAACTGGGTCAATTTTTATTTTGCTTACTTGAGTAGTTGTAAAAATAAAATAAAAATCAATCAACAAACAGGATGTACTTTAGTCAGCAACATAGAGACTTAGGTGATGCCATATTTCAACTCAGTTTTAACAAACAGGATTTGAGATTATGTAGGGGACTGATTGTCTTTAACAGATAATATATTTTTTTGTTGGCCTAAAGCAGACAAGATCAGACTAAAGCTCTAGACCAGAAACAGGCTAAAAATCTGACTTAAAATCAGACCAAAAATGAGATCACAAATCAAGCCTAAAGTAAAACCTGAAATCAGTCCAAAAACAATCCCAAAACTGAACAGAATTAAGACTAAAAATCAGACCAAAACTCATACCAAAATTTGAAAAAAACAGTAATAAAAGAATATGAATCCAATCCAACATTGATCAATCCAATAAGACCAGAAGCCAAACACCACACACAAATTCTAAGTAACAGAACAAAAATTAGACCAAAAATCACACCAAAATTCCAGACTAATAATCTTATTCAAACCAAGCCAGAAACCAAAAATCTGACTTAAACTTAGTTCGTAATTCATAACGAAAACTAGAACTAAAATCAGAACAAACCTGATTCCAAGTGCACCAAAAATTAAACCACTAGAACGAAAAACTAGATTAAAACTTATATAGGAATGTAAACCTAAAAATGAAACAAAAAAAACTTTCCGAAAACTGGACCTAAAATCAGGCTTTGGATGGAGATAATCCAAAATGCACCAAAATTCAAACTAAAAATCAGACCTAAGTCCTGACTAAAAATCCTATGAAAACTTAGAACGAATTCCAAACCAAAGAGCCAAAGTGAAACCAGAAAACAAGCATTATACCATTAGTATAAATCAGACTAAAAATCAAACCAAATTCAGGCCAAATGCCAGACCTAAAAATAAACTAAAAATTAGATCAAAATCCAGACTAAAAATCTTATTAAAACCAGGCTAGAAACCAAAAACCTGAACTAAGACCAAAACTAGACTCAAAATCAGAACAGAACTCATCCCAAATGGACTAAAAGTTAAACTTAAAACTCAGACCAAAATCCAGACTAAAAATTATCTCAGAACACAGACCCAAATACAGACTAAAATCATACAAAAAACACCAATCCAAAAACTAGTCTTAAAATCAGCCCAAGTCCTAATCAAATCCACCAAAAGTCAAACTGAAAATCAGACTAAAAATTAAACCGAAATGCAAACCAAAAATCAGACAAACATCATCATATAAAAATATATCATATTTCAAAATAATACCAAAAATCAGAAAAAACTAGACCAGAAGCCAAACATTGTACCCCAAACAAATTCTAAAACAGAACAAAGAAAGACTGAAAATCAAATCAAAATTCTGGTCAAAAAACCTAAACAAAAACTTAAAATAAGGCCAGTATCTAGAATAAAATTTTTATAAAAAAGAGACTAGAAACCAAAAATCTGAACTTAGACCTAGACCTAAAATCAGAACAAATCCCGTTCCAAATGGAACAAAAGTCAAACAGAATCACACAGACCAAAATCTAAACTAAAAAATTATATAAGAATGCAGACCCAAATCCAGACTTAAAATTATACAAAAAAACTTATCCGATAACTAGACCTAAAATCAGACCAAATTCCAATCCAAAATGCACCAAAAGTCAAACTAAAAATCAAACCGAAATACAAATAAAAAATTAGACAAAAATCATCTAACAATTCGGATTAAATTCCAGATTAAAAACCATAAAAAAATAGGCTAAAATCTTACAATTCCAGAGCATATCGTCGGCATTCTTGCTGAATTAACTTAGTCCATTTTTTTAATTTCTGAGATTAAGATAGTTTATGCAGTGCATGGTGCGCTACGAACATTAGCAAAACTTAAAAAATCAGCATATTGATGTACACATTAGTATACGTTTCAAGTGGATCATCAAAAAACTAATTTATTATGTCATGCGAATAATAGAAGCTAAATTAATACGGATCCAAGTAAAAAACTTAATTTGAACTTAGTGATTTCTGCTTGAACGACGACGATATAAAAAGCAGACCAAAATCTAGACAAAAAATCAGATTAAAACTTAGACTTAAACTCTAACAGAATCCTAATCCAGTATGGACAGAAAGTTAGACTAAAAATCAGCCCAAAAATCAAACCAACAAAACAACAAATAACTTGTACCAAACTCACAAGTAAGAAACCTCACCAAACTTCAGATAAGTAGACCAAAATTCAGATAAGAGAACTAGACCAGAATTAAATATTCTGACCAAAACAAAACATTCTAACATTGACCTAAAATCTGACTAATAAACAGATCGGAGTTGAACCCAAAAATCCGGCCATAAATTTGACATAAGGTCAGACAAAAACCTATTCCAAAATATACCAAAACCATATATAAAATAAGACAAAAACTTATTCAAAAATTAAATAAAAAACCAAACCAAAAATCAGACTGAAACGTCTTTCAAAATATAAAAAAAAATTAAACAAAAATCAGGCAAACTATGATATCAAATCAAATCAGAAACATAACCAGAAAGCACACAAAAAATCAGACAAAAAAAAAAAAGAAAAATTATTTCACACCAGAACAAAAATCAGACCTAAAATCGGATCCAAAAACAGACCAAAACTAGGAAAAGAATTGGAATTTTATATTTATAACTCAAACTCATTTATTAGATACTACATAAAATGTATTAAACCAAAACAATAACATCCGAAGTTACATAATTCAATCAATCTGAACGCAGTTTTAATAATACCTGCTTATGTTCAGGTCCTTATATGCAACTGCAAAATTGCTATCAATTTCAAGTTTAACGTAAATCAAACTCTAAAATAAACTACTACTTAGTCAATTATTTTAACAAATAAAATATAAAACCGCATTTTTTCGCCTCTTCTCTTCTCAAGCGTCTTTTGTATGACTATAGCGTCACTTTGAAAACCAAAGCCAATTACATTAACATTAAATTTAACATTGTGTAAAACTTAAATTAAGTATAATTTACAAAATGAATAACGTATTAGCGAGGTTGGGAAAATAACAAACAAACTGACATAAGACATATAAAGTATTTATGTTTCAATTTAAACATAAAAACTCAATTAAAAACGCTTAATAAATATATTACCTATATAGCCGCCGTAACTTAATTGGGGAGGGAGTGTGGGTAAAGTAATGATTATAAATTACTTGACACCAAAAATAAATACAAACATATATAAACAAACGATGTAGTCATACACTGGCATACAGAAAAACAGACAGACAGAGAGACGACATTAGTTTGAAAAAAAAATATATATATAAAATAAAAAAGCAACAAGCTGCAAAATGTTAAATATTCAATTAAAAAAGCTTAGCAAAAATGCCGCAATCACATGCAATAAATGCATTTGAAATTTCGCAGAATTCGCTACTTTGTGCTTCACTCTTTTGCACTTCTCTATTTCTCCTGTGCTTTTCAAGTAGTTATCTTCACCGTTACGTTCTAACAAAGCGCATGCACGCGTGCGCTTTACAAAAATTTGCATGAAATTTTGGCGCTTAACAATTTGCTGCCATTGATGATGACGCTTCACGGGTTTCATAGCACCACCTTAACTAATTGAGCAAACGTGAGTGGATGTGTAAATCTAAGCCATATACGTTTTATAGCAACAATGTTGCCAAGCAAACCATTTTTAGCCGGAATAGAATGGCTACTCTAATTTATGAACCATTATTAAGTTATTTAATTTATGGCGCGCAAAAATTGATTATTTTTTCAATGGATACAATAGTTTTGGTTTTTTTTTTAGTTAATGTTTTGGTTTTGCTATGCAATAATTTGAACGTGTTTTTTAAAATTTTTTTTTTATTTTGTATTTTTTATTTTTATTTTTTTTTTTGTTAACTGAAAATCTATATTCAATTTCATGTTTATACCAAAATTCAAATTATTTGATAGTAAAAATAATAAAAATTTAATTTATTCATTTAAGTTTTAAAACGAAAAGTCTAAATTGTGTTTAAATTATTGAAATTGGAGTTTTATTTGCCATTTTGAGACGCTGACAGCGCGTTTATTTAATTCTGGTGGCTTGGTGGCTGCTGATTCATTTTCATTGATATCCACAAAACTTTTTTTTGAATTAACATATTTTTATTATAAATTATCATATTTTTTTTTATAAATTTTTTTTGCATACATATATTTATTTACGTACGTATAGAAAACAAGAAGAAGAAGAAGAAGAAGAAATATGAGAAAGAAAGAGCAACGTTTGTTGTGATAAAGTTAAATATGCCAAATACTTTATTAACTGCTTTAATACACAATACTAAAGTTCAAGGCTAAGTTTTGTTTATTTTGATTTTGTTGTTTTTATACAAAAAGAAAAAAACCTAAAAAAAATTAAAAATAAATAAAAAATAAAATCTAAAAACACAAATCAATTTATTATAAACAATATTTCGTTTTGCCTTCGTGTATTTTTAGTATTATTAGCTTGTGTTATTATGTAATTAATAGTAGTCGTGAGCTAATCTGGTGTACTGATTTCATCTCTAAATTGACACGTGCGTAGTAAAAACATTGTAAATTACAAAATTTCAACATGTAGGTGTTTTTAATTCTTTTTTTTTATTGTTTATTACACTGTGCGTCATTTTTCAATTTTAAAAATCTTAATTAAAGATCAAAATTTTGGTACTCTGAGTTTTTTCTATCACGTCACGTATTTAAATGGAAAGTTTTCCCAGACCCCTACATTTGAATTCCATTCGAAACCGAATTCGAGCTAGAAGACTTTGAATTTCACTTCTAATGTGTGACAATAAAATGTAGAGGAAAATGAAAGTGACCTTAACCTCCCTCTACCTTGCTCTCTTACCTCTATCTTGGGAACTAATCTAAAATTTTCATCATAACTCGGGTATTGAGTCTTCGACCAAAATGTACCTCGTAAAAACTTGGAAGAATGTACAATTTTTTACATATAATGTAAGACTCAAATGTTTCAATGCATTGGTTTAGAATTTCAGTCGATTTATTCATATTCAATCAATTTCTCATATAAATCTGTCAATTTATATCTGGAAAACAGAATTTTATAAAGAAAAAAAGTTGATGCGATTTTATTCAGAGCACCTGCATAACTAGCAATGACATCGGAGGATGCTTTAGAAACAAGACACAAGAAGTTTAGAAAGTGTCGATTAGAAATTACAAGAAAAACTTCTAGAGAAGCGTTGAATAGGGATTTGTTAGCGCTTTTATTACTATCTTCTGAGCCACTTATTTCTGCTAAAGGAATAACTTGCAGTAAAAAACAAATGAACGAAAAAGATATTAGTCAATTCATTTTCTTAGAACCGGAAAGTAGATTTAGAACTGGTTTTCTCATCTGATTCGACGTCAGACTATGAAGGAGGAAATGAAAGTGAATAAATTTTAGCAATTTATTTCATTTTAGTAGAAATTGTAAGTTTATATATTTAAAAAATTGTATTAACTAATGAGTGAAATAAAATAGTTTCATAATACCTAATTATTTATGTATATTACATTAATTGAATGAATTACACAATAATCATTAAAAAAATATACATAATCATTGCAGCTTTAATATATACCGTAAAATACTTTGACCATATTGGAGATGCCATGCCTACTTTTTCGATTTAGATAATTTTTATGAATTGTTATCGTACTCTAATTTTCAAGGCATGAGATTGGGTTCTACGGCAATTTTGAGCCAAAAAACTGATTTAAACGCTTGATTTGTATATGGCGTGCCACGCCTGTATTTCCAATCTTAACCATTTTTGTTTTAATACATGCTTACAGTATCAGTAGCCACTGCTACTTTGCTTTGATTCAGCTTATATGAGAAGTGGGTGTGTCCGTAAATCGATTTAGTTGAAATTCGCAATATTTCTTACTATTTACCTAAAAAAATATCTGTGCAAAATTTCATTGGCCTACCACTACTCCTTCTATTTTCGTTCATCGATTGTATGGAGACGCTACACTGTGTGGCACCGCTACAGAGGAATAATATACCGATTGTAAGCTAGCAGATTTTATAGAAAGCTATTCTTGTGATACATGCAAATTAGCAACGATTCAGAGTAGGCCCAGATCTGTACAACAACTACCCAACTGCCCGAAGTTTTTAGTTATCAAGAAAACCGACGGCATGTCTTACAATCAGATAATAAGAAAGGTTAAGGGGAACAAAAACCTCATGAAACTCGGAGAAAGTGCCACCAAAATCTAAAGATAACATTCTCGTTTTAAGTTTCGGTCTCATTTTTGTGGCTGAGTTTTGTTTTATTTCTGTTCTGAATATTGACCAGATATTTGAATTAAATTTTGGTCTAATTTTTGAACTGATTACATTGTTCACCAAAATGAGACTTTATAGCAGTATCTGTGTTGTCGCCCAATTTTTTTGGAGAATTTTTGGCCACTGATCACGTTTCGTGTCACGCATATACACGAAACCATGTGTATATTCATAAATCTTTTTTTTTTTAATTTGATTAGGTCCTTACCTCATTAAATTTTCAAAAACAAAAATCTAAATATGTAGTGATGGGAACTATCGAATTATTCGATAATTAAAAAATATCCTTTTATTCAATAGTTGCGAAAAAATCACGCAATTAATTTTTTCTAATAAATAAACGATTTGTGTTATTAGCGAAATATGCTAAAGATTTTTTTCTGTAAGCAAATTTGCGAATAAATTAATTCAACTGAACAATTCGTTCGATCGTTAAAATCATTTATTCAGCTTTTTAATAATTGAAATCACTTGATAGTAACTAGGTCGAATAAATAAATGTGAAAAAAATAGTTCAATAGTCGAAGAAATTAGTGAATGAAAAATATCCTTTGATAGTCAAAATCATCATCATCATCATTGTTGGAGCGACGGTCCTAGTTGAACCTTGGAATCCCACAGTTTTTGCCTCCAAATATTGCGATTTTTTGCCACTATTCTTCAGTTTTTAAGCCAATATCATTCGCGTAGACGTCCCCGTTTTCTGTTAGTTGTGATTGATTTGTATATTCAATTCACTGGTTCGTCGTCGTTCATTCTTATTTACATGCCCAGCCCATCTAAGTCGTTGTATCTTGATGTAGTCGGTGGTTTTTATATCGTTTAGCTCAGACGAGCATTCGTCGTTATATGGTTTTCTGTACATTTCGTCTTCCTCTCTAAAAGCACCGAGGATCCTTCTTAATATTTTTCTCTCGAACTGGCCCAATTTTTCCTTGCCGCTTTTTCTCATCTCTTGTTGAGAAGATTTGGAGTTTATAGTTGCTGACAAACTTACGCCTGATAGTCGAGCTACTTTTTCTTAAAGCAAAGACAATAACGGGTTACCTTGTTTTACTCTGTGGTTGAACTAAAGCTTTGGGATAAACCATCCCGAAGCCTAATGCAATTTTCGCTTGAAATCACTCGCTAGTTCCCATCACCAATTTCACTAAAAATTTTAATTTTATGAAAAATTTTTTTTTCGTCCCAATCTCCTAAAATTGCATAGCTCGTATAGAAAAGCAAAAAAAAAAAAGAAAAAAATTTTCATCCATGAGCAAGCACCTACCTTATTAAATTTTTAAAATCGGAAGTTTTTTTAACATACACGGAATCTGACCCGAAAAAAACATTTTTACGGCATTTTTACTTGTGATCAGCGACCAAAAATATTCCAGAAAAACTGGGCTAAAACTTTTTTTTGATGTTGTGCAGTATTGTCTTTTTAAGTTTATGCCGAAGACTTAGTTCGATTTTTGGTCTAAATGTTTGTCTAAATTTTAGTCAAATATTTGTCCGAATTTTGGTCTGAATTTTGGGCTTATTTTTGGGATGAATTCTGATCTGGTTTTTTATCCGATTGGTAAATTAATACATCTAAGACTAAAAAACCAGGAAGGGTTTGAAATTCCAAAAAAAAAATAAAAATAAAATGAATCTCTTCTGCACTCTTCACATGATATTAAACAATTCCACAATTTTTGATATATAAATATATTATGTGTTGCTTAATATAAAAATGTTTGGAAAGAAAACAAAGGTGTGACCTGGAACGTATTGCATGGAAAGTATTAAATGGAAAGTGGGACCTAGTGATTTGTGAAATACTACCAGTAAAAATATTACCACTTCAAAAAAAGCTAGAAATGTAGTACTACATAGCGTCAAAAGTAATTTTACGACTGTATTTTATATTGAAATCATGAAAATGAAATTAACTACATACTTATATATTGAAATTAAAATTAGGAAAATAACTTAAATTTCATGAGATATAAGCAACAAATTTCGAATTACTTATAGCGGTTCACGTGGGGCTGTTAAACGAATTCCCCGCTCCACTATCCAAATATTACAAAGTATCAATTGTATCGGTATGACATAACTCTAACTCTAATCACACATGCCAATTGCTTACAATCCGCATGATTAAAAACGTATACATTAACTAAAATCCAACAAAATAATGTAAATATGTACCAGAAATCTAAAAATTCTTACATAAACAAAAACTAACAAAACCAAAAAAAATATATATATATATATGACTCAAACCAACTCAATATTTCGATATAAATTATATTTTATTTGCTCATTAACGTGCGTCGAAGTCGACGTCAACAGCATTCGACGATCGGCGATTTATAGTAGACGTACGTACGTAATCGTAATTTATTTTAAGCATATATTTTACATTCATGTGCGTTCACTATGATCGATCACTATTATTGTTGTTTTTGTAGTTTTTGTTGTTGCTATTGCTAATGAACCATATGCGCTAATAGTTTGTAAAGTTGAAAACGTTCGATGTGTGTGTCTGCGCTAGTTTCGCAGCAAACAAACGAAAGAAAAAAAATCTTAATAAATAAATAATGCGAATACGCAATTTTTCATAAATAAAAGAAACACAAAAACTTCAAGCGCGTGAATTGTAAAGAGCATGAACAAAAATACGAGTATCTTTGAAGTTTTTATTAATTTAAATGTTTATTTTATGGAAGTACATTAAATATTCATTTTAAAGTATAATAAATATAAATTATTGCATAAAATAAAGCGTTCTTCCTTTATATGTGGATGTAAAAAAAAATAATAACAAACAAGATTTTTGACATTTCGGCAGAACTCAGCAGCAGTTTTTTTTTTTTATTTCTGGCTATGAAATAATTTTACGAGTATTCCGTTGAATTTCATTTCAAGAAAAAAAAAACTTTATATTTGGATATTTCTTAATAATTGGGAAATGCGAAATTTCCATTTTAAAGTTGTTAAAAGTTTAAAGCAAATGATGCCATTTATAGGTTACAATGTTTTAGTAGTAAAATAAAAAACAAAAATAATGTGAAAGTAAAAATTGAATGGCGCCTAACATGGGGTCATAGCATTTTGTTTTAGTTTGAAAATTGAAAAATATTACAATTTTTTTTTACCAAATATTAATTTATTTCAATAAATTTTATTTCAAAACTTTTAAACGGTGCATCAAAATCTAAAAAAAAAATATTAGATGGAACAGCGCAAAAACTGGTGCTTCAAATAGAGTCAGATAAAAATGCCTTATAGAAACCCTAAGCCCTCTTTTTTATTTCTATTTATTTGTATAGAAACAATTATAAAAACTATACTCTATGCAAAATCTGCTAAAAAATGGGGGTAGAAACTAATTTTTAAAACAAATCTATAAAAAAAATATCTAGAGCTGGATTCCTAACTGTGAGAAAATGAAAAATGCACACTGCTCAGAAAAAAAACTCACCGATCAATGAGTTTTTTTCATAGTCAGTGTACACAGTTAGGAAGTCGAGAAATTGCAAGTTTACAAAATTTTCCGTGTACACTCGAGAACTCATAGTTAGGTAATCCCCTAGTTACTCTGTAGTTCGATTCGAAAGAAAATTTACTCGAATTCGAACGATTGATACTTTAGAAAATATTTTCGAATAATATTTGTTCGATGTTCAGATTTCATTTTGTGCCTTTTCGGATCGAATTTGGCATTCGAATAGAACTGCCTTTCGAATCGAACTACAGAGTAACCCCCAGCTCCTAGAACACTAGACAATATTAATCATGCCATATTGAATCAGTTTTTGAGTGTGTGTATATCATGAAGCACAAATTTTATTCCATCACCTTTTATTCCCCATAACCCCTCTTTGCTTCCTCATAAATGACAATACTGGGTAAACTGTTTCGAAATATATCATAGTGTCTTCAAGTAAACTGATCCCCATTGAAAAATAATTGGGGTCACTGAAAATCAAAACCACTTAATTCAACTTTTTTAAGGAGTTTGGTTTTCCACTATATACTGGATGAACCATTGGAAAAAAACAGCATACAAACTTGGAAGAAAATATTCCCAAGAAAAAATGCTCGGGGTTATCCCAAATTACCTGTGAATAAAGACACAGTCACACAAAAAAAATGTTTTTTCGGGTCTGGAGGTCAGACCATGTTTACTACATGTTTTTGGGATTGCTTAATTCGAGGTCCGAAAAACCCCAGCACGTGAGGGTTCTGACATAACTTCAAAAAACTTCATACAATTTTTTTTCGAGCCCGGGGTCAGATCTTGTTTATTATATGTTTTTGGGGTCGCTGAACCTGAATCCGAGGTTTAAAAAATCCGACCAAGTCACCGTTCTGACAATTCCTAGAAAAAATTGTTTTTTCGAATCTGGAGATCAGACCTTGTTTGTTATATATTTTTGGGGTCGCTGAAACTGAATCCGAGGTATAAAAAATCCGACCACGTCAGCGTTCTGACAAACCCCAAAAAACTCATAAAAAATTGTTTTTTCGGATCTGGAGATCAGACCATGTTTACTACATGTTTTTGGGGTCGCTGAATCCGAATCCAAGGTCCAAAAAAGCACAGCACGTTAAGTAGAAAACGATATATAATATGAAAGAATCTTTGGAACATATGTATATTCTGTCATAGTCCACAGCTAGCTGGTACGCTAGGATAGGCTGAATACGTTAATAAATATAGTTCAAGAGGACATTAGGAGCCGGAAACATGTTACGTAACACACGAGGGGGATGAGGAGCCAGACGATTTGTTACGAAGTGTTACATTGGGGAAGGGTCATCAGTTGCGTTACGTAACGTTGATTTTATACGATCACTTGCTTATAAAATGAAATTTTTTTCTTATACATTTGATGAAACCGATTTTCTCCCGCTGAATTCGAAAATCAAAGTTGAAATATTTTTATGGATCCGTTTTTGAGATATTGTAGTTTTTTTTATTTTTCGGCTTTTTTACACTTTGAAAATCATATCTCATATCAGAAATGCCCGGCCGTTCGTGATACCAAATAAAAAGTATTGAGGTGGCAAACAAATATAATTGGGTCTTTAATTGGTTAGCCGATTTAAAAAATATCGTTGAAAATCGGAAAGATTTTGAAAAAATTAAATTTTAGTGCTGCTTCTGTGGCCACTGAAACATAATGAAAAACGATGAAAAACGTCTGGCTTACGCAAAAAATTAAGACCAACCAGAGGAAAATGAACCGGTATCGTCAAATTCACCAAGAATAACACCCATACATGACGAATAGACTCCAACATATCGTGCCGTTATCTCTCCGCACGAGTCCTGGAATCGTCAAAGCGACATAATTGTTCAAACCGAAGCAATTCGTCTATTCGTCTCAAGAGCAATACCTTCAACAAGAGACACTGAGAAAACGCGTATGAAAGCACCTCTCATCGACTGAAAACTTTCCGTGCATATTGACGTTGATTGCCTACGCTTTTCTAATGCCAATTCTGTTCGCCGTTTTTCAGTTTTGGCTTGGCATTAACCACCATACAGTTTGATCGTTCCTTTCTGGACCACAATATTTTTCTCCACGATTACTCTCAATAACCGAAGTTGACAAATCAAGTCTGCTTCCATCAGTATTCATATCTACTGCAGCTTCCTCGTGGGCATATTCTTTGAAACGTGCATCTGGAATGGGCTAAGCATTATCTTCACTGAAGTCACCACCAAATGTAGGTTCCTTCCTACCATCATCATCATCATATTAGGAGTATGAATGTATAAACTCGTAATTGTGACTAACTTCATATCTATCATACGCGCCATTTTTTTGACATTGACAGCTATTCTATCTCGAAGAGCTCCAAAAATACTATAAAAATTGATCTGTCAAATAATTTTCATAATTTTACAAAAGTGTTTTACTATAGCTGAAAATGTCGAATATTTGGTGGGATATGAAAGGTGTCGTGCATTTTGAGGTGTTGAAACAGAATGAAACGATCACTGGCGACCGCTACTGGCTACAATTGATGCGTTTGAGCCGAGCATTAAAAGATAAGAAGCCAGAATATGAGAATAGACACGACGAATTTATTCTTCAGCACGACAATGCTCGGCCGCATGTTGCAAGACAAGTAAAAACATAATTGGAAACGCTGAAATGGGAAGTGCTACCCCACCCGCCGTATTCTCCAGACATTGCTCCTTCTAATTACCACTTGTTCCGATCGATGACACATGGCCTGGCTGAACAGCACTTCCGTTCTTTCGAAGAACTCAAAAAATGGGTCGATTCGTGGATAGCCTCAAAAGATGAGGAGTTCTTTCGACGCGGAATCCGTATGCTACTAGAAAGATGGGAAAAGGTTGTGGCCAACGATGGACAATACTTTAAAGAATAAATTTGCAATCACTTTTTCACAATAAATGTCCAAATTATGAAAAAAAATACGAGTTTATACATTCATGCTCCCAATAGCTTTCTTCTTCCGTCAATTCATGGCGTAGGTTGGCCAAATAAGCCGCCAATTCCTCGCTTATTTCAAAAAAATATAATTATCTTAATTAAAAATGAACTGTTTACTTGGAATTTTTACACGAAACTGATTAGAAATGCACAATTACCTCTAGAAACCGTTGGAAAATCACCGTTCTCCATACAAAATATATGAAGATATATTATGGGCACTGAGTGCCCCAAGTCACGGATAGCGTACTCACCGCATAAAATGCCGTTACTTTCTTATCAAAAGAGGTATATACCTGGAATTTTATCAACTTATAATCAATGGTACAATCTATCTGCCAAAAATTAAATTGGACTTCCCAATCTACCGAAATTCAACATCAAAAAAGAATATGAGTACCCAACTCACGGTTCTAAGGTTGGAAACTTTAGCAAGTAATATTAGAATATTCTATAAGCGATATTATGGATGTCCTGAATCAGTTTGAAATGTTTAAAAATTAATAATAAATAGAAAAAATTATCGGATCCTTGAAAAATTAAACTTTTGGAGTTATTTGAAGTTTTTCTACCATCGGATGAAAGAAAGATCACCCTAAACTCGTCCGTCATATATCATTACATTATGTCTGCTGCCCCTGGCCGTGATTAAATCCGTTCTGAATACACTTTTTCCTGCATTCATGGGTTCAGGCGTACAATTTAGCAATAAGAAAATATAGTGAATTCCCCACTGATAATTATTTGAAAAAAAATGAGCATCTGATCATTTTGGGGACTTGTGGCCAAATTTTTTAAGGTTGGATACATCATCAGTAATGGAAAATCAATGAATTATCGCAATTATATCTTTCAAAAAAAATGCAATGGAATCCCCATTGAATATTTATATGAAAAAACTTTAATTGATTAATCTGTGAATTTTGTATGATTTTCGGCCATTTTTTTAGGTTCAAGAAATTTATACATTTTTGTCCCTAGTCTGAAAATGAATCGCAATCATTTACCTATGAAAAAAATTCCCTAATATGAAGATTGGTCCCATATTCTCCCAAATAGTTAACAAATTAATATTGAAATGGAAACTGTTGAAATAAGAAATGTTTAAATTAATGTACAACTGTCAAATTGCCCATATTCATACCATTCACTCTATATATCATATTTGCATATATGAAAACGAGCATTGAACTTTTTCGTACTTTTTCCAATGAATAATTTTACATACATTATTTTGTAGCATTTTTTTTTTTTTTCAAAATTTTTCTTAACATTAAATATATAGGTATGTATGGATGTATGTAAGTATGTATAAATAAATGTTTATTATTACCTTACACTTGATGGCATTTGAGCAAATAAGTTTTCAAGTCAATGTACTCTCGTAGTTCACGATAATAATTGGTAAAACGGCAAGTAATTTTATTTAATTACATATGCATACATGCAGCTATTTGCATTGTCATTATTTCAAGGAAAAGAAAACAAGCTCATCAAAAGTTGCCAAAAAGTCGCAAAGTAGTATGAGGGTAACGATATTTAGCCTCATATGCCGGGGTCTGTATGTATGAATGTATGTATGACAATATTTGCATAAGCGTCAAGTCATTTCGGAGACAACAGAAAACAAGAAACTGTTTCATCTTTGGGTTATTCAACTTTAGCCACGTACTTTTGCTTAGTCTATATATATTTTCTTCTTCTTTGTAAAAGCAAAAGAATTTTTGTAATGTAGAATCATTTTTTTTTTTTTTTTAACTGTCTAAACTTTTTAACTTTGTTACTTTCACGTTAATTACTTTTTACTTTGTATTTATTTGTTTCCAGTTTTTTTCATTTTTTCTTATGTAAATTAATTATATATTTACTTTTTTACTTTGAAGCTCATCAGCTCAAGAGCGATGTAAACAATTGTATTTGCATATGAATTTGTTTGTAAATTTTTACACATGTAACTGCTTTTTTTGTTTTAAGAAATTATACATCAAATACATTATTGCTATTTGCTTAAGTGTTTAGAATGCAGTAAAAATTCGATTTTAAACTAAAATTTCTCGCCATATTTTTATGCATCTTAAAACTTCCAAATTTATTCATGCATTCATTTACATACTTAAGTACATGTGCACCTAACTGAAATTAACTCTTGTATTGAATTTTCACAAACTGTTTACACTTGTTAAATGCTTGTACAATACTCAATATTTATTATAAGCATAAAGCTACTTGAAATTAATTGGAAAATTTTTGAAAATTAAACATTTATCCATAAATTAAATGAAGTGTTATTTTTATAATAGAGAAAATTGTGAAGTGAAAGTTAAAATAGTTAAAACAAATAGGTTCATAATTGGCTGCGTATAAAATTCAAATATTAATTCAAGCACTTAAAATAAAAACAATAAACAGAAAAAGACAAAAATGTTTTAAAATATAAACGAGACAACACGATCTACTTATGTATATGCAAATAACAAAAGTTAAGTTAATAAAAAAAAGTTATTTATTTAAACATGGAAACTTCACAACTGAAACTTTATTTCGAAATTGAGATCAGTTGAATAAACAGCGAATACTTGAATATACAAATCTTCATTTGAATAAATAACGAAATATTTCACTAGACATTCAGGCAGTTAGATAGAATGAAATTCAAGTATATGCAAACAATTTTTGAGATGGTAGAACAAATAGCAAAATAGTTAAAAAAAAACACATTAAAACAAATAAAAGACAAATAAATACTTATAAAAGTAACAAAGAAATATTAGCTGATAGTTAGAGATTGAAAGCAAAAATTAAGAAAGAATATGCCACATAAATTTGTAATCCGATATATCAATTTAAATACTATAGTTGTTGATAATAGCAATGTTGTAAATAAGCCGTTGAGTGCAAAAGTGGTGTAAGTCATAAATTCGATTTTGAGCAATCCATTGGTTTAGTTGAAGTGTTGTAAAAAATAAAGGAATTGTTAAATTATTTCTCCCACTTCACAAGCAGTTTTATAGGATACATGTTAATCTAATAATCCTTGTTTTTACTTGAGTATGTACTGAAATATTCCTTTTATGTACCCTCAAAATGACTTACAACACTTTTGCAGGCAACATGTTTATTAAACTAAGTTGTATATTATGACTTACACCAAATTTATGACGGACGCATTTTAGGGGATCGTGAGTTTTGTAATAAAAATAGCATTTTTTAGAGAATTTTTTATTCAAAATATAATAAAATCATTTTTAAACTCAAAACCATATTAAATTCAATTTTTGTAAGTAGGTATAATAAAGTAAATACAAAACTATTAAAAATACAAATCAAAATTTTATAGTAAACTATTCATTTGCTATTCGTCTAAGGGTCCCACATCTTCTATCATTTCGCCTTTAGATCTTTTTAAGTTAAGGAAAACTGTGTGATGAATTGGAGGAATATGAAGGAGTCAGTCCATCATATCACTGGTGACGTAAACAAACGGAGTTTCTGTATTTCATAAAAATTTTGTTAGGATTTTAGTTGTTTTTTTAGTCTAAGCTCTGAAAATTCTTCAAATACACTAAGTGTTTCCTAATAAAATATGGTGTAACGATTGTCATTTTCAAAACGCAACCATTTAATTCGCAACTAGTTCCACAGCCTTTCCCTGTTCGTTAAATGCTGTTTGGTAGACCATTGCTTTGGTTCCCGCTATCATATTTTACCACGTGTTTCGTTCTAAAACCATAACCTTCTTGATCATTGACTTACACCACTTTTGCACATAACACTATCACCATTCCGTTCTAGCACTCAACATTCTCCGGCCACCTACCGGCAAATAGTTGAAGCTAGACTTACAAAACTTTCGCACAAAACGGAATGAGGCTAAAGTTATTGCCTGGTGGTGAAAACCCGAATTATAAAAAAATGACTTACATCACTTTTGCACGCAACGGCTCAAATCGATATCCCTTTAGAAAAAAAAAGGTTATTTGCCTCGAAAAAAGAACCTTATACATTTTTTGTTAGAATTTGCTGCTTTTCCACCCATACTAGGTCAGCCTTTCATTTTATCCTTAAAATCAGTTTTTATCACAATTTTTAAAAACTTTACCCCGGAAAAAATTACCAGTTTCGTAAAAAATCAACAAAAATATTTCTGGA
Organism: Toxonevra muliebris; assembly: GCA_963691655.1. Classification (NCBI taxonomy): domain Eukaryota; kingdom Metazoa; phylum Arthropoda; class Insecta; order Diptera; family Pallopteridae; genus Toxonevra; species Toxonevra muliebris. The sequence goes on from OY829326.1 coordinate 56,898,897, forward strand.
TTTTATAACCTTATCAAAGTATAAATATGCATACTACTTTTACAATACGCTTCACATCGGATTAAAAAGAGAAAACATAAGATCGTGAAACTCTTTAGCGGGGCTGTGAATTGAGCCGTTGCGTGCAAAAGTGGTGTAAGTCAACTCCACTTTTGCACTCAACGGCTCAATTGAAAATTTTGCAACGGAAACGAGCTTTCATTGCACTCAAACGAAACTAACAAGAAACGAAGTTATGTTGTTGTTTGTGTTTAGCGAACAAGGTCATATGGGGATCAGCTACATACAATAAAGCAGAAAGTTGACTTCTCGCATTTTTATCACATGTGCTTTACTGAGAGAGCTTGATTCCATACAGCTGAATTTTTTTCTCATGTCTTATATACTTGTAATGCGTCGTGCTTATGCCGATAAGTGTAGAGCAAAAACTTCAACAGAATTTGTTATAAATGTTTTCTAATTATTTTTAAATAAACAACAATGTTTCACTTCTACTGTGAGTGCCTGCAGACACATAACTTTGTTTTATTTTTCTCTCTCATAATGTTATGCGTACAAAAATGAGTCGTCGTTGCTATTGTCCCATTTGTGTTCAATCTTTTACTCAATGTTGAGATTCAAAGCATCAATTAATAGAAGAAAGGTTTAAAGAGCACGTAAAAAATGTCACACGTACAGAGCTCATTTCCATTGAAAGAATGCTCAATCGATCATTGTGTATATAAAGGTGACTACCGCCGCATTAAATAATAGAGCACGTAAGACGACACTGATAGAACCGACGTCAACGCCTCTGCCCATTTCTATTAGCGCGATCCCCATACGTTCATATATAAAAAAAACTAGACTCTCAACGTCGGCCCTCTAAGCGTCGTCTCATGTTCTCTAAGCGTCATCTCATGTTCTCTATGTCTCAAACTATAATATATATCAGGGGTTCCCAAAAGTTTCTTATGGAGGTGTAAACACCAAAACATACAAACTTGATTATTATAAGTTCATACGTTAGACAACAACAAAATCTACGTTTAAAATTAACAAAGTATACGAAAGTGTTGTTGCTTTGCACTTTGGTATTGGTAAAGAAGAGAATGTGAAACGCTCAGCCTATGCCTAAGTGCTTCTACAAAAACAAATGTGCACCACGTGCATAGCCCGTGGGCACTTCTGTTATATACATTCTTAAAGTGGAAAAAAATGTTAGCCAAGCAACTTAAGAAAGGAGCAATTTTGAAACTTTCTGTTAAAATTTTTTTATCCTATTAATTTAAAACTTATTTAATTAAATTTTTTTCAATGTAAGACTAATTTTTGTTTAAATTCTTTTCATTTCAGGTAAGTTTTGGAATTATTTACCTAAAAAAAATCCTAACTTGTAAGTAAAAGAATCACTTTGAATATTCCTAAGCAATTTTTATTCAATGAAAATTTTCCGTTGCCGCCAAGGATTTTGTTTCGATTGTGCAGAGTATTGAATACAGGCAACAATTATAATTTGCCATTAGTAGCGTTCCCACATTTTAAAAATTTAAGAAAATATTCCAGTTTCCCTGTTTGCCTGATTTTTAAAAAATAAAAATGTGTTCAGACTTTCATAACGAATAACTTTCTCTCAAACACTAAATATGTGCCTAATATTTAAAATTAATGTGTATTTTTTAACTTTTCGTCTCATGATGCCAAGTGATTTTTTTATAGAAATTTTTACTTCAAATAATTAAATAATCAAGACCATGGTTTATCATGGATGTATTTTTAAATAATTTTAGATTGGTTGCATTGCAATATCAGAATAGAAATCCCAATACAAAAACCAAACAACTATTTTTTCTTGCTGGTAAAAGTTCAAGAGTCAAAGGGTAAAGATGATTTTTTTCGACGGATATATATATTAACTTTAAATAACGGCATTTTCAAAACAAAAATTCTATAAATAACCTAAAATCCTTCATCAATTCTCACCTGTATGGAAAATTAGACTTTTTGGAACAGTGTAATTGATTTTACCGGATTATTTAAAATTTTCTCAAGTTTTTCTTTATCCACACCATAAAAAAAACTTATAGCTATGCACGTGCTTAGTTTATTTTTATTTTTGTTAGAATGAAAAAAGAGAAAGGAAATAAAATTTTCATTTAATCTAAAATAATCTAAATGACTTTGAATTTTTAGTATCACTGACATTTATGACCTTGAAAATCATGCTATACATGTATATAATAATCACATATCCATACGTTTTTCATAAACCTATTAAAATCATCTTTCCATAATCACCCCAGAAATACAAGAAAATCAAAATGAAATAAATAAGATAAATATTTATTTCGATTTGGTTTTTCTTGGCACACTTTATAATTTATTTTTATGTTATATACGCGCTACTTAAATAAAAATGAAATAAATTATATTTTATTATATGTATTTTAAAATAGAAAAAAGCAAAAAAAAAGAAGATATTTCAAATATTAATTAAAATGCTGTATAGCACAAAAAAACGAAATAAGAAGCGGATTTATCAGTTCAATCGAGCTCTAAATAAATTCATATCTATAACGAAGCAGCAGTCAAAGCACAGTGGGCGATATTTATGTGTCGGCGCTGCATAATTTACTTTAAATTGCATTGTTGTTGATGATTGTGTGTGCTATTGTTGTTGTTTGCTTTACAAACACACAAAAATTAATTAATTAGTTTTTATTATGCGGTCAGTCAATTGCGAGTTAGAAAATGATGATAAATGTGCAAATATTTGTTTTAGTTTTATGCGATTTTATTGATGCCACCATCATCGTCATCATTAATTTTTTTTTTTTTTGTCAGTGTATATGTAATTGTGTATATTTAAGTATATTTTGCTTGAAGTATACTTAAATAGTTATTTATTTGTGCTTGAATGTTTTTTTTTTCAACTTTTTGTTTGTTTGTGTGATTTTGGTTGGACTCTTTTTTCAGATTAGTAAAACTTAATAATTATAAATCAATTTGTTAATTAAAATGTTGCCAAAATTCAATTAGCAAAAGGAAATAAATAAAAAATAATTAAGTAGATAAAGTTACTCAATAAAAAATCGTAGTTCATATGTTATGAACTGTTGAACTTATGAAGTTTGAATGCAATAGCAATTAAATTAAAATAATGAACTTTGGAATTTAAACGGCGAAGAAGAAAAAATATCAACTAAAATTAAATACGTTTCACTGTGCGAAGTCAGTGAATGTAGATCAAGTATTACATAAATCGAAAAATTACTTTTGATTGAAAAATACTAAAAAGCAGGTAGAGTGCGAACCATCTGGGATTATGCCTTAAAAAACAAATAAATTAAAGAAGCAATCAAAATATCAAATCAAAACACGTTCGAAATCCAAAGCTCTACTGGAAATAAAGCAGAGGAAAGAAAACCACTATGTTATTTTCAGCTATTTCAATATAATTTCTCTTCCCAATATTTTCATTTGCTAGGTAAATAAAACAGAGTTGATTTCTATGGTTCGGTCAGTGCTATATTTCTACCCTAAAAATCTGATTACAGAAACTTACCGTTATTTAAGGGGGTCCACCTGTGCTCCGGTGGGACTTCGAACATTTTTTCAAAAATTTTTTTTGTCGGGAGAACTGCCTCAAATTTTTTCGCGAATCAAATGGTGGTGTTTTTTCCAAAAAACGTTTGATTTAATGCATGTTTTCGTGAGCTGTAAAAAATTAAGAAATCAAAATTAAAAAAAAAACATGGGTTCTTTAAATATTCTTTTAAATTAATCAGTTAAATTTTCCACTTGATTTGTTCAGTAGATTTTTTAATCCAGCCCACAAATTGTAAGAACATAATTTCGAAAAAACGCCGAAAAAGTTTGAAAACGCGATAAAACTTTGCATTGCAAACTCCACTATGCTTAGTATAATTCTGTTATGCGCTATCATGCTACGTTAAGTTCCTATAATTGGACCTTAAGTGGCTTAGTGTTTAGGCTGGGTTGGTTTGCCAACCTCATAAAACTCCAAATTTTTAGAGGTTTCTGCATAGTGCGACATAAAGTTCCAGAAATTAATCGGTGGGTTGTGCCAGAATTAATTTTAGTTTTAGCCTTCGAATTACAGATAACGGCAGAAAATTGTCTGGCTCAACCCTGCTTCTACAAAGAATAAATCTGTACCATTTCACGACTGTGTTCGTACAGTTGAACAATGGCTGGAAGCAGAGAACTACTGGGAGTGTTTATCGATATTGAAGGGGCTTTTAACAATGCTACCTTCGACTCGGCTTGCTCTTCGGCCAGACATTATGGTGTTGAAGAAATTTTCATTCGATGGATTCATGCCATGCTACCCAAACGGCTACTTATCACGGGGGGAGAAAACGAAGACAGTGTCACGGTCGAGGTTGAGAAAGGATGCCCCTAAGGGGTCATCTTCTATGGTGCATCGTGGTCGACTCCCTCTTAATGATTTGCAGAATCTTGGAGTTCACATCGAATGCTGACAATGTGTGCGTACTAATCACGGGACGGTCCTTACAGACGGTGTGCATTAAAATGTATGAAGACTTGGATAAGATCGAGGTTCGGTGCAATCTGTAAAGTTTTTCAAAGAATCCCAACAAGTACCTTAGTGCTTTTTACTAAGAAACGCAAGAAAGATAGCCTGTTACTACCAACGATGACGGGAGTAACACTACAGTTGTCTACTGAAGTTAAATATTTGTTATGGAAGACGTACGCCGAGCTGAAGGTCTAGCGTGCACTGAAGGTTTTCTGACTGTGCAAGCGAGCTTTTGGCAAGACTTGGGGTCTAAATCCAGCTTTAGTGTACTGCTAATATATTGCTCTTGTGAGACCTATTGTCACGTAAGCCTACGTAGTATGGTGGAGACAAACTTTAGTTAAGCCCACAATATCTTCTTTGACCATGCTTCAGAGCAGTGTGTTCTTGGGTATGACTACTCTCAATGCCTTGCTTGACCTGCTTTCTCTGGGCGTCATCACCGATCCAACCTGCCAATCGTGTCTTGAGGATGACGATATTACAGAACATTTTCTTTGTAGCTGTCCGGCGTTCGCGAGAATCAGACTAAGGCTGTTGGGTAGTGATGTCTGGAATATTAATAATATCCATACTCTCCCTCTTCCTAAGCTTCTAAGGTTCATCTGTGAAACAAAGAACTTCGAGGTTGGGAGACCTTAGACCTTCCTTCTCCCCATTTACCCCCTCACATACCTTTCCTATCTTAATACTTTCTTCTACTGGCTCTATTTCGAGTATAGTAGAAAGGTCTTTGAGATACTCTCTGCATCATTTTGGCTAGCCTTTGTGCCTTTCTCTGTACCCGCTTAACCCATTAAGTCCTAGAGTGAACCCGTTGAAATTTGTTGATGGAAATTGGTGTAATGGGCTCAAAGAGCCTCAGAAAGAACCACAAAAAAAAAAAAACTTGGTCGGTCCGGCCGATCCGACGTTTTCGACCGTAGCGTATACGCATCACCCGTCCGAAAGCAGCATAAGAAATACGTGCGTATATGATACACCCGTCTAAAAGCTGTAATAGATTTCTAAGAAAATAAAAGGAAAAAAAAGGTTATGGAAACAATCCTTTTGAAATTGGATCTGTATCTTCTATCCAATTGATTCCATCGTCTTTCTTTCTCGTTTTGGCCTGAGAATTTGTTGGTGCTGCAGATTTGCTTGATAGTTAGCTGTTCGTAAACTTACTCTTGGAGGTCTTGGTGGTGTTTTCTGGACTTGACTCACAACGGATGGTGTGGCGGCTACTGGTGATAATGAAGTTATTTTATTTTGCGGAGCTTCAATGTTCATTATTACTTCATTCAATGCTGGTGCTGGTGCATTAGAATTCATTAAATCAGTTTAAATATTGTTAAACTGATTTGGCAAAATGTCACATTTTTTTGTAGGACTTCACAACATTTCCAGCTCTTCGTCGGCAGCAGGTTCACAAGGCTGGGTCAATACAGTACTAGGCAGATTCATTAAAGTACCGCCATCATCTTCGTCAGAATCGTCTTCACCAGACTTATATTCAGTTGTTGCTGGTGGTTCGATATACAGAGTCTCAATAACTTCATTATCTTCATCATCAGTATGACCATTAGGATGCCCAAAACCAGGTCAAACTAATACCAATTACAAATAAAATTTTTCTACGGATTCTTGGCCACTAACACCACAACACTGCACAAAATTTTCTTAATAACTTTATAAATTTTAATGTAATTTTTTAACTCATACTTTCTCCTACGAGCCATTCTTTGGGTTTTTGTCCAAAAAAAACTTCAATTACTCGTCTTTACTGTTCTAAATTTAAACAGCAAATGGTATGATCGAATTTTTCTATTTTCCGTAAAGCTTCTCTCTTCGTGTTAGAGCAACTGTGACGTGTATTAGTAACTTTTTTTTATCTGCATTAAAATATACTTCTTTTTTGTGCGTATACGCATCATTAGGACTTAATGGGTTAACTCTGTTTTCCCATCAAGACCACCCAGTTTTTGCAGGTATACCAATTTCAGTTCTGAATTGAAGACAAAGACCACATGAGTGACAGCAATAAACTCAAATTATTTCATTAATTTGACAAGTTTGTTTTAACTATGTACATATGAGTACAATGATCGGTTTTTCAAGCTCGTGTTATCCTATATGTCTCCAGTCTATCGACCACTTTGCAATGCAACTCTTCTTTCACTTCAACTGTGCATTACTTAACCTACATACGCATATTTTATTTTGAAATACATACAAAAAAGATTTTAAAAAAGTTGTGCCTATATTTAAGCACAGATATAGCTTCAAATCATTGGCGATTAGAAAGTTTAAATATTTATTTACTATTTTTCTTTATAAATAAACAATTTTACGAAATATTTTTGTTTTTTTTTCTCGTTTTGAGGCCATCAATTAGACAAAAGGGCCACACACTCATCACACAAAATACCACACATGCAACTGACACTCACTCTCATAAACACACACGCACTCTGTGCTTTACTCATAAATAACTCAGCACGTCTAATGTTGTCTTGATATCTTGACGTACAGTATGCATAAAGTAAATATAACTTTCAAATTGAATACAATACAAAAAAATAAATAAAGAACTTACGCAAAAACAACAAGTGTCCAACATATTCAATTAAATTAAAAAACAAATACCAAAGAAACAAATACAACAAACAAAAAAGCAGACAAAAAAAAAACCGATTTCTAATTTAAATTTTAATGGCACACGCCAAAGCGTCAAAAATGAAATACTCGTAAAATAAATAACATAGACAAAGCTCTTACTCGCTCTCTCTCCCTCACTCTATTGCTTCCTCTACTTGTTGCTGTCAAAAATTTGGGAGAACTCGCTCTTCACTCTTCAAATACTATATCTGGAACAATGGCAGAGTACACTGAATATTAATGATTACAAAACAAGAGAGACATTGCGAAGACAAGCAATCACACAAAATGTTAATACTGTCTAGAAATACACAAGTATTTATATATTTTACATGTGATATAAAAAGTTGATAAGTTCTTTTGTTATGTGCTATCGATGATTTTTGAAAAACCAATCAAATTAATCGAAAAAGAATGAAATGAAAAAATTGAAATGAGCACTGGCAGTTCCAAAAAAAGCAACAATAAAAACGTTAGATTGAGTGTGTAGTGCGGGAGAGAAAGCTAACTGAAAATTTAAAGAGCGCAGATTGAGCAGGCGTCACATTTTGGACATAACAAACAATTTAAATGTCAGTCAACTTGAAATAGGTAGATATTATATGTGGTAAAAAAAACAAAAGATGTAAAGAAATAAATAAATAGCTGAATATATATATGCCTACAATATTGTTAAACAACAACAAAACCTGTAAAGGGCAAATTTATTGCTTTCGTTTTACATACCACATACATAGCAAATTAGACATGTATGTACATCATAGCAAACTACAATATGTATATATGGCTAGAATATCACGAGACAGACAAACGAACAGAACACATAGTTAATACAAAAGTCTGGCTGTTAGCTATTCACAAAGGTAAGCCCTTTCCATACATTTTAGCTACTCACTTGTCATTGTTCTATGTTACTATTAAATTAACTTGAGGAAGGCAAGTGTAGCCCCAAAGAGAGGGAGAGAGAGATAAAGACAGAAAGAGACTATTTACGCAAAAGGGCAACCTGAGAAGTTTAGTTTGTTGTTAATTGAAACTCTTGCTCTTTTCCTCTGATTTCTTTTTCTCTTTCTGTTCATTTCTTTCATTTCACATTTCATTGCAATAATAATATGAATTTGTTGCTATTTTTTGTTACTTGTCGTGTCAAGTTGAAAGGTAAGTGGTAAACGTTAAATAAATAAATAGAAATGGACAAAAGCAAACAGGAGGTAATTTGATTAAGTTTATATTGTAGATACAATTGTATGCTGTGAATTTACTCTGGCAAGTAAAGAACAAAACATGAAACTGAACAACATATATAAATAATTAAGGATTTAGTTTGAATGTACAAAAATTGAATTGGATTTTTCTCATTCATTTCAAATTGAATAAATGTTTTCTTTGGCAGCTGACATGGTGATGGATATAAAGTTGTAATTTAAAGTTGAAATTGTTGTAGAATTTTTTTTTTTTTTTATTAAATAAAACAATCAGTTCAGGTTCAGTTTGATTTTGAAGAAAAATTTGAAAAATCGATTCATGGATGGGATGCAAAAGCCTTAATTAATTTTTCACTTGCAAACTCTGACCTCATATAAAATTCGGGATCTCTAACTGAAACATTCTTATTTTTGAAAATAACAAGGAAAATGTGTGGAAATTGTAGTATATTTTGTACATTTGGGGCACAAGATTTGAGTTTAACAACAATAAAGAATAAGCTAATCCTAGGCTATTGTACCACAATTTAATTCTCTGACTTGAACTTTCTGAATTTGTATCATACTTTCCATAGTTTGTGTTGTCTAGCATTGACGAACAATGGCATTTGGCCGAAGTGTGAGAGCTATTTCGTCAATTTCGTGAGCAGACTTTTGAGTAACTTTGACAAGATGATGCCCCTAAATTACAGTTCCCATCATGGATGCCAGCTCATTTTTTCTGTCTCCCCGATAGCCCTTGAGAAATTCCCCGATTTTCAATCAAATTCCCCGCACCGGTATAATTTTATATTATTACAGTGAGACACGTTTAAAATTGATCAAGGTTAATGTTATTTTAATGCGGTCCAAAACTGGTAGGTTAATAGTAAGGTACTTTCTGACTCCGGAATTCTTTTGACACATGGTAGATTTCATCTCAAGGGAACGCACTCTTAAAATCGATTGAGCTCAAATGAATCCGGTGTACCAAGCTACTCATCGTTCATTTTAATAGATAAACATTCAAAGTTCTCAAAGGAAAATACATGGGCTTTCTTTTGACCTAAATAAAAACAAAAAATGAAAAAAAATCAAAATTATTTTTGATTTAAAAAAAAAATAGTCACATTTTGAATTTTTAAGATTTTTTTTTCATTTTTCGAAAGATTAAATAAGAAACGTGTTCGATAAAAATTTCCAAATGCAATAGGTGATTAGTTACATGGATCCAAAACAGGGGCTGTTTGACCTAAATGTATAAATTCTACCGCCCTCCAACTCGGCGAATTTTTGACTGATCGCGTTCAAAGTTGGTGTGGTCACTACTACCCAATAAGGCTGTCTCGATCGGGACAAAATTTCCAATTACTACATATATTTAAAGACTTCAAATATAAGAAAAAATTTTGTGTAATAATTAAATAAAAACTGCATACAAGATTTTTTTTTGTAGCTTAATGGAAGACGTTTTGCAAATCATCATCGCACGAATGCGGCACAATGGAAGGTGTAAAAAAAAACTTTAGAAAAATTATGACTATGGCATTAGAACATACTATTACTTTTTTGTTTGACCGATAATTCACGAAATGGCAGACAGCCAAAATTAGATTTTTCAAAAATTGGACTTTTTTCGAAAGTACAACGTTGCAAATTGAACAAAAAATTAACCAAACTTTTTTTCTATTATGTCCTGGGGCCATTGTTGTATAGGAAAACATATTTAAATTAGACCGTACTGGCCAATGGCAAAAACCTTGTTTTGAGAAGAACGGGTTCAAAGTTTTGGCTATCAGTTTTTAAATATATCGACGAATCCCAGCGGACCTTCCTCCCGCCCAATACGACCGAGAGGAGCATCTGCAAAACGCACAGATCTTTGACCGATGCAATCGCAGTCCGGAGTTATTAATCAGAAGGTGTTGGACGAAGGCATAGCTAAGCCTTTCTTAAAGGCCGAAAGAGAAGGCGAAGCTCTGCGCGGCTGTTTTGGCCTGACTGACACTCGCCGCTATAATGGTCTATATCTACGAAAGCACTTCGAGTTTCTCTCTGAAATTTTTACAAAATATTTTTGAAATATAATACTTTCAAATTACACACTTCGATTTCTCCAAACCAAGAAAACTCAGGGCCCTCTTAAGAAGAGATGAAGGCTATAAGACTTAAAGTATGAGTATTGCAAAAGCTACACGACTTACATTACATAAAATTTGACAACAAATTTTTTACAGACTTTGTTAACTAAAAGCTGAACGGTTTCAAATTCCCCGCAAAAAACGAATTTCCCCACGAATCGGGGAACTCCCCGCAAGTTTGCATCGCTGGTTCCCATAAAAAAAAAACAAGATGACAGTGCATATAACAGCAGAGCGGTGTCTCTCTCTTAGATACACACACAAGCATGCATGTTTATGTATTGGTTTGTGCGGCACTCTTCATGATCAAACCTCAAGGTAAAACAACTAAAACTTTTATAAAATTAAGAGCATGGTGGGAAAATATTTTCTCTTGGATTGAATTACAGTAGAACTTCGCTAATACTGATCAATTAAAACTGGCTCAATTTGGATTACTGGGAAATCCGGATTGAGGTATATTAAGATGGAAAAACTTTTATAAATACGTAATTATCATATATATTTCGAAGAAAAACTAAAACAATACTTTCAATTTAAAAGCTAGAAAAAAATTTATTGAAAAAATTCGATTACTTTTTTGACGAGTGAACCCTTACATAGCCTCCATTGTATGAACGAATATCAAATAAAGCGTGCTTCATTTTACTGGATTATCGGTTATTGCATTATACAACATGCGATCCGGATTAGCGAAATCGTGGTCGGTCCGGATTACAAGGGAGAAAATAGAAATGTTTAATTTTTTAGCTGTCCGGATTACAAAAGGATCCAGATTAAGCCATATCCGGATTAGCGAAGTTCTACTGTATTATTGAATACGAGGTGGCTAACAAAAGTTCGTTTAGTTGGCAATACTAAATGAATTTTTGACAAATCAAAAAATGTCAAATGATTTGGCATAGTATTGCGAGATTTCATTTTAAGTTTCACTGCGAGTGAGAAAGAGACTATAGAAATTTCACTGCCATCGCAATTTTGGCGTAACCTCAAGCCTTGGGAAATATTTAATGAATGACAAATAGCATACAGAGCGAAGACATCATCGCTTGTGACCGTCTCAAAGTGATTTCGGAGATTCCTGGCCGGAAAGAATCTCTCTAAGATCGCCCAAAATCTTTGACTGATGACGTAAGTGTGACTCTGGTGAAGGTCAAAATTGACGAAGATCCAAATTGACCTATGAAATGAATTCTGAGGAACTTGACTTGAATGTCATGTCAGCACGATTCCTCGAATTTTATATGATGCTCAAAAAAAGAAAAAGAGCGCGTTTTGATCAATATTTTCTTCAAAAATTTAAAAATGGAGAGTCAGGCACCTTCAATAAAATTGTAACAGGTGATAGAGCTTGATTCTTTAGCAAGAAGAGCCCAGAAAAGGTGCTAATTCACCCATTAAAGCCAAACAGCAGAAGTCAACGGCAAACGTAATGATATCAACTTATTTCACCAGAGAAAAAATTTTAACTGTTTTTCCTTTGAAAACTAGACAGACGGTAACTGCTAAATGGTATACTGAAATCTGCTGACCACAAATTTTCGAAAACTTGTTGGGAAACCAGAAAAAAGATGAACTGCGTCGCTACTTTTTGCATTACGATAACGCCCCAGCTCACACTGCTGAAAAGACGAACAATATCATTGCGCTCTTAGGGACCGAAAAAATTCGTTCAGCACCATATTCCCTAGACCTAACGTCGTGTGATTTCTGATTCTTTCTAAGAATAAAAAAAATTTGAGAGGTAAGGTCTTGGGCAATAATGTGGAGATAATTAATGCTGTTAATGTCAAAGTTGCAAACCTAAAAAAAAATCCGATTTTGAGGTCTGTTTTTTGAAGTAGATGTACTGGTTTCAAAAATGTATAGAAATTAATGGCAATTATGTCGAAAAATTTAAAAACGATAAGCATTAAAGTAATGAAATTAAAATGGTTTTTGGAATTTTCCTTGTAACCACATAAGCGAACTTTCGTTAGTCCCCGTAGTATGTAATATATTTTTGTGTTAAAATATTACAATAGCTTATGTCAAAAATTGAATTTTAAAAATAGTCTCCAATTTATCTAAAAACGCACAAATGATATGTAATATATATTTTCATTAAATATAATTTCAATTTAAGCAGAGAGTTAAAAAAAATTGAAAAAAATAACAATAAAATAAAATTGAAAATTTAGCTTATCGCGACTTAAGCTTTTTAATATGTTGAAATAGCATTTTTCTACTATCTAATTATTCATAAAATTTTTGCCAATTAGTAAAACAACAACTACTTATTTTGCTACAACTTTTCGTGGTAAGTTCAAAGAAATATTAATCACTACACAAATAAAAATCCAAAAAAAAAAAAAAAAACGTTTATAAAAAATGATGACATACTCTCAAAGTACGTGATAGTTATGCATAAATATTACTGCAAAGCTGATGTAAAACCCCACAAAAATTCAGTTCCAAGTATTTAAGCTATTCAAAATACCATCAGCAAAAAAGAAAAATTGCTGATAAGCTGTAAACATTAACATGAGATACATATGTATGAGTAACTACTATCCGCATTTGGACGGGCGTTTGTGTTTCTTCCCCAAAAAGAGGAAGCTTTTTACTTTTGAACTATGCCGCTTAACAGTAGCAGCCTAGCATTTTTTTTATGAGTATACATAAGTAATATTTAAATATTTATACTAGTTACACATAGAAGAAGAAGAAGAAGCTAAATACATAAATGTATGTTTGCATAAAAGAAGATGACGAACTACTTAAATACGCATATGAAACATAAATCATGAAATTTTTGATTTAAGACAAAATAAACTGACATTGAAATTGATGATGATAATGATGATGATGATTGTGATGATGACGATGACGTAGATTTTGATGCTGATGATGCTGTTGAAGATGAATATGACTTTTGTATGTGTATAACAGACTAGGCAAACAGGCAGTCATAGAATCCCATAGAGCCAGGCTAATCAGATGGGCAGACAGACAAATAGACAGCTAGCAACAACATCAATCTGTGTGCGTAATGTTATGCTTAATATTATTCTTCAGATGATAGAATATAAATTATACAGTCTCTATAATTAATTTAAATATAAATCTCAGCTATTAGTTGTGGATGTAGTAATAAATTTAGGAGAGAATAGTCGCCCAGAGAGATGGAGTATGATTTGAAAATATCATTTAATAGGCTTAATATTATAGGTATGTATAAAATTAGGCTACAATAATTTCATAAAAGATGAAATCCTACTAGGCTTTCTAAATTAATTTTACTTAATATTTTCATTTCTCTGCCCGCTGCTGAAACAAATTATGTGTCACTAACAACAGTTGTTTATTGTATGTATGTGTGAATATATTTTTGTTGGAACATATTTTCTTGCTATTTTATGAGTTAAGATTATAAATTATGTCAGCTACATTAGTTAGAAATTATATTTCAGCTTAGGAAGATGATGCCATGTGGAGAAATTTAATAAAAAAATAAAAATTAAAAAGATATACAAGATTTTTATAGGTATCCAAGTTTTTTTTAAAGTTTTTTTTCGAAATGTTCTTGGGAATTAAAATTCATATGAAGTCAATTTCAGATAATATCTATGTCAGATTGAATCAATTCCTGATTAAATTTAAGTTGATGCCAGTTTCTGTTGATGTCTACTCCAGACGAAGTTAATTCCACATAATTCAAGACAAAGTTAATTTCAGATTACGTTAATCACAAATGAAATTAATTTCAGATAAAGTCCATTTCAGATGGAATCAATTTTAGACAAAATCAATTCCAGATGAAGTCAATTGCTGATGAAGTCTACTCCAGACGTAATCAATTCCAGATAAAATCAATTTAAGATGAAGTTAATTTTACATTATATTAATTTCAGATGAAGTTAATTTCAAATGAAGTCAATTCAAAATTAAGTCAATTTCAAACAAAATCAATTTCAGATGAAATCAATTTTAGTTAAATTCAATTATTGATGAAGTCAATTCCAGAAGAAACCATTTTTTAATGAAGTCAATTTTAGATTAGAACAGTTCTAGATAAATTCAATTCCAAATGAAGTAAATTTTTGTTAAAATCCAGATGAAGTCAACATCAGGTGGAGTCAATTTTAGACAAAATCAATTCCAGATCAAATCAATCAATTTGAGCTCAAGTCAATTGCTGATGAAGTCTCCTTCAGACGTAATCAATTTCAGATAAAATCAATTTAAAGCGAAGCTAATTTTAGATTTTGTTACTTTCAGATAAAATCAATTTCAAAGGAAGTTAATTCAAAATTAAGTCAATTTCAGACAAAATCAATGTCAGATAGAATCAATTTCAGTTAATGTGAATTCTTAATGAAGTAATTTCCTGACAGTCTAATTCTAAAAAAAAATAAAGCTGAAATTAGTTTTATAAGAAATAAATTTTGGCTTCCTTTTTTTTCTCCAGGAATACTCATTAGATTCGATTCCAAAAATTTTTTTTTTGTTTTATCATCGTAGGAGGAGTAGTTACGTAATGCAAAAAAAAACAACTATACATATGAACAAATGGTGGAGGCGCTGCATAGTGGCTGCGGTTACATAACAATTGACGCTTTTTTCTATACACTTTTATTTCATTGCTAAATATTTCGCTTATCATTTTGATTCTCCTCCCATTTAAATTAATTCAATAATAGCAATAATTATAATAGCCGCCTGCATTTTACAACAAGAAATGAACAATGAACTTTCAAACGAAACCATTTGCCGAAACTAAGCGATTTCGGCTTAGTGGGAACACGGTATTACTTTTTGAGTACAATTAATAAAGAAAGTTAAGGTCTTCGTTATTTTCATGGCATTGCCCCTTGATATGCGTATTGTGTGTCTATATATGTATCGCTAGACACTAGTGGATCGTCAGAGGGGAAAGGGATCTATCACCGAAACCCTTACCGATAAAAATATAATATATTTTGATCGTAAGTCATGCATCAAAAAGAGAATTTTAAAGGTATAAAAAAGTTAAGAAAATGTCTGGATCCGCTAAAAGTGCCAAATGAGAAGATCCCGTCCCTTTTATTTGTTATTTTGCCACGTTTATATCAACTCGCTTTCAATAACTTCTGTCTGTCTGTCTGTTTGTTCGGGTGGAATTTTGCAATCGACTTTAAACTAACTTCCCGATGAGATAGAGACTTGAAACTTTAAATATAGCTCAGAACTGGATGACAATGTCATATGAAATATCTAAAATATACATAAATATAATGCATACACAATAATTATAGTACAGCATACTTTCAGGCTGGTGTATAAATATTATTATACAATAATTATAGTACAGCATACTTTCAGGTTGGTGTATAAATAAGGAGTACGGTGTTAACTAACAGATGGCATAACTAATGTATAGTTTGTGTCGAGGATAATTAATATGGCTTTTTGGATATTAGATATTTGTCAATAATGCCTGGTTTTCCATATGTCAAATTCAATCAAATTTGCCAATGGGTGAATTTAAAAAATATTAGGATTAATAATTTTTAAGAAAAATTGTACGCCAGACATTACTACTAGTGCAACCTTCGAGGCAGCATAAGAAATTTATGCTTTGATTTAATCAATTTAAATCAAGACATTGAAAATCCATTACTAGGAAGTATAAACAACCTTGGCATAGGCTTAGTACATAGTTCATTTGTCCATATTAAATTGACATAGTGATCTTAAAATTTTTTTAGTGTAAAACTTTTGTTAATGGTAAAAGAGACAGAAAAACATATATACACAAAAAATGAAATTAGCGTTAATTTTTATAATTATTAATAAAAAAAAAAAAACAAAATATTTGATATAGTTTTGTGCATATCATGTCATACTTTGACATTCAAGCAATTGAAACTTTATCAAATTAAAATACAATAATAAAACTTAATTTTTTCTATGAAACTACTTGAATTTACATAGTTTATATGACAAAAATAACAAATATGAAATACATTTATGCAAAAATTGTGTGCCTATGCGCTCATGGTCATTTTATAATAGGCAATAATTATAATAATTATAAAAACAAATAACAAAGATCATTAACCGCATTCTATGAAAAATACTAAAAAAAAGTAAATTAATACTGTAAAGTTGTTTTTTTTTTTTTTGTTTTATTATTATTTTATTTTTGACCATAAGCATAAATATTATTTACTATAATTTTTATACAACCTTTTTTTGCTAAATCATGGCAAGCCTACATTAAAATTACAGCAAACGCGCGCTTGCGCATACGCAGCACGCAATAGACATATAGAGACAGTAGTTACTACTCGTACATAGTTGCGACAACAGTGGGCAGTTTACGCGTAATTGTGCGCGCAATTATATTTTACTATACATTTATGCCTTTTGTTGGCTTTCTTGTCGCCGATGGGAGTTTTGCGATAAGTACCTACGAATAATTGTTGGCAGCCCTGCCCACGTTTATTTATGTTTTTTTTTTATATGTTGTACATTTCTTTTTAGTTTGAAGTGTGCTTGAAAAATTAAAATTAACTACAATTATTAAAATTTTCTGTATTTGGTTGGTAGACATAAAATAATAATAATAATAAAGAAAAAAAAATATATGTGTGCTCTAAATTTGATAACAATCTTGTAGTGTAGTGTAGAGTAGGAAATATGACATGTAATTTTATTTTGTTTTCTTTTTATAGATTGAACGGTCAAGTATAAGTGTTTTTTCTTATGAAAACTATTTTAGTTATTTATGGTATGTCATAGAAAAGGTCATTGTCTTTATTAAAATATTATAAAAATATAAAGGTACATAGATATATTTATAAAGGCTGTGTAAATAAAACAGATAGAGCATTAATCATCAAAATTTTCACTCAAAAATTCGTTACTTTACATCTTATTTCCCTTATTCGTTATCTTGGATTTAAGTTATTAGTTTTTATTTTTAACCATAAACTTAAAAAATCCATTAAAATATCTACTCTAAATATGAAAATTTAAAATAAAATCAAAATCGCAAAAAAAAAAAAATTTAAATTCAAAAATACTAATTAACTCATTACTCTTTGCATAGTAGCATAATTTTCTTTAATTATCAGTTTTAATATCTGATACTATATTTTTGAACAAAAACTTTAAGAAACTTTTTTTTTTTTCTTTTTTGAACTTATTCTTGTTTTGTACTTTTTTACATGCAATTTATCATCATTTTTCATTTCATACACTTATAAATCCATACAAAAGTTTAAGCTACTTCTTTCTCTCTCACTCTCTCCCACTCTCTGTCTCTAACTTTTTATCATGATAATCTTGCAAGTTGCAACAAACAAGTACGAAATATTCGAAATACAACAGTAGCAAATACTTGTACCTATGCACTACAAAAAAAAAGTATTAATAACAACAACAACAACAACTGCAGCAACTTAAATAAACACCTTAAAAATATAAAATTTCAGCGCGCATTTAATTACAGTTTTATCGCGCTCCAAAAAAAAAAAAAAAAAAAAATTATATACGATTTGATTATAGTTTAGAAAAACAGCTAAAGAAAAAGTAGCAAAAGCATATAGCAGAAATAGTAAAAATAAAGAAAATGGTAGTTAAAAACTACTATTTCAAGATAGCAATTGCATTACTAGAATGTAAACCCAAAACCAAACAAAAAGAAAAGAAAAAAACAAGAAAAAATATAGTAATAAGAATTGAGGTAGCAGATTGCATTTTAAATTATTTAATGGTATTTTATCAGGGGCGTTTCTATGTCAGTGAAGAAGTAGTGCAATTTCCATTGTTAATTAATATTGGATAGTATGAAAAAGAGGTAAAGCCTTTTATACTTAGATTTACCCATGCATGCCCAATATCTTACATATAAGTAGTACTCTTCAGGCATCAAAATCAAAACTTTCTGAAGAGCACTACTTACATATACATTATAAGGCATATCTGGGTTAATATTTGCTGAAATGCACTGCACTTTGTCTGAAGTGAAATTATATAGATTACAATTTATTTAAAGATTAATGCATTATGTAATGCATTAAAGGTGATCTAAAGTAAAAAAGTTCCGGCACTTTCAGCAAACTAAATTAGAATAAATAACAAAGTAATGCCATGCTAAACAAATTAATGTTTGAACTGAAATTTTGGTACACATTACCTGTAATGTACAACATAGTGCATTACATAATGGATTACCAGTAGTTTTAAATGAAGTAATACATATGTTTCCTGAAAGCTGAACTAGACCGCATAAAAGATTTGCACTGAAGTTTATACTCGTAATCTAAAGTGTAATGCAATAATAAGTTAATTACTGGTAATACATATAAAATAAAATAGTTCAAGTAATTCAAAAAAGTACTGTGAAATACATAACCGATTCAATAACTTGTTGAAAAGTTTACAGATTCTACTCGGAATATTTTCAGAATACAAGTAATTTTAAGCGTAATGCAGTGGACAATGGATTACCGGTAATATAAATCGAAAAAACTCTTATATTTTCAGCAAGATAAATAGGAATATAGACATTAATTGTTTAATAGATTACAGCTTACACAGAAACTTATGTACAGATTACCGGCAATCTAAAAAGTAATGTATAGGTGACTACTGGTTATCAAAGGTGAAGTAGTTCATGTAAGTCAAAAAAAAACAAAAAAAAAACACTGAACTGAAATGCATAACTTTATGAATACTTTGTTTAATAGTTTACAAACCTAATCCAAAAATGCAATGAATAATAGATTACTGGTACTCTGAAGCGTAATGTGCTGAATAATACTTTATACATATGATTTAATCTTTTCCATTTCAATTTACATGATTAAAGGTTCAATACAACAAAGAAGATTTCTAGAACCGAGTGAAAAATTCATGGTCTCAATTTACTCTAAATTGGTATGCAGAAGGTTCTTAACTGAATTTGGCCTAAGATGCTGGTGTTTTAGAGCAAACACTAAAATATTAATTTAAAGGGTTTTTTTAGAGTAATAGAACTTCCGATAAAGACCAGAATGAACCAGCTGCCAGGCTGCGCATCTGTCTTCAACTTTTTTGTTCATTAGGCTTTGATAAATTACCATGCAAAAACTTACACTCGAACAACTTTTAAGAAATTTTGGAAATTTATTTCCAAAAATCGCGGTTTATACACGAAACTCACAGAGTACTTCACTCAATTTACGGTGCGCATTATCGGTCAACTGAGCAGCTTATACGCAAAACTCTGGATCGATTAATGTCTCCGTTTACTCTTTTGGAAAATATTCATCTCTAACGAGCTCGTTCTGTGCGTTCACTCGAAACTGTGGCTACAATGGCCATGTGACCGAAGAAATGAATCTTTGCCAAAGAAATAAATCTTTGTCCATCCACTACGTGGAAAATTTTGCAAAATACCTTAATCTACGGTCATATAAGATTCAATTGGTCCATAAACTCAAGCCGGTTGAGTTTATGGACTCGGCTCAAAATCGCCTCGAAGCCGATCCTCTCTTTTACTGTCAAATCATTTTCAGCGATGAGGCTCCTTTTTGGCTGAATGAGTACATTAATAAACAAAATTGTCATATTTGGAGAGATAAAAATCCGCAGGAGATTTTAGAGACTCCATTGCAACCGCAAAGGATAACGGTTTGGTGCGGTTTACACGCCGAAGAGATCGTGGGACCGTACCATTTTAAAGATGATACCAGCTACAACAACATCGTAAAATGTTGGAAGGTTGATTTCTGCCTGCTGCTACTATCCATTATCTAGAAAATTATTGGTTCAACAGGACGACGTTACGTGCCACACAACATCTGAAGCAATCGAAGTGTTAAGGGAAATGTTTGATTGTCGCATTTTGTCGAAAAATGGAAACGTCGACTGGCCGCCGCATTCGTGCCATGTGACACCGCTGGATTATTGTCTTTGGGCACTTGTCTATGCTGATAATCCAGCATTAATTGAGAACCCGGAGTACAAATTTACAAGCATTGTTGGTGAAATAAAGCCAATGTCTTTGAGCAGGTACTGGACTGATCGGCTGGCCTTCTTGAAACGTTGTGGTGGCGGTGGCAATATGCCAAAAATTATTTTTTAGACATAAATGTCAAGAAATTCGTGAGCTAATAAAATCACTTTTAATGGGAATTCGATCAAATTTTGTGTGTTTTGTTAAAAAAAAAGAAGTTCTATACCTCTAAAAAAACACTTTTTAAATACAATTTGGGCTTGAGTTCATAATCCTCTCAAATAACCAGGCAACTTTTAATTCACTTTCGTCATGGAGTTTTTCCTCAAAAATTTGGCACCAAAGGGGAACGGAGATTTCAATTATCCTCAGAGTAATTTTTAAATTTATGCAGTGTTTAACGAATTCACAGAGAGGGTCAAGTTAATCCTCTTATTTATTTTCCCCTAACAAAATCATGCTTTGTTGAGTACTAGGCCACTAACATCGCAGGTTATGAAGCCGCAGGCTTTTTCACTTCTTCACATGGCGCCATAGAAATTACTAACAAATTGGAAGCGGAACTTGCCATAGCCCTCGCTCACAACTAGCTTACCGATTTTGAAAAATAGACATTAGATTGCTATGAGCACATATCACCTACAAAATTTGGTATGAGTAATGAAACAAAATTTTGTTTGTGTATGGAAGATGATGTGACGACAGCTCACAGTCTTTGTAATTTTTCAATCCTAATAAATAAAATATTTTAATATTCAGTTGGTAAGGGGAACATTTTTTGTCCTAATTGGAGCTTCAGATATCAGTGCTTGACTAGTGAGTCTTCTCTCATCACCCTAAGCTCTGCGCTATTATAGATAAATATGAAATAGGACAAAACCACATCACGGTTTAACTTACTGAAAACGAGAAGTACCTTCTAGAGGCGGCAGATAGATAGGAGTTAATATCCCGTTTCTTGCGAATTTAGGAACCGTAAATTTTAGTTACACTATGGGACAAAATTTGACTTGTTGCCTTGGTTTTAAATGTTCTGTAACTGAGTTTAAAAATTAATAAAAAATAAAAAGTATCATTGGATCATTATATATTTTGGACTTTTTTAAGTTTTACAATATAAGTTAGAGTTTTTCTACTAAAAAAAGAGATGGAGTTAAGCGCTTAAACTTACCAACAAAGTAAAAAAGCGTATATAATGATGAAGAGGTGAGATATGGAATTAAAAAAAAAAAAAAATTACACAACACAACATTAACAATTTCCTTTTGACTAGAGCATCCTTTTGATTTTGTATTAAATTTTTACAATCAAATTGAAACACACAGTGTAATAAATAAGCTAATTTATTTGCCTTAAAAATCTAAAACTTTGTATTTATCATTTTGCTAAAATTAAAATTTATATACACGCACGCCTAAGGCGTTCAACTGCCATTAGCTAGCCCTGTGATGAGCTCGACTGCAACAACAAAAACAGCCAAAGCAAATATAAGACTAAGTATAACTAAGAAGTAAAAAAAAAAAAAAAAACAAGTAGTCAAAAGAGCTAAGAGGTAATGACCAGGGTCATTAAATGTGCATGAATGAAAAGGAGCTGCAACTGCAGTTACACAGCAAAGGCAAAAGCAAAATCACACAAACAGTAGCTGCTGCAACAGTAATGAAAAAAGAAAAAGAAAATGAGAATTAAGAAAGGAAAGAAGTAGAAGAAGAAAATGTATAGTTACTACCACTAGTGGTCTGGTTCAGCATAATCATAGTATAAATTTCAACTCAACGTAATTTTAATATCTTGAAAAACAGAGATACTCCGTAGGTTCGTTTCAAGGCATCAAAAAGCTACTCATTTGAGTATGAAGATAGAAATTTCACTATGAATAGCTTGGAATCGCATGGGCGTGTTACATTTATGCCGACAACAAAAACAACAACAACAAGAAGCAAACTTATCAATTTAATGGCAATTTAGCTGCTCAAATATTATGCAAGTTATTGCTGACTGCCTGTTTGCTTGCTGGCTGTTGTTGCTTCTTTACTATATTTTATCTTTTGTTGGTGTCGCTTTTGTTGATGCTATTGCAGTTATGTTGCTGTTGTTTTCGCTTTTGTTGTTGTTGCTATTGGTGTTTTTGGTTGGGTGTCAGTTGCTTGGTGGCAACACAACACAGCAGTGAAATGCAGTTAATTGCATTTATTGAGATAAAATCTTAAAATAAATTTTATTTTCTCTCTATTGTAATTGTGGCTTAATGTTTTTTTTTTTGCCTTTTTTGGTTTTTCATTGAAAATTATATAAGGGAGTAGATGAAATAAATGAAGTTTACACTTTATTAATGAGGCTATTTATCAATATTGATGGCAAGTGGTACTGTGACGGTGTGAAAGTTGTACTAATTATGAGAAAAGAAAGCTAAATTGGCTGCAGTTATATTTGAGAAGGTTTTGGAAGTGTTACTGGAAAATCAATTTACTGCATAAATTAAAAATCGGAAAAAATTCTGTAAAACTAATACTATAAAAGGTCAAAAAAATTGTCAAAAAATGTGACTCCAAAAGTTAAAATAATCAGCAGCAAATACGCATTTTAATGGAAAATTTCTCATAAACCTGAAAAAAACGGAAGAGAAAATATGGCAATAGTTCGCTTCTTTTCTAATAAGAACAGATAAAAAATGGGAATGAGTCTGCAAAAAGATATCAGAAAAGTGGAAGATCTACGAAACTATAGTCTTATTATAAAGATCACCACTGGTACGCGTATTGGGCGAAAAATGTACAGAATTTTCACAATATGGTACCAAAAAAAAATATTTTTTTTCTAATCTTACCACCAAACATCTGAATAAAATGAAAAAAGAATTAAAAATTCTTCGAAAAAATCTAAAAAATTCAAAACAATTTCAATGGACAGCTAATCTGCATTTTTATATCTCAGTTCTCAGAAACGCGGCAAAATAGAATGAAATTAAAATGAAATGATTAGCAAATATCGTTCCGCCAATATTTCACTCTATCAAGAACAAAATGAAAATAGTTTCGCAAAAAATCATTAGAAAATGAGATGATTCAAGAAACTAAAACATTTTAAAAAAGATCATCAGTTAATGGGCGCTCGGAAAGAGGAATCCAAAAAAAACTGAATACAGAACGAATCCATAACATTTAGTTACTTATCGTTCTGCCAAACTTCTGTAACAATACGCATATATTAAGCGAAAAATATAATAAATTCAAAATTGTGAAAGGATCGGTAAAGAACATACATTTTGAAGGGAAAATTCTCAAAAAATCGACTGAGTGGAACGAGGCGAAAAAGAAAATTTATCGGAACAGAGACTAATCCAAGAAACTATGGGCTTTGGACATATTTCCAAAAAAAGAAAAACCAACGCTACGGAATAAAATGAAAAATTATTGGTGGTAAAAGTTCTGCCAAAAAAAAACAAAGAATGCAAAAAAATTAATGAAAATCCAAGAAATATGGATTTCGGAAAAATTAAAAAAAAAACAACGCTACGGAATAAAATTAATAATTATTCTTGGAATAAAATTGAAGAAAATCTATTAAATCCAAAAATAATGGACTGATCAAATGAACGTTTTTTAGAAAAACTTTTCAGAAATCTGGCGAGATGTTCCATCGTACTTTTACAAGAACAAGAACTAAATAAAAATACTTTCGCAAAAAATCATTAAAAACTCGAAAGTAAAGTGTAAAGACGTTTGTGGAAAAATTTCCAAAAAACCGGAGCGAAATGAAAAAGTTGAGTTAAAAATTTTTCAGCTAAACTCATTTTAACAGTAAAGCAGAGAATTTTCCGCGACGAAAACTTTATAATTCCAAAAATTGTTACATTCTTTTTACGAAATAAAGTTAAAAAAAAACTTCAATTTTGACACAAAGTATCGTGGAATGCAAGAGTTTTTATGCGAAATTCTGCTGGTATAGAATGAAAACTCAAACTTTTTATTTTTTTTTTGCGAATCTTTACCTGGCATGGCACTATTAATATTTCATTAAATAGAAGCGTTTCGGACGAAACGTCTTCCCTCAGAATCAAATTCATTTCTTTCAGAACTATTGTAACTTCTTTGTTTTGTTCCGCACCTCAGCAAAAAGCCGCAACAATTGCAAAACTTTTTTCAGAACTATTGTCAGTTCAAAACTTTTTTTTTGTTTCGAATTCTTGAAAAAATCAAAAATTATTTTTTTTTTTTTAATTATTCCGTCCTCATATAAAAATACTATAGCATTCAAAAAACTGCTGCAAACCATAAATAAAAGGAAAAATAAGCAGAGGTCCAGAAAAATCATAGAATTATGAAAATTTTTTCTCAAAACCCTAAAAATTCAGAAGACGTCAATAAAAAGTAAAAGATCGTAAGAAAACGTAAAGAATATGACCGACCTCGGTAAAAAAATCAAAAAACACGAGGAACTGTAAAGTTTGGTTTCCCGTCGACAGTCGCAATTGTGTTGACAGTTTAAAATTAGAAAAAAATGGACTTTTTCGAGAATTTTTTTTTTTTTTTAACTATGATATTTTATTAAATTAAATTTTTTATTTATTAAATTGTGACCAGTTTTAATCCAAAAAAAAAAAACATATTTTTACTAGGAATTTCTTTTATATAAAAAAGGGGGAATATTCCAATTTTTAAGGTTCCACCTATAGCCATGCTAATAATGAATCAAACTAATTTTGGTTTTTCAGAATCACTTCAGTAAAACTCGAGATATTAGTCCTACCAGTTCAAAAAACATAATTTTAGCAAAAACACGTTTGAAGTTTTTTTTTAATAAATTTTAAAAAATTATTTTTTATAAAAATTGCTTTTAGTCTTCCATCCTTGGTGCATACTACAGGTTTTCAAGTTTTGTCAACTTCTTTAGATGCTCTGATTGTGCCTTTTTTCTCGCTGCACGTGCTTCTTTAGGATATTCTCCGCTCACTCTGTTGGCTTGAGCTATGCGAGTTTCGTTGATTTTAAGCATCTGAAAACATATTTTTTGGCGATTATGTACTACTTTCTGTTGAACTGATAGTTACAAATATCGATTAACCCTCTCAGGAGAATGTGTACTTCCCGTGGTAGGAAAATGTTGGTTGGTTTTCGGGTTTAAGAGCCTCCAAATAGTTGAAAAATACTATTCACGAGTTTTTAGATGTCCAAGTTTAGCCGTACGCGATGTACATATATCTGTACAAAAAAAATTTAGGGAGCTTTAAAATACTCCGACTTACACAAAATGTGTCACTATCGACAGAGAAAGGTTCTAACTATATAAGAAATTTGTTTTTCACACATATTTTTATTATTTAGTATTTTTAATAATTTTTTAAAATTGCCGATAAAAAAAAGAGAGCACAAAAAAAAGTGAAATTGTCCCATAAAAATCACAATAGTTTCGAGAGTTATGCTTCGATTGTAACAAAACAAATTCCAAGCGATAGAGGATAATACCAAAAATGTTTGGTTGGCATTTAAATCAAATTCCGGAAAAATTTTCAAATTCATATACACATATGTATACGAAAATCCTGAGAGGGTTAAATAGAAGAGTGAACATTAGTTCTCTCTTTCTTTCTCTCTTCTCTCTCTCCTTCTCTACATATGTCGTCACAAATGCAATTATAAAACCAAAGAGCTTTTAACCACTATGCATGTTAAGCATGGAAAATGTAAAAGCTTTCATACTATACAACTGAAAAGTAAATTTGCAACTGGTGATAAATAAAGAGTTCAAATTATGTATTTTTATTTTTACTCAAGATCTTACCAAATAAGTTTTAAAATTATTTAATTTAATATTGAATCTAATATTTGTTTAATTTCTTTTCGTTTCAGGTAAGTTTTGGAATTATTTATATGGACAAAATTACTTGTATTACTATATAATTAAGTAATTATATAAGTGGCTAGAAATTTTATAATTTTGTAAGTAAAATAAATTTACTGTTTTAAAAAACATATACATTTGAATATACTGATAGAAACTGAATTTATAATCTGCTACCAATACCATTAAAGCAAAAAAGCTTCGAGGTTTGCTAGCCAAGAGTTGTCACATTACTTTAATGGTCTTTGACTGACCTCCACAGAATTTCTATGAGCATTTTTGAAATGAAACTTCTTTAGCGAGGGTAAATCGAAAATTTTGCAAGGGAAGTCGTGTTTTTATTGTACTCATACGAACCTAATAAGAAACGAAGTTATGCTGTTGTTAGTGTTTAGCGAACGAAGTCATATTGGGATCGGCTGCATACAATCATGCAGAGAGTCGGCTTCTTGCAGTTTTTTCTCAATGTGCTTTACTGAGAGAGCTTAATTGCATAAAGCTGTTTTCTTCTCGTGTGTTTTATACGTGTACTACGTCGTGTTTGTGCCGATAAGTGTAGACAGTATCAACAGAAAAAAAGCTTTAGAAAACAGAAAGAGGAAGAGTGCAAAAGCTTCAACAAATCGCGTTTTTGTTGCACTCTAACAAAACCAGCAAGAAATGATCTTATGCAGTTGTTATTCGACTACATATCGCTCATTTATTAAAAGAGTGTCATAAGTCAAAAAACACGATTTTTGAGTTAATGATGCAGAATTATTCATTATGTCACGCTTCATATTGTTTAAACACTTCATATCAATATCTTGTATACTCAGCGCGTGAGAACTATAAGATTTCTTCTTTTTTCTGCAAAGTGGGAGTCAATTGAAAACTTTAAACGCGTTTTGTGCAAAGTCGCGTTTTTTGAGTTATGACAGTCTTTTAGTAAATAAGCGATATGTTCAATCAAGCAGAGAGACAACTTCTCGCAGTTTTATCGCATGTTCTTTAGTAAGAGAGTTGATATAGAAAGCTCAGCTTGATTGCATATAACTGAACTTTCCTTTCATGTGTTATATACGTGTACTAGGTCGTGTTTGTGCCGATTATTGTAGAGAGTATCAACAGAGGAAAAACAACAACAAAATAGAGAGAAGAAGACTGCAAAAACTTCAACAGAATGTTTTATAAATGTTTTCTAACAACTTTCTATTAAACAACATAGTTTCACTTCTACTGTGAGTGCCTGCAGACACATAATTTTTTTTTAAGTAAACTCCTTTAAGAGCTTTTCATTTCCATTTCATTAATAAAATTAAATATTTTTTTTTTTCAATTTTACTTGTCAGCAAAACATTTTAGATTACTGACAAGTGAAAATTTGTTCACGATAAAATTGAGAAAATTTTTATTATTTAAAATTCGTTTTTCATCCACTTACCGTCATTTAATTACATGGGTTGACCTGGAAGAATTCCTTGAACTGGAAAATGGGTATGTAAAAGTTGTTAATATGATGAAAAAATTTATCAATACTATTAAATTTTTTAAAGTAATTTAATTAATACAATCATTTTCGTAATAAATCAATTAAAAATGTTATTATATTGAATAATATATACATCAATTAACAACTTTTACATATTTCCTCAATTTTAATTAAAATCTTTTAAAACAAAACAAGATATAAATTCCATTACAATTAAAATACATTAGCGTACATAATTCTAGAGAATTGTGGAATGGAAAACATTTCTATTTAGTTTCATATAATTGAAACTCATTAAATCAAATAAGACTTGAAGTTCAATAAATATCAATCAAAATCAAACGAATAGAAGAAGCTAAAGCAATAGCCGACACATACAAATGTGCAACACCTACGTCATTCAGTCACTACAGTACCATAAATATGTAACGGTGAAATACGTCAAAAGCCACTCATCTTCATTAATAATCAGAAGTAGAAGAAGGATTGAAAAAACAGTGAATGAAACAACACAATCATAAAGCAATAATTACAATAGAAATCAACACCAAATGTCAAAATGACAGATTGCAATAAATACAAAGCGCGCAATTTTTGCTTTAATTATTAAAATTCTTTTTCTTTTCTTTCATACATACATTGTTATGCAAAAATAAATAAATACATAAAAAAAAGTTAAGTTAATATACAATACATTCATCAAAATTTCATGGCAACTGATGAGAAAAAATATTCCGCATTCCAAAGAAGTGTCACGGCTGAGCAAAAACAACAATAAGTGAGAATAGCTAGCAAACATTGCCGCTGTTGTTGCTGCTTTTTCTTCTTCTTATTTTACTTCAAGTAGTAATGCTGTCATCAAAAAATCAACATAAATGATTGTTGTTGATTTTTTGTATTTTATGTATGCAATAAACGAGTATAAACATTTCGATAATGATTTCGATAACAATTGAATTGACTTAAACATGTACATATATGTGTGAAGGAGAGTGTGTGTGTGTGTGTGTGATTTGTGCCTTTTGTATGCATTTTTATTAATTGTCAATCGACAAACGTCATGCACAAGTGTCATTGATGACGTTTTGCATTGCGCAATATCAAAGTTCCCGACAACAATAAGCAATGCATGCAGCGTATATAATTTAAATGCACTTTATCTTTCTTCAAGTGTTCATTTCTTGTTTTTTCATCATTTCCCTGTTGTTGTTGTCGCAAGTATGTAGGTGTTGGCTGCCTTTTCTTTCTCAATGCTGTGCGCCTTTTGTCTTATATATTTATGCGTGATTTAAAAACAGTTGACAGCATTGCATAATGCATTTTTAATAGGCAGCATATAGTGCATATGCCGTGCATACATTATACGTATGTAAATACAAAAGCAATACACATTCGTACATATGCACAACTGTTCAACTGTGGCGAATGTTCAATCAGTGCGTCTGTGTGTGTGTGTGTGTTTGTATGCGGTTTGTGTCGATGTGTCTGTGATATGTCAAATGGATATGTTCAGTACAAGTTGATTGCATATTGTGTTTTAAGTCTTGTGCGCTCAATGGGGAAATTAACTGTTGAAAAATGCTTCAAATGCGCTTCTTTTTTATATGTTAGTAAGCATTCAAATATATTCAACGATATTTACAAATACAAACATTCGAAATACTCAAAAGTATTTAATATCATATAATATAAAAAATAATATAAAGCATTCGCAGCGGTGAAGTAGACACGTTAACTATTCTCCAAATGAACAGTCAAATACATAACAGTTGGGTGTCGTTCCTGTATCGGGAATTGCCTCGTTGCAACTGACATAAAGGCCCAATTGATAGCGCGTCATTTCGTCGTTAGCATTCGGTTCAACAATACCAAACACAGGCATGTCCCTGCCCTTGTTGCCGTATTTACAAATGTACTTGATGGATTTGCAATACTCATTGATGTGTGTTTGAAACGTTTGGGACAGCAACGGTTTATATGGGATAATCCATCGATTATCGACAAAAACATCTTTTCTTTTGACTTTAAACATGAATGATCATCCATTGTCAACAGGAGAACGACGACGGTACAGTTGATATTCGTCAATATCGCAAATCATTTCGGCGAGCAATGGACGTGGAAATCGTTTTGTACAATTATTCGGGATTATGTTTTCTGCCAGAACCGTGAACCAAGTTCCTCGTTAGGACATAGCACAACTCTGGATCTGTTTGTGGATCTGAAATTTCACTAATAATACCATCGATTTGGTCTGGTCTAATTTTATCGACTAAACACAGGAGAATGTGTGCATGTGGCAAACCACGCTTCTGACATTCGACAGAATACATCCAGCAACGTGCTTCGCCAAAAGTTTCGTGTTTTGCAATCAAATCAATGAGAGTTTTGAGTTTTAGTCTGAAGATGCGTGCAGTGTCAATCGCTGGAAGTTTGTCGTGAAAGCAGCAATTACATTATTTGAATCCATTTCGAGTTGCAAAAGAAGAAGCATATCGAAATCAATAAGGTTTTGGTTATTCGAAACCCCTGAAAGTATTCAATGGTAATCACACTAAAGTATGTACATTTTCGTGACCCCTGAAAGTATGTAATTTCGGTATTTCACGACTTTCAGACTTTTCCGAAGGAAATTTTCAATTTTTCCCATACAAATCGGATAATGTTCAGCCGAGTTATGTACGTACAAACATATTACCCCTTACTCTTTAGTATAAATAGAGAAGAAGAAGATTGTTGAAATCAAATTAAACAGGAAAAATTATATTTATGCCAGTAAGAAAATTTTGGTAAAAGGCTGAGTCTGAAACCTTAAATCATACAATGAATAAACACAGTGGTGGTTAAACCAATCCTTACATAAGAGTAATATTACTTAGTAGAGGCTACAGTCAAAAAAGAAAAATAATCTGTCAGAGTTCAAAGAATAGCTTGTTATGCAATAAACGTGGAAATGAAACAGATGCCGATGAACCTAAATGCACAGCATTAAATAGAGTGATTAGAGTTAGAGATACCAGGTTCTGGTCAAACTTCGAAACATCGTCCACTCACTATTCAATGAACAAGATGAATATGCAAGCCGTCTAACGTCGAAAGTCAATTTAAAAAAATTTTTAACGTTTTCTCCCTACTAGAAAAGACTAGACAGCCAGCAATACGATAAATATTCTGTTGCGACTCTCTAACCAAACGGGTTCTAGATAAGACGGGATAGATTAAAATAACCATCTAAATACTGCTACCATCTAAAAATATTAATATCTAAGTGGCCATCAAAGCTTTAAATTCTTCTATTATACTGTTCAACAGCCAAAAATGAGCAGAGAGGGGACAAGTGTAGTTAGGGTAATAAAGGGTCGCTTAGTCAGAATCCGTGGTCCGTTTTGCTCTGCTACGTCACAATTTTTTTTTTTTTTTATTGACATCAACATTTTTGAAATTAAAAAAAAAAAAAAGTTGAAAGTGCAGTTCATATTTTTTCCATCAGAACATTCATTTTTACCAAAACAAATTTTTCGATTTTTTTTATTTTTTAACTTTAAAACTTTAAAAAAAAAATTTTTTTAATAATTTATTTTTTCGTAATTTTTTTCATCCTCGTTATCATCGTTCACTTTTATCTCGTTGTTATCTTGTAATGCCTAGCGGTGCCATATGGCACCTTGTCGCTGAGCCGTTCCTGAGTCAGATTAAAAAAAAAAATTGTTTCTCAAGTTACTTTCTTGATCAATCTACTTTGGTTCCCGCTCGTCCTTATTGGGTTAAAGAAATGATGGCCAAACGAGCTTTAAACTCTTTATATATATCGTATACTAATACGCCAAATCAATTCTCTGGCGACGATATGTATGTAAGAATGCGATTGGCGCACTTGAATAAAATGTTCAGTACGTAGTTAGAGAAAAAAAGCAACAACAATAGCATAAGTTGTACCGTTTTTAAAGGCCACTGCGTTTGCAAAACTACGTTTGCACAACCATGCCTTCGTCTTCGCTGAAAAATGTCGTTGCAGCATTCAAAGGCAGAGCTGTATAAAAGTTTGTCTTTAATTTAATGTATTCTTGAACAATTAAATCCTAAAAAAATTACTACGTAGTAGAGCAAAACGGACCACGGACTCGGACTCAGCGACCCCCCATTACCCTAAGTGCGTTTGTCCCGTCTCTGCTCGTTTTCAAAAGTTTCCATTTGTAAAACAGTGTTATCAAATCCAAAGTAGTCTGGCAATTCATAAGAGACTTACTTCATAAAAAATTTTAAAATCTAAATTGGAAATAAGTTCTCATTTCGCCAAAATAAAGCCTCAAAAGAATACATGAAAACAATTCCTAAATCGAGTTGGCCCTCTTAAAATTCTTCCTGGGTATTGATTCATCAGCACGTGAACTAAGGAAATCTATTTTGACTACTGTCAGTAAAAGTCACAGATTAATAGAGATTCTTGCTAGAATTATAAAATTGACATTCTTTTTAACGATTGATGCCAAACCTGTTACGGAAGCAATTTAAAGAAATCGTTTGATACTTAATTTGTACATGTCTGACTCTCTCAAAAAAAAAAAAATTGCGTCTACTGAAAAAACAGTTAATTGCCGAAAAGAAAGAGTTTTTTGTAATAAATTTCAACGAACTTGACAAGTTCCAATATCAAACAAAATGGACTTAACTTTAATGACATATGATTAAACAAAATAAAGCATCGATCATACCGCGGTTTTGTGATTTTAAAACAGCACTAACGATGTTAATTGGGCATAATCTAAATGCACTCAGTCACACCGTAAGCTAAAGTATTCAAAAATATCAAATATAAGCCATTCAGAATTCCGTTCTTTATAACCTGATCAGTCATTTTGATATAAGAGAGTAATTCGTCTTTATTTGAAGGTAATGAACTTCCATTTAACTTCTGAATACACACTTTTCTAGACGCTTCAATATCTTCCCCTTGGGTTCATTTATAGTTATCCATGTGTGTATTTGTTTATGTTGTGTGTCAAGTGCGTGCTGACAGAAAGCTGACATAAGCGTATGTACGATAGGCGCTTTTGTTTTATTTTTTTTTTTATTTCCCCCTATTTTTCTTCATTTTCAACATAAATTTCTTCTTTTTTTGTTTGTTTTTTGTTCTTTTTATGTACATAAATGTTAATGATGTGTAGTAGTTGGGGAGACAAGAACCCGTGATTGAATGAGCTCATAATAAAAAAAAATTGAAATTATTAATGAAAGGTGTTTTACTTTTTGAAGTGAATTTTCATATGTAGGCACCACATATTGTGCGTTTTGCATATTTCTGCTAAATATTAAATGCATGCTACAATTTTACTATTAAAAATGTCATGTTTAATTAAAATTTCACTTAGGCATTTTTTCTTTAACATACTTTCTGTGAAAAATTATTCAAATACTTTTGCTGTGCAACATGCAACAAATTTCCTACTATAATTAATAAAAACTTCTGTAACAAGAATTTAGTAAACAACAAACAATTTGCAATGGGACACAGAGTGCAGAAAAAATAGAAAACAAAAATATTTAATATGAAAATGTAAGCAAATTAAGTTTATTAATTAAAATTTCTTCTTGTGGCTGGTTTTTTCTTTAGGAATTTTCTTAAGGGGTTTTCATGTTTTGCGGTTTTGATAGAAAAATTTAAAGTTTTTTGTTTGTTTTTTACTTGATATGGTTACGGATACTTTCTGGGACAACTGAGTGATTTTTAAAAGTAGTTCACCTTTTTCAGTTTACCTTGACGTCAGTGGTGAACAGAAACCACAATTTTGAAGGTTTCCTTTAATTTTTTAAGATATTTTGTATCAAATAGATTACATGTTTGCTATTGAATGCTAAGATGTTTTTGTTTTGTCTGGATGAAATTTTTACCTAGTAGAGTAGGTAGATACTTTGACACTTGAACAGATTACAAAAGAGCCTGTTCACAAAAAGAAATAATAAAGAAATTGAAATAATCGGAGACCAATATGGAATTTTCTAAAGTACATTTGAATGTTTTGAAGTGCAATTTAAAATAAAGGTGAAATAATTTGAAAACGAATTAAAATATTTTGAAGTAGATTTGATTAATCTAAAGTACAAATGGAATTTTTTAAAAATAATTTGAAATTTTCTAAAATGCTGTGTTGGAAAGATGTAGATCGATTAGAATTGAAGTGGCTGGCTCTATAAAACTCACAAGTTATAACCTTAAATTCTCAAATGTGTGATGGCAACTGATTTTAGCTTGTCCTAATATCTCACTTGAACAACTAAAACCGAATTATAAAATCAGTTTACGAATGTTTCTGAAACAATAAATCAAATTAAAAAATTAAGAGTTATGAAAACCAACTTTTAAAAATTTTAATGAAGTTTTCATCAAAAAAGAAATGAAACACTAAACTTACTCAAAACATTTTTGTTTCTTTTTTTTCAATTACAATTTAACATAAATTTTAGTTTTACCTTTCACTTTCGACGGAAGTTTCTGTTGCACTATAGATTACTTGTTTTTTTTTTTTTTTTTTAAACACAAAAACTTTTACAATAGCGGCAAACTATATGTTTCGAAAGTAATTTTAAACCATGCAAAAAATATTTTTGCTGTTATCGAATGTAAAAGGCGAATAGAGGGCAAAAGCATATAGTAATACTGTGTAAAAATACAGTGTAAGAACAACAAAGATTGGCTAAAAAACTTTTCTAAAAGTATTAAAGTGAGCATTAAACAAAAGGCCAAAGAAAAAAGTGGTTCTCTCATGAAATGGAAACCAAGTGGGAAATATTTGAAGCGACTCCCCCAAAAAAAAAAACAAAAAACCCCAACGAAGCGAAAAGTAGCCGAACACAAGTGCATACTAATTTTTTTTAGAACAGTGATGTCTCGCGAGAGTGAAGCTTTTAAACCTACTATAGATATTCCAATGCCTGCAAGCAAAAAGCAATTATTATTTATATAAAAATATTGTTTTTTTATTATTAAAAAAATAACCCCAAAAGTATGAAGTGTTTTTGTTATTTTGATATTTTGCAATACCTGTATAAATATGAAATGCAGATTTTTTGCTTAAAAAAGCATTTATTTAATTAACGAAGTGAGTGAACTCAATAATCAAAATATTAGGGATCGTTAGCTATGATTTTTTACCACGTTTCTGGCAATTTATGAATTCCGTCCTAGTACTACTTTTTATTTTTTGAGACCAACCATCCATAAAGCCAATTTTTCACCTCTTTCTAGGAATTAAAGTTCTGTTCGGAAAGTCCAGCGATTGAAGCAAGTGGTTGTCGGAAGGAGCTTAGTCTGGCGGGCGGGGATTTGATGTTTTCCAAATAGTTTTTAACACAATATGCAACATTGGGCCGAAAATTGTCATGTTGAAAAATAGATTTATTTTTGTCGTTTTTCCTTTAATAATCCGTTTTTGTTTGAATCGATCAGCAATAGTCGTTTTACACAAGTTTTAACAGTTCATAGTTGACAGCTCCCATCTTCGAATTTGTTCGTTGGTTTTTCACGGTCTTCCTTAATGATGTCAAAATCACCATTTTTAAATCTTTTAAATCAGCAGCCGTTTTCTTTAAATCAAAGAAGGCTATTAAAATTCCCCGCAAAATTTCTTTTTCTGCTACAAAATTTATTGACAAATGTCTACTCTCCACAACTCCATATTAATTATCGTCGTACATAACATCTATGCTGTTAGATAAAACAGCATTTCATATTTATACAACTATTATGTAGTTATAGTGGCTGTCAAACTACATACAAATACTTTAAATAAAGTGATGTAGTGCCTGTCAAACTTTCATACCACCCTGTGAAGTGTAGAGATTTCATCTTGAAAGAATGCTCTAATAATAATTATAATTTTTTATGTAAATAAAGTAGTGAAGGGCTGTAGTCAGGGGGACAGGGTTCCGAACCCTCCCTGTATATTTTATATTAACCCTCTAGTATGCCAATTTTTTTTAGCAATAAAAAATGTTGATTTTAATACACAAAACTCGAAAATGAAGTCAAAAATCGAATTGGAGTCTTTATTTTTGCTTGAGGTGAGAAAATAGGTGGTCCATTAAAAAGCTTGTAGTCGTGATAAATGGAAAAGTTATGCATTAAAATTGCATAAATGTAAAATATAATCAATTCCCTACTTCCCAATACTTTTTCAATTCCAACAAAGAACTATAAATATTTTTTTATTAATAATTTCAATTATCGCAAATAATTTTAATATCACCCAAAAAATTTTTTTTTCGTTAATTACTGGAAATCTGACCTTCAACTCACGATAGAATCAAAACGAAACTTATTACTGAAGCTATGCAACGTGTAGCTCCGGTATTCTTCTATCAACTGAGCAGCATGAGTACACATACAAAAATTTAAAACGTATTTTAAATTGTATCAAGCGGTTGCCCGTCTGGAGACGGTCCTGCTTACTAGAGCGTTAAACATATTGAATTTTTATTCTGATATGAATAAATAAAATATTTCGGCCCCCAGATTTTTTTTTTTTTGTTATTCATATCACTACAAACTACAATATTATTTTGATTCGAATTAATGAAATAACTTCTTTTTTTTTTAAGGAACCCCCAAAATGTTTTTCTGGCTGTAGCACTGTAGCGAACTTTTGGCCATAAGATAAAAAAATACAGCTAAGTTTTAGGGATGGAATGAACTAATCTATCATTTCACTCCTATATAAAATTTGTTCATACCGCCGCTATAGAGGTTTACACATCAAAAAAAATTCGAATTCAATCGAAAAAAAGAAAAAATTAGATCAGAGTCTCAAAACTAAAATCGTTTCGCTTTCAAACGTAAAAGTATTAGAAGTTATCTTAAAATTTAGCGAGAAATACCAAAATCAAAGACTCTGCTTCATAGGCAATTTCCTCGCTCACGATTTTAGAAGCTTTTCATTTAGAAGCTCAAAGTGTTACTGTTCTTACACTGCTTTACAGTGAGATAGAAGAGTACACAAAGTATTGTATTCCCAAACTCTAATTTCACTTATAGAGTTCTATTAAACTTAGAGTCCTTGATGTTGTTCGTACAAAAAATTTCTCAGAACGCTTTTTCCCCCCATGGGTTAAATATAAATATGTACTCAAATGCATAACACAGGAAAAGGTTAAAATGCAATCATACAAAAAATAGTTAACTCTAACACAAAGAAAACTGCAATAAAAAGTTAAGGAAAATGCAAGAAAGTTTGCTGGGCGATTTCGATTCCATTTTTTCTTTTATAATAATAAAAATTTCTGCTTGTAATTGAAGTTGCACACAAAAGTTTCCAGTGCTACATTTTTATTATAACAAAGAAAAAAAGAAAAAAATTATTGCAGTAAGAAAGCAAAAGAAATCATATTAAATTTGAGATATAAATGAGAAGTAGTGAATGCAATCAGAAAGTAAAAAAAAAATATGATAATTTTGAAAATAATATTTTTTTTTTTTCCATGCGAAATTTTAGTTTGTTTGTTTTGAATTAACTCAGAAGCGACCAACTGGCGACTGCCAGTCGGTCAAAATTTTCTAATCGATCTTTTTTCCTTTTTTTTTTTTTTTTTTGTTTTGAGCAAAGCTTACAATTGTAAGTACACCCAGAGAAATACTTACTTGGTTCGAAGAAAAACGGCTATAAAATTGAGGAAAAATGGGAATGATTTGGCGCCATAGAAACGGTTTCCTCATTTAGATATATAAAATTTCTTTGGGTTGAGGAAATATTTTTCAAATATGAGAAATTGTCTATAATTTAGGTAAAATTTTCCTCAGTTTGAGGAATAATTTTCCATAGATTAAAGTCAATATACTTTTTGGAAAAGAAATCCTCAATTTATGGAATATTTTCTACAATGTTGTTTTAATTAAAAGGCATAGAAATCATGTTTTTTTACTTGTATTCATTTATTATTTTATTTTAATAAAAATTAAGGTTTACATATATATTTTATTTTTTTCACAATATACATATATATTTTTTTCAAAAATTATGACAATAGCCACAAACCACTTCGCTTGAAATAGAGACGCCGACTTAAAAATTCAAAAGAAAAACAAAGCGTACGCGATTATCTGCTAAGGCCAAAAGAGTAAAGCTAGTTTTTTGTATATACAAAAATTTTGTATGGGGAACATTTTTGGTATATTCGTCTCTTTCTTACATTTTCATTTTTTATGCAAAAATAGTATGTAAGTTTAATTACCTTATTTTATTCTAAATAAGGTAATTTGTTCTTTTATGGTATTTTGATACTTTTGTTTTGCAGCCAAATGGTGCTTGAATTTTTATATGCTGGTGCGACTAAATTTTGGAAAAAACAGGTTTATAGAAACGTCCATTGTTCCATGCGCACTTATGTTAACAATAGACCAAGTAATTCATAAAAGCTCTTGAGTTAAAATTTTATGCAGAGACGCGTTGTAACTACTAAGTTTTAGAAAAAAATTATATATGAAGATGCCCATTTACCACACCCATATTTTCTTGTGTTTTATTTAGTTTTTTATCTTACTTTTCTTTAATTTTAGTTTTAACAATTTCATTGAAACTTGGGATTTGATTTCAATTGGTGGGCAGCACCGCAATTAAATTTCCAAAAATGAAGAAAAAACTTACTTCAAATTGAACACCATGGTTGCATGCAAGGAGCACATTTTTCTTCATTTTGAGGAAAATTTACATAAACGAGAGAAATTTTCGTGGATTTAAATTGAGGAAACTTTTTCTTTATTCTAATTCTATTTCTGTAAATAAATTGAAAACTACTTAAATTCAAAGTTGATTAAGTTGCATAATACACGAATGAAAATTTGTCAATTTAATTTTACTACAGTCGAGTCGACAGTCGATCACTATTCGCAATATAAAGCCCAAAACTACTTTAGGTTTCTCCTTATACTATATTAATTCTTAACTCTTTGGTAGCAAATATTCTAAGAATTTTTGGTTTTGACAGATTTTGTAATTATTACCTTCCAAAGTTATTATATTTCTTGTTTTTTTTACTTTACTTGTATGCAAGCATCCGCATTACTTTTTTTTTGAAATGTCATAGCTTTATTTTATTATGAATTTTTATAATAATAATTTTAATTTTCCTCTTTGTTTTAAACTTACTGCAAATGTTTTTTTTTTTCTGTCACTGTCACATTTCCCTTTTGCTAAACGACTTTTCCACTTCGACTTCTACTTAATATAACTTACTGTTACATCATTTAGCGTTGTGTTTAACTCGTAAAGTCAACAAATATTAATAACAACAACAAGTGCCTACATGCAGCAACTGTTACTATCATAAAAATGTTTAATATGTGCGCTCGCAATTTAATACTAAAGTTATGTAGATGAAGAAGAAATAAGAGAACTAAAACTAACTACAAAAAAAAAAAAAATTGTATTGAAATGTTGCAGTGTCAAGTTTGAAGAAAGTCTTTATTTGAAGCATTATACTTGGGCATAGGCGAACTGAGGACAGGCTATAAATTTGGATGAGCAAAACAAATCGAACATAGGAATTTCTACTGATTACCAAAAGTCATCTCCCATCTTGAGCAAAAAATTTTTAATAAATTTCAGTCAAAAGATTTCAGGCTTCATGGGACCTAATAAACGTAGCCAACATCGACGGTGCTGATGATTCCAAAAACAGCTTTCTGGTTAGTTGGTTTTGAAATGGTAAGACAACGAAATTCAGTTTATTTCTACTGATTTACAAAAACCACCCTTAATCTAAGAGACTTCTGACTTCATAGACCTAGAAACCCAGTAAACGTAACCAATGTTACGTTACAAATTTTGATGAGTCCAAAATCGAAGATAGCATAGGCAGAACGTTCTTTGTACCCAGCCCTAGTATAAAAAAAACCCTGATTAAGCCTATCGACAGTTGAAGAGTTTTCCCAGCAGAAATAGAAGCAATATATCTCAAACAATCTAAAAATAAATATTTATTCACACAGTAAAACTGTTCTAAAAGCATTAAAAAGTTAAACTATAAGGTAAATTGGTATTAAGATGCCATGCGAAGCCTTACTGCCAATAATAAACATCAACTCTTATGAATCCAAGAATATTAGAATATTATGGTATAAAAAGAGTTGAGCTAATGGACCAGCTTGTGAGACAGGGTGCATGCCTTGAGCTCTCTAAAAATCCACCCACAATTTGTTTCCATTGCTCAGCTTTCGACAAACTTCTTTTTCCTGAATAAAAATACATCCCGTATAGCAAAACTTTACTGGGCCCAATAATAGCGTTTTAAAACTTAATTTCTGATTTTAAATAT
Source organism: Toxonevra muliebris (assembly GCA_963691655.1). Taxonomy (NCBI): domain Eukaryota; kingdom Metazoa; phylum Arthropoda; class Insecta; order Diptera; family Pallopteridae; genus Toxonevra; species Toxonevra muliebris. The sequence goes on from OY829326.1 coordinate 56,938,987, forward strand.
AGGATTTTATTACTTTAACATCAGAACTTATTGTCTACGAAAACTAATAACTAACAACGGAAAATTTTTACATATCCTAAGTCTGAATAGGTAAAATGCAGAAGACACTTAAAGGAAGCGTCAAAACTTTCCCTAACCTTAGAAGTAAAATTCGAAAACGCTCACCAATGGAGATAGCGCAACACCGAATCCGGATTCGTATTGTCTGACCCTCATTTCTTGTTACAATTTTTTATCAAAACAGACATTGTGTCCCTCTAAAGGCTAGAACTTTCATGGGTCACTGGTGAACCAGTAGCCCTCAATAGGAATTTTTGACAAACCTTTTCTGTAAATTTTTATTAGATATTTTTTTAAAGATAGACAAAGTAAGTTGATATTAATTTTTCACTTAACCCTTTCTTGACCGTAAGGAAGCTGGAACCAATAGAGCAAAACATTCGCTTTCTTCGACCTCCATTTCATTCTAAAAAAGTTGTTAAAAAGTTTTCATTGAAGATTTTAGGGTCACCGGTGACCTATAACAAAACTAACCTATCCAAAAAAGTAAGCAAAACTTTAAAAATATTGGAAATCATGTTTGAGCAAATAATTTTCACCCCAAAATATTAAAGATTATGTGTATTTGGGCAAATTTTATAAAAATTGCGAGTGATTGAAAATTAACAAAACAAAAAACACAATTTTTTCATTTTGATCTAGACAGTACCATTACAAAAAAAAAAAAAAAAATATTTGTATATTTTTTTAATTGAAATTAAAGAACCATCAATTCTCTTGCAAAAAACCTTAAATTCACAAAAATTGATTGGATAGTTTTTAAGAAATCGCAAAAATTAATCTTGTGACACCGGTGTCACAATGGTACCGAAAGGGATAAAACGCAAACAATCTTATGTAGAGATATGAAATTTATTATCAAGATTGTGGAAGTTTTAAGCAAGCATAAGTTTAGTACAATAGGTTTCTATCAAACCCTACTAAAATTCGGTCGTTAAAGGGTTAAAATAAGAAATATGACGAAAATACTGATTGACATTGTTTGGCAAAGAAAATGTGAAACTTTTAACGTTTTAACATTATTTGATAATAGTAGATTAAAACCTGATTTTAGCCTCCATAATTTTCAAGGATTTTATTTTCAATTGAATAAATCATTTTTCCACACCCTTCCTTTTTCCCCAGTATTCTTTTCTTTTAATTTAACATGCTCACTGCCATGTCGAATATTTTTCAATGATGTAGTAAATTTTTAATTTTTTTTATATGAACTTGCACTTTGGGTAATATCTGAATTTTTTTCTAAAGTGAATCAATTCAGTTTTTAATTTACCTATGTAATTTGTCTATGTAAATCAATCAATATATTAAGCACTAATTTACCACAATTTTTTAACCGTAGCGCTATCCAACAAACAAACAGCATCAACGATTATATTACGATTTGTGCATTTGTTAAAAGAAATATATAACTTGACAAGTAACTTTAATTTACTTTACTTTGCAATGCAACGCAATTTGTCACATCAGCAATAAATTATTGACATTCATGTTTATGGATGGAAAAAATATCAATTTACTAATACATACAGCAAAGCAACTACAACAAGAATGCTGCAAATTATAAAAAAAAAATACAAAAAGAAACGACAGCAGCAACAGCAAAAAAGAAGTAATCAAAAACTTTTCAATGGCAATGCAAAAAACGCCAATATGCAAAACTGAAAAGTTAAGCAGCAGAATTGAAAGCTGAAACTAAAGCAGAGCAACAGCATGACAGTTGTATAGTTAAAATAAAAAGAAAAAAAAAAAAGAAAGATGACAGATCAGCAACAAGAAATTGTTGTTGCAGCAATTTTCCTGCAGTATGCAATCATAAACTTTTTTTTTCATAAGTGCAAAAAAGTAACAACGTCAAGATCAAGTAACGGCGACTTCTCGATTTGTATACGAGTTATGTGAATTTTTTTTCATACATACATATTTTATTTAATGTCATTTGATAGTTGAAGCACTGTATTTATTGCAATGGCTCGCAATATACTTACATACTTACATACATACATTTATATGTCTAAACGTGACAGTTGACAGTTTGAGTTGATTAAGTAATTGAATTAACCGCGACAGTCTGGAAATGTTATTTGATAAGATCGTGAGAGCAGCTAAAGACTGTTAGTATTGATTTTATTTTAGTATAATTTTGCATAAATTAATGTCTACGTATAATTTAAATGCAAATTTTTGAGATAAAAACTTAATAAGTAAGGGAGTGTTCCCGGGTATGAGACGGGTTTTGTTTTTGAGTCATAAATTTTCACTGGTTAAACCAATTTGGATGTTTATGATATACTGTCAGAAAGGTAATGAAAATATGCAATTTTTATCCGAAGAAAGTATAGTGATTCCATTGACACGCAAAATAGTATGACCAATTTTCTGAGGATGTGTATTTTTGCCAAAAAAAATTTGTCCCCGGGTATGAGACACCTACAAAAATCCACTAAAAATTGGAAAATTTGAAGTAAAAACCCCATAACTATTTACAAACATAAATTTATTTATTTTGTAGGCCTTCAGTGGCTAAGATAAATAGAGATGGTAGTTTTTATTCATCATCTTCCTTTAAGTCATCGTCTTCTCCATCCAATGTGATTCATTTCATGGACGATTTTATTTTTTTGGGATTGACATGGCTAAAAATACAAAAAAATTGGATCAAAACACTAGTTAAGTACCCGGTGATATGCTGTGTCTCATACCCGGAAAATAATGCCATTTTGGGAATAACAAAAAAAAAAATGTTTCCAACCATATATTGGCATAGTCCAAAATTGGATGGGAAAATATACGGAAAACACTAATGTTAATGCATTACAATCACGTTTTTCAATTCATTCACTAGAAAATATATCACTTTGAAAAAAATCAAAAAAAGTTTTCGTGATAAATTTTCACATACGATATTTGCAGCTGATATAAGCAATACTATTCTATTCACTCCGGTGTTACCACAAAAACTGGGTCATGTCAAAACAAAAGTTTGACAGTAGTCAGATCGGCAATATTGATATTGCATGATGTAACAAATTGACTGTCTCATACCCGGGTACACTCTCCTATTTAAAACAAATTTAAAATCTAAAAAGGTTGAGGCTGAAATAATTTTGAAATATGTATGATGGATCACGTCAGCCAAGTTAGGAAGACGGTAGTTTTTCTGAAGTTTTTTCCTCTCAGGAGGAGTAAACGTTCTTTATTTCAATATAATTACATTGTAGGTGAATTTTAAACTTTCAAAATAATAGAGAGTAGTGACTACCAGGTATTCATGAGTAGAGTTTATGTACACAGCCATTTGGCTAAGTTGGCGCTTGTTCTCCAGATATTTAATTCTGAAAATATTGACATTCTGGACCTGATTATTCTTTATTTTTTTAACTTTATTTACATCTCGTAACATAATCGAAACTTTATTTTCAGTATTTGATACAGTAGGCTATATATCTGTCAAAGAAATTCATGTAAAAATGTAAAAAGAGCTCAACAGAAGCTTCTGGAACATATTCAATACCAAATAATATAGGTGAAGCATGTTTTTATTCTAGGGTTATGCAATGTGAAACCATTTTGTTTCTCTTCTAAAGGTAGATAAATCGCTAGCGGAACTTTCTTATTGCACGATGATATTTTAGTGCACTAACCATTAGATTCTCTGCTAAGCCACGCGTTTGCAGTATATGCTCAGTACCTTTCCTAATTTTTATAAATTTACCAAGTTCAAATATGTGTTTGGTAACGTTCGAATGTAATGTTTCATTTAATTTTATATTGAATTTTCAAGTCCCTCTTCCTTGTCCAGTATCTAGCCTTGTCTTAATCCAATATTGTCTTCCTCAAAAAGTTGAGTTTCATAGCCGGGGCTAGGAACAGGAATTTATCTACGTAAGATTCAAGTCGTGTATCGAAAAATTATTTGGAAAAAAAAATTAAAAAAAGAATACCAATATGAGTAATTACACTGTACAACAGCAAAATAATATCTGAGTTGCGGCCCAGTTTTTCTGGAGTATTTTTGTCCACTGATCATGAATCAGTATAAACTTTTTGCGGGTCACGTCAGGTCTCGTGTAAATTCGTAAATCTTCATTCTTTTAAATATTTGATAAGGTAGGAAAGGTCATAGAAGAAAATATTTTTAATTTTAAGAGTTTTGGATGAAAAAACAAATATTCATAAAATTGAAAATTTTCATGTAGGTATGTATATTTCAAAAACTTTATAAAAATTTTTCTGAAAATCAGCGATAGCTTTTTTGTGTCTTCTCGAGTCTATAGATACTAGTTCAGTACGGTGTATTCGCAGGTACTTCCTTTTTAAAGATCAGTGGTCAATATTTAGAATTGAACATCAATTGATTCTTCTTCTTCCTTATATCAACAGAACTTATTGAAATTACTTTAATAATGATTTTATAAAGGTTTTCTCTGAACTCACTATGTACACTCAAAATTCCAGTTAACATAACTAAACTGTATTCATATAAATTAGATTTAAACCAAAATGAAGTCAATTTTTGTTCTGGATGGCAGATGAAAATATCTTGTCAGTAGGGAGAGTGCGTTTGAATTTGACATAGTTTTGTCTGACCTAAAAAAATTAACTTTTTCCTACTAAGGCCTTAAATTTGGCCTCTTGTAAATCTTATCAAAAGCTTCATGGCTTAATTATAAAAAAAAAATATATTTGAAAATGCATGTTATTTGGGTCACATACGTGTAAGTTGGGCCATCGTTTGACACCATGAATCTTTCATTTATTTGTTTTTGCCTGAAATGAATTATAGTTTCATCCGAAACGTAATTAAAGTCAGGGTATTCTTTGAAAAAACTTTTCATAATAGCATTAAAAACTTGTTTTAGGAATTTTATAAGCGTTATCGTTTGTTTTTTCGTAGAACAAGCTTTTGACAACGTACAATGAGCAATGTACCGAAATCAACATTGTCTCTTTTTTTCATTTCCATATAGTTTCCAAACTTTAAAGTGAGGGGGAAATACATTCTCAAAGTTTTCCCATGTGTGAACTTACTTACTCATAAGAAATGGCCCAACTTGAAAATTTGCCTTGTGATCGAATTCGTAACGGGGTAAAAACAAAACAATTGCAATCGTCCAGGAAACGTGGTAAATCTAAAAATACTTATCAATTCACAAAATTATAACAAAAATTTTTTGTAAAAAAATATCTACGGTGCCATGATATGCCGGAAAATATTTTTGGATCGAAATATATTTTGTTCTGAATAATACTTCACTTATAGGCTATCGCAATGAAAACATAAGCTCGTCAAAACACTCACAAAAAAAAAAATAATAAATGGCGACCTTTGTCGTTCATTAACATATCGATGGCCCAACTTACACACACTTCCCCTATCTATTAAATTTTCATTGTAATTTCGAATATACATAAACTATCTCTGGCCAGTACACGACTAATTCTAAACTTAAATTAAAATTAAAAATTGTATTTAAAGTGCATTGAATATCAAAATGTGCTGGTATGTACCTAGGTTTAAACCTCAACGACTTTTCTCGGTAAAAAAAAAATTGAGCATCTGCATAACTATAAATTATGTCAAATTTATCATACTTATTTTCATGGGTTTCTTCTACCATTCGTTGCTTACATTTACCAAACTCTGAAAACAAAATAGTTATATTAAATTCTCTCTCTACTAAAACAAGTAGTTGCTCTCAAAATAAGTACTACTTCAACTCTGTTTATGAAATAGAAACAATTTTATACTTACATACAAACATATGTATCTAAAACTAGCACAAAACTCCACTAGATGCTAATGATAAGTAAAGTGTAGCCTGTAGTTACGTAGACGTTATATTCTCATGCACACACACTCACACACACATACATGGGGAAAGAGAGAGGGAAAATTGCTATTCAAGTGCTCCTAACCTCAAAAATATGAGAGGGCAATGTTGTCATTTTTTTCGCTTAAGCATGGCACTTTTCCCTACACCACCCTTCAAGCCACTTCCTTTTCCGCTTTATTCTTAACGCTTTTGCTTTTTCACTCCATTTTTTTTTTTTTTTTTTGTGTCAGTTGTTTTTATACATTTGTATATATTGTAAAATGGCAACAACGCAGAAACCCCTTAAAAATATTTATATGCATATGCACAAGAGCGAGCAAACGAAAAAGTAGCACGAGTAGGGTACTCATAGTAGTAAAATAGAAAGAAAATAAAAAACTAGTGACGTAGTAAGTATGTAGAGAAGGTGGAAGTTGCTAACATTACATATAACTCTTTGGAGTGTTTTTTTTTTTGTTTTTTTTTTTTGCATTGTTTTGCCCCATATGTTTTATGGAACAGTTTTATTGAATTCTTTTTTTTCTATTCTCGCGTTTGTGTGCAGTTAAAAATATTCGAGGGAGTAGATATAATATGTAAGGCAAAAAAATAAAAAAATTGGCGCAAACTTAAGTGGTTTGACTGGGAACTAGAGCAGTAGTGAAAATTATTTCTACAAAAATAGTTGAAACTCATTTTAATGTGTGTTCTATATGAAGCTATAAAAATGTCACATGCTGTACTTAATTGTGAAAAAATGCTACGCAACAATTCTTTTTAATATATATATATATATATTTTTAATTAACTTTTGCAACTGTTTTATTATTTCTATTAAATTAAAAAAGTTAGTATTTAATTTTGGTTATTTATATTCATTATATAATTATTAAACTGAGCGCATTAAAAACCCATTACTTTTTACACACAACCACGCATAAAAATGTAAAGAAAAAAAAACAAAACCTAACAGTGTCTGCTAATAATTTCCTACACTATACTCACATACATACAACAACATAAATTATAATTAAAAAATAATTCCTGTGACAGTCTCTGTGACAGATTTGTCCAAACAAAATTTAATAATAATAATAATAATGTTGGCGTATCACTGTAACTTTGTTTGTATGTGTGAGTGAATTCTTGTGTGCGTGCTCTCAATTATAAGTTAAAAGGAAGCTATAAAGAAGGTATGAGGTTTAGTTTTAATTTATATCAAATGTTGCGTGTGCTAAAGTGTCGAAATAAACAAAAAAAATAAAATAAAAGTTATGAAACAACTTAAGAATCTGTATTTTTTTTTTTGCCAATTTTTCACCAATTAACATTTTTTGTTTTTTTTTTTGTTTTCTGAAGTATAGGAAAAGGAAATAATTACTATTTTATGTAAATAACATAAGAAAAATATTGGGTTTTTTATAGCTTAACCAACGTTAATCTATTATATTGAATAAATTATTTATTTACCTATAACTATAACTCTTTCCCTATCTTTCAAATCCTTCTTGAGAGATTCTACTGGAAATCACAAAACTTAGTTTGTGTTCTTCTCCCTAAAAATTATGTACCTATAAAGAATATTTTTACAATCTGCTATATGTTGGTCTTAGAGTTCTAAAGATTAAATTAAGAACTTGTATCAGAAATAAAACAAACAAGAAATAATAAAAAAAAAATATATATTGGGAGTATGAATGTATAAATTCGTATTTTTTTTTTCGTAATTTGGACATTTATTGTGAAAAAGTGACTATAAATTTATTCTTTAAAGTATTGTCCATCGTTAGCCAAAACCTTTTCCCATCTTTCTGGTAGCATAGAGATTCCGCGTCGAAAGAACTCCTCATCTTTTGAGGCTATCCACGAATCGACCCATTTTTTGAGTTCTTCGAAAGAACGGAAGTGCGGTTCAGCCAGGCCATGTGTCATCGATCGGAACAAGTGGTAATCAGAAGGAGCAATGTCTGGAGAATACAGCGGGTGGGGTAGCACTTCCCATTTCAGCGTTTCCAAGTATGTTTTTACTTGCCTTGCAACATGCGGCCGAGCATTGTCGTGCTGAAGAATAACTTCGTCGTGTCTATTCTCATATTCTGGCCTCTTATCCTTTAATGCTCGGCTCAAACGCATCAATTGTAGTCGGTAGCGGTCGCCAGTGATCGTTTCATTCGGTTTCAACAGCTCATAATACACGACACCTTTCATATCCCACCAAATACACAGCATGAGCTTGGATCCATGGATGTTTGGCTTTGCCGTTGATGTTGATGCATGTCCGGGCGGTCCCCATGATTTTTTACGCTTTGGGTTATCGCCAGTCACAATACGATGCAGTAAAGCCTTTCTTTTCTGTCGTTCAATCAGCAGTTCACATGTGAAAAATCGTCGTTCGACGTCTCTCGGCTTCAATTCGTACGGCACCCAATTTCCTAGCTTTTGAATCATTCCCAATGCTTTTAATCGTTTAGAAAAGGTTGATTGATCAACTCCTACAGATTCTGTAAGTTCTTGTTGCGTTCGACATGAATCTTCTTCGAGTAATGCCTTCAATTCTTCATCTTCGAACTTTTTCGGGCCGCCTGAACTTTCCCTGTCTTCAACATCAAAATCACCACTTTTGAAACGGGCATACCACACCTGACACATTCTAACGTCTATAGCACAGTCAGGATAAGCTTCAGTGTGTAAACGATGTTGTGTTTTTCTTTAAATGGAAGAAGCAAATTAAAACTTCCCGCAAATGTTGTTTTGTTGGCACGAAATTCGACATTTTCAGCTATAGTAAAACACTTTTGTAAAATTATGAAAATTATTTGACAGATCAATTCTTATAGTATTTTTGGCGCTCTTCGAGATAGAATAGCTGTCAATGTCAAAAAAAATGGCTCGTATGATAGATATGAAGTTAGTCACAATTACGAGTTTATACATTCATACTCCCAATAAATAAATAAATTTTGTGTTCAAATCCACTTTTAATTCTGCGAATCAATAAAAAACACGATTAAGTATTATATAATTGTTCTCAAATGAGACCCCTCGTTAGGTCTGAATTTACCACTTTCAAATAAGCCTGAAGTATCGTATTGAATACAATATTGTTAAAGGACCTAACTATTTTCATTGATTTTGCAAAACTTCGAACTGCATACTTATGTTATTTTTTTATTAAAAAATATTGATTAAGCCATTGTGGCAATGAACGCCCATAACATTTTTTAGTCAGAGCTCAAAGAGAAGTTGAAGAAGTGTATCCTCAAATCTCACCCTTTTGTGGAAGAGAAAACTCGGAAAGTAGGAGAGTAGAAAGGAAGGTAAAAATAATAAAACTGGAGGCATGACCTTTTTGGTAATCTTTCTGCACTGAGTTGAGATACTTCAGGGATTTTGTATAACAGGAAAAGATAAGCTTGCTGTATTGATCAAGACAAAAACAACTTGTTTATAGAACCTGTTATTGTAATAAGACATTGTAGGCTTAGAGAATACTTTGTGGAATCGGTATTCAATAAGGCTCAGTATCTAAATTCTGTAACGAGAATGAAGAAGAATAAGACATTATAAAACACTAATACAAAAAAATGAAATGCCAAAAAAAAATATACAAAGCATACAATATTGAACTAGCATTCATATCTCCGGCTGAGATACTCAAATTTTTGACGAAAACGAGGCGAAATAAAATACTCAAAGTTTTTTTTTTTTTTATTTTTTTTTTTGAGTTGCCAATCAACACATAGGAGATATAAAAGAAAGTAATAAAAATAAGGAACCATTTCCTAGCAGGGACCCCAGAGAAAAATGTCTAGCACGCTGCTACTAGACCACCGATGCGATAAAAATAAGACTAGGCAAAAAAAGGCAGCTGCTTGCACAGCTTCTTTTGAATTTGAAATGAGAAATTCTTTATATATTTTTAAGAGGCTACAGTTGGCCAACTTTTGTAAAAAAACATATGGCAAAACTCAACAAAAATTCATATTTTCTACATTTAGCTGTCTTTATGTATATTTCTAAAATACTGTGTTAAATACATTTAATCCCTGGGAATAAGTACTTGTTGCTCATGATATGGGATAGAAATAATTTTAATTTTTTTTATACTTGGTCACCTTATTTTCTTCGGGTCATCTAAAAACTAATACACTCTAAAAAATTCAGAAACAAATATTTTTTTATTTATTTAAGTACTAAAATTTCTTATTGAAGACATAGGCAAGTTGCGTTTAGAAAATTTTCATAATTTTTATCATGGCATCTAGTCCTGTGTTAAAATGAGTTAATACAAAAAAAAAAAATGTTGGCATTGAAGTAAAAATTCTGAGAAATGATCGAATTCAATGCCGAATTCGCTGGAATTTCAAAAAATCCTTTCCCTAGTGGAAAAAAGCACCATTGCATCAATGTATTTTTCAATGCTCGGTTCTTTGGCTTAGATTAGACAACATAATTTAAACATAGTGACTTTTCGTTATAAAAAATGATAATGTTATTTTGCAACATTGTGTCACAATTCCTAACAGTTGTAAAATACTATTGTGAATACGAATCGGCAGTCAGATTAATACAGGCTCAAAATAGTTTTTTGCATATATAGTTTGAACTTTTCTTTGGAAATCTGGAGTAATTTTTCTTTTCTCCCTTTTGCCTTTATATTTTTGATATATTTTAGAAAAAGGGTGTCAAAAAGTCAAATGTTTTTGACTTTACATTAGGATATCTCGTAAACTGCACGAAATACAGGCCCTGCTTTTCATGAGATTTTTAACCTGATTTATTGTAAGTTAGACAGCTTATAAATTTTTTCCCAAATGTCTCTGTAGATTTAAAATAAAAAATCTTTATGTGATAAGAACTTTCCACAATTTTCAAATGCTGACCTGATAGCGAAAAACGGTCTGCAGATTCATAATGAATGCCTAAAATTGCCGTAAAATAACCTTGTGTCTGCTTGGGTCCAAAACCGAGTAAGCCTGTGTAGTTTTTTTTTTTTTTTTTTTTTTACAAAATAATTTATGTATTGAATCTATTCATAAGAAAATTTCATTAAATGTACGCCTTAGCCAGTGCTAGGAGTACTACTTTTTGTAGTATGTTGTTTATATTAATATTTATTAGTTTTTATATACAATTTATTGCAGATCAAGAAGTAAATATATGCTTTTTTCTTATACGATTGTTATTTTGAAGCTTTAGCAAGTCTCTAACATATTGATTTGGGTGTTGTTGCAGTTTGACTTTATGTTTTATAGCGTAGTTTTTTTATTTCGTCTGCTATCGTTGGAATTTCTAAATCACGATGGATGTTGTCATTTTTTACATACCAAGGCGCTCCGGTCGCTTCACGAAGGATTTTATTTTGAACGACTTGGATTTGGTGGATGTTTGAAGGGCAGGCTGTACCCCATAACTGGATGCCATAGGTCCAGATGGGCTTTGTGATGCATATGTAGATGAGTATTTTGTTTTCCAGGCTGAGTTTAGAGTGTTTACTGAGGAGCCATGATACGCTGCATCGAGCCCGCTTTATCTGAGTTTTTTTGCATCGACGTGCTTTTTTCATGTTAATCGCCTGTCTAGATGCAGGCCTAAGTATTTGTCTTCGGTAACTTGTGGTACAGTAATATCATTCAGTTTAACTGGTGGGCATGTTCCTTTATTTAGTGTGAATGTTATGTGAGAGCTTTTTGTTTCATTTATTTTAATACGCCACTTTGCTAGCCAGTCTTCAAGATCTTTGAGGTACGTAGAGAGACAGATTGAGGCGTAGATACGATTAGTGTGGGTACTAAGGATGACTGTATCGTCAGCAAATGTTGTTATTGTCACATTACTGTTGGTTGGAAGATCCGATGTGTATATTAGATATAGAAGGGGACCCAGAACACTTCCTTGTGGAACACGAGCTTTAATTTCGTAGTCACGTGAAAGAAAACTTTTATATTTTAGTCTGAACTTTCTATTGGTTAGATATGACTCTAAAATTGTATGACAGCTTGCTGGCAGTGGCCATCATGCCATACTTTGTCGAACGCTTGTGCGACGTCAAGGAAGATAGCTGAGCAATATTTTTTGCTTTGGTAGGCACATGTTACCTCGGCAACAATTCTGTAGACCTGTTCGATTGTGCCGTGTTTTTCTCTGAAGCTGAATTGATGGTTTAGGATGACTTTTTTGTCAACTAAGTCTGTCTAGTTGGCATTGATTTTGAAATTTCAGATTTTCGTATTTTTGTCTATAATAGATAGATATATAGAAAAATAGAATTAAAATTTTTTTTTGAAAAATCGTTGAATACTATAGGTTAGGTTGGAGTGGCTATCGAGAGACACACTTAGGCCTGAACGGCACATTGTGATACCACATAGTTGGAGCTACAGTTTAACGCCGATTCCGAACGGTGGTGTGGCAATTTTTTATCGGCTTGGTGGTTTTGCCATTACCAACCATACACTTCATATTGATAGTGAATATAAGAAAGTTATAAAAATTAACCACCAGACGAAGACGGGAATCGAACCCGAATCGAACTCCCAGATGAAAGTCTAGTGCACTACCCACTAGACTATCGATGTCATCCGTTGAATACTATAGATTTTAAATTTTATATTTCCTTGTTTACCGCTCCCTGCTTATAAGTTGCAATTTCTCATAAATATTTCACCGCTAATTCTTTTTCAGTTCAATTTAATTGACCAATTCTTTTTCTGAGTAATTTTAATTTTTTCTGCAGCAAGTTAAAGCGATTGCGGGTATATTTTCTTTAACATTTCTTTTCCCACTCCATTTTTATACATCTCCCCATTACTACCCTCTCAGTTTTCAGTTCTTATATTCCTCAACCGCAAAATTGCTATAAATATTGCAGAAAAACAATACTCAGTTTCTCAAGGAAAAGTTTCTGCAAAACTTTTAATTGCTCTATAGCAGTAGAACATAAGCATCTTAACGTTTTGTTTTTTCTTTTTTTTTTTTTTTTTGGCAACAACACAACGCAAAATCGTTACTCTGAGTTACACAGTGAATGTGTGTGTTGGTTGCCAATTCAACAAATACAATAAATAAATTATTTATTTAATACCATCATTGAAAAGCGATCGCTGTTGAAATATAAATGGAGGAAGTAAACGATACTTGTATCAACTACATCGTTACTATTTTTTTCTGCTACATACATATATAGTATTGTTCTATGGACTTTGGAGCAAAAAAAAAATTTTTTTTTTCACATCAATTTATACTTATTTCTACTATTTTTGTGTATTTGCTTTTGGGCTATATACGTTGATGGCTACTACCACGTAAATATTACTTGGCAACTCACACACATACATATTTATTTTACTTGACTTGTAAATGATAGAAAGTTAAAAATAAAACAAAATATTTATATTATTGTTATCGTATTTTGACAAACAATCAAAACTTATTGAATTGATATCAATTACATAATAATTGTTTGCAAGGTAAAATAAAAGTTTCAACAAGTGATCAAGGTACATGAAAGGGAAGGGAATGATTGTGGGTGTTCACAAGTATAAAGTATATTTGCAAATTTGCTTGCTCTCTAATTGTGGGTGAAAGAGAAGAGTATAAAATTTTTCAGGTGAAATTGCAGAAGCAATTTAGAAAGGCAACAGATGAGATGAAAAATGAAGAATTCAGGTGTGTGCACCCAAAAACTGAAACTAGGCCAGGAAAGCAACTCATTTCTAAAAAAAAAGATTTGCTGATCCAGGAAGGGTCCGAGCTAATTTATTGCTAAGTGCTGCAATTAATTTCATAAAAATTTTAGCATCTGATAACAATGGTCAAACATTTATAGATCGTTATTAAAATAAAAACCTTGTAAAAGTAAAAATTATAATTAAGGATTCCATCCAGGAAGGTTAAATAAAAAACTATTTTTTATCGATGTTTTAACTAATTCGAAACTCATTATTAAATAGCAGTAGATGAAGAATATGAAAAAACTAAAAACTGGTGCAATTTTCAAACAATGGCATGTAGAAAATATCGAGTTCCCTTTTCAAACTACATAGTTCAACTTCAAAAAAGGAAAATGTTCTTTAAAAAGTAATAAAAATTACTACTTAAACTCAAAAGTATTTATACTTTACCAGCGATTGTAAATAAGTGAGGTTAGATTTAATTTCATATTTTTTAAGTATAGGAATCAAATATTAACAAAGAAAAGTTTATAGACATCAATTAAGTGAATATAGGTGGAAAATTACCTATGCAGATAATGTAATGACTCCGTCATAAAGGAGACTTTAGAACACATTCTATGCCATTCCCCAAAAACTAGCTACGTCTACATGAAGAACATTTGGAATCGCGTTTTTTATTTCCCTAAATGAAATAGCCAGTATAAAACTGGCCCTATTAAAAAACTTTGCACATACTAAGGTTTAGAGTTTAGAGTTGAAGGTGGGCTGGACTAACCCAAAGCACTCAGTCTCAAAGACTATTGTACTATACCCAAGATTGAACCAGTAGAAGGAAATTGAAAGACAGGAAGGATATGTGAAAGGATAAATGGGAAGAAGAAAGGTCTAGGATCTCTCAATCTTGAACTTCTTTGTTTCACTAATGTACCTTAGAAGCTTAGGAAGAGGGAGAGTGTGGATATTATTCACACTCAAGACATCGTTATCCAACAGCCTTAATCTGAATCTCGCGAAAGCCGGACAGCTATAAAAATAATACTCCGTGGTATTGTCGTCCTCAAGACACGACTGGCAGGTTGGATCGGTAATGACCACATGTGTTAAGCCCTGTGATGACACCAACCAATAATCTCAGGTGCTTTCTTCTCGGTTTCAGCAGAAATTCCGCTGATTTCTTGTTAGGTTGCCTCACAAAGTACTTTGCGGTTCTTCAGGATTTAAGCTCGGATTATCTTTCTTTATCGATAGAACCTACGAAGTTGATGATCCAAGAAAAGGTTCCAGAACCCATGGTGCAATTGTAAAACTATCATTAACTAGTGTCCTGCAACCCATATAAGGCATAACTTATTGTGTTTTGCGAAACTATTTAGCTTTGCCTTACACTCGCTGGCCAATTTTGAAAAGCTAACTGACAGGGTTAGCAAGGGCCTTCAGTGCAGCTTGGCTATCCCTCCTGATGCCTATGCCGTTCCCTTGCCACCTCCTCTCGATTACTACTACGGTTACTTTCAAACTGGAAACAGTGCTGAATGTAGGTTGAAGTTCTTATTGACGTTAGAGAGTTTGTGGTAACACTATGGACCGGATGGTCAATGTGAGGTATTCGCCGCCACTGCTAACCTAACTTATTTTTTTTTTATATTTTTTATATGTAGATGTATCGTTTATGTATTTTATTAAATCTTATCTCAAACTTTTAAAAGTCCGTCTATAATATTTTGAACTTTTGAAATACACACATTTTTTATTGCAGTTACTTTAAAAATTCTTGGGCTCCCCTTTAATTTGGAGTTATCACACTTTTAAGATAAAACAAGAAGTTAATTTCTTAAAAAAGTTCGAAAATATCGTGTTTAAACCAATTTTCAACATTTTTTATTTCAGAAATAAATATAGATAAAAAATGATTTTTAAAAATATTCCAAATACCATAGAAAACTTTTTTTCAAAATCTTGAAAAATTAAAGAGTGATGTTAAAATTACCTGTTTTTAGCCTATTTTTGAGAATTCAAATTTTCAGCAGTAGCATATGCCACAGTGCTCTATATAAAAGAGCATAAATTTTAAAAAGTTTTGTCTTGCGCCTGGCCATTATTCCGAAGTTATAAAGGGTTAAAAATAACAGTTTTTTAAAGGATTTTAACATATAACAACAATAAAACTTTTACAATTAGCATAAAAAAATATTGATATGTATTAAACTACAGATATACCAAATTCAAAAAGGCGGATCAAATATGAGAGGCTGAGAAGAGAACTGGTATAACTTCTACGTTCAGAAAAAAGTGGAATAATTTTACTTAAGAGCAAAAGCAAAACGAAATATGTTCAGAGCAAAAGTGAAACGAAATATGTTCAGAGCGAAAACGGAATAAAAAACTATGCTGTTCTTGCTCTGAAAGAATTGTTATACCATTTTTGTTCTTACTTTTAAGGCATTTCATTGTCACTCTAAACCGTATTACTTATGCCATTCTTGCACTGACACTCTAAATTATTTCACTTTTGCTCTCATATAAATTTTAGCCCGCTTTTCCTCTCAGCCTGTCATATGGCAGAAGAATTCTTAAAAATCGCTCGAATTCACTCGAAACTTGTTACTCTAGGGTTTTCGAGGTCGCTGATTCACAATCAAACAACAGATTTTCAAAATTCAAAATGATGAATTCAATATATTTAAGTCTCCAATGGAATCGTACAAGAAAAAAAATGAATGAGTTAAACAAAGTTGGCGTGACAGCTTCGATATAAAGCAAATATTTTAAACGAATTATCTGAAAAACTATAGGCATTGTTTGAAAAGGCGGAGTCTTTTGAGAGTTAATAGTTATTAGGGATTCATATCTAAAAAGGTGTTGAAAGTTTGTTTATATGTTAAAGTGCAATGTCGAGAGCATTAACTGGGAATTATATTTACAAATGGCAAAGGAACTACCCATGTAAACAATTTGAATGAGTGCAATAATTAGATTTAGATCTGAGGTTGCCACGCTTATGTGGCATTTGTTTTTTTTTTTGTGTTAATCGAAGATGTCCTTAAGTTTACCTTTTTTACATCTCCCTTGCTTCATTGTTTATTTAATCAATTTCTTTTAATAAATCGTTTATTTTATTATGTTGCCTTTCTCTCTCGCTCTATTTTAATTGCACTAATTTTACACTCTCTATCGTCCCTTCACATAGTTTCTCTTGGTGCCCTAAATTTAGCATTATAAACTGCCACTTCTGACATATGTCACAAACAAACGTTATTTATGCCATTTAGAACAACAATAATAAGAATTGCAAAGAGCAACAACAAGAATCTAACAATACAATAGTATAACATGAACAACAACAACAGAAAGAAAAACACATTAACAATCAAGACAAGAGTAGAAGGAGAATAGAAATAGGAGAGATTATGCAAACCTTTATTTTATTTATGCCATTGTGGTTGTTTTTTTCTATGTGTGTATGTGTGTGTGTTTTCTGTTTTTTCTATTCTGTATAAGTGCAGACATAGTAAAATAAGTTATTTATTTATTTATTTCTATGAATGAGAAAACGTTTAAACAAACAATGTTGCTCCTTTTTTTGGTCTGTGTATTCTTCTACTACTTTTTGTTTGTCAGTGAACTCTTAAGTGTTGCGCTTTTTAGTTTTTGTTATTGTTTTCTTATTTTTATTGTTATTATCATTAAAAAATAATGGTCTTGCACTTTGAATAGTTAAAGAATATGTATATGTATGTATACAAAGATCTGCAAATGTTTATTTTGGTTTCTTCACATGAATTGAAATTGAAATATGAGTTCATTATTTAACAAACAAATAAACAAAACAAAAGAAATGCAATTGTTATGATTTTTTCTTGTCGTGTTTGTGTTTGAATACAATCACTTTTTATTGTTGGATGATTGGTTAGTTGGTGGCTGCTGTCGCCATTATTGTTATTATTATTATTAAGTATTATTATATTTTGGCGACACAACTTGATACTTTTGTCTTTTGTTGAATCTTTACATACCTACCATTGTAGTGTAATTTTGATTTTTTTTTTTTTTTTGGTTTTGGATTTGTACGATTCCAACCAAATTGCAATTTGTAATCGTTGAAATATGAAACTTTGAAACGTTTTTTTTTTTTTTTTGCTTAGTTAGAAGGAAAGAAATATGAGATTAAGCTACCGCCACAAAAAGGCGGTTGACTAAAGGCATGCAGTAAATGACATAATTAACTCTTAAAACTTTTCAGAGTTTTGACATTTTATTGGTTGAAAGCAGTGTTAGCCATTTCAGAGTCACGCGTGCGAAAATTTTCTTTCGTTTCGTAACGGGCGTGTACATATGAAAAAATTAAAAAGAAACTGAACTACAAATTTATTGTTGTTGTTATTATAATAATTTATGTAATACACTGTGTAAAAAATCAGGGTTGCATGGAAGGTGTCACAAACATTAATTCAAGCCCACCCATATTTTATTCACAGAATTGTTTTGGCATATCATATTCTCATACTAAATCTTAGTACCGTACTAAGACTAGTCCCTGAGATATTCAATAATGAAAATTCATGTTTTATGCAAAGTGCCCCGCCCTCTTTTTAAATTTCACTCAGATTCTCAAATATCTTGTACCATGGTTTTGTCAACCAATGTCCGTGTACCGAGTTTTAGTGCTGCGCTGTAAAAGGTTCTAGAGATATATTGAAAAAAGCATTAGGGTTGTATTGGGAGGGCCACGCCTAATACTCAATTTTTTTACAGAAAGCGCTTACATTGAGCTTTCTTAAAGCGCTTTTAAGTATGCGAAAGGGCACTTCCAAGGAAGGATAGGGGAAGCATTCAAACAAATGGAAAAAAATAATGAATGATTTTTGTACTTTGTAATTCTCATTTGGTTAATACGAAAGTAAATATAAGTTGATTTGGTATTTTTGATACATTTTTGTGCTTCACCAAACACCAAAGTGCTCCTTTTGAGTTTCCTAGGAGCGCTCTTTCAGCGGTTCCTGGAAGCTTGATATCAGCGCTTACATCTTATGATATGCAATGTAAAAAGTATATGAGCTGTATTATAAAGAGGGGCGCTTACTGATGGCAGAGGAGCGCTCCATTGTAGGTAAAAAAGCGATTTTGGAGCGCTTCCTTTCCCGTTGGTCAGCTAGATCCAGAGCACACAAATTGCATTCATTGTATTTCAAATAGGAAAATAATCTTAATCAATTTTATCAACTGAATTCAGTAACAAACTGTCAAATTGGGGAACGGTTACGTTGTTTCAAGTATTATGGTTTTTAGGGATTACCACACCCAATAGCTCTAAAAGACCACATTTTCCCAATAACTACTACCAACATACAATTTTCTCACACAAACTGTTGTTCTCTTTTCAACTGTAGTTCCCCAGCTACGTCGTTTTAAGTATTTTATTTGTATTGTGCCACGCCCACTTATCCAAAAACAACCACATTTTACCCAATTGCAACTACCAATGTATGTGCCTCCTTCCCACATAAACTTTCGTGTTTAATTGAAATAAAATATAGAATATGTTCAAACGGCAAGTTCCACCATTGCGATACTGAAAAAAAATTTTAAAATCGGGTCAGAAATTATGGAGATTACCTTAATAATACATCAAACCTTTACCTTAATCCATTTCTGCATGGTACCCGTTATATGATTTTGAAATTCAGTCTCATTGCATTGCTTAGATATTAATTGAGTATTTTTCGACCCATTAGGCCATCGTGTCAACTTTTTTCAGAAATTTTTCTATCATAACTGCCCAAATGCATTTTACGGCAACACTTGTAAACTAAAAACGCACCGATTACTCACTACCATAGCCGAATAGAAAAGTATCGAAGCCGGTTAATTATTCGGCTTCGGATAACGAGTATCGGCTAACGAGTAACCTATTACTCGCTTATAAATAATATAATCGATATAAAGTTGGAGTCAATGGAAAAGTAAGATATGGAGCTTGGTTTGGCTCCATTTCCCAAAATTTTCTGTTTTCCATTGTCACATTTTCCTCCTCCGAAAAATTCGTGATTTTTGGAGTCTGGTAATTCTTAGTAAATGACAGAATTTTAAAGTGACCTCTAGTAGCCTAAGATAGTTTAATCTTTTAACTAACCAACCCTATCCCTATTTTGGCGACATCTCTGACCCAAACTTATTAGCGGTTTTGTAAAAAAACGAAAGATTTTTCTACGCATTAGGCGGAAATGGGTTAAGTAAGCCCACTTTTGAGATCAATGTCATCTGATCAAACTTCCACAAAGTTTAGTTCTATTATTAGGTAGTAGTTACCACTTCAAATTTGAAAGAGATCAGTCAAAAACTCGCCGACTTGGAGGGGGTAGAATTTTGGCTTATTTTGATAAAGAAAATTTTGTTCAACATGTTTTTAACAATCAATGTCTATTCAATCTTTTGAAAAAAAATGTTTATTCATTTTTTTGAAAAAAGAAACAAATCCAAAATTTGATATTTTTTTTCAAATCAAAAATAATTTTGGTTTTTTTTTAAAAAAAAAAGGAAAAAAGGAACGGGGGAGGTCGGAAGAAAGCTCTGGTTTTTACGTATAAGAACTTTGATTATTATTAAGAGAGCCTTGCAATTTCTCGGTCGAAAATTTTAGCAATTTTTATAAGACTGATAGATTAATAAAAAGTTAATAATATCGCAAACGGGCTTAAAAACGAGCGTTTTGCGGTCGCAAACATTCGCTCAATGTTCGCAAGCGTGCTCGCAAACGATCATTTTGCGAGCCTAAATATGACAAATAAAAAATAATAGGCAGGAGAGACGACAAACGGTTTCTTTAGCACACGACATAGTAAAAAAAAAATCGAGCGTCGCAAGGTCATTCGCATAATGTTCGCAAAAGTGCTCACAAACGATAATTTTAAGAGCTTGAATATGACAATGATGAATTAATAAGAAAAGGAGACAATAAACGGTTTCTTTGGCTCGTAAAAAGGCTCGCAAAAGATTCGCCGAGGATATCTTTTGTGAGTGTCTCAAACGAAACTTTTGCAGCCACAAACTGAGCGACATATGATTCGTTTCTGTATAGTTTTCTGACCCGGTCGGGATGGTTTTGTCCACAAAAGTTTTGCCAAACTCTCGTAAACGTTATCATTCACGAAGATTTTGCCAACTGGGTAATTATAGAACCATTAGAACCACTTCTCTCACGTGCCAATCTCACTGTGACTCTCTATAACATCTCATCTCTCTTCTAATTGCAGCTCCACATATAAACAATAGTGACATCTACACCACTTTCAACAATTCTGTCTCTTTCATTATCTTTTCTTTACTTTAATTTTTCTATTCTTCTGCATTTTATTTATGCATTCAAATGGTGACATCCTCACCACCACACACATGCACTCGGACATGCATGATAAATAAAAAGGAAATGCAATAAATTACAAGGATCTTGTTTCTATGAGTAATTTATAAGGGTGTAGCTGTGTATGTAGAGTGTTAATGTATACGTGCATTACGTGTTATGTGTATTCAATGAATGTTAGGATACACAAATTCTACTTACATATTTAAAATTGGTTTTTCTTGCAAAATTTGTTTGACTTTGAAATTTACAATGTACTACAATTTTCAAATAAACAAAACTTACTTTCGACTTTGATCTTTTTTCGGCCATTTTGCCTTTTATCTTGTGTTGTTTTGAAATTCTTGCAAAAACACTAAAGCATATGTACAAGCAAAAGTAGAAGAAGAAAACGAAGTAATTTTTTGTATATTGCTTGATAGTGTAAATAAACAGACTGTGGGGGGGAGGGGGGGGGGAGAAAGAAAGTGCAAAGTCACGTATGCCATTAGTGAGTGAGGCCGACAACGACGCGCCGCCTGTTTCTGATTTGTTCCACCGTCCAGCTACACATATTTTTTAACATTTATTTATTTTATTTTTATTATGATGATTTCATGTGCTGCTTGCCATAAACACACGAAGCGGCGGCAGCAGCACACAAAAAAAACCCAACACAACATAAAACCTTTAAAAAGTTATAAACAAAAGTTTTAGTTTTGCAAGTAAAGCGAAAAAATTCAGAAAAAAAAAAATAAATAAATAAATTTCAAAAGAAACACAAAAATGAATGTTGTAAACATTGTTGACGAATTCGCATTGAAAACGCAAAAATATTATACCACAAGCAGACGCGCGCGGTTTTTGTGGTTTCAAAAACCTCACCAAAAAACAAACAAAAAAAAAACCAAAATTCATATAAACAAGCAAAATTTATTTCTGCCACATTTTATACGCTGCCAAAAACAAAAATAAAAATTAACAACACCAAAGCAAAAATCCAAAAAATTTAATCTAATCAACAACTACAAAAGACAAGAAAGAAAAAACGTGTTAACATAGAAATTAAAATGGCTTAAAAGCGTCGAAAGATAAAAGACACACACGCATGCATACATACATACATACATACATACATACATACACACATAATGGTCACCATTATCAATCATATGTACATATATATATATATGTATGAAAATTAGTCAGAGGAAGGCGGGCAGATAGACAGAGGCAATGACAAAGGTTGAGGTGTTTCAAAACGGCCGTCTTTACTACAAAGGTATTAAAAATTAATAGCAAGAATGTTTTGGAAACACGCACGCAGCCAAACACAAAATATTTAATATTTTGTCTTCGGTTTTTTTTTTATTTTTTTTATTTTTTGTTAAAACAAAAAACTCTCATCTTTCTATGAAAAGTAAAAATGTGCTTGCAACATGACAAACTTTTTGCCAATTAATCATTTTTCAAATACATGCATATTGCCAGCCAATGTCATATCTACTCGCACACCTTCTATTTGTCTTCATAGCTTTATTATTATTAACTTTGTTATATTTTTATATTGTGTTTAAGTATTTTACCACAAATCTTTGCGCAAAATTCTTGAAGTAACATCTAAGATATATGATAATTTAAGTACCTTTAAATTACATGAGGAAGGAGAGAATCGAGTCTAAGCAAAATCTGTGACTGCTTTTTGTAGAGGAAAACCAGATTCCTTGTGCTTCATAAAATAAACAAAGTTCAATTCTTTTCGCTATTAACTTTTCAGTTCAAAATAAGCAGAAGTGTATTTCATTTTGAATTTATAACTTTCCAAAAGAAGCTGAAAAAAAGTTACACTTTTATCACAACACCTTTACTGTAGACACACTAAGCCAAGATCAAGGCTTTATATATTCCACTCTTTCTCTTAATAGCCCAGTCGGTAGAGTAAAAAATACGCCAAAAGTTCATAAAAATTCTTAACTGCGATTTTTTTTTAGTAATCGTTAGTGTGGGTATGATAGATGGAAAAACCACAAAAATCAGTTCTGGGGTTGAAGAAAAAAGCCTTTTTGTACTAATAACTGGTTAACCGTTGGATATGTCAAAAAATTATCTAGCACACATAAAAAGCTTAAGTAATTTTCTAAAAACAAGGTATAATGTAATTTTTTCGTATATGTCATAGTTTTCGAGATATTCAATATTTAATAAATTGCAAATTTAGTACTTTGGATGTACTGTGGATGCGCGCTCATTTTTCTTTCTTTAAAATTTTGAGTGCTGAGCCTATAGAAAAGCCTATATAAAGCTTTTTTGTGGTAAGTAATTTTTTGATATCTCCAACGGTTAACCAGTTATTAGTATAAAAAAGCTTTTTTCACCAAAGGGGGGATTTTTTGGGGGATCGCTCTGCAACCCTATGACTGACTTTTGTGGTTTTTCCATCTATCATACCCCCCACTAACAATTGCTGAAGAAAAATCTCAGTTCAGAATTTTTATGATGTATATCTTTATAATGACTGGACTATAACATTTGATCTCCACCTCTTCATGTCTATATAATGTAACCAGAAGTACTGGTTTTGTCGGTACATCTACTGATTTTTAATATGACTATAGCTGTGTTTCTTTTATAGCGCATATAAAATAAGAAGTGCGTACGAAAAAATTGTAACCTAGTTTTTTAAATGTCTGATAAAAAAATAGCATATCATCGTCTTTGATTTTAATGACAGGTCAAGCCAAAATAAATTATTTTCATTTTCACTAAAGTGTTTGCTAAAAATGGATACTCAAGCTGAATTTCGAAAAATCATTGTGAAAGTTTTTGAACCAAATCCGAAATGGAATCAATTAAAAATTGCCAAAACTGTTAAAATGTCCCGTCAAACTTTTAGCCGGGTCAGCCCGTTAGCAATCTACACATTAATCGAAAGTCGGGAAAATTTGAATTGGGAGACCTACACCGAGCTAAATGTGTCAAGGAAATTTTTCAAAAAAACTCAAATGGTTCGGGCAGAAAAGTAGCTCAAAAATCAGTGTTGTATCATGGATGACGAAACAGATATACTGGTGATCTTTTCGCTGCTTCCAGGTAACGACTTTTATGTAGCGAATCAGTGAGGAGGAAATGTGCCAGAAAAGTACAGAGCATAAAGAAAATCCAAGTTCCCTAAGAAATTTCTTATGAGGTTTTTTTTTTATCAAAATAGCGCGTTTATACTAAAAAAAAATATAAAATTTAATTTTTTAATGCTTCGAAATTCAAATTTATCAATTTATCAGAGAGAACAATAGCAATACGGTGCGAGTATACAAGTTTGGCCATATTAGATTGGCCTATCAGATAACACATTAACTTTGACAAGAAACGTCAGACCCACTAATGACAGCACGTGTTTTAAGCGTCAGTTTTAGGAGATTTTTGCTATGGAACAGTACACACCAATTGAACGCGTTGAAACTGTTCAGTTGTAAATTCAAAATAACTTCACAATTTTCCCTATTGAAAAGTTATTTTAATTTTTTTAATCCGATTGTTTATGCAAATGTTAGGGAGCTCTTCTGGTTTCAGCAAGATAGCGCATCACCTCACACAGCTCGTGCTGTGCCATTGTTCCCCGGTCGATTGTTATCAAAATGGGGACCTGCACGCTGGCCTGATTTGACACCGCTCAGACTTTTTCCTCTGTGGCTACTTGAAGCCAAGGGTTTATATCAACAAGCCAAGGAGCCTAGACAAACTCAAGGCCAACATCCGTCAGGAAATAACCGTCATATCGGCCGAAAAATTAGCAAATACGATAGAAAATGCCGAAAAACTGGCACATTACGCCATTCGAGCTCAAGGTGACCATTTGTTCGATATCATCTTCAAAAAGTGATGTAATTTAATCTCCTTAAACCAAATTAAATGATTTTCCACATAAACAGCAAAATATGTGTTTTTTCAATTTTGTTTTATTTTTTTTTTTTTTAATAAATAGGTCCACCTAATATGGTCAACCCTGTACTTTTTTTTGATAGAAGTAGAAACATTGAAGGTGTGGATTTCTATAAATACCTCAGTGACCTGGTTAATGAGTGCTAGATTGGAGTTCCAGTTGCCTCAGGTTCAATTCCAAGATGAGGAGTAAATGTTGTAAAAAGTGTCCGTCCGATTTGTTCTAATAATATGAGTCGCTTCGATGACTTAGTGCTTAAAAAATACTTGACTGGAAAACCAGCTCAACAAGTTCGCTTCTTTGGAAGAAAAATGAATCCACCAAATAACAAATGCTGAATGCTTGCAAAAGAGGTAAAAACCCTTTGCAAGGCCTGATCTGGTATTAAGTACTATGGAATATTGTACCTAGAAAAATAAATCCACCAAACTGCCGAGAGCTGGGGACAGTGAAACTTTATTGAGTTCTAATTAAGCGGAAACTGAAAGAGATGAAAGGTGTGTCGATTGAATGAAAACCCATAAAGGCTTTGATAGAGGGAATTCCTAAAAAGTTCTAATCTTCCCTAAAAACAAAGAACTATAAATATTTTTTTTTCTAAAGAATTTACATAAATTGAAGTACAACATCGCTCCTGATTATACAAATTCCTTTGCTTTCCTAAGCTACTTTCGTTTTTTCTTCCTATTTGCGTTCTTCCCCATTCCCAATAAGTTACAATAAATAGTACCATTTAGTACAAATATTTACACTACTGATTGCTAAGATTAAAAACTGTGACTCGGTCATACTTTATTTTCATTTATTCCGGCTTAATTTCTTTGCAGGTGTAGAGATCCCGACATCTTAATTCCTCATTCAAATATTTTTTTAAAACGGCCAAGCTCGACAAAAGAAACACATGCTGATTTTATTGAAAAAATAGCATAAATAATAACTATTATTGTTTTCAATGAGGCATTATGGGTGGAAAAATACATCCAATTAAAAAATCCGCCATTATTACGTTATTAAATTCAGAAAGTAGAAACCCCAAATTTTGAACTTATTTTTCTCAAGATATAAATCCTAATGCCTACTCAATTTAAAATAAAATCTTGAAATTATTAACGACAAACAGATGTAAAAGTTTTCCAAATGAAAGCCATTACAATAAATTCAATTTATCAATTACGTTAAGTAAATTTTAATTACAATTAAAATATGTAAATATTTTAAAAACTCACACACTGAAGAACTCTCATAAGCAAGAACAAAAAAGTATAATAAATGACGTCAGCTCAACCATAACAAATCACCAACAGTTGCAACAATCGTCATCACACAACATTACAACCAACATTTACCAATGAACATCGTCAACAGCAGCCCAGCAACAGTATAGGTAATGACAACACTAAGCATTAACTAATGATGACCACCATCATGTTATCGAAATTTGTGCGTCATTTACGTCAGGAGAGGAGAATGTGCACGTAATTTCATTTTAGGCCAAGTAAAAACAATTTATACGCACGTATACACCCCTCTCCTCATCCCTGACTACCGCCCTTTTCAAGTTAATCAAGCAAAAAGCTGTTGATAAATTTGCGCTAACGTTAAATGCAAAATGAACGAGCACACAGAAGCGGCCGCGAACCAAAAAGACAAAATAACAAAACAAGCAAAAAACAAAAAAGTGTCAGGCGTCACCGCAATACTTGAATGAGTGTAATGATATTGCTGACAATGCTGTTGGTGACAATGATTATGACGTTGCTGCTGATGATAATGATGATGATGATGACAACGATGCCGCCAATGAGCTCAACAATAGCAACAAAATGAATGATTCTAACACAACAACGCGTCGTCATCATAGCCAAAGTCTCGCTGCTGTCAGTCACCTCCACAAACAAAAATATTGCTATCATTGGAAACACCACCGATGCTGTTGCTGCTGCTGTTTCAACTTCAACGATTACGGTTCTCAAGCAGTCGTTGGTCGTTGTTGAAAACGGCAATGAACATTAGTGTCAACGTTTTTTTGGTACATATATGTATAAAACAGTTCGGCCATTGCACAATTATCAACAGAATCCACTAAACTGTGAAAAGAAAAGTGGGTGTGGCTATGAAGAATGAATGATAATGTACATGGAAATGAATGAATGAATGACTGACTGAATGAATGAACAAATGCTTTGGTTCGTTGGTGTTGAATGGATCGATGGATAAATGTTTGGTTTGGTTGTTTTTGTATAGACGAATTGATGACAGTAGTAGAAAATGTGATGAAATGTCTGAAATTATACTCAAGTGTGCAAAAACATCAAGAAAATAAAATGATACTAAAATTTTTTATATGCATAGTTTGCTGTTAAAGAACCCTAAAGCTTAATGGGTGTGGAAGAAAAACTGACAACTATTCAATGATTAGAATGTCAAACACTTTCAAATATGTACATTCTTGGCTATGAGTTCTAGCCATTTAAATAACTAGATAAATTAGAAGTAGGTGAAATTTCATGTTAATATCTCATAAACCTCAAATAATTTATAAGTCAAACATGACAAAGAGTTTTGTAATTAAATAAAAGGTCGAAAGGAGTAGCGTCGTTATTTTCGAATCAGGCAGGCCTAAAAACTTTAGTGTGGAAAATGGTTTTCGTATCGCATAAATCCGATGATTTTATGAGGCTAAACTACTAAAAAAATGTTAAAAAAGTTGAACTGTTTACAGTTGTAACTCTAGATTCCTCGATTCAAGATTAGAAGCTGCAATTTATAATATTTTATGCATTTATCTTTTAAACTCCAAGTTACATATTTTCAACCTGAGTCCAAGACAAAACTATAGAGTTCTGAGTCCAAGTCAGAAGCAGTGTCTAATTGCTGAAAAGTTTTTATATTAAAATCTTCTTTCAGAATTAGACTTCTAAACTTCGATGTAAAAAATGAAATAAATTTTTTTTTTTTTGAAAATTTCAACTGTTTAAGGTTTTGACTTTAGATTTTTTTTTATTCAATTAAATATGTCTTTTTTTTAATTTTATTGGCCCCACATGGGATTAAACCATGGGTCTGTAGTATAAGTATTTGATTTTCTAACGTAATTACAACAACAAACGATTTCATTATTTACTTACGTAGTGTGAGTTGTTTAGTTCTAATGCAAATGGAGATGTGAACCTCTTAGGTCAATCCGATGTTTTAGGAACCCCCCTTTATTTTTAATATAACTTTTAGATAATAGTTTTCTCACCGTGTTTTTTTTTTGGAAGGAAGAGGAAGGGTAGGAGATGTAGGAAAAGTGCCTTCATTGTTTATCTCTTTGTTCTCAAATTCGTATCTGTTAAGATAAACAAATTTCTTTATAGCCTCTGAAGACCCTATTTTTCCGACTTCAGGTCCATATTGTGGGAGAACTTGAGGTGTTAGAGAGAAACTGAGAACGCAATCGTGATCAGCGGGCCCTAAAACTATTAGAAAATCTTGCTTATAATCTCGCAAAATTTTAAATTTTGTTGCACTCTGTAATTAGATAAATAATTATACACATCAATGCCCAGAGCCAGACCAAAAATCCAATCAAAACTCAGGTTAAAATTCGTTAAAAAATTCAGGCAAAAAGCACATCATAATTCATATGACAATTCCGACTAAATTCAAGCTAAAATCAAATTAAGTTCAGATAAAAATCAGACCAAAACTCAGAATAAAATTCAAACCAAATTCAGGCAAATTGCCAAACAAAAAATGAAAGCAACACTGAGACCAAAACTCAACAGAGTTCAGATCAAAATTCAAACGGAAATTTAAATTCAGGCCAAATTTTGACCAAAAATTAACATTCAAAATTCAAGTCAAATTAAATGTAAAATTCAGGCAACAAATCAAACCCAAATTTACACTAAAAACATGAGTTTTCTGTCAATTCAGAATCCAAATCAAAACAAAATTCAGAACAAAAACCATACCTGAAATAAGATTACAAACGAAAACATAAAATCAGATCAAAAAAATTCAAAAACCAAACCAAACATTTATATCAAGCTATCCAAAAAGGGCATTTATAAACTGATTTAGGAATTTTCGAAATTAATATAGTCCAAGTGTATTTTTTTAAAGGTTATAAGTAGAAAGGGGCTTGCTAGAAAAAAGGCAGCGACCACTTTCGTGGGACCTTAATCCTTCTATGGAATAGGAGATAGCGTAATCAGGGAATTACTCAGACAGGATGAGAGAAACAAGAGGCAAGATCTCTTTAACAATCTTCCGGGACTGTGGCAATCCAAAGCGCTTCTAGGTAACTATAATAGGAATAGATACGCATTCTGCATTGGTCTCAATAAAAACAGTTTGCTCATATTAGCTGGTATTCTGACTGGGCACTGCGGGGTCAGAGAACATCTTTGTAAGGTAGGTTTTGTAATGAAGAAGATGAATCATCAGGAATTATTTTCGCTCAATGTGGAGCACTGTTCTACAAAAGAATGAAATGTCTGGGTACATACCAAGTGCCCAGCACAGAACTAGCATCCATAGATCCGGGCACAATACTTGAGGAGGACTGGACTGGATGAGCTATTCTAGGCAGATTAGATTCGATATAGAAGAGGTACGTACAATAGGTCTTACTGGTCGCGGTATAACGACAAAACCTCTCTAACAATACAATAAAATGCAAGTATACACATTTTTAGGAAGGGCTACAGTCTCCTCTTGATGCGCCAATGCCCTTTTAGTAAGAATCTACGACTGGGAATTAAAAAAGTAATTACTTGTAATAGTGGGTCGAAGAGAAGAGTTTTATGCCCACAATCGTTCTTTCTGAATTAAAACACTGAAAGTTCCCCCTCCTTATACAATCTCTGAATCCTTTAGTGATTGTTAATATCTGATCAAATATAATCGCATTTGTTTCTTATGAGACAGTAAACTAATGAGAAAGTAAACTACTTGAAACTGGCATATATGCAAGCGTTTCTCACAACTTCTATTACTTAAATAATATCATTAAAATATAGTAGGGTACATGAAACTTGAAAATGTACAAAATGCTGATTGTTCACGACGACAGACACTACTAAATGAGATTCTACTTTCTTGTCATTTAGGAATGTAAAGTAAGCAAATGAAAGAAATTGTTAGCAATGAAATCGATAAATGAAGAAAACATAACAAGAACAAAAAACCAGTGATGCCATGCATTAAGAAAAACATTTACATTTGACTGAGCACAGCATATTGACTTTAACATTAAGTCATTGAAGAATCGAATATAAAGGAAAGAGAAAGGAGACTAAAAGGCAGTCATTAGCAGTAGATTGAGTTTGAGTGTGGTTTGCCAAAGGTAGTAGCAAAAAGCTAGACATAAATAGAAATGAAATAAATGAAGATTAATTTTGTATTCAATCAATATTAAATCAATTGCAAATTTTCATATATTCAATATTAATGCATGCACATACATAAGCACCTGAATACTTGAATTATTATTAATTCTGAATTCATTAAATGCATAATGTTTCATGTATTACTATTTGGTATGTACATAATGGTTTAAATATTTAATACGTAATATCATTTAAGTGCCGACTACAAAATTTCAATTAAAGATTTTCACCTGCTTTTACTTAATGCTATGTGCATGTAAATGAATTAAATTCAAGAAATCACAATTCATTTCACTTCAAGTACTTACATATTTGCTGCCCTACAAATATGTGGGAAAACAATTACAAATTCCAAGAATATTTTTGCTTGATGTTAAAGTATTAGAAGTTTTAAAGCACCGCTTTGCTAAATATGTCCTACAAATACACATAAATATATATGTGTGTGTATGTCAGTGTGTATATTCCTAGAAATACAGAGTTAAGCTAATAATTTTTGAAATTGTTTAACCAAACCATTAATACACATACACATAAATACGCAATTTACTACAAATTGTTGTCAATAATTTATAATGTTCTCAGAGGCACTAGCGGTTCCAAAGGGGGAGATTTTTTGAGTTAAACCTTTAGTGATGAAAATCTCATAAATTTAGCTCATTGTATGAGATTTTTATTTTAAAGGGACAAAAATGAAACCTCCCACCCCCCAAAAATGAAACCTCCCACCAACAAAAAATGAAATCCCACACCCCCAGGAAATCTTTGGATCCTCTCTGAGGTTGGCACTTACGCTTTACATACATATACATGGGTTCCCAGCAGAAAATGTGTCGAATTATCAGAACTGTTTTAATACTTATGAAACGAACTGGATGGTCAACGAAACCACTATTAAATTATTGAACGTGAGTAAAACTGGATCTTAAGTCACTCTTCCTATCTTCTTTCTAGCTTATCTGGCGTCGAAAAACTTTTTGAGAAGTATTTTACTCTCTGGAAAAAAAAGTTAATAAAAATTTTGAAATATATTATACTTGAAATATCTACATAATAACACGCCGCTAAATAGTGAACTCATGTTCGAGTAACAAAACACAAAAGTTATGAAAATTACTATTGTTCTACTATATATATATATAATTCCATGGCTGAAAAAAAAAATCATTTTTCAATACCCAACATATTAAAAAAAAATCTGTTATGTCCAAATTCACCAACTTCAATCATATCTAAACATTTTCAGAATTAACAGGGTTATGGTATAAACATAACCATAGCGGCCGACCTCAGCCTCAACAACAAACAAATAGAATTTTATTAACTTGTATGGGAAATATTTTTTGAAACTAACTGACACTACACTGGATTCTCTTCAAATTCTCTCAACTTCATAATGTTTTCTCCCTTATGAGAGGCGAAATATTGCCATATTTTAAAATAAAAATCCAAGTGCTGCCAAGTTTTAGTACGAAAACATATGAATTTCTTTCGGGTTTTGCTTTGTTGATGATTTTGACAATTTTGCACAAATAAACGAAGTGAATAATTTAAATTTATGCAATAAAAACAAAATGAATTGTAGAAACAAAAATCTAATCCAATTGCTTTTGTTTTGCTTTTCTTTTACATATTTTTGACGCTAGAGGTTGACGCACTTATTATGTTTATTCTCTCAGAAGAAGTAGGCGGTTAGAGGCCGGCTGCTTTGGTTGTGTTTATACCATTAACCACATTACTCTACAGCACTCCCGTTTTCCAAAGTAACGCGGAAAGAAGCCAGGATTGCAATTTTAAAATCCCGTAATTTTGGGGCTGCAAAATTCAAGAAAAACTTACAAGACCGCTTAAAGGCTGGGTTAAGATAAAGCGTTATAAAACCTCCACCTGAAATTTTTTCGCCATCGATCAACTTTTGTCCATTTCAAAATAGTTTGTTAAAGACAACAGTGTAGATTTAATAGCTGTTAGCTCATTCATTCATTCAAAGTGGAATTTTTGGGTAAATTAGTAGAAATTATTGTTTGTTCAAAAAGTGAATTTAATAGAAAGAAAAAAGTATTATTTTGCACTCCGATCGACGTGAAAAAATTATCAGCAAGTAGCTAATTTATTATAGAACGTGTAAAGCGAGTTTGTATATTGTTTTTCAAGCAAAATCGGCCTTCCAGCAAACCATACACCGTCTAAGGGAGGGTGGGTTGATGTATTAACACCTGGGGGTTACCTATTAATATTAAACATGAAAAGTACTTACAACCAAATTTATCTACTTCTTGATCAATTTCTTGAAAAATTTTCACTTTAACCCTTTGACGAACGAATTTCAATGGGGATTAATAGAAACCCTTTGTTATGGTTACTTAAGTCCTCCACAATCATGAAACTAAATTTCATGCTTCTATATTTATTTGTTTTTCTTTTATTAAAGGTTAAAAAAAAATAGCTGTGGAACTGAGACAATCACTTACTTAGTTGGCTCTACAACCGATGATCGGTCTTGGCTGCAGTTAGGTTCCCCGGTATTTGGTCTTTTCAACGGAGATTAGGTCATCCTGCTCTGCGCGTTCCACCTCCGTGGCTCGATTAAGACACCCTTCTAGCCGGAGCACTTTTTTGCATTCGCTCAGCATGACCCAGCCAGCGAAGCCGATGGATTTTTATGTGCTTGACTACCTCAATGTCGCCGTAAAGCGTATATAGCTCATGGTTCTATCTTATACGATACACGTCGTCCACGCACACTGGGCCATTGATCTTGGGGAGTATCTTCCTCTCTAACGCCTCTCATCGTTGGCGATCAATGTCTACGTCTCAGCGCCGTATATTAGAACGGGAAGTATTAGGGACTTGTATAGCGTTATTTTCGTACATCGAGAGAGGGCTCTGCTTCTCAATTGCCTACTGAGCCCGTAGTAACACCTGTTGGCAAGATTTATTCTTCGCTTGATCTCAAGGCTGACATTATCGTTGGTGTTGATGCTGGATCCAAGATAAACGACGTCCTTAACTTAATTGTTCAAGAACACAACGTAGATAGATCAAGAAAGTAACTTGAGAAAATAATTGTTTTTGAACCTGGCTCAGGAACGGCTCAGCGACAAAGTGTCATATGGCACCGCTAGGCATTACTGGGTTAAGCTAACAACGAGATAAAAGTGAACGATGATAACGAGGATGAAAAAAATTACGAAAAAATAAATTAATTAAAAAAAAAAATTTTTTTTTTAAATTTTTAGTTAAAAAATAAAAAAAAATCGAAAATTTTTTTTTTCTAAAAATTGATGTTTTGATGAAAAAAATATGAACTGCATTTTTAATTTTTTTTTTTTTTTTCAATTTTAAAAATTTTGATTTTTTTTTAAATTTTTAGTTAAAAAATAAAAAAAAATCGAAAATTTTTTTTTTCTAAAAATTGATGTTTTGATGAAAAAAATATGAACTGCATTTTTAATTTTTTTTTTTTTTTTCAATTTTAAAAATTTTGATGTCAAAAAAAAATAAAAAAATTGTGACGTAGCAGAGAAAAACGGACCACGGATTCGGACTCAGCGACCCCCCAACACCCTAAGTGCGTTTGTCCCGTCTCTGCTCGTTTTCAAAAGTTTCCATTTGTAGAACAGTGTAATTCTAAAAAATTCAAAAGATTTTACTAAAATTTTTTTCAAAATTGTCATGAAGTGAGGCTGGACATCTGTTAACGTATCGACATTGCCGCATTAGTAAAAGTTGTTTGCATTTTTAAATTATTCTCAATTCCAAATGTTTGTTTTCGAGTCAAATTCTCGTCATTCGCGGGACCAGCTCGGTGTCATATACTATGAGCTACTGAAACCGAGTGAAACTATCACAGGAAATTGGTACTGAATGCAATTGATGTATTTGAGTCGATCATTGAAGGAAACATGGCCACAGTACCAAGAGAGACACGACAAAGGCATGACAATGCTCGGCCACATGTCGCAAAAGTGGAGAAGATATACTTTTAAACCCTGAAATGAGAGGTCTTGTCCCACCCGCCGTTCAACCCAGACGTCGCTCCTTTCGACTACCATCTATTTCGTTTGATGGCTCGCGGCCTGGCGGATCAGCGTTTTCGTTCGTACGAGGAAGTCGAAAAATGGGAAATTAATTTTTGCTGGATTTTCAAGCTGATCAGGTCTACTGCACTTTTCTGCTGGGTTACGTTAAGAACCTATGTACAGTATATAGTATATAGTTGTATGTGCGTTGGATTGAGTATTTTGGATTCACATACTTCTATATATACATATGTGTATACCTTCATATAGCTGTGTATATAATTTCGTATCGAAATTAATAAGTTTAGGGAATTGCATGCATATGTGTGTGCCTTTTATGCTAGAATTTATTTTTGAAAATGAGGTTATGTTGATTAAACTACATATGTAATAATAATGAAAAATAGCAATAATTTCGTCCAAAATGTGTTGCTAAATTTAATTTGAAACTTTTAGTTATTCCTGATAAAGGATACCAGGATTAAAGTTATAAAATGCTTGTAAGTAACTGGATTCTTTAACACAATGCTGCTTTTTTATTCCATAGAGATGCATTTGGATAATAATTAGAGAAAAGTCTTGACTGATAATCATACATTACAAATTTACAAATTACTTAGTTTTTATGCTAGGAAGATTTAAATCTTATTAATTTCTAGCATTAGTCAGGAATTAATATTCAGTCGAAATATTTTTATAAATCAAACTTATTACTTCGAATTACACTAACATCTATCTCATTTCTCTCTCTCTCTCTCTATTTCTACTTACAGAAGATGTTCTCCCCCACCCATGCGACACGGTAAAATGTCCTCCCACACTGGAGATGACTTGCCCCGATGACAGCAATATACGGGAATCGATACGTTCGATTGCGCTTCTCGTCGCCGCACCCATTGAAGAATCCACCGTTTATAATACAAGTGAAATAGCTGAAGATCTCTATGCTCAATGTTGCCTTTCGAAGAAATGCATGTGCAAAACTTGCTACATACCCGATTGTCACGGCGAGGGTGAGGTTGTTGTTGAACTGATACCCGAATCAATGGAATCACCCGGGCATTGTTGCGGTCAATATGAATGTCACAAGGAACCGAACTGCACAGAAGTACGTGATACAGAAAGCTATTGGTTGACAGATTGTCAGCGTTGCAAATGCTATTCAGGTGAACGTATGTGCCATCAGAGCTGTGATGAAGGCATGAAGAAAACCACAGCCATTTGTAATTCAAAAACGTTGAATAAATTTTTCGAACATGGTGAAAGTTGGAAAGATGGTTGCTATGAATGTGAATGCGTTAATGGGGAAGAGAAATGTGTAATGCCATTCTGTAAGAGCGTCAATTGTCCATCGCATCGGCAAGTGCTATTAAAAGATAGTTGCTGTCCGATATGTTGGCCCAAGGGAATAGCAATGCCAATTGGTGATTATGATGATGATGACGACGGCGCTGGTGATGATGATGATGAGGATACGCATGCTGCTGCCTCTGGTGCTAAATCGGATAATCGTATTTACGATGATGAAGATGACAATGATGTGGTGATTCCACTGCCACATCCAACAGATGATTATGCTGAAAATGAAATTGATACATTACCAAATATAAATTTTGAAAATGAATCAAATGCAACGAGTGCTACGGCAACAAATCAAATAAAGTCAACAACAGTGGCAGCGGTAAGTTCTAGTACAAGAATTGCTCCAACTAGTACTACTACTACAACAACCACTCAAACACCGCAAACTTTTTCAACAAGTTCTTCTGCTGCTGTTATTTCTTCTTCTTCTTCGATAAAGGATATATTTGTAAGTAGCACTACTACAACAGCTGCACCTCCTTGCATGCTCGATGGCGGACGTAATGATGCCCCTGCAACCTATCAAGTTTATCCTGAAGTCTTTGAGGTCGTACGCCAGCCACATCAAAATGTTCTCTTCTATGCGATTATTGCTTTCTTGGCCGTTTTGACCATTGTCTTGCTCATTTGGAATATACAGCTGCGTGCCAAACAACGTTCCTATCGACCAGTCTCAAATTTCGATGATAATTTCAATAAAATGTCTTGTAATATTAAGAAGACGAACGATTTTGTTTAAGTGTAATGGGGTGTAAAATGGTTTTTATTAGCTTTTTTTTCTTTTTCATTTAAGTATATCTTATTTTATTTCGTTATGCTGTTGGCTGGAGTATGAGGGAAGCTTGCGAATGGGGAGAAGCATGGTTTTGGAGCAAAGTCTCAGTTGAAGGCATTATTTTTGTTAGTCTCCAGTATTCACAAAAAAAAAAGATAGGCTTATAGTGAAGATGAACTCTACTCATTCGTTTCTAATATCTGCACTTCTTAGTTTTTTTTTAACACTTTGATTGCCACCATATAAGAAAAAAAGGGGGCCCACCGGCCATCTCTAACTTTCTTATTATAAATAAAAAGGCTGTAAGTTTCATCATTTTTGAACACGTCCTATAATGATGCCAAAACTTGAAAGGCCAAAAAGTTGACACGGTTTAATAGATCAAATATTTCATAAATAAACAATTTTATTTAGCACCTGTGAAGCCAACACAACAAAGCCAAATCACAAACTTGATGCCGTGAAACCAAGGTGACACCACGCGGCCTCCTAACTTCTTTGATCTGTGAAACCAGGGATATATCACGAGGCCCCATAGCTTTCTACGTGTTAAAGAAATCAGGAAGTTTAGTGAGAGAGAGATTTATAAAATTTTCTATTTCTTTTCTTTTTCAAATCTTATCACTTCCTCTGTTCTGCTTAAAATTTACATATTGCTCTATCTGGGTAAAGTACAATGGTCTAATGGATTGAGTGCCATAAAAGTTCTTACCCTGCCTAAGCTTCCTCGGTTCTTTAAAAAAGCTTAGCAATTTTGAGGGTAAAAAATTGACCTTTCTTTTTTAACAAATATTGTAAAACTATGTAGCTATGTATGGCTGTAAATATCAGGGCTAATCCAAAAAAACCTTTACCATTGCAAAGCCTTTTTAAGTATAAATTGAAGAAACTTTCATTACAAGAAAAGTGCTAAAAATGATTCTCTTTCTAATTCAAAAAATACTTCAAAATCATTTCAACCTCTACCAAGTAAGTGACAATTAAATTTTCATAACAAAAATGTCTTGAAAAATTCATGTCTTCAGAAATAATAATATAGATTTTTAAAGTCACTGAATTCATTTTTGATATCAGACTTAAATTCAAAGTAGTGGAATCAGTTTTCGAATCTGATTGGATCTCAAATTCAGCAACAAAAAAAAAGAAAAAAAAAAAAATTATATTGAATTTCATTGAATTTGAAGAATTGTTTGTGTATTCGGATCCACTTTTGTGTCAAACATTTTAAATTATATTAAATCCAGTTAAATTTCATCGATTTCGATACCTTTCTCTTGCTTCTTTTTTTGACATTTTGAGTCCTTATTTTTTAATTTTTGAAATTTTACATGAAACTTGCATTTAATTGCTCAAAAAAACTTTATACATCAAATTTCATCGAATTTAAAGCGTTTCGCATGTTTTCGATCCCATAATTTTAATTACATTTTTTTGATTTTTTGAATTCCGATATTAAATTTGGATCACTGATCCACCGATTTTGAAACATTGTCAAAGTTTTCGACTCACTATTTTTAGTCCGTCATTTTGAAATTTTATGTTGAATTCCATTGAATTCAAGACGATTTTCAAGTTTCCAAAACGTTTTTTTTAATCTTTCAAAACCGATATTAAATTAAAATTTTTCGAGCTAGAAAAAATTTATATGCCAAATCTCAGTGAATTTGGAAATTTTTTCATGTTTCTTACCGTCAATTTGAGTCCGTCTTTCTGCAATTTTCAAATTTAAGATCAGATTTGGATTCAACAATTCAAATGTCGAATTTCATTGTAATCAAAACTTTTTCATGTCTTTAACTCGTCATTTTGTGCCCGTTTTTTTTAATTTTGGGAATGTAATATCAAATTTGGGTTCAGCATCTTCAAAAACCTAAAGACTCTCTTGAAGATACAAATCAGAGTCGGTTAAATATATATTTTTAAGATCCGCAGAAGTATATGCGTGCTGATGTAAAAGTGGCGTGTATATGCGTCAGTAGCAGTGTTGGGGTTAATGACTCAAGTAAGTTTTCAAAGTAAGTCCTTTAAAGAAAACCATTTTTATAAAAAGTCCAACTTTCTCCTCGATAGTTTTCAAACATTTTTTAAACTTTAGCTACTCAGTAAAAGAACCCGGTTCTATAAAGCCAACAGCTGTAAATAATTGAAAATGCTATATACACATATTTATTCTATATCTTTCCTCATTTTAATGTTTACTTCATTTTTTCTTTATTCTTTTTTTGTTTTATTTTGTAGAACAGGATCTCAATTTTTTTGTTCTTTTATTTTTTTATCATTCTTCTCTTTTATTTTGATAACTGCACTTCAAAAAAAAAAACTAGAAATTTATAATCATTTACACACAACGAGTATTCAAATTTTAATATATAAAATAACTAAATATAAAAACGGTTATATTTATGTAGTTAAAATAAAACATTATTGTTTTTAATTTAAATTTAAAATCATTCATTTTTCAAAAAATAAAAAAACCGATTACCCACCATTATCGTTAAACAAATTATCAACACTATTTGAATGATTTTCATTGTCGTTTTCTAGCCACAAATTCATTGGTCAAATATGTAATATGACCTGAATGAAAATACGAGTATAAAACTTAACTTTCTAATAAAAAATAAAAAAACTTAGCTACACTTTAAATACCATTAGTATTGAAAATAATAGTTTTAGTGATTTAAGTTACAATTTATATATATTTGATATAAAATTTATTTTATTTTTATTAGGCATGCATTATTATGGTATAATACTACAAATAATGTATTTCCTTTACCAATGCAGACGTTATACGATGAACAATTCAACAAAAAAAATTAAAAATTTAGGCAATATTTGTAATTTAATCGGTAGTAAACAAAAAAATTCAAAACCGATTACTTTTGGGAAATTTTAATTTTTATCAAATCAAAAAGTGAAAGTTGTTTATATGATTATGTTATTTAGTTTATTTTTGTAATCGTAATTCGTTACATTTATGTAATAAGTAACCATTATTATAATACATACAAACATATATTTACATACATATATCTACATAACTGCATAATAAAAAAAAATCTATATTCATTATCTATGTGATATTTGTCGTTAAGAGTAAAAAGAAAAAAAAATGAAGATGAAAAAAATGAAAATTAATGAATGTCCTTTTTTTATTTTGTATTATTAACACACACATTATTATTTTTCGTGAAAACGATGTAAGGAAAAAAAATGTGGTTAAGTTCAATTGAACAGCGTTTGATAGCTGCCACTGCTGTTACTTCGACATACTAAATCTATTATGTTTTAATATATATTCTTATTTTTTTTTTTCGAAATCATTCAAAAACAAACAGAAAAAAGTTAAAAACGAACTGAAAATCGATTATCGAAATTGAACTTGAGCGGAAAACAACTAAAAAGTTTATGTTTATATTTTTAGTGATTAGTTAATATTAGTTTAAATTTTTATTATGTATAATTTTCTAATTTTAGAAAATCAAAGTTATGTAAAATTATTATTATTATTATTTAAGCCTGTCTAAATTTAAATTAAAGAAAAATAAATTAATGAAATAATAATACGAAAAAAAAAAACAAAACATTAAATTGAGTTTTCTTTCAATGGAATTTTAAGAACTTTCTTAAATTGCTCACAAATAAAAAGTTTTCAGTGCATTTTTAAATCAACAGATAAAATTAATTCATTCTAAAATAATATGAGTAGGTCACAAACCCAATAATCATAAGAGGAGAGGAAAGAGAGAAATTGCCTAAATGATTCAGAAACATTACAACATCTCAAGAAGCACGGGAGGATTAGAAAAACCTAAACTCGATTCGAAACATACCTCATTCACGCAACTAAAAAAGTCTCTTTTTAGAGACCTATGTGACAATTTCTGTACCAAAATAATTGAACAAACTCTTAACTATTAGCGTTAACCGGCCCAAGCTCTGTTAAAACAGTGCGTCTACCTCGAAATCCCCAAAAAAATTCTATCATTTTAGAATCAGTGACAAAATTTTCGACTACTAGGCGACCGTGGCTGGCAAAATTCTTGATAATTTGTTGAACATTGCTGCTATCCAATAATTTTTCAGATTTTCTAACCTACAACAGAAGATTTTCGCTCGTAATTCCAATTTTGCTTTTGGGAGTAGCTCCAAATCCAGAAACCGCACTGACTCAGCACCGAACAACACTGGTTACTGCTACTATTATTAGAGATTTAGTGTTTAAGCTCGCAATTGTCGTTAGCTTTGTTCGCTCAAATAATATCATCCGGGAAATTTCCCATCCGGCCACTAGAGGAATCTGGGACCGAAAATCTTCAACCAGTTGTGAATTTGTTTTTCATTAAAAATAAAACCCTTCTTGATTTATACAGGCGCTGTTATATCAGTCGTACCGATGACTCGTAAAACTTCCCGGCCCGAAAAGTAAAAACAATTTGCTGCTGTGAATGGAATTTTCATCAGCACTTAGGGGCCGTTCACATATTACATAATGCAGTTTTTGAACCTCCTGGTCATAATGCAACGTAACAAAACATATCACCCCCTCGTAAAAAATTTCTATTTCGACATTTTAAAGCATTTCATAACGTGTTCATCTTTAATATCGCTTATGGAATATTCAAATATTACTTGCTAATGCTTTCTACATTAATAGCACTAGCTTTGGACTAAAATTTGATGAGGGATGGCTTTGCTTACAGATTTTCTCCCGATAAATTTGAAAATCAAGTTTAAAATTTTTTGTGATGGAACCGTTTTATTTTTTCGACTTTTTTACACTTTAAAAATCATTTCTCGAGCTAGAAACGTACAGTCGTTTTTGATATCAAATAAAAGGTATTGAGATGACAAGCATACATATATAATCGGATTCTTAATTGGTTAACTGATTCAAAAAAAAAAATGAGAAACGTTTGATTTCTCTTCATGCACATAAATCTGAAACTTTTACGAAAAAAAAAATTAAGTCCGACCAGAGGAAAAGCTACCGACAAATGGCAAAACTATGAGCGATTGA
Organism: Toxonevra muliebris; assembly: GCA_963691655.1. Taxonomy (NCBI): domain Eukaryota; kingdom Metazoa; phylum Arthropoda; class Insecta; order Diptera; family Pallopteridae; genus Toxonevra; species Toxonevra muliebris. The sequence continues at coordinate 56,980,375 of OY829326.1, forward strand.
GTGAATAAATCCATATCCCACATTTTCTGAGTATATTATTTTGTTGGATACTTTTTTGAGTTTAACATGTTGGAAATGTGGGTCTTACTATATCTTCGATTGCTTTTGGGATTCGTTTCTACTGTGAGGCATCATACGTAGTATCCTAACCAGAGTTGGGTAGTAATGATTCCTTTAGGAATTAAATTCCATCTCCATTCCAATTACAAGGAATTATAATTGGTACTTTAATGTTTTCAATTCCTTAGTAATGGATTGGTTTATCAATTCCATTACAAGGAATTGTAATCGGTTATTAAAATTTTTAAATTCCAAGGTAATGGAATTGAAAAAATTTTCGATTCCATAACAAAGAATTTTATTTTGAAATTAAAAATATATGAATTCCTTAAAGGAATTGAAAATGTAATAGAATAGAAAGGAATTTAATATTTCAGTGTAATCAATTGCTTACTTGGAATTAAATTCCAATTTAGTTGGAATGATTCCTAAAAAGTAATTAATTCCCTTTTAGTTCAATTCCAAAAAAACCAAAAAAAAAAACGGAAAACATTGGAAAATGCTTCTAATAAGCCATTACGAGCGAATCCGTATAAAATTTGGGTCACTTCTCTCGTAACAGCTTATTAGAAGCATTTTCCAATGTTTTCCGAATTTTTTCATTTATCAATATAATCAATTACTTTCGAGGAATCATTCCAAATAAATTGGAACTTAATTCCAAGAAAGTAATTGATTACACTTAAATAATAAATTCCTTTCTATTTAATTACATTTTCAATTCCTTTAAGGAATTGATATAATTTTAATTACAAAATATAATTTCCTGTAATGGTATCAAAAATTTTTCCAATTCCATTACCTGGGAATTTAAAAATTTTAATTACTGATTACAATTCCTTGTAATGGAATTGAAACTTTTATCAATTCCATTACCAAGGAGTTAAAAATATTAAAGTACCATTTACAATTCTTTGTAATTGAAATTGGGAATGTAATGTAATTGAATTTACCCAGCTCTGGTCCTAACATTGCTTCATTTAAAATCCTCTCATTGGTCTTAATTTGTTAGTGAAATTACTCGCCGTGTTCGTCACTACGAAATGAAATTCAAATATAATTAATGGATTTTCAGTGACATATTTACGCTTGTTGGAAATAAGTGAAATAAAAAAATGGCCTTCCATTTTTATCTTCTCCCACCTCTCATCAAATGTGTATGAACAAATTTCATTTTATAAAGAAGTGTAATTTTGATTTCATCTACGTTGCGTAACGCAGAAGAAGAATTCTCCTTTCCCCATGCAACACTACGTAACAAATTTTCGTATATAAGGAGCTTTAGATAACGTCACATTCAAACCAATCACTTTATCCCTGAGAAATTTAGCTATCTGGCCTATTGACTCTCTTTAGAAATCTACATAGTAATAAATGAAATGCATTTCGTTTTTGATCAATGCAGTGTTCTTGCGTATGCGAATAATATCGCCTCCTTAGATTTCGATCTGTTGACTTTTCGGTAAAAAAAAAATTTTCTTTCCCATAGTTTATTTGAATCCCATATTAGGCTTTCCACATACTTTTTCACAAAGGCAGTATCTATGATATTTTTTAGCATTTTTTTTTTATCTCAGGTGGGAAGCTTCGAGCAGTTGAATGATTACACAGCCACACAAAAAAAAATTTTTGTTCTGATCTGGGGGTGCGTCCATGTTTACTAAATGTTTTTGAAGTCACTCAATCCAAATTCGAGGTCCATTCAACCCCGTCACATCAGGATGCAGCCATAATCTCAAAAAACCTAAAGTTCTTACTTCATTGCAACAAAAAAAAACCATTTTCTTTACGAAGAGGTTCGTTCTATTCTGATGGACTGGAAAATTTAATTGCTTTTTTATCTTTTTTCAACGGTTCATCTTTACTCTACAAGAATTATAAATTATATTGCGAGCCCAAATTTCCTTGTGTGTGACTTTGATGTCATCGAAACAAATCCGCAATGAACTAACTTTGCATTTACAGCAAATGCAGCAAAACACATAACACTACCACAATCGTGAGATGGATTGTTACTTCGTCTTGTAATATTGTACTCTACAATAGCCAAGTCAGCAACCAATGTAGAACGGCCGGGTTTCCCTACGGGGACTCCGAGTGCCTGCATCATTACACGTTTCCTATGTGTGTCTGCTTTGCTGACTCTGCTGACTTTGCGGATCACGGAATTGTGGAATTGGGGTTAAATGGGTTATACAGCCATGAGGTTAAGTTAATGATTTGGCTAAGTAAATTATAAGGTTATTAGGTTTAAAAGCTACAAGAATTATGTTTTTTTAAGGTTATGTCAGAATGCTGATGTGATGGTGTTAAATATGCCTCGCACTGGGATTCATTAACCGCATAAACATATAGTAAACATGGTCGGACCCCCATATCAGAACAAATTTTTTTTTGTGTGGCTGTGTTATTAAACGAATTCTATAGTATCGAAGCGCTGTACTATTGACTACTGATATGACCCTATACAGGTTAGTTACACTTATTAACCCTTCGATGGGCACCTGGGCTTTTTTAGGCACATTTGGACTTTTTTGTTTCTTGACAAATCGATCTGAAACTCCATGACTTCTTGCGCCAATGTTTTCTGAGCACAAAAAAAAAATTTGTTTCAATCGGAATAAGTTGATAGAACAAAATTTTTTTTTATTGTCTCATCCTCTTAAATTACCCCCTGGGCCTAAAAAAGTCCAGGTGTTTATTTTGAATTTGATTTGAGGTTTATTTAGATGCAAAATGTAATTTTGGGGTTTAAGGAAAATATATATATAAAAAAACACATACATATAAATTATTGCTACACCTATATGTTTTGCTTATGTAATCATAAACCGTTTGTCTGATCTTAGTCAAATTTGGTGTAGAGATGTGACCGTATCCCAAAGTGGGCGTGGCATTTTCGCAAAAATCCAATATCTTCGAATATCAAAGTAATAAAACTTAATATGGAGACTTACTTGTTCTACACCAAACTAATTCTCAAATATTGGCGTATCAACTTTCCCCCACCACCGCTTCCCCCCGCACCTATCCTTACTGATAAGAATTTAATGCATTTGATAATTAGCCGCAAATAAAAAAAAAAAATAAGTGATGAAAAAATGATAACCCTAGGATGGCCGCCATGACAAAATTTGTGTCGATCGGAATATATTGGTAGAACAATTTTTTTTTTTATTGTCTTGACATCGTTGTTTCTTTTTGTGTGTTGGTATTAGCACTTACGCATATATTGTATTTGAATGTGTTTGTTGTGTCAACAAGAATTATTGAGCTCAATAAAAGAAAAATTTACCAAATTTTATTTCTGTGTTTAAAATATATTTCTTGTTTTTGGTAATATTTTCTTTTGTCTTTATTCAGCCGCATTTTTATGCATAAATTGTGTCTGGTATTATTAACGTATGTTACCATAAATGTGATAGTTGCAAACAATTTGTGTGCCGCACACATAGTAAAGTTTCTGCACGGGATATCTGCAATGCCTGTCCTCGCCAGGATTGAAATTATTTATTTCACACACATAAGTGTACATACATTTTTATATATATTGATTAATACAATAAAAGATATGTTTTACCTGAAGTAATAAAAAAAAAAAAGAAGATCATCGATCCGAATTATATGCAAGTAGAAAAACGCATGCTGGTAATTCGGATCGATGTTAAAAGTCAATTTTTATCTTAGTATGTTTTCTAAAATGGTGCTTATTTTTACCAAATTATAGCAGAATGTTTAGTGAACAAAACCCTATATAAATTATATAAATATATCTACCAGAACAAAAGTTATTATTGATATAAAATCTGTGGGTTTCTTATATTATTTACTAAGGCTTTGTATGAAAATACGCTCACTCTTTGTTTTTTCGCTCACAACTGATTAATTTGAAATAATTGAAATAAGTGTTGCCTACCATTGGAAAGAGAATAATTCTTGTTCGTTTCGAAAAAAGGACGTAATTCTAAAAAATACCAAAGAAAAGTTATTAGCAAAACAAAAACGAACCGAATTATATACATCGATCCGAATTACCCTCATTTACGCTATGCTTTCTGAAAAGATGTTTATTTTTACCAAACTATAGCAGGATGTTTAATGAACAAAACCCTATATAAATTTTGCGCAATAACATGCTGTAATAGGCCACAACTATCGTTTTATTCACTGGGCCTAATAAAGCCCAAGAGGTTATGTTAGCGCCTCCTAAAAAGGTACCCATCGAAGGGTTAACTGCTTTTGTAATTTCTCTAAATAAGTTGAGATGAGATACCAGATATTTTCGTATGTGCCAGGTCTACGTTCACTCCAACTCACCTCGTCAAAAAAAAAGATAAAATGTATTTAAATATACCTATATTCTCTCAAATTTAGCATTTTTTTCAACCAATTAGTAATTTAAAAAAAAAAAACCCTTTCCGGAAATTAATGGTATGAAGAAGAAAAACTGAAAATTAAAACCTATGGAGTATAGTGTTAATTAATTAATAAATAAAAAAAAAACATAAGCTATAATCATAGCATATTTTTAGGCGATTATTTTTATAGAAACTCGTTTCTGTAATGAAGATAGCAAAATTGAGTTCAAAATTTGTAAAAAAAAAAAAATGTAAAGGTAAAAAATAGATAGAATTGAATGAATGAGCTTTAAAGTTTCCGCTTTTTCTTTCAAAATAATTTCTTCAAATTTATCTCAATTTATTACAAAAGATTTCTATATAATGCCAATTAAATTATAATGTACAGACTTATATATATTTTAATTAGGCATTTAAAAACGAATTACTAATAATGAAAAATTTTCTAGGTGAAAGCGTATAATTAAAAGTTAAATATAAACATTTTTTTGTGTTTTCTGTTTGACTTTCCTTTTGTAAAATTTATCAATAAATATTTGTAAATTAAAATAAATGAGGCTGAACATATTTATTTATGAATACGTTTAAAACATTTACATATTAAATATTTACAAACAAATACCCAATTTAAAGATAACAATTAACTTTATGTACCATACATACATATAGAAATTTTTATATTTATTGTTTAAAAAATATGAATATAATTTTTCCATTTCCCTAAATAAATATTTACTTTAAGTATTTAAACTGAATTAAATATTAATTGAAATATTTTATTCCATAATTAAAATTTAAAAGAAGATATTCAATTTTCCTGTTTTTCCACCAACACGCTTCTTTTTTTTCTTCATAAACACTGAACCATTCATAAATGATTTAAAAAAATATTTCCCCTCGGTGAGCATATGAAATTCGGCCATATAGAAGAGTTCGGGCGTGTATGGCGGAAGCATTTCCGCATCTAAGTAAAATTTATTCAAAGCAATTATTTGATTCTGAAATTAAAGAAGAAAAAAAGAAATTCACTTTCAATCTGCAAAGTATGTAAAATCAAATTTACTTCTTTTAATGGGCATTTCTCCGGGAAAAAACTTTTGCCTGCTAGACGAAATTGTTCCACTATAATTTTCACTAAATTATTACTTTGACTAGCCAGCGTTTCACAAGCATTCAGCGTAACATCGAGTAGTGTAATTTCATTCTCACCACGTCGTGGTATTTTCACCATCATTTCAACTTCAAACTCGGAAACGTTTCGGGCAAAAGTTAGAGAGCCATTAAGTACTTTGTGGCGGTTCATTTTTAGCAAAGCTAAATGCCCACTTACTATGGTTCGATTGACGATCTGATAACTATAAGATATGAAGTCGGTATCATAGGGACGCTGAAAATTAAGCGTGAAAGTAAAACAAAGTAAGATTTGAAATGCTAAAAATTATTTAAAACTTACCCAACATTGCACGAACTTAAGGAGCATTAATGTTATTAATAGTATAAAAAATGCTACTTTGAAACTGTGACCGCTTTTTTGAAGAACCATATTCACTTTCTCTTCTTTCAATGTGATTTTATATTGTAGGAAAAATACTAAACTAAATTAAACAAAACAAAATTGATTTCCCTTTTCTCTATATCATAATTATTTTTTACATTAATTTTATATAAATAATTATATAAATATAAAATATTATCAATTAAAAAACTAAAAAAAATAAAAATTTACGCTTCAAAAAATTTATCGGGGTTATTTTTTTGCTATGATATCAGTAGCGTTGTTAAAATTGGTTTCAGAAAATATTTATAAAATCTCTCCATCCTTTTTAATATTGCTACCAGTTCCAGATAAATTATTTTGAGAACAAAACTTTTTCATAGCAAGAACAAATCTTGAAATCTAAAACAAAACTTTATTTCGCCTGACACCGAAAAATAGATTAGATGCATTTCATTTGGATGCTTCCGTCGTGCTTGTGAAAAAAACACGCACTACTCGCTAAAATGTAATAAAAAATTTTCAATGGCAGTGCTTCCAACTCTCATCAATAAGTTTAGAATCTGTTTAGTAAGCTTAAAAGCGAGCAATAAAATCGCCAATATACTATTCTACTACTACTTTTATGGCACAACAGCCCCTGGAGGACCAAGGCCGAGCATTTTGCACGAATGGAAGGGACCTACAGTTTTATGCCGAATTCGAACGGCGAAGTGAAAAGCTTTTCATAGGCATTTTTTTACTCTTGGAGGTTTGCCATTGCCAGCCAAGAGGTTGAGCGTGCCGAGATATGAACCCGGGCACCTCCGCGTAGCAGTCCAACACACTAACCACTAAACTACGGCGACCACATAAAATCGCCAATCACTGTTTATTAATTCAACAGACAGTGAATGAAAAATCGGAAGCCCTCAGTAATATTTAATTATCTATTATATCAAATCATTTAAAAACGCTTTTAATACAGTGTTACCTTGATATTCTGGGATTCGTTTAAACGATTATGAAAAAGTACAGTTATATTTTGATATTGCAAACCAGTGAAAAAATTTAAATGGTCAAAATTTTAATTTTGAATTTTCAGCCAGTCCGAACAAGTCCATCCGGGGGAGTGACTATATTATACGTGCACTTGAATCCCATCAACACAGTTTCTTGTTTCAAAATTATTCTTGCACCTTGTAATCGAGATAACGCTGCATATATGAGCAGTTGGATTTTCACCTTCAGGCAATATTTTTGACCTTAAGTTTTCTATAAAAGTGGTTGTCATCTAGGTTAAACATGTGTTCTATATGTAAACTTGCCTGCATATGGAGAAAATAAATGTCATAAGAACTCTATTTTGGACAGCACTTTTACAAAACCAATCTATTTTCAAAAATCTAATATTGACTTACACTGCTTTTGCACGCTCATATAAGAGAAAACATTCCCAATTATGCAAGATTTTAATAATAGAAAATTTTTTAATACATGTATTATTGCTGCAGCGGAATTGGAATCGCGTCCATGTTCGTTATAGAAAAATAAACTACAACTACCATTTCAAATGTTTGCAAGCATTTCAAATTTTATTCAATAAATAGGTGTCATTTATCATAAACGTAAAATCAAGTTTATACTATAATTTGTCGAAAGCAATTAAAATATTATTGAAAAATACTACATAGTACGCAAGCTTTATTTAAAGATTTTTTATAATTACGCTAGTACATACATCTCATTACATTTTTGCTAGGGAATTAGAAACACATAATAACTACGTTTTATTTGCCACGTGCTTCTAGTTATGTATAACTGGCGAATAAAACAGAGCTATTGTTAGAACATTAACAATTCAAAAAAATATACTTACATATATATATAATTATATATCGCTCATTTACTAAAAAAAACTGTAATAACTCAAAACACGCTATTTTGCAGTAAACGCGTTTAAAGTTTTCAATTGACTCCCACTTTGCAGAAAAAAAAACAAACCTTGTAATTCTCACGCGCAGAATATACAAGATATTACTTAATATGATATTTTTACACAATATGAAGCGTGACATAATGAATAATTCTGCATCATTAACTCAAAAATCGTGTTTTTTTTCCTTATGGCAGTCTTTTAGTAACTGAGCGATATGATCTGCAATTAGATTTTGGATATTTTTCGTGAATTTTGGTCCGACTTTTGGTTTGCATTTTATTTTCGGACTGCATTTGGTTTAACTCTTGGTCTGAACTTTGGTCTCACTTTTGATCCATATTTCGGCCTAGATTTTGGTCTGAGCTTTAGCTTAATGGGACATTCCAATTTAAAATCTGAAGAACATTGGTTTATTTTTGAGTTTTTTATAGTTTCAAAAATACTCTCCTAAAATATTAGTGAAAAATTCGAAACGGTTTACTAAAAAACGATACCTAACGTCCAAAAACAAGTTTTCGAGAAAACAGCTGTGTTAAATTAAAATTATTTGGCTTAAAATCATTATTTAAGGGTTTGAGGGTAGCTGACAAAAGATTTTTAAAATTCAAAATGACGGAAGAATTTTTAAAAATTTATCGGATTCGCCTGAAACTCTATAATCGGGGGATTGCTGGGGATGCTAAATAGGAATCTGGCATCGACAATTTTTCAAACTCATCGGATTCGCTTAAAACTCGTTACTCGGGGGTTTTCAGGGTGCCTAAATTTAAATCTGATATTAAATTCGTAATCGGTGACCTCAAAAAACCCTTAGTAACGAGTTTCAATTGTTTTTAAATTATTCCGCCATATTGGATCCGCCATTTTGCATTTTAAAAATCTGGTACCAGATTTGTAATCAGCAACCTCGAAAACCTCCGAGTAACTGATTTCAAGTTAATCAGATAAATTTTTAAAGAATCTATCGCCATATTGGACGACCTCGATAGCCTAGTGGATAGTGCACTAGGCTTTCATCTGGGAGTTCGATTCGGGTTCGATTCCCGTCTTCGTCTGGTGGTTAATTTTCATAACTTTCATATATTCACTATCAATATGAAGTGTATGGTTGGTAATGGCAAAACCACCAAGCCGATAAAAAATTGCCACACCGCCGTTCGGAATCGGCGTTAAACTGTAGGTCCAACTATGTGGTATCACAATGGGCCGTTCAGGCCTAAGTGTGTCTCTCGACAGCCACTCCAATCTAACCTAACCATCGCCATATTGGATCCGCTCTTTTGAGTTTTGAAAAACTGATATCCGATTCGTAATCAGTATATTTTTTTCAATCAGAATCGCCAAAAAGACGTTTTCGGTTGTTGAAAATCGACGGAACTAGCATAGCCCACGCTAACAGAAGGAATGAAGATTATTCTAAAGAAGCACGTACAGCGATCAAAAAAAGCCCAATCAAAGCATCTAAAGAAGTCGACAGAACTTGAAGACCTTGAGTATGCAAGGATAGCTGACTAAAAATAATTTGCATAAAGAAATCATTTTTTAAATTTTTAAACGTAAGAATTTAAAAAAACTTTCAACGCGTTTTTCTCAAAATAATTATTTTTTTTTTTTAACTGGTAGGACTTATATTTCGAGTTCTACTGAACTGGTAATAAGTGGAACTTCAAAAATTGGAACTTAAAAAATTGAAACATTCCCTCGCCTCTTTTTTGCTATAAGAGAAATTCCGAGTAAAAATATGTATTTTTTTTGTGGTTTTGAGAAAAAAGACTTTAAAAAAAGGAAAAGGGAAAATTTAAATTTTTTGTTGTTCCACTTATAGAGAAAGGTGTAACAGCAAAACCCATTTTTAGTTTGTCTTTATCTTTATTAAAAAGCTCGGAGTCCATCCTACCACCAAAAATGAACTTTTTTGGAAATGCCCTCTACCACCGCCATCTTGGATTAAAAGTGGGCAAAATGTTTTTTGCTCTTCAATAAGATACTATAACATCTCTAAGCAATTTTGTAAAGTCAAAAAGTCTACTTTTTCTAATTTTAAACTAGAATCCCCCCTTTTTCTAAATTTTAATTTAAACTTTGATTTGAGTTTTGATCGGATTTTTAGCCCGAATTTTTATCTGAATTTTGATAAATTTTTCTACTGGTTTGCTTAATTTTCAATCTGATTTATAGTCTGGATTTTGGTCTAGATTTTAATCTACATATTATAATAGTTAATTGACTTGCCTGCCTAATTGAGCTAAAATGCGAGAACACGCAGATCAAACGTTCTTCCTTATTTCAACAATCGATATAAGTAAAAATATGGTAAAATAGATGAGAATTGCAAGGCATAACAATCAATGGATAGTATTATTGAAAGGAACTATCACTACTGTTCTATATAATAAGTGAAATAATGTCTGACAACGTTGTTTATTGACGAAGGGATCAAATACATAAAACGATAGTTGAATCAAATCAAGTATGCATTAGCTTCCTACTTTATCCAGTCACTAGAAAAAATCTAAATATGAAATCAATTTTTTGGGATAAAACAAAACTGATTCAAATAAACTTATGTACACATGAATTTAAAATAATTAGTATCTTTGAATTCCATAAATTGATGTCTTTATCGAATTATCAGTTAAAGAGAAACTTTATATCGAAATTTCAAATTTTCACAACACGAATTTCCAAACAAATTTTCAACATTTTCCGAATGATTAGAAAAACAAACAGTTCATTGCTTCTGCATTGATTTATCACTGAAATGTTTTCACCAAGAAATAAGTTTTCTTCGTATTTTCAATGCAAATCAATGAAATTCCAACTTCTGCAATGACTATGATAACCAGCAACAACAACATGGACTAACAAATAAATAACTTGGCAATAATATTGCAAAACAAATGATGAATGAAAATAATTGAAAGCATGAATTGCTTGAAGCAAATCACTCATCATCCTAAAAAAGTGCATCGATGATGAGAAATGCATAAATATTTTAAGCAATTGAAAATTTTAAATAACACAATTATAGTATGTACAAATATCTTACAAAGGAAATGGAAATGAGTAAATAAAGTTTTGGAGTTGCGGTTATATGGAAGAACATGAAGGTTTAAATATTTGTATGTAAATATGCACATTTGTACTTACATTTGTGCATATTTATTGAATATAGCCAGAAATATAAATAGACAACAAATTTTTATTACAATGAACAGCAACAGCAAATAATTTATAGGTCTCATAAATTTTTTCTACTCTACTCTATTTTACTCTAGTTCTACGTATACATTGAATTTAAGTATCCATATCTATGGTAATAAACAACAATATGAACAACACTAACCATAGAGACTCTGAAATATAAGTACGCATTTTTATAACTACTGACCATAGAACATGAATGCATGCATTTGGATACATCTACAAAATATGTATGCAATATGCACAAATGTAAAACCAAACCAAAGTAAAGGAAAGTAAAGGCATAAATGGATGGCAATGAAAGCCTTAGATATGGTAGCATTAGTTTGCCTAGTACATAATATTGCTGCCACTTCTAGCAATAATGAATAGCCTTCAATAAAGTTGGATGCCATACGTTTCATTTCAATTTAAATCACTGCTGTTGCATGTGTGTGTTTTGTGTATGCTTTAGCCTCATGCTCGACTTTTTATTATCGTCATTGTCCTTATGTCATAAACATACACGCACACGCATACTTTATCCTCATACCAGAGAAACAATTTTTGCGTGTATGAATAGCATGGGTACGTTCTTCTCTGTATGTAGCTAGAGCATTATATGCGCCTATAATGCTGCTATAGAAAGAAAAAACAAGGAAAACTATGATGATCATAGAAAAGTTTATAAATTTTATTACAATAGAAAATGTAAAACTTATGAAAGGTTTATTTTTTTTTTTTTTTTTTTTTTTTAATTTTCAGTTATTTTTGCATTCTTTTCTTCTTTGTACTTGGTCTAACCAAAAGAAAGAAACTATAAAACCAAAGTTGGAAAGGAAAAAGCTCTTGGAAAACAAACGACAACAAGGCACAGAAAAGTATGTGATAAAATAGTAGTATGTAATGGTAGTAAAAGTAGTGCGTACTATCAACACGAAAGCATAAGATGAAGAAGGAAAAATAATTTTTATGCTATGCAATTTTAATTCATGCTTTAATTTTTTTTTTCTCATGTTTGAAGTAATTGCAGCAAATGAATTCATTTAGAAATAGTTTTACATGAAACTTTTCTCTACCCTCATACTATTTTATACACACACATACGAGAATATATAAACTTGCTTGTCTGTTGAGGCTATTGAGCGCAATATTTTTAATATTTATGTAAATAGGTGTTTGCACGTATGTTCGTGTGTTTGTGTTCAAGTTTTAAATTTTAATTAAATATGGAAACTTATTGTAAGACTCATTCTTGTGTTTGTAATGAAAAATTAAGTTCCTTTTATAAGCAAAATGGAAGTAATTTTGCCTAGAATTGTTATGGTGACTAGAGTTTTGTGTAATTTAAGAAAAGAGACATGCATCTGTCGGAGTATGTAATTTTAATATTTTTACTACGAATAACTTTGCAGCTATTAAGTGGTGTACGTGCCTGCAAAGATATATGACTATAAAAACAAACTTATATTTACTTTGGGAAAAGTCTACACACAATTGAATAAATATCAGGATATATACATAAATGAATAGAAATTCTGGCGCTCTATATCTTTAAAATTAAATGAAGAGTGACCAGCTCTTCGGCTTTTTAACTCTTTGCTATGATAAGTTAATAAACACGGAAAATCGTTAGGTTCTAGTAACATTTGACTTAAGAAATATAGGAGGTGGAAAATTTCAAGAATTTAGCTACTGCTTTAAGGGCTTATACGAGGGTTGCTACTTAATTTTTGAGATAGAATAAGTAAAAACAAATATTTATCATTGAAAATGGCTTTATTGTTTTTCAAAATATTCTCCTTGAAGATCAATACACTTTTGTATGCGTTTGAACCAATTTTCGATCAGTGGCGTGCCTAGCATTTACTGATGAGGCAAGCCCAGTGCATTTTTTTTTATCAAACAAAAAATTCTAAAATTGACAATGAGGATGGAATGCTCTAGATCCCGATTGAAGCATTGAAGAAGGAATATGGGAGCTCTGTTTGGACTTTACCAAGGTTTTTAGACGCGCTAAAATATTACCATTAAAAATACAAAATGAGCATATAAATTCCCTGAATTGGTGAACGTAGAAAGGGCATTTTTGGACTTAAATTGATATATGCTCCGCAAAGGTATCATTTAAAAAACAAATCGTTGAGTGATATACTATTTTTTAAACTAAACGATAATTTCTCTTAATATAAACCTTATTAATAAAACTGCAAATTATCAAATATAAGAAAATGTCAACGGAATGAAAAAATCCAAATTGCAAAGTAACTAAATGTATGAATGTAAATAAGTAAAACTATTATTTGAAAAACCTTGTTTTGCTTCATTTTTATTTGAACCTGAACCGGAACACACTGTTATTTTTTGCTTGAACCTGAACCCAAATTTATCCGGTTCGAAACTCTGCTAAAAACTAATGGCGAAAAAAAATAGGAGTAAAAGAAAGTGGAGTAAATACTTTCCAAATGCCAAACAAAAACTGAAAGCCAGCTTTTAAGTTCTATATATAAAATCATACATAGTAGTAGAAAATTGGTATGCTGCTACTTTTTATGGAATCGCACATACTAAAAAAGCTATTGAACTTCCTATAAGAATAAGCGAGATAGCATGTTATGAAAACATACATTTTCAAATTTTAAAAGCCTCGTAAAAGCCAACTTGATGAACTGCGATAGCATGAATACTTGTGTGTATTTTATATAATCCACATTTAATTTTTTATTAGTACATATACGAGCTATTGAAAAACAGGGTAATACAAATAAAAATTTTTAAAAGAAAATTATTCTTTCAGTTAAAACAAAAGGCTTTTGGGCTTATATGGACGTACCGCCACTATTTTCGATGAACTTATTCCTCTCCAAAAGGGGTAACTTTAAAACATGTGTTTTGAACGCATCAACCGCTTCTTCAGGCCACGAAAAACGTTGACTTCGCAATTTATTTTTGATGTGAGGGAATAAAAAGAAGTCATTGGGTGCTAAATCAGGACTGTACGGCGTATAGCCCATTAATTCGATGTTTTAAGTGCTCAAAAAGGCTCTCGTTTGAGACGATGTGTGAGAGCTCGCATTGTCGTGGTGGAGAATAATTCGTCTTTGGCTTTCTTTATTTTTCCGAACACTTCTGGCAAACAAATGGTGGTGTACCATTCAGAATCGACTGTTCTACGTTGTTCTAATGGCACGGTGGCCACATGACCAGTTTTTCTGAAAAAACAGGCGACCATTTGATTCGTAGTGCTTCGTGTGCGAACAACTTTTGTTCGATTTGAGACACTTTGGAAGACCCATACAGTCGATTGTTGTTTAGTTTCGGGCTTATATGCATATATTCAAAATTTGTTACCTGTTGCAATTTTATAGACTTCATTGGAAGCACCGAGATTGTATTTTTTCAACATTTCTTTGCACCAATCGAAACGAGCCTTTTTTTTGGGCGATTGCATAATTTAACAAATTATTATTATTGGGGTAGCGCACTGCGACCTTTAAGATCTATTGTGCCCCTTCATGGACTCATAGTATTTCCATAAGTCCAGCCTCCAGAAGAAATTTTAGTATGGATCCTACTTCTATGGAGTTGAGATTATCATCTGGTATTTGGTGGTTACCCAGATTTCTTTTACGAATTTGCATAAGTGCGGGCCACTGTCCTAAGATGTGCTTTGCAGATTCCTTATCTCTCTGCAAAACCTACATGATTCATTAGCTGTAATTCCCAGTTTTGTTAGGTGATAGTTCAACCTACAATAACCTGTTAGAATTCCTGTAATGATTCTAAGACTATTCTTTGACAAATTCATACATTTGTTGAAGCACTTTAGGTTATAGGTTCCTAATAGTGCTTTCGAATGCTCTAATCCTGGTCTATGCTCCCAGTACAATTTCCTTTTATTTTCTTCTTTCTTAATTAGTATAGAGAGTGTTCCTTTACCTATTCCACAGAATGGCTCTGGACCTATGAAAGGAGTTGATGCTCCTTTCTTGACTAGTGTATCCGCAGATTCATTTCCTTTAATCCCAATATGACCCGAAACCCAAAGGATCCAAACCCGATTATATGACCCAAGCGTATTTAGTTTATCAAGGCACTCCATCCCCAGTTTTGAGGTAACCTGGTGAGACTTAAGTGCATTGATGGCCGCTTGGCTATCGGTTAGGATCGCAGTGTTTTAGTTCCGGTAGTTGCGCTTGAGATTAAAGTATGCACACCTATCAATTGGGTATATTTCCGCTTGAAAGATACTGGTGTACCTACCCATGGGCTCAGAGTATTTTATCCTCGGCCCAGATACTCCAACACCGGTTTCTTCTTCAGTGAGAGAACCGTCTATGTACCATGTTATCATATGCTAGTCTATCTTATACGTTTTAGATATACCTTCCCATTTCTTGTTGTTACTAAGTTCTGTTTTGAATCGTTTTTCAAAACTAAACTTTGGCTGCATGTTGTCCCTCGGTATAGCAATTTCAGGGTGCTGTCTCTCTAGACAGTGCTGATTATGCGGTATCCAACGCGAACAAATATTTTTGGCCGCCAAATGTTCATGCACAGCATCGATGTTTTCCGGCACAAAAACCGATTTTGAACGACTTTCACGAATTTCGTCCTGGAGCGAATTACGACCACGATTGAATTCCGAAAACCAGCAAAACTCGGTGGCTCGGGATCGTGCTTCATCACCAAAAGTAGAACAGAGTTGATCGGCTGAGTGTTGTTGACTTAATCCTCGTCGAAAATCATAAAAATAAAAAACGAAAATGTTCACGACTTAAATCCATTTTTTGGCCGGGATGAATTTTTCAAGTCACTGTAAACAACACAAACAGCACCCGTACGACAAAACATTCTGAGTACGTTTACCATTGAAAAAGTCAAAATTTACGATGCTTATGTCAGATTTGACATATCTACACTGGTGTTGCCATATCTCAAAACTTAAGTTGCAACCCTCGTATACACTTGTTGTCGGAAAAAAGGGCATTTTCATTATTTTTTTTGCCAAGGCGATACAATTTTTCAAAATAAGTCACCGTTTATTTATTTGTTGATAGTTCAAGGTATTCCATGAATTTTTTCAACAAAAAATGTTGACAACTGGGGACGATACGGCCGTTGTGCCAAAACACCCTTTTCTCATAAACCTTTGCAGTGAGAACGATAACTAAAGAACGGTTAATCTGAAATCATCGTCACACTCTTAGTGAAGAAAGGGTTTTGTGTAATTTACATTTTTCGAAAAATGATGACGATTTTTTTTAAAATCTTGATTTTCGAGGGTCTAGAAATTTGGTTTTGGTAGCCCAAAAAAAAAAGTTTTGTTCCAAATAAAAATTCTTCCGTTCATTACTATATTATATATTACTTTATTACAGGCTATTACAGTTATAAACTAGCCAGTTAAAATTAAGATCGATTGGTGAAATGGTTCTTGAGAAACCTTTCTCATCGCAACGGAACTTTTTAAACAGGAACATTTCGAGATAATCGCGTTTAAACTTTTGGCACTATGTTCAGGTAGTCGCAGGTAGCGCGCTGTTGTAAGCTGAAACTTTGGCTCAAGTGCTCAGATCTCTATGAAATTTGGAAAATATTTTCTCAAGAGGACGCACTTTGAGAAAATGCAATAAAAAATTTTCGATTTTTTCAGCCAACACAAGTATATATCATCCCTTAATATAAATATTACTAACGAAATAAAAACAATTTTAGCAAAAATATTGACTGTTTAAAATGACACAGTAACAGAATTCGTTACTCCCATTTTGGTCTTATAATTTCTTCGGGCTGCGTATTAATATTGAAAAGCCAAAGTGTTTTTTTTTAGTAAAGATTTCAATCCCTTTTTTTTATTTATCACCAACACGCAAGCGATGCTCTTTATCCGATCAAAGCATTTTGTCGACAAGGAAATGGGAGAAGGCTATTGAGAAGAGGGACAGATACAGAAATTTCGACTCAAGAAACCCTTAAATTTGAAAATGTCGTAGGAACCGGAAAACATATTCCCAGGATGATTGAAACAGGGCGATAGAGGGTAGTTTACTTCTACAGATATAACTCCCATAACACGAAAAGTTCGGTCTAGGCTCTCCTCGAGTTGTATCATATAAGAAAATATATATTTGTGCGCTTAAACTGAATCGGAATGCAGAACTTTAGCAGTCCCAAACTAGTTTTGATGTGATTTCGTATGCAGAAAGTGCAAGAAGAGCCGCTCTGTTGTCGTAGTGTATGTAAATGATCTTGTTAACCACCAATCTGTTTCCATACTCTCTGAGGCAGAGCTCAATGGCATGCACCTCTGCTTGGAAAAGTAAGTTACCTGTGCCCATACCAGCATAAATGGATTTTTTGATCTAATCCTTTTTATACGTCAAAGCAAGCTATCCCCCTGCAAGGTTGCCCCCCCTGTGTCTTCATCTGAGTTTGGTCAGTTATAGTGACCGTATTTCCCTGAGTCAGTTTGTGTCAATTCAGTTAACTGTGCGCCTTTTTGAGGAGTGAGGGAGGTACTCGGAACCTGTGCTTCCACTTGGTTTAAGACTTTGCTTCGGCTTCTTGGTCTGCTGCTTCTATTCGAGTGGCGAACTATTCTTAGACCTGCACCGTTTAGTAGTGGACCCTGAACAGCCGCTCCAGCAGCTAGGTTGGCTTTATATTTGGAGTACCTCTCCTGTTTATTTTCCTTAGCCTTTTCAGGTTCATAGCATTGATCAAGGCCTTAATATGTCTTTTCTAAGTCCTTTTAAAATATTCAAATCCCTGAATTAGGGGAGCTTTTATTTAAGAGGACTAGCTCCCTCCACCTTATCTATCTTAGCTGGTTACATATCTGATCCCAGATATGTCCTGTCATTGCCAGATACCAGATGTTGCCTGCCAATTTCAAAGCAACCGCTATCTGATATGCAGCTATTACCAGCCGTCACCACGTGGAGGTGATAGACCACATTACCATCAGATTCCTCAATTACAGCATGTATCAGTAAGCCGGGGTACGCGTTGGTCCCCTTGTGTGTCTGATGGCGCAACGGCAAGCGCGAATTTGGATACCGCCCGACAATTCGAAAACTCGTGATGCTGCAACATGAGAATTATTCGTCATTTTGAGGTGAATACAGATTTTCTACATTTTGCCAATCAGAATGCTAATTTATACCAGCCATACTCAGGTTACTAAAGAAAATGGAGGGATGGATATCAACCTACAGGCACAAGGGGGAACTTTTGGTTTTCGATGGCTTATTTCTACTCAACTTTTATGTACGATTGAGCGTTTACCTTCTACGTTTTTCTCTGAAATTAGTGCGTTTACTGAATGAATATGAGTACAAGTTCTGCTGTCATCTGCTAAGTAGTATATTACAGTTAACGACAATAAAAATTAAAATAAATTTAAGGGGATAAAAAAAAATATAGAACACGAATAAAACTGTCGCTGAGAAATTTTTTTTTCTAAAAAAAAAAGAGCGAAACGACGGAAAGAGCGAAGCACGATACTAAGAGTGTGCACTCTTGGTATGAACAGATGTGAATGAATCTCGATATACACTTTCGATTATGCGCATCAGTCTATGCTTGCATTCAACCACACCAAATGGGCGCACATGTTGTATCATCTGTTCTCTACTTTATGCTTTAAACACAATTGTGACGGACTATGGGAAATCCGCTGACGAGCGGGCGCCCGATACTTTTGAAGCAGCCTTTTTGTACACAAAAAAAAACTAAAAATTCTTCAATATGCAAATTAGATAGTTGAAGTCGAATGAAAAATATTCATTCATTGAGGAAATGCTAACCATTTTCTAATTTCTACCCTTCACTTACATATTTTTTGAGTTTATTTCTTTAAAAAGAAAAAATAATGATCTATATTAACTCATACTGTTTGATGACGTTAATCAAATTAATTTTTTATATTTTAATTTTAATGTGTTTACAAGAAAGTGTCGGTATTCTCCATTTCACAATTTTAATGATTTTGACATAAAATTTATTGCTTTTAGGCAATGAAATGTCTAATGTGCACTTTTGGAGTTAATGAACTTTTTCATGTGAATTTGTAAAAATAATTCGAGAAATACAAAATTTATTACAATTGATTGTAATTTTGGTAATTTCAATATTTCAATTTAAATATGAAATAAATCATTGTCCCAAATGAATAATTGCCAATTACATAAAGCCAAGAAACACTTACGTATTTTTTTATTTTTTATTTTTTTTTTCATAAGAGTTAAGTGCAAATTTTCCCACGAAAAGGCAAAATTATCATTGACGTATCGCGTAAATGTCCGTAATCAAAAATAATTCAATATCATTCAATTTTGATTTTATGCCTTTTTCATGTAAATATGTAAGCAATATTCTTTCAAATATATACATACTTATGTGTAAATATACAATAAACAAATACACATGTGCCCAAACAAAAGAATCAAATGAAGGGGCACCTTTCGCATTTAACTGACACCGACACATTTCACTCACTGACATGCCACAATTTGCTGTTGTTGTACAAGTTAAGAGCAGCAGCAGCAGCAGCTTAAAATTTGCACGCTCGTCATTTGTGCATGACTTTTATTTATGTTATGATTTTTCTTTATATTTCCTTTTTTTTTTTAAATTAAATTTTACAATTTTTGTGACAGCAAATTTCCCAAACAAATTTTTTTATATTTTTTTTTTTTTATTGGTGTTTTGGCAGACAAAAAGTGGATGGTTTTGACAGCAACGAATGGTGATGAAATAAGAAATTCATCAATATGCAAAATATGTGGCATGCATGTGCAAATATTTCATTCTTTCGTTGGTTCGTTTAACGTGAATGTGTCCATTTTGGGCAATATATTGTGGGCGGGATGGAATGCAGGCAAAAGCTTCACATTTGAATCATCATTATTATCACCATCAACCATCATCGTCATCATTGCTATCGTTGCCGTCATCACCAGGATACAAAATTCTACCCATAATATGGACATTATACATACCTACCTTTTTTTGTACTCCTCTTTCTCCTCCTTGTACCGTTTTTTGTCTCCTCAATCAAAATATATCACAACGAAATGATTGCAGAATGATTGACAAGAATTTTTTCTGTCTGTCTGCCCATTTGCCTGTCCATCTGTCTGTCTGCCTACACGTGTATGCATAGCTTTGGTTAGTTCATATGAAGTGGCATATGCCATCGATGTGTATGTAGGTATGTGTGTGAAGGGTTTAAAGTAGGTAGGTATTGGTTAGATGTAATGGAAAGGGAATGGAAAAAATCATCGGAAAATGATTATAATGTAGGAATGTGATTGCATTTGTAAAAAAAAAATGGTGAAGGACATCATTTTGGTAATGAATATTTTTGATGAGCATAATGACCACACTCGGCTGCTACTGTTGAGGTTACTTCATTGCATTAGCATTTCCTTCAGCGAATTTTTGAGTTCAATGGCAAATTTTCCACCTCAAAACAACATTCCGTGATACCATTTTGTTTCGCATTTTGGAGAATATATTATTTTCAAAATTTACAACAATGTAGGAATTCGACACATACACATGCATCTACGAATACATACACGCTCCCATGCATACATACGCCGTGCGTGTAAAATTTAATATATGCGGCTTTTTATAGCTCATGGATTCCTCTTCTTTTTTTTTTTGTTTTGGAAAATTAATTTTATGCAAATGCACATTTACGGTTGAATTGGCATGCATTTTCTCCATGTATTATGTGCAGATATTATGTAATATTATCGACAAAATAATGAGATATGTAGAAAATTGAGAATTGAGTAAATTTGTAAATTAGAGAATTTTTAATGTATGCATGTCTATCAAAAACCATGCAAACAAATTCCAATTCAGTTTATTATAAAGGGTTTTTCAATGGGGGAATAACAATTTTGTATTTAAATAATATTCGGAATATTTGAGATATCAGGCTGAAATTTATTCTAAATAAAGTACATATGTACAGCGATCGATTCTTTGGAGCCAATTTCCCACTGCTCTTCCACATATATCAGCCGGAACGTTGGCAATTTCGTAATCGATATTGTTTCTGAGCTTCTCTAACGTTGTTGGCTGGCTGACATAATCCAACAACTAAACGTAACCTCATAAAAAGAAATCCAACGGCGTTTAATTGCATGAACGAGCCGACCATTCGGCCAGATCATTTCTAGAGATTACACGATTACCGAACTTCCCCTTTAATAGATTGTGTGACCAGCTGTGTGGTATGTGGCTCCATCTTGTTGGAACTGCATATCACTGATGTTAAATCCATTCAATCCCAATATGGTACAATAGCGAACTCGATTAACCGTAACAGGGCATTCACTTTTATCGACAAAGAAATTCGGTCCAATCACACCTTCAGCATGAAATCCACAACACACTGTCACTTTTTGTGAATGTAATGGATATTTTGCTTATTAACAAAGCTTTGAGCTAAAAGTGAGCTTCATCGCTACAGATGATTTTTCGATGGAGTATAGGATTTTTTCAAACTTTTCAGAGCGCAATCAGAGAAGTTTCGGCTCTTCAATTGAACACAAGGCTTCGCTTCTTTTCTTAATTTTATCTTGTAAGGATGTAAAATGACATCATTCAAAAGGCCACCGCGACCTCGTTTATACAGCACCATCAAAGAAGTACAATTTGTATGACTCTATTGCATAAGACGTGCTGAATCTCACCAATGGTTTGAATGATAGTGTTCTCCAATTGGTTTAATGGCATAAACCAGCGACTTAACTTAGCTCAAGAGAAAAAAGCCAGCGCTTAGCGTACGGTGTCGGACGATGCTATCTGCGTCATTGCCAGAAAAGTGCCCATCGATCTACTTGCGACCGAGATGAAACATCTTTATAGCTCTATAGGAGACAGACCTACGAAGATAACACAGAAGGAAGAGAGGCAGCGCACTGTCATGGAATGGCAGCGATTCGGGAAGAGTCCTTGCACATTTAACCTAATTCCACATATTACACCATGGATGGATCGGAGACATGGAGAAATGGATTTTTAACTCACCCAATTTCTCAGCGGGCACAAATGTTTTAAGGCATATCTCCACAGGTTTAAAATAGAAGAGGACCCGTTCTGCCCCAGTGTCCGAACGAGCCCGAGGACTCAACACACATTCTCTTTCACTGTCCATGATTTAACAGGGACAGGGAGGAATTGGAGAGAGCATTTGGTGAACCCCCCACTGTAGGAAATCTGACATTACAGATGTGCGACCCGGTAGAGAAATAGGCCGCTGCTAGTAAAACGGCGAAAATCATAATAACTGCGTTGAGGAATGCGGAAAACGCGCGAAAAGCCGAACGAAGGCTACAAAACGCCATGAACACAGAAGACGGTGGAAATGAATGATGTTGTTCACCAACAACTGGTGGCACATCAGAAAAAATCCTCGAAGCGCAAGATGACATATGGCGTTAACAACGCTAACAAAGAGACAGCATAATGCTGAACCATCTCCGCGAAGTAATACTCAATGGTAGTCCCGCGGGGAGAATGGTAGAAGAGAAAGTAGGTGGTTTTAGTCGGTAGGAATTCGACATAACCGGACACGAATAGAAGTTCTGCGGTGCCTATGAAGGTTTCCACCTGCCAACGTACAAAAAAAAAAGAGAAAAAAGTCAAAGAGAGCTAAATAGAACGATCTTGGCGGCCATTCCACATCGCCTGTTCTGGAAATAACGCGTTCTGTGAAATTTTCGTGCAACAACTGCAATGTAACGCCTGCTGGGTGACACGTTATTCCTTCTTTTTGGAACCACATGTTGTCCAAGTTCATGTCATCGAATTTAAGCCACAAAAGGCCAGGTATCATGGCGCCTTATCGTTCGACATTTACAGTCACCGACTTGTCATTCTCCCAACTGCTTCAGAGTCCAATCAGCGAACGTACGACGAGTTTAGTGGCATTGGGGCCTTCCTGTTTCAATTGAATTGTATGCGGATGCATGCCTATTCTTTTTGCAAGCGCATGAGAAGGAATTGAGAGGTTTGGGTCTTTAGTTACAGCAGTAATATTCTCGCTTGACCGCACGTTCCAGCATCATACAGGCACTGCTCCATCGACAACCGAACCATTTTGCTCGAACTTTGCGATAATTCGTTCAATTGATCACTTCGTTGGACGATCATTTCGGCCGTAAATATTTCGTAGCTCGCGAACAGTTTGGCGAATAGAACATGAATTTTCATAATACCATAAATTTTAACAATTTTGATGCGTTTAAGTGCTGACTATAACACAAACGTCGAAGAATGGCAGTGCTGCCACTTGAAACGTCAGAGCAATAAGCTGTCAAAGTTCGAGCTATGCTTGAAACTCCGTTTATAATAAAAATAAAAAAAGAATTATTTTAGAAAATAGAGGCTCTATGTCATACCCTGAATTTAGTTGATTTGTTTTACGTTTTGTCGCCCTTCTCCTTCTTCGTTCGACCTACCAGGAGACTTGATTCTAATGTAGAGAGAGTTCCACTCCTCGCTATACTAGACTCATCTTTACGGAGAGTATAACCTATCCACTTCCACTTTTGTCTTCTAATCCAGACAGCTAGAGACTTCATATGTATTTGTTCTCCGAAGCAAATCGTGGTTGGATATCGTTTTATAATTCGTATAAAGAGATTCATAAAGAGTTACGTCGAAAAAAGTAATGCTTACCCGGTTCCACCTTTTAAGTAGTAATAGCAAATCTTTAAGAGTAAAAATATATTTGCTATGAAAAGTTTAACATGTTTTGTTTTTACATCAGTTTTTTATTTACTCCACCTTTCTCTGCACTCCTCTTTTTGGAGGGTTTTCGGCTCAAAAATTTTATAGAATGTATCTTTCATTTTTTCAATGAACATTTTTAAAAATCCTGAGCTTGTTATATTTAAACTGCAATTTTATGGAAGTAGGGTTTAGAAAAGGGTTGTTGGTTGTTGCTGAAGTAAAAATATAAAATGTTAAATTTTTATAACGAAAAACTTTGTCATAGGCAAGAGCGTACGAACATGGGGGGTTTTTGGGGTTCAAACCCACAAAATTTGTAGAAAATTGTTATTTTAGTCACACTTAAAACGAAACAAAAAAATTAAAAAAGTCTTAGTTTATTATTTACATAAATTACCAAAAACAATATTTTTTATAAAAAAAAAAACAAATTTCAGAAAATCTGTCTGAAACTTTTTTCTTCGTACGCGTCTCAACAAAGTTGCAGGACTTCAAAATAATATACTTGCTTACCGATTTTAGCGAGTTCAATAACCGTCACCATGACATAGCAGTCTACATGTTTTTCCAAGCAGTTCATCAGTGTCCGCTTTCAAGAAATGATCTCGATTCATGGTACCGAAAATCAAAGTCAATCAAAAACTCGGAAGTTAGCGGGTTAACCTTACTTAACCTAATTAAAACGAAATATTTGCAAACGAAGTAGCTTTATTTTTCCCTAGTATTTTTACAATGCTCAAAAGCCGGCAAAATCTGTTTAATTATTTAGAAAAAAACTATTAATCCAAATTCATTTTGAACAAAGAAAACTGTTCTCAACTTTTTAAAAACATTTATTACTCATTAAATAATTGCTGGGTAAAAGATTCCTGATATGTAAAAATATAAATCAGCTTTTTATTGACTCATACACTACTACCTTGCGACATACTAATTTACATACAATAACCTGGAATTCAAAAAATACTTGGAACTAAAAAACAAATGCAATTAAACTAAAAAGAAATTCATGCCCAAACTTATTGTAAAAAAATATTAAAAATGCAATACACTATTACGAATACCAGCCGAATACAACGAAAACGTTGACAATATCTTTTAATCATAACAATTAAATAATAACAACAAACAACTGCTGTGCAAACGAACGATAAGATGTCGATGTTGTCGATGAGGGTGATGATAAAGATTTTTAATTAAAATTCAATTCAGGTGCAATTAAAAAAGAAACAGAAAAAAAAAAACAAACGAAATAAAAATTATCCTGCACCCCAAAAAAAAAATCCAAATGCAAATCTCAAGAATCGACAACAAGGAAAAAACGCAAATCACGCCTACAATCAATAAAATTGCAGCTTAAATATAACAAGCGTCAGCAGAAATTTTTTATATATCTTTTTTTTGCTGCTGCATTTGATATCATCAAGTATTTGCTGCTTTTTTGTTTTTGTTGTTGTTGTTATTGAAAGGCGCGCATTCATGCTTGATACCAATAACAATGTTGTGGTAATTTAAAATTTCACTCATTCATTCGTTCGCGTACATTCATGCATTCACTGCACCGACTCCTTCAGTCATTCACTCAATCATTCTTATATGCGCATACGTAGTGTTGCTGTTGTCAGTATTGTTGTTGCTGCTGCTGCTGCTGCTGTTGTTCTTAACTGCAATTACTGCTTCAACTGTCAAATGTTGCTATATGTTAGTTGTCGTTATTTTTGGTGTTCGTGTATCGTTGATTTTTAATGTCACTTAAAAAATGTGCACGATCGCTTTCAATTAATACCAATGCTACTAAAAATACAAGCAAATATTCATGCAAATCCATACACACATTCACTCGCACATATTCGTTTCAATTTTTAAGCTTCAATTTGGCACAGAAAAAGGGTCTGAAGGTTGAGTAATTCTAAAGTGCGTGATATTTGCATGTACACAGTGGTGGTGTATCTACATCAAGGCAACCAATTAATAAAAAGCGATAGAGAGATTGTTTGACAAAAAAAACTTCCAGTACTTAAGCTGATTCCGATGGTATCAAGTGTGTGTGTATGTAGTTTTAAGGAGTGCGCACGAAAAATTGGAAAGTAGAAAAATCAAAAAATCAAATAAGCTGTGAATCCAAATTATGCGAATTTTTTTTTATTACACTTCACTTTATGTAAATTCTTTATAAAAAAAAATTAATCATAATTTTCTGTTTTTAAGGAAGTTTAGATTCTTTTCAGGTGCTCTCAATAATGTTTTTGAAAGCTGCATCTCACTTAATCTTAAATTCCATTATGTCTTTCGAAACACCTGTTATGTTCGTCAGTTTCCGCTTAATTTCCACCCAATAACGTTGCACTGGCCTCTGCTTTGGGCAGTCTGGCGGATTAGCTCCTCTAGGTAAAATAATGACATTATTGCTGATGTACCACTCCATCGCTTTTTTTCATAATGAAGTTGGATTCTTTATGCTGTAATAGAAATGGTTTTAACCATTCAGCAGTAGGTATAAATATCAGTATTGATTGACCCAGAAATTACTTACGGCTGGCTTCTTTTACCGCAGCTGCATGTGGCATACCAAACGAGAAATTTCTTATGGAACTTGGATATTTTTTGGGTTCAGTACTTTTCTGGCACATTTCCAGCATTCCAATCTGAGACTTTCTAAATTTTGTACGATTTAAAATCAGCTTCCCTTTTCACTTTGCAAACAAATGATTCAGCTGCATTTTGAAACTACTTTTCTGCCCGAAGTATTTGAATTCTTTTGAATAATGTCCTTGACACGTTTACCTCTGTCTACGTCTCCCGATTTTCATTTTCTGCCAGATCCCATCTTTCGATCAATGTTAAGATTGTCATTAAAGTTTTTTAAAACAGTGTAATAGTGGCACACTTTAACAATTTTGGCAATTTGTTGAAAAACTTTCACAATGATTTTTTAACAAAAGTAGGAAGTAAAAAACTATGTTACAATTTTTTCGTGCGCACTCCTTAATTGCTTTATAAGAGTAATTCAAAAACAACGAACCCATTCAGCGTAATACATCTTGTGGAGGCTTTGTTAATCTCACAGAATTGAGGTACACTTAAGCAAAAATATTTCTCAAAATTTTGAGTTTTTGATTAGTCACAAAGTGTAAAAAGCGCAGTCGTTTTTTTTTTTTTTGTAGTATATGGTATTCATGTACCATATACGACCTCGATAGTCTAGTGGATAGTGCAGTAGACCTTCATCCAGAAGGTTGCGGGTTCGATTCCCGTCTTGGTCTGGTGGTTAATTCTCATAAACTTCTTATATTCACTATCAATAGGAAGTGGATGGGAATTATAAGAATGTGTACAAGTACACACCTTGGTTGGTAATGGAAAAACCACCGAGCTGATAAAAAATTGCCACACAGCCGTTCGGAATCGGCGTTAAACTGTAGATCCTACCATCGCCACTGTGGTCTAGTGGCAGAGTGCCCGACTCTTGTTTCTGGAGACCCGAGTTCGATTCTCGGCTTGGGTATGTTTCTTATCTATCTTTCTTTCTCTCTTCCTTTCTTTCTTTCTTGGGGCTTTGGTACAATAGATCTTATAGGTCGCAGTGCCTGACTTTCGAGTCGTCCTTCCTTCAGATAATAATAAATGGTATTCATTAGGATTATATTTCTATGTATAGTTTTAATATAGATTTATATAAAAACTTTTTCACAAAAGAATATAAAGTATAAAAATATCACTTTTTACCTTCCGCATTTCATGGATATCGTGGTTTTTGCTTTCGTTTTTACTCTCGCTCGCTTGAACTCTTCGATACTATAATGGGCGTCAAAAATCCATTGCATGCGTGGGAGAAAGTCTACAGTTTTCAATGATAAAAATTAAGGAAAAATGCCTGAGTCAGTGACTGAGTTACTCATAAAACACTACCAAAATTAAAGAAATAAGCCCATGCAGGCAGTGGGAGATCTAGGATTCACATTTAGGGAAAGCTGTCTTTACACCAATAACTAGACCGAAAATCAATCTAAAATTCAGACTAAAAGTCAAACCAAAATTGGCACGAAAACTTATATGAAAAACTCATAACTAAAACTCAAAACAAATTCAAACCAAAATATACGTGGTCTCTCTAGAACTTCTGAATGTAAGTGTTCAAGGTTAACACGTTTACACGTGTATTTTACCGAAAACACGAACCCGAACTACACGTGTAACTAAAAAACGTGCAGTTCGGTCTTCAATAACTACAAGGGTAGTTAGCTCGTGTAGTTTAAAGTTCGTGTAACTGCACGTGAGGTAGTCTCTGTTGTGACCGGGGGCTTGGCATTGCTGTGACCGACCAATCAAACAACTTCAGGAGAATCGACCGACCTGCGCAATAGTGAGGGAGTCCTTTTGAAATTGAGACCCCAAGCATCGTTCACGAGTCTCTCCACAGTAGGAAGATAATTGCTAAAGTTTCTCACTGATCATAGACTAGAGGTACCAGGTATTCAACGGTCGTAGCCCGAAGCTTATAAAAGTTACTTACAGCAGAGGAAAACTTGGTATTCACCAAAATATCACATGCCTAAAGTAAAAATAGGAAACTATCAATTAATTTTATCTATCGACAATAAATAACTAAATGATATTGGCCAGTAAATATATTTTCAGTTGAATTCATTCATTCGAATGTTATTTTTCGAGCATTTATAACCAAATTTGTGTGTTTATTTCAATTTAAAAAAATAATAATAATAATAAAAAGCAAATAATATTATATCACAGCATTTTTCAAGTATCTAAAACCATATAATAAATAAAATAAAATGTCAAAATTACTTTAAAAAATATAATTTAATTTCGTTCCACGAAATCTTCACGCGGTTATTGCTCAAGTGAAGATAGTTCGATTAGAAGGGCAATTTTGCACCGAAAAGGAAAAATGTAGCAACTCTTTTTGATAGCCAATCTGTGATCAAAGCAATAATCTCAAGAATTTCCGAATCAAAACTAGTTTATGAGTGCAAGAGGGAACTTTTTAGACTTAGACAACCCATTAATTTAACTCTCATTTGTGTACCTGGATATTGGAACATTAGCGGAATTGAGAATGCCGTTGCTCTGGCTAGACATTGTTTTTCGCTGAACATTTCTCAGTCAGAACAGAATTTCGTTAAGAGAGATATTTTCCCATACTTCTTTCAACAATCTGACTTCAGATGGAGAGGCTTAACAGCTTGCGCCTCATCAAGAACGATGTGGCCTCAATATAAGCTCTCCAAAACTAAAGAATTCTTATCTTATTCCAGGGTAAAAATCGCACGAATCACAGCCCTTTATACGGGACACTGGGTGATTGGCTCGCATGCAGCGAGAATAGGTGTCCCTCACAATGATTTCTACCGTAGTTGTCATGACATCGAAGAGATCGAAAATTTCGAACGATACCTGTGTGACTGACCGATTTTAGCAAGATATAAACTCAAAATCTTTGGCAAAGCTTTCCTATATAGTATAGGAGAGGCTGCTAATGTTAACCTCAGCATTCTGTTGAAGTTTTGTGATTTGACTAAATAGTTTGTGGATACCAAACACACAAGAATAGCTAGAAAGCTTCCCTTTAGACTTAACCATCGGATGAGTGGTATCAAAAAGGCGTTGTTGCGCTAATTAAGCATCTTTGGATAATCGGTGGAGCAACCCTCGCAATCTAACCATGACTATGCGTAATTGTGCTTAGAACTATAAACATATTCAAATTTATTTTTAATTTAAAATCACCAAACATAAACGATTAGAATTTGAAAATTAACTCTTGATGGTTGATTTTCTAGTACTGTCGCGTATGGATATTTATATATCAAAAAAACAATGCAATTCTCATTAATCCCTTTTGCTTCCTTCTGACGATAAATTTTACTTTCTTCCTATATTTTTTATAACACTCAAAATTTTTCAATTCAATCAGTCGTAATATGTGATTTTCATTTTACTCGCATAACTTTTTAAGTAATTATTTTTATTTGTAAATCCTGAATAATTTCCTTCATAAATTTTACATTAATTTCTCTCAGCGTATTCCAATTAAAGTATACCGCCACTGTATTGCACTTACATATAATTCTCCTTAGTTAATTGCAACATTAACTTTTTGCATAACAAGTTTATGTACATTACGTTGTCAACACTTTAACGCAACGACGTAACGCTCAACAACGTAAAATAAAGAATGGTAACGAAGCGTTTTCAAGCAAAGTGAGCAATGTGTTCTCATTGCTTCTCCTTCGTAACCTTAACGTAAACATTTTTACATATGCAAATTCTTTTTTAAATGTTTGCGCTGGCGTTAATTTTTATCGTTGAAATAAAACCAAATCGCTCCCATCGCCGCCGCCTCACGCCACTTCCATCCACCATGCTCAGTAATTTCTTACGCTTGTGATTGCATTAAAAAGCAGTAAAATTTGAAAAACGTAGTAAAAAGTTCATATATATGTATGTACTCGTATGTAAATTTGTATAATTTATATATAAAAACAAAAGCCAAATGCAAAAACAAAAAACGCTATGATGAAAAAGTCAAGAAGAAGTGCTGCCAGCGTGTTTGGAATACATTCTCATGTATGTATGTATGCATGAACAAAAAATTTTGACAGCTGTCAATTGTATGTTCAAGTGTGCGGTAAGAAGAGCTCATTCGCTCGTTCAAGCTTTTAATAAAACTTATTTGCATGCAATTTAGTGTATGTGAACCCAAACACAATACGTAAATACAACAAAAATACAACGATTCGAGTATGAGCACAAGTACTACACAGAAGAACAAAACGTGATTTTGCACATTGAACAAAATAAACGTATGCAAAAACAAAAATAAAAAAAAGAACAAGTAATAAAATTGTACGATTTTGTATATTTTTAGTAAATGTCAAAAATTATGTGTTTACATTTTTTTGAATACTCGTACGTTTAAGCTTTTTTAAGGCGTTTTACAATGCACAATTAATTTCATTTAATTGACAATTAAACAAATATGGCGCAGATGGTGTAGCAAGCTAAATAAGTTTGCAAACATGAGTATGAATTCGGTATGAGAATTAAATCATATTAAAATAGTAAGAATATTTAATATAAATGTATTTTTAAATGCATATTAATAGTCAAGGTTGTATTTAAATGTGCAAGTGTGTCTTTGTTTTTAATATTTTTCTGCTACTTTTTGTAATTTTTATTATTATTCTTATATTTTTAAAAATTTATGATAAGAAAATTAATAATAACACAATGGATCAAGCGTTTAACTTCAAAAAAATTTTTGGTTTTTGATGTATCTTCTCTGAAACTTCACAACCCCATTTTCTAGAACTTACAGGCCACTTTAGCATTTAGAGATATTCAGGCACAAAAAATGTTGGATAGCATATCATACTGGAAAGGTGTTTTAACAATTCGAGGCATGGAAGTTTGGCCAATATAGCACAATGGTCCTTAAGACTGAGAATTATATAGTAAGTAATTCAAGACAAGTAAACAAACGTATGGGTGCACCTTCGTACGAACTAAAGATGATCAAAGATTTTTGTGACATA
This sequence comes from Toxonevra muliebris, assembly GCA_963691655.1. Classification (NCBI taxonomy): domain Eukaryota; kingdom Metazoa; phylum Arthropoda; class Insecta; order Diptera; family Pallopteridae; genus Toxonevra; species Toxonevra muliebris. The sequence goes on from OY829326.1 coordinate 57,011,704, forward strand.
TTTAAGTTTTTTTTTTGCTATAAAATCTAAATTTGATACTAAATGAACAAAATTTATTAACTACTTGAATCGGGACTGAATTATCCCGCATGAAAAATGGATTCAAAATTCTTTTTTCGAAAACTTTTTGATCAAATCGCAATCAAGACAAATGGTGAAAATTACTGTAGGCCAACCACTCCTAATGCTATTTAAAAGAAAACCCGGAGCAGAACAATTTCAAATGTATTACTGATGAAGGTAGTTTGATGCCTAATCGCTGTTTTTTTTTCTCCTTAGGAAATTAGATCTGTGGAACTATTTTCAGTGATGTTTAGTGCCCAAGTAGCTTAATTTTTCGGGCGAGGAGGAGAACCGCGACTCAAAAGTCGAAGGAACCTAAATTTCCAAAGGTGTTTCCGGATTGGAAGTCGGAATCAGATAAATAAAATTACCATAACTTTTTGATTTACTACTTCGTTCAATTTAAATAATTTTATTCAGTTCAGTTGAAAAGTCAGTATCAGAAATTTTAGAAATAAATGTTTTTTTTGTCACTACCATATCAGAAATGAACGCTTCTTCTTTATCGAAATTGCATTCCATAGAAAAAAAAAACTCAGAAAAAAAGCTTTTTTATTAGTTTAATCTCTCCTTCCGAATTAGATAAGGAGGGTCTGTATATATTGACTGGACTGGGCAATATCAATAAGAGGCTCTACTTGGCTGCGATCATCAGCTCAGTTTCAGGACTTCAACCAAAAAAAAAGAGCAGATTCTTAAACAAAGTGGAAATAACCTGAGAGGGCTACTCTAAGTGAATTGTAAATCCAGTTTAGTGAATTTTTTTTTGGTTTCAGGTGCTGTGAATGTCGCAATCATGGTAGCAGTGGTGTAGTTTTTTTTTTTTTTTGAAGAATTGGTAGATAAAAAATAACTTATTGAAAATGAAAATTGCTATATGTATTTACATTATATTGTAATATAAAACATTCGACGAAATACTTTTATTTAAAAAATTCCCAAAAATCACTTTTTTTTAGGCGATCATACTAGATGTGCCCCTTAAGGTTGCAATCATTTTTAATTGCTGTAATGTCATACTTTTAGTGTAACTTCGAGAGCAATGGGATTTGTTGGTGTAAGAACAGCCTTTGTATATTTTTGACAGAACCTCATTTACATAAAGGGCTCCACTAATTTGGACATTCTGCACAGTAGTCTGCGCACATAAAATTCACGCCATGACGATCACAGCCAAAGCTATTGCATTTGAATGCTGTTGAACATGTCAATAGATTACAATTATTCGTTAATGATTTTTGTGGAAACTGCCTCAATAGGAAGAAAAAATAAATAAAAGAGAAGAGAACTGTCCCTTTTAGATGAACTGATGAAATTGCCAAAAATTACCTGAATTCTGACATAATTTTGGAGTATTTTTTTAGGTATAAATGCGACATAGGTTTACTTTCTATGTAAAGTAAAATATCAGAATGTATACCGGAATGTAAACGATCAATGGTCTATTTTAAGTTTTCCCTTAGTGTTTTGGGTTTTTATTGGAATTGGGGTGGGAAAATTATCGACCAAATTAATCATTTTGAAATAGTTTTTGAAATTTTGCCCATTAAATTTGATTCAAGTTTTTTGACTATTTTTTCACTTCATTTTAACAACTTACGGAATTAATCCTTTATTTTTCATAATTTTCGAAAAAAGTAACTTAACATTTTTGAGACTGACAAAACCTAGGATGTATATCAGGGCCGTAGCCAGACATTTTTTTCGGGGGGGTTTTTATTCGAAGAAAATATTCATAAATAATTTTTATCAAACTGATTTTTAAATACAATAAATTAAATCGATGATACATTTGATGGACCCTACAAAATTAAAATTTTAGAAAAAATTTTCCGAAATTGTATACCCATCATTAAGAAATTAAAAGCATTGAGCCATTATGTTAACAAGCTTTCAATTTAAGTAATTTTACTGAATGCACATGGAGCTATGAGCAGACATAGAAAAATTTTCCGATTTTTTTTTAATCTTAACCTCAAAAAAATGGTCAAAAGTGACAAAAAATTCACAGAATAATCAAATTAAACTTTTTCAAATAAATATAAATCAATGTGCATTCTATTGAATTTTTTTTATCGTGAGGGACATAATTTCATTAACTCATTGACTGCCCACTACTGATGATGTACCCAACCTCAAAAAAATTACCAAAAATAGTAGAGGCTCATTTTTTTCAAATGATCATCATTGGGAATTTGAGCCATTGCCAATGATAAGGAACCCGGATGAGGTTGGCTTATATTCCCTAAATTTGTGAAGTCACAGCATTGAAAGAGATCATTCTAGTAGTGGTGCTCTGAGTAATAATGCGTTAAAAAATTAATTATACTTTAAGATTGCCTCCTAAAACTGCATGGGTTTTGCTAATAAGATGGAGTTTTTGCGAAAGAATTTTTCACGTTGAACACGAATCTGAGGTCAAAAATTTCCCTTCACGTCACGATTTAGGAAAAATGGGTTTTAAACAAGTCTAACTTTACTAGGATCCGATAATTTTTTATATTTTTATTAATTTTTAAACTTTTCAAACTGATTCAGGACAAAACTTTAAATCAAAAAGAATTACTGACCTATAGAAAAACTATGAATGCAGGAGTGCTCAGTATCACCTTCTCTTTTTGAATCCGTAGTCAAACCTCATGTCGAAGAAAATAAATCGGATTTGATCGCATAGTGTAACTAAGATTTCAAATTTATTTATTATATTTGACTTTTTAGAAAAAAAAAAACCGATGGAAGTAAAAATATCGTTAAATAGATTTTATATTGACTTTTTTTCCACCCATTGGCAATTAATCTCAAAAATTAGAATAAAGTTTCCACATTTCGGGGGGGGGGGCGGGGGGAGGGGTCAGAACCCCCAAAACCTCCCCCTAAATACGGCCTTGATGTATATAAATATGTTGCCATTTCCAAATTACTCATAACTACCCAAAAACTCAATCCTGAATTCAATCATTACGTTCGAGGTTTCATCCAAAATTACATGGTCACTTCATTCAAAAAACTTTCTAAACCTCAAGAGTAAAGTAAAAATACAAGTAAATCAAAAATTCTTGAATGAAATTAAAAAACCTTCTCAAAATGACACCATGTAATCACAATTAAAAGGTGCAGTTTTTGGTTATTCAATTTAGTTTTTATCAATGTAATTTAATCAATTTAATTAAAAAGGTTTTTTTTATTATTATTTTTTGTGCTGCTTTCTGACAGCTAAAACAAAAGGATAAAAAATATGTTCACCGCTTGCTCAAGCACACTGGTTTTCAGTTTCTTTTTGGTGGGTTTTATTTTATTTTTTGAGGAAGTATGAGTTGCCAACGAACATAAGTAGAGATTAAGCAGTGTGACAGTGCACTTAATTAATCTTGTCCAGATTTGACAACTAGCAGTAGTAGCAGTAACAGGGTGAATTTAAATTTAATTAAATTGACATGCGGTATTTGTCATATGAAAACGTAGAATAAGCAGAAAGAGAAGAAGTTTTAGGAAGATTTTCCTTTTAAAGATATATTTTTAGTATGAGTAAATACTAAATGAAAAATCATCTCTGTGTATTAAAATTCTAAGTTTCTGGGAGTTTAGTTTGAGCAGTATTTTGAGTGGACTAACAAAAATCCACTAAATTGGTGGTATTTTATTAGTCTTTTGGAAAAACTAAAGTTGATAGACGATTTGTATCATATTAATATAACAATGTTTCAGTTGAATCTTCAAGAAAAACGGTAAAAAGTAAATTTGATGTTTGGCAGAAATCCCACAGCCAGAAATATGATTTATCATTTTGCATAGATTTTGATGCTAAGTCAAGCCAGTTTACGTTTCACACGTATACCTAAATGCATATTGGCATATCGATTTACTTCACCAGGGCATTGGTAACTGATCAGACGGTAACTATTAAGTGATATACAGAAAATTATTTACGAAATATAATTACTCAACAATTGGTTTGTTACGCGCTGGATTACTTGAATCTAAATAAAACTAAACTTTATTCTATATCCGACTATTGAGAACGAGTAGTGTTGATTCGATACTTTTACTCATTACTTGTATCGAATAAAAGTATCGAGCTACCGAAAATATCGGGAAAAAAGTATCGAATATGTACTTGTAAATCCATTTCATTGATTTCAAATGATCTAGATTTGCAAAATATTGATCACCGCGAAATATGTTTTCCAGAAAGGTAGAACTTAAATTTGTTAAAGTTAAGTTCAATACATGTACTTTTAAATAATATATAGTTTTCATAAAAAACTTTAGTAGTTTAACTAGAAAAAATTCTTATTTTTTCGAGTCACAACTCGGGATTTGAATTTTATAATTTGTGACATACATAAATACTGCTAAATAATGAAATACCAGCTCATATTGCAAGCACCAAAAAAAAATTGAAAAAACCAAAACACAAAACTTCTCCCTCTAATTAAACAAAGACAACAGCAAAAAGAAACAAATAATTTCAATTACGCATTGCTTTTTTGAGAGTAAATTGGAGGCAGTTATGGCTCCATAGAACAAAATTTTTGTACAAATAAATTTGTACGTGATACGCCTTCTATTTATTATATATTCTTTGCTATGGGCGTTGTGATACAATAGCTAATGCTTGCTCCGTATTTAACTCAATTTGCAATACGATTGACCTTAATCAAAGTAGGGCCGTATTTAAGTCAAAACTATTGGAGATTCTATAGGTTTCTTACTTTTGTGAATTTTGTTATACTTATTATTATTGCTTATATACTTTTAATTTTAATTTTTTTCCTTTATTTTAGTTTAAGTTTATAACTATTTTAATTGTTTCTGTTTTATTGAATATTTCCTAATTTATGTAAACTGTCTGAGAGATTTTAATGGATAGATGAATAAATAAATAAATAAATTATCTTCTGCTCTACTGTTTAAAAATATTGCCACAATTTTTACACACGCTTGATTATTTGTTAATATTTAATAGCAATTATTTTTTATTCTCATTGAAAATGTATAAAATAAAAATTCTTTTTGTGAATAAAAATCAATTCAAATTAAAGATGAGAAGTTTTAATTTAATGAACCTCATTAAAGTGCAAAATTCACATACAACGAAACATGTAAATGTCACACTAAGAAGATTAATTCAACATTTTTACTTAATTTGGGAAAAGAAGATGAACAAAATAAGTTGTAAAATTAAAATTGATTAATTTTTACGCCTACACAAGCTCCGACGATGTTAATCTCTGTCCACCGTGACACTTACCACACTTCAATACTTTTTGGTGATATATGCGAACGAGTTGATGTCCTTATTTGGTAAATACTTGACACATTAATGTCATATATGCATAAACGCCCACAATTCATCGTCCGTGTACCAATGCTGGTACTCATTACCATCCAACACTGCGACCACTATCGCCTTTGCTACCATCTCTACCGCTGCAACCACAACAACGACAACGCATTTTACAAATTTTATTTATTCATTTCTGTGTTTTTGTCGCAATGAAATCATCCTGAATTATAACATCAGTTGTTTGGGCAAAAAGAATTTACATAAATTACGAATAAAACAAAATTTTTACATTTAATTGAATTTAAGTTTTTGTTGGCAACATTTGCTCTAAATACAATTGCAGCGTACGACGACAAGTCTGCTGATGGGTAGTAAATAGCTGATCCGTTGTATGTATGTGCACGTAAAATGAACACCAGCATTGACAGAATCTCTGAATAACAATAAACTGACGATCAGCTGATCAGATATGGAACCCTGTGCCGTCTCCGTTCGACGGGGAAAATAGAAAAGAACCTAAATAGACGGGTTCAGTCGACACCGTCGCAATTCTATACCATTTCATATTTTTAGTCATTTTAATTTTCACAGCGGATATTCGTCAACAGATTTCCCGCCGTTCGTTACAATTATGCTTACAGCCTTAATTATGCTGTTAATTTCTCTTGCTCTTCTGTTGCTCTTGCTCTTGTTGTTAAAAATTGTCACATAAATTTCCACTAATCGTTGTTATTAAGTCAAAGTGCCGCATTGGAAATTTGAGGTTAAATGAATAAAAAACAGAAAATAATAATTTACAATTATATGCACATGCAATAACAACAATCGATTCGATTGCAATGTGATTCACATGCAACAATTTATGCAAATAATTTGTGAAATTTCGGGAATAAATTGCAAATTCAGAAATATTCTAAAAAAAAAAATTATTTGATTTATTGCTGCATTTACAAAAACATAATAAATGTTTCAATTTGCGCATAATGTTCACTGTGGTATTTTTATTAAATTAAAGAATTTTAGAATAATAAGGCTGTGTTTACACAACGGTTTATCATTCAAAATGTGTTATTATTTTTAATTAAAATTTTAAAATGTATAGAGCGCTGTTGGCAGATAATTTCTACTTTAAAAATCAAACTGTTTAAGGGGTTACATCTAGTTAGGATCAGGACAAGGGCTTGCTTAATATTATTATTATTAACCAGTTAATAGATGCTACCGGTCAAAAGAATTACGAATAATCGAAATTCAACTGAAGTTGTAGTATTTTTTCTGAAATAACGAAGGAATACAGCTCTTCTCGTAGATCGTCCTAAAAAATCAAAAGCAAAGAAAGCAAAGATTGGGCTATATTGTTAGGTTGTATTTTTAAAGGCCTGAACGAAAGATTTTGCAAAATTGCGTCCAAAGTCCAGTTTTTGAGGTAGTGAAGTTTTTAATTATTAGCAATAAAAAAACATTTTCAATGGAATTAAAAATCCTACGTTTGGCCCTGCTCATTACCATTAAAAAATAATAAAACAAATAAAAATCGTGCAAAATTTGGAATCAACAAGTCTAATAATTTCTGAGAAATTTTGGTCTCCTCAACGTTATTTTTCATAAAACCTAGCTTTGAGATAATTATGTTGAAAGTTCCAAGATCATCTTTTACGTACTTAAAATTATTTTCTTTCTACTTACATAGAATTATCCATAAAAGAGTCATTCTGCCTTCGTAGCTGGATCCAGAGACCCAACACCATAGAATTATATCTGGTGAGTGAAGGTATCGGTACCGGCCGTCTACTGAGCAGCGGCTGTAGCGCTCTTTGAGGAGGAAGATTTTTTTATTCCAAAAATTGTTTACTTCGCAACAAATTTAACGATCGTCCTCTGAGATGAAAAACATATATTGTGCAGATTAGAATATAATTTTTGCATTTATATTGATTTCGGCTTAGTAGCCGCTTCAAAGAATAAAGCAGTATGGGTATTTACATGTTGATGCGAAATGTTTTGGAAATGTTGCTAAAGTGTGGATTGCGAAAGTTTGGTACTTTTCTAACAACAAACACATTGAGAAAAAATCCGAACTACTCCTCAAATTACGCACTGCACTATTGGGCCAAATCCGTTTTTAGCTGGCCAAAATTCTGAAATTTAGCTCATGGGATCATTAGCAATCACTACGTGAAAAATTATAATGATTGGACCATTACCACGCCTACTTCCCATACAAGTGAAACCGCTAAAAGGGTATTTGGTAACTTGGTATATATTATAGATACGATCATGAAATTTTGTGTACTTATAAACATTATTATTGCCATATATCATTGCAAAAATGAGATAGATCGTATTATTATCACGCTCACCTCTCATATATGCGAAATTTTTAAAACTCTATAACTTGGAATCCATTGTAGATATAGTGATGAAATTACATATTCTGGTAAATAATTTCGTATCAATATATCGAGGTAAAAATTACTACGATTGCAATGTTGTTACGCCTACCTCTCATACATGTCAGACTTTAAAAATACATAGTAAAAAATAAAAATAAAATATCAGTATTTTGTAATTATATTTACATGAGAGGTATGCGTGATAATGGTCCGATAGCTCTTATTTTTAGCATGGCTTATGTTCAAGACAATATATATTAGCACATGTAATTTAATGATTATATCAGTAATTGGTTCGAAGTTATTGTATTTTTAAAATTTCACATACATTTATATTAGAGGTAGGAGCTGCAATTGTCCGATTAAAAAGTTTTCCAATAAGGTTAACTAACTCCGTAAACCAATTTTTGACTGACTACCATTTAAAATAGGTTAAATATAGCACCTTAAATAACTACCTGTGATTTAACAAATGCTATGTGATATCATATTTTCGCACTCATACCTTATTTTAAAGCAGATGCTTCACATAATACGATGGTTTTTATATTCACTCGGAGCAAATTGGAGCTTTTTTTCTCATACATTAAAAAAAAAATAAAAGGCCAAAAAAAAGTTATTATTTTTTCATAGCATTTTCAGGTATAAGAAAATGGTAAATTAATTTTTTATCACATCTATTAATAATATAAAGTTTTTGCTTTAATATGAGACCAAAAATAAAGTTTTAGCTTTAGTATTTGCTAAGTTATGGCAGTTTATGTGCAACCATTTTCAACAATATTAAAACTATCGGCAGGATATTGCAACTTTCAACGGTCGCAAAGCCAGATCCTTTGCCTAATTAGAATATCCTGTGGGTGGATTATGATGAGGGATCTATGAAGAGTAAACTAATATACTTTTGGATTTAAACTAAGATAATCGATTTTTCGAATTTGGGCCAGCTAGATTTTTCATAGGCCCGACTTCGACTAAATGCATAATTGCGAAAAAGTATAATTGCGACAACGTATAATTGCGACAAACTATACTTGCGAAAGGATAAACAGTTGTTTGCCGCTTCGGAAACTAGTTGCTTACAAAAAAGGTAAAATTTTTAAGAATCCAAATATTTTCATTATTTTGATAGTTAAGCTATTTCGGATCTCCAATAATTGCAGTGAACATCTCCAAAAAAACACTTTGAAAGCGCCTTAAAATAATGCGAAAAATATGAAAATTAAAACAAAAAATTGTGATCCATAAGTATGTTGAGTCCCTACTTCTTCGGAGCTTAGTTGTACATATGTTTTCAATCATGGCCATCTCCCAAAAAATTCATAGGAAGACCTGAGGATCACACAAAATATTTTTGCTCCCTAGCCAATAAGATCCTAGACATATATTTCTTCTGCGCGTAAATGCTTAGCTGTAGAAATATTTGCTCCTTTGATGGTACATCTCTACTTAACAATGCACTGAGAGTAAGCCCCTTAGCATTCTTTAGATTGTGCTTTACTTAGCATGTCTAGCTGTTTTTTTTTTTTGGTTTAAAGTTCCCAAGTAATAGCTTAAACTGCATAAGTTTTAGGATCAAACCTTAGTAGAACTTACAGTCATCCCTTAATTGGACCGTTAAGAGTAGCGTTATACAGTGCTGCCATAACTTTAAAAGAAAAATATACTAAATCGTTCATGAAATTTGATTAAAATGGCTGAAACGTCTGTAGGCAACTGTAAAATTACAAGCACACTCAAAATCTTAAATTTTCAGGTCGCATTGATGCTCTACTTTTGGAGAGTCTAATAAAAGTGATTGGGGTGGTTTTTGATCTACATTTAAGTCTGATATGAGAATGATGTTTGGTTTGAATTTTAGCCAGAATTTCGGTCTGACTTTAGGTTTGAATTCGTTTTGAATTTAAGTCTGGATTTTGGTCTGATTTTTTGTCTGATTTTTATTTTGGTCTGAATTTGTTTCCAATTTTAGACTGAATTTTTGTTTACTTTTGATCTGAATCTGAGTCCTCAGTTTTGGTCTGAGTTTCAATTTTGGTCAGATTTATGGACTGGTTTTTAGTCCAGATCTGAGTATTGGCTTTATTTTTAATCTATTTTTGGTCTATAATTGTTTCAATGGGAGGATTTGACACCCAAATTCCCCCCTAGTTGGTGATCCTGCCAATAATCATGAATGAGTTAATCGCTTACACCTCTACCTTTGCCAGAAAGGCAAAACGATTTTTCGATATCAAGACAGTCTATGGAGATTCCCCTGAAAAACTCAACGATCTAATTTATCTAATCAGTTTAGAATTTTTATTTGTAAATTCTTAATTAAAATTCATCATAATTGTATTAGTATGAAAACCACAACAGTAAGTTGGACCGTAGACTCTGGCTTTATTTTGCAGGAATAAAATATAAGTGGGGTTTCCATTGCCCTATCTTGAATACTTATCTTCCAGCTTAATTCAATTAAAGTATTTCATGCATATACCTATAATTATATAGAATTCTTGTTATACAAATCGCATTAAAATATTTTCAGTATGCAACACTTTCTAAAATTCTCTCAATTTGGTGTGTGTAACTAAATTTAATAATAAAAAAAAAAAAAAGATTCAATTTAAATATTATAATGCTCACGTGAACACAAAATTAAGATAACCAGCTACACTTTTATTACTTGAATACATACAAATACATAAGCTCACATATTTTACCTGCATACCAAGTGCATATTGAAGAACATATCAACAAGAACAACAGCAACAACAAAATAGCAGTATATAGTATCTGCATAATGCAAATAGTATAAAGGTAACTTACTTGTTTTCGTGCCGTTGTTGTTGTTGCTTTTGCTATAAATCTCGAAAACACGCTTAAGTGATTTGTATGTTTACTTGTGTGTGTTGGCCTGTGTTGGCTTACTACCGGCTGCCAAGCTGGTTAGCGCACACTGGCTGCTTCAAAGCCTCTACGAAGGCTACAGGTGGAGGTCAAGTGGTAAGTTTATGTGTGTGTGTAAAGAGTGTACGATGATGATGACGACTACGACGACCAAACAGTTAATCTGCAACTTCATCAATTTTCCGAAAGGATTTGTTGAGGTATTTTTTTTGTTTTGTTTTTGTTGTTTGCTTGTGCTTATTTGTTTTCTTTCTACGCTTTTCTACCAACAAACAAACAAACAAACAAACATCTGTCAAAAGTAGCAAAATTGTGTAAATTTATCGTTGGTATTAAACTTTTTGACATTTGGATACGTACATACGTTTTTGTTTTTTCTTTCTTTTTCAGTTTGTTATTTTTTGTTTATTTTCTTCCCAACATCATTTCAGTATGTTCTTCATGTTTCTTTTCATTCTGTTTTTCTTTTTTTGTTGGTCTTTTTTTTTTTGGAGAAAATTGACAGTAGATTTATCGCGGGGATAATAACTTGTGGCAATAATCACTTTTTAACAGCTTCTGGCATTTATAAAATTCAAGTGGTTTACTTTGAGTAGGAAATTAAATGTAATATCGTAAATTTTTTCTTAGCAGATATTTATGTGCATTAATTGGGTAAGGTTTAATATTGGTTTAAGATGGGAAAGGTGTGCATAAGTTTGAAATATTTATGCCAGTGAAAAGCGAGAGCATAAAGGAGATCGATCGGCTGTATGTATTGTACTCCTGGTTACGGTGAAGCTATACGCGGTGTATATATGAATAAACTTATTAGTAAAGACAATCTCTTTTTGCATTCGTATATAAAACATCAATAAGAAACCACTAAAATGACACCGAAAACTTCTCCCCGGCAAGAAACATAATGCCACTTGGCTGTCCTTTAATAAAAAAATGCGGAATCGAATTGAGTTGGCGAGTTATGATCGACGAAAAGTATGCTTTCAGTATGCTTATACGTTGTGCTAACATCGAAGAAGGCTACGTGCACAGTGAAGCTGCAAAGCTGTGCGAAACTGTTATCGTAAGCATCTCCCATACAAACTCTTCTGATAGCTTTTTCGCGCATTTGTTTGGGAGTTCACACATCACAACTTTCCAGTTTCACTCTGCGTGCAGCCTAAGGCAACTACTCGGTTGTAGACACGGAGGTGGGCTCTGTACAGAACTAGTGACGTAACGGATCTCAGGGTAGCGGATGTGAATATGAATTTCGAAAGCTGATATGTGGATTTGCGAGTGTGGATGCGAATACGGATCTGGAACTTCATATAACAATTATTTCCAGATTTTTTAAGCGAATATTTAAATCAAATTAAAATGAAAATAGTGGAAAATTTAGGTTTAAAAAATTTGTTTTGCTGCATTTTAAGCTTTTTTTGGCAAAAGCTAACCAAAGTTGCATAAGGAACTGAGCAAAACATGTTCACAAACAAAATGTGTGTGGGCAGTTTGCCCAATTCGTTAAATATTCGCAACAAAAATTTCGAATGCGGATGCGAATGTCAAAATTATTCAGAATGTGAATGCAGATATTTGTTACATCACTAACATGTGCACACAGAAAGAAAGGATTATACAGAAAAAAAAACTCCTAATATCAAGAATGTAGGAGACCAAGATATGATCAAAGGGGCTTAATATCTAGAGAAGTAAGCTCTATGTTGCTTTAAGCTGCTTTAATCTGGACCGAAATCCTTTGACGACAATGGAGTATTGTATGAAACTGTTTCGGGTGTATAGACTAAGCGCTCAGAGAACAGGAAGAGGCTTTACAATTTCGAAAATGAAGCAACCGCCTTAGCTGCTGCGTCGATGATACCCACTGATATACTTAAGGATGAAATGGAACAAGTCTATCATGAAAGAAATACAAATTCATGTTGCCAAATCTATTGAACATTATTGAGTATATGATCCAGTCAAAAGTCGGAAGAAGATATTGTTAAAAGGCTGCAGAAAAAAAAAACGCCGGATGTCGAAAAGCTGCAAAGTCTCTACAAAGATTTGCTGGTTTGGCGAGAAACCAGTGGTTCAACCGCGAGAGTCAGTATATAAAGCCACATTCTAGTCAGTTGCAACGGAAGCTTTTAAGGCCTCTTACAGCAAGGACGAAAACGAAAATCTAGCGAAAGATATCTATTACGAGATAACAGGGAGAATACTGCTCGCAGCTGCTTTATAGGACCACTGAATGCACTGTTCAGAAAACCCTGAAACTGACTATGAAGTTGTAACGATAATAGTTGGGTGGAAAACAAAAAGCCTGAAGGGGCAGATGGCTTGCCGAGGACAAATTGAGATATCTTGTTTCCACAAACAAAGAGTCTTCTTGATCTCCTCTAGCCCAGTGTAGGGTAAAGAAAACTCGTTCCGTTGCTTTCTATCTACAGCTAGTCATTTTAGCTGTAGCTGCGATTTACCCTGCGACTTCTGTCAATGCGTTTGGCCTCCAGTTGTTTCTGATATTCCAGCTTTACGTGAACCTAAAGGATTCTATTCAAATGCCCGTTTTATTAGGTTATCGTTTGGCTTCCTCAATGTATGACCTATTGAGCACCATTTTCATTTTAGAATTTTATCTGCAATTAATTTTTTACTAGTTCTTGGCCACAGCTCATGTTTCGATATAGTTGTTGTCATTGTGTTCTCAGTACTTACAGTAGAGAACGATTTTTTTGTGATGATAATGATGACTTTCCATATTTGGCTATGCAGGGCCGTAGCCAGAAATTTTTTTCGGGGTGGGGGGAGGGAGGGTTTTCATTCGAAGAAAATAGTCATAAATAATTTTTATCAAACTGATTTTTAAATACAATAAATTAAATCAATGATACATTTTATAGTCCCTATAAAATTAAAATTTTAGGAAAAATTTTCCGATTCTTTTTAATCTTAACCTCAAAAAAATGGCCTAAAGTGACAAAAAATTCCCAGAATAATCAAATTAAATTTTTTCAAAAAAATATTATTCAATGTGCATTCTAGTGCATTTTTTTTTATCGTGAGGGACATAATTTGTATGTACCCAACCTCAAAAAAATTACCAAAAATAGTAGAGGCTCATTTTTTTCAAATGATCATCATTGGTAATTTGAGCCATTATCAATGATAAGGAACCCGGATGAGGTTGGCTTATATTCCCTAAATTCGTGAAGTCACAGCATTGAAAGAGATCTTTCTAGTCGTGATGCTCTGAGCAATATTGCGTTAAAAAATTAATTTTAAGATTTGTTTTGCTAATAAGATGGAGTTTTTGCGAAAGAATTTTTCAGGTTGAGCACGAATCTGAAGTCAAAAACTTCCCATCACTTAACGTTTTATTAAAAAATGGGGTTCAAGCAAGTCTTATTTTACAAGGATCCGATAATTTTTTCTATTTTTATTAATTTTTAAACTTTTCAAACTGATTCAGGACGAAACTTTAAATCAAAAACAGTTACTGACCTAGAAAAACTATTAAACTATTAATGCAGGAGTGCTCAGTATCACCTTCTCTTTTTGAATCCGTATTCAAACCTCATGTCGAAGAAAACAAATCGGATTTAATCGCTTAGTGTAACTAAGATTTCAAATTTATTTTTTATATTTGGCTTTTTAGATAAAAAAAAACCGATGGAAGTAAAAAATATCGTTAAATAGATTTTATTTTGACTTTTTTTCCATCCATTGGCAATTAATCTAAAAAATTAGAATAAAGTTTCCATATTTTCAGAACCCCAAAGCCCCCCCCCCCCTCCCCCTAAATACGGCCTTGTCGCTATGCTTCAAAAAAAAATGTAGGAGTTGACAATTATGCAAACGAAGTCGATAAGGTTTTCATATATTTAGAATGCAATATTAACAAAAACAACAAAGTCATCCTTGAGATCAAGCAAAGAATAGCACTTGCCAACAGGTCAAAAATAACGCTCTTTAAGCCTCTTGTCGTTCCCATTCTATTGTGTGGCTCTGACTCATGAACGACGAGGAAACCAATGATTAAAACTTGTTCGTAGCATTCGAGAGAAATATGGTCCATATCAAAAACCTGGAAAAATAAATGTACGAGCTAAACGTAGACATTGATGTAATCAATCGACCAAAAATCCAGCAACTTTGCTGACTAGATCATATTTAACGAATGAAAAAAAACCTTCCTTCTTGGAAAGTATTCTAATCGATTGACTGTGGTCGAACGTATAGAAGAGGACGAACTAATCTTCGTTGGAAAGATCAAGAAGAGGCCTGACTGCACTTGGTCTTAATCAACTGACATGAGTGGCCTGAACTGATATGAATACTTAAAAGACAACAAGCTTGCAACTGTAATATGAAAAATACAGTCGATCCAATTGTCATTGTATTGTCGAGAAAGGGAAATTAATTGACGAGAACAACTGCAAACGACATCTATAATTCTACTTTGGTTTTTTTAAGGCGTATTTAACAGGGTCTAGTCGTCTCAGAAAACTCTCCCTTTTTTTTGAAGTCACTGAAATGATTTCACCTTATTATATACGACTTGGTTTTTCTTCTTTTTTTTCTTTCTTCTCTCACTTTACTCTTTTTCTCTTTTATCATCTGTCAAATTAGATTCCAATCTGATTCATAGTAGCCAATGTGAACAGTTACTTTAAAATTAGAAAGCTTAAATTTTTGATAGATGCAATCGAATGCCTGTAACTTTCAATATGCTTGCATTTATGTTTATTCTCGAAAGATCCAAATCGTAAGTCTTCAATTTGTATGCATAAATAATGCATATAAAAATCCACCACAATTTGTAGTATGCACCTACTACATATTTCTCACCTGACACACATTTGCTAAGGATTGGTTCTCGTATTTCTTTTTTTCACATTTTATTTTGCATTTTAATGCGTTAGGGAATAAATCTCTTCTTAGAAGGAAATCGCTTGGCTTCGAGGTTTTTTACTCTACTAAAAATAGTACAAGAAGTTTATATATTTTTGCGCTTTTACTTCCTAATCAGATATTATTTTATACTTTCGACTTATACTTGTAACTTGTACCTCCTTACAAACAAACATACATAGATTTTTCTTTATCAATTTCGTAGTATCTACAAAATTGTTACAAATTCTGGTGCCAGGTGCAATACATATTACTTGTTTTTTTTTTCTCTCTAAATATCCTTAGCAGTTTTAAGCTTATTCGCTAAAACCCGCGCGCACATTTACAATCGATTTTGCAGTTCTTGTTGTTGTTGTTATTGATAGTCCCCATTGGGGAGTTTATTATTATTTGTGCGCTGCTCTGATGTGTTTTCCTGATAAAAACGCATAGAATTTTACTATGTTAAGATTTAGCGCGATTTAGTATTCGAGTGTTGATGCACTGAGAAAAATTGGTTCTAGAAAGAGCCATTCTAATATGATTTCAAAATTGTATCATTTTTGAAATACAAGACTGCGTGTAGATTTGAAAGCTTTTATCGTAACATCATCTAATTGCAAATATAAAATTTTCCGATGTAATAAAGATTATAGTTTGAGCACAGATGAAATATGGTAGTAAACATTTTATTTCCAGTTAAAACAGAGACGCCGATCAAAGCTTGTTAGTCTTAAGAGTAAGCTTAAAAGCTTTCCACTAACGAGCAAAGTAGTATTTAGTATTCTAAGCTTTTTATCGTAGCGCCATCTATTATTAAATATCGTTTGTATCTCAATTTATATGTCTTTGATTTACTCGGTTATCATAAATTTTTTTACTTACTTCAAACTTTCACTGCAAAATTCATGAGTATAAATATTTTTTTCTATGTGTAAATATTTACAAATAGTCTTACCACCTGGTTTAGATACTTATGTACATCCACGTGTATCGTAATGGAACGTACGTCACAGACGTCGAAAATAGCGCGTGTGTATTGGTTTTCTACTTATATAAAATTTATGACTTTTTGCATTGCACACACATACACACAAAACAATGCGAAAACTTCAAGTGCTGTGTACTTCTGCTGCTGCTGTTGCTAAAGAAGATATTGAGAAAAATGGCATGAAAAAAGTACCTATTTACATTTTTAAATTCATATCACAAACAAAAAAAATAGAAATAAACAAAGAAAAAGTAGAAAAATGTTTATAAAATGGCTTAGAAAAAAAGATATAAAAATAAAAAGTATTGTAAAAGTATTAAACTTAAGACTCTGCCGGTGATGAGATGAGGCTCATGGTATCAAGGACGACGGTTAGGAAGAGAAGATGAAAATCAAAAGACGTGATACACGTGTAAGGACTTTAGAATAATATTTATACAAATACAAGTACAAAGTGTGTATATGCACTTGTACTTTGTACCCAGTGGAAAAAATTGCCGCGTTTGCACTTGCAACTCATCTAGAATAGTAAAGCTCTCTATGTACCAGTTCAATGAACCGGCAAAAAAATGGGATCCCCAGTAGTGGTGGTTGAACAATTCGATGGGCCAAATGAAGTTCGATTCGACAACCCTAAAAAATGAACATCCTTCTGATATTGAATTTTGTGAGTCTGATCTAGTAATTAGAAACTCTAAAGCAGCGGTTCTCAACAATTTTCGTCCTACGTCCCCCTTTTCGAATTAGTGCCAAGTCCGCGCCTCCCCTATTTTGATTTTCACATAACATTTTTTTGTGCTGGTTTGCTATTTACAAATTTAATCATACCCGCCTGGGAAAATATATAGTTGTTGACTAGTTTGGAGGAGACTGTGGTTAGTTTGTGTTAAGGATAAACTGAAATAATAAACTTATCTAGTAGTTGAATAGTTTCTCGTGAAGAAAACTAGGATGGTGAAGTTTTAGTGAGGTTTTAGTTGGGATGTCGCTGGCAAAACCTGACCAACTAATTAATAAATCGAATCAATGATGCTTCTTCTGAAGTGATTCTTAATGTCAAAGTTTGTGTAAAAGGCTGTCAAGAAACCCACCAAAAGACAGTAGGAAAAGAAGGAGACAAGAATGACGGTGAGTTAGAATAAAACCCAGTTAAATTCAGAAATCTAAACTGTGAAATTAAAAAGTGCATATTTTAACATATACATATTATAAAAGAGAAATTATTTTATTAAATACTAATTAATGATTACAATACATTACAAAGTATGCAAATATTTGTTTATTGAAATGTCTCCGCGCATCCCTTCAAATCTGTCTACACCCCCTAGGGGGGTACGCCCCACCACTTGAGAACCACTGCTCTAAAGGTTGCAGCGCCATCAACTTCAAAAGAAACACTATGAATTACAATTCCTTGTAATGGAAGTATATTTTTTCATCAATTCTATCCCTGGTAATTGATCCTGCTAATTAAGATTTCAATTTCTCAATAATGGAAATGGAAAAATGTTCAATTCCATTACTGGATTTTAATTGAAAATTTAAAATATGCAATTCCTCAAAGTGAAGAATTTCTCTTCCATTGTGTAATTAATTCCCTTTTGATTTGAAACGTTCGATTTCCGTGGCTTAATTTTTTCTAAGTAGACCTTGAATTTAATAACTGAAAATATTATGCTTCACTTTTTTGAAGTGCTTAGTTTATTAGTTAAAAATTAAAAGCGAACTAGATGTGCTAGAATTCATTGTGCGATCTTTTCAAGACCACTCTCAGTTGACTTGCAAAAAAATCGCGCGTAAACTTAAAGTTGACCTGGGAACTGTTTCAAGAGTGATAAAAAGATGCAAACAGGATTTATGCGTTATTCAGAATTCGGGACCTGAAAGAAAGAAGGGGTTCTGCATCCCGGAAAAAGCAAGCAAAGTCATCACAATGTTGACGAAGAAATCTAACGTAACAGGTAGAAAAGTGACTCGAAAACTAAATTGTTATGAGTCGTTTGTATGTCGGGTAAAAAAAGAAGCTCGCCTGAAGACTTTTAAAGTAGAAGTCCCCGACAGGAATGCTGTGAAGTAGAACGAGCTAAACAACGTGCCAAAAAACTAAAACGTGACTTTTTTGAAAAATACAATTGCTGTCTAATGGACGACAAAAGAAACAAATGTTTTGGTTGACTTTTCACAACTTCCTGGCCAAGAATTTTTTGAAGTTGATTCGCGAGATAATGTGGATGAAAAATTTCGGATCAAAACACAGTCGAAGTTTCTTCGTTAATTTCTTATTTGGCAAGCTATCTGTGGCTGCGTGACCACGGGTATGATTAAATCAGACATTTATATTAAAGAATGCTTAAACAAGAGATTATTGCCATTCTTAAAACAGCATTAGAGGTCTTTGAGTGCTACACAAACCACAATATTCATATAGTGACACTAGAGGTGAAACCACCAAACTGCCCAGAACTCAGGCCGATCTTAGGAGAAGATAGTCATTAGCGGCTCAGAAAGTCTCTGAAACTACTATAAAACGTTAATAGAAGGGATGCCTGAAAAATTAAAAATTAAAAGTAGGTACAAAATTTGTAATGCACTCAAATCTACTAATTGGGACTCTCTGTAATTGGGACACCTCATAATCGAACCGCACTATTATTTTTTTTTTTTTTTTTGGATTTAGAAGAAATTTCCCTTGCTTTTTGGGCCACCTTTAAAATCTAGACATGGACTGCGCTTTTGACAATATTTTAAGTGCAACAGAACCTGATCAATCGGACCGAAATATTTTTTTTATTGAAAAAAAAATAAAATTGAAGTGATTAATGCCGCCGAGGAAAGGCAGAGAAAAATGTGTAATAGAAAATTGGCGGAAATCTTTAAAACAAGCAAAAGTCAAGTTCACAGAATTTTGTCAACAAATAAAAAAATTAAAAATTCGGCAACGTATAAAATCGTGTGCATAATTTAATTGACTGGCTTGTAGTTATCAACAACTGGGACGATATTACAACATAAAGCAAAAATTACACTGTACAACAAAATGAAACTTTAAAATAGTATCTGAGATTTGGTCCAATTTTTCCGCAGTATTGTATGATCACGAATCTTTAAAAATCATCCAAATCTCTTAAAATTGTATGGAAAATTTTCGTTCATGAACCCTAACAAATTTAAAAAAACGATGATTTTCGAATATACACGAAACCTGACCTGACCCGAAAAAAAAAACTTGTAGATTCGTGACCAGCGGCCAAAAATACTCTAGACAAACCGGGCCAGAACTCAGATACTATTTTGTGGTTATACAGTGTTATTGCTGAAGTATATATTTCCAATTTTGTGGTCTCAAACGGGTTTCCTAGAAGCATTTAAAATCAGGCATAACATCTCAAAATTTCGGAATTTTCGAAACCCTGAAGATATTATCTGATTTAAAACCTGTTTTCCTCTTTTCTTAGTTCAGATAAATAAAAACTTTTCTGCGCTGTATAAGTGCCTACATAGTAAAAAATGATTCATGTGCTTACATACATATCACATCTTCCATCTTTTCATTAAGAACTTAAACCTTTAAAATCGGGCGACCTCGTAATCGGACCGTTTTTTCTTAATCGTGAGGGGTGTCCCAATTAGTATGTTCGGCTGTATTAACCCATTAACGCCGAGGTGATCAGAATTTTTACTAACTTTTCAACGTGTTTATTTATTATGTTATCGGACCAAAAATAATTCAATACCTCTATTCCTACGCGAAATTTGATGCTCTTTCAGAATCTGTACAATTTTTTTCTCTTAACCTATAGACTGGAGACGCGTTGGCTCAGTTGTCAAGGCGTCGGACTGCTAACCGAAAGGTTCATATTTCGAATCCCTTCTCTGACGATTTTTCGAGCAGGCACCTCTGTTTACAAACAATGTGCCTTCTTCAACGCGTGCTCGGCGTGGCTAGAGATGCGATGCACTTCGTGACCGCACGTTGATCGCCACGGCTTCGAATAAGGACAGGTGTGAATCTGACCAATTCACCCTGAATCCACCCCGGTCAAGAAATACATCGCAGCCCATAGCTCTTGGAAGTAGACTGTGATGTACGGCTATAGATCTCTCGAGATCTGAACGCTACACATTTATTTTGTTTGAGAGTGTTCTAATTTTAAGACATTTTTGTTCTTATAAATTTTTTTCTAAAGTTTATAGTTTTTAAGAAAACGATAGATTAAGATTTTTACAAAATATTTTCATTCTCGCAGCCATTTTGAAAAAACGCGCCGATGAAATTTTCTGAAAAAAAATCCTCTTAATGTTCGTGTGCCATGATCACCTCTGATCATAGTAAAAAGTGATACCTTTGCGGTATCATTGTGAAAAAAAAAATGCGAAAAAAATTGTTTTCGAAAATTTTCATGTTTTTCACGTTTCAATCGGTGTCTAATCGAAATTTTGAGGTCAGATTCTGAAAGAGCATCAAAGAGCGCGTAGGAATAGAGGTATTGCATTATTTTTTTAGTCCGATAACATAATAAATAAACACGTTGAAAAGTTAGTAAAAATTCTGATCACCTCGGCGTTAATGGGTTAATAAATGAATTTGAATAAAACACCATAAGTGAAATCCAAGTTATATAAAAATCGAACCACTATATTACAAAATATTTCGAATTTACTAACCGGCAATTTTTTTGACGTAGGTACAATACAAAAATTAATACTACTATTATTCAGCTACAAAAATACAACTCTGCGCTCTCTTACAAAAGTCTACATACCTGCATTCCCAGTAAAATAATCTAGTGCTAAATTGTACTATTTTACTATTGTGGATGTGGATATTGGCAGATAAGAAGAGGAAGAGTGACTGTAGAAAAGTATACAGAGAATAAAAAATGTTAGAGAGTGCTTTGTTTGTATCATAAAAAAGAAAAAAAGCATTTCAACGATTTTAAAGATGTACAAGAGATGTGTAAAAGAAGCTCTTCTGATCCTGATGCGTATTTCTCAGCCACTGGATTGTAATGATACACACGCATAAATACATATACATATATAAATAAAGAAAAATGTAAATATTGACAAAAATTTATTAAAGCTATAAAAATATATATGTATAAAGCAAATAGAGGCATAAATGCACCTGGCAAATACATAAAAAAAAAGTTTTAAGTGCTGTCATTGTAGAATATTGTTAGAGGCAAATAAGTACATAGAAATACTAAATAGCAAAATTTTTAAAATTTAAAACTTGAAACGAAAAGATTTTTTTAGGAAAAACGATTTTGTTATTTTTCTACTAAAGTACAGTAAAGTACAAGAACATGAAATTATTTTCTCTATTTTACTTTGGGGTCCCAGGTAGATAACGCTGTTAGCTAAGATTAGAAACGACTAATTGTGGATTTATTAAGCCTATGCGGGGTCCGTATTCAATGCAGATTGCCTAGATTAATTTTCGCGCTTGTACTCGTAATGCTGTACACCAGTGCTCGCTACGTCATAGCACGCAGGCGAACGAGTATTTGAGATTTCAAATGTACTCATCTCAAGCATTCTAGACGACCAACTACCTAATGATGACTTCGTTGAATAATCTATACAGGTGAGTACTTAACAATTTACAAATTGATTTTCTTAACTTCATTAAATAAAGCAATATTTCAGAATATTTCGGAAAAATTCTCATTCAGTTTTTTTGTATTTATTGCATACAGTTCCAACAATTTCATTTCGTTTGTTTTCTCACATTTAACCTAACAAAAATGTTCTTTTTCTTCTCTTACAAGCTCTAACTGCAACCTCAACTCAACTAACCTTTCACCAAATTTGACACACCCAGCAGGTGCAGCATTTAACACACACAATCATACATTCTATATGCATAGGGAAAGCACAGCCATGCAGCGTGAAGGAGAAATGAAAACATACAGAAACAGATACAGAATGACAATACTCGTTAAACTTTGGACGACATACCGTTTAGGCCAATTCATACAGACACACACACACAAACATATACTTAAAACACAAGCTTAACTAAAAGAAGAAGAGTGAGCAAAACACAAAGATACCATTCACGAAGCTCATGAAGCTAAAGCAATCAAGCAACGACATCAGCAACAGCCAACATACAGATCCTGATATTTCTCTAGCCAACGGCTGTGAAACTTTTTCACTGACATTAATGCTGCTGACGTTAACGCTAACCTGTGTGGGTTAGCTGACCTTAGACATCGTATATGTGTGTTGGTTTATGTTTGCATACAATCAATTACAAATGCTTTTGTAAGGAAAGAGGAATGAGTATGCAGTGTTGAAGAGGGCGTTAAAGTGTTCACATCTCGTTTTTAATATTCCACACACGCTTCTACTTCAATTCAATGCTGTTGCTGTGCTGCAGCTCTTTCCTTTCGTTGATTGCTATGTACGTTGCGGGTCATTGTGGGTTAATTTCATAAGGTACCACAAGTTGAACTGTTCACATACACACACACATACACACACAAGTGAAACGAGTTGTCAGGCATTTAATGAGCGCTCACACAAAGAGGGCAGAAAGTGCAAAAAGCAGTAGGAAGCTGCTGCACATTGATGGCAGCGTACAAATAAACATTACACAGTCAAAGAAATTAATTGAAAAAAAGTTAAAAAAAAAAACTGAAAAAACTTTTGGCGCATATGAAACACTTTGAAAAATTATCGTAGTTGAAATTAAGTGGGTATATAAAAATAAAATGTTGTATGCATCTGACATGAAGTGCAAGTCAAAGGTCAAGTTCAAAAAGGTGTTTGACTTGATAGGGTGATTTATTTATTTAAAAGGGAAAATTCAAAATTATTTCATGTGCGAAATTTTTTACAAGTACTAAATGAAAACCAAAGAAAGGCACAAGTTCAAGCATACAATGACAAAGCATGAATAAAGCAGTTTAAATAAATGAAAAAAAAAAAAACAACACAAAATTGTATGTTCAATGTCACTGAAATGCCAAAATGTGGAACTAATGGCAACTTAAAGTAAAAAGGTGAGAAAAGTTCAGCGACATTTCGAAAAATTTGCCATCTGCAAACGCTTAAGGCTATATAAATGAAGAAGGGGAGAATTTTAGCTCTGTCATTATACGTTTTCCTTTTCAAAACTTTTTGAATTAAACATAAAGTTAGTTAGTATGAGAATGTGATAGATTGGCGGATTGAGGATGTGTAAAATTGCTTTGTAATGAGAAGCTTCTGTAAGTGTTTTCAGGGAGAGTTTGCCAAAGAAGTAAACTCTACTAAACTTTTTTTGAGAAATAAATTTCTAGAAGATATTAAGAGGCAAACTTATGTCTTGTAAAGTGAGGCGCAATTCCTTAAGGTAATTCCAGAAAGCTTTTAGTGTAATCTTGCTGGAATTACCTTCTTTAGAAAAATAATTCGGAGAGCTTTGGAGAAATCTAGGAGTAAAATATTTCAAGATTATGGAATTCCTCGAATTTATGTGAATATTTAAAAATTAAGGTTTGATTTTCTTTTAAACTTTAATATTAATGAAAATTGTGTAAGAATTTGTCTATAGCTCATGAACTATTAACATTAGGGTGGCTCTCATTAGGCACTTTTTTAAATTTAAGTAATTTTTTATGGGCCACCCCTCAGTTTAATTCCATTCCATGAAAAGATATGCTATAAGGAATTTTTGCCAAATCGGATGAGGAAAAGGGTTGCCTTTGGTACCTGAAAATAAAAAATTCCGAAAAAAAGATTTAATCCCTTTTTTTCAATTTCGCCAAATATTACTTCTATGCAAGGCTAGATTTGCATACACGGGGCAGCAAATACTCTCAGTGGCATACAGCAACATTTTTTTTTAGCTATTTAATTCGAAAAGAGTTGAATATTAAAAATACAAATTTTTTTGGCAACTACTTGTTCCTGCTCAAGAAATTAATGCTTTTTTTCTTGAGAATTTTTTTTTACCTTTAACAAATTATCCCCGTTGTGTTGTTATGTGATTTTTGGTTTTTTTTTTTTTTTTTGTTGGGTGTCGAGGGGCAACCCTTCCCCTTATACGATTGAGCTCAAATTTCGTAAGCTAATTTTTTTATGTTATGGAACTAAACTGAGGGGTGTCACAAAAAAATTAAACTTGAAAAATAAGAGCCACCCTAATGAGCATTGTGTATTAAAAACCTGATTATAACTTGATTTTTGTAAATCTAGAATTTTTATTTTCCAGCTTATTATTGTGATTATGTTTGGGGATATGCACCAAGTCCTAAAGAACTATTGAGCCCCCCTCGAGGATTATTGTATTACCATAGTATAGTATTCCTCAACATGCCGTCTGGTATTTGGTAATAATGTAATATAATAATTCGCAGATTCTTTTTTGATAAATTCATACATTCCTTAAATCTTGTTAGTTTATATGTTCCTAGAAGAGTTTTTGATTGTTCCATTCCTTTGTTCCATCGCATTTGCTCTTCTTCTTTCTTTAACGTCATGGTTATCTTTTATCTATTCTTATTTTCTAGCTTAGAAGTATACTAGATGCTTCTGGATCGATTTAATACTTCGCATGCGCAGCTCGTTCTTTTCTACGAATTCCTTTCTTCATCCGGTTACAATCGACTTTTACCACAACCCCAAAAAATAATCTGATTTATTTTATAGCTTTTTATTTTACTGTTAAACCTGTGTGTGGGCAGGAAGATGTTATTAGCATTATCATGATCACCTAAACGATGCTGCAGACCCCATTTGATACCTCTTTGATTTTATGGCTAAAGGAACTGAAGAAGGCAGATCACTGCCTTCTGGTAGGATGGAGAGAGGTTGAATTCTGTGTAGAATTTTATTCAATATATTTTTATATAGATATAGCTCATATGAGTTCTAGGTAAACCTTAAAACTCTATTACTTTTTGATACTAAGAATAACAACAGATTGCTGTAGTCAAGTGGGGGATGTACCCTATCCAAAAATAGTTTCGATTTGAATACCGGAATGACGAATTATGCTCCGAGTTTTTCTTAAAATTTTTATTGCTTTTGGTTTGAAATTTGGTTTAAGTTTTGATCTGAATATTGAGATGATTTTTAGTTTCAGTTTGATCTGAATCTGATCTATTTTCTTCCTGAACTTTAGTCTGAGTTTAAGTCTGCTTTTAGTTTGAGATTTGGTTTAAATTTTAGCCTTTATTTTGTTTAGATTTTTAAGTAAATTTTGTTCTCAGTTGTGATTTAAAGTTTGTTTTGTCGTTAACTCTGAGTTTTGGTCTAAATTTTTGTTTGAATTTCTGGTCGCTCTTTGGTCTAAATTAGATCTGATTTTGATATGATTTTTGGTTTTATTTTTGATTTGCTTTTTCCCAGAGTTTTGGTCTTGGTTTTGGTCAGCTTTTGGACTGAGACTCAGCCTGAATTTTCGTCTTGCAATTGCTCGAATCTTATATCAGAATATTGGTCTGAGTTTCAATCTGAATTTGGTATAATTTTTGGTCTACTTTTGCAATAAGTTTTGGTCTGGTAATCGGAATGATTTCTGGTCTAAATTTAGATTCGAATGTTTTCAGAACTTTGATTTGAATTTTGGGGTGAATTTTTGTTTAAATTTTGGTGTGAATACTAACCAGATTTTTAAATTAATTTTTTATCTGATTATTGGTCTAATTTTTGGTCTAAATTTTTGGTATTGGTATTAATCTAATAACTATCCCACAATTTAGAAAAATTAGCCCTACCCAAATCTCACAGTTTATGAAAATGTCGAAAGGCGTTGAATTGCCTTAAAACTACCCCACTTAAGTTCACACTAAATATCTTCAAAGTTCACTATGACTATTCACATACAAAGAGATCAAAGAACAATTCCAAATGCAACAAAAAAAACCAACGAACGATTGTGCTTCACTTAAAAATACAATAAATTTCAACGGATTGATATCATATGCCTGCTTTATCCTTTCATGTAGCAAAATTACAATAAAAAAAGGATTTCTTTGTATTAACAAAATTAAATTCTATACCAGAAAAAAATCTACAAACATATGCTGAAATCAACATTAAAAAAAAGCAAAAGGAATAAGTCTAAGAGCACAAAAGAAATGAAAAGGAAGAAAAAAGATGAACGTAGGTAAAATAAATATATATACACTATATAATCTTGAAAGTGTTCAAAATCCACAACTAATTCCATTTGGCATGCATAATAATAATAATAATAATAAAAGCAACAACAACAAAAAAAAACTTTACAAAAATTATGCATGGAATGAAAATTTTACACATTTGGGTCGTACACAAATAAAAAAGTAATATATGAGTGCAAAAGTAGTAAAAAAAAAAAGTACCAAGAAAAAAGCAAAAGAATAAAAAAAGGCATGTGTAGAAAGCAAGAAGCCGCAACAATTCAACACCAACAGCAACAACAACAACACTTGCCGCTGGTGTTGGCAACTTAAGAAGAAAAAAATTATTGTTGTTGCTGCTGTTGCCGTTGCAATGCCTTGTGGCTGCACATAAGAAGCAACACAGCAACCAACCTTATTAACAATGTCGACATGTTGCTGTTGCTTATTCTGCTGCTACTGCTGCGGCATTGTATTGTATGAATATATATCTGTTGTTGTTGTTGTTATAGTTATACATATATATAAATATACGTTTGTATGTGGGTATGTGTAAGTATATCTTTATTTGTAGTTATTTTAATGGGATTAGCAACAGCGCCAGGCAGCATTAAATTCATATACACATCGTCGTAATTTCATTCTTATTTTTATTCACATACATATATGGCAAAC
Organism: Toxonevra muliebris; assembly: GCA_963691655.1. Lineage (NCBI taxonomy): Eukaryota > Metazoa > Arthropoda > Insecta > Diptera > Pallopteridae > Toxonevra > Toxonevra muliebris. The sequence goes on from OY829326.1 coordinate 57,038,983, forward strand.
ATCTTCAGTCTATTGTAGTTGCAAGCAAGTTGAATTGGCAACATAAGCAGCTAGCAGCATATGGCAATTTTTGCAAGTTCCTATATTATTGTAGTTGTAGTATGTAGAGTGCGTCAATGAGTTTATTTTTTTTTTTTCATCACTAAAACATGATATGTAAAAAGTAATCAAGATAATAAAAACGAAATTAATTTAATGTGAAGTTACTATAAAACTAACAGCGTAACTACGATTGTGCATATGCTAGCGCACTAGCGGATTCAATGGGGACGAGTATTGAGGATGAATTGGCCCCTCTTTCCAATGAATTCATTTGGATCGTTGCCCATCAAATAAAAACAAAAAGTCAATAAATTATAAAACTCGCTAAATGTCTCAAATCAAGACTAACAACGCAACAGTGTTCAGTGACCTATAGAAGAATTTTATGGAAAATATTTTGCTAGGGTGCATTAACCTTCTCCGTCCCTTATTAATGTATATAGACGGTTAATACTTTCCAAACAAATATTCGCCATTAGATTCTGCTATATGCCTTTGAATAAGAGAAATCTGTTAAACCAAAAGTATGGCCATAAATGTTGAAAAACGAAATTCAATTAATCAAACAAAAGTATTTGTTCCATGTTTTGCTTTTTAAACTAGATATTTAACTTTTTAAAATAGATATCTTCCTCTTGTGACGACATAAAATTATTAGTAATTTTAATCGCACAACCCTAAACCACTAGCACATATATGCCGTTAAAATATATATTATCATTTATATTTAATTAATTATAATATATATATTTCACAGAACGGAAATAATACGGTACAACAAGAAGAAATTGATATAAAAGGACATGCATCGCACAGAAGAAGACACTCAGACTTAGATCGTGGTCTAAGGTAGTAATTTGGTGGTTCTATTGTCCTCTATTCGCTAGATTATATGTAATAAACCAACCGATGCGTACAAAAGAGTCGTTAGTTTATATCAGCAGAGCGTCCGCATGCTAGGTTCTTCATAAGACATTATTCATTCGTGAGGTATTAATTGGATCTTGGCGTAAGTCCTTACGTCAAGATTAAGTTTCCACTGAGGTATTAATCGGCATCAGGGGGTCGTATCCACGTACCCTGGTGTAGTGAACACACGTAGTTGCCACGGACCATACAACAAACGACAATGATCTAACTATCGTATCACGAACACACACAAAGGAAACATACGAACGCAAACCGAGCGCGAAGAGAGGCAAACGAGCGCCAATGAAGGCAAACGAACGTCCGAGAAGGACGATTGAGGGGCTACAAGGAACGAACAAAGACTGTACGAGGTACCAAGAATAAAATTAATTAAGTGTATTTAAAACCAACCGTGAAGAAAATAGAGAAACAAGTGAACTAAGAAAATCGAAACGAACTATCGTGAGTTATTATTTGCGCACCCTGGTTACTCGCTGAGTATACCCTGACGAAAAGAAAAGGAACCAGGAAGGTTCGTTACACTCTCTTTTTTAATGATCAGTAACTCGCAGCAAAATTTAACGAATTTTTATAATATATTAATCCTCCGAAATTATTTTTAAAGTCTTTGCCCTTTTCTTATATTTCTCAAAATACAAAATCAAATACTTAATTTCTACAATACATCTTATAAAAGTATTTGTATAGAACTTTGCTTCCGCTGTTTTTTTTCTTCTGGAATTAAAAGCTTTACTGTCAAAAAGTACTTATTGATGTATTGTTCAAAGTATTGCCCAGCACTAGCGACACCTTTAGCCATTTCGAAAAAAGAAAGCGTTTTTCGACGCGATCAATGATTGCGTCCATTTTTCGACTTCCTCGTACGAACGAAAATGCTGATCCGCCAGGCCGCGTGCCACTAAACGAAGCAGGTGTTAGTCGGAAAAAGTGACGTCTGGGGAGTTCGGCGGGTGGGGCAAGACCTCCCTTTTCAGGGTTTCCAAGTATGTCTTGACTACTTTTGCAACGTGTGGCCGAACATTGTCGTGCTAGAAGATGACTTTGCCGTGTCTCTCTCTTGGTATTGTGGCCGTTTTCCCTTCAATGATCAACTCAAACGCATCAATTGCGTTCGGTGCCGATCACCTGTGATGGTTTCACTCGGTTTCAGTAGCTTGTAGTATATCACACTGAGCTGGCCCCACCAATTGCAGAGCATAAACTTGACGCCGTAAATACTCGGTTTGGCGGTCGACGTGGAGGCATACACTTGGCATGTACTTGGGTTTATCATAACGAACCCATTTTTCATCGCCGGTTACGATACAATATGTAAATCACTTCAGATTCTGCCTTTGAAGCAGTTATTCACATACAAATAAACGCCATTCAACATCTCTAGGTTTCAACTCGTACGGAAAACAATTTCCCTATTTCTGAATTATATCTGTGGACTTGAGGCGTTTCGAGATGGCTTGCTGAGTCATTCCCAGTGGTTCAGCTAGTTCTTCTTGCGTCTAGACTCACTTTATGACAATTTTTATCTACGAATTTCGATCAGCCCTCACCGATGCTGTCAACTATCGGAAAACGGCGGAAGCAAATTTGTACACCAATATATAAACTCAAAAAAAAAACGAAACTAATAAGAAAAGAAGTTAAACTGTTATTAGTGTTTAGCGAACGAAGTGATATGAGCCGATAAGTGTAGAGAGTATCAACAAAAAAAAAAGCTTCAGAAAATAGAAAGAGAATGAGTGCAAAAACTTCAACAGCAACGGTCACGTGAAAAATCGCGTTTTTGTTGCACTCATACGAAACCACTAAGAAACAAAGTTATGCAGTTGCTATTCGACTACATACAATCAATCAGAGAATCTATTTCTCGCAGTTTTATCTCATGTGCTTTATTGAGAGAGCCGACCAAGTTGCCTCTGCTTGATTGCATATAGTGGAACTTTCCTCTCTTGTGTTATATCGTGCTTGTGCCGATAAATGTGGAGTGTATCAAAAGAAGAAAAGCAACAACAAAATAGAGAGAAGAAGACTGCAGAAACTTCAACAGAATTTGTTCTAAATTTTTTCTAATAATTTTCAAATAAACAACTATGTTTCACTTCTGCATACACATAATTTTTTATTTTAACTTTTAAATATTTCATAGCTAAGAAAAATTTGTTAGCCATAAAAAAAAGAAAAATATTATTCATAGACTAATACTCTACCACCTTTATCCTCATTTTCGGGTGTTATATGAAGCCATTGCGCGATGTATGACCATACTGGGTAAACGATCAATATTCTCTGTTGAAAATTAGTTCTGGGCTTCTTCATGAAATTACCCATTGAACAACAATTTTTTTTTTTAATATTAACTACATATTTTATATTAGATTAACCATTTGAAATGATAGCAATCAATCATCCAAGAAAATGTAACCTATAAAATTTGTTAGAACCCGCCAAGGTCAAAATCACCTAAGATTTTTTTTTTAAAGATACCCGAAAATATGTAGTCAAAGTTTCGTATTCTTGCAATAAATATCTTATAGGATTTACTGTTTGAAATAGCCGTCAGCCGTTAGCCAATTCAGGGGGATCAACATGTAACACCTTGGTGTACGTGCCGTAACTGTTTGGACTGATGGTAGTGCGACTATGACCTCCTCGTGGTGGCGGCTGGTAACGGTGTATGATATGGTCATGTCTCTATCATGCACCGGCTAACATAGTTGGGCGGAGAGATGGTTCACTCTCTTAAATCAAAACCCCTAATCCAAGGTGGAACAGCATATGCCGAGGGATGCGTGGCTAAGAGGGCGCTTAATCGTTAATTTGTGAACTCTGGATACCAGGCGACCTCCAGTTTCAATCAGCCCTCCCATGATACAGCGGGCTATGTCATGGGTGATTTTCCTTTCCCGCCCACTCGTGGGAATAAAACATGTTAAATAACCGAAAGGAAAAAAACAAGGATGTGGAGGATGCACCTAGTGCATCGACAGTCTGTAGTGCTGACGGGCATACAGCTGTCCCAATTTCCATGTCTACCGGCTTGGTAGACATGCCTTCGGGCGCTCTGGCTTCTGGGCCTCTGGCTCCCAACCCCACTAGCAGTGATGTTGGTCCGGCTACTGGGGTCTCGGATAGGCCACCAACACCTATCCCTGGTGTGCTTTCGTCCACACTTATCGGCGCCAGGGAGGGGGTCGTATCCGAGGAAGACTCCTCGGATATCGACTCCCTCTGTGGCACGGTAGTGCCGGACAATTTTAGTGTGTGCTCGGAGCAATCTGGGCTCACAGCTATTGGCGCAGAAGTTAACCAGATGACGCTAAACGCGGAGTCTGGTTTTGTCAAACTTACTTCTGCAGAGAAAAGGAGGTTCCGTTGGGCTATGGACTGTGGTCTCTCCAGAGATAGGTCTCTGGAAATAGCCAAGAATCCCCTTCTCTCCCTTCCGGCTAAGCCGAAAAAAATCAAGCGTGTGCGCTCGTTGGAGCAATCACAGAGTCTCCCCGACTCCAAAAAGCCCAAGAACTTCCACACGGAACCAGCGAAAGCCACTTACAGCCAAGTGGTGAGTAGCGTTAGACTGGGCTTTGTTTCGAGCGACATGAATAATCGTCCTCTTACAGCTGAGCAAGTGGCTCTTGTGCAGGAGGCGATTATTGACGTGTCAATCGAGCTAGCTAGCAAAGACGTGCTCAAGCCACAATATGAGAACTGTCTGCCCAGAACGGGGTGGTTAGTTCTCACGTGCGTCGACCAGCCCTCGGCTGACTGGGTGCGTAGGCACTTCAAAAAAATCAAAGACCATTCGGCCCTTGACATAGACCTTGTGGAGGAGGGTAACTTTCCCAGGACTCATTTGATCCGGGGTTACTTTCCTCACAGCCTGTCGCTGACAAGTGAGAAGGTAGTGAGCACACTTGGTGCACTTAACCCCTTCTCAACTGAGCAGTGGAAGGTTGTTGAACGACGCACGCAAGGTCCGCTTCTCCATCTAATTATGGTTATTGATGATGCGTCAATGACTAAATTGCTGGAGCTCAAGGGCAGGGTCTGCTACAGATTTGGGTTCATCAAATTGATGCTCAAACCTGTGGCCGCTGCTACCAAAAACGCTGGACCTGTATCTGAGGAGCAGGTCCCCTCTAACACTACCTCTACCAGTACGGTAGACAGCGGGGAAAAAGCGATGTTGTTGGACATGCTCCCGGCTTCTGCCGATTTGGTCGGTAGCAGGACCGACAACATGTCAACAGTGCCTCTAGACGCTGTAGAGCCTTCCACAAGTCGCGCCGCTGGGCAGACTAATGTAAGGACTCTTCGGCGGCTGAGGTCCACTGGTGATATTGCGACCGGTCCTGTTACTTGGGCCAGTATCGTCGGGGCGTCGGGTGCGCCAGGTAGCGGTTTTGTGGCGGAGAGTGATGTTGAGAGGCCCTCTACTAGTCGTGCCGCCGGGCTGACAACCAGAGGGCCCTCGCAGCATCAGTCATCTGCTTCAGAGACCGCTTCCAGGTCGAAAAACAAACCCGCTGCCTCCGTTTCAGTGAGGGCTATGAGCACCGTGGGGTCTTCTGCTGGTCGGGCTGTTGAGCCTACCAGTGGAAGGGCAGCGCGGCTCTCATTGCCACACGTAGAGGCAGTTACTGTGTCTTATGACACAACAGTCACAGAAGGGAACGTAGAGGCAATGGCTGCTGCAGGACCTTCTACCAGTCGTGCTGCAGGGTCGACTAGTAGTGGGGCCTCTCAGCAAACACTGTCTTCTGCGACTTCAGCAGTACTGCCAGGTGGAACTCCGCTGGCGGTTCTGCCCCACAATTCGCATTCTTCCGCTCGGGGAGGAATGCCACCCAACTCCCTTGGCAGGGCTGCAGCCCATGGCAGAGGAGGAAGAGGTGCTAGAGGCAGAGGGCCTCGACGAGCTTTGGCTGGGAAGCTCGTCCAACGGTCTCTAGAACAGCAGAGACGATGAGTGCCATCAAGGTACTCCAGGCGAACCTGCACCATGCCATAGGGGCATCGGCCACAGTATGCAGGCTTTTCGCTGAAAACAAATTCACCCTTGCGCTAATACAGGAGCCCTGGGTAAGCTGTGGTCAGGTCCGCGGACTCAATACGAATCATAGTAAGTTGCTTTACTTTCGTGGAGATGTTGTGCCAAGAGCGGCCATACTAATTGAAAAAAGTTTTAATTATCTCCCTCTTACTAATTTTATTTCCAGAGATCTCGTAGCCATACTGGTGGAGGTCCCCACTGCGAACGGAGTACAGGAGGTCGTGCTGGCGTCTGCATACTTTGCTGGGGACTTGCAACAAATCCCACCAATCGAGGTCCAGGATTTAATTAGTGACTGTCGGCAGTCCAATCGTCAATTTGTTGTTGGCTGTGATGCTAATGCCCATCATACCATCTGGGGTAGTAGCAACATCAACGAACGAGGTGAGTGTCTTCTAAATTACTTAGTATCTAATAGTGTAGATATTGTAAATAGGGGATGTAAGCCTACTTTCATTACTGCAGCCAGGGAAGAGGTGCTGGACCTCACCCTAGCCAGCAGGATATTGTCCGATTCTATTGTGAATTGGAGAGTCTCAGATGAAGCGTCCCTGTCTGATCATCAACACATAGTTTTTGACATTCCAGGACGTACTGAGCTCCGTGCTAATGTAATTAATCCTAGAAGGACTAATTGGAGTCTGTTCCAAGCCATTGTGGGCACAAAGATAGATTCCATTGCTACCTCCATCAGCTCAGTCGATGAACTGGAAGAGGTAGCAACTCAGCTCAATAATGTGCTAATTTCTTCCTATCAAGACAGTAATTTCGTTCCTACAACTAAAATGGTGCGCAAGGTACCCTGGTGGAACAATCAGCTGTCAGATATGCGCAAGCATGTCAGGAAGTTATTCAATAAATCAAAACGTACAAAGCAGTGGAATGAATATAGGGTTGCACTGACGGAGTACAATATAGAAATTAGGAAGTCAAAACGCGATTGCTGGAGAAGACACTGTGAGAGTATCTCCTCGCTGCCTGAGGCAGCACGTCTTCAAAGGGTTTTCGCCAAAGACTCTTCTAATGGGGTTGGTCTCCTCAAAAAGCATGATGGCACTTTTACTGCCAATCACCGCGAGACTCTGGAAACTTTACTTCATGTTCATTTTCCGGGGTCTTCTACGGAAGTTACTCCGTCCTCTCCTGAAGTACATGATCATAGGATCTGCTTCTCCAATAGGACGAAGAGCCTTTCAGGGGTCATTTTTGACCGGAATAAGGTTAAATGGGCAGTGGCCTCTTTTAAACCTTATAAATCCCCAGGGGGTGACAGGATCTTTCCAGCAATGTTGCAGAACTGTCTGGAAACCATCCTTGACCACCTAGTTAAACTGTTTAGGGCAAGTTTCAATTGGGGATACATTCCAAGTTCTTGGAGGAAGGTGGTTGTCGTCTTCATTCCCAAACAAGGCAATAGGCCTCTGGAACTCCCTAAATCTTACAGGCCTATAAGCCTCACGTCTTTCCTGCTTAAAACCATGGAAAAACTGCTTGATTTACACTTTAGAAGCAAACTTGCAAGCTCGATACCTCTTCATCGAACGCAGTTTGCTTACATTAAGGGTAAATCGACCGAAGTAGCATTACATTGCCTTGTCAGTAAAATTGAAAAAACCTTTCGATCCAAAGAGATTGCGCTCTGTGCTTTCCTTGACATTGAGGGTGCCTTCGACAATACTGGATTCGGTTCTATTTCCAAAGCTTTGGAATGTAAGGGTATTGATTCCCAATCCATTGCCTGGGTGGATGCCATGCTGAGGAAGCGTGAAATCTCATCCACGCTAGGCAAAGCCACTGTGTGCACTAAGGCTGTAAAAGGCTGCCCACAAGGCGGTGTTCTATCACCTCTGTTGTGGTCCTTAGTAATTGATGACCTTTTGACTAAACTAGATGAGTCTGGTTTTGAGGCCATCGGTTATGCGGATGATTTGGTAATCATCGTCTCTGGAAAGTATGATTCAACCATCACGGAGGTGATGAAATCAGCTCTCCTATTGGTTTCAAATTGGTGCGCCGTAGAAGGCCTATCAATCAATCCCAACAAAGCAGTTCTTGTTCCCTTTACTAAGAGATACAAACTGGACCTCGGTCCCATTTCCATACAAGACACTGTTATTGAGTACTCTGATGAGGTCAAATATTTAGGCATCACGCTTGACAAACGACTAAACTGGAACACTCACTTACACACTGTCCTCTTAAAAGCCACTAGGGCTTTCTGGGCCTGCAAAAGACTCTTTGGTAAAACATGGGGTCTTACTCCTAAGATGATCTTTTGGCTCTACACCATGATAGTTAGACCTGTCATAGCCTATGCGGCTCTAGTGTGGTGGCCCAAAGTCATGCAGGGCTCGGCCATCACCAAACTTAACAAGCTCCAAAGGCTTGCTTGCGTCTCCATAACTGGAGCTATGCGCACCTGTCCAACTCCTGCCATTGAAGCGCTGATTGGCCTGGTGCCATTACACATTTTCATCAAGAAAACAGCTGCAAATACTGCTTTGCGGCTGCGTATATCGTCAAGCTTACTGGAAGGCAACTATGGTCACCTGAGCATTCTTCACGAAATCCCTAACACTCCCATATGTACTGTATCGGACTATATGGTTAGGGATCTATGTTTCGGTAGGAAATTCAACATCATTCTTCCTTCCAGGTCCGAATGGGATGGCCAATGTCCCGATTTCGGTCCCTTTGCTCTCAATTGGTATACAGACGGCTCGAAAATGGACTGTGGTTCTGGTGCCGGAGTTGCTGGACCCAATACTAGAATCTCAATCCCTCTGGGTATTTGGCCCAGTGTCTTTCAAGCCGAAATATACGCAATTGAGACCTGCGCTAATATAAACCTGTATAAAGGTCTTAAAGGCGCAAATATTGTAATTTTCTCAGATAGCCAGGCGGCTCTCTTAGCACTCTCTTCATGGAGTTTTTCATCTAAACTGGTGAAAGAGTGTTTTGATAGTCTCCAGCGCTTGTCTACCCGTAACAAAGTTACGCTTTGTTGGGTACCCGGCCACCGTGACATTGCTGGTAATGAAGCCGCCGATGAACTGGCTAGGCAAGGTTCATCTACCAAGCACTTCGGCCCCGATCCGTTTTGCGGAATCGGCTGGGCCTCCACGAAATCTATCGTTGAGGAGTGGTCTAAGGCAAAATGGCTAGAGTATTGGAACTCCATCCCGGGTTTAAGACAGGCAAAAGCTCTTACCATTCCGCTTGCCCAAAATCAGCCCATTTCTTATTCCAAACCTGACCTTAGGCTATTGGTGGGCTACATGTCTGGACACCATGGGCTCAGATATCACCTAAGCAAAATAGGTCTGTCCAATGAGACAGAATGTCGTCTATGTATGGAAGATGACGAGACGACACTTCACATTCTGTGTGAGTGTCCGGCCTTGGCTCGGCTCAGAGGAAGAATCTTTGATTATTCGTTTTTGACGGCTGATCACATGAAATCTTCTTCAACGAAAGATGTCTTGACTTTTATTAGGTCAGCCGAACGTCTTTTGTCATAAAATGGGGAATGGCACAAAAGATCTTTTAGGTCGCAGTGCCTGCCTGGTTGGGCTCCTCTATTACTAATAATAATAATAATAATAATACTGTTTGAAATAATAACAAATTAACCTAAAAAAAAAAACTTGGAAACGGTTAGGGTCTGAATTGAAAGTGTAAATTTTTACATTTTTGCAAAAATTCCTTTATAATAAATTAATCGTTAAGATCACACCCACCAATGTACGTATTTTTTATAAACACTTCACTTGTTAACATTCTTATTAACTCAATATCATTAAAATCATTAAATTTTATAAGTTTTTATGTGCAAAGCCCATTCCAACATCATTAAATTGTTTACTTTTACTTCCAATTATTTTTCTTGCATGTGTTTGTAAATAGGTTATATTCTTAGAAATCAATTTGTGCACCTGAGTACTTTAGGAAGAAAGAGAAGAAGAAGACAGAGAAAACTTAAAAAATAAAAAGAAAGCACAACAAAATTAACATGAGGGCACATTAAGGTTTTCTTCTTTTTTCATAGCTTTGCTGTGCAAGCGCTACAATGACAACAATGTAGAAAGTACAATGAACTCAAGTGAAATACACACACACATACATACATTGACAAAGGTATTGCAAACAAAAGAAAAGCATACTTATAGGAGTAAAGTAAAGAGAGAAAGAGAGAGGAAGAGTAAACATATATAGGTATGTTGTTGTCTGCACTTAAATTCGTCGTCTATTCACCTGTATACAAGTCCGGTCATGCATTCATTCGTCCGTCTATGTTACACTATACTAAATGTGTTTTCAATTTTCGAGATTAAGAGCACTCTGCGAAACCCCAAACAACAACCAACAACAACAACAATAATAATAATGATGATGACGATGCTGTTGGCAAGTAAAAAAAAAAAAATAAAAAAAAAGTTTATTGTATCTAAGCAAAGTAGCAAAATGAACCACAACAACATGTTAAACAACAACTACAGCGTCAAAAATAATAATAACAGGATGTTGAACCCAACAACAAAAAAAAGTATCCAACGAACTACAAAGACCAGCAGTAATAATAACAACAACAACTAGACCAACAGCAACAAAAACAGCTACCTCAAAAACAAACACACACATCTACCCGTTGCAAAAATTAAATCGCATCACCAATGCGATGCTGTTTCTCTGTTAGTGATGCTATTCTGTGTTGAAAGTGTATAAGAATGATGATTATAAAGATAAAACACATCATGTGCTGCTGTTGCTCTTGCCCGGAAACGGAAACACACCTTTACTGGAGCAACAACAACAACAAAAACGAAAAACGAGAACCCAAAAAAAAACCAAGAAGAACAAAATATTTCCATAAGAAAAAACGTCGATAGAGGTGATATGATGAACGTTGATGTTAATATTGTTGATGCTGTTGACTCAACATTGTTGAAATTGAAGTTGAGCCAAACATAATAATCATCCTTCAAAAGGAGATGAGATTGCCCAAGAGAATTTGAGAGCAGCACAAACGGAAACATAATGCACACATACACACTCATTTTTCATTCAGCTTTATTATGCATATACAGCCAAAAAGAGGATATGTGGTTAGGTATGCGCTTTACTTTCCCCTTTTCTACTGTTCCCAATTGGAAATGATGAAATTTCTTAAAGCTATTGACGAGGTATATAACCATAAAATTTTATTATTGAAATCAAATAGAATGCTTTTATCACAATATTAAACTCTGTTAGACTTCGACCTTCAAGCTTTTAGTGACTTATAAAGCAGTGACAAGCTACGATCTTTAAGTTTCTAGTGTCTTAAGAAAGCTCAAACCCAATTTGCTATATACCAATGCCCCTCGAAATTCTAATCGGAGAAAATTTTGAAGCTTCATCGAAGGAATTTTGATGGTGAATTAAGATAAAGATGAAACTTGCATTTGCTGACACGTTTGAAGGTTTCAAACCTTCATCTACTACTAATCTGACCAATCCTCATTGTCCAAGAAAACTGCATGATTTTTTATATTTATAGGGAAAGTTCTTCGCAATGAATGAGACAGCTTCATACAAGGTTGCCTCCATGGACTTCTCTTTAGAATTTCTCATAGGGGTCTCTACTATATTATGATGAAATTAAATTAAATGCATCTTGTTGTTTGTTGTAGGGTTTAAAATCACATGCAACCCTGCTGCTAATGTTGCCACAGTGTTAGTGTGGTTATTATTTTTGTTACTTGTTCATATAGAATTAAAATTCGCGGTCATACTCTTTGACGATTTGATATTCTCTCCTTGCACCAATACAATAAATCAATTGTTGTTTCCTGTGATTGAGATTTTCTAATGAAATGTAAATTAGCAAAATCACAAAAATAAAATTTATATTTTAACGACAAAATATGAAATGCGTGTTATTAATAGCAAATGCAAATGCTGTATTGCGTAGATATATATGTATGAATATTTTTCAACAAATTTTTTTTATTATATAAACATTTTTTCATTTTTCTAGCAACAAATTAGCTTATGAAAGACATACATTCTTTTATGAACTCATAACTTTTCACATAAATCAACTTATGCTTTTGTTGCATAAAAATTTTATGCCATCTATCCATAACCAAAAAGAAAAAAATAAAGAAATATGGAACAAAAAGTAGATGGAAAAAATTGTACTTATAAAGAAATAATTCAATCAAAAGTTTTACTCTTTCTTTTATCCTATGTGAAAAGAAAGCGATTTGCAACACTCTTAAAATTGTTGTAGCACAATGAAAGCGTGAAGTAAGAGGTTTGTGTGGGAATACCAAAGGATATTAGCCTAAAATAAATCGTCCTTAAATGATTGGGAGTGCAAAAATATAGTTTCGGAAAGATCCACAGGCCTCCAATATTCATGTTTTAATCTCCAAGCTTCAACCTCAGATTAAATTCCAATTCAAATACGTGTGCACCACGTGTTTTCGGGTCTTTTAATTGCCAAAAAGCGTGCCAAACTCGAACTACACGTGAGTAAATTAAATATAAAATAATTTGAAACCATCTCATTAATTCTTTTTCAGTGTTTCTTATATTTCAATAATATAAGACACGAAGCACTGATTCTATTTAAGATCAAATAAAATCTAATCACTTTTTAGAATCATAGAATATGGGAATTTTTCAGACTCTGGAGATAAATATATTGTTTCTACTAAATATTCGTATCGCCGAGTTGTAGTGGTTTGTTTGGTAAACTTCTATATGACTGGCAGGATCAAAAATCTAATATATAAAATAAAAAATTCGTTTCAAGGCATCACCTATTGACTTGCAATGGACATCTTTCAAGAGTAGGAATTGGCTAAGAAAAGCTTTGCACTGTGCCGTTTGGGCTTGGCATAAAAGTGTAAGTTCCTTCCATTCGTGAGCAAAAATAACCTGCACGACATGAATAAATGTGAAAAACTCAATATTGGCCCTTTGCGGGCTGTTGTATCAATAGAGAAGAGATATTCGTGTCCTGGCTCCACAAACTTACAATTATTTTATTAGCTCTAAATTAAGTTTAAGTGTGGTTTCTTATGTAGGGGCTTGAAAAAATTCATTTTTATAGCATAAATTTATAGTTTAGAACCTATAGAATACGGTGCCGTCAATGGTTTTGGCCAGTTCTCAAAAATGACGTCATGAAAACCTGACCGTGATTCACCTCTGCTTCCTAACTTCTTTTACGAAAACTTTAAACGCAATCATTTTGATTATTCAAAAACTATTTTACCGATCAAGGCCACGTTTTTAAGTATTTATTTTTTTTCAAATTTCTATTATTTATTCAATTATTTCAAATATTGCAGTTACAAAAAAAATTCAATAACAAAAGAAAATAGGAACAATTATGCCCAATGAATGAACTTCTGACCAACTAGCTCGAAGTTTGAAGTTTTTTCCGAAAAAATCACCTTTTTGGTCCTGAGGTCTCCCAATCACCCAATAATTATTATTTTTCACTATAGTAAATCCAACTATTGCCTACTTGTTTATACTAATTGAGTTTTTTGCGCAGACTGTTTACGGAAATCAAACGAGGTGCTGCAGTGCTTTCGGACAGCTCCACGGCAACTGACTATATCTCCACCATTTTAAATTTTTTTTTTTAACAATTGTTTTTAAAACTACAAAGTCAATTTTAAAACTAAAATTATAGAATAAAAAGTACCATTGACCCTGAAAAAATATATATATTCCTGCCTCTCCAAAAACAAATCCGGAAAATCGACTAAGAATTGGGGTTTTACAGAAGAATTTTTCAATTCCAACTACACTGAGATCGAACATCCAACCGTCAACTGAAGTCTGCAACTGAAGCCCTTACCTGAAACTGACGGCTGAAGACTGCAACCAAAACTTACCGCCCGAACGACTCGACCTAATACTTTCAAGCGAAGACGACTACCGAAAAATCCAAAGCCTAGGTGTATGATCAAAACAGACTAAGCAAACACCGCTTCCAAAAACAGTAAATCAAAGACTACCATTAAAGCCGGTAACACCAGCCGAACACTGCTGCTAAAACTGGCCCTCCGAACACCGCTACCAAACACTGTCAACCAAAGGTTATCACCAAAAGCGACAATTTCTACAATTTCTGGTAGAAAAACGTTGCAGTAGTTTAAAACTGAAGATCTAAATGCTGCTACTTAACACCCATAAACAAATGACTTCAACCGGCAACCGAAGTTTGTCACCGAAAATGGCTAACCAAAAGCCACTACCGAATACTATCATTAAAAAACTACCATCCCAGTGCCTTTACCAAATACTTTCTACCGAGCGCTATCTCCAAAACTAACCATTCGAACAACAACGGAACTGAACACTGTGAAGCAAAGACTACCACTGCCACCAAACTAATCGGCTACCAAAGAGTGGTAACCGAAGACCATCATCGAAGACGGCCATCCGAACGCTGCTACCGAACACCATTAATTATAGGCTACCACCAAAACGGGCCACATGAACGCTGCTGCAGGACACTGTCACCCCAGACTATCACCGGAACTAGCCATCTCAAATTTCTTCTCATTCTTTTAGAACATAGCAATTAAATTAATAAATGAATGAAAATAAATAGTAAGTACACACTATTTATTTTCATTCATTTATTAATTTAATTGCTATGTTGGGTCATTACAACAAGTAGGTCTCCTATGTTTTTAGTGAACAATTTATTCGTGGTGGAGCTCCAGAAATTAAAGCATGTGCGGAATGAGTAATCTTTTAATTTTGATTTTCTACTGATATTAGATATAAAGATTAGGATTTTTGGATTATTTGGCTGCATGCAGATGCGTCTAGAAAAATAATATTTTTGAAGAGGTAGGATCAAGTGAAATTGCAAAATTTTTTCTACATACTGTAATAAACTGTACTGTTTCAGAATTTCTGTCTCGTCTGTTTTCTGTAATAAATAAAGACTATATTGGAATTCAAGAAGTGTTTTAGAACAGTTTTTGGACTACTAACCATAAACCAATGTCCAATGTCAGATAAATCTTGTTAAATACTATTAATTTTAAGTTTTACATGTTTTGTATACGAGAAAAATGTGTTTGTTACGAAATTCTAAGGCTAGAGGTAAAACCACTAAAGTTACCAGTCATTTTCCCCTCATTTCAAAAATATTAAAAGCTCGTCGAAAAAATGATTTCCCATAGAAAACTGATGATGTTCAAACAACAGAACTGTGCTAGATTCTCGATTTTAAGACACAAAAGTCCAAAACTTGTACTTATTTAATTTGTCCATGGAGTCATTTCACAAATTCCACCTAGGAGTTTTATCCTCCGTGATTCCACACAGATATTATTCTAAGTGTATGCATCGTAAAATATAAAAAAAAGATTGATTACATTTTAAAAACTTTATATGAAATCATAAAATACAGTCGGGTCGGCCAAAAGAACGAGTACATAATAGCTACATTCAAAGAAATAAACAACAACAATACCAACAACCAGAAGCTAAATATTTTTCAAAACAATAACAAAAAAAGGGTGCCAAATAGCAATAGCAATAACAATAACAACAGCAACAAAATATGTAAGGTAAGTAATATAACAAATTGGCAACAAATAATTCTTGAAAAAGTTTTTTACATACGGCAAGGAAAAAAGAAGAATTTAATAGAGTAAATTTTTTTTGTTTGTGGGCGTGTATATAATATACATACATATATACATATATATTTATATGCATACATAACATTCTGATGCCACAAGTATGTAGTACATACAAAAGTACATATTACGGTTATTGTTGTTTCTACTTTTTCTTTTAACAACTTTTGTTTGTTGTTGCTGTTAGTATTATTATGCTCAGCATTGAGTGCCGCTGAATTAATGTAACTCTAGGCTACATCCACACAAACATATACGTAAAATTAATGTCTTCAGGTTATGTTTTTCGGTACAATCAAATAATATTAGAGCGCTGTGCTTTGTGAGTGAGTAGCTTGGAGCATAAGAGTAACAGTTTTAAATTGAGAATCGACTGTTTTCACAAAACTTTTGTAACTCAATTATTTGTAAATTTTTTAGTAACTTGTTTACAGTTTAATGAAGCTTAAAGAAAATAAGTTTTTACAACTTTTAAGCACTGCATTTCTTTAAAAACAAAACGAAAGTGTGTTTTTGTTTACTATAGTTATACATTTCAAAAATAGTCTCTGGAGTAGAATAGTTATTAAAAATAATTTTTGTTTGAATATTTTAGTAAGCAGTTTTTAAAACATTTTCTCTCAACATTCAATTTTAGTAACTTCATAAGAGATTTCAATTAATTAAAATTAATTTTTGGTAGCTTTATCTTGAAAATATTACCATTTTGGCAAGCAACCTTGAATATTTTAAGTAAAAAAAAAATATTAGTAGAAAAATTAGCTTTGAAAGGTTTTACAAAAACTAAATGCACGTAATTAAATTAAGTTCAAAACAAAGTAGACCAGACTATAGAACAAATTGGAATCCAGATCATAAACCAGATAAAACTTTAACAAGAACAAAATGTAAACCACAAACGGATTAAAGCAAATTTAATTGAGAATTCCGTCCAAAAATCGTAACAAAATTTAGAACAACTTCGTACAAAAATTTAAGCCAAATTCAGGAAAGTTCAGACCAAAATTGAGACCCAAAATCAGACCAAAACTCAGACTGAAATTCAGACTAAAGATCAGTGCAAATACCGAAGCAAAATTCAAGCTAAATAATAATTCAGACCAAGTTCAGACCAAAATTCAGTCCAAACTTAGAGCAAAAACTGCGCCAAAACTCAGTTCGATAATCAGCCCAAGATCAAACCAAAAATTAAACTCATTTCAGACCAAAAGTAAAACCAAAAACTAGGCCGAAATTGAGATAAAAATTTAGAATTAGACCCAACCCAAAAATCAGTTCAAAGCTCAGACCGAAATCACTGGAATACAAAATTTCACTTTAAAAATATAACATGAACCAAAGTATGTTTTCTAAACTAAAATTGCAAACGTTCAAGTGGTGGCTCATGATTTTCTACAGCACAACGAATTTTGAGAAAAATTTCGAGAATATTTTATTTTACACAATCCTTGATTACATTGTCATTTGTGATCCGATTGCTATAGTTTTATGCTCAAAATTTTTTTAATGAAATGGTCTATCGACAAGCTATAGATTTTTTGATTATTTCTTGTGAGAAAGAAAACTCAGCCCACGACTTGTGTGAAAATTTCTCAAAATCACACCAAAATTTAACTTTCAACATCTATATCTCAGTCATTTATAATCCGATTTTGACAAACTTGGCAGCATTAAACGCGTAATTTAAAAACATAATCAGATCGATAAAAGCTAAAGGTAATGAGATATTAGCCTCTAAGTGAAACTGTAACCTGAAAACCCGTTATTATGTCATATCTCGAAAGCTTACCCGTAGAAAAAAAAAAAAAATGTGATTTTCGTGTTCAGCGACCTCGAATTAGTTCAGAAAACATACTTTGGTTCATGTTATATTTTCACTGTATTCCAGTATTCAAATATCAGAACGAAATTCAGACCAAAAGCTTCATCTTCAAATACAAAAATCAGTCCAAGATTTGGATCAAATTCAAACCAGACCACAGATCAGAACTAAATTCACATCCCCATGTTCAGATAAAAAATCAGACCAATTTTCAGAACAATATTCAGATTGATATTCAGACAAAATTCAAACCAATATTCAGACAAAAAATCGAGCCAAAACTCAAACCAAAATTCAGATCAACTTCAGACCAAAAATCAGAATAAAAATAAACCAAAAATCGAGCCAAAACTCAGACCAGATTCTAAACAAAATTCGGACCAAAATCAAACCAAAAATTATGGCAAAGCTCAGACCGATAGACTCAGACCAGAAGTCGGACCGAAATTCAGACCAGATTCAAAATGAAATTCGGGTCAAGTTCAGACAAAATTCAAACTGCAATAAGATTAAAAACTATATCATAAAATCATTATCAAGTTCTTCAAAGAGTAAGACGTCTGTAGACAGGTCTTAAAATTTCAAGTATATTGGAGTCGAAGTGTATATGATAAAGTCTTGATGTATAGAAAGATTTGAAAAACAGACTGCTCTTAGCATCTGCATGGGAGCGAATTCCGGAAACTGACACAAGGCATATCCAAAAGCGAACATTCCGTTGTGACCGTTTGTTCCTCCTTAGAACGAACATCAGAGACTGGAGGAATCTTGTGTAACAGTAAACATATTAAAAAGAAAGCTGTTTACTAATTTAAAAAAGCAAATGATTATCTCTTTATTACAAAACACAATTTCAATCTTAAAATATACGTACCATCGTATCACACTCATCGTGAACGCACATTTAAAGTTTTGTAATCGTAAGCACTTTATTTTGAAAAAGAATTAATGTTAAATGTGCATGTAGTAAGTGTATACGCTGGCTTCTTATCACAAATAGCACACATTCACACACATTTAAGCACGCGTTTACACACTTACATATGAATGTATGTATAGCACCAACTTCGCTTAGCAGCAAATGTGGTAATTACACTAACCTGTCACGTATTTTGGCCCAAAATGTTACTTATAGCGAGTTTAATGTCGATAATTTTAATTACTGCAATTACTTGATGTTGACTTCATCTTAATCTGCTGCTGTTGCTGGTTGCTACTGCGTCACAACTACATTAACAAATTCATTTATATACATATGTAATAGTAAACGTAGTAGTAAATACTATGTAGTTAACTTATTGATGTGTAGATGCTTACATAAATATATATGCACATATAAATGTATTCATGTATATATGTATTAAATACCTCCGCATTTGGAATGTATTTGCCAGTTGCCCTTTTCGACCATGATTATAAATATAAGCCAAGTGTGGGTGGAGTTGAATTTAAGCACTACTCACGTGAGGTCATAAAATTTTCTCATAATAATAATAATAATAATAAAAATATGAAATTTATGAATAACTATAATAAATAAATTAAGAAAATTTTTACTCACACATACATACTTAATTTATTTCTGATAGCACCAAAAACAAAAAAAATAAAATAAAACACGACTAATTCTATACTTAATTTAATGATTATGTTAATTGTTAATAAATATTAATGTGAGCTAGGCACGTGCTTTGACTGCTGCTCATTTGCGCATAGTTGTTTGTGTGTTTGAGGTTTATGAATATGAGAGAGACTTATACATATGTGTCATATATTTAGGGAAGAAAAAAAGGTTAAATTATTTTAATAAATAAATTTTATTTAAAAAACAAATCGCATATTAATTAGAAAGATTTAGTTAGAGTTATGTATTAAAAATTATTTGCACACCGCGTAAGGAGATTATTTATCAAGTGTGGCAACTTAGAGTAGGATGAAAAGCTAAATCATGTTGCGGCCGAACTTTAAATGCCCTACACACCTTTCTAATAAAAATACTTCAATAATTTGTACAGTGGCGGATTCTGAATGGGCTTTAGCCTCTCCCAAAAACATAAATGTTTATCACTGATGAGGAATTGTTTCGGATTCCGAAACGGCCGTCTGATTTGCCCGTGTCTATATACATTGTTGTTGTGATGACTACATTTGTTCATTAACCTGATTATATATAACTTCAAATAACGAAATTGACATGAACTTAAGTCATGACTTTGAAAATTAACCTCTAGATTTAATTTTCATAGTGTCCTAAAAAAACTATCATGAACTGATCGAATGGGGACCATTCAGAAAAAATTACACCTAGAATCATTTTCTCACAAACACACACACTCTCTCATGTACTAAACTTTCAAATAACGAACTGTTATGCAGACTAGCTACAATGGGAAAAAAAACAACAACATAAGTGTATAGAACGGTAGTGGTAGTTTCTTTCAATATCTCTATTCAGTGAAGATATTTGGAATCAAATCCGTAATTCTGGGTTATGATTTAAAATATTAGTAGCTTATATAGGATATTGAAAGATTAAGAACTATCACTAAGATCACTGATGAGGAATTGTGGCGGATTCCGAAACGGCCGGATTCTGATTTGCCCGTGTCTATATACATTGTTGTTGTGATGACTACATTTGTTCATTAACCTGTTTATATATAACTTCAAATAATGAAATTGACATGAACTTAAGTCATGACTTTGAAAATTAACCTCTAGATTTAATTTTCACAGTCTCCTAAAAAAAACTATAAATGCTTATAATTTAGTCTGAAGGTCCTCTTATTTCAGGCTTGCATTTGGTCTCATTTCAGGTCTAAAAATCGATCTGAGTTTGGTTTTATGTTTATTCTGAGCTTTGATCCAAAGTTAATCTGAATTTGGTGTATTTTTGATTTTAGTTTTAGTTATAGTTTTGCTCGGAGTATTAGTTTGAATTTCGGTCTGAATTACATATAAATTTTGGACCAAATTTTGTTTTGGTTTGAGTTTTGATCTACTTTTGGTTTGTATATATTTTTTTTCAATTTCTAATAAGACTGTTTTTTTGATTGTATGTAGGCAGTGGCGGATCCAAAAAGAGATATGAAACTGCAGCCCTATTCAAAACTGTAAATGATAATAATTTCCCTGAGTTTTGATACCTATGAGTTTCCATCTATTATTGATCTGAGCTCAGATTTAAATTTTAGTATTATCTTTGGTCTAAGATTTGGTCCGAGTTTTGATCTGAATTTTTGTCATATTTTTTGTTTAAACTTTGGTCCTTGGATTTGAATTTCGGTATGACATTTGGTCTGAATTTAATTAAAATTTTCGTCTGAATTTCAATCCGATATCTGGTCTAAATTTTAATTCTATTTCGGTCTGAATGTGGTTCGAATTTCAGTTTGCTTGTAGATCGAGTTTTTATCCGCATTTTATTCTAGTTTTGGTCTGCAGATTTCTTTTAATTTCTTATAAAACTACTTTATTGAATTGAATTGGATCCAAAAAGGGCTAAGGGCTTAGAGCTGCAGTCCCACCTAAAAATCCAAATGCTTATAATTTTTTCTGAGTTTTGGTGTGAGTTTTGATCTGACTTTGGCTCTGAATTTCGGTGTTATTTTTTATCTGAGCTTAGTCTAACATTTGATCTGAATTTTTGGCATATTTTTGGTCTAAACTTTGGTCCTATTTTTGGTCTGAGTTTAGTGTGTTTTTCGTCTGAGCTTTGATCTGAATTTCAGTATGACATTTTGTTTGAAAATAGTTTAAATATTGGTCTGAATTTTAATCTGACATCTAGACTAAATTTTATTTGGATTTTAGTTCGAATTTCAGTTTGCTTGTGGATTGAGTTTTGATTTGCTTTTGGTTTAAATTTTCTTTAAACGTTGGTCTGATTTTTGGTGTGAACTCTAATAAGATATTTTATTGATTATGTTGGATAGGGCTATAGAGCTCTATCTTAACCCAAAAATTTAAATAATTATAATTGTTTTGGTCTGAATTTGGTGTTTTTTGTCTGAATTTTGACCTGAATTTTGATCTGAATTTCGGTATTACTTTTGGTCCGAATTTGATTTGAAATTTTGTCTGAATTTCAATCTGATATCCAGCCTAAATTTTAATTGGATTTTGTTAGAGGTTTGAATTTCTGTTTTTGGTTCAAAACTTTTTTTTTTTAATTTTAGTTTAATTTTGGTCAGGTTTTTTGCCTAGTTTTTAGTATGGTCATATAATCAGCCCTGACAAATCCGCCGCTGTATGTAGGTGGACATAAAGTTATTTAAAATTTTTTTTTTTGTTCATATTTTTTTTGGCTATAAGAAATATCAGTACCAAATTTTGCTGAGATTGCTTAAGTTTTATTTTAAATTATCGCTATCATAAACAGACCATCAAGCTGGATCGACTTGGCCTTGCGCCCTAATTACACAGTACAAAATCACTTTTATCGCGAAAATGAATTAATATTTTTTTTAAAGAGGATCCATTTTGGCAAAGACGCTTTTAGACTACTACATCATAACTTTTTTTAGGGAAATTCATGATCACCGTGGTCTACTGATGTGAATCGATTGATAAGTTTATTAGTTTGAAGTCCTAAAACTTTGTGTCTGAAGCAAAGTTATTCGTTGTAAAACTTAAGCAATGTTTTATTTTTCTTTTCTATTGTCTGTTTTCATCTGATTTACGAAACCGTAACGAACCCTGAGCACTTTTTGAACCTGTTATCTCAATATTAATCAGTGATTTCTTTCACTATGCTTTACTAAAATGATCATAAACATATCAGATCCGAAGTTTACGGTTTTAATTGCATAAGCGTTCATAAAATTAACCAATAAACGAAAAACAGGGGAAACTAGATCATACTCAAAAATTTCTTTATTAATACTTAGACAGAAATTTATAAAAAAAAAACAAGTAAAATTTAATTCAAGGTCATCTCATAAACCATAGTCAACTTAAAGTTATGAAATTTAATGAAACCACAAATGTTTTATGCAACTTTTTCATTTAATTATGTACTTGTATGTTTTATTTAAAAACTTTTGATATTATGAAAAATTTAGAATTTCTCTAGAGATAGTTTTCATCAAAAACAATTTTAGTCAAAGCTGAAATTTCTATGAAATATACATACAAAAGTTTTTACACTATTTTCTGTGTGTATTAAAATTATTCTATTTATCACTAATTCGGAAATTTGTTTATTTCTCTTTTTTTTTGTTTCCCAAATTTAGTTGAAAAATAAAATTAATTAACAGCGAAAATCCCCTTTTGGACTGTTAACAACAAAACAGTAAACAGAAAAATGATTGCAATTCTTAATTAAATTTGGCAGCTCTATTTCTGGGTTGTTTTTTCATGTGGACTTATACAATATATGCGTTAATATTGCCTTGAGTTAAAGCAATTTTTTTGCTTTTTAGTTATTATTATATACTTATACTTAGTAGTTTGAATATTTTTCATAGCAAAGTTAGTTATTTTAAAGGTCATCAATTTGGCTTAGAATATAATTTTTAGAATTTACAGTCAAATTTAAGTATTTAAATACGATGTGGAATAAATGTTTCAATAATTGTGCAAATTCTCATTCGATGACAACAAACTATGCAGTCACGGTTCATTTGGGAACGTGTCTCACAGACATTACCGGTGTCAATCTGTTAAATCGATTATTCTTCATGAAATTAAATAACTAATAAGACTGGATAATCATCATTCTCCTGTATTCTGGCTATAGTGCTAAAGAATCATCATCAATATTTTTTAGAAGAGATAAACTAAATCGACTGAAAGTGGTTATGAATGAATGAATAGTTTCAAACGGTCGTATGCCTTTGCGCTTTCTAATTTAAAAACTACTTGTATAGACTACCAAGTTTCGTTAATTTGACGACTGAGACAATTGGCTTATAATAGACCCTGATTGACTTTAACTTAAGCTCATATCTTTCAATTTAAAATAAAAATGTTTTATTCCTTTCGGCCGATTTTTAAACTATTTTATCTGTACTGGATTGAGACTGGATGCCAGAATCTCACTACCGTAAATTGAAAGTATAAAGTCGGACGTGTGGCAAATATTATTTGCAAACAAGAACTGTAGTTATTATTTGCAGTGCCTTGCTCTTCCCAAAAGAAAAAAAACTCATTCTACGAATAAATCTTATAGTATATCGTTCATTTGCTAGAGCCTTTTTTTCGTTGGCTCTTAAACTCTTTGAAAAGATTTAATCCTGTAGAATTGCAAAGTGCTTCGTGAGATAACCCAACAGGAAATCTGCGGGATTTCTTCTAAAATTGAGAAGAAAAGACCTGAGATTACTACTAGGTGCCAACACCGGTCATAACACATGTGGTTAGCACATGACCATATGTCAATACTACTGATCATTATCTCTGTAGCTGACCGGCGTTCCAGCGAGAACCAGATTAAAATTGTTGGGCGGTAATGTCTAGAGTATAAACAATATTCATCTTCTTCCTCTACATGTGGTTCTAAGGTTCATCAGTGAAACAAAGATGTTCGAAGTTGGGAGACCTTAGACTTTTCTTCTTTCTACTTTCATCTACTGGCTCTATCTTGGGTATCGTAAAATGATTATTGAGACTGAGTGAGGTTTAGTCCACCCACCATCAAATTTAACCTTATCTAAAAGATTATAATAAAGGGTCTATGGGGAGTAAAGGCTTTGTTCTCCAATAAGTGATTGAAGTTTTTACCTTAAGACCCTTAATGCAAGGTTTAATTTTCACTATACCATACACAATGCGCTCTCGTTGCAGATATTTCTATTATATATTTTAAAATAGTTCCAGTATAATAAATGCTTTGGTAACAGTCTCCACTAAGTTCAAAGATAAATACATAAATATTAAAATAAATATATTCTCTTAATAAATTGTGCTGAACAGAGCGCAAAACTTTAATACTTACTTAAAGGGGGAAAAAATATAAGAGTAGTTAACTGCAAAATCATAAAGCTTAAAATAAAGAAACGCATTTAAACCATAATTCACCACCAGCGTTGCGTATCAAACTAATAAAAATGGCAACACTTTTTTAGATTTATGTTATACATACGCACATACATAGATAGCAAAAGCAAACAATGAACATTAAAGTGGCAGTAAAGTGGCCAGTTGCTTGTAAGATAAATGTACTTATATACATACAAGGTGGTGCAAAAGTCATTACCCTATCAGAATATGTTGTCAATTTTGAATATGACCAATAGAATACAATTAGACAAATCATGGATCGTTATACTCCGTATACTCCGGATCGTTATAAGCGTATAGTAATTGTAACATAATGGAATAATTTCCCGGTTTGACAAATTGCATTCACCCGATCTGACCATTACTTCTTTGGGATTATTTTGAAGTCATTGTTTTCTGTAAATGAGCCACAAATTCTCACAGCCCTGGAAAACTACAATAGACAAGGAATAGATAAAAGTGATGGGAGATAATATAAAAATGAATGCCAATATTTAAACGATATCATACAATAAACACAAAGCCCAACTAAAAATATTTAAAAATAAAATCATAGAGTAATTCCCAAAAAGATGGAACCCTTTCGCTATCTGTTGAAGCTGCTCATTAACTATTACAAATTTTGGTGTGCAAGTGTCGATTCATACAAGAACAAAATATAAAGCGATTTTTTTTCGCGATCACTTGTACGCGTAAGCGCTCTGAGAGCCAAAACTTTTCTCGCATTAAGTTTGTCACCTACCACCTTGGTCAAAAAGTTTCCGGAATAACCACCGTGTGGCGCTCCCATCGTTCCGATTTCAGTTCTGTTTTTTTTTGTTAAGTTGGTACATCTGTTGTTTATATTCCCTCTAAATATTAGCGTCACAGCTTGACATTTGCAAAAGTTATGTAGCCAAGAGTACATCCATCTCTGTGTGTGTTGGCGATTTTTTACAATTTTATTAAATTGTATTGTATTAAATTTTGTGTAAAAAATGTTTCAAGGATTGGATCAAGCGCTGGCATAAGTGTGTTGCAGTCGATGGGGATTACTTTGAAGGGGACAATATAGATTTATATGAATAAACTTGTATTTTGAATTTTCTGGAAAAATTCCGGGAACTTTTTGATCAAGTGTACCTTTTGAAAGGTAAGTATGATTCAAATTTGTGGGGGGAGGGCGTCATCCATTAAAAACGTCGTTTTTATACTATGAAATACAGATAAATTCAAAATTACATTAGTTTATAAAACGAATTTTCTCCCGCTGAATTCGAAAATTATGGCTAACGTTTTTTATGGATAGAAGAAAATCGATCCAAAAAATATAAAATTATGACCGGTAGATTGAGTTTTATTGCTTGCAACCCGTTCTCTACGTTTTTTTTGTTGGATTATTAGAATAGTTTTCAATCTTACTTTGTGAGAGATCTCGAGCTGTCAGCGGAAAAAGCGGAGGGATCATCATTATAGAAGAAAAAACTGGACAGAAAAGGAGAACAGTGGGCACAGACATGGGGTACTTTTTATTACGATGTGTTACGACCAGGGGGAGGCATCAAAATTGGTCAAAAATTGCGTTACGTAATATGTGAACGGCCCCTTATGTGGGAATGAATTTTTTACTCTTTGTTGAATTTTTTTTTTAATCTTTTTTTTTATTCTTATAAACTAATTGTTTTTATCAACATTGACTGAAGGCGACGTGTTTCTTTATTAAATTTTTTTTATAAACTATCAAGTATAATGTGGACAAATTTTTTCCTGATATTTAAAAAGTTGGCTTCATGACAGTTTTTTCTAATTTCTATTGAAAGTTGATAAAATTTCGCATCAATTCTCCAGAAAGAAATGCTAAGGCAAAAGAAGAAGTCGATATATAAATAAAATCTTATATGGAGTGTAACACATCGATTCCAGCGGAGATAAGGTAGCCAGATTTTTTAACCACGAAACCAGTACATTAGACATTGGAAATCAGTGAAAATCACTACAAAGCAGTTTTTAATGCTTTTATTACCTAGTAATTTCAATGTAATATAGTGATTTCGTGTGTTACTTTAAAATTTGTTTCTTTGTCAGTAGAAAATGCTGATTACGTATCAGTTTTCATATTTAGAGAATTGTGAGAGCTGAGGACAATAATCAAATTCAATTAATAACAAATTTCCTTCACTCACTTAAAAACTTAACGTTAACCTACTTTTCTTCAAGCAAATATTGCTTTTCTCCCCTCGATAGCAGCAGCGCGTATATATTTTATTTTGTGAACAATCAGAAAAAGAAACAAACAGGGTGAAACAGTCTGAAAAAACTATATTAAAACAATTAAGGTTAAGAACAAAAACTCTTAGGATATTAGTTTGAAAAAATCAAAATTTCAAAAAATCAGTATTCAAAAAAATAATCAGGACATGTACTGATCAAATCAGTACGTTTGGCTACCCTAAGCGAAGAACACAAGAACTAGTTGCGATGCAACAATTGTGATTGATTGCTCAAGAAATTCTTTGAAAAACGCTCCAAAATAAGATGAGCAGTCAGATTTCTCTGAAAGTTTTAACATTTTTTTTTCGATCGTTCTTAATGCTTTTTTTTCGGGGGGGGGGGGGGGGGGGGGGGTTTACATTCGAAGAAAATATTCATAAATAATTTTTATCAAACTGATTTTTAAATACAATAAATTAAATCAATGATACATTTGATGGGCCATATAAAATTAAAATTTTAGGAAAAATTTTCCGATTTTTTTTAATCTTAATCTCAAAAAATTGCCAAAAGTGACAAAAAATTCCCAGAATAATCAAATTAAATTTTTTCAAATAAATATTATTCAATGTGAATTCATTGACTTCCCACTACTGATGATGTACCCAACCTCAAAAAAATTACCAAAAATTGTAGAGGCTCATTTTTTTCAAATGATCGTCATTGGGAATTTGAGCCATTATCAATGATAAGGAACCCGGATGAGGTTGGCTTATATTCCCTAAATTCGTGAAGTCACAGCTTTGAAAGAGATCTTTCTAGTCGTGGTGCTCTATTCTATTTTATTAATTTTTAAACTTTTCAAACTGATTCAGGACGAAACCTTAATTCAAAAACAGTTACTGACCTAGAAAAACTATGAACGCAGGAATGCTCAGTATCACCTTCTCCTTTTGAATCTGTAGTCAAAACTCATGTCGAAGAAAGCAAATCGGATTTGATCGCATAGTGTAACTAAGATTTCAAATTTATTTTTTATATTTACTTTTTAGAAAAAAAAAACCGATGGAAGTAAAAAATATCGTTAAATAGATTTTATTTGGACTTTTTTTCCATCCATTGGCAATTAATCTCAAAAATTAGAATAAAGTTTCCACATTTCGGTTTCAGAAACCCCCAAAGCCCCCCCTCCCCCCCCCCTCCCCTAAATACGGCCTTGCTTTTAAGAATTGTTGGAATTGTTTTCAATGTTCTTAATAATTCTTTTTATTATTCTTAACACGTTCGCGGACGTGAATGCTATAACATCCATTTTAATGGTGCCACAATATGACATGAATGCTATAGCATTCAAATCTATAATACAAATTTCGGCATTCAATTCTATATAGCGTCCACATAATCCACAACTGAACTGATCTATGTATCGAAGTAAAACCTTTAGTATTCAGTGTATCTAACTAATAAAATGTGATATTGTTAGAACTTGGAGAAAATGTATATAATCAAAGAGCCGCCATGTGTCTCTTTTTGCACCTTGATACCAATTTGAGTGTCCGCGAACGTGTTAAAAATATATTTGATTAAAATAATCAATCCGATTTGCAGTATTTAGTCCTTATATATCAATTTCGGAGCATAGTTTTCAATTTTATGGGAAAGTAGACATTTTATCTCACCCGTAATATTCCATCTCTCCCCGAATCGTCAATTTTTTTTCCTTTTTGATTCAGGAAAAAGGCGTAAAATGATAAAACACTGAAACTACTCCACGTACTTATAGACAACAGTTCGAACTAAAGTTTGATACATTACATAAACTATTTTTACAATTTCTCTTATATTTGTGATAATTTAAAAAAATGGGTTTCATCTTTTCCAGAATTACCCTACCTAAATGAAATCGGGTTAATTTTTTTGTGCCACCTTGTATATTTCCCCATAAGCAGTAAAAAAATAAAAATAATAAATACCTATAAACTTGAGGCGATTTGTGTCGACACCAATAGTTAAAACAACAGCAACAATATAAACCATCAATTTCCATGTTGTACAAGGAGAAAAAGAAAGGAGAAGAAAGAACTAAAGGCATATAAAAATTCATAGCGTAGGAATCCTTTGAGTTAACAATGACTCCCGTGTGTGTAGTTAAGATACAAAATTCAGACAAACATATAAACGCTAACCTTAAACTAAGTAAGACACAAACTCAGCAAGTGTAAAAAAAAATGCGCATACAATTGGAAGCTGGGAGGGGGAAGTGATAAAATTACAAAATGTTTATAATATTTAATATCAAGATGTTGGTTGATGCTGTTGAAGTTTATGATGGCATAAATGAGACATAAAAATAAATGCATAAAATGGAATTATTATTAAGTATGAAAATGGTAAAATATTATTTTGATGATATTTATTAAGAATTTATTAAAGTAAAAGCTTAGAAAAAATTATTCAAAAAGCTTAAAAAAAATTATACTTTCTTTAAAGAATTTATAATTAAATTAGCATCTAATTAGGTTAATACTTTTGCAGTAAGTCAAATAAACCTTAAAGGAAAAACAAAAATGTAGCGTAAAAAATGAGCAGTAGTGTAAAAGCAACTTTGTGGTTTTAATACTATTTGCATTTATTGCAAAGGAACAAAACAGTATAAAAGTAGTAAAGGGAAATAAAGTAAATAAGCAAACAAACAAACAAATAAATGTTTAGTGTTTTTAGGTTACTCTTTCACACAAAGTAGTAGCAATTTCATTTTATCTTTTTGCTCTTGTTCTTTTCCTTCTTTCTATGATTTTTTACTATTTTTTTTTTTCTTTTTTTACAAAATTATAAATTATGTGAAAAGATTGAAAACACCAAAACTGCAAAAGTGGCGCGCTCTCGAAAGTACCAAAGAAAAAATAAGTAGTCATGGAAAGCATAATTTTGTATAAAGCTTTTTTGTTGCTTCCTTCTATCTTGTTCTAAAAAATAATATTAAAATTAATTATGCTTCACTAAGATATTGTATTACATAATACCTCCTACATTTTGAACTACCATATGCCACAAAATCTCGTACTTTTTAGTACTTTTGTATACTGTTTTTACTACAATTATAGTAATTTTCAAACAAAATTTCTACTGATTGCGTACAGTAATAATAAAAGTAATTTATACATTTATATATTATAATAAATTGTATTTATTATTTAATTTGCTGTTAATGTGCTGAAATTCACGCAAATTAAAGTTTATATTATTGCACCACAGCAGTAAATAAATAATAATAAATACAAAAATTTATGAAAAGAAAACTTTAATGGAACACGCAAGTAGGTAACTAAGGTATTTCTTTTAATACTTTAACATTACATAATTCTCAGAAAAAAATAACAGTTTGTTAATCGAGCTAAAATATACCTGCTTATATACTTCAAAGGTTTTTTTATAGAATCTAAAGAACTTTTTTATCTACAAAGCAAAGCTTTAAACTTTTTCTTAGTATTACAAATAAATGTTCCCTTAATACTTTTTTCAAGTATAAAATATAATAACTCTTATATACATACATACATATTTATTGTCATATGCAAGAAAAGAAAACAGAAAAGAAAACCACTTTGGTTTCAACCAAGCAACCACGAAAGCTAAGAAAAGAAAAGTGTTTACCTCGACCTAAATATTTTGTTGATATTTAGTACATATGTAGGTATACTTAGTAATGTAATGAAAGGCACTTAGAAAGAAAGCTTTACATACTAAGTGCAGAGAAAGATGATAGGGCAGTTTATACAATACATTTTATATACGAGTTGACATTAAACATTTTTTAAAAGTTTTTTAAATTCTATTTTTTTAATAAATATGTGTGTATACATATTTATTAAAAAGCACTTAAATCACTCAAACTTAAGTACTTCAGTAACAGAAAAGGGTGCTTTATTTATTTATTCAAGTCTGTCATTACAAATGCATTGGGAATGAAATTCTAATTATTAAAATTAGATTTATATGTGTATGTAAGAACCAATATTATTATTATACGAACGTTTTTTTTTTCTGTGAATCAAAATTATTCAACTAAATTGTTGACAAATAAGGACTAGACAAAATATTTTTTAATGTTCTCCTCCTACCTAAAAACACACACACAAACACAGTCATATCTACTCGAAACCAATTTAAGGGGCATTGCTATTTTCTGAAAAGAAGTGTACTATCAGCCAGTGCGTAGGGAGGAGGAAGGGGGAGAGGGAAGAAAGGGAAAAATAATTCAACTAGCGGACAAAAATTTAATGTCTTACTATTTAGCTCCTATTTGGAAAGCAAACAAAAAATTTGAATTTGTTGTGTAATTTTTAACAATTTTTAACTACATACACCCTTGTGTAAATTAATGTTGGCAAGACAATTTTTCTTTGCAAATTTGTTCAATTCATACAAAAAATAAAATCAGTGACATTTCAGAATAATTATTTTTTAGTTTATCCACCCTTGTCGTCCTGCATCATCTGAATACGTTTTGGCATAGATTCTACTAACGATTTGCAGGTGTCATCGATTTACTCATCTCATTACCACACTTCTTTCACTGTTTGATTAGCTTGGTAGTGTTTGTGCAATACATTTTTCTGCGTCTCACATTTTATGCCATTTTCGCTGTTCATCATCTCGGTTATAGGTAACATTTGTTTCTTGGGGTGTTTGTATGTCTGCTAAATGTGAACTGTTGAAAGTTGCTCATCATCGGATTAGCGAACAAAGTGGTGATGCACTCCTTGAACAAAGACAGGTGGGAAACCCCTTTTGAATTGACCTGGCAATTTTCCGAAATTCAATCCAATCGAGGATTTATGTTCCATCTGCCAGAGACTTAGAAAGATGGATGGCGTAAACGAAATGAAGTTACTCGAACAGTGAATGAAGTGTGGGACAGAGATGAGAAAATCTTTAACACTTCCAAATTGTTCGTAGAATCTGTGCCAAAATGCCTGAATATGATACTGGAAGCCAAGGATGGACACACTAAATATTAATTCTTCCGATTTGTTACTGATTTTATTTTTGTATGAACTAAAACTATTTTCAAAGAAAATTTGTTTTGTTCACAATAATTTGCCAAAGCGTGTACTAAGTTGCTTAAAGTTGATTACCAGTACTGTAAAAGAATACATCGAAATTACAGTTATAGTTTTTCTAGGTCAGTAACTGTTTTTGATTTACAGTTTCGTGTTTAGGGCTCATTTGGAAGGCCATGATTCAGTCTCCAATTTAAAAAAATGGCCAAAGACTCTATTTAGGGTTTTCCATCCCATTTTTTCTAAAACGTGGCGTGATGGGAAATTTTTGAACTCAGATTCGTGTTCAGTATAAAAACTTCATTCACAAACACTCGGGAATATAAGCCAACCTCATCCGGATTCCTTATCATGGCCCGAATTCCCACTGATAATCATTTGAAAAAAATGAGCCTCTGACAATTTTTAGTATTTTTGGGAATTGTTTTGAGGTCGGGTTCATCATCAGTAATGGCAAATCAATGTCAATTTACTTCGAATGAAAACCCCCCGAAAAAAATCCTGGCTACGGCCCTGAGGAACGGTACCAGTGTGTGCTTAAAAACAAGCAAAAAAAAACAATTTATCTGGTAACACAGAAACAATTTACAGTTATTCGAACGGTATGATAAATTTATTTTAAAAATTGCGTCATTCGAATCAATTTCATTGTTGTCATAAATTGTGATGGCTAAAATAAGGTGAGTGTCCAGTATTTTGTTGGCGGTATAATTAAGAACGTGAAGAATATTCTTATAAATTTTGAACAAACAATGGTTTTCTTAAATTTTTGTTGTAAGTTTAATAGTATATTTCAAATTCAACTATTATTGTATAAAAATATTAATTAGCACAGCCATTTACTTCGCAATGGGGAAGAAGAAGAGTTGTAGTCCTGTCCTGAGAGAGACAATCATAAATCTCCACGTTAATGATGAGTTTTCATATGGAATAATTGTTAATATTCTTAAATGCTCTTAAACTATAGCTTTTATCATTACACAACTTTTTAAAAATAATAAAACAACGAATAACGTGCCGAGATGTCAACGACCATGACAAACTTATGAAGCTATGGACCGCAAAATCATTCGAGTTTTGAAAAAAAAACCTTTCTTACTTCTAAACAGATTTGGAAAGAAGTTTTTGGTAATGACCCCAATCCTCAATCGGATCGTTCCATTAGAGAAATGTTGTGTGAGCACAGACTTTTGGAAAGATCGGTAAGAAAGAGAAAGGTAAGGTAAGATCAAATTGCAAAGGCACATGAGGACTGAACAGTTTCACAGTAGAAGAATGTACTCTTTATTGTCGAAATATAGGTCAACAGGATTGGATCTGATGGCTGAGAGTATGTACGACGCCCGAAAAATGAAGAGTTTAATACAAGGTATACAAAAGAAACTTTGAAACATGGCAGAGGAAGTTTGATGTTATGGGGTTCAATGTCCTATCAAGGCACTGAACCAATGTACAAAATTGAAGGCAATATGAACGCTGAAAAGTACATTGATATACTTCAAAACACAATGCTGCCATATGTTTCTAAAGAACTGCCTATAATATGGAAGTGCAGGATAATGATCCAAAGCATACGGCACGATCCACAAAGACTGGATCGCAGAAGCGAAAACTTCTAGCACCAATTGAAAATGGATATTTCGAAAGAAAGAACTTAGAATATGGAGGACCTGCACAGAGTCGCAAAGGAGGCTTGGAAAAATATACCTCCTCAAAAATGTCAGACATTAATTGCATCCATGTCAAGGTGCTGTTGTTGCAAGTAAAGGTTTTCCAACAAAACAATTAATAAATTACTGAAAAAAATAAAAATTAAATAAATTCTTGTGATTTCTTAAGTATTGAAATATTTTTAGTTTAAAAAATCTTTTTTGTTGCCTCAATGAAATAATTGTGGTTTAATTTTTATTTTTATTAAATTAACTTTAATTTAATATAAAACATATATTAATAAATGCTTTCACGAAAAGCCGTTCTTAATTTGTCCGCCACCACTGTAAATAGTTTTTGGAATTTTGTCAAAATCGTTTAATTTTCTACGAAAAATCATTTCACAGTATTAGAAATTTATCGCTAAAATTTTATTTCTTTTAAAACGTGCGGCAACTCATCCTTTCACTCGAGCCCGGAAAAATCTATGCTAAAAAATATTAAAATACCAAGTTAAAACGATGTGTTCCTTTCTGAATTTCAACACTGAAGATTTAAAAAAAAAAATTGTTAGGATTTTTCTCAGAAAACTTCACAACCGATTCAAAGTATTTAACAATTTCTAACCACATACATATCTCTAAGCCCTCAGAAAATCATTTAATTTTCCACAGAAGTTTCAATTTTCAAATATACAAAGTCGCACACACACACACAAACACTCATATGTACATAATCCCACAATGACATTTGACATTTACGTGCATATATAATAATAAATTTCCTACTCATTGGTAAATTTCAATTTCATTTCAAGTGCTAAGCTGAAGAGGAACAAAAGAAGAAGGGAAAGGAAAAAAAAGAAGGAAAGGAGAAAAGAAATTTAAATCAAACAAAATAGGCAAGTTTAATTTGTACTTGTGTTAATGCCAATATAAACATGTATGCATATACAAACACAACAGCACCAACACAAATGCAAACACAAATATAAATACAAGAAAGTACACACATATTCATAAAAACAGGGTTGAGCTGCATGTACACTTGAGTAATCTTAAAATATTTGCATATCCTTTTAGAAAATACCACAATAAAATCCGATTTCAAAATCAATAGCTAACAAAATCTCTGCAATGGCAGCAATACGATACGATGTGATATATTAGTTGACACGCATACATACAAACAAATATACATGCATACATGTACATATGTAAGTATTGTAAATATATTGTGTTTGTACTTTTGATGATTGCCTTACCAAGTATTCGTACCTTATGCCAAATCTCTATACCAATACATAAAACGTTAAGTGCGAAATCGGATAAAATTCTCAATGATTCTGTTAGATCTGGTAGATATTTAATCAAAATGCAACATTCATTCAATTCCTATTTTTTTGGTGAGTCTACACTTCTTTTGCAATGAAGAAAGCTTAACTTTTCATCAAAATTTTTAAGCAGCTTTTAAACTTTATTTAAAATATAGAAGATGATATAGTTGAAATAAATAAATCTTGATAGATAAGACTATTACAAATATATTCAACAATAATAAATAATATGGAGTAAAAAGTAGAAATGATTGCTCATAATTTCTTATTGTATAAAGTAAAAAAATATTCAATATGATTGCCATAAATTTTACACGTCTCTTTCCATTTCATTACTCTATAGTTTTTGATTTCTTACTATTCGGCATTATTTATTATTAGTGTAATTGGTTATTTCTACTACTTACCTTCCCACAATTTGAAAAAGGCGTAGTCACATTTGTTTGCTACAAATTTGCTTACATGTTCTTGATTCTTCAAACAGTAAATACCATTTTACTTTTACCTTTTTGCAACAACAATAGCAACAAATCCCAAAAAAGTACTATACTTTATTACTATTGCTACCTACTACTCCCACATACTACGACTTTTTGATCATTCTTCAGCATACCTTTTTGCACTTTCTGCACAAAATAATGACGCAAGCAATCAACTTTAACTATAGAGTAAAAGTAAAAGTAAAAATGAAAACATTTTATACCTACACACTATTCCTTACATAATATATTTCCTTGTGTATAAAATGCAGATTTTTGTTGTTGCTAAAGTATAGAAATATATATGTATACAAATGTATATGAATTGTATACTGACGAAAGTCATAGCAGTGAAAGTAAACATTTACATTTGAATTTAAGTGCCAGAAAGAGAACGAGTATTTCGGTAGCTTAAACCACAAATGAAAGAAAAATGTTTATTTAAAGTTTCCCTTCAGTTATATGGCGGGGTAGGGGAAGCTGAAAATAAGAGAAGATTTTTCGATTTCTATTTTATATAGTCTTGAAATTTAAGCGCATGATTTAAGCTTGGTTTGTTTTATAGAACAATTATACAAAAAGGAAAGTGCGTATAGTTTTTTTTTTATATCAATTGAAATAGGTACTAATAATTCAGGCATTCAGTACGTATGAGTGCTATTTAAGTTTTGAAATTTCTACCTCACAAATTCTGTGGTAAAAAGGAATAACAGCTTAAGTTTATTTTATTGTCAGCCAAGTTTGACAGCTTTGAATTGAAATAGTGAAGAAACTATAGCACTGTTTCAAAAGACTTTAAGCTCAAATCAAAGACCACACTTGAAAGGATATATAATTTTAAAAATTATTATTTAATTATTTAAAATTATTATTTCGCACCTGTTTAATATTTACAATAAAAAATATTTGATAAAATATTTTCCATCTTCAATAATATTGAGTTATGCTATTTTTTATTTTTACCACAGAACTACTTTTCAAAGTTTAAATTAATGAAAGTATCTGAAAAGGAAAAAGAACTAAATTGTAACATAAAATGTATTAACATAACTATAGAATCTGGTTCAGTAGTGAAATGGTGTAGGCGGTCAGAAAATTTGTTCACTTTCAAGAAGTAGGGAGAAGAGAAGGCCTTCTTAAAGCGATATAAAGAAAAGCCTTTAAGTATTACTAATTTAATATTTTCTTAAAGTGTTAAAAAAAAAACGGCGTACACGTGTGTTTCCGTTCTGAAAAGCAAGAAGTAAGGAGGGCGATATATCTTGAGTCGTAGAACTTTCATTGCCAGTCCATTTTCCAATAGCGGGAAAGACAAATTCTATGTTTGGAAGTATAAAACTGTTTCAGATTGGTCACATCCACTGAGGGCTAATGTAGAATCTGCGAATTTGCAATGGACTTTCTGTTGTTATATTCAAAGGCAACTTATACCGCCCTCAAGAAAGGAATATAAACCTAAAACAGTCTTAAGGGAACCAAGATTCAATTTCTTATGAACAATCCAAGAACCAACATCAGAACTAGAGTAGTGATAAACTGGGAGATGCTCGTAAGTCTTATGGATTTCTTGTATATACAAGTGAATTTAAGGTAGAAATATGTAACCGGAAGTATAATGAAATCTAAAAATAGTACAAAGATCAAAAAAGCAATTCTGGTGGACAGTTAAGCAGCGATCAGCCCCACCCCTTAACTCGAGAACGACCTATTTTAAATGAAATGAAATATCGAAGTCATATCCAACAACACTCCAAACACTGTGGAGTAATATGAAATGAACATTACTTGTTTGTTAGTTTTCAGTCTCTTTACCTTTAAATACAGCAGATACTAAAATATAATATATTTGAAATTTTCATGCATTACAAAAAATTTGTTACTAACTAATCGGCAAAATTTTAATTTCATTTTCAGCAAAGAAGAAAAAGTTACGAAAACAAGAAAAAAAGGGGGAAACAAATTTAAATCAAGCAAAAATTGAAAAAAATAGTAAAACCTAAACGTGCTTATGTATGAATTTAAGTTCCCGCGAACATTCACCAAGAGGCTGAGCACGTTACTCTCTGGCTACTGCAAATTTATAAGGCTTGCCTAAAATTATCGTACATTCCCAAAAGCTGGAAAGAGGCTCAGTGAGGAAATCAAGAAATTACTTTCCAATAAAGAGTACACGCTTGCAGTGTTTCTCGATATTTGTGGAGGGAGGAGGGGGGAGCTTTCAACAACGTCTGCTCGACGATGATGTTAATGCTTTAATTAATCTTAATCTTAATGTTAATCTAATTAGATTTATAGGACAACTACTTAAAATATGGATTATCAGCTCATCTATTAGAAATGATGACGTTACAAAGGTTGTCAATGCAGGTTCACCACAAGGAGGCGTACTAACCCTTCTTATTTGGAATCTGGCTGTGAACACACTGCTTAACAGATGAGATCAAACCGGCTGCAAAATAATAGCTTTTTCGGGTGACATTGCTATTGCAGTGTCAGGCAAATACGTTTCTACTCTTTCAGAAGAGCTGAACTACTAACTTAGCATAATGTCTCACTGGTGCCGTGAATTCAATCTTAATGTCAATCCTGCCAAGATAGGATGATATGCTTTTCACTAGGAAGAATAAAATACCAACATTTGCCCTACCCAAAATTAATGGCACCTTGCTTTGCCTCAAATGCTTAGGACTTGTTCTTGATCCTAAACTTCAATAGAAAGACAACATAGCAGAGAGAGTATGGAAAGTCACTTGAGCATTAGGAACAAGATGGGGTCTTCAACCTCGAGTCACTTCCTGGCACTAAACAGCAGTGGTCGAACATAATCTTCTTTATGGATCCGCCTTCTGTTGGCCAGCTACTGCAAAGACGGTCAACCTTAAACCACTGGATAAGGTTAGAAGAACTGCAGCCATATTGATTACTGGGACTCTCCGTACTACCTCTTCACTTCTGGTTAAGCAGCAAGCTAAGTTCTCTTCTGCCAGACTCAGTGCCTTAATTCACTGGACCAGATCGAACCATGCCAAGATTCTAATCCACGATACGTCCATAGCAACTAACGTAGACTATATTTGTTCTACTCCTAACCACCAGTTTTTCACCCACATCCCCAGTATATTCATTCGTTACGAATATAAATCAAGTTCCTTGCCAGTGTTTTCACTATATTAAACCCTATTCTTGACTCAACTTTTTTAAGACAGCTACTAGACAGCTACTCAACTTTAGTAGAAACTCCATCAGCATAATGGGGAGACATGCTGCAAGACTAGAACTTCCATTCAATGACTTCAGTTGGGGCTTCGACTCTGAGGAAGAAGAAGAAGGAGGAAAACCAAACTCCTGGGCTCACCTTTATTAACTAGTCTCTCTGAGCTATCATACATAAATGTTAAGGAAATATTTAAATTCACTATGGAATCCTCATGGTTCTCCACTCTGTAAATAAGAGAGTCGCTCTATACTGTGGTAAGCACATATCATAGTTAATCTAAACTAGCCTATGTACGAATTTGTTCGAAAAATACTTATTCTTGAATTAAGGTGTCTGCAAGATCTTCGCAATATCTTTAGGAAGTAAAATCTAGGTCATTTTTGTATTGAGCGTTCCTAGATAACCCTAAAATATTCAGGTCCCAGTTATTTTGAATCAAAACTGATGATCTCCTAGTTTACACAGTTCAACACACACAAAAATAACCAACTTCTGATAGTGGACAGAACTCCGAAAAAAAATTCTACGGAAAACGGCGCTTTCTACAAAAAATTTTATTATAAAACAAACAACCTCAGATGGGAAATAAGCAAGTTGCCTTATGATTTATTATACTTAATTTGTTAGAAATGGGCAAACTTTAGGACTGCGTGAAAAAAATTAGATGTAAACTTTTAAAACGCTGAGACCCGTATCATTTTTTTGTTTGTTTTGGAGTTCTATCAAAATCCTCTTTCAAAACCTTGTTACTTTTGGAAAAATTGATTTTTGTCAGACCGTGTTGTCAACACTCTATACTGTGTATCAAGCCCGTATTTAGGGGGGGAGGGGGGGGGGGCTTTTGGGGGTTCTGACCCCCCCGAAATGTGAAAACTTTTTCCTAATTTTTGATATTGATTGCCAGTGGATGGAAAAAAAAGTCAAAATAAAATCTATTAAACGATTTTTAAATATTTTTTAATCGGTTTCTTTCTAAAAAGTAAAATAAAAAAAAAATTTTTTAAATAAATTTGAATTGAAATCGTACGAAGTTGCTACATGGTCAAAAACGGTATTTTCAAGGCTTTAAACCCCATTTTTCTAAAACGTGACTTAATGGGAAGTTTTTGACCTCAGATTCGTGTTCAGCATGAAAAATTCATTCGCAAATACTAGGAACAATATTATTCACTAAACCTATGCAGGACAGTGTTATTGAATAAGCTTCAAAGTTCTTAATCTTAAAATATAATTAATCCTTTAACCTATTATTGCTCAGAGCACCCGACTCGGAAGATTTCAATGCTGTGACTGCACGAATTTAGGGAATATATGCCAACCTCATCCGGGATCCCCATCAATGATAATGGCCCAAATTCCCACTGATAATCATTTGAAAAAAATTAGTCTCTGACTATTTTTGGCATTTTTGATCATTTTTTTGAGGTTGGGTTCATTATCAGTAATGGTAAGTCAATGAGTTATCGAAATAATATCTTTCACGATAAAAAATGTATTGAAATCCACATTGAATAATATTTATTTGAAAAAATTTAAATTGATTATTCTGTGAATTTTTTTTGTCATTTTCGGCCATTTTTTTAGGTTAAGATTAAGACAATTCGTTAGCAAAAACTTTTCCTAAAGCTTTAAGATATTTATCCACTTTTCTCCCTAGTCTGATAGGGTCCATCAAATGCATCATCGTATTTAAACATCAGTTTCATAAAAATTTTATATGAATATTTTCGTCGAATGAAAAGCCCCCTTTCCCCCCCCCGCCCCCCCCCCCCCCCCCGAGAAAAAATCCTGGCTACGGCCCTGCTGTGCATATATTGTATATGCAAGCCAAAATTTCCACGAATATCCAGCTATCGGATTTAGATAATTTAGGATTCTAAAGAAAAGATCAATATCGTGCTTCTTTTGGCAATAATTCAAATAATCTTTTTTTAGAATGTAATACCAATTTCTATTACACTTTTTGTGTTACACGTTATTACATTCAATACTCCGAACAACAAGCAACTAAGCTTCAAAACTAATCTCTAAAATAG
Organism: Toxonevra muliebris; assembly: GCA_963691655.1. NCBI lineage: Eukaryota > Metazoa > Arthropoda > Insecta > Diptera > Pallopteridae > Toxonevra > Toxonevra muliebris. The sequence continues at coordinate 57,079,465 of OY829326.1, forward strand.
AATCTATATACGATGAAACACAACAACAAAACGGCAGCAACCTACATCAAATATTTTTTGGTAAATATCGCAAAGGATACACATAGCTCCGCACAGAAAATACAGAAAAAACAACAAACACATTTGTAGGAATTTTTGAAGCATCACTCAAGATTTTTGTGTGTTGTTTAGCAATAAAAGGAAAACGCATCACAAAATACAAAATATGGTAAATTGTAAAAATTGTCTATAAAAAACTGAACATCAGAAATTGTCATACCAGCATTCCACAAAAAAACAACTCCATAAAGAATATAAAAATTCTGCTGAAATTCAGGTGCAAAATAAAAAAGCAGAAGCTTTCACAGCACACTCGGAGAAAATTGCATTAGTCTCATGTATATATCTAGCTTTATATAGCTTTCATCTAACTTTAGGCAATTTAAATGACAACTCACGGAGGCACTAAGCAAAATTTCTTTGCATAATTTTTGTGAACGCAAAAACGGAATAGCATTCAACACTAACACACGTAAGACATGTGTATATGTATAAGTGTAATTGTATATATATATATATATATATATATATATGTATGTGTGGTTATATGTGCTCTCTTAGATTGTATTTTTTTTTTCTTATTCATCTAACTGCAATACTCCAATGTGCGTCGTATTTGCGTGTCAAGTGTGAAATTGTTGATTAGATTTGATTGAATTTTGGTATTGATATTGGATTCTTTTTTGCGATTTCTTCTTGTGATTTTTTCGTGATTCTCCATTCAATTTCATTACAGAATTATTGAACATTGTCATTGATTGCGGAGTCGCAAATCGTTATTGTTTTCTTTTTTATTTTGTGTTAATAATTTGTGTATGTATTTACGTGTAAAAGTAAAATGTTCTTTTTTTCTTCTCATTTATTTATAGCATACGTGACGTATGAGCGACATTTTATTGTATGTCGTTAAATATAATATTTTATGTTTAGAAATTATTTTTCTCCTAAATTATATTACAAAAACAATTAAAAACATCTTTCGATTTAGTTATAAATGTTTATTATTATTTTTACTTGCAAAACCCATAAAAATTATATCCTTCAATATTATTTCTAATAATATCAGCAAATTTTATAACAAACTGTTGAACAACTCTACTCTAATTAAAAAAAGCTATTGTAATAACAATTTTCTCCTGCAATACCATAAACTTTTCTGTTTGTTTGTTTTTAAAGAAAAAAGTTTATTTATAGCACCCCGCAACGTACGAGTTACAATTAATTGAGTGTGGTTCAATTTTACATTTTCTGTCATATAATTATTAAGAAATTATTTTTTCTGTTTACTGATTGCAAAATCAATTAAAAACACTGTTGTTTTTTGTAAATGGTTTTATTATTGTATAGAAATTTGTGCTTCAGACACACGAAAGTCATAACCTTGAAAATATTTTTAGCTGTAGCAGCAATTGTTTTATCAATTTATTAATGTTGGTTGTGACGCGAACAGGTGTTGTTTATTGTTATTGTAATTAGAATTTGTTTCAACAATATCAAAAAGTTTTTGATTTGTGTCTTTATAGAAATTTTTTTCTTGACATGCGTTTGGTATGAGTAGCATTCAATTCAATATCGAAAAAAATGGGAATATTAAAGCGAAACGAAATGAAGTTGACATCCACGCTTTCTAGAGATTAGCCAAACCTTGATACTATTTCAAGGATAGGTAGCTGGAATGACTGTTTCCCATTATAGATATTATTGAAAGAATAATTAGCTCTAAAGAGCAGTTTTAGTATTAGTTTGGGTTCAGATGTACTTATTATGTAGGTATATCTATTTTGTGAGGTTTAGGTAAAAAAGGTGTCTCTGTAACTCAATCTTTGAAATCTCATCGAGATAAGAAAGGGTGAATGTAAATAATGAAGCCTCACAACAGATAAAGCTGGATTTATTGCTGGAGCAAAGAAATTTCCTCACTCAATTTTTGCAGCTACGACAGTGGGGTTTGTTGAAGATATAGAGCCTAGCTGCGTTTACATTTACTAACCAGCGCTCTGTTAGGGCTTTTGTAAGTCTGAAGGAGCGCAAAACCTGTAACAATTTTTGATCAAAATAGACATTTTGCGCTTCTGGATCACTGGTAGCCCTAAACTTTTTCTATGCATTTTATTAGATATTTTCTTAAAGATAGGCAAAGTAACTTAACACTAATTCTTCACATAACCCTTTCGTGACTGTAAGGAAATTAGAAGCGAAAGAGCAAAACCGAGTCCAAATTCGAATTCTTTGACTCCCACTTCATTGTAAAAAGGTTATCAAAAAGTTTTCATTGAAAATCTTAGGGTCACCGGTGACCTATAGCAAAACTTGTATTTCCAAAAAAGTAAATAAAATATTGAAAATTTGACGTATTTGGACAAATTTTGTATAAAATTTGAGCGATGGAGAATAAGAAAAAAACAATTTTTTCACTTTAGGTCAATCTGGTGCCATCAATTAGGTGACAATTAAAACTGGTTTTTAATAATAACTAAAGCGCAATCAATTATTAAAATAATTATAAACAAATATAAAAAATCTATTGAAATCAATGGAATTGTCTTTAAATAAACTGAAAAACTGATTTTGACTCGGTGACCAATGTTCCCGAAAGGGTTAAAGCTTCTACAAGGTATTCCCATCTGAATTTATTTTTGACCTTGGTACAAAAATGGTGAATTTGGAATTAGAATAATACCTATTCTTAACAATTTCACAAAACCTTCAAAAATTATTGTATGTATTGGCTCAATGGTCGATTAATCCAGCACATTTTGAACGCACTCAATTTATATAATACAAAATTATATTAATTATATAATAAATATAAACTATTGGCATACTCGAACAAATTGTATTTAAAGATTTAGCTGGTTTGAATATTTTAAATCAATCACATCAAGAAAAACATTTTTCGGATTGTTTTTTAAGCTCCCTTGAAAAAGTAATGAAAGAGGGAAGGAAAAAATATTTTTTTTTTTTTATAAAAGTTGAAATATTTTTTAAGTACCTCCAATGAAAACAAGAATTTATCCAGGAAAATAGTAAAACCGGACTCGATTAATTGATAAATCAAACAGCAGACCAAAATAGTTTAATGAATACTTGTAGTTATTGGGTGAATAAATGGATGTGTTGAATAAACGGATTTTTATTTTTCTATACTGTATGAAATCTTCTAAATGTAACACTAGTTGTGCTTAGTCCATAGTTAGCATTCTCATCTGCTCCACCGTCTGTAATCTGCTTAGGTTGCAGAATTTTTTAACGTATTCAACAGCTTAGCCTTCAATGGTGATACTTTCAATACACATGGCTTTAGTTTTTTCATGTTGATCTCGAGGTAAATCAGGAGTGCTGTTTTGATCAGATGAACAGTTCTTGCTTGTAAAGTCTAAGTCCTTTAGTTGACGAGTAAGGCTACAAGTAATGGCACTTCTTTCGTACCATACGATTACCATAAGTTCGCCTAGAATAATTTATCAGAGAAGATGAGGAGAACATCATTGACTAACTCCTGATCCTATAAGAATAAGGTTCAGCTTGAAACTGACATGTTCTTTTCTATATTGATACACTAATTGTTAAGATACTATTATTGAGTCAGAAACTTAACTGTCTGTAAAGTAAGCTATCTATACTTTACTTTGAGTAAGGATATCTATCATTCTATATGTCATTCTTATGGTTGCATTAATTTTCCCTGAATTACACTGTCCGATTGGTGGTAAGCAATAGGCCCTCTCTATGTTGCGTCATTTTCACGTGAATTGTTCTCCACACTTGAATGTCCATAGACTTTATTCTACCTAGAAAGTTTCTACCAGTGAATTTTCTTTCGAAATTAAATCTGGAGGTTTAACACTACTGCAATATTTTGGGTATTTCCGTACATTTAGCAGATCCTTGTTTGACTGTATTAAATACACTGTGCAACAATTTGACGCTTTATAAGATCAAATGGCAACCCAGTACTCAGATTTTCTTCATTACGTCTGACATTCCCGCTATGGGGGCTAAAACCCTTAATTTTGTTATACGCGGGACCAATATAAATTGTTTTTTATTTTACCTAACTATACTTGTTTGTTAGCTAATAGAAAGTTTGTTTATCATGAAAGGGAGGAAAAAATTACTTAAACAGCAATACTCCACCAATCCCCCTTTAAGATGTTTATGGAGCCAATATTCGATATATGACTATGCCGGGTAAGTGATCGCAAAACCTATTGTAGAATTTAGTGAAAAATGTCCCTCATCGAAAAGTTGTTGCGGTCAGCGCCGTGATTTTCGTCGTGTCACGGAAAATTCACACGTGAGCGTGAGTGATTTTTACTTAAAATTACAAGATTTTTGTGGTTGTGAGTAAAATATTATCGTGCGTGAATTCAATTTTTCCGTGACTCACGGTAAATTTTTTTTGTAAATTTGGGGAGAATTTGGCCCCTCCCTCTCTCTTCATGCACCCTCTACGGCTATATATGTATGTGCATTATAAAAATTAATGAAGTAAGTTTTTTTGGCCACCCAGATGTAATATTTTAGTCATATTAGATACAAAGGTGACATAAAAGCACATTTGTAGGTACACATATAAAATTGAATGCAACCGTTTGTTTGTTTGACCAACGTAATGCAGAAATACTCTAAACATGACTATGAAAAGAAAACATGCAAACAATCGGATCGTTTGGGTTTGTTTGGGTTCCTTTTCGTTCATTCTCGTTCGCTCTTCAAACATTTTCGAATCGATCACGATCGAACGAATTAAGTTTTTATTATTGTTCGTTTGCGAACGAACCAAATGCAAGTTTTTAGTACTTATATTCTATACTCTTTTAATAATTTTTTTCCATATAAATCCTATTACATTTCATAATTGTCACATATACATACATATATATTTTTTCCCCCCATTTACACAAAAAATTCCTTTCATTTACTTTATTATTGTGCCTTTGAGTCTTATTTAGCACAAAATTATACATCACTGTTGTGCATTTCCCTTTTCAGTTTCATATATCGCTTATTACAATACACAAAAAAAAACTCACTAGTTCAGCACACAAATGAACAATTCTTTATCATCATATTCTAAAAATAAAAATAATATTATAAACTAGAATATAATCATATTTCACATAAAAATCACTAAAATATAGAAGTAAAGGGAGGAAAAATACTCAATAAATCAAATAAAGCGAATTATACGTGCAACAGCAGCAATAGCATGTTGCAGCACGTGAATGACTTCATTGAATTTTTATTTCAACATTTTCACATCACTATTGCATCAATCGGTAATAGCAAAATATATAGAGAAAATATTAAATCTATTGTGTAGTTCAATATGATTTTTATTGCATTACAAACACCTATACAAACACACATACATGAACACAAATATATATGTTTGCAGCTGAATATTTCTGCACATGTGAAACATAAAAAGGTGTTACTCGTTCAAGTAAATTAAATTCACACTTTTTATAGTAACTGAGTATATTTGTATGTATGTGTGAGTGTGTTGGTTTTTCTATATGTTCAAAAAGCACTAAAATGTTACAACAACTCAAACGTTTTCATTGCAAAAAAGCTGTAGAGGGGGGAAAACATTATATTCACACTGTAAAGAAAATGCAATACCAATAGGGCAATGGCAAACATATAAAAATGCACTCTACATTCTACTGTTTGTCTGTGCGAATTGTGTGTAATATGAGTAACTATATCCATACAAATATAGTATATTTTTTGTATGCCAAACACGTGCCAAATTCAAAGCGTAGTAACACTGAACAATTTTCTTTTTTTTTTCATTCTTGTATGTGTTGAGTTGGCAAATATTTATAGTGTAAATGAAAATGAATATGGGGAAAAAAACATATACACATACTCGTAGATAGTAAAATTTCGGATTTAATGCGAAAAATCAGCAACTTTTCAATTTTACATTGCGTTTGCAATTTGTTCTTGTTTTTTTGTTTTTGAGTGGTACCTTTTCACATTAAAACTGTTGTTGTTGAACGAATTTAATTTGCACATTATGCATAAAATCGTTTTATTTGCAATATAATTATTTGAAGTTCACTGGGGGAACATTTGGGTATACAGTGCGTATGAGTGATATTAAATTAATGTATGCAAACGGAGAGAGAGCGAGAGAGGAGAAAATTTTTATATTTTTATAGAGAAATTAAGAGAGTTTCTCTTTAGCTCTAATTTTAATTGTTAATTTATTTATTAAAATTGTCCAATTTTTTGTAGAAATTTTTAAAGTTTTCTAAAAGCTTTTGCAAATGATTTTTCGATGCGAACACAAAGTTTGTTTTTTTATTTGTTTAATAATAACCGAAAAGACAAGTTGTGCCACATTAATGTAATATAAGCTGCGTTTTATTCGCCACTTGCTTCTAGTTATGTATAACTAGCAGCGATAATTGTATGGGGAAACAACAACAAAGCGGTAGAGATAACACGTATAATTATAGCTGTTATGTATACTTAACAAGTCGTTTAACTACATCAAATTCTATTGAGAACTGCTAATAGCGAAACAAGAAGCATGACAGTTTGGCAAAAAACAGAAAAGGAAAATATTCGAAATGGCTGCCGTTGAAAATAAGTTAAGATCGTCGTTAAATATTCTTATAAAAGGTAAAAACTAAAAACAATGCCCGCGATTGACCGCAATGATTGGGATCCATTAAAATGTTTCAGCTCTAGCTGCTGAGCAGTTTCATTGTGAATAACATTGTAACGAAAAAGAGACTTAACAGCTTGGTCGTTTTATTCGCACATGTTAAACTGACACTGGCAAATAAAACACAGCTATAGACTGAATAGGCAATTGGTAATTAAAACAAAAGATAAAAATAGCAATTACAAATATTTAAAAAACTGAAAAAGCGAATAAGATTAAAAAGGGGGAAGAGAAAAAAGTGGTTTAACGGACAAGGAATATGGAAACAGAAAAAACCCACGCTGTGGTGTACAAAAATTGCTTACCTTGAACCATTAAACCAGTTGTTAGTGAGAGATAAAACTATTTAGCTGTAAAAGAATTATTTCGAAGGTGTCGAAGGTAATCAATAAATTATTTTAAAATTCTGTCTATTACTATGCGATTCGGAGAGATGCAATAAATAAAAATGATAACTAGATGTAAAATTCTTTACCATCATAAAAAGTACCATTAATTTTAGGAAACATATTACTGAAAACTACATTTGAAAAACTTAATCTCAGACTCAGAGACATGATCATGTGCACGCAAGTCAAATACATATCTAATGACTCCATTAACGTAAATAGTAGAGGACCCTAAACTAAACACTAGGGAACCCCTCCGTGGTATTTCAATTCAAAATAGGAATGACTGTTACAGCAGATAAACTATTAACTGTTTACGATTAGCTAGAAAAGTACATTGTCAAAAAAAAAAAAAGGAAATCGTATTTAAGCTTCCTAATAACGAAACGATATTTTAAATAATGGGATTAGAGACAGTTCAAAAAACTTAACAGCAAAAACTTATTCATAGTAGGGTTCATGTAAATTTTCCCTATTAATCCAATGACCATAGTGAAAATACTGAATTCATTATGAAAACCTGATAAGAAGGGACTGGGGAAGATTGGGTAAGATCAAATTTCAACTTCTGGGAATTAAGATAATTTTTATCATTGAAAACGGGTTTATGAGCCAAATTAATGGCATATTTAATCTCATCAGTATTTATGAAATGGTTTATTACCTATAAAGCTCATAATGGAGCCCATTACCGATAAAACTTTTCATTCGAAATGACACCTCATCAAAAGCATCATTACAACTTCAAGTTTTGAACAACGTTATGGAAATAATATTCACCACAAAATCCTAGTCAAGGAAACGTTGTTCAAGACGTTGATAACACAGTGCAACAGTGAAAAAATAGAATGGGATGAAACTAAAAAAAAAATTAAGTAAAATTAAGATTATTCTATCTATCTTACTAGTTTTTTGGTTGAGGTATCTATTTTGATGTTTATTCTTACCTAAGACCTTCAGTATACAGGCATACAATTTTTTTCTATTTTTTATTTGTAATTAAAAATTAGAATATATTTTTTTTTCTTTAAAAAAGTCAATATTTTATTAAAAACTTAATTTTTCCTCTAAAAATTACGATTTTTCTTGCAAAAAAGCTATTTTTCTAAAAAAAAAAAAAAAAAGAATCGAGCTTTATTTACTAATACACAAAAATAATAAAATTTACTCTGGAATATCGCAAAACAGTAGATTTTATAACAAAACAAGTGACAGGATTTATCAGCCTAAAAAAATATTAAAAATACCATTTTACAAATAATAATACGTAAAAATTGCAAAAATTGTATGACAGCTTCCTCTATTGTAGGTCTTTGGTAAAAACAAGCTTCATAACCTACTAACTTTAAATGCGTATAAAAAAATGAGACGTGATCTTGAAATCTTTGATAGGGCTTTGTTAAGGAATCTGTAAGCTTTCATTTGCTTTTTGTTTCATTCCATTTTCTTCTACAAACTTTGATTTTGTGTCACAATAGAAATTGTAATTACGACACTCACATAAAATCTGAATAGGGAAATGGTATCGGTAATCAATACTTTGAGTATTTACTCGATAGTTTTACCCCGATACCCGATACTTTTATACTTGATACTTTTATTATGAGTATTTGTACCCATTTAGCACATTGATGCTGGTATCAAAATTCGATACTTATCAAAATTTTCCAGTGCAAAAATTAGTACTAAAAAATTCAACGCTGAAAGGTGACATATAAAAAAGCCGCCATCATTTGTATTAGCATTTATTTTTGACTGCTATTTATTAAATTTTTAATAACAATTTTATAATCATCATCCAATTGTAAACTTTTCAAGAAACATGCATATAAAAATTTATTTTATACAAAATAAAATGTCCCGATACCATTTCCCGAAATCCAAATTTAAATTGGTCAGAGTACATAAGTTTGCAAAGAAGCCAATGAGAAATATTGAACGGCATTGAATATTATAGTTAATAAGTAAAAAATTGTATAATTATATACGAAAGATTAGTTGTTACTAAAAAAAAATGTAATACATTTCAGCACGTTCGCTGCTTCCTGTATGGGAATGCCACCAACTATACTTTCTTTTAAAAAGACAGTTACTTCTCAAAATGATGTTGGTGGAGAAACAGACAGAGTGGTCAGCTGATGCTAGCTATGGAGTTAATCATTCCTCATTTAATCGGTAAATTAAAAAAATGCGTGAGCGATTACCGGATTTTAAAGGTATCACCGACAGCCAATTGCCGGCTCTTTTGGGAGAATGCTAATGGCTGATTGATGAATTTTTCTTAATCTTTTTTAATTGTTTTTTAAATATTTTGTTTTATTTTCCATTTGTTTACAAAGCAGCAAGAGCAAACGCTGGTTAAATACATCATTAAATGTTCCAAAATCAATTACGATCTCTTCATCAATAATATTCGATCTTTGGCATTCGAAAATGTAAAGAAAATTGGTGTCGAACGTGCAAAAGATACTCAAGATTGGTATTGTGCTTTTATGAAGGCAATCGTAATCTTTTGCTTCGAAAGTTTCTGCAAGGAAAATGTTTTTCGAGTTTTTCGCTTTTGATCCTTTGTAGAATAAAGTGTTGAATAAAAATGTGTACGCAAGGCCGTATTTAGGGGGAGGTTTTGGGGGTTCTGAACCCTCCCGAAATGTGGAAACTTTATTCTAATTTTTGAGATTAATTGCCGATGGATAGAAAAAAAGTCAATATAAAATCAATTTAACGATATTTTTTACTTCCATCGGATTTTTTTTTCTAAAAAGTCAAATATAAAAAATAAATTTGAAATCTTAGTTACACTATGCGATCAAATCCGATTTGTTTTCTTCGACATGAGGTTTGACTACGGATTTAAAAAGGAAATCTGATACTGAGCACTCCTGCATTCATAGTTTTTCTAGATCAGTAACTGTTTTTGAATTAAGGTTTCGTCCTGAATCAGTTTGAAAAGTTTAAAAATTAATAAAAATAGAAAAAATTATCGGATCCTTGTAAAATGGGAAATTTTTGACCTCAGATTCATGTTCAACGTGAAAAATTCTTTCGCAAAAACTCCATCTTATTAGCAAAACCCATGCAGTTTTAGGAGGCAATCTTAAAGTATAATTAATTTTTTAACGCATTATTGCTCAGAGCACCACGACTAGAAAGATCTCTTTCAATGCTGTGACTTCACGAATTTAAGGAATATGTATAAGCCAACCTCATCCGGGTTCCTTATCATTGGCAATGGCTCAAATTCCCAATGATGATCATTTGAAAAAAATGAGCCTCTACTATTTTTGGTAATTTTTTCTGAGGTTTGGTACATCATCAGTAGTGGGAAGTCAATGAGTTAATGAAATTATGTCCCTCACGATAAAAAGATGCAATAGAATGCACATTGATTTATATTTATTTGAAAAAATTTAATTTTATTATTCTGTGAATTTTTTTGTCACTTTTGGCCATTTTTTTGAGGTTAAGATTAAAAAAAATCGGAAAATTTTTCCTAAAATTTTAATTTTGTAGGGTCCATCAAATATATCATCGATTTAATTTATTATATTTAAAAATCATTTTGATAAAAATTATTTATGAATATTTTCTTCGAATTTCTGTCTACGGCCCTGTGTGTACGGAAGTAATGAAAAAGAAAATTATGATAAATAATAGGGTATGATCATAGTAATAATTTCCGCTCGGAAATGGTGGGAGGTAAACAAACTATAATCATTATTGTTGGCATGACGGCCTTAAGTGAACCTTGGCCTCCCACAAACAAATAATTATGTAAAAAATTTTTAATTCGAAATAAGTAATTAAAATTATTTTTAATAAATGAAAAAACAAACAATTTAATAGATCCACTACATGATATTGATGAGATGCACACACTGATATTGATGAGAGTTTCGTATGTAGTGCCAGTTTTATTGGTAGCTAAAGAACCCTACTTCTCGATTATACTTAATTATTTGGAAAAACCATATTCGTTTGCTCTGTAATACCATGGTTATTTTATTATACCTATCCTTTATAGTCAAGTTTAATCAATGTTATATAATAAAGTACCCATTTACTAAAATTAGTCTTTGGCCTTTATAGGATTCTTCAAATCTCCCAATACCATTATGGGCGCATTAAATGCCTTCAAAAGTTGTGCTGCCACGCAAGGTTATGCTTATTTACTTCTGCTACTACTGCTGTAGACCATGATGGCCTCAATATATGGTACCCGATTTCTGTTTATTCAAAAAAGTGAAAGCTTTAATTCGTTTATGCGGAACTTTCTACACAAACTAATTGCTGGCATTGGTAGTAAATTTCTGGGATTTGAAATTCAATTCAATTTTACAGAGTGGTGAGTTTACAATAAATATAATTTTTTAAATTTATTCTCAATTACATAAAATTGGGGTAGATAAAAAGATGCATACAGTAGCGTATGGAGGGGGGGACTGTTTTTGTTGAATTAAATAAATGCATTAAATATGTAATAAAATTTATTTTAGGATATAAAAAATACTATTAATAGTCGATTTCTTCCATGGTGGATTTCAAATATGTCAATCAATCTTTTTCGAACAGAAAAACTTCAAAGCTGGCAAAGTGGGTATAGTAGTTAACATTCGAAGCAATATAAACTGTTTGGATGAATGACAACAAAAATTAGAATTCTGAGTAATTTTATGAGATGTAAAATGAAAAAGACAACAATGATAAGGTGGTCCCACGGTGGGCAGGAAGCGACGATAGATTGCATCAAATTGTCGACAAAATCTGTTGTAATCATCAGCAAATAAACCCCTTCTTTCAGTTTTTGTCGAAATTTTTATGCAAACTATCGTCACTTCCTGCTCACCGTGGTCCACTGCAGACAACATCAGATTAAATCTGATTGGAAATCAAACAGAAATCAGTTCCCCAATCAATAAAATTTAAAAATGTGAACTAAAAATCAGAACCAAGCTCAGACCAATATACCAGATAACAATTCAAACCAAAATTCAAAACAAATACTTGAACTTAGGTTAGATTAAGTGGCTATCCGGGGCACACTTGACCCAGAATGGCCCAAAAAATCAGATATAAAAGTAGGGAGTCTATATTTTGACCCTGAAATTTCAGAATAATTATAGTCAATGTTTGATTTACAATATAAGATAAGCAATTGCGCTGTAGAAGCGCGAATAGTTCATAAAAGAGTAAGACTAGTATTTAACGCAATCTTAGCAATTATAAGCTAATTGGGATTTAAACCCAAGGCAGCTGGGACTTCAGTCTAGCACTATACCAGTAGGCCACCGAGTTGGTAGAGTGCTAGACTGACTTCTTTTCTTTTCAACTATAGATAAAGATTACTCGTAAAGACCAATAGCCGATTCTAAATTGAATCCAAAATTTTGGTTTATTTTTTGCATTAATCAATATAAAATTATTGTTGTTTTTTTTAATAATTTTCATTTATTATAGGCATTTGGAATTTTTATAAATTTTAAATGAACTTTGGTTTTTCGATACATTCTAGAAAGCCATCTCCTTTATTTTCATTTATATCCCTTCAATAAATTTTGATGAAAAATATGTTCAGAAGATTTTTCTTAATGCTTAAATACAAATGATTTCACATACTTTAAGTATGTATGCTCCAATCACATCCAATTATATTAGTAAAGTAAAGCTTTTTGAGGTACAAAAAAATATGTATTTTCAAAGATAACCGGTGCTCATTCACATTTGATAATGTTAAAAAATATCTATATGTTCAACCCAATAAGTTAAAAACTTTAATAAATATTTGTGTAGCCATAGAACATTTTTTAGATTGGACTTCTTTAACTTTTTATAGAGAAATTTTTAAGTTTCTATGTCATTTCAATGCGAGCTCTAGTTATAAACAATCATATATTTGATTATGGGGTGCTGTACTCATAGCCCCTATCGGAATCCACCACTGCATTCAGTTAAATACACATGCATTGCATTAAAGGTGGAGAAAAGTAATGGAATTGATTGAATTTCATAGTTAATATCGGTTTTATGAATTTAGTTCTCAAAATTGTAAAATTGTAAAACTTTTGGAATCATTACAGTTTTCGGGCTTCAAAGTGATGTATCAAAACTGTTTAGCTCGGCGGGTACTTAAGCTACACGTCATCATATTGGTTTTTCTAAATGCTAGCTGTGTAAATAGTTGTGAAACAAACGAAATCAGTTTTTCAACTCTTTTGAAGAAAGTGAAATTGGAGAGAAATTTTGAGACCATCATCATCTATGAAAATAGTAATGAAAAATTACCACAAACTTGTATGGGAGCTCAGCTTTTGGAAAGCATTAATGTGCCCATAATATTATTGCATGCTTCAGAGAAGCACGAGAAGGGAAAAGCAACAACAGGTATTAGTAGTGAGCTGGCCCTTCTAGTGTATTGTCTTGATGAAGGTATTGAGATACAAACGCTTGATGGAATGCTAGATTTTCTGGGATATATGCGCAGCATTCGTATTGCATTCTATTGGTACCAGGAGAAATATCAGCACTCCCACCAAAAACTAAAAAATTTTTTTACTTACTGCATGCAGCACTATCTACCACAAGTAATTGCCATTTTTAAGGATTTCTCCAGCAGCATGAATTTCTATACCTATAAACAGTTTCCACAATTCACAATTGAAAAAAAAGATTTGCTGAAAGCAGATTACTTTCCTTCCGATCGATTGAATGATATAAAAGGTGCTAATATACGCGCATATCCCATACAAGTTGAAGCAGCCAATTTGATATATCGCGATAAAAATGGTACTGTGCATATAATAGGGTATATTGCCAAAACAATAAAAACGTTTGCAGAAAAATATGAGGCACAATTGGAATATCCGCTGTCTGTTGGTCTAGATAAAAGTTATTCATACCAAGAAATACAAAATTGTATAAAGAACGGAACATTGGATATATCTTCTGGTGTTTGGCATCCATTACACAGTATGAGCTGGCATGCATATTCAATAATTTTAGAATGGGTCAACTGTGGCCTCATGATCCCAATGCCTTTGCCTTTAACTATTCAACAAATTTATCCATTTTTATTCAAATCAATCTTTGTTGGGATTATCATGCTGTTGTTATTGCTTTTCACAATTCTACTTACCATAGAGGGTTTAAGCAAGCAGCGACGTTGCCACCAGCAACAACATAATACATTTCTACAACTATGGTTAAACATAACTACTACAACAACACTACGTGGAATATTAGGTCAAACTATGAATGTGCAGTCGGCTAAGCTCACTCTTTTCAAGAAGTATATCTACGTATGCATATTTATAATTGGAATATTAGTCTCAACTACATTTACAGCATATCTGCAAACTTATTTCACAAATTCATCCACACCAAAACCTATTCAAACATATGACGAGCTGATCACTTCATCACTAAAGATATATATATATTCGGAATTTCGCAATAGCGTGTTGACATATGTTGCTCCTAGTGTTTGGAAACAGATTAAAGATATCTTCATTGTTAGCACAAATCTCACCGAATTTCACCAAACGCGAAGATCATTGAGTCGAGACTATGGTTATTTCATCATAAGCCCAGTGTGGGAAATTATTGAAAGGCAACAATCGCTATGGCAACATCCACTTTTCTATATTCCCCAACAATTTTACTTAACTAAGGGATTACCAATGTGTTTTCCAATACATGAGCATTCTATTTATCGCATTGCACTCAATACACATATATCACGTTTGACAGAATCGGGTCTATTGAAATACTGGAAATCTCAAGCCTACGCGGATATGTTAGCAGCTGATCGCATTAATGTTCATGTTTCGCAACACCGTAAAGTTTTAAAATCTCTGATTGTATCCGATTTAAATTGGATATGGGTTATGTATGGTGTGGGCTTGGTGCTTGGTTGTATTACATTTATATTGGAACACGTTGACTTAAGGTGGAACTGCAACAGGCATGCAAACAAATAATGAGACCAATAGCTTTGAAAAGAAACAATTTGGAATATTCGTGCATCGATTTCTATAACTTTCTCATAACTCAACCGTTGCTATTGCCGTAAATTTCTAGTCAGGAAAAGTACGATTTTATGTGACCAGCTTTCCTAATAAGTTCGGGTGCAATGACTAATAATAATAATAATAATGACTTTATTTTAATTTTTCACTCAATTTTAATGTTAACAAAATTATCGCCACAAATACATGTACTTTTATACTCTTTTTTCTCCGTGCAATTGTGCTTTTTTTATCCTTTTTCCTGAAAATAAAATATCCTTTTATCCCAAATTTTAGGTTGGTGTCATTATATATGGGCATTACTTCGGCTTGTAGGATACTACATGTTGAAGCCACTAACTAGCATATAACATAATATTTACGCATTTGCCCTGGGTACCATTATTTTGTATAACTGACAATTATTTTCTTATCTCTATTCTTTAATTAACTATTTTATTTTCTATCATTTCTTTTCTCTGTACAGCAAGCTTCTCTTGCTTCTTGATATCCGAACACATCAGTACCATTTTTTCTCTGATTTTCAAACCTGTGCAATTGCATTTTCTTTATTTAAGATTATAAAATAAACTTGAAATTTTATAAAGCACGATTTCACTGGAAACATCTTCTTTTTTTTGGAGCTCGCGCTAACACTATAGTTAGACGAAAAGATAAGCTTAACGCTAGGTAAACTACTTGGAAGTTTTTTGGAGTAGTAGGCCTGGATGAGTGGCCGCCGTAGCCTAGTGGTTAGTGTGTTGGACTGCTATGCAGAGGTGCCCGGGTTCATATCTCGGCACGCTCAAAAAACCAAAAGTAGAAAATAAAAATTTTTTCTACACGGCACCACCTCTTGGCTGGGAATGGCAGGTTTGCCATGGCGAGTAAAAAAATGCAGATGAAAAGTTTTTCACTTCGCCCTTCGGATTCCGCATAAAACTGTAGGTCCCTTCCAACTTGGCAAGATTGTAACTGGTCAATAAGAATGCTTCTTATATTCATAGAATAGCAAAACCTTTCAGTGTAAGTGATTCAGAAATAAAGTTTATGCATTCATAAAACCTTGCAACTTTTCTGAACTGATGAGTCAGAGAGTTGGTAATTTCTTATCTTAGTTGATATTTCAAAGATTTAATACCACATACAAATAATGAGGTTAACCACTAAAGAATTCTTAAATATAAACTACTCTTTTTAATTAAATAAAAATAATAAAAGTGAATACTTTTTATGTGCCTCAGTTGCGTTGAACATTAAAAAACTCCGCTTTCGTCCTTACATCCTTTGCGTACAGAAAAAAATCGGGTG
Source organism: Toxonevra muliebris (assembly GCA_963691655.1). Classification (NCBI taxonomy): domain Eukaryota; kingdom Metazoa; phylum Arthropoda; class Insecta; order Diptera; family Pallopteridae; genus Toxonevra; species Toxonevra muliebris. The sequence goes on from OY829326.1 coordinate 57,095,892, forward strand.
AAAAACATCAAAGTGACTATCTCTCTCAAGATTGAAGTTCTCTTTCTTTCGATTATCTCTAATTCAGCATAAACAAAAAAGTATTCGCTTGAGTCGTGCGTAACGACTCACACAGAATATTTTGTGAAGGAAAACTTTGCCAAAATATAGTTTTACCGGAACTCGACAGTTATTAGGATACAGTTAACCAGATTTTTTTAAGCTTAGGCGGAGTTTAAATCTGCAAGAAAATTGCAGCAAGTTTCTCTCAGAAATTCTTTTTTAGAATAAATTGCTGGTGTAAACAAAAAAGAAACTAGCTATTTCAAGTTCAAAGCAAATTACAACAAGAATTATTATTATTGGTTTACAAGGAAAAATATTTTGAAATAGTTTTTGAACCACAAGTGAATTTAGCAGTTTTGGCCCAACAAGTGAGAGTAGATTGAGCGTTGTCTGGATTAAAATTCATATTATCTTCAAAAAGATAACCACAAGTGGTAGTGGAAAGAAACTTCTTGACAATCATACTCAGCAGATAGGAATGGAAAGAGAACGCGGTTATTACCAGCAACAATCTTCAGTTCTACACTGATGGGCCCAAAATGGAGAAAGGTTGGCTCTGCAGTTTTGTGCGATTTACTAAAAATCATGGAATTACTGTAGTGTCTTTCAAGTAGAGATCCTCGCTATCGATAAAGCTGCGCAAGGCATCATCACAAGGAACACTATCTTTGTGGACAGCCAAGCAGCAGTCAAATCACTGGATAAAACGACCATAAGATCTAAAGCAGTATTAAGCTGTTTTAACGCACTTAAGGAAATAGGCAACACCCATCAATTCAAAATCAGCTGGGCTCCTGGCGACTGAAAGATAATCCGAAGCTTATAGCCTTCTCTCGATAAGAAAAGAACTCAAAACTTTCTCTGTTTAGAGAGAAAACAAACGCGAGTTCTAGCTGGAGTACACACAGGCTTTTGTGCTATTGGAGCAAAGGCCTTAAAAATTGGAGTCGCAGTACCAAACTATTGTAGAAGCTGTAAAGACGAGGAAGAAAACCAGACCATACACCACCTTCTCTATCTGTCAGTCTTCAAATCCATCGACTTCGTATCCTAGGAGACAGACTGCTTAAAGAACAGCAGACCTTGTAAGGTTCATTGAGAGTACTAAGTGGTTTCAGACTGGGTAGAGACTTTTTGAGATCTGTTTCGTAGGTGAAGGATTCCAATCATAATGAACCAAATTTTTGACCCCCATGGACGTAACGTTTTTTTTCTGAGCTTACATTGAGCAGAATAAACAAACAAAACCGTGTGAATGAACAAATGTTCAATTATTGGTGGCACAAAATTATTACCATTTCCAGTAAATGAACGTAGAGTCCTATTCATTACATTTTTAAGCATCTAATCCCTACCATATACTCATAATTATAATTGCATAATTGTGAACTATCTGTCACACTTGTCCTAAAATGGTCTGAGAAACTGCCCAACAAGCGTATCCCTAGCTATCATTAATCAATTTCTAAAGTGATTAGTATTAACCAAAAATTATAAATACGGCAAAATAATAATTTTTCTAATGAATAAAAAATAGAATTTAATTTTTTTTAAATATTATTAAGTATTGAACATTTTGCATCGCGTCACGTCCTTAAAATGATGGCGCCGCTAAACAACTGCTTAAACTTGAACATAATATAAAGAGTGACAGTCATTTTACCTATCTACCAGCTTATCTTGGTTTAAGAAACTGATTCATATTGCATTGTTTTTATTAAATAGAAATCTAAAGAAGCTTTCATTTAAAATACAACTAGAGTAACAAAAATATATCTCTTCAAAAAATATTGTAGTTTAAAAGAAGAAGTATTTTTCATACTCACTTTACTGTTTTAGCTTCATAGCAAAATTCTTTCGATAAGTCTTATTCACTCCAGCTCTTTTCAAACGCTAGAACTAATACAAAGTTCATGTACTGGTATTCTTCCCCTAAACATTTTCACACTCCCTCTACCTTGAACTTTGAATCTCTTCATGTCAGCATGACAATCAGCACGTTTTATATACATATACAATCAACAAAAATTTGTTGCTATCACAAGTAACAATAAAATTTATTTTACGGATTTTGCAACAATAACAATTTGGAATTTTCGATTTCTACAATGTACAAATTCTATTTTTTTTTCTGTCTTTTCTTTCTAAATTTTTTACCAACCATTCGCCACCACAACCACCCAACCACCATCCTTAACACTTCTCGCCACCATTCCTTTACCGAAATTCATTGTTATACCATTAAACTGATGCCAAGCATAATGCAGAATTTTCTCTTTCCTTCTTTCCTTCATCAACATCGTTAACATTTGCGCCAAGCATTTGCTACGTGAAAATTCTGTCTACTGTAAATAAATCAAAAAAAAAAAAAACACTTCCAGCAACAAAATAAAACAACAACATTTATACTTTACTTTTGGCTTTCACATTTGCTGTTGCTGCAGCTTTTTTGATTTCTTACACTTTTTTAACATTTATTTCTTTCTTTTTTTAACGATTTCGCTAAAAGCTAAAGAAAATTTAGAAGCACACCTGCTTAGCATCCTGCTTATAGAATTACGTCTGGAGATATTGATAAAATACGCGAATTGTACGCAGTAAAAAGTTGGGGAAATAAAAAAGTAGGAGGGAATAGGAAAGACGTGAAGCCATTTGAAAGGGATGAGTTTAATACGTTATCGATTAATAGCTTCCAACTCTTACTCCACAACAATAACAACAACAACAACTGAACACTTGAATGAAAAAATGCTGAAATTGGCATCATTGCTTTCTTATTTTTTTTTTATTATTTGTAACAGATGGACACGTATGTATTGTATTACACTCAACGAGAAATTTTCATGCAAGTTTTAAGAAATAAAAAATTTAATTGAAATCAGTGCAATTGATCAATTAGATTTATGTGGATTTGTAGTCTAATTTTAAGTAATTGAAGCGAGTAATTTAAAAACTGAAAACATCTTATATTCACAATAACTGAAACTTGAAGGATTTGTGTGAATAAAATTATAAAATAAGAAGAAAATTGTTCGCAAAAACAAGAAGAAAACTTAAAGCAAAAACGAAATATATTAAACTTATTTTAGTATTCAGAGAAAAAATATAAATTAAGTAGCATAATATCCAATAGCTACCCAGTAGAAAATGCAGGCACTTAGTTTATAACTGGGTATAATACTCAACGAGTCAATGGAGAAATCCAGCGGAAATTAAATTTGAAGGTCTCAAGAATCTTAAAAGAAACCTAATCTGAAATATCTCAAGAATCTAAACATAACATAAATCAAACTTAAAATGTTTCAGGAAGCTTGATAGAAACCAAATCTAAAAGGTTTCAGGAGTCTAAGCAGAAATCTATTCTAAAAATCTATTTTCAAAAAACTGAATAGAAACCAAGTCTAAACTGTTTCGGGAAATATTACAGGAAATAAATATAATCACAAAAAACTCAGGGTATTTCACAGAAATCAAATTGAAATGTTTCTGAAAACTTAACAGAAAGTTAATCTGAAATGTCTCCGAAACTTCGCAGAAATCCAATCTGTCTCAGGAAGTAAAAACAAAATCGGAAATGTCTCAAGAAATCTGGATTGTCCGAAAAAACTAATTGGGAACCAAATCTTAAATTACTTAGGAAAGAAAGATACAGGAAACTTTGCAAAACTACAACTCTTAAATGCCTCAGGAAACAAAAAAATCTGAGATGACTCAGGAAACTCAACAGAAATCAAATCAGAAAGGTGTCAGAAAATTGAGCAGAAACAAAATCTGAAATGTAGCAAGAAATCTGAAATGTCTTGGAACCAAATATTAAATGATTCAATGATTCAGAAAACTTAACAAAAATCAAATATTTAATGCCTCAGGAAACTAACTACAAAAAAATCTGAAATATTTCAGAAAACTAAGCGCAAACAAATCTGAAAGGCCTCAAAAACTTCATAGGGAATTCATTTAAATCAAACCCAAAATATTTTAGAAAACAGCTATAAAATCCAAAACTGTAATGTCTCGGAAAACTTTTTAAAAATAAATCTCTGGTGGCCTAAGGCTATCCAAAATATTTTAGAAAACTTCTATAAAATCCAAAACTGTAATGTATCGGAAAACTTTTTAAAAAATAAATTTTTGGTGGCGTAAGGCTATCCAAGACTGTCTCTCAACCACAGGGACTATGCGAAATTGTTCCACTCCTGCGATTGAAATGTTGATTGGATTGCACCTCTGCACATCTTCATGACAAGGCTTGAGGCTGCAAGTTTCATTAAGCTTACTAAAATATTCCACCGCTCATCTGTTCATTCTCAGTAAAAATCCCAATACCCTAATCTGCTCCATGTCAGATTTTATGATTAGGGATCTAAACTTTAAGCAGTAATTTAATATCATCTTTCAGTCCAGGTCCGATTGGAACGCCCTATTCCCCAACTTCGGTCTCTTTGCTCTCAAATGGTATACTAACGGCTCCAAACCCATTGGATTGCATGGTTCTGGTACTAGCACTGATGGACCTAACACTCAAACCTCAATTCTACTGGGCACTTGCCCCCAAGGAGTGTTTTTCAAGCCAAAATATACGCAATTGAAACATGCGCCAGAATTAACTTTAATAAAGGTTTAAAAGGTGCTGAGGTTATAATCTTTTTTGACAGCCAAGCGGCTCTCAAAGCTTCAGTTCGAAGCTAGTAAAAGAGTGTTTTGATAGTCTGCAGCACTTGTCTACCCATAGCAAAATCATGCTTTACTGGGTACCAGGCCAATGTGACATTATAGGTAATGTAGCTGCTGATGAACTTGCTAGGTAGGGTTCAGCGACTTTACACACGGACCTCGGTCTATTCTATGGAATCGACTGGACTAGTTCCAAATCGATCATAGAGGCGTAGACGAGGAATGAATGGCTCACTTATTGGCATTCCGTTCAAGGCCTTAATCAGGCAAAGAAGCTTGTTTCCATGAACTTAAATAAAACGGATCTCAGATTGTTAGTAGGCTTTCTATCTGACCACTATATGGTCAGATACAACCTAAGTAAGTTAGGTCTGTCACGTGAGACAGAGTGTCGACTATGTATGAAGGATGATGAGACGACATCTCACATTTTGTGTGAATGTGCAGATTTGGTTCGACAAAGAAGGGGTATTTTTAGCTAACCGTTTCTATAAATAAATGAAATCAAAACCTCTTCCACGAACGACGTTCTAGCCTTCATCATAGCAGATCATCTTTTGTCATAATTTTGGGGGCTTTGGCACAAAAGAACATCAAAACACATCGACAACATTATTTTTTATTGGCCATGTGCTAGAAATCTTCCCTCTAAATTAATATCAAATTTTAAAAATTCTACACCACAAACCTTTGAAATTTATTCAGTTATATTACTTAACATTCACTGCATCCCTCTCTTCTTCCCACCTAATTCAAGTCAATTGTTATTACCATCAATATGAAATGAAAAATAAAATTGTTGCAGTTGATAAGGATCTTTTGAGAAGATTTTGGCCAATTTCTAAAACGTCTGCCTGCTCTTTTTTCAAACAATGAACTTTGTCTCACGCACAAAGACAATTTGGCACGCAAATCCCTTTAAGCTGCCATCTCTTCAGGAAAGTATTAGAGAAAGTAAAGCCAACACGCTAAAACAAACCGAACGAAGCAAAAAACCCAGCAAGCAATACCAAGTACATAAGTAAGAAAAGAAAATAATCCAACAGCAGTGCAAATAAATAACTAAGGGATTTTTTACAGCTCAGTATCAGCGTTTAAATCCCATTTACTTACACACTCACACCCGTGCAATATTTAACACACACATACACATGCAGAGCACAGATGCAAAAAAACAAATGTGTATTTGCTGCTAAACTGTTTTATTTTTGAATTGAGGTAATTTCTACAACTGAAGTAACATTTTCAATAATTCAACTGGTGGGAAGAGAATAACATAAACGAAAATCATAGTAAGGAAAGCAGCTTCTACCTAAATCGAAACCTTAACAGTAAATGCTCTTACACATATCTAGCTATTGTACATTTGACAATTCGCTTCCTTGCTTCCTTCTAAACATAATGATTGCAATAAAATCCTTTGTGATTAGCTTCAAATTGTTGACTTTTGGAATATTATGCTAACTTGCTTACAATCATCGAATATACAAGGACATCAGCATCAGCACATATTGAGAATAGCTTCATTTGAAAAAGCGTTAACATTTTAAACAGTAGCTTCAAGCGTTTTACCATTAGTTAAATTATTCCTATGATTCTCTATCTTCTCTGTTTATTCTCTGTGAATGTCTTAGTTACAATTTATGTAGGTATTGGAAAATCTTATTTTTCAGTAGTGTTTTCTTTTGTTGGTATCATTGTGTTGTCAAGCATTTTTTGAGTATTATTGCAAAATTTATGTAACTACGTTTTGTTCTTGTTCTTCTTCTTCTAGAGCATCAGTTGTCTTGTCACTAATTGGATTTATAAGAAAGTAATGATACTTTGATTGTTAAGTCTTTTAGAAAATCTTAGAGAATTTGATTACAAAACTCAGGTGCATAATAGTTAGGAAAATTAATTAATTAGGAATAAATTATTTTAAATCAGATGGTAGCTGAAATAGAGCTTTTTGAGTTTCATTTTATTCATTATTTTTATAATTAGGTTTCTTAGATTATATTTCTGTTTAATCTCGTTAAATGCTTTTAATTTGGTTTCTACACACTTTACTTTCCTGAGGCATTTTACATTTGATTTCTGCTAAGTTTAACTATACATTTTTTATTTGTCACAAAAGACCCAATGTCTGGTCTAATGTCTGACTAGGTGACTGGCTTTCCTCCTCAACTAACAATGTAACAAGACACTTCAGATTTAGTTTTTGTTAAATTTCCCGACTTGATTTCTGTTAAATTTCCTGAAATTTCAGTTTGATTTCTGCTTAGTTTGTTGAGTCTTTTAGATTTAGTTTTTGTTAAGTTCCCTGAGAAAGTTTAGTTAGGCTTAGTTTCCAGAGATATTTCAGACTTGGTTTCTGGAAAGTTTTCGGGGCATTTTCCATTTACTTATTACTAAATAGGTTAGCTTCCTGTGATATTTCAGATATGGCTTTTGAAAAGTTTTCGGAAACATTTATTATTTGGTGTAATTTCTGCTTAGTCTCCTTAAGCCTTTCAGATTTGGTTTCCACTACGTTTCTTGAGAACTTTTAGATTGGTTTCTGTTAATATATTTCAGACTTTGTTTCTGAAAAGTTTTCTGAAATATTTAATATTTGGTGTGAGGCCTTTCAGATTTAATTTCCACTAAGTTTCCTGAGAACTTTCAGATTTAGTTTTTGCTATGTTTCCAAAGACAATTTAAATAAGTTGCTGGTTTGTTTCCTGAGATATTTCGACATGGTTTCTGAAAAGTTTTCTGAAACATTTAATTTTTGATGTAATTTCTGCTTAGTCTCCTTAAGCCTTTCAGATTTGGTTTCCACTACGTTTCTTGAGAACTTTTAGATTGGTTTCTGTTAAGCTTCTTAAGCAAATAGGTTTCTGTTTAGTTTCCTGAGATATATCACACTTTGTTTCCGAAATGTTTCCTCGAACATTTAATATTTGGTGTGATATCTGCTAAGTTTCCTGAGACATTTCAGATTTAATTCCTGCTAAGTTTCCTGAGACATTTCAGATTTTTTTCTGCTTAGTTTGCTGGCACTTTTCAGATTTAATTTCTATTCCTTTGATATTTCAGATTTAGCTTTGGTTTTTGTTTTCTGAAAAATTCAGATGAGATTTCTGTTGAATTTTCCAAGGCATTTCAGATTTAATTTCTGCCAAGTTTTCTGAAATGTTCCAGATATTTTTTCTGCCAAGTTTTCTATGATAATTTCGATTTAAATTCTATTTAGTTTCAAAAAACATTTCAGTTTTGATTTTTGCTAAGATTCCTGATTTCTGTTTAGTTCTGCCTAAAAGATTTCACGTATTAATTGAAGCAATTGTCCTTAGATATTATTGGATCCCACTATATCTAGGAAGCTTCTTAAATTAAAACTTCATTGAATTTTCAGCATTAATCTTCTACTAAAATTTGCATAAAAACAAATTAAAGTTTATTAAATTCAATCCAACAAATGCTAAATAAACAATATACTTCTCTACATATGACTAACATTTGTAATGTAATTTATTATACAAAAAGTCAACTTCTCAAGTAGATATAATAAAAACAAAACAAAAAAATTAAAATACAAAAGAAAATTACTTTTTCCCATTATACTAATTAAATTTTCAACACGGGTTTTAATCTGTTCATATCAATCTGTTATTTTACTAATGAAATATCATGATACACAAACACACACTTACCTTTTCAAATACTCAGTCAAACGTAAATACAAAATTCCAACTCCAAACAAGTGGAACACGTATACCAAGTATCAACAAAACCAAATTTTCTTCTACTTCTACTACTTAAACTTATGTGCCTTATGTGTTTTTGTCTTTGTAAATGTGTGCGTTACAGTGTGTATGTATATGTGCATATATATGGATATAAGTTTAGTATTTTCTTAATGTAATTGAATATTTTTTTTTTTTTACCTTTTGTGGTTTGTTGTTGTTTTCTTTATATGAAGGTATATGAGTTTCTCATGTTTATCTTTATACTTTAATGTTTTTCTTTTACTACTTTTTCTTGTTCTCTTATTTTGTTTATTTGTTATTGTAAATATTATCACGATATATGTACAAGTCGCCAAGTTGTTGCCATAACAACGAATAAGTTCTGAACAGAAAAAAAAAATCATATTTGAACTTCTTACAATTTTTATACAAATCCACACTTTCACGAGAATTAAATTTTCAGATAACAAATTCAAAAATAGACTATTACCCCTCAGATTTTGATGTATTTTGCATAAAAAATGTCTAATTCTTGTTATATTTAACTAAAAATTGCTGCAAGAAATAACATACGTGGTTTTAGTATACACTTGGCGCTGTGAATGAATACACTAGTATGTATGTATATAGCAACTATTCTTATCAAGATTTAATTTCTTATTTGTTTCATTCCCTTTTATAACATACTCCCACAAATATATAAAAGTAAATGACAATTTTCTACTATTTTTCTATCAATCTCTCAATCAATGTATGTATGTATGTCTGTAGTTTCTTTTTTTTTTTAATTTTCTTAAGATATCTGGAAAATTACATATCAAATGTCAACAATGTGCCAAAGTACATTTATTTGGTAAGTTCACAGTTTTTCCTTGTAACTATTTGTTGATAAATAACATAAGGTAAGATAAAATAATAACAATAATGATTATAAAATGACAGAAAGTTGTGATTGAAATGATTATGTATTCCGATAGCAGTAAATAAATGAAGTTTTCTTATAATTTTATTAAAACTCATTTAATTATTCTTTTCCTAAACTAGAATTTTTTAATAAATAAATTTCAATTTAAAAATTTTAAAATCGTTCAAACTTTTTTTATAGTTTTAACAAACACAAAATCATGAAATATACTCTTTGGCATTGGCTTTTTGTATAACGCCAAAAAATCGAAGCCTTTACATGTGAATACTCCAATAATGAAATCTTTGCAAAAAATTACATTTTTGGAGATCATGTAATAGTAAGTGTTGATTTCCGATTTCTTTCTCCTACTTTTCGGAAGTTTGAATTAACACCAGAGATACCAACTCATTTTTCTTTCTCCCCAATAACTCTCGCGAAATTCCCCGATTTTCGACCAAATTCCCCGCTCCGGTATAATTTCATATTATAACTGTACGATACTCACTTTTCATATAAACATTTTATACAAACGAAAAATACCCTTTACGTAGGCTTAGAATTACTCTCGGTCAGAGTTATTTTGAGGGGCCATGCACTTTCTTGGTTAAAATTTTTTTTGTCAATTTTTTTTGGATTGATAAATTGATAAAATAATTTTTAATAATTAAAAAAAAAAAAAATTATTTAAAGGGTTTTTGCAGCTTCATGGAAGACGTTTTGACGTGATTGCGGCTCACTGGAAAATCTAAAAAAATACCATTAGAAAAATTATAACTCTACTCTAGGGACATACTGAGATTATTTTGTTTGACCAACAATTCACAAAATGACAGACCGCAAAAATTAGTTTTCTCAAAAATTTCATAAAAACGAAGTTCCCAATTGAAGAAAGAATTAACCAAACTTACATCTTGTGGCCATTGTTATGTAGAAGAACATATTTAAACTTCAGTTATCGTGCTATATACTTCTTCTCCTTTATAATAGCTGACCAAAATTTGCAAGGTTTTAGGTTACAGTCACCAAGAACTAACAGTTATTAATAAGAAGGTGCTGAACAAAGGCACAGCTAAGCCTTTCTTAAACCGAAGCACTGCGTGATCACTTTGGACTGTCTAAATATTAACCGTAAACTGTGTTGCATAAAGCAATGTTTTTATGGTGCTGGTTGCGAATGTGCCAGAATTGTATTTAGGAATATAAAATTTGGCAAAAAATACTCTACAGACTGTTTGAGGTATTTTAATATTAAAAGCTGAACGGTTTCAAATTCCCGGCAAAAAAACAGGTCATTCCCCGATTACCCGCACTAAGTAAAATTCCCCGCAAATCGAGGAATTCCCCGCAAGTTGGCATCGCTGATTAACACCTCTATTTTTAAAGGTTGTTATCACTGGTTAAGGAAAAACAAAAAAGCTGTTTTTCAATAACATTTTTTCCAATTTTATCAAGTTGATGTCAAATATAAAGTTATTTAAAAACAAATTATATTAAAAAGTTGGGGTCCGGGATTTTGAAATGGGTAAAATCTTTTTTTCATTTTTATTTTTTTTTCTATTTCACCCTCCAATTTTAATCATTTTTAAAATAAACATAAATTGTGAAACTTTCTGAAACAAATATTAAGATTTCATGCGGTTAGCAACCGAGTTATTTATCCTCAATACAATATTAAACAAGTGATGGGGCGTAGTCAGATATAGAGGCGTGAAAATATTTCAAAAAGTAAATATTTGCACACTCTGTATTTCATTTCGGAGATTTACAAAGTTATGAAGCCTTATATAAGCCCTATTTGAAGAAAAGTATGACTTGTGTGAACGCCGTATCATATTTGGATATGATATGTCATCACTCAGTCAGATGATTGTCAGAAAAAATAAAATACATTTTTTTTAAATTAAAATGCCAATAAAATGTAAAAGAGGTAAAAACAGTAGTTTTATTTCCTTTGTGTGGAAGAAAAAGAATCAAAGCAACAACAGTTGTATTACCTTTTAATTTGCAACTATTGTAAAATATTATGGCATACATACAGTACATAACAAAAATAAGTTTCCACTCACCAAAAAGGACTTTAGCGTCAAAAATCTTCTCAATAACGCAGTGCCACAGAAAATGAAAAAAAAAATGAAATGCAGGAACTCGATTATACTTTTCTACATAATTCGGGCACGCTGAATACGATGGCGTTTTACGTACCAATTTTTTAAAAAATCGATTTGAAAAAAAAAAATTTGTTGCTCAGGTTTTTAAACATTTTTACCAATATTAAAGTATATAGGGAAGTAAAAATTGGTAGTTAGAAGTTCAATGGTTCCCATAATACATTTTCACTATTAAGTACATGTACACCAAGCTGTATCTAAGTTAGGAAAAATGTGAAATTTTTGAGAAAAAATTAACCAAGTTATTGTACTAAAAGTACAATAACTTGAAAACCGTTGGAGGTATGATAATGAAAGTTTGTGCGTATACATATTTATCTAGTGCTAATCACTACAAATTTGAGGGTACTAGGTTAACTATTGACATTTATTTCCTTAAAAAGTGGCATATTTTGCAAAAATTTCACATTTTTCTAATACTTAATATTGAAAATGTATTATGGGAATCATTGAGCTCCTAACTACCAATTTTTACATCCCTATACACTAGCTTGCCTAAGAGATACATGAAATGTACGATTTTTTTCTACTCCTAGTGGATTTTCTGAAAGATTATATGAGAAAAATAAGATTTAGAAAAAAATATAGAGGTCTCTAGTAAAAAATAACCAGTCGGTTTTGAATCAAAGGCTTAAAAATAGGCTTTAAAAAGGTAATTAGCTTTAATCGTTGATAACTTCTAAATTTTAAAATTTTTAGTAATTGTTTTTGACACAATTTTTTTAAGGATAATTAGGGCTATATTTGTCCTTAGAAAGTTTTGATCTACGAGTGAAATTTAATCATGGTTTGATCGAAAAGCTGTTAATTTCGTATAAAATTTCCATGAGAAAAATTCTTTCAACGATTTTTTTTAAATTTTTTAGGGGTGGTATTTTCTATTTAAAACTTTTATATTTTATATGTAGATTAATTTTAAAAACAGTTTTTTAAAAATGTTTATTTTTAAGAAAAATAGGCCGTCGCAAAGTTAAAAAAAAAAAAACATTTTTAGAATTTTTTTTTAATTTAGAGTTTATTTATAGGTAGGCGAATCTTTATACGGTAGTATCACGATAATTCGCACCCCGTCAATTCGAAAACTTCAATAATTTGCAACAAATTGTTCGAAAAATTTGCTTTCGCAAAAATTCCATACACTTTAGCCCCTATATCGTCTCTATAACGTATTTTTTCAGTACAAGGCCTGTTAAATCTCTTATAAATCGTAATTTTTTGCATTAGAATTGAGCCACTCACACTTTGTAAAAAAGAAATGGAATCGCTTGTTGTTGAAATTATATTAGGCTTCCATGTAGAGCCAACAAAACTAAAAAAAAAAAAATTATGTGTCTGCAAGCACTCTCAGTAGAAATATGTTGTTTATTAGAAAATTATTATAAAACATTCTGTTAAAGTTTTTGCAGTCCTCCTCTTCCTAATTTGCTGTTTCTTCTCCTCTGTTAATACTCTCTACACTTATCGACACAAACACGACTTAGTACACGTATATAACACATGAAAGGAAAGTTCAGTTATATGCAATCAAGCCGAGACCTCTATATCGACTCTCTCATAAAAGCACATGCTATAAAACTGCGAGAAGTCGTCTCTCTGCTTGATTTTTAAATCAATGTATATCGATCAAAACATGATTAAATTTCACTCGTAGATCAAAACTTTCTAAGAACAAAATATTGCCCTAGTTATTCTTAAAAAAAAATGTGTTACGAGCAATTACTCAAAATTTAATATTTTAGAAGTTATCAATGATTAAAGATATTTACATTTTTAAAACCTATTTTTAAGCCTTTGATTCAAAACCGACTGGCTATTTTCCACTAGAGACCTCTATATTTTTTTCTAAATCTTATTTTTATCATATAATCTTTCAGAAAACCCACTAGGAGCTGAAAAAAATAGAACTTTGCACAGATGGGCAATCTACTATACACTTTAATATTGGCAAAGATGTTTAAAAGCCTGTGCATCAAAAATTCTTTTTTTTCTAATCGATGTTTCAAAAAATTGTGACGTATAGGAAAAAAAGTGAAAACGCGTAGCCGAATTATGTAGAAAAGTATATTCGAGTTCTTGCATTTTTTTTTTTTTTGCTGTAGCACTGTGTTATTTTTAATTTTTAATGGGAATGCTCAGAAAAAACAAATTCTACTGATTCCAACAGAGCATGCAATCATTATGATTTTGGTGTACTCGACATTGTTCTCCGATATTTATAACATGTTAGCTTTTTCATTGAAATATTTAAAAATAATTATTATTTTCGGTCCCTGGTTTTTACCGTCTCTCTTCTCGAAGACACTTTCCATCTATTATTCTCAGATCGGCTTCAAATTTCTCAGGTGTTTTTTTAGATGAAAAAGAAGATTTTTTGGCCCGGCGCTCATTGTTATCAAGTGATGTTACAAAAATGGCCAGGCTAGCATACATAGATTACTTAGATCTCTACTATACTAATTTATTTGATAGCTAATCCTTAGCTACTTTTGAACCACATATATCCATAGGAAAGTATTTCAAATAATTGATATATCTATGCTATTACAAATAGATACATTTCAAAAACTAACATCAAATATTTGTTTTTCAAAAAATACACCAACTGAACAGAAACTTTGAATATTGTGAAGAAGGGAATACAATATTAATACCACATATTAAATAACACTCATACGCTACGAATAACCCTAAATAAATAAGTTCGTATGAAAAATCATAGAAAAGGAAAACCCTAACAAAACACGAGATGCTTATCTTTACTTAAAGTCAAACAAAGTTTACCCCACCGAACAAAATATAAAGCAACAAATTTTACCAAATATTACCAAAAAAAACTCAAATAATAACAAAAAAAAAAGCAAAATAAAATAAAAAAACTTGTGGCTTAAATACAAAAAGTTTGCATTACCCTTTCTTTTTGTTTGTTTGATTTTGGTTGCCACATATATGCGACAACTACGAGAACAACTGAGGTTGACCATACGTCACTCTAGGCAACTTGAGTATATGTATGTATGTTTGTATGTAGATATGTAGGTTGTTTAAGTCAAAACAAATAACAACAAAATGCCAAAAAGCAAATTCAACAGAAACAACAGCAAAAATAATAACAATATAACTAGAACAAATACATAAAATCCAAAAACATATTTATTACTAGGAGTAGAGAAAAATGCCAGAAAATGGTCATCATGACGCTTAGATTCGGCTTTTACTTAGGTTAAATAAAAATCAAAAGAGACCAAAAAACAAAAAGCAAAGAGTCGAAAAATATAGTTGGAAGGATAACAGTGTTACCGGATAAACGGCACATTACAGGACTTTAACTTGACATAAGTCTTTTATGAGCAGAGTCTCCCTTGAAATACTCACATACCATTGTGCTTAATACATGTGTTGAGGCCTTCTACTGTTTCATCCTGGCGTATACATACATAAATAGCTAGTTCGGCTTATAGTCAGTAGTCAGACATTGAAGAAAAGACGAAAACAAAACAAAATTTACGAAACAAAAAACTTTTCAACTGTGGTAATTTTATTTAACTTACTTTTTGTCTGTAGGGCTTATGTACATTCATATATATACATGCGTACATACATACATACATATGTATGAAAATTACCAGGATAATGTATTTTTGTGTGAGTGTAAAAATTGTATATTTATTTTTATATGTGTTCTTTAAGTATAAAAGAAAAAAGTAAACAAAAATGTGCGTATAAACATAAGTTTTAGTTAATAGAACACATTATTTGGGTCATTAAAATATTGTATTATTGCATATACGATAAAAGAAAAGGATTACTCCTTTGTGGTTTATTATTGTGTGAATAAAAATATTGTTATTATTTTTTCTTTAAGGCTTTGGGACCAGCGGTCATGCGTTTGTCTTTTAACCCCTTTTTTCAAAGCAATTAAACTTAAATATCTACCAGAAGATTTATACTTAATTAAATTAAAAGTATTCTTCAAAAGTTTCTAACACAATGAAAATAAATTTGCATATTTTTAGGCATTATAACTCTAATAAAAAACAAAAATACAGAATAATATTACAATTTTTGAAAAATATATATATAAATGAACAGCCACGGTCCAAATAATAGTAGGGGCATAAGAGATTTATTTATATATTTTTACATATCCACAACATTAATAAATTTTATTTTAAAGACTTGAAAAGTGACGGTGTTAAAAAAGCTGGATCATTATTTTTGAAGAAACTATCATATTTCATAAGTCTATTATTAATTAACTTTAAAACTTATTAAAATTGCTCTTTTTGGATACAGATCTTTGGGACATATTGCCAACTAAGCTTCCGCATCTCCCGACAGGAGTCACTTGCCATTCTGTCATCACTGAAGCTCAAAGTCTGTGAGCTCCAAAAATTGTTGATTTGATTTTATGTACTGAATAAAGTTGAGATCTGTGGATTAAACAGACCACTTTAAGCCATCGATTTTGTTATGAAAGAGTAAGTTTTTGCGAAATTTGCTTGTACTTTGAAGACTGTTATATTGTTATACTGTTATACTGTTATATGATACAGATATCTGGTAGCATAACTGTAACTAATACGCATATATACTTTTTTGAATCCATGCCGCTCTTCATGCAAAAAATGAAATCAATATGGTTGCAAAAAACAATGTTCTAAATGCAATACTCTTTCAACAGAACCTGTTTACAAAATATTTGTCTTTTATTAATCCAAAAGTCCACAGCCTTATATCATCATTTTTCTTTGTATTTAAACGTAAACAAAGTGTATATTTTGAAATAGTTCAGTCCGGATATCAAAATATAGGTCGACATAATAGTCATGTTATTAAAGACTGAATAGTACTTGCTCCTCAAAAGGATATTCCACCATTTCAATTTCAAAAATATTTATAAACTTTATACGAATTTTAAAATAATATTCAATTTGTTTTATCATACGCGAAGAGTGATAATTTTGGCTTAACATCCTTCGTAAACGCTTGCACAAAATCTTTACTAAAGCCGCTGGTTATGTTTTGCCATTTGTTTTTAAATTGATTTCAATTTAAGTTTTTAGTAGTTTTGTTTTAATAATGGCCTAGTTAGTTTCAATTGGACTCGGCTCTTGGCAATTCGGAGGATTCGCTTTTTTGGTCAACAACAGCCACTATATTGTCTTGGTACCACTTTAAAGCTATTTTTCTGTAATGAAACTTAATTAAAGATAAAGCCGTTTCTGAAAACGTTCAATAACACAACTTTCTTGGTTTATAGTACTAATGTCAAAAAATGGTTGGCTTTTAAAGCCGCACTGGCATATAGCTTGCCAAACAAGAGTACTCAGCAATGAGTACTCATTGATTTCCACTAGCCAATTTTGTTCAAAAATATGATGCAATAACATCGATAATTAAGTAAGCTTCTCGTGTTTTTTTTTAATTTTGAATTTACCGTTACAATTGTCACAAGTGCAAATTTAGCTTCTGGTTTTTAGTTACAAAAAATGTGTTTAGCTATTTTTTGGCTCCTTTTTTTGGCAGGTTTAGCTACAACCTCCACAAATTTCTGGCAACACTGATTGTGAGTGATAACAAATCAAGGGAGAGAGGTAAGTTTAATTTGCTCGTAACATTTTGCAAAAGAGCGTTTAGCAATTGTTAACCATACATAAAATAGGAAACAAACCGAATATTTAACTGAATATTATTGAGGATGCACTGTGTAATAATATTTCTAGATAACTTATGTATGTCACTACTATTATTTTGACCGTATCTGTATGCGCTATACCAAGTTCTTTTTATTCTATAAATACAAAATAAAAATTTTAAATCACAAACTAAATCCAACCAGAAATTATATTTTTTTAAATCGAATTTAAATTATGTATATATAAAAAATCACAATCATGTCAACGTATTTGTTTTTTTTAGATTTTTTGTTGTTGTATAGATTCCCTTTTTAGAAAAAAAGGATAAGAAGAAAAAATTTGTATATGATTATTAAAAATATATCTATACATATCTTCATATACAAATATGTATATGTATGTATATATGTAATAAGATAAAACCATATCTTTTACACTTTTATATGTATATGTATGTATGTACAACATATTTACATAACAGCAAAAGAAAGCAACTTCATTTGCATAAGAATATTTTTCGTATATTATTGAGAGCGAACAACGAACGTTGTGGGGAAATTTCCAAAAAGAAATCTCAAAAATTTGCATATGAACCACAAAACACAATTCTTATGTATAGTTGTTGTTGTTGAAATGAAAAGCGTCCGAAATAATGTGATTTTCCATAATTTCAATGATGTGCTGAAAAGAATTGATGCTTTTAGTAAACACGTTTTACATGCATGTTTTCATTTTTTGGCTTGTATCATAAACAATTTATGTAAGTATGTAAAAAAAAACAAATGCATTGGAAAACTTTAAAGCAAAAAATATTTAAATGAGATCAATGCAAAAAGGATAAAGTTGTTTACAGCAAAAAAAAAAACAAAGTA
Source organism: Toxonevra muliebris (assembly GCA_963691655.1). Classification (NCBI taxonomy): domain Eukaryota; kingdom Metazoa; phylum Arthropoda; class Insecta; order Diptera; family Pallopteridae; genus Toxonevra; species Toxonevra muliebris. The sequence goes on from OY829326.1 coordinate 57,113,910, forward strand.
CTGAAGTTCTGTTTACAATAAACTAATAAAAAATGGGCAACCTTTTTTGTCTGATTTAATGGTGTGGCATTCTTACCATATTTTTCTTAATATGACGCATTTAATCATCATCATAATCATTAATTCTTGATTCTCCTATTGCAGGCCTCATGCCAGCATTTCCATCTTGTTCTGTTTTTAAGAAGTAGTTTTATCTTATTTCAAGAGTTGCGGCAATTTTCTATTTCTTTTAGGACGCCTTTTTTTAGGAAGCTTCAAGATAGCCTCTTTTACGACTTCCTTGAATTTTGAAAGCAAATCAAAATTGCCCCACACTGGACTCCCCTCCTTGGCTCCCCAGCGATGCAAACAAAACTCTCTTTTCCTTTTATAACCAGGGTTATGACCTCTAGTATAAGCTTAGATAGTGCCGGTATTAGTTCGAAAAGTTTTCACTTGTTACGACTCAAATTTGAAATTCAAATTATGGCCGCACAATATACGGCTGTGGCCTAGACACCACCACTGTACAGCAACACCGCCACAGTTCATCGACACCGCCACTGTACACCAGCATGAATTAGAAAAAAAGAGAAGTCACGAAGGTCAAAGAACAAACAACCACAACAAAATAAACTACTATTCATGCTGCCAGCAGCGCACACACAAGTAACGGGATCATCGTATGATGGTAGACTGCCTGCTGTGATGACAATTCAAAATCTGATCATACGATCGAGAACAGCCAATCGCAGAAAAGATTCAAATAGCGCGTCATTTTCCAGTACTATAAGGAAGAAGAGAACTGCCATAAAAGAGCGTGCTTAACAGCAGTACAGAGTTCTTTTCTCAGATTGTGGATAGCAGCCAGAGAACCAAGAGCCAGAGTGCGAGTTTGCGTATAGCAGCCAGCGAACCAAAACCCAGAGTACCAGCAGCGGATAGCAGACAGAGTGTGCAGGTGAGTTATTTGATGTTCCAACTACTATAGGACAAGAAAAAAACCCAGTAGGGCAAATTCCCCGCCCTCCCCCCCTTGACTGACAACCCTAGCGACCCAGATACGAAAATTTTTTAGGAAGCTCCGGGACTCGCATATGATTGACGTGTACGTAGCGACCTTCATGTGCGAGCCGACCCGGACTACGGGATAGTAAACGTCAGGCCTCACTTCTATGATTGACGTGTACGTAGCGACCTTCATAGCAGCGAGCCGACGTGGTCCCGTTGGACAGAATACGCCACGTCTTATATTTATGATTGACGTGGATGTAGCGACCTTCATAACTATAAGCCGACTTTGTCTTGTAAGCAATAAAACACCAGGTCTTACTTCCACGCGTGGATGTAAGCCGACTTGGTCTCTAGGAGGGAGACAACGGACTGAAGCCAAATCATCGGGTATCTCAAATGCAGCGGAGCACACACAGGCGTTTTATTTCATCAGCACAGCAACGGCGCTCCACTAGCGCGCCTCTTGGTTATCCAAGCACAGTTTTTCTTTAACGCAGCGGCAGCGCTACACTAGCGCTCCCTCTTGGTTCTCTAAGCATTGTATTATCTTCAGCACAGCAGCGGTGCTACATTAGCGCATCAACCTGGTTCTCCACGCATTGTATGCTCACCCAAAAGACTAATCCTGTTCAACACTGGAGGCAGTAAGACTAAACCTTTTTTTGTGTATATGAAATAACATTGTAAACATTGAATTGTAAAGTGAATTAAAAGAAACCTGGAATTAAAAAGAATGTGTCTCAATAAATGAAGTTAGGGTTCCCCTGCAACCAACAAATTTTGTAACAAAGGAAAATCTGGGGCCCGCTGAGTTCTACCCCGGCCAAAGAGAGAACGTTCCGTTACACACTTCATTGAAAAAAATTAAGATATACAACTATGTCCCAATTTACACACTATAATTTGAATTGCTAAGGCCCGATCTCAAGAAGAGTTTTGGGTGTTAACCCACAATATCATTAAAGTACTGCTTCAAAAAATTTCGTGTAAGAAATTTTTAAAAAATTTCAACATATTTCGTGTTTATAATTTTGCAAAAGAATGTACTACATAATACTACTTCTAGTACTAAAGTGGCACAAAAATCCTTCGTGAGTTTTAGTCAAACACTTTTGTTTTAAGCAGAAGTAGATCTTTCGGTGATTAATTTTTATACTTACTTAATTTTTATACTAGCTGGTATTACCATCTTTACCGAAGGATCAAAGATGGAGAAAGGAACTGGAGCTGGCCTCTACTCCGAAGACCTGCAGCTAAGGCGGTCGTAACGTCTTTCTAACGACTGCAGCGTTTTTCAGGCAGAGATTTTTACTAGAAAAGAAAGCAGCTCGACTTCTACAAGACGGTTCGTTTCGGATTTCGAATATCTCTAACTTTACTGATAGTCAGGCTGTAATGAAGGTAAATATCGTGCTTCATTGATAGCCATTGAGCGCTAGAAGGTCACTCTGTGCTGGGTTCCTGGATATAGCAATATTGAGAGGCTCTGATATGGACATAAAATAAGCGAATACCTCTATACAATCTCCGATGTGTGAACTATTTAGGAGAACAGACGATTACACCATCGAGGTGTCAAATGAGACTGCAGATGAGTAGACTTCAATGTTTGGGGTCACGCTTTTTCAATAGTCCAACAGAGATAACGCAAGTGAAACTATCGAATCTGCTTACCTTGCCTGACGTCCCTTCTCCTGACAATTAAATGAGGGCAATCATAATGGACAATTAAGTCTCCGAGTTTCGGAAAAATAGATTACCATTCAAGAAAAAGTTAAAAATTACTTAAAAGTTTATTAATTTAACTAATTTAAAAAAAACTAAACACCTCTGGCAATCCAATTCACCAACATCAACCAAAATATCAAGCATTATAGAAAACAACGGCGACATCGCAAACAATTGTTTCTCTCAAAATTTTATTTTTGGATTGCAATATCATGTGGTAAAATAAAAGAGAACCGAATATATCAGAATTTTCTGGGTAGTTGCATGTACAAAATAAACACATTATTATCTTCGAATTGATATCCTTTAAATAGGACTCTAAGCAGTAATGGGCTTAAAAATGTTTTTGTTTTGGCTTGTTAGTAATTCTGGTTTACTTTTATGCACTTCTTCTTATTAACCCAATGATTATGTTGTGACTAGTTATCATGTTTTAATAGAGAGTTTGGGAATGATTATTTGTCAAAGTTTATACAAAAGACATTTATTCATTTACATATTTTTAAAACGATCTAATACCAAATAGAATCGATTGCAAAATGGAATAAAAATAAAAAAAGTATTAAACAAAACAAAAAGCAGACAAATGTAGTGTGACTGGTACTCTCTTGGATACCTGCACATAAATTTAAAATGAAAATGTGTTGGCACTAAGTAACAAACACCAACAACGACAATAAATCTAACATTAAGGTTCAAAGTTTCGAAAACTTTGAAAATAGCCTTCGCCTGCACTTTAATTAAGAGAGACATAGAGAGAGTATATAAGATACATTTACTTTTGTTTGTGTTTTTACATCAGAATGTGTTTGTAACAGAAAATGCAATGACCGTACAAACAACATGAACAACAACAACAATATAATGAAGTGCATTGCAACAAATACATACTACAATTTCTTTAATTTTTCATTGTTGTTGTTGTTTTTAAGTAAACACAAACACAACACATATATAAATATTACCAATGCATACAAATATACAAGCGCTGATACAAATACACACATACATATGTATATGTGTACATTGGACTAGTATCGAATCGGTGAAGCTTAAAAATGTCTCTATGTAGTAGGTAATACTATCTACGAAATGGTAGTAGTTTTAGCAGTAGTAGTATAATCAAAAAACAAAAAATAAATATAGCCAACAACACAAAAAGGATAATGAAATGGACAAGCACATACGATTTTCAATATGTTCCATACTCGTTGTATTGTGACTTTTTGGCCTAATTTAAGTACACAATGGTTTTAAAAGTACAAATATACAAGTAGCGTATTTTGTAGTGAGTAGAAGTGTGTTGAAAGGAAGGAAAGTAGTAGGTTGAAATAAGTACACGAGACACATAGGTTTTGAATTAAAAACCTGCATGTAGTAGATAACTACTTTAAATTAAGTATGCAAAGAAAAAAAATGTGGGCAAATGTAAAAATTTGTAACAATTCTATTAAAACTGTTGAAACAAAGAGAGAGACTGAATGAAACACTAACAATTAGTAGGAACAGTAGGAATTGGCTTGAGGCGGGTTTTAACTCATTTTGTTCTGGTATTTCAATATACATTAACAGTAGAAAAAAAACTCCCACGAGTATTTTTACTACAAATTTTAACTTCGTTGCTTCTTTTTTGGTGAATCCCCTTATGTACCGTAGTTTCTTACCTAAAATATGACAAAGTGGATATATCATAACATGTACCATTAATTTTTGAAGCCGGTAAAACCACTTCGTAAACAGTCCTCAAATCGAATTTTTTGGGTTTGCAACAGCTTTATCTATTTATTTATCTATTTGTTGTTGCCGAAAATCTTTCCTCTCAAACTTTTTTTTTTTTTTGATGCCAAAAGTAGAGGCTCAGCTCATTTTTTTCTAGTTTCCCAACAAGTTTTTGAAACCTTGTGATAAGCAGATTTCGGTATACCTTTTAATTACGTTTGACTAGTTTTCAAAGGAATAACAGCTACAATCTTTTCTCTGGGAAAATAAATTGACATCATTACTTTTGCCGCTCACGTCTGCTGCTTGGCTTTAATGAGTGAATTAGCATCTTCTGGGCTCCATACCATTGACTTTTGCTTGGTTTCTGGATCATACTTGATCATCTGTTACAATTGAACTCTTGTTGAACTCTTCATTTTGAAAAAAATGTTGAAGAAAGTATTAGGCAAAACGCACACACGCGTTTAAAATTTTGGAAACAAAAAGTTTAAAGCGTCGCGCTGGAAGAGATCGGTATAAAGGGAAAAAGAATTAAATGTACAATGAGTGGGCTCAAATCATAGTCTCTGATGAGAAGAAAATACATCTCATTAGCTCAGATTCGGACTGTACGGAATTTCGCAGAAAAAATGAAACATTTAGTCCCGAATGCGTTCAAACCACGGTAAAGTATTCTCCATATGTAATGGCCCGGGGAGGGGGGTAATAAAAATTTGGGGTGTTAGAGAGATTCGTCTTCTGGAAGGTTATGTTAATTCTGTAACTTATATGAACACCATTCTAGCCAGAGCACTTTCTTCCATTCGCTCGACATGACCCAGTCAGCGCTTGACTACGTCAATGTCGGCGTACAGCTCATGGTTCCATCGTATACGATACACGGCGTCCACAAACACTGGACCATAGATCTTGCGGAGTATCTTCCTCTCAAATGCTTTGAGGGCTCAAAAGTAGATTTTCAAAAAATGGGCTTAGAAAAAAAACTTAAACGCCATTATATAAATAATTGGTGCATCGATGGGCAAGAATTCAACTTTCTACCTTTTATAGTATAGGAGATATGAAGTGTCAAACTTAAAAAATGTTTCTATTTTTTTTTAATATGATTAACCTAATCAATGTTTTATGAACTTTGCGTTATTACAAGTTAAAGCTATCTTAAAAATTATTTTGTTTCCGTTAGAGTGGGGTATGCAAATGATTACCAATTTTAAAAAATATACAGTAAAACAAAGGTAGATCTAATTTTTAGCAACAAATTTTCAATCTTTTCACAAAATTAAAATCGGCGTTTTATAATTGTGAGTGCCATAATGAACACAAACACTTAAGTTCTACAAATTTAAATTACTTCGTATGATCTACCTATTTTTAATTTCATTTAAAATTTAAACAATATTTCTTATGTATGATACATATTACGACTGCATTAAATCGTTTGTTATTTATTTATTTTTTCAAGTGAAAATTTCATTTAAATAATTGCGTACTGACGTCAGTTTGCAGAACAGCAGAATTTTCATTTTACGCATAATTGTTTCATTAAATTAATCCCACATGATAATGCACCCAAGGCACAAACATAAGAGCATACTACATGTACAATAAACTCGCAATATAAATACATTTTTCCGTAATGGCGGGAACACTGGTGGAGGCATAATAATTCACTCAACAAAAAAAAAAAAAAAGGGCAAAAGAAGAAGCTGAAGAAAAACATAAAGCAGCAGCACAGCAATGGAAAAATCTCATTAACCTTGCAACAACAACAACTGCACATGTACAAATGTACATAACACATAAAAAGCAAGTTGAAAAAAATTAAGTAAAAGAACGAATTAAAAAAATTTGAACCAAAATGAACCACACTCGGAAATGTCATGTGAATTGCAATTGCGACTACAACAAAAACTACAACTGTAAAAAATGAAAGAGTAAAATCAATACCGTTGAGTACAAGGAGCAAGAAGCAAAGAGTGTAAGGAGAGTACAAAGTACTGCCTCCTTAAATTTAAGCTTTTTAAGCAACTTTGCATGACGAAGCAGCTGTTGCTATGAACGTTTGCTGTTCCCAATGTGACATGGTCGGTGGTGGTCAGTGTTGCCAATTGCAGTGCAAACTAAAAAATTACAAGCAAAAAACCAAAAAAAAAATAATAAAAATTAAAATGTCCTGCTGTTCTTTGTCTTTGGTTTAATACGATTACAATAACAAGTAAATGCACCTGGTAAGTATTTGCTGGCTAAAAGTCATTTTTACAGTCATCGTTTATTGCTACCTGAGTTCTTTTTTCGCCGCCCTCTAGCGTTTTACTCCTTACTCTTTCTGCTTTCTTTTTTGCATTTTCTCTTCATTTCGTTTTTTTTTTTCGTATAAAATCTTTTGTTTGTGTCACCCTGTGCTGCACAGAGGTTAATCATTTTAAATCACTTTAATGCCATTTTGTTTTTTTTTTTTTTTTGTTTTTGCTTTATTTGCTTGTTGCTGCTCTTTTGCTGTTGCTGACATTCTCCCCAGGTGTCACTGGCTGTAGTTTTTGTTGTTACTTTTACTGTAGTTGCACTTTTTTGGATTTAATATTGTAAGCTTGTGGAAAAAAGTAGCTGATATTTTCTTTTTAGCATTGGTGAAGTACTTCTCTGTACATATATTTTTTTTTCTTTTTTTGGTGTATTTTTTGTGTTTTTGTTTCAGCTTGTCACCTTATTTCTGCAATTCCTGTTTTTTACTTCTTTTATTTTTGTAATGGAAGTAATTTTTATGAGTGCTTTGCGATTACAATTTTTCATATGGTAATTTTTTTTGTTTTAATAGAATAACTGAAAAATATGTTGGAAGCTGAAACAAAATTCTTGTAAGAGAATGAATGAGAACTAAAAAAAGTGTCGTAGTTCCTACCTACATACTGAGAAAAAAAAATTGTAAAAATTTAAATTTAAAGTTAATTGCTGAAAGCTGAAACTTGTCGAGGAGGGTTGGAAATTTGAGCGATCGGTACAAAAAAGAGCGGAGTTGATATAACCATTCGCATATTACTGGTCACACACGCGTGTGTGGGCCAGTAATGTGCAAGCACCTTACGGGAAATGGAATAGGTTCTGGAACCTATCATGTGGCTGGTTCTTTAATTTATAAACCGGTTCCAGGTTGCACTTTTTTGTATTAAATAAACTGGTAACTTTAACACTGAAGGCCATTTAAAATGGAAATGACCTCCTCCGACGTTAAATAAGGGGTCTTTAAGTGCAAATTTCTTGTTTCTTTTAGCATGGGTCAGGTTGCAAGAAAGTGTAATACATTGTTGGCTTCTCGAAAATTGCAGAGGGTGCACACTGTATCATCAGATTGCCTATATATTGGAAATATTTAACTGGTAGCAGTTCTGGAGACCGCCACGGTGCTGAAGCGGTCTTGAAAATACTGTCCTTTCAACAACAGCGTGTACGGCCAAAGTCCTTCAAAAAATGCCCCAATCAAAAAAAATGTCCCACATTATTTTTAAACATTTTTGTCCAGTGCGCTGACATATCAATTTGGTGTCCAGTTGCCATAATTTTGAGTAATTTCGTAGTAAAACGAGGTCATACTATCAACTAGCTTTTCGGTGTATAATTGGGGCAAACACCGCCATTTTAATTTAAGCTGTAGTTTCAATTGGCCAATGGTCCTAGCATTTTTTCTGCTCATCTTATTTTTAATAATTACTCAAAATTTTTCAGTGTGCTTAGTATCTAGAAATTGAGAGACGTAGTCCAAAATTCTTATCCAATTCTATTTTTTTTTACTTACTGCACAAGCGACTTTAATGTTTAGGGTCCTGCCCCGATTTCCTTTCTGAAACCAGTTATTGGCAGAAATTAAGAGTCTATGCTGGTATAAATGAATTATGTACTGGATGTCCAAATTTCTCGTAAACATGACAAGGCACGTTTTATGGTACCTGTCGTCCATAAAAAAGATTCGTGTGTAAAGGCTACATCGCTACAATCATTATCCATATGGTCGACAGCCCACTCCTGCCATTTTTGTTTGTTTGTTTTGCCATCAGTAAGGGTTTGGTTATGGTAGTTCAGAATTCAATATAGAATTCATTTAAACGACTTTGGATTGTATATTATACATATATTAATGACATTCAGAGCCAGTTTTTGTTGGGCTGTTTCTAGTGTAAAACTCATGCTATCACCGAATCCTGCTGCTTTGATGTTACTTTAGAAGCACAATGATTTCGTAAGTCGTAAACATTCTGGTGTCTTAACAAAAGCTGATTCCATTTCTTTACGAATGCCTTCAACTTCTTAAGGTATTTGCAGCACTCCCTATGACATTTTGGATTTCTTTGGATGTGAGCAAAGAATGGTAGCTTAAAAACGTATTGCATACACTGAGCTCGATTTGAAAAATTGCTAGTACAACGAAATTGTAATTGCGATTGTTTGAAAGGTTAAACAGCGCAATTCGCAATGAAATATTGAAAATAAAGTCCAACTTGATACTTAAATTTGTTCGTACAATTAAGCCGACCACGCTCTTGTTGAAAAGACTGTAATTATTTTCTACAGAAAAATACCCATTTCCAAATGTAACTCGTAATTGGGTGTGCCTACTGGCAGTCGAAACATTTTCTTTATGAAAATTCTTTGAAGCTTTTCGACATCTTGAAAATGCAATAATCTCCAAACTTGTGATGGATCTTGCAGTGGCCAGAAACAACTTGTACTCCTTACTTGGCGGCACATTCTGTTTGAAACGGCTTCTAAGTGTTGTTTATTGTATTCATGGAGCTGGCTAATTTTTGTCTTACGTGCATGGATAAATTCTTATTTGGTGTTAACGTCAATCCAAGGTATTTGCAGCTGCGAACTTTTTCTATTTCTTTATCCACAAGGAGGCGTTTTTGATCCCTGGCAAAGCAACCTCTCCCGTCCCTGATGACCATTACTTTAGTTTTATCTCCATTGATCACAAGGTCCCACAACTTGTGGTATTCATGGAAACTACCCAGCATCTGTTGAAGTTCTTTAGGCGTTTTTGCTAGGAGAACCATACCATCCACATATATGAGAACCTTAATTGTTGTACCACGGCAAATCACAACTCCAGGAAGATAAGTAGACACATCGTTAATGAACATCGCGAAAAGTAGTGGATTAAGGAGTCAGCCTTGTTTTATCCCCGTGTTCTTTTCGAAGCAAGGCGATAAGGATTTTCCGTCCCATACTGCGGCGACGCTACCATTATAAATTTCAACGATGGTATTTATAATTTTAGTAGAGATATCAATATTACTTAGTTTGTAAAAATGGGTATTTCTATTTAATGTGCCAAAAGCTGCTTTAAAATCTATGAAGCATATATACAGTTTTTCCTTTCTCAGATAATAGACCTTAGTAATAGATATCAGGACGAAAATCCTGTCTGTGGTTGAATAACCCCATCTAAAACCAAACTGGTATTCACTCAAAAGTTTATTTTTCTCTACTCGCCTAAGTATGACGGATGTGTAAATTTTCATTATAGAATTTAAACAGAAGATACCTCTATAGCTGCTGGCTAATATTGCGTCACCCTTTTTAAACAGCGGGACAATTATGCTGCTACTAAAGTTGTAAAGTAAAGATATAATTAAAAGCAGATGTGAGAAAATTATAAAAACGTTTTAAAAATTTATCTGAAGTTCGGTCTTCTCCCATAGTTTTGCAAGGTAAATAGCTAAGCAGTTCAATTTTAGCCGTAATTATTTCTGCATCTAACTTATTTACTACTAAGTTAGGGAAAGCGCAGGCGAAGCGTAATTCAATATGACTTCGAAACAACAACGATTTGAAATACTCGACAAGTGATGTTGACTCAACTTGGATAGCTGCTGCTCTATATTTCTGATCCCTCGTCCCGCCCGAACAGTCTCAAGTACACATACCTAGTGCAGAGTAAAGAGCCAAAGGAGAAGGTGTAAATAGTAGAATAAATTATTACGACGATCTTTTACTTCAGCCCTTTGTCTTAATACACTTTGGTTATAAATAGAATTATATTTTATCTATTTTTATATTTCTACGATGTGTGATTAGCACGCTTTACTTTATTATTACAAAAAAAAATATATATTAAAAATGAATAGATCTTTTTTACATTTTTTAAATATTTCATTTCTATGCAACTGTTCTCCAACTCGTTATATACAAAAGTTCCTACATACCTAAATAAATGATTTTATATGTATACATATGTATATAAATTTTGTGCATAATCATTTTAATTAAAATTCCAATGAATTTGCACTTAAAATGTGGCAACAATAACATTATAAATTGTGAGTGGTCATGCTGCGTTTTTAAATGAAAACTACTTTTAAACATTTTCGTCTACTTCTGCCTCCTTCTCTTTTGCTGCGCTGTGTACGATTTACTTCACTTCAATTGAATAAACTAAAAAAAAATCCAACATGCATGAAAGAAAAAATACGAAAAACCGGCAGCATTCCAACTTCCTTTGACATATTTAAACTTTGAGTGTGTGTATGTATAAATATATGTGAGTGTGTGGCAATGTACGCTTTGGTGCTGCCAACTAAACGTTTTCCTACTTTTTTTTGCATTCTTGATTTCATTTAAAATTCACCCTCTCTACTCGTTGACATATAATGACAACAATTCAGACTTTTGTAAGCAAAGCAAATAAAGCAAAGAGAGTAATAGCCTCTTTCACTCAGTGCAAAAAAAAAATACAATGAAATGAATTGGACATTTTAACTTTTAGTTACTTTCACTGCTCACTTCCACTTTACTCTTCTGGCTCTACTATTCAGCTTTTCTCACTCTCTTCCATTTTCTTTTTCTTTGAATTTTTACAAACGACCATTTCCGGCATGTGATTTACTATTTTAACAACTTCAAAAACTTGTACCGATTTTCATTGTTTTTTTATTTTTTTATTTTTTAATTGAAAGAGGCTAAATTGTCATGCACATTGCTTTCACCATTTTTGCAATATTGAGAGTTTTATTACAAATTTTTTTCCCAACAAACTTTATAACATTTTTAATTTGTTGCCTTTCATTTTGAAAGCGTTGGCAATACATATTCAAAACTACTTTTTGTTTAATTTCTTGTTATTTTATTAATACTTTTCTTTAATCAGTGAAGGCACTTTCATTTTGATTGGTATTGTTATAAAAGTATTAAATGTTTTCTGAGTTTACTAAGTAATAAAGCTAGAAAAAGTTGGAAGATCTTTAAAGCAAAGGATGGAGGAAATTCTTAATAGTAAAATGATCTGAGGAAATGATGAAAGAAGCATTGTGCTTTGCCTATTATTGTTTTAAGTTGAAAATTACAAACTTTCGTTTTCATACTTAAGGGGGTGTTCTGAATTAGAAGACAAAAAAGAAGCGTTTTTCGTGAATAAAATGAAACCATTGAAATTCAAGGCATATTTTTGTATATATTCAAAGTAAACAAAACAATTTTTTTTTTTACTGTAAAATAATAAATTACGACAGATTTACTAGTCTATTTCATGAGCCTCTTGCCGCTGCAGTCTTCATTCGGCTCGTAATTCTTGACTAAAATTAAAAACCAAAAAAATATTTTAATAGAAGTAAAAAACTATTTCCTTTTATCAGCCGTTAACTATTATATTTATATATTTTATGTCTTCGGTGATCCCTAATGAAATTTTCTGCCAAATATTTTGAAAGGATTGTCTCTTTTGAAAGGTCTTTTCAGGTTTTCATCAAAAAAGGGGTCAAATTGTCCCATTAAAAGAAGGAACTAAAGGGTTAAAATATTCTACAGAAATGAGCCTTGTAAACTTCTACTATACAACTTTGCCAATAAGACTTTCCTCAGACATCAATTTATATCACTTTTTTCACTTAGTATTCAGCTCCCTTCGACAAAAATAAGAAAACTTTGAGTCACTGTAAAAAAACAGGGACGGTCTGGACTACAAGTTTGTTTTACAAAAATGGGCTATACAACATTCCCTTTTAGGATTATAGGGTGGCTATTCTGTTGCAGCCAAAAAGTCTTAATTTGTTGGACTGTGTTATTTTATATTTTTCCTTGCTGAGAAAATCGTGAATTTTTAATCGAATTTTTAATCGAATTTTTTTTTTTAAACAAAAAATGATTTTAATAGACTTTTTGACCAACCTTTTTAGTTCACTTAGAAGAGAATTTAATACTAAATAGTATATATAGCGATTTAGGCAATAACAAAAAACGACAGTAAATAAATGTTTCCCGCTTAATGCAGGTCCTTCAAAAACTCCAGCTCCAAGAGATTTGAATGGATTTCTCTACAATTTAGATCCAGCAGCACTTTATGGATATGTTCGATCATTATAAAGAAAGGAATGGGTGAAATTAAGAATCAAAACGAGTTGCCAATGAGGCATTATTCCGTACTCTATATTAGAACTCCTGCATATTTAAACGTGAATCTATAATCACTAATTATTTAAAATATATCAAAGGTTGTAATAAACTCTGATTGTTTCTCTTGCTTGAACCCATCTATATGTCGAATTAAACTTTCAGTGACTAGCTATTAAATTAGCTAACAGTGCGTATGAGTAACATTAATTTATTTTATAATTTAAAACATTTTCTATTTTTTTTTTTGTTTAATCATATTATTCTTACCAATATAAATTGTGTTCAATGGTGAGTACAAAAAAAAATCATTTTGTGAACTGTGTTAAATAATCAAAAAATACAAATTCTGCACTTAATCATTTCCACTTCAAATGAATGAAAAGAGAAACGCACACAAAAAAACATCAAAACTGACCTTTTACCACCACAATTATGTTGTGTGTGCGTATGTGTGCACTAGTGTGTGTTAAAGATGGTGGCTACAGGTTAATAAATAATGTCACCCAATACAATAACAAACATATACACACGCACAGCACACATCCATGCACTTAAATATATGTATAGTGAACTAACTCCAAGACTACAACATACACAATAGTTATTGGTGTAAGCGTGTGCATGTCTGTGCTTTGTGTGTGAAATGAGCTTATTGCTATTACTCGTAAATCACAGAAACAGCAATTTTGCTGCTTACTACATAAACTTACTTGGTTGGTCGAAGAGCTAAAACTAAATTATGGAAGGCAATGGGTAAAAGTCTCTTTGGCTACATGTGTGGCATAATACCGACACATGTGTATGTATGTTTACGAGAAATGTCTGAGGTTAAAGTTTTGTCCAAAATATTTATTGTGCCAACATTTACACTTTTACTTCAGCTCCCTCCAAAACAGATGAAAAAGAAAGTAATTGTTTAGGGCGTGAGTGAAATATTTTATATCACCTTCTTAACTTAGAATTTCATTTATAAAGTTGTTTTTTTCTTGGTTTCTTGTTTGGTTTTTATTTGTACGCACAAATGAAAATACATTGGCGTGTGAAAACCATTGAGAAAGAATTGCTTTATAGGCATTGTTGTTGTCATCCATAAATAACAATCACCATCTCTTATAATATTTTCTGTTTTGAGGAGGTGAAATGAAAGTATTATATCTATGTATCAGGCGTGCAAACGAGACAGTCTACTCTGGCGGCAGCTGCAAAAATTAAGCTACCACCCAAAAAAAAAATCAGAAAGTTAATTTCATTTTTGGCTTCGTCTCCGTTTTTCTGGTCTCTTTGGCAACTAAATGCTTCGATGTCTCCTTATTTAGATTAAACTGCATACTTTTATATTTATTTCTTATTATTTATTTTCCTTTTTCTTATTTCTTGTGCTTCTTGAATAATCGTCTAATGTACTGTAAAATGTCGCAATGCCCAAATGAAATTCGTTCTTTTTTCTGTATTTTCGTAGACATATTTTTTGATTTAATAACTTGGCTAATAGGTAATTTATAAAGTTATGATTTTGTTGGTGATTCATTTCTGAATGTAGCTCTTTTTTCTTATTTATTACATTGGCTACTTGATATCACTTCCCTTTTCCATTCATTTTTATTACATTATTTCTTTGGATTTGATTTATTGCGATTATTAAATTCAAATTGAAAATGATCACTCTGAAATTGGTTTGTAATGAGATCAAAACGGAGAGAAAGGGGGAAAGGTGGAGAAGAAAATTATTGTAGGTGTAATTTTTGTCATTAATTAGATATTCTTATACTTGTATACTCGTAACATAATAAAAATATTCTTGTCTTTCTTCTATACAGCCATGTATCAATGGCCTATAAATGTCGTCTCTGAGTAGCTATGAAACTTAAATTGATAGTGAACCAATGTGAGCAGCACTTTCTTAACTGTGTAATGCAGTGAAGCGTGAGCCGAAACCTAATATGGCCTCAGGTTTCTGATACAGTTACTCATTGAGTGACTACATATACTCTAGTATGAGTCCTGTCACTGCCGACCATCACTTCAGTCATGTTTTACAACAAATTATGAACACGAAACAATAAAATAAAAACCAAAATTATGATTCACACAATCCTTTTCTGGAATAAAGTCACAGAAAACGTTGGAAATAAGACCTGGTCAACATACAAACGAATTTGACTTTTTTGGCATTGAACTAAAAGGGAATCAATTACTTTCGAGGAATCATTCCGACTAAATAGGAATTTAATTCCAAGAAAGTAATTGGTTACACTTAAATATTAAATAACTTTATATTCAATTACATTTTCAATTCCTATCAGGATTTGATATATTTTTAATTACAAAATACAATTCCCTGTAATAGAATCGACAATTTTTTCCACTCCATTACCTAGGAATTTAAAAATTTTAATTACCGATTACAATTCCTTGTAATGGAATTGAAATTTTTATCAATTCTATTACTAAGGAATTGAAAACATTAAAGTACCAATTACAATTCCTTGTAATTGGAATGGAGATGGAATTTAACTCCTAATGTAATCATTACTTCTCAACTCTGGTTGTATATCGCATGGTAATGACGGTCCAAAATAGTGTCATCGCCGTAACACCATTTGCAATAGCTATTATAGGTTATTTTCACCCGAAAGAAGCAGCGAACAATACTAATAGGTTTAGATCTCCATCTCAAGTTTGGCACTCACTCACATACCTCAACAATGGAGGTTGGTAAAAGTTGTTTCCATTCCAAAAACTGGAAAGAATAGTATTGTTATATCCTCTGTCTTCATTTCAGCTAGCTTACCAATGTGGAAAATCTTGAGACGACTCTGCAAAATCTGATAGGTTGGATACAGCTGAGCAGGAAAGAATACACTATTGGTATTTTTGTTGATATTGAAGGAGCTTCTGACAACACGACTTTTGACGGCATATGCAATGCAGCAGGTCCGGTTCTTGTTAACTGGATACATGTTTTCACGTAGACTTATGATAGTTCAAGCTGATTGTGGTCAATCCGTGACTTGCGGCGTGAATAGAGGATGTTCTCAAGGTGGCGTACTCTCTCCACTGCAGTGGTGTCACCTGGTTGACTCTCTGCTTGTTTGCCTAGAATAGCTATGTCTATGATGTTGCCATCTTAATCACGGGTCAATCGGTAAGGTATGTTTGTAGGAAAGCCCAAGCTGCTCGGAATATAATTGAATCTTGGTGTTGCTCAAACGGGCTATCGGTTAACTCTCTTAAAACTGGTGTTATTGTTTTCACCAGGAGAAGGAAAATTGATGGTCTCACTTTATCAGTACTCAGAGGATTCACTATTCAGTTAGCCCATGAAGTGAAATATGTAGGAGTCATTATAGATACCAAACTTCTATGGCGTTCTTATGTTGACCTAAAGGTATCCAAGGTGCTGGCAGCTTTTTGTCAATGCCGGGCTATTTTTGGCAAAACATGGGGCCTATCACCTTATAAAGTCTTATGGCTTTATAAGGCTATGATTAGACCCATCATCACCTATGCATCCATAGTCTTGTGGAGCAGACTTAATGTTGACAGCGTTAGGAAAGCTCTTGCCAGACTTCAAAGAACTGTGACCATTTGTTGTACGGGAGCTTTTCTTACAACACCTGGCACATCCTTTTATGCATTGCTCAACTTACCGCCCCTTGATATTTTTGCCAAAGGAGAGACTGTCAAAGCAATGGGTATTAGTATGGCACTTGCTGGAATATTGGTGACATTGTTGAAGATACTGATATGGACCAAACAGTTCTATCAATGCCATCCGATACAATGCCAACAATTCCAGTTTTAAAACTGAATAACGCTTTCAATACAAATTCCAGAGGAGCAAACTTGGTTTTTACCGGGACCTGGGCCGGGAGTTGATTGTAAGCGTATTTTCACTGACGGCTCCAGAACAGAACTGGGTTCGGGTTCTGGGGTCTTCATTGAAAATGATGGAGTACACCTTCACTTCTCTCTTGGGTTGTATGCTTCTGTTTTTCAAGCAGAAATTTTTACAATCATAAAGGCAATGGACCATGTTATTGATAATGCTTGGAGAGAAAGTGTATTTAGTGATAGCCAGGCTGAGATTACATCGCTGCTTAATCCTCCAACCACATCTAAACTGGTTGTGCATTGTAAATCCAAGCTTGATTGTGTTAGAAAACATAAAAACCTGCTATTAGTGTGGGTTCCTGGGCACTCAGGAAATGAATCTGGCAACCTCTTGGTCACAAATGGTTCGGATCATGGGTCGATCCTACCCACAACCGTAAATTCGAAGAACTGAGAGACTTTAGACAGATATATATCATGTTACCTTTAATCTCGAAACGTCCAACAGACTTTCTGCTATCACTTAACAGAAAGAGTTGTAGGCAGCTAGTGGGATTATACACAGGTCACTTCTCTTGGGCCAAACATTTGAAAATTATTTGCTTGGGAGATAGTGCCTTCCGTGCTTCCTGTAGTTCGGCGAAAGAATGTGAAAAGACAGCTGACCACTTTGTTAGTGTCTGCCTCACTTTCTGTCGAATCAGGGTTAGCATATTTGGAACTGGAGTGTTCAGAGACGATCAAAACTTAACAAATTGGAGCTAATTCACAGACAATACTTTAACAGTTACTTCTTCAGATACTTAAAATAAGTACTTAATACTAAATTTATAAATTTATATTTTTTTTGAAAATATCAAAACTGCCAAAAATGATAAAGATAAAACAAAATGCAACTTCGAGCCTGCGGATCCAAATGAATTTATGTATATGTGAAAAAATCGTAATGATATGAGATCGTACTATGGAATCAAATCACTATTTGCAGGAACCTTTCCCATTGCTCATCAGTGAAGCTCAACAAATTTGTTTTTATTTTTTGCTGGTATAAAACTTTCTGCCATTCAGAATAAAGCTACTCTAACTTTAAGCTTCAAATGTAGCTTAAAATTTATTCGCAATCATAAGAATCGGTATCACTATTCCAATGCAGTTGACCACACATGCATTTTGGCACTGGTGCAGAATGGCGTTTAAATATATAGAGAGCTCAAAATCTCTTTTGCATTCATTTGCCCTTCCCTGTTTCAAATATTCCTTTGGGAACCTATTTCTTATAAAGTTTATTTTTAATTGAACTTAAAAGAAATTTATTAGTTTTCTTTTATTTGAAACTTACGAATATTTATATATCGTAAACGAAACATGTACGTATAATTTAGGCAACTTTGTTACTCCCACATGGCAGACTAGTCAAAAAGTGCAACAACAAAAATACAAATATTGTGATCGTGATCACAATGCACACAAAATCCAACACGCACACAATAGAGACACACACTCACTCTGACGCAGTCACATCACCACACATACTACAATTCGAGTAGGTGAATTAAGTGCGCATTACGTGCGCAAAGTACAATAGTGGACGAAAACTTTTACTACTTCTATGCACATATAATAACGAACGAAAGGAACAATGACCACTCAACATTTTGTATTTTATACTCGCACGCACATAATATACGCGGGCGCAGCAAACTCGCTCCAAACTCCCACAACGCTGTACAATTTTCATCTTAATTCAAGTCCTATTTGTTATTTTCATTTTCATTCTCGTTTTCATTTTCCTTTTCTTTTTTGTTTCGTTTTTTTTTTCCTTGTTTAAATTTCCTTTAAGTACAACTATAAGCGGCAATTAAGTGCACGTTTTTCATTTGTGTTTTTCTTTTGCACTTAAGTGTTAGTCTCGCACTATAGTCGAGATATATTTTAAGTTGAACTTCCGTGAATCTGAAACTTATAACGAGTATTTAGAAACTCAGCACGCATGTATCTTTATATGTTGTTAAACTTTCAGTTCCTGGGCTGTTAATTTTAGCTGAAACTTACTATTTTTGTCTACTCTAAACTATTTAAGTTTTGTGTTTTAAGTAAGCGAAAATAAAGAACGTGAAAATTGGGTTGGTAAACTAATTTTTATTAAGCTACAGAAATATTTTGAAATTTGTAAAATCAACTCCATATATATATAAAAGTGAAAGTTTACCACCTACTCTTTGTTGAACTTTTTGAAAAAAAAGTCGTGAGGTCCTGGGGGCAACTGAGTATGATGCTTTATTGTATTCGGATTCAAGTTTTGCAAGTATATCTGATAATGCCGTTTATGTGAAAGAAAAAGATAGAAATAGAAATATATTTAAAAAATCATTGATAGATTATAAATTTTATTTCGACTCTTTTCCGGCCATGGTTATAACTTTATTTATGAAAAAATTTAGAAATTACATTTACGGATAATATATAGTTTTCTTAAGTTATATTTTTTTAAGTTGAGGTTGTGTGAGTCTTCAAGTAGAGCAGTTTAATTCATTCCTACTATAAACTTGATTAGATTAAAGCTTTGGCACTTGTGGCTTTTTCTCTGTTCTCTCTTTGTTAACTACCACACAACCAAAAAAACAACAGCAATTATGTAATTTAGTTAGAATATGGTTCGGCATTTGTTTATTCGGTGTGAGGTTGAAATAACAGATTGTTCTATGATCAAAGCATTTACAATAAATGAGAGATCAGCTCGTACGCCTATAAAAATACCAAAACAAGTGCCGATGAAAACACATGCGGTTGACTACAAGTCCTCAACACAAGAATAGTTGAAGGACATCTGGCATATCAAAATTTGCTTTGTCACTCCAACTCTGCCAGAAGCGAATAGCTAAATTCCTAGATGACCATAAAAATATAAGTTTCGTTAACTTTTCGAGATTTTCATAAAACACCGATGCAAAAAGTGTGCATTAATCTTTGTTAATCTTGTATTTATCTTGATCCTTAATATACTATGTTCATACAATTTGTTAGCATAGTAAAATTCTACTGTTGTGGAGCTTCTTGATGAGACTTGATCAACAAAAATTACACATAGATATCTGCTCCCAAAAGTATTTTCTATTTGAGAATGATGGAGAAGATCTGTTTCCCAAGATATTGAAAAATTTTTGGCCGTTCCACAGTAATTCGCCCCTAGACAAAATTTAAAAAATTCGTAATGTAAAATACAAACAATTTTGGTGTCATTTTAAAGATAATGCTACAAATAAAAAAAAACCCAAAAAAATCTTAGCGAGCAAATAATTAGTGTGGGTGCAGGTGCAAGAGCAGCTCAAAGTTGACAAATTTTTCACAAAAATGTTGGATCGATCGATTTTAGTTCTTTAGTCCGAGATTTTAATGATATCTTGTCGAAAGTTCTAGTTGTGTATTCGCAATTTAACAGGAAAATTGTTGGTAAGATTTTTCAATCAAGATTTGAAAAGCTAAAAATCCTGCATTTTTTCAGAAATTAAATATTTTTGAAAATACGAAAACTGAAAACTGACGAAGTTTGAGAGAAAAACATATAGAAAATATGTGAAAATACGTTCGTGGACTTTTTTCTCAATTTTGGCCACCTTTTTTTATATGCATATGCAAAAACATCCTCCGTTATCTTCCGCTCTCAGGGAATAATTAAATTTGAAAATAGGTCTGAACACGATTTTTTCGACATTAACCCTAAAAATATGCAATCATGCTGAAAAATTGATAAAAGTGTAAAAACTCAAAAGTGTAAAAATTCCAATAAAAATTGTTTAACTTTCCGATAAGTCCAATATTAAGTCCAAACAAAATTTAATTCTTGAAAATCAAATATCCCATTCGCCCATTATGGCTTGCCAAATAAAAAATTGTAACTTTAAGCTTAGTTTGCTGAATCATACGAAATAATGCTAATTGATACTTTAAATTGCTTGTAAAATTATCAATAACTTATCTTGACTTATCCTGACTTAACTCCATTAACAGCTTTACAGAGCTTGTCGAACAATCATCGATTTCATCACAGCATTCCTTATTATATGATGCATCCAGCTCATGTCACTTAAAGACATGTTCTCATTTTTTCAAAAAACATCGATCTTTCACATTTTTTGTGCAAAACACATCCAGAATATGCATCCAAATTTCAAACAAGTCGCCATTTGATTTTTTGGTTTCTGAACCAGAGTTATTCAAGTTACCGCTGGATAGCTCTATTTGAGGCCTCCACTTCGATGCCCTCTATAGAATAAATTTAACTTAGGGGGAAAATTGTACTTATAGTTAATAAAATCGACAAGAAAAATATTCTTGCAAATTGTCATTTTTATTTTGTTCGAAAAATGAGGAAATGCATTTAATCTAATTGCACTTATCAAAGCTCAATGCAAAGGATACCAATATACGGAGTTGCACAATGGTAGTCTTTTATAGCTCTTTGGAATCTGGGATAAGGCAAGGCTTTCTGATGATACTAGTCATCATTTGTTTCACAAGATACTAATCGTGGAAAAGCTAGGTCAGCCCCGAGACTTTTCTGAACAGCTACTACATTTACTACTTTTCATCAAGCACTCAGATTTGCAACGTAAACTTGAGTACTTCTCCATCGAGTCAGTTGAAGTCGGACAAAAAATAAATCATACCAAGACAATAGTAATAAGTATCAGCCTCACGTGACACTGAACTTGCTGCGGTAGATTGCGAGTCATTTGAACGAAAATTTGAAAAGTGAATGTCACATTCTCGCAACGGTTCACTATATGAATATTACATTCAATATCCGTAAACACGAAGATTAACATTTGACATCGAACGTCGAGCAAATGGGAATGGATGCGCCACATGCTCGACTGGAACCTAAAAAGGTCTAGAATGCTAAGGCGCCCCAAAAATCAGGTAGAAGTACAGTCTTCTGACGGACATAGCACACACAGGAAATCGTGAAATGGAATGAAAAAACACTGACTAAAAACTGAGCATGTAGAGGACCTATGCTTTATTAGAAGTTTTATTTAATTTTATTCCGTCAAATAGAACATATACTTACTGACTGGAAATTACGATAATTAACAAAGGTATTGTAAAAATAAATAACAATTCAGTTTTAAGCATTATAAATACAAAGATTCAAAATAATGTTTGAATTTAATTCTAGATATAGAGAAATTAATATTGCATTGCTTTGAGATTTTATTGAATCCAATCAAGGCCCTGGTAATTGAGGCATTCAGAAGATAATTAGTTTTTAAAGAGGGTACTTAATATGGTACATAATAGCACAGGTGACGAGAAGGGACATTGAACCTGATTTTTGGAAGTAGCAGTGAGTAATCAGTATTACAGCATAACTAATAAGTAAGCAACGAGCATTGTATGAGGGAATCGGGTCAATAAAATGTAATGGTTGGAAGGCAAAACTTCTTTCGATACGTGCGGAATGCGTGTTATAGAAAGGATTCCAAATGAAAGAAGCGTATTCAAGTTTGGATCGCAAAAGCGCTATAAATAAGAATGTTTGCATATAAGGATCTTTGAAATCTCGACTATAACGACGAATAAATCCTAAAAGCGAGAAAGCCTTTGATACAAGGAAGTTAATATGATTTGCAAAGATAAACTTTGGATCGAAGAGAACCCTTAAATCGAGAAACTCCTCAACCAATTTTAGCGCATTATTAGATATATTATAGGATGAAAGAAAATGGTTAGCTGACCTTAAAAAAACTCATGCAAAAGCATTTTTTTATATTAAGAGTTAGTTTGGTTTGAAGACACCAATCGACTAAACGATTAAGGTCAGATTGAAGCAACAGAACGATATCAGTCAAGTTTTTGATTCTGCAAAAGACTTTCAGATCATCAGCAATAATCAGATAATCAGAATGGGAAAAGCAGTTGCCAATGTCATTAATGAACAATGTGAATAATAGCGGACCTAGGATGCTTCCCTGCGGAATGCCAGAGGTGGCAATGAATGGATCCGATTTTACATTTTCGATATCAACATTGCATATCCTATTATGAAGATAAGACTTCAACCATGCCAAGAAAGTTGAGTGTATACCTAAACTAGCAATTATAGCAATTAAGATGTTATAGGAAATAGTGTCGAAAGCTTTCGAGAAATCAGTGTAAATAGTATCAATCTGAAAGCCATTTTGAAATGATGATATACAGAAATCAGTGAAAACTGCTAGATTTGTAACAGTTCACCGTCCAGTAATGAAACCATGCTGGTGTGTACTGATAATACGCTTTACCACAAAAAAAAAAAGCTTTTCCTTAACGACTTTTTCAAGAAGTTTTGGAGTTGTTGGCAGCTTGAAGATAGGCCGATAATTAAGAACATCACTTTTATTTCCTAATTTTAGAATCTATGTAATGTGAGCAACCTTCCATTTATCGATAAATTCTCTTGAGCTGAGGGAGATATTGAATAATTTGCAAAGAGGTAAACATATAGTTGTCACACATTTTTTAAATAGAAAATAAGACAGTCCATCCATATCTGGCTTTAAAGATGGTTGCAGACTCAAAATACCATCAATAACATCATCCTTCGTTACCAGTAGACCACCAAAATCTATCGATGGTTTTATATCATTAAGGGACAGTGTATCAATTTTATTATCTACAATAAAATTTGATTTAAAGTAGCCGGCAAAAAGGTTTGTAGTATCGGATACATTATTAGTGGAAATTCCATTGTATGTTGTGCATGAGGGTATATTGGCGCAGGCTCTCTTAGACCGAACGAAATTTGGGTTTAGCTTTAAATCATGCTCAACCCGTTGTATATATTGATTATAAAGAAATTTATCTAAAACATTAAACTCCCTCATAAAATTATCATATTGAACTTTGTAATAATTTATATAATCGGCTTTATTAGTAGTTTTAAATAGTTTTAAAGTTAACGCAATTGATGATGATAAACTTAATTAATTATGCCGAGAAGGAAATAGAGCTTACATAACTGAAATAATATTTAAAATATTTTAAATATCACTAACTCTTCACAAATTCTTATAATCAAAATAACATTACTTTCTAGAGTAATTTACACTCACATTTAGTTGTTGTTGTAGGAAACCATCTAATGCTTCTTCCAAAACTTTCCTACTTCACCCAATTACTCAACTATCAAATATCTATTAATAACTGCAGTTAGTGTGTAGATTCAATTCAATTTTACTCTACCTGTTAGTTAAACACCTTTTCTGCATTCCACTCTGAAATAATCAAAATACACACATTCATTCATTAAAGCTCAATATGGTTGCTCAACCACAAAACATCACCACCACCACTTTAAGTTGGTTTCAATTTCCTGTATGCATATAATGCATATTCAGCAATAAAACGATTTTCAAAAGTTGGTTAAAAAGTTTTTGGTTTACTTTTCTCTCGACAAAAGGGCAAAAAAAAAATAAACACACACACACACCAAATCGCATTGACCCAATCGCAAAATCATTCGCATGTGACTAAACGTTAATGTGAGGTTATGTAAACGAAAATTTGTGTGCATACAAACTCATATACAAGAACACATGCATTTGTGTAGGTGTATTTGCTTGTATATTTGCATATGCATTATAGTAGTGCATTTAACCATGAAAATATGCAATTTTCACACATTTTCATTATATCATTTGTATATGTATAAGGAAAACCGGCGAAGTCAAAAAAGCCAAAAAAGCGCCTACAGCGCAAAAATTATATCTAATGAAATGTTTGTGTGAATGCATGTATGAACGTTTGCATGTATGTGCAGGACCAAGTATACAGCAGATGCCATTAAATGCAATAGGTACACTGAAAAAAAATTTTACGCAAAAATATCTAACTGATTGTGTTGAATTTACATTAAAACTATCATATTGATATTAATCCGCTTTACATTTTAATATCAAATAACTTAATAAATGTTTCATGTAAAACTGATATTATCCTGTGCATATTTATCACTCAAAATATAAACAGACTAATATAGCAATGAAAATTAAGAATGACAATACTTTTTCCATTAGTATGATGTAAAAAATATTGACTGGCAACACTTTTTAATTGTAAAATAATTTTTCGATTGGAAAAGAACTAAAAATGGAAAATAAAACAATTTACTTTAACGACGAAGCAAAGTGATTTGATCCTATACAACAACGGTACAAAATTAGAAGGAGCGCTCCACCAAATTTTGTATTCTAGTAAATTTTGAGTTACTAAACTGAAATCTAAAGTTAATTTTAGTTCGCCTGTTTTGGTTTCGCCACAAGCTAAGATTAAAGTTACATTTTTCGTCATATTTAACAAGCTATAGTAGAAGAATGGTTGGTTGGATCATCAAGAAATTTATTTTATTTACTTACGTTGATATTGGACTTTTCAGAAAGTTAAGCAATTTTTATTGGATTTTTGAACTATTACACTTGTATTAATTTTTCAGCATGATTGCATACTTTTAGGGTAAGCGAAAAAGTTTGATTCCAATTTTTGTAGAAAAAAACGTGTTCAGACCTATTTCCAAATCTAATTATTTCCTGAGGGTGAAAGATAGCGGAGGATGTTTTTGCATATTCCGATGCATATTTCCAACATATTTTCAAATTTCCATCTCAAAATTCGTCAACTGAAAGCTTTCGTTTTTTTTTCAAAATACTCAACTTTAGAAACAATGCAAAAATTTTATCTTTCCAAATCTAGATTAAAAAATAACACCAAAAATTAGGAATACAAAACTGGAACTTTCGCCAGGATATCACCAAAAACTTATTTTGCAAACGTGTTTTATTCAACGGACTTAAAAACTAAAATCGAACGACGGCTCTATCATCAGCTATAAATTGTTTTCATATCAATTCTACATTGCTGTCATGTCAATTCTACATTACCGTCATATAAATTTTACAATATATTTTCTTTACTTTTAGATTTAAATATTAAATAAAATAATATTTCCACATAATTTATATATTTTTCATATTGAATTCAGTAATGCTAAAATTACTTTTTATACAAAGAAAAAATTCGTTTCTCAGAAACGAAATTTTCACTAAACGAACTTCGTTCATGGAATGTTTTCATGATGAACGAACATTTATTTATCATAAACGACTGTATTCGGTTGCCATGAACGAAGTTTTATTCATCATAAACGGTTCAATTCTTTCACAATAACCGAAAAACGTTTTCCATCATATTCATCATAAACGGTTCAATTATTTTACGATGAACTAAAAACGTTTGCAATATAATGCAATATTTCCCTGAAAAATATAAAAAGGAAAGCAAAAACAATTTTCATATGTACATTGGCATTTTATTGTGGTTTTTGTTTAAATAAAATTTTCTGATTAAAAACTAGAAACACCACGCACTTTTTTATAGACAAAAAGAAATGTAATGAAATAATTTCAATGCACAATTAAAATTCTTCAATAACGCGTTAACAAATAATACTTCCCGTTATGTTGTGTTGATTTGTTGTTGTGTGGAGTTTGAATGTAAGCGTCGCTGCTGATTATTTTTGCGACGAGAGAGAGATGATAGGAAAACGAAAATAAAAAGAGAAGAGAGTTGTGGACTTTCTTTTAGCAGAAACGTTTTTTTCATTTGCCAGAAAAGAAAATTGCCTTAATTTTATCGTAAACGAATTTTCGTTCATCATGAAATTGTTAATCTTTTGCAGAAAACGGTTTTGGTTTCTGCAAACACGGCAACGTTCCTCAGAAACGTTTTTATTCAGCGTAAAAGTAATATATTTTCCACAAACGGGCGATAAACGTTTTTTTTTCTTTGCGTGTAATAATATCAATTTTGATATTTTTTAATGGTGACTGAATATTGTAAATAAAAAATATTATTTTTACAGTGATTTTATGTACTTTTATTTTTTTGAGTGTACCAAAGTTTCAAACACACTTTTTTTATTTTTTTTCCTCGAACTTTTAGGTGCAACTATTTGTGAGTAACTGAGTATATGGAGAACAAATAGATTTAATTTCTGCTGTAGAAAGTTTAATTTTTGCTGCATGAGAGTGTATTTATATGTATACGTCTGTATGTGTGTTTGATTAAAAAACAAAAACTTTTAAGTAGCTGATAAAAGTTTTAGTATAGTACACCTATTACCAAAAAACAACAAACACACACACAGCTATTCATGCAATATATGTATATTTACAAAAGCAAATTATGGTTTTGAATTAGAGCTCTTAATTTATATGCGCCTAAACTATTTCTAAACCTTCATTTACATACATTGTAATCGCTCTCACATAAGTAGTCGCCGTCCGCCCACTTGGAAAAGGTCACCTAATTGCAGCAACAACTTGACGCTACACGTATGCATTTCTTACCTTCTTACTTTTAAAACGTAATTACGGCGTTGTAGTCCCTCTTCTTCTTCTTCTTCTTTTTCTTTTTTGTTGGTGTGTGACGGGCGTACCGAGTGTAGTGAAGTTGCAAGTGAAAGCACAAAAGTAGGTAATAAATTTCACCCTAAGGGTTCACATTCATAATTATCCGTTGGCGTGTACGTGTTTGCGGTGCAATTTAAACTTTTCTGTTTATGTGTGGGTGTAATTGTAGGTATGTAATTTGTATTTTACGTGATAAATTCAAGTTTGCAGTATATTTTTGAAATTTTGAAGAAAAGTTATAGGGCACAAATGTACAAATAAAAACTAAAGTTAGCGTACGGTCTGATAGATAATGAGCCGTGCTATCTATTCAGGTATGCTTGTACATACACTGCCAAATGGCAGTGAAATTCATACAAGCTTTAACCGAGAAAAACGAGTTTTTAAATTTTAACTATACCTAAGTACAAGGTTATGTACCAACTAAAGGCAGAAAGCCAGAGGACTTGTACCGACGAAGATGGAACTGCACGATGTGCATTGGCACTGATAAATATGCAATACGAGCATTCATATACAGATTCTGTAACTTTGTTTTGTTTTTTCCGGCTGGGAAGATATCCTACTCGAAACACGGTGCTGGAATGCTAGTTTGAAGAAAACAGATGCACGACTGATGCCAGCGCAAGGATTGCGGAAGCAACTGACGATGATAGGGATTGCATTCCCAGCAGCAATTACTAATCTGAACCTGCAGGTTGGTTCAACTTGCCATGAGGTGGCACTCGTAATCTGTGATAATGATATAGCTAATACTGTGCTGTTTCGAATTACATGATTAAGAATCTATGCTTTGGCATGGAGTTCAATATTTTTCGCTATTAATTGGTGCAGATGATTCCAAAATCTCTGGGCACTTGGCCCAGTATTTTTCACTCTGCTATATATCCATTTGAGATTTGAGACAAAATAAGGCTTTAAAAAATATTAAATTATTATTATTTTTTCTGACAGCCAAACTTGTTAGAGGCTTGTTAGAGGTTATGGTTGTCGTACCGCGACCTGTAAAATTTATTATAAGTTCCTCTTTTATATCTAGTCTAATCTACTTAGCGCCCGATCAATGAATGCTGGTACAGTGCCTAGACATTTCGTTCTTTTGTAGGCCAATACTTCAGTTGCTAAAATATATTTTGATGATAACTCTTTCTCAATACAAAACCAACGTATTGAGCTTCCCTCAATACTTATTTTACAGAGGTATCCTCTAAGCTCTCAATGCTCTGTCACAATACCAGCTAATATGCGCAAACTATTTTTTTAAGACTAATACAGAATGTATATCTCTGAGCCCGCAGTGCCAGTCAGAATACCAGCTAATATGCACTAACTGTTTTTTTTTTATTATAGTTACCTAGAAGCACTTTGAAATTCTTCACTCCAGAAAGATTGATAAAAAGTTCTTGCCTCTCGTTTATCTCTTCCTACCGGAGTACTTCCCTGATCACGCTGTCTCCTGTTCTACAAAAAGTTTCAGACCACGTGAATTGTGTTCGCTGCCCCCATTTTAGCAAACTAGCCTGCTTGATCGTTCCCCCCTATTCCTACGTGTCCAAAGAACAGTTGATTGAGCTTGCTCAAATAATTCCACACTAATTTAGAGGTGATCTCAAAAGAGCAAAGTGAGCGTATGACTACTTGATTATCCGACGTGATAGCAATGCCTCGTATTTATTACTTCCTACCTAGGTTAAATTGCGCGCAATATATTGTTTGCATGAAATTCAGCTTGAAAAATGTTGGAATATTTCCTCATTGGTTCAGTGTATTTGGTTCTTGGCCCATATACTTCTTCCCAGTTAAAACCTCGGTTCGTGACCCACCTGTATATCACCCGATCTTAGGTTCTTTGAATGTGTAGTTATATTTTACACCTTCCCATTCGTTATTACTTTTATGTTTTGCATCCTAAGGTACTTTCGTGAGAGTATTTCGATAATCTCCAGCGCTTGTCTCCCATACCAAAGTCATGCTTTATTGGGAATTTTGTCAATTTACGGGTAATGAGTTTGCCCATAAACTAGGTAAGAAAGATTTATCGGCGCTGCGCATTGGCCCGGACTATTTCTGCAGGTTCGGGTGGATCTTTTCGAAATCAACCGTTGCGGTGTGGGCAAAAGCACCATGGTTTTCATATTGTAAGCTTATTCCAAATTTTTGTCAAACTAATGATCTTGTCTTAGCTGTTGCCAGTCGCATGCTTGGTGCAGTTGACCTCAGACTGCTAGTGGGCATTATGCACTCAAATATCACCCAAAATATTTTAGATCTGTCTAATGAAACTTAGTTTTGTCTGTGCTTGGAAGTTGGCGTGACAATAATTCACATTCGGGGTGCATGCTAAGCCTCGACTCGGCACAGAAAGGGAATATTTAACAAAAGTGACATTTTCTAAACTAATTATTTTATGACAAACTTAAAAGTATTTTTATCAATAACTAATAAATACTACAGTTCCTTTTAGAATTCAAAGTTTTTGAAAACAGTTCCATATTGTTTTGTATGGCCTAATCTTAATTTGTCCCCCGATTTCATTCACCAAACGTTACCTCCTGGTCTCGGTGTATTTTTATTGTTGAAATTACTTAGTGATAATAGTCACTATGAAATCAGATAATTTTAATATTTTTTTATGTACGAAATAATGAGGCAATGAATACAGCAAGGTTATATGATAAGAGATGAGAAATATTCCCTACATTCGCTTTCGTATAACATGTGGGTGGGGAGCATAGGCATACCTATACGTAATCTGTAAAATAAAAAGAAATAAAAACTTTTTAAATTAGTAAAATCAAAATAAAATTGTGTACGTGTAATTTTACAAAATTCAAATCAAAACAGATCTTATTTTATACGCAAAATTTTTCTCCTATTTTATTTTTATTTTTTGTTGATGTTTTGTTTTATATGTAAATCTCTGCACTTGGCTTTTGTATTGTAATTTCCTTCCATTTGAAGCAGTGAATGTGCGCATTTCCCGTGATTTACTACTGCCATCTTGTATTTAACCGGCGGGTATACAAGTAGTTGGCAACACTACCAAATATATCCGCCATCAGTTTTGCATGCACATTTCACGTCAACAAAAATGAAGAAGGAATTGCTATTGGTGAAATCTACAAAATAAAAAATACTATTTCCATTTACAATTGAGAATACTAAACTTTTAAAATCAAAATTCTTTGAAGCATTATTGCAATATATTTTTAAAATCGGTAGCTATTCAAGTGGTGAGCTAATCTTACTTACTTTCTTTATTGGCACTATATCCGATGTGATGCTAATCAACAACAGTTTTTCTGAGGCAGTGTTCATCCTTTTACAATGATTTCGGAACGCAGTCTGTCTATAAAAATATTAAAACTGAAAGAAAAAGATTTTAAAGTCTGGAGTACTTAAATAATATTCTATTGAAATCCAGATTCATCAAAATCTAGTTACATACAAAATTCCTCTAAAAAATCATATATTTTTTTAGTAAGTAAAGTTATGCTAGTTACTTATGACTTTCATTTAAAAATGTCAACCTTCTAGTCTTCTTGATGGAGGAAAATTATTTTCAGTTTTAAAAAAGTTTAGCTGATCATATCTTACCAGATCATATCAGTAAAAGGAGGCGAATGACATTCACAGAAAAAGCACTTTCATATTAAAATTTATAAGCTACACTAGGCAACATACTTTTTATTCACAAAATATCTTCACTCAGATTGCTCTCGAAATAGTGAAACTTAGAAGTAGCATGGAAATTTATACTTTATGCACACAGATATTTACATAGTATTTCAAGTGATAGCAAGTAAACAAATGAATCAAATTGTACCCACATTTTCTTTTTCGCTAGAAAAAAAAGAAAATTACTAAGTATTCCAATTTTTCATTGTTATACTACAATTCAAAAACAAAAAACCTGCTCATTATATACTATTGTATTTTTTGTTTTGTCATTTTCATTCTTTTTCCTACACTTACTACAAAATTAAATTGCACGTTTAACGACACATTCACATAGCCATACATATTAATATGAAAGAGAGCAAACACTTTAACGCCCACAAATGCAAACAAAATGCCTCTTTTTAAAAATATATCCCAGTTGCACAAACAGTGAGTACTCCTCAAACGATTATTGATTTCATTACTCCAAAAGGAGGGATAAACGAGCAACTCCAATACAGTAACAAAATTTTTGAATTTCACTAACACAATTTCATCCAGAATATGGTCTATTTTTAGAAATAATGATAAACAAAGACAGCCTGATTGAGTAGTTCAAATTTGAATATCTTACTCTCTCTTGCCAAGTTAACCCTTTACGGTAGGTAGGGTAAAAACTGCCCCGCATATTTTTTTATGCGTAGTGTAGTATATTTTAACCCACCTCGAAAAGTTGAAATTACTTATAGTCACACAGTTTAATATTTGATTTAGTTTCTCATCCTGCTGATAATGATATAAATCAAAAAAATTTCTGTGCAACTGGTGTTTTTATTTTCTTTAAAATCGTGTGCATCAAAGAGTTTAAAATCAGTAACTAGTACTAGAATCATTGCAAGAGTAAAAGAAACAAAATTCAAGGAAAATAAATTTGCTTGTGTGGCTCAGTTGGTAAGCGCGTCGTTTAATATTCGCGATGCGAATTTTTCAGCCACAGGTTCGAGCCTGGAAAAAAGCAACTCAAGAAAATAATAAAATTATAAAACGATAATAGTAAATAATAAAAAAAATATAATGAGCAAAAACGAATATAATATTGAAAAAAAAAATATTGTGGGATTTGAACCTTGGTACACACAAGTGCTTGCTGGCGGTTTGAACAACTAAGTATATGGCGTCATGAATTTTGTAACAAATTATTTCGGAGTTTTGTTTTTCTATGAGATGCAAGTGATCTCATGCTCGGAATCGTGTCCTCCTTTATTACTCCTTTTGGAGGCTAAAACGAGTACTCCATGCCCTAGGACATGCAATGTTAAAAAGGAGTACAAAATACAAGAGCTCTGGAGCAATAGGGAGTAATCGATTGCTCGCTTTAGAGCGCTCAATGATTACTCCTACGATCATCCAAAGTTCAACTGGGATGCTCGTACACTCATACACATATATTTGCATATATATGCACTGTACACATATGTATGTGTGTACTTTGTTGTTGTATAATTATTATGAGCAACTGTTTCCGTTTCCGGTTTCCTTAGACACATTTACACACACACTTACACAGACCGACGGTATAACATGAGAGCAACATAAAAACATTTAAATTGTAAACTGCCCGCAAGGCATATGAAGAAACAGCAGAAACAAAAAAGGCAACAGCGGCAACAAACATAACAACAACCAGCCATAAAAATGTTTGCCCGTATGTAGTATGTATGCATATATGTATGTGCATATGTGTGTTTGTAAATAAACAAGAAACGGAAATGTAACAAACAATGCGACATATACTCGTCCTTATAAAAAATAACACAAATTGTACGCAAAATGGATAAAATTTATAACCTGAAGATAAATTCCCACATTTTCTGCTCTTACTAGCCTTTTTACTGAGTGTATGTGTGTGTGTGTGACTGACTGAATATGTCATGCACTTTTTGTTTTCCTTTTAGATCACTTAGTTTTAGAAAGTGGTAGTTGTACTTTTTCCACTTGTTATTCTTCATTTTTTTGTTGTTGAGCAATAATTAATGGATTTAGTTACAAGTACTAAACTCTACCTATTCTCTTTTTCTCTCTCACTCTTTCTTTGTCACTCTCAGAGTACTTTATGTATGCCATTAGATATCGTTATCTTGAGAGCATATGTTGCATGTATTTGAGTTTACATCTTATATTCTCCTCTGCTCTAGGGAGTGTGGTTTAGTGGTCAATGAGTTAAAATTTAAATACAGTTGCGGTCGAAATAATTGCAGTAAACTTTTCATGTCACGAATATGATATTTTATTTTATAATCCTTCACAATACTTTTCGCTCAAAGTGAATTTCAAGAAAGTCCACAAAAGTAAAGTTTGTATTAACTAACTGAATAGGTGGTCACCTTTTTTCATTGGAATCAGTGGTTCAATATTCAGTTGATTCTACATAGGTACACCAAAAAAGTAACGATAGAGTATCATCTTGCTACTTTTTCGGTTTGATACAAATATTTTGTACCCGATCGCTACTTTATGATAGCGTATCGAATTTTTGCATGAAACCAAATTTTTATTTCATTGGAAAAAT
Organism: Toxonevra muliebris; assembly: GCA_963691655.1. Classification (NCBI taxonomy): domain Eukaryota; kingdom Metazoa; phylum Arthropoda; class Insecta; order Diptera; family Pallopteridae; genus Toxonevra; species Toxonevra muliebris. Next base: position 57,147,246 of record OY829326.1, read on the forward strand.
ATTTTTTTTACCATCTTTATAATGACACATACATATGTATAAACTGTTACGCTACAATTCTGTTTATGGGCTGTTCAAGGTCAAGATGGGTTTGATACCTGAAACAGAGTTGCTAAATATATAAACAGTTTAATATTGTTTGTTTCTGAACCATTCTTTTCCACAATTTTGGACTTAATATTTTGTTTAATGACCGTAAATGGTTACGTGGCGTTTCAACGCAACTCTGCGAGTTAGTCCCCGTAAATCATGGAAAAACGGCAGATATTGTTCTATTTGGAATTTTTTTATATTTTTTTTACCCCTCTTCTTAGTCTCCACGCTGGCCGTTTTTTTTCTTTAACAAAAATTGGCTGGTACAACGCAAAAGCAATTTTCGATGATAGGAATAGTTTTTCAAGCTATTTTGTGCTTATTGACAACACTAGTTTACAAATAATTATTTTTTTTTCTGGGCAATGAACACCACTATTCAATTCTTATGTAAATGTCGCTGAGTCCGAAAATCAACTCTATTTCAAATTCTATGGTAGTTTTGGAGATATCGCCAGTTGAATTTTTTTTATCGGAACAAAAAAGATTTGTCCACATAATTACAAATATTTTAGAAACTTAGAACTCAATTTAAACAAGCAGTATATGAAATTAAAGATACTAATTTCTTATCTTACATTTATGCATTTTGATTTGATTGGATAAATAGTTTTGGCACAATTAAGAAAATTGTCAAGAACTGTAAGTTTAACTAGCTCTATATTTCTCTCGCTGTATTTACCAGAACAGGATAAAAGAAGGATAGACTGTGAATAAACTATTCTAACAAACTAAGGATTGTACAGAAATTTGAACAAATAAATATATAATAACATTTGTCACAAGTTAAACGGTAGGTCCAACCATGTGTTATCACATTGGGACGTTCAGGCCTAAGTGTGTCACTAGACAGCTACTGCAACTTAACTTGACCTAGTGTTGTATAACAGATTACTGCCGGTTATTACATACTACCTTTCGATGGATTATCTAACTTAGAACTTTTCTAAGTTATAAAATGTTGTAACTGTGATCACATTATAATGGTCATGACTAATTAAAAGGGTGTAAGTCTAAAGGGTCTAAGTGCCAAACATTTTTTGAGGTGATATATTTTTTCGAACATATTTGTCAGGCCTAATATGATTGTGATTATTACGTAACGCAATTTTTGACCCCCTGGTCGTAAAACATCGTAACAAAACGGCTTCAATTGTTTCACAAATATTTGCAAAAAAATATTATTTTGATCGCTACTGTAAGCGAAGAAGAAGAACGAGCACAACGAAAAGTAGAAGTTATTCAAAAGTGAATAACAATTGCAACAAAGTGCAATAATTTCATTTAATTAAGGAAAATTTCAGGAAAATATTTATTTATTCTCCTTTCTTAAATTTAATTAAATTTTCTTTGAAAACCAAATGAACTTCATGCCAAAATATGTAGGGAAAAATGAGGTGAACTCGACACCGCCCATTATCTCGAGAACGGAAAGACTCGCCGAGGTGCTTTATGTATTGTTGGACGCGTTTGCTAATCACTAACAATTTGATAGAAGTTAAATGTTTTTTCTTTTATTTTCCCTATTCCCTGTTACAGAGTATTTAATGGTTCGACGACTCTGTGGTCAAGTGTGGTAAGAAAACCAGACCAAAAAGAGCAATTACGAATACCTTTAGGATTTCAAATTGGCTTAAGTCAATGTTAACAGTAACTTCATAAAGACTTATTATAAAGACAACTTCATACTTTGAAAGACAACAGTGACTCTCACAAAAGTTATGACCAACTTAATGATCAATAAATATCAATACAATAAAGCACACACTATGTTTACAAACATAACTTTTCAAATCCATGCAAATTTATATTAATAAAAAATGAATTATGTACTTAAAGCCTTAAATAACTGCTTCTGAATATTTTCAGATTTTTTGCATTTTTTCTGCATACAAATATATCCAACAAAGTAAGCCATCAAATTGTTGAAATATATATAAAAGTTTCTATCAAAAAATATTTGGATGTGATTTTCCAAAACTTTTTTATTTCCTGCATTCCGAACTCCATCTTCTGAAATCTACATATACTTGTAATCAAAATCTATGAAATAAACGAAAACGCAGCAAATGCAGCGTGAAAATACACAATTTGCCTCAAATAGAAAAGAAACAACGCATCAATACCCAATAAAAGTTATGCTCTTTTTCTGCTCTCATTCCTCATTCCTCACTCTCTCTCTCTCTTTTTCTTTTCCCCCCGTATGCAGCACATGCATAATTCAATCGCCGCAAATACTGCTGGACTTGGAACTCTATGTAGAGTGGCTTTCTTCCTTAAATCCTACAACGAAATATGCAAATAAACTTTAAGCATAAAAGTTTTTCGCAAACAACAACAAAAAGTACTAAAAGTCAAAAGTTGAAAAACACAAAATTTTTGTATACTTTATTTTCACGAAATTGATTGAATTTTGTTGTATAAAAGGGAATAAAGTCATAATAAAGTATGAAAGAGTGTGCGAAAGATTTCTATTGCAAACTTTAAAAGTGCATTTTTATTCTTTGATTTTGTTGGCAGTAAACTGTATATAATGCGTGAAGTGGGGATGGGAAGAGGATATTTGCAACAAATTGTTTTGAATGTCTAACAAAAATGTTGCACTTAATGAATTTTAGATTTTATGTAGGAACTAATAAAAAAAAAAACTATTAAATAAAACTTATTTTATAAGTTGAAGCAGGTGGAGTATGTCAGAGAGGGTAGCTGAACCTCCCCTCCCTTTAAGAAGCGTCTTATAGAAACCAATTAATGAGCTGAAACTTAAGCATAAGTTGGAACTATACAAGGCATTGAGTGTCGGAACATGACATTATATGAGGATCAGGAAGCTGAGAATAGAGGGGAAAACAACAATTAAATAATAGGAAAAAAACATAAGCGGAACCAATAAGGATTTTTCACCAAAAGTGTACTATTTTGTTCCTAAAAATAGATTATTGTGAATAATTTCACAATTTAACACGAAAACCGAAGTATTTGGTGACATATTGATAACATTTTATTCTATCTCTCTCTGACTCTCAGTTTATCACTTTTTATTGAAACAACAACAATTCGTACCCATGACCTGCCCGTGACCATCAACATAACATTGCCCATATCTAATTGTGTCCTCAATTTTCTTTAATACAAAAATTTGCATTTTAATTTATCTGATGAAGCATAAAAATAATTTTCTACTATTTATTTCTCTAGCTCTTAATTTTCGCTTTTTTTTATTGCTTGACATCACTCAAAAATAATGTTTTTGTTTCATATGCTACCACATTTATTAATCATATTAAATTCATAGTTTACTAATAGAAAAATCTCTAACTATATTCTTTCTTCGGTATTAATATTTTAATTAAATTTTAAAATGTCAACTGAAAAAATTAAAACTTGCAAAGTCTCGTTAAAAAAAAATACAACAATCAAACAAAAATATGGAAAAATGTCGAGGTAGGTCGGTAGTAAAGTCGCAACCATTGTGTAATATTGAAAATGTATGACAGGAAATATAATTTCCTTTTATTTTCACTTGCATTGAAATATATGTTTGTGCTGGTTTTTCAATGTGCTCCCCACATTTACCCTATGGCAATATGTGTCCTGTTTATACTGTGTGTGACGGTCGGTGTCCTTGCACTTTTCAATCCTTTTGTAATTCCATTTTCAGCTTATGGTCATTAAGATTTGTGTTGTCTCTTCTCTCATTGTTTTATTTCTTTTACCCTCTTTCACTCTCCTCTCGTTAAACAAAGTTTCCTAGATGTACTTTTGGTTTCTTTTCCGGTGTGCGGTATGTAATCTCGGGTTTTATACTACTGATGATGACCTTGCATCCTGTGTGTAAATTTTATTTAATTTCAATTATGCTCTTTCGCTCTGTACCGTTTACACTTTTTACGTTGTTGTTTTTGTTTGGCTGTTCTGCGCTTATTGTGTTCACTGTTCACTGTGAGAAAGCAAACACATACAAACGCAGTAGCATAGCATATGAATTTTTGTGCACTGAATTTTGTTAAAATTGGCATTACTTTTGGAACGTATCCAATTTACAAAAAAAAAACTAAATATTTAAATAAAAACAAAATTTGAACTAATGGCCGAAATGAAAATTTTTTGTATGTTAATTTTCTTTTTTCATGCCTCTTTATTTAGAACTGACTTTTTAAAATCTGTCAAAATTCTCTTCTCAGAGAAGTTTGGAGCAACTTAAAACTCTTACCGGACACTTTTTTTACTCTAAATTGTCATAGAGCAGTCATTAAATATACCTATTAGGTGCCTAAAGTGGATTTAATGAACTGATCTCTTCTATGTGTTATTATTTTGTACCATTCCACAATGAAATCCATTAAAACTGGCCAAAAATTCCATACCGCTGTTGGACTTAAAAATTAACACAAAATTTTAAGATAATAAAAGTATCAAACAATCAGCGGTTTTGCTTTTGTGAAAATATATTGAAAATTTGAAATTAATTTTTAGTAATATAAATGTTATTTAAAATGGAAAATGCTTAAAAGACATTTGAAAATGTATTAATTGTATATTTGTTCATTTTTAACTACATTCTCCACAGATTAATAACGCAAGTGTCTGTGCAAGTTCTGATGCTGTAGGACCTTCTGCTATTTCTGAAAAATGCAAACGGTGATTGTAAACCAGAAGATTCTACAGAAGTAGTCAGGCGAACAATTGATGTTTAATTTTTTCATTATTTATTTATTTTCTTGTAAGATATAACAATTTTTATTGTATTAAATATCGGAGAAACTTTGTTTTTGAATTTAACTATAATTACAATTTGACGTTTGGTTTCGTTCAAGAAAAGTGTTTTTTTGAGTTCCCGTACTTTTGTGCATTTTTGTCTAAAGCAGAGTGTATTTTTTGTTTACTCTCAGTTTACCACACTTTACCCGAAAAGTACGGGGACATTGCTAATAAGGAGTGAGATCGAAAAAATCTTAACATATATAAAATTCAATAATTTTTAAACGGTTGATCTTAGAGTTTTGATTAATTGATACTATTTTACAAATTACAGAAAAATTTAACTTTAATAGTTCTAACCACTATTTATGAACTTTAGAGATTTGAAACCTTTTTGGAACAGTTTGCCCATCTCTTTTTAAAATCTTCGGTATTTTGGGACTCCTTCTTTGATGTATATTTCGGTATTTATAGAGCCCACTGTAACAAATGACTTGCTTCTTTTGCCGCAACTGCATATATCTTGCCATATCAGGAATTTTTTAGAAAATTTTGTCTGCTTTTGGATTCTAAATTGTTCTTCGACATTTCCTCGAGCATCAGCAACATAAAAATTTTGACCCGGAAGCTGCGTAAAATCTGCCATACGTTTCGTCGTCCATTATACAACATTAATATTTTTGTATGAAATTCGATTATAATTTTCGAGCCCTACTTTTGGCGTCTAAATTTTTTGCAGCATTCCTGTCTGGAACTTTTTGGACTTTGTACGTTTTCAAATCTGCATTGGCTTTAACTTTTCGCACCAAATAGTCAGAGCACTGGGCTAACCGGGCAGCTTTTCTACCAGATGTGTTTGGAGATCTTTTCAATATGCTTTCCATTTTCTTGGCTTTCCCAATATCGTGTGGTCCTTGTTTTCTTCCCGAACCAGGTTTCCTATCGATGGTCAAATTCTCCTGAAACTATTTAATAACATTAAAAACAGTCTGGTGGCAGACCTTCAATTCTTTTGCCAATTTTTTGTAGGACCAATTTGGATTTTTTGAAAATTTTTAATAATTTTAATACGTACTTCTTTTTCTTCACTCATTTTGATCAAACTTACAATAAATCAACATGTTTGTCATTAAAAATAACAACTGACATATTTTTCAAAGATAACTAGATCAAAGAAATTTTTAAATTTTACACCTAAAAAAAATTATTAAGTTAAACGTAAATTACGATTTTTTTAATTGTTTACATTTTTACCAATATATTTGCTTTAGGGATGTTATTGCAGATAGATTAACAGAAATTTTGTGTCTGAAACTGAATTGAAATGTTTTTAGATAAGTTTGATTATTCTGAAGCACAGATTGAAACATCTTGAACAACTTAACTGTATGTACCTCATTTTTAAAATAAATTTCTCTTGTATTATTTAAGCATATACTTATTATTGTAAATTATATGTATTTTATTCAATATATTTTAAGTTAATTTTCTTACTTGAAATGAAATTCTTTTCAAATAAATATTAATTAATGTGCAAAGGAACGTTATACCGTTATTTTTTTCCTTACATTATGTACATTGTTGACGTTATATTAACCAACTATCGTGGTGTAATTTACACCATTGTTTACACGTAAAGAATAGCATAAAACACGTAGCGTATGTGAGCCCTTAAGAGCAAAACTGATGTAAGTCAATTAAATCAGATTTTGATAAATACACTAGTTTGGTAGAAAAGCTGTTCAAAATGGAGTACTTATGAAATTTACTTCACCCCTGCACAGGTAACTTTATAAGACACAGTTGAACCTAAGCTTACGCCGTTTCACAGGAACCTGTATGAGGATAAAATTCCAAACAATAAAAATTGATTTACACCAAATTTGCTTTCAACGGCTCATGTAGTAAAGTATTTAGTTATCAAATCCTTGCAACTGGCAACTCCCAAACAAAAAGTTTAGCCCGCCACTGAAGATTATCACCGTGCTCAGATAAAAATTAATAGTTTCCTTTTTGATGAAAAATTAGTACACACCAAACGTAATAATAAATGAAAGAAACATTTAACAAAATTGTGTATATAAAAGTGAGTTTGATTTATTTCATATTGTAAACTTGAAAGTTCCAAATAATAACAAGGAATGGCTTTTTTGTATTTCGAGATAATTTCATAGGATGAGAAATTTCTATTTATACTACTATGTATTAAACACCACGATTTGTTAACTTTGTATCAACTGGTGGTGCACAACGTTTGAACACAATTTGAAAGTTTTCCGTGACTACATAGTCATCTTTAAAGATGACTATCAAGTTTAATTCAAATTCTAAATAAGAGAAAAAAATTAAGCTTTAAATTAAAAGAAAATATTAAAAAACATCAATTTACCTATTTTAAAGTTCTTCGTTAATAATGTGGGACACGTAAATAAACGTGGTAATATCATGTAAATTGGAATTTCTAATCTGTGGCATATATTACCATCGGCAATTTGTATGGTTTGAATTTCAGTGGCATCCTTGGAGTAACCCTCAGCGCAGCCACAAGTTTCAACACGGACCAATTGCAATTCGATTGATTTAATAGCAGCTTCAGATTGTTGCACTGTGAGCTGTTAATGATAAGATTAAGTAATGAATGCTGATAGCTCATACCGATTTATATTTAATTGCACTCACACTTCCAGTTAAAGGCTTTGTGATGCAACATTCTGTTTGATCTAATTTGCCCGTAATAAGAAAAGGTGGAATAGTTATACGTTCTTTAGCGGATTTTTGCAACGTTTTCGGACTAATACTAAAATTAACTTCTGTAGCAGTTAGAGTCTTTGTATCTACTGGTGTCGGTTTATATTGTATACAAAATTGTTGCACTTTTTGTAATGACTTCGAGAGGAAACTACGTTTCACATCACAACGCAATTGATAATTTACGTTGATAAAAACACCATGGTATGTTTCAAAAAGTATCCGTGGTTCTTTATTGCATACCAGCGGTATTTCAAAATGAAAATCTTGTTGACCTGCAGCAATTCTTCCAGGCTCGCACAATTCCAATGTGGAGTTGAGCAGCGTAATCGGTTTTACTGAATTATAAAATGCATCGAAAAGTCCAACATTCTTTGTGCTCAGTTGTAGATTAACGATACCTTCTAGAGTTAACGTAATGCCATCATGTTTGGAATCGGTAGGGCAATCGAAGTGAACGCAGCCTTTGAGAAGTTCCTAGAGAAAAACATACAAGAAAATTATATTTGAATGTAGTACCATTCACATGTTAAATAAAATTATACCTACACCTTCATAATAAACTTTATTTTGACGATGTAACCTTATTTCATAATTAATTGCACTCATTTTAAATTAAATAATATGAAATCTTAACAAGAAAATCCGATATCAAAATATTGCTGCTAAACTTCGATAGTAGTCAGCTGTTTAATAAATGGGAGTAGTTTTATTGTTGTTGTCTTTAATGATACTATTCCCATTCCCAATACATCGAAAATGTCAAATCCCGCAAATCAAAACAAATACAGCGGCTTATTAAATGTCAAATCTAGCAAATTAAAACAAATACATTAGAAAATTCGGCAGAAAAACATTTTAAAAAAAAAATTTATGTAACTAAAAATAAAAATATATTGTTAAAAATGCCACGAAACCCAAATGCAGACCGAGATAATCCATGCTTGAAGGAACAAGAATTAACATATAAATGTCTTGGTAAACATAATTACGAACGAGATCAATGTGAGGTTTACTTCCAAAATTACAAGAACTGCAAAGAGTTTTGGGTAGGTTGCAGAAACTATCGAAGAAATTTAAAATGTATAGCATTTCCACATTACTTCAATTTCAGAATAAAATCAGGACAGAACGACGTTTTAAAGGTATTGAGCCGTATCTGCCACCTGTGGAGGATCGCGCCCGCATAAAGGCAGAGTATATGAAAAATAGACCCCAGCAGGATTAGCAGCAGCACGAACATCCACAATAGCTAATAATTTAATCACTTTTCCAAGTTTGTAATTTTTTAATGCATTATTATTTGTTAACTTTATAAATTTTTAATCTACGAATAAATAACAATTTCGTTTTTTGCCAAATTCACTCGATTACAAATCATGTACTGATGCACCATCAACAATCTTTAATTTGGGTATTGCTTCTTCGAGCATTGCGCAGCTAAGTTCATATTCAATCGATGCCTTTGGATTATCGACAATCAACAGCTTCAATGTAGGTATACGATATAAGCACGAAAGTCCCCGTGCTGTACACTTTGTACCGGAAATATCTAAAATTTCCAACTTTGGATACTGCGAGCCAGAAACACGATCCAAACACCAATCATCAAACGGTATCACATTATGAAATGAAAGAAATTTAAGATGCTGCAGGCAACGTAAATTTTCTAGCCCCTCATAGTACAACGACATATTGTCACAACGCATAGCTTCAACTTTATATGATGGATGAAATTTATTGGGCAAATTGAATTCGCCGTCCTCAGTGGCACGCATCCATTTGTTATCGTGCACAAATTTCACTGCACCGCCACGATAGAGCAAAAAATGTGCCGCAGCCAGTTCGGCACCGAGGATTTCATGACGTTCGGGTATGTATTGTTGCATGTGACGCTCCATTTTTTCTTGACGCCTATCCCACCAACGTTTTATAGATTTTGGGCTGACATCGATTGGTTTTTGCATCATTATAATGAAATCTGAAGTTTGTTCGGAATTCGAGAAAAGTTTCAATTTACTGTTCCAGTCTTCAGGACGATCACCAATGGGTGTACGCCATTGTAATTTCTTTTTATCTTCAGCCAGCTCCTGCTTGATGCGTTCAAGTGTTGCGCTTGTTTTCTCATCTTCTTGATTGCTGGTGGATGATGAAGTTTGAGCGTAACGTTGTAGTTGAGTCCACGTACATGCAAGTGCAAGTTGTTGACGGAGTAAAATTTTATGTAGCAACATTGTAGACACAGATTTTTCAATTTTTATTATGGTTTTAATTAAGAATTTAGAAATCTAGTTGAAACGTACACGCCGTATCCTAATTTTTATTATTTTTCTATCATAGTTTACTTTGTTTGGAAGAGCAGCTGTTTTTATACAGCGGCTTATAAAATATAATAGTACCACACAAAAATCAGTGTCGCAATTCTATTCTATCATATAGCAGATGAAAATTTAAGAAATCCCCCACAAACTCTTACGCGTTTTTAAAATTTCCATGTCATATTTTGTTTCTAGTTATGTAGAGAAAATTGAATTTATTTGCAAAAGTTAAATGCACAGTATCAACATTTTTCGCGAGATCTTAAACCATCTTTTGAATCACTTTGCACGGGCCTTTGAAAATCCAGACAGATTAGATTGATCACATAAATTCGATTGAAAGAACAAAACTGATACGGCAATATGGCTTTTAACCCTATGCTACACCTGCCAGTGTTGGCATACCAATGCTAACACACTCACATTTTTTCACTAATACACTCACACTTTTCTCATTAGCAAGCAAATTTCGATGCCAATGAATTCTACCAATGATTTGACGTAAGCCGACAATATTTGACGTTTCTCCCATTTGTGAGAGAAAATAAAAACAGAGTAGTGCGGAAGTAGAGCGGAGTGAGCAAATTCTTAGAAATGAAGTGTCTGACAACTTGTTAGAAATGAATAATAATAATTTAACAATTACTTTATTTTTTACAACACTTCTACTAAACCAATGGATTGCTCAAAATTGAATTTTATGACTTACACCACTTTTGCACGCAACTTTGTTTTGTAAACGCAGCTTGTGCCAACCGTGTATGTGCATGTAAAACTCCTTAAAAGCAATAATACTAAAGCCATAAAGTACTTTTCTGTGCAACCTTGCACGCATGACGTCTGACAAACGTTTACTGAATTTTCACTAAATCGGGTGCAGCCAAAAAGAATTTCATTTTGAAATTTCCACCGAAAAACCGCACCAATCATCATAAAATCTAGTGAAAACACACGTTTAATAAACCAAAAATAGTTTTTGCATATTTTAATTGTGAAATTTAATTTTTTGAACTACAAAAATCAAGTAAAAAGTTTGCAGTAACTAACACACGCGAGTCACATTCACAGTCGACTTGCTTTTTGAAGGACGCTTCCGTCGCGACAAGCAGCGAAGCACCCCCTGATAAAAAGTTACTGGCAAAACTTTTTTGTCTAATTCCAGCAGAAAAATTTTATTGCAATAACCGCAAAATGTCTGGCAGTGAGGATGGACAATTGAAAAGCCCAGGAGAAGAACATTATATGAGGTGTGTATTACAAGCCAAGAAAATCTATGGAAAATTGTTGCTAAAAAATAAATGCTTTTATGTGGTGATTGCATTGTGTTATTCATAAATATATGTAGAAAATTACCAAACAAAATGATTAACAATTTTCCATAGATATTTTTTTTGTATCATATTAAAAAATGGAAATTATAATTTTTTAGGAAAAAATACGTATAATGAAAAATTATAAGAAAAAGAAACGTTTGAAAATGATTACACGCAAAGCCAGAAAAATCAAGTATTACAATGCAAAAATATACGAGAAATTTCGATTGATGTTTAAATATTCTCTGGTATACACATTAACAATTTGTATATAAATGCACATTTAAAAATGTTCTTGAAATTTTATAAGTTTTTGCATTATAATTACTTTTTATTAAAAAAAAAAAAATACCCGTAAACATGCAAGAGTATTCCTTAATCTTATTCCTATTTATGTATTCCTTTTCCTCCCACACGCTTCCCGTTCCCTTCCACACCATTAGGTATCTCTCTCACTCTCTAAACACATTCAATATTCTTATTGTACACTTTTAATTTACTTGAGTTTTTTCATTGCAAATAGGCCAAAAAGTGTGTACATGTCCAAAGACCGATGCGCGCGATGGCCACGAACTAAACAAATTAAACATAAATCTATAAAAAATAATAAAACAAAATCATAATCATAAAAAAATTATAAAAACAAAAATCGAAAATCAAAGAGACTTTTGTGTATACGATAAGATACGAAATGAGCGTAAAGTCTGCGTATAAAGTGAACATATAAAAATGCGTAAATTTCTTCACCCAACGCACCACATCATGAAAGCAAAGCCAAAAACAAAAACCATTAAAAATGGCAGCAGACAGCAAAAATGTGAAATGCACGAAGTCGCCTTCGTCCTCGTACTCGTCCTCGCAGTTGGCGTCATAGTCGTTGTTGCCTTGTAAACATGGAAGTAAAAAAAAAAACTGCTACTACTATTATTAACTACTATTACAACAAAATGAGTGGTGACATGCTGTTGCTTGTTGATAGCCACAGACAACACCTACAGGTGGGTAGGAGGTGTGCTTAACAACAACAACAACAATAATAAACAACCTCGTTTCCCAGTGCAAGTGTACATATACACACATATAAGCATGCACACCATCTCGGTGTTACTTCTGCTACTACTACTACTACTCGATAAACAGTGTTCCTGTTTGGTGGTAAATTGATTTTTAAAATTTTTCATTATTTTAATGCAATTTTTTTCTCTCACAATTCAAAACGAAAGAAACAAAAGTGTCCCCAAAATATTTTATAAAGGTTTAAAAGCTGCTGATGTTGATTTACTTTTTGTCGACCGTTGGAAATTGCTTTGGATTTGTTTAATCGTTTATCGATCGTCAGGTAAATATGGCCAAGGTGAGTGGATATTATTTACATAGTCTCTTTTAGTACTCATATTGTTGTTTTATTTAAGGCCACAAGGAACGTGAATATCTCAATAATGTTTTCCAATAAATGAAAATGCTATTAATTTTAAGTATCGAATCTATTAGATATAGTAAATACAAAAGATACTACTTAATAGGTTCTCAAAAAAATGTTTTTGATCAAAAATTAATTTTGATTATTTCACCAAAATTAATTTATAAAACCCTATAAGAAAATTCCACCTGGTAAATTGTCAACTAATTTCCAATTGAACTTTTACTTCTCCCTAACATTAGCTTCTATTTTATTTTATTTATTTTTTGACATTAAATTTTCGCAAAATAGAAATGGGTAAAAAAATGTTTATTCAATTTCAAATTAGTTTCAAATGTATCTATGAAGATACATATGTCCGATCGAGAAAATGTTTTCGTGATGAAAAGCTGGTAAATGTAGCAAACTGTTACTTGAACAAAAAAACTATTTGTTACTATTTGAACAAAAAAAATTGCAAAACGACCCGCCAAGAATATATTTTATGATCGTATTTGTCTTTGTGAAAAGAAAACCAAGTTCATAACGAATTAGACAAACGCAATAGCAACCTCTTGTGGTGGATCCACCAGTCATGTCAGGGTATCCATTTGACGCATTGACTACCTTCAGTCATGAATTCCGTCAAGTCAGTCAATTCCGCATGAGAATTAAAAGAATGCATTTGAAAATCATCGTTGAGCATTAAAAACTCTTTTGGACAATGATTAATCTACTACTACATTCAACGATAATTTTGGCAACATTGGCATTTGTTTAACAAATTTAAAATTTTCTTTAAAGTTATATTTGGGATGATAATATTGAATTTCTAGATCAGTTGAGATTGTGTCAATTGCATTAAAGCCATTGGTGGGAACTGGATTTCTGTTAGTAAATTGCCCCTCTTCACGACGGAGTACAATGGGTTTTCTAGTCTTAAGTGATCGTCGTTCGTTACAGACTTTAATATTATACAAAATATCAGTTGGAACAAGATTTCATCTTACACAAACAAATAAAATAAATATAATCTACATACTACTATATCTACTAAAATATTTATATCTGCTGATGTCAGCTATTCAGAGAAATTCGTTAAACCACATAAGGTTCATTAAAAACTAGGGTAACTGTGAGAATAGCCCATGTGGTATTACATTGGAATTTATTGGCCTAAGTATATCCTATTACAGGATGGCCATTTAACCTTCGCCCTACAGTATATTAGCGTAATCCACTAACTACAATTGTCTTAAAAAATTAGGTAATACCAGTCAGTAAAGTAGCCCCATTTTAGAATGGATTTAACACCATGATTAAAAGTTTGTGTTTTTTTATTTTTTGTGTTTGGTATTTCTGGGTCGTTAAGCTTTGTTAAATATTTTCGCATCATCAGGCAAAATATTTTATTCAGCTTGAAAACGGTAACTGCCTTGGGCTTCTTCCCATTATATTCCTCCCTTTATGACTATTTCAAATTGCACTACATTTAATGGGAACATTTAAATCATATTTTATGTCTTGATGCTCCGTGGTTGCTTCATCTAGTTACTTTCTTACATTCGAGTGAACAGTATTAAAAACCATTGCATTGGAGCACTTCATAATATCTACTATTTCATCAATAGTTTTTTTCTAAGGGTCAATGCTTTTCTACGGCTATTGTTTTACCTTTTGAAAGTTTTTAGGACTTCTATCATGTATTTCTATCTGGCTTTGTTTGTTCAATTTTGTTTTTACTTTTTGCCATATTGTTTTTTAGCTATTAAGTTCTTAAATAATAGGATATCTCCATGTCTTCTTTGATCGCCCACGACGCCCATCTCCATTTTCGTATATATGTCTGAATTATGGGTTCTTCGCTTAATATCGTCATTATTTCTTATTTAATTGGCCAAAATATCCGCAGATACCTATTAATGATTACTTGAACATTCGGATTTTTTTTCTGAAATTTGCGAGTTTCCCCACACTGATTGTAATTGTCTGAACGCAGCTATTTTTATTGCACGAATCTACTTTGATAAGAATATTTCCAATTACTCGAAATTGTTCCAAAATATATTGCAGGGAGGTTTCGGTGCTTAATGGAATTTACCCTTAAAATATTCGACATTGGTTGATCTTAACTCAAAACCTCACAAGTGAACTAGACCCTCAAAAGAATTTGAATTTTTATTCCCATCTAATTTTCTTAAACTTTTCTATTACTATTGATAACAAATCCATAAAGAGCAAGAAAACGGAAATTTGGAATATTGAAATATTTAATTTTAAATTTTGTAATATATAGCTTTTTTATAGGGTAAATGTGGTTGTATATCGACTGTTAAACTTTTGGGTTAAAATTAGTAAACTAAATTTTTCAAGCCTTCAACGTATTACCTAACTTGTGTATAGTTATGGTAAGAGACTAACAATAATAGCGGTTCGAGACGTAGTTGAAAAAGTAAAAGTATCTATGTTAATATTCAAAACTTAGAACTATTATTTATTTACAAAAAATTATCTGAATTCAACTTTATTATACCCTATACCAAGGTGTTCCAACCTCAGGCTTGGTAAGTGGTTCACGAACGTAAAAGAAAACCCAAATAACACCAAAATTTACTTTTTACAGTATTTAGACGGCATTTAAATGGTGCCTGTATTACCCCTGAGTGACTGATTATATAGGTAAGGGAGGTGCGTTCAGACGTGTGCTCGGTTTTCTGTGAATCTTCCTGACGTTTATTCTCATTTTCTACTATTTTTATTTCTTTTCGTTTCAAATTTCATATTGACGATTTCTAATTCAGGCATTTAATTAAGTAAAATTTTATTGGATTCCATTTTTATTTAAATTTCAAATTATTTCAATTTTACAAGAAAAAATATAAATAACGACACGTAAAAAAACGCGCGTGATTTCAAGCCTCACGGCGCGTGTTCAAGACAAGCATTGGTAATCCAGGCACCGTGTAAATGCCGTCTCTTAACTAAAGAAAAATCTATTCAACGTCACACAAATTGTGAAGTTTCTTGACATACTAATTGATGAATTCGAATCGCGATTTTCAGATCTTAAAAAGTTCTTTTGGCATATAAGTTTTTGAAAACTCCATTTGCTTTTGAAAAAAAAAATGTTGAAAACTTATCAGCTCTCTTTGATGTAAAGAAAATCACACCTGAAATTCGACATGTCATTAATTTATTTGGAAACTCAAACTCAGCGTAACGGAAAAAGTGATTATGTGAAAATGCTTGTGCTCAGAATTGTTTTTTTTTTTCTCAATAAGGTTATTCCAAAATTTATTTGTGTGCTTGGTTCCACGTATGTTTGTAAATTCACGTTACGCGTGTTGCGAGCCACATTTTTGGCTCAAAGCAAAATGAAACTAGAACGTCTTGAACGCTGAATTTTTAAAAATTTCTAAATTTTCTTGCTAAATTTCTAAATTTTTTTAGCTGAATACTTCGCAATTTATGCAAAAAATTGTTTACTTTCGAGACACTTAGAATCTGAAGAAATTATATGATTTTAAAAATTTGTTTCCGCTTCTGTTCATCTGAATCAGAGATCATGATCCCAAAATTCTACTATCCATATCCATTCATATTTATTGAAATGCTGTCGAACCTCATATCCACCCTTAAGTTTAAGGTTCGCATCATACTCATATTTAACAACACGTATGACTATACAACGTCGACTCTCCTTCACTCAATGTGTAAAGGCAATGCAAAATAAGTATGATTTGCATGCGAACAAAAACATTATGCGGGTGTGTGTCGCTCTCTTCTCTTGTGTTAGCATGGTACTTTCTCTTTTCTCGACGTAGACAAGAATGATGCCTACATTACATATATAAATATTTTTGAATCCAGTTGAATCATTCATATGATCCTAAGCATTTTCCTAATATATTAAATCAAACTGCGGTTATGTATGGATCAAACAGATTAGGGATGATATGAGTATGATGTCGCCGTCGGATTCATTTTTATTGCAACTTATATTTATGCATAAGCGTTGTTGTACATGTGGGTACATCAGAATAGTAGCGTTATGATGATTTCAACGCATTTATATTCAAAAATTCATGGGTGCCTATGGATAGCGAAAAAGCGACTCATTGCTGATCTCTGATCTGAATGAGTAGAAACTTAACTATGCTGTTACTTTTCGATTTGGCTAATCATAGTGCCCTGAAGATTTTTTTATGGACACTATATAAATGAGATTTTAATGATATTTATATAATAAATATTAATTAAAGTTACATTAACCATGGAACAGAATGTGAAGCTTCTATATCTTTCCACACAATCATCTTGTACTTTTTTTTTTTTTTTTTTTTTTTTTATCAGAGTGCTTTAAATTGCAAAACCATTCATTTTCTTTTTACAAGTTCTATAACTAGTTTATGAAAAGTTCCTACTTTGTGCTTCATATTTAGCGGCAGCGACAACTCCAAATTGTAATCAAACTCAATTAGAATACATTCATTCTACTTTTGACGGATTGAACTGGTTCAGTTTCTTCACGCTTCAAATTCACATTTTGTTCCTCACTTTATAAGTAATACAGACAAACTTTTAAAACTGATAGTAACGAACCACATAAGAAATAAATATATTTTTTTTAGTAGAAATGTTTTGCTTGACTTTTGCTTGATCACATTCCTATGAAGATCATTTCAAACAAAGAAAAGTGCAATAATGCTGGCATATTCTAAATAAACTTATGTTCATACTTCAAATACTACACACTAATAATATAATGTAAAAAAGTCAATGTCATATCAAAATGGGCTTTAAAGTTTCAACCAACCAGCAACTCAATTTTGGTTTGAATCAATGGTATTGGCTGTTTGCACGAACCCAAGCATGATTGTCATTTGAATTACTGTTGTAGATATACCAGATCTTACTTTAGGTATCCCCAGATGAAATTTCTAATTGGTATTTTTTGTTTTCAATGATTTACTAATAGAATACAAATCTTTACAGGGATTAAAAAGTTAATTGAATAAAAATAATTTTTTTTTTTACAGGAGTAATCAATTACTTTTGTGGAATTATATTCCAATTTAGTTGGAGTAGCGTTTAATGCTGCGCTACGATTTCGGGAATCACTTTTACTCACAGCCTATATTAAAGAATCGATACATGACAGTTTGCACGATTAAGTTACGCTACATTATGATCCTTTATTTTTCTTACTATATATTTTTCTACCTCGCTCTTTCACACAACCGGTTAGGCTTGTGCAAGTCTAAACATTCACAAAGGGAGCATTAACTTAATATTCCGCCTTTGATTCGGTATCTTACAAGTAATTCGCGCATAGTGTTCAAGTAAGGAACGATTACAAATTATCTACAAATGCTCGTAATTGTGTTTTTTTAAGTCTTGTCTATTCATTCACGAATATAGTTTTCATCATTAAAGTACTTTGTGTGCATACACTATGATTATTGAATAAAGAAATCGTCATAGGGAGGGTACATTGCCATAATTAGTCAAGTCAAAATGGTATAAACATTATGTGCACTCCCATTTTTTGATGTATACGCAAACTTGACTTATTCATAATGGGTTTGAAAACTAATTTAATTTTTCAACTAATTTCCAACAAACTAAAATGTAGAAATGTTAAGTTTAAAAAAAAAACAAATTTTGACTCCACTGTATAACAATTCTTTAAATACCAATTACATTATAACATTCCATTAACCTTCCATATTTTAAACGCTACACTTTGATATTTCCAATTTGTTTCTTTATTTTAGAGAAAACTTTTAAACAATTTCAAGCAGACGACGCGATAAAAGTAAATTGACATCAAAGCTTAAACTTGTAAGATAATAAACAAATTGTAAAATACTTTAAATTAAAAATAATATAAACAAACAATTATAAAAAAAAAAACGAACGAAGTTATATTGGCCATTGCAAAGCGAAAATCGCACGAGGACCTTGCACACAGCCATGAAAGTACACATACACACACACACGCGCTTCACATGCTTCAACTGGAACTGGGGAGGCAAACTACCAGACCAGACCAGAAAGAAGATTACAATAAATGGAGACATGGGTCTTGCATTGAAGAAACTCAATTCAATTGGAGTGTGGAATTAAGAATTTATATTTTTTTCTCTCTCTTTTTCTTCTATGACCTTAGTATTTAAAGAATATTTCCATATTTTTTTTTTTTTTTTATTTTGTTATTTTTATAAATCTCATTTCATATTTTCAAAAATTAAATTAATTAGTGGCAATGACGAGCACGATGCCGATTCACTGGACATAAAACCACCACAAGCAAATGTATCACATTCACGTGATTCAACTGGATCGAGACGTAAAGAGAAATCAAGCAAAGAGAAAAAACATTCCAAGGAGAAAAAGCACAGAGAACGTAACAACCTGGAACGGAGAGAACGCAGCGAAAGGGATAGTAGAGGTGGTGGTGGAAGCAGCGGCGGAGAGCAGCAGCAGCTACAGCAGCGTAGAAGTGGCGATATTGAACGTAGAGAACACCGACGGGATGAACGCAATGAAGTGATGGAACGTTATCAGCAACGCAGTGGTCCTCCAGGTGGTGGTGGTGGTGGTGTCTATGAGCGCGATGAGATGTCATCAAACAATGAAAGACGTTATCAGAAGCATTATGAAAGAGTTAGTGATGGCGGTGTTCGCGGAGGAGTTAGCGGTGGAAATCATAGCTACCATCATCATCATCAACAGCAGCAGCAGCATCAATATCATCCAGCGCACATGCATATGCAGCAGCGTTCTCGACAGCAGGAATATTATGAGCGTGGACAGAACTATCACCATGGTGGAGGTGTTCCTGATTATCATAGCAATCGTCATCAACAATATATGGCAAAACATGTTGGTCATAGCGGTGGCGGTGGGCATTTAGATTACGGCGGGCATCACGAGATGGCTATTGAGATGCAACGTGACCGAAGGAAATACGTTTATGAGCAGCCAAAGGATGCTGAAAGCTTAGAACAAGATTTGCGTTCGCGTTTGCTAAGTAAGCGTCACAAATATGTGCGCGGCAGTAATGAGCCAGAAGAGTCGCAATATGAAATCCGCGGAGCGGAGCGACGTGTTGATGTAAACGATCGAGCTGCGAAAGTCGAACGGCACAAGATGCATCGCGAAAAGGAAAGAGAAAGTGTGATAGAGGTGTTGGATAGCCCAGAAGTTATGGAACCTGAATTGGATGAAGTGCATCACAAACGCAAACATAAACGGCGCTACAAAGAAAAAGAAGATTCTGAAGTATTGTTGGAAAGGCGTAAAACTCCTGACGATCCGGAATTGCTAGCAAGAAGAGCAAAAATTTTAGCTGCCGAAAAGGAGAAGGAGCGACGCCAAGAGTCCGCACGTGAGGAATTGGAAGCGCGCAGGGAATTGCGAAGAGAGCGAAGCTCTACACTAAAGGATGCTTTGAGTCCTACAGCAGTGGCTGCTAGTGTAACTGCCGGATTGAATGTTGTCGTGAAGCGAAAAAAACATCACGAAGTTGACGAAACGGCGGCACATATTAAAAGAAAGCGTATGAAAAAATCCGTCAAGGAGCACAGCGACAATGAAAGAGACGATGACTATGATGATGAAGAAAGCGAAACGGAGAATGATGAGAGCGAGGAGAGCCTCAGTGACAGTGAAAGTGATTCATATGCTGAAAGTGAAAAGAGCTACACAAAGAGTAAAAGTAAAGTGAAGCAAAAGAAAAGAGAAAACATTCGTGATGCTGACGATGATGATGATGCAGAAGAACGTTCGGAGGAGGAAATAGAATTGCCAGAAAGCCCACTCTCCATAGGTGAACTATCCAAATCACCGAAACACAACAAACAAAAGAAGAAGAAGAAAACGAAAAAGCACTCCGATGAGGAAAGATCATCGCACTCACGCTCCCGCTCACCTATTTCAGATCGCTCACATACTCATTCCCTTTCGCGATCACGCTCAAATTCGCGTTCACCATCACGTTCCTCACATCGTTCACGTACCCGTTCGCGTTCCCGCTCACATTCAGAATCACTTTCGGCCACATCACGTTCAAGATCGCGCTCACCCCGATCGCGGTCAAGATCCGGTTCTAATCGCTCTCGAACACGTTCACGCACACGTAGCGAAGAGCGTGATATGGTCACACATCAGCAAAAAGCGGACGCCGAAGAAAAAGAAACTGATGTAATGAAAAAGAAAACGCTAGGGGAAAATGATGAAGCAATTTTATGCGATGACAAGGGTGCACCACTGCCTAATTATTTCCCCGGCATACAGGGCTGCCGATCTGTAGAAGAGTTCCAATGCCTAAATCGCATT
The DNA here is from genome assembly GCA_963691655.1 of Toxonevra muliebris. Taxonomy (NCBI): domain Eukaryota; kingdom Metazoa; phylum Arthropoda; class Insecta; order Diptera; family Pallopteridae; genus Toxonevra; species Toxonevra muliebris. The sequence continues at coordinate 57,168,161 of OY829326.1, forward strand.
GAGGAAGGCACATATGGAGTCGTTTACCGCGCCAAAGACAAACGTACCAGTGAGATTGTCGCTTTAAAACGCCTAAAGATGGAGAAAGAAAAAGAAGGATTTCCAATTACATCGCTGCGTGAAATAAATACGCTACTAAAGGGCCAGCATCCCAATATAGTCACGGTGCGTGAAATTGTGGTGGGCTCAAATATGGATAAAATATTCATTGTAATGGATTACGTAGAGCACGATTTGAAGTCGTTAATGGAAACGATGAAAACTCGCAAGCAGTCATTTTTCCCAGGCGAGGTAAAATGTTTGACGCAGCAACTGTTACTTGCAGTTGGCCACCTGCACGACAATTGGATTTTACATCGCGACTTGAAGACTTCAAATTTACTGCTGTCGCACAAAGGCATCCTGAAGGTGGGCGATTTTGGATTAGCACGCGAATATGGTTCGCCTCTGAAGAAATACACATCAATTGTGGTAACTCTGTGGTATCGTGCTCCAGAATTACTGCTGTGTTCGCCAGAATATTCAACCCCAATTGATTTATGGTCAGTGGGTTGCATATTTGCGGAATTCTTACAAATGGCGCCACTCTTTCCAGGCAAATCTGAAATTGATGAGCTAAATAGAATATTCAAGGTAGGATTGTATTATCTATTTCTTTCTATGCATTTCTGCTTTACTCATAAATTTAATTCTCTTACACTTTCCAGGAACTTGGCACCCCAAATGAAAAAATCTGGCCCGGCTATAAAGACTTGCCAGCGGTTAAAAATCTGCTTAGTCAAAATTCACAGTTCACCGAATATCCTGTGTCTACATTACGCAAACATTTCAGCGACAAAGCCACTGAATCGGGCGTAGCGTTGCTGCAGGGCTTACTAACATATGATCCTAAGCAAAGACTGAATGCTGATGCCGCTTTAAAGCATCCATACTTTAAGGAATTACCATTACCCATCGATCCATCCATGTTTCCAACGTGGCCTGCAAAAAGTGAACTTGGCGCACGAAAAGCAATGGCATCTTCGCCGAAACCTCCATCGGGTGGCTCACAATTCAAGCAACTCGGACGTGATGATATTGTCATGGCGGGTGGCGGTAACAGCAAAGTGGTTTCGGGCATCATAACAGGCAATAAGAAATCCGCTGCTAATACAGGTTTCGTGCTAAATGCGGGCATTGATCAGCGCCAGCTGGCGATGGGCCCAGGATTCAATTTGAAATTTTAACTTTTTATTATTGTAGCGTAGCATAGTTTACTTTTTTTTATTCCTTTTTCGAGTATGTGCTACTATTTGTGTGTTTATAACGCCCTTTTATTTCTTCTTGTTTTAAGCAACAATTCAATAATTGATTGACATTACAATAAATATCTTCTAATACGAGGAAATATTTGGTATAATTTTTGTTAATTTAGTTCTTAAGTTTTCTGTTTGGAAATTGAACCGTCTTTCAAAATTGTAATACCATACCTAAAAATCAATTTTTAAAAGAAAATGTGAGCTTATCAACCGAAATCGTTTTTTAATAAAACATGTACAAACAAATACAAATAATTTAGATTTAAACACGAATTAACAAGATCTGAAATTTCATTCATAGTTTCACACACACACAAACAACTTAACATGTAAAATTATTATTTCTATGCTATCACCAAGTACTTCTCAAAATTTAATTTATGTAAAAAAGAGAACTTCATAAAATATACTATAAATAAGCATCGTAAGTGTACAACAAGAAACAAAGATATAAAATACATATAATTTTTGAACAAAAATCAGTAGTATCTCTTTCTTTTCGCTAACGCCAACATCAAATACATAATTAACCGCTTTAGCATGAAAGCAGCCAAATGAATGTTCTTTGGGCATTGTTGCTGAAATCGAACTTAGAACGAAAATGAAAGCAAAGCACAATTGCTTTTCGATTTAAAATGAATTTCAGAACATGTAAATAGATTAATTTTCTTTACAAAAATACACATTTATTGTTTAATTGTTCTTTTTACTTTACAGCACTTAATTATATAATAGATAATTCTGTCATTACCTTTATACCTCAATTACACAATACAAATTTGCAAAATGGAAACGCAAATACAAAAATCTAAAACTAACCGGACAAAATACTGACGCCAAATTACGTCGACCACATGTAGTAATATGTATTCTGCCAGTGTGGAATGTATTCGCGCAATGGGCCGGCAATCATTTTAACAATGGGTATATTTTGTGCAACAAAATTGAGCACGCGGTCTAAGCGTGATTGTGTGAAGCTCTCGTAGAATGGTGAACGCATAAGATATAGCAATAAATTAATGCAACGACGTGACATTTCCAGCTTCTGTTCCTTGCTCATTAAATGACGATTTTTATGATAAAGTCGTATGCTCATCAGATCCAACGATAATGCTACAGCATACTGCTTCCAACGCTTCTCACCAAACAAACCCATAGTAGCCAAATGTATCAGGGGCTTCGCTATATATAAATACTCGGCTTGTAACAAAGCCTGTGGTACTGTCGATTGATTTACCTCTGTTACATCTCCAAGGGACTTAAAATCACGAAAATGTAAAGGTGGAGCACCTTCAACTTTGCGCACTACACGTCCCGAACGCTTTAATTGGAAGGTATAACCATTTTCTTCAAATGTTGTATTTCTATGAATACCACTGGAAGTTGTTGGTGCCACACCGCCCGCCGCCGCCTCTGCTTTTTTCTGTTTTATCAGCGAACGTCGATTTAGATTGGGCATTACCGGCGATGTGATTATCTGTTCAGTGGAATATTTTAATATGAAGAAACGTCCTGCCGCCTTGGCCAATTGCATGAATGAAATGAATAGCCATTTGCCCTTTACGCCAAAAACACGTTTTGCCGATATCTCTATGAACACCTCACAATATTCTAGACTGGTCAATATGACCTTTAGTCTATACACAAAGTTTTGCCTTTGTTCTTGTGCTGGGTATGTTGCTGCTGTTCTAGCCTCTTCTGCTCTGATACCACGCGCTTTATCAATAATGCGATCATTATACAGTACTAGCATATTGGACAATGAATATATTAACTCGGAAACTACATTGGAATCTGATATCCGTCCTGGAGAAAGTAATGTACAATCTTGAATTAGCGACAATCTGATTCTGTTATTGCAAATTGCATATTTACCTGCTATGAAATAGGAAACCCATTTTGTCGTTGTTTCCACATCGCACACTGTCTCTGGATTGGCAGCAACCCAAGCCTCGTAAGATTTAATTATACTTTTCAATTTATCCATTTTTAATTTCGATTTTTTCGTAGAATTTTTCGTTTTTCCAAAGTTTTCTTAATCTTATCGGAAATTTAATTCCTCAATATGCTGTGACTTTAGTAAAGTGCAATAATCTCGCATGGTTGCACAATTATGTAGCAAGAGATTTAGCAGTATGTTTTGAAATAAACCAATAAAATAGGTGCCGGCCGATTTTATCGCCAACGGCTAGAAGCTAGCCACTAGGAACAAAGTTTTGGTAATTGCTGCCAACAACGGATAACGTGTGTCGATTGAAACAAAGGGCTTTGCATATGTTTTCTATGTTTTAGTTACTACCTCGACAAAGGAAACAGATATTTTTTCTCTTTATGAGAAATGCTAATGGTCTTCCACACGGAAATCTTTGGTATTTTAAATTAGTGTCCTTCTGGATAATTGAAAATGAATCGCGATGAATATGGATAGAAGACTTCTGTAAACATCAGAATGCACTAAAGATGCTAGAAATCCCCATTAAATATTTTGAAGATTGAGGTCGATTGCACAAAAACAAAATGTCTTGACTAAATCAGTCGCGCTTTATATCGATTCCAAGACACTTTTATGTGCCTAGCAATGAATAGGATAATGAATTGCCTAACCACAGAAAGCCAGAAAGCAATAATATTCATAGAGAAAGATGGTACAACTACGAAATCTTTTGTAAAGAACAAAAAGAAGAAAAGTGTCATCGACTATTCTTAAGGACGAAAATAACACCACAGAATATTATCTCTGTTATATTAGTGAACACTAGGTGATCCAGGTGCGAGGAGGGAGCTTTGTGGTTAAAATCTGGTTAACTCTTGAACTCAAGTTTATGTTTTATCACCTATACGCATCTTTTTATTCTGCATAAATAAGTGAATGGATATATTTATTTTCATTGTTTGACGAACACATTACTATTGTACTATTACTAAGGTACAGACTCTCTTTCTGCTCGGTGTAACAATTTTATGGTGTTCGCCGAGCAAAATTTAAATAAAATCATGTACTAAGGCTAGCAACGGTGTATAATTTTTATGGGCAGTAGACAATTTCAGCTCTCTCCGCATAAATAAAATTGCCAATAATTTCATCAAAATTTGAAAAAATTTAGTTCATTAAACTTGAATTTTCCCCAAATGACGTTTAACTAAAGCTGAGCGGCATGCGAAATAAATTAATTTATGCAAATACTTCAGACCACTCACACCACAAAATACATGAGCAGACACTGAGAAACCTGAGAAAGCACTAAAATCTATAATATTTGTGGAAAATAATAAAGGTCTTTATTAAAATGTGTAAAAGCCTTCCAAAAGACTTCGATTAATATTTTTTCCAAGACTTAAGCTATGTCGTTCAACTTGAAGGAAAGTATTTTTATTTGAAGCTTTCCACTTCCCTCTAAAGTCATGCAAACGATATTTAATGCTTGAACTGGCAATTATAATCATATTTTTTAGGTGTACTATACAATATTTTTTCAGTGCTGGATTAAAAAGAGAAAAAAGAAGATGACATTTTAAATTTGAGTTTATTAAATTTTTCGAGCTTACCCTTTCTGCTATCAATAAATACAACACTGAGCTGTCGAATTTCATCCTATTTTCTTATTCGTTTTTGACAGCAGTCAGTTCTTTTTTTCCAATTGTCATTTGCATTAGTTCACATTTTCCCGGCAACCACCAAAACGTTGAGTTCAATGTGTTTAGCTCGCTATCAGAATAGGAGGCGATTTTTGTAAAAGAAAAAATTTAATGAAAATGTTAAATTAAAAAAAAATGTGCTCAATGTGATTCTACAAAATGAAATAAAAAGAATATTGACATGCAAATGCAGTAAAAGAAGAAAGAATATAACTAAGAAAGTTATTGGTTAGTGTTTTGATATAGTCGTTGCGCAACTACGTCGCACCGCACCACCAAACGAAACCAACCACCTAAGAAAAAAATAGCACCGTGAAAATTGTGATAAGAAATAACGAACAAAAAATAAAAGTGATTTATTTAAAATATTAAGGAAGAAAAAAGACAACGCCATGAAGAAACGTTCAAATTCTCGGGGAAACACGCCCGACAACGATAATGACAGTGGCGGTACCAATGAAACTCCAAGTACGCGTGCTGACGGAGCGTCCAGCGCTTCTTACAGCAAATCAGGTGCAGCTAGCGCCCCAACATCACCCACCAAACAAACACGTTCCTCCGTGCCAAAGAATAATAAAAAATCTATAGATGAAATTGCTGAAACATTTCTCGTTGTAAATGAGCGTCCTGTCGATGATATATCATTAGATTTCTTTTATAAACCGCATACTATAACGCTACTAGCGTGTTCCATATTAGCTGTTATGTATTTTGCATTTGTTAGGTAAGTTTTCATTACAACAACCTACATATTCTTATTAATAATTTATGCATTTTATTCATAGTCTCACATTAAATATTCCATAATACACAATTCATTTCCATACACATTGTCTGAGTCATCCTAAAAACGATTGTCCTTAGTCCTAATGCGCGCGACATAAACATATTAGTTGCTTATATTTTCAGGAATGGAATTCACTACGCTGGAATGCTTTTTCCCCACAATCATTTTTATATATGAAACGAACGTGTGGCAAAAAAAAATCAAAACAAAATATCGCGGATGCATTCAATCCCCACCATCTTCATAGCGCACAAAAGTGTGAAATGCGCAGCTGTCACTTCCTTCCGTGTTTCACCTTTTTCTTGTTATATTTTCCAATGACAAACTTTTTGCAATATACATTAAACTCATACAGCAAAAGCAAAAGTAGAAGCAGAGTAGTTATATTTTTTCTGACCATGTTAAAATATAATCGGCAAAACTGTGTCAATTTGTAATTGAAGAGTGGTGGCAGTTAACCGAATTGATTTGATAATATAATAATAGTGCTTCCGAAAGAACGTCACTTGTTTTCTTTACACAAAAGCATTTCCTTTTTATTTTTGAAGTAGTGCAAGTATTAAATATAAATGCGCTTACATTTACTACTGTGGTTAATATTTCTTGTTATGCAAGCAGCTATGAGTTAAAAGTTAAAAATCCAAAATCTACTATGTAGATTTCTGAATAAAACAAAGAAAATAAAGAGCAAAAGTTTGAACTTTTGCAAAAGTTTAAATTAAAAACATTCATTCGCATTTAATGCAAAAAGCGTTAAAATAAAAATTTGCTAATGCTCATTAACATTTTTAAGGAATTTCTAAAATGGATAAGTAAGTAGTGTGTTCATAAAATGCTACAAAGTGCACACGTAAAAATAAAATAAAATCCGCATATATTGATTAAACAAAGAAAACTATATTCATTTTCTTTTTTTGCTTTACACATTTTTATTTTCCTACTACTTATTTACATTATTTGTTCTTACCTTAATGTAATTTGCACATTTCTCTATAAGAAAATTGTCCATTTGCCTTTTCCCCTTTTTGTATTCAGTGAATACGCATATAATTACATATTTCTATTGTTATGCATTTATGCTGGACGATAAACGTTTTGTTTTCTATACTCACTGTCTACGTTTTGTTTATGTTTTTATAACACGTGTTTTTTTATGCTTTCAATTTGGAATTATCGCAATGTCGATAGAATTGTTGTATTTCCAAATTTTTAAAACTAAACATTACCGTTTTGGTTGCAGCCTCCATTCACTAATTATACGATAATGAATAACTACTGTTTTAGAGTAGAAAAATATTTTAGACTAGAAGGACTCAAAATTCTAAAATGTACAAAAATTTTATAAAAAACATGATATAAATGACTTAAACTAATAAAATTTAAAAATAAAATTTTACGGAGTGTAAGACTGTATGTATTTTATTTAATATATATTTCTGTCAGTATATACAGTATGTAACAAAATTGAGCAAATGAAGGGACATTTTTGGGACATGAAAAATAGCCTGAAAATCCAGATAAACAAAAGTGAAAACAAATTTTTGAAATCAGGTAACTCCTTCCGGGTCCAAAAGGGTATTGAAAATGCCGGAATTTCGACAATAAATTATGATTTTTCAAAATTTGTTTTTCAAGTTTCATAGCTTTTTTATTTCTCCTTAAGTGTACAAACATACATACTGCAAAAAGATGTACAAAGCTGGTAAGTTTTCAAAAATTCAACAAAAATTGTATGAAAAGTATAAATTATGGTCAAAACTTCGGAACTTTGAACCTCTTGTGGCACCAATAAAAATTATCCGATTTCAAAAACTCTGTTTGAATTATATTTATACAATCAAGGAAAAATAAAAAAACAACTGGAATTTAAAAACATTTTTGGCCAAAAAAATTTGAAAAATTATAATTCATTTTCGAAATTTCAGTACTTTCAAGATCTTTTGGAACCTGAAGAAAAATTTGTTTCCACTTTTATTGATCTGAATGTGTAGAAACTTAGCTATGCTGATACTTTTTAATTTGACGCCATTTTTGGCTTTTTTTTGGAATCCCAAAATATTACGTGCAAAATTTTAATAAAAATTTGGTATGCATTTACTACCATTTTTTTCACTCTACAATCACTAGCCACACACATTTCTTTTATTTCAATTAAATTAGTATAATACAATAATACAAATCCACAATTGTATTAAAATGTGCAACAAAAATCAACTGTAAAAAAATGAAAAAAAAGTACTGCAACACTTCGCTTCAGTGTACCGTGTGTGTCGAAAGAGGGCAGTTTGTCTCTGCGACAACTGTTGCCAATGTGGTACCGCTCTAAAAACTAATTTTTAACAAAAAACTGTGCGGAAAAGGGCACTAAATCTAATATTTCGGACAAATAATTGGAGTAACACCTACTTATTTTCGTGTGGCACCCTAATACGCTTAAATTAATTCCCGCTCTTTTTCAACAGCTTAAAGTGAGGAACAGAATACGAAGCTGAAGCGTGAAGTAACAATCTGTCAAAAGTAAAATGTATACATTTTCATTGTAATCAAACACAATGTGACGTTGTCGGTGCCGCTGAAGCTGAAGCACAAAATAAGAACTTCGCCTCTTAAGCATAACACTGATTGTCAAAATAAAAAGTGAAAGAAATCACTGAATTATTTATAGAACCTGTAAAAGAATTTAATTGGTTTAAAATTTAAAGCACTTTGATTACAAAAATGTGGAGAAAAATATGATTGTGTCTGATTCCAATTACAATAAACATGAACTTCAGAGGTGCTCACATCTTTATTTGTCGCGCTTCATTGGTTGCTACGCTACATTCTGTGCTTCAGCTGCGTACTTCACGTTTCACATTCTGTTTCAGGCTTAACAGATACAACCAATAGCTATCGAGTAAATTAATAATAAAGAAATCAAGTTCACTTTCGTTGTCAAGTATCATAAATCTTTATTATTATTAGTGTATTCACAATTTTCTTATCAGCAAATAAGTAGGAAAACTACTTCAATTATGTACATACGTACTTGCTTACCATAATTGTTGTTTAGATTGTTAAACTTTTAGGCTCTAGCATATTTACTTTCATTACACATAGCACATGGGCATAGAATTAGATAATATCTGCAGCATTTATGCCAAAATATGAAAAATATTAAGTTGCATCTAGGATCGCAAATCATTGGATAATATAATGAATAAATAATCAGTTAAATTATTGAGCAAATAAAAAGCATCTATATTAGATCAAGGGTCAACTTAATCTATCACTCTCTTTGTCTTTATTTATATGAACTACATATTTGTGGTGTAGAAAACTTAATGCTCGTTTTCCCCCTCTCTCTATCTATAGCTTCTGTAGAATTGATTGAAGAAAATATAGATCATTCGTTATATAAAATTATAAAAAAATCATTGTTTCGACACATTACGTTCATATAAAGTTATTAAAATACTTTGATGTGATACACATGCCTTAGCACGTCATAAATAGTATCATGACCAATGGATGAACTCAAAATTCAATATAAATACACACTAAATTCGAAGCGATAAGAAAGTGTTAACCTTTTAAAATGTGAATAAATTTATAAATTCAACGCAAGCATAACAAATACCAACAAACTCAAATGATGATCCCACATGATGAGAGAATGAAAGCCATGAATTTTTGTTATGAAATCGAAAGGCAACAAATTTTGGCAATAGAAACTCAAAGACAAATCTCTCATGGTGAAAGAATGAGAATAAGAGCGAAAGTTTTTGTTAACATTTCGTTTTCTTCTTAACTCAAATTAAAAAATTATTCTTTGAAAAGAACCCAACAAACAATATGAGTCCTAAAAACTCTTTCATTATCACTGTTTCAGAGTTTTCGAAATTAAATAAAAGGATTCAAAAGAATAGTCGAAAGAGATGGTTAAAAAAAAAAAACAAAAATACCAAAAAAAGACAGTTAATATATTATCCATATTAAATTACCAGATCTGAAATTCAAAAAGCCGCAATAACAAAATAGAAAATCGACTTTCTGGTTGATTATAATTATAAACTGCATCTCTCCAAAATTTTAAACTTATAACTAATTAAATTAAGCAAGATTAAAAATACACGTTTGGATCTAAGTATTTTGAGAAAAGAATTTTAGATAACAATGAGTACAATATTCTTAGGTATTATTGAAAACACTATTATTATTGTTTGAAGGATGAGACGACCCGAAAGTCAGGCACTGCGACCCATAAAATCTATTGTACCAAAGCCTTAAGTTATGAAAGAACAGAAGAAAAAAGAAGGATAGATAAGAAACAATACTTTAGCCGGGAACCGAGCCCCCAGAGATAAGAATATACTGGACCACAGAAGGAACCCGAGTTTGCCGAAAGAAGGCTTTAATTTCAGATCAACGATCATAATTAAAGAAGAATATTATCAAACTACCCCACCGCCCCTTTCTTTAAGAGATCCGCTTTCTGAATTAAGTGCGCTCAAAAGTTGGTTTACTGGGGAAAAGGCAACAAATCTGGCACTAATTCAAAAAGAGAAAAATTAGAAGAAAAAAAACACTACACCAAATTGCAAAATATCATACGATTGCAAATATATATATAGAAAATGAGCTGAGAGTGATCAAAGTCTAAGCGTAACAATAACAATGTGCAAAACTTTTATTTAATAACGAAGAATCGTCGTCATCGCGACTGCGACTGTTTGGCTTATCAATATAATGACGAAATAACGAAATGATTGCGTACACGTATACCGAAGAAACGCTGTCAATAATGGTTTTTGAACTAACGTGGTTTTAGACTCTATATAAATATTTGTTTTTGAGAATGGAATTAAAAAATTCGACAAATAACATCCCAAAAGAATATGCAAAACCGGATCTTTTTTCATTGAAGATTTATGAAATTGATTAGCGATTTGTTTTGATCATGTGAAATAAATATGAGCATAAACAGAAATCGGGTTGATTGTGTGTGGAAATATTTATGTATGTCATATTCTAATGACATTCGACTTTAAAAATTAGACAAGAGATATGATATTAAAAATGTACTTAAAATTTGTTTTTCAATCTTATTTTAAATTTAAAGTCAGTGAAATTTTTGGAAACATCGATTTTAAAATATTTTTCTTGTATCTCCGTATCTCATACCACAATGAGCCTAATTCTGTGCTTAAGTGTGCTTTCAAGTAGAAGGGTGCCACTCCAACCTATCCCCGTTACATACTCTCTGAAATTTGTTTGTTGTATATTACTTAAATATTTAATTTCGTTTTGAAATTCTCAAACTATTTTCATAATTTCTTTCTAATGTGAATGGCACATTTCTATCAACCTTCACGTGTAGCATTAAAATGAGTAGAATTAGCATTAAATTTTCATGTGGCGTGGCGCACAGTCTCACAAGAAATTTGCGTGTGAATCGCAATTGGCACAGTTTCAAATTTAAAAATATATACACATTACTTATTAAGTTTCTTCACATTGTATTCGCGTTTAATAGGCTAAAAACTCTTAACAATATCTAAGATTAATGTTACCTTAGATTAACAGTAATAGAATCATATACTAGGGGTGGACACAAGGGGGGGACAAGGGAAAATTTCCCCTCCCAAAAGATTTTCAAACACTTAAAAATTTAATAACTTAAACAGGCAAAAAAGTGAACATAATTTGTTATTGTTGTTTTTAGTTATTACGATTTACTTTTAATTATAAGAATAATGAATAATCTTGCTCATTAAACCGCTTTCCTTCTCTATGGAAATGTACTGAAATAATAATGACTAGTAGGTAAGGCCCCAGTAACTGGGTCTATTTTTTTTGTTCAAGAAATCTATGAAAAACAAACTTCCGACGCTAATATTTTGGAATTGGCTCAACCGATTTTAAGTCTGATAATTTTTGGCTAACCTACTCGCCAAGCTCTTTAAATTGATATATGTGTAGCACTTCTGGATCTTCTGGAATAAAATTGTAGTTACACTAATAAATGTATAGATACTTAAAACAAATAAACCTGAAAACCCAGTGCCCTTATATAGACCTATAACTTTGCTGGCAATATTCTCGAAAATATTAGAAGTAGTAGATTGCTAATAATACAAGAAAATAAGAATATAGTTCCGAATCACCAATCGTCATAAGCATGGTACTCCTGCCAGAAAGTCAGTGACGATGTCATCAATATTGTCACTGACTTTCTGGAACGCAAAAAATATTGCTCTGCCATATTTTTGGACATTCAAAAAGCGTTCAAAAAAGTTTGGCATCAAGGGCTGTTATACAAATTAAAAATTTACTTCCAGCTCCATTTTATTTGGTCTGAAAGTCCTATCATTCTGTCTCAAAGTAAATGATGAAACATCAGCCAAATGTCAAGTGAAAGCCGGAGTACCACAGGGCAGTGTTGTGGGTCCTGCTCTTTATTCGATTTTTACCTGCGACTTGCCTGAAACTGATGGTGTTACTATAGCTACTTATCCAGACGATACTGCCATTTTAGCGTCAAATTAATCTCCTACAGAAGCTGCAAATCTAGTTCAGAAACAGCTCGAAGACGTACAATAATGGTTACTTCGTGGATGAGTGCTTGACTGGAGTTCCATCTGCCTCAGCTTCGATTCCCAGATGGGGTTAAATTCTTAAAAAATGTCCAAATGGATTGTTCGAATAAAATGGATCATTTCGGTGATTTAGTTTTTAAATACGTGACTCAAGTACCAGTTCAATGGGTTCTATTCTCAGGTAGAGAATTGAATCCACCAAAAAAAAACAAAATTTTAGGTTTCGGGTCGATATAAAGAAAATCCCAGATGGGAAAGAAAAAATTTGAATACAGGGTAGGAATCAGCGACCTTAATTATTCTTAAAATTCTACTAATACTTGACCCATTATAAACCAATCTAAAACCGAAAACAGTATCCTATTGTTATATTTTCCACTATCCCTTACCTTGGAAATAGATCATAAAAATTGTGAAATGCTTTGCTACAAGAACAGGGTTTCCCCAAAATGCGTAACGTAAATCGAAATTTTTAGTCATCGAAATAAAGTTTATAAATAAGGAAAAAAAAACATACACGAACGACAAAAAAAAACGCTCCAGCCCGCGTTTTGGTACATATGGGTAATTTTTATTTTTTATTTCGTAGCCCAAGCTAAGTAGTTCCTTTTTTTTTTGGTAGATTCTGCACTAATAATTCGTTCACCTAAAATAAAGTTATCCAAGCAGATTTGGAACTCACAAAGTCCACGGGAAACACTTTCTGTTTGAATTGTCTCGGCTTTTGTGATTATCCAATGACCCGAAGTGATTTTTTTGACGCTTGACTACGTTCGTTATAACTAATACCAAATTTGTTTGGTGTTCGTAATTAAGATCATCAATGGAAAAATATTGTCAGTTCGGTGAATAGGAAATTCGTCAAATTTAATGAAATACTGAACGTCCACTGTACATTACGCGTTTTTCAAAAATTCAAATAAATTTTAATTTTATTGCCACTTATATGGTTTAAGTAATTTTGTGAACCACACTGTATCTAAATCACAAGCTTTTTAATGCCATCGTCTTGGGTAGCATCTAAGTTTATCAGTATAAAAAATGCTATATTAGGTGTTTAGTGTTGTAACAAAAACCTGAATTACTAATCACATGAGATCTAATTTATTCAACATCACATTCATTATCCACTTTTTTGCAATACAATAAAAAAATAAGTATAAATACTAATACTGTATATTTATTTTCCTTATATCACTTCTTCCTTTTTCCACAGGGACGAAGGCAACTTTGAGGACAACATTTGGTCAGGCATACTTTGTGTAATTTTCTTCTTTTTAATTATTTCCGTTTTGGCATTTCCGAACGGTCCTTTTACGCGACCACATCCGGCTTTATGGCGAATTGTATTCGGCTGTTCGGTACTCTATCTGCTGGCATTGCAATTTATGATGTTTCAAAATCATAAAACCATTATGAATATATTCTATTGGTTTGATCCAAATCTACGAAATTTTCACATAAATATGGACAAAGTGAGTAGTAGTAAATAGCATTCATAAATTTTCGATCTATATAATTTAATAAATCTCTTTCTTCTTCCACCTTTAGGAATACGGTGTCAATTGTTCTGATATTTCGATTGAACGTATTAAAGGTCATTTGGATGTCTTTGCATGGGGTCATTTCTTGGGATGGGCTTTTAAAGCGATACTCATTAGACATGCTGGCATATTATGGGCCATATCAGTGATGTGGGAAATTACCGAAATAACATTTGCTCATTTATTGCCAAATTTCATTGAATGCTGGTGGGATGCATTAATTTTAGATGTAATCATATGCAATGGTTTAGGTATATGGGTTGGTTTAAAAATTTGTAAAATATTGGAAATGCGTGAATATAAATGGGCCAGCATTAAGGATATCTCAACGACAACGGGTAAAATAAAACGTGTTGTTTTGCAATTCACACCAGAAAGTTTTACATCAATTCGATGGTTGGATCCGAAATCAACACCGATGCGTTTTGTTGCGGTATGCCAGTTGGTTGTATTTTGGCAGGTAAATAGAGTTTTAGGGTTTAAAAAAAATATATATAGGTAAACCATATATGTCGTCGGTTCAGAGGTAAAACTCACTAAGGACAGATTTAGAAAAAGTCGATTTTTACACCAAGCTTTATAGTTTGACGCAATCTTTGAATTAAATTTAAAGTTTTATATGGACATAATCTTTGAATCTTTATTAGGAAGAAGCTATTTTTAGCCATAAATTCCTGAACAGTATCCTCAAAAAGTCATCAAGTACGCTGATATTATTATTATTATTATGTTTGGAGATGTGCACCGTGTCCCATAGAACTATTGTGCCCCCTTCAAGGATTATAGTATTCATACATAGGTTCTATAATCCTTAAAGAATTATAGTATTTCTATAAGTCCTATAACCGTGATAAATTTTAGTATGAGGCCACTGTTGCAATCGAAACAAATAATTTTAAAATTTAATTTTCTCTCTTTTGTAAATATGAATCTTTACCTCTGAACCGACGATTTGCTGATATGAAGCTTAAAATGCTTTTTTGCCAAGGAAGATTAATTGCTTGAACACCAATAACTCCACTAACTTTTGAAACCCTTTAAATATTCTATATAAATTCGTTTTTTTCTGCTTTTCAGGTGACGGAATTGAATACCTTCTTCCTAAAGCATATTTTCGAAATGCCACCGGATCATATTGTGGTGATAGTGCGTTTGATTCTCATTGGCTTATTTGTTTCGCCTTCTGTTAGGTAACTTCTAGTTTTATATTTCTTTTCAAAAATCCTTCAACATACTAAAATGTTTATGGTCTCCTTAATTTTCAGGCAATATTACACTTATGTCACCGATACACGCTGTAAACGTGTCGGCACACAATGTTGGGTATATGGCGCCATTATGGTTTCAGAGGCAATACTTTGCATTAAAAATGGCAAGGAGCTTTTCGAACGCACACAAGCAATTAACATTGTTATTTGGTTATGCATGCAAGTAGTTATTTCGGTAGCGTTTGTTTATGGTTGCGTGCTGTGGCAGGTATGTGTGATTTATAAAAATATGTAGCTGTTAATATTAAATGTTTTATATTTAAAAGTTGTATTTATTTATATCAAATTTTTACAATACTAACAAGTTTATACTTTTTTAGCGTACACACGATAAGCGTAAATCACATTCATCTGCCTCAAATTCACCAGCAAAAAAACTAGCAAACGCTGAATCGTTGAATGCTGGTAGTAACCTAAAAAACGATTCGAAAGGTAAGTGTTAATTTTAAAAAAATTTAGAGTTTTGTTTATGTTTTGCAGCAATAATAACAATATTTCGTTGTTGGTTCTATTTGTTTATTGATTTCGATTGTTTTTTTTTTCTTCTTTTTTTTTTGTTTTTGTTTTTACAAAAATTAACAATTTTTTTTTTATTTTCTATCTATTATGTTTGCTAAAAATGCACATTTTCACATTGATATTCATGGACGCACTAATCTTTAAATGTATTTTTATGTATAACATTCTATCTTATTGTTGTTTTTTTTCTTGCTAACAATCAACCTAGGACCCATCTATTATGTACATCCAAAAATCATTGCACATGCACAAGGAAAATTAAATAAAACAATTAGTAAAAATGTTGATATTGAGAGTACACCGTATGATATTAAAATAAAAATTGTTTAATCTAATGTAAAAGCAAAGCAAATGTTTAGGTACTTTATAAAATAATCACTGACAATAATATTCAATATTTTGTTTTTTTCTAAAAATGCATTAAATTCATGTTTTTTTTTTTAATCTGTAATACATTTATGTATATATCAAATGCTTAAAAGCTATATGAGAAGGTCCATAAAAAACGCAATAATTTCACTAGAACCAATTTTTGGATAAATGAATAAATTTAATTAAAAGAATTTATATAGGAAATTTTTTATTTTGCTCTGAATCATTATTTTTGAAATAGAAATAAAGAAAAATGAATGACCTTTGATATGATTTATAACAACGGTTTAATAGATTTCAAAATGTAGAATTTGATTAAGTTAAAATCCTAAAACTTAAAAAGTGGAAATACTTATTACGTTTTATTATGGACCTCCTCTTATATGAACAACATATCTTTTTTCTTTTGACAATCTACTCAAATGTTTAGGTTAATTTTGAGGAAGTTCTTTATTTAGTCAAGTCAGAAAAAGCGAAGCATTAGTTGAAGTTATTGTTGTTCCTGAATTTAAGAAACAATAAATTAACAAAATCAATGTAAAATAAATTAAATAATATCAACGACCAAAAAAGCCCGAATAGATAAGATACTAAAATAAATTAAGTTGAAATGATAGCACTGTCCGACACAGTTTTTTGAGTGAGTTTTGACTTCGAATTCTGAAAGAAAAAGTTTTGCTCAGTACTGCTTCTGCATTCAGCTTCTTGGTTAGTAATGTTAAGGTTTTTTTATTTGAAGTTGTCGTCCTGTTTAAAAACTAAGTAGACCACTTAAAAATTTCAAATTTATCTCTATTACATATTGTAACTTTTGCAGAAACTGGGAATACGGCGACTTAAAATTTATAAAGATTTTCAGTAGCAATGTTTGATCGTGAAATACCAACGACCCCGGATTCACTTTTATTCATTAACATAAAAAATGATTCGACAAACTAAACAAATATAACTAATTTCAAAAGTTCTATATACTTAGTTGGCTTTCAGAAGTTCTACCTTATTGAAAATGGTTAACAATTAGAGCTCTAAGTGGCAGATCACTGAATCAATTCATAAATGCTTACTAATAATCTAATCTAAACCAAGAGAGTTAATTTTTCTTTGTTGCGATGAAATACTTTTTAGGCTTAAGAAAAGTTTAGGAGTATATAGTCGGCATACATCTTAGTCTAGTTTAGTTCCTCTTAATTATTTTAAGTTTGGGAGTATATAGTCTAATTTAGTTCCTCTTAATTATTTTGATTTTATTAAATAGTAATTTTTAGAAAAAAAAATTTGATTTTATAAACTTAAAACTTTAAAATTTTCAGGATACAGAATACATAGAATACTTAAATTTTTATACTTGTGAGTTGTTCACATATTTGTAGGTGTTTTTTTTTTTTTGTACATAACTATACAAAAAATTTGCGATTAATGTGAGTTTCTATTTACAATCAGTATTTTTATATATTAAAACAAAATTGAATTATGTTCATATTAAATGTTATTTAAATTCGTTGTTCAATGTTTATATTTAGTTGATTTGGCTTATTGCATGTGTATTTCACTGTAATTGTTTTTTATTAACCCGGATTCTGCCGTGCTAAACTAGAGTATATTCACTTTGGTAAAGTGTTGGAAAATCCAGGTTCTTTTGTCCGAAATAAACTAGCCACTGTTATTAGGAAAATTTATCTAGTTATTTTAAGTAATATATAACAGGCTTAGAGATCGTATGTATGTAGTCAACACAACAACAGTATATATAGAGACGGGCCGTTTCGGAATCCGCCACAATTCCTCATCAGTGATTTTAGTGATAGTTCTTAGTTTTTCAATATCCTATATATATTTGAAATCGTAACCCAAAATTTCAGATTTAATTCCAAATATCTTCACTGAATAGAGCTATTGAAAAAAACTACCACTACCGTTCTATATACTTATTTGTTGTTGTGTTTTTCTCATTGTTACTAGTCTGCATAACAGTTCGTTATTTCAAAGTCTAGATGTCATTTTTCTGAATCAGGCCCCATTCAGTTATGTTTAGCTTTTGCGTTGAAGGGGACTGGCCATATTAGCTTGCTCTTTGAGTAGTTGAGGTATTGAAATTAAATTTTGTATGATTAAGTATAAGTGAATACTACTGCCATAACTATTGGTATTGTAATGTATTGTATAATATAAGAATCCACAAAGAGCGAGGAAAACATTGTACTCCTTCCTGAAAAGGGGCGCTCTCCCAGCTAAGTTAGGTTATAACCTCGTCCAGTCTTAAATCTACGAGAAAACTTTTGCATATTTGCAAGGTTGACCAAGTCTTCATTTTTCAAGCAATTTTTGCCTTGTATCCTGCAGTTTCACCATCTCAAGGTATGCATCATCTAGACTCGATTCTTTGATACATATTTTCCTCAAAAAATCATTGACCGTAACGAAGTCTGTGACGAATCATACAATAGATCTAAAGTTAAGCCTTCACAGATTTAACAGATACTTAGATCTGTCTTCTCGAGTCAACTATCGGCCAGAATCCAGTCACCCGCCAACAGGCCAATATAAATCATTCCTGATAATTTTTTGACTAAAATGCTCGCCATCTCGTTACGTAAGGAACTTGCGTCGCCAGACACTGTCCCATATAAAATTAAATTTATAAACTAAGAACAGTAAAATGCTAATATTTAATGTTTACGCTTTTTTGTTTACTCTTGTAACTATTTTTTCATGAGCTTTTGTGATATTTGTTGCCTATCAGGTTACTAGAATTAATTATTTTGTGAGATTTTTTAAGGCTGAAGTACTGGGTGCAAATGAGCATAAATAAGTTGCGATTTAGTTTATTTTTTGCACCATTACAACACCGTATTAAGTTTAACCATGATCGTTTTGTACCTAATTTAAATATAATTTTTATTATCAAAATTTTATTATTTTTCTTTATTTTATTTTTAGGAAAAGTATCACCAAAAAAATCTCCAAAACGCAACGTCAAGAAAATTGATTGATTTGCAAAAAACAAACAAGAAACAAACTAGAAAAATACAAAAAAGATATTGCTTGAAGCTTAAATTAATTTATTTTATATGATAGCAATAATTTGTACTGATTAAAGTAATGTCATTTACTATACAACAAAAGCAAGTAACTATAAAAACTAAAACTAAAATAAAACAAACAAAACAACACAACATCAAAGAAATGTCACCAAATTTCATAATAAAATAAATAAAAATAAGTAATCTATTTAAACTTGTATGAAAACAAATTAAAAAAAAAAATAAGAAATTGCAAATGAAATTCTTAAAAAAAAAGAAAAAAAATGAACATGTAAAAAATATAAACAAACAAAAAACTTAGCATTTTAATGTGAAATTCTCTTTTTAATAATTTTTACAAACAAAAAAAAAATAACAATATTACATTAATGAATGTATAAAAAAAAAATAAAAAATCAAAGAAAAGCAAGTAAATGAGAAGAGAAATTAAAAATTTATTAGCTAGACATTAAACAAAAAGAAACCAAACCTACTTACTAAAAGTAAGTCCTTCCTACTGAATTGCGTGGAAATATTTGTAATTCTTTTGTAAAATGTTTCATTAAATATATTTAAAAAATTTTAATATCATAGCTTATTTTTCCTAAAGAACTTAAAAAGTGCTTAAGCTGTATATTATTACCTTCTACTATGGAATCATGACATTTTTCTTTTTTTTTTTTCTTCTTCTTTTTGTTTCTATTTTAATATAATTTCCTTAATAACAAGCTGTCTGCAGCAGAGCGCGATTTACATTTCATATATTATGAAATTTTCGCATGTATACTGAAGATATAATTAAAACAAATTGAATAAACAATTATTTTTGTAGTAACTATATGTATGAATATTATGTAGTTAATACAAAACATTGAAAACAAATTAGAAAGGAAAATCTATCGATAAATATGTATATTTTTATTTAAGGCATTGTTTTACATTTAAAAATTGTAATTGTTAATATGAAAAGCAAACGAAAATAAAATAAATAAATAAAGACAATTAAATTAAATAACAATTCGTTTTTTGGGGTTACCAGATTTGTTTTTTTTTTTTATCAATTTTGTTCCATTTTGCATCCTTTCTCGCCCCTAAGAGCTCAAAAGGAATCGAGTTGCAATATTAAGTTTTCATCTCTAACCCATTTCACGGAAAAATGGAAATGAATCTTTTTTCTTTTTATTTATTTTTAATTTTCAGTATTCCCCTAAAACTTATATCAGCGTAGAAGTCCTAAATATCAATTTAATGTTGCTGGAATAATTTAGCTGTGTCCAGTTTGTTGATACTTTACCACTGTTAAAAAGTTTCAAGTGAACTATTTTGCGTTTACCTAAGAGAATTTAAAGGTATACGTATATTTTAGCTTTTTAATACAAAATCTTACAATTTTTAATAATATTTTTAAGTAATCTGTATTTGTATAGATTAATTGTAAAATTACATCATACAAAAATAGTGTATAATTAAATATCAATATTAAAAAATGTCTTGAAAAAAATGTTTTTACAATTTGTGTGCTTAATAGAATATAAATAGAAAAGAGCTTATTGACATGATTAATTGTTCTTTTAAAAATAATGATTAGTTCGAATATAATGTATGGAGGGTGGAAAAAATACTTGATAATTTTTCAAAAACAAAGAACCTAAATGTGTATAATTAAGAAGAATAATCGCAAATACTATGTCTACTTTTCAAACATCGAGACAAGATGAGACAGTTTTTTTTACAGCATCGCGAGCATATGGTATATATGATAATGAATACCAGGTCATGGCTAAAGATTGTATAATGATGAAAATTAAAGTAAGACCGGCTTTGTGTAGCTACAAAAAATAAATTATAAATACAAAAAAATAAAATTAAGTAAATAATGAGATATGTATACCACAACAGCTGCAACGAATGTCATTACAATAGCAATCAAAACTATGCATGTGGCTATCAAACGTGTTGCTGAAAACATTTTCTTAACTTGATTCACTGGTCCCATAAGAAAACAAGTACTAGAGCAAAATAAAAAGAGGAAGTAATAGTTAATACCAGTATAAAAAGTTAAATAATTCAGAAATAGAATACACATAGGCGTTGTATGTACCTAGCCAATGAGATTATATTGCCTAAGGTATAGAAAACCGCAAATACAACAACACCACGATGCAAAAATAATGACAATGCACCAAGAAATGAGAATACGATGCCAACAATAAAACATATGCAGAAACCTTTGATGCGTGTCGACCAACTGAGCGTTGACATATCATTCATCTATAGCAGAAAGGTAAATAAAAAATTAAATGCAATTAATGTTAATAAACTCAACGTTATCAATAACCGCGCATAATAAAATACGCCCTCG
The DNA here is from genome assembly GCA_963691655.1 of Toxonevra muliebris. Lineage (NCBI taxonomy): Eukaryota > Metazoa > Arthropoda > Insecta > Diptera > Pallopteridae > Toxonevra > Toxonevra muliebris. The sequence continues at coordinate 57,189,545 of OY829326.1, forward strand.
AATTGGTTTTTACAAAAGCCCCAACGTTGTTTTATGCTCAACACTTGTTGATTGAGTCATCGGCGTTTGGTAGAATATAACCACACAAAAGAAAGAGGAAGAGTTTCCATTTTTTGTTAACAATTTTTATACTTATTGACTCTAATAAAATTTCATGCTCCTTGATGTAAAAAATTTATAAGTTCTTCAATGCGCATTCATTTTCCTGCAACTTTTATTAATGCAGCAAGGTAAATATTAATTCAGTTTGAATCAATTATATTTCTTTGTGTTCAATGTGCAGTGGATTTGCATTTCGTACCTGTGTGATAATACTACTCTCTTCCTCGGGTGTATTATCATTTCCACTTAAGACACGTCGTAGTTTATCCATTTTTATTTTTGTTTATAAGTCTTGAGTTAAAAAAATTTAATGAAAAAACACAAAAATATTTAGGAAAATATAAAATTTTAGCGCATTCACAAAAACAACACAAGTAATGTGAAACAAAAAACTCAAATAAACGTCAAAAGAAAATGACTGTGTAGAAAATAATGCATCAATGCAAAGGTGAATAAACTTCTCGTATTCTCCTCAACTTCTAATAGAGGTCTCCATTGAAGCCTGTAAAAGCCTTGCAATCCTCGTAAGCTACATAAAATGTGTAATCTTGTCAAATTTTATATGGAATTTTACAATATGTGCACGTGTTTATGCGTTTTACGAGGCTTACAAGGCTTTTACACGTTTTCATGAAGGCCCTTAAAGATTGTCAGACTACACGTAAGAGTCAAACTTTTATTTGCAAAATTATGAAGCATTTCTCGTTTTGCGTTATTGTGAGGAGAAGAAACTTTTTTATTTACATTGACTTGATATCCAACCGCAAAAATCAATTCGCGTTGTTCAATGTCAAAATTTCTGTGGTGAAAGGTAACAACAGCTTAAGTCGACTTAAAAAAAACAAAACTTATTGCATATTTTTGATTATTTTGGAGCTTGATTATAAAAATTAGTTTAAAATTATTAAACAGCAAAAGTTATTCAATTATTGAAATTTTGGCAATTATAATCAAAAATATGTCTTAAATTTCAATTTTTTTTAAATTTAAGCTAATTAATAATTTAAGCTGTTTTTCCTCAATATTTTTAAAATAATTTGCTGGGTACCTTTTTTATCCACAAACAACTGTAGGATTCCTATTAATTTGCAAATCATTCCAGCGATTGAACAGTATATTGTTCGCTCAATACCATTCTTTTAATAATATCATTAAATTTTTTTTTGTATAGTATGACCTATCCATGATAATTTCCTCTTTATTTGATGTTCATCGCTACATGAAAAGCGCAAACGTCATGTAAACTATTACCAAGCAGAAGTTAAAACCTAATATATATTTCTCCATCGGAAACAGTTTTTGAAGCCACATTCAAATAGTAGTCAATTGTTCTCTGAATTTTTCTTTAAAGCTCCTTTTGCCCTGATTTTCGCTCCACAGTTTTCTCGAAAAAAGTTAGCACAAAACTTAAATCAGGAATAAACAAATAAGAAAATGAAATAGTGAAATATATGTTGTTTTTTTGAGTCGTTAGACAAGTGTTGTTAAAATTAAGATTGATTATCAAGGTATTACTGTAATTTAGAATTAATTATATTTTTCCTGAATGCAACCTTGCAACAATAAATTCACCACGAAGACGGCACATGCAAAGAACTGCCAAAAACATATGCTCATGTGCATATTTTTGTTGTTTCTATTATTTGATGCTTTTGCTACATAACAAAGTTTTTACAAAATGTTAATTTTACGGAATTTAAGAAACATAACAAAACTAACGCAAAATAATACAACTTCAGTAATTTACGCGATTAATGTACGTAATTTAAGACATATCCCTGACCAAAACGTGAAATGTCAGACACATTCAAATCCATTTATAAAACAAGGTGAAGCACAGAAATCCGCCAGCTTGAAATTAGCTGAAACAACAAAAAATTCAGAACCTCCAGAGTTCCAAAAAGAAAATAAACGTTTACCTGAACCTCACGATGAACATCAAACAGCGAATGACTTGAAAACGATGGCGCAAAGCAAAACAGATTATGTGCCCACCTTTAATCTGGCAGCATATGTTAACAAATCGCCAACTTTACAACAACTAGTCCATCTAGGTGTCGATTTGAATAGCATTGAACGACGCAAAGGGCTCGCCGAATTCGTGCTACGTTTAAATTTCGATGAAAACATCAAACCATATTTACTATTTCTTCAAGATCAAGGGGTTCCCGCAGAAGTTTACGGCGAGTTAATAACAAAGAATCCACTGATTTTCCAAGTTGATATAGATGATCTGCAAACGCGTGTTAACTATATGGAAGCAAAAAAATTTACGCCAGCGCAGCGACAACGCATTTTGACTCTGAATCCATTTTGGCTAATGTTGTCGACGCGACGTATTGACCGTCGTTTAGGGCATTTTCAGCGTGAATTTCGTTTGAGCGGTGACGATATACGTTTCCTGGCATCGAAACAGCCACGTTTAATTACTTACAATATGGAACACATACGCGAGGCAACATTTTGTATACGAGAAGAAATGGGTTTCGATGTGGATGAGCTGAGATGCTTGTTACTACACAAACCACGGCTCTGGATGATGAGTAGGTGTTAAAAGCAAATTATTGTGGAATAGCCGATATTAAAAATATCTTTCTTCATTACAGAACCAGATGCGCTGATTGAACGCTTTGCCTATGCCCATCAGGAAATGAATCTATCACATGATATGCTCTTACAATTTCCAGAAGTATTAACATCACGTGAATTTCGATTGCGAGAGCGGCATGAATTCCTCAAACTGCTTGGACGTGCCCAATACGATCCGCAAAAGGATATGTATACATCGCCTAAGGCAGTAGTAGAAGGCACAAATTATACATTCGCTAGAAATGTAGCGAAAAGTGATATTAAAACATATGAAATGTTTTTGAAGACTCGTTAATTACAGTTCTCAACTAGTTAATTAAATAGTCTTGAGTTTTAAAAATTACGTGCCATTTGTGGAATATTATTGTTAAACTGTAATATGTCTGAATTTTATTAGCTTCGATAATGAATAAAACAAACTTCATGGTATTTTGTATTTTTTTTATACTTTTTATTGCATTTCCATACTTTTTTCCATTTCATTTATTTTAATTTATCAAAAAAGTCTATAATTATGCATATATAGATTTATGTATATTGTTTTTATAAATGTACGATATTTTCTTGATGTTTTTTGTTTACATTTTAATTAAAATACGTTAATTACTATGGGCCTTGTTGCGAATCTCGATCGACTACCAATGGCTTTCGATTGACGATCGACTAATTTTAATTTGTTTATTGTGAATTACGATTTGATCGACCAGAAACGATCAATTGCCGTCTACCAATCGCCCAAAATTTTCTGTTCGATCCATACGCTTTTCTTTTTTTAATAAAGGTTAAAATTTAATTGTTTGCCAAATCGATACCAGTTGATGAAGATTCGCAATAGGGCCCTATGTTTTTTAAATATATAAAAATAAGAAAATACGTATTAAAATTTTTTAAGCAAAGTGTAGAGATAAAAGCTAACACAAATCATAACTGAAAATATAGATAAAACGTTTTTGTTTATTAAACTAAGATTATAAAAATTAATTAAAATTTCAAATAGAAAGTTCATAGAAGAATTGAGAAGCTGTTTGGTTAAAATAGTTATACGTAAAAAAAAAGTTGTAGTGTAATAATTGCAAGTGTTACTAAATTCTACATACATAATTCGTATGTGTTCCATTTTTTTGTTGCTTTACACTTTTTTTGTTAATTCTTTTTTGTAGGATTATACTAATGATAAAAAGTAAAAAGTATAAAAATTTGTTTACTTGCGAAAAAATTCAAGAGAAAACCTGAGCCCACGCTTTTTTTTCTTTTTTATTTTTGTTTCATTTAAATTAGAGAATAATTTAAAAATAATGCAATGTTTTTTATACGTTTAGGTTTTGATTATCATCGTGTTACCGTTTATAAAAACATTCTCAAACTTGTTTTACCTTTTCTTTCTTTCATTCAATTTTTTTGTTGTTTTTTTTCTAGGTTTGTTTAATTTTTTTACGAAATATTTTTAAAAGTAAATATATATATATATAGTTTTTTTATGTTTATATGTATGCGTGTGTTTTTTCATGTTTCGTACTAAAAATAATAAAAACGTTTTCTTTATTTTTATTTAGAAAAAAAAAAAATAATTAAAGAATCACTTTAACATTCAGTTCAGTCAATAACGACGCGGGTCAAGAGAATGCCACGTTTGCTTAGCCACAAGCTGTAATAAAAAATAGAGCAAAAATGCGCATTTTTATAATAAAACCAATTTGGATTACTAATTTCAATTTGATATATTTACCCTAAACCAGCGCCAAGCAGTAATGACAACACATTCGAAAGAATGAGCGAGTATAAAATTTCTCTGGAGAATAACGAATTTTTGCCAACGCGTGCTAAGCGTATGGAATAGCCAGCACCCTTCTTTTTTTGTGGATGTTCGAATTTCCAATCTCTGTAAAGAAAAAAAATAAAATTAATTACCTGAAAGCTTTAATTTTTGTTTATATTTTTAACGTGCAAGTATCTTGGGTTTCATATAAAGATGGAACGCTTAGAGCTAACATGTAGGATTTGATGAGCATGTATGCAAATTTAAAGATCAGTAGATGCAGATTTGTGGATTTTTATTCTCCTCACAAAATACTTTCTCTGGATCTCTCTCTCCCTCTACATTTAGCGTAGGTATGGTCAAGAACGAAAACTGAGTAACCTTAGCTATGTCCGTCTGCCTGCCTGCGATTATTTCTTGTAGGATTACTTGGCACATGCATACAAACATTTTCAAATATATCTGTAGTAGACTTAAAGGTTTTTGCTTGGAATCTAAATTTTTTCTTAGTGAATCTATGGTGCTTGGTGGAAAGACTGTCCCAAAATTTCAACGAATCGATATACTCCATTAAAAAATTAGATTTGTCGGTTTTTGCATGGTTTCTCCTCATATTGCAAACCATATCCACTGTTTTTAGATAAATAAAATTATAATTTGTGTATATATTTAGCATTTACGTCAAACCTACTGTGTCATAATTTTTTTTGGACACTTTTGCATATTAAATCTCCTGCATACCTTGTACCGTTGCACACAGCCAGTTTTCTTTGTTTTGTTTTTTATGAACTTACTTTGGTGGTTGTTGATCAGGTCGACTATTCCATTCATCCAGCCAGTCGTTGTCTTTATGATGTTCACCTTCCTGTAACATTTTAAGTAGAAACTTTTGCTACAATTTTGATTGACAAAATATTCAATAATGTTCTGCAGTACACTTTCAAACGAAATTGAACAGAATCGGAACGTACGTACGTAAAAAATGGGAAATTTTCAAGTTAAAAAAAAATTCAATTTCGTTTGAAAGCGGAAGGAGCTCATAATATATAACCCAATATAATATTGCATACCTTATTCCAATAATTGATGTACACATTCCTTAACTCTTCATCAGGACATAATTCGGTGTTTGGACTGTTGGGTGGTGATTTAGGGCTGTTAAATGAAAATCAGAACAAGAATTATTTTAATCAGAAAAATAATAATTGGATTCTTAATACTTAAAAACTTTAAAAAACTTTTATAATTTGACTAAACTTTACATTTATTTATTATATCTGTAAGTATTTTGTATATAAGATGAAACTTTAATTTGAGAGAGTGTGGTACAAAAACTGCTTTAGGAATGCTATAAAACATGACCTAAAAATATTTACAAAATCTCTCGCTAGAGCGCACTATCTATAGAAACTTTCTATACTTGTTAATAATTTGCATATATGCAAATTTGGGTATCATCAAAATATTTAGATTTGCTGATTTGTATTCTTCTCGCAGTATCTCTGGAACTACTGATCCAATTTAAAAAATATTTTTACTATTTGAATGGTGTTAATTTTTATTTGAACATAGGCAATTTTAAATTTGTTTCAACAAGTAGGTGTGGCATACACTATAAAATAAATAAAGATTGAAATGACATAACTGAGGATACATAGCATAGGTCAGATTAGGTTTCAAATGGCGAATAAATAACTTTTTAATGGCAATTCGAGGTCGCTGATTTCGATCCTGTCCTCAGGTTTTCTCTGGGTTCCCAGCCATGGGGGCCAAAACCCATCATTTTGGTATACTCGAAACCAATATAAATTTTTTTTTATTTTACCTTGAGTCTGCAGTAGTGTTCTAGCTTTTTCCTACGATAAGTGTAATTGGTAGTACATAGTTTGAAAAAAAATAATAGTACAATAACATTAGCTTTTTCATTTGGCACTTTCACATCTTAGTGGATTGCTGCGCAATGTTACATTTTCAGTATTTTTTTCGAAACTGATACTAAAGGAAATGTAAAGATGATGCAAAAAGTACTTGCATCGAATTAAAAATAATTATATGATCGAACTATCAACACTTTTTCGTGTCATTCTCAACACAAGACAAGAAACACTTAAATCATTAACGACTACCACCACTCGACTATCGGCAAAGCCACATTGCAAGTCTTCAGGAAGAATATTTCTTGAAATTAATGAAGAATATGGACTTAATGTATCAAGAAAGCTTGTGGGAAGAAGTTTAAATGATGTTCAATTTTGGTCACATTATTAAGGTGCTTGAGTAAAACAAAAAAAAACATTACAAATTATGCTACGTCCCCTTTTAGATAAAGCGATTTTCTTTTGTAGCACTATACTAGATAGCCGGTAGGTTTTAGACTGAGCGATTTTGACTAAGCACCTGGTTATATTGGTGCTCGGTGTTCGACGAACACAAAACATTTTCTCCCGTGCTCGGTCAAGGTGGTTACATTCAGCTCGTTGCAGAGTTGTTTCTTTACCAAAATATACTCGTTTGTTTAATAATATTTTATATGTAATGATACTGTTGTGTAAAATAACTCATTGACACCCTGAATGCTCGGCGTGTGCGGTGTACAATACACGTTCGGTGTGAGAGTGAGTAAAGACTCTCTCTTTGTGTTCGGTGCAACAATAATTTCAAGGTGTTCGCCGAGCATACTCGCAATATAACCACAGCCTAAGAGATTGTTTTTTTGTTTCTTTGGCATTCGTTTTACATGAGTGCAACAGAGAAGCAAAAGGTAAATGTCAAAATATCGCAGGGTCTAAAAAGGGGTCTATACTCGCTCATTGAAATATTCAGTGTCATAGTCAAAGACTAAGAAGATTATGTTAAAAATATGAAGTAACTTTGAAAAATTCATATATTTTTTTAATAGAATGAGTCAAAAAAAAAAAAAAAAAAAAAAAAAAACTATGAACTTATAGCCTTTTTAAATGGTAACACTTCATCCTGTATTTTTTATTTTGAATATAATTGTGGTATATCCATTGCGATATGAATTGGTGAAGCTAGGAATATTACACACGTGCAAAGTCAAAACTGCATTAAAAAAACCAAGCTAGGCAACCACAAAAGTCAGTCAAGTTCATTTATAACATAACCACAAGCCAGTGTTTTGCTAAATTCTTTTCCTCCCACACCCAAATTTGCTTGAGTATCATGCAACAAGTTTGCTCTAAAAATTTTCCCAATACATTGCAGATTCATTTCAGAAATCTAATACTTATTTGACTTGATTGACATGCATAAGTAAATTTAATTTTATTTTATTATTCAATTCTTACCTATCACGGGGTGTATCACGTCTGGAACTGGCCAATGAAACGACACGACTTGATTGATTGGATTCACGTTGTGCCTCGCGTAATAAACGCAAATATTCTTCGCCATTTGCAAATGGTAATGGTGTAATTCTGTCAGGGCTTTTAACGCCAGCCATTGTTGCTGCACTACTCAATTCAATCCAAGATTCTAGAATGAAATCAACAAAGCAGAAAATAAAAATTAAATAATGAAATATAATATTTAAATTTCAATTTAAAACTAAAAAAAAGAGATAATAATAATAAATATAAATAATGTAAAGATGCGCAGCAATATTATCATGCTATAAAAGAGAGAGATAAGCTTACAAGGCAAACAAGTGAACGTTAGTGATTGTAAACAATGGAAACAATGCAAGCTAGCTGACTGACTGCCTGACTCGCTTAGCTAGGCGTCCGTCATATAAAATAAATTGCTTGTTTTAAGCTCTTCACACACATGAATAACTGACAAAAACGCAGTACAAGGAAAGGAAGGAAGTTAAGTTCAATCAACCAAACAACTACACACCCTACTCAGCAGCAAGCCACCAGTCATCCAACCAGCGCATTTAATCCTACTATATCCTCGTTTAAACGTACAGCAAACAACAACAAAAATATCGATGACTAATATTTGAATAATCATGGTCATTCACATAAAATTTTTGTTTTTATTTTATAAAGACGTAATAAATAACCATATATAATAAAATAGGTAAGCACATACATATCATACATGCATATATTTTCTTATTTCTTCCCCATTCCATTAAGAACAAAAAAAGTCACTACTATAGTAACAACAACAACCACAAAAATAAGAATAAGAGTATCAAGACAAAGATAATAAATAAAGGTGAGCAGCAAATAAATAAAAAAAAACAACAAATTTCATATGTGTATGAATAAAAATAAAAAATAAACCAAACAAAAACCAAACTGTAGTGTTAATTTCACAATATATTGTTGTTGAAACGATAATGGTGGCAGTAGTGATGGTGGCAATGGTGGTGGATGTGGTGGGTAGCAATATTGTTGTGTTGTGTATGCGGTCAAAAACCTCAGGCAAGATTTGATAAAGCCGGTCAATACAGAACACGCTCAATGTCATTGGAAAGGGGAAATAATGACATTAACGACACATGCAGGCAGGAGGTAGTAGTGATGGTAGAAGTAGCTATTAAATAGTAGGAAAAGTGGAGATAGTCTCATTAGTATGTGGTTGGGGGAGGTGTGGCAGCAGGCAACCAGCCAGTCAGTCAAATAAAAGTACATTATTTGTATGAAAATGAAAAATGAAGTGAAATTTGACTAGGTTTTTTTTCATTTATTTTTATACCTACGATTAAATTTCACATGACGCTATTGCGTATGATCAATAATTTACACTCAATTCTAAGTGTGTGGTGAATGTATGGGTATAGGAACAATATTTGCTGAGTCAGTAAATAAGTTTATTAAATGGATTTCATTTTTATTGAAAATGCCATATAGTTATGTGATTTGTAAATTTTCCATTAGTTTACTAAGCAAAAGTTTGTAATTGAGGGGTTTTAAACACTAAAATGCATTAACCTCACTGAAATGTGGCGTATTTTTACTCGAGGAACAACTGCATAAAATCATAGAATGACAGTAATATCTTCTCCAACAATCTTTAATGTAAATATCGGGGTTTAAAGACTTGCTTTTTTTGCCACAACTGCAAATAGCTTGCAAAACAAGGAATTTTCAGGGAAATTTCAGCTTCTTGGATTTAAAATTTTCCAGGGTGAAAGCAGCGTCAATTCTGACTTCCTTTCATTTCTTTCTTTGAGAAGACTCAGAACTGCCAAAACCTTTGTTTACATTTTATTTTTTCCCCATGCAATTGTTTTTGTGTTTTTGTCTTTTCTGGACCTTTGCAACAACAGAGGAATGTGTTGTTACTGTATTTTTATAATGCTGCTACCTAACACCATGTTAAATATGCTTAGATATTACTCTGGAGACTACAACCTCTCATTTCTAGAATTCTCAAAGTAGCACATTTTTATTTTTTAAATTTCAATCAAATTTATATATGAAAGCTAATATTTTTAGAAATTTTTAAGCAATCATAATCTCCTCAAGGCATCGCCAATCTGTTGATAAATGATTTAAATAATTTGTATTAGCACGAACAAATTCTACAAGCCCATCATTTATTCAACATATGGTATACTCTTGTTTTCTTTTTTTTGCATACTTTCAGGCGTAAATACTTAATATTTTAACTTTTCATTATCAAGGGAAATATGTAATAATTATGAAGGGAAATATGTATAAAAAAAAATATTAACAGATCATTTTTGTGCATCTCAAACAAAGAAATAAAAAAAATTTACTATATCAATTCTCTGGAAAAAAAAGTAAACAAAAATAATAAAAACAACAACGAAATAAAACCAAAAGATTAGGGTAAATAAATAAAATGAAAAATATATGTGCTTATCATCGAGCAGAGTAAAATATAAATTGAATATATTATTTTCCATTTTGGTATTTTTTTATATGAATTGTTATCAATGACCTTGTCGTAAATATCCGAAATTTTACGCCCGTGAATATAAAATCTAGTTAATATTTGTGTATAATATATGTATATGCATTTAAAAAAGGCAAATAAATAATTTTATTTATTTTTGGAAGTTTTTAATAAACATTATTTAGAAATACTTGAGAGAAATATTAAAAACTTTGACAAATAATTGCACTAGAGGTAGAATTATACTAATAATTGAATAGTAGTAGTACGTAATCTGTTATGATTACACCTTCGAGAATAGGATATTAGCATCGGTCGGCTTTGGCTGTCATTAATTAAAATGTTTATGGCTAGTAATTAGAAAAGCCAGGATATCATTGACTAAGCTTCACGAAAAGCTTAAAATAGCTACATATTTAACAGACAGATAAGCTATTATTAAAGCTCTAGACTTACTATACTATAAATTACAGCCTAATCTGAGTTTCAGGTCAAAGGAATATTAAGGTAATGAAAGGGTCAATAAACAAGTGAGGTGTGCTTCTTAAGTTTTAAATATTGCTTAGGGGCATTCAATAGCCATTCTTTTAAGCAATGTAAGGGCCGATATACTTTCTCAATTGCTCATCCATGCAGATAGTAGATTTAACAGGTTTTCCACCTACGCAGTAACCAAGAAAGCTTTACCGAAATATGACCATAAAAGAACTAGGTACCTACTTGACTCCACCTACCCTGACATCGCCAGACTGACTGCAGCACTGACATGGTCAGGCCCAATAGAGGATCATGCATCTAGTCTTCGTATCCCTAAAGGCAGACAACCTCGATAGTCTAGGGATAGTGCACTAGATTTTCATCCAGAAAGTTGCGGGTTCGTTATGAGTTTTGGACATTTAACCTGATTTTTGCGTTGGTATTAATTTGACACAATTCGGCTGGTTGACATTTTATTCAAAATGTTTTAAATTAAGAAACGATAATTATTTGTAAAATTTTGGAAACATATAACCCACTGTGTCAATATGAAACATAACGCAACTAAACCAATAAAATATTAACACAGAAATCGGGCTAAAGTAAATAATCTTAAAAATTTAATAATGTGAGTTTTTTTTTTGTCGACGACTGTATATTTCAAATATGATTTTGCGATTGCATCCATTCATCCATACATTTATCTTGCGCACAACAAATACTCGTGTGCCTGTTGTGTGGTATGTGGCATGCAAAAATCTAATTATAAAACTAGAGTAGATATAAATAATTATGATGTTGAGCTTACATATTATTAATATATTTCTCTAGAGTATTATATAAATTAGAAAATTTATATAATTTACTTTTAACAACAGTGGATGATGAAGTTCAAATTGCGTTTAATTTAATATATAAATTCTATATTTATATAATAAAGAATTATTTTTTTGTTTTGATTTCTTTTAAAATATAGAGTTATAAATGGGAGTCACTTTTATAGTGTAAGGCACTGATTATGAGAAATGTTAGTGCACTTTTATAAAATAAATGTAATTATTTTTATATAGAAAAATGCATAACTTTATTTTTTTCAGCTTGCAATACGCAAACAGTACTACAAAAAAAATTGCAATAAGTAAATTTGCATATTTTTAGTATAATTTTTAAATACGTTTCACATGTAATACGTGCGTATAAAATACATTTTTATTTATTAAATTAATTCACAAAGAAGACAGCGAAAAGGAAGGTGGAAGTCTGTGTCTGTCTGTCAGTCTACATGCATTCACTGTGACAAGAAGTGAATTAAGTAAGTACTTAACTCGCGCTTACTATAGGGAGGAAGGGGGAAAAATATTGTAAATACTTTTAAAAGGAGACCTTGATAAATTTGCATTGTGGTAGGTAAACTACTTTTCAAACGTTGTTTATGTTATATATCTTTATATGGTTTCCTGTATGTTAACTTATTTGACGTGTAATATTTTGCACAATTCATTATTGTTTTTATTTAGCAATTTGCTTCTCTTTTATTTTACAAATATTCTAAATTATATAATATTAATATTTGTACTTTTTAAAAGACTTCAAGCGGAACAATACATATGTTTGTAAGCATGTATAGTTCTGCTTATAACTAAAATTAGCAATTATTATTTTTTTTTTTGTTTTTTGATTTTTCACAACTTTTCCAAAAATTTTTGTATATTTTGTTAGCTTTGTTTTCGGCCAAATTATTTTATGAGTTGAAACATTTTCATGGGAACAGAAATAATTCCATTTATTTGATTAAGTAAAACAACTAAAAAGTGTTAAAAAGCAATCGATTAAAAATGCCTTGGCAATCGATTAAAAAACGATTGATAAGTTGTTGGAAATATATAGTAATTGCACATCCCTAATGACAATTAATGTTTGTTTTTCTTTATATGTGAGATTTTCTATTATTTTATTAATATTATTTGAAAAAAAAATAAAAGCAAATTGAATGATGATTCACGATGTTTTGCTCACAGCTCACTGGAGCATCTGATGGGTAACCCACAACATGCTAGTTATACATAACTAGAAGCAATGGCGAAAAAATCAGCTATTTTTCTCTACTTTGTATCTGAATTGCATTATGGTTTTGCTCGTGTTTACATTCCTTGATTTATAGGTAGACTCAAAAAAGAGGAAATCGGTACAGAAGATCTATAATGCCAAGTTTAAAAGTAACAACGATGGTAACAAATATATTTGAAAGGCAGCGGTAAAGCCACTCTAGGTAGATGCCCCTGCTGTGCGAGTTCAATTAGTGCCTAAGCACCGTTTTTCATATTACATTCTCACTTTGTCAATGGATATTGATTGTCTAGAACTAGCACGTGAGATTACGAGAAGCTTCTCAATCTCAAGTCTGAAAATATCTAGCATATTGTTTCCCTATTGTCCAATGTCTCGTGAGTTTTGGTTTCAGCCTGGCTATGAATAGGACCGGTATGGTCAAGTATCTTTATTACAAGCCATCTTTATTTTGCCTGTTCCAGCGCATGTGGAAAGTCTCTTCAATCTCCTATTTGCAAGTTTGAGGAAGTGAGAATATATCTACCCTTATTTTTTCCAGCGGAATTACTATTGATTGTACCTGAGTAACCTCTAGAGCTTAACCTATTCTATTGCCTTCAGTGTTTTTATGGCCCGAAACCCAGATTAGGCTAATATCAACCTTATAACTAGACGAGTAATTGCCTACATTTGTTAACTAATTTAAAGGATATTAAATCGAAGTCTAGAGTTTTAATAGCCGCTGTCTGCTTAAATAGCTATTTAACCTTGCCATGAAGTTTGGTCAGCGATTTGCAGGTTTCTCTTATTACCAGAAGCTCTATCTGGAAAGTTCACTGGCTTCGTTCTGAAGTCGGAGTGATTTTGGTAATACATATTGAGGTGTTCTGAGTAGACACTCACCGCGACTTCTCACGAGAGTCTATCTTGATCTCTTCTACAAACATTTTTTGTTTGAAACAAGTGTCGAAGCCCTCTGTGGAGTTCAATTTGGATATTAGGATGACTATGTTGGGTAAGATAGTTATATTCGGTATATATAATAAAATTCCACTATTTTCTAACCTATTTCCCTTAGCCTGATTGCGCTTGGAACTACGATGGGAAGGTTATTCAGAAATACCGACAGATTATTTTTACTATATTTTACTTAGCTCAAGAGGATTAAAAAATGTATGGGCAGACAGATACGGATAACTCCTATAATGCAAAGAAGCCATCCAATGATCCAACAATTTTTCAGGGAGAAACATTCAAAGAAAGAAAATTCTGAGATTTTTATCAATATGATCAAGGTACACTTCCTTCTAATCTTATCAATATCAAACTTTGATTCGACTTTAAAGAAATGTCCTGTTTACCCACAATTTTGAATTGTTCACGTGGTCTTTATTTTATAAAGATTTGCTATTTCAACCAGAAAAATGTTTTTATGATATCAAAATTTAATTTGAAAGAGTTCGTCTCTCAACTTCTGCAGAGCAGTTCCCTCTATAAACTCTTTACACTACTTCCCCAACATTAGATAAAATTTTAAATTAAAACTTTATCATTTAAAAATAAATTAACCTCGATACAAGTAAATTTTTTACATGTATCAATATGTAGACAAATAAGTATTTCTTAAGTTCTCAAAGATAACAATTAAATATGTTTCTATAAATGATGTCATACCCCCACCACCACTCCCACAAAATAAGAATTTACTTATTTGGAGAATTTTAAAAGTATTCTATTTACTAAAATAATATTGTTATTTTTGTCACAGTTTAAGCGTAGTAATGTTAAAAACTTCGAACATGGTAAATAAGTTAGAGATACGTTAAAGAATGGCATTGTTTTTATAATACACACAACCAGCTAACAATATTACATATCGTACCCATGACTTCATCTAAAAAACAAAACAAGATTGACCGTCAAAAACTTGTTCGTCAAAATATTTATTCTTTACTGCCTTTTAAATATTATGGGAGCTATTAATTACTGGCTGCTGTAGTATAATTTAAAATCAACAAATATGCAGAATATAAAAGAGCAAGAAAAGCTAAAAATTTATATGTGTGATATTTATAAAATTTATGACAACTATATTGATTAAAAACAAGAACTAAAGAGAAATTTATAGGTATTTATAATATATACCTTTTCTTAATATTTTATAATGTTAACAATTTTTTGTATTGAAATTGTTATTGTATTGAAAACTAAGAGTGCATTTAAATTTATTAATAAAAGTACAAAGTAAAAATTAATTCAAGTAGGAAACACTATTAAATTAAGAGTGGTGAAGAGCTGTCAGACATTGACAGTTAAAATCTAGTTTTAAACAACTTTAACATCTTTAACACGAATATTTGAATTGGGTCTATAATGCTTTTTTTGTTTTAGTTAACAGTATTCTAAACTTGGGTTTGCTTAGTCCAATACATACAGAGAAAGAGAAGAACCGAACTGAGAAAACTCTGCTAGAGGTCTCAAGCCTTTTATCATCGTCATTAATATAATATTATTTATAAATTACTATTTCAGTTTCTCTTTTATAAATTTAAAATTAATAAAAAAAAAGAAAAATAAAAGAAAAAAATTGTTAAAATGTTCTCAATTGTAATGACCGGAAGTGTCAGAATTGTTATGAAAGACAAACATATATTATATTATTGAAAAAGAAATGTGCATCTCCGTCAACGGCCGGCATTATTTCCAAATAGGCTACTGTTTATTATTTTGTTATTCTTTTACTAGTGACATCTGTTTAAAACACATTGATACAGAATATATGTACATAGGTACAGAGGCAGGCCAACCCTCATCATCATCACCAAGCAATGTCTACGTTCATTTCAAAACGTTGCATGGAGAAGACTAATGGTACACAATGACAATGATCACGTACACTAAACTATTGTTATTTACTCATGCCATATCGAACAGAGAAAAATCCAGTGACAATGTATACTGGTAGGTACATATACTAACTATTGCTGATAATCTCTAAATAGAATTGATGTTGTAGTTGCATGTCACTTTGAAATTAACAAAAAATATACATGTGTAGATAAATAGACATATAGATATCAGATACAAAACTATAGACAACACTAATACATTCGTTTAATATGTGAGAGAAGAACTTGATGAAAACAATAAACAATAAAAATCATAATTAAAGGTAAATACATTTTAAAAATTTCGTTATGCGAAATTTCTATTATATTTAGGTATTTTTGTATTGTATCAATTCCATCAAGGTATCAGCTTCATCAAGGTATGAAATATATTGAAATAATTAAATAATTGAAAAACGTTTTCAAATGTCAATACCACCTTGGTCTACCTAGCTATAGTCTCGTAACTGTTAATAGAATTTCAACAACTATCAAAACCACCTTTCGTTGGGCTCGTTGCGGCATAAAATGTTAAAGTAAGAACATTTTAAAGTTTGTCAAATAAATCTACATCTATATTCTTTGCACCGATTCAAGAACCCTGGAGCGAAAACCTTATAATACTGGTAAATTATTTTAGGCAGGGTCATGTAGTCATAAAATTTGCATCTTAAGTATTTAACAATAATATGAAATTTCTCCTACAAACGAACTACAATGGTCGAAAAAAGTATTTTGACAAACAAAAAATCGCACTTTTTTGTTTATAAATATCTTAATATTTAATGATAAAAAAAATTTGAAAAAATACATGATAATAGCCATGGTAATGAGCTTGCAAAAAAGAAGGCCTAATAAGAAAAATTTGCAAAAATGAAGACAAAACTTAATAGAATATGAACCCTCCTTTGGCATTGGTGACTTTCTGCAATCGACGTGGTATAGATTTCAACAAATTTTGTGGAGTTTGTGTAGAAATGTCTTTCCAAAGGTTTTCGACCTAAGTGATTGTCTCCTCGCGTGTTCTTGTCAAAAGTGGACATCTGCTTCTCTTTATATAAGGCCACACATTCTTAATATTTAAATCGGGGCTTTGAGGTGGACAGCCCAATGTATTCACTTCCACGCCCCTTAGAAAGTTGGTAATCATCCTAGCTTTGCGACATAAATAAATGCAAAATAAATGATTGTCCAATCAATTTGTCAGTTCAGATATTGATCATGGGGTTCTTTACTCCATTGATTGGTGCCAAATCTCCGATACTATTAACGCAAACACATCCCCAAAACCTAACGCTGCCACCACCATGGGGTACTCATTCACACACAGGTGCCATTTTTTCGCATATTCTTAGGAATTCTGCAGATTTTTTTTTATGCGTGGCACTCAAAAGAGCTTTTATCACACACAGGTGTCCACAATACTTGCTCCCAAAATGATGATGGCTTGTGTATAATTTTTTTTTTTTTGCAAATTCCAGGATTTTTTTTTTGTGAAATTTGAGGTATAGGTAGCAAAATCTGCCTCTTTTAAGCGATTTCTTACAATGTTATACTGATTATATTCATTGGGGTTTTCAGCAGATTTTCTTTACATTTTCCCACAATTAAACGTGCCTCACTTTTGGTGGTCTTACGTGGTCTACCTGAACGTGGTATGTTACCCGTGCATTTGCATTTCTTGTGCTTATTTATTTGATAATATACGGTTTGACGAGGTTTTTTGTAAAGTTTTTTTAAGTTTTCCACTGAAATACCCGCATCATACTTGAACACAATCTCATTTCTAATAGTTTAGCTTATTTCCGACGTTTTTCCTATATTTATCAATTAAGTATTTGTGAAAGTCATTAAAATTAGTACACTGTTTCAAAAAAAAATTCTTTATAATTCGCAAAGCTCAGCTTTGATCGCACGCGAAACGAAAGAAACTAAAGAATATGATGTCAAAATACTTTTTTCCAGCCAGTTTCAGCTCAGTTGTTAGATTTCACGTAATAGAAAATTAATGCAAAAAGTAATAAACAAAATATTTTGCATTTTCACAATTATTATCACCTATTTAATTTTGCTCACAGTTTTGTCAAAATACTTTTTCTGACTACGTACTAAAGAGTATGTTCTGGCACTGTTTTTTCGACTTCGTACTAAAGAGTATGTTCTGGCACTGTTTTAAATTCTTTTGATGCTAATGTTTTGGGATCTATTTTGTAAATAAAATATAGCCTGGAGTCACTTTTAATTCTGTTTCCTATAAGACGAGTCTTAGAAATTATACTATTTTTGTTCTAACTATTAACTAAATTCAAACTTTAAATTTTGAGAATTTTGAAACAATTTTTTATTATTATTATAAATTTAGCTAGTTTTACTTTATTGTTTCTCGAAACCATGATACCGTTGTTTCAAGATTTTAGATTTTATTATCATTTTTCTAAATAAAAACACCAAGTATTTCTTTTAAGTCCATTGTATCTTCTATAGGTAGATTAAAATACATCTCAGTAAATACAAACTAACTACAGTATAAAGGAAGGAATAATTTTTAAAATCAGACGCAATTTTATATTTAAAAATATCTGAAATAATTTAAAAATAATTCTCACATTTATTTATTGTATTTTTGAGATGACATCTGTCAGGGAGAAAAGTTCAAATCAATTGAGAAAATGCGCTTCTTTTCTTAGCATGCGCAAAAAAAAAAAAAAAACAAAAAAACAAAAAAATAGAGACAATTGAAAAATATCTTTGAGTCTTCATTGCATACATACATAGAATTCCAAGTTCAAGTGCAATCAGTTCTCCATTCAAAACAAAAAGAAAACGAAAAAGAATCAATGGCCTTAAAACAAGTTGATGACCGCTAAAGTAATTTGAAATATTAATGCACATGTGAAGCCGACAGCGACATACAAAAATATAAAGGAATGTCAGAACTAATACATAATTGATGCATGCATGTGAATAGATTAAGAACTTGGGGTGTTGAATGTATGTAGTATATTTAAACTTTTTTTTGGGAGGAGTCGAAACACAAACATTGTGAAATATAGTAAATTTAGTACATACATAGGTATAATGAGTATTCGTTATCGATACTAAGATAGTAGATACGAGTAGTCAAGTAAAACGTATTTTATGCAGTCTAGATAATGGGAATGAAAGTGAGAATAGAATATATACACACGAATAATACAGTGATATCAAATTGAGGGAATAATGATCAGGGCCCAAGACTACGGGTCTTACAAACATGTGGGAAAAAGAAAACTGCAGATTATGCAGTTGCGTTAATTCAGAATTTTGCATTTTATTACTTTGGAAATAATTTAAAATTTATAAGGATCCGATGATATTTTTACTTGATTTTTAAACTGCACTGAACTTTTTATCATAAAACGTCTCTATTTTTGAACCTTTGTATCCTAATTGCTTTTTTATGATTTCCCGGAAATACTCGATGGGACGTAGGTTAGTTGACTATGAAGGTAATCTTACCACCACACTTTTCCACCACATTATACTATATTAGAGTGGATCGATTTTGTAACCCGTCATGAAAAAAATTCCCGCTCATTTTGAGCTCTATAAATTTTTTTTTACTTACGTTTGCTTCAGAGCCCCATTTGACACTTTTAGATGAAAAAAAAATGGGTTTCTTGGGATGAAAAACTGATTCACAAAATTTCAATACAACCAGTCGGCCCAAAGATGGCGCTCCAATACAAGGAAAAATTCAACTTTTCCTTCATTTGCTCTGGATTTCTGTTTGAAAAATTTTTCATAAATCTTTGCACAATGATAATATGGCGGAACCGCCTTGCCTTTGGATTTGATCGATGCTCAGAGAAGATTAGGGTAGATATGAGTAATACAAAAATTACTAAGTACGTCCCAAGATAGAGTACTGCCATAGCCGCTATGGCTTCTTCCGACTATACAATTTTAAGTAATCACTGGTTTCTGGCTCATTGGTGAACAATAAGTCAAAATGAGAATCCCACATAACACCACTTGCTGCAGCTGCGACTATCTGGAGGAAAAAGAGACTGTTTCTCACTTTCTCTGTGAATCCCCGACTTTGAGATGAACCAGGATGAAGAACCTAGGTAAACCTTACTTCAATAAACTAGGAGAACTATGTGAAATAACTCTAAACGAACTTCGAAGCTTCCTAAAGCAGTCGGCATGGATCTCTCGCCCTGCCCATATAACCTGCCTACAAACCAGAAATAACTGAGGATGTGGGTTAGCACTAGTTGGGTTCATTAGACAAACCACCACTTTAACAACAACAACATGGCTCCAGATTGGACGAGATTCTACTAATGTTAAAAAGTGTTGGAACGAAATGAGAGATGTTGTAGTAAGTGCTTTGAATAAGTTGAGCTCCTGGACCATGAGTGTGTGTATTTAATGGCAAATCCGACCCAAAGAAATGTTGCTCAATGGTGTTTAAATTGTTTCCATAATTTAACCGCACTGTGGTTGGAATAACTCTCTTATTGAGGAAATACAAACTCTCAATCACGTTAATTCTATTTATGATCATTTTCCCATGCTATTGGACAAGCTGGGCCTGATTTATTATTTTTTCATGAACTTGGAAAGATTTTGATAATTTTATTCTTAACCCACGATTTGTTTTACATCTGAAACCATTAACTTTTTTCGAGTTTATAACCAAGATTGGAAACTATTGGCATACAGATGCAAGGAGATGGAATCATTAGCTCATTTTGAAAAAAAAGAAAGTGCTTGAATTGAGACAAAAAAAAAACTATTATATTATAAAGAGTTCATTTGTTCTGCCTATTATATTTCTTCATTCAAGTGAAAATAATTAAATTCTACTACGACGACTTGATCTATGACGTGTGCCGCCATTAATTTAAAGAAACGTGGCCCTTTTTTATACTATAACATAAAAAAAAAAAGGTAAATTAATTTAACGAGTAAATGTGCAAATGCAAATAAATATATTCATTCTGTTTACGTTATAAGAAAAAAGGCGAAATTGTTTCAATTTCGATAAAGATTTCTCAACATCATGCCGCACATGACGCTATTTGAAGTGTCACACTCAGCTAATGCTTTTTTAAATTGCGCGCGCATTTCTCATATATAAAAAATTATCATGTTCTATTTTAGAAATTAAACATCAAAAAAAAAAGATGTATTTGTTTATACTAAATAGTTATTATTTGCATATAAATAGGTTCATATAAACAAAAATACGTAGCACAAATGAGCAAGTGGATTAACAAAAGTGGCAAGGAAAAATTTTTGCTTTTGCTTTGAAAAAATGGCGCATTGTTTTTTATTTATATTTTGTTTACTCTTATTTCTAATTTTTTTTTTTTTTTTGCAATTCAATGACTCGCGGTTTTTGCACATGAAGACATGAAAGCTGTCCAAAAATATAAAAATGATTTTATTTTCTATTTAATTATAGTATTTCTTTACATTTATCTACACGTTTCAATGACGCTGTCGACGATTAGATTCGCAACAGGAAATAAAATAGAAATTTAAAGAAAAATACAACAATTTAGTAATATTTGTTTAATAAGGAAGAAAACCTTTTTTTCTTTGCATTGATTGTGATACGAATTTAAATTGAATTGGTCGTCAAAAAAAGAAAAAAATGCATTAAAAAATTTTGCTAACAAAACATTTATGCAATAATTAAATTTTATTAAAACAGTTTAGAATTCAAAACACACATTTTAAGTGTTATGTTTTTTATTCAAAGAAATACTGAACTGATCACGTTTCTCTATAGAATAATTATTTAGATAAGACAAAAACAAAAAAACTTATTAGAAATACTTTTTTTGTAATATTTAAAGTACTTTTCTATAATAAATGATATTGCACTTGCAAATATTTTCTTAAATTAGAACTCATGAGTAAGAAAAATTTTTCCAAACTGGTTTTAAGAACGACAGTTCAATATTTATTGCCCTCTTATACAAATTTGAATCATTGTGTAGTTGAAATAGAGACATTAGAATGTAGAAAAGAATTAGAAGTGGTAGAAAGAAAAAAGTAAATGTAAACTTGAATATTGAATAAACAATGAAAAAACAATTGGCAAGAAGAAGTACACGAAATTTCATATTTCTGAAAAAAAAAATTGTTTTTAAATATTCTAGCTATTGGTTGGTTGATTGAAGCATCTTTTCTAGTTTTAACCTTTATAGTAGTTCTTTTTTTATTTTTGCTTTTTTTATTATTTTTGTTTCTAACCTAAATAAACGAGTTCTTTTTATTATTCTTGAATGTTTTTTAAGAACAATAAAGATGGTAAAGTGATCATTGTTTTAAGTTTATATAATTCGATGACAAACACTATAGAAAGCGAAAAAGAGCAAGAAGGCCTGTTTCAGAAAGGGCGAAAATCGAAGATTGCCTTTTCCACAAGTTATAGCACATTGTCGGGAGCGCCTCATAATTGCGCGATGTAAGTTGTTAAAACTTTAAAAGAGTTTTTTCGAAACGTTTTTTGATCGGCTCAGGGGTCTGAATAAATTCTATCGAGCCGATTGGGCTGAAATTTTAATACGTTATTCTACACGCCAATGGTTCTCTCGCAGGTAGTAGAATTGTTTATTTTTATTCATTATTTCATATTTTTACCACAATTTTCAACAAAAACCAACGCGATTTTGAAAAAAAAAATTTCCCGCCATTTAATTTTTAAATAAAAATGTTTAAATCTACTACTACCTGCCAGAATGACAAGCCTACAGAATTTTTGGAAATATTTTATAAAATTTTTTGAATTCCGAATTTTTTATACCATACTAATAGTGTTCGGTTGAAAATCAGATTTCACTTGACAGTTCTTGTATGGCGAAATTTCGCATTTCTGACTCATTTCAACGAAATTCTAAATTCGAATGGAATTCACACTCATGTGTCTCGCACTATAAAACTAAATTTACAGATGTCTAGTGTTCAGTGACCTCTATAGCAAAATTTTATGAGCATAATTTCTTTGGAACTAATAAAGTATTTTTGGATCTTTTTAAAATGATTTCTGAGAAAAAACCCACAATGGAAGGGGCAATAAAGGGTTAATATGTTTCATAAAAATATTTTGTAAAAAATTTTTTAAGTCTAAATACTCAAACTATTTTAGATGCAAAACTAAACAAGATATCTTAGGTTTAATTGAATCAAAATAACCAAAAATGGCCCACATTTAGACCTGCTCTACGTCATGAAGTAGTGGCTAATATGCTGGGTTCAATGATCGGAACGATTAAAAATCGAAATAGAAAATAAACAAATTTTTGTACACGGCACCACCTCCTGGCAGGCTGGCAATGGCAAATCGCAAACAGTAAAAATTTATCAATTTGTCTTAAATAAAGATTATCCAAAATTTGTTAAAAGTTAGGCACCAATATATTTAAATTACTAAAAATAGCAATTAATTAATATATAAATATTTGAACTGGTGAAGAGAAATGAACACACACATACCTAAATAAACAGTATATGATTGTGCTATAATTTTATATTATTTAACAAATACTAAATTAAAAATAATAAACACTTGAAGATAGTGTGTATGTACATAAATACTAAAAGGCAAAAAATGTTTAAAAAAAGCATAAATTTATCAAATATTTGATAAATCAAAACAAAATTATTGATTTGCGTGCGGCCACATACATATACTACTACAGTATAGCAATAGCTTATAAATATGCTAAGTAGTTGAGCTATAAATTAAAATAGCGCATTTATGACAGAAGAATAAAATTCAAAACCCACGTACACATAAACTGACGTAAAAAAACTAAGTATACAATACAATAATGTAGCCGCCAGCCAGCTATTAACTAAAATGTTTCGTATATTTCTGTTTAGTTATTTTTGGTTTTGTTTATTTTTTATATTTGGTTGACATAGTTAGATAAGAAATAAACAAGTTCTTTTTTTTTTGTTTTGCTTTTTTTTGTTATCTTGTTTACGTATTTTAATGAATTGTTTAATTTCAATAGAATTTGAGAGAATGTATGCTTTCATTGTTATTAAAATATCCAAAAATATTTGTATTTATATGTTTGAAAATTAAATATTTAGAGCAATAGAACCTGGAAAGAGTCCTCCAGAATCAAAAATTTTTCTCGAACGTCTACAAATCTGACAATGTACATTCTGTTTCTCTTTTCTATGCTCTCAGTTTTATTCAGATGAATTGTATGCAATAATATGCAATCCCTCGCTTTCAGACTAATGGCTTTGCTAAAATTAATTATAAAAAGCCAATTAGAATAAATAATAAGAAAGAATAATTCTAAAAACAATATTGTGCATTGTTGTTTAACCGAAAATGGAAAACGTTCGTTCGTTTTACATATGAATGCACTTATCAAAAAAAAAAAAATAGTTATTTAATCAAAACAATGCATGTGCATATTGTTTTTATAATTATTTTCTTTAAATAGAAAACACAAACTGCTACTACACTTATGTACATCTTATCAGCACTACCTGTAAGCCACATAGGCTATGAATATGTAATTGTTAAATACACAAATTTTATTATCGCATAGTAAATTTATTTGTCTTGATAATACGATTATGATAATTAAGTTTACTATATATTGTTGTTTTTATATGAACACAAAATATGCAATAGTAAGTGGTTTTTTCTATGGCTTTATAGACAATTTTCTGTAAACTGTTGCTAAACATATAAGATTGGGTCTATCATTATAAAGAGTATTATAATTACTTAGTAAATACTTACAAACTATAAAAATAAATAAAATTCATTATTTTGCATAAGAAAAAAATATCTACACATGTGTGTCTTCAATAAAAATTTAGCTGTTGTTTTGACTAGCGTCATCATATCACATCATCATCATTATTATCATGATTGTTTCGTTCTCATATTTGATAATAGTTGCTAGTTTCCGTTGGAAAATACACGACAAGCCAATCAGTTGTTTGCCACCAGCTAGCAGCAATTAGGAAAATTACTTTCACAATAGT
Organism: Toxonevra muliebris; assembly: GCA_963691655.1. Lineage (NCBI taxonomy): Eukaryota > Metazoa > Arthropoda > Insecta > Diptera > Pallopteridae > Toxonevra > Toxonevra muliebris. The sequence continues at coordinate 57,214,259 of OY829326.1, forward strand.
ATAATAATTCATTATCAATGATCAATTAAAAAATAGTTCAAAATATTTTATGTACAGAGTGCAATGCATTTGTCTTGAATAAACATTGTTGAAAATGTTTAGCAAATTTTAAATTTACAATCAACTGCAATAAAAAAAATTGTGCACATGCTGCTGATTAAGCTCATAATAAACTAACTACATAGTTGCATTTATACATACCTATAAATATTCAAGTATATATACAGTGACTCACAAAAGTTATCAAATAAGGAAACATTTTTGGGACACGATAAATAGGCAGGAATAGCATCAAATTAAAAAGTAATAGCACAGAAAACTTTCTACTCGTATAGACTAACACAAGGAAAATTTTTGAAATCAGATAATATCTTCAGGTTTCAAAATGTTTTCAAAAGTTCCGAAATTTCAACAACTTTTCCAAAATCTATAGCGGAACTATATTGCTCTTTACAAATACAAGCATAATGCAGAAAGAATTTTCTAAATCTTCTTTTATTCGATCGCTTTTGTGAGATTTAGAACTTTCGACCATAATTTAAGTTTTCATACAATTTTTGCTGAATTTCTAAAAACTACAAGCTTTGAACCTCTTGCGGCACCAATAAGCATTATCCGATTTCAAAATTTTTTGCATTGTGTTTTTATTTGTCAGGAGCAATAACAGAGCTGTGAAACTTGAAAAAAATTTTCGCCAAAAAAATTATAAAAAATCATAATTTATTGCCAAAATTTCGGAACTTTCAAGACCCTTTTTGAACCTGAAGATATTATCTGATGTCAAAATTTTGCTTCCACTTCTGTTCATCTGCCTAAGTAGACACTTTTTGATTTAACAATATTTTTGCTTATTAACGTGTCTTAAAAATGTTCTCTTATGAGATCGCTTTTGTGAATCACTGTAAGTAGTATATAGAAGTTAATTTCAGTTACCGGTGTTTACGTTGCGAAAATCAAGTTACCCATTTCTATATGTATGTATAGGTAGAAAGGGTATACACGTTTCAATGTAGTAATAAAAAAACTCACGTGCCAAGTAATATCAATCAATATGATTTTTATTATAATAGACTGCAGTAATGAGCGTGACGATGTTGTCAATTTAACATAGCTACTTATAACTGGGAACGTGTATTTTTTTTCTAGATAGACATATCGCTCATTTACTAAAAGACTGTCATAAATCAAAAAACACGAATTTTGAGTTAATGATGCAGAATTATTCATTATATCACGCTTCATATTGTGTTAAAATTTCATATTAATATCTTGTATACTCTGCGCTTGAGAATTATAAGATTTCTTCTTTTTTCTGCAAAGTGGGAGTCAATTGAAAACTTTAAACGCGTTTTCGGCAAAATCGCGTTTTTTGAGTTATTACAGTCTTTTAGTAAATGAGCGATATGTATCTGTAGTATCCCATATATACACATTTAAGTATAGTATATAAGTTTTAATTGAATAAAATCAATAAAGAAACATTTATGAGAACTTTAAATATAATATTAATTAGTTTGTACAAAATACAATTGTATTATAATAAGCATGAAAATAATGGCGTATACTGTATATCACAAAATTAAGTTTCCAATCGCAAAAACAAAAAACTTGAGCGCTAAAAATCAGTCAAAATGGGTGCATTCAGAAGGTACAGCTGTTGCGCAACTGTGGCGTGTGTGTCTTTTGCATGGGTTTGTTGTGAATTTCTGCTCTGTGGAGCTGTTGGCATTTCGACGCCATTTTTTCCATCATATTATATTTCTGCTCTTTCGGGCCAACATGTTGTCTCAAAAGACCTGCGCCGTCTATTTTTATTTAATGGCGGTTTGGCGATTTTTAGACGGTGGCTGGTAACCGATATTTTCTTTTGTTTCGGCGGCTGATATAAAAACACTCGAATATAATATTTTAAACAATCCTATTATAAATTTATTTGTTTAATGTTATTCAATTCATATTATGAAGTATGTCGTTCATTTGGACTGTGAGTACGGCTTAGCCTATAAATCACGGCCGGTAGCAAATAAAAACAAAGCGGCGGAAGCTGACAGTAAGCCGCAGGGCGCAGGTTTCTGGCTTATAGTTAAAAAAAAAATATACAGTTTCAATTCAATATATAATTAGCGACTGTATTTAATAATAGATAGCTTATATTGTTTTTGTCTTTGATAAAATTAAAATTTTTTCACTTTTTTGTTTCTCAAAAAATAAAACAGCTGTCTCTCAAAAATTTGGCAAATGATCCATCATGCCATTCAGAAGACACAAAATGTACATATGTATGTAGCAAAAGCGAATCTAATCTCAACATGTTGAGCCTCCGATGTGTCTTCTGAATGCGACTAATGACTTCTTTTGGACTATATAGGTATAAAACATACATACATCAGTAACAGAGAGGGGAGGAAGGTAAATTCAACTATTAATAAATAAATTCATATCATGTATACAAAGTCAGAAAAATTCTAGGTAATTAAATCAAAATAAATATATATTTTTTCTTAATGAAATTGAAAAACAGTCAAAAATGACTTCTTTCGGAAATCTAAATTTGTTTTTACGTTAGAAAAAAGCTACATAAAAAGTTGCTAAATAAAAATTTTGTTAATTTTAGTTTAAACAGTACAATGAGAGTAAATTCTCAAAAACTTCAATATCCAAAATGGCCACCTTTTTCGCAAATTATTCTCTGGTTATAATGGACGTGAAGTGGAGTAACGTGAAATAACTTTAACTTACTTCACCTCACATTCATTGTAATTAGTGCAATAAAATCAGAGTACGAAAATGTTTCCTCCTGAGCAGATGAAATCGACTCTACTTTTGAGGCTTCCAACCAGCAAGTAAACTTTTTTGTTCTATTTATTTTGTGTGGTTAGCTCGCATATAGGCTCTGGTGTTCCGAAATTCGACTCAAAACTTGGAGGTAAAACTTAAACACCAAGCTTTGAGTTGACTCACTCAAACAGTATTTTATTGATTATTCTTTAGCTGCTCATTTGTATACAAACAAAGATGGCAACTTTGTTTACAACAATACATTTACAAAACAAACAAATATATTGTTGTTTGATAATAATTTCAAATGAATCGTAAATTAAGTAAAAATATAAATAAACCTATTATCATATCAGCCACAAGTTGACATATGATGAGAGAGAAGCAAGTGCAGATACTCGTACAGATAGAAGCTAAGTGCATACATATTTGTAGGATGATTAATCTAGTAAATACACATAATATATAGTATTATGTTCATATATATTCAATCAACAGATGCTGGTTGTAGAATATTCTCAAAGTCCAATAAAAAAAAAATGACTTTGTAGTTCCAAACTAGAATAAATAATATTCAATAACTTTCATAATATTTCAACTAAATAAATGCTTATATGTATAAGGTAGACACAATAAAATATTGACAAAAAGAATACCGCATGAGCACAAATTAACTATAATGTTATAAATATCAGCTTCTAAAATATATATGCATCTCTATTTATTTAGGTATAGCTAAGAAAAATTAGTAAAATTTATAGCCCATATCGAAATCGAAAAGATCTATGTACTTATATTTAATTATTTTCACAATATGAAAATATATAATCCAATTATCCAAGAATTTAAATAAACTTTTAGATATAAATAATGACGTTTAAGTGACGCATTTCCGATTCTGCTGTTTAGCCATCTTCGCAATTAATATCACTGGAATACAAAATTTCACTTTTAAAATATAACACGAACCAAAGTATGTTTTCTAAACTAATTTAAGGTCGCTGAACACGAAAATTAATTTTTTTTTCTATGGGTAAGTTTTCAAGATATGACAATACAACGGTTTTTCAGGTTACAGTTTCACTTACAGGCTAATATCTCTTTACTTATAGTTTCGACCGATCCTAGTTATACATAAGTACACAACGCACACAAAAGGTTGACTTGTTCTTAATGACGCCGTAACCAAACTAAATGACACATAGCAATAAAAATTCACAGAATAGTGGTTGACAGTTGTGCTAAACTGGGAAAATTTTTTTTTTTAAATATTCTCAGAGGGAAAATTTAAAATGAGAATTTCCGTACTTATTTGACAGAATGTATATCATAGAAATTATAAATATATTAAGCGTCTTATGCTCCCAAAATTGTACAAATCGGATTATAAATGACAGAGATATACATACTGAAAGTTCAATTTTAGTGTGATTTTTGAGAAATTTTCACACAAGTCGTGGGCTAAGTTTCTTTCTCACAAAAAGTAATCACGAAATTTGTAGTTTTATCTATAGACCATTTCATTACAAAATGACAAAGTGATCAATGATTGATTAAAAATAAAATATTCTCGAAAACTCGAAATATTTCTCAAAATTCATTCTGCTGTAGAAAATGATGAGCCACCACTTGAATCAAGACTCAGCAGTAGTCTGCCGTCATGCCCTCAACCCTGAAACCTTGATATCGTCTTTCGATTTCAGCCATATCGTCACTTTATGCACCCAGATTTGATAGAAAGAAATCGAAATGACTGAATAAAAAATGCACCTAAATTTTTGGGATTAAATTTATTTGTCATTGAATAAATCAACTTTCAATTCATCGTAAATTTAATTTTCCAATGTCATTGTATTTTTCCAACATCACGTCGATGAGTTGGGCATGATTGCCACTTTTATAATTTCTCAAAAAATTTTGAACAACATTCGCAAATGCTTCTCATGCTGCTCGTTTTGACTCACTCAAACATTCAGTAAATCCAGCATCGTCGAACAAGTTGCGGATTTGAGGTCCAACGAATACGCCCGCTTTGATTTTTGTAGTAACAATTTCGAGAACGCTTTTTGTAATGATTTCATTACGCTAGCGTTATTTTTCAACGTTTTAACGAAATTCTTCATGAGACCAAACATGATGTGGAGGAGCGAAAGAATGATTTGATTTTTATCGACGAGTGCATCGTTAATAACATTGTGCCCCCGATGTCTGTTGGTTTCGCTGCTGCCAAACATATTCAGAATAATAGTGTGCATGAAAATTTCAAGTGGTTCTTCATTTTCTAGACCAGAACGAATTTCGAAGTTTGAGTTTTCGAAAATATTTTATTTTTACTCAATCTTTGATTAATGCTTAAAATTTTTGTAATAAAATGGTCTATTCATTAAAAAAAACTTTTTGTGAGAATGAAAACATATCCCACTTATGTGAAATTTTTTCAAAAATCACACCAAAATTGAGCTTTCAGCATCTATATCTCAGTCATTTATAATCCGATTTTAACAAACTTGGCAGCATTAAACGCGTAATTTCCTATGGCATATAACTTAGAACGGTTAAAACTATAGGTAATGAGATATCAGGTAAGTGAAACACTGTAACCTGAAAACCGTTATTTTGTCATATCTCGAAAACTTAAACATAGAAAAAAAATGAATGTAATTTTCGTGTTCAGCGACCTCGAGTTAGTTTAGAAAACATACTTTGGTTCATGTTATATTTTCACTGTATTTCAGTGTATTCAGCATATTAAGTACAAAGTAGAGAATACACACCCTCTTAAAAACTAATTTATTGTTTACTAAATATTTGGTGCAATCTGTGTACGTTGTAAAAGTATGCATGCAAATAAGGGTTTAGAATGATGAAAACTTGTAGCCCAAGCTACTTTATACAGAGTCATGTGGCATTCTATTTTCTTAACCTTAGTTCAACTTCTTCATATTCCATTCATGTATTCATATGCGTAATGAAATAGGGAATACAATTTAAATCTCGATATACTATCATCCAAACATATAACAAGACTAAGAGACGCTAATTGAATAAATGTTTGATTGTATATAAACTAAATATAAAATATAAAAAGCTTACTATAAATGCGAATGTAAACACACAAAAATCAAGAGAAAAATAAACTATTGGTTTGGATGCCGCCGCCTTCTTGCGCGTTCATTAAACTCAAATTGACGTAGAAGTCAGTCATCGTCGTAGTCATAGTGATTTAGTTAGAATAAGAAATATTTAAAATTTTCCGCATTTCGTTTATATCTCGGACTTATTTACGAGTGAGAGGAAATTTTTATATCAAAGAATATCAATGGGGATATGCATCAATCGTCAGATAAGTTGAAAACCTTAAAGAAAACATTTGGTTTTCTTTAAGCAACATAATAGAAAACAGAATCGTCAAGTTTCTTGGAAGATAAAAGAATTTTCTTTGTTGGAAAAAGCTGGTCGTCTTCTTAAGTGATGAAGAAAAGACGTAATTTTAAAATTATTAACCAAAAGAAAAAAAATTTGACAACGGAAAAACATCATCGACAACAAGCAGCAAGAGGAATATAAACAAAATCAATATTTTGTTGATATTATTTTTTTTTTTTTGTGTTAAAAAAATAGGAGGTTTTGTAGTTTTTTAATTATATTTAGATATTAGGGATACACATTTTTAAAATGTATTTAAAGTATGTTCGCTCCTCACTGCATAGAGCATACAAAGAAAAGCTGTGGATCGATTAGAAATGGAGGAGCGAAAGCATTGATTCTGATTTCCGTCTTATTGGGAGGGTCAAAGACTTTGGATGGTGTCACTATTCCTACACAAAAATTTCTGCTACTTTTTCTCTTTAATTATTAGTTAAAAGGTGCTAAATGAACAATTTGTAAAAAATTTTCAACTTTTTGTGGCATGCAATAAATATGCAAAGCCATATAATTTAATGAGACGACATGTATGTATGTAATTATCTATCATGCGCCAATTCAACAGTTTATGTCAAATAGCTGTAGATGTTCGTGTAACATGAATATTTTTAGCTTTATAACTTTTTCATGTTTACAAATATGACCCGAAGCGGACGTGTAATAATTTGGGTTAGAAAACTGCAAACAGTGTAACTGCAATTTTTTATGCCTCCTCAAAGGAAATTTCGTTTTCCTTGAATGTTTTAAGGCTTCAAAATTCGCATTGCACTTTAAGGCACACATAATTTAAATTCAAATTATTTATAATAGATAGATGGCTAAACGGTAGGATTAATGTAGGCGTTTCCATCGGAAAGCTTTCAGCTTTACTACCACAATAGAGGCATTCACAAAGTAGGGCAATTGCTCTCGCAGATGAGCTGAATGGCAGAATAGCAGAACAGTTAGGATGTGGTTATATTGGGAGTATGCTCGGCGAACACCATGAAATTGTTGTTGCACCGCACACAAAGAGAGAGTCTTTGCTCACTCTCACACCAAACACGATATGCTCGCCGAGTATTCAGGGTGAGAATGAGTTATTTTACAAAACAGTATCATTACATACAAAATAGTATTAAACAAACGAGTATATTTTGACAAAAAGCAACTCTGCAACGAGCTGTATGAAACCACTTGGACCGAGCACAGTAGAAAATGTTTTGTATTCGCCGAACGCCGAGCACCAATATAACCAGACACTTAGGGCGATGTTACACGGTCAATGTTTTGCTGTCAAACAATGAAATTGTTGTTGCTTTGAAAAATGAACACTGAGCAAAAGAGAGGATGAACACATTTCACTTCAAATTTTTTTGCCATTATAATTATTTTCCATCCAATTCCATTCCAATTGTTGAATTTTCATTCACTCCAAAATACAATTAAATACTTTTAAGTTGGAAAAACATAGTCACAGACAAAAGTAGTAAAAAAAAAAAACATACAGCAAAAAATTGATGGTGTAACAGGGCATCAACCAAACGATGAAGAGAGTGTAAAAACAGAAAACATTGACAGCAAAACATTGACCGTGTAACATTAGCCTTAGGCTGAACAAAAGCCAAACAACGCAAAGGGTGGCAAAGAAAAAAAATGTATTTATAAGTTAGTAAAAAGTCTAGTATTTTTCATAAAATATTAGTATTTTCCCATAAAATGCAACAGTGCATCTTCAGCAACCCTATTTTATTTGAAGTGATGCAGGTTTTTTTCGACAGTAAAAAAAATTTGAAGTGAAATGTGTTCATCCTCTCTTTTGCTCAGTGTTCATTTTTCAAAGCAACAACAATTGCATTGTTTGACAGCAAAACATTGATCGTGTAACATCGCCCTTAGTGAATACATTTTTGAACAATATGCCATCTTTACTAAAGAGCTTCTTTTTTTTTAGTTCGCGGCTATATTTTTTTTAAATAATTATTGCAATGGGTCTTTTCGACGACCATTTTAACTTAACCTAACATATGGGACAGTTTTTGTCAGATAATCTGCAACGGATTTTCACAATTATGAAATGAAGGAAGAGATAATTTCTGTTAAATTTTCGGTAATTTGGGTAACATGATCTTCAATGATTTGTCAACTGGGTCAGCTGATTTATAATTTCACTTGGTAATTCTGTAATGCACTAACTTGAACATGACTAATGCAATTTTAATAAAGAAATAATGAATTTATTGTGTAAAGAAAATCTGAAAATTTTTTTTAATTATGAATTTTTTAATGAACTTGTAAAGTATAGCGCTACTTATAACAAAAGAGCACTAAAAAGTAATACGTAGACATTGTCTACGTAAAAGATTGCATACTACATACTACATACATTTGTATATAAAGATAACGTATGGTGAAATTGCCAGAAAATGAGGCGCCAAAAGAAAAGTATTCGGAACACAAAGAAAATACGCAGACAGTGCTCCCTACGTACCCAACACCATGCCATTTGCATGATGCGCATTAATATAAAATATACACAATGCCATTATCCTCTTTACTGCTTGCACAAATGCGAAAATGTTGTTTGTCAAGGAGGGGAAAGGCAGCAGGTGCCCAATAGGTAAGAGAAATTTGCTTTGTTGGAAAATTTTACACTACGAGCTTTATGTACTTGTTTATTTTTCCCACATAGCACACAAATGTGTACTATATTCAAGTGCCTTCTTTATAGGCATAAGTAGGTACAATAATAAAAAGCACTAGTACGTGTAAAATGATTAAGAAAAAAAGGCAGTTATATGAATAGAGTTATAATAATCACAAAAAACAACAAAAATATTCAATGAACGCATGTGTACATACAAAAATCTGGGAGAAGAATAACAACACAACAACCATAGAAACTGATAAGCAGCGTAGAACAAGAAATAACACAAATACGAAAAAACTAAACGAAAGACGCAATTTGCAAAAAACAAGTTGTATTTTATAGTTTAAAAAAAAAAATGCCATAACTAGGCGTGCTAATGGTATTACTTAAATCGTTGAACTGCTTGATTTTTCTTTAAATATGAATGAATTGATCATATAAGCATATATGTATATATGTAAATGCTATCAAGTACTTAGTATGTTTATATGAAAACTGTTTTTACGTTGCAAATAAGTCGATGGCAACAACTAAAATGGCACCATCATGGATAAATACAACGTTTGTGACGTCAATGGCAATACAAAGGAATAAGAACCAAAAACAAAGGATGAGCAATTTAAATCAAAATAAAGGAACAAAATTAATACAATTTTCTTTGTTATTACAAAGGACAAAGAGCGAGAGATTCCTATACAAATACATACATATGCCTACTCATATCTATATAATAGGTATTTACACTCGAATGGTTAAGAATATTGTTACTATTTTTAGATATAAATAACAACAAAAACGGAAACTGCGCAGAATTGTTCCCCAAAGCTACAGAAATAATACAAGCAAGAATAAAGTAGTACTTGTGGTATACATTAACCACGTTTGCAATGTAGAATAGCTTCCCTATTGTTTTAACAAAAGACCGCTTCCGAATTTAAAATAAAACGGCACTGTAAATGTATATGACTGGCACAAACCAAATATGTTTTCTGTTTCGGAAATTTCCCATTATTTATCCACAAAGTTTGAACTGAGTTCGGCTTTCGCAACTATTTCATCAGTTACATATATCAAAAAATTGTTGAATGGTATAATTCTTGTACATTGTTTTGTTTATGTGCCTACGTGCTTACATGGCAGTGACGTGTAAAATAAAATAAGGGAAATGGCGTCAAAACAGAAACGGAGAAAGGAAAGTAAAAGTAAATAAATATATGTATATAACAAAAAAAAAAAACTCTTCTACACACAGCCGCTATATTTTATAACAAGTCTGGTTTTTTGAAAACAAAAACATGCGCAGATTGAAGAAAAAAAATTATATAAAAAAACAAAACACTTCAAGTTTGGTATGTTTTGATTATGAATATTGACTGTGAGGGGGAGGATGTGAAAGCAATAGAGGCTTGTTGTTGTTAAAACAATTAAGAAAATTTTAAATATTACGCATTGGCTTCATACAAGTACATTTTTTTTATTTAATTTAGAAAGATAATTCAATAATGCGTAAACACTTCACAGGAAAAATATAAAATGTAATGCTTTATCATGAGGTTACAAAAATTGATTATCTCTACAGTATTTTGCGATTAACGCACTTTTACGGTATAAAAGTCGTTCGATAAACGAAAACGTACAATAAAACAACAAAAACACATAAGCAATAACAAAAAGGCCGTTCCGTCGAGCAAAAGCAAACAAGAGGAACAGACAAAATGTATTGGGGAAATAGTAAATAAAAACAAATAACAAACACAATAGCATCAACAAGAATAAGAGGGGGAAAAAGGAAAATAAAACTCGTTGTTGTTGTTATTACAAAAAAGCAAATGTGCAGTATGCAGATATATAACGAGAAAAATGGCAGCCAGACCAGAAAAAAAGTGCATAGTTTTAAAATGGCTCCCAATAGAATTTATTGCATAGAAAAATGCATTAAAATTTATTTTTAAAGAAAAACTTACCGCCCAGCAAATCTTCACCCATTTTTGGTGGTGTTGAAGTCATTTTTATATATTCTGTTTTCCGTCTGCTGCTTGCGTTGTTGTTTACACTTTTTCTTATTTATTATCGCTCGTGTTGTCCTCTTTTTTTATTATTTTAAGTTCTGTTGTCTTTATTTCAAAATTATTGATTCAATAGAAAAAAAAACTTGTTTTAGCTTTATTTGTACTAAATTTATGCAAGAAATATCTAACTTTTGATATTGTGCTATTTTTCTTAATCTTTGCTAAAGTTAAACGCAAGTACAAGAATTTTATATTACTTTACGGTTTTTCTATTTATATTTTTAGAAATCAAAAAAAAAAAAAAAATTGCGTTTCGTCGATTTTCCTCTATTGTTTTAACTGTTTACGCCTACTTTAATTTTTTCTTCTCAAATTGCGAAAAACTTTGCTGTTTTTCAAAACAAAAACAGCAATTATTTCACAAGTACTTTGCAGCTGCTTTAATTTCTTTTGTTGCAATGATTTTCTTTTTTACTTTAATGCGTTTCAAAAAAACAAAACAGGAATTGTATATATTTCAGAAATTCTCCGCCTTTTTACTGTATCAAACTAAAACGAATGAATGACAAAGTAAAACTAAAAAAGTAACATTTTTAAAAGATATTTTTCTATACAAGTAGTCGACGCCGCAACTTTCATACTATTTTCCTAGACTTTTAAGTACTATTTTTTGCTACTTAAATACAATACGCATGCAGCTTTTTATATGGGGCTGCAATACATTGTTGTATTTCCAGGGTATTATGATTATTTTGTTATAATTTATTGGTGGTTATCAAACAGTAGATATATGGAAATAATATTTGTATTTATATAATCCGAGTAAATATTTCAACCCATTAAACAAAATATGAAATGAAAATCTCTTATATCTTTGATACTAGTTAAAAACGTTCTATACAAAAATAAATCTGATCTGATTTAAGATAACCTTTATACGGCACCAAAAAAAAAATGAAGAGTTTATGGACAAATACTTTCAACGATTATTATAATGGCCCTATTCAATTTGTTGATGGAAGTGTTCTAAACACTTTGGCACCTGTTTGAAAGGACAATCAGCCTAGGTTGAGGGGTTGTTTCAAGCGGAAAAATAAAAAAATAATCGGATTTTAATAACATAATTTAAAACTTGGATTTCATTTAAAACTATTTAATTTTCGAATTCAAACTCTTTTCTTTGAAAACAAATGCGGATATTTTATACAAAAACTATCAAAATCAGATAAAAATTGAGTGTGGCTTAACAAAACTGCAAGAAAAATATGAATTTCAAATTCAGAAAATTGTTTTATGGCAGACTTTCGCTGTTTTGATATGTATCGACTCATTTAATAGTAAAGAACGCATTGTTTCATAGTTTGTAAATGTTGTTCAGATTACTTCAACTGAAAATCATTTATACATGAGTCCATAAACTTTTTTTTTCAGATTTTTAATCATGCAGATTAGATTAATATTTAAGCTAAGCTAACCTATATATGTTGGATATTGCCCAAAAAACATCTTAAATATTAAAGATTATTTCTAATTTTTCCTCACGACATGTTTTCAAAAACAAATTTGGTAAGTATTTTTAAAGTTTAAAAACAGTTACAAGTAATTTGTGAGAGAAATGAAAGCGGTATTTGGAAAAAAATTGTGTGTCTGAAGTACTTATTTTTTTTATTGACTTAAATTTCACTAAATTTATTAAATACCTATTTACTACCAGTATGTAACTATAAGAAATGATCTGTTAATATGAAATCAATCACTTTTCTATTTGTATTCTATTGTTTCAAGCATAATACAACTTTTGTTCTGTTGTGTTAACAAAAAATAAACAACGTTGTTGTTGACACGTAGACATGATTTTCTTATAAAAAGGTTTCAACCTTTTTATTTTTCATCTTAGTCCCAAAAAATCAACTGACGATTTTCACCTTTTACTAGAGATACTGTCATCTTGCGTTAAACATATAATACTATTTTGCCAGCATTTATGACGTTTTGACATTTCTTTACAGCTGTCAAGTATAGAGCACAACAACCAGAGAAAAACAATTGTGGTGCTTGCACTTTTTTTTTTAGTATTTGACCTAACATGGAAATTTAGAATATTTGGAAAAAATTATTTCCAAAACCGTTTTAATAAAGACTAACGAACTTGAAGTGAACATAATGAAACTCTCCGACACATTAAGACGGCTCGATGCCTATCCTCGCACTCTTGAAGATTTCAGCGTGAGAAGTGTACAGGGAGCAGCCGGTATTTATCATTTATGTGGATATTTTTAATATCAACTTCCAACTTATACCTTGTTCTATTCATTTCAGTAACTATTATTAGCACGAGCATTATTTTGTTATTAACATTCTTAGAATTACTTGCTTATCTTAATCCAAAAATGACAGAGGAACTTTTTGTTGATACCACACGTGGACATAAGTTGCGTATTAATTTGGATATTACCGTCCAAAATTTAGCATGCAATTGTATGTTAGATATGGTTTTCTTTAATGACAGCTCATAAATTGTATACATTGTTACTTATTTTCATTAAAGACTTGTCATTGGATGCTATGGACTCTTCCGGGGATCAACATTTACGTGTTGATCATGATATATTCAAACATCGTTTAGATTTGGAAGGCAATCCATTAAAAGAAGTCGAGCCTATAAAAGAGATTGTCGCAGTTTCACCCTCGAATAAAAATACGACATGTGGCAGTTGTTATGGTGCCGAAAACAATAACACTCAGTAAGTTTAACAAAAGTATAGCAAATTCAGTGTAACAAATTAAATTTGACTATTTTATAGCTGTTGTAACACTTGTGATTCTGTACTGGAAGCGTATCGTATAAAAAAATGGAATGTACAGTTGGATAAAATCGATCAGTGCAAAGACCAACACAAACGTTCGGATATGGATGCTTTTAAAGAGGGTTGTCGCGTGCAAGGTCACTTGGAAGTTAATAGAGTGAGTGTAAAACACTATGGTATAGTAGTTGCATGCATGCAAACGTAATATATGTATTTGTTTTAACAGATGGCAGGCAGTTTTCATATTGCACCCGGCAATAGTTTCTCCATACGACAATTTCACATTCATGATTTTCAAATCAGTGATGTTAAGCTATCGCATACAATTAATCATTTATCATTTGGTGATAAAATCGAATTTGCTAAAACGCATCCATTGGATGGTTTAAAAGTGGACAGCGAAGGCAGTAAGTAATTTATAGAATATAGCGGTACAAACAAACCAAGTCGGTGGAAAAACTTTTGATCACAGTGAAGCTACTTCAAAACTGTATTTATTTATGTACTTTTTCAGCATTAATTTAGTTATTGAAATTTTACTGCATAATTTTCTATGCAAACCTTCTCATATTTTTCAACCCGGAAAAAGTATCTTTTGATGATTTAATACGATAAGTTTATTACGTCATTAACTTATTTTGTCCAGAAAAGAAAACTGGGATCTTGCATATTGCTTGCAAATTAACGACATATTTCCATTTCATCCATAGTTTGTAAAGGATAATGAAAATTTGTTGACATTTTTTTTTCTGAGCTCCATCTCAATTTTAAACGATAATTTTCATATTTTTCGATGACTCGCTTTCCCGATTTGAGGATTAAATTTCCGTTGGCTATTAATTCCAACGTCGACCCTTTGTAAATCCACAAAATATAACATCTCAGAAGCCAATGAATCGATTGTCTATTGTAATCTAGATTTTTCGATATATTTTCGTAAACTTAAAACAGTACAAGATAAATGAAAGCTAAAATTATGTGAAAAAAAAATCATTCAGCGAAGTTTAAACGCAGCTTTGCCTGTTCAGCTTAGCTCAACAGCGTATGCCTGTGCCAATTGCCATAAATGTTCCAAAAGTTCCACCACCTTGCAGCATTACTTTACCCACATTATTGATGAGTTCACGACCGCGTAATCCGTATCTAAAATTAACAACAACAAAATTAAGTATATACCAATAAGACAATTGCATGCAAATGCCGCTTTATTACATAATAAAACATGCAGGCGATGTTTAAAAATTAAAAAAACGTGCGATTAATAACACAACTTTGTCAAAACTCTATTTACCTGAGCGCCGAAAATCCACCAAATAGTGCACCACTTGCCATGCCAACACAGAAACCAATCGTAAATCCAGTTTTCATTTTGTCAAAACATGTTGGGCCCTGCTGTTGGCCATAGATCCCACTGGGCATTGGCATTTTTGTTTTTTAATATTTTTGAAGGCGTTGGAAATGTAGGTTTTTTATAAAATTTTAAATTTTGTTTGATTTCTTTCGGCTAATTCTATTGCAAACGAAATTGCGTTGTTTGCATTTAATTTTGTATATTTTGATGATTGATATATTTTCTTTTCTTCTAGAATTTTAATCAACCTCTCCATTCGTTTGTCAATTTCTATTACACTTTTGACAGTTCTCTAGATTTATCATATGTGTTTGTGTGTGTGTGCTTAAAGTTGAATTGCCATAAAGTTTGCAGCGACATCTTTCGTTATTTTTACTTTTGTTTACTGAAATACAACACTTCTGCTTTTACGTCATGTCTATAGATATTTTAAGTTTGTGTTGTGAAATTAAGAAACAAAAGGACAAGTTTGAATTAGTACAGAGTAAAACTTGCCAGTTGACAAATTTTATCCAATGTGCTCTAGAAATTAAAATTATAGTAATCTGTGCCTTCTGGGGTATTGAAGGGGCCGTTGATAATACCTGGTCATGGAAGGGGTAGAGATTGATTGTTTTATTAATATTGACAGAACAAAGTAGGATCAATCACAATCAGATTCAAACAACAAAAGTTTCAAAAAGGGAGAGGGTGGGGGTATTATGATATATTTTTCGAGTAAAACGTCGATACGCCGCAATTCTGTTTAAACCATAAGAACCAAGTTATAATAATATACTTAAATAGTGACGCCACAATAGGCTGGCAATGAACTGGGCAAGACAAAATCACCATATTTCTGGGTGTTTAGAGACCCATACAGAAATAAATGATAAAGAAATAGCCGACCATTTGCCAGGAAAGGCAGAAGGCCATGATAGGCTCGATCCTTAGACTTACTTTTGGAAGATTGCCATTGCTAGTCAATTTTTCTATTTTTGATTTTTAACTACGATCATCGAACCCGTAACAGTGCAGCATACTATCCTTGTGCATTTGTTCGCTGAATCCAAATCGAGATGCAGAATTCTTTCTAATACAACAAGATTTCTGAAAATCTTAGCCTATTAGATCGAAAAGGGCCAATTATGGCAATTTTCCATCATATATTAAATCTAGAGTCTAATTTTTTTCAGCCCTTCGAAAATGTATTTAATTCATGACCAGCGATAAATATGTCTCATCACTTACTTTTGTATTTTCATTATTTTTTGTCTTTTTCTTTACCTTTAGCTGCAAAAAGTGAAATGTACAATTATTATTTAAAAATCGTGCCTACTGTATATGTGAAAGCGAATGAATCACCTATACAAACCAATCAATTTTCAGTGACACGTTATAGGAAAGATCTATCGGATAAGGAACGTGGTATGCCTGGAATTTTCTTTAGTTATGAACTTTCACCTTTAATGGTTAAGTACGAGGAGAAGCAAAAGTAAGTTTTTACATTAAAAAAAGAGAAAAACAATCTAATTAAAAGCACTTGAATTTCTTTTACAGATCCTTTGGGCACTTAGCAACAAATTGCTGTTCAATTATTGGTGGCGTTTTTACGGTAGCTGGCATTATTGCGGCACTACTAAACAATTCATGGGAAATGATTCAACGCAAATTAGAAATCGGGAAATTAAGTTAACAATTTAGGTGCACCACCTACTTGCTGCTGAACAAAAAATCTCATTCTCAACTTCCACTCCAATATTTTTGATATGTTTTTTGCTTCGTTGCTTTATGACAATTGAATGACATAATTGTTTAGATTAGATGCGGCTTCGTTTTGGGATCAAAGCATAAAAATCATTCCTACTACATACCTATATACAATTTATGAAATCTCATTTTAATTTGTAAATTGCTTTTGTCCGTTTTTGTTTGTGCATACTTAAACTGCACAATTATTGATACTTAAATGTTAAATGTATTAAAATTTTGTATTTAATTCTTGAACGAGAAAAAAGCTTTATTTGCCAATAGTAGCATAGCATATAAATTTTATACTATGTAATTTTTATTTTAGTCAAATCAAAAGCAAAAAATTGCAATAAAATTATTTAAATTCTTAATAATCTTATAAATTTTTACTCATTCACTCACACAGCAGTCAACTTAAGTGGTACGCTTTCCAACCGATAGAAAACCTGATGTATTTGAGAAATACTTTGCATTCATTTCGGTTTGTGATTTTTCAGCTGCTTGTGGGTTTACAATTTCCAAACCTTGTAGCGGTGTAAATGCTACACTGGATGCCGTACCAGAAATTTGGCGTTTCACTGTGGTGCTGCCACCATAAACTTGTTGTTTTTGTAAGTTCTTTTGCAGCGTCTTACTAATGCGTACTTTAGTCTTTTCATCGACTTGTGGCAGACGTATACGTCCAGTACCTGTTTTTCCAATCGTGCCACGCGAATAACCCAAATCATCTTGATATGCATCTTCGTCGATCTATGTGAAAACAAATTGGAATGAGTAATTGTATTTAACATAGAGAGAGAGAGAGAGAGAGAGAGAGAGAGAGAGAACTTAAAAACTTACATCACCGAAATTCATGCGATTCGCTTGTTTTCTAAACTCAGTCAAAGCATAACGCTCTTTCATCTTGCGTACACGTTTTCCACCGCGTTTCTTTTTGCTGCCTTCAATTGGCTTTGGAAGTGGCTTTATGAATTTCACCGGTGGTGGTTCTTGCAGTTTATCTAATTTCTTTTCAATATCTTCTTTGAATTTCAAACCAATTTCACCATGAATACTTTCATGGCAAGCATCAACGCGTGCTGCGAGTACAGCTTTTGCGGCAACTAAACGCGATGCCTTGCGACGCAAATCCTGAAATGATTAAGATACGTTTTTTTTTTTTTTTGAATTTCTGTGGTATAGTATTAAAATATAAATCTTATTATTTTACCGGAGCTGTATCCTGAACGATTTGTGAAAAGTACACGTAACCAGTATGTGGCAACATTTGTGTTTTGGAAAAACTATAATAAAAGGGCAAAAGCTTTAATTAACACATCAGGTAAGCTAAATTTAAGATCAATGGCTTACCCTGCCAATGTCTTCTTCTGTGAGCCCAGGACCTGTACATTACATGCAGGCATTTTGGACAGTCTAGTGAGACCACCAGCAATTCCCAGCAGTTTAGCAGCAGTTGAAGCGCCTATAAAATTTTGAGAGAATAGAATACAGGGTGTTACCGAGACAATGTGCCAAAATTTGTAGGGCGGCTTGGTGTTTTACAAGGGTGCCCTTAAAATTTAAAATTCTATAAGATATGCTAAAAATGTAGATACTGTACCAAACTTAGCCCAAATAATATTCTTCTTAAGCTATAGCCAGTTAAAGTTAAAAATTTAAGAAAATAGAGTAAAGTAAAAATTGCACATAACTTCATTTTTCTTAAAATTTCACGGTAAAAAGACCAATATTTTGTTTGCATTTTTAAATTGAAGAAAAAATTGTTGCAAGAAATAATATCCTCAAACCAGCCCTACACTTTTTATCCATCGTCACTGAAACTTTCTGTGGCTTATATCTATGTACTAACCAACAATCATCGACAAATTTGGTGCGATGTATGTCATGCGACTCTCAACATATTCATATATTTGCGATTTAAAATTATTCAGCTCAATTGCCATTTCACAGGCTTCATCGATTTGCGTTTTCTCGGCTGGTGTCAGATTTGTGCTGCAATTAAAACCAAAATTAATTAAAACTTAATATCATTCTTGAGGTATCATATTTACCCTTGCGTAGTGGATGCTGTCACCGAAACAATCATAATTGTTGCTTGCGTTAGTATAGCTTGTAATTTTTCATTATTCTTTACTTGATCCAAATCATTGCCCAGCTCTTTGACAGCATATAAGTATTCAATTTCACCCACAATCAATGAATCCAATTCGGGAAAACGCTTTTGGTATTTCTCTTTGGCGAATTTATGTACAATTGCTGTAAAGGCATGAAGTAATTAATAAAAGTAATGAACAAAAACAGTATCAACCTACAAATCTCGTTATCAATGTCCACTGCAATGGCATTTGCTTCAACAATCAAACGATACTCCGGATCGGATTCCACGCTACCTAACATTTCGGCTGCGGTACGCTGACGACTGGCATAATGCTCTATTTGTTTCAAGATATATTGTAGACGCTCTGAATCGCGTAATTTGCATAATTCTCGTATGGATTGCACTTTAACATCGACTTCCATAAGATTTACGCTGGGCTTTAGAAGTTTCTCAGCAATTTCTTCGGCCTGCGCGGCTTCATCCTCTTCTTCAATCTAAAATATTGTGAAAGTGTTAAGATTAGTTTTTTCTTTTTTAATATGTCTGGATAATATATGTTTATTATTCCATAGTGTTTATCTGTAACTATTTCTTACGTTTTTCAGTTCATCCAAATCATTGTCGTTGTCTTCTTCAAGATCAGCTAAAAGTTCATCAGCTAGCGACATTTCTTACTTAGTTTTTACACTCTTTTTAATAAAAAACAATAATTTCAGCGAATAATTTCCTTCTCGAGTAAACAAAACGTTTATTAGTTTGACACCTTAACAGCTGAGTGAATGAACAGTGCTGCCAACTTTCAATTTTCTGTCAATTTGCGAATTTACCGCCAAATTGCAAAACCAAAACAAAACAAAATAAACTGCCAGCGAAATTGGCGGAACAAGAGGCGTCTTCTTTTTATACCTATGTACTTGTGTTTGATGTAAAAATCGATTTATATTTATATTTTAAAGAAAGATCAGTAAAAATGTCCAAGAAATTAAATATAAGTGGTGGTGGAACACCTAAAAATACATTATTTAAATATTTTTCAAGTTCGCCAGCTACATGTGAAAAAAAGAAATTACCAAAAACGCCTAGTGAACCGACAGAAACTAAAAAAGAATTGGAGAAGGAAAATTTAGAAAATGGCAAAGATATTAAAAACTCAGCAGAGAAGGCGCGACCTGTTGTCAATCGAAAACTAGAAAATGAACTAAAAGTTGACAAGGAGGCAAATGCCGATGAGGATGATGAAATGATTGGGTCAAAAAAACAAAAGAAAAGGAAGCGCATACTATATTCCGATGATGACGATGAAGAAGATGAAAGCACTAGTAAAACATTAAAAAAAGACGATAATGATTATAAACCAACTGATGGGGAAGAAAATGAATCCGATTCGGACTCCGATGAAGATGAGCCTGACGCTAAATTGGAAACAGATTCAGATGATCAGGAATTAAAGAAACGTCATGTAGCTATTTAAGAAAATCTATACCATGTGGTCTATTCAAATTTTGCTATTTTACAGAACAATGATGAGCCAAAAAAGAAAAAACCAAAATTGGACACCACTAGCAACTCCACTTCAGGTTCATTCATGCAGAAGCTACAAAAATTACAAGCAACAGCACAAACTACCTCAAAATCCTCAGCGAAAGATGATGCCAAATATGAGAAAATTGTATGCACTAATTCAACATTAGATGAGCCTGTAGTTTGGCCGCATCAAAAATTGGAATTTCTCAAGCCAGATAAAATAAAGGATAAAAAAGGACGTCGTCCCGATCACCCAGATTACGATAGTAGCACACTGCAGGTCCCTTCAAGTTTTTTGGATTCACTATCTCCGGTTGGAGTTCATAATTTATTTAAAGGTTTTCTTGAAGTTTATTAAATTTTTTTGTTTTAGGGTGTACGTCAATGGTGGGTTTTAAAATCGGACAACTTCGATTGTGTACTTTTCTTTAAGGTTGGCAAATTCTATGAATTTTATCATATGGATGCTGATGTTGGTGTCAATGAATTGGGTTTCACTTATATGCGCGGTGAATTTGCACATTCGGGATTTCCAGAAGTCTCTTTTGATAAAATGGCTTCAATTTTAGTTGACCGTGGCTATAAGGTAAGAATTTTGCTAAAATTTAATAAAAAACATACTTTTATTTCTCATTTGATTGCCAGGTTGCTCGGGTCGAACAAACTGAGACTCCTGATATGATGACGGAACGTTGTAAACGCATTAAAGCTACCAAATTCGATAAGGTTGTACGTCGTGAAATTTGCCAAATATCCAACAAAGGCACACAGGTCTTTGGTTCACAATGTCAAATAACACCAAATTATCAACCTAACTATATGTTAGCTGTTGTTGAAAAGGTTACTACTTTATATTGATATATTTTTCTGTAAACAGATTATAAAAGTTTTGGTGTATTTGCATTTTTTAGAATGAGGGTGCTACTAGTAAATATGGAATTTGCTATATAGATACTTCGATTGGAGATTTTTATGTCGGTGAATTTGATGATGATAAAAACTGTTCACGGTTGTTGACACTTTTATCACATCATATGCCAGTATTGGTAAGTTTTGTTTTTCTGTACGAAAGTTATTGTACGACATTGGCTCCTTGGTATACAAATATTATCCATGGAAATTAGTCGTATATGTAAAATTTCTTATGCTCTTCCTCACATTGTAGATACTCGCAGAGAAGAGTTCACTTTCTGAGCGTACACAACAAATCCTTCGCACCATGTTGTCTGGCATACTCAAAGAGTATATGCCCACTTCAGGACCACAAATTTCCTCTGCGGAGAAAACACTAAAACATCTTGCCGAAAAGTATTATTCTAAATCATCAAGTGGCGATGATGGTGGTGATAATTGGCCATTGATATTGCGCAGAATGCAAGCAGAAACTGATCATTTGGGACTAACACCAAATGATAATTATAAATTAGCGTTAAAAGCACTCGGTGAATGTATTACATACATGAATAAATGCCATTTGGAAGAGAAAATATTAGCAATGGCGCGATATAATTTATATATACCACCCGATATGCTAGATGGAGAATGTGATGTAGAAAAGCAGACAGCAACAACAGCTGCAGCATCAGCATCAGAAAAACCAATAAGCCTACCACGGTCTCATATGGTACTTGATTCGACTACGCTCGCAAATTTGCGTATAACCGGTGAAGAACATTCGTTGCAGTCAACATTGGATAATTGTTGTACGAAATTTGGTAAACGTTTGCTACATCATTGGATATGTTCACCTAGTTGCGATTTGAGTGTAATTGTAGAACGTCAACACGCAATAACTGATCTGTTGCAGAATGGTGCAGTGTTGCAGCAGATGCGTGCACTACTGGCACCAATGCCCGATTTTGAACGACACTTGGCGCAAATACATTTATTTGGTAATAAGCAAATTGTTGATAATCATCCGGATGGGCGTGCTATACTATTTGAAGAGAAGCTGTATAATAAAAAGAAGCTGCAGGTAATTTACCCAAATTATTTTCTTGTATTACTTATTAAAATATGTACATTTACAGAATTTCATTGCCATACTGAAGGGCTTCGAAACTTTAACCAAAGTTCCTTTAATGTTTAAAGAATGTGAATCAGCATTGATTAAACGAATTACGCAGCTACCCGCCGATGGTGGTATATTTCCAGATATGCCCGAGATACTTAAGTTCTTTGAGGTTAATATTTAAATTCGTAGCTCTTTTTAGAAACTAATTTCACTGTTTGACAAAATCAATAACAAGTTTCTAAAAATGGATTCTTGTAAAGCTCAAAAAAAGAAATTATTCGTGTCCCTGCATTTTAAAAGTTTGCATATGATTTATACTTTCTGCGGTGTTAAAGCTTACTCTTTTTAACTATTTTGGTAAAATAAAATCTAAGATATCTTGATTAGATTTGCGTCTTGGATGATTTAAGTCTTAACAATTTTGATCAGAATATTAATCTGCAATATATTAACTGTTTATTCGCTTTCCTTATGGATTTTGTTTTGGTTTCTAAAATTTTACTATAAGTCGCTGAGAACTCAAACTATCTTAGACACAAAACTAACCGAAAGGGGTTTTATAATATTGGAAACATAAATAGCCAAACTTTAAACCTGCTTTTTTTTGGGTGTACCAGAACCTTGTCATTATTATTATTTTTGTTGGATTGCATTATATATTTCTATTTCATTCCTAGAATGCTTTCGACCATGAAGCAGCTTCTAAAAATGGTGTTATTGCGCCTGAAAAAGGTGTCGACGCTGATTATGATGCAGTGGAATCAAAAATTGGTGAAATCAATAATGCACTCAAAGAATATCTCATCGAACAAGAAAAATATTTTGGTTGCCGTTTAAGTTTTTTTGGTGCAGATAAAAAACGTTTCCAATTAGAAGTACCCGAAAGTAATGCACGCAAAGCAGGCAAAGATTACATGTTAGAAGGACAAAAGAAAGGCAGTAAACCGTGTAGACGTTATTCAACAAATGAAACAAGAGTAATTAATCATTTATTTATTAACAATTTGTGTTTGTATATTAAATATTTTTAAAAATTTATTTCAGAATTTTCTAAAACAAATGCAAAAAGCCGAAGATGAACGTAATACTGTGCTCAAAGATTTGGCGCGTCGCATATTTGAGAAGTTCTCCAAACACTACAACATTTGGAAGCAATGTGTCGACTGTGTTTCGAATTTAGATGTGCTCGGATCATTGGCGGAATATGCACGTAATCAGCATGTTATATGTGTGCCAGAATTGCAACAACAATCTATTGAGCAATTACCATTTATTGAAATCGAGGAAGGTTATCATCCATGTCTACAAACAGATACATACATTCCTAATGGTATAGTATTGGGTGCAAACAGGATTGCTCCACTCTCTATCCTCACCGGACCGAATATGGGTGGTAAAAGTACGCTGATGCGTCAAGTGGGATTGCTGGTTGTTATGGCACAGATTGTACGTGCTTTTGTAAAATATTTTGCTTGAATTTGTATTCAAATTATTTAAATCAAAACAGGGTTCTCATGTGCCTGCCATAAGGTGTAAACTATCACTGGTTGATCGCATTTTTACACGTTTGGGTGCTCAAGATGACATACTTTCAGGGCATAGCACTTTCTTGGTTGAATTAAATGAAACATCTTTGATTTTGAAACATGCCACTGTAAACAGTTTAGTGCTTTTGGATGAACTGGGTAAGTGAAAATAAAAAGTATTTGATGTGTAAACCTCTTAGCTCTCGGTAGAACTTATATTTGAAGTCGCGCAGAACTGTGAAATTTCTTTTTATCTATCTCTCCTTCTTTTCGCATCTAAACTGATAGTGTATGCATGAGTTTGTAAGAGCGCTACACTGGGAGTATAGATATATTATTATAAATACATTGTATAATATTATTATAAATACATTGTATAAAATTAAGTGCATTTTTGGTTGGAAATGAGTACACGCAAAATTAATTTATTCTACGTGCACCACAATATGCCTAACCTCCTCTCTAGCAGTTACTTTTCAGTTGGTGCTGAGGCTTCATACAATGGTGAAATCATGTAGAAGGTGGTAGCAAGATTACAACAATTTCATCTTGGGAAAAACAACACAGCCGTACAATAAAATAATAACAACACATTTTTGTTGTTGCGGCCATAATGGCAGCGTGAAGAGAATGTAAAAATGGAGAACAAACGTAAACAAACAATTAAAAGTAAACAATGATTTTGACAGCCTATGATATTGATCACGAAAAAGAAGAAGAATTCACCTTGCTTCATACGAAGTACATTGACATGTGCTTGCCTAACATCAGCTTACGCTCAGCATTTGCCCGCGGGCAGTGTTTTGGAAATGTTTTCTATAAACTCATACCTATCATTTGCATACACCAACAACAACACTGCTGAGAATGCAGTTACTTGGTGTACCAACAATCTTTCTTTTCTCTGTCTCTATCTCTTCTTTTTGCTCTATTATTTCGAAATTTACACTGAAGTTTTAAGAAAACCAATACTCATAATGAAAGTGAACATTTTAATGCCGCGTAGAGAAACCCTAAGTATTAGTTGACCCCAGAATTCCGTCATTATGCTCTTTAAGTACAAAAAAGTATTGAAATAACTGAGTCGAAACACCAGAAATTCTTCCATAAAAAGTTCCAATCTACTTGTTTTTGGATAATATTTCACAAATCCTGCTATTTTTATGAATATCAAACTTTGCCATTATTATGAACACAACCGTACATACGTCTCATATTTTAGTCACACAAGGCAATAATTTCATATTAAAAAAAATTGAAAACAATGAATTTTTAACGTTTTATAAAATGGTCTGATTTTTAATAACATATATATACCTATATATATATATATATATATACCTATATATATATATATATATATACCTATATATATATATATATATACCTATATATATATATATATATATACCTATATATATATATAACAACCTTATACACCAAATCTGTACTCATTCATTTAGACGGTTTACCGTACCTTGAACGCAACCAGTTTTTTATTTTTAATTACTTTTTATAGGACGTGGCACTGCAACATATGATGGTACCGCAATTGCAGCTTCGGTTGTTAATTTTTTGGCCGATCTAAAATGTCGCACGCTTTTCTCAACACATTATCATAATTTAATTGATTTCTTTAATAAAGATGAACGTATTACGCTCGGACATATGGTAAATTGAACTATAATATATACATATGTTAGAACCATAATTTTTAATCAACATTTTTTCATCATATGTTTAGGCCTGCATGGTCGAAAATGAAGATACTGAAGATCCCACCCAAGAAACTGTAACATTTCTCTATAAATACTCAGCTGGGGCATGCCCAAAGTCGTATGGTTTTAATGCAGCAAAATTGGCAGGCATGCCACGGCCTATTATTAAACGCGCGTATGAGGTAGATTTATCAATTTACATCTTTATTAATTTGTTTATTCGTTAACCAATTTAATTTTTAGCTTTCCAAAAAAGTTGAAGCTATTGCTTTGAAGCGTAAAATTGCTGCTAAAATTGTTGATGCCGCAGGCGGTAGTAGTGTTATTGCAAAAAATACTACGACAATTAAAAATTTATTATTGCAGTTAAAAATGTGCTATGTTTAATGCTTTGTTCCTTTTTTTTATTTTTGTATTACTCATATGAAATTATTTCCATAATTTTGCATACTTCATTTCAATAATTATACTTTTTGAGGTTTTGAGGATAAAATATACCTGCATACATAATTTTGGAATTTTTTTTAATCCAGAAACCTAAACCGTAAGTATCTAAAATAAATTTAATTAGTGCAACATTTTATAAAATACTTGTGTAGTAACAAAAAAAAAATTAACTTTAGATGCGAATATCTCCAAAACTAAAAGAGTTTTGACAAAAATTTATTAATAATGAGTAAAATGAGCTGGGAGGCATTTTGGATAATTGGAGGGGCACGTGTAAAATATATACATATTTGTTGTTGTAGTTTTAATAAGTTTGTCAAACTTGCACCAGAAAACATCAGTAAAAACCAAAAAAGATAATAGTGAAGATATGACACTAAGTGGAAAATTATGTTTTTTTTTTTGTTTTTCATTATATCTTTGCAGATGACAACCACGAACTTTACAATTCATAGTTTTGTTTGAACCAGTTTGATAATAAGTTCTAGTATGATGTGATTTGCACCGAATTTTCAAAAGCTTTTGATAGAGTAGACCAGAATATTTAAATCAAGAAACTTCAATTGATTACATTTTATGATGTTGTACAGGTCACATCGTGTGTTCCTCAAGGTCACGATCGTAGGCCGCTCCTTTTTTTACTTTTTAGAAATGATATTACTAAACATAACTTTTTCACACTTTTTGGATAATTTTTTTTTTTTAAATGCAAAAAAAAACTCAATTTAAATTTTACTTTTTGTCACTCCCAATGTTAAATCCATTAACAAGCAAAAATTCGTCAAAAATACATTTATAAGTTTTTTCGAAAATTAATCACTATTTATAACATTTCTATATATTGGATAAATATAATTTTAAAATATTGTACTTAAGATGAAAGATGATTTTAAAAGATAATTTTGAAAATCAACAAAATAGTAAAATTAATTCTTTTTCATTTGAAATGAGAAATCCACCTAGATAAAATACTTGATGTAGAAATTATAACTTCACAGGTCCTTATATATTTTTAAGAGGCTACAGGTGACCAAACTTCTGTAAAATAAAAAATAGAGAAATAGGCAAAATCCAATAAAAATTCATACTTTCACATTTCGCTGTCTTTAACCCAAATTCTCATAGCGTGTCCCTAAGGACACAGGCCCTATCTAAGAAACCAGTTTACAGATCACAGTCAAAAGTTGAAATTACGTTATTTATGACTATGTTAAAAAAAATTGATCCCAGGGAATACGTAAGTATTGCTTATGATGCAAAGTAGAAAAATTTGTAGTTTTTTGCACCTGGTCACCTTATTTTCTCGGAGTAAGCCAAAAACTACTGCACCTTTTAAAATTTAGAAAAATTTGTTGTGCGATGGGTTCCTTAGCGAGTCCGTATCTTAAGGGGTTTCTTGCAGGATAAACCATTGCTAAATCGAATAGATTTTTGATTGGAATTTAAAATTTTTTTGTTTATTATTTTGTTTTTATAGCAATTGTTTTATAACATTTTCTGGTCCCACTTACCTGTAAAAGAACGAATTTAAACCAAACTACTTTTGGGATAAAATAAACTCCAATAATGCGGAAATTTTAAAGATTTAATATTTAGTTTTTGTTTTATTTTTTTGGTATAATTATCACAGTAAAAAATAATAAAGCAAATACATAGAAAATATGAAAATTATATTTTTGTCTTTATAAATTAATACATTCTTCATATACCAGAAACAAAATTACACATCCAGTAGTAATAATAATATAATAAATATGTATGTATTTTAAATAATACATACATGAAATAAAATAGGAATTTATGTTGACGACGATTGTTTGCGTTATAATAAACCAAATAAATACAAAATAAATGCTCTATATCCAAAGATTTAAGAAAATAAAATAAAAAATATTGCCGGTATTCACGATGACGTGTATTTGTAATGAACTTTTACAAAAATATAATTTTATAGACCAGGTCGATAGCACACTTGTAGTAAATTTTTTAATTTATAAAATTTTCTGAAAAATTAAAAGAATTTGTTATGAATAAGAAATCTTCACTATGGAAGAAAAGCCCGGCCTAGGTCCTCTATGGGCTGTTGTTCCACAATAGTAGAAGTACTAGAATTTGAGAATTGCATGTGTTTTGTTTTTTGTAAATTTATCAAAAATATACAATAGTATAAAACCAAATGCATCAGATCGTGAATACAGCTACTATTATTATTCTGTGCCTATAGCAAATTTTACAAATATTCGATATTAAACTCTTGAAAAGTAAACAGTCATTTAGGTATTTGTACAGATGTCCATACACTGACGTTTTGAATTTAACATTGACATTTTGATAATGATATGTTATGGTGTTTCTTATTTAGCTGATTAAAATACTTAAATTTAAGCGAAACACATTCTTTTTGAAAACACTTGAAACATTTTAGGGCATGTAATGTAAGAAATTGCCTTGGATATTGAGCGTACTCGTACATACAAATATAACTTAGTTTCGACATAATCGAAGGTAATATTTCTTAAAATCTATATGTACAACTAAAATGTTTATTATTGCTATTAAGTGTTAATATTTTCATATAAAATTAATAACAAATACTTTAGCTTTTATGGAATGTACGTAAATTTATGAGTTCTATGAGTACAAAATTATTTTCATATTTTTTGTATGCATTTGTATAAACGTTTGTGTTTTTTTATATTTTTTTTATTTGGTTATGTTTGTTATAAAACTTTTACAAAAACTTTTTTTCTATATAAAAACATAATTATGGTTATTTTTTTAAATATAAAATTTAAGATTTTGAACATGACTTATGAGCGTTACCCGAACGAGAATTTTAGGTTAGGTTTTAGTGAAGACACAAACCAATTTAACCCATTGAAGAATTTTGCCATTAAAAGAAAAAAACTGTGCCAAAACTTTGTTTTAAGTATCATAAAACTTCATTTCATGTTTAGAGGTTGCCAGTGGACGAAATTGAAATATATAGGGGTACGCTCATTTGCATGTGTATCTGCTCTTTAGAATAAAAATTCGATGCTAACTCAAATTTTTTTTATGCATTTATATGCGTAACAAGTTTTTGTTTGTATAAGAAAATATAAATAAAAGTGGATGTGGGCTGATAGTTTTGCGTTTTGCAGTATAATGTTTGGAAAGCTGTAAATATCGTTGGATACTTATTTCTCTATTACTGATTGATCACTGCCGTAATGATAGATATAAATTAATTAATAATACAAATGTATTTTTTTTTATAATTATTAAATAATTATGGAAATAAGTTTCGCAAATAAAGTTTTAAGTACATATTATAATAAAAAATAATCAACTTGATTTGCTAGAAATTCGTATACGTCTAAACTGTTACAAACATATATAAAATTAGTTCAAGGCTCTTATATTTTGGTACCTCCTTCACATATACATAGGAATATCAACCAAATCAAGCTAGTTGTTTTGTCATTGTCAGAATAGCAGTCACTATAAAAATAATCATTTTCTTCCCTATTGCTTCGAGGAATAAATAAGCTATAGCTGATTTTAACGAGACTTTGCCCATATTGTTTTAGTTTGGAATTATGTTTCTAGCCACCAAAAAATTTTAACTATTTACAATCACAAAAACTAAATTTAAAACTAAAATTTAGCATTATTAGTGAGTCTCAACTATGATTTCTCATGTGCGTTCTTATCTTTGCTCCAGTGTTATCAGACTATATTGTATTATCTACTTGCTTTTGCGTTCTTCTTTCCTTTCTTCATATTTCTCACTAACCACTTATACACTACATTTATAACCGCTAAAATATGAACATACAACTCGAACTCATCTTTAAAATTTATACACTAAACTAAAAACTTGTGTGCCTAGCCTAAAGAAAACATCTAAAGCCTTACAACTAAATTTTAACAACAACGACTACAATTTACTTCCACGCTCAAACCATCAACTAATTTCAATATTTTATCTTTATATAAACTAATCGACAATTATGTCTTTGCGCGCTTTAAAATTACGCCATGACCCGTTCGTACACACTCCAGCTCCACGCCACCAATCATTCACATCTGGATACCAACGTGGTTTCCGTAATGATTCCTCATCATGAAGTGCTGCACAGACGCGACACCAATAATATGTATTTATAAATTCACCGGTACCCTTCCATTTGAAATATGAATTATACAATTCATCATCTTTATCCAATATCGTCAGATATTCAGCCAATTCTTTGGCCGAGGCAAATTCATCAACATGTATGTATGAACGATGTGGGGCACTCACTTCATAGTCTTCAGGGCGTGCACCCATCACAATCGGCAGAATATTACGATTTAATGCATTCACAAAGAATTTCTCAGTGATATAGTCTTTACAGTTAGAGTTCTCGAAAGCGAGGTAAAATTTGTACTCATGATCGAGTATATCGAAACATTTATCAGCAGTGGAGCGTGAACACTTATAATTGCCACAAGCGCCATAGATGTCAACCTGGTAAATAAAGGGAAGATATTATCGAAGTTATTAAGGGTTTCCGATTTATGCAGGTTATGTTTACTGAGTACGGAATTCGCTAAAAATTTCTAATGCTTATCTCAAACTTTCAACAAGTTTTGTGTAATAATGAAGCTTTCTTAAATAGTATTTTATAGATTCGAATAGCCGCATTTTTTTACTCATTTAATCTATGGCAGCACAAGTATCGTTGTAATTTACATGCAAAACAAAAACAACATTTGCACTTAAAGCAATAGTTTTGTAAGTTTTCCCACACAGTCACAGGGTAAAGATTTGAAGAGCACAGTGCAACAAAAATATCTGCGGCTATCAAGGCTAATATTTTTAAGTTAATTTAAATGATGATTCAAAAGGTGTATCACGTCATGTTTTCTAGATATCCTCACCAAAAAGTGCGAAAAATGTCGTTTTTGATAAAAAAAAAAATAACTATAAAATCTGTAACAGATTTTCTCATCATTTATTCATAATTTGTAATAAATTAATATTGTATGTATTTGTTTTTGCTTTAGGAATGTTTCAATCCAATTTCTACTTTTTGAAATATCGCTAATTAATATTAACCCTGATGCCTATACCCAATGTTCTATATGCAGTACATTTCAGAAATGTTTAATTTTGATTGAATATAAATATTTTCAAAATCAAACATGTCTAAAATATACTACATATAGGATATTGGGCTTATCTGTGTTAATAAATCCCCATACTGCACGCTGAAGGTGAACTACA
This sequence comes from Toxonevra muliebris, assembly GCA_963691655.1. NCBI lineage: Eukaryota > Metazoa > Arthropoda > Insecta > Diptera > Pallopteridae > Toxonevra > Toxonevra muliebris. The sequence continues at coordinate 57,245,571 of OY829326.1, forward strand.
AGTATTTTCTCTCTTAAAATTAAAGTATATCTCAGCAAAACTATAACTGTGTTTCACCATGACGTCTAGTATCTGGTAGTCTTCCAAGTATCTTTTCCGACTTTGTATAAGCGCTGGACATTGTCCTAAGATGTGTTTTAAGTTTCGATATCCTCCTCCCAAAATCTACACGACTCATTTGTGCATATTCATATTCTCAGTTTTTTCAGGTAATAATTCTACTTGCAGTGCCCTGTTCAAATACCTGTTATAATTCTCGGATTCTATTTTGATAATTTTATACAATCATTAAATCTTTTTAGTTTATGCGTTTCTAAAAGAGTTTTTGATTGCTCCATTCCTGGTAGATCATTCCAGTATGATGCTCGTAATTGTTCTTCTTACTTTAACAGCATGGTTACATACCTTTTTCCAATCTCACATATCATTTGGGTTTTAAAAATAGGGCCTCTTTTTTTCTGCTAATTCTGTTTGCCTTCTCATTTCATTCTATTCCTACATAGTCTGGAGCCCAAAGTATCCAAACCTTGTTCTGCAAGCTAAATGTATTAAGTTTCTCTAGACGATCCCTAAACAGGCTAGAATTTACCTGGTAGGATTCGAGTATCCTGATAGCCGCTTTCGGCGCAATGCTTTAGTTCCGATAAATCCGCTTCAGGTTGAAGTAAACACAACTGTCTATGGAGTATATTTCCTCCTGAAAGATGCTGGTGCATTTACCCATGGGTTCGAAATATTTTTTATTTGGTCCATGTACCCCACTCCTGCTCCTTTGTCAGTAAGCGACCCGTCTGTATACCATATTATCAATTGTTGGTTTATATTATAGGTTGCAAGTATTTCTTCTCTTCTCCTAGTTTTGTTTTAAACTTTTTAGTGAAGCTAAACAACGGTATCATGGTGTCTCTCGATATAGGTAATGTCAGGAAATTGCTTAGTAAGAATATCAATTTTCTTCCGATTCAGGCAATATCGATATCTTCTCCAGAAATGGATAAATTTTGGCCTGTTTTTTCAGTTATCACAATGAGTTTTATGCACAAATTTTATTTAGTTGCAAGTGCATAAAAGCTAGCTATCTCTATATATAAACTCACTACCTAATCTTTAACTGATAAGAATATCCCAGATTAAGCTAATTTTTATGTACAAACTCAAAAAACTAAACTAGAAAAATGCGTAAATAGTTCAGTACAATTCCCATATTTCATATACTTACTTCAATGAATTTTTGTAGTTCATGTGCGAACTGCAAACGTCCATTTCGTGCACCACAATTTGATACAAACCATGCCACTTTCTTGGTTTTATTTAATGCAAAATTACGATCTTGTTCCATTTGGCGTAAGTCTGTATCGTAATATTCCCATTTCTCATAGGGCGCTACGATATCGCTGTCACGTCTATAAAAAGAGCAAAAACAAAAATTAAATGAATCATCAACCATATAATAACTTCTTCCGGAGATACTAGTTCTAAATCATTCAATATATTCACTGTACTCACCGATAAGTTGCAGTCCAATTAATCGCATCAGGCACCTTCACATTTTGTGTATGATATGGACATTCGAGATAGTAAAGCATAGTAACCTGTTTCGAGTTTCGAATGTCTCTACGTATGCCCGTTGGTAAAAAATGATCTTTATAGAGTATCATATCAGCAGTACGGGCTAAGTCTCGATTCGCTGTTATTTCACAGGTATCGACGGGACATTTTGATTTAAGGAAGACTTCGCGGCCTTTAACATTTATATGTAAATAGAAAAACATTAAAATAGTGTGCGATTTGTGACATATTGAAAAATATCTTACCTTGTTTAACGTTCCAAGGGCCCAAACCATTGTATAACAATATTGTTTTCAGTTTACCGCTTTCACGTATTTCCTCATAATTATGTGGGACAAACATTAGTTGATTTGTAATACGATCACTGTGTGGACTTTGATAGGGGAATAATTTTGCACCTTGGGAATTATGTTTCTTTCCACCTCCTTTACGTTCTTTCCGCCGCACAACAGCAGCGGGCTTTGGAAAATATTCACCATTTTTAAAGAACCATGATTTTGTTGTTGGTTCGATTATTTGGGAAGCATGTTGTTGTTGCTGCTGATCAGAGTCTCTGGAATCAATATCATCAGTTTTGCTATTGATATTTGCATTATCTATATTCTCTTGCTGTATGGAATTTGTTGAAATTGTTGTTGGAAACGAAATGAAACCATTGTCATTATGTTTCTGTTGCTGAATGTGGTGTTTGAGTGATTTTCTTTCTGAACTGGTGTTTTCTTCTTCTGCCTCATTGACAAGAATGTCGTCATCGTTTAATTCTTTGGAATTTAGATGTATCTGTGCTTGGTGTTGATGTTGTGATTGTGGTTGCTGTGGAGTTTTGGATTTCCATACTTCGCGTTCTCTGCAAAGATGCACATATGTTTTCTTTTTTAATATAAAAAAAAAGTAATTGAATTGAAAACATACAGACATTCACAACATGCAGTGATTAAGCGGCGAGGCAAACAAAATATGTTTTTTTTTTATTTTAACTATTTCGTTGAATTTGAAACATAAGATCTTTCGTTTCAAGATTTACTATAAACTATTTTTTTTAAAAGATCTCTGTAGTTTGAGACAAATTAAGAAATAACACGTGACGGACGCTATAAAAAATGGGCATTCATTTCAAATTTAGCCGAGAATAACTTTTTGAAGTTTTAGCAAATGCAAACGTGAACAGTGTCGCAAGGGTGACCTACGAACACGACTGAAATCAGCAAATTTCAAAGATGAATTTCTCCTAAACTAGGGCCAATGCATGCAAAAGGCCGATGGATCTTTACTCAGTATATTTATACGAAAGTCACTCCCTAGGTGCCCCGTTTGTCTCTATTTTTGATTACCAATTTCAAGCGAAGTGTTACTTATTCAGAAAGCCGTGCTATAAAGTCAAAAGCGATAAATAAATACTATAACTTTCTTCAAGCCCGCAGCACCAAAAAAAAAAGCTATAACTTTACTGGGTACCAGGAGATTCAAGTATAATGGTGAATGAGGTAGCGGACTTTAGTAGGTGAACATATTTTCTCTACCTGAAATAGAAGATAGAGGAGCCAAACCAACTTTAGCACATACTACGGGTACTTTCAAACTGAAAACAGTGGTGGATATAGCTCGAAGTTATTTTTGACTCTAGAGAGTTTGGGATAAAACTATGGATCGGACGGCATTCGCCGCCACTTCTAACCTAACCTATTTTTTATATCTTTTTTATTAAATCGCATCTTCAACTTGAAAAAAGTCCGTTTGTAATATTTTTAGCTTTTAAAAGAGCATCAAAGCAATGCAAAAAAAATAATTGGGGCACCAAGGTAAAATATTCCTTAGTTACTATTTCCCGTAACATTTACCATTTTTTTCGGTGAAATTGTGGAACAGTAAAAATATACTTCATCTAGACATAGCTCAAATTATAAATATAGTCAAGCAGAAAAAAACTGCATACTCAAAATTTTGAATTGAACCTCTAAATCTGGGCTTAAGGCCAGAAAACCCATTTTTGATAGGTTAAAGCAAATACTTGCCCGTAACTTTATTTTTATTTATCCGATGAGAAAGTTGATAGTAATCAAAAACTATAAAAAAACCTTTAAATTTTTCAAAATTATGTCTCAGTGCAATTTTAAGGTTTTGTAAGGCTCATGCAAAGTTTTTTGTAACCTTGCTGGTGATTAAAAAAAATTTTTTTATCACATTTTTTTGCAATTTATATTTCATAAAATGAAAATAAATTAGAATCACATTTTTTTATGTTGGGTTAAATAAATCCATACATACATGAAACATTGTATTTTTTTGGTAGAAATGTGTGGAGAATCGTTTCGAAAACTGGGAACAATATCGATGCGTGACGAATTAGCTCAACAACACCTGCAACACTGATCTGAATCATAGAGTACATGAGTATACTAAAAGAGTCAACGTCGACTTTTGTTATATGAAGAAATTATTTGTATGGGGTTTGGATACATATAAACAAGTAAAGACGTCGTTATTGACTCTCTCAGGGTCACTTCATGATGTGCTCTTGATATAAATAATGTTCTTATTGACGAAAGGAAATTTTTAAATTTAAAATATGTATATGGTATAAAAAGTTATGTGAAAAACTTCAGAGTCTAGAGTCTAGACAAACTAAATTCATTAGCACTAATGAGTATCGAACACGATGTTATGAACTCATTTAATTTTAAGGACATTATCAATGTATTTGTTGCAGCAAAATTAGGAAAAATGCATGTAAAACTTTATGGAATTAAAAGTTAATAAATGCAATTTTTATGTTTTTTTTTTCCTAAATGCTTTTCTCGAGGCTCCTTAAGCTTGTGGTCTATAGCAAACGCTACTTCAACCACATTGTTATTTTGTTCCAGTAATATCAACTTTTACTCTATGTAATTATTATTTTAACCGTAACTGTAACACAATAAAATTTGAAAATTAATTTTTAACTTACCTTAAATTGAATCCAAATATCAATACAAGCGCACATATTAATGTGAAATAAAAATATTTCTTAAGCGATATTTTTGGACGTCGCATATTTTGATGATGTGTAGTGGGGTCAGTCGATCAGTCAGTCAATCTCAGTCAGTACACATTTAGTACTTCATCCAATCTCTTTACTGCGAATGAAGAATACGAAAAAAATTATTCTTCCACAAACTTGTATTGAAAAAAATATAGATAAAAAAAAAAATATGAAAATGTGTTTATTAGTTGGTACTCTGCACACAATAGCGGATCCAACAGGGAGAGTTGTGGGGTTAAGCCCCGGCTCCCTCCCTCCCTTACCGATGAAAATCTTATACATTTTGATCGTTGGTCATGAATAAAATTATGATTTTAAGCGAAAAAATTCAAACCCCTCTTTAGGAAATCTCTGGATCCGCCAGTGTCTGGATATATATATGTTTCATATATTTACTTTGTATTACAAATAAGTAATTGTTATATAAATATATATATTCATACGTATATTGGAAATATTCAACAACATTTCATGCAGAAAATATATTTGTAAAATCGGTTATTTGAATGTTGTATGATTTTAATCAAACATGCTGCATATATTTAATGAAAAAAAATAATTAAAAATAAATATACACACATTTATATAAATATTTTATACAATGAGTTTTTAATAGCCACGTTTTAACGTTTTTTAACTGTTTGTCACAAGTAACTTTATTTATTTACGTTTCCATATATGGGGATATGCACAATATGTCCAAAAATTATTCATACGCCAGCGAATTTTATAAAATAATGCGTAAAAACAGGTCGTAAACAGGTCGTTTTTAACAATCCCGAAAATTGGTATATAATTCTACATTTACATTTTATGCCTTCTACAGTTTTTTTTTTATTATTTTCGGAGCGAAATTCTTAACTCTTGGATTAGGTTTCGAAACATTCGTACTAACAATATAACTATATTACAATTGTAGCATAACAGCCCATGGAGGGTCTATGCCGAGCTTTTCGCATCCATTCATGTTGTGTGAGTTAAATTTGTACACGAATGAGCGGCAAAATGAAGAGCTTTTCTTATGCCTTAAAGACAATTGCGTCGGACGACGGAAAACTATCCAACTATTTGACGGATACCCGCTATCAAAATTAAAACATACTGAATAGCATGAAATAGCACAGAATTGCGTCGGGAGTGGGTTTCTTACCATCGGGTTTTCTTCGCCGTGGACTTATTTTGAATTTTCTCCATCTGAGCAAAGACATAAGGTTGCATATCTGATCAGTTTACCCTTGAAGGTTTGTCATTGCCGACCAAGAGGTGGTGTCATATAGAAGTATTCTTAGTTTTGATTATTGAGCGAGCTGAGATTCGAGCCCGGGCACCTCAGCGTAGTACTTCAACACACTAACCACTAGGCAACGACAATCACATATATACAAATATAATTATACGGCTTGACCATGCAAACGTAACGTGGGTCTTGTAACGCTGCCTACCATTACGTGTCAATTCGGTGATGTTGGCAGTGAGCGTGATTACCGAAATCGTAACGCAACGCAGAGTTCTATCTTCAATAGATTTTTACGTTGCGCTATGTTACTTTTAAGTAATCAAACCTTTAGAAATTAAATTCCTAGATTTTTATTTTAAGCATCCAATCGAACTTATTACAGCTTAATAAAATTTCATTAACGAATTTTAAGATTTAATTTTACATTATTGTCACACGAATCTGCAATAAAATCTCAGGTAAAGTGACTCATATGACCGTCAGGTTATGTCCAATATATGGGACACCGTTACTGTGTGTATCACGATTTTCGCCACATGCTCTTGGGCAAATGTCTGAAAGGGTTAAATTAACATAGCGATATGCACTTACTACGAATATGCAAAAGAATAATATTTTCGAATCAGTATATGAATATGTGTAAATTAAGGTGTTGATGATAGTTCAGTACACAATTTGTCTCGTTTACTTAGTTTATCAATGGGATTTCCTAATTATAACCAACTTTAATCTTTCACGTAAGTTTTGTTTTTATTCTAGAGTTTAAAATATTTTTCTCCACACTATGTTGTTCAAACACGAAAAACACTATAACGACTGGTGAATTGGCGGTGACTGCTTACGTTGTGCAATAACGATTGAACCATTAAACACAATATGTGTTAATGTATATTTGTAGATAAACGATTTTATATGTGTTGACATGTATATATTTTATTTTCGGCAAACTTTGTATAATGAAAACACATTTATTATTGTTGTACCCTACTCTAAAGAGGTGAGACAGTATTATTGCAACTATCATACATTCATATAATGTAAGATATTGTGTTAGCTAACGTTTATTTATTTGATTCGTGCAGCCTGTTAAAACAGCAAGAATTTATTCTTTAGTAAATACACATGAAAATTACTAATATCTTCTTGAAATACTTCTCTTAACCCAGTAATGCTGAGCCGTTCCCGAGCCAGGTTCAAAAACAATTTTTTCTCAAGTTACTTTCTTGATCTATCTTACTTTCTTGGTTCCCGCTCGTCCTTAATGGGTTAACTACTGCACTACGGTAAAATCTTATGTAGAATATATTTTTGGAATATGTTAACCCATTATTTATGAGTCTGTTTTGCCCTTTTCTTGAAAAATGTACTTTTTACCCCATTAAGAAGGCCCCCAAAGGAGCAAAAAAAAAATGTTTCTCATAAAATTCTACTATAAGCTCGCATAAAATTTAAGAAATTTTTTTTTTTTTTTTTTGGTTTTTCAGTTCGCTTGTGTCCTTTTTTCTTGTGGTAATTCTAAAGCCAAGTTTACACGTTACTGATGTCTAGTAAAGTATAGTAAAATTTTATAAGCAACATTTCTCTAGAACGTATTAACTTTCTGTGGACCTTCGTAGTGGGATAAAAGAGCGATTTCTCTTGAAAAGGCCCAAGAACTCTCATAAGCGACAGAGATAATACATTAACACAAAAATATGTTTTACGAAAGTTTTTACGGTAAAAAACTGAGCACGTAAACATTCTCTGATGCAAAAATAACAAAGATATCTTATGATTTATTATACATGCATGTTCAGAAACGGTCAGACTTTATATATACTTTGATTCCGATCACATTTTTCGTGTCACATATCGTAGCAAATACAAGTTTGATTATAATAATCTAAATCGTTTAGATCGAATGCAATTCCTTACTTAGTAGTATTAAAATGCCAGTGATCAAGGCAGATTTATATTTTTATTTGTAAAACGTTAGACACCTCTTGCCGCACATCGTTTATTTATCTTTAAGCTGGTTATACAATTGCAATTCCACATATGTATGCAAGTAAATTGTAGAAAATATATATTTATAACTATAAATAAAAGAAAATATTATTGACAAATATTACATTGTAGGCGAGTTTTCAACTTTCAAAATAACAGAGTTGTGACTACCACCATCGCACACTGGAGTATTGAACTCAATTTTCTGGCCAAAATTCAAAAAATGGATTTTGATGTACATAGAACTTTTGGGTATCGAATAAAAGATGATAAAATTCTGCTTCAAAGTTGCAGTATTTCTGTTCTTGGTTGCGTGCAATGGCCAAACGAATTTTTTCAGTGGTTTAAAGAGCAATTTTAGAAAAACAGACCTTTTTGAATATTTTTTTTATGATGGAACCTTTAACTTCAGGTATTTTAAATACTAATGGTGTAACATTTTTTGGAATTCAAATCTTTGAATTATTTTTAAGATTTATTTTAAAATACGTATGGTGTATATATGGTTTCTTTCGTGAGCCCTCGTTATATTATCTACCCTTGAAATAGACTATCTTAAATTGGTTTGCAAAATTTTGAAGTGCCTTTTTGCCCCTCCGGAAAATAACCAAGTTTTTCAAAGTGAATTCCAGTTTTGACTTCCAATTTGACCATATTATGTTATTATTGCATCGTTTTTTATCTTTTGCTTTTGACTTTATTGTTTTACTCTACAATAGATGTTCTCATATCTATTATAAATGTTTTATATTCCAATATAAATAAGAAGGCTTAGTTTCATTTAAGCCCCACAACGTCCCCCTTACATACGGCTTTGGTACAAACCATCTTTGTACATAGAACAATTTTTAATTCATCATCTTTCTGGTTGCCGTTATTTACATATATATCAAATTGGAAAGTTAAGGGGTTAGGTCCAGTTACAATCGTGAAAAAATTAGTAATTTAAATAATTTTTTTTGTCATTAATTACATTTATTTCCGAAAACTATCAATACAGAGTCATACTATTATAAAAAAAATTAATTGTTGAAAAACAGTGCACTATGGGGCCAAATCCGTTTTTAGCTGGCAAAAATTCTGAAATTTGGCTCGTCTGCTCATGGGGTATTAGAAATTACTACGTGAAAAATTATAACTATCGAGCTATTACCACTCAAAAAGCTGCAAAAGTCTTATTTATACCTTATTTTAAAGTAGATGGCTTACTGAGTATGATACTTTTTATTTTTACCTGGAGCAAATCCCATCTATTAAAAAAAAAAATGCTTGAATAAAGTTATTACTTTTTCATCGCATTTTTAGGTATAAGAAAATGATAAATTAATTTTTTTTTGTCATATTCATTAATAGTGTAAAGTTTTTTCTTTAATATGAGGCCAAAAATAAAGTTCTAGTTTTAATATCCGCTAAGCTATTACACTTTGTATATAACTCTTTTTCTTTAATGTTAGTAGCAACTTTTGATGCTCTCACGGCCAGATCCTTGGCTTAATTAGGATATCCTGGGTATGGAATATGATGAAGGATCTACTTTTGAATTCAAACCGAGATATCCAATTTTTTTAATTTTGGCTAACTACTATAATTTTCCCATAGTGCAGTGTTCAAACCTTGACTACCCCCTCCAAATTTTCAAATTACACTTCAACGAACAATTTTAGTCAACTTACTTTGTTGTTGTTACGTATTGTTTTTTATTTTTTGTGAAACGTGTATACTGTTCGCGCTCTGAACTCTAAAGCCGGGTTGTCGCAAAATGAGGATGAACGATATACATCGGTGCATCGAAAAACATCGATGTTTTGTATCGATGCATAGGGAGTTTTCGATACAATGTAGGTATAGCTTTGTAAAAGTACTTTTCTGATCACAAGGCAAAATGTGTTTCTCTTGTAAAACTATCACACCCATAGTAATTGCCTCCTTGAATCAGTCTACCCTGTATATGTTCATAAGTATCTTCTAAAACACTGCCTGAAAGGATTTTCTATGCAGAGGAAAATTAGCAAAATAACACAATTTTAGCTATTTTGGATATGCTGATTCCGAATCTGACGGAAAGTGGGGTCAAAAGTAAAAATAAGTTTTTGTTATTCACCTTTATCACACTTTTGCTGCAAACTAGAGCTGATAGAAAAATTTATTTGCAATTTTATAATTGTTTGACCAAAAAGTTTTTTTAATGTACCCAAATGCATAACATAATAGACAATGAAGGCACACCTCTTGGTTTTTAACCATACTTATATGTATATGGAACATTTTCTGTTAATGTGAGGACTCCCCCCCCCCCCCCCCCATCCCTGTCCAAAATTGGTTAAGGTATTTTAGGGGCATGTTTGGGCTCAAATGAAAGCTTATTATCTCTTGTTTCGAAGGTGACAAGGCCTTTTTGGATTTGGCATGATGGCGGACCAATATGCCAGCTGCAAGTCTACCACCTCAGCTTAAAATAATAGTTTTATCAAGCGTACGTTTATCCAAGTCATCATAAAAAAACAGATAAAGCCTTTTTTCGTATATTTTTTTCGCTGAATATGAATCTAATATTATTTTTCACGGGAAATGTCACGGAAATGTCCCTTACCTCAAAAAAGGTCCAAAACCTTGATCCTGGACAAATACACTCGAAGTTACAGGTTTTCTGGGTTCACTCATACTCACAATTATACACACATAAATACCCTTTCCCATACTAATTGTTTATATGTTCATTTGTACCTATAGTTGACATTAGACGTACAAGAAAGTGGGTTAGACATAAGGGTTAAAAAATGTTAATATGTTTATCTTTTTGCATTCTTTTATTGCACTTTTTCCTTCTTCGCTTTTGCTCTCAATCATTTAAATCGTAATATAAATATTGTAAAATTTTTAGAGTTGTAAATAAAAATGTTATTATTCATTACGATGCAATAGCACGTTGAGGACAGTGGCGGATGTACTTGAGGAAAATAAAATAACAGCGGCTCCTCCACCAGAATAGTAAATTGATACTAAATTTATTTTGTTTACTTTCAAAAGTATGTGTGCTCCACAACACCCGTTTCGTACGTCTGCTACTTCTTCCAAGATCAGCAGCTGACGCTTATTATTAAAATTTATAAAGAAAGTCACTAATAAAAGAAGAATAAAATATAATTCCAAAAGGATTTTTTAGAATTCGATATTAATCGTTGCAGAAAACAAAAGGTGATTTTGGATGGAGCCGTAAGTGGCTCTTTACTACAACATTCCAAAAACTATCCAGAACAGTTCCGCTTTGTTACCCGAATGTGTTCAGAAGTTTTCGACTGCTTACACAAGCTACTAAAGGATAAGCTCGAAGAATCTTTAAGACAGATTGTCGTCTATTCCTCATTTGGAATAAGTGAAATAACGGTCTAATTATTTCTCATTAGTTACCTAGCACACGGGGTCAGCAGGCTGTGTCTTTCTCTGTCTTTTAAACTTTCCGTGAAGACTGACAGAGGGATTGTGTTAAAGGCTTGTCCGATATTTGTTTTCCAGAAATGTATTAAATTATTTCAATATGAAAAATCTATTATCGACTATGTCATTGTAACAAAATTTTTAACACTACCAACAATTCTGTGGCAATAAGGAATAACAGCTCAACTCAAAAGTCAACTAAAAACATGTTGCGTATTTTTCATTATAAAACCCAAAATATTGAAAGTTCTTAAATAACTGCTAAATTGGAAAAATTTAGGGATTTATAATAAAAAATACGCCGTTGGTTTTTATTAGACTTTTGAGTTTAGCTGTTATTCCTTTTCGCCACAGAATTTGCCAGCTTTTTGCCGTCGCAACACGAGAAAAGCGAAAGAAATATTTCAACTTCTAACGCGCTGCGCGCTCTTCAATGGCAAGTCGTGTAGTTTTTTCATGCAAACGCTTTTCGCCCAACAAACAAAACGTACCGTTTCCGTTCTAGTAACGATACAGAAGTGCCGGATTTGTATACAGATATAAATCCGTTTCTGGATCCGGGAACAGTGCAGCAAGCGGATAAAAAGGAACATACAAAACGGAGACTTTTCCGTTGAAAGTTCGACAAGACGTACAGTTTACGGACTGTATATTCTTATAAAAACGGAGACTTTTCCGTAAAAAATACGATATGACGGACCGTTTCCGGACAGTATATTCTTACTAAAAACTGAGAACTGCCAATGTATATGTATAAATATGATTTATTTTCAACAACGAGATACATTTGTCTGTACATGCAATGTACATATCTACATAGCAATGTAAATGTAAAACAGCACAACACACTACACTTATTCTTCCTGCTTCCTATCAGCGATGACAACTTGCGGGGAATTCTCCGATTTGCGGGGAATTTTACTGGGTGCGTGGAATCGGGAAATGAGCTGTTTTTTGCGGGGAATTTGAAGTCGTTCAGCTTTTAGTCATAAAAGTCTGTAGAATATTTTTTGTCAAATTTTATGTGATGTAAAACGTTTAACTTACGCAATATTTCATATTTTGGTTCTTAAAATCTTCATCTTTTCTTAAGTGGGCCCTTCGATTTATTGGTTTGGAGAAATCGATTTTAAAAAAGGAGTGTTATTTTAAAGTATTATATTTCGAAAGTATGTTGTGAAAATTTCAGATAGAGACGAGGAGTGCTTTCATAGATATAGACAATTATAGCGCCGAGTGTCAGTCAGGCCAAAACAGTCCCGCTGCGCTTCGACTTCCCTTTCAATCGTTCAGAAAGCTATGCCTTAGTTTAGCACCTCCTGATTAATAACTCTTAATCCTTACTGACTAATCTGTAAACTTACAAATTACGATCAGCCATCATAAAAAAGATGAAATATATTTTATATGTTAAAAACCGATAGTCAAAACTTGTTTTTCTCAAAACAAGGTTTTTGCCATTTTTTATTTGAGTCAAAGAGAGCCCATGTTTTCCCCTTTGAGAACTTTGATATCCAAAAGTGGGCTGAGGCTTGTTTACCTATCAAAATGAACGTCTAGTAACTCGAAACACCCCATCTCGTTCAAATTTGGTGTGGCAACTACTACCTAATAGGACTAAATTGAGAGTGGGTTCCTTTGAAGTGAAACTTCCCATGTGACAAAAGAATTCCGGAGTCAGAAAGTACATTTCTATTAATCTACCAGTCCCGGAAAAATTGGTTAAGTTTTGGACCGAGAAAGTTCAGGGTCGCCTTAATATAAATCATTGAGGTCAATTTTAGGTAATTTTTCGTTTTTGTAAAATTTTTATATGGATAGTGCGTGTCGCGCTGTTATAATATGAAATTATATCGATGCGGAAAATTCGAACGAATATCGGGGAATTTCGAGGGCTATCGGGGAGAAAGAAAAAATGAGTTGGCATCCCTGATTCCTATCTTGATTAAAAATTTCAGTAGTCCTCCACTTCAACAGCATTGATGTCTTGAAAAAATTTTCAGCTTGTATTTTTTACACGATTATTAGGAATTGCGCCTATTAGGATGAGAAACATACTATTAAAAAGAGAATAATTTTTTGTGTAATATCTACTCATATAAAAAATGTGAAATTGGCAATTTTCCAGTCTGGAATCGAAAGCTTCTATTGACACTGGAAATTGTAAATTTCTATTGAAAATTTTCAAAAACAAAATATTTTTGAAAAAATCTATCATATAAATACGATTTTACAGAATACAAACAGATACAGACTTGACGGTGAATTTACGGAGAAAAACGGATACGTTTAGAACGGAGTATTTACGGCACGTAAATGGATCCGTTTTGACGCAAAGTTTACGGAAAATGTTTTGACGGAGTAAATATTGATTGAAAACGGAAAATTTAATAAAAGTACGACTTCTACTGTACGTAAACGTTCCGTTTCTGTATAGCTTAAAACGGATACCGTTTTAACTGTACCGTAAACGGATCCGTCGTCTCTGGATTCCGGAAATTTGTTTATTGGTTGTAAATGAGTTTGAATGAAAATTGAGTGGTGAGCATTACTTTGAAAAAATTAATTTGTTTTAAATAAAAGGCATAAAAAGCTTCAAGAGAAATATCGTTTATTTAATTTTCGTAGTTTTGCGGTACTGGTGTCAAGAATTTGTATATTTAAAGTTCTTACTTTGAAGTACATTCACGCACGAAAGAATAGTCTTTTAATTTTTTTGTTGCATTCGACTTGTTAAGCGGGACTCAAATGTTGTTCTATATGATTGGCGTATTTATTTACTTGAAGGGATCTCATGTGCTCCATAACTTCTGCTGTTGGTTTAACATAAAATAAATAAAATTTATCCATTTCAAACTGCATATTTCTTTCAAAATCTTCAGAAGTAAAATGTGCATTACAAATACGTGCTGATTTTACATTTACTTCACTATTGCGCCTACAAAAATCTATCCATTTTTGTTTCGTAGCATTGTCTTTAGGAAATTTTTTTATAGTAACTTCACTTCTTCATTTTTCATTATTGTTTTTATAATTAAAAACAACATAACACACTTTCACTCTTTCACAAGAATCACTTTTTTAAGTTCGAACGGCGTTTTTTGCAACTTTAAAAACAAACTTACAAAAGCTGTTCGAACAAAGAGTTTCTTTCACTGTAAACATCACCGTCTACGTCATCAAACTACATATGCTTTAGTCGAACAAGCTCAAGGGTCATTATTCTTGAACTGCCCCAAATTTTTTCATTATGACTTCGTTACGCCTGTACCACTATATTCAAAACCTTAGTACTTTTTTTCTATTTAACCGAGTATTTTTGCGCAGTAGCGATCGCAGCTAAGTGGCCAGAAGAATATACTCACTAATACCATTTGTTTAGCATGAGCAAAACTAAAGTTTATTTTTTTATTTTTTTTATTTAAGCAATCAATACTCAGGGGGTACCCCTATAAATGCAAAGCATTGCGTTGATTGAGGAAGGAAGATAGATGAGTGGTAGGAGGAAAGAGGGAGAAAAAGTTGTGAACGTTTGTTTTAAATTTGGAAAGGTCGTAAAAGTCAGGAAAAATGGTTGCAGGGAGCTTATTCCATATACGCGCGGTACGCCAAAGAAAAGAACTATCTCTGTAATGTATGGTGCCTTGGTGTACCATATCCACGTAGAATGCGTGACTGTCGCTGCAGTTCGCGTAGTTCTGGTGAACACATGAACTGGTGGAACCAAATTCCGTATCTCAGCGAATCATCTACCATGAAAATACCGGTAGAACAGAGTCACACAAGCCACGTTTCTAAGGTTTTTCAAGGAGTTAATAGAGCTGGAAACCCTACTCTCTCCTATTATCGCTCAATGTTGAATACGCCCGATTTTGGGGCGGATATAGGTGGTGTAGATCATGTGGAGATCAGTCGGAGTGAAGTATTTCTTACACCGCTTTAGAAAGCCGAGACACTTGGATGCTTCTTTCGACACGTCAAAAATATGATTATTCCAACGAAGGTCACATTGGATGGACATGCCCGGAACATTAAGAGTTTCTGACTCCGCTATAATCACCCCACCCATAACCAGGAGGTTAACAGAGGGTTGGGGCACTCTTTTGTGAGATAACAAACAACATTGGGTCTTACACAATTGAATTCAATTGAATTCAACTCTGTTCCTGAGACCACACTCAGAGATTGATTGGAGATCATTATTGAGTGAGCCATTCATAGCACACCGTTTACTCTCAATCTCCAAAGAGTTAAGGCTTTTTGAACAGGTGTATGAATGACAAATGGTGCTGTCATCTGCGAAAGAGTAAATAAAAACCATTTGCTAGGAATTGAGAATTACAACAGCAACTCTTTAGTTGGTGGACCGAAATTTAGTAGTAATAACGAAATTTTACAAAAGTATATTTAGTACAACGAGCAACAACAATTTACTGCAAGAAATGTCTTATCTAAAAGGGGACTTTTTTTTGTTATCAAAATTGTTTTATTTATCATTAAGAGTTGTCAACACAATTTTGGTGGGATTGAAAATAAGCACTTCAAAAAATGTTCAACCCTGCAATATATATTTGTTTATATAAAAAAAATGTGGTTAACAGTTCTGACATTTTAAATTTACAGCCTATTCCCTGCGCATTCTCTGGTAAGTGCATGTACGGCAAAAATGAATATACCACATTTCATAAATGTAGAGTGATAATTGAAGGCGTTTTTTTTATTTTTTTGAAAGATAAGGTTTTATTAATTGAAAGAATAATGTTAATGTTATCAAGTTCAGAAAATGTGTATATTTTATTAAGGAGAGATATCAGAGTCAATTTATTAAAACATATATTTAGGTATATAGCACACGCACGCTCAACTCGAATGGAGGTGAAAAAAGTTTGACTATATAACATTCTGAATTCGGCATGAGTTCATATTTCCGCACTTAGAGAACATTTTGTAAAAAAGTTTTCCTTAGAAATTCATAGAAAAATCAAAATTATTATTATCCTAAGTTCTGTGTATTAAGATTGCTTTAAACTATGTCAACTTAAGTTATCCCGAGGGTAGTAAAAGTGGTTGCATACATGTGAAAGCATATTATTGCAGCAATATTTTACAAACAAACATACAAACTTAAAAACAACAGAAACACTTTCGCTGCAGTTTAGATACACATGTAACCTCATACTATACATATCTGCATTTAATATGAGTGGATGTGTGTGTGTGGTGTGCAGAGTGTAATGCTGGCATATGCAATTTTTAGATGAGCCCAAAGGCTTTTAAGATGAGGTCGGTTGGTTGGTAACACTGGTTGCTACTGTCGTGCGTTAGTTTAGTTAGAGTGATGCGGTGTGCTGGCGTACTCACATAGCGCCTACATACGCCGTGTACTCTGACTAGTGGTTATATTTAATCTAAGGTACTCATATCATATTCATATTGACGGGAAGAAAGAAAAATGTAGAAAATGTGTTAGTTGTTGCTTGTATGAATAGTTGAAAATTCTGTTTATTCACTATTCATTCATATGTTTGTACACGTACATGTACAAGTACAGATATCTATGAGCAAACTAACTTTGTTTGCGATTTTTCTTTCCAGACAATCAGGTTGATAGCCTGCGAAAAGTGTCCTTAAAGGAGGCTTTTCATTTGCTCGTATGAAGAAGCTTCCTCAATTTATGTTTTCATTCAATTTCAGGTATTATTCTTTCTTTTGATGACAGAAAAGAAGCGCCAGATTTATGGCATCCATATGTAGGGGCAAATTTTATGATACCCTATGCTCCCGAATTCAAGTAGAACTATACGCTACGAAAAGGTAGTGCGTGAAAGTAGGGCTGAATGTTAATCTAGCGAAAACTACCAATGAAGTTATAAATAACTTTCAACTTCAAAGGCTAGCTTGTCTATGCATTACTGGGAATATGAGAACGTGTTCAAAGACATCTCTAGAAGTTCTTTAGAGCTTACACCTTTTCACATTTATATCCATACACGAGCAAAAAGAGTAATACAGGAATCCGAACATTGTAATACTAATACACAGTCAAGCGAATATTAAGGCACTCAAATCGCAAACAACAAGGTCTAGGTGCTTTGGATTCAAAGTCAAGTAGGACTAGAAGGCAATGAGAAAGTAGATGTGCTGGCAAGGAAAGGGGCGGATACCCCCCTTGTTTTAACAAAATCCTTCTGTGGATTGGGGGGAAGCTACCTAGCCATGAAGTTAAAGGTACATGAAGAACAAATAAGAACTTCATACCTGGGAAATATACCTGGTCACTGGCTCTGAAAGTAATATTGAAAGTTTTTAATGAAAAAAATGGATTTCATAAATTTTTAAACTTTTAAAAAAAGAAGTAGTCATTCACCCACAATAAGACTAGACTTAAATAGAACTTATGCAATCGATAGAAGTATTTTTGAGAATTAAAAAAAAAAGAAAACGATCGGTAACAAGATTTTAATCTTGAAATTGAAAAAAAACTTTAATAAAAAAGCTTCTGATATTTTTTTGCATTACATTATCAAAAGGTATATTTAAAGCCTTACAATTTAAAAACAATTAATTAAAATTGATGTACTTTTCAAGAAGTATTAAAAACTAAAAACTTTCACAAAAAAAAATTCCAAAATAATCAAGTAAACTTTTCTCACATAATATAATAAGATATCCAAGTTACAGCCAAATCGGGAAAGAGAATGTTGATTGTAAGGGGTTTGTTGGCATGAATTGTCTCATTCACAAACATACTATATAAAAATTAAACTTTTTTTGTTTGTCCGGCTATACAAATTTATACAATGATGCATTTTGACTCTGGGCGTACTATAGGCTTGATAAGAGTTCGTAATTATAAGTGGGTGGGGCATCTTATGTTTTTTTGCGTATAACTCTGGAATCATATTACAGTATTGATATTTTGTTTAAAGATGTTAGTTGGCATAGTGGGCGTGGTATCTTCCATACGTATTCAATATTGGATATCTCAGGAACTACTTGTGGTACGGTACAAAGATTTAATACAGAATTATTGTTTGTCAACGTAATTGTTAATGTGACACCAACTTTACAAATGAAATGCTTAACCCTCTAACCCGTAAGGTTGAAATAATAATAAAACAAACACCAGAATTTTTGTTTCCAGTTAATATTGATGAAAGAAAAATGAATATGAAGTCCATGTTTTTTTTTATTAGTTTTTGAGTTTAGCAGTTAGGTGAGAAAAACGAAAGGCTACCCTGATGTGGCATTGCGGGTTTAAGCCAAAAAATAAAGATATATGTGGGCAATTCACAAGATGTCTTATTTGGTATTGTATCCTCTCATTTGTTATAAATTTTTCATACAAAATTATACGAAATTATGATTATACGACAGTATATGACATGAGGAGACTTAGAAATATTTTTTTTTTTATATTTTTTTAGATTTTTATAAAAAACTTATATGCGCGATAATTTTTCGTCACAAAACAACACTTTATACATATAAAATTAACTATAAACAAAGTGCAAACTTACCAAAAATTGTGTATTTATTCTTTCTTCAGGTCTGCCAATTAATTCAAAAAATAAATAAATTTGCAATTTGTGCATTAATTAAAATAGATTGAAGACTGCCTCAGGGCGGCCTTACGGGTTAGAGGGTTAAGACGATATATCAAGGGAACGATAACAAGGAAGATGATGAAGGTATGTATTGGTGATGTAACGGATGTCAGTTTAGCAGATGTGGATGTGAATAAGAATATTAAAAGCTGACAATGCAGGTGGAAAGTGGAATTTCATATCATAGTTGTTTTTAAATTCTCTAAAAAAATATTTGGATCAACTTAGAATATAAGGAGTGGTAAATTATATTTGAAAATTTATGCGAATGTTTCACGAAGCGAAATATCACTAGTACGTATGTAAGTATCTTAAGATGGGATGTTGATAGGTTAACTGAGAAGAAGTGAGACAATTAGACCAACAAGGGAAATACGAATAAATGTGATTACTGCAATAATTAGATTTATATCGAATGGTTCGAAATGGTAATTTCTTTTGCATATGTTTTTTGTTGTAATTTGTGTTAGTATTACCAAAACTTTGCTAGGGTTAGAAAGTTCGGGATTGCGAAACGACCGGATCCATCTGATATTCTAATAATTTTAGCAGAGATTCATGCGATTGATAGATGTATGTAATTTAACTAAGACAGCAAGTATAAAAAGGGACATACATTTATTTATTTTATTTTATTTTATTTTTACAACATCCTAATACAGCAAGATTAAAAAATATCTTATAATTTATAGTATTAGTCAACATTCTATTACCTACATTCTATTAAGACGTTTCTTCATTGGGTGTTGCAACGTCGTGTGTTTTTGGGATGATCGTACAGAACGATGGGAAAGTAGGCGATATATAAGGTCGACAGGACAAAAGATACGGCATTTTCATTTTGTCGGACATTCTTGCTGGCATTGAGATCACTTCTAAATAGGCCTATCTCAACAAAGGCAACATAGTTATCACATTTTTTTCAAGCAATTAATACAGGAATTCGTTTTGTCGGAAAAGAAAATAGGTAACAGTGAGGAAAGAAGAGGTTAACATTTACTTTGAAATGTCAGAATGAAATATTTTCAGGGATCTTTGGTGTATATCAAATCAAGCATCTGCGCCACGTTTCGATGTTGTTTCAAGGAATCTCTAAAGGCGCAAACTTCTCCTATCAGCTTTACCGAGTTGTGTTTAATACTGTTCAGGAGTTCCAGTGGCGTTCGTAAAGTTTTTCATAGAAAAGAATTAAATGTATTGTATCACAATACACATCGGAATCAATCTGTAGGTTCTGTAATGAGGCAGAGTTATATCCTAAACATATTTTAGAACATTGGGGAGCACGAATCTACAAAAGAATGAAATATCTGGACATGTAATCATGTAACCAAACAGCAGAAAATTATTCTAAATGAATAACGATGACTTAGATATGAAAAAGCCTCTTTAATTAAAGAATTACATTTTAAGATTGTCTCCTAAAACTTTGGAGTTGATCCGATAATTAATACAAAAACTTACAGTTTAATTTGCAAAAATTCCGTTTTAAAGTGTCAACAGTCAGCATTTTGTCAAAAAGAATTTGTTCGAAATCGTTTAAATCACCCGCCAGATTTTTTAATTGACTGAAGAAATATTTACCTTTTTCAATTTTAAATGATTATTCTCGAGTTTTGCGGTGAAAACTTCACAAAAAAAGAACCTGCATGTCTATATGAATTATTGAAAAAAAAAT
Organism: Toxonevra muliebris; assembly: GCA_963691655.1. NCBI lineage: Eukaryota > Metazoa > Arthropoda > Insecta > Diptera > Pallopteridae > Toxonevra > Toxonevra muliebris. The sequence goes on from OY829326.1 coordinate 57,266,102, forward strand.
ATTCCCACCATATTTTTGTAAACGTACTTCAATAACACTGTGCAAACCAATTTTTTTTTGACATAAATTTTTACTTCGAATTTTAAAATAGGAATTTCAGCTGACGAAAGCTGCTTTCACAGTTTTTTTAAGTGGATAAAATTTTTTTTGAAATTTTTGCCCTAGGACTGAGTTGAAAAAAGTTAAAAGTAAATAAAAAAAATAAATAAAAAAATGCCGAATTATTGTAAATTTAGATTCACTTAAAAGAAAGTAAAGCGCTTAATTTTTTGCCAGCATTATTTGGAATTTTTTCACCAACAGATAGAGCGACGCGTTAGATTTACGAACAGTAAAAAAGAGATAATGATGGCGAAGTGTAACAAGGGGTCATCAAATTTCCATTTCTATTTTTAAAATTCAATTTAAAATCGAAAGGATATTCTTACTAAGACTTAATTTTGCAGTGTTATTGTTAATTTTTAAGAAATTCACATGCCAACCCGATAATTCCTTTTATTTTTTTATTATTTTTTAAACTTTTCAAGCTCTGTTCCAGGACGAAAACATCAAATCGAAAACAATAAGCAACTTAGAAAAACTGTGAATGCAGCATTGTTCAGCAGCACCTCTTCTCTTAGCATCCGAACAACAAATCGAATTCGATCATATAGGGTAACTTAATCAGAACCCCTTATTATTAATTGAACAATCAATAAACGATTAACAAACTTTCCTGTTTAATTAGAAATCAGATAAACTGTCTGGAGAAAGAGAAACAATCCGTGATTGTTGTGGTCAAGTCAGACTATCAATAACGTTTTACTTTTCTTCTTAACTTGCACGATTAGTCTTAGAATATATCCGTTATTAAAATGATTGTTCTGGATTCTATAGTTAGCACACGGGGTTGGGTCTTCCAAACCTTAACCAGTTCTTGACATATCTGCTAATGATGGTTTATATCCAAAACCCCCATCCCTCACATTGGATTTGAATGTAGGTATTAGTACTTTGACCTCTTTTAAAATGTTAACAATACATATCATTGTAGTGTTGTCTTAAGTTTCTTACAAATCAAGATGATAATGTATTTTGCTTAAATTGTTTTAATATAAATGAAAACTAAATAAGAAGAAAAAGGTTTTCATTTGCGCTTACATAATCTTTACAGCAAAATAATTTACAAAAGGACTATGATACAATAAATACAACAAACGCTCCCTAATAATAATAATAATGGTACTGTCGTCGTTGGCTTTTTATTTTCTCTCTTTCAAACAACACACACCCACACTTTCAGTACTGCAAACTTCCCATCTTGGATGCACGTCTTGTCATACAAACACTTTTAAGTGTGTAGGTAAATGGATGAGTGGGTGGGTGGGTGTGCTTGTGCGCTACTTACGTGAGAATTTATATATAAAAATATAAAAATAAAAATGGGAGACACTCTTACTATTTTTCTTTTCATTTCATAAGTGTAATGAAATGTTAACCATTTTTGCGTTAAAGTACTTGACTTCGTGCATGTGAGTGCAGCAACAACACAAGTCGACACTAAAAAAACAAAATAACAACAAATAATCCTTTATAATTTGTATACCTACTGAACTCTAAGTATACTTGATACATTTCAATTACTTCTCCATTCCCATAGTAATTTTTTCAATTATGTATTACATTTTGTATTACTTCACTTTATTGTTGTCGTTGTTATTGTTATCTTCAATATCTATTTAAACTTTGACACTATTGTTTTTTTTATATTAGTATTAAAAAGAAGTATAAAAGTTTTACTTAATAAAAAACGCAGACATCTACAAAGAATAAAATAATAGAGAATAAATTAATGTATACTACAATTTGAATCTATTTTATATTAGCTATGTATGTACATATACTACATATTTACAATATAGAGAATGTGAGAGAAGATAAACAACTGAATTTTATTTATAAACATTCCACAAAAATTTACTCACGAATTATTTATTTACTAATATACCTATTGAACTTTTAGTGAACTAAAATACCTAAATAAATTTATAAGCGAAAGTATTTAACCAAATTCTTATAAAATATATCAAAAGTTTAGACATATGAGTGCATATGTATGTATTTACTTATACATATGCATGCACAAATATATAACGTAGATTTGTATGTGTTTGGGGTTATTTCCTTGGGAGCATGTGGGGAGCACAGAGCACCACACACGCGATGAGACTTCATTTTCAGTATTTCCATGTTTTAATTTTTTTCTTTTGTTTTTTTTTTTTTTTGGCCAACAAGCACAACTATTTTTGGTAATCGATACACATACATACACACATATGCATGTACATAGGTTAAAAACTTAAAATTGACTTATCATTCGTGTTTTTTGTTTTGTGTGGAAACGATTATGAAATGTTTTGTTTTTTTATCACTTATTTACATTTTCATTACTCCTTAGTTTTATACTTTGATTGTTCATTCAGATTCAGTTCATTACAAATTAGAACTTACAGAATATATATTGCATTTTTTTGTTTGTTATTGGAAAAATATTGCACAATATTAAATTTTAATGCATGTGCTTCATTTACATTTTCATTTAATACAGAAAAAGACAGAAAACTTTTCAGTAGTGCAAAAATAAATTTAAGCCGTATTTTTTTCTTATACGTTTCTTTTGGCGATGTGGCGAGTTTTCACGTAACTTTGCAACTGATTTTTCCTGCTCTTTAAATTGTGGAAAAACGCCAAACGAAAAAACAATAAAAGTCCTCCCATCAGCTGTGTGAGAAGCAAAAATTTGATGTGATTGTCTTTTGTTCCTTCCTTCATTTTTCAGATTTCACTGTGAGAGACATTACGGCGTCGCACTTTGTATATCCGAATATCCTTTATATTTGCAATAAAGCTCAGAGAGTATGCACACACATACTTATATACCATTGAAAGATGTCAGAATAACTGTGGAGAAAAAACTTATAAATGAGAGCATATCTCCAGAAAGTGTTCAGAAAGTTGTTTCCCTAAAAATTAATATATAGACAATAAATAGTAAACAATTAATATGTATTATTTTGTATAAATATATTCAGATATTCAGCAATAATTCTCTTCATATCTCACACAATTTCGAGAGCAGTCAACATTTGCATGTTACATGCACAGATGTATGTATATGTAGAATGTATGCAGAGAGGGTGACTTTTCCTGCCGCCCCTTTTTAAGCATACACACAAATTTTTCTCTCTTATTTGCCTTTGCTTACAACCTTTTTTCTCTCTTTAAGTATTATTGTTTACTCTATATAAATACATATGTATGTATGTTTCACGATTATCCTTCAATGAAATGCACGTTTTTTATGTAGCTTTACTAAAACTGACAGTTGATAAACCAAGAAGGAAATTGTCCTTCTTCAATTAAAAGTGATATTCCCATATTCCCCGTCATTGCACCCTTCTCTCTACTTCTTAACCATTCTCTTGATTTAATTTCTTTAATGTACCCAAAAGCCTTTTTATTTATTTATAAGCTGTGAATGCGGATATGCAAAATGCTAGGTGTATCTTTGTGCTATGTATAAATCTTGATTTATATCTGGATTTATACTTACGTATGTAATTCAAAAATTTTGTCTTTATGAAATTTAAATATAATTTATGTTTAGTATTGCCAAAGTTAAAAAGTGAATAGAAATCTATTCAGACAGGACCATCCAATTAAGAAGTGTTATTTAAACAAAAATCTACGAAATCATTTGCACTCGAGGAGGAAAAGTGTACGCATTCATATTGATGAAGAAATTCGCCAGTTCCTTCACTATATCATGCCTTTAAATTATTTACATATGTATTTCTACTTCGATTAAGGAAATAATTATGGTTATGATATTGTTTGAAATATTGAGTGATGGATATAGCAATAATGGAAACACACCACATTTTAAATGTTACAAATTTGTGAATAGGTTCGATCTGATAAAACTCATTAGGTACACGAATTATTAATTTTTAAAGTAATTATTTTCTAAGCTAAAATGAGGAAATAAAAAAGAATAATTTCTAACATTTTAAACATAGAGTAGGTCGATCTCTAACTCTACAGTTACCACTGCAGTGTGCTTCAGGTAGAAGCCAGAGAATGAACGAAATCACGACAGCCAGGAAGCTACTTATAATACCTCCTGAATCAGTATTCCTCACTTCCAAAGCAGCCATTGACTACAGAACATTTCTTAGCGAGATATCTTAGTTTGAGCCGCGTTTGTTTTGGGTGCCGGACACAAAGTCTTTCTGGGGAATCAAAACTTTAGATAAATTATTTACAAGAAGAATACAAGTGCCCCTATGGCAACATGGAAGATACTGCTAGCTTCTGATGCAACAAAACTAGCGAACGAAAGTGAGTCGTTGGAAAATACTTGCAAAATATCGAAACGCTTTGGCCAAAAATATTTTTGAGTGAGCCATTCATAGCATGCCGTTTTCTCTCAATCTCAAAGCGCTATCTCAGCGTTTTGTACAGCTGTATGAATGGCTCGGCAAATGGTGATGTCATCTGCAAAGGAGTAAATAGAGTTCCTAGTTAATGACAGAAGGTCGTTAATAAAGATAAAGAAAAGGGTTGGGGAGAGGACTGAGCCCTACCGACCCCATGCGTAATCAGTTTTTACGCCAGTGCTTTATGCCACACTCGGTCAAATGCCTTGGAAATATCCAGAGTAACCGCTTTGCTTTCACCTATGCCATGGACACTATGGTTCCAGTTCTCGGTGGGAACTGCCATGAGATCGCCCATCGAGTGACTATGAAGGAAACCATATTGGCGGTCACGAAGCAATTCATTTTGCTCTAAATACTTGACCAAGTAGTCTTGTTTGTGTGTTCCTAAAGCGAACTCAATCAATTTGGTCTTACTAGCAAAATTTTTGCATGTAACTACGGCACATTGCTTGCAGGTGTCAGTTGATAACACCAAATGTTAATAGATTATAATCCATTACCTATTAAATTGGATTTTGGATCTTACACAATTCTGTCAAGCTGAAGTCAAGAATTTAGAATTATTTTAGATATCACAGCTATTAAGTCATATTAAATGCGAAATTCATACGAATCATTATCCGAATGAAAATACATTATCATTATTTTATGAGCATTTTGATTTTTTTTGATCTGGTATAAAAATTATTGTTTGATTATTGTTCAACCAAAAAAAGTATTTTTTGATTTTTATTTTCTTAAAATATTTTTGAGCTTAATTTTTTGGCAAAGGAATAAAAATTGTTTTTTGAGTTTTATTTTCCTGTTCGAGAATAAAAATTAATGTTTAAGTTTTACTATTTTTTTCTTTTTTTTTAAGAAAAAAAAACTTGTGACTCCGGAGATAAATTTCTCCCGTTACGCTGCCCTTTATGAATGAATAAATAACTTAGCAGTGAGATGTTCTTGGTATGCATTGATAAAAGACGTTTCACAAAATTGCATTGCTTTCACATACAGTGCAGCATTAGTAGCGGTATCGTTAGTAAATCAATAAAATGAGGTGAACCAACCACATCTCATAAAAGTTTTTCACCGATCCCAAAGCTCAACTTTCTTACTTCCTATCTTTGAATTCGATTAAGGTCTCCCCATCAAGTGAAGAATAGGCGACGAGAATCCAAAGATAACGAAAATTTATTTATAGTCGTGCTCACAATAATAAAGCTGTATGACATTTTGAGTTTTTCATTTCGAAGATAAAATTAAACTAAATCATTAATTGTTATTCCCGACCAAGAAAATAAAACTCAAAAAATAATTTTTATTCCTGAGTAAAAAAATTAAATTCAAACAATAATTTTTATTGTCGAGAAAAAAAAAAAACAAAAATCATAAATTGATTTTTTCGGTTGAGCAAAACATAAAAATCAAGTAATAATTTTTATATCAGATAAATGAAATGATCGAAAAAAATTAAATCACAAAATAATTATTAAATTTCAATTTTTTGTTATTGCTTATAATGATTACGGTCGCAGCTTTAAACGCATTAAGCTTGACTCGCTTTTACGCGACTTGTTACGATAATAATTTTAAATCAAAAAAATTTTTACTTTTGATCGATAAAACATCTTTCGTTCGATGAAACAAAAGAGCGAAACACATAATATTTTCTATTTTCTACAATAAAATATGGGTGATTTTTCTTTATCAAAACAACTATGGTTCCATATTCAAAAAAAAAGCTGGTGAAAAGTCAATACATTAAGAGTCTTCATCAAAATGTGTAAAAGTCTTGTAAAGCTATTAAATCGCATAAAGTGTGCAAACCATATATGAAATTTGACAGCGCGTTTCATGTGGTTTACAAGGCTTTTACAAGTTTTGAAGAAGGCTCTTATTAAGTTATTTTTCTTCTTTTTTTTTAATTTAAACCACTATTATCGATAAAGTAGGGTGCAGTAGGCTTATTTTTGCTACACAGAACATTAGGGCAGTTCGTGATTAGTGACCACAGTTTAAAACTTTCTCCTCGTGTCGAGCCACCAAAAGCTCACTTTCAAAAATCCGCTAAAAATCAAGTACTCGACCGATTACAATTCCTGAAAATGGTATTAAGTTATCATTAAAAATCATCACGGTTTTAGTAATAGACAAATGGCAAATGTTGTGAAAAAAGTAAAAAGAAAAAATTAACCCTTTGACGTCCGAATTTTAATGGGGCTTGATAGAAACCTTTTCTTTTGAAATTATGGTTACTTAGGTCTACCAAAATCATGACACAAATTTCATGCTTCTATACTGATTTGTTTGTCCTTTATTAAAGGTTAAAAAATGGCAATTGAGCTCTAGACACTGTAAAAAGAAACAATTAAAACTTTGACGTCCGAATTTTAATGGGGCTTGATAGAAACCTTTTGTTTTGAAATTATGGTTACTTAGGTCTACCAAAATCATGACACAAATTTCATGCTTCTATATTGATTTGTTTGTTAAAAAAATAGCAATTGAGCTCTAGACACTGGTTAATCCGAATCCTCCAATTTTTTGATTTTCATATTCTCTTATCTTTTATAAACATATCTGATAAAGAAAAATTTCGCTTAGTAATACTTAAACGCATTGTTTTTCAAAAAATAGTGCAAAAGATTGTACTAAACATTTTTTTCTTAGTTTTTTCTCTTTTTTTTTTTTGGTTTGCTCTTAATCTTTTTTACTGGACTTCAAGGACAAAACATTAAAAAAAAATGGCTTAAGTAAGAAATTTCTAATGTTCGGCAATCAGCAAACGTAAAGAATACCTAACAGAACCGAATACAAATAGCGTTAATAGTAAAATTTGTTAAACACCTTATGTATGCCGCATAAAAGTGAATAATGCATATACGCATTATTGGGTATGAAAGAGTTAAGCAAAACGATTAAGTTCTACAGTATTCAGTTCAATAACTTCTATAAGATTGTAGGGTAGATATATTTAATTAAATATTCGAACAAAAAAGAACCCACCAACTCATGGCGGCAGGACGTCTCTACTGAAAACGAAGCATGGGCATAGTTTATTATGAAAGATTTTTAAAACTTCTTAAATAATAATTAATTTAATACTTTTCCTAATAAAAATGTTTAAAGAAACAGATATTTACAACTAATAGAACCGAAGTTCCCCCTTAAGCAAATAATAAAAAAACATTTAGTTTACTCGGTTAAAAACATTTTTCCATTTAAAATAAATTTATTCAGGGTTAAGATAAAAACTTAATACATATTTGTTTTTTGTCAGTAAGGTAAGAAAATTTAAATTTTGATTTATGCTCAACAAGAATTAATGGATTTTAATCAAAATACTTGACTTTAAGCACATAGAGGATAAAAAAGGAGTCCATTTTAAAAAATAAAGAGGAATGTTGTTTGTTTTCAAATAAAATACCATTTTTTATAGTAATATATGCAGAGTTCAGTTTTTATTATTAATATACTCTCGATATAGCTTTACATGAAGCTGTAGCTCTAGCCATGTTAGAATTAAAATTTTTACATTAATGTTTCTTCTTTCATCCTGCTGATTTTCATATTAAGCTATATCGTACTACAATTAAATGCTGACTCTGAGCTGAGCATTTTTTTGTTTTATATTTACCATTTCACAATATATAAAAAAATACGATAATTTAAATGTAATCAAATTTATATTACACACAAGCATGCCACAACATTCATGACTTCTAACTTCTTCATTCAATTACGATGAACTGAAAGTCTCATAAACATTAGCACCTAGCACTTTGCTCTTCTCGGCCACCACATAGAATGTTACCAGAGACGTAGCCAAATTCTGAGGACGCGTCGTGCTGTCGAAACCTTTTGATGTTAGCCCACTAACAATGGGTATAACTTTGGCGAGTGCAATCTCAATATTATTTATATTTAAAATAGTGTTGTTATTTTGCTGTGGCTCAAAATGTTCTGCTTCACCATCACCTTCTGCGGCTAAATCTCCCGAAGTGTTTTTTGATATTAAAATAGTTTCTCCTAAACTTTCAGCAATAGCATCTACAGCTAACGAGAAACCACGACATATATTATTCGAACAAACGCTGGACGCATCATCACTTTCGAGTAGGTCCAATGTTTCTGTATACATTTTCTTTAGTAGTGGACCACCGGCATTGTACTCGGGAATTTGTGAAGGCAATAAATATGTGGACATTTTAGCATTTGGATCAGCTGTGTCACTATTGATTGCCATTTGCAGTGACCAGAACAATTGCTCCATATCAGCTAGTTTAAAACGTTTTGATAGTGGTAATTGTTTCATAATTGCTAACACTTTCGAACGTATCAAACGCACTAATGCACTTAATCCGCCCTCGTGTATAAAATGGCGTATGAGTGAAAGATATTGTTGTTTCAATTCATCGGAAATTTGTTTTTGTTCGGTTGTAATGTCATGATATAGATAGCCACCAAGCAGATTCAATTGTACACGCAATACGATTACTAACATTGATGAGGCATATATGAGAGTGGTGAGCCGTGTGAATGCAACTATTTTCATTTCTTCCCATAGCTCCAGCTTATTTGTGGGATTCTGACGCAATTGTTCAAGCAGGTCATCGGTGCTGCACTCACGTATGATTGCCTGGCAAAGTTCAGCGCCCATGCCAATAATAACTTGATTACATGTACGCTCCGTCGATTCGAAATGCTGCAAACGTCGTGATTTCTCAAAGAATTCACGTGCTTGGCGTTCCTGAAATTCGATGAGTTTACGTTGTGCGTATTTGATGGCAAAGAATGTGCCACCCACAACAACGCCAGTCACTATGAATTTCTTGCGATGTCGTGTGATAAAGTCACGTAGGCGGGATAGCATTTTTCTTCCTTTGCTTGTTTCTTAGTTTACTATTATAATAGTAATGGTGGTGGTGGAAGTATGGGAGTTTAAACAAGTGTGTGGTCTAGTTTTCACTTCGTGGCGTGATCTGCTACCGGTGAAAAACACTGCAAAGGGAAAGAAAGACGAAAAGAAATTAGTTTTGATTTATAAATGAATTGAGAAAATTGTATATTTTAATGCAAATCTACTTCTATACTGTCGTCATATGATTGGTAGGTATTCGAAACAAACTATAAAAAACTTGAAGAAATACAATTGAAAAACGTTGCATCAAGGCAAAGTTAATATAATTACCATTTGATGAAAGGAGAATACAACATATGTATGAACATGCATGGTATGTATTTATATCACAATAAATATCAAAGTTCATAATGGCGCCATCATAATGTAAAGCACATACACAATTTTAAGGTATTTTTTTACATTTAAAAAATATTTTTACAAAATTTTAACAAAAATACATTTTAAATTGAAAAAACTTGCTGCCAAATACTAGATATCAAACGACTGAGTTCTTTTAGTCAACTTTGTTGAATAGATTAGATTAAAATTATGTTTAACTGGCTATAAACTCTTATAATTACTTTGCATTGCTCAATCCCAAGTTTTTCAATACTTCGTTAATATTTTAATAGATGGAGACGTTGTGAAAAGTAATACATCGTTGAGCCGCAATTCCATTATTGAACTAACAACTTCACTAGCATGCATTTTCAGTAGATAGCTTTTATTAAACTGGTTCTGTTAGCTTATCATATAGTACAAATTATTTTCTTGCATGCAGTAATGGGGTATTTCTGATCAAAATACCAATAGTTGAAAAAAGAAGAAAATATGAGAATTATTTTATATGTATGTGTTATATTAAGTATGAAGGTTATGGCTTAAAATTCAAATAAGTATCAAGTTAAATTCCAAAATGTTTGATGATTATATTTCCAGGAAAGGTAGGCAACACATGCCTCATTTATTTTTTACAGGGCCTCAAATTCAGTTGGCACACATAATCTAAACATAGAAACAGTGAAAGCCAGACTTTGAACTGCAGCTAAATAATTTATTTATGTAGGGATCGACACATTTCAGTTCCATTAATATGGATATGTTATTGTTCGTAGTAGAAATGAAAAATAATTTTTCCTCAAATAATTCCAGTGATAGAAAATTGCTACTAACTTATTTACTTACATTTAAATAAAATCCAATTTCAATCCTTTTCACAGAATAATCTCCAGATTCACTCTGATGCGTTGCTAAATATTATTATATTAAATATTTATTCGCTTTATCGATTCTATTTAATTATCCAAATTATATATTCGTTTTTCTTCTCTCAACCGCAGCGTTTAAGGAATGTTTCTTAATTTTTCTTTTATAATGTTAATCTTTCACCGAAATTGGAAGTTATTCATAATATATTCAAGTTATCGTTGCCCGTTTTCAAAAAACACACACAAAAATGCAAATCCTCTAAATAAAATTGGAAAATAAAGTGCGAAGTTCGAAAGATATCACAGAACGCCGCTTCGCTGTCGACGCTACAACTTGTCAAAAAATAAATGTGAAAGAAGATAAACTATAATAAAACAGAATGAAAGTTTGTTTTCATACATGGTTGTATTTTTATGTAACTAAAGTTCAATTGAATTTTACACTTAAAGTAGTTGGAGTAGAGAAATATATTGAACAGGTGGGGTGTCTGATCGGTCGTGAGCATTTTTTTTTTAAGATCGGCTGAAACTATTATGCCCATGAGGCTGTATTAATTAGGGCTTAAAATCCAAACGAAACGTATATATGTATGTGTATTTATAGATCTGTGAATAAAATACATAATATTTTCCATCTTAACTCGAATTAGGCTGTTTTTACCACAGATATAATAAAATCAAATAAATAGTCCATAAAAGTCATAAGAAATATGCATCTGGTGAAAATCAAATTCGCGGAAATGAATTCGGTAACAGAAGAAACTTAAAATAGGACAAATACTGCAGAGACTTGAACTGAAAATTAAAATTGATGTCACGCAGAATTGAAACACAAGGTTCCAAATAACAAAACACACGTCCATAATTGGACTAAATACAATTTCTGTTGGTGTTGCAAGAATCGTTTTTCCCTAAATTTAAACCAATGCTGCCATGTCGCATTTCCTTAACAACCCTTTCTTAACCAGTCTTCGTATTTAATTGCAAACTAATGTGTTAATACTGTAAATATGATCTGGAATCTTAGATCTTCTTTGACTTCAAATTCACATTTGCTGGTCACTTTGACTATATAATACCAAGAGCGTATTCATCTTTTGCATTTGTTAGGCGTAATAGTTCAGAATTTAAGGATCCATATACGAAAAAGATATTTTGTTAGGTCTATACTGAAGTATGCCTTCGTTATATGGAATCCTCATCACATTCATATTAACCGAATGAGCCTATTGTTTTGAGATCTTAACTTGTTTAATGAAATTTCGTCCTTTATTGACATTGATCTTTTTTATTAACGTGCAGTCATTCATAATGCCTTAATTAATTATTTCTAATAAGCTTTTACTATATTTTGTATCTTTCATATCTTTAATTATATTACTTAATTAAAAACTTTGTTGTCTAGTCTGTAATGATATTATATAGTCCATTAGCTTAAATAAATGAAACGAAATATATAAATACCATTAGAAACAAAATTATTTATTTATTACAGTTTATTTCACATGTTAGTTTATAACAAATAGTATCGGTTTTATTGAAACTAAATACAAGAAATACGCTGAATTCAAAAATATTAAAATTATAGACTCTGCACCTATTTTAAAAACGCAGAAAAAATCACAAAGGCTTAAAGTATTTTTCACATGTTTTCTGAGCATGTGGCAACTTCCATTACTTAATAATTGTTTTGTATTATGTACCTATTTATATAATTGAAGGCGATTAAACTGTTTTCCTAACAAGATAACTACAATAAACCAATAAAATTTATCAGAATTACTCTGTAGATTAAGAATAGAATAGTATCAACAATTTTTAAGTGGAATTAGAAATTGAAAATCCCTTCAACAAAATGGAGCAACTTCAACGCAATCAACAGAAAGAACCACAAGAGGTTAAAACATTTGCAGATGAATCAGTAGAACAAAAATTAATTATTGTCACTGGTTTTGGACCATTTATTGGCCACGAAGAGGTTAATGCAAGCTGGGAAGCAGTAAGACTACTGCCTGATGTGGTACAATACAATGAAACCGAATATGTACTAGAGAAGCAAATGATTCCAGTTGAGTATGCTGCAGTGGATAAGGCAGTTGATGAAATATGGGCACGAAAACCCGAAGTAAGTATGTGTGTGGGGGTAATTGATGATGTGATGTCATTTTTCTTAGGTAATAAAATATTTCTGAATCCTATTTTTTTTTTTGTATATTAAAATCATAAATTTTTAAATAAAAATCACTATTTGTGTGTTTTTGTTTGCAGCTCGTCATACATTGTGGTGTACATGGATTTACAAATTGTATACGAGTTGAAAAATTGGCATACAATCATAAATTTCGTCGTCCAGATTACGCCCACAAACGTTTGCCTAAAGGTTCTGCTTGTTTGCGCAATTGTGGTGATGGAATTGGTAATGATGTGCTAAAATGCCGCTTAAATGTTGATAAAATTGTAGATAGCGTAATTGAGACTTGTAAATGTGAACCTGTTTCCTCTACCGTAAGCACCACTGTCAATGATGCTGTAGATGAAGATTTGGTAATAGCGACATCATCACATGATGTGGGCAACTATCTTTGTGGTTATATTTATATAAAATCCTTAGATATGAATAGTAATCGTAGCTTGTTTATACACGTACCACCTATTGATAAACCATTTAGTTCAGCAAAAACTGCTGAAGCTATATTTAAAATTATTGAAGAATGTATACGCCAAGTGAGGGAAGATATAAAGGATGTTTGTTAATCAATAATCCAAATGCTGTCTATTCCCAAATCTGCATTTGTTTTGCAATAACTGATATTTACTTTTGGTATTAATCTTATAAATTTATATGTAGGCACATATATGAAAGTATTTTTTATATACACACTCGTATGATTCATACAAAACTAATTATAAATTCTACATTGTTTTCAAAATACTAAAAATAAAGAATATTTTCAAATAGAATAATTCGCTATTGTAAAGTTTTTTTTATAAATGAAACAAATGAAGAATACGGAAACTGATGGGATTGAAAAAATTTTTCCAGAAAAAAGGTTCAAATGTAACTGAACTCTTCAGATTTATAAATAATAAGTCCACATGCTGGCTCATAAGTTTCATGAACTTGTTCTTTGTAAAACTTTTTTTTTTAAGTTACACCTGCACTTTTTTTTATTTATATATATTAACAATCATTACTGCAGTACAATATATTGTTTTTAAAAGCTTACAAAATTTACAAAGTAAATATAATTTCTGAACATATTATCTACAAATAAAGTACACATATTAATATTATTACCTTATATAATTGGAAATATAACTTTTTTAAAAGAAAAATTAGAGCACCCAGAAACTCGCTGTGATTTTATATTCACCTCTATATAGAGTTACCAGCCGCATTTATTCAAAAGCAACATTTATTATGCTCCCTATACATTGATGATGACCGCTACACGACTACATCTTCTTAATTATAAAAACACATGTTCTTATGGAAATGCACGACCAGTGACCATAATTGTGTATGTCGTCAATTTAAATATATTTTTAATTTGACAAGTAACCAGAGAAGAAGAGTTAACTTATGTTATTTTTAGGTTAAAACAATTGTTTTTGTTGTCGTGCATTTTGCACACGCAACAAGTATTAAACATACAATTATTTTGCAAGTACTTAATTTTGTAAGACAAGCTTATTCCTGTGTATAAGTTAAATTATTCTTATGGTGTCGTAAAAGCTGTAATCTGTAAAATAGAATTTAAGAGAATTAGTGATGAATGAGAGAATACGACACCGAATAATGCAGCGTGTGATGTATATGTATTTATATATGTATGAATCTGTAATAAAATGGAAAAACCGCCTATTTCGACGTAAGCAAGTTTATAAATATCAAATTGGAATTAAAAAAAAAAAACGTTTGAGTGGATTATAGAGTCTTTTAAGACAGTATTATTCCTATTCAAAGTTTTAAAACTGGGCTGATAAGAAAATAAAGAAGCCTGTTGAATTCGGATTTCTTGTCTATTGCGTTAGCCCATTCAGGACGAGCGGGAATCAAATTAGATAGATCAAGTAAAAAATTGTTTTTGAACCTGACTCAGGAACGGCTCAGCGTCAAGGTGTCATATGGCACCGCCACGCATTACATAGTTAAGTGACATTTGGGAAAATCAGCTATTTTCTATATACTTTTTTTAACGGGGCGAAAAGCAAGTATTTGCACTAACTGATTCTTTCATTTACTAAATTGGTTTATTTACTATTTAAGAATGATTTTTCCACTTCTGATATATTCCGCAGAGTTTTAAAAACTCAGATCCAAAAGCAAATTAAAAACATTTTTTTTTTTTTTGGCTGTTGTGCTATGTTATTAAGTTTTGCTATACGCTGGTATGCTACATTAAGTTTCTAAAATTAGACCTATGCACAGATAAGTCTATACGTAAAATTCATATATTATATATTTTTATTATTATTTTATTTAAAACTTATATTATTATAATTAAAAATTTATTCGAACCCCAAAATTAAATATTATACGCTTTCCAGCACTGTTTGCTCAACCAACCCGAAAATGAAACGTGTACAATAGCACCATTGTTGCAATTGTATAAAACATTTCATCGCTTCCTAGCTTCTTTCATATCAAAAATTCTATATAAATAATGGCAGCTCGTAAAAATAGAATGTAGAAATTAATTAAAATTGAAAGTAAAATATTATATTTAAAAATTGTTGTCAATTATAACATATCGACTACATTAACTCAAAATATTAGCAACCCTGTAAGGAAAAAAGTGCAACGACATAGGAAAAACAGCACATATAAAAAAAAAAAAAAAAAAAAAAAAAAACAAGAACAAAAACTCTCCATTTCTTTCTTTCCAACACTGTGCTGGAACGTAGAATCCCATTCTTGTTTCATTTTACTTTAAACTCTCAACGCGTTGGCAACGTTTAATTTTTTGGGATTGGGTTGCAGTGAAATTAATTTAAATTTATATAGAAAAATTTAAAAAAATAAAACAGAAACAATGAAATTTTTATTGTGTTCGCTGCTTTTGGTGGCCGCCGCTTTTGTGCATGCTGCTGAAGAAATTAAAACAGAAGATGGAGTTTTAGTTTTAACCACAGATAATTTCAAGTCAGCCATTACAGATAATGAATTTGTATTGGTCGAATTCTGTAAGTACCTAAACTTTATATTCTTTGTATAGTAAATACTTTTATGTTTCGTTTAGTGTATTATTTATATTTATTTGATGACATTTCGTGGAATATGAATCATTTAAATTAACATATTGTTGTATGCAATTAAAAGGATTTGAGGGGAAATGACATAAATTTATACCCAGTCTCCAAAAATTACATCGGTGTGAATTTGTTAAATTAAAATATGTGTTTGTTTGAATTTAATGCAAAGTAATTTTATTATCATTACGAAAAATTGTATGCGTGTCGGTTTTCTCCTGCGCTTTATATCATTTTCTTTTCCTTTTTAATTATTTTCTTATATTATGTTGTATCTATAAAATCTAACAGCTAATCTGTTTTCTTCGTTGCTGCGCTGGTTCTTTATCTTTATTGTAATTCTACAATTTTGAAATTAACTTTTTTGCTTGTTCCCTTCATCTTTTTCACTCTACCGGCTTTCTTGCTCCCGCTTACTCCTACTAATTCTTCAGAACTCTACACAAGAATAATTCTTGTGACGTGTCATTTTTGCTTTGGACACCATTTCCTCCCATGTGTTTTTTGTGATTTTGTTTTATATAATTTGATTTAATATATTTCTTTAAATACATTCTACAATTAATTATAGTAATTTTATATTTGTTTAGAGAAACTATAGTAATTTTATCTTCATTGATATCTAAAATTGAGTTGATCCCCTCCACCGCTTTTATCATCATTTCCTTTCTTTGCTTAATCGTGTTTCTCCTACGCCTTTTTTCTGACTTTCATTTTGGCAACTCTACACTTGACAATTTGCCATTTTTGCTTGTTTCACACACAGTGTTGCAAATTGTTTATATACAGTTTATAAAAATAAGAATTTATTAACTATTGGCATAGTTTATTTTTTTCATAAATTGGGTCGGGTTTATAGTTTATTGACATTACAAAGTCATCCATTGTTTTCTATTTTTATCAGTATTTGAATATGCTTTTGCAGCGCTATCTAAATACTTCCTCTTTTTGATTACACAAACTTTCAATTCAAAAAAACGTACGCTCTCCTTTGTACTCAGCACTGCATATTTCACATCTGTACGTACATAGATTTTGTTTATGCCAAAAGTAGTCCGCTAGTAGCAACAATCGAAGAAGTAGAAATAGCGTCAGACATAAAAACTTGTTTTCTACAATATTTTTATTTCAGCCAATCACAACGTGACACTTTGCTTTTTATATATTACTTTATTATGATTTTCTTCTTTCTTTCCTTATTTGCCTTATTCTTTTATAGTAGCATAAGGGGGGTGATATAAACTTTTCTTTTACTTTTCAGCAATAAGATTAGTTATTTCAGGGGGAAGAAAAAATAAATTTAATTGTTTAAAAAGATGTTATGTTATTATATTGTTTTCAGTTTTTCTTAAATGTCAAGGTTGAGTTTAAGAAATTATCTGTTATTATGTACTTTGTAGTAAACTGGATATAGGATACCCCATAATATTTGAGTAGAGTAGCTTTATTTATTTTCCATCAGTAAATTTAATTTTATAAGGACTTATTTTTCTTGCTAAACTTGCTTTACTACTATGTTTTTAAAATCAATTTTCCGAATACGTTTGTTGATCAGAGATACTTACCAACATTTTCAGAGATAGATTTGTTTTTGCCTATCTTTAATATATATACACAGTGGAATAGAAAAGTTTAAGCGGAGCTTACATCTGCAAGAAAACCTTTGTGGGAGTATATAGCTTTGACAGGAAAACCTCCAGTTCCTTTTTTTTTACATCAGCAATTTACTCAAAAATACTTTCTGAGAGCAACTTGCAACAATTTTCTTGCAGATGTAAACTCCGCTTTAAGATTGGGAGATTTTTTATCTGAAAATGTTGAGATAAATTTTATGAGAATGGTTTGATAACAAAACTTTCCTTGTGATAATTTCTAATTATTTAGTTTGTAAGTTATCACTGTGTGAATGTAGTCAGCATTTATAAATTATAAAAAATTCTTATGAATTAAAACCAAATGACAAATGCACATTTCTATTGCGCTCAAGCACTTTGCCTCTACAAAATGTTTTTCCAATTTTTTACCACGTGCAGAATTTTTGCATTTAATTTTTTGTGTGTTGTGTTGTCAATGCCACGGAAAAATACTGCTGATAATAAATTCTCATCCATCCAAATACATTTTCGCTTATCATTTATTTTCAATATAATGTTTTTTCTTCTAATAATAAAACCTTCTTCCTTTTTAAATTTATTTTGATGTCTTTTACGTAAGATTAATAATAAATTAATTTATGGCCACGTAGAAAACGAAACACAAATTACGCGCTTTTGACATACAAAATTGTTGGCTTATCTTTAGTCTTTTATTTTTAGATTTTTTCCTCTCTTTTTCCTTCAAATTTTGATTGCTACTGCATTTTTATCAGTTCCAAAGTTTATAAAAGACTTGACCCTATGCATTCAAACTGTAATTTTGTGTACGTAGCAATATGTATGTCTTATCAAATAACTTGGAGTAAACTATGTGGTAATTTATTTTTCTAATTCTACTGTTATTAGAAAAAAAAATTTCAAGTCAGATTAGAAACGCAATTTTCTATTACTAAATATGATCTCACTTCTTTGTTTTCTTCACTGATGGATCATTTCTTTTTGTTTTTACTCTTTATTGTAGTAAAAACATCTTCGTTATTTTCGTTAGCGGTTTAATCTTCCAAATTAGATGTTAAATCGAGTCTTTAACATCTATTTTTAGTTAAGAAGTTTAGATTCTAGGTTCATTTAGGTCGTATTTTTTTTTATAAGACCGCTTTCCGTAAAATGTTAAAAGGACAGCACATTTTTGAAGATATTCGCGTAAATTTCTATATTAATGGTGCCCACTGTGAAAAATTAAGCAGATTTGATTCCACAATATCTTGCTAAATTATAGCTTTGAACTACACTTGAATTTATTTTTCCGATTCCGTTGTTATCTTAAAACCCGATTTTTAAGTAGGTTTCATTATCCATAACTATTCTGTTCGTCAGTCAATATCGCTAAAACCAATTTTTGCTGCTTTATTGTAAACAATAAAAGTTGCAAAAATACCTGGTATAAAAAAATAAAAAGCGATAAAACTTTTTTTTAGACCAGGTACACTTGTGCAGCATCTTATGCTACATTTTATTCTCATTATTGGCATAGATTTTTTTCAATAAGCTTTTGTTAGTGGTTCGCATAACTTTTTAAGCGTCTGACATATAATCTTATTACCTAAATAATATAATCTGACTTATATTATTTGTGGTTCAGCCTGTTACATTGTAAGCCCTTAAGTTTAATCAGTTCTTTGGGTTTTCCATTAAATTTAATCACCTCGTTTCTTCTATATTTTATACAAAATTCTTCCTACATTTTATTTATTTAAACTGTTTCTATTACATCTTTTTGGTACTTATGTATTTTTCTTTTTTTTGCGTTCAATTTTTCTGCAGATTTAATTTATAAACTGGGTTAACAACTTTCAAATTGTGTCTGCTACTTTCTTCTCATTTTTTCTTTACCTTTTTAGCCTTTTCCTCTTTTCTTGCTTTTTATATCTTTTTTCGTACTGTTTCTTATTGGTTTTTACAAATTTTTGTGTGTTCATTTATTGCTGCCCCACCATTGCTCTTAGTTGTTTGCTTTGCTTTATTTAGCTTGTTTGTTGTTTCTCGCTGTACACGATCGTGTTGGCTAGTGTAGTTTTTTAATTTTAATACTAAAAGCCCGAAGAGTTCATTCAACTTTTAGACCCAGCTTGTGTTAATGGCTTGTTAAAAGTAGCAAAATTGCTATATGCTAATGCGGTAATCGAATTGTTATAGCAATTTGATTCGTCATAAAAAATTTAGATGTAAAATCATAGACAAAAAAAGTGTACTTTAGCTAAGCTACACTTAATATCATTCATTTCTTACGGCATTAAAAAATATAATTTACTTGTATTTATTTATATTAAGTTTACTGTTGACTATGATTATGCGCCAAATTATTCAATCAGTATTTATTAGTCATTTGTATTTTTAACTTATTTTCTCTAATAATTTTTGGGGTCTCTTTTTAATATTGGGATATTCGTTTCATTTAATAATAATAATATAAAGATATAGATTTTATTTCTCATTTACTTTTAAAATAGCATTTGTTTAAATATTTACCGTAAATCATCTTTTGTATTTAATAAATTTCATAACAACTAGTTACGTTCAAGCCGCCATTTATATCAATATTTATTTTTATACAACATAGACTTTTTTGAATAGACACAGCGTCGGTGTACTTATTTAAATGCACGTAGGTTGTTATCTAGTAACATTTTCTTAAGCTTGCCAATAGAATTGAAACATGGATGTTTATTCTTACACACATGTATAGTTTTCTTTAGTAAATACATATGCAATCTTTTTCCATTAACCTTTATAGAATAAGGATCGACCTACGCAAATGATTAAATACCAACGTGTACAAATATTAACATATTTCCCGCTGTCGCTGCCGCAATAAAAAAAAAAAAAAAACAATTAATTGAAGGTCAATAATATTTTCACGAAAGATGATGATGTGATATTGGTTAGTGGTTGCCATGATGGTACAGATGATGCTCGTGCTGCTGTTTTCTTATCATTTTTTTGGAATAATTTATTCATATTATACGCATCGGTGGCGTTTGTAGAGATTATTGTCATGCATTTTAATAACTCTAAAATGAAGTGACAGTCTAGGTTGCTTATTTCTTTTAATATGAGCTATACACCATTGCGTGAGGTGATTGTACAGTGGAGTAAACTTAATATAAACAAGCTTAACATGAGTTTAATGTCGGCTAACACGACAGTTTTTTAGAATTAATGTAATTCAAAAATTCGGTTTGCGTTAATAACGAAAGGAGATGATGATTAATTAGTACGCACCTAATATGATTATGACTAGAATAATATAGAAAATCAGCCAAAATTGGCATCGATTTAGTCAGATAAATAAATAATCAGATAATAAATGCAATAAAAATTACTAGTTTTCCTCCAAACACTACTAATGTAATATAATCTTGTGATTTTTTTTATGATTATGCTTAATAGTAAGTTCAGATATCACGAAATATCTTCGAAGTTCCTTCAATACCGCGTTAACCGCACTCCACTGTATAAAGTTTTATGGAAGTTGTTATATAATTTCACAAAGAATAAAAAAAAAACAATAGTGACAATTATTTTTAAATGGAGCTTAAATACATGTTAAAACAATTTTTTTTCTTATTTTGTTTTGAGGAATATTGTATGCCTTTACTATTTGGAATTTAAAATTACTACTGTGGTTGAATGTGTAATAGCCAAGATAATGTCTTTTCAAAGTGTGCATATACTCAATTGAGCTTAGGCATGACAACCCCTAATTAAGGTTGGTAGGGCCTTTTTTGATCTATGTGCATTACAGAAACGAAAAAGTAGTTATGCTCTTTTATATTTTGGTTAAATGTAGCGTAAATAATTATTTTAGCCTATTTTTGTTTTTTCTATTGTAGCTTAAATTACTTAGGTACGCATTTCATTTCCTCTTTTTAATTCATTAACTTTTGCATGCGTATTAAAAATATAATTTAATTTTGTATAAATTAAAATAATTAAAATTGTGAAAATACTCTAATTGAATTTAATCACATTACTCACTTTCATACTATTTCTTATTAATTTTTGTATATTTTTAGATGCTCCGTGGTGCGGGCATTGCAAGGCTCTTGCTCCCGAATATGCCAAGGCTGCACAGCAATTGGCCGAAAAGGAGTCTCCCATTAAATTGGGCAAGGTCGATGCTACTGTTGAGGGTGATTTAGCCGAACAATATTCAGTTCGTGGTTATCCCACATTGAAATTCTACCGTAGCGGCACTCCTGTCGAATACAGCGGTGGTCGTCAAGCTGCCGATATTGTTGCCTGGGTTACAAAAAAGACTGGCCCACCAGCTAAAGATTTGACGAGCGTGGAAGAAGCTGAAAAATTCTTGAAGGATAACGATGTAAGTTAGATTTGTGCTTTGTTAAGTTGGTTTATAAAATCTTATTTCTACAAATATTCTTCCATTTCTCTTCTATTATTACAGATCGCTGTCGTTGGTTTCTTCAAGAACACCGATTCCGATGAAGCTAAAGCCTTCATTGCTGCTGCCAACGCTTTAGATACCTTTGTTTTCGGTATTAGCAGTAATGATGATGTTATCGCTAAATACGATAGTAAGGATGGTTCTGTCTTACTCTTCAAGCCATTCGATGAGAAGAAGGCCGTCTTTGAAGGTGAACTCAATGTTGACAATCTCAAGAAATTCGCCCAAGTGCAATCGTTACCTTTGATTGTTGAATTCAATCATGAATCTGCTTCGAAAATCTTTGGTGGTTCAATCAAATCACATTTGCTCTTCTTCGTGTCAAAGGAAGCTGGTCACATTGAGAAACATGTTGATCCATTGAAGGATATTGCCAAGGAATACCGTGAAGATATTCTCTTCGTAACGATCTCATCTGATGAGGAAGATCATGCACGTATCTTTGAATTCTTCGGCATGTCCAAGGAGGAAGTACCAACCATCCGTCTCATTAAGTTGGAAGAAGATATGGCCAAGTATAAGCCTGACTCTAACGATTTGTCTGCCAAGACCATTAAGGAATTCGTACAGAAATTCATGGATGGCAAGTTGAAACAACATTTGTTGTCACAAGAGTTGCCCGAAGATTGGGATAAGACTCCCGTGAAAACTTTGGTTGCCACTAACTTCGATGAGGTTGTGTTCGATAAGAGCAAGGATGTATTTGTTGAATTCTATGCACCATGGTGCGGACATTGCAAACAATTGACTCCCATCTACGAACAATTGGGCGAGAAGTATAAGGATCATGAGAGTATCGTTATTGCCAAAATGGATGCTACTGCCAACGAGCTGGAACACACTAAGATTTCTTCATTCCCCACAATTAAATTGTTCCGTAAGGGTGACAACAAAGTGATCGATTACAGTCTGGACAGAACTTTTGATGACTTCGTTAAATTCTTGGATGCGGGTGGTGTTGTGCCAGCGGTAAGTTACACGTCAACAGTTAATTGAAATAAGTTTTTAATTTTTTCGTTTGCTTTTATTTTCTTTGCAGTCCCCCGAAGGCGAAGAGGAAGTTGAAGAGAAGGAGGAGGAACACAAGAAGGATGAATTGTAAATTCTTCTCCTCATTCAACTAATAATAATTTATAATTCCAATAAAATCAACAATAGTAATAACACCATTACCACCAATAACAACAACAACAACATTAAAGTACATTCTTATCTGTGTGCAAATATTACATTTCTGCTCCCCTTTTTCTTCCTTTGTTCTTCCTTTCCTGATATCAGCGTGCATCATGCTCTCACAAACAGCAACAACAACAAGAATTTCCTCTCTTTTTTATTGTCTTATAATTTAAGCAACTTGAAAAAATCCACATATTTTGTGTACTCTGTAATTGTTTTTTTTTTTGCTTTTACATTAAATTAAGATTTTTTCTAAACAAGAACTTAGAAATATATATGAAAAAAAAAAAATAGGTGCATGCGCACATATTAAATAGTTGATCTATTCTTAGCTGCATTTTTGATAAGAGGGAAAGTAAAAAAGAAATCGCTTTCTGTTAGTGCTGTGGTGGAGAGGAAACCGCTAGTGTGAGAATCGAGAGCTAATAGTGAATGTGTGGAATTTTATATATTTTTTTTATAAATTATTTTAATGATAAGAGTTTTTTTGACAACTTCCAGCATATATGAAAGAGCAAAATTGTACATTCAAAAATAAATATACTTTAAAAAGAACTGATTATGAGAAGTTACATACAACACTTAAAAAGAAACTTATAAATAAAGTAAAATGAAATAAAAAAAACTGTTGGCAACAACGCTGAAAAACTCAATTCGTTTTCTTGTGGCGCTACAAAAAAGAAAAAAAACTAATATTGATCAAGACTATATTGATTTTTAAGGGCTGATCAAAATATACAGCTGTGTCGTGTGTCGTGTCGAGACGAGCAAGATTAGATTTGAACATATCTGTTCGTGGCACGAGTTTCTCTTCTATTCAGATTTTTACTTTTCTAGAATACTGTGCAATTATATTGAAGTGCGTCATTAACCTTACAGAAGAAACCTATTTGTAGTGAATTTTTCCATTTGATCTTTGTGATATCTATCATAAATGGATCCGGTATTGTTTCGAAAGGTTTAAATTGCCACTCCCTTGAAATTTAAACTTATAAATTTGTGGAATTTTTATAAATCACAAAATTTAAAAACTGGAATAGAGTAAATGATTTTTTTTATTTATTTATTATGTTTATTTATTTTTTAATTTATTTTGCCAACAGATTGTTTTTGTTTTAACTGGATTCTTCCTGCTTAGTCAGTTTCTTCTAACCATGTAAATCACGATCTAATTGTGCTGTGATAAAAAAGAAAAAAGAATTAATATCAAATTTTAGCTCAGATTGCTCAGATCTAAGAGAATTAAGATAACGTTGTTTTTGACAGCTCAGGCTCTTAGAGCAAGCCAAAAAAAAAAAATTAACAAACAATCAAACGTAAACAAATTTTTGACAACCAGCGTTGCATTAAAAGAGAAAAAAAGAATAAGTTGCAGGTAACTCTACCTTATATAAATGTCCTGTTTGCTCGAAGACTATTCTTTTTGCGTTCACATGATGCGATTTGTCGTGAGACGACCTACGGCCTACGAGCATGCTTGATCATCTGAACGACCCTTAACCCTTTATCACGCAAGATCATGGATCTTTAAAATTAGTACCTAGTTCGATTCATGTTAAGAAATTAACAAATACGTACTTTTTTGTTTTTGCAAATTTTTTCATAAAAAGGTTATTCAAAAACACGATTTTTGTTGTTGTTTGTGCATAATTATCACTATTTATTAATTAATATCGATTATTTGAAAATTTAGCTATCAGATTTTTAGAAAAAACCGTAGTAAAATATATATATATGTGAGTAAACTATTCTTTTTTAAAGTTATTGCTTTTTCATTTGTAACCGAAAATGTCAAATGAATGCATTTTTTTGTTTGGTTGCAAAATATATTACATTAGCAGTTGTCAATACATATAACATAAAATAGTTGCACCAGTTTCTATTTAATCAGTTATGATACACAACAAAATAAAATGGCATTCCAGTTGAATTTTGTAAGAAAAAGTTCGGTATGTCACAAATCTGTAACATGACGTGATAAAGGGTTAAGCAAAATATCACATCATTACTTGGAATGAGTGAAATATTGCTGGAATTCAGAATTTTCTAATTATTTCTGTCGGTATTTGTGGAAATGCCATTATTACTGACTATGTTAAGTCTAGTTTAATTTTTGACAAAATTTTGCAACAAAAAGACAAAAAAAAAAACTAGTTGCTTGCGACTGTCAAAATGTGAGGGAATAATTTCATATTGACAAATAATAAAGCTACCATCAATACAATGACAGCATTAGTAATGTCAATATTACTGACCGTGTAAGGTAGACTAATAACAAAAAGGAAGGCACGAAGTCGTTTGACAAGCCCTTACACCCTGCAATTTCTAATACGATTCGAACATATCGATCGACAAGATGTATAGTGTATGGCCACTATAATGGCACATAAAAGCATATGGATCAACTTAGCTGTCAAACGTTGCTTGACGCTAAAGCTCTAACAATAGAAACTTAACGTAGCTTAGCGACGAATAGAGAACCGTCACAAAGAATTTTCTTTCATACACTTTGTATGTATCTACAGAAACTTAACGTAACATAGAAGTCTGCTAAATTTCTTTGCTGTTATGTTGTGACATTTCACAAAATAAGCTGTTTTCTGACGTTATCGCACGGTATAGAGTTTCAGTTTTCGAATTCTGTACAAGAACAATTTCATAGTTGCTGAATAAAACTTCAACGTAACTACGGCCTAAGAGAACGTTTGGTGCCAAACGCCTGTGTTTACTCCAACAAAGTAAACCAGTTTTGTAATATATATGCACTTCTTATTTGAAATTTCCCGCCGCAGCTTTCAACTCTGAAAAAGAGCTAAAAAGAGAGATGCCATTCATGTATTTTATTGTGGAATTTCAATTTCACAAATAAGAGTATGAAAATGAATGCCTTAAAATGTGTCTTTGATTTTGTTTTACAAACAATTAACATATATATGAAAAATTCAACTGAAAAAAGGATTTATTTGAATCATGGTTTTAATCAGCTGTTGGGAAATATTGACTTAAAATGTACTTGGATGTTATTTTCTACTCAATTCAACATCGGCCAAATGTGTTACCGCAACCAACTTATTGTTAATTTTCGTATTCACTCATTGATGTATACAGATCTGAGAAAATTAAAATTATTCGCGAAAATACTAACAGAAAAATTGTGAAATATATAAAATCTTGAACGTAAAGGATTGCTTTCTATAAAAGTTTTATAGTTCATTAATAAAAAGTGTGTAAAAACGTAGAAAACGCTTTAGGAAAAGTGCACTGAAATTTTTCGTCCCTTGCGACGCCATATTTGATTTTTTGAGACTTCATACAATTGCGTATGTGTGTATATCTAAAAGTGTCAAAATTGAAGATGTAAAAAGGCGGCGCAAATGTAACCAAAATGTGAAGATAATTTTAAGAAAATCATAAATTTATAAATATAAATTTGAAAATTGACTGCCTTGAGGGAATTGTTGTTGCAATTAAGATATTTAAAATTTGAACAGGTAATAAAATAAATTTAGGAAATTTCTGCTACTCTCTTTTTGTGTGTTTGTGTTGGTGTTGAAGTAATTTTTGTTGTTTGTTTTCCATAGTACATTTAAAAACTTCAATTGCATTTTTTTCTTTGCAATTTTGGTCAGGGGTTATTTTTACTTCCTCATAATTTTAGTTCCTGCTATTAATTTTTTCTCTTCGATATACACACTCGATTTTTTTGCCTCAAGTTTTTTTTGTCGGGGGCTCTCACGTAATTGTGTTTGCATATGTATGCACGGTCTAAGACCTCTTCTGCCTATGAGCTTTTGTTTTCACTGCTGTTGCTACCATTGCCACCACTGTGGGGACAACTTATTTTCCTTTGCAGAAGACCAAAATATATTTTTGATGATTTTGATATGTAAATAGTGAAAGTTGCTCGTCTGCAATCGTCTTGGTCGTCTGTGTTGCTGTGTGATGGAGTTGTGTGTAATGAGTGAGAGGGTGTTTGTTTGACGGTGAGGCATGTGGTTCGGCTAGCTTGTAGCAGATTTAAAATTATGTATGTACATACTTTTTTTCTCTTTTGAATGATGATGAAATGAGATTTATTCATAAGGGTGTTATGAATGAAACTTTCAAGAGGAAAGAAGTATCTGTATTTGCACATATGCACATATATGTATATATGTATGTGTGTTTGTAAGTGGGTGTAGTCAGGGTATAATAATACATGCTCCTTTTCGCCAACTGCAGAAATTAAATTTGAATAAAAAGTGTAAACAATATTTAAAAATAGGACTAACTCATTTATTAACTAAAAACATTGGCAAAATAATGAAACTGCTGAAATCATCACTCCTAAAAATTTCAATATAGCAGGTTAAACCTGAAAATTAGCTTAACGTCTGCTGAAACACTAGAATTTGTAGTTCATATTCCTCAAACTTGCTAGTAAAAACGAAGTTTTCCATATCATAGAAGAAGAAAATATCCAATATATGACTTTTGCAAAAAATAAGCAATAATACTGTAAACAAAAATATATGGAATTTAATAAAGTTTGGATTTTCAAATTGTTGTTTTTATTCAAACAGAAAATAGAATTGAAAAATACACTAAAACAGCTCAACTTTGAAGGGCAATAACATTTCAAAACGAGCTAACTTTTTAAAACTCTCTTAGGGCTTTGTTACTCTAGACCAGTGTTACCGAGCTGTGTTGGTCGCTTCTCCGTTAGATTCCATGACCCTAAAATTGTTGCACAGTGTAATAATAACTATGTTGTACAAAATAGTAAATAAAATACATTTAGAAATGTATAATGCAATTCAAGTTAAGTCAATTTCAATGTAAAATCATTACTTATTTAATAAGCAGCTAAACAATTATGCAGCTTCGAAAGCTGCTGGTGTCACAGATAAAGTTTAAAATATCTACTGTCAATAGCCTAAGCGTTAAAAACTGTAATGATAAATAATTGTTTCAAATTCATCCTTGTTTAGAAAAGCCATCATAACTCAAATCTACAAAAAATAAAAAAATTGATGTACTACCTGCAATGAGTAATTTGTCCAAAGACAAAAGTTGAATGAATTTCATATCCCATATTATTGGCTACAATACAAATCTAGAAAACAATTGAGCAAGGTCAGCAATAATGGCTCCAGTGGAAGCAATACGCTGCTGAACAAAATAATAGGTGTGACCATACATTTTTACGAATTCCTACTTTAAAATTCGAATGGGTAATTAATTTCATTGGATTCTATTGAAAATTATGCGAAACAAAAAAAAAAAACAAAAACAAACTTATACAGTGAAACATCCTGAACAGATACTGCAATGACTTTGTCACAAAGAAGACTTAAAAACACATTCTTTATCATTGCAAACCACTAGGCTTGTCTAGATTAAGGATGTTAGGAAAGCGCGTTCTTTCCCTAAATGACATAGCCAGTATAAATCTGGGTCTATTAAAAAACTTCGCACAGGCTACGGGCAGTTTTAAACTGGAAACAGTGTTAAATATAACTCGAAAGAGTTTGTGGTAACACTATGAACCGGACAATCTATGTGAAACATTCGCCGCCACTTTTAACCTAACCTTTTCTGAACAAAATAGTAGTGCATGTCAGCTATCTCACATCAAATAAAATTATACAGAAAAAATCGTTTTTTAATGGATTATATATTTAATATCTTTAATATTAGTACCTAATGTGTCGCAAATCCTTTTTATTTGTGAATGCCTGTTAATAACTCTCTTTTCCATTTTCTGTATAAATTTTCAAGACTGTTTTGTCCATGTCAACATACGAATGTTTTGGTCCTTAGACTGCTTACAATCAATATCCTGTTGAAAATGCACAAATTAAGTATGGTATTAGTTGCGTATGGCAACATGTCATATTCCAGTATGTCTCTGTGCCTGAACTTGATCATATGCGATAGGAAACATTTTTCTCGGTTTTTGCCACAAAACCATTTTCACCATTCTAATATACAAAAATATACAAAAATGTACATCAATATTTCAGTTTAAAACATATAATAAACATAGGTTCATATATATTTCAAAGTCACTTTTCAATACATTAGGTTATACATATATTGGAAGAAAAACGTGATGAACAACCATTCTATTTTGTACGGAGTTACCCTTAAAATCAACAAAATAGATTTTTTTAAATTAAATCTATTGTTGCCTTGCATTTTGCGAAAGAGATGCCATAGTAACAAATGAAAAGTTTTCATTATTCTTTTTAGGTATTTTTGGTTCGATATTTTTATTTTCGATACATTGTACCAGACCCCTTGTTCATGCTTACTTCGATTACCTAGATTATAAAATTAAAATGTTTCTTTTTTCTATTCCATAGCAACAATGTTTGGAGTAAATTCAAAGAATAATAAAGATGATGGTTCATCTGATGATGAAGTTTCTTTGGAGGATGAAAAAAGTATGTTAAAAAATGCTGCAGTTAATAGACAACAACAAAAACAACATCATACAACATCACAGAAAAAAGATGAAAGTCAATATCAAATTACGTCAAAGAAAATATCAACTGCCGGGAAAATTCGGCATATTGAAGATATATTTCCTTTTGCTAAGGATATACAACGACAAATTCGGGAAGCAATTGGTTGTTTTGATGGTGAAGCCTGTATGCAGCGAAAAATAATGAAGTCCATAAAACAATATGCAAGGTAAGATAGTTTTTTATTATTTTTTATTATTATTAAATACTAAATACAAATTTACTTTATTTTTTTAGCGATTGCTCGAATGCATATGATCAGATAGGTATAAATCAGAATAACTTATGTTTTAAATTTGGAAGAAGTATAGCCAGAGTCCTAGATTCAATACACAATATTTATGCGCCATTCTCAGATGTAAGTATTGCGAAGAAATATCTCATTATATATTATCTAACTATAATTGAAAACTAATTAGAATTATTTCTTGATTTTATAGTCTCACCAATATTTGTATTATATTAGTAAAATAGTTGCCGTATATATAAGCTGTGAATTAAGTTGCGCTAATGACTTTAAAGAGTTCGATACTGTTATTTCAAATCGCATACTTAATATTATTAACAAACATTTAACTGTATCAATTGAGGTAAGTAAAAAAACATATACGTGCATTTGTTACAATTTATAAAAAAATATTCTTTTGTAGGACGTAACTGAAGCTAATAAATTGCGAATGTTTTCTTTCATAAAAGAAATGTATGGCCGACGTGGTATCATGATCAAAGTTTTTAAGTAAGCCACCTAAAAAACTACTACTGCACTGCCGCTTTTGAATAATGTTTTGTAATGCTCTTTTCCATTATGAACGTTATTCGAAGTGACTGTGAAGGTTATTATTTTATATTTTGTATATATTCTTATTTTATTATGTTTGCAGAGAGTGCATACCTGAACCAAGTGTAATTATACAACGAGAACTCCCCGATAAAATCTATATACAATATTTAATTGTATTCTACCAATGGAAACAATTGGAAACTATTCTGGAGGAGCGGAATCGTGTTATTGAATTTGCTAATAAATTTATGCGCCCTGCAAAAACACTAAGTAGAAATTCTGAATATGCCAATCATTTGCCCAGATATACTGATCGGAAAGTAGCAACAAAATTTATATTGGAAAATCTTAAGTTTTTCCAGGATTTGAGAATTGTAAGCTTAAAATGTTAAAATATATTAGTAAGTATTAAATAATTTATGTTCTGTTTTTTTTTTATTTTTTCAATTAGGTCTCAATTAAGGACAATTATTGGAGTGGAGATATAAGATTAATTGTAAGTTTTAAATATTTTCGGTTGAAGTATTAATAAATAATTGATATTGTTTTGTGTTTGAGGAAATATGTAGAAAAATCTTAAAATTTTTAAATAACAATTACACTGAAAGAAAAATTCACAAACTTTGGAAATTCAAAGTTTCTTTAATACTAATAATTTAAATACATATAGTCGCCTGAAAATCGAGAACAAATAAGAGAGTACAAAATATGTAGTAGATTTATCAAAATGGGTTTATTATTGCAGAAACTTCCTAGCGAAAATATAAAATCACTGAATAAAATAATTCAGTGTTCTGAAGAACGCACTCTGTGAGCGTTAACTTTTTAACAAAAACGACCATACTTTCGTTGTTTAAAAAGTTTTTAATCAACAACCTACCATTTTAAAAAAATAATAAGAATTTTTCTTGTTTACGTATCATACAAAGCTTTATTTTTCCAATGATGCTTATGTAAAAGGTTTGATTTTTAAGTTTGACTTCATGACAAAATGCGTTTAAAAGTAGTTAGTCGCTTTGTAATGCAAAAAATTGTTGTGAATGTTTTCTTAAGAATATGATAACAAAATTACTCTGATATTATAGTTTGCCTTAAAAAAATTAAATTCTATTTTAGACTATGCTACTAAAATACAAAACAACTATGTATCTTTTTAGGATCTCTGTGATGATGATGATTTTGTTCCCACAAATAATGCTCCTATGAAAAAGATAAATTTTGCTGAAATTTTTACTGAAACAAAAATCGATTCAATAAGAAAATCCATTAAATTGGAAGAACAAATTATTCAAGAGACTGTAGACCTAACGCTTGATGATAGTGACGATGATATTCAAAACGAGTTAAAATGGCTGGAGAAATTTAAAGCGTTAGCAAGTGCTCATAGGAAAGCATCAGCTTCTTTGTTAGCATTACAATCTGCAGCATCAGTGTCAAATACACACGGTTTAACTTCGAATATTGCATCACTAGCCAATGAAGTAATTTCATTAGATTCAGATTCAGATGATGAACGTAATGCAAATGCTGAAACTGGCGTGACTGCCAGTATTGTAAATAAACATACGGAGTTATTTACTACAGACATCGAAGAACCGGAACATATTGGGAAAAGATGCTTCTATGGATCAGATGATGCTGCTGATGATAATTTCAGCGGTATTTTCTCGCTTACGGATGAAATGGATGCAACTAAAATTGCATTCCGTTATGGACGGACATATGAGAAACAAAAGCAAAATAATGATAATATTGATCAGCAAGATGATGCCGGCGAGGAGGAGGAAGATGAGGGAGAAGAGGAGGAGGAAGAGGACTATGAGGATGATGATGATTCTGATGTGGATGACAGAGATGAGGAAGAAAACGACCCCACGAATATCGTAGACTTACCATGTCCAAGCTCTAAGATAAGAAATATGTCTTCAAACAACTCAAATGCATCAATGATTAGTAATGCCCCAAGTGCAGGCTCAAACAATATGCCTCGCATTGTAAGTGTTCATCCCCAATGGTATCGTCGTGATAGCTTACATCTAAATGTATTCGATGAGCATGCAGATGACACTCAACAGGAAATTGATGACGATTGGGTAATAACAGCTGAACAGAGAAAATTACCAGCATCTACGGGTAAAGTAATTTATTCACATGAACCCTTACGCCGATTTGCATTACAGCAACAACATCAAGATACAGAATCAGATTTAGATTCTATGGAATTTAATGAAAGTACATCTTCGAAGCAGGTATGTATTGTAGCAAATATTTGTTCTTATATTAATACCATCCATAAATGTTATGATCTACTTACCAGTTTTGAGATAAATGTGTATGTCATTTCTTTTCATGAAAGTGTCGATTAACCCTAGACGGCACTACTTATTTTTTATACATTAAGGTCAATCTTCGTCGAATCGACGACTCATTTTTTAACTCGATGCCAATTGCTCTCTGTATAAACAAATTCTGGTTTTATTATTGTGTTTTATTAAACTCTATTATTTATTCAAAATTATTAATTATCAAATTTTTTCAATGGTTTTTATTACTTAAAAACAAAATTATTTAATTCATTAAGATTTGCGGCTTTACAAAAATTTGTAAATTATGAAAATTTGTAAAGAATTCGCACACTTATTGTCTCCTATGTGCTGACTTTGTAGTAGTTGTTATCTCTTTTGTGTACTCGTAATGGCTACAAATTTACCAATTAATTTGTTTTGGTACTTTTTCCCATTAAAAAAATCTATTATGTAAGAACAGCGCTACTGTGAATTGTGATAATTCAATGAATTTGTACTAATACATACATATTTTTATAAATAAAAGTGTCAAAAAAGAATAGCAAAAGGTAAATAGAACAGTAGTGGTAGTTCTGTGGTATTCAGTGAAAATAATTATCTTGTAATTCTCAATTACTTTACAATATTTTCACTTATATAGATTGTTGAAATGAGGGAACTATCACAAAGATCACTGATGAGGAACCATAGCGGGTACCGAAACGATAGTCTGATCTGCTAGTTCTATGAACATTTTGGTATTCTTCTTGCATCATTGTTCATTCAAATTATTAATTTCTAATAATTAAGCTGAATATGTGAACTGCCAAATTTGGATGGAAATTCTTAAATGGTTCTTATATTTTAATTTTCAGACGGAATCACAATTCTTCAATAATAACAACCAAACTAAAAAACAGGTTAAATTCATGCTAGATCCCACCAATGCATCTCCCCAGCATATCTTCTCACCGGCAAATAAAAAAATCGCGCTAAAATCTTCAATCAACAAATCAAAAGTCTTCAATCAACAAAAAACAATTTTCTCGACAGCACCGCATCCAAGTCTGGCACGAGCATCGCCATCGTGGTCAACAGCAGCAGCATCAACATCAACATTATCATCGAAAATTGCCGCTGATAAGCAATTCGCATTTGAAGGTATGGACGATAATTCTATTATTAATATCAATGACAAAAAAAGTCAACAAAAATTGAATCCAAACGATGATCCTAATGATCATGAAAATCTTAATTTAATTGTTTCTACTCAACCAACTCAAGAAAGTTTAAAAAAAGTGAATGCAAATTTCCAAAAAAAATTGTCAGTTTTTAATAAAACTAAAGCTAAAAATGATAATGGTATTAAAGAAACGAATGTAGCAAAGCTTAATTCTAGCGATATTTCATCAACCAATTGCAATATTGTTTCAAATGTAGTAATGATAGAAATAGTTGAAGTATCAGACGACAATGTTAACGAAACTATCGATGATAACGATGATTGTAATAATAGGGTCTTAAATGCAAGTCCTGATTGTTCTAGTAATGTAGTAGTATCCGAAGTAAATGATATAAGTAATGTAAATGAAAATATCGATTTTAAGATAACGAAAGAAACTAAGAGGAATGCAATAGAGAATATAGGTAAAAGTGCTAAGAATCATAAGGAGATAAAAAATATTGAATATAATAATGTTGAGGTTACTAAAATGGATAACACATTTCTAGTAAGCTCAACAGATGAAACAATAGATGACAAATCAGTTGAAGTGAAGTTTACGTCGGATTCTTTAGTTGGTATTGATTCACAGAATCCATTACTTGGTAATACTGAAATCAAACTAACAGATGAATTGAATATTGTATCGGGTTCTTCAGTTGCTGTTGAATCCACACAAAGCTCAACGTTAGAAAAGCTTAAAAAATATATAATTTTGGATAAGCAACAAGAAATTTGTAAAACTGCTCAAAAAGAAAAAGGGAACATAGAAATTGTATTGAATTCTTCAGCTGATTTCTTGAATGAATCTGAAAACGAGTCAACAAAAACTTGCACAAAACTCACTACAATTTCAGATTGTTCGGTTGCGGTTGAAAAAATGTCTTTCATAAGTAAAGAACAGGAATTTAGTGTAATTGCGCGAGAAGAAACAAAAAGTGAAAGTTTAGTTCCTAGAGTAGAAGTAAATGCTGCATTGAATTTGTTACCTGCTAAAGAAATTGAAATTGATTCAAAAACACCAATTTCAGAATTGAATGCAACATCAGATTGCTCAATTTCTATTGAAAAAACTCTTAAGCCCTCAATGTCTTTGTTGAATTGTGATAATAGTGTTGAGAATACTGAGAAAGAAAACTCAATTTTGGAAACATTGAAAGAATCAATTGCTATACTGAACAGTGCTTGCAATGAACAGGAAACTGACGATATTGCTGAAAAGGAAATTTTGTCCGTTCAACCGGAAAGTGCTAAAGTATCAAAGCTTCTTATAAATAGTTTACATGATACTTCAGCTTCTTTAGAGCCTTTTGAGAATAATAGAGAAAATAGAGAAGACAGAGAGGACATTTTAAAAGTAGCAGTGAATTCATTCGATATAAATTCACTTTTTAATTTGCCAAAGTCCGATGAATTAAAAGAAAAACATTTAGAAGTAACGAAACCTTTAGACGAAGGCTCTGTAAATACTTGGGTGTCCACAGAGCATCAAACAAAAGAATTAAATAAGGACGTGACTTGTGATCTTATTGAAAACGAAAAAAAAGTGGAATCTCCATTTGAAATAAATGTAATTTTAAACTTCCCAAAGTCAGATGAAAGAAAGAAAAATAATTTGGAATTGGAAAGTGATGAAACCGTGATGGAACTTCGATCGGAGTTGTCCAAGAATTTGACTGGAAATTGTAGTTATGGAGCTATAGAAGGCCAAATTAAGGAAACTGAAAAAGTCGAGTTTTTAAAAGATGCACCTTCCGAAATAAATGAAATGTTTGATTTACTACAACCACCAGTTCCATTGAAAGAGTCTGAGTCTACAGAAAGGAAAATAATTGTCGAACGAAAGATGAATGATTCTTTAGATTCCGATAAATTTGCAACCGTAAATAACTCTTTAGAACCTGCTGAAATGGTTTTAACTCAAAAAACAAATCATACTTCATATTCAAATGAAACCACATTGGAATTTTCATTGGATTTAACCGACAACTTGACTAATGACATTAATAAAATTGAAGGGATCAAACCCAAAGAAACTGAAAACTTAGTAATATTATCTACTGAGACAGCGTTAATTTTGCCAGAGTCGCACATAAATACTGTAAATATTTTAGACACCTCTGTATCCATAGATATTGAAGCAAAAATAACTGAAGAGCTATCAAAAGCATTGCCGGAAATTAATCAGTTATCAAACTCCACTCAGGTTGAACATTTTGAGAGCTCTTTGGATAATGTTGACTTGTCTAAATTATTGATTGAAACTAAAGACAATGAAAGAGGAGAAAAATTGCCCTTTGAATTAAATCCAATTTGTGAAAACAGTAGTGACTTGGATTTGAGATACTTAGATCTCAGTAAATTTTTTGATGATGATAATTCGATGGGTATTCGAACAGAAACCTCACGTTCCTTCAAGCATAACGCTGAAGTTCAAAGAGAGTTTGAAGCTGATAAACTTTTATCGGAACCCATTAAAAAATCACCAATTATTGAGAATGCAGAGTTTGATAAAGCTACGAGGAGGTCACCATCTTCTATGGCTAGCTCCTCTTCAAATAGTAGTTCGTCATCATCCTCTTCAAGTTCTCGTACAACTTCAACTTCATCATCATCGTCGTCATCATCGTCACCATCATCACCTTCCAAAGAGGTTTCTTTTGCTGTGGATGAATCACTAAAGAACGAAATTACAGCAGCACGCCATACCAATTCGTTTTCTTTAGACTCGACAAATGATATAATTGACGAAAACGATTCATATTTTAAAAATTCCATTACCATACCATCTTTGGAGAATGACAGAAGTAATTCAAAAATGAGTCGTAGAGAATTTGTGACAATTCCGAGACTTTCTTCTGCCACTGAGAACGAGAATTTTGATTTGAATGAGGATCTTGGTGATGAATCACAATTGAATGAATCGGAAATTTCATGGCATGGCAATAACGATCAAATTAAAAAAATTCAATCATCGATTGCCGCAGAAACATTAGTAATAGGTGTTGAAGTAAAAGTAGAAGAACCAAATCCTTACGATCAGAAACCATCAACTTCGAAGGCAGCAATGGCCGAACTGGCCAAACGAAATCTTGCAGTTATTGGTTCAGCAGTCAAAACTTTAGAATGTAGCGATGAATTGTTACAACGTGATTCAGATAATCTACAAACAAATACAACTTTGCCACCAAAGAAGCGGCGTAAAATCTCAGAATTTCAAGATGACGATACAAATCATGTGCTGCCATTGACTGATAATGATGAAAATAATAAAATGGAGAAATTTACACGAGTTATTAGTGGTGGTGGTGCTAATACTATTGCTAGACATCGTACAGCAGAAGCAGATTCAACTGAAATTGTTAAAAATCATGTAAATAAACTGGCAGTACCAACCGAAAAACCTATCGATCAAAAGTTTACTGTCACTATTAAGCCAAATTCTGAATTAATAAATCAAACGACAGAAAAGCTTATTTTGCCCATTCCACAAAATGAAATTGTTACTTGCGAGGCAGATTCATCTTCGGTCACAACAGCTGGAGAATCACTGCATCCACAATTGACTACATCCTCCATAAATGGTACTTCAGTGGCTGCAAATACTTGTACACCACAACTACTTACAACCACTAATACCAGCAGTTTAAATGAACCTGTGAAAACATTAAAAGCAGGACCAATTGAGCAGATTGCAGGAGTGGGAAATAACGAAAAGCCAATAACATTTCCAACCTATGTTGGTGATCTGATGTTTAGTGTTTCACAATTTGAAATAGATGTACGATTGACAGATTATATTGAGAAAATTTATAGTTCTATTATGACTGAAGTAGCAGCAGCATCATATTCGACATCGTTATCGCCATTGACATTGTCTTCGTTGTTCATTAGTTCTCACCCATCAGTGGATGAAAAAATCAAAGCAATTGCACTTCTCGTAATATTAGAAAAAATCTATGAACAGACAAATGTAGAGGGAGCAGAAAAAGCAATAAAATCGCTGCCAGTTTTAAAACCTCAATCCAACGGCTCACTCACAATATTGATTCCAAATGAAGAACCAATTAATCTCCCAATATCAACAGCACAAAAGTTGGAAAAACTATTAAATGCATTGGCAACATTACAAAAGCAACAACAGCTAGCAGATATCAATGTTATTAGCGATGATGATTACATAAAAGCCAAAATAGATTTTGTATTAACAAAACTAAAGCAACAATCTGACGTACATTTGAATGCAAAGGCAACAGGAAAACTTTCTCCATCATCCATAAACAACGCTATTGTTCAGATAGGGCAACAGCAAACGATTGAAGGGAAAAAATCGAAGATTGGAATAGATGGGAGGACAAACGACAAGCAAGGAGAAAATAATTTGCAATCATTATGGTCAACTTACGATCCTTATTCGGACTCTGATCATCATAAAGAAATTATACAGCAACAATTCAACTCTAATCAAGCGGTGCCATCTCAACATCACTTTGATTTAACTAGAAATGCTGAGTTTCACATGCAACCACAAGAACAATATATACTACCACATGATATACATGATCAACCACAATACCTAGAGGCGGCAGCTAAAAGTTATCAGGCTTCATATTCGGAATCAACATTTAATAGTTGCGATAATTTGCAAAAACTAGTTTCGAGAAATAATGAACAATTAAAAGGCCCACCACCACTTAGACATCGACTATTGCATTCACAGGAGTTTGATACACAGCAAATATTAAATCATTCTAATCCCAACCATGACCACGGACAACAACGCCCAATGCCAATCCACTTATACCATCATAATAACCGAACACATGTGCAAAATATTTTTCAACAAAATTATGAAGTGCGGCGACAGCAGTACGAAGAGCAACAACAGCAGCATCAACAGAAGGAGCCCCAAATAAAGCATCAGGAGGAGCCTGAAAGAAAAAGGCAGTTACAATTGGAAACCCATCGTCAACAATATCAGGAGCTACAGTCACAACAACTGCGCAAATTCCATTCACAACAACAACAGGAGCTCCAACGACAACAGCGACAGGTGCTCCAACGACAACAGCAGCAAGAACTCCAACGGAAACAACGGCAGCAAGAACTTCAACGACAACAACGGCAGCTGGAACTCCAAATGCAACAACAGCAGCAAACAATTCAATTTGAATCCCAGCAACAGCACAAATTTGAACGTCCGCAGAAAGAGCACCAACACGAACATAATCAGCATCAATTACATTTTCACTCTTCTGCAATTTATAAAGAAATGCAAACACCAAGAGTAGAACCAGCAGAAACAATAGATATATCTGATTTACCCAGAATAGAATACGAAAGACAGTTTATTAATAAACATGAAGACCAAAAAAAGTTGCAAGCTAAATTAAATATGAGACAACATTTTCAAGAACAGCACCAGCCACATCAATTATCGCAGCCACAAACATATCCACAGTCGCTAGTAGGGCCACCATTGACGCAGCATCATCAACATCAGCAAAATCAATTGAAATTGGAAAAAGCAGCATACATATTACAATCGCAGTCCCAGCAACGTACACTTGGTGAACCTGGTCCAATGAAACGCAATGCATTTTTAACCGCAACCAAACGTATAACTGAAGAGTATAATAAAGAACAGGGAATACCAATAGTACCACCAAAACGACGTGGACGTCCACCTAAACAGCGCGAAGTACCAACTGTAGAAAATTCTGTACTAATTGCTACTGCTGCCTCTGCTACTGCTGTAAAACCAAAGAACACACAACCAACTAAGAAGCGCCAATATAAACCAAGAAAAAAAACTTTAAATATCCCTCATTCGAATGGTGGCGGTGAAATATTAAGACAACAAGATTCACTAATACCAACATTCCGATTACCAGCTAGAAAATTTTCATCGCAACAATATGAAAATACATCATCCTGACCTTTCGTTACACATTAACATTCAAATAATGATGCACGATATTTGTATTGGAATTATTATAATCATTGTTCAAAACTGATCTATTTTGATTGATATATGAGTAACGAGTAAAACGACGTAGATTGCAATGCACACTGAATAGATTTTGTTGGCAATGCGGATTAGTGTAGATATAGATATAAGACTGTTTTCGTCGATTGACGTTATTTAATCATATTTATAATGAAATAGTTTTTATTTAATTGTAAGACAATGCTTGAAATACTCAAAATTATAATTAAGTTGTTGTGACATGACCGATTTTGATTAAATATGAGCAAACGAATGAATTTAAAATCAATTGATAATTTCATTGGTCACGTTCAGAAGACGCCACTGCTACCTGTGTGTCTTATGAACAAAAATTATATTGAAGAGTCGTCATATTTTTTTTTCGCGAGCTTAGAATTAAGAAATCAAACTCATTATTTTTGAAAGTTAATGGGTGCGTTTCGGGGGTGCAAAATCAGAAAATTGATTTCTATTTTTTGATTAATAATGATTACTGATTTTTGATTAATCACTTCGAAATCAGCTTTTCTGATGTTGCACCCACGAAATACACTCAATGACATTTAGTTTTGTAGTTTTTTAAATTTAATTTTCATTTGCTGAAATATTATCGATCGGACGGACATTGAGTAATTTAAAAATAAAAAAATAATTTAAATACAAATTTTTTTTAATATACCACGTTTTTAAATCGGATTAAAAAGTATAAAATAATTTCTCCTAGCCCCATACAGATTCATAACCCCATACAGATTCATAACCCCATAAAGATTGTCCTGAAAATATGTAATTGCGAATTTTAGTAGGTCTGAAAATATTTGCATGATTTAAAACGAAAAGCGGCTAAAAAATCAAAGAGTAAAGATTTGGCATTTGTTGTTGTAAAAGACAGTACGTCTTCTCCAACATGGCCAAGCAAGATAAGAAAACTGCTTTCTTGCGAACAAAGGAAGTTAGTTCGTTTTCCTCCTGAAGAAGCCTTACCTTTTTTACTTGAAAACGATTTACGTAAAAGGCAATCTGTTAATATGGTATGAGAGGTTTCTTAATAAAGAAACAAATTATGATATATCCGAACTCATACGAAATAATGAAATGCAAGCAATAACAATAATAGATTATGGATAGTATAACAATGAATTAATATGAAGTATTAAAATAATAGTTAAATTTATCGAGTAAATATATCTACTCTATCTATGATATTTAATAAGTTTTACAGTGTCGGACAAAACTATAGCACGAACTCTACCTTGTCAACATTTAGTTCAATAAAATTTAAAAATATGCAAGTATGCAAATATTTCTTTTTTTTTGTTTTATAAATTTAGTATAATTATGCACTTGTTGAAACAAAATAACATTAAAAACTGGTTGTTTTTCTTTTTTTTACTAACATTGCGCAATATGCCTAATCCTGCCGCGACAAAACTAAAGCACATAATTTTTTTCGCTTACAATTACAATCAATTGTTAAAAATAAACAACAACAACCATCTTTAAACTAGAAACCCGTTACTTTGGGATAACAAAAAGCAGATTTTAAAAAAAATTGCAAGCGTATATAAGCTATTGGTTATCATTCACCGTTCGCATTTCAAAATTTTGCTTCCCAAAATGGCTCGAAATAAATATTCTGCACAATTTAGAGAAAATATTCTAAGTAAATTTAATAAAGCTGAATCAGTGACATGCATTGTAAAAAAAATTGTATTCGCTATTCCCATAATTCCCGAGCAATAAGCTTCCCATTTTTTAAATACTAAATATGGAGGTGGCAGACCGCGGGGCACAACCAAACGTGAGGGTCAGGCCATCATTCGGATTATAAAAAAAGATCCTTTTATATGTTGGAAATAAATTGCGTTTAAACATTTCACACAAGTTTATCCTACGAAAAGCTGTAGAGGGTGGCTTAGCAACATACCAAAGCATGAAAAAGCCATTTATTTCTCGAAAGAATCGACAGTCAAGGCTCGAATTTGTAACCACGCACTTTAGCTGAGCTGCTGCCAAATGAAAGACCGTGCCTTTTACTGATGAATCTACATTTAACATGAAAGGTTGCGACTGATTGAAGCCAGTGTACAGAACAAAAGGGCAAAGATGAAATCCGTGTTATTTGAAAAGCGCCGTATGATACGAGGGAGGCAACGTAATGGTCTGGTGATTTTTTTTTGGCCTTGGAATCGGTCCAATTCATAAAATAAGAGGTATAATGGACCGTCTGATGTGTAAAGATATTCCCCAGAATGTCATGTTATCTTATACGGAGGAAGATCTGCTGTTAAAGCATGTCTACCAGCACGATGACGATAAAAGAGTGGTTTGTTGCCAATAAGATCGGGATTTTATAGAGGACCACTCATTCACCCAATCTCAATCTCAAAAAATATATAGGAAATTGTAGATCGAAAAATTCAGCGCATAAAGGATAAAAACTAGGATTCCATTTTCTACCAATTGCTTGGAATTGCTTGGAAGAACATTTCTGCGGACCAATTAAGTCTATGCCATGAAAATGTGCAACAGCTCTGAAAAATAATGGATACGCTACAAAATAGTGGAGAAATTGAACTTTTTCATTAATGTATTCCATACGTGCTTTAGTTTTGTCGCGCTAGTTTTATGCATTTTGTTACATTTGAGTTATTATTTTTATTTTTTTTGTCTTTTGTTAATTAAGGACTATATTTTATTTAATTTAATTACTTGACTGAATGTTTTACAAATAGTATTTACTGTAAGTGTTAAAATGTTATGATATCTGTGTAATAATTATAGTTTTTTTTTTAAATATGTAAATTTTCTCAAAAAACAGATAAATAAATAAAAATCCCCTGAAGAAGGCCTATGAAATAGTTAACTATTTGCGTATGAAAATTTCGACCTAAAAGCCTGTCATTATAATCTCGTTAACAATACATAAATTGGTCTAATAGAAAATTAAAAATATTATTTTTATTTTAAGTGATAAATAATATTATATTTCTTATATTTTATTATAACGAGTGTATATTCTTACTACATTCATAAAAAAATTTCAGTCCCAGCATGCTTTACAATATTACTGAACAAAATGCAAACAAGGAAGAATCCGTGCTTTAGTTTTGTCCGACACTGTATGTATGCATTTCGAGATTAGCCATATATGGGAAGTGGGCGTGGAACTTATCCGATTTTGCCCATTTTTCTATTTTACTATGAATATGTTACCAGAAGTATATGTGTATAGTTTCAGAAAAATATCTCTTTTCTACGGCTTTATGCCACAATAAAAAACGGTTTTTTCACGGTGCAATGGGGGAAAAAATCAGAAATTCCGACAGAGAAATTGCAAATTTGGAGCAATTCAAAATTGATTTGTGGCAATGTAACAGCACCCGTAGAAAAACTATTAACGCTACAAATTTACTTTAAGTATTTTTGTAAATAGCATGACAAAACCCCAGTGTTAATAAATATTTTGCAAACTTTTTTTTTATAAAACGGAAAATTAAAAAAAAATATTAGGTTAAAAAATATAATGAATTTACTGTGCATATTGTCTAAAGTTTCACTTTTACCGTGTGTACCACGATACATTTGGTTTTTTTTTTTTTTTTTTTTTTTGGATGAGAAAAATACAATTTTTTGTTTAAAGAAAAATCAGAATATTATTTGAATAAACCAAGATTTAATCCAACTTTTTTTTTTTTTATAAATATTAGATTTCAAATCGATAAATGTTCAACAAATTAATTATAAGTCTTTCAATTTAATATTTTAAAAACTTTGTATGCAATCACAAAATGTGTTAAGAAATTCTTTCTATTGTATTACTATCAAATAACCCTTAAAACTTTTAACTAAAAGTATATCAAAATTTTTCGGTTAGTTGTGCTTATTTTACCAGAAGTCTTAGATTTTTGTTCAAATTTGTGCAATTAACCGGAAATTACTGTATAGAAATACATTGCTCTTTAAAACTTATCTTAGCTTATCAATAAATGACTATAATAAAAAATACTT
Source organism: Toxonevra muliebris (assembly GCA_963691655.1). Classification (NCBI taxonomy): domain Eukaryota; kingdom Metazoa; phylum Arthropoda; class Insecta; order Diptera; family Pallopteridae; genus Toxonevra; species Toxonevra muliebris. Next base: position 57,309,968 of record OY829326.1, read on the forward strand.
AAATGTATAAATTTAAGTCATTTAAAAAGAAAATATATATTAAATATATTGTATGTATAATTATAGTGTTATTAATTATAAATAGGTATAAAAAAGTTATGTGTTTCATGCAAAAATTATGTAGTCGTTAATTTCAACGTGCACACATTCGTTAACTATTCAGTTTGTTCGTATCTCATTCGATTCAAGAGATGTCTCAAAGAAAAGCTAAAACATGTCAGCCATAGATACTGAACTTTTTGTGGTGTTATCTATATTGTGCAAATCAAATATGTTTGGATAGTGACCATAGAAGAGAAGATCTTTGATGGAATAGAATGTTTTGATACAAATTTTATTGGGATAGAAAAAATCGATTCTTGAGGTCTTGAATCAGATGATATGCAAGAAATCACAACAGTTAATTGTTCTTGAACTACAATCTTCAAAAACAATCATCAATATAAGTGAAAAATTTACAGAAACTTTTATTTAGCTTAGCAGGAAACTTTATAATTCGATTGATCTTTTTTGTTGCTTTATAAATTTTAAGGATGATATCTTTTTCAATTCGCAATCTATGTGATTTAATTGAAGAATTGCAATCATTTTTGTATAAAATAATTTGAGATTGATATATTTTTCAATTTTCATGTCTGTATGAAAGATTGCAATCTTTTTTGGTAATTCTTGTAATTGGTATTTAAGCTAACTTCAAATATGTACAATATTTATTTTTTATTTTTTTATATTTATTTTTTGAGGCAAAAATATGTGCAAACAATGTAATGTAAATGTATGTAAATCTATGACAAAAGCAAACAAAACTCAACAATCAACTGCAACATTTTTTTTTTTTGATGTGTAAACATTTTAGCTCACGATATGGGCAAAATTTCAAATGTGTAAAATGTAAGAATAACTGTAACGTAAGATGTAAGATAACTGTAACGTCCAGTTCCCCTCATGCGCGGCATGACTGTGATACTCTAAACAACAAAGAGAAGAAGAGAGGGAGAAATTAAAATACGAGCAGAGTTTGTTTGTTTATGTTTCCATCAATTTACTCACACATATATGTACATACGAAAACAAAATGAATTATTTGTTGGTGTTAAACGTGTGGAGATCAACTATACCATACAAGCAGAGAAGTCGCCGTAGCAAACATAGGCGTTTGATAGGTTTTGCATTCGGTTAGTTAGATTGGATTAAAATTAAATATTTTTTAAAATATAAAAACAATACAAAATTATAAGTAAGAAGGAATCTAGGTTTCAATAAATGTATAAACAAAATTTTAGTTATAATGATAGCAAACCACGGCATTATAAAAATCTTGCTTTGTGCATTAACCTTAGAAAGGCAACACTTTTTTATCTATATAAATAGCAAATATGTTAAACAGAAAAAATCAAACTTATCACTTATTTACTTCAATAAAAAAATATTGTTTCTTATTTTTATTAAATGCAGTTAAGGCAAATCTCTTTGCATTTAAAAAGTAGTGGGGTGGCTGGTCACCCCTGTTGCCTTTCTAAGGTTAAATGCGGAAAGCACTTAACGTCCTTTGAGAATTGATTTGGCGTATGTGTGTACAAATTCATATACCTATACGCCAAATCAATTCTCAGGCGACGTTATGTAATATTTTCACATCTAATAAAATTTCAAATCGACAGGAAAAAAAATTAAAGCACTGAAAAAAGGATGCAATTGCAGCTGCGTATATGCGAGCATATCGTGCCCGATACATTGAGTAAAAGAAAAATAATGCAACTAAAACACATCAGCCCTATTCACGATTTGGTGCAAATGCAAAATATTTTTTCTATCACAACAAATATATGCCATATGGAATAAAAATTTGCATCTGCAATGATGCAAGACCATTTGCAATTTATAGTGAATTGGGTTATTACATATAAAAGATAATGATATCTAATAAATTTTTATTTTTATAAAAGAATTGATTTAATTTGAATTATTTACCTAAGCATATAGGAATTATTACCTAAGCTATACATATCTGAATTATTTATATGGCATTCAGTTGGCTTAACTGTTTACACATCTAATATCTTGTATGCCTTGCACGCATACATTGTTTTTTATTTTATTCAATCAACTATGTACGCAACAACCGGAATCGTGAATCTTCAATCAACCTAAAATATTGCTCAACAATCAACCAAAATCTTAATTTTCATCAACAATTTCTTCTATCAACAATTTCATCAATCAACAATTTCATCAATCAACAGTTTCATCAATCAACACTAAAAAAAAAATTATTATGTGTATGTATATGTGTATATTTGGAACAATGATAGCTTTAAGCATCCATTCGTGTTGTTCGTGTTATATTTATACTCGAAAAATTAAATTAATATGAAACGGAATTCTAAATTTACAATTGGCTTCATATTGAAAATATCGTTAATAACACATGAGATAAAATTTTTATTAAAAATATTTAAAAAGAAAATTAACTAGATATTTATTTAAAAACTGACAAAATAAAAACAAAAAATTCGTGTAAGTGTTATTAAATTTAATTAAATATGAATTTATGTATGCTAAGTTGGATGTGTTCGTTTTATATTTCTCAAGACTGTATTTTTGCAAGACTGTCATAAGTCTAAAAATACCAAGAAAAGTTCATAAGAACCGTATTGATTTTTTTAAAACAAGGTAAAGCTCAAAACTTAACTCGTTTTTTTTTTTTGGATTATGACAGTCTTTTGCACAAAGCGAGCGTTTTGATGTACCACAGATTAATGTACACGAGTATATCGTGAAAATTTTAAACTTAATGGAACTTACACAAATACTTATTCATGCAATACTAATGTTAATGAAATAATATTTTCCTTTATTACATTCTTAACGCATATTATTTGCCTTTTTAAAAGTACTACTTACATGAGCTGTTTAAATTGAATATATTTATATTGGTAAATATTTTAAAAAAATATCTATGTAATTGTAACTTTTATTTATTTTCGTCTTTATTCTCATTCATTATCAGTTGAAAACCCACAGAAATGTATATGTATCGGACAGTGTACAATTATGATTAGTTTTCGAGATTGTTAAAGATACAAATTTTGAATGAACGAATAATTAAATAGTAATATACATACACAATTGGTTATGAAATATCTGAGTTCATGAAATATCCGGATAAATAATTGAGTAATTATTTTATGATTGATCATGTTGGATCTGAGTAGAAATTATGAATTAATTTATTTTTATTTGCTTTTATGCGCGCTTGCAAACAATATTGATATATATTTTTTAGATAATTTTTTTTTTATTTAATTACACAGGCTTGCGGAATTGAGCTTCTTTAAAGATGATTGAGAACAAGGATGCATCGGCATGCATTTTGAAGTGTTGAATCCAAATTATTAATATATTAAGCATTTCGTTTGTATGGTTGTATGGCTGTCACACCCTTGCCTAAAATCTGCCATATTCTGTTCAATAGCTAGAACCAGCATATCTCCTTTGTTCACAAACATTCAGAGTCTTCCTTGCTATGATCCCCCAGATACACTGTTTAACCCATATCGTCCCGGTACTAGATGCCATGATCCAATTTAAAAATTTTCAAAACGCAATTTCCATATGTCTTCAATAAGAAATTTCAGTACTTAAAAAATAAAAAAAAACGATTTCTGAATTTTAGAGGGCATAGTAGTTTTTGACTTACCCCAACAAAATAAGGTGACCAGGTTAAAAAAAATATTTCTACCTCAAATGTATTTAACACAGTATTTTAGAAGTTATAAGTTAAAAACAGAAAATATGATTTTTTGTTGAACTTTGCCTATTTCTCCATAATTTTTTTTTTTTACAAAAGTTTGGTCAGTTTTGCTACAGCCTCAGAAAAAATATGAGGACCTGTGAAGTTATAATTTCCATATCACGTTTGTTATTTTATTTAGGCGAATTTCTCATTTCAATGTAAAATAATTAATTTTACTATTTTTTGATGATTTTCAAAACCACCTTCCAAAAAACTATGCCTGTTCACCTGGCTTTGAAGTCATGTGCAATACAATATTTTTAAATTATCTAAATGTAATTTTAAAGTCAGTATATATAGAAATGTTAAACCGTGATCACTTTTGGGAAAAATTTATAAATGTATTTTTGATGAATTTTCAAAGTTGCTGTTCAATTAATCGAACGTTGGGACGATATGAGTTAAAGCGTTTCCTATCGGCGACATTCTTGCTATTGAGTATTAAAATCCACCTTCACACACGAACTTTCATTGTCTTCCTTGTTATAGTTCCCCAGTTACGCTGTTTTAAACATTTCGTTTGTACATATGGTCGGAGCCACGCCTTCTTGTTGAATTGAAATACAAAATAGCCTAGACCCTAACAGAGAGCACCATTATTATAATAACGATAGAATTTTTTAAGACTTACATACACTCATTATTATTATTAAGCGGTCGGGACGACTCGAAAGTCAGGCACTGCGACCTAAAACATCTTTTGTACCAAAGCCCCAAAATTAAGAAAAAATATGATCTGCTATTCCAATGAAGGCTAGAACATCTTTTATAGAAGAGGTTCTGCTTTCGTTCGTTGATAGAAACATAGACGACACTCTGTCTCATGTGACAGTCCTAATTTACTTAGGTAATATGATATCAGTTCAATGAGATATTTTAAAAATATTTTTTGAGCCCATGTTTTATATTATTCCTATTCCTTGGGCGATTCTCAAACTTATAGCACATATGTAGTTTGCATACATATGTATACATACGTAAATAGATTAAAGCAAATCAGAAATTATTCGAGAAATAAGTGATTGAAAGTACTCGGCAATGATTTTGTAGAAGCTAGAAAATTACTACAATCAGTATTTTTGCACTTTTAGATTAATAATTCTCGAAATCCTGATTTGGATATAGTGTAGTGTATAAAACTAAATAGGAGACTACTTTTTTTTCTCAATCATCTGCAACTCCTTAGGCCTATGTTATTATAAGTGAACCGATAAATGATCCAAACTCTTGTCGTATACTTGGAGTTTAGTATGGTATGTTGATATCGTTAGGTTGACCCAACCGCGAATGCGCTTAATTTCATTCTAGAATAAGTTTGTGCATAATTTCTCAAAATCTGGAGTCATATCAAGCCATGATCGCCAATTTATCGTAAGCGCCAAATTTATAATTTTTCAGGAGACGCTTTTTTGTGTTTTTATTTTAAACGGTTTCAAAAATACCGTAATGTTATACACAAAGATAAATTATTTATATCTATTTATCGAACGATGAAAAACAAATTTTGGTTTTTGAAGTCTGCGTAAGTATGGCGCTTACGGTATTTTTTGCTATCATGAATTTGGTGTAAAGCATGAAGTATTGTGGCGCTTACGATCAAATATTTTTTCTTTTTAATTTTTGCAGCTTGTTTTGTTTGCAGTCGAATCTTCGTGCTTTTTATTTGAATGTAAAAATTAAAATATATATTAAAATGTGTTTAAGGCAGTCACAAAGAAATACTCTGAATAGTAGGGAGGTAACTGAAATAAGAGTTCTTATTCAAAAACTATTTATTAAAATTGAATATTTTGAGTTTTTTTTCTTTGCTTTTTGATTGATAAAAAAAATCCGATTTTCTTCTTCTCTGTCCGTGTGCTTAAATTTTTCACACAAACTGCATTTGTCGTTTTTTGATTGATTTTCCTATAAAATATTGTATTTTGGTAACAATTTAATAAATTATCATACCTTTGCGTCACCTGAAGTTCTGCTGACAAATGTAATTGCGTAAAAGTAAAAAAAAAACTATTGACAGTTATTTCTTTAGCTCAAGAAAACTGTTAAAGCTTCACATGATAAAGCTGGTTGTGTTCAAAGTGTCGCTTACGATAATTCTGGAATCACGCTTACATGTAAACATGTGAAACGATAAAATTCACCACTTATTTTCTTGGCTATTATTCTCTTCTGACATTTAAAATTTTATAGAAAGGTGCGCCTGGTGCTCAAGTTTTATTTGCGTTCAAAAAACAATTTTCGAAAAAATGGCGCTTCCGACAATTTCGCGATCATGTCTCGATATGTTCAACTTTTACTAATAATTTCATTTAGACCCTATTTCTCCTCATGGAATATAAGGCCTCAGCAAAACAACGCGCCCATCCTATACGGCTCTCTTCCAGAGTTTTGATTTCGTTCTCAGACTTAAAATAGTACCGACATTACTTTTGATTCAAAGGTTCAAAATCTTCTGGTATTATTATGTCCTTATCGTTGGAAATTTGAAGCTATTGTTGTTTTGTTGGTGTTGAGTTTTAGTCCAGACTATTCAAAAAATTGAACTGTTAAAATTGAATCTTCTCAAAACAAAATTGTTACGGACTTGTGGTTATAGCCTACAACTTTTGAAGGCCTCTTCACATTTTATGGTTCATAAGTGGTTTACGGAGTTTTGATGTTATTAATCCAGCAAGAGTCTGCACTCAGGATGCCCCACTGAAGTGACTACCGAGCAAATGACCAATAAAATCCATAACATCGTGTGGGCTGACCGCAATCTGAAGATTACAGAGATTGAGATGGTAAACATCTTGGACGAATGCATTTGGGCATAAGCAAATCTTCAGCTAAATAGGATTTCTTTTGGTTTTGTCTGACTAAATTACCTGTGAAAGAATCGAGAAAATATGATTGTACAGTATACCGCCAAACCATTAAAAACAGCACAAATTTTCTCTAATTTTGTTTGTAAATACAGTGAGTTTTAACAGTTTTAAAAAGATACTAGTCGATACTAGAAGAAATCTCTTTATGAAAAACAAATATCAAAAGAAAACCAAACTACTCGTTGGTGTTTGTTTTGTTATTTGTGTATGCAGATAATTCGTTAGATAATTCTGAGAGATGCCGTTATTCATGTCTTCTCTCTTTCTCTTATTTATTATTTACTCCCGCTTAAGCAATGATTTTTCAAACGATGAATGCCATGCTTTGTTCAATGAGCGAATTTTGAAAAACTTCCGACGCTAATATTTTGAAGTTGGCTTAACCGATTTTAAATCTGAATTTAATTTTTGTCTAACCTACTCGTCAAGCTCTTTAAATTGAAATATAATATGATATCGTAGCACTTCTTGATCTTCTGAAATAAAATTGTAGTTACACTAATAAATGTATAGATTGCCAAACTTTCTTCGGAGAACTATGTTCTAGTACTAATTTGGGACCGATTAGACAAGTAATAGTGATTAAGTTTAAACTTAACCATGTTATTTGTACCAAAAACCAAACCTATGCCTTTTGAAGTATTATGGTACAACGAAGTGCTAACCTTCGCCATTTCTGATTTTTTTTTGCTTGTACCATAAGTGCATAAATATCCCACGATTATTCTATACTTGTCAATTGACTTTAGTAGCTCTACAAGGGTCAGAGTCGCTTTAAAAAGGAGACTCAAAAAATGCAGTTTCGTATACTTTTTTTGTTACCATGTGCCTGTCCTTCCAGAAGATGTTATTGCTTGAAAATTTTGTTGGTTTTAATTCTGTAAAGATAATAGAATACAATGACAAAGGCTTTTGCGTCAATAACACAGTGTTTATGCATTTATGGTGCAAATAAAAAAATAAAAAATTTGGAAGTCTAAGCGAAAAGTTTTTTTATCCAACAACGAATGCTTATATAATCCAAAGATTTTTAAATAAAAGTTAACTAAATTTCCGCATTAAGGATAAACGTTTCCTTTCTTGACCAATCGGCTCCAAATTGTCACTAGAAAATAGTTCTCAAAAAAAAAGTTGAGCAAAATCTTATTGAAATCGTTCAAACAAATTGTTCACTGCATTTACGATCAAAATTAAAGGAAATTTATGGCGTTTCTAATGATTCGGCGGTATACTATATATTATGAAAATATTATGATTGTATATTAAATAATTGAAATTGCCATTATTTAAATATCTGAAAATTTTTCAAAAGTTTTTCGAAATTTGAGAACAACTTTTCCGACTAATGCCAAATTTATCAAGAAGCTTACTTTAATTAATTCATTAATGGTTTCTCAAATATCGGCTCAGAGATAAATATCATTAAATAACCTAATTGAAAAACAAGAAATTAATTTTAAAAAATTATTTGCTTTAAAAAATTCTTGATGATGTTGTGCTGATTCTGCCAGAATTTTAAGAATTTGCCTAAAAAAGAGTATTTCCTAGTAATGATTGTCTTAAACTATGAAGTTTGGTGTAGAAAATGAATTTTTACTAAATCTCTTAACTCATTTTGGCCAACTACCAGTTCCCGTTGGAATTTTTACAAAATATTTTTACAAGTGGCTAAAATTTCTTCGATTTACCCAAATTCTCCTAGCGTGCCCTATCTAAGAAATCAATCATAGGTCACCGCCAAAAGTTAAATTTACATTATTTAGGACTATTTTAATAGGTTGTATTCTGTAATAATGCCTAGTTTTAATAATATTACGAAACTTTTCAAAATTATTGAATTTTTTATTGTATTGTTACTGGCACAACAATCCATAGAGGGACCGAGCTTTTCACAAATGATAGGCCGACGGTATTTTCTTTTAGAAACCGTTTCTCACCTCCTATAAAATGAATGCGAAGCTCCTAAAAATTTAAACAAAATCCATCTGAACACAATAAATTGTTTGTGCCTTTACAAAATATTTGGTCTTTGAAAACGGTAAATCATGGTAAAATAGGGGGGAAAAAGTTCTTACTATTGCTCGAACAAAAAAAAAATTTGTAAAATAGATTATATTTAAAATAACACGAAATATATATTGAAATTTTAATAATTCTTAATATCTAATGAATATGATCAATATTGTTTTCAAAATTTCCCAAAATTAATTGCTCACATCCTTAAATGACTTATAATAATTGTGCACAGTGTGGCCAACTCAGCGCTTTTCCCGCTGATTTTAGTGCTTTTTTATAATTAAAACGCGGAAAAAAGTGATTTAGCGCTCTGCCCTTTTTTTCAATTTAAAATATCTTTGAAAAATCGAAGAAATTTTCATTGACTAGAAGTATCAGAGGTGTGCCTGTATTAGTGAAAAGTTTAAATGTTTTGAGTTTTCTTGCACTTTTATAAGTTTATAAGGAAAAAATTTAACGCTTTTTTTTTAAGAAAATACGCGTTTTATTCTTCATTTTAGCGGATTTTCAAAAACAAAAGTTGGCCACTCTGATTGTGCATATATATTTTGTGGATATATAATAGTTTGTTAAGTTTTGTTAAAAAGTATTTAATTGTTATATACGTATGTGATATCAATTTAATAATATAACTAATGTTTCATTTCATCTTCCCCCATTATTCTTATGCAGAACATATTGCACGGACAGGTAGTGTTTTTAAGAATTGTATAAATAAAACGTTGTTAAATAACACAATCGGAACGTTAAGTCCTAATGCAAAAAGAAAGAAGGCGTCACAGAAAACGGAAACAATTCGCAGATCACATCTCCCCAAGTCATCTACATTTAATTTGAAACAAAGAAGAGCTACGCATACAGCGAATTCCTTGTCTAACGAAAGAAATCAATTAACACCTAGAAGACTTTCAGACACAGTATCGCATTCGTCTAGTGATGGGGAGTCGTCCACACGTTCCCGCAGTGCCATTAAATCATTTAATCAATCGAAACGTTTAAATTCATCGTACTCACCACGCCCAAAAAATTATTCGTCCATTCCAAAACTTAAGAAATGTTTAGTCCTAATTAAGATCAACAAAGAGCTAGTGAGAAGAGAACAGGAACAAATCAGAGATATTTTACGGCGACAAAGAGAGACTGTACGAATGAATCTTGAGCGACTACAAGAACGTGAAGTTTTCCGCAGTAAGCTTGAAGAAGAAAAACGTTTAATTGCAGAAATACGTGATCTCAAACAACAAAAAGCACAAAAAGAAGAGCACAAAAAGAGGAAAGCTGAAATCGCAGTTGAATCTAGAGCAGTGGAAGGCTCTGCTGAGTCTGAAACCAGTGCAATAGAAGCAGCGGCTAAAACGAAAGCAATATCTGAAGCTGAAATCCAAGCTGAAATTGAAATCGAAACTGAAGTTGAAGAAATGGCTGTAGCTATAGAAAAAGCTGCAGGAAAAACAAAAGCTACAGCGATAGATAGGACTGTACATGAAACAACAGCTGCGGTCGAAGAAAAATTTACAAGTCATACGAAAGCTGCAGCCCAATCAAGCGTTGTTACAGCTGAAAAAATAGCTGCCGCCCAAGATAAAGGTACAGCCGAAGCGAAAGCATCGGCTGAAATAAAAGCCACATCCGAAGAGAAATCTATAACAGAAAAGAATGCTGTCGCCGAAGAGAAAGCTACAGCTGAAAAGAAAGCTACAGTAGAAGAAAAAGACGAAGCTGAAGCAAAATCTACAACCGAAGTAGATCCGGCAATTGAAACAGAAGTTGCAGCCGAAGCAAAGACTGAAACCGAAGCAAAAGCATTAGCAGAAGAAAAAATTGCAAAAGAGTTAATACGAGAATCAGCAGCCGAAATAAAAGCTGCAACCGAAGCAAAAATTAATGCCGAAGCAAAAGCTGCAGTCGAAGCAAAGGCTATAGCTGAAGCAAAAGCAGCAGCCGAAGAAAAAGCTGTTGCCGATGCCAAACCCGCAGCCGAAGCAAAAACAGCAGCCGAAGAAAAAGCTGTGGCCGTAGAAAAAGCTGCAGCCGAAGAAAAAGCTGCAGCCGAAGAAAAAGCTGCAGCCGAAGAAAAAGCTGTAGCCGAAGAAAAATCTGCAGCCGAAGAAAAATCTGCAGCTGAAGAAAATGCTGCAGCCGAAGGAAAAGCTGCAACCGAAGGAAAAGAAGCAGCAGCAGAAAAAGCTGCAGTCGAAGCAAAAACTGCAGTCGAGGAAAACGGTGCAGCAGAAAAACAAGCTGCAGCCGAGGCAAAACCAGCAGCCGAAGCAAAAGCTGCAGCAGAAGAAAAGGCTGCAACCAAAGTCAAAACAGCAGCAGGAGCAAAACCATCAGCCGGAGCAAAAACTGGAATCAAAGTAAAAGCAGCAGGAGCAAAACCAGCAGCCGGAGCAAAAGCCACTGCAGAAGAAAAAGCTGCAACCAAAGTAAAAACAGCAGCAGGAGCAAAACCATCAGCCGGAGCAAAAACTGCACCAGAAGATAAAGCTGCAACCGAAGCAAAAGCTGCTGCCCAAGAAAAAGCAAAAGCCAAAGCAAAATCTTTAGCCAAACCAAAAGTGAATTCTGTAGTCAAGGCAAAAATAAAAGTTGTGGCTGAAGCAAAAGCTGAAGCAGAAGCTAAAGCTGTAGTTGAAACGAGAGTCGAGACAAAAACTGCTGTCGAAGAAAAATCTGGACCCAAAGCAAAAACTGCAGTCGAAGAAAAATCTGGACCCAAAGCAAAATTAAAATCTGTAGCTAAATCAAATATTTCACCCAAAGAAAAAGTTGTGGTTGAAGGAAAAGTTTCACCTGAAGAAAAAGCTACAGCCGAAGAAAAATCTGTAACCACAGTAAAAGCTATATTCAAAATAAAAGCTGTAGCTGAAGAAAAAGCTGTATTTGAAGCAAAAGCTGTATCTGAAGCAAAAGCTGTGACCGAAGAAAAAACTATAGTTGAAGCAAAATCTGTAGTCAAACCAAAAGCTGCAGCCGAAGCAAAACATGAAACAGAAGCAAAAGCTGTAGCTGAAGCAGAATATGAAACCGAAGCAAAAGCTGTAACCGAAGAAAAACTGGCCGCAGAAGCTGCAGTCGAAGCACTAACTGCAGCCGAAGAAACAGCAACAGCAGCAGCAGAAATTGAAGCAAAAGAAAATATAGCAAATGAAACTAAATTAAAAAAGAGAGCTAAGAAAAAGAAAAAGCTTGCTGTAATACCCCAAAAGAACAATATAGAGAAGGAGCCCGAGAAGCTGGCAGTAATAACGCAGCATAAAGTTAAAATGAGAAATTCCTCAAACACAAATCGCAAACGTAATCGACGATTGGAATTAAAAAAGGCATACGAAAATAGTAATGAAACTGATGTCATAGATAACACAGCTTTTACGCTAGCTCCAGTGACAGATCAAAATAGCTACTTGATTAATAATATAACAGAAACATCAAATGATGTTATGCCAAGTGCTGTGACACCTCCTAAAATGATACTTTCACCAATTGTAAGATTAAAACGCATTGATGAACAGTCAACATTGATGTCAGTCTCAGTCAATTTTTGTGGTATTAACAGTCCATCTACAACACCTAAAACATTAAAAATATCAAACAAAGGTAATAATAAAAATGAGCTATTTGTAGGACAATTTGATAGCGGTAATGGTCTGCCAACAACACCTAAAACTTCGAATGTTCGCAATAAGAAAAAGCGTCGTGGAGAAAAGCTTGATAGCGGTAAAATAACATCAATACTTCCAATAATTTCTAAAGTGGTTACTGGTAAGAAAAGAAAGCTACGTGAAGAGAATGAAGAAATTTTTAAAAGATGTGAAATTCCAGTGCCCGATGGTCGCAAACGTGTGAAAAAAGTTAAAGACCGTTTGGAATCTCAATTGCAACGAATGACATCTAACCGACCCATGATACGCTCAATACAATATAGCGATGATGAAGAAGAGGAGGAAGAATTAATGACTGTAACACATAAAAGGACGCTTAAGAGTGTCATTGAACAGCATAAGCTTAATTTGAGCACTGTAAAGAAAGCTAAAAAGTTAAAGATTCCGCCACCGATGCTGCAGCCGCAACCACCATCGCCACCGAAAGCCATAGAAGAAAGTAAAGCTTCCATTAAAATGAAAAGAAAACAAAAGACTGTAAAAAAACCAATAAGTAATAAAAAACGAAGACATGAGAAAGAAAAGGTAAAAGCAAATACGACGAATCAGTCACCGCCACTTTTGAGTGAGAATTTTGTCGCGAGTGATGAGAGCGATAAAAAAGTTTCAGAGTCACAAACCGTTGTTGAAGTGCAACAACCTTTCGATAACCAAAATCTATCTGTTAATATGACAGAACATATAACTTTAGAACATGGAGCTGATTCTGAGATCTCTACAGATATTGCTAACGCAGCAACTAGTCTTACTCTTTTGGCCAATACCGCCGCTTCAGCTTCTACTGCACTTATGCCTGCACATCCACGTGTAACTACACCTCCGTATGAAAATAATACTAGTATATCTTCGCCGAATTCAGCAAATGCAGCAGTTTCTATAAAAACGCATTCTACAGATTCCACGGCAAAGCATCCACTTAATACCATTGCATTTCTTGAAGTAGAAACTTCATCAGCTTCGTCACAACATTCAGTTGTAGCCTCATTTTCAATGTTACAAGCAAAAAAATCATTAGCTGCGCCACCTGCAGAACCACAACTACAACAACAGCAGCAGCACGAAGAACAGTTGAAACAAAAATTATATCAGGAGCACCACCAACTAGATGAGAGTCATTGTAGTATACAACGCATACATTTCCCAGTAACCATCGCTATAAAGGAAGGAAGAATATATTCAAGAGGTGGAATAGAGGCGACTGAAACACTTCCTATATTTCTATTAAGTGGTGATAGTCGTGGTCAGCCATCACCCATACAACCTCAAATTATTGATGCAGCAACGGCACAACTACCCCCTCCGACAGTATCAGTAACATCTGCTGATCATGTGGAATTTGCTGTTAATTCATTTACGCGAGTTGGCAATTTAGGTAAATATTTATAATTTAGAATTTTTATTAATTAATGAATTGAACGATTAAGCATTTTGGTAAATTAAATTTGCCATTAATTATTTAATCAGGATTCTGAATAACTAAAAAACTGTATCCTTCGTTTACATCTTTTTCAACAGTGATTTCAGAATATTCCATTTGTACTTTAAAATAACCAAATGCACCAAAGTTCGATTTCAGATTATTTCAAATTGATTTCTGAAGTACATTTGAAATTTTCTAAACAACAAATGAAGTATTCCGAAATTATTTTAAAATCTTCTGAAGCACTTCTGAAAAAGGGTATAGTCAAGATATGGTTCAAATATTTTGCGAATAAGTCTTGTCGGCTATTTTCACGCTGCCTTAATTCTGATCTGAACATTCTTCTGAAAAATCAATTAATGATTGTATTTTCGATTACTTTTAGCGATTTCAACATCCGATCATGAAGTATCCTCTACACAGACAATTGATGAAAGCTCAAATCAAATACTCGAGCCATCAGCGACAACAATGACAACAAATGCGACAGTGACAGCAACAATGACGGCACAAGCGATGGCACTCCCAACAACAGATAACGCTACAATGTTGGTACAAAATAATCAAGTGGATACAACCAATCACTTGCCAGAGAGTTTTAGTGCAGAGGATCGGCGTATGCGCAAATTTTCCGATGAATTGTCAGTACGCGATGAATTGTCGAAAAATTGCCCTATAAAACGAAGACGTAAAACAATATCTTGTTTTTCTGCTCAACGCACTCTGACGCCAACTACGCATGTTGTTTTAAAACCCAGTAGTGGTACATCACCTTCTACTACAACGTTTACCAACGAGAACATAAAGCAGCTATCATTGGCGTCCCCGCAATCGTCACCATCAGCATCGCCGCCATCATCTCCATCATCACATGTATGTGGAAGACCATCTAATAATATTAATGCACAACAACTACCAAAGGAGCAGCAGCAGAAAGAAGAAGAACGAGAACACCAACAAATAGAAACAGTGAAACCAATGCAAAGGTTGATTCGAAGTTTTTCAACATCAACAGCATCACCACCATTGCCATTTAATTGCTCTGATGCAACTGCATCGGTTAAAGCGACGCGTAACTGCGATAGTCCCGGAGAATTTGTTAAAAAAATCTCTGGGCGCAATTATTATAAGGCAGATACAATAAAGAAAATATTTGTGCCGCCTGATATCGAACGGGTTCTTGGGATGGAACAATCAGATACTGCTGCTGCTGCGTTACCTACTGATGCATCGCGAAATAATGAGACCGCATATAAAGATAAGAAAAATACTAAATCATCACAGTATCAGGTAGTAAAGAGTGGTGCAAAAATTAAAAACTTTGAATACACTGGGAAATTATATGTAAAAGCACCTCCGCCACGAAAGGTTACATTAAAACCGAAAATAATGGATACAAGTGAAAAAGCAGGAAGGAAAAGGAAAAATGTAGATAATGCAAAAGCGAAGCGTGCCGAAGTGGAAGTTGCAAAAGTGGAAGTTGTAAAAGCGGAAGTTGCAAAAGCGGAAGTTGCAAAAGCGGAAGTTGCAAAAGTGGAGGGCATACAAGTGAAGACGGCAAAAGTGAAAGGTGTAAAAGTGGAAGGTGTAAAAGTGGAAGGTGTAAAACTGGATGGTGCAAAAATGGAAAAAAGAAAAATGGAAGGTGGAAAATTGGAAAGCTCAAAAATAGAGGTTGCAAAAGTAGATAGATCTAAAGTGGAGACTTCAAAAGTGGAACGGTCAAAAGCGGAGACTTCAAAAGTGGAAGGGCCACATGTTGAAGTGGGGAAGACAAGCGGGAAAACTATGACGAAAAAGGCAATGACGATAGGGAATAAAAGAAAGCATCAGTAAAAATAAAGAAGGAAAAATGTGCAATTTATTTTATAAATGTAATACGCAATATTCCTTTATCTTTGTATACAATTTTAATTTTCTGAACTATGTAACTTAATTATATATAATTTATATACCAGTGATGGGCTTAGATTTACGCGAGGGTATATGAGCTTTTTAGCATTCCATTTGTATGCAATATATTCGAAGCATGAAGCTCGTTACTCTCTTTACGCTTTTAGTCCGGTTACTGATTCATGCAATTTAATTTAATATTACTGCCAAAAAAAAAAAAAAAAACCGAAATACTGTAAAACTTTATAAAGGAATTAATATTATTTTAAGTTATAATAGTAATTAATTTTTGAAATTGAAGTCTATTTAATGTTGAAAACTTCTATATTGATCAAATGTTTATTTATTATTATTTGCCCGAAAGTATATAATACTTTATTTGAGCTGCTATTGTTTTCATTATTAAAAAAAAAAACATAATTAAAAAATTGAATTTTATTGTAAGTGGAGAATATAACAAAATTAGATATCTATTAATGTAGCGTTACCTTAATTTAAAAACAAATTCGATTTACGATTTAAAACAAATTCTCTGTGAAATTTGATAAAAAATCCTGATTTATGTTTGAGCCGTTCCCAATTAAAGTAACGATATTTATGTACATACATATGATTTATCAATCAAGTACAAAATATTAAGTTAATTATATTTCAATAAATTATACTTATGATTATAATAATAAAATTAAGTATTTTATATAAAATTTAGCAACAAATATTCTTAAATGATAATTATATGTTGATTTAAATTATTCTACTTTCTCCTTAAGTTTTCATGTGAAACGGTTAAATGAGCTCTTAAGATTTTCATATGGAATACATTGAAAGCTCATCTGCACTATTATTTTTCTGTCACTGTTATAGAATTAAAGAAGTTAGTTTAAAATTTACACAATCTACACACAACTCAAGTGAAAATATACTTGGACAAAAGAAAAATAAAATCATCACAAACAGAGAAAATAATCTTAAAAAATTTATAAAAGTTTGAGCTTACACTGTATTGTTGAAATTGTCTCGAGATCACATTATTTTGGTTATTTCATTGTTACTTTAAATTAGAGCAGTGACGGCCAAAAACATTCACTGGAAAATGAGCTTTTGAGCTTCTTATATGTAAATCATAGAAAGTTTTTAACTCTCAACACTCTTTAACTATATTTCTGCTCGTCACTGCAGCATAGAGCAAAAAAAAAAAATTTTTACATTTGCTTTAAAAACGTGCATATATTACTTGAAGGTAGAAGTTTCTAAAGCTAATTTAATTTTATCTATATTATAAAGTTAATTTGGATTTAAAAAAAAAGATAAAGTTATTTACTGCATGTAACAAAACTGAGCAAAAAAAATTATTAAAAATTGTTTTCAGCGAAAATTTCAAATTTTTATTGTATCTTGAGTTATTTTTAATAAATTAACATTTTCAAAATAATTCGTACCATTTTTAAGTATAAATAAGTAATAATGTTATTCCAGTTTTCATAAGAATTTGATTGAGTTGCTAAATTGAGGTACTATGATACAAGCAGGCATTTTTCATATATCATTATGTTAAGTAATGTAGCCGGTCTTGGTATTAATAATCTGCTGAATTCTTTTTGGCATACTATCGACAAGATCCTAACATTCTTAAGAAGGAACAGACTCCCAAACTTCACATCTAGCATCTGTTTTTTATATTTCGTGTCATGCTTTGTAACCAATTTCTTTAACTCGCGGTTGATTATCATGTGAGAATTTCGCGATCCTGCAGTGATTAAGAGACTTACTCTCTTGTCACAATCATTATTAAATGAAAGGACACACAAATTTCCATCATTACCAAATATTTACAGAAGTAAAAATAAATAAATATATTATGCCAACTTTTCCGTTAATATAACTGCAGTGTCAAACTTTGTATCATAACCTTAAAGCGCATGAAATGAAACAGAGGTTTGACACTTCAGATGCATGACTGCTATTCAATTAAAGAAACTGTGATAAAAACTATTTATTTGCTCTATTTTGTTACATACATTGTAAATATATAAAATAAAAATCTGAAGTCTTACATTGCGTATTTCAACATTAATGTTTCATTTATAAATAAATTTCTTCGTTTTTTGTTATTATCTCACAGGGATATATTTACTTCCTATCTATCTTTATTACTTTTAATCTCAATCTTTTAGCAATAGTTTTTAATTAATTGTTTATTAAAATATAATTTTAAGCTTATAATACTATTCCAGTTGTTATGAAATTATAAAAATTGCTTTAATTCAAAAGACTTTGTGTTGTTTTTTTTTTTTTTTTTTTTTTGGAGATGTTTACTATAATTTTGTGAACTTATAACTATGCGGCGTCTTTACTACAAAACTATTAATGAGATTATTTTCAGATTTCATATTCTCAATTAAATGAGCTTTTAAGCTTCTCATATTTAAAAGCTTAAAGTTCGATACGTTATTTTCCGTCGTTGTCAAACAACTCGATTTTAGTCATTTAACCAGTCAGTCACAAGCGATTGAAATCAAGTTACCTCTTCTTCTGGTTGTTTACATTTTGCACTTAATTTTTGTCTCCTATTTCTATTGATGCTTTTTCAAACCGTTTGCAGTAATCCCCGGTTTATTGGCCTCGGTTTAACTGTATTTCTAGTTTCTAATTAATATGTAGTTTTTCCTTTTGTTCATATTTTATGACTTATTATACTTTGGAGAAGTATAACTACCATAAAATTGTAATACTATTTTTTTCGCATTTAGTTTTCTAAAATATAAAATATTTAAACTACATTAGCAAAAATGTATTTTATTAATATAAATAAACAAATATATATAAATTTTTAATATTGTTGTTCATTGTGATAATGTTTAAGATTTGAAGTAATTACTGTACAGTAAAATAAAATTAATACAAAAAATTACACGCACCCAATACATACATAGAAAATAATAATTTTAAATCTTTGAAAATACATACATAGATACGTAAAGTATAAGAAGTGAATAAAATAAAGTGTTTAGTTGTCCTTTTATAAGTGCTGTTTTTTTATTTACATATATGTAGTTATGAGATTAAATTATACTGGTTAACACACAAAGTGATTCGAGAACTGCAGCACAATTCTTTGATAGATTTTTCACCGTTGTATATGAATCTGACTGTGAAAGTTTTGCATTACGTCAGGTTTTTGAGAAAATTGGTTCAAAGGTCAAAAATTCTGTTTTTGGACACTATTAATCAAATGTAGCGTGTAAAATTGACGTGGTAGAAACTGCTAATAGGGCGTAAACTAAAGCCTGAACTTTCGTGTTACAATTCTTAATAAGGATATTCTAGAGAAACATTCCACAAAATTTTTGATTCAAGGAAGAGAAGAAATCTTCAAAATATGAAATCTGACAGTGTGATTACGTGATTAGGCTTTTTACAAGGTTTACAAGGCTTTTACTCGTTTTGATAAAGGCCCTTATTCTTTATTTTTTTACATATTAAAATTAACCCTTTTATATTTCTTGTGTTCTGTGACCCATATTTAAATTTCACAAGGAATTTTACCATGCGCGGCATAGCCAAAAATCAAGAATCGACACCACCTCTTGGCTGGCAATGGAATCCAAGTATAAAAATTGCCTAAGTAAAGCTTTTTGCTATTCGGATTCGGCATAAAACTAGTGGACTGCTGTGGCATAAGTGAAAATCTACTCAACTCAAAATTATATATTTAGTTTTTTCATATATTTTCTTCTGTATTAAATCCATACCGTAAATAAAAAATTAAACGCCATATAATTTAGAAAATCTGTACTCTCTTTTTCAGATTTTTGATTTGACAAAATTTAGGTAAAAATAAAATTTTTCTAAACAATTCTGTGGCCAAAAGCAATAATCGCTTAAGACGACTTTTAATAGAATTGAAATGATATCGTATTTTTCATATTCCAATGCACATGTACGTAAAATTCCGAAACTCTGTGTTTTTTAAAACAAAAGTTATAAAAAAAAACGTATTCGCTTACGTAGAGTGGCAACCATTCACATTAACTTCAACCCGTGTTTACTCGAAATGGGATTTTCAGACTTAAGCGATTACTGCTTTACCAGAGAATTTTTAACCAATCTCTTTTTTAATTATATCCACCGTGAATGGCGCATAATTTTTTCATGGGTAAAACAGTGTGGCCAACTTTTGTTTTTCAAAATCCGTTAAAATGAAGGAAAAACGCGTGTTTCATTTAAAAAAGCGCTAAATCTTTATTACTACCAGCTTCTTCTGGCCATAACACACTTTTTAGTCTGAATTCAGAAGCATTGAATTTAGAGGTATTTTGTTATTTTCACAAAATGAATTTTCGTGTTTTAATCCAATTTTATACGAAGTAAAGAATTTACTCAATTGAGTGACTTACGGTTACGAACTTTGGTTTTAAATTAGTTCATTGCTCATTGTTTCGATAAAAAATGTTGTTAGGATTATTTGGCGGAGCATTTATGTCTTTTAAATTGAAAAAATGCGTCAAAGAACTCGCTGACCGCTAAATCAGTTTTTTCCCGCGATTTAATATTCAAAAAGCACTAAATTTAGCGGGAAAAGGGTTGAGTTGGCCACACTGTGTATAAGTTTGGTGCATTTTTCATTTGTACTGTACAAAAGAAATTAATCAGCTGTTGGCTTCTATTGTGAATAGCATTTGCAAGAGGCAATAGCTGTCTTTTTATCCCACAAGTTTGTTTTTTTTAATAAATACTTAAAGTTTAGAACTACAAAATGTTGGATAAAGTAAAACACGTAATATTGGTTCTATCGGGAAAAGGAGGAGTTGGAAAATCGACTGTAAGCACGCAACTAGCATTGGCGCTACGAGCAAATGGTCTCAAAGTAAGTTTAACAGAAAAAAGAAATATTTGCAACTATTTTTTTATTCTTTGTGAATATCTTAAGGTCGGTTTATTAGATATTGATTTATGTGGGCCAAGCATTCCATACCTGCTAGGCCTAGAGGGACGTGATATTTATCAGTGCGACGATGGTTGGGTGCCAATTTACACAGACGAGACTAAAACGCTAGCCGTCATGTCGATTGGGTTTCTGCTAAGGAATCGTAATGACCCAGTAATATGGCGCGGGCCAAAGAAAACTATGATGATTAAACAATTTCTAAACGATGTTAAATGGGATGAATTAGATTATTTGATTATAGATACACCGCCCGGCACTTCAGATGAACACATTACCGTAATGGAATGTATGCGTGATGTGAAATGCGATGGTGCAATAATGGTGACAACACCGCAAGGAGTTGCATTGGATGATGTGCGTAAGGAAATTACATTTTGTAAAAAGACCGGAATCAACATTATTGGAGTACTAGATAATATGAGCGGGTATGTTTAGCATGTTGTAGATAAATTTTCACAATTTCTTATTTTTTTGCTAACAATATATTTTCTTTCAGTTTCGTTTGTCCGCATTGCACTAATTGTACAAATATTTTCTCCTCTAATGGTGGCCAAGAATTGGCTAAAATGGCAGGTGTACCACATTTGGGGACAATACCAATTGATCCACGTCTTACTGTTTTGAATGGTACAACACATTCGGTACTAACAGAATTGCCAGAATCATCGACGGCAGAAACATTTAAGTCGTTGGTGAAGCAAATCACTGCTTAGTGATTAGCGGAGCTCATGAAAGCGCTAAGTAATATAAGTGGAAGAAATTTGCATTTCCAATTTGAAAGTTATTAAATTACTATCTTTTTTATGTGTAATAAAAATTATATAATTTGTACAAAATTTATTCATTTTCCATACTCTCAGAAATAACTTTACTCATAAATAACGATTTAATTTTTTCGTATTGATAAGCACACAACGACTGCAAGTTTGCCCAGCTCTGAAAGAATGATTAATTCAATATAATCATTTTTCATTTTAGCGAAAAGTATAGATCAAAAGCCACTACTTTTATTACTACATTTATTACTACAGCCTAGGTCGGAGGTTTTCGCAAATCATAAGCTATCGAATCTAATGAAGATTAACAAGTTCTGAGTTCAAATTGCAAATATTTTAATTTTAAAGCGCGGCAACCGTGAGTCTTGATCGATTTTGCTTAGGCAACCTAATTCCATCGTATTTGCAATAAAAATATCTTTATTTTAATATATATTTCGATAAGAAAACAGATAAGTGTAAATTTATAACACTAACTCACTAGATTATACCTTTTTAGGTGGTATCGGCTGGTGCTATTACTGCTAAACTAGACATTGCAATGTCTATCTCGGGACTTTAATAGCATAGAGCTGTATGCATATTAGAATTTGTTGTATTTGTTATTTTTTAATCTACTTAACCCAATTTTGACCGCTATTAAATCGCTGGGTTAAAATTAATAATTCTTTGTACAGGTGCTATAAATCCGAAAAATTGCCAATTTTAGGATTTTGTTATCTCTTCTTTCGCACTCACCTGATCCCACCAAATAAACCACTGAACGCGTTTATTATTGCTGTAAATTATAAATATAATATTCTAACTCGAAGGAATAATTTTTCTAGTTTTCGTAATATTCTTTCCGAGTGTTAGAATTTTTTTTCGTGAAAATAGCTTGAGCGACTGGATAAAAATAAGTAAATACACGAACTGACTCAAATCAAAAATTATTTAAGTTTACAAAGGTGTAAAATAACATATTTGCTGGAGCGTTAAGTTATATCCATTTCCCGTTAAACTACAGAAAATTCGATAGTCACTGGGTGATTGTTCGACCACTGCACCCTTGTTTATTTTTTAAGAATGTGTTTAAGCAGAATTTATTATTTTTTATTGCGCTTGTTTGACGAAAATAATAATTTTTGAAGGAGTGCCAATAACAACTGCAAAATATGAACCATTTTTGCTCCATCAAAAGGTCGAAATTTTTGTTCTTAGGTATCAAGGAGTGCCATAAAGTCAAATACTTGAAAAATATCTGATACTTACATTTGACTGCTGTTAGACTGAACCAAAAAAAAGGCAATTTGAACCTACTTGAAACGATAAAAGGTGTTAAGTCCACAAAACAAATGCACGTTTTGAGCTCTGTACAAACTCTGATTTATTCACCTCATAACTTAATTTCTAGAAGTGCATCTCTTTATAGGTGAGTGGATGCATATACTACAAAAGGATTAAGAAGACAATGGAGGACAAATGGCATAACCCGAAGGACAACCTTAAAGGATCGGTTCAAAAGTGCAGTGAAAATATGGGCTGAGCTGAAGAGTTATTACAACGCAAATATAAGTGCCGAGATCTTCGATTAAAAACTACAGCAATTGGACTTTGGAAGACTGGAGAAAATTTATTTGATCGGACAAATCAAACTCAATGTGCAATGCACAGATGTGGAGCGATACAAAGTTAACTGTGTACCGAAAATAATCAAGTTTCCTTGGATGTGTTACTCCTACTATATCTCGAGTCCATTATGGGTAAAATGTTAGTGAGCAATTCCACTTTTTCAAAAAGTAGCCATTTTGAATTTTTGACAAGTAAAAGAAACATTTTAGAGATGCATTTTTGGAAATGGATACAAAAGAAAGAGTTAATAGTAGATTATCAATACTATTTTTATTACTTAGTACTAAATTATAAATGTTATTTATAATAAAAAAAGTATAAATATTGTTATTTCAATTTGTTTTCTTTATTAGCAAATACCTTGAACATGTTAAGAGTTAAAAAATATTATAAAAAGCAGCAACTAATTCTTCCTATGTACATGTAATACTACGCAAATTATTTTCTTATAAATTCTCACTTAAAAATTGAACCATTAAAATACAAAGCTGTTGCAAAAAGAAGAATAGTATCAAAACAAATATTTTTCCAATTGTCAAAGTTCCTCTTACTTGTCAAAATGCATCTACCATCTTAATTCTTCTGCCATGTTTTGCACCCAAAATAACTTTGACAGAAGTAAATGCGCGCCAAAAGAACAGTATTGCCAAGTGCATATTTCTGTTCTTCATCCTTCAAGTATGTACTTTTGTTGTAAATAAGTATTTTTAAAATTTATAACAACAAAATTTCTTATTTTATTAGTATTCCAAAATTTTTTTAATTGCAACTATAGTGCACTGATCGGAAATGAGTTAAAGTTGCTGACGCATGCGATATATGGCAATAAAGTTAAAACTGCACAGCCTTAAACTACAATACTTACGTGAATACTTTTTCGCCAGCGATGACTGGTTATTTTGAAGTGTAGCTATGCAGGAGGAGCCTGGAGCCAGGATGGTGCATTCATGGCACTCTATAGTTTCGGAATCAGCTGAAACTTACCCATTTTTTGTTTTCTTTTGGTTTATTAAAATCGTTAAGCAGATATGCCATTTACACCTGTGTGCAAATTAATGTGGACAGACATATTTTCTTTGAAAATGTGTTTAATTTATACAAAAAATAAAATCAATAACAAATCGGAAGAATTATTATTTAATGTGTCCACCCTTGGCTTACAGCATCATCTTAATGCGTTTTCCCGTAGATTCTACCAAAAATTTGCAAGTTCTCGGTAGCACAATTTATTCATTGTTCGAGTTGTTTGATTGCGTTTGCGCAATCCGTCCTTCTACGTATCGCCTGGAAGATGGACCACAAATTTTTGATTGAAGTCCGGTAAATTGTCAGGTCTTTGTTCAAGGCATGCGTCACCACTTTGCTCGTTAGTCCGATGATGAGCATTTTTCAGCAGCTCACATTCAGCAGTCAGACAAGCACCCCAAGAAACAAATGTTTTGGGGCGGATTCTCCTTTTTTGGTACAGGATAATTCGTATCTATAACTGGGATGATGAAAAGCGAAAATTACATTAAAGTTTTGCAAAGTCGAATGTTCTATAACTCTCAAAGATGAATTTGGGAAGCCCGATTTTTTAACAAGACTTGACACCCTGCCATGCATCCAACATTGTGAAAATATTCTTCGCTGACAGGGGGGTAAACATTTTGGATTATCTACAAAACGAGATTTAGAAAGATGGATTGCACAACCATCAAGTTAATCGAATCAGTGAATGAAATGAATTACCGAGATGAAAAATACTATAACACCTTCAAATTGTTATTAGTATATATGCCAAAACGTATTAAGATGATTCTGGAAGATAATTTTAATTTTTGTATGAATTAAATTTATGTTTTAAAAAAAGTGATTAAAAATACAATTTTTTTTTTTTTGTTAAAAGTTTTATTTGTAACTTTATTTTGTTTTTTTTTTTTTGCATTTCATATTTTTAAATGTCTATAAAGTATATATAATATATATTCTGTTTTTTTTTGGGTTTTTGGATCTTTTTTTATAATTTTTATTAAATTATTTATTTATTTATTTTTGTCTTGTTAATATATCATTGTAATATATTTAATGTATAATATATATATATATATTTATATTATTATTGTTAATAATAATTCATAATAATAATAATGTAATAATAATTGTTGTAATAATTTAATCATAATAGTAATAATAGTTATAATAATAATAATTTTTGTTTTGTTGGTTTTGCAAAGATTTTTTTTTTCTGGTTGTTGTCAATTATATAATAAAGTTAAGTGAGTGTGTATGAGTTTAAGTGTATATGTGTGTGTGTAAATTAGGGTGTTTACTTTAATTAGCAAACACAATTATTGTTTTATTACTATTATTATTCTTTTTCTCAAATCTATATAGATTTTTGTTACTTATTAATTTTTGTTTATGCTAAAATAATTTGCTTAATTTCTTTTCTCAATAAAATACTAAATAATTAATATTTTGTTTATTTTGCTCTGGGTTTATATTTGTTTAGCATGTTTGTTTTTGTTTTTTGTTGTTATATGTATTTGTTTTGGGATTGCAAATATAATAATGCATTTTGTTTTGTTTAAATTAAATAATTTATATATTTTTTCTGTTTGGTTTTTCTGTTTTGCATTTACTTTCAGTTGCATTATCTATTTAGTTAATTAGTTTTTTACTTTAATTAATAATACGTAAAATATATTAATTGTAATTATTTAAAAATATTTGTGTTTGCTTTTTTTTTTGTTTTGTTTATTTTATAATATTTTTGGTTTTTATTTACTTTTTTTGTTTATAAATAATAGCTTTAAATACATGTTTATCAATTCTCCTACAATTTACGTAGTTTATATAAAAAATTGATAAAATATTCATTTATGTCGGTGTATGCTTTCATCCTTTTTTCGAATGCTTTAATGCAATCGCTTTATTCATTATTTATATTGTATTTATTTATGTTTTTTTTTTCCCTTGCTATTTTTAATTAAATTATTATTATTTTTTTTACTACTACATTCCCTATGAAAGTTTATTTATGTATATTTTAAATTTTATATGTATGTATGTATAAATATAAATAGTTACATGCTTCTCAAAATTGTTCGCTAGTTGATGTGAGTAAATGAATGACTGACTGGATGACTGACTGACTGATTATGGTAATTATGAACGAATGTACTCATATGTTGACGAGTTATTTATAGAGCTCGAGTTTTCTAATAAAAAAAAATTAATGTAAGAAGCATTTAAAGTCTGTTTTAGACTTAAGCTTTTTATAAATTAAAATTTTTAAATAAAAATCAAATAACACAAAAAAAAAAAAAAAAATTAGAAGCCTAAAATTTTCATAAAAACAATTCAAAAACCCTGCGACCCGTGTCAATGAAAACTTCACGTTCAGCGTTACCTAATATATATATAATAATATTGGTAATATTTTCCTACCAGCTAATATTTAAAGTAATAGTGCAAAAGCTTAAACTGGTAGCGCTATTTATATATTTTGCACAACTACCAGAGGATTATCTGGCTAATAACACCAAAATTCTAAAGTTCTAGTAAAGCATGGAAATGAAAAAGCTAACCTAAACGATTTTCAGAAGTATGATGCACATATGACAATGATCGCTGATTTTAAAAATATTAATAAAAGATACAAATTTTTAATTAAAAAATATATCGAAGCTTTAAAATTATTTTGTTCTGGGTATACTTTTTCATTTCATTTGTCTTTGACACATTTTTCTAATATCTGATATTGTTTTACTATTAAAATAAACGCCCTAATTTACAAAATATAATATTGTTTTCTCATCATTTTTTTTTTACTTTACTTTGACACTTTCCTTTTGTTGTTTTTATTTTATTGATCTAATATTGTGCGGTGTTGAAAGAAAAGTTAGAAAAAAAAACACAAATAATTTTTACACTATTTTAAATTGTTAAAATAGTTTAGCATTATTTTTATATAAATAAATCCCTTGCTTTCTTTTCTAGTTATTACTATTTGTTAATATTTATTATTAAAAAAATTATATGAAATTAATATCTTATCTCAAATTTATTTGTTAGTTTTTGAAAGACTTATTGTTTTTATTAGTTTATTTATTATTTTATGCTTTTTGTTCAAATTTAGTATGCAAATTTTTTAATACATGTTGTGTAATTATTCAATGTGTAGTAAATTTGCTGCTGGTTTTTTTTTTTGTTTAATAATTTAGTTTTTGTTATTTAATTAACAACAAAAAATTTCTCTAATTTTCTTCAGAAGCGTAATTATTTTCTTTACCTTTATTTTTTTTTTACTAATTATTTTTGCTAAATTTTCATTAAATTTTTATTTTATTTTGGCTTGGAAAATGTGTATTTTTCATAATCATAAATATGTTTTTGTTGTTTTGTAATTTTATTGATTACTTAATTAGATTTTATTTTAGCTGATATGGTTAAAAATAGCCGCAGTTTGTTTTTTTAATAGATTTTTAGTTTGGAAATGAAATTTGTTTTATTTTATAAAAATTGTTTTCATTTTCATATTTTTTGATTTTCAGTTATATGTGTTTTTCTTCGAGGATTTGACGTTCCTGCTTTTAGTTAGGATAATTGAAAAAAATAAATGAATCAATTATAATGAAATATAAAAATATAATGTAAAAATATGAAGCGCAAAAATTGTCCATTTTTAAGAAGATTTCTTGAAAAGTTTTAAGAATTGCGTAATATTTTATAGAAGTTGTTTAAACTGTGACATAATTTGTACTACAATAACTGCGTAGAAGGTATTTTGTATTTTATTTGAAATTATACACAGCACGCTTCGAATTATTCCATAAAAAATTCTAGTCCCATTAGTTGGCTTTAGAGTTCGAAGAACCGAGGCTCAATGAATTGAGGATCTGAGTGACTTGGAAAATATGCACCAAATATTTTTGTATATAAAGTTTGAAAATTCTTTTTCAAATAATTCGATTTGTTGTTGTTGTTGAAACAGAGGTATCTATCCAAATTTAGAAATTATTTTAACTTGAATCGTTGTTGTTGTTGGTTTTTAGTCTAAAAAAATAATGCGTGAATTTGGTTTTTGTCTGTTTAACGCATCTGGTGTAAGGTTGAATAAATTTCTATTGTCAATTTAATTATTATTGCACTTAGGACATATGTTTTGGATGCCTTCGTCGATTTGTGCCATCCCACTATAGTCCAGAAACCCGATTTTGCAGAATAAAATCGAAAACTTTATGGTAGATTTTTATTTATAATTGGAGGTGCTACTTCCTGTTGTCCAATTCCCGAAATTTTTTGCATGGTTTTTAGTATGGACACCATACATAGTTTCTAAAATACAAACAAATACAAAATTTTGCTGTATGAGAGGTGGGCGTGGCAGCCTATCGATTGCTCCCATTTTTTAATATATGTTTTCAGATAACATCAGAAGCACATGTATGAAGTTTTAGCGCTCAATTTTCATTAATCGATTTTATGTCGCCAAATCGGAATTCTGGACCTTAGTGCATCCGGAGCAAAGTTATTCGAGGGTTGTTTTTCTGAATTATAATTCAATTATTGGTCACCATTCGCTGTGGATGGAGGGAATCCACTAAGAACTATGTATGTTGAGTATGCAATCCTCTTTGGCCTTGACAACGAGTCTCTATTCGTGTCCCTCTGTACTAGAGGGACTCGAATTCAATTTGCTTTGGTTAATGGGAAGTTCAAAAGCTTTCTGCTGAAATATTTCTAGCTAGAGTTATGGTTCAAGTTTTTCCAGTGCTTTTAATTAGCTTGAATTTTATGAATAACACTTTGTTTTTGCGTAATAAAAATTGACTGCATTAATAGTGAAAAAAAAAATTGTGTTTTTAATATTTATTGTATTTTTTATTATTTGCGTCCCTGTTTCAAACAGTACATTATATTTTGTTGTTGTTTTTTTCATTTAGTTATATGTATTTAAATTTGTCTTGAGATTTGTATGTGTATGCCACAATTCATTTTTTTTTAATATTAACTATTAGTTATTATTTGTTTTGAAACCATTTTACATAAAAAGTGTGTTTAGTTTTTTTTTAATATGATATTATTATTAAATTTTTTTTTAAGATTTATTTTTTATTGTAATCTTCAGTTTTGTGCAAAATTTATTTTATAAAATTTTGCATATTTGAACTTTTAATAAAGAAAAGTAATAATAATGCAGTCTTTAAATGACACAAAATAAAATATTTTAATTTTATAAAAACCTTTGGTGGGAGATTTTATAGAAAATGAAATTATTGTTGAACGTTCATAATATTTTCTATGAATAAATTAATAATTAATTAATTGAGTTTACGCATATTTTATTCATTTAGCTGAAATGCATTGTTTTTTCTTTTGCTATGCTAGTGAAATAGTTGTTTGCTTTCTTTTATGTTTTTGCAGTTTTTTTGGTATTATTTGCATTTCTTTATTATTATTTTTGCTTTCTAAATTTATTGTTCATTTTAAGGTGCTCTTTAAATCTAAATTTAAATAGTTAACAGTTTTTTATTTTCTTTATGTGTTTTTGGTTTTGCATTGCGGAAATACTTGTGTTTTTTTTTAAGTGAAGGGGAGAATTTCGAAGTTAATTAAATTATAAAATCGACAGTGGTGATATGAAAATACATTGTACATGAAAAGATAATAGTGGAGAAGTGGAAAAAAACATTGCACTCACTTACTGTATAGTAAATATCAAGGTGGCATTGTGCAGAATTTTACTGGAAATCACTGTAACTTGAAACAGAGAGACGGTTATTATTGGTCTTCTTTAAATTAAAGAAGATCAATTGAAATTAATCATTCTTTAAATCATCATGACTTGCACATTTTTTCTTTTGGTGAAGGAAATAAGATCTGAATAGATGCGTTGGTTTTTGCAGTCTATCTGGTTCCTAAAGCAACGTGAGTTCACCGTTTGAAATCAACTTAGTCATAACCTCTACGAATTTGTTATCATAAATCTTTGAGTAAAGTGTTGTGATTGTATATTGGATTCAGATCTAATACATGCGGTTTAAAGTTAAATAAAAAGAGTCCTTAAACTTTAATTTTGACTATAATTTCCAAACCTTTAAAGAACGATTTTTTAGCTTGACTCTGGTTAGAGTGAAACAATAACAAAGAGAATCTTTGATGATTTTAAGTGCTTATAGCTGTGAAAGTGGGGAATACATAGAAGAGATCAAGGATAATTGAAATTTAAAATCCATTTCGTATGGTTCAGGGGGATAACATTTCTCAAAATATAATCTTGATTATTTCCTCCAATTCCTCGAAGAAGCAATTCCCAGCTCGGTAAATATCGGAATTAATTACAGAAGGAAGTTTCACAAGTGAGTGCAATAGCATGTTTAAAATGTTATAGAACAAAACTTTTTAAATAAAAAGCATTATTTTCTATGAGAATATTTAAATGTATTTGTATTATTTTGTTTCTTATTAAATTTTTGTCATGCGGACGGATTTTTTTAATACTTTATTTAAATTTAGAAAAAAACAACAGGATTTATTTGAAAATACAAATTTAGCAAAAAATTGTATTTTGAATATTTATGTTTAACACTAATTCACCACTGTTTTCAAAGCTTAATCAGACAATTGAAAACCTAAAATAAAAAATAAAATAAAGCTAAAAGGAACCTGGTGCTGTGGAAAGGCATAAGTACATTCTAAATTTTCATACATAATTATGTATGTATATAATTTTGTTTAAGGCAACACAAAAAAGCAATGAAAAAATGTCATTTCATTTTTATGCAATTATTGAAAAAAATCTTCTTTATGATATTTGTTTGTTTTTTTCGGTATGGTAGTTCAATATTTTTGTTGTCATATTTAATTGTATGTCTTGTTGTATGCAGTTTTTGTGGTTGTTGTTGTTGGCATGCTAAGCTTTTTTCATTTCATTAAGTTATTTACTTTTAATAGTAGGTATTCTGAATTTTCTGTTTTCTTTTTCATCTAGTTTTATATTTTTATTTATTGGTTACCTGCTTGCCTTAAAATGTTTTTTCGTGTTATTACTTAGTTAGTTTTTAATTTTAATTTTTGTTATACTTTAATTTAATCCTATTTACAATATAAATTCGCTTTGTTTTTCATTATTTACTTATAAATTATTGATTTTTAGTTTTATTTATTTAATAGAGTTTGTTTTTGTTTATTGGTTTTATTTATTTTACTAATGTTAAAAAGTAAAATTTTTCATTTATTTACAATTGAAAAAGATTAAAAAAAAACAAAATAAACCAAAAATATTATGCTGCGTGACTTGTTATTAATTTACTTTAGTGCTTTATTCTATTATAGCATACTACTTTGTTGCTACTTCCGTTTCCTTTTCCCTTTTTCGGAGCTTTAAATTTTCTCAGTTTTCTCTTTTTGTCTATGCACTTTTCTAAATTCTATTAATAATATTCTTTTTTTTTGTATAATTGAAACATTATCATCGTATAATTTTTATAAATTTTAAATATTTTCATAATAATAATAATAATAATTTTGTTTGTTTTCTTTTTGTTATAAATATTTTATTTTGTTTTAAAATATTTAATAAATGCACTTTCTGAGCTTTGATATAAGCGCCAATTATTGTTGCTGTTAATTTTTTTTCTCATTTTTTTATTTTTTATTTTTGTTTAGCAAATTTCGAAAATTTTTTGTTTTTAAATGATATAAATATTCGTAAGATTTTCCTTTCGCTCAAGGTTGGCTGCATTTAATTTGAGGGTTAGTGGGTGAAATTAACCGGGCATTCAAGGCTTTATTTATTCCAGGCTAAGGTTGGAAATAAATATATTTCTGAAATCTATCAATTGAAGATTTGTAATATAATAATAGGATTTATATGGAATCGAGAAGAACGCCTAGAAGATCTTGACCACGCAGATTATATTTGTGCAGACCATTACAACTGCTATCAGTGTTGAAAGGATCAAGGTATGACACAAGATACACATCGAATATTCCAGCAATATCGATAATATCGAGCTGGTAAATGTCTAGTCTTCCTATTGCCTGGGTAGCGTCATATTGGCATCAGGCGGAAGCATAAGTAAGGTGAAAACTGATTTGACGTGTTGTGTCGTATTTGGAACTAAGAATTTCCAACTCTAACACTGGCTTTTGGCTGTGAAAGATGGAACACTGCTGTACCGCGCATACAGGTCCTACAAATCTTCATAAACCGGTTCCTATGCAGAAAATTACAAGTTGAAGTTGCACAGGTCATAGTTTTGGTTAGATTACGTTATAATTTTTAAGAATTGACATTGGCTGCAAATGAAGAGAAAGATCTGCAATACCTTGGGAATACTCCTAAAAATCAACATAAGCTTTATAGGCCGTTTATGGAAAGCGTGGCGGATCGTACAATTTTCGCCTTTTCAAGTGTAATCCGCTTCAAACTATGCTATAATGGAAGGCGAAAGGGGCGAACATTTTTATCCTAATATTTCCATGAAAAAAAGTGGAAACATAAAATAAATAAAAATAAACAATAAGGTAAACGTGATAACATTGTTTTTTTTTTTTTTTTGTATTTTCTGTGTAATATTAACGTAAAATTAATGTATAAAACTATTTTAAAGAAAAATTCTTAAATCAATCTGCCATATCAAAAGTTATCGGACTTGAGTTGCGATTGTGTGTTTTTTTATTTCATTTAAATTTTGTTTTTTTTTTTTACTTATTTGAAAATTGGTCAGCAATGACATTCTATCTGCAGTGTTACCAACTCAAAAAACTCAACGGAGTTGTGAACTCTAATCTATTACGCACTTTAGAGCGAAGCGAAAAATGCGGAAGCGAACTTCATAATACTAAAATTCATTTCCGCCCTCACATACGATCCGCCGCGCTTTGCACAAATGGCCTACTAGTTTTGTGAATCTAAGTTGTAAAAAAAGTATCTAAATGGAGATGACTCTTTGTTCCTCCTTGGAATCATAGAAATTCATATAATGTAAAAATAACCACAAAATTCCTGTAAACGACAGTGATTCTATGCTAGATTGATGCTTCGAATCAGTGGCTTAGTATGTTGGGCAGCTATGCAGGGTGCTAAGTTTCGATACTCGCCAAGGTTACCTCTAAGCTGGTGAATGGCAAACATCCAGGAGTAAAAATTGTATAAAAAAAGCTTTTTGAATTAATACTAATTAAAGCTCAGCCTATTGTGTTACAGGAGAAAAATTACATAAAATCTATTTTCATTTTCAAATATTCGCAAATATAGTGCAGTCAGATTTTATTCTTAATTGGTTTGATAGAGTATAAAAGTTTCAACTGTGGTAAAACTTTGAGGTTTAATGCGTTGGGTGCAAAAGTGGCCCAAGCCACAAATTTCTTAAAATCGAGTTAAGCGCTTTAATGGTTTACTTCAAATTTTATCTGGCAATATCGGCCCATGCGATTATTATCGCAATGAGATAATCAGTTATTAACATGTAATTAAAATTGACGAATTTCCATTGCAAGTTTATCCATAAAATAAACTTTATGACTTGGGCCACATATACGCCTCATATACGGTATCATTTGCTATCACAAATACGTTCTTTTGCCTGAGAAATATAATCTGAATATCTTGAGACCCTCTAGTATCCTCTAAGCTGACAACTATCTGCTGTTAACATCTCTAACACGACCCAACTCTCAAAATGAATGCAAACTGTTTTTGTGCTAGGAAAAATTAGTTCATTTGTTGTCTAGTGTAATCGAAATATCGCCGAAAACTACAAAAAATAAAAATATGTATGTATATTAACATTTCATTATTATTATTATGTATTTTGGCACCAATTAAAAATCTGTCAAATAAAGCCAAAATGGTGCAAAAAACAAAACAAACATCGACGAAAAGAAAATGTTTCTGTTAAATTTATATTTGCTTTACTTTCATGCTTTTTATCTACATATATATATGTATGTATTATATATGTATGTATGTATGTGCGCTTCACGCTCTAAAATATGTGACTAGTTATTTTTTGTTTTATATTTTGTAATTTAATAATATTTTTATTATCAACTACATTTTTTATAATTTAGTGTATTTTTCTTACACATTTTTTGTTTGTTTTTTAGTTTAATATGCTACTTAATTTTTATATAATAATCATAATAATAATCAACATTTTAGCTTAACTTTTTCTTGATTTTATAATGATGTAAATATTTTTAGCTTTTTAGCAAAATTTTTTATTTTATTCAGTTTGTTTTTAATTTTTTTTTTTTGGTTTTTTATTTTTGTTTTGGATTTTGTTTACTTTAAAACTAAAAATTTCTACAAATGCTTTTATACCTTGGAATATTTTTGTTTTTAATAATAAGAATAATCATATATAATAATAATAATAATTGTCAATACATACTAAAATGCGTTTTTAAATTTTAATTATTATGTTTTCTTTTTTTCTTTAATTATTAATTTTTGCGTTTTTGTTTTATATATATATATATATAAATATATATAATTGCATGAAATACCCTGTATCCTATGTGTTAATATATTTTGTTAAGATAGTTTATATATGTATGTATTTTAATAAAAAAGTTTCTGAATAAAAAGCCTTGTTTCTTTTTTATTTATGTTTCTTTTTGTTTTGTTTGCGTGTAAAAGGCAATTCTAAAGTTTTGTTTTGTTATTTTTTTTTTTGGTTTAATTTTTTTTTATTTTAGCGATAAGGTTGAAATTTAAAAATTTAAGTGCAAAAATATTTAAAAGAAATTATAATAAAATTTGTTAACTAAATTTAAAAAAAAGAAATGAGTCATAAAGATGATACAAAGGATCTTTCCATAACTACCGAAGATCTTTAAAATTACTAAATTTATAATGGCTTAATGCAATATAATTTAAATATTCAGTTCTGAAACTCTGGTAACTCTGTAAATCGAGACTCTGTATCTGTCATTGGAGTGGATGATGTTGGCCATGACAGCACTTGGGTGGCCATGATAGCATTTTAATCCACCATGACAGCGTTTTTCTCTGTCATTGATTGTTTTATTTACGTGACACTACACCATATAATTTCATTTTTTGTTGATGTTATGGATCTTTAAGGGTGCTCATTTTTGCATGAAAAAAATTTAAGCTCATCGGCTCTCTGTAAATGCATTCTCGTTGCCCCTGAAAAATCGAAAATCTCTTTCAATTGAAATACAGTTGAAGAACCAACATCGCCCATTAACACTAATATTCATCCGAGCATTAACGGATCCAAAGTGAGAGGAAAGGGTTTTTTTTCTAAGCCGCTAGTGGTTCCGAGCAATATATTTCCCATATAATTCTTGATTCCAATGCTGACTACAACTGCATTCACAGAATTTTTCTATGACGTCACGTATTCAAAATATGTAT
Organism: Toxonevra muliebris; assembly: GCA_963691655.1. Classification (NCBI taxonomy): domain Eukaryota; kingdom Metazoa; phylum Arthropoda; class Insecta; order Diptera; family Pallopteridae; genus Toxonevra; species Toxonevra muliebris. The sequence goes on from OY829326.1 coordinate 57,345,339, forward strand.
TTTTAAATTTTTTAATCAGTCAATATCAGAATATAATAATACTTGCAGAATGTTGTCAAAATCTTTTTTACTTTTGAAAATATATGCATTTAAGTTAGAAATTTGAGACCTATTTTGACAAATTTTTTCTAAAAATAAAACAAAAAATCAGAAGTGAAATTACATAGCAGATTCAGAAAGTCAAAATTTTTGCAGAAAATAATTTTTCGGGCTTTTGAGCGATGCCAATAGTCTAGTGGGTAGTGTACTAGGGAGGTTGCGGGTTCGATTCCCGTATTGTTCTGGTGGCATGTAATGACAAAATCACCAAATGATAGCAAATTGCCCTTCGGAACATGCTGCCACCGCTTTGGTGGTCTAGTGGTGACGGGCTATACTTTTGTCTCTGGTATTTCTTATCTATCTTTCTTTCTTTTACTCTTTCATGATTTTGGGCTTTGGTACAAAAGATCTTATAGATCACAGTGCCTGATTTCCTGGTTGCCTAATATTCCGAATACAAATCAATTTGAGCGATGTCCTCATCTATTTCTGCCAACAACGAGATTTTCAAATTTACAGAGGCAATGAAGAACAATTTGCGGGGTTTTAACTTCTTATGCCCGGCCCGGGGAATCATTACAGCCATTTTTAAAAATTATTAATTTTATCATTTAATTTAATTTTTTTGCCAATTACGATATTAAAGATAATATAACTTGCGTTTTTGGTTTTCTATAGGAAAGTCGCATTTTGAAATCTCTGGAACCCGTATTTACAATCGAGTAAAGCTTCGTAACAGAACACAAAATTCATAAATAATTCACTCAACAGACATATCCTTTCATAATAAAATATAAAAGAAGATATCCGTTCTTCTGGCTCTTGGCTGGCTGCACAAAGTTTAAGCTCGAAACTTAACCTAGCACACACAATTTGAATGATATTATATTCCAAACTTAATGTCATTAAGCACTAACTACTTAAAGTCACTCTTCATTTCCATACTGATTTCAGTAATGGTTTTAATACAAACCTAATAATTTCAAAGTCACTTTTCAATGCAATACTTATAACTTCATCTACAATGATCATAATCCTAAAGATGACAGCTGTTTATTTTTAATTTATTAACAAACTTTTAAAAATGGTTATTTTTTAATTTCAATTCCGATTTGTATAAAATTCACTTTGAAAATTTATTATTATTATTATTATTATTATTATTATTATTTATGCATCATATGTGCTATTCCAATCTTCAAGAGGGTTTCCCAAAATAAAATTCTATTACATCTTAAATCATAAGAAATATTAATAAACGAAAAAAACCAATTAAATAACAACTGAAAATGTTTGATAAAAATTTAATAATTTTCTTTTTCATCAATTTTGTTTTTTTTTGTTTTTTTAATATTTTGAATATTTTGGACTCATTTGTGTGTTTGTTTTTCTAAGCTTCTACAAGTATTTGTGTATCATTTTATTCTGTTAATTTTACATTCTATAAGAATGTTTCAATATTTTATAATTTTTTAAATCTTTTAATATTTTTATACATAAGGAACGTTTTTCGATAAGAGATTTTTAAATTTACATTATTTATAAAATTTTTTTTTCAATAAATAAATAAAATTAATAAAAATATTTAGTTTCGAGCAGAGTCTTGGAGGGAGAAAACAGCATCTGATTTTGGTTTTTTTTATTTTAAGCTATAAATTATTTTGTTTGAAAAATGTAATTATAAGAAATAAAATATTATTTTTAAGATGTTTGCTAAGTGTTTCAGTAAGACCGGTCAGAATTCCGACTTTTGGTACAAGTTTCAATGATCTCTTGATTTAGTTTGGCTTTCGACTTTTATCCAGTACTAGTACATTATGGTATATTAATAGAAGAACTGGGTCGAAACTGGAATGGCTGTGGAACTCCGTTGGACAGATTCTGAAGATTTTTTATACTTTTGTCCTACAATCGTGTACTAGCACTGGGCTGCTAGTCATCCGGGCGGTGTACCGAAGCATTGTTATGAAAACTTTCAATACAATTTATTAAATGCAAACAAAAATAATAAAGAATTATATTGTTTTATTTGTATTGAGAAAAAGAAAACATGAATTTGAAGCAATTTTATGTGTTTAATCTAATACATAATAAATTTTGTTTCTCTTTTAATTTATTATATTATGATTTTTACAATAAATATTTTTGTTTCTTTTCCTTTTTTGCAATCAATATTTTTTTTAGTTCTACATTAGTGTAATTTCAATATAATATAAATTGTTTTTCTTTCCAAAAATTGGAAATTACGGACGCATTTTACTTTATTCCAAAATTTAGAAATTCATATCGTAAACGTTTTTTTTCTTTGCGTTGCAATGAAATTAAAAACAAAAATTTAATTTAATTTTAAGAGTTTTTTGCGCACCTGCATATTTTTTTTTGTGATTTAATTCAATTTTGCCTTTATTAATAACTTTAACAATAATTTATTTGTTTTGTTTTTTTTTTTCGTTTTCGTTTAAATGCCATAGTTTAATTTATGGTAAATAGTTTTTGGTTTTTGTGCTAATTACTAAGAATTTTTTGCAATTATTGATATGATTTATTTTGTTTTTATTTTTTTCTACTTCGTCTCTTTGAAAATCTAAATATCAAAAACGAAAGTCGAAGAATAAAAACTAATTTTGGCAAAATTTATGGTAAACTAAGTTAAGAGAGTGTGGGAAAAGTTTGGAAAAAAATAATAATATCAAAAATTGCGAAACCTTGGAAACATATTTTTTAATTATAAGTTTTTATTATGCTTTTTTATTATTTGTATTATTTTTTTGCAATTTCTGTTTTTTTTTTTTAATTTAAAAAATTCAGTGCCCTAATTCATTATTATTATTTTGTTTTTAGTTTTTCACCAATATTTGTTGTTTTTTTTTGTTTTAACATTATATTTTTATTTGTTTTTACATAATGTCAAGGTACATTTTCATTTCATTTTTATTTCGCAATAATCACATATTTTTATTTTATTATTATTTATTAATTATTTTGAATTTATTTAATTTGTATTTTGCTGCTGTAATTTTGATTTGGCTTTTTCGTTTTTCGTTTTTTTCTGTTTGTTTCAATTATCACGTTTTTCTTGTTTTTTTCTCATTTTGGTTTTGTCTTCATTTGTGCTGTTTATAATTTTGAAATGCATAATTTTTAACTACTTCTTATTTATTTTATATTTTTTATCTTATTTTTTTTTTTTAACTTTCCAAAAAGTCAATGAAAACGAAAATGAACCAAGTCCCGAAATGTGAAACGATTTTTTTTTATTTTTATGCGAAACTTTTATTTCTGTTTATTTTTTTATTTTGTTTAGTTTTATTTTTAATAATATTCAATTCACAGCCCATTTGTGTGTATGTGTTTATGTGCTTCAAAAAGGAATAGTTGTTTTAGTTTCTGGTTTATAAGAAATTTTGTTTAAAAGTGTTTTAAATTTTTTTGTTTATTTTTTTCTAAATTTTATATGTTAGTCAAAATAGAATTTTTAAGAGAATATTCAAAATATTTTATGCAATTGTTTCGAAGAAGAATATAAGGAAATTTTCTGAAAACGTTAATTATAAAAATTTTAAGTTGAGAAATAAAAATATAAAGATTAACTAATAATTAATTAAACAAAGGGACTGAAAACATTTAAAAAATAATTTTAAAAATCAAATAAATTCTGTATATAGAAAAGAGGTTGAATAAATCTAAAAGAGATCATGTGAGCTATGCCCGATAGTTTTCTTCAAACTTTTTCACATATAAAGCACATTTTTAAAAAGCCTAAAGCCTAAATCCTGATCCTGTGTATGTGATGGAGTGATTCATTCTTTTTATTTTAGAGAAAACCCTATTAAGGCAGTAAGCATAATTCATAAACCTATTAACTTAGTTAATTTTGCATGCAACATTTCATAGTGGAAAAATAAATTTTTGTTTAAATGTGAATATGCAGTTTTGAAAGGGGTACAGTTCTTACTTGAGAAAAATGCAGACTTTTTGAAATATGGCGTCCTAACCTCTTTTAAATTACATATTGGTATACAAATATCATGCTCTTTAGATAGAGGGTATAAGCTATTTAAAAACTTGGTTTTTTGATATAAACATAATAAAAATTTTGCTTTTCTATTGCCGAAATGTTAAGAACTCAATCGGACTTTGAAAAATATAGTACAACAATAAAACCTTAATTAAATTTTGGCCGCTTTATAGAAACACTGCGCTTCACAATGACGTCAAGTTTTTGAAATATCATTACCAAAATTGGTGAAAAATTCCATTTTCGTTCGGATTCAATGGCATGCAGAATTTGTAGCAGATTTTTTTTGTCAACTTTAACCAGTAGAAACACATATTTCAAAATTCAAAACTCGAAGGTTTTTGATATTTTTGTCAATCAATATTGATAGAAATATTACTATCCTAACAAAGAGATGCAAATCACATTTAGAGCATTTTACTATTTTCACACCAGTGAGAGAGGGAGGTTATAATATCACACAATAACATAAATATTGCCTAACAAAGAGATACAAAACTATTTTCACATCAGTGAGAGAGGGAGAGAATAATTTACACGGCAATGACATTTTCCATGCGCACTATTTTGAAAATCACTTTTAAATTTGTCAGATCCCCCTCTTCTTCTGAGCTTCACGTTTTTTGTCTACACTTTGCTTCTCGCGGCAAGGTATCAGCTAGACCAATTGAGTTATTCTCTCTTTTCGTATTGTATATCATCTAAGTCTCTTCCTGTATTAAATGTTGCCATATTAAAATGTTTTCTTAATTGAAACATTCGCAAGTTACACATCCATCCATACATTTTTCCTAATATTGACTTTATTTTTATAGAATTATTTCATTTATATGCTTTAGTTTGAATATTACTTATTATTGTTTACATTTCCAAATTGGAAAGGATCAGAAGAGCACCGCATGAATTATAACGATTTTTAAATTGGAATTGGAAAGTAAACCATTCTTACCAAAACTAAAAATAAAAACCAAAACTAATTGGAAAAAAATAATTTAATATTTTTTTGTATCTTTTTTGCACATTCAAAAAAATAAAACAAAATATTTTCTTTTTTGTGTTTTATTTAATAATGCATTTTTATTTAAATAATTATTATTCTGAATAACGTTTTCATCTTTTTTAGTTTTATGCTTTTAAGTTTATGATGTTTTTGAATTTGTTTGTATATAATAATAATATTGATAATAATAATAATTTTTTTCTTGTAATAATTTGCAATATAATTTTTTTTTTGTGTGTTTTCTTGCGTTTTACTAAAATTTTGCCAAAAATCAGTTTTTTTCTTCCTTTGTTCTTGTTTGTTTGTTTTGTTTTGTATATAGTAATAATCTAATTAAAGTTAATTAATTATTTAATTAACTAATAATATTAATAATTATAATAATATTTAAAAATCTTATTTATTTAAGCATTTAATAAATTTGTTCTTATTTTTCTTGTCAGTGTTTTTAATACAAAAGACAAAATAAAATAATAAGTGATAATATAATTTATAATTTTGTTATTTTTTACTTTATAAATTTAGTAAAATTATTCAACTTCAATTTGACTAGAGCTTTTGTTTTAGTTTAAGGTTTAGTTTAGAGTTTAATTGTGTTTCTTTTTTTAAATTCTGTGTGTTTATTTCAACATTAATTTCTAATGATGCGCATGTGTGTATGAATGTGTATGTGTGTGCTTGTGTGTGGGTGTATAAAAATTGCATAGGCTTGTTTCATTATTATTTTGGTTTTTTGTCAGGGCATTCGTTTTGAAATGAAAATGAAATTTGCAAGTAGTTTTTGTTTCGATATAATTTTTATAATTTATTTTATTTTGCGTTTTCACTAATTTAATTCACACAAAAATTAACGTTTTTCACTTTTATTATTTCTTTTAATGCCTTCAATATCTCTTTAACCTTGTAATTCAATTATTATTATTACTATTTGTGTTTTTTTTTTGTATTGTAGTTGCTATTTTTGTTTTCTTATTGGTTTGTTTTTAATTGAAAAAAATTTAGGCAATGCTACAACTACTTTTACTTAAAATATAAAATCTATTTTTTTGTTTTAGTTTTTGCTTTCATTATTCTTTTTTTCTTGTATATAATAATATAATTTTACTATATAAAGTTGTATGTATGTAAGTATATAATGCAGTTAGTTAGTTAATAATAATAATAATAACTATTATTATTGATTTTAATTCTGGGTGGTATTTGAGGGGGGACTTTCATCCGCCTTTAAGTTTGTCGCTATATTTACAGGTTTTGTTATTTTTGTTTTCTTGTCACTTACAAAACACATAATTAAAAAAAAATGTTAAAGCATATAAAAATAATGGAACATTTAAAGTTAATACAATACACAAAAATTAAAAAGAAATTTTAAGATTGATACAAGGCTTACTTATCCTAAAATAGTGATGTTGCGATTATGTGTTAGTCTAGGAGGCTAGCCGGCTTAAAACCAACTGATTACATAAATTTCTAGTTCACATTAGTTTCTGTATGAGTAGCAGAGCTCATTGCCTATATTTCAGAGTTAGTTCTTCAACTAGTTTAAAATTAGTTGACTGAATCTTAACGGGCATAAAATATTACTAAACATTGACTGACTACATGTACTACTTTCTATGACGTCCTACCAGTTGTTATTGTCCTTAAAGCAACTTCAATCAAAGCCTATGTCTTATATGCATATTGATAATTCCGTTTTGATTCATCGTCAATGTGTTAGGCCGAGAACGAGGTTTTTAAACCAGACCGCGTCTAATAGGTGTGCCCATATAAGTTTATAGGATGCCGGGAGTACTCAAAGAGAAGTGCGGGGTTGTGTGGGCTATTCCGGGCACTTAGAGCAGTTTAGAATGAAAATCAAGCCTCTGTTGTACTCTGTAACTGCTTTCCTATGATTGTTCGCTACTTGTGCGGATACTGTGTTTTCTTCTCTTTGTTTCCGGCGCTATTTTATAGCATTTTTACCACTATACTTCAATTTTTCAGACGATTTAGAGTATTTAAAGTGTCCACTAAGAAGGTTAGGAGATTACCGAAGGTTACGCCTTGTGTCTTTATGTATTTCACCGTAAAGATACCCCGGTCTCCGATGATTATGACAAGGGTTTGTCTCATCTCATTTCGTTCAAGAAGTAGGTATCTGTAGGATTTTTTTTTTAGCTAAGTAGGTTATTATTGTGATGTGGTTACCAGTTGCTAATATCGTAGTACTGACAGTTGGGTTTTTGTACCAGAACGACTCGAGACACACTGTCGATCAAGGATTAACTCAATAGTATATCTGCAGCAAATAGGAGTATCAGCTTCCTCACAGATATATTTTCCTTGTAATTAATATAGGAAGAATTCATAAACCAAAGAATTCAAAGCTAAAAATGTTTCCCATTCATCAAATAGGCAGGGAAATTCGACTACAATGAACCATTTAGTCAATAATGAGTTTTGCTTAATTGAGGAAGAAACATGCAAAGGCTGCTAAATACATAATTGAGATATTGGAAAAAAAATAAAAATTATTCCAAAACGTTTACATCTGAACGGTTAAAAATGATTCAAAGCCTCAATTTTCAGTTTATTAAAAAATATTAACTTTTCTTCACTTATATTTTCAAACATATTGAGACTCAACAAACCAGACGAATTTGTATCTAATTTGAAATGAATTCGTTGTGGCGATAAAATGTTCCGAAAACGAATATTATAAACGATTCATTGGCGAGTTCGTTTTCTTGGGGAATTACCTCTTCATTAACGAATTAGTTTTTAATTTCGTTTATGAATTCATTCCGAACTCGAGAATTCCTTAGCAAACGAGCATCATTAGCGAATCGTTTACAAAACATTTTTTTTGGTTTTTTAATTGATAAATTAGTATATTTTACCAAAATTTAGTTCAACAAATGCAAAATATTAGATCTTTAAATTGAAATACTTTAAAACTTATTTCGATGCAAATTAGATTTTTGCGAATTATTTTTCCACAAGAAGGAAAAGTCCTGGGAGTGTAAACTGTAAAAGAGTGAAGCGAACCAATATTTATGTGTTGGTTCTTCAGTCATCCCAGGAATAGAGAATAATATTTATTATTCAGGAATTTTCTTAATTTCGATATCGATTGAAAATGAAGTTAAAAACACTTTTTAATGTTTTGTATTTAGATCGATCAAGATCTTGGATTAGACTTCTAATTTCAATATCGATTGAAATGTAGAATATTCCTGATTACACAGTTAGGGTAATTCCGGGATTGCAAAAACATTCCATTATATACCAAACTTTAGTTCGAACCGTTGGTTATAAGTACGCGGAACGATTTCGGTGTTTTATCATTTTTTCCGAATTAAAAAAAAGGTGACGATTTGGGGAGAGATGGATTCTTGCGGGTAAGATGGAACGCTAAATTTTGGCTCTCACAGCACTTACTCATACAAGCGATCGCGAAAAATTTGATTTTCTAGTTTGCGATTGACAAAAATACGTTTTGTATTTTGTCCTTGTATGAATCGACACTCGCACACCAAAATTTGTAATAGTTGATTAACAGTTTAAAGAGATAGCGCAAGGATTCCATTTCTTCCGCCATTCAATCTCTCACGGAATCACCCTAAATAAAAGAAAGTTCTTCGTACGGAAAGAGAAGATTGTGCTGAACATTTCTGCCGAATAAAGTTGTAGTCCAGCACGTTAGAGCTTTTTTAACTAGAGGTTTAATGTCTGAAACAAAGCTGTCTTCTATGAAAAATAGTAAAATTTTTTTTGATACAGCAAGAACAAACCCGCGCCCCTTCCCCCCTCTCTGTCCTTTTATTACATTTATTCTTAAGGATGTTTAATAAATTTTCGAAACGAATTTTTCAATTCCTTAACCTCTATGTTGAAAAGTTTTTAAAAATATATGATATTGGGGTAATATCTAATAGAGAGTAGCTACGGGGTTAATGTAAAGCTTACCCAAAATAAAACTTTTCTATACTACGTTCTCTTAATAGAGACAACTCAATTCTGAAATTTATTCAAGATTATAGTGAACAGTCAAAGAAAAGAGATCTAAGTATGTTTAGAGTCTTTGGCTCGCCTTTAGCCCACAATATCATACTTTTTAGTGATAAGCCTTGAAAAATCAATAATTAATAATAAAATATAAGAAAATTAATATTGCACTTGAAATTATTTTAATGAAAATAAATAGTTTAATTAGTTTTTTCTTTTGTAATATTTAAATAACAACTGAATCAAAAATAAACAAATACTATTAAATTTAGCTATACACAATTCTAAAATAATTTCTATTTTTGTTAAATTTATTTTTGTTTTATGTACTAATATATGTAAATGTAATTATTTTTATTTATATCATTTCTTTAGTTTTTGGCTTATTTAGCTGTAGACTCTTTAAGTCAAATTTCTTTATTTGAAATAAAAGAAAAAAACAAAACAGAAAATTATTTTTTATTTTTCATAATGTTTTGCTAAATAATTTTTAATAATATTAATAATAAGAAGAAGAATTTGTGTTTATTACGACTAAAGTTCTGTGTAGTTTATATTTTTTATCAATGCAGTAGATAATATTTTTTGTTTAAACTGCTGAATAATATTTTATTAATTTATTATTATTTCTTTCTTGTCAGATTTTGGTTCACCAAAAATTAAAACTATATTGTGTTTATGTGTGTGTTTTGTGTGTCTGTTTAAGTAATAAAAATTAGCTTTCTTCGGTTTTTACTAAATATATTTAGTTTTTATTTTTTTTTAATTAATGAATGTTATTTTCATCTTTGTTTTTTTTTTGTTTCGCTAAAAATGGCATTACTGTTATCATTTCCATTTCTTTTTTCCTCTATGCACTTTAATTATGTTTTTGTTTATTTTGCAATGTTTATAAAAAATACTAAAGTTATAGTTTTTAATATATATAATAATATATAATATATTTGATGTATATATTATTTGTTTTTTTTTATTTTTATAATTTTTGTTTTGTTTTTGTATATAATATGTGTATATGTGTATATAAATTGTTTTTAGTTTTTAATGTGTGGTTTTGGGATTTTTATTTTATGCATCATCATTCTTAGTTTAATAATAATTTATAAATTTCTAGATTTTAGTTTTTATATGCAATTGAAAACATATGTATGCGAAAAATTTAAAGAATAATTACAAACATGATTTCGAAATAAAGAGAACTCTTCGGGTTCAGGAGTGATTTATTTAAATGCTTATAAAAATATTCAATTAATAAAAAAAAACTTTAAAAACAAATCGATGAAAACTCCTCACGTTTAGGAGTTCGAAGTAATTTCTTGAAAAATGTATGCAAAATGTTTTTAAAGTATGTGAAATTAAATTGTTTTTAAATGTATTTTCTTTTTTTTCAATTGTTGCATGTTCCTGTATTTTGTTTTTACTTTTGGTTTTATTTTTAAAGCAGCTAAATTAAGTAACTTTTTCTAAATTGTATTTATTTAAGTATTAGACGTACTGTAGTAAAACTTTGTGTTTTTAAATTTAATTTAAGCAAAAATTTGTAAAATATTTGTTCTTGGAATAGAAAGGAATTAAATAAGAAATACTGCAGCGTTTTTGTTTTGTTTGTTTGTAATTTTTTTAAGTGCGCAAATATTTTTAAAAAATATTTGCCATTAATAACAAAAAAACAATTTTTTTATTTTTTTTATTTAATAAAAAATGTAACAATGTTTTTTTTTTTGTTCTTAGTTTTTTTTTGTGTTTTTCAAAAATGATATTTTCCCCAAACTGGTTCTTTTAGTTTTTTTTGGTTTTTATCTTTTATCCTTCTTCAACTCCTCTACTTCTCTACGTCTCTCATTAATAATAATTATAATAATATTTCATAATAGCATACTTTATTTTTAAACCCTACTGCTAAATATTTTTATACTTCTTTACTTAAATAGTAATTAAATTCGAATTTTTTGTGTTAATTTTTTCTTCATTGACTTAAAAGCTAAAATGCTAAAAAGTTCCTCTTCCTCATCTTCATCTGCGTCGCTTCTTCAACTGGATTTTATTTTGCTGCATAACAATTTCAGTTTTTGATAATAGTTTTTGTTGCTACTGAAATTTTTATTATATATATATATATATATATATATGTATTTAATAATAATAATAATATATTTTGTTTTGTCGGTGTTGTTGTAAATTGATTTCTTCATTACTTTTGCGTTTTTTATTTTTCATTTGCAATAAATTTAAATATTTTTTGTTTCTTAATAAATTCCCATTATGATTTCTATAATTTTAATTAATTTTTGGTTTTTTTTGCTTGGTTTGTATAAAAATTATTTTATATTTTTTTATAGTTTTTATTTTTGTTTTTTTAATTATTTATTTGAAAACCCAGATCAATTTGGTCGCATGCCAGTCATTTTTTTCTACTAAATATATATAAATGTGTGTGTGTGTTTTTTTTTATAAATTTGTAAATGTGTGTATGTGTGTTTGTTTATTTTTTTTTCTTTATTAATTTCTAACAAAATTCGTGTAAAATTTGAAATAAATTTGTTTTACAATATTCTTCGCTTTGAAATGCTTTTTTCTATTTAATTTTTTTTGTTTAATAATTTATTTTTCTTTTTTTTTGTTAAGTATACTAACCAAATCATAATAATATATATATTTTTTTTACTTTTACCATTATTGTTAATTTATTATTGGGATTCTTCTTTTTGGTTGGATTTGGTTTTTTATTTTTTTTTTTTTGCATAAATTTAATTAATAAATATATATTTATATATATACGATATTTTGGCAAAAATTTTTAATTTTTTTGTTTTCTGTATTTTCACTTTAGTGTATATCATCGGATAAATAGTAATGTATATATATAAATTTTATTTTTCATTTCCATTTTCGAATCATCTTGTTGTTTGCATGTATATATGCATGTGTATCTGTTTGTGTATGTGTGAAAATTTAATGCTGGAGTCTCATCTGAAAATAAAGAAGAAATATGAAAATATTAGGAAAATTGTTTATAAAAATTTCAAAACGATGTAGAATTAGTAGTTAAGTATTTTTGTTTAGGCAATGACGATTCTAGAAATGTTTTTGCTCAAAATTATTTTTCTGGACATATCAGTGGCTTGGTTCTAGATGAATCAGCGGATCTAGACGGAACAAAGCTCTTATATGAAAGAATATATTCATCCTAGTAGACATTTTAATGTATTTTCTTTTACTGCTTCTTCAAAAAGTTATAAGCTTCAGTGGTTTTTTTTACATAAAAGTTCAAAAAATATGTAACCCAAAGCCATTTCTTGAAGATGTGTTTAGTTGTTGAACAATTTAAAATTTTTACATTTGGGTTTGAAGGTGCACTATATAGTTTGTCTCGTCTTAATGTGAAAGTAAGGGATTGATACAACTTTTGGTTCCATTAGCCGAGAAGGCTATGGTGGATATTATGTTCCATCGGAAACTTAAGGATAACGATTAAGGATTAATCATGTGATTTGAACACTTTTTTATATTTTATAGCATAGCATAGCATAGCACCCCCAAAAATGGAATTCGGACCAAAATAATTTTTAATTTTTGGCTCTTCACGAACAGGCCTGCTAAATTTAAAAAATTCTTATAGAACTGAAGCTCCTTTAACCCCCCTCTCTCCTTGATTCGTCACTGCCTGTATAAATATTCTTCACGATAATATCTGCAAAATGTGTTTGTACATTTTATAGAATAATGTTCTTTAAAAGGTTTTTCAATAGGGACATAACAATTTTTTATTTAAATAAAACACAGAATAATTAAGTATGGAATTCGATATCACTCATTTGATCACCACGAGTATGTTTGTAGGGAATTTTCTACCACTCTTCCACACATATCGGTCGGAATGTTGGCAATTTTGCGTTGGATGTTGTTCCTGGGCTCCATTGGATTGCTGGCATAAATCAACGATTTAACGTAACCCGTTAAAAAGATATCCAAACGGCATTAAATCGTATGAGCGAGGTGGCCATTCGACTGGACTATTTTTAGAGATTACACCACTACCACACTTTCCTTTCAATAGATCAATTATTTGACCAGTTGTGTGGTATTGTCTTGTTGGAACCACATATCACTGATGTCAAGTTAATCCAATTTTGGTCAAAAAAAATGTTCCAATAATGGCAATGGAGTAACAAGGAGATCATTTTCATTGATGGTCCAATCACACCTCCGGCATGAAATTCACATTATACGTTCACTGTTTGTTGATGCAATGGAGTGTCTTGAAGCACATGTCGAATTGTTGCTTATTGACAAAACCATTAAGTCAAAAATGGGCTTCATCGATGAAGACGAATTTTCGATAAAATTTAAGATTTTCTTCAAACTTTTGCAGACCCCAACTTGAGAGGATTTGGCGCTTCAAATGATCACAAGGCTTCATTTTTTGAGTTGATTTGTTCTTGAAATGGTGTAGGCTAAGACCTTTTTTAAAAAACTCGTCACAATGTGGACTGAAATATTCCCAATTCCTCTGAACGGTTTGAATCGACTGATTTGGCTCATTTTGAACTGAAGCACTTATGGCTCTGATATTTTCGGTACTTCGAGTTATCTCACTGGCAACAGCCTGTCTGGTGCGACGATTATTGCGACCAAAAATGAGAGTAAGCATACTTAAAGTGGCAAACACCGACTCAGAATTTCGGTAGCAAATTTTAATAATTTCCAAACGTTTCACGTTTATGAACTTCACTATGTTAAAAATGTGTACCTGATGATGACTGAAGTTTTGACATTGCCAGACCAAAAACAAAATTTTGTATTTTAATAAAAAATTGTTATGTCCTTATTGCAAAACTCTTTAATAGCAAGAAATGGTAACTGGGAAATGAGAAATCTTACATAACAGGGTCTTAATATTACACGCAAAGAAAAAAAACGTTTATCGCTGTGTTATGTTTATCGTTTGTGGAGAATATATTACTTTTACGCTGAACAAAAACGTGTATGAGGAACGTTGCCGTGTTTGCAGAAACCAAAACCGTTTTCTGCAAAAGATTAGTAATTTTATGATGAACGAAAATTAGTTCAGGATAAAATTAAGGCAATTTCTTTTCTGGCAAATGAAAAAAACGTTTCTGCTAAACGAAAGTCCATAACTCTCTTCTCTTTTTATTTTCGTTTTCCTCTCATCTCGCTATCGTCGTAAAAAGAAGCAGCTACGACGCTTACATTCAAACTCCACACAACAACAAATCAACACAACATAACGGGAAGTATTTATGTCAACGCATTATTGAAGAATTTTAATTGTGCATTGAAATTATTTCATCACATTTCTTTTTGTCTATAAAAAAGTGCGTGGTGTTTATAAAAAACTAATAAAAGTGTGTGATATATAATAAGTAATACAAAAATTGTAATAATATAATTTTATGTAAATTCCAAACACTTTTTCTAGTTTTTAATCAGCAAATTTTATTTAAACAAAAACCACAATAAAATGCCAATGTATATATAAAAATTATTTTTGCTTTCTTTTTTATATTTTTCAGGGAAATATTGCATTTTATTGCAAACGTTTTTAGTTCATCGTAAAAGAATTGAACCGTTTATGATGAATAAATGTTCGTTCATGGCAACCGAATAGAAACGTTTGTGGAAAACGTTTTTCCGATATTGTGAAAGAATTGAATAAGTCTTCGTTCATGGCAACCGAATACTGTCGTTCATGATAAATAAATGTTCGTTCATCATGAAAACATTCCATGAACGAAGTTCGTTTAGTGAAAATTTCGTTTCTGAGAAATGAATTTTTTCTTTGCGTGTATGACACAGTCAATTAAGGAGTTTTTTTTCTGAGATTACAAGCTCCATAAAGGTACACACACACACACTCAGATTCGAGTAGTTATACTTTCTCAGTATTTGTTTTTTGAGTAAAGTGCAGCACATATATAAAGCTCTAAACACAATTACGTCGTACGACGATAAAGCTGTCGAGTTTACATGAACAGCTGCCGTTGACGTTTACCGCTAACTGCTTTACCGTCGTACGGCGCAATTGTTTTTAGAGCATAACTGTGTATGCAAGAAAGTAAGATCGAGACTCGAAAAAGGATTGAGCGAGTAATTGAAATGACACATGGGCGTTCTATGGCGCTTTATGTATAATGTTTCTTTAAAATGTATAATGTTTCTTTACTACGAAATATTTTTTTCTTTTTCTTATTTCATTTATTTTCAAAACAAAATAAAATCGAATTATTAGAGCAACTGTGTGTCGTTCTCGGTAAAGTTATGAGGTTAATTGAGACTGAAAAAACGTTAATGAGTACCGCCATATTTATTTTATAGTAAAATTGTAAATAATACCAGTCACAATATGATGACGAGATAAATATATTTGATTTTGACATTATACAACAATCGAATTCGATGTAAAATTATACACATAAGCAGACAATGCAAAATTTTCAAATACTTACTTATACAAATTTTTTTAAAATTTTAGTTTATTGCAAACTCACCTATTTTATTAGTTTTTTTTGTAGGTAATATTTATTTATTATTATTTTTTTGTTGTAATAGGTTTTTATGAATTTTTTGTTTATTTGTAATATGTTCTTCTGTTTGTCTGGTTGTTTTGTTTGTTGGTTTATTTGTTTGTTATAAATTTATTACTGTTTTCCCAATAATTTTGCAATAATTTGTCGATTATTATTGTTGTTTATATTATGTAAAGTTTTAAGGAACTCCGATTGTTAATAGGGCCGATTGGCATCCTTTGGCCGCTTCAATTGAACTTTTAGTCTTTTCATGCCAATCTGAAAACCATTCATTGCCTGAATGGCTGTATGAGCGCTGGTATGATTATCGAATGAAACAAAACCTAAAAAAAAAACAAAAACAATTTAAAATCAATAAACATATACAATATACATATAATTTTAATTTTAACTAATTTAATTTTCCACTTGCTACTTACCAAAACATTTACTCTGATTTGTAGCACGATCAATAAACACCTTCGAACTGATCACATTACCGAATGGGAGGAACATCTGCATTAACTCTGCATCACCGAACTCTTGCGGCAAATGATATATGAAAAGATTGCAACCTTCCGGTCCAGAAATCGAACATCCTGGGAACATCAGAAAATCTTAAAAGAAGACATCGCAAGAAAAGAAAAAAGAAGAAAAATAAACGATGAGAAAATCAAAAACCAAAATTTATGAGTTATGTGATTTGTGATTGATGCTGCGGAAAAATTATTTCATAAAATTGAAATTAAGATAAAAAGAAAAAAATTTTAACTGAAATAAAACGAAATCAAAGAGAATCTTATCGATAAATGCATATACATAAATAGAGATAAAACTTTGAGAAATCGAAATACGAAATTTTGTTTGTATGTATGTTTGTATAGCTGTATGAAGTAAAAATTAGTTATATTTTAAAATTTATGATGTGATCGTTGACCCTTACTGAAACATTTTTTTCATTCCTGACATTATTGGAGAGTTGTATACTTTTAAGAATTCGTTAGCTTATTTTAGTGGATATTATACTCAACACTGATCGCACAATATGAAAGAGAACCAAAAAATAATAACAAATGTTTTTGCTAGTAGTGTTCATAACACTTTTTGGTTGGTACGTCTTCAGGTATTTTCTGGGAAGTATTGGGGTTTCACTTGCAATTACCTATTTCTAGTGTTTGAAAAGGAATATCCTTCAGGCGGATTCACCGACGGAGTACCACACCACCCTTTTGCTTTTTTTATAAGGAATTTTTTGCTCTTTAAATTGGAGAGCATAAAGACTTAATATATAAAAATGACAAGAGAGTGCTGCACTCGGTCAGTGAATCTACATTACTTTTCCACCTTTCTCTTCCATTCTAATAGGGATGTAAAAAAATTCAATAAGGTGCCCTCAAATATTGGAGTTTCAATAAAATCTTGTTGCTCTAATTTGTGGCAGGTGCAGTCGTAAGTCTGCAGCCTCCTATGTGTTTTAAGAATTAAACACCACTGATTCAAAAAATGTTCGAATGAGCTCTTTTTCTGTAAAAATGATCCCTTTTTCTGTAGAAATGATCCCACGTGTGAAATTTCTTACGCTGCTTTATATAAAAATGATATTGGCTATAAAACGATATTGAAAGTGAAAGACCAATTTCTAAGCTATAGAAGTAAAGCACAGCGCGATTCATTTTTTTTTTTTAGTCATACGCTTCTAACGAAATACTTTGGATCGATGTAATTTCATTAAAAATGCTTAATTTTTTAAACGGCAACGTATTTCGCATGTTTTTTGACTGGAAAAATCACATGTAGGTTGAACTATTGTGCCCACTGTTTATCTATTTTCGAAGCACTCCCGATCATCAGTGTGAAGCCGCCATTTCCAAATATGTCGAAAAAATGTCATTTTCTATTTTAATGTATAATAATAAATTAGTGTCTTTAGACTCTCATACAAACTTTTGATATCTTTAATAAAAATTCTCGAAAAAGCCTAGAATTTCATGGAGTCAAAGTGGTGTTATCTCTTAAATAAAATTATTTACTTATAATATCTGCACTTTTCACACCAGGAAGTAATATGGATATACAATTTAAAGAAAATATGGTAAGAATTAAGAAAGGAGCATCAACTTCTTTCGTAGGACCGGAGCCATCCTGCGGAATAGGTAAACGAACCCGCTCTAAGAAAGAAGAAGAACATCAAAAAATTATACTGGGAACACAGACCAGGACTAGAGCATTTGAAAGCACTATTAGGAACCTATAACCTAAACTGCTTCAAGGAATGTATGAATTTGTCAAAGAATAGTCTTAAAACCATTACATGGATATTAACAGGTCATTGTAGAACTATTGTTGAACTATCATCTAACAAAACTGGGAATTACATCTAATGAATCATGTAGGTTTTGCAGAGAAAATAGGAAATCTGCGAAGCACATCTTAGGACAGTTCCCCGCACTAATGCATATTCATAAAAGAAATCTGGGTGACTACCAAATATCATATGATAATCTTAATAGAAGTAGGATCCATACAAAAATTTCTATTGGAGGCTTGACTTAAGAAAATACTATAAGTCCATGAAAGGGTACAATAGATCTTAAAGGTAGCAGTGCGCTACCCCAACAATAATAATGGTAAGAATTCAAAAAACTCTACGTTCAATTGAAATATCTTTCTGGAATATATACCATATATCATTTATTACAAAAAAAAAATGAATAAATATTTCAGCAAAGGAAGAACACATTTGAAAAAAGTAAAAATTCAACCGTGATTGGCTCACTTAACCCAGAAGTACCTAGCGGTGCCATATGACACCTTGTCGCTAAGCCGTTCATGAACCAGGTTCAAAAACAATTTTTTTCTCAAGTTACTTTCTTGGTCTATCTACTTTGGTTCCCGCTGGTCCTTAATGGGTTAATTGTTTCATCATGAGTATTTATTATCAATTTCTTTTACATTATTCAAGTTTTGATATCAATTTTTTTTCGATTCTCTTTTGTGATTGACGTTTGCTTTTATATTGATCAAGTTTTGTTGAAAGCAAGAGCGTGAAAATTACACAATATAACAACGAGCTGAGAACGGATGCACAAGAGAAATGGCAATAACATGAAAAGAATGTGGAAAAGGTGACGGTACGAGAAACTCTGTACTCCCCCCTATCTTCTTACTCTCCTTGCCTACAAAAACAAAAAATTGATTTCAAGACTTGAATAATGTAAAAGAAGACTTATAAAATAATTGCATCATAGCTTGAGTTAGGATGTTTTTGGCTTTGCTTTATTTGATTTCGAATAGTCATATCAGAATTTATTTATCTGTCAAAATTCTTTATTTTTTTTATGCTTGACCGAATATTGGTAAAAAATAACAGCTTCCTATCTTTCTAATAGAGGTTAGAGATATAGTGAAAAATTTTCTCTCTTGAATAGGGATAGAAGAGATTTATGAACTCTTTTGAATTCTATATAAATGTTTCTAGATATATGTGAAAAGATATTGTTATGTAGATTTGGAAGTTTTTTATGTATACTTATATAAGTAAATATAGTTAAGTATACCTAGCTTTATCATATTTAAAGTCAGATGGCACAGACTCCAAAAAGCAATCACATTTTCTGATGGAAATTAGCAATTACCGGTGAGGAAGTCCTAACGAGAAATACGTTTGGACCAAAAGATATATTACACTATGCAATATCACAAGTAAAGGAGAAATGTGAAGTCCGTATATTCGCAGCTGGTCAATTAGTAGAGCTACAAAATGTGCAAAAAATTAATTTTACAACCAAACTATTAAAATATATAACAATAATCCGCAGATTTTTGGAAAAATACTATTTGAATTATTTATGGAGAACGTTGCCTAGGTAGAACAATGAAAAACAGTATCGGGGACAGTAGACAATTTTTACGAATGTCTGTCTTGAACTCGAACGGTTGAGAGGGCTTTCCGTTATGTAGAATTCTACATCTGAAACCGACGTAATGGTTTTTGATAAAGTGAAGCTTATGCCTGGTTTTTACAATGTCAAATCCAATCAAGTGTGCCAATATGTTGGAAAACTTATATAGAAAATTTTGTCTCTCTCTCTGCCACTAAATATGACACAGTGAAAACCCGGTATTAGAAGTTACTACGATACATTGGCGGTAAATGTTTTCGTAGACCCTTGATGAAATTATTATAAAATATTATTAAGATATTATAATAAAATTTCGAACTTATATTGCATAAAAACTGTCATT
The DNA here is from genome assembly GCA_963691655.1 of Toxonevra muliebris. Classification (NCBI taxonomy): domain Eukaryota; kingdom Metazoa; phylum Arthropoda; class Insecta; order Diptera; family Pallopteridae; genus Toxonevra; species Toxonevra muliebris. The sequence continues at coordinate 57,365,161 of OY829326.1, forward strand.
ATTAATCGTCATACTGAAAATGAGAGTTCTTAGTTTTATGCAAAGGCGAGTGCCGTCTTGACTGGAACACCTTTTGTGTTTTTCCCATAACTTCCGTTGTGGGCCGAATTTGCAAAATGAATTACTTCTGATGAATAGTGGAAATTGATGGGATTGATTGGGCATTTGGGGAAAAAAACTGTAGCCAAGGTAGGAATATGCACTCTAGGTCGGAACACCGTATAAAATCAATGATATGGAGGAGTATGATTGAAAGTTACCTACAAATGAAAGAAAAAGGTTGAAATACACTGGAAAATGGAGAAAGGAAAGCTGAAATTGAAATAAAAAAGTCTTCTGTGTAAATTTTTAAATTTGTCCGCTTATTTTGCATGGACGATGCAGATACAAAACGATTTAAAACATGCAACTTTGAACACCGAAACAACCCAGCATTGAAGAATCTGAAGATTATGTACTAGGAGAGTTGACCCCAAGTGAAGTTTCGCGAAGTTGGTCTGAAAAGCCAATTTTTTCAATTGAAATGGCGTTTTTGGCACTTTTCGACATCGAAAAATTAATATCCGATGGCAGGACGTATCATAACCGTATTCGGGTTTTCGGACCTCGACCACAAACAGTGTTGCGACCTTGACTACACTCGCTATTTGGCATTGCATCACGCAGATCACAAACGCGTGTTGCGAACACCAAATAACGCTCCAAATTTTCAACTTACAGTTTAACGAACAATTTCAGTAAACTTACTTTGTTGTTAGCTTGTTGTTTTTTAATTGTATGCCCTTTGTTTGGCACTGTGAATTCGTTTTCTTTCGATATTTGAATACTCGGTTTCATGGCCGAGATGGAAGAAACGCTGTTTTCTGACCTAGACAGTGTTCCAATCTAGACGACAGTACCTTACTAACTTTCCCGAACAATAAAATCTTTTTTTTTATGAAAAAGTATGCAATTATTATCGGTAATGGGGAGAGTGAAGGGAGTGGTGTGTGGAGGCTTATCCCCGAAATCTTTGGTATCCGCTATTTCTTCTCGCATTAATCCTTAATGATTTTACATATAGATTTTTTAAGCAGTTGTTAGAAATTTTCTAATTTTAAAATTCTCCGAATACACGGTTTTCACATTTACGCTATACTTTACATTTACTTTCATGTAAAAATGGTCTACTGCAAATGTGCAAATTCTAAAGTGTTATCTATCGATGAACATCTCTTCAAATATTTCATTAAAAAATTTAGTACAGAAATTGTGCAATAAATTATTCAATAACAAATATTATTTAAAAAAAAATATAAATATTTTTAATTTCAAATGCATTTAAATTTAATTTTAATAAAAACTATGCACTGAGATATAGGAAAGTTAAGTAAAAAATACTAATTTCCAGTATTTACATATCGTCGTCGTGGAAGTAGAAATCACTAAGTCCAAATAAATTTTTTTAATTGGATCCGTATTAATTAGCTTCTAGAATTCGAATGACATAATAAATTAGATTTTTGGAGTCAAAGCCTATGATAATGTGTGTATCAATCTGTTAACCTTTTAATTTTTGCCAGTGCTCGTAGACCACTATGCACTGCATAAACTAACTTAATCTCAGAAATTTAAAAAATGGACTTAATGGTTTCTGCCAGAAAGATGACGATATATTCATAAAGTATATTTAAAAATTGTATCATCGATTTTTGAATACATTTAACTTATCAAATTTGATTTAATAAATTTGTCGTACGAATTCCTTGTTTTTCTTTAAAAAATTAAGAAAAAATATGCTTGACTTTATAAATAAAAAAAATCGTATATTATTGTCCAAGAAATATAAAAAAAATTAAAAGGAAATAAAGTAAAGGGGATTATTTATTAAATACATGCAAATACAATAAAAAAATCAAAAAACGGATAAGAACAATAATAAAAAAACATTCTACTTTAATACATAAAATAACATTTACGTATATGTATTTACGATATATATATATAAATATATGAATGTATATGTATGAGTACATAATATATATATATTATATATGTATGTACGTAATAAATATTTGTAAGTAAATAACAAACATATCACATTTTTACGATTTTTGTAACGATTTTTACGATTGTCTGCGCATAAAAAAAAAAAACAGAACTGAATTGGAAATTATATTTTACTCTTTTTCTCTCATAACTTTTATAACCTTTAAAAGATATTAAAAATAAATTTAAATGCACATCAATATGTATGCAAATGAAAATATATGTGTATGTGTTTATGCTTTTCCTTATGTGCGCATAAAAAATCACGCATAAATGTAAGCATTAAAAACGAATGGTTTTCCGAAGGCATTTTACTTCTTCCTGGTTTTGATAGGTGTTAAGGAAAATTTTTATGTACAGTTAAAAATATGTAGATAATATAGACAGACATTTTCTCAGAAAGACAATCAGAGTTTTGGACATTTAAAGTTTATACGTTAGTAGAGTAATCTAACTTTACTTGAAGAGTAAAAATTGACTAAGAAAAGCTTTTCACTTAGCTGCTCGGATTTGTGTTAAAACTGTAGATCCTTTCTATTCGTGTTTAAATATAACTCATATAACAGTCTAGGCCCTCCATAGACTCTTGAAGTAGAAGATGATGTTCATTTTCAGAAATGTAAAAAAAAATTTCATTGCCGGTTCCAAGACTTTTATTGCATTAAAAAAGGGCTGCAAAAAAGGATTCATTATAAATACTAAATGTATTACTGGAACTTAAGATACTGTAAATATAGTGACTTGAATTGTAAATATAGTGAATATTGACAGCTGAATGCTTTCGCCTTTTGAAGTTTAGACAACTGCCAAGCGAAGTTTTCCTTTCAAGGTAAAGAGGAAAGCTAGTTTTATCAATGCATTGTCTTTAATGATGAAAAATAATAGAACAGAAAACAGTGGATGAACCGCGGACAATCATAAACAATATTGGTTCCAAAAACTATACTTTGTGGAATCAGTTGGATTTTGTGTACTATGAGGTTACTGAAATCGAATGAAACTTTCACGGGGGATATCAATCAACAATTGGCCAAACTGAATTAACTGAATACTTCAAAAGTCATAAAAACATGATTTTTCAATATGACAATGCACGTTCACATGTTTTCAATGCGATTTCTCAATATGAAAATGCACGATTACATGCTTTCAATGTTGTGAAGGATACGATCATATCAAATTGATTTTGCTCCTTCTGATTATCATTCGTTTCAATTGATACACAGCTACAGCAGCACTACAAGGTCTTTCGAAGAAGTGCAAAAATGGGACGAACATTTATTATTAAATAAATAGAAAATAAATTCAAAGCTGATGATGAAAACAATTTTTATTGTTACATTCAATCTACTAATTATAGCTAATATTAGCTTTTATTTAAAATATTTCCAATTCTATAGTTTAAAGTTATTTTTTTTTGTGCGCAAATAAATTGTTATTGCATTAATAGCAATTTAGAAAAAAACTCATCATAGAAGAAAAAAAAAACACAAATTAAAAATAAAATTTTAGTTAAATAGAGTAATAACAATTAAATGACAATGACAAAGAAAATACGAAATAAATAACAATAAACCATATTCTCTATATATTTCTGTGTCGTATATACGAGTATGTACATAGTATATACACTACATAAGTATGTATGCATGTGTGTATATAGAGAATATATGTATGTATGTATGTATGTATATAAGAAACATTTACTAATGAAAATGCTTACCTTCACGTTGAGTGGGTGCAACCGCCGCTAAAGGTGGTGGTAAAGCTTGTGGAAATTGTCCATAGACGGCGGGAAAGGCTGCATTATAAATAATTGTTTTGTTTGGTTGTTTACACATAATCGAAACATTTAAAAGACAACACAACGTTTATAATATATTTAAGTTATTAATAGTAAAAGAAAAAAATAAAATATATATAATGTATAAAATATATATGTATAAGTAAAAATATATTTATGTATGTATCTGTTATGTTTATATATATAAGTATGCTTGTAAATAAATTTATGTAGTTTTGCATTCATTGTATTGAATTATTTGAAATTTTAATGCCAATTATGAATAAATTAGAAATGTATAAACGGTTTACCAATAATCATAGAAAATAAACATCACATTTACATTGTTAAAAAAAAACATCAATTCGATTTTTGGAAAGTTTTCTTATAAAAATGATATTCCTGGGAAAATTGTATTTGAATAGTGTAAGGAGAATATTATCGCTCTGTTTTATTACATGGATACATAAAGAGAGATAATAAAGAAAGAGCGTGAGTAATAAATTAAAGATTCTTTATGGTTTTTATTTCATATGTACAGTGCTACCAGATAAAATCAAGCACCAGAGAGAAAAAGAAAATAGAGTTGCTATTAGCTCTGTTCACGTACTTTTCCATCAAAAACTTTCTGGGAAAGAGAAAGAAAAAAATTGTCACATAGAGAAACTATCAGAAAAAGTACGTGAACAGAAAACTATTAAAAACTTTCAACTAAATAGCTGATCCGTTGTTTTGACAGTTAATTTTTACCGCGAAAAAATATTGTGCAGTTTATAATTTAATTTAATTAATTCAAAGAGTAATTTGTTGCATTCATTTCGTGTGGCACACTCTCATTTACATATATTTACATTTTCAAAATCACAAATTCACTTTAACAAATTTAACACAACCAAAATTATTGTTGACATTTTTATATTTGACACTTGGGTTTTTTTTTTGGCTGCTGAAAATTTGTGAAAGTAAAAATTTTACTTTCAGAAACTTTCAACTACTTTTTCTCTCTCACATTCTTACGCTCTCGTTTTTCTCTCTCGTTGAAAGTTTTTCAAGTACGTGAACACTTTTCTAGTGAAAACTATTAACAATTGTTTTTGTACAAGTTTTTGTACTTGAACAGACCTATTGTTGGTTTTCTCAATCCATATTCAATATTTTTATAGTGCCTCAAATCAAACAGAGTCTGCCTGCTTCTGATTCTTTACATCAAATGTGGCAGAAAATATTATCTGCAATATCCTGAGTTGAACCCAAAGAGAGAAGTTTACATCTGCAACATCTACAAGTTGTTCTTAGAAAGTGAGACGAGAGTAAATTGCTGATGTAAAAAAACAACAAAAAAACAAAAAAAAAAACAGAAGATAAGAGAAGAGAATTGAATTTCTCATTCAAAGTAATTTACTTTCAAAAAAATTCTGAAAGAAATTGCGACAATTATCTAAACTGCGTCTAAGGGGCTTTATACATATTTCTATACAAAAGAATTTAATTCACTTTGGCTCGTTACTAAATGCCATGATCTAATTAGTATTCCCCAGGATCAAATGTATTTAACGCAGTATTTTAGAAGTTATTATAATTTACAGACAGCTAAATGTGAAAAATATGCATTTTTGTTGAATTTTGCCTATTTCTCCAAAAGTTTGCTCAGCTGTAGCCTCTTAAAAATATATAAGAGCCCACAAAGTTATAATTTCTACATCAAGTTTGTTATTTTATTTAGGTAAATTTCTCATTTCAAATGCATCATAATTAATTTTACTATTTTTTGTTGATTTTCAAAACTACCTTCCAAAATAGTATATCTGTTCACATGACCTTAGGTAAGGTTAGGTTAAATGGAATTGCTCAGAAAAACTGAGTGTCCACGAGGGTCAAAGATTTGGCTCAATATGATGTCCCTATATATTGTAAAAACCTTCACACTGACGAAACAGATCTCTTCAAACATTTATTCATCCTGGAACCACTCAGTACTCCTGATGAACTTTGAAAGGTCTGTTGGCGGGATCTCCGTTAGATCCTCCAGTTCTGCAAATAGTCTATCTCCAAAGAAACGGAGTCGACGGATTTAAAGATTAGGGCATTCACAGAGGTGGTGGCCATTAAGTCAGGTGAAATAAAATACTTTTAATATCTAAATGCAATTTTAAAGTCACTATATATACAGTATAGGCCATTTAAAGTGGAAGTATCTGGCAAACGCATAACTTTTGATACCGCTGTCAGATCGACTAATGACATACCGCGTTAGAAGCATCAGTCGAAGGAAATTTATACCATGAAACAGAACACTCCGAAAGAATGCACTGAAATTGTTCTGCTATACATTCAAAATAAGTTCTTAATCGTGAAAACTAAACGTGCGTTTTGTTAGAAAAAATAAAGTTAAAAGTGCTCCTGGTGATGACACTATAAGGCATTTTTACGCAAAACTTGTGAGCTCTGGTAGTCTTAGTAATGCTAGCCACGCATCCAAACAACAAACAAGACTTTCCAATGAAAATATTAAAGCCGTACGATCCAGTATTGAGGAGTCTCCAACGGCATCGAACTATCGCCGTTTTCAGGAATTATGCATCCCTCGAACCACTCTCCGACGCAAAATTCGTAGCGATTCGAAGATGTTTTCATACAAAATTCAAATGGCACAAAAACTAAACCCAGCTGATTATCCGCGTCGCCTTAATTATGCCAAAATTGTTACCGAAACCCACAATTGATTGAAGAACAGCAACCTTACGACCAAAAAGTTACAGTTTGGTGCGGTGTTTGCGCGGATATGATCATCGGGGCATAATTTTTCGAAGACGATGATGGAGCTTTCGTAACGGATTTACTTTTATTTGTAGCGTTAATTTTTTTTCCAGAAACAAATGCTTTCACTTTCAATGGCCTACCCTGTAGAAATATTGAACATTGATTACTTTTGGAAATAAATTTTTAAATGCATTTTTGACGAATTTTTACTGTTGCTGTCTGATTAATCGATCAGCACACCAAAATGGGATAAAACAAAATTTGTCAACGCTTCTGGCTGCACTATCGGATCTTGTATGTGGTTGGTTGTATGATGGAAAAATGATTTGCGCCTATTAGTAGATTTAACTACACATAGCGATCTGGTGGAGGAAAAAAGAGTAGGCTTGTAATGGGTGATGTCTTGAAAATGAGTTTTGCTCTCTGCGTGTACATGAATCTTCCTTAAAGAAATGCAAACGTTTTGGAGGAAGTAAAATTCTCTTTTCGTTTTCCTTTATTTGAATGTATTTCACTCTCTGTATTTTCTTGTTTTGTTTAAAATTAGCTCTACCAATTTAATGAGTGCTATCGCAGGTCTATTGCCTTCCTACCCAATTCCAAACCTAATTTGATGTTATTGTTGGTTTTGTATTTCGCACAGGTAACTGCACCTGTGGCAGACGCCTCTTTCTACAATTCTCTCTAGCCTACCAATTTTCTGGTGTCCTCGCGTATAAATCGCTATAAATTCGCTTATCAAAAAACGTCAATGGCTTAAAAATTGTAATACTCTTTTTGCTATATTTTCTTTTTGCATTAAATAATAAATGTAAAATTATTACAGCACTCAAATACAATCTTCAGTTTTTAAAAAATAATAAGGCATATTCGTTTTTTTTTTACAAAAATATCGAGTCCTAAAAAAAAAAACAGAAAAACATTTTTAAAAATAGCTAAGTGTTAATTAATTTTGAACTTTACAATTAGAACATAACATTAAATGACAACAAAAATCCACTGTTTTATTATAACTTCAATAAATTTTTTTTTCGATAAACAGTTTGTTTTTTCAATATGTTAAACAATTAAACATTAAACAACAATTTTTGACTCTGCAATATATAATTATTATTACAAAGAAATCATAAATAAAACAAGGAAATCAATAATAAAGTTCACATTAATTGTTTAACTAAAGCTAAATGGAGCAGCAAAAGTAAAGTCAATTGTATTGAAAGTTAAACTTCAATTTTGCTTGCACTAAAATCAATAAAAAATAATGAGACAATTACGTAATTTGATTGAAAAAAAAGAAAATTTAAATAAATATATATGTATATATAGGTATATAAAGAAACAACATTTTTGAATATTAATTTGTTTGTTCATACTAACAATAAATATATATGTAAATATAAAATATTCATTGGCATGGCACAACAATTATATCATAAAAGAGATGAATTAATAAATAACACATTTGTTAATTAAAAATAAAAATTTAATAAAATAAAATTCTCAAAATGAAAGAAAGCGAAAAACTAAAAATTAAATTATAAATTATAATTTGAAAATGTTTTAATATGTTATGAAATGATTGAAAAACTATACAAAAATAACAAATAAATAAAATGCGCGTAAATGCTCCTAAAAGTATGCGATTTTTTCTTGCTTTGCTCTTGCACTTAAATATATTTTTATATACTATTTTCTTAAAAAGGAAAAACAAAAACAAAAAAATTGTGAATAAAAAAAATATTTGGTGCCTTTATTGGATTCTTTGTTGTTGTTTGTACTTACCAACTCCTGGAAATGGTGGCATTCCAGTAAAGGCATGCTGTAAGGCAGCAGCATCACCATTTGGCAGACCTTGCGGTGGAATTGTTAAGTGTAATGGATCTGTGGTAAAAGATAATAGAGCTATATGTACATTGTATAGAAAAGAAAAGAATGGGAAAGTATATAGATTTTAAATTATATGATTTTTGGTTTTTGTATATTTAATGTTAGAAAAAAACAGGTAAAATGACAATCTTTCAATTTTTTTTCAGTGAAATGTATAACCCTTTTTTAAAAAAATATTACTATGGTCGGAGAACAGAGTAAGCCTAAACATACCGACAGAAAGAAAATTGTACTGCTCAATATGATTTTTTTAATAAGGGTGTTCAAAGTTTGTCATATCTAGTCTCGCATCGCCTAAACTCTCTCAAAATTAGAATAGAAATAGTTAACAGTTCAGAGTGAAAACGAAAAAATTTGATCCTCCTTGTTTTTATTACATGAAAGCATATTTGCAGATTTTTTGAATATGATCTCGAAAGACCAAAATTTTGGATTCAGTTTCGAATTCAATAGAAAAATTATTTCATTTCATAAATTAAAGAATTTAGTTTTTTTTTTTACACAAAACCTTGTGTCAGGACCATGGAAAAACAGGGACACATTTTGAGATCAGACTGAGCAGAATTGTCTTTCTTGAGCAGGTTTAGAGTTAGAGGCTTGGATTCACTGATTCACAATACTAACATGAAAAACAAATACTCACTTAAATAAACTAAAATCTAGAAATTTTTTAAAATGCTGCTAAAAATCTTTCCTCTTTTCTTCACTACAAATTTTTCAAACCAACTGACTTCACAATAAACCAAATTTCCCTATACTCCCCACACACTTAAGCATTCTTATTGTGTTCTCTCTTTCGTTTTTTCTTTATAAATAAAATATGAGTACTTACGCCCTGGGAATGCCGTCTGCGGAATGCCATTCGTAAAGACACCATCTGCAGCCGCAGCAGCAGCAGCGGCTGCAGCTGCGGTCGGTTGTCCATTTGGCGTTTGAGCGCCCATATTAAAATTGGGCATGGTCGGTGATGGCAACGATGGTTGACCGGTGCCATTTAAGCCATGAGGTATTTGCGTTGCCAATGCGGCCATTGGATTCATATATGAACCGGGTGCAGTGGCAGCGGCGGCCATTAAAGCGGCTTGTTGTTGCTATAGAAAACAAAACAAAGAGAAAAAGGAAAAGAACAATAGAGTGAGTGAATGAGGATTGTTGTTGTGTTTGTAGGTAAAAGAGATTATGATGAAGTGTGGCATTGAGTATTATGCAATGCGATGCCATACTGCGAGTACAATATAAAAGTGTAGCAATAAAATTTTTAATTTATGGCATTGCATTGTAAAAAGGAAATATAAAAGAAAAACAAATATTATTAAATGCAGTTTTCGTTTCCTCTTTCTGTGCTTTTGTTTTTAAAATACACATACACACACTCACACTCGTTCATAATAAAAACAAAAGTTGAAACGAAAATAAAAAATGAAATCAATTAATGCCATTGTTATTATTATTTTTTTTTCCTTTTTGCTTTTCTTTCATTGCTATTGCAGTTTTCCTGTGCAGAAGGATTGTATTGCTCTTCTTCGTTCTGTGTGTTGTGTGCATTTTTGCATTGCATATTTACCTGCGCATAAGCTCCATATGGACCAAATTGATTAAAGACAAACGGATTAAGTAAATTCATATGACCCGCCATTTGTTGCATGCGTCGTATCTGTCGTTCCTTTTCAGTATCGGCAAATTTCACTACAAGACTGGAGGAAGCACCCTGTAGAGAGAAAATAAAAAGAAAAGAAAAGCAAAGAGTTAAAAAAATTGCTTTCATTTGGGTTGGTTTCGCTTATTTTGAGTGCGAAAAAATTGAATTTTAATTTGTATTAATGGTGAAATAATTCTTTAAAAAGATTCGTTTTTATTTCCTGAATGAGTTTGTAGTTGTATTTAAAGAATTTTGAGTTACTTAAAGCATACTTTTGTGCGAATGTTAAATGTTCTTTTTTTTATAAAATTAAGTTTGCTAGTATATTACATTGAAAAGTACACAATGAAGTTTATTTAAGCACTTTTATATATGTGGTTTGATCAAACTTTATTTATTTTAAAAAATTAAGTATTTTCATTTAAAATTAAGCTTAAAAGTATGTTTAAGTTTTCCGCAATATACACATTAAGTTTTCCTAAGCATATGTACTTATGAATACATATATTTTCAAATTTATTTCTTTTTGCAAAACAGAAAGTTTGATATATTTATTTCTATTTTTGTAAGCCTATAAACATGCAGCATGTTTTGTTTGTTTTCTTTGTTTAATAAAATAAATTACTATGTAGTATCATTGTAAGTAAAATTTTTTTTTATTATTGAACCAGAAAAACGGAAATCCTATTAACATCAATATTCTCTTCAACATATTTTCTTTTTGTTGTCATTCAAATTAGTACATACATACATATATATGTATATATTTTTGTTATGCAACACTTGTCTATGTATTTATTACCTTCTTTCAACTACTTATGTAGTACAATGACAAAAATCTGACGAAATGTAAGAGTGGATACCTATACAATATATCTATGTTTATATATATTTACAAAATAAATATGAAAATAATTATATTTTGCATTTGCAATTGTAATCCGATTACTTTTTATATGTACTTATACGTATACAATCACACAATCATTGAATATAATTATTTTTACCCTACAGTATACAAAGTAAGTATTCATATTTAGTTTAGTTGTAGTATATATATTTATATTGGAATAATATTCTGAAAAATCTCAAAAATATTAGCAGCATCAAATAACACTATGCAACAATTGGAATCTAACAGAGAAGCGACAAACACAGGCCGGTAGTACTGTTCCAGAGTAACAAATTCCTAAGAGGGTTTTAAAAAGTTAGCTCGCTTTAAAATGGTATAGCCTTTTAAAGTTGAGCTGCTTTAGTGTATTTTTTAATACTATTTTCTGTTTATAATAAAAACAAAAATTTGAAAACCCAAACATTTTTAAATTCTATACATTTTAGTTAATAGTATTTTTGCTTATTTTTGCAAAGCCCTGTAATGGATAGTTTAAACTTCTTAATGTGGAAAACTCTATGTTAAAACTATTTTTGTTCTTATTTCGCTGAAGAAAGTAGTAAAAAATGAGCACTTTATTTTTAAAAAATAAGCTGCAAGAGACAAACTTTGAATGCCTATATCTTTTAAAAGCAAGCCAAATCCTTTTAGGGTTTTGTTACTCTAGACCAGAACTATCGACCTGTGTTGGCCGATTCTCCGTTAGAAAAATGTGTGGCACAGTGTAATCAAATGAATTCAAAAATATTGAAAGGTATTCTAAAATACGTTGAAAAAACATTAAAAAAATTCAAAAATATTGAATAATATTGAAAAGTGTTCAAAAATATTAATATCTTGAAAATATTCCAAAGTGCTCAATAACCTAAAAGTATTCCAAAATACTCGAGGATAAATAAAAGAACACAAATATGTTCAAAAGTATTCAAAAACTATCAAACAGTATTAAAAAATATTTCAAAGTATTCAAAATTACATTCACAGATGTTTCAAAATCTTCAGAACTATATTGACAAGTATTGAAAAATATTCACAAACATTTTAAAATACTCAAAGATTTAAAAAAATAATCAAAACATATTCAAAACCTATCCATAAAAACATCAAAAATACTCAGAATCTTTCAAAAATATTGAAATATGTACATTTAAAAATACTCAAATCTATCAACAATGATTCAAAAAATATTACAAATTATTCAAACGTATTCTAAGCCTATCAATAACAATTTCAAAAGTATTCCATATTCAATTGAAATTATTCAAAGTAGTCAACAATATTCCAAAGTATTCAAAGTTAATCGAAAATTTAAAAAAATATGCAAAAAAGCATTTCATTGAGCAAGCATAAACTTCATTGATTTCAAACATATCAACAACGTAAAAAATATCGATTTAACGATACACATAATTATTTAAATTTATTCAAAAATATTCGAAAATTCGAAATAAGTATATTATTTAAAATATAAAAAATATTGGAAAATTAAAAAAAAACCATACCAAAAAATGTCTAAAAATATTCATAAACCCTCCAAAATGTACATAAATGAAAATTGTTCATGTAAAATCTCAAAAGCTCTCTAAAATGTATATCATGACATGGCCAGCCAGCACTGATCTAACTGCATTCTAATACCTCTTTTCTCTTTTTTTATATTTAACATGTTATTTTGCGTAATATGTAATTACGAATATTAGCTATAGGGTAATTATACATCAGTTGAGACCGACAAAATACATTCCCATATATTACAAAAGTCTGCATTTTTGCTTTCACACTCTCCTCTCAATACTTTACTTCCGCTGCACAAACCTATTGTCATTGTCATCATCATTCACATCAATATTATCAAAATACTTACTGCCAAACATATAAAATAGAGAATGTCTAAGGTTTCCTTTTGACGTCTATTAATTAGCATAATAATAGCATATCACATGGCGCATGTAAAATTTTTGGAATATCATCATAAAATCACTCTCTAACTATTTTAGTAAAATTTATATAATTGTCAATATTATTTGTGACATGATTTGTTATAATTAATAATGCTAAGGGGTTTGTTTTGTTGTTTGCTCTGTTGTCTTTGTTTTTAATGTTGTTTTTGTTGTTGTAATTAGAAACCTATTGTAATAAAAAAAAGGATTCACAATACATTAATCAAAGTAACAAAGCTATTATATTGCATAATTTTAGGAGAAAAAAGAAGAGGAAGTGTGGGCATAAGTTTTAATAAATGTACGTGGTGTTGAAGCAATAGAAAAGCAAAGGAAACCGGATATACAAAAAAACGGAAATGAAAAATTTTATTATAGGGAATTGTAATAATTTTAATTATATTGTTTCTGTTGTTGTTGCTTTTTCATATTAATGAAAAATTTCCTGTGTTTTTATTGCATCGACCTTCAGTGACAAAAAGTATAGGGGGCGGGGGGGGGGAGAGGGGGGGCGGAGAATTTGATAAAATCTTAAAGCAATAAAGAAGAAAATATGTGCATAAAAAATGAAGGAAAATAAAAATTTTAATTGAAAATATCTAGGGCAGAAGTAATTTATATTTTTATTGCGCATTAATTTGAGAAGGGGAAATATGCGAAAGCAAAGAGAAAATAAGCAAACGAAGCAAAAGTCAATATTAATAAATAAGAAAGCAAAAGTTGCATTAAAAAATGCGTTATGGAAAGAAATGCAATTTAAATAACATAATTTTAGGAGTTATAAAAACGAACTTTAACATTATATGAGTGTTTGTACATATTGTATATTCTGAAATAGAATGCATGAGCAAACATATATGAGTATGTACATAAAAATGCATAGAAATATTAAATCAACCCCATAAATTATTTCAAAAATAAATGTTGAATAGTTTTTGGAGAGTAAAAAATATGCATGAAGCATGAATAACGGCATAATGGGATACTATCGAAGCATTTCTAAACCAACAGGGTTGTATGTCAAGATTGTTTTTTATATGTTTTGCTGTTGATGAGGTTAAGCACTCAACAAATAATTGGAGCCACAATTGGAAGACCTCGAATACGGGTAAGATATATATTTGGTATGTCACAAACTGAGTGATCAGTAAACAAAACTTAGATCAGCTGAACATAAAAGCTAAAAGAGCTGGATTACAAATCAGTATTAAGAAACAAAGCTTTTGGATATAGGGTATTGTTTCCTGCCATATTTTAATCACAAACTTGGAGACGAAGATGTTGAGTGTGCGAAAGCGGGAGGGGAGAGTGGTGTCAACCCAAAATATTTCTGATTGAAACTTTGGGTGTAGAGTTATTAAAGTTAACTTGGCTTGTTAAGAAACAAATGAAAATTAAGTCAAATACCAAAAAAATTTTAATTTCATAACTTTAATCTTAAACGCTTTTAAATTTGTCATTAATTAATATATATTTTTGAAGTCGGTAGATCCACTTCGAAAATCAGTCCTAAAAATCGTCTTTTTTTAGGTTTGCAACTTCAAAATTAGTTATTCTCTTCATTTTTCCCGAAGGTCTTTCCTCTCATATTTTTTATTTTTGGAAACAACTAGAAATCACAATAGAAATTCCTAAGAGCGCAATGAAGCGCTGTTCGTTTTTGAGTAGTGTAAGCTTTAGTGTAATCGTGATGCAAAAAGTAGCAGCTCTTGATACACTGATTTAAGGTTTTCGTTTTTTATAAATTTTGCTTTTTTGAGGTCCTGATTTCGATTTTAATATAACATTTTTTTGTTGGCATTTTAACTGAAGTTTCAGTAAATAGTAAATAATTTGGGATTGTCTTAAGGAATCTCAAAGGTGTTTTGCAAGCTGCTAGGTAGCGAAACTTTTAACTACCTATATCTTTTTCCTTCGAATGTGATCAAAATAACTCTGATGATCATAGTCTGCAGATGTGACAAACCTAACAGCGGCTTCGAAATAAAGTATTAATACCGCCTAATTAAATATCTGACTATATATTAGACTAATTTGAGATGTATTGGAAGTATTGTATTTTTTTTAAACTATTTGTATTAGATTAGCGGTCAGACCTCTGTGTGGCGCCAAAAAAACAAACGCTTTTAGTTTCTGATATTATTTTAATTTTTTCAATAATTAAACTCTTTAATTTTTATACAACAAAAAAACACGTGCAAATTCAGGTTTCACCCAAAAGTATGCCGCATAAAAAATAATAATTTATTTTAGGTACATGCTTACAAAAAAATTACTCAAATTTCTCCTTCTACTTCAAATTTTAATTGAAGTGTAAAACTGTATACTTCCTTTCAATTTTCCACATAATTACAATATTTCATGATTTCATCATAATAACACCATCGTCGTCGTCGTTGTCGTTCTCGTCATTGTTGTCCTCGTCATTATCGTCAGAGAGTTATGAACATTGTCGTCGGCCTTCTCGTCAGCAGTAATAATAGCAAGCGACATTTCGCTCGTCGTGTTAATGTCATATTTCGAAACATGGCACTTTCACACTTTGGCTAATTTAAAGCATACAAAATGGAGCGGCGCACCAACCACACATGCAATATTTATAAATGCCTTTAACTTTGTCCTTTATTTTTACTAGTACCACTACCTTTTGCTGTTCATTATACATCGATGGTGTGAAATATTCGTGACGATGGAATGCTTTGTCGTTTTGTACTTTCGTTGAAAAAATCTATATGAACAAAAGTTTGAAGTTGGAGTATGTATATGTCACTTAACGCTCTCTATATGAAAAAAAAACTGTGACTGTCATGCATGCAAAAGTGTCAAGTTGCGGAAGTATTTTGTTGACTGGGTGGAGTTGATGTTTTGTAACAAAATGAGATGTTAACTTGATAGTACCTAGTATTACGAAAACTGTGTACGCAAGAAATTTTTTAATAAATATTTGGATGTCACCAAAAAGTATGCAAAATAAATTTGAGTTTAAAATATGGAAAGTTTTAGTTCAAACTTAAAAAAAATACTAGAAAAAACCTTACGAAAATTGAGCCGATTGATTTTAACGCACAGAGTCGACTTTTGTTAATTTCACAAAGTTTGCTATTTTCAAAATCGGCTTTAGTTCAAACATTGGTAAAAATCTTTATATATTGTAAAAAATATTGAAAATTTTCAATACTTTCATTTCATCGCTAAAAATGAATTGCTTTACGTTTTGTTTTATCGCACGCGCTGCCTAAAACTATGCTATAAATAATTGCAAAAATCTATAAACCATAAAAAACTTGCCTCAATTAAATATTTTTATCATAAATGAAGCGCCTTTTGGCAAAAAAAAAAAAAAGTAAACGCTTTTAAAAGCCCATTTTGTGTAACTGCCAATTTTTGCACCAACGCAAAATTTATTTATTTTGCAATTAAAACAATATGTCAGTGAATGCTTCACATACAAACACACGCATACAAAACTATTAAATAAAAATCACTGCAAAATAATTCATATGTTAAAATTGTGTATAAAAGCTTGCATATTTCTGAGGGCGAACACACAAAAACATACAGTTGAAAAAAGTATTGGCAAATTTGTTGTTAAAAAAACAATATTTTACCATAACGATAAGCACAATAGGCACAAAAAAGCAAGGCAGCATACCGAAAAGATTGGTTGCCTTTTAGGCGCTGACAAATCACACCCATAGTGTACATATATACTTACTATATATACAGAATAGTTACAGTAGTGGCTCAAACTGCAATATGTGCAGTATAGTAAGAAAAAATATTCCAAAAAATACTATGTAAATGTTTCAATGCATTTTCTTTCTTTTTCCGCTGGTATGCAATTTTAAATTATGGTACCTAAAAGTATGCAACAGTTCATTTTTTATGCTGTTGCTACTGCAGCGCTAGAATAACAGTCTCAAATACTTCAAAAAAAAAAGAAGAAGTATAAAAAGCAAGTGCACACAGCATAATAGTAGTGTAAAAACCACTGTCATGTTCGGCACACGAATAATAATTTTGGCACGAAACACGCCATGTTAACATGTCCCCAGCGAAACATCAACGACGGCGTTGAAACGATGGGATGCGGCGTTGTACTATAATCAAAAAAGGGTAGCAGTAGAGCTACAATAGCGTAGCGTTACTTCCGGCAGCATTGCTAGAGATATTATAGTAGTTATTGCATATGCCAGCATATGCATGTATGTGTGTGTGTGTAGTGCCGCTGTGTTGCCACTTTTGTGTGTGCAATCAGTTTATTATATCCACTACTCTTGCTCGTTTGCTTTTCCCTATACATACATCCATATATGTATGCAATGGTTTTCAGCACCAAACACCACCGGATATGCTTGCGGCTTGTTCAGCCATTAGTGAACATGTAATGCGAATACATACATACTCAGGCATACATATCTACTTACATTAATATGTATGCATGTAAGTATATATGCTTATATATGTATAAATGCGCGTGAAATCACAGCGGTGCCTGTTGTTTGTGTGTCTGCCTGGGTATGAAGTCGTCGTCGCCGTAGTCGTCTGTTATCCTGCGGGAACCAACAGGTTTACTTTTGTATGCATATTTGTATACTAGATGCACATATGTATGCATGCACATATATGTTCGTGTGTTTGTGTTTTTGTGTATTTGAGGGAAACATTTTAAATAAATTCGTGCGGATTTTATTTTTGGCGGTAGCAGACAAATTACTTTTTAAATGCATTTTAGAGAAGCGAGCGTGCGAAGAAGGAAAAGTGTTGCATTTAATGAGGTGATTTGAGTGAGCAGCTTTGTGGCTGGATTTGTTGCTTACGATTTATGTATGGAAGTAAGTTCTTGCATAAATTTAATGTTTTTCTATTTAAAATATATAAAAGTGAATACATGTGTTTGCTAAAACTTAATGCTTAATGCGAAGCAACTATATATCCCTTTTTTAAATTAAAGTCTAGCATAAATGAAAAATGTCCCTCAGTTTAGGGCTTTTAAAGGTTTATGTTAAATCTTATCGTTCGAGAATATATGACTGAGGAGATGGCTTATTGAATAGCTATTTAGATATATTTGAAGTTGAATACGATGTAAACCTCACACTCATAGATCTAACATAGTTACTTATGTGTCATGGCTATCCCGCTAATAGAAGTGATGGAATAATTAAAGTTAAAGAATCAGAAAATATATTAAAAATACTCAAATATTCCAAAAGAATGTTGAACTCGCAAAAATTTAAAGAATAGCGTCACTATTGAAAACTCATCACTCATTCAGACCCAATTTCAGACTGAAATTTAGACCAAAACTCAAACCAAAAGGAGTCAGATTTCCGACCAAAAAATAACCCAAAACCCGATAATAATTCAGACCAAAGTTAAGACAAAAATTAAGCTAAGAGTTAACTCAAATCCAAACTGAAATTTTGATTGAGTTTTGAGCCAAAATCAGACCACAGTTTTAACAAAACTCAGACTAAAAACTGAAAAAATACCAAAAAGATTCCAATTTTAGAACAAAATTGTAAACAAAAATTAAATTTTTAACTCTAACCATAAGGAAACTAAATTCATGCTAAAAATAAAACCAAAACTCAGACAAAAATTTAGACTAAATTCGGATCAAAATTTAGACTAAAGTTCAGTCCAAAATTCAGACCAGAAACTACATCATAAAATCAGACCTTAAACTAGATCAAAAATCAGAACAAATACTATTAGCAAGGTCTTGAAAAGTGAGAGGAGAACTGGCTAACAAGGCCTTCGGCATTAAAAGATCCATTTTTTTGATCGATTAGTCTAAATATGACAGATATTGTTTATGCTCTACACTGTTATTTCTAAGCATGAGAACATATGTATATTCTAGACCCGTAGTTAGAATTAAATAGCTTTGAGTAAAATGAAAATGTTTAGTTGTAACTATTTTCAATTAAAACCACTGAGGAGAGGTTATAAGTTAAAACTTCTAACCTGCCCTAACATAATATCTAATGAGGAGTTGCTCAGCAGTATTAATTTGGAGCTGCTAGATATCTAAATTAGAAGTCAATAGTAAAAATGAATAGTACTTAATCGCTGTAAACACGTTGGCAGGATTGCAGGGAACAACCCTATGGAGTGAAACCCTCTCAAAGAAAGAAGCGCACTACATGCAGATGACGTGAAACTCAGGAATCACTGTATTAAGTGAAACATGGCATGATACGTTGGCGTCGCTGATTCCGTAAGCATCAGTTGGGACTAAAGGGAATAAGGGAAAACATGTTTGGTTACCTGCTTGTGGTTTAGTTACATCAATATACAGATATATACACAGATCACAAATCCACATACAAACTTTCGTTAGTCCACATAATTTCATAATTTTACTTATTCAAATACAGTAGCAAGCCTCATTTTATTTTAATTTTTCATACCGTGCATAAGTAGGTATATTAAATATATAATTTCGCATTAGCTACTTATAGAGCACACATAAACTCACTTAGATTTAATAACTCCCAGATATGAAATTACCTTTTAACCCTTAACAGTATTTGCACTTTTTCACTTAAATCGTTGTCGTGTATGTGTGCGTAGTGCCTCTTCAAAAAACACACACACACATAATCATACAAACTCAAACATTAAATTATCCCACTTGAGTTTCATACTTGATGCTTGTAAAACAAATAAAACACCACCGCAATATATGCTTAGAACTTCCGTTTCCGTTTGCTCTCACACTGCTTGACTTGGCGCTACTCTCCTCTCTCTTTCTTTCTCTAAATGCTGGTATACTATATATGGGCAATGATGACTTTACTACGTTTCAATGTTGTGTGGTGCTCTCTTGCAATGTACGTAACCACTATGTAGCAAGCAGCAGTAATCTGGCGGTACCAGACACTCGGGGAGAACAGGGAAGGTACGAAGTGTTTTGTTGGCAAGTGTTGCCAAAACATGAAAATCCCATTGAAGTGAAATATCCGCAAATGAAATGAAAAATTCAACACGACAAACGGAAAAACGGAAATGCAACAGGCTTACAATTGCCTGCCAGCTTGCCTGCCTGCTACTTGGTACTTGCTGCTTGGTGCTTTGTGCCTTGTGCTTGCCTTCTTCTTCTTCTGCTTCATCTATATATTCGTCTTCAACTTGTGCTAATGCAAGGCTTGTGCAGAAACATTATTGTAGTTGTTCCCTCTCTTGTTGTTGTTGCTGTTGAAATTGTTTGGCAGCAATCGCATGTTGCATGCCACTTTCCGCATAGCAAACGTGACGCTATTAGTGCTTACCCTATACCAAGTGAAGCTTTTTAACTTTTTTCTTTTTTTTTTACTCCCATTTCTATTTGAAATATTTTTTGGCTTAAACAATATTTTTATTGTTTTTTAATGTGGCTGAGTTAACTTTTTTTTTTTTTACTCATTCATTCGTTTGCTGGTTGCTACTTGCTTAGGTTTGGTCTGGCAAAGTTTCAAGTGCACACAATTTGGTAAAGTGTTAAAATGGGAAGTTTATTTGAATTGTGAAACATTTTTATTTGAAAAGAATTATATAATAAGTATGTAAGAATGGAGTAGATGAGGAAAAAGGGCAAAAGGCGTTAGCGAAATCATCATTCGACATTATTATTGTTACTATTGAGGAGTGGATTAATTTTTTTTTTTTTTTTTTAAGAAGAAGAAGTGGAATTTAAAGCGTGTGGTACTTTAAGTTAATTCATTCTTAGCCAGTAGTGCAATTTTAAGATAATAGATTAGAACAATGCTAAAAAAAATACTAAAAATAGTAGATTTTTATTAACATATTTATTAACATTATTAATTTTTATTATTAACAAAGAAGCAGACAGAGAAATTAGAAATATTATTTTGTGAAAAGTTCTCATTATTTTATTTCTTCATATATTTACAAACTATTTCGACCAAATGATAACTTCAGTTTCATAAATAGTTAGAGATTTAATAGGAAAATTTATAGCAGAGATTTAATATCTTCATATCCTATACTTAATCATATTCCATCAACAAATTGGACTGCTTACATAAAATCTCCAGCGCTATCTATTTGTTGAATATGTGTCGCAATTAGTTAAAACATTTGTCAGTTTTACTGTATATACTACGACTCCAGGTTCGCCTTCTGCTCTCTGGGTTTCATTTGGGAGCAAAGTGGCACATTTCATTGTATGGCTTTCTTAATCTATGCTCGGATCAGTTTTTTTATGTATAGATGATCCCTTCTTGGCAGATGATTTGCGGAAGATATTTGTTGATGTTGGTAGACTAGAGCACTAAATCTTTATAATTTACAATTTGTGGTTGTGAGGCTCTGCAATTCCTATTTGTTTGCATACAGGGTTTTCATAGTAATTTTTGGGGCAACTGGTTTAAGCGAAAATTGTACGGTTTTGAATATATTTAAAAATTTGTTTGAAAGAGTTTTATTTTTAAAAATTTTAATCGTCTCATAGACAAAATTAAAAAAATGTTAAAAGCAAATAAATTTTATGTCATTTTAAAGATAATAACCCAATTAAAAAAAGACAGATTTTTTACTAAAATGTGGGATCGTTCGATTTAACTTTTTTAGTCTGTTAAGTAAAATATATCTGAATAGTAGGTTTTTTTCCTCCCAAAAGTTCTAGTTTTGTATTTGCAATTTGTCAAGGAAATTTTTGGTGTTACTTTTTAATCAAGAATTGAAAAGTTAAAAATTCAGCCTTATTTCTATAATTAAGTATTTAAGAAAATACGAAAACTGGAAATTGACTAATTTTGGCAGAGAAAATCTTGAAAATATGTTCCTGGATATTTTTTTTGTAATTTTAGAAGGCAACTTTCTTTACAGGAATATGCGAAAACATTATCTTCCGCTCTCAGGAAATAACTCATAACACATAAAGTATTATGGTATAAATCAGTGTTAATCCAGACTATTTCTGATTTTATGTGCAGAAATATCCCCGATCGCGGTGGTCGCTGTAGCCTAGTGGTTAGTGTGTTGGACTGCTACGCAGAGGTGCCCGGGTTCATATCTCGGCACGCTAAAAAAAAAAAAAAATCAAAAATAAAAATTTTTCTACATGGCACCACCTCTTGGCTGGCAATGGCAAACCTCCAAGAGTAAAAAAATGCCTATGAAAAGCTTTTCACTTTGCCGTTCGGATTCGGCATAAAACTGTAGGTCCCTTCCATTCGTGTATAAATATAACTCACACAACATGAATGGATGGGAAAAGCTCGGCCTTGGCCCTCCATGGGCTGTTGTGCCATAATAGATAGAGAGAATATCCCCGATTATTCTATATCTGTTAATTGACTTCAGTAACTCTACCAGGTTTATGGTCTCATTAAAGAAAAAATTCAAAAATGTGGTTTTTCTATATTTTTTCTTACCATGAGCCTGTCCAGAAGATGTTATTGTTTGGAAGCTTTGTTGGTTTTAATTCCATAAAGATAATAGATTACAATGACAATGGTTTTTGCGCCAATAGCCAATGTAGAAAGATGAAATGGTACGAATAAAATAAGGGGGAAATTACGTTTTTGAGTCGTCTATTTATGGCTACCCAGACCCTTGGAGGCATCCATATGTTGTCAGCTGAAAGTGTAATTGTGTAGAAACATCTATGCACTTATGGTGCAAATAAAAACAAATTATGGAAGTCGAAGCGAAAACATTTTTTTATTCAAAAACCAATTCTTTTAAAAAAGTTTATTAATTTTCCGCATTGAGGATAAAATTTTCCATAAACTTTTTGCTGACGTTAAATTGAATTTTATGATCTAATTATTAATGTGTAAAATTGTGTAATGTAAGAAAATACATGTGAGTTGGTCTGCGTGCGCTTCTCGCTCGAACAGTACTACTACAAACCATAGAGTATATGAGATGGCACTGAGAGAGCCGACGTCGACGTTTCGGGTTGTTGCTCTGTTGAATTGTATGTGGCCAACCAATATACGTTCATATGATCTCCATGTCTGCTCTGTCAGTGTTTGCTCATGCTTTCTACGCTACAAACAACTGCAAACAACAACCAGGAAAGTACATGGCGAGGTATTTAAATTAATAGACGAATGGAGAGAGAGAGAACTTTACATTCTCTTTGGTAGCTAGCGACTTGTTTTGATTAAGATTGCGGAAGAATACGTGCTTTTTGGATTTTTAATTAAAAGTTCCCAAATGATTTTCTCAAGAGTTGCTAACAATGCTTTAGATTTAGCTCTTGGTGTTAAAGCTAAATTTTTATAACAAAAAACCAGTTTTGGAAAAATTACGCTTACTATAATTTTAGAAATCAGTTGGTTTGACGGTTTTCATATCGAATCTCCTGCGTTCATGAGGCCATTTTTTTAGGTTAGAAGTTTTAAAAATTCTGAAGATCGGATTATAAACTAATTTAGTATGGAAAAATATTACCAGTTTCTAGTGAAATAATTTTGAAAATTTATCTTTAAGAGAGTTGCAAAAATTGGCCTTTCGTAATTCTATATCCCGATCCGGATTCAGCGTACAAATACACATGGAAAAAGACACAAATAAATAGAAAAAGTTTGCTTATTAAAGTAAGAATATCAGATTCTAGATTTTTGTATGCTGTTGTTCATGTTTTTCATGGCGAGAGCAGACATCGTTGGGCTTCTTTTTGCTACTGGGCAGAAGAATGTCGCCAGCTTAATCCCATTCTATGAGGTATTCAGTGGCTTTCAATAATATTTATCTTTTTTCTCTGGAAATTATTTGACCATTGTATTGACCCTTAATCTTGTGCGATTAATTCCCTTTATATATTATCTCTAAGGTAGTTTCTAATTGCCATATAACTCTTAATGAGATATTCGAGAAATTTTTGATACATTTTTGCTGAGTGCCGAATGGGTCACAATTGTAATACTCAATATTGGCAAGAAGTCAGTCTGTTATCGGATATGCGTTAGCCTTGCCATATTTGGAATTGTGTTGGGTGTAGAGACTGAACCACGATGTTAAGATAGAGCAATCCTTTCCCTTCGCCTAAGGATAGTCAAGATTGTTTTCTGCATTTGAATTACTTCTATCTTTCTCTCCCTATTTTAGTTTAAAACCACATAAATCTATTTAAAATAAATTAAATGCTGGAAGTTAAAATATTGAAAAGAAATATACTATATATATTTCTGCACAATTATTGCCATATATTTTTTAAACATTTTTCACAATTTTTTCTTGTTAGATTAACAAAAGTTTGACTATCGTTTCAAAGGCATTCGTCCATTCATATGTAACCGCATACTGCAATTACTCACTTTTTTGTGGTACTCTCGTAAAGTATGAACTTTTTTAACAATTTCTTTTTTTTTTTTTTTTGATTCCTGCGGAATATATATCTTTTTAATTTTAATTTAGTGGGAGTGAAACTAGGGAGTTGCCATTTTTTTCCTTTTGAACAAATTTCAATGTTGAATGTTTTTATTCTTTTCAAAAAGTGAAAGAAAGAATAAAAAAATATAAGTGAAAAAAATTGTGTGCATGTGAACAGGTGAAAGTTTAATATGTATGTATGTATTACAATGTGTTTGTGTATGTAACACACTGTAAAGATATTCTTTTCTATTAAGTTTTGGTTGTTGATGTTGTTGGGGGTGGCGTAAAAAAATAATGGCGTCTAGCCAAGCATATAAAAGTTATATTCATATATATATTTATAATAATGCATACTTATATAGCAATGAAAATTTTTAAAATATTTAAAATTTATGTCAAAGTGGGTGAGACTTTCAATAAAATTGAGATAGGGAATTTTTGCTTATATTAAATTTAATTGTCTGTTTTCAATATTTGGAAATGTGATTAATATTCTTTTTGAATAGATTCATCAAGGACCATTTAACTTATTGTGTTGTTATCAGAGCTCAGTTCGATTTTTATTGAATTATTCAAATGTGAATTTGAAATACAGAAATTTAAATTTCTATCATTTTGAAAGCAACTAACAGTTTTTAGTAGAAGGTTTTCAAGATAAGAAAACAATATTTTCAAAAATAGTTAGGTATTTAAGGATGTCAATCCTAGTTAGTGGATTGACTGTGGGCTACTATGAGAAGTTTAGGAATATAGAGCAAAACAATAATCGCATTTAGTTTGTCCTAGTGAAATCAGTAATAAACTTTGATCTCTCAAGAATCCATTCTCATGTTTTAAAGTTAGGTCTCCTTAAAAGTCTCAAAAAAATTTAAAACAGTTTACTGGAAAATATTTAAAAATAAATTTAATATTCACCACTTTACTCTCTACTCCTTTACATAAAGTATATTTATTAAAAAGAGGACAATGCTATTTAAGCATATTTTTTATGCTGGTAGACACAACATTGTAAATGTAAAACTCTACAAAAACAAACTACGAAATCGAAGGCAAAAGTATACAGTCGTCCAAACCCCGAAGGGAAGGAAGAAAGAAAGAAAGAGAGCGGAGGGGAAAGGAAAATAGGAAAATACTCAAAAGCAAAACGCGCAAAGCTGACAAAACTTTTTTAATGTAATTGAATTAAATTGCGAAAAACGAAGTGAATTAAATAAGTTTTCGCCATTTGCCAACTTACAATGTCGACAACATTTAAAACCAGCAGCAGCAACATTGGTAGTATAAACATACATACATATATACAAACTTGCATTTGTATACATATACTATGGTGACTATTTTCTCCGTCATGGATTTTGCATAAAAGAAGGCAGCAGCAGCAGCCAGCCAGCCAGCAGCAGCGTTAGTTGCCAACACAGCGACGTCATGCCTTTTGATGCGGTTTTACAGAGCATAGCATAGCAAAATGCAATGAGGCAGAAGTTGCATAATGTATGCCGCCGCGAAATTGTAGTAGCATACAGCACTTTTTTTTCTTCGCTGCTATTACAGTGTTATTTTTTTTTCCTAGTACTATATAATTTTTTGTGTGTAAAGAAAAGTCTGGCAACTTTAAACTTGTAAGCTAAATACAAAGTTAAGCAACTTGAGGCTGCTTTTCTCTACTGTATAGTTTTTTTTTTTGTGTGCTTTGCTTTTTGGGGTTAAAGCAAAATTTTCTTTTGGAAGCTGCTGATTTTGTCGTTTTTTTTTTTTTTTATTTTGGCTCAAGTAACATCAGCAGCAGCAGAGGGAATTGTACTAATTTGACTGTTTTTTCACTTCAATTGAGTGATTTATTTGGCGGAAAAGATTACTATGGCAGATATTTACGAACAAAGTATATAGTAGTAGTATGTAGTACTGACAGTGACAGTAGTAGTTGTATGTAAGTTGGCAATAGAGTAAAAAAAAGTGGAAAAAGTTAAGATGACATAGAAAAAAGAAAAAATATAGTAAAGTGGTTTTTTGGTAATATTGGTTTGAGTAGCAACATTTCTGGTTTCTTGTGTGTGTTCTGTTGTATACTTCCTTTTTCTCTGTGTATGTGTGTGTTTGTATGTTGACAGCAAATTTAAAATTGTTGCAATGAATTTGTAATTAATTTTCCAGTAGCGCGACTTTTTCAAAATGAAAATTAATTGAAAAAGTCATTTGGAAAATTTTGAAAGTAGAAAATAATAGAAATAAATTAAAAGCATACACTTTTTGTATAATAGTATTGAAACGAAATTGTCAGCGAAAGTTAGAATATATGTCAAGAAAATGTGAGAAGTTTGGCAAAAATTTAATTTGTTATGGTGAAGTGATATTATGTGTTTAAGTTGGAGTAAATAAGTAATTCTAAGATATCGTGTTTCAAGTGATAATGTATAGAAAAAGAAGGAAGAAGAGAATACAATGTTTGAGCTTATATTTTTCTACGGATATTGAGAGAAGAATTTTTCATTAGAAGAGAGTTTAAATTTGTACGCTATATTTTTTCTTCAAGTCGTAGCTAAATAAGACTTTTTCATAAACTCATAACTTTTGCCTAACTTTCCATATTTTTTTTTAACTTTAATCAACTGTAGCTTGCGGAAAGCGTATAGAAACCTGCCAAATTTATTTTATTTTTTATTTTCAAATGGATTTACACTCTTTATACGTTGTAATATAAACATTTGTAGTTAACATTATTATTAGTAGATAATATTTGTGCCAACATATTAGAGTAGCTTATGTCCAAAATGGTCTCCAATTTATTTAAAAATGGACAAGTTGGTAAAAGTTTTATCGAAAAATAGTAAAATAGTTAAAACGTAATGTAATGTGTGCTTTTATTAAATATAATTTCAATAAAAGCAGAGAGTTAAAAAAGTTAAAACAACTAGAATAAAAAAAAATTTTTGTTTGGCTTTTCTCGACTAAAGCTCTTTTAATATGTTGCCACAGATATATACTTTTAACTAATAACTATCAGCAAATATAGTTTTATTAAGAAAATTAAAAAAATATCACTCGCTGTAGTGAGGTGTAAAATTTATCCGAAGAGATTCCAAAAAACTCAAGTCTGTCCATGTAATGGAGTTTAATCTATTGGCAACGTTGCTTTTGCCAATATTTGTCTTTCTTTAGCCAGTTACAAAAATTTGGCCAAGTTTACTTCTAATTGGCCTTCCTGGTACCGATTAAATCTCTCGAATCTGAATTTTCTATACTCCCACTTAAAATTCTAAACATACGAGATAGATCTAAGTAAATTCAATATTTGGAGAAAAGAGGAACATTAGCTTTAATCTCAATGAACGTATAGTCATAGCAAAATTAATCCATTGATGCTTTAAATTTTCTTTGATCGTAGAGATAGATCAGTGGCAAATGAGCAGAATTAGATTAGACTGAAGAGAGTGAGAATTGGTCAGTCACTGACGCCTCAGTTGGGCCTATTGTGACCAAATCTATAGATTACAAATCATTCCTGAGTCTTGCATTCGTTTAGAATTGTAAAACCTTTTAGGGAGATTTGTCCGTAATTTCTGACGTAACAAAGACGGGTTCAAATTAGACAATTGCAGTGGCTCAATAAGTGTTCAGCTGTTTCCTCTTTTCCATACCTAACCTGCATATGTTTTTCTGACTTATCTTTATGTTATATAGGTGTTTGTTTACTCTACAATGTCCAGGCTCAGGCTTCTTACTGAGACAAGGCGAATACTTGTTTTTGGTAATCCAAGAATATCTATAGTTCTCTTTCTAGATATTTTTGGCACGAAGGCTTTTGCTACTCTTATAACTTTTGTTTCCATCCAGTATTGATGCGATTTACCTTCAAGCCAATTATTGATATTGCGCTTCGTGGAACTCCATGACAACTCGTAGAATGGTTTTGGCCCAATAAAGTTACGGGCAGCTCATCTGGCTTTTCGTTCCCCATTTATCCACTGTGTGACCTTTTTAACCAATCGTGTAGTGGGCCGAAAATTCCATAAAATTTAGTAAAATAATATTATTGACCTTGTCAAGTCATAGTTTTTCATGAAGTCTATTATTTTATCATCTAATGAATTTATCATTTTAAAACAAAATAACTAAATATACTATTATTTGTAAATTTTTATAACCACCCTACAGAAAAGTAAGTATGCTTAACTTTTGGTTTAGTACTTAAATCTTATTAGTTTTAAAAGCGTAATTTTAAATTATTTTAAAGCCAACATATGTAGAAATAAAAAACAGTCATCATTTTTGGAAAAAGTTTAGAAATGTATTTTTGACAATTTTTCAAATTTGCCGTATGAAAAATAGAAAAGATATTTAAAAGGAGTTGATGAGCTCTTTCTAAGAGTTTCGGTGAACACAATATATTTTTTTGTTGTGCTTGGCTTGCTTTAGGTTAGGTTGGAGTGGATGTCGAGAGACACACTTAGGCCTGAACGACCCATTGTGATTCCACATGGTTGAACCTACAGTTTAACGCCGATTCTGCACGGCGGTATGGCAATTTTTTATCGGCTTGGTAGTTTTGCCATTACCAACAAATGTGTATAGTTGCAAACTATCTTATAATTCTTATACACTTCATATTGATAGTGAATATAAGAAAGTTATGAAAATTAACCATCAGACAAAAACGGGAATCGACCACGAACCTCCTAGATGAAAGTTCAGTGGATTACCCACTAGACTATCGAGGTTGCTTGCTTTTCACAAGAGTGTACTTTTTTGTTTAATCTCAATAGTTTTGATACAAACAGAACTAACTCCTGCTTTGTTTTTGTTTATAATATAAATTTAGACATAAGAGAAAATAAGAGAGGTAAGATTTGACGCGTAACGTCACTAGCACGATTTGCAAAGAGCCAATTGTTGATTCCTTTAATTTCCTAAGAAGCTTTGAAAAGCAAAGTACTGTAATGGGCTCACAAAGAAGAAAATACTGATCTAATCAATATTATATAAGCGCAAGTCAGCAGCGATTCAAACCTCATGTCTCCGCTAAGTTTGAAATTATTGTTTCTCTATCGATCTTGTAGTTGTATGCGAATGACATTTTTTGCAACAGCTCTTGGTAAAGGAGCCTGCAATGGCATCGAAGGCACCACTTTGAAGCGAATAGCCAGACGATTCCGTTTACAAAGTGGCACAAGAAACGAAATTTTGACCACTCAGCAACTTTATGAATGGGCAGCAACAAATTTGAAAAATGTATGCGTCTTTTTTTTGTTCAACAGACCGATTACGAATGTGCAGCTGACTTTCTGAAGTCGTTAGTCTCGACTGATCCCGATATGAATCTGCTCAAAAAATCATAATTTCTTACAAGAAATATCGAACCGATGAACATAGTTATAGTTCCATTTTACTCCTTCTAATATAATGGCATAACTGCTCATTGAGAATATAGACTGAGATGCCCGTATCCATTATTGTTGTGCATATTAAATTTGTACACAAAAAGATATCTTCTTTTAAGTTTTTTAAATTTATTTTTAGTTCACTCAGCTGCACAATGACGTTCTTTATTTAGCGGCCTCTAAATACTTTTAATTACCGTTTTCAGAAACTTAAAAAATATTTAAAATTCTTCAATAAAATTAGAATGAGTCTTTCATAACCTTAGTTAACCTCAAAAATACATGCAAAATACCATTTCCGTTTCAATGAAAACAATCTTCCCGATAAAATTCTTATGCAACAGGCTATGACTGTTAAAATTCTTTCAAACAAGTTATGTAACTACAATACCATAGAGTTAAAGCTAAAGTCAAGTCAAGCTGGCCAGCAACAACAGCAACAACCAGAGCAATAATAACATTCAACAAGAAAAACAACAATGTTCACAGATACTACAACTCCAATAACTATGCAGGCATGAAGATAGAGAGTCAAAAAGACAGACAGACAAACAGAATATTGAGTTAAGTTAAAGTCTTTGCTGCTGCTGGTATACGACAAACGATGAGGCTTACACAAGCACTTAACAGTAAAACACGAATATTTCTTCCACATTTCTCTCTTACAACTTCTTTTGCTACTATTTATTCAGCCTCTTCGTTTCATTTTGTCATTGTTGTATAAAATGCAAAAGCGACCGAGTCCCTTTAGAGTCAAGAAATATGTATGTACAAAGAGAGAGAAAGAGAGGTTTTTGGAATATCTATTATATTTTGTAGCTATTGTTGTTTGTATATTTTGTTGTTATTGTTGTGGCTGTTGTTGCTGTTGTTCTACTTATTGCTGTTGTGCTATATGTAGGTACATACAAATGGCTTTTATACCGCACTCTGGTATCGACAAGACCATGTACTACAACAGTTGAATAGGTTGTGTTTGGTTGAATGTTTTCGTGTCTTTAGAATCCCTGTTGCTTCTCTGAGGTTTATTCAAGCAAATGAGAATTTTAGTAAGAATGACACAAGACAATTACAACAAGAACAACAAGAAAAAGCTTGAAAGTGCAGTTGCACACACACATACACGTACACTCACTGAAAATGTGTATGAAATTTATAGAAGATGCTTTTTCTTATGACGTATGTACTATGTATGCACGTATAATGTAGTTCTCCATAGAAAAACAATTTTTGTGTATTGGTTGAAGAAATTTATGTACTTTAGAATATTACATGTATGCATGAGAACTTAAGGAATCGTTCATGTTGAAAACAGACTTCATCGCAATCATCGTCATCGACAACGATGTTACCGGCACTGCTAGTTATTGATATCGGGCGTAGTAAAGGTAAAATTTAATTTGCTTGGAAAAATCATAAAAATCATGTTAAGATGAATTTTGAGAAAATTTTAAGGAAAAGTTTAAATTAATTAAGTGAAGTGTGTTGATTTTATTATTTATGTTCATAGTAACAAATAAGTGTATTGAAATTTATAAATATATATTTATTTAAAGCAAACTCGTGTTGTTGTTGTTGTAGCCACCATATTTCGGTTTTAGTTACTCGCATTGGTCATTTATCAATCCCCGTCCGTTTCAGTCAGTAGGTCGGTCGGTTTCCGTCGGTAAAGGGGTAAGGACCGTAGGTTTTCGTGGATCGCAATAGAAGTGCGCCGTGTCGTGCGGTAATTGACCGCAATCTGGAGACACATTTACGACCTCTACATCGATTCTGGCCATACACCAGTAGAGGAACTTCCTCCAGCCAGATCTAAGTTGTGCAAGAGTGCACCTCGTAGATCTGGGCAGACTTGGTTCCTCATCCGCAACTGGCGGTGGCGTAACATTCAGAACGAATGAAGTGTGGAGGGTTTTGTCCAATCAGTACACTGTTCGGGTGGTATGTTGCGTAGCATACCAGGAGGAACTGCTTGCTGAGGAGCTTATTATGCTCTTTCATCTTCAGCATTTATACCTCTTCGTGAAGATGCTTCTCGTCTGACATCAAGTGGCAGGCCGTTGCTATACGAAGTGCATCGTTTTGATACACTTGTAGTCCTCCCCATTGTGTATCGCTGATTGAGTGGGACCCTACTGGGGCAGCGTACTTTGCGACGGATCTTCCAATCGCTTTATACGTGGTTATAATGGTCTTCTTTTCATTGCTCCAAGTACTTCCTGCTAACGCTTTCAATACATTTTTTCTCTCTTTCAAAGGATAAAAGGTTTGACAAAGTTATTCGATACATACTTTCTGCAGGGTGTAATACCTTCTACACTGATGAATCTCTATTGGGCAATCAAGCTGAAACTGGTGTCTACTCACAGGAATCAGTGTTTTAAATTATGATACATGCGATTGCGGTCACCAAACAGTTGAATTTGAGTAAAAAATACACTTAGATAGCTGGGCTTTTAAACATTGTTGCCTTGCAAATCATGAACGAAACAATAGCAAAGCTCAACAGACTTGTGAGTAAAAATCCGGAAGCGCATTTTTGGCAACGAAAAATCAGACATTTTTGTCATTAAAGGATCAGTAAAGATTTTTACTGAATAGCAATCTATCATTGTGAAATGAAGGTAAGGTTCCGTCAATTAGACAAGGACTACATTTCTGCTGTCTTAAGTTTTTTTGACTCTTTAATACAAGATAGATTTAAGAATGTGCCAAATCTGAGAAAGCGTGATTTGAGATCCATTGTAAGGCATGTTATAGGCTTCGTTATAGTTAACGATTTTCTGAGAAATATTATTTTTTGTGAATTTTTTTGTTATTATAGCTACATTTCAAATTACAATTTTTTTTTAATGGAATGCTTTCGAAATTATGAACCAATTTTTGCCAACAAAAACCATGAAAATGAATGATCAATTTAAGTCAATGCATACAAAATTTTTGGAAAGGACTTAAATTTGAAGAGCTTCAAAGTTATTCTCATTTTCTTGTCATCACCTATTAGAACTGTTGATGCCAGCGTGCCAAAAGGAATAATATTTCTTTACTCATAAAAACATTTGAATTCCTCAATTTGCTCACATCATTATAAGTTAAAGTTAAGATAGATTGGTCAATATAGAAAAGCAGGTAGTGCATATTATGCTGCTTTGATTGCTACTTGGCTATGATTGCTATGCAAAATTTGATAAAACTATATATTTGAAAAAGAAAATAGTTTCAGGCGAAAAACGCATTCAGTTTTAATAGCATAATCTTTGAAAAATTATTAAAATTAAATAAATCCACATATTTCGCTCAACGAGGCGTATGCGCACTATTTAATTCCCTAAGGCCGTGGTTACATTGTAAATTTAGTTTGCCTTTTTTGAGGTGGTTACATTGAACTTGTTGCGGAGTTTCTTTTTATTCAAATGCATTTTTCGTGTTCGGTGCAACAACAGTTTCATGGTTTTCGCCGAGTTATATTTCAATGTAACCACGGCCTAAGTATTAGAATATCACAATTCCAGCAAACAAAGTTTTTGAGAAATTCCTAAGTATTTTGCAAACCCACAAACCATGAAAATATTTAAACAATTTAAATCTATATTTTTTCACATTACTATATTTACTGTGAAATTTTTCTTTACAACATCAGAATTTTAATTGAAAATTATTCATTTTAAGGCAGAGTCTTAACGAAAATTTCAGGAATTATAAAAATCATTTTTCAATTTTATATTTCCACATTAAAATTTGAGAATTTTGATAGAAAAATACCGTATTATTAACCTCAGTCTTAAATAACATTTCAGAAATTATGCAAAAATTAAAATATTTCTTGTTTTATTAAATTTTTGTAGAATTTCTATTTAAAATGAAACATTTTAAAACACAGTCTTAAAGAAAATGTAAAAAATAAAACTTACATTTCACAACCGCACACCATGGCGTATGAGTAGTAAATGCGTGAGTGTGTGTGTGCTAAATATTTAAGCTTATTTATCAATTGTTGTAAACCAGAAAACAGAAACCTATGCATTTTAAAAACCGAAAGCTCTTTAAAAATTATATTAGAATTGTATACAGAAATATTCTTTAAAATTGACACAATTTAATCCAATTTAATATTCTATTTTAATTTTAAATATTTCTGTATTGCTTTGTTTTCATTATTGCTCATACAAATAGAAACGCCAAGTGAGCTATACAAACTGCCAAGCAGAAAATTAAATTTTTAAGAAACATACACAAAAACCAATACAAACAATGCTATATACACACCTAACACAAAGTACCACAAATGCATTCAACACTCTCAAATGCAATTTAATCTTCAAATTTTTGTTCTTTTCCCCCCCTCAAAAAATGTACGCATACAAAAACGTAATTAAAATTGAATACAATTTTGTGTAAAATTGTGGCCAGAAAATTCAAAATGAAATATTGATAATTTTATTAACAATTTTTAGGTGTGTGTGTGTGTGTGTGTGCGTGAAGAGACCTTCTAATATATAAAAACAAGCAGGCTGGGTGGATGCTAGAAGCCTCTCTGTTGATGATGATGAATATAAATGTAAATAATTTTTACTACTATATACTATATACTCACATACTCTCAAAAACACATTAAATATTCATAACATAAATCTTTACACTAACACTAGCAAAAAAACATACATATGTATTTCAAAAGAAGTGTTGTTTTCAATAGCACTAATGGATTGTTTGTATGTATGCATATAGAATTGTAAAAGCGCCTGTGTTTGTGTACTAAAAAAGTGAGAAATAGTTTTCAAAATTAAATTTTACAAAATAGGATTTTAATAGTAAAAAGCATTTAAGTAAAAGCTACCAATAAATTGTCGCAATATACAAAAGTATGTATGTATGTGTATAGAGTGTCTAGATCTAGCAAAAAAGAAGTAGCACATTAAAAAGTAGTAGTATGTAGTATTCAATAAGTGAAGAAAAACCTATACATACTTAATTCATATTGCTGTTTGAGTTGCTGCTGAAATTGAAGAAAATTTCAAAGTCTGCTAGTTGTTTCTGTTGTTTTATATATGTGTGTGTTGTAGCAAAAAAGTATTTGCAGTTGTTGTCGTTGTTGTTATAAAAAGTAGTAGAACTTTTACTTGAAAATGTGCATTCAACAAATACATAAATGCAATAGAGCGCAAAAAAGTAGACTTCAAAATAAATGCTTTACAGCAAAAACCAATACACGCACAGACATATACAAACATGCACTAAAAAAGAGCAACTTACAATGTTGAAATCATTCTTCGTTGCTTCTTCGTATCCTCTTTTTTTGTGTCCTTTTTTACTGCTACTTGCATAAAATATCTTGTTGTTTTGCTATTTTCTCTTTCTCGTTCTCTCTTTTAGATAACTCTAAAAAACTCTTTAGAAACTCAAGCTGAACTATACTACACTAAACTAAACTGAACCGAACATTGATTTAACTACATTAGAGGCATTTGTAACTCGTTTAGGAGATTTGTTCTTGTTTTCTATTCATTGCTTTCTTGGCTGCTTGCTGGCTATCTGGCTGGCTTTGGTTGCTTGTTTGTATTTATGTATGCGTGTGCATGTTTGTTTGTCTATAGAGGTCTGCCTGAAAAGCAGCTACTTGTTTTTTGTTGTTTTGATTTTATCTGTCTACACAATGTACAACTATTATTTATTTCTGTTTTTTTGGTGCTTGTTGCACTTGCTGAAAATTTCTATGAAATTTAATTTTATTAATGCATTATATTTTTTGGTTAAAAATTTGGGTTGGAGCTATTTTGGTTCTTCACTGTCGTAAAAAATATTTTTTTAAATTGTAAGATTTTGTGCTTTATTCAATACTTTAGTATTCTTGTTTTTGCAAACAACGAACTAATACGGTTAGTGAAAACATCAAGCTAAGGCTATTCTGTATTGTTATATGAATGCAGTATATGGAAATTTACCAAAATTATCATAAGTTGTTGCCTGTAGAATATTCTGAAGGTGTTAAATACCTAGTCGTATTTGCAGCAAACGCACAAAAGCACCATGGTGCAGGATAGTGAAAAAAGAAACCAAAAAACTTGGCATTGAAGTTTAAAGCTTGGTACAACGAACGTGTTGTAGAAGTTCTATTACCCATAAGGGGGATTTTATTACTTGAGTTACCCAAGAATTTCTAGATCTCCTTTCTCAAGATTACATGATGAGTAAATGCATTCATTTTTCGTCAGCACTAAGGAAATGGCGTCACAAAATGCTTCCTTTCTGGTTATCTTTCTGGTTATAAAACTCCTGCTCCCAGATGCGAACAACATTTTGGGATGAATATAGTTACTGTACATGAAGCGGAGATTAAGTGGATTAAAATACATCTCCTGAGAAAACCGGGCACTTGGCTGCTTCATTTTACAATCCAAATATGTGATTGTACCAACGGATGTCATATTGCATGGACATTTTTACAACATCTTCACTGCACCCATAAGTAGAAGCGCCAAAGATGAAAAAACTATAACGTTTAAATTTTACAACTACTGGCTATGCCCAGTTTTTCTGTATCATAAGAACTGCAGTGAAATTTCTAAGAATATAGCAGCTCACACTTTAAAAATAAAATAAGAAGGAAGAAAAAAGGCAGCAGGATATCCTAATGGGCCCAGATCCCTAAAATTAGGGAGTTAATGTTGCTAAATGAGAATCTGAATTTAGGCATATAATGGAACATATATCTAAACGATAGCACTCGAAGCTCATCCTTCTACTCTACAAAACCCCCATTTGTACAACTAGAATTTATCTGAGATATTATTTTCCAGAGAGTTAAAACATCATATCCTCAGAAACATAGCCAATCCTTTTCATTGAGACACTAATTCTTAATATGGTTTAAATTAAATATCTAAATCTGGAAACAATAATACGCTTTATTACTTGAGGCAACCGTTTTGGATATGTAGTAGTACAAGACGACTTACGTCGAATATAGAATGAAAATGTATGAGATTTTCATCGTCAAAGGAAGGGAGAAGGGTTTTCTTGAACCGTCACAAGAATTCGTCAATGCTGTGAATGTTACCATTAAACTAAATCTGAAAAATTTTCTTAGCAACTCTTGGTAACAGACAAGCTAAATACCAAACAATAGCCAACGCAAGGCAAAATAACTGCTGAATCTAACCAGGACCCAAATTCGAATTTTCACACTATTTTTATTCATCTTGGATATAGTGTCAGACATAAAGAGAGGAGAAAGAACCAGCTGTACATATCTTGTGACACTGTGAAAAACTAATGAGAATCATCATTACTAAAGAAATTCAACTCCCTAACAGAATAAATATAATATATTATAGCAAAGAGATAATCATAAAAAA
Source organism: Toxonevra muliebris (assembly GCA_963691655.1). NCBI lineage: Eukaryota > Metazoa > Arthropoda > Insecta > Diptera > Pallopteridae > Toxonevra > Toxonevra muliebris. Next base: position 57,402,157 of record OY829326.1, read on the forward strand.
CTCAGAAAGGCACAATAGGCAAAATTACTATTGTCCCTTTCTGATCTAAGAACATCGTACCCACAATCTCTATCTATTGATGTATATATCTTTTGGAAAGACGATATTCAGAGTTTTTATTAAAATACTGATTTTAGTAAGTGTTTGTTCACAGCATCTAATTAATATGTTTGTTTCTACGAAAACATATAATTTTTTTAATTAAAAAGCGTATAGTTAAAAGTACCTGCTATGTGTTTGGTATTCTTTCTCTTCTGGCATTGGCAAACCATCTCAAAAAACTACATGCCATATTTTCATAAAACAATTATTATTTAAAATTTATCTTCTGTAAAATTTACCTTCTAGTTTAAAATATAAATTTTTATTATTTAACTAAAAACTGCAAATTCGATACTTTTGTTTTGTATGTGTATGTGTGTTCGAATAAAATTCTTTCCTTTAACAAATTTTATGCATAGAAAAACTTTGTCATGAATTTGTGCAAATAAAACACCCACAATTTAAACACACACACACACATACACATAGCAAACAAATCGATGCGCAACCATTTCCGCCTATCATTTCCGTTTGCAATTTAATATACTACTACCACTAGTATAGCAAAACCAGCACAAAAACACATACATACTTACATCCATATGTGTGTAGACACTTAATGTACATATGCGCATATATCAACAGCAGCAGCAGTAGCATCAGAAAAAACTAAACCAAGGCATAAAAAACCTACGTACATTCTACGCTTTTTTTTCTTTTCTTTCAAGCAAATATTTTGCAACTACGCCTGCAAGTATGCTATTCAAAGTATGTGCATAAATCTATGCAAAGCAAAGGAAAGCATAGCAAACTAAAGAGACTCACTTAAATTTCCTTTTTTTTTATTCTTTTTATAAGCAAATATATTCATTGCAACATTTGTCGTGCATGTGTGGGTGTGTGAGTGTGTGTGATGCATGTTGCATACATTGCGCTTACGCTTGAATTGCAAATAGTTACGAAAGATTTCCTCTACGATTTTCTACAACTACTACTTTGTCGTTTAGCTTTGTTTTTTTTTCTTTGATAGATGGAATGCAAAGAAGTTTTTTCTACAATTGCTAAAAAAAAAAAATAAAAACGAAACGTAGAAAGTATGTTTTGTATGCAAAAGATTTTTGTGTTAGCGGCATGTGCATCTAAAGCACATTTTTTTCCTGCTTTATAAATTGAGAGAGAGAAAAAAGGCAAGGAAAGCTTTCACAACCAAATTTCTTTGCATATGTTACTGCGCGGCATAGAATGGATTTGCTGAAAAGTATGTGAAGGCAATATTTAAAATGATTAAATTGATGTTGGTTGCTTGCCGACTTGCTACTTTGAGATTGAAAGATTTGTGTTATTTTTTTTGTGTGATTTTTTTCTCTTCAAATTCGACAGAATTTGTGGTTTCAAAATCGTTTTGCCTTTTATTTTTGGATTTTTTTTTTAGGTTACTGTATTTAATATAAAGTGCAGACAGTAGAAAATTGAATTGAAATATTACATATACACACCCACACAAAAAAAAAAAAAAAAGGAAGAAAAATTAAGTGATAGTTAAATGCAGACATATATTTGTGGAAGATGTGGCGTATGAGTGATATTTTAATTTATTGAGTTAAAGTTGCCAACAGAAAGATATTTTATTTGGGGAATTGTTTGTTTTGAATTATGAGTTGAGGAACAGGCTTGTATTTGGTATTAGGTATGAAAAAATTGACACAAAACTAAGGAATTAATGAAAGAAATATTTTGTTGTCTACCTTTATTTTAAGTATTTAGAAAGATAGGTTAAAGGGAGGAAGAAAGAGGGAGGAGGAAATATATTTTTGCAGTGAGCTTATTCTGTATAATGGGTAGTGCGTGGAACTGTTGTTTCTACGTGGAATGCGTGAGATACAAGTGCTGTTCGTGTAGCTATGAAATAGTTGATAAATTGGTGGGATCAAATTGGTCATCTCCGCTGAGCATCTACAGTGAAAATAACGATAGAATAGAGTTACACCAGCTACTTTTTGACGTTGTTCCAAAGAGTTAATAGAACTTTAAATTCCACTGTCTCTTATAGCTTTATCGCTTAATATTGAGTATGACTAAAGAGCTCTAGTTACTTTTGTGAAGTTCCTGCTATAGATTAGATATAATTTGTGGCGCGTATGGAATAAGAGGATGACCTTGATGGTTTAGTGGATAGTGTACTACACTTTCACCCTGGAAACTGTAGGTCCAATCATCGCCTGTGTTGTCTCGTGGGAGTGTGCCTGTTAGGGTGTGGTTTCTTATCTATCTTTCTTCCTTTCTTTCTTTCTTTCTTTCTTAACTTTACGAGTTGGTATAATAGATCTTATAGGTCACATGAATCAGCATTGGTTGGATATGCTGATGACATTGCGTTGGTAGTTTTGCCAAAGTGCTAAGTGATCACAAGGAGCTAGAGCAGATGACCATAAATGTTGGCGGACACAACCATGCAACCGGTACCTGGGTGTCCTGATTGACCAGCGGACGACATTCCGTGCGCATATTGCGACGGTATGTACAAAGGTGGCGACAATAAACGGAACGGGCGATAAACAATCTTTGGAGCGCAACAAGAAGAACGGGCGAACGATGCGAGAAATCAGGTAAAAGTCGATGGACCTTTGCTCTTATCCCAACAATTGCAAAATGGGTTAAACGTAAACACGGCGACCTTACGTTCGAAATGACGCAACTAGTCAACGGACATGAATGCTTTCGGCATTATTTCCAACGATTCATACTAGCAGATGACTCAAATTACCCTAGCGTATCGTCAAGAGCTACGTCAGCGACAGCAATAAGCGCAGACAGAACGGCGACTATCGTGTGGTTTTAACCAGAAGAAAAATTATATAAATGACCATTGACAGAATGACAATTTAACTGACGATTGAGATATAATTGCTCATGGCGGCCTCCTGATGTAGTACTGTCGGTGTCTAAGGAGGGCTAACTGTCTAGATAGCGAGGTGGTTTAGTGTGTTGAAGCCTCACACAGATGGCTAAGGTCACAGGCTTTTGATGCTTCTACCTCGTATGAAAAAAAAATCTTATAGATAACAGTGCTTGACTTTCGGGTTGTTCCATCCTTCAAAATGATATTAATGATTATAATGATTCAAAAATTTCACTCGAAGTGAAATAATTATTAAGCCGCCTTAAAAGGTTGATCCACTCTCATTCGATTACAAACAACTGCTGGACAAAAGTCGAAGGTGCTTTCAGATAATTATGAAATTTGACATACACATAAATTGGAAGTTACTCATCTCAAATTGTAAGCTGTAGCCGCTGAATACCTAAACAGATTTAAAATAAACTTTGTTTTTTTTTTAATGGGGCTAATATTTCTTTTTTTAAAAAGCTTGTAATGTCATTTATAAGTTTAATAGTTTAGCTGAAAATATAATTTTTTTTTCTTTAATTTTTGGAAAGGTTTGCATACTGAGCGAAGTGAGCGAAGTCCAATTTTAAAATTTATTTATTATAAAAATTGGAAAAATTTAGCAGATGTTTTAATACATCTTGATAGGCAAAAGAGTACATACTATATACCAAATGAAAAAACTAGTTTATAATTTCCTGTTTTGCTGTTTTCAAAAATATAAAAATTTAATATTTCTACGGAATATTTATCTTACAATATTTAAAAAAAACTACAATGTTAATAAAAAAATATTAATCTAACATGTGAACTGTATAATATTTCGGCAAAAAATGCACTTTTAGGATGGATTTTTACGTGAATGTACCACATCTATAAAGTTGATATTGAATATTCAAAAAATTTTGCATGAAGTCTTGGAGAAGTTTGATGGACATGATTTTTTAGCTTCCTTCTAGTAGAAGTATTACCTGTAAATAGGTGCCAAATTTTTTCCATAAATTTCTTGATTTTTGTCTATGAAATGAATTACTATGCACTGGGCTACTTGTTTCGACACTCTAAATTACAAAGTGATTATTACAACAAACATTATATTGCATGGATATGCACAAGATATCAAAAACTTGATTCTATATGATACTACTTGATAACTATATCATCCATAATCAAGTGGTTTGTTAGGTACTGGTGAACTTGATTGTGGGATAATTGGCAACACTAGGTTTTCTTCTTTTATGACTATGTTTCATGAGCATTAAAATCATTCATTTAGGATGATGCAGATAATATTTTATCACGCTTTTACTTCCTTGCCATATTCTTCAATTATTTTTTGTCACTCAGACCTTCCTTATTTTTATAGTAAATTGGTTTGTGTGTACCATATATGTCAACATAATCGCTTTTCCATCAAAGCCGTGAAGTGAGTATTCCTTATTTATTTATTTACTTAAGAATTTACTTTGTGATATTTTTGGTTTCTTTAAAAGCCATTTGTGAGTTCATACTGATTATAATCACCTTAAGTATAGAATAAACTAGTCAGCGTAACCTTAAACTGTTTTTAAGATCAAAGGCTAACAACAACGCTATTGACAGAAATAGAAAACCACTTAATAACCTAACTCTAAAAACGATTTTCTAGCATCATTTACTTTAAAAGATCAATAAAACTGTCTACTCATGCAGTTTACAAATAAAAACATTTCATTACTTTGCAAATACAATTGCAAACAATTTCATTAAAAGCTTGAGATTTTTTTTTTCTCCAATAAACTTAAATTTTATTAGACCATTTCATACATTTTTTTTTTCTGCAAACGCTCAAAAGCATGGAATACATAGTAGTCATACTAGCCATACTTTTCCACCATCCAATATACTCATATAAATATGTGTAATATGTGTGTATACTAAAAAATAAAATCTTCTTTTTCTGGTCTAACCTCAAAATTGTCATATTTACCACATAATGTCCAATTACACGCGCAATGTCATGCCACAAATTTTGTATGCCACAAAACGGCAATATACTTACAGTGCATGTGTGTGTGTGTGTGTATGTATGTATATACTGTGGTTAGATGCTCTTACAAATGGCAATTACCAGATAGCTATGTAAAATATATAATATAGAGATTACAACCAAAACAAAAAAAAAAAAACAAAAAAAAAAAAACAGAAGAAAACCAACATATAGAAATGAAAATATTATATTCAATTGGGGAAATATTTTCTAAAAATTGAAAATGTTATCAATTGCAAATGAAAAAAATGAAGGAAATATAGTAATAATAATAAAATCACAACACATACACACACAATTTTCATTTAATATTGTTGCAGTCGTCATCATCATTGTTGAGCTGTTGTTCTTGTAATATTCCTATTGCAAATTGCTGCAATGTTGCATTATTTTTTTCACACAATTTGTTCGCATGTTTCGCGTCGAAAAAATATTGCAAATTATTTTCATTTGTATTTTGTAATATTGTGTTGCATTGCGTTCGTTGTTGCATTTGGTCAAATAACCATAAAAATTTGTACCAGCAATATTTGCAATACACACTAGATATGGTATATTTGGAATAATAGATTTTGTGCGCCAGCCACTGTCCTTGCTGGCCCAATGTGCAATATGCATGAAACGCAAATGTGCGCAAATAATTTGATTAGAAATTTTCAGCTTTGAAACATATGTTTGCAACGATTGCAATGTTTGCATACATTGTCATAGTCGAGAAAATTCTCTACTTGTATTTGGAGGAATAGCACTAAATTCTGCAGCTGTAATATTTGTGAAATAATCAAAAAGTTAGTGTTGCGTATACGCAGTGGTGTAGAAATATTTTGTTGAATTTGTTGCTTTGTAATGAAGTTGCATTGACAAACTTAATAATAATGTTGTCTTTCTTGTAGTTTTTGCTATATACATATATCAATTTTAATTTGAAAATAAAATCTATACATTTATTAGTGTAACAATTTTATTCCAGAAGGTCCAGAAGTGCTACGATATCATATTATACATCAAATTAAAAAGCTTGACGAGTAGGTTAGCCAAAAATTTAAAGATTTAAAATCGGTTAACCCAATTCCAAAATATTGGCGTCGGAAGTTTTTTAAAACTCGTGCATTGAACAAAGCATTGCATTCATCGTTGTAAAAATCATTGCTTAAGCGGGAGTAAATAACAAATGAGAGAGAAAGAGAAGACACGAGTAACGGCATTTCTCGGAATTATCTAACGAAATATCTGCATACACAAATAACAAAACAAACACCAACGAGTAGTTTGGTTCTCTTTTGATATTTGTTTTTTCATAAAGAGATTTCTTGAGCAAAAAAAATAGCCCCAGTTACTGGGGCCTTACCGACTAGTATTAATTAAATGTTACTCATACGCACTCTGAGTTGGTTTCATTGCAGTAAGAAACTATTTAGTTTTGAATTAGAAGTAAAAATCTATGATTTTCTGTTTGTGGTCGAGAATTTTTTCATCATTCATTTTTCAGTATTTCATATTGGCGAAATTCGAAGGAAGTATAAAAGAAACTTGTCGGTAAGCGAACATATTTAAATGCTTAGTAAAATAAAAGAAACCCGTAACGAATCAAACCAACAATGAATAATCTGTTTTAGCAAACGATAGCATTAATTTGAGATAACAAAAGTTAATGTCTCTCAATGCCATGACTTTTACTCACAAAACTACAGATAGTGCCCTTATTGCCAGAAGAAGATAAGACCACTGGTAGATTTAGAGTGGGAGTTTAATCAGAAAAACCGGTGTTTTTCAATACATGAATGGCGATTTCCAGAACTAACTTGTAATCTTTTTTTTATGCCTCAACCACAATGTTTGTTTTAATGCCTCAACCACAATCAAGTTACAATATATGTAATCAGAGTAATCGGTATCTCTAAGTGGTCTGGAAACCATATTAGTTGCAGACAATTCTATATATTCCATCTGCCGACTGAGTAAAGTATAGTATAGTAAAGTATAAAGTAAGACTAGCGTTGAATTAGTGATGAGGCTTTTTACTAAAATTTCCATTAAGGACCACATGATCACTGATGACCTCAGAGAGTTTAAGCGTTACTTTTATTTTGATGAAAAATTGTAACAAGAAATGGAGGCCAGAAACTACGAATCCAGGTTCAGGTTTACTGATCAAAAAAGCTATATTTATATTTTTTACACACAAAATTTTTAACTACCAGTTAGTTGAGTTAGATTCAGTTTTACATATTATTTTTAACAAAAAAGTCTTATGTAAATTTAAAAGTTTTGTGTGTAGTTATCTTCAGGGACTTTTCCAACATTCAACTTCAAATGCAATTGTTAAAATTTCTCCTTTTTTATACCCATTCCATGCTATTTATGTCATATTTCCTTTTAAATTCATTCAAGTACAAAATATACATAAAGTACTTTATCTATTTTTATGAAAATAAACACACTCTTTCACTACAAATGAGCTTAAAGTGCTTTAGAATGCATTTGCATATATATAAAAATATACACAATTTTTTTTTCCTCAACGAATTTTAACTACAAAAATTTCGTGCCAAAAATAACAAAGGGGACAAAAATATTCAAATCATAATAATAAGACGACTTGTGTGCCCCAAAGCCCTTACCATTCTTATTACCCTTACCATATTTCTTTACATTATTCCTTATTTTTCACTACTGTGTATTCGAGTACGAGTACTACAAATCAATTTTCTTCACTTGTGTAATGATTTTCTTTTTCTTCCGCTATTATTTACTACAGACCCATACTCAATTTCCGTTAAAAAGTTCAAATTCTGAAAAAAAAAATATATTTGCAAATTTCATTCTCGTCGTCGTCGTCCATTCAAATTTCCTGGATTCTTTTTTTTCCATTCACTCACTATGAGATATATGTACTTTTTGAAAGCATCAAACAATTGGAGTAAGTAGGGGTGTGAGTGAAAAGAGGAAAAGAAAAAAAAGAACTCATAAAAGGGACAATAATAAACGAAGCATAAGCAGCTGTGCCCAGCTTCTCCTGCATAACTTACTCCTTTTTAAATTTTTTCTCCCATTTTTAAGTATACACTTTCATGGCATTTACTACAACCAGTACTACTACCACTAAAGTAAAAGGATCTTCCTTTGTTATTGTTGTAAAGAGCACGATGATGAGTACGATGGCGCAAAAAGAAATTGCGCTAAGATGCTTATCCTTTTCGAAGAAAAAATTCTCTTACTGTTGCTGTTGCTGCTTTTGCTATTATTATTTTTATTACTTATTTGCTTTTAATACATCAGAGCGAAGTGAATTTCATTTTGACCAGCCGAAAGAATGAAGGACGAACGTATAGACGGACAAAAGCGTTCAACTCATACTTAAACTCAAACACAATTCAATTCAATCCCTGAGAGCGGATGTCGTCTACTTTGCATTTATTTTTTCTTGTTGTTTCGTTTTTTTATTCGCCTGCTGCTTATGCGCCGAAATATTATCCTTAGACTGTACATACGTAAATATATTTCAATATTTCTTTTATGCTTCTTCATTTTTTGATTTTTTTTTGGATGGCATGATATTGAAAAATTCACATCAAAAATTGCGGAAATTCTCTTTTTTTCCATATCTTCCTCTGATTCCATCAATTCACTTTGTTTTCTTTTATTTTCTTCTTTCTTCTTTTCTTGAAGTATGCAAAAAAGGTCGCGCTGGGTTTGAATTTATGCTCGTCAGCATTTGGCTCTTGTTTTAAGCATAATAATAAGCAACTTGAACTTTTTCTTCCATTTTTCAATCTCATTCCTCAAAGCTCTTTTTATATCTACTACTTTTCGATATATTTATGCTGAAAATTTGTTTTTCCTACTTAAGTAGTTTTGCTATTTTTCATACACTTTTGTTTTTTTTTTTCTTTCTAAGATACATACTCATGTAATCACTGTCAATGGTGTCTACTCCCTTACTTTACAGTTTAAGTACTTTCTCTCTGATTTTTATACTTGATGCTTTACTTTTCAATTCAATGTCCTTTACATACAATGTTATTAATAATAAGCTATACAATTTTTTTATTGTACGATATTATTTTGCAAGTACTTGTTTGTTTTTTTTTTTTTTTTTGATTTTGCATGCACTTGTCGCATGAGGTTAAGTATTTAAAATTATAATATTATTTTTTTGTGTGCTAATTCTGTTTTTGCTTTGTGTTTTTGTTCAATTTACATAATTATTACTTTTTATTACTTACAAAAATGCCACTTTTTATTGGTATATGGTAAAACCAGAAATTGTTACGTACCTGAAAGAAAAAGAAAAGAAGTAAATTAGCATATTTTTAGGTAGTTATTAAATATTTCTTGATAATTGAATTCTAAAAGTATATATTTGTATAAAGAAATTTTATATAAATAGTAAGGTGGTGATTTCTTTAAATTAATGTAGCGTCGTAGTCAAGTTCACAAAAATTATATCAGCCTACTTTAGTTTTCATTGTAATACCGATATAGGTTACCTAAAAGTATGCTTTGATAATTTTCATTAGCACTGTTAAATAGAATTCAACTGTAAAGTATTTTAACATCGTTAACAATTATTAAAAAGTCACCTGCAGAAACAACGCGTATCAATCTTAAATATCAATATAAAAATATTATTCATATAATAATTTTAGTGTGATATGAAGGAAAAAAGTTTGAATACTCTACTTTATAGTATACTTTTAAGCATAATAATTATCCGACCAAATATTCGGTTTTAGTTCCATTAACAAAGTTGAATTCAATTTGATTTTCGAGTAATCCAAAATTTTTTTTAGGTTCAGAAACCATTTTATGAAAAATAAATACATTTTTCTTTTATAAACGTTATGCCTAAAAGTATGCTTTGGAATAGTGGCAGTTTACTATAGCAATTAAAATTGGATTTTTTGAGATTTGTTTAGTATTTGCAGAAGTAACAATGTGTCAAAAACCTTGACAACTAGTTACAGAATCTATCTATCTATCTAGTTCTTTATATGAAACGAATGTGTAAAAATAAAGCAGATTTTAAAGCATTCTTTAAAGCTTTGGTTGCAGTTTAATTTCACCTATATGAAAAATAATGTGACAATAAATACCAATGGAAAGAAAACTGCATTCCTATAATAAGTTTCTCTTAAAAGAAACAGATAAAGTATAGAAAACATCAAATACCAGCTTTCTTTAGCATATCATTTTTGGTATTAGTGTTCGGCAAAATACTCGTCAACGTATATTTATTGGCAAAGTTAAAGGAGATTTGATTTTAAAGTAAGTAATTTATGCTCATTAAGCAATTGCTGGCATGTCGGGTTCAGATTTGTCATTTCGCGAACAATGCATTGATTGTTTTTAATAACCATTCTGCTTAAAAGTATACTGTGAAATATTGGTTCTTATCAAAGTCACAGAGCTTAAAATTCTTCTACTTCGTATCGTATTGCAGAAGATTCAAAGTGGTGAGTACGTCGACAGGGTGCTTTCTTGCTGTTTCAAGACTCGATCGAAAGGGAAAATTATTCTGAGACCTGAATATTATACGTGGCTCAGGCTTCTGAAGAACCGCATTTAGCATAGCTTTCCTTTTGAATAAATTGAACGCACATTGAAGAGCGGTAAGGTTAAAATTGTTAAGCACGTCAGGTTCAGATGTGAAATTCTCTGAACAATAAATAAATTATACTCTTATAAACAAGAAGCATAAAAATAACTCTTAGAAAATTTCTAATTTTTTAAATTCGATTTGCTTTTGCAGAATTAAGATAGACCTGCATAATTATAGAAAATTACATAATTTAAATTTTATTGTAATATGAGAGGAAAGTCCTAATTTTGTAATTTGCTGTTTTATATCATACTTTTAGGTGTTAGCTGGGATCAATTTCGTTTTTAACACGTATATGGAATGAGTGTAACAAAGTTGAATTAAAATTTATTTCTAGTCATATTTAGATTTGTCATAAACAATTTTATTTTAAACATTATACCTAAAAGTATGCATTGGAATAGTAAAATTTCACCAAATCATTTTTAGTTGAAACTCTTTAATTTAGTATTGTTTTTAACTTGCATAACTATAGAAACCATGATTGGATTAATAATAACAGCCTTAAAATTTTGGAACCTTAAAATATATTTTTAGGCGCAAATTGTAGTGCCTTTCCTTTCAAATTCTTGGAAACATTGAAATATCAATCCAAAATAAATAAGGCATAAGTGGAATGTTGTAGGCAATTGTAGTTTCTTTTGTGTCACTATTAAAAATTTCTTACACAAATCAATTCCTATATTCATATCATAATAGGAGATGGTGTAAAGTGTGAAAATAATTGCCGCTTTATAAAACATATTCTTGGGCAGTTATTTTCAGTATGCTGACATTAAATACTATGTTAAAAAAAAAAATAAGTGAATCTAAATCATAATCAAAATAACCATAAACCAATTCGCTGTCATATCATATTTAGTTTTACAAAAATAAAGCAATATATAAAATTTGAAAATCACAAAAAATCACTTTCTAAAGCATACTTTTAGGTGTTGATTTATTAAAACCTACTGTAAATCACTTTGAAACAATAAACACTAAATTTATGAATTTATCTAATAAAATATGCAGTTTTTGCATAAAAATTATGCATAAATCATTGAGCTAATTAAATATTTCAATTCTTATATATGGAGTATTATATAAAAAATGTTTCTAGTTTTATTTATGATATGCTCGAACTTTCAATGTGAATGCAGCAACACCAATGCAAACAATAAATATTGTATTTCTGAAAAAAGTTTAATAAATATAAAGATAACTGATCACTATGTACGTTTAAAAAATTGCCATATTTAATATATTAAATTGCATCCGTGCAAATATCGCCTCTGGGACATTTTAATCACAATTACATTTTGAAATATTATTAATTTTTAATAAAGTGCATAAACATCATTTTGCCATTGCAGTTGTTGCTGTGTGTATGTAAACAAATGACAAGGACAATAATAAAAAAAATAATATACAACAAATGAGTGGAAGCAAAGACAAATGTTCATGTTCAACCACAAAATGTGTGATTTCCGTTTTAAAATAAAACTTTTTTTGCACTGCTATATTTCACAAAACGAAAAAAAAACTATATAAATGGGAATCATAAAAAATTGCCCGAAGCGTCGGCAATAATTAATTAAATGACGCTTAAAAATATGCTTGCATATATAAGGATTATAGTTATGTGTTTGTAAGTATGTGTATGTGTTTGTGTATAATTATTTAGTATTTTGCAAAATTTATTATCAATGACAGCAACAGTGAAAAATTAATAATAAACTACGAATTGCATAAAAAACCGCAGGCTATTTACAAACGCATACACACTTTTAAACATTGCATACTTTTAATCGTATTTGTAAATTAGTTTGTTTTAGTTTTATATTCGTTTTTTTTTTATTGCAATTTGTGTGATTTTATTGAATCTTTTTTTGTTAGTGCTTACTTACATAGATTTCAATAAAATTGGTTGGATAAAACTGTTTTGTATTTATATTTGTTTGTAATGTGTTGAAAATATGTTGATTTGTTGCATAATTTTATGCATTCGCAATTGAGTTATTGTTGCAAATGGAATGGCAAGAATTTCACTTTGATTTATATTTCAAACACACATATTTTTGGTTGCACACACTCATACATTGAGAATACAGTTTAAATTTAACAAGTGTTTTCAAAAGTTTAAAATTTAATTTTGAAAATTACTTCAACGCCTAAAAGCATACCTATATGTAACTATTATGACGTGCTATGCTTCTCTCTTTTCTTTCTCTTCTTCTCTTTTCGTTTTTCATTGTGCCATACGCTTCATTAGTTACTTTGTACTTCCGTTTCATTCCAATTCATTTCATTTCAACTTTTCTTGCACATTCCACAAAAGCTAAGATGCTTTTATATCTACGTGTTTTTTGGACGTTGTTACGCTATACTTGTTTCTGTAGCAACAGTAGTAGGAGCAACAATACGTTGGATGTGGCAATGAAATGTGGCAATCTGATGGAAATTTTAGCTTATAAAAGCATTTTTCAAATAAAAAATACTAATGTTGAATTGTGTATTTCGAAACATTTGTGGAATATTTAATAAGAAAGAAAACTGTAGAAAAACAAACGAACTATAACAGAATTATTGAAATGCCAGAAACACTCATATAAAATGAAGATGATGATGCTCTGTGAGCTGGAAGAATGAATATTTCCAAGGGAGTTATAAAAGCAGGCAAAGATCTAAAGTTGTTTTGTGGTCATAGTTTAAATGTATTAGAACTTTAAATTGGATTTTAAAATATACTTTACGTATTCAAAATACATATGTATAAAGTTGTATGGTATTTATTTATTTTTTGGTGAAAAAGAATATACAGAAATCTGTGTGGTTATAGAAAAACTGATTCCGTATCAACCCAGTAATGCCTAGTGGTACCTTGTCGCTGAGTCGTTCTTGAGCCAGGTTCAAAAATAATTTTTTTATCAAGTTACTTTCTTGGTCTAACTACTTTGGTGCTCGCTCATCCTTAATGGGTTAAATGCTTGCTAAAATAGAATTTAAAACTTGAACAAAAATTCGTGACTAGTCTTTGTATCAAATCTAATAAAGATATTTTCTCATAATCTAAGGAAATTCTATCGGGAATCATAAAATGGGAAATGTCACATGAAATGGGAGAAAATAAATTTCTGGGATTATAATGAATAAAACTAATTTTGAAATTATTTTCCATACTTGAAGTATTAAAAGTTAAAAGTAAAGCGAGAAATGTAATCTCAGGACTTTTAATTTATTTTAATGAATCAAGAAATCAAATTTTCCGTATGTTTAAATAGCTTTTATAGTTTAAGTTTTGGTATTGTCTACTGTTTTCTCAACTGCTTTAATGATATGATAAAAATTAAAGAAGTAAAGTTTAATAAATTGACACCTAAAAGTATGTGTTTAAAAACAAAGCCACGTATATTTTTCTAAATAAAATTTAAACAAAGTAAAATCAAAAGAAAAAGTCGTTGAAGATATCAAAAATTTTAAATGTTTATGATGAAAAAAAAATGAAAATATCTCGCCTAAAATTATGCTGCTCAAAAACTTTAAAAATATTGTGACATATATATTTAAGCTTTCATAGAAAATATACAAATTAATATTAATTTCCAGCTATCATTTTGACAAAATAAATAGACTGAAATTATAAATATGGTGATGCAAAATAAAATAGTTTGATTAAATACTTGTCACCTGAAAGTATGCTAAATAAATAAAATTAAAATTGAAGAAATGTACTCTATATAAAAGTTTTCTATACTCGGTTTTGAATTCAAAATAAAGAATTTATAATTAAAGAAATATTAGAAAAATCATAATTTGAAATTTGGCACCTAAAAGTATATTACAAAAACATAATAAATTTGATTCACAAAATGATTGCCATTTGCAGTAACATTTCTCATAAAGTAAAAAGTTAAATCCAATACGACAACAGTGACGTACCAATTGGCACCTAAAAGTATACTTGAACAATTGCAAAAATATTTAAAGCATCTTTTGTCTTCATATTTAAAATATAGAATCATGAGGAATACATAAATTCTTAACCGCCAGTTCAAATACAGCTAAACAATAATAGAAATTCATAGAATTAGAATTGGCACCGTAAAATATGTTCCAAAAATTAACTCAAAATGTGTAGAGAAGTTTTTGCCTTCATATTAAAACTATTTAAATCACAGGAAACACAAAAATCACAGACACTAGAAAGTTTTAACCCACTTTAGTATTTGTTTTTAAAGTTTTTGTAGGGAAAACATTATTTAAAGTATACTTTTATGCGTTTGCAAAAATGTAATCATAAAAAACATTTTTTTTTGCTTTTTTACGACTTATGCAGCATTTTCAAGTTACTTAAGACGAATTCAACAACTAAACAATAAATAAAAAAAAAAACAAATTTTGAGTAGAAGTGCAAGCTGAAAAAAATATCAAGAGGTATAAGAAAATTGAGAAAACGTGAAAGTGGTAGAAGAGTAAAAATAAAAGGGAGTGTGCAAAAGAAGAAGGACCAAACAAAAAAGGGAGCAATGGTTGCAATATAAATACACATGTACATGCAATGCATGTGAGATGGGTAAGAGTAGAAAGCATAGTACTTGTTAGCAGTTTAAATGACTTAAGCATGAGAAATCATCATTAAATTGAAAAAAATAGAAGGTGGAAGTGTGGGTGTGGCACAGGAAAAAAAACAAACGGGCAAACCAGGCAGAACAGAATAGTACAAGTGAAATGAAAGTACCTACCACAATGTCTACTACACATAGTACTGGGAGAAGAGGAGAAGTAGAGAAGATACTTCAAATGGAAGAGTAGTGGAAAATCGCATTTCAGCTGAGCTGAACTGAGCAGAGATGTTGCTGTTGATGCTGTAGCTGCTACTTCTGTGTCTGTTGTTGTTGTTGTTTTTGTCGACTGCTGCTGCTATCGACAATGCTGGTTAAGTCAAGTGGAGGTCGTGCACTCATTCACTAAAGTAGTAGAGACGGCAAATACACACAAACACACACACACGCATACACATACAAATACATGTGAATGCAATTTTAACAGTGAGAGCGGAAAGAGTAACAGCACTTACGTTGGTGCGCCGGAGATTTTTTATTGTTATCGAACCAAACGAAAAAAAAAAGTTGAAGAAAATATAACAACATAAAAGAAAGTAGAAGCATGTTAAAAATAAAGTATATAAAGTCAATGCTCGTGAAATGACGTAAACGTTAAATGGAAAAAGAAAAAGCAAAAAGAAGAAAAAATGAAGTAGCATTCGCGAGCAAGTGACATCGATACCATGGGCATGGAGCCCATGTTTATATAAGTTTCAGAGTAAAGATGAGGAGCGCGCATAAAAAGATGACGATGATGAAGATGCACTCAAGTGTATGATGAATGGACTCAGTGCTGTTTCTGTTGTTGCTGTTATTGTTGTGCTCCGTCTTGTCATTGAAGATGAACAAGTAGCGCAGTAACAGAAGCAGAAGAGTTTAAATATGCGTTTAAATATTATATCATGCCATTCATCTATCCATAATTTTTGTATTCCCATTTTATTTTTAAGTGTATGTATTTATGATAAATTTTTTAAATGCTTTTTGAATTAAGTATTGTTGTTTTTTATTATTATTTAAATCAGCAGTACCTATCAGCTTTTTAATATATTTTTAATAAAGTAAAAATTATGCATGCGCAGTCATATGAAATTCATCATTTGTTAAATAAACACATGCAAAATTCAAGCAGGCAAAAAAACAAAAAAGCAAAAAAAAGGTAATGGAAAATTGTTTTTTGTTTTGTATGAACCCAATACCAATTATTATTATGTGAATTATTTTGCTTGTTCAATAACAAAACTGCGTGAAGCGGAAAAAATAACACTATGGTGCATAAGTTTTACACACTATCTTAATTGGAATAGAAGACGATGAACGTTATCAGCTTATACTAATTTTAACATTAAGAAGTTGCCTGGCAACTTAAGATATGTGGAAGATGCAAGAAAGAACTAAAAAGTATGTTTAAATAAGTTAAGACTAGCTTTGAACTTTTTATATTAATTATATTGTTTAATTTTACTTACAAATTTTAAAAAAATATTAAAATATCTACCATTAATGCCTAAAAGAATGCTTTCTGAAGTTTTATTGAGTGGTTTTTGGAATTGAATTGGTTTTAATTACATATATAAATGCATCGAAAAAGGTGAAAGTAACTAACATTGATGCTCAAAAGTATGCTTTAAAAAGTTAGTGATTTTCTATTTCGATTGCTTGTTTTGAAACTATTGCAGAATTATGAAGTAAATCGGATTTATTTTATTTTCACATATAAATAATTCCCAAAAGGAGTAACCATCTACTACTGATGCCAAAAAGTAGGCTTTGAAAAGATTTGAAATTTATATGTACAATTTAACGTAGCCAGTGTTAATGGTTATGCTAAGAAAAAGGTATTATTTTCAAGGTATTTTCCATCTTTTTTGCTTGGTTTAAAGCTTGAATTATGAAATTGATTCGGATTGTGTTTGTTTTATATATAAGGGTGAAATTTACTACTATTTTGCTGCCAAAAAATATGCTTTAAAATTTTGTATTACGTTGGTTTCAAAATTATAATTCAAAATTACAATTACTAAATGAACTGATTATATTTTAGTTTCAATTATAAACGTTTCAAAAAAGATCACAGTAGCTAACCAGCGATGCATAAAAGTATGTTCTAAACGAACCTGATTTGTTTTAGCTTCGCATATACATAAACGATTCCTAAAAAGCGAAAAAACTTAACATTGATGCCTAAAAGTATGCTTTAATAACATTTTTAATCTTATTTGTGGACCTCAATTTTTCGAGTTTTCCATATAAATGTTTCTTAAAACATGATTAGGTAAATCATAAATTTATGATTTATGCTGATAAATATACATTAATATTAAGAAAAAACATACTAGCAATGGAACGCAAATTGCAGAGCTATTTTTTTCTGAAGTGTATACAAAAGTAAAAGCTTGTTACTCAGTGTAATCACTTCCAACAATAAAGCCAAATACATTTGAATTGTGTTCATACAGTAATTACCCAATGTTGTTTGTTAAATCACAGTTGGTGGATTATTTTCTTGCATGATGCATAAATTGTATGCATAAATAATTTTTTTTTTTTTTATTATTATTTAAAATAATCATTATCATTATAATTATTATTATTTTTGTTATTTTATGGTTGATTTTAATTGAAATTTGCTGCGCGCATGCATAAATAAGTTTTAATTGCAACGGATTTGCATTATTTAAGTTAAAACCCAATGCTACAACACTATTAAATTCAAGTCAATTCAAGTAAATTTAATGACGTAAGTTTATGTAGAATACAATTTGTTTACGCCCCTAAAGTTACGCTTTCAAATGTCACTTGCATACACTCGTATACTTGCGATAATATCTTTTTTCTAGCTTATGGGTTTATTCTTTCCTTTTTATATTGCGTTCACTTGAATATATACATATAATTTTCTGTTGGATAATGTCACTTGTGTGTCCTCTTTTCTTTCTTTGTGAAAAGAGCGAAGTAAATAAAAACACCTGCTATTTTCACACATGATTTAACCTGTGAGTTGGTAAACAATTTAGCAAACTTGTTTGTAAACACATAATAAAAAGTAGTTATAAGGTTTTTTTTTGTCTCATGTTTTATCAGCGTTTATTCATTTTTTCAGTGAATTTTTTTTTTGTTCTTTTAGATAAAGTGTTTTGATACTAATGTGACAATATAATATTTCGGCTGTTTTTGTTTTTTTATTTTTGCTTAGTAATTCATATTAGTTTTGTGTTGTGCTATACGATTTAGTTAAAATGATAAAATGAATTATTAGAAAAAAAATAGAAATAGTTTTCTTAATTGCAATTAATGTTTATGCTAATAAAAGTATGCAGCAGCAAACTTGCACTGAGACTTCTTACCATTTTTGTGTAAAAAAGTTTGAATATTTTAATCAAAATTAAATAATTTCGTAACTTTATATTTTCATTTCTATTTTTCTCGTTGAGTGGTGCCTAAAAGTATGCAAAATTCAAATGCGGCTTTGGTCAGAACTATGCATATTCAAAACAGAAAATTACTTCATCCTTTTTACTAATACAATATACTGACCACTATGCAATGATAAAGCCGTATGCTTTTTACAATGAAGTGGTAAATGCCACTTATAATATTTTCATTTTATTAGTACAGTTACCTTAAGAAGTGCATTAAACTAAAATATTTAATTTTTTAATTGTTTAAAAGTTTTTGCGAAAAAATAATCCATTTCTATTTACTGTGGTTTAAAAAGTTTTTAAACTTTGAAAGCAAAGGATGTGAAAAGACGTTGACTCAAAACAACTCAACTCAACTCAAATGGAACATGTACTTAGAAGAAAATGTTTCTAAACAATTAAAACTATTATTAGTTTTCAGAACAATTTTAGTAATTTTAAAAAGTCTGAGGTATGATAAAATCAGAATTATCTATTACAAAAAGAAGTATCATTACTAATCGACTATCGACACAAGGATGACATTTAAGGAACACTTAGCAGCCGTCAGTGGTAAAGCGGCTAGAATAACGGCGCGCTAATGCGCATTATGTGGAATATCGGAGGCCCACGGAGGGCAAGCGTCAGCTGCTTGTGGTGACCAGCTCCGTTATACTGTATTCAGCACCCATTTGGGCGAACGCAAAGAAGACACATCTGAAAGGCATTCGCTCGATTTATAGGCTCAGTGCACTGAGGATTGCCAGCGCCTATCGTACGGTGTCGGACGACGCCATTTGCGTCATAGCAAGAAAATTGCCCATTGACCTACTAGCAATAGAAATGAAGCGCTTTTATAGTATTACTGGAGAAAGGCCAACGAACGTCAGGAAAACAGAAGAGAGGAAGCGTACCATTATGGAATTGCAGCAAAAATAGGAGCAGTCCAAAAAAGGTAGCTGCACCTTTAACCTAATTCCTAATATAGTAGCGTGGATGGAGCGCAAACATGGAGAAGTCAATTATTTCGTCACCCAAATGCTCAGCGGGCATGGGTGCTTTAAACAATATCTGCACAGATTTAAACTTGAAGAAGACCCGTTCTGCCCGAACTGCCCGAGCGAACCCGAGGACTCAACACACACCATTTTCCACAGCCCACGCTTTAACAGCATCAGGGAGGAACTAGAGAGAGTTTTTAGGGAACCCCCCACGGTAGCCAACTTGACAGCACAGATGTGCGAAACGGTAGAGAAGTGGCATGCATTGTGACATTATTAAGGAATGCTGAATCTGCACGTAAAGCCGAGCGTGCGCAACGAAATATCGCAAATACAGAAGACGACGAGGATGGGTGATGAACAATAAACAATTATTGACACGACACAAATAGATCCATACAACAGAATCAACAAACGAGTAACAGCATAAAGCTGAACCAGCCCTGCGAAGTAATACCAACGGGTAGTCCCGCGAAGAGAGTGGTAGGAGAGGAAGTAGGTGGTTTTAGTCGGAAGGAATCCGACATAACCGTAGAACTGGAGTTCTGCGGTATCTATGAAGATTTCCACCTGCCAACGTACAAAAAAAAAAAAAAAAAGGTTAGGTTAGGTTAGGTCATTGAATGGCAGCATGCCTCCCCATTATGCAGTGTCCCGTGAGCCTCGAAGTCGTAGTGCTGATGGAGTTTCTGCTGAGGTTGAGTAGCTATCTAGACCGTCTAATGTCTATAGTGGTCCATGTTAGCCTGATAAAACCACAAGTTTGCTCCACTACTCAGGATATTTGTACTTCCTCGAGGCAGTTTTGCTTAATTCCCAATTTCATAGACATAAGAGGAACACCAATGGTGCAGGAAGGTTATCTATCTGTAAGCTGCGAGGCCTGTTTTGGACGTATCGTTTATTAGAATCTTGGCATGTACCAGGTTTGACCTAGTCCAGCGAGTTAAGGCACTGTGTGTGGCAGCAGAGCACTTAGCTTGTTGCTTAACCAGAAGTGAAGTTGGCAACCAATGAAGGAGTGTGAAGAGAGCTTTCGTAGAGAGTATGCTAAGTGAATAGTATAGTCGTTCTAAAAGAGTATAAAGATATTTGCCTCAAACTGCAAAAGCAATATTATCCGCATAAGCTATTATTTTGCGGCCGGTTTGATCTAATCTGTTAAGCAGTGTGTACGTAGCCAGATTCCAAATACGAGGAGATAGTACGCCTCCTTGTGGTGTGTCTCAATTGACAACCCTTTTAACGTAATCATTTCTAATAGAGAAGCTAATGATATGTATTTTAAGTAGTTGTCCTATAAATCTTACCAGATTAACATCAAAATTAAGATTTATTAAGGCATTAACGACAGCGTCGGAGCAGACATTGTTGAAAGTCCCCTCGATATCGACAAACACTGCAAGTGTGTATTCTTTGTTGGAAAGTAATTTCTTAACTTTCTCAATGAGTACATGAAGCGCTGTTTCTACAAACTTCCCTTTAGTATAGTCATGCTGTGGTTAGGATATATGTAAAACGGCCCTTAAGAGCTAATTATAATTGTTCATAGAATAAAGGTAAATAAATACTCAACCTACCTATCTATTAGTATCAGTACAAAACTCATATAAAAGTACTTAGTAATAGAATTAATTATTAATTGTTTTCACATAAAAATTCTTATGGAAAGGTGAAAGTAACTAAGATTTATGCTTGAAAGTATGCTCTAAAAAATTTGGTTGCGTGTGCTTTAAGCTTAGGTCATTATTTTGAGGCTAAATTCAATTTGTTTATATTACATTTAATGATTTTTTGAATTTATTTTCTATATTATGTGATATAAAATATACTATAAATTTTTAACTAAAAGTATGCAATCAAATTTCAATAATTTCATAGAATTCAAATTAAAAGCATAAAATATGGTTGAACAAATACTTTATAATGATATCAGATTTTAAATTAAAATATCACTTAGCGAAAACTTTTTTTGTTTGTTATTAGATGTTTTGCTATTTACATATAAGCCAAAAAATTCTTTTGAAAATTTATATTAACCCGGATATATCCGGGTTAATATAAAAGTTTTTGTTTTGATTGAATATATTCTCATTTAATCAAAATCATTCATTTCTGAAGTGACTTACATATAGCACAATGAGCATATCTGGGTTAAATTGGAAAATTTTTAAAAAGTTGAAGCATATTAAATATTAAAAATAAAATAACAATTTTTCTTAAGAGTAAGCAGTTATTTTCTACCAAAAATGTAAAATTTGTATTGCAAGTGCTAAAAAATCTATCTATCCAAATGTTATTGAAAAAGAGTTGCAAACTAAAAATATAGAAAATTAACTTTAAGTTTCATTAAAAAATATCAGTTTTTTGCAAGAAATATGTATGTATGTATATGTTGCGTAAAATGTGTAAAATGTAGTCGTACATGTGAAAATCCTTCTTACCACAATTACAAACATGTTAATTTAAACTGTTAACACTTTAATACTAACATAATTACATACAAAACATACATACACCTACATGCATTAGTATTAGTAATAGTAATGTAGTTGAACTGAGCTCTATTCAACTATATATGCCATAAGCTATATGCATATATAGGTACATACAATATTGTTTACATACACTCATACCCAACTACAAGTGTATGCAAATAACTATGTATGTAAGTAGGTAGAAATGTTAAAGACATAATGAGACGCACGCAATATTTATGTACCATACAAGTTTGTATGTAGATATTTATGTGTGTGTGTGAATTGGCAACCGCATATACACATACACATTCATTCATTCAAATGTACACACTTACACGCACATAAGTAAATGCAAACGAGAAATGTTGCTTGTGCTGCTTGTTGAAAAGTGTGAGTAGTTTATTTTAAATGATTTTAATTGTTGTGTCAACACGCACACGTACACACACTAACACCAAGAAAAACATTTTACAATTGTTGCAATGTGTGTATGAGTGCATGTTCGTGTGTGTGTATATGTCTGCATTAAAATTTGCTATGCGTGGAAAGCGCTAACGTGCGCTTTTGCGCCTAAATGCATACTTCAAAAGTTGCCAGCAAAGCTAATGAGCTTTGTTATTATAAAGTGATGAAGTATAAAGTATAATAAAGAGAGAGAGAGAGAGAGAGAGAGAGAGAGAGAGAGAGAGTGAGATAGAAAGAAGAAAAACGTGTGGGATGAAAAGAAAGAGAAAATGGCAATGCCATTTAGTAGAACATTAGTCGGTACAGTTATTATAGGAGTAAGGAATGAAAAAGTAATAGAAAACGCTGTAGTACGAGTTTGTAAAGAGTAGTAGGTTAATATATACATATGTTTGTAGTAGGCATTTGGTAAATGTGCTGAAACAAACTTTGTTTGTGGTTACGCCACTAACAGCACAGTTTGAAGAAGCTATTAGAGGAAACTAAGTATGCTATATTTATATACTGCTATACAAATACACACATATACATGTGTATATATTAATTTTTACGTCTCATATACTTCACTTACTTACACGCTGCCTACTTATTCTTATTATTAAGTAAATATTATTTGTTATTTTAGCATAGTTTTAGGCTTATGTTGTGTACATACTTTGCTGTTGATATTATTAGATAAACGGTTTTTCTTTATTATCTTTCAAATACTTGGAAGAAAAATATTATTTATTATTTGTTATTATTGAATATTTTTACTGAAAACATTTAAAATTCAACGCTAATTATTTTGTGGTTTGAAATTTTGTAATAAATTAAAAGTTTTGTTATTTGTTTAATTTATAATATAATAAAATGAATTGAATTGAATGGCATTTGTATTAATTTCATTTTTTATTATTATTTTATTTTTATTTACCGCATAATTCTATTATTGACATTTTAAATGTAAATAATAATAGTAATTAAAAATAAAAAAAGAAGAAATGTAAATCAGTTGGAGTGAGCTGAAAAAAGTGCATTAATCATTTTAATAAAACATAATATTTGAGTTTTTGTAATTAATTTGCTAAAGTAAAGTAATAAATTAGGATACAAAAAAAAAAAAAAAATAAAAAATGAAATCGAAAAATTATTAGCATAGTTTTATGTAAAAAACCGTGCATAATTTTTATGCTTTTATTTGATTTTTTCTTTTATTTTTCACCCAGTTTAAAATAACATATTCCATCAGTAAAATTGTTGTAACATGAAATCCATTTTTGAACTTTTTGGGTTCAATGACTCTTGCGGAGGCAGATGCTTTTCCTCTTCCCCCAAGCTTCATCTCCTCCAGTCAGGATGTCACGGGTAATGACTATATTTTAATGTAAATTTTTTAACATCGGGCCGCTTCAGAATATAATTAGTTGTTGCCATGGCCTATTGAATATTACCACGAAAACACCGATGGCTATTGGATAGCCTTACCGAAAAGTTGTCGTAAGAAATAGAAAATGACATTGAAAATAAAAATGCACAACATACGAAACAAAACACACTTGTTCTGATCTCCAGTAAGCAGACCCTAATCCGATTTGTAGTTACTACTAGGCATAGTAATCCCAACACCAGTTAGATTTCCTTGAGCTAAAAAGTCCCTAGTCACAGACGCTTTAAAAACGAAAAAGGGATCATAGGCCGTTCTCTCCATGTTCTTGGTAAAATTGGCAAAAATGAGGAGGTGCGTATTCTTCACGAGAACAAACGAAAGAAAATACGTAATACCAAAAAGTAATTGAAGAGTATTTGCCATTGGTCAGCGTGAGCGTCAATTGGCTTCTCAACGAACTAATGCGGTGTACGTGGTAGCCATAAATCGCAATAGATAGTGGAGTGAAACTGTCAGTTTGAACAAAAAATGCGCATCCTAATGTCATCCAAAGAGGTTGTTAGATGATGAACCGACCAACAATAGAAAATAAGTTCTGGAGTTATGGGCGGAGATTGATTAGAAATTATAAGAAATTGTTGTGAACTATTACACTCTCTAGACCAGAAGGAGTTTTACCATGCTTGAAGTCGACAGAAGTTAGGTGAGGATACTGCAAATTAAAGTGCTAAGATGAGTTATCAAAGAGCTATCTTAAAGTGCTACTAAGAACATCCCGAACGTTTACACGTTCACATTTGGTTACTCAGTATAAAGTTAGTTTTCATCTAACCACTCTGACAGGTAAATTGATTGAAAAAAGAGTTTGGAAATTAATCAGTTTAGTTTCAAGTCCAATTCATTACACCTAGAAATACATCAAAACTTTCGAAAGCCCCACTTCACTAGACAGTGTAAGGGAGATAGGCAGTACCTAGCACATTGGTGGCTAAGAGAGAATCCTAAGCAGAATATCCAAAGTTTATTGGGCAGCTCAATAAGTCTAATATGAAGTCTTCAGCTATATCCGCAGGATAAAATTGCGATTTTTCACCTCGAAAATAATTTTTTTTCAACTAGAACTATGTTGCTTTTTGGCAGTGAAACATGTTTGGTGATGTATATTTTAATAAATAAACTCCAATAGAATTTGGTGACCGATCATCATACCAAATGAAGGATTCTACGAAAAGTGTCAGCAGGTTCCAATCAAAAATTAATTGAAATTACAAAAAATATATATGCGTCGGACATACTCTTAAAAAACCACAAATCCAGCAGTGTCAGTTAGGCTTAGAGTGGAATCATTAAGGCTGCAGGAGTTGCGGAAAGTTAAAAACTTTGAAAATACACACATGGCATTAGATAAAAAAAAAACAGAATTGATTAGGGAAATGTAATGTGAGATGCCAATTCCTCCTAAAAGTATGCAATCATTTTCTAACAAGTTTATTTTGAAAAGCGAAACAATTTCGTAAATATGTAACAGCAAATTTAATTTCAAACCAAATTAGTTATCACCAATTAAATTGTAAGCTTATTCATTCAAAATTTGAATTAAAATTATGAAATGTTTTCAAATGAAATTATTTACCTTCCAATTTTCGCTTTAATTAGTACCTAAAATATTCAAAGGAAAACTGCTGAAAGGAAGGCTTGAATAAGTTTTGCCTAAATGTATGCAATGAGTGCTGGTGGAATTTTTAGTGAAATGTAAAATATTCAAGAAATCACACGCGCTGAAGAAGTTTCAATGGAGCTATAAACAAAGTAGTGGTAAAACGATTGCAGAGAAATATTACCAATTTTTGGAACAAAGGACGAAGCTATAATGTAGAAAAGGGATTTCTCACGCTCAGTTCCACCAGCGATTCAGTTATATATGTTTTAACGTTATATAAAATTCTGTGTCTAAATTTTGAGGACTTTTTCTGGGTAAAACTAAACCTTTTATATGAAATACAATCACAAATATACTTCTAAGGGGCTTAACAAAAATAATAATTCGCTTGTATTTATGAAAATGTAGTAAGCTTATAGTATTCAATATATGTATTACATGCATTCAAACATGATCTAAATATGTCATAAGTACTTTACTGTTAATGCACATTTATGTGTACATATTTACACACAGTACCCCGCCGTAAAATTGTAGTATAATAACCAAAAAAAATCCATACAATTTTGTTTACAAATGTAGTGAGGGTTAAAGGTTTTAAAAAATTGTAGTTCAACTTCTTTTTTTTAAACTGCTACTGATGACACTATTGAATCCATTTGTCAAGGCATAATCGGAAAGTTTAACCTTAATGTGGCCATTTATTTTCCTTTTTATTAAAATCCAAACATTTGTCTTTTGAAGCAATATGGTAAAAATCAGTGGACATATTGACTTTCTGTGTCGTGTAAAACACAATCGAGAAAACAATATTGAAGAAATCATGCTTTTTGGTTTCTTTACGTTCCTATTTTCTTGATCTCTTTCATTTCAAATTGTACTCTGCAATTCAGTCTCCTACAAGATCGAAGTTTGGTTTGTACATGTATTCTACTTTATTTGTAAAAATTAAAACAAAATTGAAATAAACATAAAAAGCAAAGCAAAAAATATGTACAATTGCACTTCGTTTGTAATAAATATAACACAGTATAATACAACCATACGGCAATAAGGGGGTGAGAATATTACCATAGCCAAGTAAAGCCTTTACTGAGTTTTATAAATTTGGCGTTGATCGTTATTTTACAGTGGGTTGAAATTTAAAGTTTTTTTTTTTCAAAAATCGCATAAAATAATATGAGAAATTTTGAGCATTTTAACCTTTTTAAATACCTTTTCTGGAATTTATAAATAAAAGGGCCAACTAGGATATTCAATGCTTGTATGGCGAATTTCACTAGGAGCCACTAAGACAGAACATACCTGCGGGTTAATGGTAATGCTTTTGACTACACATCCACATTTTTGATCAAAACAGACATTTTGTACCTTTAAAGGTTTAAACTTTCATGGGTCAGCGGTGACCCAGTGGCCCTCAATGGGAATTTTCGGCAAACTTTTACTGTTTATTTTGATTAGATATTTTTTAAAAGTAGACAAACTAGTTTAGTATTAATTAATACTTCACTTAATCCTTTCTTGACCGTAGGGAAACTAGAACCGATAGAGCAAAACCGAGATTCGCATTCTTCGACCCCCATTTCATTGTAAAAAAGTTCTTAAAATGTTTCCATTGACGATTTTAGGGTCACCGGCGACCCATAGCAAAACTTGTATTTCTAAAAAAGTAAACAAAAATTCAAAATGTCGAAATTATGTTTGAGTAAATAGTTTTTCTTACCTTATTATTAAAAATAAGGTGTATTTGGACAAATTTCGTAAAAATTGTGAGCGATTGAAAATTATAAGAAAAACACAGTTTTTTCATTTTGATCCGCTACAGTACCGTTACTACAAAATGCACAATTTTTTGAATTGAAATTAAAGAACCATCAAATCTATTTCAAAAAAATTTAGATTTAAAAAGATTGATTGGATAGTTTTAAAAAAATCGCAAAAGTTAATCTTGTGACATCGGTGTCACCATGGTACCGAAAGAGTTAATTACCTTTTAAATTGATTTTTCTGGAATTTCTCAAAAAATTGTCAAAAGAGTTAAAGTGTTCTAAGAAAATACTGGGTTCTAAAAAACAAGATTTATCCTAAATAGATTTAAACATAATTTTTCATATTATTTCAAGCGATTTTTGACTAGAATTTTAAAATTTCAACCCACTTGCAAAACCTAGTAAGGGTTTTACTTGGCTATGATGATACTTTCAGCCACTTATGGCCATATAAATCATGAAAATGTATTGAAAATTTGCACTTCGATATTCTTCTGTATGACAATTTTACGACGATTACTTTTACTTATTTTTTTCAATGACACTCCGCTTTCTTCTTCCCTCTTTTCCACATACCATAATCGGGTGAATAACATCAAACCAAACTAATTTTCTCTTTGCTTTTCTTGTTTTCTTTAACTTTTACTTTTCAAAAAATACTCTCTCTTTTCGGATATGTTATATATCGGCATACCCCGTTCATTTCTTTCACAAGATTGAAGTTTTGCCTTTTTCGCTCTACTACGTCATCCAATTAATTAATATAAAAAGTATCCATTTCCACAGTGTGTAATGATTTAGCACCCGTACGAGGTTTAGGATCGTCGTAAAAAAGATGTGCTTTTTAAGGTTTTATTGGTTCTAATTCTATAAGGACTACTATCTTAAAATGAAAAATGTTTTTTTTTTTTGCCATATAGTAGAAAGATGCAGGATATAGTAGAAGGATAGCCGGATTACAGTTTTTGAGTCGTTTCTTTACGATTACCCAGAACATTGTGGGGATGATAAAGGTAGATTAAATACATAAAATGGTTCTAGGTATAGACGAAAAATAAATTTTGTAAGTCAAACCGAAAGCTGTTTTATCATAATGCTTCAAGAGCCAATTTAGTTTTAAATAAAAAAGGATTAACTTTTGCTTTATTATTCTAGAAATGAGTTCTAAATTGTCATCAGAAAGTGTTTTAGAAAAAAAGGTGGCTAACACTTTTTCAAACTTACTACGTTTACAAACAAAATTATGGGAAATTTGTGGTTATTCTAATTTTATAGCGGAGTACTGTATATATTGTGCACATATGCACACACAAATGTATGTGTATAAATATGTGCAATTATGAAAAAAACGCGTTCCTCGTTGTATGACATATTTGCATAGCTAAAATAAAACCAATACAAATACTTAAGTTCCAGGAAAGGGTGAGAGAAAATAAACAAAAAATATAAATAAAGTAAATAACAATTGTTAGCAAATATAATAGTATTAAAATAACACCATGTAAATAATGATATAACAAAAAAAAAAAAAAAAATTTATTTTGAAAAATATTTTAGCATACAAATACAGGCACACACACATACGACAAAAACGACATATGAAATTATTCCATTTAATACTGTGTTAATTTAGAAATTTTTGGCATATCTATAAATATGCATATTTTTAATATAATTATGATAACGTTGTTGATGTTTTTTTATGTTTCTGTGTATCTGTGTATGTGTATTTATGTATTTGTTATTATTCATTATAATTTTTCTGCGCTGCTTATTGTCTAAAAATTTATGCATGCATGATTTTAAGCCAGTGCTGCCAAGGTGATTATTCACATTGTTTTAGATAGAGAACTCAGCATACACTGCACTACTCTGAGTTAATTAAAATTATTTAGTTATTTGCTGTTTTTTGTTATATTTGTTGTCAAAATTCAAATTTCAGTGTTTTTTGTTTCATTTTATTTTGTTTTAATACAACAAAATTTTAATCATTTATGTTGAAGTTTATGCATGAAAAAGTATAGAAATTTGCATAAATTCTTTTCACTTGGTTTTTCCAAAAATATTTGTAAATAAAATATTAAAAATAAAAAATGTAAATGCCTAATATTATTTAGGTATAAAAAATATACCACGAAAAATAGTAAATTAAAACACAATAAACAAAAGTTAGTTTAGTACTTAAAGCCTAAATGTATGGAACAGCTTAAATACTTTAGCTTTTGATTGTTGTGATCTCACGTAATGGATCTTTATGGCCTATTAAAGGATTTCAAGCTTTCGATATTGATTTTGTGATTAATTATTACAACTGTGATTTATTTCTTTCACAATTAATAAAACTGTTTGATAAATAAGTTGAGAGTTTAATAAACAATGCAATATTATTTTAATAATATCTGTTTTATTTACTTACAAAACTTTAAGAATATTTCAAAAATAGTTCCAAGACTTACCTAAAAAGAAATAAAAATAATAGTAATATTTAGAAACATAATTCAAGCAATGTATTTATTTTATAAATTTATATATAGTAAGTAAATTTTGGCAATTGGCAGCCTGAGCTATACTCAGATATAGTTAATATTATTTTTAAAGGAATAAAACATTTTTCTGGAATATATTATATCTAATTAATTAACAATTCCTTTAAAAGAAAAGAAAAAATATCCATAAGGCAGGGAATAAATAATTTCTAATATGAATTGCTGAACACACATTTTACTAGAATCTAAATTGCAATAGGCAGAAATATTTTTTTTTGAGACCTGTATCAAGTTATTGATGGCCTGAGTTAAATCTCAAAAGCGGACTGTAATTTTTTTCTCTCACAGAGAGGTGACCCTTAAGTTGAAGTTACTTTTGTCTCAAACTCATTAAGCTACAAAAGCTTGTCTACCTCTCCATTACAGGAGCTATGTCGTCTTAACCAACTATAGCCACTGAAACGAATTTTGGATTTCATATGGAAAACCTGAGGCGAGACAGCGACCACGGTTACCTAAGCATTTGCAGTAAAATTCCTAATGCTTTAATCTGTGTTGTCTCGAATTACATGATTAGGAACTTAAACTTTGGAATAGTCTAGGTTTCAATTTTGATTCCTAGTTAAGGGGCTGGTTTTCAGGGCCAACACTAGAATCCAGATTCTGCCACAGTGTTCTTCAGAATGATATATTCTCATTTGAGACCTGTGTCAATCATTTAGACCTGCGCTTTATCTTCAAAGGGAGAGCCCATATTTTCTTTGACAGACAAGGGACGTTAAAGTTATTCTTTATAGCTTTCTGAAAATTAATAAAGAAGGGTTCTTCAGTTACTTAATAGAAAGAAAACTATGATCTTTTTGCTCTGAGTTTGTGCTTCCTAAAATAGGCAGACGAGACTCTTATCGTGAAATTTTGCCTCGAAATTATATAATAAGCAGAGACAACAAAAAACTTTTTTTTTCTGTAGTAAGCATTGATGTTTTTTGATTTTAAAATTTTTTAAATTTCAGACTGAAATTATAAAATATTAAATTTCAAAACCAAATTACAAAAAAGTTTGTCGTGCATATTTGTGTTCTTTGGTAATGACATACAAAAATAATATAAAATACTACGGAAATAACAAAAAGATTGTTAATAAAATAAGTATAATTACACTGCCCTGCATGGGTTTTGCGAATAAGCTGATTCCTAGTGTTTCCGAATGAATTTTTCATGTTTAACTCGAATCTGGGATTAAAAACTTCCCATCACGTTTTTGAGAAAAAAGAGGTTGAAATCCCGAAAAAAAGCGTTTTTGGCCATTTTTTAAAAATTGTGGAGTTGAACCCTGACGTGCTACAAGCTTTGTTAATATTAGAAATTAAAGCCTACACCATACCCTTTCAAAAGAGCCAAGTTGTTCGCATGCGCCCTTAGAGCAGGGGTTGTGAATATGACTAGGGGGGGCAGGAAAAAAATGTGCACAGAACGGATTTTATGTTACTTGCACCCACTGCCATACATAGTGAGAAGTGCAGTGGTCCGAAATGATTTAAAAGTCATTGGTTACACATCTGTAGTCAGATTCAAAAATTCAAAATGGAGGATCAAATATTGTGGAAGGATTTTATCTGATTTATACCTACAGCCAGATATAATGAAAAGTGCGGTGGTCCGAATTGTTTTAAGGGTCGCTGGTTACAAATCTGATGTCAGGTTTTAAAAATTCAAAATGGCGGACGTATTTACGGTGGAAGATAAAATCAGTTATGCGTACTTTTTTTTCGTGCTCCCCTAGACATAAGCACACCCTCTGCTCTAAGAGCGCATGCGAACAATTTTAAGGCCCATTTGAAAGGGCATGGTTCAGTCTATAATTTCTGATATTAGCGAAGTTTGTAGCACGTTAGACTTCAGCACCACAATTTTTCAAAAATGGTAAAAAACGCTATTTTCAGGGGTTTCAACCTGCTTTTTCTCGAAAACATAACGTGATGGAAAATTTTCGACCACAAATTCGTGTTCAGCATGAAAAAATCATTTGGAATCAATAGAAGCCATTTTATTCGAACAAGAAAAGTTGAAATTTGCAGGGCAGTGTTATTTGAGTCAGCCTAAAAGTATGCAATCTTAATAGAATTACATTTCAAGCACTTATTTCATAAAATTTTTATTTCTTTTCATTTGATATAAACATTTAATTTGCTAGCAGATAACTGCTATGATTTCTATAACAAAAAAAAAAAAAAAAAAAAAAACTGCATACTTTTACGCTGAAAATCTAATAACAAGTAATAATAAAATAAAATATTAAGTGAGAATAATTTTGTTTTACTACTTTTCTCTCAACCAAGTCATAAAATAAACATCAAATAACAAATTTTCACTCACACGGACATCCAGAAAAAAAAAAAAAAATAATAATGAAAGCTACGCATTTTCTATGAACTCCAGCAAAACCGAGAATGTTACACAAACATTAATCAATGCCTAAAAATATGTGCAAATAAATTTTTCCTTACCCATTTCTTAGAGCTATAGGCTTTTGTACATAAAAACTTTATGAAATTTTGATACCTATAAAAATTTGAGTAATTGTTTTATATGGAAAACGCCAAAGCACAGCAGCTTCTGCTGCTAGATAAAATCATAAATCATATTTTTGTGCAAAGCATAGTTTTAGATACATACATACATAGAGACCCACCGTCTTCATATAAAACCCTATTAAAATGTAAAATTAAACCAAGACAAAATAATATTTATTAAAACAACTTGGCAGCTCTTTTGTTTTCCTTTTCTCAAAGGTATAAAACAAGCTGAACATGAAAAAACAAATTACATTGACAGCTAACATGAGAAGTTTTGTTTACAAAGGAAGACAGGGAGCAATAGTAGTAGTAGTCACGGGGACTGGCAAATAGATATAGAGATAGGTGAGGAAGTGAGAAGAAGAATCAGGAGAAGATTGAAGAAATGTTGTTGCTGTGAAACTGATTAATGTGCCTGCTGCAGGTATCTTGTATATATATAGAAACTATAGTGTGAAGTAAGGCGCTATAACTATAAAATATTTATAATGCGCAACTGTCTATGTATATGAAGAAGTAGCATGACAAAATAGCAACAATCGCCATTAGTGTCATGAGGTGCCATCAATCATTTTTTTTTTTTTTGTGGAGTAGCAGCATAAGCTTATGAGTAGCTGAATTCTGAATATTGATGTGAGGAAAGTGAGTGGGTAGTTTGAGTAGTTGAGTGTGAACAGTTAAAGTTGAATTTAACTAAGAAGTTGTTGAAGTTTGTATTTTTACCTTTTTTTTGGTGTTTAAATTGTGTTGTTTAAACATTAGCGTAAGAAAATTTTCGTTTTTCTATATGACTTTGCCTAAAATGCTATATTATTTTATGACTGAATTTTATATTTTATTTATTTTTTAGTTTGTCATTGTCAGCTGTTGCAACTAATGTTTAGTTGTGAACACAAAAACGGAAAACAACAGCAATAATAATATTATACTTATGAAGTTGTCTTGTAAATTTTCGTTTCATTTCTTCTTCTTCTTATTTTTATTATTTTACTTTCAAAGCTTTAAGGAATTTACAAAAGGACAATGGTGTCCTGGCAATCTTAAGGTTTGTCAACTGTGAAAAAGCGAGCTGCTTTTTGTATGGAAATGAGACAAAAACAAAAGGGTTGGTGCAGTGAGGTTTGCAAAGTGAGATTAGTTAGAGTTTTCGGTATAATTTTTGTATGGTGCTGCAGGTGTTAATGAAGTGTTTATTGTCTCTGTCTACAGATGCCTTGGCTACAAAATATGTTGCTATGGTGCAAGTATTTATTTATGAATGTAATTGTAAGCTTTGTCATCATCATTTATTATGAAGGCTTAAATTGTAGTTGAGACTTTTTGGAAATTTATAAGCATATACTTTGAATAGTAGATTAATTTAAGTCAGCGATGGGACTTTTCTTTGATAAAAACAACATTTTAGGTAATTGATTATTATTCCAAATGGAGTGGGAAGATTATTTGCCCATAAGATTATTTTAAATTGAAAGAGGTATATGAAGAAACCAAAATATGAATACCTCATTAACATTTTATAGAGAAAAAGACAAAAATAAAAATAGCTCTTTAAGAATTCACATAAATAGATCGTGAAGCCTTCTTGAAGTTATAAATATTTTCAAAAGTAATGCGAAAATTACAAATATTGGCTTGTTAGAAAATTATTGAAGTTTTATGAAATATGCAATAAAGTGCAACCAACATTCGACATTCTGCCCTATTAACTTCTGATAACATTTGCACCGGATGAAGTTTGTGCTTGTTTTCTCAAGTCCTTAAAATGACTTGGTAGAAATTATAAGTGAACTTATGCACCTAAATGCATAACTGATCTGAAAATCAACTCAAATTCTCAGCATGGACGAATTCTGTTTCCATTCAATAGTCGAACAAAATAATCACTAAACAAAAATTGTGGGATCATTCTGCTATCTCAGATACATTATTGTTAGGGATTGAGGTATCAAGTTAGATATAATAAACCAAGTTAATAAAACAAAGGTTGGCTTTGTAATGAAATTATCAATACATACAGTGCATATACCAAGTTCTGAATGAAAAGTTTTCAAAGATACCACTACATCACTGAAACCTATCGTAAATCGATATCAATGCAATATATTCCGACTTCTCTATCCATACATAGAATATTTAATCAGGACTTACACATGAATTACAAGCTCCAGTCAAATGTAGTCATTTTGATTAGAAAACGTAAGCGGCAGAGAATTGGAAAAGTTCTCAGATGAGAAGAGTCGGTTCACCGTGAAAAATTTCGAGAAAATACTGTGACAACTGAAATGCTGTTGCTCTAACGAATTCGGCTAAAATTTAAAATCCTGTAACGAACCTTCCTGGTTCCTTTTCTTTTTGTCAGGGTATACTCAGCGAGTAACCAGGGTGCGTAAATAATAACTCACGATTTATTTCGGTTCACTTGTTTATTGATATTCTTCACTGTTATTTTATTTACACTTGATTCGTTAGTATTTTTATCCTTAGTACCTCGTATGTTGTTTGTTTGTTCGCCTTCGTTCGTGCTCGTTTCACTTTGTTTGCCTTTCTTGGCGCTCGGGTTTCTTGCTGTGGCTTCGTTGCCGCTCGTTCCTGTTCCTGTATTTACGTTTATTCGTTTGCTGTATGGTCAGTGGCAACTTTGTTTATACTACACCAGTGAGGCTGTCGCACACCCTGGTGTTTAATGAATACCTGATCTTTTTATACCTTGGTGTGATGATCACTCGCAAGGTCCAATAAATACCTGACCGATTTCTGAGAATTAAAGAGGAATCAAACGTGCTGTCGCTTCGTTTGATATTAGCTACCAATGTCTAAGCCTTATCCTTCCGTGCTGACGCAACCGTAAGGAGTATTTCATATAATCTAACAATGAGCAGAAGAAATGACCTGTGCCACGATCTAAGTCTGAGTGTCTTCTTCTGTGCGATGCATGTCCTTTTATATCAATTTCTTCTTGTTGTACCGTATTATTTCCCTTCTGTATATATATATATATATATATTATAATTACTTAAATATAAATGTTAATATATATTTTAACGGCATATATGTGCTAGTGGTTTAGGGTTGTGCGATTAAAATTACTGATAATTTTATGTCGTCACAAGCCTTTGACAACTTATTGCTCTGACGTCACAGGTGGCAGCACTATCATTCTTCGACTATTGTATTCTGCCATAGTCATGTCATGCCACAACAATGTGTTGAAATTGCTAAAATTTATCATAAAAATTCGTATTTTGTTCGCCAAACTTTTCACGAACTACGAAATATTTACGGCCGAAATGTGCATCCAACCGAGCGATCAATCCTTGTATAACACTTGGTCAAACGAGAATATTGCTGCTGTTGGTGAAATGGCGGCTTAAAACCAGAGTTTTTCGATTCCTTGTCATGCAAAACGAGTTGGCCTTTCTGTAACTTTTTGTGGCCTCAATTGGATGGCATGGACCTGGACAATATGTAGACGGCGCAACTTATTACACAGCTGGTGTTACATTGGATTTGTTGCAAGAGAAGTTTCCAGAACGCTTTATTTCTAGAAGAGACGATATGGAATGGCCGCCAAGATCATGCGATTTAACTCCCTTAGGCTTTTTTCTCTGGGGCTACGTTAAGTCGCTTGTTTATGCCAATAAACCAACAACCTTTGACCAATTGGAGAATAACATTATTCTTACCATTGGCGAGATTCAGTCCGACAGATTCATACAAAATTGGACCTCCCGGATGGAGTCCTGTAAACGAAACTACGGGGGCCACTTGAATAATATATTTTATAAAACACTATGGTATTGAATGTACTTTCATCCGCAATAAAGTTTTCCGTCATACCTCACGCACAACTCTGTTTATTCAATTCTATAATTCAGACACGTTGGAGTAAGTTTGGAGTAAGGCATTATTACTACGCGCATGTTTTTATGCCTTCTCATAATCTGTGAAACCTAGAGCCTCACAAAACGCTTCTACTGAGTTCGATCCTTCGAAATATTTTTTGTAGCTTGCATTTTGTTTTCAAGGTTTCCTTTCTAGATATTCTTAGGCCTTCCTCCTTTTCTTTTTCGCTGTGGACTCCATTCTAGCACTTGTCCACATATTCTGTGTTGCCGATTATCTTTTGTTGCAACGTTATAAGTATGCACATTAGAAAACTTTCATCTTATTTGTTAGAGAATCAGTCATCAACCATATATAATATCTTCACAAAAAGATGACATTGGAATTAAAGATTCGACAATTTGTGAATATGAGTTCCACACCTATCAAAAAAATAATTGCTTCTGCAAAGTTAAATGAAAAACCGATGCATTTTTCATTGTATTTTCTGATTAATAATTTTTTTTTTTGCCTGATTTTTACGCTAAGTGGCAGAATATCCGTAGGTTTGAGTGAATAAGTGAAACTGTAAGGTACAAAAACAGCAAAAAATGCAAATAAAAAAGTATTTGCTCACTGTTTTTACTCTTTGATATAAGATCAAAATCATAAAAGAATAATGCAGGAAAAGTAAGCCAGTCAAATGACAATTCTCTTTTTTGACTCTCATTTATGATAAAACTAAAAAACTGTTGCATTTTTCCTTAGGTTGAAATACTTTTTTCTCACTGAAATATAGGAAGTTGCATAGTGAAGTAACTAAAGTGAAATAAATAGAAGTGACGCCCTCTTTTCTGTTCACTGACGTCTGCCAAATTTGGAAATTATTCTCTTACTTCTCCCAGAACATTTCATATTTCAGAAGTAAATATAAAAAAATATTAACCTATTGTACCAGCACAGTATATAAATAAAATAGAAAAATTTGAAAAACCAGAAAAATGTTTAGATATTGATAAACGAGATCTTCGAAGGCGTTTGTAACAACCATGTGCATAATGTGAACCAAGGATTTAACCCAAAACTTAAAATTTTTTTGTTATGTATGCCATTCAAGTGAGAAATCTACTTCTCCGAAATTTAAATAAAATTCTTTTGAAATCGGTAAAATTATTCAGAATATAAAGAAGACATTTTCGAAGAAGATAATTGTAAAAGTATTGTATTTTACTTATTTAAAGATTTTATAGAACCACACTCTACAAAATATTTTGAGAGCATTTATTTCAGAAAAAAAAACTACAAACAAAAGGTTTATTGTTTTTTGATACTTTTATTTCATTTATTTATTTGTGTACAGCTAACGAAAATGGGTTAAGAGAGTTTTCTCTCATAGATAAAATTATTTGTCAAAATTTATTTAGCGAATACATGTCATAATTGTCAAATCTTAGAAGACCTGAGAATATTTCAGATTACTTTCTGCTATCTGGCATACTGTATACTGTGGGAAGTTGTATCTTAATATTGTGTAATGCTAGCACTGTTGGGTTGTCATAAGAAAACCCCATTACTGCTCATTGTAGTCTTTATTTATACCTATCTAATACAACTTAACGCGAATGTTTTCAAAAAACCTTGACCTTAGTTAAACTTATGTGCAGAAAAGTTTTTTAGAAATTTTAATTTTTCTTTTGTTGTTTTTAAATTTTCCCCTTCAAAAAAAAGGAAAAACTAACTAACTCGGTAACGAACTCAAGTTGCTTTAAAGAAAATGTACTTTAATCACTTTTTCGTGTTTTCACGTTTGTTTTATAGATAATTTAAAATATTTACCCAAATCATTGAGCTAAAGTCTCTAAATATTATGCTTTCTCATATTTATCACCCACTACCACCCAGCAACCACTTTCCGCTTTCAACAGAGCAGTAAAAAAATAACTTAACTGCTGATACATGCAGCTAGCAGCATTACCTTAAAAGTTTTTTTTGTATCATAAGAGCTTAAAAATATATTTAAAAATAAAAAAAAAATAAAATAAATTTTCTTATCTCACTCAGGTGTAATAAATTATATTTTTGAAGTTTGTTGTTGTAGCTGCAGCGGCAGCAACGGTAAACTTTAGGCAGGTAACGCTCGTTGCTGTCAGATATTACCAAACCAAGTTTGCTGTTGCTTTCTTTAAATGTAAAAGTATTTTTGAATGCGTGTAGTCATATACGTAAATATTTTCTTCTTCAGTCTATGTTGTTGCTAAATATGAACCTCCTTTTTTCGTTTTTTGTGTTTGAAGTGAGGTGTGAGGAGCACGTGAACTTTTTTGAGACTTATAAACAGACAGACAATGCGACAGACAGCTAAGAGACTTATATTTTGCTGCTACTGCTAAACTGCATTGTTATTGTCTGCTGTTGCTGCTGCTATTTTGTTTACTTGCTTGGAAAAACTTTTTCGATACTTAAAAAACGAACTTTTTAGTACTACACAACAACAACAGCAACAAGATGAAAAATGCGTAGTAATAGTATGAGGCTGTTAACTTTATAGTAGTTACGAACCAATACAGCAACCATTATAGCTTCTCCTTACTTCCTTAGCAGCTTCCTCAGCTATTTCCTTTTGTTTTCCTTCAACAGTTTCCTTTGCTACTTTTGGTACTTCTGCTTTTCTTGCGCTGTTGTTATTTTTTGGGCCTGTACATGAGACCTTTAATTATTTTGTGATAAATGATGACATTTTTGTTGCACTTTGCTGAAGTTTTTGACGCAAAGGTTTGAGTTTTAAGTTTTTCTTCTTCTTACCCTACTAGGTTTAAAGGGTTTTCTAGCCTAGAAGCCAGAAAAAACAACAACAATAACCAGCTCAGTCGCAATAAAGTTTTCTTTCTATACTACAAGCACAACACAGGAAGGTGATGGTAGCGGTAATATCTGCTAACAAGTTTCTTTGGTATTTTTTAGTGGTAAGCGTCAGAGAAGCAGAGCAAACGCAAGTGTGTGTGTGAGAGAGAGAGAGAGAGAAAAGGAGAAGGGCAGAGGTGGGTGCATGTGACAGTGAGAAAACAAGTATACTGTGTGTGTTCTGTTTTATTTCAAATTTTTTAGGTATGCTCGTAAAACGGAAATGGAAAATGAAAGTTTATAATTTTGTTAAATGAAAAGTTTTTAATTGCATTTTTTTTTCTCTGGATTCATTCTTCAAAGTAAAGTTTTGAAGGTAAGAAAAGTAATAATGATGATGGTTTTCTGTTTTTTTCTGGAGAAATATCACAAACTGTCAGAAGAAAAACCAAAAAGTAAATAAGTATTTAGTAATAATTTTACTAGTTAATTTTTGTTTTTGAGAAATTTGTGGTCGTGGAATTAGTGGAATTTCAAAGCCACAGTGTTGTCAGTGGTTTGCAGCTGATGTTTCTCTCTCTCTTTCTCTCTCTTTCTGCTGGTGAACGGCGGGAAGCTTTCAAGATTATAATTGTTACAAAAGGATTTGAATTAATTTGTGCAAGGAGGTGTTAAGAGTTTGTGATTAAATGGTAAGAGAGATTACCAAAGGTAGGCTGTTGTGAGTTCACAATATGAAGAGAGACCTTTTTTCTGATGCACTGCCTACACTGGAGGCTGATGACACAAGGTAAAGCTTTTGACAGTCCCATAAAAGGTTGAGCCTTTAATCGATAATTGCTCTCCTCTATTTCCTGGATAGTTATCTGACAGATATCACAGATAGAACTAATGTTTTTGATAGATTCAACTTAACACTTGAACTTCAGATGCCTTTTTGGTTTGGAACTTACCATATGGTATCTCCATTCAGCTGGAAGATGCCCTCTACAGTTATCGCGGTGCTATTCAGGAAAAATCATGGACTGATTGAAAATACTAGGAACCTTTTTTCGAATATTATCCAACTTTGAGGGGTATGAGGGGAAAAAGGTTGTGATTTTTAAGACAATACGTTTTAGAAAAGCTGAGTCTTAAAAAAAATATTTTTAAGTCCCATTGTGTTATTAATTAATCATAAAACGATTACTGTACATATAAACACATAGAACTGTAGCGTCAGTCAATTTAAAAATAAGTAGTAACTGGAATTCCAATAACATGGTTCACAAAATGTTCGCATACTTTACTTTTATTTCTATTTTTAAAGTAATTTTCCTCCCAACCATACGCATATGAAGAGGTACATCCACACATGAGCATCTAAGGGCATTCACCATTTCAGTATAAGGAATTTCCTATTTTTTTTTATTATTCTTATTTATTTTTTACAAATATTTCTTCTCATTCTCCAAATACTTTTGCATATCAAATTCTTTTCTTTTTTTTGCATTTTAAATATTTAATATTTAGGGTGAATATATGCAGATATTTTTTGTAAATAACCGGCAAACAATTTTTGCAAAACATCTAGATAGCAATGGAGGCAAAGTGGCACAGGTGTGGCAAGAGCACAAAAATGACGCGCATACTTTGTCCATTGCAGAACGCTTGTCAGTTATTTTTACGCGTAACTATACTTGGCTCCCCTTTGTGCTTGCAGTTGATACACACACACATAGATAAGATACCAATACACAAGACATGCAAGAAAATATTTACAAAGTATTTTCATTGCTTCCTTCCTGACACCTTGAAATATGAACGAATGCAATAACAACATATACGCATACACACCAGACTCTTGTAACGTTAGAGTTAAGGTAAGGTGAAGCTTTTTCTTTCTTATTATTTTCTTTATATTCTTACTCTTATTTCTATACTTCTGCATTTTTTGTTCACTGTCGTCTCGGTGTTGCCTGAGTTTTCTTCTTCTGCCTGCATGTGCCATATCATCTATCTACGCCATAAATAAAGTTGAAAAATTCTTCTGTGAAAAATAAATATTTCACAAAAAATTCTGACACTTTTGCTAAATAATTTCCTCGCACTTTTACACACACACACACATACACATGAATATAAACAACTTCTCTAACCTCCACCCAGGTACAATTTAACAGTAAGTTCTTCTTTTTCGTTTTCTTCTTCTCTTCCACAATCACCTTCCAGTTCAAGCCTTTCTTTCTAGACTTTCCAAATCGGGACTGTCGGTCTTTTTTCTGTTTTTTTGTTAGTTGCATCTACATCTAGAACTTCATATGTTTGTGTTTATATATCTATGTGTTTTTGTATTTGTGGGTGTGTGTGTGTAATTCTACCTCGCGCGTTTGTTGTCTTTTCTCTCAGCGACTTTGTCCTTACATTCTTGTGTCGTGCTCAGAACTCACCTTTTTCATGTTGTTGTTGTTATTATGCATACGTGTGCATGTATTTATGCATGTGTGTGTGTACATATCTGTTTATTGTGTGTTGTGTCTATGTACGTGTTTTGTTTGTTTCTGTGTGTATTTATATGCATTATTCCTTTGCGTCAAATATGAAAAACATGCAAACTTTTCTTGCATAGCTTGGAAAAACATTTTTCGCTTCGTAACTCTTCATAGTCTTCATTATAGTCGCAGGTCGGCGCTGTAGAAAATTTCGTCGTCGTCGTCATTGTAGTCATCGTCGACATTCAGATTGTG
Source organism: Toxonevra muliebris (assembly GCA_963691655.1). Classification (NCBI taxonomy): domain Eukaryota; kingdom Metazoa; phylum Arthropoda; class Insecta; order Diptera; family Pallopteridae; genus Toxonevra; species Toxonevra muliebris. Next base: position 57,443,899 of record OY829326.1, read on the forward strand.
GGCGTTAATGTCGCACGCCCTTTACCTATATACTTTCATATTTTCCCTTCTACCTTCACTTCCTTTTTTTGATATTTTTCTTATATATTCTAATTTTTTTTTATATTTTTCTCTAACGTTGCAATTCATGCTATGTTAAAATTATTCAAGAAATTCCTTAATGTGCAACATTGCAAGAATAGCAGTAGCAACAACAAAAATGCTAAAGGTGATTTCAAGTGCATACGTACTTGCTATATAGCTTGCTTATATTTAACCTAACTCATTCCAAATGTCTTTCTATTATGCCCCCCGCAATACACCCCTAGTCTTATACTGAAACTAAAGCTACATTTTCTTTTCTTATTTTTAGTTGCATACAACAAAGTGCAAAGTAATTTTCTATGTTATGTCGTCTGCAATATTTTATGCTGCGTCTTCATCATTTGCATTTTTGTTTCTGTTGTTGTTGTTATTATTGTTATTTTTTTGCACATGGCAGGTGGGCGTGTAAATAAATTTGTTGGTATATGGATATATTAATATACTATTTACGAAAGTATTTGAAAGAAAAAATTTACCAGTTGCATGCATATAATTTAATGGATGTATTTTGTTTACTGTTGCATCACCCCGTTTTTCATGATATATACATGTATATATACACTCAGTCGGAAATTACGTTGTCTTAGACCAAACTGCTGTATACAAAACAAATCCATTGAAGAATTTTTTTTTTTGAAGCAAAATTTAATTCCAAAGTATTTTTCAGTACTTTTAAGTATTCTAAATAATTTTAAATAAGTTCAAGTATTTTAAAGCGATTTCAAGTATTTTTAAGTAATGTCATGTATTTTTTAGTACCTCGAATTTTCAGCATAAATTCTTCTAAATGCAGAATTTTCAAGTACCAGCACGAATATTCATTCTTATACCCAGTACTATGATGCTGAATTTGCGTTCAGAGTTGTTAAGTACTTGAGTATTTTCAAGTGTCTATATCAGTATTTGTAGTCGTACAGGTGCTCACTATTTTGGTACAGGCACAGAAAAAAATCTCAAGTGCCAGTACTTTTTCAAGTACTGGTGATTCTTAGAAGCTAAGGAAGAGGGAGAGTATGGATGTTATACATACTCAAGGCATCAGTACCCAACAGCCTTAATCTGATTTTCGCGGTAGGTTGGATCGGTGATGACGCCCATGTTAATCGTTATATTTGGAAATATAATATTTCGTGTGGAAATATTTGAGCGAACAAAATTTGAACATTCGAAGAACGAAATATTATCTAAAACTAATTTAATAACATAATACTTAATACTTTGTTGCTTACCTAACTTAATGTATCTGCTTATAAATCAAAAGTGAAAGAAAAACTACTAAAATAAGAGAGAAAACAAAACGAAAATCAAAAAAGTAAAAGATCCGTTTAAAAATAGGAAAACTGTGAGATGAAAAACAAGACAAAGTCTTTAATCATATAAATATATCTAAATAACCTAGATTCAGCTATTGAACTTCTTTATTTCCTGTCCATACACATTTTTTTGTAACATCTTTCTGGTAAAGAACATAATCTCCATGAGTGGCTTTTTAATATATTTGGAGAGGAAAAATGATTCTAGGGTACATATGTATGTATACCTGGTTTTGGCTCGACAAAAAAAATTTTAGGTTTGTTACCTGGCTTTCTGACTAGACATTGTAGGTTTCGAGAACACTTTTGCCAGACCAGATAGAGAGAGAGGGATGTACAGTAACAGTTTCATTAACTGATGCCACTTAACTTACAGTGCATGTTAACCCCAGGATGGGCACCTGGGCTTAATTAGGCCCATTTTGAGTTTAAACACGTATATCTTTTTTGTTTCTTGACGAATCGATCTGAAACTACATGACTTCTTGCGCCAATATTTTCTGAGCACAAAAAAATTTGTTTCAATAGGATAGAACAAAATTTTTTTTTATTGTGTCAACCTTTAAAGTTACCCCCTGGGACTAAAAAAGCCCAGGTGTTTATTTTGTGTATTGATTTATTTAAACTTAGAAAGAGGAAATAATTCTCGTACGTTTCGAAAAAAGGACGTAATTTTAAAAAATGCCAAAGAATAGTTATTAGCAAAACATCGATCCGAATTATATACATCGATCCGAATTACCCTCATTTACGTTATGCTTTCTAAAAAGGTGCTTATTTTTACCAAACTATAGCAGAATATTTAGTGAGCAAAATCCTATATAAATTTTGCGCAATAACATGCTGTAATAGGCCATAACTATTGTTTTATTCACTGGACCTAATTAGGTCCAGGAGGTTATGTTAGCGCCTCCTAAAGAGGTGCTCATCGAAGGGTTAAGTAGAAAAGTAGTTTACTTACTTAACTTAAAACCAACATTCTTGAGGTTATAAGAAAAAAAACCTACATTTATAAAAAAAACTCCTCCGCGGCTTTGGTTATAAACCAGATACTAGCCTAGAGCTATTCTTCAACCAGTTTAAGATATCATTTGAAAAAATTAAGGGTTGCAGTTACATACTGTATAAGAGTTACAGCATAAATATAATTCCAAAATAAATGAACAACATTTCCTTAGGGCTAAAAGAGCTAATAAAAATTCTGGTAAATAAGAAATATTAATGCAAGGGTAGTGTAGACAAATTTCAAAGAGTGTGCACTTCAGTTCAACCCTTTCTATATTATAAGAAGAAAATCCCAATAGAATAATGCAAAATCATTAAGATTTAAATTTGAAATTTGCTTGAGTTGAAGTTTTAAAGAGTTTTGACTTTAAATCACTTAGTTTTTTTTTTTATATCGTGCAGTTTTCTAAAAAAACAAAAATATACAAAATACGAGAGATGAGATTTCTGCATTCAAAAGGGAATTAAAACATTTTCCATGTAGAGAGATAAAACTTTCTGCTGGTTTACCACAAAAATAATGTTGTTCAAATTACACGACACCAAAAAAAAATTAAAATAAAATCAAAAAAAGAAAAGAAAAATACCACATACACAAACACATACGTTCACACACATTCATGCACACATGTGCATATTTCACTCGACGACACTTTGGTTGGTTTGGTTTTTATATTTTTTTGTTTTCTGTTTTGTTACTTTCAGGAAAATTTTGGCTAGAAAAACTCGAAAACTCTGTGTGAAAAATTCGTATACCAAAATGTCAGCATGCAAAGAATTTCGCAATTGCTGTTTTTGTTGTTGTTTTTGCATACATTCGGTTCGCTGATGCTAAGAACATACCAAAAAGTATATGAAAAAATTTACTCCTTCGTAAAACAACATGTGGTAGAAAGCATTTGCCAATATGTGTAGAAGAGTTGCTTGCTGTTGTAGTTATGTATGCAACAGGCAAATCAGCAGTAGCAGCAGTAACAGCGGGGTTGTAGATGGACACACTTGCGACATTTCATTGGAAGTAACAACAACAACAATAATATAAAGAATGGAGTATAAAATTTTTGCAATAAAAATGTGAGAAATTAAAGAAATATTTGTGGTGGTGCTGGTTGGTGGTGAATGGTATGAAACTGTCAAATGAAAGCAGAAAAGTTGAAAATTTAAAAATGTTTTAGAAAATAAAATTTCAAAATTAAAAATTAAACACAAAACAAACAGCTGCAACTGCTGTGGTAAAATAGAAAAATGATGAAGTATACTTTAAGGCGTATATTCCTGTAAGTGTATTTATTATAAATAACGGATATATAAGTACATAAATAAGTATAAATTTAAGAAAAATAAATTAGGTTAAAGCAAAGGCGGATTCACCGATCGCGTGCCGCACTCTCTTTCGTTTTTTTTTATATGAAGTTCTTAAACTCTCAATTTAAGAGAGTAGAAACGTAATTTGATGAAAAAACTAAAAAGTGATTTTGCCTTTAAGAGCTACAGTGAGAGTCTAAAGATTTATAAGAGGGAGAGTCTAAATATTTATAAGTTAAATTTTTAAGCCCAGAAAATTTTTTTTTCATAAAAACGATATAAATTTGCAAGTGACTATTATGTATGAAAAACTAATACTTTTGTGACAAATTAAATGATTGCAGATAATATGGATAAAAGTAACTAAGTGAATCTAAAATGTAGAGAGTAATCGAAAATTCAGAGTCAAGTCGAGAGAGGATAGACAATTATTGTTATGCTAAGAACAGTTAAGAAATCTTGAAGTAAGAAAATAAAAACGGCGACAATAAAAGAATATATTAGAATCGAATAAGAAAAATTTTTGGTATGGTACTAATAGATAATGGATTTATGTGTCCAAGTATACTGCAATACATGATAGTGCCAAATAAATGAATTTCTCATATAATTCTAATATGATTTAGTGATGAATCGACTACAATTTCATACTAAGTTTAACCAAGAGCATCGCGAAATTTCTATAATTAATTAATTCAATACATTTTACTTTACCACAAAAAATAATTAAAATTTTGGTTATTATTTATTGCGATGAAATAAAAAAACAAACATTTTTGGTCAGCCCTTTTTCCTCTGGCTGAAATTATACTTACGACCATGTGAATCATACTTGATTTAAAATGAATAGTACAAATGAAAGAAGTTCGTGATTGAGAATGCTGAGGAAGTCCGGATTCATTTCCAACGTATTTGAAAAAGGACGCAGTATTCAGATGTGTTTACCAAAGACAAATCTAGGATTTGGGTTCAGAGAGGTCGGATTTCTGACTAATAGGAAGACCAAAAACCAGCCCAGAAATCAGATTAGAGATCACAACAAAATTCGTTCAAAAATTGCTATCAAAATCAGAGCAAAAATCAAACAAAAAATTCGGCCAAAATCCAGACGGAAATTCATATCAAATTTAATTGAAATTCAGGTTGTAACTTAGTTAAATAAAAAATATAGACCAACTTAAAAGATACTTTATCTATACCATAAATTAGACTAAAAAAATTCGAACTTAGATCAAAATTCAGACAAAAAATGGGGAAAAATTTATTCCAAATTTTAAAACAAAACCAGACCTACAATAAGATTAAATACCAGATCATAACATTGGACGTGGAAACAGACCAAAGAACAATATCAACTATCTACTTGTCTACAAGGAGGACATCTATGAGATGGACAATAAACTACTGTGGCACAAAAAGAAATTTAAAGGCGGTAATCCATATAAATTTATATCATTTTGCGATTTCGCGTCTCTAATTATATTTGCTCTGTAGTACTGCTATGCGTAGAGCGGCGTGTAGACTGGCGTGTTGTGAAGTACAATGTGGTATCGCGCGTAGGTCCTGCCCAATAGACCAAGTCGGCTTGTTGTTCCTCCGACGTTCAACGGCAAACCGCACACGCCTTCTCTGGTAACAAGACCTGGAAATTTCCCTTGTATCTAAATTCCGTTTGTCGCGTTAGGTCTCACTATTTTGTATGTTACTTAATCGTCTTATCGCACATATTGTACTTACTAGTTTCTCTTCCGAGGTCAGCTGCCAGCAAAAAAGAAAGATCGTTGCTGTGTTTCCCTTTTTACATCCCACCGCTAGCTTTTCTCGTTATTCTAGTGTGCAGATTGCCATCACTGAAGTGTAAAGTTTTCTTGTTTATCCCCACTGCAAACGGTATCTTTGCAGACGTGATTGTCAGTACACAAATTTTTGTACTGTAACACATTAGTTGAAGCACATTAGTGGCGTGATTTTGAGGTTATTTTTTCCTTCTTTCTTTGATTCCTTGATCTTGGTTTCTCTGAATTTATTGCCACTGTGTGTCTGTTTTCTTTGTGAGTTTTATTGTTTCTTTTTCACTTCATCTGCATTCATAGGTAAGAAAAACTTTTTATCGTTGCCTGAAAAATTTTTAGTTGTGCCTATTTTGTGGCTAGCGTGTCTGTTAGCGATCTCTAGTACTTAAATTTTATTATTAAATTATTAAAATACATATTTGATTTACTGTATTTTTTAAAAAGAAAAATCAGACATTTTGTTTTACATATAGTTAGTTACATATTCTCTCTTATTATTTATTGTATGTTTTGTTCGATTTCATAATTTTTGAAGACTAAAGCAATATAAATCTGAACACCTTTTTCGAATTTATAAAAAATGTTGCTACACAAATTTATGACTTTCCTTCTTTCATCCCATCCCATCTTTTCTATAAACTTTTACATGCAATTTTTGCATACAATTTCCTTTTTGAAGTTCTCTGATGATTTATTACTTTCACACTTCTCTAAACTTCTTCATTCAGCCACTAACAACAACAATAACAGCAATGGCAATGAAGAGCTAAAGCGACAAATAAAAAAAAAAACAACTAGAAATACCTTCCCACAAATTTAAATTGCAAAAGCATTTTCCAACCCAATTTTTGAAAAAGCGGCGACATTTTTGGCAAATTTATTTATTTGTCACATGTCTTTTGGTTGGCAACACTTTTTTTCTGCAGACATACATACATAGCTCACTTGCATGCGCACTTGTTTTCTTCCCTTCTCTTCTCTTCATTTTTTTTTTTTTTTGCAAAACAGTTACAATAGCTGGTGTTGTTGTTGTTTGTCATTCTTGTTGTTGTCTGCATATGATTTATTGCTTCAAAATGCATACATGTTGATTGTTGTTGTTTTTTGTTTATTTGTTTGTTTGTTTGTACTCGTACATATTTTCATAGCAATGCCATATTCGTTTGTTGTTGCGTCAGACACACAAAGCAACAGGAGTGCAGAAAAAAGAAGTAGAGGTATGTAGGAGAAGTAGAGAAAGAGTTAGTGGGAGAGGTTTAGCCTGTGTACAAAAGGGAATGAGAATTCACCAAAACGCAAATTTGTCTATTTAATCAAAAATGTTGGCAACACTATTTGTGTATTTATGTCTAACTGTATGTGTATATGAGTGTGAGTTTGTGTGTATGTGTGTGTGAAAATTCTGTTGTTGACATTTACCACCAACACTATGTAACAGCAGCAGCAACAAAATACTAACCGAGTAACAACAACAACAGCACACCAATAGCATACGTCAACAACACAATGTCCTTTTTTTGTCCTTGTACTGTTGCTGTTGGGTGCTTTGGTTGTTCTGCTGCAGTTCAAAAGTTCATGCAAAATTGCATGCTATGAAAAAAAAACAACCAACATTGATAGGGTTGTAAACTAATGGGGATGAAATGAGGGTTGAGTTGGAATATTGGTTGAGTGAGGATGATGGCTTGCAACAAGAAAAATTACACACACACTTTTATTGCGCCCCACAACAATTGTGTGTTGCAAAATAAAAATGAAAAAAAAAACTATTTCAAATTTTAGTTTTATGTTTTTTTTTGTGTGGGTATTTGCGCCATAAATTATATTTTCATATAAACATACATACTCCAACTCACACATTAATGTATATGTGTGTGTATGCCGAAAGTTTAAAAGTATGAAGCGTATGTGGCATTTGAATAGATTTGTAATTTTTTTTTTTGTTTCGTCACTGTATTTGTTTTTGTGCTTAAAAAAACGATGCACAAGTTTTTTCATTCAATTTGGTTTTTTTCATAGCATACATTTCGGCATGCAAACGTGACATTTATAAAGAAGTTTTGCTGAAAAATTGTGATAAAATAGTTTTGTAAATTGCGCAATTTTGTTTCATGTTTCTTATTTTTTTATTTCTTTTTTAAAAATGCATTTTACAAATTTGAGAAATTTTCGGATGAAGTTTATGCTTCAGTATTTAAGTTTCACTTTTCTTTATATTGGTTTAAGAAAAATTTGTTTGGAAAAAGAGAATGAAAGAGTTTTAAGGTTTATTTATGTGAGCAGAGTCCCATTCACAGGCTTGGCATTACCTTAAGAGAGGATTGATTAAAGGCATTAAAAATTGACTAACTATTTTGTTAGTTACCACGAGAGGCTATTTATTTTTCAAAAGTAACCAGTGCTCGGGGAAGAAAATAAGAGACATTTGTAATTATGAAAATGGGCGTTGAATTAGAAAAGATTATAGCTACCATATATAACATAACATATATGTGCAAGCACACAGTAAGACAGAAGCAAATAACCACGTGGAATATTTCAGATATATTCCACGTGATGTATGTAGATTTAAAAAACAAAATTTATGTTTCTTAAAGGAACATCTACTATGAATAATGGTTTCAAAATCTTGAAAATCTCGTTTTCGCTTGCTGTCGGTTAAATATTTAAACATACAAAATACGGGTCAATAAAAAATGTCGAAAACTTGATTTCGTGTATGATAATTTATAATTATCAGGGAAATCTAAATAACAGAAAAATTTGGGCACATTTTTAGTTAAAAACATAAAATTTTATAACCCAAACATTTGTACTATCTACACACACAAAAGTACATACATTAACTCACAAAATTGATCACGCAAAACAGTGTACAGAAGTGGAAACAAATTTTTGAAATCAGATGATATCTTTAAATGCCAAAAGGGTCTTGAAAATCATGAAATTTCGACAATAAATAATGATTTTTAAATTTGTTTGGCCACAATTTTTTCCAATTTCCCAACTTTCTTATTGCTTACCCTCAAGAAAGCCGCGACAGCCCAAAAGCTTCCTGGCAAAGAATCGTCCACAATGTAATTAAAAACAGCACCAAGCCATAGAATGTGATCAAATTTTTACTTATTATCCCTTTTTGTCTCCTATCGCTTGATGACTCTATCTAAGCACTCATAAACGAGCATGCTTCGAGTATTGGCATCCCGTGTCAATATTGATCGCCAACGCTGGGCATTGGCACAGTAAGTAAGCCGATATTTCCGGTTTCTCCAGTTCCTGTCATCCTCAACAAGTTTCACCTTTCTGAGGTGATACCTGAAAGGATCGTGACCCATAATCAACGCTGTTAGCCAGCTCAAAGTCTTTCGGTTTAGTCCGACGACTTTCGCTGACTTACTGCACGACCACTTTACGGTCGTCTCTACCTGACTGCAGTCAGTGGCCTATTCCCATCTTTTACGATGATAAAACTATTAGCCAAAGCAGAACAAAAATGCTTTGTCAAGACCCTACGCATCAATAGCAATACCAGTTTTATCTCTCGGTGTGGAAAACGGTCCAAAAGCTTCTGCTGAATTCATAAAGCTCTTGCTCATGGATGCGTTTTGAAACTCTGAGGTTAGTGGGAGTGTATTATTTCTTAAGTACAGTACCACTTTAAAAAGTCAAGGCACTTGGTTGTTTCTTTCGGAAGAATCCAGTAGAGTTCCTTGAAATCTGACGTAGTTGAATGAAATTTTCATATTGCAATTGTTGGCGTAATGTTTGCACTGAATCACATCTGGCAATACTGTAACTATTTTTGTGTTTTAGCTACTCATATAACTTTAGTTTTGATTATCTATCAATTTGCCAAAGTGTAAACAATTTGCGCTACAAATATGTCAGCATACGTACAAAATAAACAGCATTTGCGGGAAGTTTTGCTATTCTTCTTTAATTTGAAGTTGAAAAAGTGCTGCTGTAATCATCACTCATTGATTGCTGTCGAAAGTTTACGGTGAATATACTACATTAATTAAAATATGTGAATTCTAGTTTCGACGCTTTAAAAGTGAAGATTTTGACACAGACGACAAGGAGTGCCCTGCCCAATTGAAAAAGTTCGAAGGTGAAGAATTGAAGACGTAACTCGATGAAGACTCGTGCCAAACGCAAGAGGAACTTGCAAGCTCAGTTACTCAAGCAGCAATTTCCAAGTGCCTGAAATTATTGGGGTTCATTAAAAAAGGAAGGAAACTATGTACGACTTAAAGCCGAGAGACGTCAGAAGACGTCTTTGCATCGAATTATTGCTGGCGACAAAAAATGCATTTATTATGACAATCTGAAGCTCAAGAGGTCGTATGTGAAGCCTGACCAACATCATCGCCATAGCAAAATATTCATGCTACCAAGGTAATGCTCTGTATTTTGTGGGATCAGAAGAGTGTCATCTATTAGCTGCTAAACCCTAGTGAAACTATTACGGGAGCGCAGTATCGAAAATAATTGATTCGTCTGAAGATAGCAGTGACCAAAAAACGACCAAAATATTCGACTTGGCACGAGACCGTAATTTTCCAACATTTCAACGTGCAGACCGGTTAAAAACTATTTGGAAAATAGTGGATGGGAAGTTTTGCCTCACCCGCCTTATTGACCAGACCTTGCCCGTCTTACTATCACTTAAAACGATCGGTGTAGAGTGCTCTTAATTTACTTCAGTTGAAAATATCAAAAATTGGATTGATTTGTTCATATTCTCAAAAGATGGACGGTTTGGCAAGGAACCCATAAATTGCCTGAAAAAGGGAAAATGCCATAGTTAAAGAAATAAAGCTATATTTTTGTAAAAAATTCCTTTAATTTCAAGCTATACGGAATAAAAAAGGATTTAAGTTTGCTCAAATGAAGCCATCGTAACGTTTATAAATAGACAAACAAAAAATAACCCAAACAGATTAAAGAGAGTCAGTCCAAGGCGATTGTAACAAAATAAGTAAAGAAAATTTTCAATTAAAAATATCAACTTTTTAGAAATAAATCATTTTCGTCTTAATTTTTCTTAAAGAATCATCTTTCAAATCATTTTCCATACAGCACACATCATCAAAGTATAAATGAAAAAAAAAAAAAAACACTTCAATTACAGCGCATATAATATATGGAAACTGACATAAACGCACACACAAGGACACATCATAACACACACTCTCACACACACACACAAACAATACAAGCACAAACTTAAAAGTGTTAATTAAAAATTGTTTCACAGTTTTACTGCGAAAATGAAATTAAAATCCTTTACACTTTTCTCGTTGTTTTTATTTTTATTTTTTTTTGCTCGTCTTTCATTTTGTTGTTGTAAAAATTTTCTTTATTTTTCTGCCACCAACAACAGCTAGTAAAACAAACACAAATATATGTGAGCGTATATTTTGCTTCATATTTTTCTTTCACTCCAAATGGGAGTGAGGTCCTTTTCAGTTTTCTTTTGCTGTTTTTCTTTAATTCAAAACCCTAAAGTATATTTATTTTAGAATTTCTTCTAAATAAGACAGCAGAGTAGCAACAGCGATAGCAACATTCTTATTACACAATTTGATATCCTTTTTTACAAAAGTGCGATTGCTTGGCTACATACTTATACAAACACGCGCTGTTATATTCCTAGTACAATCTAACACAATGTTTTTATATGTATTCGTGTATGTGTGAGGCTGTTAATGAGTGAATCATGCGCACACACAAATACAGCAAGAACTTTGAAATGAAAGTACATAGCAGTAACCAAATAACAACAAACATGGATCTACAATAATTGCACATTCTTAGCTCAATTGGTAAAGTTTGTTTTTTTTTTTGTGTTGCTTAACATTAGCCATGGAGCGAAGATTGCGAGTCAAGCCAAGAAAATACAAAGTACGAATTGTAGTGTGAATTGTGCTGCGAATAAAGACAGCAAAAAGCACCAGCAGAATCAGCAACAACATACACGACATCGGCAACATATCCGTTGTTGTTTTTGTATTAAATTTTTTACACTGCTTTTCTTTTTGTTTTTTTTTTTTGTTTCGTTTCTGTTTAAGAAAAAGGATATGAAAGAGGTTTCTTTTTACTTATATTACGAGTACATACACGGCATGATTCTGTTTTTTTGTTTTACTCGAAATCTCATATCCTTGTTCGCATACAAACCTTTCCGTTTTTTCCAACTTCCTGTTATCCTTTCAGATTCTTCTTTTTTTTGCCAGTTTTTTCTTAGCATTGGGGTTTTCACGGTGTTTTGTTTTGTTTAAAATCACATCAGCAATATTTGTTGTTGTTGTTGCTCCAGCTCAACTTAATTTTGTTATTTTTTTTTGCTTAATATTTTTTATTTTTTTTTATTTTTTCAAGTAATATTCTGTATTCTAGGATATTTGGTTATGTTCTAATTGAAAGAATTTTTCTCCGCAGTCATCATCATTGTTGTTGTTGTTATTGTCTGTTTGTTTATTTTGAGGGTATACTCGTAGGTGTGTCTGTGTGTAAGTGCGTATATATACATACAAAGTGTTTGTCTTTATATTATATGGCGTTGCTTTGTAGATAAACAATTGCCTTTTCCATTTTGTATACCAAAATACACACAGAAATATATATAAAGGCACACACACGTATATATATACATATATATACTTTTATATTGGCACATAAATAAGTAAATATATACAGCACTCGATTGTGTTTATATACATTTATATTACATATTTATATATTTATGTAATATGTAATAATAAAATTGTTTTGTTTATTTTATAAACAAACTTTACACTTTTGCCACTCGAAAGGGTTTGCTTGTTGTTGTTATACAGTCTACATTTGCCTACTTTTCAATTTTCTAAATTGAAAATTGAGTTTGTTTTTACTTTAGCAAAAATGTAAAACGTTTATTTTAGTTTTTTTTTGAGTTTTTTGAAAAGGGTTTACGTTTCTACACTTTAATGTTGCATAAGTTTAGGCATTTTTAGAAAAATTATAGCTGTATACAATTTATAAAAATATCATACATTTTAATACTGAAAGATGATCAATGAAACACATATGTAAGGAATAGTCCACGAATTTTTATTCATATAATATAATTTTTCAATTATATAGTGATTAAATCTGAACAAGAGATTCGTAGATTTAAGTAGAAGAAGTATAAAGATATAAGAGAAATATAGTTTCCCCCAATTGAAAAAAATTAAAGATCTTAGAAGAATAGTGATAGGTTAGGTTAGGTTGGAGTGGCTGTCGAGAGACACACTTAGGCCTGAACGGCCCATTGTGATACCACATAGTTGGACCTACAGTTTAACGCCGATTCCGAACGGCGGTGTGGCAATTTTTTATCGGCTTGGTGGTTTTGCCATTACCAACCAATGTGTGCACTTGCACACTATCTTATAATTCTCATACACTTCATATTGATAGTGAATATAAGTAATGAAAATAAACCACCAGACGAAGACGGGAATCGAACCCGAACCTCCCAGATGAAAGTCTAGTGCACTATCCACTAGGCTATCGAGGTCGTCAAGAATAGTGATAAAAAAAATGCTTATTTATCACTCCATTAGAATTTACTTCATCAATTCTATAAAAATCCGAGATATCTCTTTCTAACTTTTTTTGCTTTATTCTTTTATGTAAATTTTCTTATTATATGCAGTTTCCTTTTGCAAAAGTGGTGCGCGATTGAAGTCAACAAAAATTTATTGAAATAGAGAGAATTTCAAACAGGTTTGTGAAAAATAAATTACCGATTAAAGCTATTATTATTTACTTATAAAATTTATTAATTTACCATTTATTATTAAAATTATTATTAATAATTAAAAAAAGATTATGGTTTCTTCATTCACAGTATGGCTGAAGAAACGTAGTGCGACATTGCGAAATAAAGATAAGAAGTTCAATTCGTATGTGTTGTTTAAATGGTGGGAAGGTTTAATAGAACAAACGAGAATGCTGGTATGCAAGATAAGAGAGAGAGAAAGAAGAAAGAGTACTGCATTTACAGTAATGAATATATCATATTCTTATTTCTCTTGTGTTGGCTGCCTAAAGCAGCGGTTCTCAACTGTTTTCATTTTACGCCCTCTCTTTTTGAATTCGTTGCAAATAGCACCTTTCCCCACTTTGATTTTCACACATTTTTATACTTTTTTTAATGCTACATTAAACACACAGGGATAAAGCCTCTGTAAATGCAGGAATAAGTATGTTGATTGAGGAAGGATGATAGGTTTATAGTGGAACGAAAGAGGGAGAAATAACTATCTGTGGATGTTTGTTTTAAATTTGAAAAGGTCATAACAATCAGGAAAATATTTGCAGGGAGCCTGTCCATAAACGCGTGGTGCGACAGAAATAAGAACTATCTCAGTAATGCGTGTTGCGTTGGAATACCATGTCTACGTGGAATGCGTTAGTTCGACTAGTGGTTCGTGTAGCTCTGGAAAACACACAAACTGGAATCATCAAATCACCCATTTCAGCAAAACATCTATCATGAAAATAGCAGTAGAATAAAGTGGCGCAGGACATATTTTCACGATGTCCCAAGGATTCCATAAAGCTGAAAACATTACCGTCTCCTGTTAGCTCTATCGATGTCGATGTTGAATACGGTTGAGGAGTCTCAGTTAGATTTGTGAAGCTCCTGACCATAGATGATTTACTATTGGTCCACTACTTTTTAAATAAAGTTATAGCCGCTCAGAAAAATATCTAGTTTATGTCCAGTTTGGAGAAGACTCTGGTTAGTCTGTGCCGAAGATAAATTTCACTGGTGGCAATTTCCATTTATTCACCATTGCGTTAAGGAAAAAAGTATTTGCGGTTTTTTCGTACTATGATTTTATAATGAAAAATAAATCGTGGTTTGATTGCAGTATGTTAATGGTAAATAATCGTTGATGTACTGTTAAGCTAATTTGTTTGCTCTTCATGATCACGCGAAAAATCATTCAAGTTAGTTCTTTCACAGTGTTTAAACGTGACAATCCACATAAGTTTTTCTAATTGAATTGTAGAGTGTGAGCAAAATGTTTGTAAAAAAAGCTTCATAAAGCTAAGTAAGACTAATTTGTAATGATGGAACGCAAAAAATTTCCATTTATTTTAGAAGTTTGAAAATGCCGAGAGGAAGCTGTTGTCTCCTGAAAAAAATGAGGAAAATTGAGGCATTCGATGAATCAGGGCTTTCGATACGTGAAATGGCCGATAAGATAGGAAGATCAGAGACCCTGATTTGATATTGAAATTGCTATTGCGCGTAGTCTGGATCTGCTTATAAAAAATAGACGTGTCCGATAGATTTTAAATGCATTGGAACAGTTCGTTTAAACTAAACTCCTCAAAAGCCACCCTTTAACTGCACCTCACAAAACCAAAAGACTAGAATTTGCAGAGCAGCATATTCAATGGCGTGAAGAGTGGTCAAAAGTGTTGTTAAGTGGCGAAAAATGCTGTAATCTTGATGGCCTAAATGAATTCGAATTTTATTGGCATGACAAGTTAGATGAAAAGGAAGTTTGTACGAGTCGAATATCGAGAGGTAGTGGTGTGGTGATTTGGGCAGGATTTTACACAAGTGGCATGACGCAAATTGCGTAAGTTCCCCAACAAATGAACTCCTCTATTTACTGCGACCTTTTGGAAGCGATAATGATCGAAAAAGCAGAGGAAATGTGCAGTCCTGATTTCATGTTTCAGCAGGATAACGCTGCAATTCATCAATCCAAAGAGACAATGAACTTTTTTAGGCAAAAAAAAAAACATTCAAGTCCACTCGAAGTCCTGACCTGAACCCAATCGAGAACATTTTGGGTATATAAGCCTGAGGTGTTTACGGACATGGACGACAGTTTCACACAGTGAGTGCCTTGAAAACAGCCATGAAAGAGGTCTGGACTCTGCAGAATCTCGTTTTGTCAATGCCTAAAAGATTGATACAGGTTCTAAGACGAATTGGTAAATGGACAGGTAAATGAAAGACTCTGTAGATGACCGAAAATGGAACAAAAAGACTTTTAAAAGCAGATATTTTTCTATATAAAATTATTTTGAGTGCATAATGATGCTTTTAATAAATTTTTAAATATTAATAATCTAAATATGCAATTACTTCTGCCTGATTAATAATATTTAGCCAGCGCCTAGGATGTATACCTTGTTAGGGCCTTGACAGGTAAAAGGTTACACTACCAATGAGGCACTTACGAGTTTGTCTAATTTTTCTTCGAAAGACCTTCGTCAGCAACAGGATAAACCTAGCTGGGGTCACATCAGGACAAATTAGACAATTTTCCCGTTTATTCTTTAATCATAAAAATATACAAATAATAAATATTTGAACACAAAAAATTAGATCAATATTATTATATTTCGGTTTTCAAAAAGTATTTGAGCTTAAGTTCTTTGAAAATAGTATCTCACAATCGGGTTTTTTTTTAAATAAATTGTTTTTAACAATTTTTCACAATTTATAAAATTTTACATCTTATTTATATTTTATGCGGGGTTAAAGCTTAACATTTCTGGACTATTTTCGTAAAAAAAATTTAAAACTAACTGGTCTACATTGATATATAGATATTCTAAGTAAGCAACACAATTTATTTTTTTTTTTTAACTGCACATTTTGAATATTCTTGTCATATAATATTTAATTTCCTACCTAAATATACGCAAAGTTCACACTATTTCATTTAAATTTCAAAATTCTACACTAAATTACTTAAAAATTCTTAACACGTTTAAGCTTTTAACTCACACACCTACCACACCACGCACGAGCAGCACAATAACAAATACTAAGGGAGAAAAACATTGCACTTTTGTGCGAAGTACCATTCAACAACCAGAACAACAACAACAAGAACAACAGCAACAACGCAAACTGTATAAGATGAAGTATAGCGAGCATAACAATAGTTTGGAGAGAGAGAAAAAAAAAACATTTATTAATTGTTATTTATTTTTGCCAACTACTTTTTCTTCTAGTAGCGTTCCAACTGCTACACTTTTCAACTATCTACGTTTTCTCATATTTACTATTTTCCTCACTTAAATTTGCTACCGGTTTTTTGTTGTGGATTTTTCCTCACTAAAAATTCCTACGTTTTCTGTTGTTATTTTGTTTATTTTTGTTGTCGTTCTTTTTTTTTCGGAAACCTCATTTTATTTTTGCACTGTCTCTCTTCCGTTTTTCCTCGCCTTCTGGTTGCTCTCTGTTACTCTCTCTTCCTTCATTTGTACACTAACTCGCTTCTGCTGCTTGCCATTTCGGTTGCTTACTCTTTCTATCTTCTACTGTTATTGCTGCTGCATCATTTCTACTTTTGTTCGATATTGTTGTTTTATTCATTTTTTGTTGTTGTTGTTTCTGTATTTTTCTTTGTCACTTCCCTAATGGGATTTCAGTTGCAGTGTAACAACAACAACAACAACTGGGACTATTCAACTACTATTGGCACTAGTTTTCTATAGTACACTTCTACTACATCCACTACGCCTTCCACTACTATCTTCCTATCTTGGGCACTTGAGTTGCATTTGTAATTGCATTTACAGTTATACAGTGTTGTTGTTGTTGTTGTTGCTGTTGTACTACTATACTCTTTGTTTTGACTGAACAACAATTGTTGTTTGTTATTTTTGTTGTTGTTGCTGTGCACTTGAATGCGCTCTTCAAAGTATGCTTCGAGACAAATTGATGGTGTTCTTTGCTGCCGCTGTTGCTACTATTAGAACGACTACTATTTCTACTACTTTATTTTTCTGGTTGATTATTTTTTTCTTTCCTTTTTTAGTTTTTATTTTTTTTGATGTTGTTTTTGTAAGGCAACAATTCATTCATTCGTTGCAACTGATGTCTGCAATTAATTATCGAAAGTGGGCGCGGTTTGTTGCTGTTGAAGTGTATCTAGGTAGGTAGACTCACTCGAATTTGTGGTGCTGACGATGGTAATGGTTGCTCGTTGTGTACTGATGACGATGGTGGTAATCAATGTAAAGCGTTTGGAAATTTATTTTGTTTGCTATAGCGCTGGCATTCGGTAATTGAAGAAATCGCCTCAAGAAATATAAGAATGTAGTAGTAGTAAATGAATTGCATGAAATAGTTGCACACACATACATTTATTGAAAAGTAAACACAGATGTGTGTACTGAGTGTAGAAAAAGGTAGTAGATAAATAATTGAAAAGAAAAGGAATGGAAATGTTTAAGGTTTTGCAATTAAATTTAGTTTTGGCGTGTGTGTGCGAAGACAAATTATTAAAGCGCACTTTTAGGTGATTAAGCAATTTGTATTTTTCTTTTTACATTGCTGCGGAAATTACATTTTAATGCAACTTACTGCGATTTTTTCAGTTCTTTTCTGTTTGTATTATGACAATTTAATTACTCGAAAGGAAACTTACCTGAAAAGAAATAAGAAAAATACTCAATTAAGAAAAGTAATATTATACAATTAATTATATTTCAAGTGTTCAAAAGTATGCAACAATTTTTTTATTTTTAATTAATAATGAAGCTTAATTAAGAGATGATGGCTTACAGTTATTGAAATTAATTTTGTGCACCGCAGAAAGGATGGAACTTTTAATTCTTGCAATTCAATTTAAAATATTTTTATTCATTATAAGATTACACAATATTGTTATACTTGAAATTTAAATAACTACGCGAAAATGCCGACCTGCAGACAAACAGCAGCGCAAGCTTTGAGCACAAACACTTACTCTGTTTGTAAATGCTTTAAGATCAACATAGTACTAATTCAATACATTGACGAAATTACATATCTTGGAAGTCAAATCTTATTAGCTGTGGGTAAATACTAAATATCGACACAAGAATCATAAATGTAAAGGATTTCTGACAGTTTGAAGAACATGTAGGGTTTTAGGACATATCTGGTAGCCGGATAACTGGACTTTTAATTAGAAACTACACTAACTGGACTTTAAATTAGAAATTAAATCAAGAGCAAGATATCAAAGTCATGGGAAATCATTGTTTAATTTTAAGTAGGAATCTAAAAGTATGCAATATAAATTTTTCTTGCATTAGTTATATGAATTTCGGTTTACTGGGAGATACTCGAAGCCCCCCAAAAATACTGCCCCAAGCACAAAATCTTCAATGTTATAACAAATTTCCAAACTCATAATCTCTAAATGCAAAATCTGACAACCATAATGTGATAAGCTTAGAAATTAAATCAAGAGCAAGATATCAAAGTCATCGGAAACCATTGCTTTATTTTAAGTAGGAACCTAAAAGTATGCAATATAAATTTTTCTTGCATTATTTGTATGAATTTCGGTTTACTGGGAGATACTCGAAGACGCCAAAAATATTGCCCCAAGCACAATGTTATAACAAATTTCCAAATTCATAATCTCTAAATGCAAAATCCACAATAACAAAATCCACAAATTCATTGTCCCCAAAAACAAAGTCACAGCATTTTTAGACAAATCCATGATATTGAGCATTTGATAATGTGAGATTAGCCTTACGTGGTAGCCGATAGCTTACTCAATTTGAGATGTTTGTATTCCAAATGTTTGGAAATTTGGTTTTTGGGGATTTTTATTTGGAGGATTTTATTGTGGTTTGTTCATAGTTCTTGCTATTCCCCCACAGGGCTTCTTATTAAAATAATGTTCATTTAAAATGAAGTACTTAAAAGTATGCAGTAATACATTTAACATTTAACTTGAGTCAGAAGTTTCTGCTTATATTTAAAAAGGTTATTTTGGCATTTCTTTATTAATTTAACTACATCACAAAAGAAAAGAAACATATATTACAACACCTTAATAATATGCAGCAATTTTTCCTTCATCATAAACGTAATAATTTCTTTTTCTACGTCATATGTCAACATCACACATTCTTTTCCTTTCGCTTATACATATGTATAAGGCGCAATATTAAATTCCAACACAATATTAGCACACATAAACAATAAAACCTAAAACAAGAACCAGAAGAATAATAAGGAAAATGAAGAGAAAATAGCAGAGACAAAAAAAAAAACATAAGAAAAATATTATGACTTCAATTAATCATCATAACAAACAATAAAATATTTTATGAAAGCATATATCTAGGCGGTGCCAAATGGCTGCTCATGCATATGCCTCATATATACGCACAAAGAAATAACGTAACTCACTCACTCATATACTCATCGCATATGAAGACCGACCGTGCGCTAACAATCAAATAAGAACTTGCATACATATTCACATACATACGAAGTAAAAAAAAAAACAAAACTCAAAAAAAGGGGAAAGAAAAACAAATTAAAACATTCCTGGTGGAATACAAAAACAAGCCAAGGAACGACAACTCGCAAGCATAGAAAAATGTCATCTTTTGTTTTTGAACTTTTTATTTATTTTTACTACTACCGCCAGTAACAACTATGCTAAGAAAAAATTTCAAAAAAATTAAGATTGTCTTTCATCGCAAAATGAGGAATGGAAAACGAATGAATGCGAATACAAACAAGGCTGGTTGAACAATATCAAAAGGACATTCATGCAACAAGCGAGCATACAGTAATATAGCACCGAAGTAACAGTGGTACTCAAGCTTACTTCAATTCAACAAAAATTTTTGCTTGTTTGCTTGCTTGTTTGTTTGCACAAAAATGACGATGACGACTACCAAACGAACCAACGAGCACAAGTGAGAGCCCAAAGAGACTTTCAAGCATAGAGCTTGGCTGAAAAATTTAATGCAAAAGAAAACATACATACGTAGAGTAAAATAGAAAAAAAACTGTTGCATACTAACAGGCGGCGTGTACTCATTATTTTTTCAAGCGAACTGTTGCTCATTTTATGGACATATGCCAGGACAAAATGGTATGCGGCTAAGTAAATGGAACCAACCAAGCCAAACAAACGGAATACAAAAAAAAAGCAGAAAAAAAGAATAACGAATCCAAAATGAAACGAAATTCCACACAAAAGTTGTGTAAATATTTGCACAAAACTTGGAACAATTGTTGAAATGCATTTTGTGTAGAGAAGAAGGGAGGATAGAAAAAGGAAGGAAGTGCAGTCTAAAAGGGGAGGTATATATTAGTAAAAATAAGAAGAGGTGGTGTATAAAAACGTTGATGAGGCTTTAATGAGAAAATCCTAAGAAGTATTTTAAATACCCCAAAGTAATATTGAAGAAGTTAATATGCAGATAATGGTGTGATCGGGAGGGTAATTTTTATTAAATTGCTAGTCATTACTTCCAATTTTCTTTATATGTTGCATAGTTTTTGGATCAATAAATAACTTGTGTAGAGCAAAAGCGGACCCTAAGAAGAGTTTTGTGGTTAAATCCACTCCAGTGATCGTTTGTTATTAGACAAAGAAAATTCCAAAGGACGAAAAAATTTAGAATATTTGGATTCGCTAGTGAATATAAGGATAAATTAATTTCATTTGCCTGAAGTCAGTGAAATGGATAAAATATTTCAGAAACAGAAGATCCAGTTTATACAAAAATTTATTATCATTTAATGATTTTAAAAATTCAGTAAGTCTAATGGAATTTAAAAAATATGTGTACATAAAAACTAGGAGAAATGTGTTTCCAAATTTTTGTAGCATACAAATAAGCTTAACATTTAAAACCATGGATTAAAGACAAATTCTAGTAAGAAAAGCTCAAAGATTATTCAATCCACTCATTATTTTACAAAGTAAAAGATTTTAAAGAATATAAAAACAGAGAAAAATTTTTTTGAAAATAAACATACTTTTAGGCTAAAAACTAATGTGTTGGGTTAGTAATAACTTTACCAGACGAATTGTATTGTGAAAGTCCAATAATTGAGAGTTATGAGAGCTATTTGATTTTCACTATTTTCAAATCCTTTGAATATTTGAAAGCATTCGAAGTAATTTAAATGAAATTTTTTTAATGAAAAATATTGCTGAGAAATTAAACTAGTTCTACATTTAATTTTCAAATTTTGATCATTTTTGTTAATCAGATCCTATTAGTCAGAAATTTATAAACACAAGCTAATTCTTGGGCAAAAATAATAGTTCTGACATTTAACATCAAATAAATTCGTTGAAAAAATTCTATTTCATGCTTTCAGGGATTTACTTCTACAAATAACATAAGCATAATTTTAGGCTCAAGCATTATATATGAGAGGGCATTAGGTACTGCATATAAAACTTGTGCATTTAAATTTTAAATATTATTATGAATAACCGTTTCCCCTACATTATTCTTATAACATAATACCATCATGCCTAAAATTATGCTTAAGTTTTCAAAAGTATTTACAAAATAAATTATTATAACATATTGTTTTATATTTTGGCATCTTCTGCTCTCACAAAACGAATATAACTAAACGTTATTAAACTAGTGCAGATTTTCAATATTTTTTATGCGTGCCCATAAATATGCCATAAACATTTTTATTTCTTATGCATAAACAAACAAATCGGAACAAAAAATAATGATTGCTTGCCATTTCCTTTAATGTATCAATTAAAAATTATTAACTTTACTAATATGTGAAGGCACGTTTCAGTATTAAAATTTGTTGTTGTTTTTTTCGCACTCTCCATGTCGTCCGTCTCTTTATCTTTCTTCTTCTACCACATACTCGTTCAGTTGTGGTGCCATTCAAGCTTTTACGTTGTGGTTGCCACCATCAACACATCTCCACTTCACTTCAGTTTCTGTGCATGTTGTATGAATGTGTGCTTTATTATAATATAAAATGAAATTTTCTTCATTGCGTTTATGTTTGCCAACGCTATTACCAACAGCATGAGCATCAGTACCATTACCAGTACCAGCACCATCGTCATGCCAACGCCATCTTTCATGCTTTCATATTCGGACCGAGAAGCATACTGAAGATTCCAATACAAAAGATTCTCTGTCCGTTTTGTGAACTTAACGTGTCTTTCTGTATGTCTATCTGTCTGTCGGTCTGCCTGTCTCTTTGAGTTTCTATCTTTGTTTACCAAACTGAATGCATGTGTAGTCATATATGTTATGTTCGCCTTTATCAAAGCATACTGCTTGGCCGGTAGTGTGAGCAATTATATTATATGGCAGTGATATGTATCGGTGAATGTATGAATGTGTATGTGTGCATGAGTGTGTGTGAGAGTGGAATTATCATCAACAGCAGGACTTGCATCTTAATGGAAATGTATTCAATGGCAATTAACATAAGCAAATACATATGGATGAACAGTAGTATAACAATAACAACAACAATGATAACAACAACAGCAGCCCTTTATGACCACCTACACACACACACATACATTTATCTATCAAAAGGTGGGCGGCATTCGGTATGAGTGAGTGAGTGACTGAGCGAGCGAGTGGAGTTATCTCTGTGTGTGGCAAAGTATGAGATGTACTTGTAATGAGTATAAGGGTTTTTATTGTTTCCAAGCAAACATACACATGCATACACACACTCGAACAGACACGAACACACAGAAATACATACATGTATGAATGCATACACAGAGTAAGAGTATAGTAAGAAAAATGGCTCTTTTAATTTAAATGCAAACACGTTTGTGTTTGCTCTGTTCGGGGATTTATGTGATAATCGTTTAAGTGAAAATTTAATTGCATACTTTATGGATGGGTTTTTAAAAGATTTCACATAGGCTTAGTATGTTGCAGTAATAGCAAGTAGGAGTATACAATGGTTGTAATGGTGTGTGTGTGTGTGCCTGCGTGTGGTATGGAATAATATAAAGAAAATTTATGCAAAAGTTAAGTAATGTTGTAAAATGGGCGAATGTTTATGTGAGAGCAGCACCTAAAAATAGGCAATAAATATTAACAAAACGTCGTAGAGCACACAAATACACAGCCTTAGGTATTCGAAAAAGAAGTCACACTATGGTATTAAAGCTAAAAATGTAAGTTTAATAATACAAAGTGGAAAATAAGAGTTACTAAGAATAAACGATTTTAATTTTGTTGAATATTTTTTAGCTTAGTGGATTGCTGCTTAAAGTATGTGTTTAAAGGGAATACTAAAGAGTTCATAGCTATGGTGAACCTTTTGAAGTTGTTGCAGTATATTTTTAAGCTTACGAGTTTTCTACTTTGAATTAATTTTTTTAAGTAGCAGGCATAGAATTTGTAATGTCTACTAAGAATTTTTACAAAAATAAAGTTTATTAAAGCTTTCTGTGCTTCAATTTTCATTTCTGAATTCTTTGACTGCTCTTGCTCTTGCTTTTGGTCCTGCTGCTATTATTATGCAATAATAATTGTGCAAATATTTGTAATTACTTAATATTGTAATAATCTTTTACATTTTCAACCCTAAGGCAAATGCAAACACATTGGCATGCGCTCAAACTGATACATGTATATCTACATACCTAAATACTTGCTCAAACTTTCAAGTAAGTATGAGAGATTCCTCAAACTGAAAGCAAAGATTTTATATAAACTTACATAAGCACACACACTCACACACACAACCATAAACGACGACAAACTTCCCAAAAAGTATGCTACATACATATACTGTAATTATACATTAGAGGAATTATTGTAAATACCCCTTAGGATATGCTATGCAAAAATGTAAAACTGTTACATACAAACAATGGAGCTGTAGCTATAGCTCCAGCTGAGGTTTTGTTATTAATATATTATTAATGTTTACTTGGGTCAATTCTGCATGCGCAGCACAAAATATTAAACGTTGTTTAATTTCTTCACCGCCCCTCAAACAAAAAATTTTACATTTTTTTTGTATCTTACATACCAAAAAACATTGTAACAAAATTGAAAGAGCAAGCGAGAACGTGAGCATTCGGGAGAGCTTCTGTTTAGATTTTTAATACTATATAGCACAGCAGAGTAGCGTGTTTGACTGCATAACGAAATATTTTTTAATTAAAATGTAGCAGTATACTTTTAGGAAGCGGCAGTGGTCACAAATTGTACATAAATGTTGTGTAGCTAGCAGACTTAATAATATTATGTACATGTTTCAAAAAACAGAGAGATGGAGAAAAAAAGTAAAAGCAAAGAAATAATGGTAGGATTACATGAAGATAAATATTTGTAATGTAAATTTTAGATTTTAATAAAGTAATTTGTAATTTTTCACGGGTAAATTTTTGTAAAAGTTTTGGGTGCGCTATTGAGAAATTTGCAAAGCGTTGTAAGATATGCATATATGTGTATTTAGTTGTATCTATATATTAAGAATACGAATATTACAAGGTCAATATTTGTTGGGAGCACTTTATTAATACTCTGTTGAATATATTAAATAGATGAGGTTCAAGTATAAATATGGGTTAGGTAGTTTTTTGTAGTGAGTTAGCGAATCAATTATGGCTGCTCTAACTAGAGTTGGTATTGAGTTGGAGAGGCGTGTAATACGTCGCGTTTTCAGAAGATCTCTGACAATGAACAACTAAACAGCTATAGTGCTCTGGGCAGTGGTGTGTACAGGATAGCGTCTAGATGCAAAAACAGTTGCGACTCAGACTAAAAAACTAACAAATGATTCGAACGAAAATTCTTATGACGGCCTTCTTGACGTAGTAACTGTGATGGTTTCTCTTTAGAAAACTGGGAATTTTTTTGATGGCTCATGTAGATTTTGCAGAGAAGACAAGGAATCTGCATGGCACATTTTAGGAGAGTGCTCTCATTTATGCATACTCGAAGAAGGCATCTACTTAGGTAGACATCAAATACCAAATGTACTGATTGGCGTAGAAGTAGAATCAATAGCAAAATTTCTAGGGGAAGTTGGACTTTTGGAAGTACTGTAAGTCCATGGAGGGCACAAAAGATCTTATGAATCGCAATGTATTCTCTAACAATAATAATAACTGCGATGGTTTCGGGATTTCAGTGCTTTCCTCGTTGATCTAAAACTTATTAAGTGAATAATATTTATGCTAAGAATTAGAATGTTTCTTGCAGCGCTAGGTAGTAGCCAAACAACAAGAAATCAGCAGAAGTATGCCTCAAAAGAGGCAGACGATATCCTTGCTGAATTCCTTTTATTGAAAGTAATAGCGAGTGTGGATAATATGTTATTGGTAGTGCCAGGTCTGTTTTTAATCACTCTGTGCTAGTCGAAAAAAAGACAAACAGAGCACCTAGGTGGTGACTTTTGTATGAGTTTACTGAGTTCAGATTCATTGGCGTTTTGGCTGGATTGAAATGAAAGGCTTCGACATTAAAGGGATGTCTTAAATTAGAAAGCACAAAAAATCGTTTTTTTGGGTTTTTTTCTTTAATATTAAATTCTCTTCTAAGTGAACTAAAAAAGTTGGTCAAAAGTCTATTTAAATAATTGTTCTAGGAAAGTGTTTTTTTTTAAACAAATTTTTCGTCTCTCAGAAAAAAGGCGCACAATAATTAAACATTTTTTTCAGTTTTTTTGTTTTACTGGCTGAGATTGTTTACAGAAAATTTATTTATTTATTTAAAGTATATAATGTACATAACATGAACATCTTCTCAGCTGGATCTTTCCCGCTGCGGTAAGATGCTTACGAAATAGACTAATAAATCTGTTGTAATTTATTATTAGACTGTCAAAAACCACTCTTAAAATCGATCGGGCTCAAACTTGAACAAAATTTAGCCCAATTGGGTAGGATCAAATTTAAACATTGGAGGGAGTAGCCCCTGTTTTTCATCCATGTAACTAACTACCTGTTTCATTTAAAAAACTTTGTTCGTGTTTTCCACAGATTTTTACTTAATCTTTTGAAAAATGAGAAAAAAAATTTTTTTAAATTCAAAATACAACCATTTTTGTTTTTTAAAATCAAAAATAGTTTTGACGTTTTTTCAAAAGGAATTTTTTTTTTTTTGGTAGTCAAAAAAAAAATTCAGGTCTTTTCCTTGAGAACTTTGAGGTCCAAAGGTGGACTTAGACTTGTTTATCTATCAAAATTAACGTCGAATAACTCTTAGCACTCATGACTCATACTCATGCAACATATAAATCAGTGGCCACTAACCATAATGGCCTAACTCGAGTTAGGACAAAATTCAGTTTTTAGTGTTTACCGTATTCTGCGTGTCTAAACCAGTTTTTCATGCTTGTGCTTTTTTAGGACGGCATTTATCCATCAAGAAAGTTAAACAAAATAAACCGACTCCTGGGGTCGCTAAATCTGAATTCGAGGTTCAAAACATTCCAGTAGGTCGGTGCTCTGACATGACTTCAAAAAACCTCTTCCAATTTTTTTTCGAGCTCTGGAGCCAGACTATGTTTTTTATATGTTTTTAGGGTGGCTGAATCAGAGTCTGTGATCCAAAAAACTCCAGCATGTCAGGTTTTTGACTTAGCTTAGATAACGAGGTATTTTGCAGGATATATCGAAAACCTGACATGCTGGGGTTTTTTAGACCCCGAATTCGGATTCAGCGACCCCAAAGACATACAATAAACTTGGTCTGACCTCCTGGCTTGAAAAAAAAATTTATAAGGTCTTTTGCGGTTATGTCTGAATCTTGACATGCTGGGGCTTTTTGGACCTCGAATTAGGATTCAGCGATCCTAAAAACATTCAGTAAACATGGTCTGATCTCCAGACCTGAGAAAATATTTTTCTTGTGTAATTTGTATTACTACAAAATAGCTTAAGGTAGCTTAGAAAGTATAAAATAAACTAAAATTTCAAAAGGAAGTAGCCTTAGAAAAATGTATGATTGTGAGAGTTATGAAATCTTAGCTAGCATAACATTCAATTTTAAAACGGCTAGCTATACAGAAAAGTTGTATCAGTAAACGAACCGGTTTCTGGTTCCGAATTGGACTACAGTCCATAGAAGCCATACTTCCAACGAGCCGTCTCAGAGCTGTCATATCGTATAGAAAATTGAATAGAATCCAACGACACTACATCAAATCGAGTGCACTTCGTGTAAAGTACAACAGAACGGTCCGTTTCTGTACCGTCATACTGTATAGTAAGCGAAGAAATGCCTGTAGTATGCACCTGGAACTCTTTATATATTTTGAATATACGGATTAAAAACGTATCCGTAAATACTCAGTTGTTGACGGATATAAAACGCATTCTTCAAAACGGAGCCGAAAATTCTCTATAATTGACAGATAAGAAACAGATCCTTAGAAAGGGCTTACTAACAATATAAAAATAGATACTCATATATTAATGAATACGCTAAGCTACAACAAAACGACCAGTAAACGTATCGTTCCTGTATTGCTTGCTACGGATTCCGCTTCTACGTCCTGTAAATGTACAATCGATTAATGGCATATGAACTTTTTTATATTATGTTTATACGGATCAATTTGAAAAATTACTTCTTGAGTAAGTTTGAAAACATTATTTAAAATCATTTTCATTTTCCTCCCGTATGGGCTTGCACTTTAATACATACAGTCACATCTGATCAAGCAACCCACCAATAGCATCAAAAGAAAAAATAGCCATTAATTAATATATTATTATGTTTGACTTACTGTGGCATTAAAATTACCATAATTTTTGTATATAATCCATGCATTTATTTTATAAAAATGCACGAAAAAAACCTATACAGATATACAACTAAAGCATAATATAATACATTAAAATGAAAAAACGCTGGCATATTAATGCAACAGCACATAATTTATTGCATACATTTAGGCGCGCATCAACAGCTTTTTAATCCACCTGCGTTGACAGTAAAAAAACAACAACAACAACAGCGGAGCACATATTAAACGACAACAGGTGTACTTATTTACACAAAACGCAGAGAATAATGAACAATACACACTAGGGCGATAAAGCGAGAACAAACGAGATTGCGAGAAAGCGAGCTATACAACAAGCAACTACCAACAACCAACAGCCGACAATAACAGCAGCTAGAGCAACAAAAACAACAGCCAACTAAATTAAAATCAAACGCTAATCCATGCTTAATTTAATTATACTAAAATAAAATGTCACTAACTCAATTAAATTTTAATTCTACTATATACACAAACACATACACACACATACATAAAAACCCATGCACAGCAAGAGATATATTGAGAAAGAACGCAGAGAGAGAAAGAGAGTTAGAGCAGTAGAGTGATGACATGTCACGGAAATGAAAAAATATAAATTTTCATTTACAATTTCAATCAGCGGTAATCCTAAAAGAGCTATGTTGCTGCTGCGAATAATTTTATGTATGTACGAGTGTATGGAGTTTTTTATTT
Source organism: Toxonevra muliebris (assembly GCA_963691655.1). Lineage (NCBI taxonomy): Eukaryota > Metazoa > Arthropoda > Insecta > Diptera > Pallopteridae > Toxonevra > Toxonevra muliebris. Next base: position 57,472,665 of record OY829326.1, read on the forward strand.
TGTTTGTTTTTTTTTTTTTTTGCAAATTTCCATAGCCTAACTGCAGGCGTTGTTGCACAAGTGATGCGTGTGTATGTTGTATAGAAAATATAAGAACAAAAAATGTTAAAACCAAACAATTTAAGCACGTACTACATTCGAGGGTACAGTGTACTGTGACCGATGAGCAGGGAATGAGATCCGGGGTGAGAGCGAGTGTTGAACGCTTAAGCTTAAATCTGTCTGACAGCCATTTCATGAGACAATATATTCTTATCAGCATGAGTATACTGTGCTGTACCATGCACTGGTCGAACTCACTCAGTGCCTGCCTGCCTGTTGGCCTAGCTTGTCCCAGGCACTATGTATGTATAGATGTGTATATGACTATTGCATCTGTAGCTACTATAGCAATAATTCTCAATTTAAAATTGAATGAGTAAATGCGCGGCGAGCGAGCGAGCGTGCTAGCAGGAGACTACAAGTGAAGTGAGTGAAGCGAGGAGTGAATAAGGAATTAAACAAACAAAATTGTGTAGTGTGACAACAGGCGTTTTTGCTGCTGCGATAGAAATAAATGATAAATATATAGACACACACATACATACATAAATACACTAAAGTGAGCGACTCAGCCAGCAGTGAGTCCTTTCTAAATCCCTTGTCGATTAAGTAAATGCCTTTACCATTTTGTACTCGTATCTCGACTGCTGTCGCTGTTGCTGTTACTCTAACTGTGTTGCAGAAGCATGGAAAAGTACGCAGTACATTGCAGATCATTTGGATTAAAAGATTTAAAACTTTGTTGTTTGTTATTATTGTTGTTTGTTGGTTACTTTGTCCTTGTGGAATCGTCTTGCTGTTGTTGGTAGTAGCATTTAAACAAACGCCTTTGCTTTTATTTTTCTTCAAGGAAAACCGAAATTTCAAGTCTCTATGGATTTATCTTTTCAAATTAATTTTAGAAATATGTACATTCATACTCTCATACATAAACCGTTATATATATATGTTTGTTTAATTTTGCGCAATTTGACAGTTGACATAAACATTTACAAAAAGTCTGCCTGTGCATCATAATTGGCTTTATTTGGAGAAAAATTATTGAGAATTACGCCTAAAAGTATGACATGGAAAAGTTTTTGAAATGTTATTATTAGCCGATTAAAGTCAGTGTCAGTCAGTTTGTTTGGCTTTGACAAATTGTTTTATATGAACTTATAATAATAATGTTGGTTGCAACATTTGCATAATTTTAGGTAATTGCAAAATAGCACAATAAAATTTTTTATAAATTTGTATACAAATAATATGTATGCTTGTAAATTCGATTTTTGAAATATGAGAACATGTATTTCAATGAAGTTAACTTGAAGCTCTAATGTTTGTTATAAATTAATTTTAAATTTTATTAAGCGCTTATTGTAACTGCTGACACTTTGCTTGTCTTTGATAAACTTAGTTATGCATGCTACATATTTATCGAAATTTTGCACACTCTTTGGCAGTGGAGAAACTCATAGATGTGAAACATTTTACCAAAGCACTTTTAAATCTATTTTAAAATTTTTATAAATTTTAGTAAATGTTCCTAAGTTTATTACCTAAATATTTTGTTAAATTTTTTTATGTATTTTGTTTTTGAAGCTGTCAGTTTTTCTCTAATATTGTTTTGTATACATTTGATTTATAAACATAAAAATATTTTCACTATAACTTTTCATAGTTTTAGGAGTTGTGTTTTTTAGGGCGAATCGATATTTTTTGTTGGATATTTGCTTAAAATGCCTAGCTGTATGAGTTTGAAAATAAACTATGTCAATTTATGTGTATCAAGTGTACAATATTTTGTTCATGCTATTCTGCAATCAACCTAAATACATGTTTATTGCAATCGATTTGTGATTTTAAACGTAGCTCCATTCTGATTTTTTAATTAATATATACGTTCAAGTATATAGTGGTTTAGGTTAGGTTGGAGTGGCTGTCGAGAGACACACTTAGGCCTGAACGGCCCATTGTAATACCACATAGTTGGACCTACAGTTTAACGCCGTTTCTGAATGGCGGTGTGGCAATTTTTCATCGGCTTGGTGGTTTTGCCATTACCAAACAAGATGTGTACTTGTACGCTTCCCTATAACTCTCATTCACTTAATATTAATAGTAAGTATAAGAAGGTTGTGAGAATTAACCACCAGACGAAGACGGGAATCGAACCTGAACCTCCTGGATTAAAGTCTAGAGACCACTAGACTAGACTATCGAGGCCGCCAAGGTATGCAATATTTTTGATTAAGTTATTTTCTATACTAATTAGAATGCCAATTTTGACTTCTTTCAGGTAGAAAGATAACACAACGTCAAAGAAGAACACGCAGGCTAATCACTATGAAATCTAAAGTCTATGAGATGCTTTTGCAGCTACTATAACTCAGGCTGGACATCAGATATCTTTACATATACCCTTTGCTTTTAAAGCCACTTAACTACTCAATGCATTTAACAACTACTTTTAAACATTTGCTGGAAATTTTAAAACTTATTTTTTGTAAACTTCTAATAGTTCAAAAAACTGTATATTAAATACTGCTCAAATGATTTTCAATTTAAAATTTGCTCACACATACACTTGCACTCGTAAATATATTCCTAATTTAAGTAATTTCCTTAATGCCCTTCGGTTAGTATAACAAAAATTGCTATCTCCAGCAATGAATGAATGAAGGAAGTATACACTATACCCACATGCCATATATCCTTCCGGTTTTCCGGCTAAAAATCTATTCTATTTCTTTCTATTTAATATATATATTTATATTTTTTTTAGCAAGGACATTACAGGACAACTTTCTGTGTGTGTGTGTGTATATGTATGTGTTTGCATGCTTTAAGCAATGATAGCGCACACTATATATTTAATGTTATTTCACATGCGATGCAACACTACTTGCATGATGACTCACTCCCTCGTTTGTGTGTGTGTGCTTCTTTATTTTTGAGAAAACATACATATACCTACATATATTTAAAGTAGATATATAGTTTTACGCTAACCCTAAAAGTATGCTCTTTGCTATATTATAGCTTATATATATTTATACATATGTATATGTGCCTTTTATATGTATGTTTATGTATGTATGTATGTATGTGTATTTGGAAAAGTTAAACGCAACTTTTGCACATGTTTAACATTGCAAAAATGCTGCAGGCTATTTGTGTTTGTATTAGACGGAAGAGAGTTTGATGTCGTTGCTGCTTTTTCACATATATACACACATGTGCATATGTATGTGTGTGATAACTAATCCTATGTTGTCGAAAAATGTTTTTCTGCTTTGCTATCCTAAGGAAATTTTTAATCTCTAAGCATGTTTTTAACTGTGTTGAAAAATTTCTATGTTAGTTTGTGTTTTTTTTGTTTAGTATCATCCTGTTCCTCAATACTCTAACCCTGCTAACGTTTGCTTTTTGGTAAAATTTTCTAATCTAAATCAGTAATTTTCCTCCCACACACACACATACTTAGAGACATATTCATATAAGACTACTCAACTATTTGTTAATATTAGCAGCAAAATGTTTTTCCGGTGTATGTCCTTAAAAATTTTGTTGCGATCATGTTTTTTTTTTTATTTTAACTTTTTTTTTTCTATTTGCTTCTAAACTACCGAGATTCGTTTCATCTAATGCTAAGGTTTCCTGTTTGGTTACCATTTCTAACTTATCTTTATTTATTTATTCTTTTTCTTTTTTTTTTTTTTTTTCTAAGGGTAAACTCAAGTTTTGTTTGCATATGCTTAGGAGCAATGGCTTTTGTTAAAGTGGAGAGATGGTAGCATTCTATATATAACGTTTGGGTTTGGGTTATTGCTTTTTCGTATTTTTTTCTATTGACTCTTTAGCTTCATTTATGTATAATTTTTGTCTAATATTCATAAATTTTTAATAAACAATCATTTGAGGGACATTAGCATGATGAGACTGAAATTTTTTCTTACGCTTGTATTCAAAACATAGCCAGAAGCAATGGAAGCGAGAGAGAAAATTTATGGAAACCTTTTTAATAATAAATATTTATTATTGCATATTTTTGTGCATACACAAAAAAAGAAATATTCTTTCCTTTTCTTATTTGTATAGGGTTTATTAAAATTGTTAAGAAATTTTTCATAAAAAAATTTCAGTTCAACTTGAAATGATAAGAACTAGTTTAAAAAAATTCCAAGCTTTTGAACTTTATAATAAAAGAATATATTTAAGAATATCTCTTTTTCTGTGAGTTTTGATTGAAATGTGAGAAAGAAACATGTGTACCACATAGGAATGAATTATTAGAATCAGTTAAAATAAATTATGCATATTTTTAGGGTTATGTTTATTTGAGGGTTTTGAAAGTTAATGAATCTAGTGGTTATATGTAAGTTGCACGCTGCTGCTTTATAATTAGCATTTATTTCATTGTAAAAGAAGTTCCAAAATTTGCAAAAATACTGCACATTTTGGGGCAATAAGTATTAGGGTGTAGTAAAATATACATATGTAGAAAATATTACAAAAGAGTATTGGCTATGGCTATAACTTTTGCAGAATGTTCTCGGGATCACGAATTAACCAAAGAAACGGGTTTTAAATAATAGTAACCCCTGCCAGAATGATAGAAAAGATTTTTTGGTGGTATAAGAATTCAAAAGAAAATAAAATTCCTTAAATTTGGAGCCCTATTTGATCTAAATTGATGTGGTTGTCTCGTAATACCCATTCCAACTTTTAAAATTTTAATTATTTTCAATTTTTGAATTTAAATTTTTCTCTGGTATCAACAAAATAAGATTGCTTCTTTGTACTTATTGTGAAGTTTTTGAATTTTGCTAACAATGCTTTTGCAGCTGATGATGTGGTGGGTTGTTTGCTGCCAAGTTTTTTCAGTCGTCGTCTAATAAATATACAATATTTTCGAGGAATTAATTGTTTCATCGAGATATATTTGCTTGCAATGGTTAAAGGTTTATCTAAAAAACCTTAAAATGATTTACAATTTTATTTTGCCTATTTTTAGGTGTTTCCGAAATATGTTAATGTTGTATACCTTTTGCCTCATATTCTCTGAATCATTTTTGTTTGATTTTTTTTAGCACTCTATACTAAAACATGCAATGCTGGAAATGGTGAAATAATTTATTAAGAAGAAACCATTTGCAAACTTTTGGGAGTCATATTAGAAAAAAGTTTTCATAAAACTGATTTTCCTGTGATACTTCATTAAATTGCAAGCAATTTCAATTATATCTAATAATTTTATTTGCTGATTTATATTTCTAAGGCTAAAAAAAATTATTTAAAAACTAGCAGTGCATTCCTTTAAACGCCATATTTCTCTTAAAGATCAATTTTGTTCCAACTTTGTTCCCACACTTTTAATATAAGTTACCAATTTATAATTAAAATTTAATGTGACTGTCAAAAATTTAGTTTAAAACATTTTGAAATATAAATAAAATTGATTGTCTATTTTTAGGAGTGTCCAAATATGCTAATTCATTGATTTCTTTGTTGCATATTTTTTGAAACATTTTTAAATAATCTTCTTTAGTTTGTTAATGTACACAATTTTTTTGAAAATATTTGGTTTTTAGACATCACTTTACATAAAAGGTTAATATTTAATTTAAGAGGTACCATTGAAACATGAGAGTGTTTTGAATAAATAAGTTTAATGTTTTGAAATAAATTATGTGTATTTTTAAGTATTTATTTAAAAATTTTAAAAATTAATAAATATTTCACTTGAACGTTAAAGCTATATATCAACAATTTATTCGAAAGCGTTTACTCTCTTATTAGAAGTTGAAAACCGGCTTTGTAAAAATATTGCATACTCTGAGGCTTGAAGTTCTTTTTTTGTTAAATTATATTGATTTATCAAAGGCAGTTATTTGTACAACCTAAAATCTAATTTTTTTTCTTATTTTTAGGTGTGCCAAATATGTTGATCTGACAATTTCCTTTACTACATACATATTTGATGAAACATTTTTCTTTAATCCTCTATACAAGAATACACAGCCACACTGACGCGCATTTATATAATGCTTCTTTTCCTTTTCTAATTTATGCTATTTCTTTTTATTTATTTACTTTAATATTTGTGCTGCACCCTTTTCCCTTTTTCGTTTTAAGCTGAAAACACAACAGCTATAACTACAAAAACAAAATTTCATGTACATAGTTGTTTAGAACAAAATTCGTATTTGGAGCTTTTACTAGAAATCCAACGTCATTTCTTTGGCATTTTGACCTCTTAACAAAACTTTTTGTGTAAATTTTGTGCAGATTATGCATTTTTGTTGTTGTTTACTTGCTATTGCATCGCTTTTAATGTAAACAATTGTTTATATGCATGGATATGCACATACATTTGAGTGCATGTATGCATATGTGTGTGTATATAAATAAAATCATTAGCAAGTTTATTAGTGCGCGAAAAAAGTGTGAGTAAGCAATTATTTTTATTATTCTCGTTACATATAAAACAATGTTTATTTTCTTGGTTATTGCAGATAATGTATGAATATTTGTTTATACTGAACACTCTATAGTATACTTTTGGCAGTGATGGAGAAATATTCTTTTTGGCAATAATTTTAAATATTGCTTGATGTAAGAAAATCAAAATTTTTAAGGAAATATTTAAGAACTTATATTTGAAATTGGAATACATATTTTATAAGCATTCGAAAAATAAAAAAAATTAAATTTTCATGTAAGAAATGCCGCTGCATACTTTCCCGTGCCATGCTATTTTTGATAAATTGGGTTGTTAAATATTTCTGCTTGGTTTTATTCAGAAAATCATTAAACTCTTCTTTTCTGGAATGCCACGAAAATTTGAAAATTGTACAAAACGCGGTGGAGTGTTTTTGCTTTTAAAAAATTATGCATATTTTTGGGCGTCTTGAAAATGATATGATAAATTTAGCAAAGAATATTGATATCTTTGCTCACGAGCCAATTTAGTATTTATTTTTGAGTTTTGTTTGGAAATATCAGCGCCTACTCTTAAAAGTCATTAAAATTCAAAAAAAAACCTTTTTGGTAAGTTTTTTGGTCTTAAGCATTGACGAGTTTTTTTTAAAGTTTGCATACTTTTGTGCATCAAAAAGTTTTGATATGCTTTTGATATTTTGCTATTGCAAACTAATTTCTTATTCTCAAATCTTAAAAGCTAATCGATAACGATTCTAGATCAAAAAAGTTTCTTATATACAAAATCGTTTTATTTATTTTGGGAACATGAAATGCTCTTTAAAATGTTTGAAATCTCGTCTTTCTTTCAGTAAAAGATTAATTTTTCCTATCCTTTAAAAAAAAGAGAACAGTTTAATTACTGAATGCTTCAAAAGTATTTCAAAATTGTAATAGGGAAACCGATTTGAAAACTTGGATGATTTAATTCTGAAAATTATTACATGTTTTTTCTTTTTAACATGAAAAAAAAAACTTTATAAAGAGTTAATAAAATATTTTATACTTTAAATAAAAAAATCCATTGCATACTTTTTGGCGTCATGAAATTTCCCCTAAAAAGTTAAAAATCTCATATTTCTTATATGCAAAGACAAATTCCTTCCTTTCTTGGCTCATTCCCCACCGCAACCACCACCTACAATGAAATAAAGTTAAACTCGCTTACTTACAGTGTAGATCCCTTCTCAAGTATCGATAATGACATGCCCAAACATTTCCGTTAGTCATTATCATCAAAGTCATTATTTTTACCGTCACCCATACTCCAATATGCTCTCTCCCAACAACAATAAGCGAGCTTACTGCTTAAGCACATCTATTTAAGAATTTGACATAAATACAATTATAGATTTTCTTTCCTTCATTCGTTGTGTGTTGCAAAATGAAGATGAAAATAATAAAATTGACATAAAATGATGTCAACCCTAAACAATGGTGGGGCTGGCTATGCTTAAAACGTGATGGTGGTGGTGCGGATGAAAATTTAGTATGGTGACGATGGTGATGAAGATGGGGGTGCTATTGCTGCTGCTGATGTAACGAAGCGCGAAAGAAAACCGTCTGAAATGAGAGTTGAATTCGAATTCGCGTCATCGAAACGGAAACGGTGCCATTCAAGTAAAAGGAAAATGCTGTGCCATTGAGAATTTCAGGTTTTTTACATTTTATTTTTTGTTCTTGTTCTCATCTTCATTGTCGTCGTCTTATATTTTTCTCAAGTTTTGAAGTAATGATGACAAACAAACAAGTACTCAAATATGTGTGTGTATGTGTTTGTGAGAATAAGGAATAAAAAAATAAAAAATAAATGCAAAAAAAACGAGAAAGGAAAATAAAACGAATTGTCAAAGCGCCTTAAAGTATGCAGCGCAAAAGTTTAGTTGAGCTCTCAGTTGTGTTTGATTGTACGTTTGCTGTGCAAAAGCGACAACAACTCTGACAGTCAGTTGTTTTTGTTCATTTTTATTTATGCTACTTCGGCTTCAATTGCTGTTGCTCATCAACGAGGTTGTTGTTGCTACTGTCATTGTTTTTGTTGTTGTTTCAGTTGCTGTGTAATAATAATATCGATTCGAAATCGCAAAATACCATACCGGAATTCGTTAATAAAATTTTATTGAAATTGTAGACAAGCGAAAATATTCTTTAGAGATATTGCAGCAGCAGCAGCACTACCACCAGCAACAACAACAACAACAGTAACACACAAACAAACGATAAGGCACAAAACAAACAAGAACAAGAAGAAATGAAGGAAAACATTTTCGGCAAAAAGAATTTAAAGAATTCTTCTTGGACTTTTGTTGGTATGTTTCTGTTTGTTGCCTTTGAAGATGTGGCAAAACGTTTTGATTCGAAACAGAGATTGTCATCATTGGCACGTAACTATGACGCGATGACATGAAAAGGGTGGTGGCAATAACAACAACAACAACGACAACAACTAAAGCAACAGCAGCATGAGTAGGAATAGTAGCAGAAGAAGTGGATTTGTTGTTGATGGAAGCGGAAACGAACGGAATGAGGTGAAACATGTTTTATAGCAGTATACGAAATTGTCACCGAATATGCTTGCAATTTAAAACATGTGCTTTTTTCGTATCCCTTAAAGTATGCTATACATTTTGTTATTTTTTTCATTTAATAAGGAATAAGTTCGGGTTTCTTTTTTAAACTGATATCTTGTTCGAAGAAATCTTTTTCTCAAAATAAATGTTGACAAAACTATTTGTACTACTTCTTCTTTTCATTCTACATTATACTTAGAAAAAGAAAGAATAAAAGGAAAAGAAAACGTAATACTGTTAAGGGAATAAAACCATTTACTTCAAAAAAATATGCTACTCAAACTGCCATTCAAGTCAGTCAACTTTATATATACATTCAATATATACCTTTGCCTTCCGCTTTTAAAAATAGGAAAGAAAAAAGAATGAAATAAAATCGTGGTGATACTAAAATACGTTTTCATTCACAATGTGCAACGTGCGCTTTGCGTCAAGTTGCACATCAAGTTAAAAGCAGCTGAACGTATACCAAAATAAGTCCCTCAAGTATAACAAAATATACAAAAACCAACCAACGCATGCATAGAGAAACAAAAATTTATACACACACCTACACATACATATATATTGCTTAGTATACTCGCTCGTGAACGCCTGAAAGTATACCATACACCAACATTTTTTTAAGTTACATACAAAAAACTACTACTAGTTTTACTATATACGTACACATTTACTTCTACATATATATATTTTTTTTCAATGCACACATTGAAAGAAGCTGCGCAAAAATTCTAGAAAAATTGACAATATCTAAAGGTTCTTCGTCGAAGCGTATATCTTTAGTATGTAGAGAAAAATTTTAAGGTATTGTAAGAATTTTTTGTTGTTTTTTTTCTCTAAATGACGGCAAAGTTTTTCTTAAAATACACAAGAGATTTTTGTAAATTTTTAAAATGCAACTAAAAGCTACTATGAGCAATTTTTTGTTTGATTTTTTTGTTTTACCTATTGATATGAAAAGAGAAATAAAATTTTTGTAGCATAGTTTTAGGCGTTGCCCTAATATGTGGGTGATGTTATGTGTTTGTATATATGATACTTACAAATTTTAAATGACAACAGTTCTCATAGAATTTTATAAAGCAAACAAGTTTAAAGCATAATCGTCATTTTATACAAATCCAGAATTGAAAGCGTAACTATTTAATTGCAAATATTTTTGATACCAGAAAGTATAGAACACAGTTCTAATGTTATTTTTATCGTCGAATGTTTACATAAGAATTTGTTTAGACAAAAAATAATTTCCTATAATTTTTGTTTTACTTATAATGCATGGAATTTTAAGAAAAATTCATTAATTATAACTAAAGTTGGTGCATAATAATTTGATGTATATTTTTCGTATTTTATTAAAATTTTCCATTCCATTTTTTTTGTTTTACTATATATATTTTTAAGTTTTATTTGTAATGCAAGGAAAGCTGAAAAAGAGAAGATTTAACTTTGAATGCAAATAAAATGTATTATTGTTTCAACTTATTTTTTTTTCGTTTGTATAAAGTGCAAAGAAATCTAAAATTTATTTTTGTTTTGAACTGACTAAAAATTCTTTATGTGTCTAAAAACATGCAAAATAATTTTTATAAAATATTTTGCAAATTTATTTTTTTTTAATTCTGGTAAAATTGTTATTTTTATAATGAAAGAAATCCTAATATTTAACAAATGTAAAATAATTGGAAGTATTTTTTAAGCAAAAAGGTATGCAATGTAATTTTATTATTATTTTACCTTATTTCGAATATTTTTGGTACTTAAAAATATGCAATATTATTTAATTTGTATTTTCATTTAAGTTTTCTCAATTTTATGTACAACATTTTATATTTCAAAATGTAAAGAAATTTATTAGATTTTTCTTGGTGGTAAACTAACTGCAAATGTAAATTTTGGCAAAATGTATGCAATAAAAGTTGTTTATTATGTTTTCTTCTTAATTTTTTTTTTATTTTATTTATAAATCGAAGACTAATTTAGGCTTAAGATTTATTAAAGCATCCAATTATTTTGTATTTTTTCCATTTCATAATTTTTTTTTTTGTAAAGTAATTATAAATAAAATGCAAAAACCCAGAAATATGTTAACAGGGAAGTAAAAAGTATCCCAAATACTTTTGTTAAAATTCATGAAATTTTTCCCTCCATTTATGATGCAAAGAAACCTAAAATTTGCAATGTGGAAACTAACTGAAAATATGTTTTATACTTAAATTATGTAAAATTATTTGTTTATATTTTTTAGTGATTCTTAATTTTTTTCATGTAATCAATAAATAATGCAAATAAACTTTCGATTCATCAATTGTGTGAAAAGTCTAAATATATTTGGCACCTAAACCTATGCAAGAGAATTTCATTTCAATTTTTATATTATTTTTCGTTTCTTTTTTCATTTATTTGTTTGTTTTATTTAAAATGAAAAAAACTTAAAGAGATATATTAATTTTGTATATAAACGAAATATCGTTGAAACGAGAAATAATGCAGAGTAATTTTTATTGTTATATTCTGCTCCATTTTATGTAATATTTTTTGTATCTATAGCGGTTAACCCTTTGACGACCGCTTCTAAACCGCTGAAAATTTGGAAAATCTGACGGTTTCGTGTTTAGGGACCCCAAATTAATAAACAAAATTGTCGTGAAAAAAATGTATTTTACCTGCAAAGCTGTGAAAAATCGTGGCAATTATATGCCCCAATGGTCGTCAATGTTAAATATGTATGTACGCGAACGCATTCTATAATGCTTGAAACACGTGTGTAGATATTCTGTATGCAGCAATGCAGTCAAAACAGATGCTCAGATATGCCAGCTTAATAATTCTCTGGATAAAAACAATAATCGTTTAAGTCGAATTAAAACAGAATTGAGTTATAAATGCTACCGCATTCTTTTTATTCCAATTCACATGTACGTCAAATCGCCGAAATTCTTTGTTTTTTAAAACAAAAGTTATAAAAAGAGAAACGCATTCGCTTACGTAGAGTGGCAACTAATCACATTAACTTCAACCGTGTTCACTTGAAATGAGATTTTCAGACTTAAGCGATTACTGATTTTGACCACAGAATTGCTTCTTAATATTTTGACAATAATATTAAAAGCATATACCTTATATAAAACCATATATTCCTAAAATAAATACTACTATCATATGCAACCATGTTGTCAACCAAAATTATTGACGCGGGTAAAGCTTTAAATTTTGGAGTGACTATAAAATTTGGCATTTTTCAAGTTTTTTTTTACTTTGTATAAAAAGTATGTGAAGAAGTTTTTAACGATATTTTTTATTAAGCAGCCAAAAGACAACTGAATTTACCTGTAGTAAATCAAATATTCTTTATTAATTTGAACGCGTGTATGCCACTAGAAAACATGTGCTGTCTAGCTTATCTCAAGGCAATTCCGCAATTTGTTCGTCAACCGCAAGAAACCACCATCAGAAGCTTTAAGAGAAGAGCCTAAACGATTCAAACTTGCGGAAGTTGCTACTCTGTCTGGTCATTATCTCTGCAAAAGTGAAACGGACGCAAGGCAAGGACTATCGAACAAATGCTATTTGTGTTTTTCGCAAAAAACCATCTTGCTTCACTAATGATAGAAATTCCTTCGAAATTTATCACCAAAAATGGACGTTCAATGTATCAATCAAAAATATAAACAAATTTAGTTTTGTTCTCAATAAATCTACCTGTCAACAAAATTAGAATATGTCATTGATTTCTACCCTTGATGACCATTGAGACATAGAGATCCCGTCAGATTAGGTGATCGCGTGGGTGGTCGAAGTGGACTATATTTTTCTTTTTTTTTGTTGGAAAGAGGAAGGTTGCCCGTAACTTCTTCAAATTCTCCAATTTTGGACCTGAAGCTCCACCCACTCCCAAAATATTGCAGCAAAAAGAAGGGGATGAAAAAGTTAAGATTTTTCGACTTTGATGGTTGAATCTATCCTTGAAAATTAGTTACGTTTTGAAAGCCACATTCATTCTCTATTGAATGAAACCTTGTTGAGGAAAAAAAATTCGATAGTTTTTCCAGGAAAAATTCAATGAGTCACCGGTGTCCCATTGGTCGTCAAAGGGTTAAAATAATATAATTCTAAATACGCTGTCACCTGAAAATATGCAATTTTATTTTTCAATTATTTTTTCTTTTAATTAATAATGAACTAAATATGGACTAAATAAAATTGTCCTCTACAAAAATGATGAAATCTTTTTAGATTTAAAAAATATTTAGAAGCCATAAATAATTATTCATTAATAAAAAGCTTTAAATTTTCAGGAGCCTCGTCCATTAATGTTTTTATGGTAGTGTCCGAAACCCTCACTGTAACTGAAGACCACTTTCTTTTAAAGTCTTGAAGGTCTTTGGCCACTTTTTGTTAACTTCATCTCCTTTTTTACTTAAGCTCTAATTTAAAATCACTTAATTCCGTTGGAACCACTCTAAGGCCTCTTTGCCGTAGTGACATGAAGCGAGGTCAGGCCAATAAAAAAGTGGATACTTAATGTTGGCGTAAAAATGAAAGCAACTTATTTTTCAAGCATTCCTTCACATATTTTTAGACGTTGATTTTACCCGATGTCTTGCCTGCCGAACAAGAAATTTCTTTGGGAATCTTCTTCGAGATTCGGCTGTATAAAATTCCTGACCACTAAGCTGGAAAGAGTCAGCAAAAACGTAAGTCTCATCGTCCATTATGCACCATTCGAATTTCTTAACAAAATCTTATTTCAGACTTGTAGCTCATTGTTTTGCGATTTCATTCTTGGCAGAATTTCTATGTGGAGCTTTTTGCACCTTGCATGTCTTCAGACCAGTTTCTTTCTTAGTTCTGCGAACGAAAGTTTCTGAGTAATCACCCTTCCTCGCCAATTCTTTTCCTGATATGTTTGGATTTTTTTTTTTAGAATGGTCATAACTAACTCCGCCTTCTCACGATCATGTGCCCCTTTCTTTTTACCAGAACCCTTCTTCTGAGCAATACACAGTTCACTGAGGTTGTTTTTGAAAAATTTTAATATTATTTTCTCGCACTTCTAGTTCGCTTGCCATTTTTGGCACCTGTACGTCTTCAGCGAACTGAAATATAAGTGACACATAAAATTTTCTGACATTTAATTCAGAGCTTAAGATAAACATATTAGAATTTGAATTTTTTAATAGCACAGTATGGGAAAAAATGTAAGACAATTTTATTCGGCGCAGTCCTTACAACCTTGGAGCCTAAAGGTATGCCTTTTTTTTAATAATTAATTTTATTTGCAATCTATATCTATGCAATCTACAATAATAAGCAAATGTGCTAAATTTTCATTGCTGTAGGTTCATCAAGCTAAGTATATTTTCTTAAACTGGTAAATACTTTTTTAATTTCAAAATTTCGCTATATGTGATCATTACATTTTTTTGCTATTAGAATTTTCAGATAAAATTTTATTGTGCATCATTCCGAAGCTTTTTCATTCAATTTTACGTTTTCTGTTTTGGTTTTTTATTCAAACAAATAAAAATATACACTTTTGCATAAAAATTGTGTTTGTGTATATTTTCGTTTACGAATTCATTTAAGTTTTGCGCTCATCATTTGCCACTACTGCTTATATCAAGTACGTGTTCATACATATTTTTTAGATTGAAAACAGCAAAACTGAAGAAAATGAAAATCAACGTTGCAGTAGCATTTTATGCACCTCATGTTTTTTTTGTTTTTTTTTTTTTTTTAGTTTTTTTGATGTTGGTAAATACATATGCAAACAAAAAACTACTCAACTGAAATGTTATGAATGCTATATACGTATTAAATTAAGTTGGGGAATACACGCTCACAGTGAAGCAAGTATATGGTAAAAAGTGCATACGATTTTTTGTTTGTTTGTTTGCAGCTATTCGTTTGAAACTTTTGCACGAGCACGTCCACTGAAAACGAGATGCCATCAACAACTTGAACAATTCTCATCATCATTGGTATTGGCATCAGGATCGGCATCATCAACATCTTCTACGTCGAACGCATCATCTACATCAATGAAACCGGATGCAGTTGCAACTGTTTGCTTGCGTTTTTTTTTTGGTTTTTGTTTCTTTTTTTTTACTTTTTATTTTTCAAAAATTGATGCAAGTTTCAGTTGTGGAAAAAATACAAATACAGCCAGCAACACTGTTTTTCTAAATGTATATAAGTTTAGAAGAAGTGCGTGTTTCTCATTTGTCTTGAAGTAGTTTATTAAAATTGTATACTGCTTGTCGTATTTGTCTTATTTTCACTAGCTCTACTTCTTTTAAACACTTTTTCTACTAGAGCATATGAAAAAACAGAACAGCAAACTGTAAATCTCAAAAAAAAAAAAAAATAAAAAAAATTTTAGTACTTTTTTGTGTTGCAACTACTCCTTTTTCTACTTCATCGTGAGTATGTGTGCATACATATGTATATAGAGTCACAAAGTATATTGTCGTAGTAGTTTTTTAATATTATGATAGTAGTAGTAGTAGTAACTAGTAGGTTTGCGTGGCACTTTCTCGCATTTTTGTCATTTTAATGATTTTTGCAAATGGCGTCAGCATCGTTGTAGTTGCTGTTGCCGGAAGTTTTCCACTTTTAACTGCAATGACTTTTTTATGAGTTGAATGTACGCGAACTAACAGAAGATGTGTACGTTTTTTTTCATATACTATAACCAAACAATTTTATTTTTTATTATTTCTTGAAATGCACGCAGTTGGCTTCTTACTGTTCTCCTTACACCCTACTAGAGAGTGCCCCTGTGCCGTGACCCCCTGAGGGTTTTCAAAACTAACTATGTTTCCGGGATTTCATCTTTGGATTTTTACGCGCTTTCATTTTTATTATATGCTTTCCTGCTTGCTTGTCTTAAGGAAATGTGTGAATACTGTCGTTGACGCTGTGTTCGTTTCTTTTTAATACCAAACATTTTTTTTCTTGTTTGTTTCTTGTTTGGTGTGTGCTTTTAGTTTTATGGCAAAGTTGCTCATAAAATTTGAAAATTTACTTCTTTTTTTTCACTGCTTTCTTGTTTATTTTTACATTTTTTTTCTGCAGTGTTTTTTTTTGATGCACTTCTTTTTTTTTTTGTTTTAAAAAAGTAAAGTTAAAAAGAGCACTATAGTCAAGCTCATTTAGAAGTTTGGCTGTGAATTTTATATGTGTAAGGAAATTTAAGTAGCTTTAGCGGTAATAAAGCTCAAGCTGACCTGTTGTGCACCAGAATGTATACTCGGAAAAGTATTACAGATTTTTTTGCAAGAATGTATTAAGGTTATAAAAAATAGAAAATACATTATAGTGGCAACTAAGTTAATTAGCAAAATAATAATGTTGTATGAAATACACTTTTATGTATATTAAGTATTTGTATGGTGAAATGAAAAATATTGCATACCAGTAGGCGATTTTTAAATAGAATTTTAGTCATACTCAGTGTTTAATACAAAGTGTGAATACATTTCGGTTTCTGGTAATACAAAAGATTGATTGATAATGTTTTTCATAATTGAAAAATTAAAATAGAAAAAATTACACAATATATTTTGAAGCATATTTTTTGGTTTTAAAAAGTAAATTTATACGAAAAAAGGAAAAAAAGCAATGCGTAAATGACGTCTATCGAAAAAGATGAATCCATGAGCTTTACGCCGACACTTTCATAGTCCAGTGAACAAAAATCCAGTGACTTCGCTGGTTAGGCTTCGGTTAGGGAAATATTCTAATCGGTTCATGATGCTGAAACTTGCAAAAGTGGATAAGCTAATCTTGACTCAAAAACTGTGTGCTTGGGCACACGTTTGTCCTCCGTGTGCGCAGATCAGAGGCAACTAAGAAAACCCTGTAGAGGCGGCCCAGGCCGATCATTGGTTATAGTGTCAACTAAGTAAGAAACTGACAGTATTTCCGTTTTCGTGCGACCTATGTCTCTCAATTCAAGTGATTCTTAAGAAAACAGGCATCTGATAGTATCTGTGGACTAACTTATTTTAGTCTCTTTTTTCTGTATTGACTCCGGAATCTTAGTATTATTAATATGATTTTTTAGTGCTACTTTTAACTAAAAAAATAAAAAATAAAATTACTCAACTAGGTTAACTAATTCAAAATTTCGGAAATTAGTCATTTGAGTTCAGAAAATTTGAAACAGTCAAATTACATTGATTTCGGAAAACATTAATTTGGATTCAGAATAGTCAAATTGAATGCAGAAACCTTTAATCTGAATTCGCAACAATCACATTAAATTCAGAAAGCATTAACTTGATTTCGGAATAGTCAAGTTGAATTCAGAAATCATTAGATTGAATTTAGAAACCATTAAATTGAATTTAGAATAGTCGAGTAGAATTCAAAAATCATTGGTTTGATTCGAAATATTCAAATGGAATAAGAAAGTTGACTTCAGAAAGCATCTGATTGAATTTAGAATAGTCGAATAGAATTCTGAAATCATTAGATTGAATTTAGAATTTTAGAAATAATCAGTTTAAATTCGAAAAAAGAAAGTTGAATTCAGAAAGCATCAACTTGAGTTCGGAATAGTCAAGTTGAATTCAAAAATAATCAGATTGAATTTTGAATAGTCGAATTGAATTCATAAATCATCAGTTTGAATTCGGAATAGCCAAATTGAATTTAATAAATTTAAAAAGCATCAATTTAAATTTATGATAGTCGAATTGAATCCAGATATCATCAATTTGAAGTCGGAATAGTTAAGTTTAATTTAAAAAGCAAGCATTCCGAATAGTAAAATTTAATTAAGAAATCGTTAATAAAAATTCGGAATGGTCAAATTGCATTCGATAAGCATCAATCTGAATTCATAATATTAAAATTGTATTCAGGAATTATCAGTTTGAATTCAAATTGAATTTAGAAAACTACAATTTGAATTCGGAATAATCAAATAGATTTAGAAAGCATCAATTAGAATTTAAAATAGTTAAATGAAATTCAGAAGGTATTAGTTTGGAGTAAGAAATTTGAATTTAGAAAGCATAAACTTTAATTGAATTCAGAAAGAATCAATTAAAATACGGAAAAATTACATTGAATTCAAAAAGCATCAGTTTGAATTTGAATTGAATTCAAAATAATATTCGGAGTAATCAAATAGGATTAAAAAACTGCATTTTGAATTTAAAATAGTCATATTTAATTCAGAAAGCATCAGTTTGAATTCAAAATAGTCAAATGGAAGGTTAAATGGAATTTAAAAAAGTTAAATGGAATTCAGTTTGATCCGAATAAGAAAATTGAATTCAGAAAGCATTCATTTAAATTCAGAATAGTCAAATCGAACTCTGAAAACATCAGTTTGAATTCAAAAAAGCTTAGTTGGATTCGGATTTCATCGATTTGAATTCGGAATATCCAAATTGAGTTCAGAAAACATCAGTTTGAATTGGAAATAGTCAAATATAATTCAAAAATCATCAATTAGAAAGCGGAATAATCAAATTGAATTCAAAAAGCATCAGTTTCAATTCAGGTTAGTCAAATCGAACTCAAAATGCCTCAATTTGAATTCAAAAAAACTGTATCTTTATTTCAGAATAAAAAATTAAAATTGAAAATTATGGAATGAATTGCAAAAAGCTTCAATTAGAGTTAATAAAACTTTAAATTCTAAGAGATAAAATGAAATATGAGTTGAAAGTAGTCAAGATGAATTTGGAATTCTAATGAATTGAATCTAAATATTTTGTAAGCAAGTTAGTTTCCCATACCTGTATCCCGTAGAAATTTAATAAGAGTCTAGGTTTATAATTCAAAACGTTTTAGACTTCGCTCTCCTCTAGCAGCTAATGACATCTGAAGAAATTGATATATGTATATGCATCAGAAAATAAATTAGAAATTCCAAATAAGATTCTTGGGAATTATATACTAGCAAACTATGATGAATGCACACAGGAGGAAAAATAAGATAAAAGTGATTGAAGGGAAATCTAAGAGAGCTGCAATCACACACTATAGCTATAAGTTTGGGTGACCATTTATACATTTTTTTTTACAATACATATTTGTACTTCGATTTAATGAAGCTCGAAATCTTAGATAAACCACCGCTAAAATCCAAAAAATCATGGGAAACTACAGTTGCATTTATAAATGCATACCGTCAAGCATTTGGAAAATGATTTAAACAAAAAATGTCATATTTAAAATTTTTTGTTTTTTTAAATGGTTGCTTAAATGTTTACTGTAAATACTCATAGGACAACAAGCAGATCGGAACTAAAGATGGAATTAGGTTTGCTATTGCCATGATCACATGAATTTTTATGAATTATTTATTCTTTAGAGTTGTTTCTTTCAAGTCTTTAAAAATACAATATTAGCAACTTTAAATTATCACAAAAAACTGTTTACTTTGACATTAATTTTACACTAGCACCTAAATAAATGCTTAGCTAAAATGTTATACAATCAATCAACAAACAAAAAAACAAAACAAAAAACAATGTAAGCCACCCGTCAACCCTGCTCTTTCTCTTTCGACATTTTATTAGCTTTTATTTAAAATTTGCATGCAAAAAAAAAAAAAAAAAAAAAAAAATTTGCTAAATCAAACAGAGTAAGAATTTTTGTTATACTTACACATACAAGTATAGCAGAAAGCATACGAGTTTTTATATGTGTATGTATGAATGTTTGTATGTAAGTTTTTTTTTGCAAATAGCATACATTTACGCGCACAAACCATCAATTTCAATTTTCCTCTTGGACTGTTTTCAAAATAAAATGCCATGTGCAATTTTCGTTTTCTAATCTCGAATCTGGTAAACTAATTTTCGTAATACCTTGACAGTGAAATTGGCACGAATCTTTCAGACTCATACTCAAAAATTCATTCAACTACTACTACTACACTGCTGTTGTATACTTTTTAGAGCATACAGCAAGTATGAATATATGAAAGAATAGTAGCTGAAGTGATGATGATGATGATGCTGCCAATATATACTTAAACGTGTGATGTGTATGCAGTAGAGAGATTGAGAAAGAGGGTGGGAAAGTAACAAAAGATTGAACGTTTATATGGTGTAAGTGTACGTTTATATGTATGTTCATATGAATGTGTCTGTGTGTGCTTGTATGTATGTATATGCCAGTGTATTTTTGTATATATTTGTGTATGCGCAACGTAAGTGTATATTTGTCTACCTATACATGTGCACCTTCGAAAATTGTTATTACAGTCACGTCTCGTGAGGAATTGGTTTTTGGCTGGTTAAAGTAATTCTTTTTTTTTTCTTCATTTTATTTTTGCACTAGCATACCTTTAGGGGTTTTTATACTAGTTGTTTGTATGCCGGTGAGATAGGTATGTAATGTTAAGTTACGAATTATTTTCGGTTAACATAAAAATCAACACAAATCTACATTAGTAGGGAAATTAAAGTGATATATGTGAAGGTTATATTATGTGTAAGCAAAGTTATAACGCAGGAAATTAAAGAAGTTTTGAAGGGTGCAAAGGAAACTCAATTTTTGAATGCTTTTTAAAAGTATCCCATAGCAAAAAGTTCGTGAAATTTAAGGTATTTGCTTTAATTTTCGTTTTGCTAATTATATTTTTCTTTTTCCTTTGCATTTTCAATGTATTGTCTAAGTATGGTATTCTTCTTCCTCTTCTTAATACATTTTATTAGGCTTGAATGTATACCTAAATAAATTAATGTTGTTGCTGTGTAGAGAAGTATGTAATAAATTTTTAGTAATGAAAATAATTTACATTACAGCCAGTTTGCCTTATCATATCTTTTGAAGTAGCTGTTTTCGTGAAGATGTTAAATGTTCAGCTGTCTTTAACACCCAAAAGTACGTTTTACAATTTATGTTGCCATAATTTGTGTTTTAATTGCAATTGTATAAATACTTAAGCGATATAGTTTATGTAACCGAAGGAGTCATTTCTAGAAAAATTCTTAATTATATCTTGATCTTATAATTTTGGTGAGTAATCTGGTTCTTTAAATTTAAAGTAACTCGTTTTGATAACAATATATTTTTTTACCACCAAAAAGAATGCTTTATATTTTATGAAAATGTAAAAATAAATTGTACAATTAATTTCATGCAATTGAAACTCAGCGGGAATATTAATTCAAAAGTATCTTCAAAAAAATTTAAACCTAAAAAAAAACGAGAGAAAAGTAAATCTAAACAAAAGAAAAGCAAATAAAAATTCACAAAATTAAAGGAAAAATATCAGACTCAATATTGACCAAAATCTAGACCTAGATTAAAAACTAGTACAAAAACTTTATCAATGTTCATACCAAAAACAACAGACCAAATATTAAAAGATAACTTAAACAAAACTGTAACCAAAATTCAAACTGGGTAGAAATTTAAGCAGAAATTTCCACCAAATTTCAAACCAAAAATCAAACATTTTTTTTCAGATCGAAGTTCAAACCAAGAAAAGGACAAAATTCAAATCGAAAATCAGGATCAAAATGAAACCAAAACCATAATCAAATAAACAATATTCAGACTACGAATCGGACCAAAAATCCAACCGATAAAAATGAGGTTAAATTCAGAACAAAACTCAGACTAAAAACCCAGAACTCAGACCGAATCCAAACCAAAATCAGTTCAGAATTCAGACCAAAAGTCAAGCCAAAAAAGTTAGACTAAAATCTATAACACAACTCAGACTAATAGTTAAACAAAACTTTAGGGCCAAATACCGAACGAAAGCAAACCAAAAATTCAGAACAAAAACCAGTGAAAGTATGTGTTGCATATTTACACCAAAAAATATTTAATTCAAATACAGACCAAAAATAGACAAAATTTTAGACCAAATTCAGATCAAAAAATTAAACAAAAACTGGACCAAAGCCATAGCCCCCCTTCTATATCCACCACTGTTTAAGGGATATGCAACTTTTTCCTTATGTTATTGCTGTATCTGCATATGAAGCACCTAAAGTTATACTTCAGTAATTATTTTTTAAAAGTTTCTCAAAAAGGTCGTGCATAGCACGTTACGCGAGTTTTGACCATTTTAGACCCGCTCCTTCCTCTCATGTCGCAAACCTCATAACTATACAGTTTTTTGCAATTGAAAGTTTCATTAAAATGCAGCTAAAAACATAATTGGTTACAATTTTTCATCGTTAGTAGATTAATGGCAACATTTTGTTTGACTTATCCAAATACTACTCATGATTATGATTTTAGTCAAATGGTTTAAATTCTTTCACAATTTACATGAAATAAAATCTCAATTTTTACTTACGAAAAAAGAAATATTTGTATATGTAAATACAAATATAAAACTCAAGATTATTCTTAAATATTTTTGTGCTAATATTTCTTTTACATTTCCACGATTTTGCATACTTTCCCATTAAATCAATTTACCTTTATTATGCAACCAAAATATAGCAGAACATGTGTTGTGCTGTTATTTTTCTTCTTCTTCGAAAATGAAATTTAAATTTCAAATTAATTTTCAGTTTTTCGCATTTTTACACTTTTCTCCCTAGGAACACCTCCAGCCTGCACTTCTACTTTATGCCTGAATGGGAAAATGGGCGGTTCACACAAACCTTCATACACACACACAGAACGTAATATATTCAATCTGACAGTATTTTTCACCGCATTAAAAAAAAAGAAGAAAATCACGCTCATAGTTGTTGGCGCTTTGACTATGAGTCTGTCTCTATAACAACAACAATAATAAAAACAACATCAACAACATATGAGATAGGTGCATGAAAATAACAAACGAAACGAAACGAAACAACATTCAAAATTATATGCGCTCTGTGAAACTGTGCTTCGCATTCAATTCCCCGTAAAATATGCACGCATTTTTTTGTTTTTTTTTTGTTTTCATTTCTGTGGCAGTAATCTCGCTATGGCAATGGACGGGCATCCATAACGAGTGCCATATGGTAGAACTTCAACAGCAACAACAATAAGAACAACAATATCAGAGCATCAATTATTTTCGCTTTTGTTTTCTTTGTTTTTTTGGTTTGTTTTGTTTTGTTGTTCTATACGTTTTTACATGTGGCGACGGCAGAGCAGAGAAACGTCAATTTGCGTCAAGACACATTTTAATATGACTTGACAAAAATTGGTGGTGATGGCGCCCAATGTGGGGACGAGTGATAGCGTCTGGATGTGGCGGTATTGGTGGCAGCGGCTGTTACCGTTGTAGTGAAGACATCATATTTTCATTTGGTTTTCTTTTTCTTTCCATTTCCATTTCGTTTTGTTATTTTGCGTTTAGTGTAGCGTGGATAGCATACTTTTGGGCGCCCACGCTTTCGAAAAGGTGTGTGCATGCGTGTGTATCCAGGGTTTCTTCTTACACTATTTCGCATAGGTTTTTCATCTTCCTTTTCTATTTTAATTTATGCCATTGCTTTTGGTTGCTACCTTTGGAGTTCTTGTTATTGTTGTTGTGTTTATACTCGTGTTCCCTCACTCAATCGAAACGAAAATGTGAGCTCGCTGGATGACTGCATCAAGCGGTATGAGTAGAAATTCGTGGTGGCAAGTGATGGAGTGATGGAGATTGGTATCGTTGTTGTGTGTGTGTATGCCACGTCGGAAGAACTTTGAGATGACTATGACAGCGGTTACTGCTTCAGCTCTGGTGCTTGCTTTCTCCTCAAAGGTAGCATGACTATGACTACGACGGCGACGACGGCGATACCAGGTGTATACAATAGCATCATGATGGTGTTGTTGATTGTGCTATTCTTTTGTTTGTTTGTTTGTTTGTTTATATATATGTGTGTGTGTGTGTATGGAGGTGTGTTTGTGAATTTTATTTCTTTTAAAATTGCGCTTTGTTATTTCTAGTGTTTGCCACTGATGTGGTAGTTTTTCGTTGTTTTTTTTGTTGTTTGCTGTTATTGTCACACTGATGGCATATTGATGCTCTTGTTCATCGCCTCACAGCATGTTTTATTGTTTGTGTATTCACAAATACACAGCCGCACATACGTGCATACAAAATTGCTTTGTCATTTATTTTTGTAGTTTTCACATACACAAAATTTAATGCATACTTTTTTGGTATTTATTAAAGTACGAGAGAATCTTTTATGCTACATTTAACCAGTAAAGTAAAATTTATTGAATTTTATTTTTTTCTCAAAATTGTTGACTTCAGAAAATTCGTTGAAAACTTAAAAATATTTTTGCATAAAAGAATGCAGAAAAAAAATATAATGTGCCAAATTGATATTCATAAAAATGGTTGATACAGCTGTAGTAGTTTTAGACTATTCTCCCACTGGAACAACGCAACTGTGATTGTTTGGGATCGATTAGCATTGCCAAATACCGTTCTGTGTCGGAGAACGGTTCATAGAGTTAACATTTTTCAGAGAACTTATTAGCTTTCACAAATTTTTCTACCTTAAAGTATGCAGAAAAAATGTCCATGAGTATAATTTTTATTCTTTAAACTGATTGAAATAGCTTTAGAGTATTTTTAAAATTTTCAGGGAAATCATCGGCTAAAAGTGTGAAGAAAAAAGTATATTTAACTAAATCTATTGTTAAGAAAAAATGTTGATGTATTTGTTACAATTTTAGGGTATTTTTAAATTCTTGGAAAAGATTGCAAAAAATTTAAAAATAGTTGTCTTAAAAGTTATGATTTATGCTCAAAATAAATTTATGTATACATAAATGAAAAAAATTATGAGTGTAGCTATAATAACTCTGCAGTAACTGTAAAAAATAGAAAGTGTCTATGACTAAAAGTATGCAAAAAATACATTTGTCACAAATTTCTCTGCCTAAAACTATGCAGGGAAAAAATCAGGAGTAGATTTTTTAGCTGTTATTAGTTAAAAATAGTTTCAAATTTGTCAAAGAAATCATAAAAAAAGCTGACGATTTTTTTTTAGTAAAAAGTATGCAAAAACTGCAATACCTCAAAAGTAAATTGTGAGTTTCTTGTATTGGTAACTTTAGAGTAATTTAAAAATTTCCAAAAAAAAAACCGTGAGGAGAGAAATTGGCAGTCTTTCCCTAAAACTATGTATAAAAATTGTTCAACTGTAAATTTATTGGTCATCAAAATTTATTGATGTAGCTGGTTTTCGTATGAAAAATGGTTGGTGCAGGAATAATAACTTTCGGGTAGTGTTAATTTTTCAGCGAGATCACTAAAAAGATCACTTAATTCTCTGCCTAAAAGTATACAGTAAAATTCGCTAACAATAGAGTGATTCTCTAAGTCTTGTATATGCCTTGCATGGTAGCACGATAGCACAAATTCAAAACTTTCCAATCTGTACAATGAAACAAAAAAAAAAAAAAATCGCGTCAATCCATTCTGCAACACTTAAAAACTTTTCCTACAACGATACCCATGTATATGGTTAATATAATGAAGTGTAGTGCAGTTAATATAATGTAGTGCAACTCTGTGTCTCTCTCTCACTCTTTGTGTTTACATTTTCTGATATATTACAGTTGTACGTTAATATGCGCTCTCAATCGTAATATAATTTAGTATAATATTTTTGCATTTCGTGCTATCGTGCAATTATACTAGACATAGGGAATCACCCTAATATAATTCATTATAACTATATATAACTATATTTACCTATTGCTTTTGTGAGCCTAGTGGCAGCAGGCTAGGCTGGCAATTCCGGATACTAGGACATGCCAGTATGCTTTAAACATAATTAAGTTCTTTCCTTATTTTTCAAATCACCTAAAATTATGCAATAATACTTATAAATCCATAACTGAGAGAATAAAAAGCATTTCAGTGCAATATTTGCGGCAAATTTACGTATACACAGGTACATAAATAAAAAAAAGTACACTTTCAAAATTTTTATTTTGGAAAAACTCCATTTTAATTAATATTCGCTGCAACAAATGTTTTTTGTTTTTTCACAGCTTAAAAAAAACTGTTAGTGTTTTTTTATTTATAAATATGTTATATGCATTTACTTTGCTCTAACGAAAGACGATTTTGCGCTTCGACTGTTTACTTTCTGAAGCTGGACTGAATTGTAAAAACTTGTATTTAAGCTAATGCAAATTCGCAAAATGTTAAGTGAATACGAAATTAATGTTTATAACCGAGCAGCAATAGTAGCAGCAGTACTAGAAGTAGAAGCACGTTTTCACCTTTTTTTTATTCTTTATTTACTGTTGCTATTTTTTGCTAACGAATTCTAGTGTTTGATGGTGTTGCGAATGAGCAAAAAAGCTTACACCCTAACTTATTTCTTTTTTATAATTTGTGTTTGTTTTATATTTCACTCCCTTTCTTTAGGACTTTAAGGCTGGGTGTGTATTTACATTTCGCACTCTATGACCACATCACACCACAAAAAGAATTATAACATGTTGAGTGCCAAGAGATTAACAGAGAATTTCATCAAAACCAAAAACGAAAAAATGAAAGAAGCTTTCAAACCAAGTTAGTATACGCTGATGGTGATGACGCTGCTCTTGATGGTGATGGTGCTGTTGCGTTGCTAGGGTGATATACCATGATAAGTATATATGTAAAAAATTTACATTTCATATGCAAAAAAAAAAAAAAAAATAATAAAAAAAAGTATTAGTAAATTCCTTTTTAATGAGTGGCGGTGATGCAAAAACACACAACAACAACAAAAAATGCTTAAGCGGCTTATGGTTTTTGTAATCAAAAAATTTTTAAAAGCTTTTCTCATTTTTTTTGTTTGTTTTTTTTTTTTCCTGTTTTGTTAAATGTAAATTTTCATAAAATAAAAGAAACAGATTTACTCTTACGCCTAAGTGAATGCAGCATAGATTTTCAACTTCAAACTAATGGTAAAGTTGTAGCTTATGGTCTATTGCTGCTTTACTTTAAATTGTATTATATAAAGCTATGGTATATTGAAAAGTGCTACTTAAAAGTTCATAAAAGTGTATGCAACGCAATTTTTGTTTTTGCAAAAAATATTAAAAATTAATAACAGGTAACTCAGATTTGCACCTGAGAAGGTATGCAGATGATAATATGGAGTATGTGGGGATGCTTATAAGTTAAAACTAAAAGCTTAATTGAATATTTTTTATGATTTTTGTATTATTTTTTTTCATTTCTCTAAGTGAAAATTATTGAATGCATTTTCAACTTTGAGAAGATCATAAAAATATGCATTATAATATTTTTGTTTTTAAATAAGCTGCTTTTAAATAGAATATTAATTTTTTGAAGATTTATATTTTTGGTTTCTTATACTATTTATATTTAATATTGGTGCTTCGCCAAGCCAGCCAAGCCACCATCAAAGCGCTTGGCTGCTTTGAAATGTACTCAATTTAAGTATTGGATCCACGAAGTCATCGAGTTAGGCAACAATTGGGCACAGAAAGTAACAGTAACAGAAATTTATACTACTGAAGAAGAGCTAAATAGATGGAAAAGGATCACCATGAGATCCTAATGGGCTCAGACCCACAGGTATAGACAGTCAAATTGCTGATTGGGGATTTCAAGCCAAAAAAGCAACTTAATAACATAAGCTGAAGAATAACAATAATATTAATTACTGGTTTACTTTCAGCGCATTGAAGATGAAGCACAATTTTAGAACTTAGGCATAGTTTAGGACTTTTGCCTTAGCGAGGCACTCATTCAGATTGAGAAAAAATCATACTTCAGTTGCAATGAAAGTAGAAAAATGTGTAGATAAAATAGTCAAAAATAAATAAAGCCAAAAAAGTACAGCAACACCTAAAGATATGCAAAAAAATTCTTGTATAAAGAAGAGGGCATCAATTGAAATATAAATTTTTAATTCATTTTCAAGGCTTCCTTTTACACACTCGCACTTGCAATTAGAAAACTTTCAATAATTTCTATCAAGCAGGTCGTAAAAATATGCAACATTTTCTGTTGCTCTAAATAATATTTAAATATAATCTTGTTGCATACTTTTTGGAATTACAAAAAAATATATCATGCTAATTGCCTCACCTTTGAAAGCAATTTTTTTTACCTTTTTAAGTACTATTAACAAACTAAAATATAAAAAACTAAATAAAGTGTATCTCAAGTTACACACCAAGAAAAAAAAAAAAGAAAAAAATAATAGTGCCAGTATATTGCCTAAATGTATGCAATTAATATTACATGCACCAAAAAAAAAGAAGTGCTGGAACAATTTTTATTACCAAACATTCATTTGAAAGACACAAAGAAAAAAAACCCCTTACACCTTAAAAACAAAAAAAAATTAAATAAAAAAAAGTATGAATGTATTACTATTATGCAACAAAGGAGCAACGTACGCAAAATGAGTTCAAAATCTCCCCATGGAGCATTTTAATTTTAATTTCTTTCGCCTTCAACTGGTTTGCCGCTGCTGCTGCTGCTGTGTGCATCGCTCATCGTAACGCTCAAGCTCCAACGCTCATTTTTGCATACTTTAGCGCACACAGCTCACAGCTCATAGTCGTCATTATTCAAGCTGAGGCGGCACTGCGCACCGCGCCCAAGCGTTGGCTGTAATTTTTTTTCTTTCTTTGTTTTTTTTTTTTAATTTTAATTTGCTCCGCGCGCATAACATGGATAGCGAATAATTAATAAAACAAAAAGTTCAAATGAAAAATAAAAAAAATGCAAAAAAAAAAAATTATAGTAATAAAAAACATTCTAACATACAAAGTACGATACGATATATAGTGGTATGTATGTAAGTAGTAGTTGTAGCAGAGTGTAGGGGATGTCTGCATGTCAAGTGTGTTGCATTCGTTGTGTAATAATAAAAAGACGAGGTAAAAAGTATGAAGAGGAGGCGGTGGCGGCATCAGTACCTTGGAGAAAAACAAGCGTAAGCACATATACACATAGTTCAAAGTAGAGCAACACTCGCAGGTAATTAGTGTTGCTGTTGTTGCTGCCTTTTTTTTGTTGCTTTCTCTTCAGAACATTTAGTATAGTATTTTTGTTTTTTGTTTTGGTTTTGTGTGCAAGCTGCCATTACAAGTTTCTGCTTTCATTTCATTCCCTTACACTGATGCCTGCCTGCAGCCAGGCAATGTTGCCATTAAAATGCTTAATTTTCTACGCTCTAAAGTAATGGCAAAAACGTAAAGCAGCAAAAAAAAAAAAAAAATTTTTAAAAAAAATGTATACCTATACATTTAGGGTAGAGAGTAACGCAGAGAAGAGCAGTAAGTTTTACTTCATCATAGCTCATCTTGAAAATTGCCCAGGTGAAAAATTGCAGCTGTCGCTGAAGGCAAACAGGCAGGTAGTATGTAGTCAGGCAAGCACGGCACTGGAGCATAAATTAGTGTAGATTGAGGAGACTTTGAAATTTAGGGCGCTAAAACCAAAGCAGAAGCAGCTGATGAGGTACGTAGCTGGAATAGTAGAAGAAGTGCTTGTTGTAAAGTAAGCGGAATTTCTGTTAGAGAGTGAGTACTGTTGCCATTGCTGCTGACTGGTAATTGGTAGTTACAAAATCTGTAACTGTAGCAGCAGAAACATTTGTGCTGAAGGATTTCTAATTTTCCATTTTCTTTATGTTTCTTTACCTCACAGAAATGTCTAAAATTAATCTGATGTTATGTTATAGTAATTGTGGAAGGCATTCATTCATTTTGTCTTTGGTAGGCGCAATAAATAAAGAATGTTTATTAAAATAGCTCAGAGAGAAGAATTTGTGTAATCAAAGATTTTTAATGGCAAAAGTGTAGATTGTTTTGAAAACTTTTTTCAAAGTATAAATTAAAAAATAGCTTAGCAGAATTCGAGGCACATAATGCATTTATTATATTGAAATACCCAAATAATTGAAGTATGTAGGAATTGTATTTTATTGAAAGACAGTTAGTTAAAAATTAAATTTACTATAATTCTTTATTTAAACTTAAATAATTTAAATCAAAGGTGTTCTATGTGTATCATTAATATTGCATACATATGAAAAGACGTGGAATGATATTGCATACTTTATAATCAATTTGTAAATAAAGATGATTGTAATATTGTGCAAAATTGATTTGCTTTACTATGTATATATCTCAATTATGAATTTCAACATATGAATTTCTAATTTACTTTGCATACCTTTGGGCAAAGAAAAAATTTGAATTCCAGATGGCTGTTTCAAGTGTGACTTTAATAATTTATTTAATGTACTTTAGAGTAGAAAAGTACTAATAACTCTTTGTACTAAAAATTTGTACAATATTTTATTTTTAAATTGACTAGGTTAGTATATTTATATGATAAGTGTGTTAGAAAATGTGTCTTAATGGAATTTAAAGCTTATTTGAAATAATCAAAAATATTTTTCAAATTATTAAACTTTTGCATAATTTGTTGAACCTTTATTAAATGGATCCGCTGAACATCGCAAAGCTTTTGTTGTATTTAGAAAAAGCTACTTTTAGTAAGTTATATTGCATATAAAATGCTTAGTCCAAAATTCAGATACAAATTTGTTTTAAAGATCTGATCAAAGTTCACTTCAAACATCAAAATGTAATCAAAATTCAGTCCTAAATTTGAACCAAATTTTTTGATTAAATGTGGACCAAGCATCTAATCAAAGTTCACATCAAAGTTCAGAATAAAATTAAGGCCAAAACTCAGACCGAATTTCAGACTAAAACTTGTCATGAAATTCTAACAAAAAATTAAATCAAACTCAGACCAAAGTTTTGTCCCAATTTCGGAACTAAATGGGGGGACGAAATTTGGAAGAAAAATCAGAACAAAACTCAGACTAATCTTGAAAAATTAGCACCTCAGACGAAAAGTCAAATCAAGCTCAGACCAAAATTCAGATCATAAGTATTGTAGACCAATCTCAGATCATAATTCTGGCTAAATTCAGAATAAAACTCTGGTCAAAATTCAGATAAAAGATTAGACCAAAATTCGAATTAAAATTAAACCAAACTTTATACCCAGTTCTAAAAATAAATCAAAAACCATTCTTAATCGAGGTTACCATTTGTATTCTGCTTTTTGGTTTTTTTTTCTACTTACAAAAATTTTGCTAACTTTGACCAATAAAGTAATTCAAAGCACTTGATCTGGAAGTCAGAAAATAGCAAGTGGAGTTTTGTGGAAATCATTCATTGTAGAGCAGATCAACAAGCAAAATCATCCTTTAACTTTTCATTGACAGTATTTGGCGTACTCGTATTTGCGATGAGTTAGCCAAGAAATGCTTTCTGATGTGAAACCTTAATCTCTAGTATACTGGCTGTCTTTTAGAGACTTTGAGATAAGTTTGCTGAAAATAAAACATTTTTTTGAGAAATATTTTCAAAACAACATTGCATAATTTTGGGTATTGCGTTAAAATATCTTGACTTCTCTTATTATCGTTTTATTCCAAGAAACAGCGGACACTTTACGAATCAGGGACAAATATTTTATATGAAATTAAAGCAGAAATAGCACACTATTGTGAAAGTTGAATTTAGCTATAGCCAGTTTCAAGCTCTATTCGAAGTGTTTGCCTGAATGGTTGAGAAAACCCACATTGTCTCTGGCAGAGCTGTAAAAGAATGCAATCATTTGCGATTAAAAATCATTTGATATTTTTACCAAAATAATTGTATTCATTGATTAAGCATGTAAAAAAATTATTCTAAATCATATTGGCATCAGCGAATAATTATTCACATTTTAAATCATATTTTTGAAATCATTTGAATGCAATCTTTTGATTGCAGTCCTTAACTAAATTTAGTCAAATTCATTCGAAATCATTAGAAGTCACTTGAAATCATTTATACAAGATCGAGGTGTGAATAATAAAGAGTAACATGTACAGGGTTGGCCAAATTAGGTGGACCCATTCATTTAAATCCTTGGTTTGTTGATACAAACCTTTGACTTCAAGTAGCCCCAGAGGAAAAAAGTCCAGCTGTCTCAAATCTCGTGAACGCGGAGGGTAGTCGCGTCTTGTTGAAACCAGAAGTGTTCCATATCATTTTCATGAACTATCGGCTTCAAAACATCGAAATAACTTCTTAATGTAAAAGTGAACATTTCAGCACACTTGATCTGTGTGTACTACTCTATAGAAAAAATTTCCTAAGACTGAGGATTCAAAAACGTGTTGCCGTTAGTCGATCTGATTTTCTTGTCCTAGTTATAGTGTTGTCTGATAAGTCAACCTAATATGGTCAACCCTGTACTATCACTAATTAAAACACTAATTCGTTATATTATCGAACAAGTTTCAGTATTACAGGAGTCCCTCAAAATAATTGCTTTCGCAGTACGTCTGTTACTTTGAGGCTTCGGCCACTGTTAGTTACTTTCCGGTAAACTAGGTATACATATTTATTTTTATATATGCCGAGAAGTACACAGCATAAATATAATGTTACCAGTTGTTGTTTCTTTTCTAAAAGAAATTATTTTTAAATTTTTCTAAATTTTTTCTTTGGGCGGATGACCATAGTAAACAAGGGAAAACTGTTAAATTGCTTTGGTTATTATCATTATAAGTCTTGTCTTCAGTTTGCAGACTGCAGTTTTTTACAGCTCTGGTCTCTGGGTGCAAATGAGGATCAGAAATAATACAACTCACTTACAAATACACTATATCCAGGTTACTAGAAGCCAGTCTGGAGGCTGAATTGCTAGCTCTGGTATTAGAATCAAAAGCAGCAAACAAATGATCTACTAATTTTAAGCTATGCAATTACTTAAATCATAACAAACAGTTTTAATACGCATAACCATGTTTTAAGAACCCATACAAAAATTGTTCGTATAAAATTTGTATATTTTTAGTTTATAGTTGAAACAAATATGTAATTTGTACCACTTTTCTTTTAGTCTGCATGTCTGCAGATTAAACAGAAGATATTCCATTTGAAACCAAATAATTATTTCAATATGCTCTTAGGTGAAAGCAAATAAAAATCTTTTCATTAAAGGTTAAAAGCAAAATATTAACTCTAATCAAAAACACAAAACGTTTTCATTTGAAATTTACTACCATTTGTGTGTACCAGAGTGAAGCCTTCTAATTCAACACTTTAATTAAAAACATTTGTCGCTTTCACACGTACCATAAACTCAACGCTCCCCCTTAATACGCTACCCACAATGCATTCATTCATATCAGAGCACAATTTTCTATAGCTTACTTATCAGTAAAAGTATATAAAAATAAAAGAGAAAATAAGAAAAAAAAAAAAAAAAACGGAAGCATGCTTAATTCCATTAAGCTTTTTGTAGTAGACCTTCTTTTAGCAATGAGGTAAAATCGAAATATTACCGCATACATAGTGAAATTCATACATGTCTGTACACACACAAATACAAATTAAGTAATTAAAAAGCTGATAAGCAAATGAAAGAAGCAACAGCGACAAGCAAGCAACTGAGATGAGTTGTGATGAGATAGGGTTTCTTCAAAAAAAAAATGTCACTATATAATTTAGAATATGCCTAAAGCTATGCTTTAATATTTTTCAACATTAAAGAATATTCTTGGAAAATAGAAAGTTCTATTGAAAATTCAAGTATGTACTCGTAAAATGTTTGTGAGACAAAAAAATTGCGTTTGTCTATTTGTGTGTCTGGTTGTTGTAGGTGTGTGCAAAACTGAGTGTATACGCGAATGAGTGTGCATATATTTGCCTATTTATATAGCGCACATGTGTACACTGTACACATTCGTGAAACGGAAATGTTGCTGTTTGAATTCCGGTGCAATTTTATATGTTTTGTCGTTCACTGCTGTTTACTCATGTTGATGATTGAGCGAATTTTTTTACTTTTGTTTCATTCTTCACCGCCGCTACTCGTCTCTAATACTATTGCATTTGAAATTATTCTTTCTTTTTTTTTTGTTGTTTTCAAATTATTTTCAGGGTTATATCCGTTTCCGGTTGGGAGTTTCGTTTTCGGGTTTTTTCTTTCATTCTGTTATTGCTACTCAATAGCATCTTCTTCAGCACCGTGATCTCCTTCACTTGAACGGATATGCTTTAGGCGATTTTTTCGTTACCAAATTTTAGTTGTATTTTCTTATTCGAGTGTTTGTGCGAACAATTTTTCGTTTCATTTTTTTTCCTCGTTTTTGTTATTGTGCATGTGTTTTGTTGATTTTGGGTTATTTTCGTGTTTATTTCCGTTTTTTCTCTTGTGAAAATTGGCAGTTCTCTCATGACTTTCTCATGAATTCTCATATTAATGGGGGTGTTGGTTTGGTTGAAAGGAGAGTGGGATGTATTTAAAAATAACTGGCATGAAGTTTTAGTCATGCAATTGTAGAAAAATTTTTCAATTTAGAATTCAATATTTGGAAAGAAAGTTTAATAAAATTTCAGATCGATGAAACTTATACATATTGAATTATTTTGTTGGTCAAAGTTAGCAAAATTTTTGTAAGTACAAAAAAAAACACCAAAAAGAAACTAGCAGTGAATGTCATTATTTTTTTAATACAACTTTGATATGATTAAAGTCTAACTTGATCACAATTGGATCTGGTCCTAGCTTGATTTGATTCAAGTCTGATTTTATCTCAGTTTGTTTTAATTTCAGTCTGGTTTAATCAAACATTAATTTAATTAAAGATTTATTTGGTCAAATTCTGATTTAATTCTATTCTGATTTGATCAAAATTTTATTTAAAAACAAGTCAGATCTAATCGAAAATTGATTTAATTCGAGCTCGGTTTGGTCCAAGTCTGGCTTGTATAAGCCTGACTTGATTGAAAGAATTGGATCAGATTGTTTTGACCCAAGCCTGAATTGATCCAAGTCTTATTTCATTCAAGTCTGATCAAATCAGTTTCAATGTAAGTTTAATTTAGTTGAACTTAGATTTGATTCAAGTTTGAGTTGATTCAAATATGAGTCGATCCAAGTCTGACCTGACTGATCTTATCTGTTCTATTCATGTCTGATGAATAATTTTTGAATTCTTCATTTCACGTGTACTTCAGTTTTATTCAAATTAAAATTTTTTCCTTCAGACTCACAAAAACGAATAGCAGCAACAGAAGCATACTTTTGGGTGAAATGGTTAATAACCAAAGATTTCGTTTCTGCACCCTTAAATTATATTCCTAAAACTATTTCTTTTAAGTTCTTAATACAGCAGTAAAAAGTAAATCATTTACGGCGCCTCATATAATTTGTGCACAAATTTTTATATTCATTGTTTGCTTGCGCTAGACATAAGTTTAATGCAAATATCAAATTAAAGTCTAGCATATAATTTATCTCTACACACGAAACGGTTCAAAATATACTAAGGTATACAAATTTTCGTATACACATTAATTACAGCAAAGATAAAAAAAAGATAGATAGAAAGCAAGGAAAAGAAGAAAACCACCAACCAAAGTATATGTCAAATTGCAAATTAAGCAAATAATTTCATCAAAAATATTTGAATTTGAAATTTATTCATTTTTCAACACTAAATAAACCCTACCCACCCCGCCGCCACCCATCATTCAGCAAACTCAACTTGTTTGTCATTCTCAATACACAAGGGAATCAGTTAGTGAGTGAACGCTAGCACCAGAAAAGTATAATACGAAAAATAAAACCAAATGAAAACAACAATAACAACGTTGACGACAACAACGCGATCGTTGCTGACTGTCAAAAGAAGCAATTTACGTGCAAAATAACTCAAGTGTCATGCAAATTTTTGCTTATTTTCTCTCTGTGTGTGTGTTCGCTTATAGAAAAAAGCGTTGACAAAAAAAAAAAAAAAAAATTGATTTCTCTTCTTTTTAGTTCTTAATGAAGTCACACAATTTCATTCTCATTTCATTGCAGCGTTGGCAGACATGAAACGAAGTAGCGAAATGATGATAAATTTTCAATTTGAATTTGACAGTATTATTTTTATACATAGCAGGTAAAGAATAGAAATTTTAATGTAAAAAACTGTAAAATGGATACTTGTAAACTGGCAAGTTGCCAAATAAGAAGCCGCAAGTGTATTGATGTCAAACGGAGAGTATATGTTTTTATGGGATTATTTTGGTTTTACAGGTAAAAAAGTTTACGCAGCAGTAAATTCAATTACTTAAGTACACAATGTAGGAGAATAAAGTGGAAATGCGAAATTTTGAAATCTTTGAAAATTTTTAAAATTCAATGCCAATTAAAGATATACTTATATCAATTCGGATCAGCATTAAATAAAAAAAAAAAAAAACGAAATTTTTTACGGATATAATTCAAGCCTGATGCGACCCAAGTCGAATCTTAGACAAGTCTGATTCAACTCTGATTCGATCTAAGTATGGCGTGATCCAAGTCTGACTCGTTCAATTTCTGTCCCGGTGCAACTCTGTTTCGATCCAAGTCTGGTTTGTTACAGGTCTGATATTATTAAAGTCTGGTCTAACTGAAGTCTGATCCGATCAAAATCTGATCTGTTCCTGGTCTGATTCAATATAAATTTGTTCTAAAGTAAGTTTGGTTTTATTTCTTCTACGCTTTCTATTCAGATCCAAAACTGATTAGATATAAATCTGGTCTACTCTAAGTCCGATCTGACTCCAGTCTGATTTGATATAAATCTGATTCTATTGCATTCTTGCTCCAAGTCTAGTTTGATCCAAATCTAATCTGATTGAAGTTTGACCGGATTCAAGTCTAATTTGATTTTATCCAAGCTTGATTTCATCTTAATAAATAAGATCAATGCCTGATTTCATTCAAATCTAATTTGTTTCAAGTCTAGTAAAATCCAAATGTGATCTTGTTTAAGTCTGATTCCATCTAAGTCTTGTTCAGATCCAAATATAATTTCTTCCAAGTCTGATTCAATCTAAGTCTGATCTGATCTAAGTCTGTTCCGATTTAAATCTGATTGGCTTCAGATCCGATTTACACCAGTCTAATCTGATTCGTGTCTGATTGGATATAAGTTCAAGTCTCATCCATGTCTGTTTCTATCTGAGTCGGGTCTAATCCAAGCTGGGTTTAATTCAAGTCTGATTTGTACCAAGTCTAAATCAGGTTTTATTGAAGTCTGATATTCATCAGTTTTTTACCAAATCCAGTTTGATTTAAGTTTGATATGACTCAAGTCTGAACTGCTCTATGTCTGGCTTGATTCAATTCTGATTTCATTTAAGTATGACTTGATCTAAATTTAGTCGGATTCAAATTTGGTTTTATTCAAATCTGATGTGTTTAAAATCTGTTCTGATCCAAGTTTGAAATTCAATGCCAATTAAAGATATACTTATATCAATTCGGATCAGCATAAAATCAAAAAAAAAAAGAAAAGAAAACGAAATTTTTTACGGATATAATTCAAGCCTGATGCGACCTAAGTCGAATCTTAGACAAATCTGATTCAACTCTGATTCGATCTAAGTATGGCGTGATCCAAGTCTGACTCGTTCAATTTCTGTCCCGGTGCAACTCTGTTTCGATCCAAGTCTGGTTTGTTACAGTTTGATCTTATTTAAGTCTAATTCGATTTGTTCCAAGTTTAAACTGATAAAATTTCCTGTGGTTCCTATCGAAGTTTAATCTAATCGAAGTTTGATTTGTTCCAACTTCGACCCAAATCCATTCTAATCCAAACCAATATGATTTAAGTCTGATATTAAACCAAGTCTAAAAAGCCATAAATTTAAATTTTTGATCCGACTCAAGATTAATAATTCAAGAATCATATAATCGAAATCGCTTTTAAGAGCTACATTGCTATGACATACTTAACTTTTATTCTTCAATAAAATGCAAATTATAATCTTATGTTAAATGCAAACATTCGGCATCACACTATGATTTTATAGTCAAGTTGAGGTTTAATTAGAAATTAAATACAGTTTACAAAACTTTTTCTTATTTTCATATTTGTAGGGCACACAAATTCGATTAACAAGTTCATTATTTTTGAATAATTTAAAGTGAAGTATATTTTGGAAAACTCAAAGCTATGCACAGGAAAAATATATAAAATACAGTATGAACATACTTGACAATGCGAAAAATATCTAGTACTACTTGTTTTTAAATTAGAATAAATGCGAATAAATCAAGTTTTTGTTTGCTTAAAGTTAAGCAATATTATAATGAGTTAAGTAATAATAAAAAACTTACCGGCATAGTTTGACTTCCGTGTAAATTGGTTATTGCTGATTGAGCTTCCTGTTGCGAACTAAATTTAACGAAAGCACAACCTGAAAGTACAAAACAATATACATTAATTAGTATAGCAGAATATATATATATATATATATCTATAAATGAATTATTTTACAATTTTGAAATAAAAATCAAATTAAAAAAAAAAAACTGCATTAAAATAATGTTAAATTGATAAGTTTTTCAAAATAAAATTTCATTCTTTTTATTTATATGCGTACATAAAAAATCATTTATGCGCATATTTGATGTGTTTGCGTGTGTGTGTGTGTATGTATATCATACTACTATTTTATAGCAATTAAGCACATTTTTTTTTGTGTGCTTAATTGCCTCGATTTCTGCTTGAAAGTAATTAAAATAAAAATATAAAATAATTTTTTTTTTTTTTTTTTAATTTTTATTTTTCGAAAAAAATTGAACGTTTGTATTTGTTACTCATTATTTTGTAATTTATTTGGGGAATGAGGAGGATGAAAAAAAATTAAATTTTCGAAAAAATT
Source organism: Toxonevra muliebris (assembly GCA_963691655.1). Taxonomy (NCBI): domain Eukaryota; kingdom Metazoa; phylum Arthropoda; class Insecta; order Diptera; family Pallopteridae; genus Toxonevra; species Toxonevra muliebris. The sequence continues at coordinate 57,511,391 of OY829326.1, forward strand.
AAAATAATTACTTTAACAAAAAAAAAAAAAAAAAAAAAATAAAATATACAAAAATATCGAATTCACGCTAATTTAATGTAGTAAATACCGCGTATGCACTTGAAAAAATTTATTGTGATTTTTGTTGTTGTTGTTTTAATAGCTTATTGCAATTGAATTGTAAAGAATGAGATAAGGCTGCCAAAAAAATTATTTTGGTATACTGAACTTTACGAGAGTCTGAAAAAGTAATGGAAATTGAAATTAAATTTTAAATTTATTTCGTATAAAAAATATATTTACATTAATACGCAGAAAGAAAGCGTCTCACGCTTTGATTTCAATTCACTAATCACAACCTTTGATTACAATTGAACGGGATTAAGATCCTCTTAACATGCGCAGTAGAAATTTCGACACAGTAGAAACGAACGAGACATATGTATATATGTATTGGCATAGATTGTGTAAAAAATACAGTCCGCTCTTGCTCTTATATGGTAAACGGAATCAGCAATACAGCAATTACATGGAATTTCACTGATAAAAAACATTAACAGCCAAAGTCGAGTTATGATTGGGTAACACGAAAATCACAAAAAAATAAAAAAATAATGTTCGTTTCTGAAAGAATTGACTATATGATTGTGCAACCTCCGATCTATATAGGATGTTTTCGATATAAATATAGAGTCTACCATTCAAAGCTACCTAACTCGCCCAGTTGAAAAATACACTTAGGATTTTAATACATTTTAATATAGATTTACTTACTTAGAAATTAGAAGGAATGGTGGAGAAATTGTAAAGAGAGGCAGAGAAAACGAAAACTGATTTAAAATTCGTTACAAAATTATGTCGAACCTGATGTGTGATTTTTGTAAAACTATCGCGATGAAATTTAAATAAAATTTCGTAGCAAATTCTTTATGATTTAAGTAACTATGGATTGCTCAGCACTAAGCACAACAGTTTAAATTGTAAGAGCACAGGTTAATTTTTTCTATAGCTTTATTTTATTCATAAATAAATAAATATTATTCTCTTTTTATTATTTCTAAAACCAAACAGTAAATGAAATTTAAACGAATTTTCAGTGGTTAAATAAAAATTCGTATTTTATTTGTTGTGAAATGTAGTTAGTCTGTGGCTGTTGTGATTTGTTTGTTATGCCATTTTCAGCATCGTTGCTTTTATCATTTTGGTAAAAATTGGTTCAGGTTGAGAGCACATATAGTGTTGGGTAATTTTTGTATACAATGGTATTTTGTGGTTGTAAATCACTCTAATTTTATACGGATCAGTACCAAAGTCGCGTGAGAGCTATCGATAAGGCAGAAAATATTTCACTTTCAAAATTTACTGAAAGTGAAATATTTATAAATTTGAAAAAATATAAAATTTCTCAGATGAAACCGAAAATTAAGAGATAATTCTAGATTAGAATACATAAAATGCCAGCCGTTTCATTTCTATAGCGGTTGACATATCTTCCACGCTACTCGTGGGATTTTAATAAAAATTTGGACAGGTCAACTGGACTAGAATCCCATGAAGGTCAAATTTTAAGAGGCTGGAGTATGATCTTATGAACAATCAACTTTAAGTGGTTTGAAGCTGAAGCTACAGACAGTCAATATTGTCAACTTCAAAAGGATCTGAGTCCAGACCTACTTCAAGTGGTGCACTTTCAAGTATGAGAAAAGCTGGAAAGGTGGAAAATAAATAAATAAAAAATAAATAAAAGAAAATAAAATAAAGAAAACAAATTGTAATACACTTCTGCAGCATGGAACTTAAAATTGGTTGGTGTGGAATTTCATGAAGAATTCCCTTCAACAGGTTTAGAACTGGAAGGGCAGGTAGCCCAAATAGTGAATAACGAAGCTTTGCAAGGATCTGAGTTGATAACCACTTCGGTTCCGGTACTTTTAAATACGGACAAAGCTGCAATGGTGGGCTATAAAGCAAATAAACAGAATAACGACCCTATCAATAGGAAACTAATAGCCTTAGTTGTAGGAGTGGGAGATGGGATTGTTTATATGGTCACTAATAAAGCTCAGAAAGGAAAAAAATTATGATAACTTTGGTTGCTGTAGTACCAAGCATGAACGAAGTTGAAACAGTAGAAAATTATTCTCTTATGGGAGTCAAGTTGTTAGTCATACAGCAGTTGCGATTCCATTGTGGTGAATATGCGGGCTTTGTGAGAAAAATTATGAAAACTTTGGTTGCTGTAGTACCAAGCATGAACGAAGTTGAAACAGTAGAAAATGATTCTCTTATGGGAGTCAAGTTGTTAGTCATACAGCAGTTGCGATTCCATTGTGGTGAATATGCGGGCTTTGTGGGAAGCTGAAAAGTGTTCGCCAACCTGAAAAAGAGGGAAAAATCGATAAGGCCGACAAGGTGGATAGGTTAAGTTCTAACCTGTTAGATTTAGGTCTCAAAACAACTAAATGTGTATCAACTTAATATTCACTACAGCAATATATTATTAGCAATGATGATGATACAATGTTATGTGAACGAAAAGCCAGAATTAAACGTTTGACTTTGCTGAAGACCAATCGGTTTTATACAAAAATACACGGCGAGATAAGAACCTACATCTTAGTGAAACTATGAGTGCCTCATTAATGTCCACCAGATCTTACTTCCTGGAACAAACAGGAGTAGGAGGGAAGCCTTTTTCTTATACTGATAAAAATTTGCTTTACAGAAATATATATAAAGTTAACTCTTTCTGTGCTTCTGTCGAATATATTCGACATTACATGATTACAACGTCGGGAGGCTAAAAATTTACGGTAACTTTAAATGTTTGAGTCCTGAACATTTTTGAAGTAGTTGGTAATAATATCAAATTTTGGAAAAGAAATATAATATATTTATAGTAATCAGGACAGTTTGGATAACATTGCCATGGCAAACAATTTAATTTGTGTTTTTTCAAATACTAATCATAGTAATCAGCCGCTCCCACTCAAGTGACTTTGTAAGTTTTGAGATGCAGCTTGAGGTTTTACTTTAATAATTTTATGCTATAAAGAAGAAAAATTGCAGTCGATACCATGAAATTCAACTTGCGGTGTAACTTTTCAGAGCGCGCCCTCCGAAAGGTTAAATATCACAGAAAAGGAATCGTACTACTAGGAGTAAACTTCATGTATAGCAAGCGTTGTAAGTTTTCAAAAGTTTTTACAAAGCGTACTGCACAAGACCAAACTATACTGATCATCAAAACATCTCTTTAGACTGAATTGTTGTTTCCAAGTGTGTTGAATGCACCTTTATGTACCTAAGCGCGTTGCCGTCTATATATATATATATATATAATCACTTGCATATGATCACTTACATTAGGAGTCCAAAGTGCTCAAATAATACTCTCCAAGCAATTCTTCCTTGCATATCATTAAAATTATTATTGTAATAAAATCATGATGACCACCACGCTACAATTAAGAATAACACTCAAAAACTTGACACAGTACATAAGCGACATTACAGAACTCATTAAGCAAATCTCGTTTAACCATCAAACGTATAACGCTGTACTTAACTCACTCCATATGAAGGTAGGACCAATCATTATTCTAAACAGTAATATATGTCTAGAGTCTACAGCACCCACTATACGGCTCACCTCTTTAGCTGCTCACAACACTCTACTGAGAAGAGCAACCGAATTGACGTAACTCGCTTCCTAGGTCTTGACCAACTAATTCATTTCTGACTCAAATTATAGCTGCTGCAACAACAAAAACGTACCTTAATCTTGAAATCAATAGAAAGAGAAAAGACAATCATGCTTAAATTTACCTATATACTTTCCGATTTAGAATAAATGAAGGAAAGGAGTCTTTACTGTATATCTCTGAGCTATTGATTAGATTTCCCGAAGCAAGAAGCGTGGGAATCCATTTCAGTGCTAGGAATATACTTTTGGTAAAGCAAAAAGAGGGAAGTGAACTATATCTTTGTCAGTTAATTAATATAAATCTGATACACATAAAAAATAATTGCTATAAATACAAAATTGTTTCGCTGAGTGTAAAAAATGCGGATATGCATATATATATATATATATATATACATAAATTGGAAGCTATTTGTGGCGGTTGCTTGGCAATTGGCAGTTGGTGGCGTAACCATTTTTCTCCATCAATACGTACATTCATATATTGCACAATAATGGGAGCAACGAAAGAGAATCATACAGATGATGACGATCATGATTATAATGTTGTTGGCAACGCTGCTGCTATTGCAGCTTGTGTTAACCGCAACCAGCAGAGTGGCAATAGCAGCAGCAGAGGTAGCAGTCAATTGCAGCGCGAAGGCGTTCGCGTGTGCTGTGGTTATTTGATGGTTGTGGTTGCCACCAAGAGCTAAAGTATAGAGAGTAAAATATGAAGAGTAAGGGAAGGTGTGGGCGGGTGAGTGTACAAAGATGATAATGATGGGGATGTTCATGGTAAGTCGATGTAACAACGTGTTCGCATGGTAACTAACAATACGCAGATGGTGGTGGAGGAGGCATTGGTGATGTGTGTGTGTTTGTGTGACAGTGCGCCAGCAATGAAATATCAATTTTAATTTAGCATTTTTGCTTCTGTTCCTCATTCCCTATTTTTTTGTTTTTTTTTTTGTTATATAATATTACGCACATAAATGTATTAAATTTCAATTAACATAAAAAACCTACATATTTTTTTTACGTCTCTGTATTGATTAATAAAAAATAATTTGAACAAAAATGAAAAATACAAATTTAATAAAAAATTCCGTAATTTTTTTTCGAAAAGTAAAAAATGTCAAAATAAATGCGTTGAAATTTTATGAGCGTACGCCGCTTTCAATATTCACGCGTGTTTTTGTTATTTTTGAAAAAGAAAAAATTGTTATTTATTAAAAGTTTTATACAATTTTCATAATTAATTTAATTAATTAGGTTTTTTTTTATTAATATTTGACTTTGTTGTTGATGATGTTGTTTGACTTGCTTTTGAGCTTTGTTGAAAATAATATTGTTTTTTTTTCGCACATGTATGTTTTTTTTGAAAGCTTTACGCTTGTCAAAAGTGAAAATTTCATTAGCGTGTTCTTATTGCGAACACACAACAACAGCAGCAGCAAAATAACAAAATTAAGCTGTGAGGCATGCAAAAAAAACAACTACAAAACGATACAGCGTATATGTAGTATATCTCTTTTTACGCTGGAAAAGCAACAGGAATATATATACCGCGTACATTCAGCCTAAAGGTATGCAACACATTTCAGACTGGTACTGCACAAACCCGCACACAAACATACAAAAGACCAGAAGGGAGAGCGTTAAAAAAAATGCTGGGAAAAAAATGAAATTGAAGTGGATTTTTTTGCTGTTGTTGTTGTTATTCCTGTTGATATTATTGTCAGCTCTCTAATGTTGAAGTGACTAGCACAAAAGTGTTTATTTGTTTGTAGTGAAATAGGCGCATAAGCATACAGAGGCGAGCGAGTGAGTGTAAATCAGCGCTAATACAGAAAAAAAACAAGAAAATAAAAAAGTTTGTTAAGTAAACAGCGTCAAAATAAAATCGCGAAGGAAAAATAAATTTCTATAATAAAAAAAGACTTGTTTTTTGTTATTTTTAAATCCTGTTCAAAATGTTGTTGCAAACAAACATGCGTAAGAGCTTCAAAAAACATAAAGCGCGTTGGTTGCAGTCAACAAAAAAAAGTTTTTTTTTATGTTGTTTTTCTTGACAGCAGATTTACTTTGTAGATTAGTTTTCATATAAAAAAACAGATTTTTTTTTGGCTAGGAAGCTTAATAATAGTGTTATTTTTATGTTGACATAAGATTCTGAACGTCCTTAAAGTATGCAACAAAAATTTTAATGTGTTTCATTTTCATTTTTTTGTAAACAATAAATTTGTGCTTTTTTAGTATTAAAAAAAGTGCGTGTAATAATATTTGTTCGTATGTGTGTTCGTTGTGTAAATATTTAGCACCTAAAAGTATGCAATATAATTTTGAGAAAACATAATAAATGCAATTAGAAAGTTGAGAAATAAAAAAAAAGGATGTAAGTGATTTAAATTAAGGTTATTAGTATTATAAAACTTTTTATAATAGATAGAAGTAATACATCTAAGTTAAATGTTGAGTTAACATTTTTTGGTTGAAGAATATATTAGTGCATTGTGTAATGGTAATAGTGTAATGAGTTTAGTCCTCGAGTAGTTGCGTAGAGGATAGGGTGGTGTTTAAATAAAATTAATGACGAATGACGCACATAAGCCGGCATGGGTCACAGAGTTACTTCAACCACACTCTAGAATGAAAGAGAACCCCAAGCAGCCTCTAATACAGTTTCTAGTTTGAATGTACGCCTATTTAGTGTAAATATTGTAAGTGAGCCAAATACTTGTTAATGTTTTCAAACTAGTTTTAGTTAGTTTTGAACAATGACAAATAATATCAAAAGTTTTTTTATTGTCGTATCAAAGACTATACGGTTGGTTAGTTTTCTACCAGACGAAGTAAATCAATCAATAATCCGAATTCTTTACGAAGTAGTGAAATCAAAAATTCAGTTTTAGAACCAGAATTTTAGGTACAAAAAAGTTTTAAAAATAGGATAAATTTTATATCTTCTATCTTTTAGTTGAAGTCGTGAAAAATTATATATTGAAAACAGAGTAATAAAAAAAGAAGAGTGGGGAGATGTTAGAAGACTCTGCCTCAAGTTAAAGTTTACTGATATCACTATGGTCTTCGAGAGATTTGAGTTACTTAGGCATTAAAGTTAGACTTTCTAAGACCTGCAGTGTTGTTACCCATGAGGGTTTCAGATGCCATATAACTATAGGAGTTATAACTTTGAAAAGTTATAAACGTTTTTTTTTGTTTATGTCAGTGCTGAATACAAAAATGTTGCAGTGAGCAGTTTTGATGTTAGTTGTGCTTACACCAGCCCAAAGAAGCCAGAAGTCTTAATGAAAAAGGGAAACTTCACATTTTGGCTAACCAATCATTTGCCTCTAAAAATAAATTGGGGAGTCTTAAAAATTTTTCGAATTTTTATCGACAGTATATAATGGTGATGATGGAAAATAGTAGTTTTTACTAACTATTACTTGGCAGACCTAGAGGGATTTTTTTTTGTGTACTACTGATTCGAATAACTCCAGGTCTGTAAAAATTCAGCAATGAGGATTATAACTGAAAGCCACCAGACGTTCAAAAGAAATTGTGAAATGATATCAAAAAAATATCAAATGGCATATCACTTGCATGGTCACCCCAACTATGACAAGTGCAATTCACCACATTATATTTGAAAACAAGTTAGATGCTACTTAAACAATGTTATGCAATACACAAATGTTATACAATATTTTATCTCTAGAGTACCCACTAAACGACCTCGATAGTCTAGTGGATAGTGTACTAGGATTTCTTTCGGGTGGTTTTGGTTCAATTCCTATTTTTGTCTGGTGTTTAGATCTCATAAGCTCTTTTATTCACTGTCAATATGAAGTGTATGAGAATTATAAGATAATGTACAAGTTCAAACCTTGGATGGAAAACCCACCAAGCCGATAAAAATTGCCATATCGCCATTCGGAATCGGTGGTAAACTGTAGATCCAACTATTTAGTATAATAATGGACCGTTCAGGCCTAAGTGTGTCTCTCTACAGCCACTGCAACCTAACTTAACCAATATCTCTAAAGCTTACACAGCGGGTAGGGAGCTGTATCAACCATTGGAAGCAAGGAAAATTTTAGTACAATTCGTTGACTTTATATTGACTATACGGCCTGAATTCGGTCGTGCCAACATCAAAGAAATATAACAAATCGAGTGATATTAAAACTGGAAAATCAGAGAAATATACTGATACTAAATTGCCGCCCGTAAATGAAATTTACACAACGCTGGAAAGGTTAAAATGGCTGCTTCCAAGCAGCAGACTTAGATTAAAAATGACTGTTGTAATACCATATGAAAATAAGTTAAGTTCCTATTTAATCTCATTAAAAGTTAAGGGGATTACGTCATTGAAAACATATCTGTCTGGATAATTCTTTCGTACTTAAATCAGATTTAAACATTCGCCTAGAAGATGGGTTACTATTTCTAGTTTATCCTCGTTGCAACAGCCGCTTTATGCGTGCCATTCAATAGGATAATATGCTGTATTCACTCAAATCACTGTATTAATGAAGTGCCTATTTATTAATAACTAGTCTTATCTATTTTCACCAAATAAGTTTCAATATTATGTAGTTTCGAAAAACTGATTTCGTTCAGCTTTTTTCGTAGCATCATAGACTCCTGTGCTCTCTTTTTCAGAAATAATTTGCAACATTGTCGGTTTTCAAGCTAACTCATCGGTAATTTTATTCCCCGTTGCCTCTCTGTGCCTCGGCACTCTCATTAAGTACGAACCTGACTTATTGATCATCTTCTAAAAGGTGAGGAAACTGATTTAAATGATTTTATGGCAGGCTAGTCAATTTTTAGATATTTATTATGATATACTTTAACCAGGTAGAATTATGAAATATCAACACAAAACTGACTAAATTTGGAAAAAAAAGAGGCCCTAAAGCAATCTACCAACACACAGATACGTTGACGAGCTACTCACCAAAAGCGCATTAAATTGCTATATGCAAAGTATCAATCCAAACTACATTGATGAATGCCCGGTATACAGTATCAGCCCTCTTTGCGTCAAGAGGAATGCATATGCCACTCTCGAGTCACCACATAGCGGCGGTGGACTTTTTTGGGCTACTGATACGGGAAGACGACGACAACGACATCAACTACAAGGACTCAAGTATATAAACACAATAAAACTATGCAGTTAGAAGGCTTGATCCTACTACAACAATAACCAGAGGCAGTACATATGTATTCATCCCAAATTCGTCGCTCTTTTTCAAGGACTGAAAACAAAGCAATAGTGAAAACAATCACAATAATACTTTAAACTCAATGGATGTTACTGATACAAAAACGGAAACTGCTATATTTATTTGTACTCTAGCAAGTATCAAAAACCAAAATTTTCACTGTGATTTCTATATATTTTGTATTAAACAAAATCCATAATATTCGGCGTTAAAAAATGTTACGTGTTTTGTAAAGTTTTTTCGTGTTTTTTTGTCTTTTTAACTAACAAAATACTATATTTTATTTAATTTAATTACTTGACTGAATGTTTTACAAATAGTATTTACTATAAATAAATAAAAATCCCCTGAAGAAGGCCTAAAATTTGCGCCGAAACGTTAGGAAAAAGGTATGAAATAGTTAACTATTTGCGTATGAAAATTTCGACCAAAAAGCCTGTCATTATAATCTCGTTAAAAATCACAGTGACTAAAATTCAATAATATCTGAAATTTATACTATTTTGTTTTATTTATTACTAATTACTGCTAATGTTTTAAATATTTGATGGCAGTAAATATGCAAGTAGCAATGAAAAAAGCTGCTCTCAAAATATTTGTCTATGCCTTTATAACATTTTGGTTAAAGAATTTTTAAGTGAAGGGAGATTTTCTTCTGAATGTACCTACATAATTAAAAACAAAATAGAATACCTCAATAAAGATATAAATTTAAGTTTGAATATTTGAAATGCGTCTGAGAGTATGCTTTATTTACTTTTATTCTCAATGAACAAACTTAAAATTAAAATATTTCTAGGTATTAATTAAAATTTGTTTAGCAAAAACTAGAGCTGACTAATTAGTGTAATTGGCAACTAAAAAACGAAAAAAAAAGAAGATAGAAATGGTAAGTACAAAACGTTTAAATTATTTCACTTTTCTTTATATTTTACGGCTACTATCAGTAGTAAAATTATTAACATCTATAACACTACTAGTATTACAAGACTGGCACATTATTCTCAGCTTCATTATCGTTTACTACCTATGCATATTAAAGTTACCATCAAGAACAGAAGAATCTTCTATAAGCAACATGGCTATTCCGTATCGCAAGTGCAGCGCATTATTATCTTCTTCAACATCACTACAATTCCGGAGCCTCTCATTAATATAATTATTGAAATTATTATCATTATTTTCTATGTACTATTAACATCATCTTTGTACTAGCAGCATGAAAAGACATCATTTTCATTCATTTTAACATATTCAACGTTATCATCACCATCATCATCATCATCATTACTAAAACATGATTGCCATTTAAACATTATAGTTTTCCCAACTCAAGCAATCATTTTAATTAATTGCAAATTTAACAAAGTCAAAGCGAAAACTAACACAAATGTAATTTGTATCTTTCACTCTTTTACTGTGTATGTGTGCGTGTTTGGTTGGTTGCGTGTATCTGTATTTGTGTGTAGGTCTATCAAATTCAATTTACATATAAATCAAAGTAGTATATTTGATGAGTAAGAAATAGTGAAGAAGAACCTTACAACTTTTTTTCATTCCTTTAAATTTGTATCCCTTCATTTCTTTAGTGTAAAACTGCACTACTCTCAACAAATTAATTAACTGGCTACAAAACGATGATGAAGCAGTAGTAGTAGTTCTTGCCTTTTTTTTTGTTTTTCTTTTCCCTTTCAACTTCATTTATGTTTTTTTCTACTATGCGTTTGTTTTAAGGACATTTTCTTCTATTTGGCTTCTTTTTTTTGTATAAAAAAATTACGAAAAAAAAGAAAAGAAATTATAGAAAAAGTATAAAATTTATACATCATCAACGTCAGAAACTTAACTTGTGGTAGTGAATATAAGAAAGAGAAGAGTCAAGTCGAAAGAGTTAAAGAACACAGCAAGAAAAAGTTAAATACTTACAAGGACATTTTAAATCTTTAATTACTTAAGCTTAGTTTGATAGAGGACATTGCAGAGGTAATGAAAAAAGAAGAAAAAAAGTTGAGAAAAAAGAAAGATGACATAACTAGCTAACTAGCACTGCTATACATCCGTAGCGAGCTAAGGAGTGAGCTTTGTATATATCTAGCCTTCTTTTTTACCATGCAATTAGACGTAATTAAAAAGTCAGCCTTTAGTTATATAACGCTATAGAATAAGAACGTAACAGGTACTGTTGCTAAACGACAAAAAAAAGTTGGTTGGGTGAGACATTTCTTCTTCAAATGCTTTAAGGACTTTGCTAATTTTCAGAAATTATGGTTAAAAAGAAGAGATGAAAACTTTTTCTTAAAATTGTAGAAAAATTATTAATTGTGTTTAATATATGTATTCGGAAAAAGTTGTCTGTCTTTTTAAGGTTTCATTTACGTTTTTTTGCTAGACTAGTCATGATGAGCGTACCAAAAAGGAAAAGATGAAATTTAAGTTGTTTTTAATCAAATATGCTAATGAATGGGACGGAAAGAAATGCTATGAAAGTAGATGCATTTGCCAAGAAATACATTTATAAAGCAAATAATTATCTTGACATTTACAAGAAGTCAGTTGAAGAAAGTAATATCTAAGTTTCTATTTTTTTACAATGCCATATTTTTTGGAGGTTTTTCGTAATTTCAAAGAAAGTTTTAAGTTAACTTGGGTTTTTACACCCAGTTTTTTCAATTAATTGAAACATTTTACATAAATTTCATGTCACTGATACAATGCTGGACTTTTTAATATCAATTAATTTTCAGTTTTCAAAAATGTCTTAGCATATTTTTAGGCTTATTAAAAATGATTTTTATTTAATTGACTTGTCTATCGCATATGTTCTAAGAAATTAACGAGTATTTGGATAACAAATAATATTAGTCCACAAAAGTGTAAAAATTATTGACTGCACTATAGTTTAGAAATCGGATTTGGCGGGAAAACTTCATTTTTGGACTTCATAGTACAAAAAAAAAAAAAAAAAACTGTGATTCAACAAGAATATTTTCAGGGTTCCGAAAAGTAAATTCTTTTATGCCACATGGCAACTCTCTTCATATGCCGTTGCGCTGAAGTTGTTGTACACGTTCAGTCGTCCAATTTTCAAAATATTTTGCATTATCCTTGGTTGTGACTACCTGCATCTTTATTTCAAATTTCAACAACGCATCATATATATAGTTTTTTAAATACAGATATATATATATGTTGTTTGTTTGACAGGTGGGCGTGGTACTCCATTTTTCAAAGTATGCTTGTGGATAACAGTTAAGATGTCTATGCTCTCGATCTTCATTATTTGAGTTTATGCCGCCAAATGGGGTTTCCGAACCATAGTCGACTACAAAGACTATCGCTGTTCCATCCCATAAATACAGAAACTACAATGAACAAGACGCAACAATATAATGAATCAATTGTTATTTGTTTTTTAAGTGTTGGTAGTAATAGTTAGAGTAAATATGTTAATTTTAAAAATTAAAAAAAAAAATGTTAAGGCACCTAACCCGATTCCCTATAATGAATATTCTATGTCCCCAAGTTATTGAAAAATATCAGGTTACAAATTATGTATGCAGCCATTAGCCGGCTAATGAGAAGAATTTCAGAAATTCCCTCTACCTATTCCCCGCTTTCGGATCCGTTAGTTCTTCTTAATATGTCGTTCCAAAGGAAAGCAAAGAGGATTATACTCTGGGGAGCAGCTCTATTTGCATTTGAGTTTTGTGTAGAAAACAAATCTCTAAAGAAAGATTTCATCTGACTGGTTTACTTCATACAGTTTCTAAAAGTTTAAAATTGAGTCAAATGCACTACATTCAAGGCGTTAATAAAATTTCAATGCATACTTTTAGGGATTGCTTAAATAGTCAAAAGTCTTTAAAACTCTAAAACTGTCTCTTCTTTACATAAACAAATTAAAAATACATTTCGCAAGCAAACACTTCAATGAACTTCACACCACATTCCAAAAAACAAACATTTCAGCATTTTCATTCCGCCTAAAAGTCTACAATACAGTTGAAGTTTCTATCAACTACTAACCTGCTTGTAAATTGGCAATTGCAAATCACATGATGTGTACCGATACATTCTCTACGTACGAATTCGATTTTATGGTTTAAATAAGCGTAAACATGGCTAACAAGATTCGATGTGACTACAAATACATACATATATCTATGTATATATATATACATACGAACGATGAGAGTTCCACTTGTATTGCTAAGGGGTCAAAATGATATTACAACAAAGGTAGGCAGGCAAGTAAGCAGGAATGACTGGGAAAAGCGCATTCAATTCGCATTTCAATGCGAAAAAGACAAGAACTTAGAGGCACAAGAATGAACACACTGACAACGACACACATTGCAAAGTACAGCGATGACACAATACAGTAGCAATAGCAACAATATTCAGTATCTGGACAGCAATAGCATGCAATAACAACAACGATTTAAATTCCCACTAGGGATTTTTTAATTGGATTTTAAAATACTCGTTCCCACTCAGTCAGTCAGCACTCTGACTACCGCTTCCTCCTCAAACAAACACATACGAAGTGAGAGACTAAACTGACCAACCGATATCATTCTTGTTGTCGTCTCCGCCATCCCACACATTGTATGCCGTACGAGGTTGCTTTGTAAACGAGTGCACAATACAAAAAAGGGTATGAAAAAATACCGGGAAAAACAACAACATTTCAAGCTTATGCAACGGACAATTTCATTTAAAGTTAGCTTGAAGCGAATTCTCATATACATTCAAACGTATATATGGTTAGAAAATACGCTACGCTATGCTTCAGTTACTGATACTCTGAAAAATTTTAATTTTGTTTGTGTTTTTTTTTTTTGCAAATATAAAAACGTTGTTGCATAAGTACATACTTTGAGGGTATGTATGTATGGATATCTAATCGTATGTGATTGTATGTCGATGTTTTTGTATTCTGTTTTGTTGCAACATGGTTTGACTTCTATATAGTTATGCATGAATATTTGTAGCATACTTTGGAGCGTTTGTCAATGTTTCATCGTCATCATCAGCATCATCGTCGCCGTTGTAACACATTTTGTTGCTGCGTAATTTTCAGTTTCATAACGAAAATTTGTTACCATGTATGCTATGTTGTATTCCACGTCAAGCTTCCTCACTTTTTTCTCTCCTATTCCTTCTATTTTTTCCCCCCTTTTTCAATTGCTAGCAGCTAACAGTAATTTTTAGTTAATTTTCATGTTTGTGCGCAATGAGATTTACAAGAAATTAAGTTCGTTGCATCACTTCGTTTTTGGTTTTATTTGTTTTTGCTTTTGCTACTGCTGTGAATGAATTACGCTTTAGAATTATTCGAGCATTATAATTGAGTACTGATTCTTGAAGCGTATGGAATGATATTTGATTTGATCTAGAGAGTAAAAATGCGATTAAAATAGTTGTCATTCATATGAAATGTTTGTAATTAAGATGAAAATTAATGTATGAGAGTGTTTAGACATTAAATTGTGATTCTTGCTTAAGAGATTTGTGAAATTTCGTGCAAAAACTCTAATTACAGTAAGCACAAGTAAGCTCTAATCGATGAAAATGTATAATCGATAGGGAATGAAATTAATCGTAGATTTTTGAATACATTTGAACTGGAAGCTTAAAATTCCTGTCACAATTTATAGGGAAACATAATTAAGCAGAGATCACTGTATTCGTCCTAGAAGGCAAAAAATTAAAACCTCCCCTTGATAGGAAATCTCTGGATCCGCTAGTGAGTCTATGTATTTAACATGGTTTCCTTATGTTTTTAGATCATCTTCTTAAATTCAATTGGCCATTTTAGATTATATTTATATCATAATTTTGTATGAAAAATTAGAGAATTTATGATAAGTGAGAGGATACGATGGCGAATAAAGCAGTTTGTGGATTGACTACAGATTTTAAAGATGATATATGTATCTAAGCTAGATCCCAATGTAAGGACAGCTAATTTTTGGTAGCCAAGATTGGTGTTTTTTTTTTTTTTTGGATTTACACAACAGTATGGTCTTCAGTAGCAACACAAAATACTATCAATGTGTGTAGCAAGAAGGCAATTACTTATGCTTGGAATTTAGTCACTTGGATGACCAAAAATGATTAGCTAAAAATCGCAGTTAAACTCTCTTGAATTAGTAGCAAGGTTTAACATTTCCATTATAAATTATCAAATAATTAATTTTGAACAAATTCATAAGATAAAAAATATTAATATATTAGTTTCAAATGATTCAGAGGAATATTAGAAGAAAAATTGTTCTCAAGTCTGCCTTTATTGACCCTGTCGTATACAAAATAATGATTATATAGTTGCTCTTTTGTAAAATATTAGGAAAACATTCTGTTCACACCATCATCAGTTTGATTATAATATAAAAGAGTTACAGGCTTTTTCTTTGAATCTAACACAAAAGGGCTAGCGCCAGAGCTCAGTTATATATTAAACTAACTTTAAGGAAATTCTTGAGTTTGTAATGGTTTGAAACAATCATCTTCTATTTCTTTCTGAGCCCTTCACAATCTGTTCACCTTACCTTATTCTCACAATTTTCACCTTGCCAATCACATATGTTCATCTGTCAGAGTATACTATAAATTCCATTAATTGTGTATGATAAATAAATTTTAAGTCTCACCTTCTAAAAAGTTTCTGTGTATATATTCATTGTAATTTCACCTGTAAAAGTTTTGTTCATTCGGTTAATATGTCTGCTATTTGGGATAGTTGTGAACTAAAAACAAATTACATTTGTTTATGACAGAATTATTTGTTGGTGTGAAACATATGGGAATCAACAATACTTTACAAGCTGAGACATCGATGTAGGCTCTCTCTTAGTGGCATATCATGAGAAGTCATGGGACTACAATTCTGTGGTTGTCGGCACGACTGCTTCGAATATGAAAATATCGAATGGAGTCTGCATAGAGTTTAGTTCATTGAGAGAAATTTCGCTGTGGGTGGCATGCCGACAACACATGTTAGAAGTGCTTCTTTCAGATGCCTTTAAAGTGTATTTTAATTCATCTACTGGATCAGATATTCTTATTTTTAAAAAATGTCACGATAATTGTTCTAAGCTCAATCGTGACTATAATCGATAAGAAACACCATTAGATTCTGTATTAGTGCTTCAGAAAAAATATATGAAATGTAAACCATTACAAGAGAACGACTATAATTAGGTTTTTACCCTTGCAGCATAATTGATTGAGTTGAATATTACAGTTACTCCATTTTGGAAGCCTGATGAGCTTTACAGAGCTTGCTGGACGGCAAGGAAATTTATTCTTTGAAAAGCAAATGCTATAGGGAAACCAAACTGCGTATCGCCAGACAGCTAATGAACTCCAAGCAACTAAAGGATTAAACCGGTCTACGTTTACATTGAGTTTTGATTTACAAGCACATCTGCAACTGATGCGACAATGAACAATTTTATGTAAATATAAAGATTTCAAAATTATGGTAATGAAAAATATAAAGTTGTTGGTCCCAAGATGCAGCACTTAGAGTTAGCAGGGCTTGTTCTTTTCTCTTCCCATCTACTTCCTTAGCAAAAATCACACATTTTGCAACATAATTTCTAATTAAAACGAGCGGGGCATTTTCTAAATTCACTTCTTCTTACAATTCGAGATAAAGTAATTTCTCGAAGCTGCTTCTAAGTTCTTGAAGTAGAAAAAATTCTTCTGCAAGTTGTTGAGAAACATATTGAATACTTTACTAAATAGAATCCCTAAGACCTAACATGTATGTAGTATTTTAGTTAAAAACACGTTTTGTATTATTTTCTAATGATGATTTTAAGTTAAAACAAAAGTAAATAAGTTTCATTAATCCAATCAGTGTTTTTAATAGGAATTAAACAATTTTATTCTAAGGTCTTTTCAGGTACACAAAACATGTTTTTACCAATTAACAAGGTTAACTACTTATTTTAATGCAAGTAGTGAGCAATTCGAAGGGATTTGGGGAACCACTAAATATTACTTAATTGAGCCAAGTATTGCTAAGTTCTGTAGTGATTCGTATAAGATAGTGTAAGTTATCATTATCAAACTTTCATTTTTATGGTACTCCAAATATCGGTTCATCCAATGAAATATCACAAACAATAGGTCGTCTATGTTAACGCATTCGTATGGTTGATAGTGAGTTTCGAAATTTGAATTTAAATTTAGCCGTGTGTATACACAAAATCCACTAGAGTTTCCCAGGTGGATATTGATAAACAACTTATTATAAAATATTCGGCAAGGCGAATATTGTTAGTAGGATTATTTTCTTCACTGAAAATTATAAAAAGTTTTCGATTTCATATCTATATATTTTCAGTTATCAATATTTTTTAAAAAACCATTTTAAATTTTTTACATACATTTAACTTTAATTTTACTTATTAGCAGTGTGAATATTGCTCTTATAAATCCTGGTCTTAAGTCATTATGGAATTGAGTTACTTCAAAAAACATTTTTTTATTACTGTGCTCATTGCATACATTTATTATAATTAATTTAATACGAAATTTTGAGTAAATAATTTTTATTGTTATTTTGAAAAGCACAATAAACACATACACCAACGATCATAAATATTTTATTGTTATTTATTTATTTTCTATTGTGTTCTGTTAAAAAAAATCCACCATAAAATGTTTGCAAATGCCTAAAAATATGCAATACATACTCCTTCAAGTACCTACTTCAAAGAAAAACAACTTAAACTTAAATATGCTAAATCTCTTTAGAGTAAGACTGAACTATTTGAAACTTTTTAATGACATCCTTATAGACTAATAAAATGCAAATAGTATACTACTTGTTTACTAGTTTATTGTATATAAGTATGTGTGTGGCTGTATATATGTGTGTCTAAAATTCTTGCCAATAGAAAGCAATGAACATATATATAACAACTACAAACACACATACATATGTATACAAAAATATTAAAATAAACTTTAAAACATTTCCTAATGATAAATAAATTTTATCAAGAGTATCCTTCTAAGCAATGACAGTATACTCTCCCACTCTCTTTTTCTCTTACTTACTCATACCCTAAAGGCTATTGAAAAATATAAAAAATATAAAAAAAGTCAAGCACATTCAATACAAAAAATAATAAAATTTTGGGTAGCTATCTGTACTACTTACTATGACTACCATCTGTAGTTGTTTCTATTGCTCCGTTTTTACTATTCTGCTGGTGTCATTTGTTAAAGAGGCTTGTCAACAAGCGCTACATTTATTTCTATAGTCACAATGATAGCACAAGAAAACAGTAGGAGCAGGCAGGCAAGTAGTCAGACACTTGCAATGCTAAAAACATGTAGAGAGAGAGAGAGAGAGAGAAAGAGTCGAAATAATGGTATCTCAAAAAATAAAAATAGGATACACTAAACAGTTGTAAATAGTAGCAAAAGCAGCAATATATCCTTTTTCGTTATTTATATTTGAATGTTGTTAGTGTTGCACTTATCCCAAAACGACAAATTCAGCATACAACACAAACAAAACTCTACATATACACATACACAAATTACAATGGAACACATTTGTTGCAGTAGTATTTGGGTATATTTGTATTCTTTGCATTTTGCTTTCTCGTTTCTAAGTTCATGGAAAATTCTCTTAATTGATGTTTATTACATACATATGTATAAATATACAGTCGCATACTTTTGCGAAAGTGTAAATAGTAGTGTGGTCACACTCATACACACACACAAGCACACACAAATAGCACTACTACTATTATAAGTTGTCAAGTCAATGTGGAGTCACAAATTGTATACACATATATCCTTGTGCATGTTTTTGTTATGTGGTAAGAGTGTTTGTTTATATCTTCATTGTATATATGTGTGTTTTTATGTTTTGTTGTTCAGTTTGACATTCTCTAAAAACATCTCAGTCAGTTGCAGTTGTAGTTAGGTTGCTGGTATTTAAACAATTTAAAATATTGTTTAAAAAAATTAGGTTTTAAGCAATTTTAAGTTATTGATTTAAATTTATGCACTAGATAGATATGTGGGTAAATCCATGAAGGAATAAGATTAAAAGTGAAGTAGGCTTTTTAGTTTATATTAATTTTTCTTGTTATCTATTCAATTGCAAAAGAGCACCGTCTATTTAACTAAACTCGGGAAAAACCAAGTCCGAATATAGACAATTTTCTTATAGGGTCAAACAATGGACAATTGGATCATATCTAATCAAATCTTAGGTACTTAAAGACAGAGAACTAAAATATTTTCTATAAAAGTAAATGTGCTCCTAGAAAATGAAAAAAATGTAATGGTTTTTTCGCAGGATATTGAGAGCAAATTACAAGCTCATATTGGACTGACCTTAAAGTAATAATTTGTTTTTTTAATGAAATTCAATTTTTAAGTCTGGGATTATTCCTATATCCGGAATTTGTGCCCATTCATACTTTAGATTGGGATATTGAGAACTAGAATTTTCCAACTTTAGGACAAAATATAACGGAATCCATTTTCCGTTAATTTTGTGTGGGATTTTTGTTCCAGATATTTAGTTTGTCAAGAAATTGTAACATTTGTTTCAGTACTGCAGTATAACGATCATACAAACACTTGTAGCAAATGATGATTTACTTAAATTGATTGATTTCTTAAGCTACTTTACTCTGACTTTAATGCTATCATATAAGTTGATACCTCTATGACTTTGTATACCAGTTCTGTATATCGATTTCCCCTTCACCTGATCATATCTGAAATAAGTAGGGCTCCGTATGGAACTCAAACGAACAGAGAAACTAGAAAGCGAGTTTATACATAGATGTGTGTAAAATTTCAAGTCTCTAGCTCAGCTGAAAGTTAGTTTAAAATCAATTGCGGAATTTGTACCGAACAATCAGGCAGATCAGAAAGAGTGTTAATAAGAGCACAGGGTTTGAAACTTTGGGAACGTTGACAGCGGTCATCACATAAACGTCAGATTTGACAAGCGTGTTCTATAAACTTGGGAATTTAAAAATTTTTTTCTCGAAAATTCACGTATTTTTGCTGCCAAAATGCGGAAAAAACGTACAGATTTTCCTCGGAATCATACACCAAGTGAAAAGAATGTACGGTAAACATTGAAAAAATTCGAGTCGACAGGGTCAGCATAAGATGTAAAACCACCAACCCGTGCTGGGTCAGCTCAGTCTGTAGAAAATATTGCTTCTGTCAGTGAAAGTGTCGCGAAGAGCCCAAGAACATCAATTCTTCGGCTACTGTGCATCGAATTTCGACAAAAGATCTTGATTTACACGCCTACAAGAGCCAATTGACTCACGAATTGAACCCTGGAGACCACCGAAAGCGTCGGGAGTTTGCTGAATGGGTGCTGGAAAATATGGCTGTAAGTCGTAATTTTTGCTAACTATTATTTTTTTGGATGAGGCGCAATTATTTTGGCGGCTATGTCAACAAGCAAAACTGTCACACTAAAAGTCACAGTTTGTTGCAATGGTGAGACAGTTACTGCCAACGGACAGCGATATCGTGCCACGATGAACGATTTTTCTCTCCTAAATTGGTTGATATTGACATGGAGGATTTCTAGGGGCTTGATTAAAAGTTAAGTTTCGCCAACGATACTAGAACGATTCAAGACTAAAAAGTCAACATTAGTGCCACCATAGCTTAAGTGGAGCCGGCTTTATGCTAAAAAGTTTTTGAAAATTTTGAGAAAAGGGCGCTACAGTGTAATAGTAGGCGTGGGGCCATTTATATGATGTGTTATCCCACGTATAATTTCCCAAGTCTCCACTAAAGGCTTAATTTTTTTTGCAAAATTTATGAGTTTTATTTAAAAAATAAACTTAACAAGAGTTGAAAGTAGTTCAATAGTCGTACTTTATGACTGGCCTATACATTTTTGATAACGCTTTCCCTTCACGTATAGCATAAATCTCAATAAAGATGACGTTAGTTGACAAACTACAAAATAAAGTTAATTCAAAGATTTCTTGGGATTTTTTTTAAAAGTAACCATTTTAAATAAAAAAAAACGCACTTAATTTAACTTTTGCCACCCTTTTTTCCACTTTACAAATTTGCAGCTTTCCACTTTTCACTTTCTTGCTGCCCTTTTTGTTTTTGTTTTTTGTAGCTCATCATAAAAATGTCAACGGCAACAAATTTTTGTTTCCGCCCCCGCCTGCACGTGTCCCAAGCCTCACGTTTTCTTTTAGCTCTTTTGTAAATGCGCGTGTTTTTTTTTTTTTTTTGATAAAATTGTAGCCTCGAAACATTTTTGACCAAAAAATCACGGCACTGAAGAATGAGTAGAAAGAAAAATATTCATAAAAAATATAACAGAAAAAAAGATTGTATGTTGTAAAATGCAAAATCCGCAAACGTTGAAAGAAAGAAAGCGAAAAAAGGTTAAAATGTAATTTCCAATGTTGTTACGCGTTTCAGTTTGTGTGTATGCGTGTCTATATGAATGCATGTACATGGCAGTGTGTGTGTGTGCCCGTTGTTTTGATTTTTTATTTTTTTTATTTTTATTTTTTTGTTACAACATGGCAACATCATCATCATTGTTGCTTCGTTGTGTTGTGCTGCTGAAAAAGCCTTTAGGATATACATTTCGTTTTTATTTTTTTTTTGACAATTTCTTTTTGACCTGCAGTAGAAAGCTGTAGATGGACAACAGTGCACGCATACCGCATACCTCTCACTCTTCAAATGTATAAGTGTGCTGCTATACGCAAATTGAGCATAGTGGGAAAACACAGCACAAAGGGTGAGTGAAAGCAAAAGACTGTAGAGGGAATTGGTGAAAAATTTAAAAAACTCAATTTTCCTGTAGGGCAAATTGCTTGTTGGTTTCATGGCAGAAGTGGTGGTAAAGGCGGCGGCATACAAAGGGGTTACAAGGGTATATTTGAATAGATGGCGCGCAAGTGAAGGTGTATGCAATTGGAGCTGGTTGGGTTAAGTGTTGAGAGCGCATTGAAAATTGGGGTTGAATTGAAAGCAAATTGGTTATGAAATTGCAATTTCATTTTTCAAAAGTCAGTGAAATTTTTAGCATGTATTTTCGCATATACATATAAAATTGGTGAGTGTGTGAGAGTGAAGGTGATATTACCCCAACCACAAAGCAGTTTTCTCGAAAAAAAATTTCTACGTTTTTTAAAAAATATTTGAACATTTTTCATTTCATTTGCAGTTAAATATTTTTTTTTTTAGAACTTATTTTTTGCTTAGTAGTTGCTGTTTAATTAAAAACAGTTCAATGTTTTTATGCCGTTCTCATTCTGTTTTCATTCAGCAATGATTAATTAGTAGGTATTCAAACAACATTTCAGCCAACTTGACGTATGAGTGATATGCAATTTTATTTTTCTAGTTGTTAGATACGTATGAGAAAGGCATTGAGAAATATTCAATTTAAAATATTTCCAAATAAATTCAAAGCTCATTTCTGCTGCTCCTTATATATGAGATTTAAACATTTGTCTTCTTTTTTTTTAGGTTTTTTCCTCTTTTGTTTTGATAACATTGTATATCAATTTCACCTAGAAAACTAAAAATTTATAATACCTTTGGCTACAAAAATTCAAACTCATAATTTTCTTTTTTGGTCTCCTACCCAGAAATACAGAAACAAAAATTTTAAAAAATTTGCATATCACTTCATCTGCAAAAACTCAATTTTGTTTGCAGTTTATTTGTGAAAAGTATTCAGTGTAAAGTGTGTATCTGTGTATGTGCGACTGAGTATGTGTGCATATTTTTGATTTGAAGTGAAATGAAATAATATTTCCTAGTACATACTAGCAATATGTAGTGTGTGTATAAACAAAAAATTTGTAGTAAATTCTATGAAATTGATGTTGTGACGTGTGTGCATCAAAGTTATGCAGTAAAGTATGCAACAAAACAAAAAAAAAAAAAACAACAAATTTTAGGAAAGAAAACTTTTCAAATATGTACCCTAAAAAACTAAAACAAAAACAATAATAACATATCTCTAAAACACACAGAGACCAAAAACATGCGAACATCTTCTATGCATACCAAATAGCAATGGAAACATACATTTTTGTGTAAAAAACTACGATTTTACTTGGTATATTTGTTTAAAACACAAATAAATATAAATACATCTACTTGTAGATATTTAGAAAAAATAGAAAAATGCTAGAGATTTATCTGGCTTGGTTGGGATATGTAAATATTTTTTCTCCTTTCAGTGCGGAGGCTCAATTTCAAATGTATAGGTATTTGGAAAAGTTTCTTTTCCAAATCAAAAAATTACAATTTTCCCAAAAGTATAATATGTAGCAGATAGATAAAGTAAAGAAAATAAAGTAGCTACCTTTGAATGTACATATGTGTGGAGTATATTAAGAATTGTGTCAAAATATATATGAAATATATATATATGAAAACTATGCCTATAGTTTATTAAATGTTTTTCGGACACAAATGAATATTTTTCAATAAAGTTTGTTGGTAGAAATGAAATTTTTAATATTTTGTTGAGATGGAATGAAATATTTAAATAAATAAAAAATAAATAAAAACAAATAATAAACTAAATATATAAAAATAGAATATATGAAAAGTAAAACCAATAATATTTTTATTAAAAACAATAGGTACGTTTGTCGTTATTTCATTAAAGCAAAAAAAAAAAAAATACAAAATATTTAAATTTACTCTCTTTTTATTTGATGCTGCTAAAAGGAAACATATTTTTTGTTTTATATATTATTAAAATCAAATTCAAAGGAAAATATGCAATAAGATTTTTTTAATAAGTTTCTAATTTTTCTACATTTCCTTACTTATATTGCCCAGAAAAATTAATCTTCCTTAAAAAGATTAGTTGAAGTTTCTTAGTTTACACTTTTACTTAATTAAAAACACTTAGTATTAAATTATTCATAATTTTCTACATTTGTCTACATGTAAAATTTTTACTTTCTGTTTATCAGAGTCTTTTCTCAGTAACTTTTTTCATAATTTATGAACGTAAATAATATTTCTTTCAAGTTAATAGCCTTCTCGCATTGTTTTTTTTTTAATTTTTTTTCTTTTATTAAAAATTGCGCAATTTTAAGTAGTTTTTAATTTTTTACAATTTATAGTGGACATTATAAGGAAAACCGAAGTACTTGACTGAGTTAAGTTGTAAGTGCATAAAACGATTTTGAACTCGAACTTCTGTATAATTTTGAGTAATTTAAATTGATGTTTTACAATGGTTTTTTATATTTGAGAGGCTAAGAGGAAAAGTGGTATAACTTCTACGTTCAGAAAAAAGTGGAATAATTTTACTTAAGAGCAAAAGCAAAACGAAATATGTTCAGAGCAAAAGTGAAACGAAATATGTTCAGAGCGAAAACGGAATAAAAAACTATGCTGTTCTTGCTCTGAAAGAAATGTTATACCATTTTTGCTCTTACTTTTAAGGCGTTTCATTTTCACTCTAAACCGTATTACTTATGCCATTCTTGCACTGACACTCTAAATTATTTCACTTTTGCTCTTATATAAATTTTAGCCCGCTTTTCCTCTCAGCCTGTCATTTGTCTTAATCGTTTCTATTCAGAGATGCTCATTATTGTGTTATATACAGTTCTTTACATTTCAATGGAGAACAATGTAAATGAATCACTTGATATGATTTAAGTTATTTGCATTTTTTTCTGTAGAACAATGCATGGGAAAATAAGGCAATGATATTGTTACAAGTACCTTCTAGCATATCTATTTTCCTCAACACCTTCTAATAAAAATGAGTAATATTGTGCTATTTTCAGTTCTATTCATTTCAATGTAGATAATAAGAAACAAACAAACAAATGTATAAATAGTATAAAAAGAAATTTTATTACAAGTTCTTTCTCACATATTTCCGATTTTTAGTGTTTTCTTTTCAGAAATGTGTAATATTAAATGTTTTTTTGTTGTCTAAATTTTAATATAGATAATACAAAAGTACAAAACATTATCTAAGATTTAGTTGTGCATAAATAGATTTTATTGCAAGACCCTCGAAGAAGCTTGAATTTCTGAATTTCTTCATATTTTCTATTTTCTACACAATATCTCTTAAGTTGTCTATATTTCAAAAAAGTACACTGATAAACTGATCAACAGAGTTTTATCAAATTTTTTTTTAGCAGTTAATACTTTAGAACGTATCGAGGTTTTGCTATTTTAATGCAGACAATATAAAAACGTTGAGTAGGAACGGAATTTGACAATATAAAATTGTTATTCTATTTTGACATCGTTTCATTGAATATCCGGCACCTTTGAATAACATCTGTATAAAAATTTAAGGTTTTAATTAAAATTTCTCAAAATTTTACAATTCTTTACAGTTAATGTAAAAAATAATAAAACAGTATGCTGAATATTATCTACATAAACCCATAGTTGGTCAGAAATGCTCGAAAAGTCAAAGCCAACAAATTTTATTGTTTTTAATTTTAAATTTTAGCATATTTTCAACATATTTTTACATTCTATGTAGGCAATATGTAGAAAATATATATATTTTTTATTTTTCTACAGGTTGAGATTATCAATAATGTTTACGGCGTTTTAAAAAAGATGGGAAACCATTTTCTACATTCGATGAAGCCAATATGTAGGAAACACAAATGAATTCTTCTAAGTTCATTTTTCGTTTTTGTAATGAATTACATTAAACGGTTGTACTAGAAGTATCAATAATGCAAATTAAACTTTCTAAGAAAGCACGAAAAGATTCTCTACATTCAATGTAGATAATATGTAAAAAATATAAATGGTTAGACAGAAGCTCGTTTTTAGTTCCCATACACTCAAATTATCAAAGTGCATTAAAAAACAGAAAAATATTGTCTACGTTCGTCATAAACTTGTAAATTATCCTTCTTAAGTTTATTTAATTCTATACACTTTTACACTAAACGTTTGCACTCGAATTATCACTGTGCATGGTTTTCAAAAAAGGTAGAAAAAGATTTTCTGCATTTCATGTAGACAACATGTAAAAAATAAAATTGATTACACCTTAGTTTATTTTTGATTTCTATTCGCGCTAGTACGTTTGTACTAGAATTCTCACTATTCATAACATTCTGAAAAAGGAAGAAAACTATTTTCTATATTCAACGTAGATATTATGTAGTTAGTTTCAAAAGTTATTTTTCATATATGCAGAGCATATTAAGCGTCGGCACTCAACTGTACTTGAACTATCGTTATACTAACTAAAAATGATAAGTATAATGTAGACAATGAAAAAAATTAAGAAAACTCATTTTATATATTTTAGATTTAGCCTATCTTTCTCTTTTTCTATTACTTAACAATTGAGTTTCTACTTCCTTCCTTATTTTTCTGTTGCCGTTTTTTCAAGTTTATTGTAAGCAATAAAGCAAATTTACAACTGTTTCATATTCAACTTACTTAGTAAAGCATAAAGTAGACAAAAACAAAAACAAGAACCTAATAAACGAACAGATACAAAAAAATGAAGTTTTTTACTGTTTGTGTTTTTTCTTTTGTTACATAAATAAAAAAAGTATCCTAAGGGTATAATTTCTAATGCCAACAAGAAATAAAGAAACAAGAACAAAAAAAAAAAAACCCAAAAAAACAAAAATTTCAAAGGCACAAGTCAAATGTGTGTATCAAGAGCAAACAAAAATTCAAGGACTCATTTTTTCTGGAGGCTGAATTTGAAGCTGTAATTTAGAGTGACCTGACTGAACTCATTTGAAAATTATGATTGTGAACTGTGACATTTTTGGTGTGTGCGTGAAAACAAAATATGAAAGAGATGTAGAAAAAAAGAAATAAAATAAAAAAAAGGATGTAATTTTAAATGAAAAAAAAGACAAAATTATGAATTTTTAAAGTTATTAAAAAAATTTCAAGTAAATTATTAGTTCAACAAAGAAAAACATGCATGAGATGTTGTAATATAAGAGGAAAAATTGCAGCAAATTTTTATTTAAAAATTTTAATTTTAGATTCAACTTGCTGCTTTATATATTTTCAGACTGAGTTTTGTACTTTTTCTTTCAATATCTGATATACTTAGTGGCCTTTCTAATTACAATTGCATAATTTAATTTTTAATATTTCCTATAGTTTTGAGGTTAAGCTAGAAGTGAGTATACAATTTATTTGTACCATATATTGGTTAACCACTTCATCAACAACATACAACATAAAACGACTACAACTCCAACAAAAACAACAATAATAATATTAATAAGAAAATTGCAGCTGTCATGTTGGCAAAACAACAGCGCCAGCAACAGCACCTTGACAAGACATTTTAACATATCACAAATATGCATACAAACACATACACATATTTATGCATATATGTATGAATGTATGTGAAATCACACTCCCTCACGTGAAAGTTTATGTATGCTTGAATGTGGTTTCTTATGCATTTGACTTTGTGGTTATGTGAGTGTATTTATGTGTGTGTGTGTGTGAATAGCAGTAGAAGTATGCAATATTTTTTTTATTTTTGGTTTATTTCTAGCTTGCAATGCTTAGGCATTAATGCCAACATCATCATCATGAACGTCGTCGTCGTCGTCGTCGTCGCCAACACCGTCAACAACGCATCGTCCTATGCTTGGCTAAGCCGCAGAAACCTGTCGCCATCACCGTTGCCGCCTATTGTTTTTGCTTACAAATGCAAAAACGCTTTTGTTTCACACTTTCCACACATACACATACATAATATGCATGAAAGCGTAATTTTCTTGTTGTTGTTGATATTGTTTGTGTTATTTGTGTTAAGGCGTAGGAATTTGCCAGTGCAGCAATAATAATAGAGAGAGCCTTAACAACAACAATGAAAAGTATATGTATGTGCCGTATATTTACGAATGTGTGTATGTGTTTGTGTGGTTTTTGTTGTATAATTATTATATTGTGGTCGCAGGAATGGTGGGAGATTGAATTCTTCTTTTACGCGAATTGTAAATTAATTTGTAGAATTTAACTTAAATTAGTGACTTTTTCATACAGGTTTAAGATTAAGAATAATGAAATGAAAATTAAATTTATTTAGGAAAGTTTGAATTTTATCAGGACGATAAAAACAAAAAGTTTAATTATAAGTGTGCGTTGGAGAGTTTCCTTTTTTCAAACTCCATTCGTTTTTGGTTTGAATTTTTATAGACTATTGATTCTTTTGCTTACTGGAAATCCCACTGCCTTTATGTCACATCAAAATTTGTCCGAAAATTTATTTTTGTATTAAGAGAAACTTGTAGCGGTAGAAAAAGGTGGCTTTGAATATCTAGGGTTGCATTTTCATTTGAAACTTCCAGATCACAGACTACCATTGAGTAGGTCCGATTGCCGCAAAATCAATTTGTAAATACACAGTCAAATACAAAAAAAGAAGCAAAGTCTTGAATTAAGATACTGATTCAAATTAATTCTTCACTTCCCTTTCTAAATTTACTTTATAGTCCTATCTAAATTGAAGCGTTGCACAGTGATTCGCCCCATAGACAAAATTAAAACAAATTCAAAATGTTAAAACTAAACAAATTTAGTGTACTTTTAAAGATAACACTCCAATTAAGAAAACCCTAAAATATGTTGGCAAAAAAAAAAAACTAGTGTGGGTACAAGAGCAGCTTAAAGTCGACGAATTTTTAATAAAAATGTTTTATTGTTCGATTTTAATTTTTTAGTCAGTTTAGTAAAATACATCTGAAAAATAAGTTTTTAATTGTATCCTACAAAAAGTTCCAGTTTTATGTGCGCAATTTATCAAGAAAATTTACGGAGTTATTTCCTGATCAAGATTTGAATAGCTAAAAATTCTGCATTGTTCCAGAAGTTAAGAACTTTTGAAAATACGAAAACTGAAAGTTGAGGGATTTTGGCAGAGAAAATCAAGAAAATATGTGAAAATATGTGAAAATATGTTGCTTGACTTTTTTTTTAATTTGAGAAGGCAAAAATATCCTCCGCTTTCTTGCGCTTTTGGGTAATAATTCAATTTAAAAATAGATCTGAACATGATTTTTTCAACTAAAATCGGACTTAACCGTTTTTTTTTTTAATTCTAAGTATGCAATAAAAATTGTTGAAGTTTCTGAAAAGGCCAATATCAACATTACTAAATAAAATAAATTTTTGGAAAATCAAACTCCCCATTCTCCCATTATAGCATGCCAAACATGACGAAAATTAAACTGGCTAATTAAATCAGATTTTAGTGACTCAAAATTGAGCAGTATACGAATTGAGCATTTATACGAACAAATCGTTGCTTCGTTTATCTGTTAAAACCGCCTCTCATTATCTCTAAAATCCAACTCTCTTAAATATCCTTAAGCTTCTACAAATGCTTCATACTACATTTTACTGTTTCAGATCATAATTTATTGATTCTGGCTGCCATTTGCCTCTGACTACTTGCTAATTGCTACTGGGTATCATTGCTTGTCTCAGATTACCATAGATCGCAATGGATGGTACCTAACGGCTTCAGATAGCTTTTACTTGTCTCCAATAGCCTTTAAAAGTTTCTTACTTCCTTTTACATTTCACTTCCTCTTACTAACTTTGACAGTTGTTGCCTGACTTACACTTCAGATCACATTAAAATTAAAAAATTACATAAAACTATATCATAGTATATTAAATTACAACTGACTGCCTTCTATTGTCTGTGATTGGAATTGCCTGCTAGTGATTGCCTCTAGTTGCTGCAGAATATTTGCCCTCTGATTTTTTTTATGCATGCCCTTTGGTTATTTCCTATGCATATTTTCTTTTGGCTTTGCCGTACTTATTTTTCATTTACTTATTGCCTGTGACAGCCTTTGATTGCTTTAGACTCCCTCCTGAAATTATATCAGAATGGATCTGACTGCCTTCTATTGCCTTTGATTGCAACTGAGTTCCACTGATTAGCTTCGATTGCCTCAAAATCGCCTCTTAGCTAATACATTCTTTAGTTTTTTATTGCCTCTGACAAGATCATTGACTACCTGAGATTACTTCAGAAGGCATCTGACTTCATTGGAGCTTCAAAATGCTTTTAACTGTTTTCAATGGACTGTATCGTATTGTATTTGACTGTTGTTGTTCGCCTCATACTACCTCAAATCACATAAAAATTCAACTGATTTTCTTCTATTGACTGTGATGTTAATTGACTACCAGCGGATGTCCCTCACTCCCACCGAATGTTTCTAGTTACTTCGAATTGCTTCCTTCTTCTTCTTGTTACTTTGTCTTACTTATTTATTACTTCCTATTGGTTCCGCATGCATTAGATTATTTCCTAAAATTATATCAAAAATGCATCTGATTGCCTGTTATTGACTTTGATTGGAATTAGCTGCCACTGATAAACTCCGATTGCCTCAAAATGGATATGGCTACTATTGATTTTCTTCGAGACCCTCTTAACTATTATTTACCATAGTCTTTATTGCTTCTAAAATTCATTGAACTCCTCAGGTGACCTTAGATTACACCACTACTTCAATCTGATTTTGGGTCCTATGGTTTATCTTTGACAGTTATTGACAGCCTTAGAACATCTTTGTTCACTTCAAAATACAGCTGACTGTCTACTATTGCATTTGATTTATTTGATACTGACTGACGATGGAATATTTTGCAGCTTCTACTTGTTACTATCTACTAAATTGTATTACCTGTTACAGCCACTGAATGCTTCAGATTACTTTCAGTTAGATCAGAATCTATTTGACTACCTCATATAACCTCAGATTTCGCATATCTACTTCTGGTTGGGCTGTTTTATTTGCCATTGATAGTCACTGACTGCCTTAGATTTTTGCTGATAACGTTGAGCATTTAAGTTGGTTTTAATTGCTTCAGGTTACTTAAAGCAACCATCTTATATTACTTCAGAATTATATCAGAAAGCATCTGGTAGCTTTCTATTGCTTTTGATTATAACTGGTAGCCGCTCATTAGCTTCAATTGCCTCTTAATACTTTCAATTTGCTCTTATATGTAGTCTACGCAAGTCACTGACTGCCTTTGATTACATCATAATATATCTAACTAAAATCGATAGACCTTGATTCATTAACGAAGAGAATTTATCTTTAATTATCTTCATTAGTGAATACAGCATTTTCCATCCCTTCAAAGTTTTCTCTGATTCATAAGCAAAGAGAAAGAGAAAGATTCTATCTTCAAACTCCGTAGGATCACTTTTGCAAAAATTATTAGACAATTCAGACAAATATAGATTATTTTCTAGCCTCAGCCTTAAGAGACGATGGCTCTCATTATTTACGAGGAGTTACCGGTGAATGAGCATACGAAATACATGCTGTGTAACAGTAGTAAGTCAAAGCACAAATTATGACATTAAAACCTTGAACAGTTTTAGTTTTGAATCAGTACTTTATTGGAAAAGTTTGACTTCAATTGGCTATTGTCTTACAATAATATAATTTTATTAGATTAGATTCAATTAATCTAAAAATTTTTTATCGAATTCGAATATACGTAGGCTTGGATTCAAGAGGACATCCATGCCTTTTACTTTTTTGTTACTCTAGCTTTTAGCACTTTTGTTTCCCTCCCTTTCAATTAATATTAATATTTTAAAGAATTCTAATACCGTTTTTGAGAAATTTCTATATACACGCTCTAATATGCTATAAATATTAAAAAATCTTTAAAATTATTTTAAGCCATTACTTGTTGCACAATTCCTTAGGCACAATTTCCACTTGTCTTGTTTGCAATAAGCTCTAGGAAAATTCATTTGGAATAAGTTTGAATAAATTTTAATATTTATTTTAGATAATTTTTTTTTTCATGTTCGTTATTTATACAATTACATCTCGTTATACATTTTCTGCCATCTGCTTTCGAACAGCAGCTCTCTCTCTCTCACACACATATCTTCCTTAATTTGACAATGACATTTTCCACAATAAGCATTAATTTCCTTTCATTCTTTGCAAAGGTAAGTACGTCTATGTCCAGGTATTTATAGGTCTGACTGTTCATTCGTATATGCTACAAAATAAAATACAAAATGGTAAAAAAAATAAAACAGAGAGCCCTAAAATCAATTTAACAGGATTTAGTAACATCAAAGCATATAACTGCGGGCCGGTATGCGCATTTTCCTACATTTTTTTCTGTTCTACGCTTACATTTTCTTGCATATCTATCTACCTACCAATTTAGTTTTTTGGTTTTTTTTCTTGTTTTTACTGTTTTTATTTCATGCCTTTTTTCGTGGTGCGCTTTCTCTGAAAACGAAGCACACAAACACTTTAAGCCTTATAAATGCATAAAGCAGCAGAAAGCAGGCAGCCAGGCAAGAAACAAAACAAACCAAATAAATACAAATTTCACAAAGGTATGATCACAAAACAAAAAGGTAGTGGAAGTAGTAGTAGTCATGGTAGAAGTAGTAGTAAATAGCAGCAGCAAACATACCTTTACTCTATACTCCCATACTGTAGTTAAAGATTGAAGTAACAGGAGAAGACGGTACAGTGAAGGGAATTTAGGTAGGCTTTGGTGACATTTAACAAATAAGCTTCAGAGTTAATTGTATTTTAAGTTGTTGTATTGTATCCTTACAATATATAGAGGTATACTTTTAGGCATGCACATATATTTTCAATACGTATGTATAGCTCTTTCTTCTAACATTCAAACAAAATTGGTTGGACTAAGTGGAATTTTATTTATTGGTATTATAGGTAATACATTTTGGGAATAAAATGGAAAATCGTAAGTTAAGTTAACTTTCGAAATAAAGTAAAAGAAGAAAAAAAACAAAAATAAAGCAACAAGATTTAAGTGAATTTATTACCGAAAGTAAATTTTGATGCCTTGAGTTTGGTAGCAGAATAAGCAGAAGAAGAAGCAATGCCTGCATTTAACATTTAATATGATTTATAAGGAAAATTTAGTTTAATCTAGAGTAAAGTATAATAGCATAGGCTGCTTATTGTATTTGTTATTTTTTTTCGTTACTAAAAGTATTAAGTATAGGATTTGACTTTTTGTTTTAAATTAAGTTTTCTATCCTCTAACAAAAAATGTTTTCCATTTTTTTTATTAAGGAAAAATTGGCTACTTTGTCTATAAATTTATTTGATTTATTTTTCTTTTTGGTAATTTTTAATAAGATGAGAATGGACAAAGGAAAAATATTCCTCGTACAAATTAGAGTTTCACACAATTATTTTAAGTAAATTTTTAGAAGGGAATTTTCGCTGAAATTTATATTTGGCACAGCGACTGAAAGAAGATTCAAGAAGTGTTTTAGAATACTTAATTTTTATTCGCTGATCACTGATCTGGAGCTGATTTGAATTGAAATGATTTATATATTTTATTTGGGAAAATTATAGAGAAAAAATTGAAATAATTAAAAATTACTTTTGGAGGCTTTTCTCCAAAATAATGCGGCTTAGGTCATAATCTATTGATTCAGTATCTTTTCCCCTCCTCGCCTAATTTTTTATAAGAATATTTTTCTAAAAATATTTTTTGATTTTCTCAAACTTTGTTCTCTAGAACCATACTAAAAAACTTGTTATTAAAAAACCTTTTCAAATGAGAGGAAAAGATTATAATGGTATTTTAGAATATCGTAAAAAAATGTAAAACTAAAATTATTTTTTAACAATACTTCTTTCCAACTTCAACTAAAGGTATTTAGAGAACTCGAAAAGGTCCAAAAAAGTGAATCCAGCTTCGTGATCAACGCCTTAAAACTATTTTAAAACGCTTTCTAAATCATTAACTGGGAGCAGAGCTAATTTTCGGTGGTACAAAAAATATTTTATTTGTGAAATACATGAATGAAATGTAAATTTTGACTTTTGGAGTGTGTTGTTTTAGAATCTTCTCTAATTTGTTATGGGAAATATTTTCGTGGACGAAAAGTTGTTATTTTGCCAACCGTTTGCTTTGGAGAGATACTCTGGAAAATTGTTATAAATTGAATTCCAAAATGAGAGGAAAGGAGGTTAGTGGGGCTGCCGATGTGGAAGTGAAAATTGTTCAATGTTTCATAATAAATAAAAGTAAATTACTTTTTCATATCCCTAATTAATCTAGCTTTACTAACATTATTTTGAAAGCTCGGAGAGCTGCGAATAAATCGACTTAAAATTCATGATTTGCGACTCACGACCTAAAATTAGTCTTAAGCACTTTTTGAATCCCTATTTAATTTTTGCTTGTTGCAGTATTTTTCCATTGGTTAGATAAAGCGAGTATAATTTTAACCGTTATATATATGACTTTTATACCTTTAGTGACCCTTAGTGAAATTTTCTGGCAAATATTTTTGTTGAATATTTTAATATGTATCTTTTGAAAGGACTTTTCTGTTTTTATCAGAAACGGGGTCAAATTGTCCCATAAAAAGGAAAGGAACTAAAGGGTTAACATGTTTTACAGAAATGACTCTCGTAAAATTCTACTATACAACTTCACAGATAAGATTTTTCTCAGACATCATTTATAACACTTTTTGCACTTAGTATTCAGATCCCTTCGACCAAAATAAGAAAACTTTGACCCACTGTAAAAAAAAAACTGAGACGTACTGTGCTATAAGTTTGTTTTACAAAAAATGGTCTATACAACATATCCTATCAGGATTATAGGATGGCTATTCTGTTGCAAAAATGCTGTTGTACTGTGTATTTTAAATTTGAAACCTTTTGATAGGTATCAAAGCAAAAACTGATAATTGATAGAAGAACTAAATTTTAGAAGGTGTGATGACTTAGTCTTCTTAGCTGTTGAAATGTGGCATTGAAGCTTAGAAAAATTATGATGTGAATCTGGACTCTCAATTCGAGCGCCACAAATAATGAAATCAACTAAGGGAGCAGGAGCAAATCAAAAACTGATTGGAAAAGTGAAATAGAAGTCTTGAGGAGTCTGGTTAACTACAGACAAAGAATAAAATGAAAAGGATTCAAATATCTTCAACAACCTCCAATATATCTTTTATATGCAATTATAGCCAAAATAAGAAGATTTTCTTACACTTATTGTTTAAAAAAATTCTACTCCCCATTAAGTGCTATTTACTCATAAGAACGTAACTCATATTAAAACATTGTATTCATTTCAAATGATGACCTCTTAATATTTATTACATACTTTGTCATAAAAAATACTATGTTCTTATGCCATTTTTAGAGCACACATTTCAAAACATTACTGCTAATTGCCTATTATTGCATATACTAATTTAATTTTTTATGTTTTTTGAACTACCTTTATCATGTTGGACTACGTTCATCATGTTGGACTATCTTCATTATGTTGGTATCTTAAAATTTTCTGTTTCTTCTTGCTTTATTTTTACCATAAAGCTTTAAATTACTTAAGTACCAACCTTAACTACATTTTACAACTAACTACTATCTTCTCTGATACTCTTACACTAATATATTTTATAGCTACAAAACTGCTGCCTCACCTTCTGTTTTTGTGTGTTTGTGCAAAACATTATTCATTTTTAATGCTACCGCAACATTTTGGCCACTAACTGCACTCTCACTGACTGCCAGTCAGCTGTAAAAAAAAAAATACCAAACCATATTGCCAGCTATTGCCACTAACCGGAAATGCAGCAACCAGCAACATCTTAAGCATAATTGCTCTGTGCAACACTCTGACTGCTTTGCTATATACATAAGTAAGTAAAGCTACTTACTTAAGCACATGACATGAAGGTAAGAAGTATCATTAAAATAAGGCAAACGAATAAAAAATAAAAAAGAAGAAGAAAATAATAAAACACCTAAAAGTAGACTACAGCAAATGCAACACTGTTGCGCTTTAGGAAAATGAAGAAGCAGCAGCAGTCACAGCATCTGTGCTGTAAAGCGCGCTGGAAATAACGAAGACGACGTCCCTTGGCGGCCATATTGCATTGCTACGAGCAGCTAGTTGTGTGTGTGTGTGTGTGTTTGGGTTTTGCGTGGTTGACTTGGTTTGGTGTGACTTGACTTGGTTAGGTGTGGTTTGGTTTGGTGTGGATTGGCTTGGTGTGGCTTGTGACTTCGTTGTGTATTGTCTTACACTTGCCTTATGGGTACAATTTGAAGTGCTTAAGCGAACTGATACCAATTAAGCAGAGGTAGCGAATAAAGCTACTTGCACATCTTCTTCAATGTCTCTAACGATGTTATAGTATTAAGAAAACAAAACCATTGCATACTTTGTGGCATAACGTAAAGTGGGATTGTTTATGTGTGCTTTTGTGATATTAAGTATGGATTTATTTAATTTTATAGTTTTAGGTATTTATGAGTGCAATTGTTTTTTTTTCTAAGATAATTAATATTTTGTTATTGCATGATTTGTTTTGTTCAATACAAAAAAAATATTATGATGCAGCAGCCTAGAAATATGCAATATATCTAATTGTTTTATTTCCAACTATTTTAGATGCACATTGAAAACTACAAATTCCAATTATGGTGCTTGCAATTATTTGCATTATATGCATGCATATATAGATATAATATTATGTATATTTATATATTAATATGCAATGCATAATAAAATATTTTATATGAAAATATCACACAAAAATTACAATTTAATTGCATGTTGCTACAGCAACACAACACAACATAACAATACAACAATAAGATAGATGAGATGATGTTGATGTATAACACAGTATTTTTGTTATTATTGTTGTTCACTCCATTGTTGAATTGTTATTATTATTGCTGTTGTTGTTGTTGTTGCTGTTGTTATTATACTTTTCTGATTTGTGAAACTCTAATGTTATGTAAACCAAAATCGAGTTACGCATTTTAATTAGCTACAAAATGAAATGAAATGATGCAATCCAGAGTAAGCAAGCAAGCAAGCATCATGCGTGGGCAGTATTCAGTTGGCAGCAATAACATAACATCAGCTACCACTGTGTGGTAGCATATACAGGAGAAATCGAAGGGAAGGAGATACATACATGTTCAACAACATTGAAGAAGATCAATTTGTTTTTGTCCATATTATTATCATCATCATTTTTCGGGTGAAGGATTTCGTACTAAATACATACGCAATACATCACAATACAATGTAATGTTCACGTGTTGTATGCAGCTAGCAACAAAAAACCTTCATACACACACACAACAAGTATCATATATCCTTTTTCACAATTACTTATATATACACACACGGACTTACATGAACAGATATTTGCATAAAGTCGGCCTAACACACAGTAGCGTTGTAGTATCTCGTAACAATCTATATAATCCAGTAGGAAATGAGGCAAGGTATGATATTCTTGAAAGTGTAAGGTTCTTTCTTAAAATTATTTTTTTTTTTATTCTGTTAAACTCTGGTCAAAAGTCGGTTAAAAAAATAGAATCAATTTTAGACTAAAATTCCGATTAAAATTCAAACCAAACTCACACTAAAACTCAGATAGAAAATCAGACTAAAATACCAAACCAAAAAATCAGAAGAGAGTTCGGGCTAAAATTAATACCAAAATCAGCGCAAAAATCAGAATGATATTCAGAGAACAGAGCAGACTAAAAACCATTTTATAAATATAATGAAAACTCAGAACAAAACACAAACCAAAAATTAAACTAACGGTCGGACGATAACTTAGACCAAAACTTAGATTACAATTAGACAAAATTTAGACCAAAACTCAGAAAAACAACTCAAAACTTGGATTAAAATTCAGACCAAATATCTGAAAGAAATTCAATTCAAAAATAAAATCAAATTTCATTATGAGATTAAAAGCAAGAATGAAACTAAAACAAATACTGAAATTTATACAAAAATTCAGACTATAGATCAGACCAAAATTGGATCAAAATCAATCAAAGGTCGAATAAAAATTCAGACGAGAATCAGGCAAAAGCTCAGATCAAAATTAAAATTAAATTCAGAAGAAAATTTAAAATAAAAACTAGTCTTCGAATTCAAAGCAAAGACTACCAAAAAAAATCGAACCAAAACTCAAATTAATATTCGGGTACAATTAAGATCAAAAGTTAGACCAGAGCCAGAACAAAATTTAGACCAGACAAATTCTGATCAAGGAACAAAAAAAAAAAATTGGGTTTAAATTCCGATTGAAACTCAGACTAAATATACACCAAAAGTTAAATAAAAGATCAGATCAAAACTTTGATCAAAACACAGATAAAAATTCAGACCTCAAATAAGACTGAAAAGGGGGGGGGGGGGGGAAATAGATAAAGAGCGAGACCAGATAAAATAAAGTAGGGTGAACTGCCCGCCAAATAGATGTAATACAGTCCAAAGGAATATAATGACCAGTTAATCAACATAAAGATTTTTAAAGAATTTAAGCATTCACAGCTATGGAAGGATCTGCTGCCCATTTAGCTACCCTTTGACTATTGCTAAGATGACGGAAAATGTGACGCCTGAGAAACTTTTGAAAATATTGTTCTTTAGAAAAAGGCTTTTATTTTAAATTCGTTAGAAAAGAATAGTTTAGGCCATAAAGGTTGAAATTTTTTATTAAACCAAATTCCTCAATCTCGCTTAATGTAATCCATTCCTACTGGGTACATTATGAACACATATATAGTATACATCCATACAAAATATAACATACTATATTGAGTACGTGCAAATCTGACCAAAATTTAAATTGAGAAAAGAGACATGAAAATTCTGGGAATATATTCTATACATACATATTTACATATACATACATATGTAAATATACATATACATGAGTGTATGAATCT
This sequence comes from Toxonevra muliebris, assembly GCA_963691655.1. Classification (NCBI taxonomy): domain Eukaryota; kingdom Metazoa; phylum Arthropoda; class Insecta; order Diptera; family Pallopteridae; genus Toxonevra; species Toxonevra muliebris. The sequence goes on from OY829326.1 coordinate 57,550,102, forward strand.
ATGTACATACAAGTATATATGCATGATGTGTGAGTGTGTGGTATTTTGTGAAAACAAGAATATCGAATTTTAATTACATTTTGAGTGTTGTTGCCGTTGTTGTTTGTTGCTATTACATTGAATATTGAGTAGAAATGATTTTTGATTGAGTATGTATGCATCTAGTTGAATTTATAAAATACAAAAATGAATAGGATGGGTGGAGTTCATACCTCATGCATATGTACTTACTTATTTTTTTTTATACATACATATACATGCCTTATATAAAATTGTGGTTGAATTTATTTTACATAAGAATGTGTTGTGTGAGTGTGTAATTTGCATTATTTTATTGCATGTGTGTGTATGAATGTGTGTGTTTGTGTATGAATTTTAATTGGTTTTATTACGTATCCTAAAAATTTTCTATGATTTTTGAAATTTGTTATTGGTCAATATTATTATGCAAGCAAAGAGTTTTGTAATTTTGTTATTGACTGCAACTGCAATTGTAAATGCAAAAAAAAAAAAAAAAAAATATTTGAAACAATTTATAACCAAATTAATGGAGATCTATGCAAAGAATTGCGTAAATGAAGAATTATATAAGCTGGTAGCTCTAAGCTCTAAAGTAGTTTAGTTCAGTGAGATGAACATGTTTGGATTAATTTTTTTTTAGGGATAAGTTGAAGTAGACCAACAATTGTTGCTTACTTTTTTTTTTTGTCATTTTTCAATGATTTAAATAAATAAAGAAAAGTATTGAAGCTTAGAGTCAAAGTGCTTTTAATTCAAATATAATCCAATGCCAATTTCTGACGAATTTTTAATATGAGGTCAAAATCTCTGGAAAATCTTATCTGAAATTTGGGTCATATGAGCAGTGAAGGCAGTATCAGCTCTTGCCAAGTGTAATCAGTACTACTTCTGTTTAGGAAAATAAGAATGGTTAAAGCCTCTCACATCTTCACCCATGCAGATCTCAGTCTTTCCAATTACTATGCGATTCAAAAAACACTAGAACATACTTCTAAGCTTCACATCTCATACAGAAATTTATTTGAAATATTAAAAACTTGGAAGGGAAGAAGACTCTCTACCAGAATTAGCACATCTCACAAACTCTTACGAGAAAGCATAACCAAGATTTTTAGGATCGAGATGAGAAAACTTATTCAATTGCTTAATTCTACAAAAAGTTTAAGACATTTAAAGGGGCACAAGCCGGACGTGTGTCGTTTCGCGTAATACACTAGTATTTCCCTTTAAGTAAAAAAGCAATTGAACTTCCTTAGAAAACTTAAGGGCGAAATATATTTATTCAAATTAAATTCAAAATAGTGAGATTATGAACTGACAGTCTCAGTAATTCTTGTACAACTGGTCTTGTGTATTACCTCGACCGGTGTAGTATATAGAATAAATATATTTCTAATTTATATGTATATTAATAATGAAATTAAAATGTTACCGCAAGATGTCGCCACACATTAATATTCTACTGTTATATAGAGAATATGGTACAAAGAGGTAAGAAGAAGATGCACTCAAGACCTACCTACCTTCCAAAACTTTTAAACTTGCTTATTACAGCTAAATGTTTCCACAAATATTAGATTCTTAAATCAGCTTATTTATAGGAAACTATATATTTTTGCATTTTCTCTCCTCAATCTAGCTGCCATTCTATAACAATGACTATAAATATATAAGTAAGTATATTATTAAACACTTAAGTCAAACACATACATATTTTATTTATAAAATGCCTACAGCCTTTTCAATTAGCTAACAAAAACGTCAACATTTTTTTCTTTATTCATTTAATCAATATTATATGCCTATAAATATGTATATGGTATATATACCAACTCAAAAACATATAGACTTTAATCGCATATTTCTGTTTGCATTAAATGAAAATAATGCTTAGATGAAGCTCACAGAAAACAACTGCAACTCAAAACCAAAAATCTAACATATTAATTTCATTTACTTTATGAAAGTTTTTTATTAAAACTTGATGTATGTATCTACATATAAATCAAACATGTATGCATAAACTATGTTCATATGTCTTTCAATATTAAATATCTCAATATTCTAAGCAAAAAAGGAGAAAATGAAGAAAAATGAACAGAAAATATACAAAAAAAAAAAAAAAGTTTGAAAGACCTATACAAAAGTTCACAATATTAAATTATACTGTTTCATGATTTCTAGTCTTATTTTTTTGTATATGTGGGATGTTGATACATATACATATGCACATACGTATGGTTGTATTTTTGTTTGTGCATGTGTGAGTAATATTCTCTTGACTACTGATGTTATTGTTTGTATTATTATTGTCATTATGTTATGCAAAAACTGTCATTCATATGCTCTTCATGCAACTAAAACACATAGCTACATTGTACTACATCAGTGTATTAGTATTAGTGTATCCCAGTAGAAAATATGATGAGATAAAACCTAGTTCTTCCTTCTTTTAGCAATTTGGATCGTTGCTTTTAAAATAAAGTCGTTCCCTTCCCCTCCACAGTGTTTGCATTTGCTAATACTAGTGCATATCCACATAGCATCGCAAGCTGATATAAGAAATAATGACACAATTTGTTGTACAAAGTCGGTGAAATGAACATGAAACTTTTCAGTTTCTTGAAGAATATGAAGAATTAGGTGTAGAAACATTTTGTAAATTTTAGATTTAAGTCGAGAAGAATATATAGTGAATAGATATTCTGTTTGTCTTAGACTATACATGTTTGTTAGGTTTTCTAATTAAAGTCTGATAACAAATTAAACAAAATGAACAACTTGTTTGACAATTTGATACAGGAAAAGCTAAGTAGAATTGTAAAAAAAAAAAGACAATGATTGATTTCAAAGTTTTCCAGTTTGGCATTTAGTATTTGATATTCTATGATGTCTCAATAGAATTTTTTTTTTTTTCAGATGTGCCATCAGCGAGAAATTATGGCCAAGTATATTTAGTTTATTAAAATTTCTTATTGTGGGTTTGAGTAGTTGAGTCGTTGTTGTTGAAAACATTGTAATCGTGCTGTTGCAACTGTAGTCAGAAGAAACCAGTGAAGTTGTTTGTATAGGCGTGAGATCAGTTGTTTTTTCATGAGGATTGCGGTTCCATAATCTGGGTTAATGCGCTAATAGTGACTTGTAGGCTCACACAGTGGTGGGGTCTGCAAAACCAGAGGTAGTTAAAACCAACGCTTTCCAATAGTTTTCTATGCAATAGTCAAGGGTCGTAAGTCAGCATCAAGTAAAATCCAAGTTTACTATTTAAACAACTTTTAGCTAAATCTTAATTTGATTACATTTTTTACCATGGGTCTTAATATCAAGTTCGGAAAGAAAAAGTTTTAGCAAGCAATTCTGCATTCACATTTTTTTATATTATTAAGATTGAGTACTTTTTTTTTTATTGAAATTTTTGCCCTGAATTATAGTTTAAAAGTTTTAAAATTAATAAAAATATAAAACAATATCGGCTCTTTGTTAGTTTGAGCTTATTTGATAGGCAATAGAAGTGCAAAATAACAAGCGCTTTAAAATGTTTTTTACGAAAAAAAAAAAATTGAGATAATGGATACAGGAGAGTTTGTGATTTTCGTTAAAATATCGTTATAAAATTAAGAATTAGACTAAAAATATTTGTTTTAATAAAAGTATTATTTCGATTTTAGAATTGAAACAAAGAACAGCTCAGAAATTTTAAATTTTTACTCGGGGCTGAAGGAAAATTTATAGTGAAGTGAATTGATAGAAAATAAAATCAAATGTCACGTGGATGTCGTGTAAGGTTTCAAAGTATGTGTGAGTTTATAAGTGTGCATTTTTGTACATATTTTCATTAGTATTTAAAAAACTTAGCCTAAAAATAGGCCAGGAGAAATAATTTTTTCTGTAGTATTGGAAAAATTAAGCCAAAAAATTTGTTACGAGAAATAATTTGTTTGTAGTATTGAAAAAAAAAAAAAAACAATGAACACTGTTGCCGTTTTCATACGCCTTGTAATTTTAGCCATCACTGTTTTAATTTTCTTTCTTATCTTTCTTAAAATTAATAAGGATAATCATAGATTTCCATATTATACCAAAAATAGCTAAATTTATGTCATTCAATATCTTTTTTATGAATGAATTTCATTTATTTAAAAAATATGAGAAGAAATAAGATATCTGGTATAGCGCAAATATTACATAGATATTAGTGTAAGTGTTCATTTTGCTTTACTGTATCCATATTAGCATAATTTTTTCTGGCGCATATCATGAACACTTTTATAAAGTAGTATTTGCGTTAATATTGTATATCCGCTTAGTTTCGTAACTAACTAATAACATTTTTACTGGGGTGTACTTCACAAATTTCCAGGTCACACTTTCCATATAACCCTTTTCATTTTCTTTTCCAACAATTTTATTTTACAACTACCTTTTGTTATGTATTTGATTAAAGCTCAAAAGTATGCAACAAATAATTTATATATCAGTGGAAAAGTGAAATATATTAAAAATTGTTTTTATTTTATGTATTGCTTTATGACTGCACTTTTTTTAATACAAAAACAAAACTTTTATAATGAAGTAAACAAGAATGAGTTTAATTTGTTATCACAACATGTGACGAGTGCAGAAGGAGCTCATTTTAGTTGTTTTTTTTTTAATTTGAAATTTTTTGGACTATGTTCTGCTCTTTTAAAACTCATATGAAAACGAAATTTAGCAGTTTCATTGAAAATATTATGGAGTTTTTGTTATGAAATCTGCCCTTTCTCTTTTCTCCATTATTATTTTCTTTTACTTTTTCCGTAAATATACCCACTTCTGAAGCGCCAACTAGTAGTAAAAAAAACTCCAAATTATATGAAGTATTGAAAAATTTATACTTAAGAACTCACAAATTAGTGCACAATTACAAAGATCCGATAATGCTTTTAATCTTTTTACTTCTTTAACTTAGTCTTAGGATGAAAATTTTGACCCAAAAACGAATGCTTTACTTTATAAGCCTAGTAAAACTGAGGATGCAGAATTGCGCAATAGCATTTTCTTAGAAACCAAAATTAAAGTTCATGCCGAAGATAAGAAGTTGAATTTTCTCACATAATATTATTACTTGTACTTGGTCCCATTGAAACTGCCATTTCCATTGCAGAATATTTGTGATTGTGTCTCGAATGAAATCTCTCGAATGAATATAAATGATAGCTGGTAGTTTTGTCTCATATATCTAAAACAAACGCTACGAAATATCTCTATCTGGCTGAACCATATTTCCCACTGGGTATGAAAAAGGATATCGGCATATAAATTTTTCCCTTTGATATACTCGTACGTATGTAGTATATAAAATATTTTCGTATACAATACACATTATTATGCATTGTAGGCTGTCAATATGGTTTTAGTTTATTTTGGCAGCGACATACTGATTTACATTTTTGACGTAGGTCCTTGGCAGTTTATACTATACTACTGTGTAGACGCAAATAAACGAATGCTTGTATATGTACATATATATTTGATGTGGCTGACTTTATTGGACTTTTGTTCAGATTTTTTGTGCTTGGTTTATTCTTCGTAATTTTATTTTTTTTTGATGATTTTCGGTTAGTATTATGCTGATGTATATTTATTCAAATGCTATATTTATATTGCTTGATTTTATGTGGAAAATTGAATTAATTTACATTTTGATATTTGATTCAACTCTGTGTGGTATTGTTATAGTGTATGCTGATGCTATTAAGCTTGTATTATTAGAAGCAGCAGTAGTTCTTTTTTTTTTTTTTTTGATTTGTTTTGATATATACGAGAATCACTTGGGAGTTGAAAGTTCGTAGAGATTTATTTGATTTATTTATTCAACGAAAAAAAAAAATTAATAAAAACAGGAAATTGTAAACTAAAAGCAAAAAGTCTTCGTTTTCTTCTACTCACACATTAGTGTCAAATACTTCTTGTTGCTCTGTTATTTTCGTTGTTTACTTACCTAAAAAGAGAAAAAAATTTATATTTAGTAAAAAAGAAAATATTAAATTGTATTAAGTTAGAATGTCTGCAAAAATTGTATGGCACAAAAATGGTGAAAATTACTATACTCTAATTTCAATAATATCCTGTTTCCTTTATTACACTTCCAGGACTGTGCGCAGTTTCTTTCTCAGTATAGTAACAAAGAAAGAAAGTTCGCAACCGTCAACGCTGTGCTGCTCATCGTCATCCAATACTTATAGGTACCATATATACATACATATATACATGTTGACGTCGCGTTGAAAAACGACAACGACAACGCCAACGCCTATTTTTATGCTTAACAAAACAAGCGATAATAATAATAAAATCTCGTTAAAGTGTTAACATGATGCATAAAGACGCCCTAAAGTATGCTCTTATTAGATTTTCTTCTTCTGCTGCTTCGCCAGCTACCTAGTGTTAAGCTACCAACCAGCGGCGCTACTAACTAACAACCCAATAGCAACAGCAACAGCAACACTTTAATATGTTTGTTTGTATATGCAATAACCAAACAAAAAAAAAAAAAAACAAAGACCAAAAGAAAATCTTAAGATTACGCTGCTATAGCAAAGGCTAAGAAAACAGCTATAGCTTTAGCAATAACAACAGCAACAGAGACCTGAAATTTTTTTTTAAAGAGTTTTTATTGCGCCAAAAAGTATGCTTTTTACATTTTCATTAAATATTTCATGGTTGTGTTGTGTTATTGTGTCGGTGCTGTTGCTATAGCTGTACTGCAGCCCTTTTACTCTTCGGCTCATATACTTCAAACAGCTTTGGCTTTAGAAAATTATAAGTAAACATGCTGTATTTGTGTGTGTGTGTGTGTATTCTGTTGCCTATTAATTTATTTTGTTGCTAAAATTGTGTTGCCAACAATCACTGTGCTTTTGTTTCTGTTATTCTTGTAGAAGTATTTTTCTTTAATATCAAAATGGCGTACATCACGCGTATATAAATTAATTTAGCGCACGTTTTAAATTGCAATGATGTAGAAAATTTCTAATGTTTATCATTGTAGCATATTTTTAGGCGTACGCGCTTAGATTGTGCTAATAGTAAAATGTAAGTGCTGATGTGTTTGTTACGTTCTTATATAATGAAAATAGTGAATTTGAATTTGTTTTGAGTGAAATTTTAAACAGTTTGAAGCTTAAGGTAAAGAATAAATTGTGAAAGTAAATTTTAAAGGTGACTTTCAATGACTTTTTAGGCTGTTATTATAGAAAATTTAAGTGTTGTTAATAAACATTAAATTTGATTGTTAGTTTTGAGTTTTCTGGAAAGTTTTTAGACTAAATGTAAAGAAAATGTAAAATGAAGGTTTTTGCTTGATTTTCTATACTCATTGTCAGCTAGAGAGCTTTGATCTAATTGTTTCTTTTCTTATTTGTCTTATAGTACCCAAGTCTTACCAAACCCAAGTCCTAGATCCGACACTGCTTATTTAAAGGCTAAGCCTGCATATTTACTTCATCAAGACCTTTAGCTCTGCTTGCCATTTTTACCATGCCGTAATATGCATTAATTACAACAATTTTCTAGAAATGACATGACGGCTTGACCATTTACATGTTTTTCAAACGAAAGAAGAATATTTTCCGAATAACTTGAACCCTCTTCAGTCAACTAAAATAGCTGTGATAAATATAAAATTCCTTCCTATTATATTTTTAAGACACTTTCCAAAAAAATATTTTTATACCCTTTTCTTTCGTTTTGTTGTTCTTTTTTATTCTCATTAATACCAATTAAAAGCTTAAGCGAATTTCAGAAAAATGTCAGTTTCACTTTCACAGTTTCCACTTAATTGAATATTTCGTATCACTAAATTTTTTGAAATATCAAAAAAAAATAATACGTCTATAAACTTATATACTCGTAGAATAAGTTAAGCTATAAATTGCATTAATTTTTCAATAATCTTTCATACACAGGCATTGAAGAGTTGATTGTGCTTCTCCACATACAAACACCCTAAATCAAACGAAATCGAAGAAAAATAAATAAAATGGCATACTTTAGGGGGCAGTGTGAAAGAAAGACAAGGCAACAACAACATAAAGATGCAGCTAATCTTTTATTAATTTAACTTTGGAATATGACCCAACTCAAGTAAAACAAAAAAAAAAAGTAATAATATCAAAAAAGTATCTACTAAAATGCGCTCAAGTGAGTTAATTAAATTTGGCAAAGTTTCTTCACTCTGACTCTGGGCGCTCTAAAAATGTTTGTTTATATACATATATGAATTTTATACACACACACACATATACATATTTTTGGCTGGCATCTTCTCTCTAGCTTCACTTTGGCCATCAGCACAAAAATGTCGAAATTAATAAATTTTGTTAGAAAAACAAAGTGAAAGAAAAATAAAAGCAAAAAAAGGCAACGAGCTCAAAAAAAATGTTGCATGCTTTTAGGCAAAATATATTACGTACTATGTACATGTACAAATAAATGTCAGTTTTGTTTGATACTTTAGCGACATTATGGGCATATAAAGTTGTTAAAATTATTAGCAAAACATTGAAGGTTTTTTTTACTTCTTCCTTTTTACTTGGCAACTCTTTTTTTTTTTTTTGTTTCTTCATATTTCCACATCGCGCCCTACATGATTCATGTATTTAATACTTTTAAGCTTTGACATTTTTATTGAAAAGTTTGTTATCTAAGTTTCATGTATATACTATGCACATACAAAGTATATATTTAGGATTAAAGTAACTACGTAGTATCTTGCCAAATACTATCTTCATATACTATTTCGCTTTAAAAGGTAGTAAAAGAAAAAGAAAAGCACTTGAGTATATTTATTAAGCTTGTCTACAACGGATATATCACATATACTCTTACATATACACACACACACACACACATGTGGACATTGTTAATCGTCTATGTGTATATGTGTGAAAATTTAATTTCCGTTTTTAATACTTTATTTATACACTAGGTGTATTTATGCGGATTTACTGTTAACTCAATAAAAACTTTGTTTTTCTCTCCCTTATTTCAACCATACAGGAAGTATTACTACTTCTATTAAGTGTTGCGTGGTTGCATCTACAAATGTATGTAGATATGCAGAACTTTTTTTTTTTTAATTGGCAGGAGGCATGTGTTTATACAATAACTAACTAAATTACATAAATTATAGTTACACTTATCAGTTTATTATTTCTGCTCCAAAAAATATTGCCCAAAATCGAACAATTTATAAACATTTAGACAATAAGAATGAAATCAATACACAAACATTTTATATTTTGTTGGGTTTTCATGACTTTTAATGCTCATAATTTACATGACATGAGTTAGTAATCTATGTTGCCTACATATTTTTTCTACATGCACATCTAATCACATAAATGACCCATTGATTAAAAAAATTCACTCATTTTAAAATATGATTATTATGTGCATTGTCCACTTAGTTTTAAATACTGTCCGGATTATTTATATATAGATTCAATAGTTTTAGAAAGTTAGTTTTTCCATTATATAAACATATATATATTTTTTTTAAAGACAGAAAAAACTACATTGATTTAATAAGTTGTTGAATGAACACTTGTCAAAGCTGAGAATCCTTAAGTCTCTGAAAATATTGACATAGTTTTCAAAATTCTCAACTTTGCTTGAGGCTGCGTTAATGATTTTGAAATATTTGCGATTCTTAAAATTTTTTTTCAACAAATTTTTAGTAAATTATTCAAATAATTATTTTATTGACTTTATATTATTTACGTGTAATACATATCTTAATTCTTAGAAATTCGAAACTGTTTGAAAAGTTGGATACATTAGTGTATTTTGTGATGCCTCAACTTTGTTCACACTAAATTTTGGTACACTATCAATAAAATTATTTCTATATTATCTACATATTATCTACACATTATCTACAGATTTCTATGACATCAAACTTGTCTTCATTATTAAAAATTTTTCAATTAGGTAAAATGTCCACAGTTGTCTACATTAGTTACGTGCTGTACCAATTTTGATTTTACTTATCTACATTAGTCATTAAGTGATTGCTGAAATTTAAAATATTTAAAGTATTTATGGTTTTGAAAGGTTAATAATTATTAAAGGCCTCAAAAAAGATCAATTCTAAGCTCTTTGTGGCTCTACTGATTTATAGTATAGTATTCAAAACGATTTTTTTCATTTTCTACATATTATCTACATAGCAGTTTTAAGCCTCCCATAGTTATTTACATAGCATACCTCATAGTTAATATTTTCTTCGTCAAAAAAAAAGGTAAAAAATATTATTTTTCCAATTTGCTTACGCTTTTTTAATTTTTGTTTGTATCCTGTATTAACTACAATTTGCGGTAACAATTTTAATTAATGTTTGAATATCTAACTCAAAAAAGTATTTATTTTCTAATTTTTAATGTAATCTATATACATAGTCTTTATAGTCATTTTCAAGTATTTGATATGTGCAATTGCCTGTATTGTTTTCTAAATACATAAAAAACAATGTCAAATATACTTTTTTGTGGAAGTTTTACTTCAGCTTCATTTAAGTAAACAATCATAACATTTTTTATATTCTTTACATATTATCTACATTGAACGTTTAATTACATACAAATGCTGAATTATACACAACTCTATTTTAACTATACTTACTATCAAAGCCACATTTTGCGCCTGTGGTTTCATTTCTACGTTTTTGTTTCTCTACATGTTATATATGTATTCACACACACACGTAGATAACTCACTACTAAAAGTTTCTTTTGTTTTTTTTTGTGTTTTGGTTTCAATTACTATGGCACATATATGCTACAAAATGTGTTAATAAAGCACACTTGCTGTTTCATATATACCTACATAGATACATATATGAACATTTATGAAAGTGTATGTTTGTATTTCTACATAGATATATGCGTTTATTTTTTTTTCTTTTCTTTTTATAAAATTGCACTTAAAGCCAACATGTGGTCGGAAAAAATTAAGACATGCTATATAATTGTACGTATGTGTGTGATTTTATGTGAGCATATAACTAAATATGTGTGAGCATGTTCAAGTATCTCTTCCAGTCTTTCTATGTGTACTTCTGCGTTTATGTATAGCATGAAAAGGACACCTTTTTGCTTTTATGACTTTAGTTTAGCAACAACGTCTACTACTACTTCTTTTTCTTTAACTATTTCCATATACTACTACCTCAACTTTACAACTATTATTATTTTTTCTTTTGGCTTTTATTTTATACTCATACTTTTTCTAACTTACATATTTCAGCATGTAATTTGTTTTGCTTTTATGTGTGTGTGTGTGCATTATAATTGCTTTGACCTACAGTTGACCTTACTCAGATTGCTTTATTTTACTTTGTTATTTAATATTATAATTTTTTTTTTGCACTTTTTCTACTTTTTCTTCTTTCATGCTTTTTTATAGTAATTGAAAATGGAAACTTTTCTAAAGTATTTTTTTTTGTTTCATTATATTTTCTTTCATATAATAATTTTGCTTGGATTATTCACAGTCCTTTCTGTGTGAAATCACTTTTATTTTTTATAATTATTACTGTATATTTTACACTATGCTATAAAGTTTAGATTACGAAAAGTGAACGGAGTGTAAAATTTCCTTTTGTAGTTGTTAAGAAAAATGTTTTAAAATTATAGAATTTTATAATTACTGCAATTATATAGAAAGCATTAATTAATATTGAAAGCAATATTTTTTTCATCCTAAAAGCATGCTTTACAATTTAGAGAAATGTTAAAGGGGAATAATTTATGTAGAAAATGCTGATATAAATGAATGAAATAATAATTTTTTCTGAGTAAATTTTTGGATTAGCTATGGAGTTGAGGTGAAATGGTATTAATCATCTGCATTAGAAGATTATCTCATTTGGTATACTGTTTTCGGAATAGTCCTGTTTGGATGTTTCTAATATGATTGGCTTTAATAGAAGTTTAAACCGAGTTTTTTGGTTAGAGTTTTTTAGAATAAGAGAAATTATATTTAATAAACCAAAATGCAATAATTATTATGTATCTTGCCTTATGTTCTTCATCCTTAAAGTATGCGAACTGAAATTTTTGAATAAAGAGGGCATTAACTTAATGGCTTTTTTTTTAGCTGCTCATGTAGAGCTTTGTGTTGGGAGGGGAAAATATAGATACTTTACTACCTCCTTTCCACTTTTTCTTTTAATTATTGAACAAGATAACACATAATAACAAAATAGAATTTGTTGATTTTCGCGACGATAAAAGGATGATTTTTTGAAAGAGGACACAGTGTAGCTATCCCATAATTTTATTATGAGGAGATCAATTGAAGGGAGTGCTGATGTGAAATGTTGAGAAAGTTTATTATTTTGGGGTCTTGAAACTTTTACCTCTGAGGAAAAAATACTCGTTAAATAAAGTTGATTTTTTTTTTGTTTCTATACCAACTTGCCATTCTATACATAATACTGATTCAGTTTTTGACAGAAACCTTTAAAAAATGTTTAGAGAAGATAAATGGTTTGTAGACTTTCTTTCTTTCTTTCTTTGGCAAAAATATTCTTTATATTGAAATAAAGAATACACACAAGAATATAAATTTCACCTTGATTAATCTAACAGAAAATTTTGTCTCAAAAGTCCTTTACAAATATCATTCATTCACCATTATGTTACATTTTCTAGGTAATCACATCAGAAGATAATTTTACTTCTTGAATTGGCTTGATGAGCTATTTTGGTTTCTGGATTTGTATTTACTGTCAGAAAGCTGTGATGCTTATTAGAAAATATCTGATAAATCTATCTATCTATTACAAAAATATTTCAGTTATATAAATTCTTTTCACTATTACGGAAATAGTCTCTTTGACGCTTACTACAAATACTTAATTGCTTTAATCCTAGCGCTAACAAAAGTCGGTGGCATAGAAACACATGCAAACATCCTCAAACACACTCATGTTTATTATATGTATATATTCATATGCAGAGGCAACTTTTCACAAAATAATAACAAGCATCACCTTATAAATCTCTTAATAAGCTTTTACAGCTAACATTTCACTATCAGCCTGAAAGTATGCTTGCAAAATATATATAATAATATAAACGTGTATAAATGATACTTGACATTTGTTGCTATTATTTTTGTATTACTTTTGCGCTATGTGCGCTAATTCCCTTTAATTAAAACGCATACAAAAATAATATAATAAAAATAAACATAAAACATAAATACATAAAAAGAAAAATAGAAAAGATGAGGAAGAGAATGCAAAAGAGAAAAAAGACATACACATCAACATCAAAGGCAACATATTTGTACATCACGTTTCTGAATGTATATGTGTGTGTATGTTCATCTAAAAGATGCCAAGAAAAAAAAAATTATGTATGTATGTGTTATAATTATGAAAAATAATAAAAAGTTTTCTGATGCTTATAAGTAGCTATGAGTTTGTGTATATATAAACAGTACACATAATCATTCGGTTTTTGTTATGAGCAACTAAAAGACACTAGCAGCAATATGAACATATGTTGCATGCCTCACCAAACAAGTAAGAATATAAAAGTATATTGCAAAGAAGAAAAAAAAATGGTACAACCAAGAAAACTTTAAATATAAAAAACTTTTCATAGACATTTACATGCAAACTGGTATGTGGGTGTGTATGTATATGCTTAGCCTTAAGCTCTGCTAGCTTAAGTCTAGCGCTTAAATTTAATTGCAAAAGCAAATAAGAAGAGATTTTCATACTAATATACATACCCACATGATATACATATGTACATGAATATGCTTTTTGATTAAATAGAAAACAAAGATATAAATACATATTATACTTACATACATACATGTATGTATATATATATATATATATTAAATTTTTATATTTAAAGCAAAAAGGCACAAAATTATTTTCTTTTACTAAACACAAAAATAATGCTGTCATATGAAGATATGTGTATGAGTGTGTGTGTGGATAATACTCTCTTCTTTCTCCTTTTAAAACATAAATTTTTGGTAACCCTGAGCAACATAAACTATACTGGGGGATGTAGGTACGTTGGTAGATAGTACAAGAGAAGCTGCTAAGCAACCACTTTGATTTTTCTATAAGAGAAACACATACTACAAACATACATACCTACACATACATGTAAATATATATATTTATATATGACTGTAAGACTTTTGCAATTGAAACTTCTTATCAATGTGGTTGTGTGTCTCGTCATCCTTAAATGCCACAACTGCCAACTGCACACATATACATGTATGTATATACTGTACATATCCATACGTATATGTGGCTTTTTGTCCTTGGCAACGTAACCACACCACAAATGCACAGTAATCGCAGTAATAACATTCCTAACATATACGCATATATATGTATTTACATTTGTATGTATGTATTAACTGTAACTATATAGAAACTCAAAATGTTGCCTTCTTGCATACTGGAACAAGTTATTTGCTGAATCAAGCAAAAGCTAGTAGTAGCCTTGCCTTTAACAGCATTTGAGTACCAAATTAATTAAGCAACATAAATTTTATTTAAAGTCAATTGTTATTTAAGTTTTGAAAGTTACTTAAGTAGTAAGTACTAAAATATATTTTGATCTTTGGAATACTGAAAATCTGTCAATAAATTAATGAAAAATAATAGCAATCTTTTTTTTCATATACTTCATTAAATTTATATGTATATGACAGGAATGAAATATACTCATAAAGTAAATGATTTTTGAAGAGTCCTGGCTTCTAAAGTATTTGAAAGCCGTAAGTGGTTTGTAAATATTAGTGCATAACTAAAACTGTGTCACTGTACATTAAACCGAAATCGGTTGATGTCTTTAACCTTTCAAAAGTTATATCAATCTATTTTTGCTAATATCTCAATATTTCCAAAAAATTCAAAAAAAAAAGAAAAAAAAAGAAAAGGAAAATGTCCACTAACATTCATGTGCAGTTTTAATATATTTTCTTATTCCCTCTTTCTCCCACTTAGTTATAGTCAAAATCAAAGTTTTCTTTCCTCAGAATAATCTGAAATATTATAAACATTTCTCTACATGGCACCACTTCTTGCCTAAGAAAAGCTTTTCACTTCATTGGAAAAACATGTAAGATGGAATCGTAAAATTCCTTGATTGGCCTTACTCCACGCAAGCGGCATCACCAGAACGGCTACATATTATATGTAGTCCGCAAGAACAGAGAAGTAGAGATAAACTAACACCCATCTGGAGAAGGCAACTTGACTCAGAATACAGAACTATGGAGAAGACGAGGAGCAAAATTCAGCGATTGCCATGTGTTATGATTTTCAAGCAATGGGAATGGAGATGGGTATATTTCACCAGTAATGAATGAATGATTTTTTGAAAATTTCAGGGCCACTTTTTTGTAAGTTGAAAACCACCTTAAATATAATTTCCGTTAGAAATATTAGGAAAAGCCACCAACGTCAAGTAAGATAATCGCTGCGATCACAAAACTTAAAAACTTGAAAGCCAAATTGTTCAAACAAAGTGCTGAAGTTTTAGCAACTGCTTCCCTCCCAGTCATGAAGTTGGTATGAGATCAACAACGCTTTTCACAAGAATGAAAAGAAGGCGCCATTGTGAATATTCCCAAGAAAGGTGACCTAAGCCTGTACAAAAAATTGGCGTGGTTTAATGCTTCTGAACACTATCTAGAAAGTCTTTGTCTTCTGGACAGAATCGCCCAAGCCATCAATGCAAAACTGCGACGAGAACAGAATGATTTCAGGCCACGGAGATTCTGTGTCGATCACATCAACTCACTGCGCATCATAATCGAACAGTCTGCAGAATGTAAGACCCCGCTTTTTCTACTATTCATTGATTTGAAAGCGGCTTTGACACCATCGACAGAAAAGCCATCTAGAGCAAACTGCGCGTGGAGTATGGCCAATCAAGGAGTTTTACGATTCCATTTTACATGTTTTCCAACGAAGTGAAAAGCTTTTCTTAGGCAAGAAGTGGTGCCATGTAGATAAATGTTTATAAGAACAACGGAGTGCAAGACAATTGCAAGACTCATACTGGGATTGTGTGAAGACGTAGAATACTCAAAAAAAGGTTCAAAAACAAATCCAGCGACATCTTCTCCATACCAGCTGGAGTAAGACAAGGACGCGTGCTGTCGCCTCTCTCTTCATTGTAGTTCTGTAGAAGACCAGGTCGTCCCGCACAAATGTGGATGAGAACTATTCTAGTAGAAAGCAGACACAGAAAGCATCCTAGAACGAGATCAAAAGCGTTGCACTTGATCGTGATCGATGGAAAGAGCAACGCACCAAATTAATTTTAAAAAAAATACCTATGCAATTAATTAGATTTGTTAAGGAATTAAGTATAAAAAAAATATTAAAAAAAAGTATTGGTACAAAATTTGCTAATTAGATAGGTTTTCAGTCGATGCAAAAAAATTTTAAAGGTATATAATACCATTGGGGCTCTACAGACGTTCAAAAGATCGGTGTCACCTTAGTCCCCTCTTTTTTGGAATATGTATGTAAATATATATTTTTCTTTTTCATTTAATTTAATTTTTGACTAGATTAAATAAAATTTTTCAATATTTATATTATGAAAATAGATCTCTGTGTTTTCTTGTTTGATTATGACTGTATTGGTAGACGCCTATCCGCAGAACTGTTTGAATTTACTAAAGCAATAGAAATAACTAAGGATTAAATTAAAAAAAAATTTATAATTAAATTTAAATGCCATAATATTGTTAAGTTTCCAACTGGTGACAATTTGCGCCTATACAAAAAACAAATGATGAAATTATTTTAATTATTTTTGGCACCAAATACCATTTTTTGTTTTTCTATATTTTTCAACTTGTGTGTTTCCTTTATTTACACATACCACATATATACATAAAATTTTTTGAAATTTAATTCGTTTTTATGTAGGTTCACTGGCAAATTGCAGAGTTGTCATTGCAATTCTTAATAATTCATTATGCGTCATTAACAATTATGCGCTGTTGATGATGTGAAATGAAAATGCATACCTTTATACTTTTATATACATAAATATGAAATTACATATATAAATGGCTGCGTGCTTTAATCTCATTTTTTATTGTAAGCATATAATGTGTATGTATAAGTGTGTACGCATTGTTTACTCATGTATTTGTTACATTGTATATTTATGTAATATGTATTTAATACACATACAAATGCGAACATGCACACACACGATGCACTTTTATTCACGTGCATATTGCCAGTTATTATTTTATGTCACTTTTAAACAGAAAACATTTTTTCTTATTTTCATTTTAATTTTTTTTTTTTTTTTAACAGCATTTATTTGTATTGCGAGAATATTTTTTTTTTCACTCACTTTATTGCCTTTTGGGAAAGTATGCAACCGTCATGCGAATATTGCATTTAATTAAAAAACTGAAAAGTTGAAAATTAAATCTGAAAAAACCGAAAAACAGGTTTGTTTTATATTGTTCTTGTGCTTGATGTTCTTGTTGTTGGTTTAAGCAGATATGCTTTTGAGCATGCATATCTGTGTGTGTATGTGTGTGTGTGTGTATTCACACTCATTCTTGCCACGCATGCACGCATATTCACCTCATTCACGCACATACTTTACGTTCATCTCTGCATATTTGGCGTTTTGCCTTTACCACGTTATGTGTTTTACTTTACATAGCAGCGGCAGTATAAAAAGATACTTGCATGCTCGCCGCCTGTAACTATGCTGCAGTTGTTTCTTTTTGTTTTTCTTTTTTATTTACTTTGCGCCT
Organism: Toxonevra muliebris; assembly: GCA_963691655.1. Lineage (NCBI taxonomy): Eukaryota > Metazoa > Arthropoda > Insecta > Diptera > Pallopteridae > Toxonevra > Toxonevra muliebris. The sequence continues at coordinate 57,567,949 of OY829326.1, forward strand.
GAATGCATTTTATTTTTATTAAATAAACTTGCGAAATTTACTGTCAGCGTGAGTTTATTGCACAAAAAAAAAAAAAAAAAAAAAAAACAAAAAAAACACAGCAAATTAACTTTTATTCTTATGTGTGAATGTGAGTGTGTGTGAACTACATGTAAGTATGTATGTTTGTGGAAATAAAGCCTTTTCCTTTTTAATTTTATTACGGTGAGTCATGAGTTTTTTTTTTTTTTTGTTTTTCTTTGGCTTGTAACGGCGGTTGAAAAATATATAAATTGAAATTTTTTTAAGTTATTTAAATTTATTTTCTTTATAGATTTTTGTAAAATCTTGAGTTTTAATTCTATGTAGTTTGAGCAAAAGTATAATAAATTGGTCAGTTATTAAAGAATTTCCTATTCTATTTTAAGAATTTCCTATTAGTTCAATAGGTTCCTATTGGTAAATTGGTAGATAATTTTATAGAAATTATTCAACTCATACATTGTCTGAAAAAAAATTAAGTGCCATTAATGATTGAAGCTAAATTGGTTGAAGCAAAAATCTTAGCTCTATAGTTGATTCAAACTTGATACAACAAGCATGAAATATTAACAAAGATCGACAACACTTAAAGCGTACCACTATAGATCAAGATGTAGTAGTTTTCTCAACTCAATCATGATTGATACGAGTTGAAAGTATGTTAGAGAAATTGACAATGGCAAGAAAACTTTTGTGAGCTATAATTTGGTAGATCATTGATCACTTACTTTATTGGTGAAAATTGAGAAAAGGTTGAAATATTATCAAAGGACAACATTTTTTAATTATTTGGTAGATCATTGACCACATACTTTATTGATGAAATATTATCAAAGGATAAAATTTTTTAAAGCGTACTTCTATGCATTAAAATCTTGCGGTTCTCTTATCTCGTATATGAATGACTTGAATTAGAAAATGATTAGGAAATTGGTAATGGGAAATATTTTTTGAAGCGTCAAGATTGTAAAGATCTGAGTTGTCCTTGATATGAAATATGTATCACATGACTGATCCGAACTGAAACAATGAATGAATGATTTATTATCGAAAACAATGAGTACTAACAACTCAATGTCATAGTCTCCAATGAAGGCAAAAATGTTTAAAGAGCACCTATATGAACTGAAATCTGATGAATTTTAGAACTTATACACCTCTGATTCGAAATTAAGTAGGTTTGAGATATAATTAAAGCCCAAAATATTTTTGTGGATCAATATCATGAATTGATATGCGACTGGTTCAAACTTCAATGGTAAGAAGGACTTTTAAGATTCAAAATCTAGAAAAACTTCCCCCCATTCATGTTTGAAATCATACATGACTGAGTCAAACTAATAGAACTATGCAAAGTGAAGTGAAGTGAGTGAGTGAGGCAGAAAAGATTCAAAGCTGATTCAAAATCTTAAAAAGCTTCATCCAATTGATGCTTGAAATCATATATGACTGACTTAAACTAATAGAACTATGCAAAGTGAAGTGAACTGAGTAAGTGAGGCAGAAAGATTCTAAAGCTTATTTAAATGATTGGATATCAGAAAGTTGGTCTCTGAAAATTCATTCGAACTCATACATGACTGAATCGAAGTAAATTAGATTTGAAAAGTGACAAAAGATACAAAACCCTTCGAAGATTTGAACGCCTGTGGAGAAATTCAATCAAACTTAAACACATTTTTGACAAATTTGCGTTGCCTTCTAACATATACTCGAACTAATACAAGAATGCGAAATGATAAAGGACGAAAAGATTTTGAAGCATAATTAAATGACAGAAGATCTGAACACATTCATTGCAGAGTTAAACTAAAGAATATTTTTTGCTAATGTAACTGGTCTCTAAACACATATTCGATCTCATACATGTCTGAGCTGAACCGAGTATCAGAACTAATAGAAGCTACACAACTTTTGAGGTACACTTAAATGATTGAAGATCAGGATTCAGGCACAATTGAGTCAAACTCAAACACATTTTTGATTAATTTGATTAGGTTTCCCATATATACTCGAACTCATATCTAACTAAATCGAAATACAGCAAGTTTGAGAAGTGACAAAGGGGAGACAACTTTTAAAGTGTAGATATAAAACTGAAAATCTGAACAAACTTACTTATTACAAAGCCGATTTTAAAATAAGTCAAACTTAACTGGCCTTTATGTAAAAATAAGTGTATGCGAACTCATGCATAACTGAATCGAACTAAAACAAGAGTATGAGTAGTGTTAAAAGGCAAACAATACATTAACCACTAGATATGAAATGATTGAAGATCTGGACATATGTGATCCGAAAAAATTTTTAAACTTGATTGGTTAGTATACCAACATACAACAATTAGAACTCAAGCATGACTGAATCGAACTAAAAAGAGTATGAGAAGTGATACAAATAATCAAAACAAAGTATTAATAAAGTAGCAATAATGGACCAATTTTTGGCCTCCGTGGACACTCAGTTTTTCTGAACAATTCCCTTTAAACCTAAGTATTACTGGGACTAATTAAAAAAAACTTTTGATGCATTAATGACAGATCTTCGAACACATATTCAAACTTATACATGATGAAACCGAACTCAAACAAGTATGAAAAAGTGATGAAAAACAAACAATTTTTTACTAAAAATACCCTATATGTCTGCATGAGTGAGCCAAAATTAATATTTTTGATAGAAAACTTGTTTAGTTGAAAATCACACATTTAAACTCATAAATGACTTAACCCTCATCCAAATCTTGCCCAAACACCTGTTTAATGTTAAATATCTTAGGCGTTTTTTATTATTTCAATACGAAACTTCTTGACAATTACTTATTTACTTATAATTAGCGATGTGAAGAAAATGGATATTGTAGCATTATCAGAGAAGCTCCTACAGAAAAAGTAACGAATCCTGTCTTTTGGGCAAATTTTGCCCAATGTATTCAATACAATGCCCAATACAATCACTACTTACAACAGCCGGAGTCCACGCTGGCTCCTTGCCCTCTCCAGTCACTGATAATAAATCTTACGAGGCTTATCACCCAATAATATTTTTGTTGCAGCCAATAATATTTTTGTTGCAGCCACAGGACGATGAGAAAGGAAGACCCTTATTGAAAGCAACTATGACTCTGCGTAGATTCCAAAATATTGGCCGGGTTTTGTGATTCGATGACAAATCTGATAACACAGATCGACGTGCAAGCGACAAGCTGGCCCCTATTTCTGGTTTGTGGGATAACTGGGCTACTAACATCAAGAGAATGTTTAATTCAAACGAATGCTTGATAGTAGATGAGCGGTTAATGCTTTTTCGCGAAAAATACCCATTCATGCAATAGATTTTTTTCAAATCGGCGAAATATGGTATGAAAATTTCGGCACTATGCGACTCTACTTACAACTACGCCTGGTCTATGCAAGTATACAAATATACACCGAAAGAGACCGTAATGGTGCACAACCTGAGAACAAAAGAATTAGAGCCAGCGTGTGGTATTGGAGCTATCAAAAAAACTCAAAGACCGGAATATAACTTGCGACAATTTTTTTATACATAATATGATCTTGCTGTTGAACTTATAAATAGAAAAATTAGTATTGTTAGGACAGTTCGTAGGAATAAGTATTTTTACTTCCAAATATTTTGGATATGAAAAAGAAACTCTTTTTTTATTGAGTTCCTTTTCGAACATAACACTAGAGCAACACTAGTCGCCGTAGATCACGATGCTGCGCTACAACATAATTAACTGAAGAAATCCAATATAATGGAATATTATAACCAGAGAACATCTTTTCTACATAGCTATGTTGCGAAGGAGATTGTCTAAGAATCAAAAGAGAAAAACACCCAGAAAGCTCACTGTCACTTCTGCCCAAATTTATCAAATACAATGCAAAATGTAAAAGTTTTAATTTATTTGTGAGCAAATAACATAGAAATAACACGAATGAAAATATGGTAGGGAAATGAAAATTAAAATTTGGCAGGTCAAGATCTTCTTTAACGTTGAACTTATATTGGACTAAAACAAATTGAAAAGTTTTACAAACATGTTTTATATTTTTTTTATTATTTAGCATTGACATTGACGACCTCGATAGCCTAGTGGATAGTGCACTAGACTTTCATCTGGGAGGTTCGGGTTCGATTCCCACCTTCGTCTGGTGGTTAATTTTCATTACTTTCTTATATTCACTATCAATATGAAGTGTATGAGAATTATAAGATAGTGTACAAATACACACCTTGGTTGGTAATGGCAAAACCACCAAGCCGATAAAAAATCGCCACACCGCCGTTCGGAATCGGCGTTAAACTGTAGGTCCAACTATGTGGTATTACAATGGGCCGTTCAGGCCTAAGTGTGTCTCTCGACAGCCACTCCAACCTAACCTAACCTAGCATTGACATTCAGTCAATAAGATGTCTGCCATTAGTCACAAAAAATCCCGAAAGAAAAACTTGTCTCCTTCCTTTCAAATCCTCATTTGATTCGAATATTTATTTAAAAACTAAGTTAATGATTTATTTTTCTTTAATCTGTTCGGGCGATAAAAAACGGACATAGAAGATGATACTTTGAGAATAATAATGAATATAATTATTTATAAAAACTTGTTCTTCTAATCAATTTTTAATAAGAAATAAAAAATTTTTCTTCTCAACATAGCAGCAAACATAACTTTGCTCATAAAAACATATTCCAATGAAATTTTTATATAAATACAAACATATTTCTGGAAAAACAAAACAAAATAAAAATACTTTTAATTTTGTGATGTAATGAAAAGCTTTAAATGCATATGACAACCAAAACAATACCTGTGTGTTGTAAAATATTTTATAACAATATTGCACAACAACAACTGTCAACTAACAATAAATAAATACAAACAACAATTTGAAACTCCAAACACACACACATACATACAAAAAAAAAAAAAAAAAAAAAAAATACAAACTACTTACAACTGTCACTTCACAAACTTGCAATTCGAAAAGAGACAACAGTGTGCTAGAGAGAAAGAGATCGTGTATAGGAGACAGAGAGGAAGAGAAAAAGAGGGAAAAAGTAAGTGAATGAATAAAAACTTTTGCTAGCAATTATTTTGCAAAACAATAAATTTTATTATAACATGCCAAGTATCTGAGCACAGCCCGCCCGTGACTCGTGTCAACTATACTCCCGTACATCCCGATATCCTTATACATATATATTTGTGTGCTGGCAACATTGCTTTGCTCTGAAATGTTGTTGAAATGGCAATAATAAACATTTAATTACAAAAAGGAATTGTTTGATTTGCACACGGGCACTAAAGTTTCAACCCTGTCTCTTAAAACAAGTATGTACATAGAGTAGCTGGAATGTATGTGGATTGGTTTCGCTTTGTTTTGAGTCGAAAAGTTTCAAGTGCGATGCGATGAGTTGCGTTACAATGCGTTGGTATGCGTTACAATGTGATGTGATGCATTGCGGTGATGGAAAACACAGAGAATTGCGGAGAGATAGATATGAGTTGGTGTGCTGCATAAATCTAGTAGTTTGAGGGTTAAAACTTATCATTGTATTGTATGCAAAATTCAATTAGCAGCATTGCTTCATTCATTCATTGTTGTTCTTGTTGTTGTATTTGTTGTGAGCTTGTTGTATTGAATATGGAATTCATACATTTTGGAATTTGTTTGTGACAATTTACAATGACATTCACCACACAAACATGCACACAAACACATAAAGGCAAACACTTGTGAGACTATATGATGGAAGCAATGCCAAAATTTCTAACTAATTTAATATTTTGGGTGCATTGTTTTCTCTCTGGCTTTTGTATTTTTTTTTTTTTTTTTTGGGATTTTCAGAACAAAAAACTTTTATGGTAATTGTGCAATCAAATTTTTGCTATGAAATATTTTAGTATTCATTTTAATGAAAAAATATTTTATTTAATAGATTGTTGTACTTACATGCAAGCGCACATATAAAAGTTTTATGTTTATAAATGAGCGCAGAAAAATGAGAGAGAGAAAGAGACAGAATGAGAAAAAAGAGAGAACGGATAAAGTATCCTCGTGAATTTTTGCTGCTGTATGTAAAATTTTGACAATAATTAAAATCAATTTTAATTGCATCAAAAAGTTGTATGAAAGTGTGTGTGTGTGTTGCCATAGTCACTTGGCCACAAAATATATATAAGTATGGATTCAGCCTTAAAGTATGCAACAGCAAAAGCAACAGCAGCATCATATAGTGACATAATTTATACAGCAAGCAAGCGTTTGCTTTAGCTGCATAAAAGGCAGAAATATACACTCACTCCAAAAGTATATGCATTCCTCTTTCTCTCACTCTCTCTTTCTCTCTCTGTTATACTGTATTGCCGTATACTCGTATGTGTGCGTTTGTTCATTTAGCGCTTCAAATAGGATTTCATGTTTCAGAAAATCCAATTGTGTGAACTGTTATTAATGCAACAGCAGGATATGGCAGGCTGAAAGGCTGAATGGCTTTGGCTAACTAAATTGACTCTCAACTGGCGGAATGGCTGACTGGCTGACTCACTGACTCTATGGCTTGACTGAATATATCTGAGTACTACCTACTATGTATGTATGCACATTTATGCATATGCTATAAATGCATACAAGTATAAGGCGACGACGATTCGACTATCGCATTGCATCAAGTCGGGGATTAAACATGAAATGACGTCATTAACATTTTGGTTTTGACATGACCGCATATTTTGCGTAATAAGTAAGTATGTGGCTCGACGGTGGTGGCGGTGATGTCAGCGGATGAGCGCGTATCGTGTCCTTACTTTCATACTTTGTTGCTTTTTCATCATCATACTTACATTCATACTAAAAAATAGTAGAGTACTATAGTCTGTATAGTATATATGTGTGTATGTATGTATGTTTGTATGTAATAGTAGTGGTAGTAGCGGTTAATGTTGAAATAGGGACTGAGGAACTGATGTCTAGCTGCTACTGTTCCCTGCTGCTATTGACATTTTCGAATACGCTTGCTATTATTATTGAAGAACATTGGGGGTGCTTGATGTTACATTGAAGTAAATATACGCGACATAATCATATTAAAGCGCTGTAATTGTACATCACACATACATACATACTCATATAAAGTGATGTCATTTTGTGTTTCTGGTCAATCAAAAAAGGAAACAGCAAATAATAAAAGCAATTTTGATTTTCGCTGAAGTAAAACGAAGTGAAGAAGAAAATATGCTTGCTTTTTTTGGCTTGCTACGTTTACATGATGACAATTTCGATGCAGTTCATTGAAAGGGAGTAACTGATTACAGCTTTGAATACAATATGTAATTAATGGAAAGGTTTTTTTTATTAAAATTAACATTAACTAGGAGGGAGTTGCTTAAAACTCTTAAAACTCATTAATATTAAAATTTAAGTATTCTTTATGGCACATAAACAATGTGTATTATACTGATCAAAGCAATTATGTGTTGTGTGTACATAAATCTACCCTCAATCTGCTAAAGCTTTAGATTCTACAGTAACACATGAGTGTTCATGTACTAAAAAACTTATGAGAGTAAAACCCCTGAATTTCTACTCTTATTTTATTTGTAAACTTAAACCCCTGACGATCCAGCATTCGAATCAAGAGCACAATCTTTTCGGGTTACTGGTTTGTGGATGACTACTCGACCAAGCTCTAAATGCTTAAAAACGCAGTTATGCAATTCTTCAAACCTTGATCTTCACATGCCCTCTTCTAGCTAAGAACAAGACTCTGTGCTTTTGATAGATGTATAAACGTTACTTAGATGAAGAAAGACAGCCATTTCTTGGACTGTCCCCAGGATAGAATGGACAAACAGTTTAGTTTAGAGGAACACTTTGTGGTGTACAGATGGGTTACGAACTGTGAATGGAAACGGGGGCAGAAGTATTTGAGCCAAGAATCAAACACTCTGTGTGTGAGATTAACCTAGAGAGGAAGTATAAACGGCAAGATATCGCTATCATGTCGGACAACTAGGCAGCCATTTGAACATTATGATCTTTCGAGATTACCTCTAAACTGGTGTGAGACTGTTTGAGTATGCTCAGTCAACTGGGCAAGGACAACGAAGTCGCCATATGTTGGATTCTTGGACACGTAGAAATAGAGGGTAATGAACAAGCAGACGAGGTTGCTGGATAGGGGACAGCGATCACTTTCGTGGGACCTTAACCCTTCTATGGAATAGGAAATAGCATAATCAATACTCTTAATAAATTTTTAAACCGTACCTATATTTTATCAATTGAGTTCAAAATGAAACAAGATAGTAAGAACTACGGGTTTACCTAGTTTTATGTTTTATCAGGATTCCTTATCAGTTTTTTTTTTAAATCCGTGTATTCCACCACAACCTCCACCATTCCCGAGTTTACTGATATTTCTAACCAAACGAGTTTAAGCGACTTTAGATTTAATAATTCTGATATTTTCAATGGTCTAACAAGCTTAAGCTTAGAGCTTCTACTTCTGAGGGTCCTGATGCCATAGCTCCAATAATTTGTAGAAACTTTCTATCATCTTTGTCTGTTCTACTGCTTTTAATTTTTAATGAATCAATTGCCTCCGGAGTTTTCCATGATGAATGGAAACTGTCTTATATTATCCCAAATCATAAATCTGGTCCTAAGAAAAACATTTGTAACTACAGACCTATATCTAAACTCTCAGTAATTCCTAAGTTGCCTGAAAAATTAGTTTCTAAAAATCTGTCATTTCAAGTTAATAATGTTTTATCTAATCATTAACATGGTTTTATGACGGGAAGGTCCACTACCACTAACCTAGCAATTTTTTGTAACCATGTTATTAATAATTTCACTTCAGGATTTCAGACTGATGTTATTTTCACATATTTTGCAAAGACTTTTGATAAGGTTAACCACAAGATTCTTATGGCAAAACTCTCAGCTTTGGGATTTAACATTAACCTCCTTAATTGGATTATTTTACATTTATCGAACCTATCGAAGCTGTCAAAATTGAAGCTTTTATCTCTAATCTTATCAGAGTTCCATTTGGCGTTCCTCAAGGGAGTCATCTTGGCCCTCTTTTGTTCCTATTATTCATAAATGATCTTCCTTTTGTTGTAAAACATTCGAGATGCCTGTTATTTGCCGACGATCTTAAACTCTTCAGGTCCATTGAATACAGAGCACATAGTGATTTTGTGCAAGTTGACATTGACTCGGTAGTTGCGTGGTGTTCTCGCCACAGTCTACCACTTAACATAGCTAAATGTGAATGTTTAACTATTAGCAGATTGAACTCCTCTAACTACTATGACTACTTTATAAACTCATCTTTACTCAATAGAGTCTTCTCAAAAAAGGATTTGGGTGTTGTTTTAGATCCGAGGTTGGATTTTAAGGACCACATTAACTTTATTGTCAATAAAGCTTACTCGATGTTTGGTTTCATGAAGAGGAACTCTATTGAATTCTCTGACCCTTTCACTCTTAAATCGCTTTACATATCACTTGTTCGGTCTCACCTAGAATATTGCTCAGTAATCTGGAGCCCCTCATCAAACCTTCACTCTTCTAGAATTGAAATGGTATAAAAAAATTTACTAAATTCCTTTTCAATCAGTTAAAGTGGAATATTTCTCGGCCATCTTATCTAATTAGGTGTTCGTTATTTGGGATGTGCTCCTTAGTTTATCATATTCAATGTCCCCAACTGCTTGTTTTGCTTAATTTTTATCCTCCATCACGTTGTTGCACAACTTCATATGCTCTGAATGAACCTATGGCTCGCTGTCAGGATAACTAATTCAATTTTGCTAACATTGATATCTTTGCCAACATTCCCAGGAAATCTTTCAAAGATTATTTACTTTTAGTTCTATTAACCTGTAGCAATTCTTGAATTTTTGGTTTATATTTATTTTATTATTCCTGTTTTGTAGTTTTTAAGTAAATAATAAATGAAATGAAATAATCAGGAAATTACTTAGGCAGAAAGAGAGGAATAAGCGACAAAAAACTCTTGTCCAATCTTCCCGGACTAAGAAAATCTAAAGCGCTTCTAGGTAACTATAATAAAATCAAAAATAGTTTGCGCTTATTAGCTGGTATTCTAACTTGGCACTGCAGGCTCAGAAAATACTTTTGTGAACTAGGGGTTGAGGAAAGCTCAATATGTAGGTTTTGTAATGAGGAAGATGAATCATTAGATATTTTAGCTCAGTGTGGAGCATTGTTCCACAAAACAATGAAATGTCTGGGTATATACCAAGTACCAAGCATAGAATTAGCATCCATAGATCCAAATACGCAATACTCAAATTCTGGACTCGAATGGATAGGGTGCTTTAGGCAGATTAGTCTAGTTATAGAAGAAGGACGTACAATAGATCTTACCGGTCGCGGTAGAACGACAAAAACCTCTCTAATAATACAATACAATACTTAGATGAAATTGATTAAATCTTAAAAGAATAGTTAATGTCTTAGCACCTTTAGTCTAACGTGTTGGTTAACCCGGCGTCAATGAAAATACTTCTTGTTACACTTTCTATGAACTGGGTGTGTGATACCCGTGTAACAATAAATCCTTCAAATCCTAGATTTTTTTTAAGGTTTAGTTTAGAAAAAAAGGAAAATAACATTAAAATATTCTCTTCATCTAAAATATATTTTTTTTCAAACACCATAGCATACTTTGCATTGCCAAAAATATTATGAAACTTCTTTAAATGGTAATTTAAGTTTTTATTGTTATTCGGGTAAAATATTCTCGATTTTTGTAATTCGATAATCGAATTCTTTATATGTATTTTATATCTTCAACAAAATTTCCATAAGTTTTCTAAAGTCATCATCATCAGCCATCAATTATCACATCATTCAATGACGGTACAGTGCAAGCCAAACAAAATTCTATTACATTTATTGCATGCATATATAGTATATGCAACAACGCCATCACTCTTCATTAAATATGTCTTCAAATGGCATTGTTGTTTTTCTTTATGCTATTGCTATTTTCGTTGTTGCAGCTGTTGTTGTAAGTGACAAAATCCATCAATGTTAATTTTCGTACAATTTTATTAAAGGAAAGTCGCGTCAAAATGTGACAAAAAAGCAATGAGCAAGTGAATAAAATAGCAAAATACCAGCAGCAGCAACTGAAATGTTGACAACGCGAGTTGTAAATTTATGCAAATTTCCAGAAGGACTATAACAACAAAAAAAAGAAAAAAATAAACGAACCACACAATAATACAACACCTCATACATTGGAAAAAGATGTGGTAAAAATGAAAGAAAAATACGCGGCAATGGCAGGCATAAAGTGGTGAATGATGAAAAACGCAACCAAACCCCATGTTAAATTATGCAAATTTGATTTCTATGAATGAAGGAAGAACGAACTGACTTGTGGCTGACTTTGAAGTTCTGTCATTGTCATTAAGCACAAACACATCGACATATACATATGTGGCAACTGCCATACTACACATATGTATGCATATATGCATATGCGAGTGAATATATGCATCGATATATTTTATAAAAAATTTACAACTTAAGTCCTTTACATCGCAAGCCAAGTAGGCAAGCCAGCAAGCAAGCAGACAGACATATACACAGGCTAGTAGAATAGAATAAGGTCCTTAAGCAGCGCGTCATTTGATTAGAATATTCATGCACTTTGGTGTCGTCATCGTCGTCGTTGTCGTCGTTGTTGTCGTTCATTCATTTAGTGTCATCAGCAGCAATGCTCATATACATAAATACACATATGTATGTATGCATAAATGCATATGCGTGTATGTGTGTGTATGCATATGTGCTTGTGCATGTTTGCAATCAACAAAATTGTCTGTTGCTTGTATCTGTATATGTATGTGTTTGTGTTGTTGCTATTTCATCGTCAATGTCGTTTGTTCATTCAACGTGAATGTTCAACTGACAGTTTTGTCAGGAGAATAAAAATGACATGTTGCTTCAATGAGAGAAGACTGCTTGGTTGCTATTTCTGGTTACTGCTATTGCTGCTACTTTGTGGTAGAGTTGTGCTATTGGTGTTGGCAATAATGATGGCAGCAGCGGCGGCTTAATATTTGCATAAGTAGTGGTGCAAATGCTGCTACTTGCTGTTGACGCTCTACACAGCTGACAGTAATCGTAAGTGAAGTTGAGTTTCCAATTTTTTTGTTGTTGTCGTTTTTGAGGCTTTTCAACTTGAAAGTCAATTTAGCAGGCGGTGCATATTTAGTACGGGTGCTGAATGCATGCGTTGGACACACACATATTATTTCTGAGTGATGGTTATGCAGAGGTATCGTCATCGTCATCGTCATCATCGTCATTATGTGTGATGAGTTGCATGAAGACGCTGTCATCCAGTACTTAAGTACTATAAGCAAATTAGCAGTAGAATGAGAGAGAATGTTTTAACTAATATGAGAATTTCAATGAATAGACTGATATAATTTAGTATGATGTATGAAATTCTTAGGATACTGGAACCTGAAAGCTTTTTGCATCTTAATTTGAATGAAGTAGGCACTAAAGAAAACCAAATTTAATTGACTTGAGTCTAAAACTAATTAGTTCATCTTACACTGTATGTTAGAATACCTAGAGACAAACATCAAGTCGCTGAAATAATCGAAAATTATTTATGTTTCGTTTTGTTGGATTTTCGTGATTACTAAACTCTATTTCGAAAAGAAGCAAACGACATTTAAAAATTCAAAAAGATGGAAATTTTTTGCGGTAGTTCTTGAATCAGAAGTAAACTTACCACAGGTTTACACTTAATTTAAGAACTACCGCAAAAATTATTTAATAAGTGTAATTTAAGGAGTCCGAAAACACTGGTACCAGAAAATTTTGGTTTTCTCTATTTTTTATTCAGTATCATAGGTTTTTGACATTTGAGTTCTGGTGTGAATAGGAGCTGAGTATTTAAGAATACGATTAAACGACTAGAGTAATCGCATTCAAAAAAAAAAAAAAAATATATATATATGATTGTGATTGCAGTAACTACAACTGTAATCTTCTTGATTTTATTGATTACTTGAAGTTATATATAAACAGGTCAATGAACAAATGTAGTCATCACAACAACAATGTATATAGAGACGGGCAAATCAGACGGCCGTTTCGGAATCCGCCACAATTCCTCATCAGTGATCTTAGTGATAGTTCTTAATCTTTCAATATCCTACATAAGCTACTAATATTTGAAATCATAACCCAGAATTACAGATTTGATTCCAAATATCTTCACTGAATAGAGATATTGAAAGAAACTACCACTACCGTTCTATACACTTACGTTGTTGTTTTTTTCCCATTGTAGCTAGTCTGCATAACAGTTCGTTATTTGAAAGTCTAGTACATGAGAGTGTGTGTGTGTTTGTGAGAAAATGATTCTAGGTGTCATTTTTTCTGAACGGTCCCCATTTGATCAGTTCATGATGGTTTTTTAGGAGACTATGAAAATTAAATCTAGAGGTTAATTTTAAAAGTCATGACTTAAGTTCATGTCAATTTCGTTATTTGAAGTTATATATAATCAGGTTAATGAACAAATGTAGTCATCACAATTGATATTGTCATCATATTGATTATTGTTGAAATTCCCAACGTATTTTTCTTGCTATATATATAAAGATAATTAAGATTTTTTGCTCTCAGATTAAAATTTGCGGCAGTTATTCAACATGCCTCATGAGAAGAACTTCAGCGTCGCGATTTTGTTTTATTTTTAATAAAAAAAAAAAAAAAAAAATTGTTTAATACCAAAAAATATAGCTAATAATATCCATAAATATTATTATTTCCTTACTTTCCTCTCTGCCCAAAAAAAATCCCAAAACATCCGCTTGATTTCAGCTCTTTTCAGTGGCCATACTTCTTAAGCAATTGTTAGCAAAAGTAATCGGTTAAGTCCCAGCTTTGATATGAATGCCACAAACAAACATATCAAACAGATGGTATCAATAGTTTTGTCGAAATTGAACAGCCATTAGTGATGGAGTCCGTAGAGAGGAAAAGGAAATGTCAGATTATGTATTGTAGGTTCTCAAAACCTTAGTAAGGTAATTTTTCTTCAAGAATTATTTAATCAACAGAAAATTGGGCACACATGAGCAAAGAATATTGAAGTATTCATTGGGAAAGAGTAGTCTAATTTTTAACGAAAAAGAAAAGAAAACTCAATCCTCCCCGAAGTAAAGTGAGAACATTGTTCCATGCAAAATCAAATCAGCAATAATATTTGTCATACAAACGTCACTTTCTAGCGGCAAAAAAATAATAATTTATATTAACACGTATTCTAGTTTCAATTTCAATTAAACCAAAGCTTTTAACCCAAATAAAAAGTGTAACACAATAACTTTTTTTGTAACCATATGGTGACGCTGGGCGGATTCGGGTCAATTAAATAAATCGAATAATGTTTTCATATTTTAATTTAATTTTTCATTAGTCCTTTATTTGACACGAGGTTTTTCTCGAAAGATATTATCTAATTCTCTTGTGGTCTTGCCACTTGCATTTCTACGCAGATAGATTTTTTGAGCGATTCTGCTTTTACTTTCTCTATTGTGAAATACTCTTTGTAGTATTTTAGTTTTGCATTTAGTTTTAATTTATTTACCTTTTTTATTTAACTTTATATTTTTTTTCAATTTTAAACATTCAATTTTTAATTTTTCCAAAATTAAAAAACACAAATTGAATTTAACACCCAAACTCAATATGCCAATAATAATAAACAGAAATGTCAAAAGAGCGATCAGCATAAAACAGAAATTGTCGCCACAAGGGAAAATGTACCCGCCTCCTTTCATCTTTCCCTTCTCGCCTACAAACTCGACTCTGTTTAGAGAAAAATTCTTAGTGAAAAAGGAGACTTACGAGCTATATGGTTTTACCATTTTTAAAATTGTTTTACTGGAAATTTCAACAACGTTCAACAGCTGGAATGTAATCAAGATGAAATCAGCGCTATCTATCAAGTCATGTTGTCTAATTACCTTCTATCATTTTGAGTTTTAGGACGAAACTTGTTGAAATTGCCCGAATTTCAGATCGATTTATAGGAATGTTGTCTAAAAAAATATTTCAGTTGCTCTTTTTTTAGTTTTGATAAATTTATTTCAATTACAAATATGATTTATAAACTTTCTTGTATTTAGTCACATTTGCTTTTTCTATAGCTGTGCTTAAAACTTAGTTTAGTTTAAATGTAAATGATTTGAACGCTTAATTATAATTACGCATCTTTAACATAAATATGCAAGTGACTTTACTGTTTTCCTTATTCAAGAAAATTCTTTCTCAAAAGCACTGCATGCATTAAAAATTATTTTATTTCTCTGTTAAAAGAAACATTTAAATAAGAATTCTTACTTCTTAAACAGCATGTGAATTTTTCAAGATTTCTTCTCCTTTAAAAGTTTTTGTAAAAAATAAATATAATTGTCTCACCGATTAGTCATGTAGACAATTTAAAATAGCTTTATTTTTGTCAACTGCATACATTTTCTTTCAACATAAATGTTTTTCGGACAGTCTGATGGACATTTTCATTTAAAAATGTAACAATTTGTTTTTTTTTTTATTTGTCTTTGCCACAGTATTTTCAACATATAAACGTTTGCAAAATTTTTTAGCAATACTTTTTTTTTTAACATTTTTTGATGTGTAAACATTTTAGCTCACGGTATGGGCAAAATTTCAAATGTGTAAAATGTAAGAATAACTGTATCGTAAGATGTAAGATAACCGTAACGTCCAGTTCCCCTCTCGCTCGCACTACTGCGCGGCATGACTGTGCTACTCTAAACAACAAAGAGAAAAGAAGAAGGGAGGGAGAAATTAAAATACGAGCGGAGTTTGTACATTTATTCGTGGCAGAGTTATTTGTTGGTGTTAAAAGTATGGAGATCGACTGCTGTACAAGCAGAGAAGTCGCCGTAAACACAGGTGTTTGATAGGTTTTACATTCCGTTAGTTAGATTGGATTAAAATTAAATATTTTTTAAAATATAAAATCAATACAAAATGATAAGTAATAAAGAATCTAGGTTTCAATAAATGTATAAACAAAATGTAGTGATGATGATAGCAAACCAATGCAATATAAAAATTTTGCTTTGTGCATTAACCTTAGAAAGGCAACACTTTTTATCTATGTAAATAGCAAATATGTTAAACAGAAAAAATTAAACTTATGTATTATAAAATCACTTATTTACTTCAACAAAAATACATTGTTTCTTATTTTTATTAAATGCAGTTAAGGCAAATCTCTTTGCGGTGCTTTTAGAAAGTAGTGGGGTGACTGGTCACCCCTGTTGCCTTTCTAAGGTTAAATGCGGAAAGCACTTATCGTCGCCTGAGAATTGATTTGGAGTATGTGTGTACAAATTCATATACCTATACACCAAATCAATTCTCAGGCGACGTTATGTAAAATGTTCACATCTAATAAAATTTCAAACCGACAGGAAGAAAAACTTAAAGCACGGAAAAAAAGATGCAATTATAGCTGCGTATATTGGAACATATCGTGCCCGATGCATTGAGTAAAAGAAAAATAATGCAACTACGATTTGGTGCAATTGCAAAATATTTTTGCATTCACAACAACAAATATATGCGATATGGAATAAAAATTTGCATTTGCAATGATGCAAGACCATTTGCAATTTATAGTGAATTGGGCTATTATATATAAAAGATAATAATATCTAATACATTTTTAAGTTTATAAAAGAATTGTTTTAATTTGAATTATTTACCTAGCATTATAGATTATACATCAAATCCCTATATATGGCGATACATATGTGAGCTTATGTTTATGGCATTCAGTTAATTTAACTGTTTACACATCAAATATCTTGCGTGCCTTGCACACATCCATTTTTTTTTACATATTTTTTTTATATAAATTTTACTCAAACGGCATAATGATTTTATCTTAACTTTTTTATTTCAACTTTAATATAAAATATGTGGAAAAGAGAATGATATAATTTCATAAGTTTTGGCTGAAGACTTTATATAGTTGCTCCAGCAGCATGATTAAGTAGCAATAACATAGTGGTAAGTGTGAAAGACTATAACGCAGGGCACCCAGGTTTTACCTTAGACACGGCCAAAAATCTAAAATGAAAGTTTTTCCACACGTCATCACCCATTGGCTAGCAATGGAAAACCTTCAAGATTTAAAATTTTTTAAGAATTGTTTTCATTCCGGCATAAAACTATAGGCCCCGCCCTTTCAATTTTGTGAACAAATATAGCTCACACAACATGAATGAATGCAAAAAGTTCGGTCTAAGGCCTCCATGGGCTGTAGTGCCATAAAAGAAGAAAAGGAAGCATAAATGAGTAAATTTAAGAACTAGTTGAAGATATCAGATTTCAAGCTTATTAAACTGTGCTGTGATCAACTCAGTCTTGTTAGAATTTCGAATTGCATAATATGCAAAAATAGTGACATTTTTATGAACATTAGTAGATTACTAAGTAGTAGTAGTAAGACTAGAAAATAATATATGCTCTATGCTCAAGGTGAAAGTTTTTGAGCTAAATATGCAGTTGGTCTAATATTAAAGTTAATGGCACTTTTTAAGTATTGCTCGAATCAATTATGGTTTGACTGATATTTTCTTTTTACAATTCTCAAAAAGCACACGGCCTGATCTTTAAGTCGCTGGAGTTTTTTATATTCTCTATTGATTGTCTAGATATTGTGAGTTTATGGATATATTTCGAGACCCTGACTTGACTGGAAACTAAATTTATTCAGAAAGAAGAAGGGAAAATGGCATAGTATGAAAAGCATATGACGGAGAAAGATGATAGTAGTTTTCAACTTGTGGACTTTATTTCTAATTACTGAAAGTTAAACTATATATGGAACAAATTGAACTTGCCACAACTTTTAAAATTGTATACAAATATTTCTTCAAGCAAATGCATTCCGAAAGGAGGAAGCCCTACTGAGCATTTTTATCATAAGGATTTTGCAAGGCCAGTAAAATTCATATTTTTATTATTTGAAATTTTTGTTATGGGAATGAAAAGGAGTTAGATAAAAATTCAGAAAATTAAACATTTCAGAGGAAATTATTGAAATTCGTTAGTTTTTAAAAATTAATTTAAAATCGGAAGAATCAAAATGAAACTTTGCAGTCTTATTTATAATATTATTGACACTCGTTTTATATAAATCACATGCCTTCTTATCTCCTCTCCTTTCCACCATTATCTAGTTTTCTTTTATAGGTACCCGAAAATTGGCGAATAATACCGGAAATTGGTTACCCTGTAAAGTTATTTAGTATTCATTTCAATTTACTTTCAGGAATTAAAAAAATGGAACTCAAATTATATTTTTATAGTCAGAGATTTAATACAAGGCCGAGGCCGCAAGCACTAAAACTCTGAATCTTTATTCAAAAATTTGTTTCTTATATACTATACAAAGTGTGGTGAAAACTTATTCTAACAATGGTGAATAGTACTAATTCTCTCTTTCACTTTCTAAGCTGCACTCACGAAATTACCCAAACATCGTTGTCGCCATCGATGACCCGCTTCCGATTGGTTCATCGAACTGTGGGGTAGGTCAGTGTAGTGCACAGTACTGCAATAGCAGCAGTTGCTACATACAAACCAATAATATGCATCCTCAGCATATTTGACTTTCGATCCAATTTGGTAGCTCGTGTGCAACAAAGAAAATGAGTAACAAATGATGTAATGTATAAAGTAGAGTATTGGTACACTACAACCCGAGAATTGGTTACATACGTTTGTGCAACAAATATAATTATACATAATTGATTTTGTCATCTCCGAATTTTATAAATTTTCAGTTCAGTTTATAAGAAAACGGATACCCGAAAATTTGTTAGTACCCGGGGAAAAACGTGATGCCGGAATATAATGGGTATTCGTCATAATAGTATCCGGATAATACCTGAAAATCGCGGGTGAATCTGGATAAGCGAATGTCAACAGCACTACATCAAACCCATAAGAAGTTCTAAACTTACTAAGAAAGACTGTGGATGCAATATTGTTGGTCAATATTTTTCAGAGCCTGAAGAATAACACCATATCGAATACCAAAAAATACAAAAAAAGAATTTCTTTTGAGTTCGTGACCCTTCTATCAACGCTATTTTGCATTATTTAGTTTCTTAACCTTTAGAGGGCCGGCCATATTTCATAAAAACTTAAAATTTTTTTTATGTGAAAATTTTTATTAATATGAAGTCTATTCGGTATATACAAAAGTCAATATACATATATAGGCACCTGTTTTGTCGACTCTCTGAAAAAATTTTCTAATACGTCTGAAATTGAAACCGATTCTGTAAATAGAATTTCAAAATGGCGTATCCAATATGTCGGACGGGGTCGACCCCAAGAACCCCCGAAAAACAAGTTTCTGACGAATTAGAAAATTTTTTCAAAAATTTGTCTCCATATTGGATACGCCGTTTTGAATTTTATGATTCTGTTTACAGCCCTGAAAACCCTCGAGTATTAAGTTTCATGATTTTTCTATAAACTGTATATTGTTGGGCACTATAGCGTCCACCCCGGTACTCTAAAGGTTAAGAGGAATTCTATATCGCAGTCGTCAATTTCTGTCAACAGTTCAAAATGTTTAAAATTTTAACAAAATGATAAAATTTCTTTAAATTCCTCTTTTAAATGGAATGACTTCCCAAATTTTACAAAATTTTGGCTATTACTTTAATATATTAAATTTTTTTTTGCCAATAATTGAGCGTTTTTCTTGGTTAGTTTTTTACACCAAAATGCACTTGCACTGATAATGCCACAATTCGCATTTATTGCCACTCACATACACACAAACAAACAATATTAAATACATATGTACTGCATGACTGCCGCTACAACAACCACACACACACTCTCATATACATACATATACACACATCTGGTGCATTGAACCAAATAATAATCACAAACATAACAATAACAATTACGCTTCAAAAATAAAAATCAAGTAAACAGTTCAATTAAACTTTTGTTCGTCCTTTTTCATGTCTCTAGCTTTTTACATACATGCATAGCAATTCAGTCCTCGACATTCCCTATTATCTATCTATCACAGTGTGCTCATAGTATTTCAGTATGTTTTGCAGCATTGCCACATTTTTGTTTGTGTTTTTTTTTCTTCTTTTTATTTTAATATGCTGGCAACTTTGTACAATAACATTTCATTTTATTATGTCAAAGTTTTGTTTTTTTTTTTTGTTTTTCTTCTGGATATTTGTAAAATTTTTTCATTTATTTTTCTTACATTTGCACAAAGTTTACTTTTTATCACTGTATTCATATAGTGGTTGTTGTTGTCATAGTAGAGTAGCTACATCAGCAGATAGTATTCTGTAGCTTGCTCACCACTGTACTGTAAATATGATAATGTTGTTTTTGTTATTCATGTTGTTGTTCGTTGCAGTTACAGTATTTTTGCATAATACACACAAACCTATTGTTTACTTTTATTTTGACAGTATAAAAAAATTAACAAAAATCAAAAAAAAAAAAAATAAAAAAATTATTTATATTTGTTTTTATATTCGTTGTTATAAAAAACAAAAATTTATAGAAGAAATACAAAAAAAAAGAAAAAAATATGTTATTTTATAAAAATAAAAAGCTTGTAAAATTTTAGAGCTTTTTGCTTTTTTATGTGTATTTTTATGCAAAAATACATATCACGACTCATGTTCTTATGTATGCATGTAAGTGTATATATTGTGAGGAAAAAACCATATGTGACAATATAAACCACAAAGTGCATTTGTAGCAAAAAGAGTGGGTAGGTCAGCGAAGTAGAAAAGGGGAATTTATCAGAGATTACTAAAGAGATTCATATGTATGTTCATAAACACATACAAAGATACATCCATAATATACAAACAATTCATTTAGTGAGAGTAGCTCGATTTGTGCTCCTGAAAACAAATTTACTATATAAAGATCCTCATTTAACCTTTTTAAAGTCGGGTAAAATTGAAGCCTTCAAAAAAATCTTAAACTTTATTAATTTGGGGTTCTGATTATTATTTTAGCATGCTGAGTTTGATTTCCATTTTCTGATTTCAAAAATTAGAAACGGTGAACTCGAAATGACATTAAAATGAAGGCATTCTATAAAATTTGAGCCACCTATTCAAAATTTTTGAAATCTAAATCAAATTCCGGTTTAGCGACCCTTTTTTCTTTTTCTTTTATGGTACAACAGCCCATCAAGAGCTTTTTGAAATTTAAATAAATTATTTTTAAGATGAGCATCACCACATGTGAAATGGCGAAAAGCACGCTTATTTGGACATGCAATTGCAAATATCAAATCAAAGGCGTATCTCTCTCACATTGTGGGCAACATTATTGAAGAGCAGTTGGATGTATCAGGTGATATCAACTGATTAATATATACAAATAGATTGGTAAGTAGACCAAAGGATCGATTGTCAAGATCAAAGGATATGATCGATTAATGATATATTTAAAAAGATCGAAACTGGTGTGAAAGATGAATAAATACACAAATAGATCGATATTCCAGAAAAGAGTCGATTGGTAGAAATATCGGTGAATATCGGCAAACCGATCCAAGATAAAGTAGTAGACGGCTCATAATTGACTAGTTGGACTGCGCCTAGTTTCGCTCTTCGGTCCGCTGACAAAGTTTACTTTTGTACCAAATCTTAATACTGTACTGCAAACAGTTCCTGAGATGAAAATTTAGGTCTGTACGAGAGGTAGATCTCCCACTTTCCTAATCCTCATTATGAACATTGACGTGCTCTTCAGGTCTCATAGGAAATGCATTATGTAAGTTTCAGTTCAGTCGCCGTTAAACGAGGAGCTCATTTTTATATATAGAGATTTAGAGAGGTATGTTGATCAATTGATGAATCGATAGATTGATCGTTAGGTAGATCAAAGATATCATAGATCGACAAAAAAATTAATAGACAAAGCAACAGATAGATCAATTGGTGAAATCTATGGATTTATGTAAGTAAAAACTGGCGAAAAGATTTATAAATGCATCAGATTGATTGATAGAAAGATTGGAGATTTGTTGCCGTGGTTAGTGTACTGCATTGCTACGTAGGCTGCCAGGTTAGAAACTCGATACGATCAAAAATCTGAAATAAAAAAATTCTCTACTCGACATCAACTCTTACCGGGCAATGACAAACCTGTAAGAGAAAAAATTGTTTGAGAAAAATTTCCAATTTTGTCTTTTGGATTCGAAAGTATAACGAGCACAGCATAAAAAAGCTTGTTGTAGCCCTCCATAGGTTGCTGTGCTATATAAGAAAGATATTGAAAATTTATTGATAGATGGATTAATATGAAGACCGACAAAATATATCAATAGATATAATCGATTTATAAAACCCTGCGTCAATAAATCAATCGCTAGATAGAGCACCACTAGGTAGATAGAAGGAAGATAGACAAATGAACTAATTCGCAAAGTGACATATATATTAAGAGGTAAAGTATGTATGCATGTAAGGATCAGTAGAGAGTGAATAGAAATAAATTAGTAAGCAGAATGCTAAATTGGTAGGTGAACCGAAAATGGATTGAAAGATGAATCAATATGTAGATTGAATGTGTAACAGTTGAAAATAGTCGGAATTTAAGTATTTCTACTTATGGTTTGAAAGATAGATCAAAAGTCTGTAAAAGTCACAGATTAGTAGATAAATTGATAGGTATAATTGAAGTTAAATCAATAGCTAGATAAATTAGTGGACAGGTAAGTAGATCTGAATTTAGAGATAGTTCCGTACGAGCCATTGATTTATCAATACGTGAAACTGATCAAGAATCGTTAGATGGATTTATAGCAGGTAAATAGATAGATTAATAGAGAGACAGATTGGTTGGTAATGTTAACAAATGTACAACAAAGAAATTTATTGAGAATTTATTGATAGGTCAACATATCGAACTTTATTACGTTCAATTCTAGTAGGCCAAATTTAATAGGGCTTCATTTAAACCGCTGCAGGTTCATGTAGGCAAATAGTTCCAGATTTTGTACTATTTACATCATAGTTTCTAGTTCTGCAGGTTTCTCTGTTATCTCAAAAATACGTGAGTCAATTTCCTGAATCATATTGAGTGCCATAGTAGATTGTGTTCAAAAGCTTGCAGATAAGCAAACTATAGAAAACATCATTCTGATTAAAAATTGGACTTGTTTTCTCTGACGTGGGTTTGACTTAGCATTCTAAAAGGAGAAGAGGAATCCTTCATTATGATTTGATTTGCAAATTTTAGTTTTATTTAATTTAATTTTATCAGATGAAGATAAAAAATAATAAAAATGGAGGCATGTGATTTTCGTAAATTAGTCCATAAAATATGAGATTTCGTCCCCCCCTTCCATCATTATATTTTTAAAATTTAAATTAAATGCAGTTCCAAACATTTAAAAACTTAAAATAATAAAGAACGCCTACATTTTTGTTTTTACCCCAGCAGAAAAACTGTTATATTTATTGCTAAATATTTTTCTAAAATTACTACTACATGATGTTTACCGAATAAATATAAAAAGGAAAAGAAAACATTTTTTACAACACTTCCTAAAGCAATACAAACAAACGCCGCGTGCTATACACCAACAATAATATGTACTTTCCGTAACAAAACAATAACAACACCAAAAATTGTGAATTGTGTAATAAAACCGCTGAAAAGCATTTAAGCACTTTTCTCTTTCACTTACTGTTGTTTCCACTTTTAATTAAAACAATTCACAAAACCAAACTCTACTATAAAATATTTTACTTGAATTAAAAAAATGCACGAACAAAATGAAAAAAAAAAAAAAAATTATTCGAGCGCTATAAAAAAAATTTAGTACTAGTAGTAGTAATGGTAGTAGTAATAGGTAAATATAGTAGTAATAAATAGTATGAGAATAAAAATGAAAAAAATAAAATAAAACAATAGCACAATAATAGTAGTGTACTCACCCTTGCTAGCACCGTCCGGACCACGTAGTATGGTGCACTCCTCT
Source organism: Toxonevra muliebris (assembly GCA_963691655.1). NCBI lineage: Eukaryota > Metazoa > Arthropoda > Insecta > Diptera > Pallopteridae > Toxonevra > Toxonevra muliebris. Next base: position 57,592,103 of record OY829326.1, read on the forward strand.
ATAGTGCCAAAAGGATTAAAAATTTGTCTAACATCCTCTTCGGTTTGTTGTTTGCTTAGCATACCAACGAATAGCTTGCGATCTAAATGCTCTAATGTAGGTTTTATATTTTTTTTTTAATTTTTTTTTTATTTTTTGGTATTTCAGTTACATAAAATAGGCATAAAAAAAATTGGGGGAGAGAAAAGTAATAAAAATTATAATGAAAATGGGAACAAAAATTAAATAAAAAAAGTACAAATAATTAAGAGGGGGTACAGAGAGATGGAAAGAGAGAAGAGGGTTGAAAAGAGGTAAAAATTAAGTCGGAATAGGTTCGTAGGGAGGGTAAGTTAAGGGGTAAGTTTGAAAAGTTTTCGCAGGAGGATTAATAAGGGGTTGGTTAGGGTTAGGTTAGGTATAAGTAAAGATTAGGTAAGGGATTGGAAAGGGTTTGGTCAGAATTAGGTAGAAGTTAGGTAAAAGTTATGTAATGGTTAGGTAAGGATAAGGAAAGAGCATGGTAAGGATTAGAAAATGGGTGAAAAATGGATCGGCAAGGGATTGGTAAGGAGCAAGTATTGATAAGGCAAGAAGGGATTCAAAAGGGTTGGCAAGCATCGGTAAGTAATGGGTAAGAGTTTGGTAAAGGGTTGTTAGGGAACCGGTTTAGGATCAGCAAGGGATTGGCAGTGACAAATAAATCGAAATAGAGAGATTGGGATGGAATATGGTTTGAGGTACAGAAAAGGAGAAGTTTGTGATAGAAATAAACCGTTAGAAAAAACAAGTTGATAAAGAGTAAGGGAGATAGTCATGAATGGAGCATACAAGTAATTGTAATTATATAAGGTATATGGAATTATGTAATTCAAAGCAATAGGATTTGAAAATGGAAAGAAAGTAGCAAATACAAAAGTCAGCCCGCGCATTACAAAAAAAAAAAATAATAATACGAAATAAATATAAAAAAGTAGTATGAAAAAAAGTACCATAATAAATAAAAAACCAAAAAAAATTAAAGTAAAAACGTACGTAAGTAAATATGGTAACAAATTTGGTAACGCACCACAGATAAACGAGCGGCAAGTACAATAAAAATTACAACATTTAAAAATAGTTTTCAAATATGGCAAATAGTAGAACGAACGTTACAACATTTATTTAAAAAATATTATGAAAAAATTTATTTTGTTTTTATATAAAAAGTTGTTTTTTTTTTGGAAAAATAATGAAGAAAAATTATAAAAAAATAATCATTTTTTGAACGTGAGTTTGCATGATTTTGTATAAAGAAAAACCGCGAACGAGCGAGCGAAATTTTGTATTTTTTTGAAAAAAAAATTATAATAGAAAAAATAAAAAAAAAATATTATTTATTTTCCGTTTTTTAAACCAATTTTTTGTTTTTTATAATTATTTATTTTTTTGTGTAATTTATTTTTTTTTATTTTTATTTGTGTGTTTTTTTTTTTTTTTTTGTTTTTAGAAGAGCAAAAAAGGACGAAAAAAAGAAGAAGATAAAAAATGGTGATTTTAGTATAAAATTTTGAAAATTCTTTTTTTAATTTGTAATAATAAATATTTTTGAAAAATTTTGTATATTGTTTTTTGCTTTTTTGTTTTTTTTTTGTAATTTATTTAATAATTTGAAAATTATAAAAGAAAATTTAAAATAAATTTGTTTTCATCTAACATTTATAATTAAAAATTATTTTTGTTTCAAAGAAAACAAAACTAAGTAAATATATGAATTTTGATTATTTTGATTAATTCTTTTGTTTTTTTTTTACTAACAAAATTACAAGAAATCACGCACACACACTTATACGAAAATACATACAAATACATTAATATCATATTAATTATAATATATATGTAATAGTAATTTGTGATATATTGTTATATTTATTTAAGAGTATAGTAAAAAAAAAAGATAGCAACTACTTGAACGCACTATGTAATAGAACAAAAGTTGAATACTTGAATGGTTTATGCAGTTAAATGTAAGTAAATTCTATTTATGTTTTGATATGGCAAAATTTTGCAATGGGCAGTTATATATGTTTTTTTATAAAATTTTAATAAACTTTTAATATTTTTCAGAGTTTTTCTCTCTTCAGAACATGAAACTGTAAATTCTAACAATTTATTTACTCTTTACTTCGGAGGATTGTGAGAATACTAAGCCTTTAATAAATTGTATTGCAAGAACTGCTTCAATTTTGCCTATTTTATTAACTGTTTTACAATTTAATAATCATTTCATAACCCACATATATTAAATCCAGATTTTATTGAGAGACTTGCTAAAAGAATTCGAATATTTATTCCCCGATGAGAATATATACAACTCCTATGAAGTTCATTTATTAAGAAGATCTGATTAAATCGAATATTTGGAATAAGCCAAGTTAGGCATCAGCAATGTATTTTTATTATCAATATCGAGTAACAAATGATAAAATTAGTATTAGAAAATGTTAACTTAGATAAACTTATTACAACCAGGGACCGTAATCATTGTAAGTAATAACAAAAAATAGAAATTTAATAATCATTTGTGATTATGATTTTTTTCGCTCAACGATAATAATTATTTCATGATAGTTTTTTTAGGAGACTATGAAAATTAAATCTAGAGGTTAATTTTCAAAGTCATGACTTAAGTTCATGTCAATTTCGTTATTTGAAGTTATATATAAACAGGTTAATGAACAAATGTAGTCATCACAACAACAATGTATATAGAGACGGGCAAATCAAAAAATGTGGAACGCTTCACGATTTTGCGTGTCATCCTTGCGCAGGGGCCATGCTAATCTAATAATAATGATAGTAATTATTGCCTGATTATTATTTCTTCAATCTGGTATAAAAATTATAACTTATCAAATTAAGATTTTTATTTTTTGCTCGAGAACAAAAATTATTATTTGAGTTTAATTTTTTTACTCTAGAATAAAAAAAATTTTTTTGAGTTTTATTTTCTTGCACGGGATTAAAAATTAATGATTGAGCTTTATTTTATTTTTGAAAGGAAAACCTCAAAACGCCATACAGCTTTGTTATTGTGAGCGCAAAGAAAAATATATTTTCCTTATCTGGGACTTCTCGTAGCTGGCTTTTTCTTTTGATGGAGAGACCTTCATCGAATTCAAAAGACAGCTAAGTAAAGAAGTTGAGCTTTGGGATTGGGTATCTTAGAAATCTATGTTTGAAGCTTAAACGACAATTGGCGTCGGTGAAAACACTTTCTGAGATGTTGTTGGTTCACTGTGAGCAATTTGCGCTTTACAGTTGAGTCATTGATTTACTAACGGTGCTGTATATAGTGTATATGGACTGTATGTGAAAGCAATGCAATTTTGTGAAGAGTCTTTTATTAATGCATACCAACAACAACTCCTTGATATGTCTCTCATTCATTCGTAAACGGCAGTGTAACGGGTAAAAATTATCTTGTGTTTTTCATTTTGAAAAAAATAATAAAACTTAAACAATAACTTTTATTCCAGAGCAGGAAAAAAAACTCAAAAAAAAATTTTATTCTTAAGAAAATAAAAAAAATTGACAAAAAATTTCTTTGGTTGAGCAAAAAAGTTAAACAATTATTTTTATACCAGATCAAAACAATAAAAATCTATAAACAATAATTAATTTTAATTTTTGGGGTAACGCTCACAAAATAAAAATCTTTACTGGCTTCAGTAAAACATGGTGTACCCAATTATGCCCTGCGACTTTTGTAACAACTCCATATTTTCCATTAAATTTGGTAAAATTATCATTATTTTCGGTCTCTGATTACAATTATATTCACCAGTAGAGAAAATTTATAGCCTGAGTAATATTTCCATATGTTTTATATTCATTTCGTCTTGCTTCAAATACGAAAACTTTCCATTCCCCTTTTTACACGCATGTCTAAATCAAAGATTAGAAATTTTCCAAGTTTTTCTATGCTGTAAAATATAAAATGTGAAACTAAATTTTAGTGATTTACTTCGTTAAGCAAAAATTCCTCAAATCTCTTCAAATCAAATCAACAAATCTGGATATTTGGCGTCAGCATATCTATAAATTAGTCGTTGTTATCAATTTTTATTCGAGAATTAACACTGAACGGCATTTATCAATGATCGATCAACGGCTGCATAATCTTTCACTCTTAAGATGTTAAAATAATAATTAATTTGCAGAAAAAAAAATGTTTTCTAGTATAAATGATTTTTATTGATTCACTTTCCCAGCTTTTCCAATCATTTGACTCTGGATAAGGCCATGGATATGCAGGGCTTTTCTGTAAATTTAGTTAGGCCTTTTCCACTAGAGGAATATTAATTTTTGTGTCTTTAAAAGTTCTTTTTTTGGTTAATGACCAACGACCAAAATGCATTTTTATCACTATAAACTCCCCCTAGAATCTGTTAGTTGCATCTTCACACAAAATTATTGAGAAATGATCAAAGTGGGACAATATGAAGAGCGTATCGTACCCCTTGCCTAATGGACTTTTGGTCTGTAAATAAAGAGCATAAGGTTCATGTTAACACATAGGTGAGGTCATTAAGGAGGGGCGGGGGGTAGAAAAAAGGGGGCGGGGGGTGCTAAGCACTTAAGTTCTTCCTCTCAGCGTTCGTTCGCCTCTACTCTAGGTAGTGGAAAATAACGACACTGCTGAAGTCTAGAAGAGGAAGATCCCCATTCAATCGTTCCTATTGCCCAATAAAAACAGATATTCATCTGCAAAGAATTTTCAAACCTTCATTAAAATAACATTTCGGTTTCTTTTCAAGCTTTCTTGGCTACTGAGTTTTCTTGATCTTTACTAAATAGTAATAATGCAAAGAATGAAACTTTAGTGTTCAGTGAATAAACTGGACTCAGATTAAGGTTACAAAAAAATCAATTTCAGATATCCGTTATAGTTTCATTTGTGTAAGGAGATATGAAAATTAGTGATACAATAGTCTCGAAAAGTTTTTATTTCAATAAGGGGCAGCAACCATAAATCTTCAAAGCTTGAACTAAATATGAATTAATTTCACGTTAGGTAATAAATGCTTTTCAAAATCCTTAATTTTAAGATTAATTTAAAAAGTTGAAATATGCTTCCGGCATGTGTGATCAAAAAGATTTGTTATTAAGTTTGTTATGGTTTTAAAAATGTATGCCTCTTCAATGATAATTTTTTTCTAAATACAAATAAATTCAGCTCGATTATCTGTTCAATTAAAAAGGTATGAATATTTTCGAAAAGTTTTTAAACTAAGAATAGATAAAGAAACATCATAGGATATTTATTTTTCATTAAAAACCCAACCACACAAATGGAAATGAATGAAATACCCTTCAAACTTATGTTTATAGTTTGATATATTTCATATTTATTTGAAATTCAAACAAACTCGTACACACACACACAAACACATAAAAACCAATAATAAATATCCCGCGGCATATTGGTTCAAAAAAAAAAAAAAAGAACAGAAAAAAATAGTTCAAAATTACTAAAATGTAATCAAAATCAATGCATTACGATAAAAGTTTTGTAAAAGAAAAACATACATATAAATAAATATATTGAAGTGTATTGTAACCTTTTTGAAAAGTTATACTATAAGTGTATATGCCGCACACATACACAACTAGGGTTAAACTGAATGAGTGGGTGTAACCAATAAATCTTAAATAAAACTATGAGAAAAAGGTATACGTAAAAGAAAAAGAAAGAAAAAAAAAATAGAAATAGGAATAGAACAAGAACAGAGAAAAAGAAAAACTTGCCCCCGGTAAATGTTATGAAATTGGAAACAATTCGAAAAGTACAAGTATAAAATTACAGAAGATAATGCCGAAAGCGCAAAAGGTTATATAAACTTGTTACTCATATGTATCCACACACACACGCACACTCATATACAAGCATATATTTGTAATGCAGGAAGTAGATAATATGAGAAAAGTTTTTGAATATTAAAACGGCTGAATACATTTGTTTCTATATAGGAATATATACATTTATAGCAAGGACATATTGTAGCAGTTAAGCTAATAATTGCTACTTCTTGCTGCTTGCTTATGCTTTTGCTTCTTACCAAAAATATTCCCGTGCTAAAACTAAAATCAAAGAAAACGAACAAAGGAGCTGAGTAGAGTAACAACGGTTCTTAGTTGTGAATAAAATGAAATGGCAACACATGGCGCACAAAGGAGTCTATGCATGCTTATATGTGTACTATAAAATTATTGTTCTTCTAGTACATGATTGCAAATGAAGTTGATAGCATTTGTTCGAAATAACCTTAAGGACATTGTTTCAAAAGCCTAATAGCACAAGCAGTAAAGCAAATGTAGCTGAAGCAATAGCATAAAAAAAAATTGTTTTAACATTTTGCACCTGTTTTTTGTTGTTGTTATTTTCGCTCTTATACACTTTTGTTAAACTATTATGAAAATTGTAGAGGTGAAACAACTACTATATAACAACAAGGAGTGAAAGTGAGTGAGTGAGTGAGTGAGCTATCTCATATAAAACAAAACAACAACAACTAAAAAAAAAAAAATTAAATGGGCACATCATAAAAATGTGAATCACGTTTTCTTTTTCGTGTATGAGAGTGAATGTTAACAACTTTGTATTACAACAAGTGAATGCTTGGAGTGCAAAGTGTAGAAAAGGGCTGGCATACATACATGAGGGACATTGAAAGGTCACATAAGATACTAGAGAAAACTGTTGTTATTGTTGTGCATTTATGCTTAAGCATTTTGCTTTTGTTGCTTGTTAGGTTCAATGAAGCAATTTGGTATATTATTACTGGCATGTCTACCTCATAGGATATGAAGCTAATGATGATCAGGTCACAAACAGCCATACAAAATCTGTTTCTAAGTTTTCTAATATCTCCTTGATGGCATTCGTTTGCATGGATATTTGATGTTTTCGATAATCAGTCACTGGCTGGTGAAACCAGTCCTGCTCGTGGAGATCAAGTGCGGTCTAGATCGACAATCTAAGAGTTATAACTTTTCTCAAGTAATTCTTTTAAAGTGAACAGTATCAACGATATCATTTTGTTTGCACCAGTTCAAATTTCTTTATTCCATAAGGCTTTGCTGATGACACTATTGATGACCTTATCGATGACAGGTCTTCCACAAAATACTCATAAAAATAATACTCACGTCAATTGATAGATAGCTTGGAGTAATGTTTATATAAATAAGAAAACATTTTACAAAACTTACAATGGTTGACAATTTGCAAGACATGTCATAAAAAATAACATAAATCAACATTGGTATTGGAAACTAAAGTAGCAAAAGAAATAACTAACTATTTTTGCGAAAGTTTATCTACCTTCCAGATAAATCTGGTGCAAACTGGTTTGTAGACCATACAGATATCAGATGATTCCAGAAAAACCATTGCTTTGAAATTCATACTTGGTTCTAAAGCCATACTTTCGTTGGTAATAATGAGGAAAAAGAGAGCTTTTAATTGAATTTCGTTGTTGCATTAATTCCGTTTTATTTTTTTGTTCAAGACTTTGTTCTTGAAACTATCAATGACAAGTCAGCAACAAAATATTTGTGAAATTAAAATAAAAAACCCTCAATCGAAAGTTTTAAGCATTAATACTGTTTTAATACTTTGCTTCGAAAAAGTCTTCAACAAACGTTTGTAGTTTTCCGTACACCCCGTGATACTATTTCCTAATGAGCATATGCAGCCACATATGAGTGTTTAGTCTCGTTTATGTGAAATGATATACAAAATGCACAATTTTAAAAATTTTCCTACATTCTCACAATTTTTTTTCTCCATATTTGCTAACTATTGCCCAAAGGTAAAAGTTGAAACATTTAGTTGTCCACAATCATAGTAAGAGTGAAGTGTAAAAGAAAATGCAGAAAAACAAAAACACTAAAAAACGAAACATAAAAATAATAAAGACCATTAGGCTCATATAGACAAGTTAAGTGGCTCTTTTAGTGCCATAACCTACACACACACACATATATATATACACCCAACGTCATGTGGCTAATGTATGTGCAAATACTATAGTTGTATAAGCAATTTTTGTGTAGTTAGGATTTTTTTCTTTTAACATTTTTGCCTTCGAGCTTGACTGCAATTTTGAGCTTTTGCTTGGCTCTGTCAGTAGTAGAGAGAAAAAAGAAGTCATTAACGCGATGTTGTCTTTCTTTTTTCGTGTTGGTTGCAAAAATATATATACCTACAGAAGAGCAAAGGATGCTGCTGCTGCCTGTTGGCATTTTTTTTTGCAACAGACTTTGGGGGAAAAATTAAAAAATTGTTAACCACATGAAATTACAGGTGCTTGTGAGAATCCTTTTTATATTTTTTTCGTTTTTTTGTTTTTTTTTTTTTGCATTTTACTTTACCATATCTAACAAGGCTCTCTTTGGGTATTTTTTTTTTTGATTGCTTAACTTTTGCTTTGCTTATGACTTTTTGAGACTATAGGTACCTCTTAGTTGTATATACCATGTGGTATGAAATAAAATGTAGCAAAAAAAGAGATGAGTTAACATAGCAGACAGTCGCTAATTGTCTATAGTTTTTTTTTTTTTTACAAAGCTACAAAAAAAAAAAAAAAAAAAAAATTAAAGGAAAAATAATAAAACCAGCAGACAAGTAATTGTATTTTAAATGTTGCCGAAGTAACAAAAATGTAGTTGTAAAAGGCGAGAAAAAAAATCTGGGAGGACAACATTGTTGCAACATTGAAGCTATAAGCAGTGAGGCAGCCTTCACTTGTATGCATTGACATGTAAATTGACATTTAATGGTTAAAAATAATAAAAAGAAAAATATAAAATAAAATTGATAAAAAATATAATGTTTTCAGTAAAGTGAAAGGAAATGATGAAAGCTTATTGCAGCAAAATTGAAGATTTAAAGCAAATTTATAGTATTTGTTGTGGAAATGAGAAAAAAAATGTTTCCTTTTCAGCTAAAATAAAGGATTTGTGAAGAGCATTGAAATACAAAGACGTATTTAATTTTAAGTAATATATTGTTAGGGCTAACAGACAAAGGCTTTTCATTAGGTTTACAGAAATCATATTTGCTTTAAAAAGATCAGAAGTTGTTCAGTATATACTATACTCTACTACTCATATATTAATTTGAACTAGATTTGTGTTTAATTTCTTGTTTTTTTTTTTCATTACGCTGAAACAGTCTCCATATATACTTTTTCTGAGAAACTTAAAAAATACTAAATTTGTACAGCAGATGCCAAGAAATACAAAATTTAAATTTTCAGTGATTTTTCAAAAAAAAAGGATATATGACGTACTTTTTTATTTGTTGAAAAATTGTCCATTTTAGTATATATTTTAAAAATGTCTGTTGAATGACTTTTCGTAAGCTGAACTAAACATACTTTTTTTCATTTACTTTAAATATTACAGTATTCGAAATATGCTTACAACTTATACAACTAATAAGGCTTTAAGCTTGCACAATATCATCTCAGTATCTTGTATTTCTAGGACACTCGACATATATCCTTTTTTAATAATACAAAATTATTGAAAATTTTTTAATATTTTCAAGAACTATTATGTGTCGTTTAATGAAATTAAAAAAAAACACAGCTTTAGTTTATTTTACATTTATCATAATTTTGTTTTATCTGATATATAATAAAATAAAATAACGTACAGGTGCATAAACTATAAATTTGTATAATATATTAAGTTTATTTTCCTGTCTTTGTAGTTATCTAATTGTGGTTCTTATTGCTGTCGTTGTAGGTATATGGTTGAAGTTGCAGTTGCTTTAATAATTATAATACTTATTGAACACTATCGTTCATTATTATACATAACTAGTGATTTCTATAAGGATGTGTGCGGGTATAAATGTATTTGTGAATATGTGTCACATATTTGTGAATAATTGAAAATATAATTATTTTCTGTATATATATATATACAAAATCAAATATACATACATACAAATGTATATGCAATTATATGTTTTAATGTATATGGGCAGTGCAGAGAAAATCTCTTGCTCGAAACATTCGAGACACAAATTTAATAAATTTAAAAGTTGCTTGATTACAATGCAGATTTCGTCCACTTCTAACAAATAGGTAGGGATATCCAAAGTATAATAGAACTATTGCTAACGCATTTGATTAAAAAACTTAACAAGGCAGCTTATATTTAGTTTTAAATAATGTTTAAAGTAACCCAGCAACCTTCTAGCTATTACCAGTTCTGCTCTTCAGTGTAACAAAAAAACCATATTTCCTTTTATAATATATCAGCACCTTGAAAATGCCTTGAAGCACAAATTTCTGAATTTCACTCATTCTATATTTCTTTGTACTTCAACAAAATATGAACATATGTAATAATAACGAAAAGCTAATGAAATTTTAATAACATCTGCTATTTTGTAGTTAATTAATTGAAATGTGGTTTCATATTGATGAGTATGTGTGTACGTTGTTAAACATGTGAGTGTGTGTATGTATATATTGATGAATATCTATAGAGCTGTCAAACATTTGAGTGTAATTAATTAAAAATCTATTTCAAAGCTGAAAATTTTGACATGCTATTGGTTTGATTTTCCTTTATGGATTTTATTTTTAGATTGAAATTTTGTAAAGAAATATTTCTGAATTATAAAAGGATTTCAGTTGAAAAATGTTAAAAGGAAAGCAGCCACGAAAAAATTTATAATATGTAGAAGTATGAAATGGAATATTAAGGAAATTGCAAAATTTCAGCATACGAAAAGCTGAAAGATTATTTTAAATGCTAAGGCGTTTTTAATAAATTTTAAAAAATAGTTGGAAATTTTAATTTGTCTTGCAGTCATTCCTGATTATGTTTTGTGAACTTAGGTCTTTCCTTTTCCTAGTCTTCTCTACTTGAAAACGTATTTCCTTGATTCAATTAAGTCACCTCCTAAATTAAATTCTTTCGTGAAGCACCCACGAGATTGTGAAATCGATATTCTTACAACAACGCGTATACCTTAATTTAACCCTGGTACTATAGCATTATAAGTCTTCTATATTTACGTACAATCCGCACAGTTAAAGTCGATATGAGAAAATATTAACCTTTTACAATGTCATTGTCGAAAATCATTTTTCCATATAAAAATGAGTGCACTTAAAATGAGCACACTCAAAATCTACAATCCCCTATGAAACTATGAAAAAGACCATGAACGTTACGTTTTTTTTTTTTTTTTAATAATATATTTCACCAGGTATGCACATATAGACATACAGAGATCGACCTTTGGGTAAACATCATTGCATCAATAACATTATCCCTGACGCGTCACAACTTATATTACTATATTATTTTTTTATTTTCAAATATATTTTTACGTTTTTATAAGTCTCTTTTTTATGACCAAATGGCAAAAAGAAAAAGAAAAAAACGTGCACAGTAAAATTTCATGTCAAAAGTAGCAAAATGAAAGCATATAAAGAAAGATAAAGAGGGAAGAACGTAAAACGCAAGAAACGGAAATGCGCTTTTCTTAGACTGTCGACTGTCACCACACAAAATTGTAATCCTCTGGTCATAAAAACATACCAAAGTAGACTGTTTGGATGGAATAAAAAGGTAGAAGGGAAAAGACAGAGCGAAAGGTAAGGAATTTTTAATGGTATGCCAGAAGATTTGTATCATTCATAAATTTAGAAAAACTTCAAGAAATTTATTCAAATAAGAAAGACTTTCTCATTATGCGTGTCAGTATTCTATATTAATCTAATTATGAAGTATACTATTGAGTTAGTAATAATTCTAGAACTAATACATTTGAAATTTGAAGTAGGCAATCATGATTCAGTAAAAATTCTACGACAGATCTATCTTAATTAAGGAATTTGGAGTTTTCTTAACTTATAGATTGACTGAATCACTCAATATTTTCATGATTCAGTAAGAATTCTAGTATGTAACAATTTGATTTAGGCAAGAAGGTTTTTTTTGCTTATAGATTGACTCAATCCCTAAATGTATGTATGATTTAGTAAGAGTTGTCTGGACTAATGTATTGGAATTTGGCAGAGAAGATTTGTCTGTACCTGTCAGTTGAGTCAACCATTGAATGTATTCATGATGCAGTAAGCAATTTAGGACGTTTTTATTTGAATCAGGAAAGAAGTATGTTTTTTTTTAATTGTAGGTAAATTGACTGAACCGCTCTTGATTTAGAAGGAGCTCCAGGAAATTTATTTTGTTTTATGAATTGACTCTATCATTCAATATACTCACGATTCAGTAAGAATTCCAGGACTAATCTGTTTGAATTAGGCACGCAGGATTTTCTTTTAATTGCAGATAGACACAAACACTCAACATAATTATGATTTAGTAAGAGCTCTGAGACAAATTTTTGAAATTATGTATTGACTCAACTATTCAATATATTTATGATTCATTTAAATAGAATGAGTCTATTTGAATTAGACAAGAAGCACTTATCTTTACTTCCTGATTAACTCAAGCACGTAATGTAATCATTATTTAATAAAAGTTCTCTAACTAAACTAAAGACTAATCTATTTGAATAAGGCGGAAAATATTTGTCTTAACTTGTCTATTGTGTCAACCACTGAATGTATTCATGATGAAGTTAGAAATTTAAATCTTATTAGGTAGGAAGGATTTGTTTTTACTTGTAGCTAAATTGACTTATCCACTTATGATTTAGTAAGAGCTTTAGAACAAATTATTTTGAATTGGTGATTGACTCTGCAGTTGGTAAGAATTTTAAGACTGATCTATTGGAATAGCTTTAGAACAAATTTTTGAGTTATGGATTGACTCAACCAATTAATATATTCAAAATTTAGTAAAAAATGCAGAATAATCTAATTGAAATAAACAAGAAGGACTTCTCTTTACTTGTCGTTTGATTAATTTAATGTATTCATGATAAAGAGTAAAAGGTTTAGCATTAATCCATTGGAATTATGGATTGAAGAAAATGTAAACATTTAATTAAAGTTTCCTCAGTCGGAATTACAGGTTACTACGTCGTATATTCATTAATATGAGAAGAGACCACAATAAATTTTACTGGTTAATTTTCACATATGGCACCATTACAGTTACACTGATACACTATTGAAAAGATATACACAAATTGATTTTATTCCGTTCAATCATCGCAAAATCTATGTATGGCTTTACAAAATGGAATGTTCATACAAAATTACTACAATACTCGTTTTTTCGAATCCGATTTAAAACCGTTTTCATGCTAGCAATACGGATATATTTTTGGAATCACTACTCATTTTATTGAAGTATACAGAATTCTGTAAGTAGCAAATTAAAGTGACACTTTTTGTCTACTGAATTAATTTTACTGACTGAGTTTTTCAGGAAGTTTTCTCAGAGAGATCAAAAAGCAAACACCGTTCCAAAACTTCATACAAAGTAATATTAAGATGTAGGTAAATTTTTGATTTAATATTTTATTAAATAACTCTTAACATTCATGCACGCACTCACGCTCTACTCACTATACCGCCAATTGTCTTTCTACATCAACTTCTTCTCATCATTATACTTCAATTTCCGTTTGTGTAGGAAAAATCTCAACGCCTTTTCAATTTTCATTTCACAAAAAGTCAAAACTTTATCCTTTTCAATATTAATTAACACTTCAATTCCATAAGGCAGAAGAAGGGAAAAACTTTTTATTCCACACTTTCCATTCACCACTAAAACCCGCTTGCGTATAAAACGAATAAGATTTGTTGGAAAATACTGTATACATTGCAAGAGAAAATAAAAAAAACCAACAAAAACTTTTGTATGAAATTTCTGTGGCACCCTTGTAAAAATTCAGTGTGTTTGTGTGAGTGCCTAAAAGTATGTGCAGCACCAACAAAAGAGCTTCAAAGAAAAATACTACTAATTTCTGACACTAATTAACAATTAGCATAAGTTGAGGCATGCAGAAATTTCTTACTACTCTTTAACGTACTGACAACTTTTCTACATTAACTTTTGAGAAATATTTACATTCAAATATAAAATTTCCTATGCCTAAAACACAATACTAAGTAATAACTAATTTACCCTTTCTCAACAATAAAAAACCACCATATAAAGTTCGTTTCAGGCGCAGTGAAGTGTCGTTGTCATTTACAGAAAATAAGTTTTCACTTTTAAGCGTGAGCGCTTATTTTGTATATCGTAAACATTTTTGACATTTTTCTGTTGTGCTGCTGGATGCTTGCTGACAAACAATACAAAAATTCATTTCAGCGTTCAGGGACCCAAAGGATTACTTACAAACTTCACTCTATAATGTATATATGTGGAAGAAAAAGTGTTAAAGCAGCAACAGCAAAAATAATAATAGCAATAATAATAAAAGACAAAGAGACACAACAACATTTCTGAAATGGAGTAAAAGTAGTAGCAGAAAAAGAAGAAGAAGTAATAGTCTCCCGGTAAGACAGTGAAATATCACAACTCATATATTTATTTTAAAATGTTCGGGAGTATGTCTGAGAAAAGTAGCATGAACTTTTGACAATTGTCTCTTAAAGTGCCAGCAATTGTTGCGGCAGACAGGCAGGCAGTCAGCATTTTGGGAATAATAAGAAAATGAAGCTCATTCTCTCATACACACATACACTTTCAAACTTTCAGTAGTATCGCATAAATATAAATGGTGCCACACTTGTCTTCTACTTACAACTACCAAGTGGAATGCCAAATATGAAGCAACCTAAGACAAGGAAAGAGAAACAATACCAAAAAAAAAAAATAACTCGACTTAAAATGAAAAGGGTAAGAAAGCTCAGGCATAGTATAAAAATATATTGAAAAAAAACGTAGCTGAGATATTTTTAGTATAAAGTGGAAGTATTTTTAAATTAAAAATATTTGCATTGAGTGGAAGAAAAAAAATTTAAGGAAGGATATGCTAAGCAATGTGAGTAGGAGGATTGTTTGATATGATTTCAAAATTGAAATAAGTGTACTGAGCTTAATTTATTCATAAAGAGAATTGAAAATAAAACTTAAATATCATAGCATTAAACCTGTAATTATTTTAAATAAATTTTGAAAGTTTTGCTTTGGCTGCACAGTGCAAACTCATTAGACTGAAAGTACACTATTATTTCTGAGAAATAAAGAAATGCTACTGGTAAAATATAAGAGGGCATGTTGCTTGTAAGTGTCACAGACTTGACACAACTGCTAAAAAGGAATCAATAATTTATGCATTCTTCAGGCAATACACTCAAGCAGGCTAACCTCATACAGAAAAAGCAAATTGACATACTGAAGTGGCATAAAGAAACGCTCAATGTCTCAAATAAATTTAAACCCATCAAATTTAAAGCTAAAAGATATAAATAAAGGATTTGATAGCATGTGATCAGCATGCTGCCGGCTCAGGTTTGTTCTTCATGCAGCAGCAGAAGATGCAGCCTGAAATCCGACTAAAACCTAACTAATGTTACTGAGAAATAAAAACAGAAAACAGGCAGGATGTGCTCAACCAACAGGTGTCTCAAGTTATAGCTTTACAGTTTGCTACTGAATCTGGAACATCATTGTCTCGCACTTTAAGCAATTTGTAGGAATGAATCAATGATGATGCATGAAATTAACACTTTCAAAGAATATTTGTGTGATGCAAATGGAGTTAGGAAGTGCTAGTGGGAAACGCTGGACTTCTGAAAGAATTCGTCTTGCTTAAATTTTTTTTCTGCAATAAAAGAATCAAAATTTCATATAAAAAACTTAATTATAAAGTTGAAATTGAACCAAATTTATAATAGCTTATGCCACAATTAATTGGTTAAGGACATTTCGAAATATTTCTAACATTTTTTACTGGTTTTTACTATTTCAGTAACTCACTGATGCTTGTCTTTTTTAATTTAGAAGGCATTTCCAAAAAAGGATATATGGCACGCTTCAAGAGTACACTCTTTAACTCGACCAAACTTAGTCTTTGCTAAGATTGAGGACATCTTTTAGGTGCAATTTCGAGAAGAAATTTATATATTAAATATAAAAATTTTTTGCACATGACAAATTTTTCATTACAACTTTTTCTTAATCTTTCTAGCAATCAAGAATCTAATTGAAAGAAATATAAAAAAAAATTGGAAAAAGGATATGAGGAGAACTAGAGAACCGTAAGTTTATATTTTGCCAAACTTTTGCTATAGCAAGGGTAAATCTAAAGATAACTTGTAGGAATAAATTTTCAAAGAATTTCAAAAATTCACTTTAAAAAATTGTATACCTATAAATAAAAAAATATTTTCAAACACATTTTTGTTTTTAATTTCAATTAACTGAAGGTATATTTTTAACCAAAAAATTATTTTGGAATTATTTTGGTACAATTTGATAGATTTTCAAGAAAAAGGATATGAGACAAAGCCATGAATCTTAACATTGAAATTTAATTAAAAATTTTCCTCCAATAATCGCCTGTCAAGCTACAGCTTGTAGAGTAAAAAATAAATTGAAATTCTAGTACTCAATCAAAACACACAGATATTTTCCCTTATTCTTTTATTTAACCTTCAAAAAATTATTTTCATTTTCTTGGTTTTGAAAATGTAGCAATTTGATTTTGAATTTAAACTTTTTTAATGCATTTGTAACTTATGTATAATATTCATAATATAGTTCTTGAAACTCGTAAGAAACTATTTTGTATGTAAATACAAATATAACTTACAAAATTTGGAAAAATTTTAATGGAAAATTTTCATTACTTAACACCTAAATATTTGTATATTTTTCAATTATACACAGCACTAAATTTCAAGCTAAATTTCAAATAAATGTAAAGGTGGAAAATTTTATATTTTCATAAGAAAATGTGAAAATCAAGATACTTGCATTTGTAACTATAAAAATATATTATTTCAAAACAAAAATTCTACGTATAGAAATATTACAATATTTTTAAACAACCTTACACTTACTTTTTTTAATAGAAACCGTAAGTACCGCGCTCTTAATTCTTCTTCCTTCCGCTTGTAGCAGTAGAATTATTTTTATAAATCTAAACTAATTACTAGTAATTGATGTCCCTGTAGTTTTATTTGTAAGAAATTTCTAAATCACAAAGATTTTTTTTTGTTTGTAAAAGCTTAACTAATTACTATATTTGCTTTTTATTTTTATATAACTACTATTCTATTAACAAAAGCTCCTGCTACACTAAGTTGTATTTTTAAAAACTATTTTTGCAATAATTGATCACTGTTTGAAAAAGACAAAATTGATGCTAAGAATTAATTAACTTTTCTTTCCATATATATATAAGATTTTTAACTTCTTTTTGCTATACTTTTTTTTATCTACAATATTTGGTTGGTACTTTTTGTATGGTCCTTTTTTGATATAAACTTTGGTACTCTTTTTTCTTTTTTGTATTTTTTTTTTGTATTCTCTAATTTTCCTTAAGCTTCAGTATTTGTTTCTTTTGATGCTGGACGTTTATATTTTTGTATATCCTTGTTGGCTTTTGTTTTTTGGTTTTTGATTCTATTTTTGAACTTTTTTGGTTATTCACATATCATTAATTTCGATTTTGTTAATTTACGCCGCCAGTGTTGTGCTGTTGTATTTAGCGATATTGTTGGAGTTTTTGTTGTTGTAGCAGTAGTTATTATTATCATCACCTTCTTCATCGTGTGTTGTAGTTGCAGTGCACAGTGTAACGTCTGCAATATACATACGCACAGGAATTTGTTTGTTTTGTGGTTTGAAAAAGAAAAAGAAGAAGAAGAAAGAAAAAACAAATATTTAATATTTTCATTGGTTGTAGTTATTTTGATTTTACTACACAGCAACACAACCGCACACAATAACACACACGAGTAGTAGTAGTAGTAAAAAAAACACATCTATTTGGTGAGAGCACAACACTGAAAAAAATATAGTAGAAACAGTTTTTGATAGCAAAAAACACAAACAAATCGTAAAAAGTTTGTATTTTTTGTAAAAGCCAATCGAATTAATTAAAAATAAATTTTATTTTCTTTATTTGTTTTTTTTTTATATTTTTATTACGTACAACATCAAAAGTAACAACAACATTCAGTAATGAAATTTTTACTAATTTTATATTGTTTGTTTAAAAAAAAAGCATCAAAGTTTATATCAAAAATATATAGATTTTTTGTAATTAACGACACAACACTGAGGTGTAGAAAAAAAAACTAAAATTCATATGAAAAACTTTACTAAAATGTTTAAATTAAATTAAAAATGGTTTAGCCAATACTATTAAATCATATATGTAAATTTAACTTATTATTAGTGAACACATTTCAAAATATTTTTTTTTAAAGAGATTTTTACTATGTTACTGTCTAACAATTTTGGTTTTTTCTTAAATTATCAAAAAAGGATACATAGTGACCTTAAAAAGTTTATGCTCAAATTCATCCAAATTCGACCTATGGGAA
The DNA here is from genome assembly GCA_963691655.1 of Toxonevra muliebris. Taxonomy (NCBI): domain Eukaryota; kingdom Metazoa; phylum Arthropoda; class Insecta; order Diptera; family Pallopteridae; genus Toxonevra; species Toxonevra muliebris. The sequence goes on from OY829326.1 coordinate 57,610,579, forward strand.
GAGTGTTCCTAAAGACAACTTGTAGACACAGATTTTTATAAGAAATCTAACTATTAAATTTAAAAAATATATTTGTCTGAGCAGAATTTTTCATGAAAAAAGTTCGTTTTTCTTTCTAAACAATCCGTAACTTGATTTGAAATAAATACCAAAGTGTTTGTGGGAAAAGGATATAGGGAAAGCTTGAAAACGACGTGCTCAAACTCAACCAAATTTCTTCTGTAGCAAATTGGAGTATGAAGACAAGTTGTAGGAATAAATTTGTGAACCAATTCTAAAATTTGAGAAATTGGTTTTCATACAAAAAAAAAAATTATCGAATTAATTATTCTAATTTTGTTTATCTCAGTTAATTTTGTTTAATAAAAACACTAGTTAAGAAAAAATTTAAAAGGATATGAGGCAAGCCCTTAAAATTAAAGTGTAAATTTGGTAAAACATTTTTTTCTGAAAACTTATATGTACTGCCAACATTTAATCTGAAAATTAATTTGAGATTCTAACTGTAATCAAAAAGTAAATTCAACTTTTGTTCTTGAAATTTTGGTGTTTTATTATTTTTTATTTATTTTTTTTTTATTATTTATTTATTTATTTTATTTTGAGGATATCATCATACTCCTGATTTTAAAAAACAAAAAAGTGATGATTTTTGTAGGAAAAAACTGAGAAATTATAAGCTCGGCTTTAAACAAACTTTTTTTTTACAGCAAAATTGAACATAAAAACAACTTGTAGGAATCAAATTTAAAAATTGTTATACATTTCTGGAAAAAGGATATGAGGTATGCTTGAAAGCTATGAGCTCGCACTTAACCAAATTCTTTCTTTGATAATTTTTTATCTAAAGACAAATTGTTGGTAAAGAATGTTTTGTTTATTTAAAGTAATTTAAATCGATTTTTGTCTCTAATTAGAAAAAAGAATATAAACTTAGTAAAAATTTCAAAAGATATTATTCTCCAACAAAAGTTGATGTTAGGATCACTTGTGGGCTAATTTTTTTTTTAAATTTTTTAATTAAAATTTATCTTTTTATCATAAAAAGTTTACTTAGCTTTAATCTAAACTTATTTTAATAATAAAATTTCAAATAGAATGCTTCATGAGTACACTGGTTAATTAAAAAAAGTGTGTTTGAGAAGTTTCAACCAAATTTTTTCTATACTCAAAATGAAACTAACTACAACTTTTTACCAACATAATTTCTGCAGGATACTAAATATCAATTAAAATAAAATGTATTTGTACAATCTGAATGCTTCATTAGAACTTTTCCTCTGTTGCTTCATTTAACTTCAATTATATGTTATGATTTTAATCAAATATCCTTTGAGGCCTTAATTAAAGTAAATTTATTTAATAATAATTTTAAAATAATATAAAAAAAAAAACCAAAAGTTTTCATGTAAAATGAAAATAAATTACATGCACAGAGCAACAAACAGAAATATTTCAATAAAGTATGAGTGCTCATACCCAATAGTACAAGTGTATGTATACTTTATATGTATGTGAATGGAGAATTGCAAGCAATAATTCAAACTGTTGCTTTTTCAAACCAAACAAGCACACAAAACACTCACACTACAGCCAACTAACCAATATACCAATGCCAACAACATTACTACTACTACAGCATAACCATTACTACCCTTTGGGGCAATACATTTGGCATGGCACTACAAATGGCAGAACGAGGAGAGGACAATAAACTCGTTAAGCTGCAATAGCAGAAAATGATGAATGTAAAATAAAACCAGCGCTTATACAAAGCAACAATCCAAGGAGGGTAATTCGGACGAAGGGGAGGTATTCTTCTTCGCCTCTATATTACCCAACACTTATTAGTACGAGTACAAAAACAGAAAAAAGGGCAAAATACGATATTGAGTTACAGCAATGTATAAAGAAGAAACAGAACAAGAAAAACACAAACAAAAAATGCGACCAACTAAACGAGAGAAAATCGAAATTAATCAACAACAGACGAGACGCGAATTTTCTTCTTTATTTTATGTTTTCAACATTTTCATTTATTTTTCTTTTTGGTTTTTTTTGATACAATTTTCTTGTTTTTTGTTGTAATTGTTATTTTGTTGTGTACAACAATAACAAAACAAAGTCGCTGTTAAGCCAACATAATGCCAAAGCATTTGTAGGTATATATATAAAAAAAAGTGAAAAAGAAAATCCTTAACAAAATATTTTGCTAGAAATTCCAATACTCACAGTTTATATATATGCATGTATGTATGTGAAAGCAGAAAAACCACAACAACTCAAACTTGAATGGCTTAGTTCATATATAGAAAAACACATAAATATATATATATATACTGCCACATGCATATTGTTGCTTGCATGTGTAAGTGAATGTAATCGTATGGCTGGAAAGTAACAAAGATAGGGAGAGAGCAACATGTCAATAGTTAAGACATGCAGCAGCAGCAGCAGCAACAACAGCAACTAAGTTCAATTAATTGCAAAGCTTCACATACACACACACACACACACACATACACATCAACACTAACAAACACACATAACACACACTCATAAACCGCAGAAATTAAATTAAAATACACAGAAGCATGAAGCACGTAAAATGTGAATGACAAGTGTTAGAAGTTTGAGAATGTAATCGAAGCGAAGTGAAGTGGAATTGGAAGTGGATATGTGGTGCAATAAGAAAAAGAAAGTGTTGAAGAGTGGTGGGTGAGCACAAAAGGATAAAAGAAAATGTATATGAAGTTGTTTAATTTTAATTAAAGAAATTTATTAAATTTAGATTTAAATTAGGAAAAAGTAATTCAAATAAAATTCTGAGAATGGTCTTAGTAGCAGAAATGAGAAATTATATGTTGTTGAAATGAGGTGCAAAAGTTTTCAATTATCACTTTGCAAACAACTTGTAAATGCAAAGAAATATTTTGAAAGTCTACACAATTCCGAAAAATAAGAAAGACAATTCTTGTAAATTGGAATTTCTTTTGTCGGATAGAAAACTGGAGTAAAAATATTTAAAAATCAACAAATCTCTGGTCACAAGGCGTAACAACACAACTCGAGTTTTGTCGAATTCGAGTTATTATCATAATTGAAATCTTCATATCCGATTTCATATCGTGTCAAAATTTTATGAATCGCTTCAGTGGTTTACGAGATATTGAAGGAAAAATAGAACAACTAAATTTGATTATTAGCATTTGAATCTTTGAAGTGCTCTTCTGTAAAATTCAAAAAACACACACTTATGCTGTTATGCCTTGTGACCACAGAAATCAACGAAAAATAATGGAAAAATTCTTATTATTTCAAATTTAATATTTGCATAATTTTAGGAAAATGTATTTCCCTGGTTATACTTTTATGAATTGCTCTGTGCTTTTAATGTATAAAAACCTAGCACTCGAGAGAATATATTATTCTAATGATTATTTCTTAAAGCTTATTTAGATATGCGCACATCTTTCTCAGTCAAAAATCAACCATAAGATAATTTTAGGCGAAAATTTCATATTTTCAACTATAACATTTTACCCAAATGCTTTGAATTTCCCCAAAACCTCATACGCATAATTTATTTATGAATGATGATGCGTCACAAAAGTTCTGCAATTAACTAAACTGTAATAACTTTGCATAATTTATAATTTAAATAAAATTATTTACAACAAATCTTTATTTGCTTACATGTATGTATACCATATGAGCGTGTGTGTAAAAATTACAAAGTTTTTTGTTAATACAATTTTATAAAGTGTTGTTCGCACAACAGTCATAGACGGCAGTCGAATCAATGCAATCAAGCATACTACTTTTTTGAACTTATCTCGCAACAAAGTTGCTTATTTTTGCTTCAACTCTTTTCCATTGCCTTTCTTTCCACATGTTTAATGCTTTCAAAGAAATTTCAAAATTGCTTTCATCTTATGAAATAATTTTCTATCTTAGATTTTCTACACCTTACAAAAGCATTTTGAAAATAAATAACACAAGTAAATAAATTGGTTTCGTAACCACAAAACCAAACGAGCACATTCATACAGTAGTACAAAAAGACAGACAGACGGACAGACAGTCATATAAGCACACAAATAATCGCACAAACGTACTATAACTGTATACATACATACATATATACAACACATCAATTCAATTCAATCAGACGTCAGCGTTGCTGTTGTTGTTGTTGTTCTTGCACGTTAAAAATGAAGAGTGTGGAGCTTACAAATTGTTCACCCTCTTTGCAAAAGCAACGCGGCACTACATTGATGGAAATGATAAGGACGATGATGATGATGATGTTTGTTGATGTTGATGATGGTAGTGCAAAACTGGCAACATGTGCTACATACAATTGAAGCGGAAACAAAAATACGATGATGATGAAGGTGGTGGATTTTTTTTATTTATTCCACTTTTCCACGCTGCAAGAATTATACAATCAAAAGTAAAATGTGGTGAATGTGGGTGTAAATACTCGTTGTAGTAAGGCTAGTAGTAGTAACAGTAGCAGCAGTTGTAATACCTGCAACCACGAAAAAGTTGGAAATAAAATGCGGCAAGCACGTTGCAACTCTATTACTTATTTCGTGAAAAGGTAGTGTGGAAAAAGGTATAAATAAAAGCGGTTTTTTCTGCTGCTCCTTCTACTTTTTTCTGGTTTTGTTTGTGAGCTAGCGCACAAATGCAATAATCTTTCAACTGACGCTTACGTTTGAAACGTGACTAGTACACATGATGTTGCAATATTTTATGTTAGGTAGCTAGAGGTGCCAGTAGGATAAATGTGGCATGCATAAACGCCATAGCGATGGCGTTGGCAGCAATGGCATTAGAAAAAAGGGAACAAATACACAGAATTGTTAGTAATGCCCAGTGTGCATTTTATTTCTTACAGCGATAAATAAAATGTAACAAACAATATTGTAGATAGAAATATGCAAAATTGTGGGTGTGTGTAAAAACAATATGAAAACATTGTCGATTGTTATAAAATGTTGTTAAATAGTGAAGATATGGTGTATTTTTATTAATATTCAAGCATACTTTTAGGAGAATTACTTTAAAAATATTGTGTTTAGATTCAAGAAGATATGAGCATATCTATAAATGAGAACTTGTGGTTTGTTATATGTACTCTTCAATTTTTGTTAAGTAATAATGAAATAATATATTTTAAAAACTGTTGAAGCATACTTTTGGATGAATTGCTATTTAAAATTGTGGACCCATACTTAGATTTACATAAAATTGTAGAAAAAATATTGATGCATTTAAATTTAAAAACAATATGAATTTAAAAAAAAATTATAATAAGGATATTATATTTATATTATATAATATTTTAAAAACTATTAGTGCATACTTTTTGGTGAATTGCTTTTAAATGCAAATATAGATTTCGGTGATTAATATAAAGCGAAAGAATTGGTAATCGCAAAAAAGAAAGATGGTAGACAATTATTCAGTTTTGTAAATATTTAAGCCTACTTTTAGGTGAATTACATTGAAGTTGCTGAAATTTAAAACAAATGTGTACAAAATGATGGAAACGCACTGCTAAATATTCTTTAGGTGAATATGCTCAAAAATTTTGAATAGTTTTGAACTCAAAAAAGATATGACACTTTAGAAAAACATAGAAAGAGCGTATTTTATATGCATATTGTTGTTAAGTAGTAAAGAAATAGCATATTTTACAAATTAGTAAAGCATACTGTTAAGCGAGTTGCTTTAAAAAATTTGTTTTATAGTTTAAATTCATATAAAGTTGTAGCAGAATTATTTTACAATAAGAGATTGAAAGTAAATAGTTTTTTATGAAATATAATTGCTCTGAAGTTGCTGGAGTTTAAGCGAAGTATGTATAAATTTATAACAAAAAGTAGATGCTTCTGATGAATGAATTACTAAGTGTTGTAGAATTTTTATTGAATGAAATAAATTATTTGAAGCAAACTTTTAAGTAAATTGTTTTCAAAATAAGATTTTTTTTAATACTATTATTAATTATTATTCCTAACTAAAATATTCCTAAAATATTAAAAATATTGTGATTGCTATTTTTTTTTTGTGAGAATTACAATATTGTAAGTTAAAAATTTATGTAGCATACTTGCAGGCAAGTTGTTATATAATAAATACCAGTCTCTATAATAGAAACAAAGTTTGTGAAAAATATTCGCTTATCTGTGTAAAAGAGTCAGGGTTTACAAAAACCTGTTGATAAATTGTGTGAATCATTATGACACTCTTGATTTTTTAGGGAGCGCTAGAGCGTTATTAATATAGTGTGCAGCAAAAAATATTTGAAGTCATTCAGTTTAAATAAATTAAATTTTAATAGGTATTGGTTTTCATAATTATGTTATTAAATTTATAAAGAAAAATTGTATGAAATTATACTAGTAAAATAGCGTCATAAAATTGCAAATGCGCCTAAAAGTCGTGAAAGTTTTTGTTCATAAAGTAAGAACATTTTTAAAGAAAAAATTTGTAAAAAGGTAATTTTATGAATGTCTGTTATATTATTATTTTTTTTTTTTTTGATTTGAAAAAATTCTTTTCTTGAAAGAAAATTGTATATTTTTTATGTAGAAAAGAACCTAAAGATATGCAAATATTTAGAAAAGAGAACGAGTTAAAGCCATAAATTATGAAGTATGTACTTTTTTTTTTACTTTTGAAAACATTTTAAATTTTAATTGAAAATAACTTAAGTCACTTTATACATTACTCTAAACGTACACATATGTGTACATAATATTCATGATATGCATAGTATACATATGTGTGCGTGCATATGACATGTTAAGGCAGCACACAACAAAGCTGTAGAAAGAAAAAGAAAACAAACATAACGAGAGTCTAGAAAGCAAAAGTCACTTTTTCAATTTAAAAAATGGAAAAATAGCAGTATTACACACGCAGATACTCAACTAAATCACTAAGTTACTGTGTCGCTGTGATAAACCCATATCAAAAAAAATAAAATAAAATAAAAGTAAAAAGAATATTTTATGTGCACATACATATAAATATGCCAACACACGTGATGCTGCTGCTGCTATTACTGGTGGTAGTAGTAGTAGTGGAGTTGGTGACACATTGTCACTATATAACAAAAAAAAAAAAAAAAATCAGAAAAAATTTTGAAAAAAAGGAAGTGGCAACATTGGTGACAAGGGTTGCTTTCTAGCTCTTCTTTCACCACTGCCAGCACGCACTCACACGCATTTTTAAATTTTTCCTCAAATGCTTTTGCTCATGCTACTTCTGTTCTTTTCCTATTGTAAAGATATATTTGAAAAAAAAAAAATAAAATATATTCAAAAACATTTTTGTTGCCTATTTTTTGGCGTGAATTTATAAATTCTTTACTGTTGAAAAGTATGCAGCAGCGACAGCATGACAGGCGTCTACGTTTGTGTGAGAGCTTGTGTGAATTATGTTCTTTGCATATTAATAATATGATTTTAATGTTTCCTTGAATTTTTTTTTCTTTTTTTGCAATTTTTTTCGTTTTGTATTTATGAACTAAATAGGCAGAAATGCAGCACAGTTTTAAAAGTTCAATATTTGACTTTACACTGCATGTTTGTACATGAGGACGAGTTTATATAAATTCTGAGATAACGTTGTTAGAAGAGATATTGTGTTTATTTGTTGTGTTGGCAAGTTTTAATGGGTTAATGGTGCGTAAACGTGACTTAATGGTGAGTACATGCTTTTGTGTTGAAAGTGTGTGTGGATGAGGTCAAAAGTAATTTTTGTTTGTTGGTTTTTTATTTTTATTTATTATTATTTTTTTTTAATAAATAGACATGTCGCGAAATGTGTTAAAGCAAAGGAGAAGGAAGAGAAGCATGCCAAATTTAGAGTAATCATTTTAAAATCTTTAAATATTTACAATAAGAGTTTTGAAATTTAGAATTCAATATTAAAAAAAAAAAATCATTTTGAAAAAATATTCGTAGATTTTTAGGTGTTTTTAAACAAGAAGGAATAATTATGAAAAAATTTTTGCAGATTTATAGGTGCTTTAAAATAGTTTTGGTGGGTTTTCATTAAATAATTATAGCAAAACTTTTGCATTTAAATTAAACCATTTAGTGAAATGATTTTTATACAAATTATAGTAGCCTTTTAGGTGATTTAAAACATGTTTATCACTAAATATAGCTTACAAAAAAAATTTAAAACAGCATTTTAAGTGCACATCTCCGAAATTTTAACACAACACCCAAAATGAAGAAACTTTGAACTCTGTTGAGAAATTCATGAAGCATACTGTCTCATATGCCCTTAAATTAAATGACAGCATTTTACGCTTCAACAAATTTTCCGAGTATGGCATACGAAGTTGAATCCTTTCAACAAACTTCTTAAAAATTTCATTAACTCGAGTATTTTACACCTTACAATGGCACAAGTAGAGTAGCAGTATGTATGCATATAGTGGAAGTTGTAGTAGCAAACACATTTAATTATCCTCTGCTTTAGTATAATGACAAATCCTCATGCTAAATATGCTTAATACGCTGTAAAGCATACACAACAGAGGAGACTTTCAATGAAGTTTCATAAACTAAATAAGTATGTGTATGTGGTGTATGCCTGTGTGTGTGCTTGTGTGGAACATATGCTTAATGAAGCTTATAACATAGAGAAAAGCTATTCATGCTCCTTTTCGTTGACACGCCCCCGAGAATAGGTGCCAAAACAAAAGGTATGCACTAGCAGCTTTACTGCTTGCTACACTACTAGCAACTTGAAACTATTTTGAGCTATGTATGCATATACATATATTCAAAAGTATATGTATAGTCGGGGTATAGCAGCAGCAGCAACCATTAGTGTTAGAGCGTTTTACCTTTTGGGTGAAAAATAATTATTAAGTGCAGCAAATGAACGCCGGAAATGTTTCAGTAGCTCAGGTATAAACTCGGTGTTGTATGCACTTGCGGCATCGTACAGAGAAACATAATGAAGGAGATGGAGAGGGAGAGAGGAAGTAAATGAGATAGGAACAGAACTAGCTTGTGGTGATGGTGGCGTTGGCAAGCAGATGCAACCAACGAAATCTGAAGTTACTACAGAGGATAATAGCGTACGATGCTATATGATAAATGCTTAAGGCCACATACTTACATTTGTGTGTATGTGTGTGTGTGTTTTGGTGCTGCTACAGTGTGTTAATAACTCATATGCATATATGCAACACATATAGCGCATATTCATATACAACAAATGTAGTGTGGAAGTACATAGCAGTAGTAGTAGCTTGCAGTAGTAGTGTACAGTATTAAGCTTTGTGGTTGCACAATTTCATACTGATTTAATAATAGTAAAGCTTAATATTAGAGCATAATATAAGCAGGCAGCAAGTATTCGTCGGCAAAAAGACATGTTTAGTTAAGTATATTTTCATATGTAATGTAAAGCAAACGTTTACATATACATGTAAATGGCTCTACAACTAACTAGAATTTTGTCTAATGCACAATATTGTTAAAGAGCATTTTATGCATAATATATAATTTTATGAATAATGTTGATATTTTCTCCACATACACATACATATTTGTAAAGGCTGTGTGGGGTTGAAATAACTAACTTATTTTCTTCAAGAAATAATATTGTGAAACTAATGATATGCAAAATACTTGCCAAATTAAATTTATGTAATTTTGTTTTGCTAATTATCTGTGTAATAAAAACATATTTTTGAGAGCTGGTGGCTTAAATTACTTGCTGTCATATTAGAGAGATGCAGTAAGAGTATTTTATCTAACTTTATAAAACGATAAATGTTGAATTTTCAAATAATTTTATATTTCATTAAAGACACAATTTGGAATTTTTAATTGTATCTATTCATACCGAAAACTCATAAGTTAAGCATTCTTTTTTAGATAGTTTATTATATATCCTTTTTTAATTTAAAATATTTTCAGTTTTTTTTTTGATAGTTTAAAATAATGCAGCAGTAATACAAACACTCATTCATCTAATGAGCGCTAATAAAAAGTGTAACACATATTTTTTTTTTACTATTTTTAATATTATTTAATGCCAAAATTTGTATTTTAGTCTGATACGTCAACACGCCAAAAAATTCTCTACCTAACTTCTACTAGCACAAAGTGCGTCATATATCCTTTTTTTAAGTAAATATATAGTTATATCAATTTTCTATTCAATCTTAGTTCAATATTCAGTTTTCTGGTTCATACGCATTAAAATTCATTAGTCTAATTTTCATTAATAGAGATTGCGTCATATATCCTTTTTTTTTGGTTTTTTATAAAATCACGCATACTTAATGACAATTTGTCATTCAACTTGGAAAAGTTTCTGTATGCATATTTAACTTTTTCTTTCAAACGTAAAAAAAGTATACTCAACAAAACCAAAGTTAAGTTAAAATAGTGCAATGGAAATAAAAATCTAATTATTTCAAGTCCACTTTCAATCAATGTTAATTGACATTTTGTTGCCCGTGTAACTGACAGTTGTGATTGTGTGTACTTCAAACTTAAGTGACATTAACACTTGATGGCATTTCAGTATAACACGTCAACTTCTTTGTAAACTCTCGCTCTATCTCTCTCTACCCCTTGCATACACTACTTCCAAATACATATAGGAATAAGCCTATGCTTTGGTTGAACCCTGCAGGAAAAAGTTAGTTTAAGTTTTCTAAAGCAGGCTATAAGCACATGAAAATACACTTTTATACTGTTACTGTTGCTCTGATCTGTAGTTTAATAGATAATAATTTTTTTAAAAAGTTTTCTATATATTATCAGTGACATAATATTTATCACCACTCTCTGACGAACAACAAAGTTCGAATCATGTATACTGAACTCACAGCATGACTCTATCATAGAAAGCGTCATCAATAGATAACTCATTAACCCTGAAGAGTTTTGAGATATTGTGAATCCAAATATTATTTAAGTAATTGATTCAAAAAAAAAAAATAAAAATGTATACATGTATGAAGGACTCATAGCATGACCATGTCATCGAAAGTGTCATCAATGACATATGGAAAAATTAATATTTTCATGTTTTTTTTTTTTCAAAAATTCACAGCAATGACAATATTTCCAGCTAGGAATAACAACTACATATTATAATAAATGTTTATATTCTCACAATACCACCTCACTCACTTACTCACTCACTCACTCATCATGTCCTTGTTGTACATATATAACGCGTTTATCTGTATGTATGTGTGAGCCGCTTGAGCGACATTTTTATCATTGTTATTTTATTATTTTGCTGCGTTTGATTAAGAGCATTTTATTTTTCTTTTATTCCTTTCTTTTATTTTTTTGCTCGAACATTCGTTCTCACTTCCAGCAATACAATTGTTACTAATGACTAACTGACAAAAAAAAAAGGAAAAGAAAAAAACATTTTTTTTCGTTTGTGGGTTGAAGTAAATATTATAGATATTTTATTTGTATTTACGTTTTAAACAGCTTCAATGAAAACACAAGCAATATGTCCATCTCATTTTAACAATTGCACGAAACACGTAGAATTTTTAAAGGACATTGTCTGACAGTAAGATTTAGGTCAATATGTTTTTGTATTATTTTATTTTTCTAGTATCGTTCGATATAGTTTTGTTTTCCTTAAGTTTTTCTTTTTTTTTTGTTCGATTTTTGTTTGTGTTTTACTTATATTGCAAGTATTTAAAGAAAAGAAAGGAAAGTTGTCGCTATGTTTGTTGTCGTTCGCAGGATATGCTTGCCTGACTGCCCGAATGCCAGGCTTAAGATGGAAGGTGGAATTGAACGCAGCATTTTTCATTTACTTAATGAATTCAATTATTTATTTACCTTTAGTTTATGTAGTCGTAGCATTAGTAATGTAGTTGAAGCAGTACTAGTAGTAGAAGTAGTAGTATTTAGTAAAGTAATTGTATGTGTTTGAGTTTCGTATTGCATCTGTTTGTAATTTGTGTGTTTTCATCAATTTACTTAAATAACTATAATGATGATGATGACGACGTTCACTGTTTGCTTCTGACATTCGAACGACATTTCATTACATTTCAGAATGGTATATATTCTTCGAATGAATGAAAATGGAAATTTAATTAGTAGAAAAGGGATATTTTTCGATTCTGAAAGTAGTTATTTTGTGTGGATTTAATTGAAAGCGTAATTAAATAGAGTACTACCAAACTCAAACAACAACAACTATACTAACAAGAAAAATGACACAAAACTTAATTGTAAGTTGAGCAATAAATAAAAAAACAAAACAAAAATAAAAAAAAACAGGAAGCTTTTGTAGTAGATGCGAAATTAAAACACGCACGCATTTAGTTAAAGTTGGTGAAAACTAAAGATTTTTGCAAAAAATCTATCTGAACAGAGTTTGATTTGAAACAATTCAAGACGTTATGGTTTAATGTGGGGTAACAAAAAGAAGAGAATAACAAATCATTATAGAACAATAATATATAGTTTTAGCGACAGTAACATATCAAAACATTCTAGGGTTACTAAGATGGGAGTACTCTAGGTAGTTAATTAAAAGGCATTCATGGAAAAGGTTGAGTTATTTTTGTGGTGAGGAAATGCGTCGTCCGAGCTAAGTATCTGCAAAGGCAAACCTCTTCCCACAATGTTTTGGGACCGAGTTTCTTTGCTCGGATTTCTCATTGACCTTCAACCCACCATATGCAAAAACTTGTTTCATTGCTGAAGGAAAGTTTCAGGTTCAGTTAGTATAAGAATGCCATAATTTATTATAACTACATAAGGCCCAATCATTCAAATTAATTAAGCACAAACTTCAAAAAATTAAATAGAAATTACAAAAACTAAATAACTAACTAAAAATAATTAATTAACAAATAAACATACCACCACCGAAAGAGAGGGAAATAATATAAAAAATAATCAAATTAAATCAAGAGTTTTGTTGAAATGTTTTAAATTAGTATTGCATTAATTTGCCAATTTAATTATGAAATTGAAAATTTGAAAAATTATAATTGAAAATATAACTAAAAATAATACACCAACAGATAGAAAAACTAAAAAATTTATTTGAATGAAAGAATTAATTGAAATATTTTGCATAATTTTCAAAAAAAAAAAAATCATAAAATACACACACAAAAAAAAAAAAACAACGAAGTGATGAATGTTTTTATGCTATGGCAACAATGAATGCTAAAAATAAAAGACAAATTAAAATATGAATTGCATACCCAAAAAAAAGCTTAAACTAAAAACATACCAAAAAATAGATGAATCAAGGTTTTTTCATACCACAAAAAATAATAACAAATAAAAAAGCGAAAAATAAAATAAAACAGGATCAGAAAAATATATACAACAATATAAACAGTACTGAAAATAATATAAAAAAAAAAACAATAGCAGTACAGAAAAATTTATATTGAAGTGAAAAAATTGTAGAAAATAAATTGCAAATCACTTTAGCAGAAAAATTTAGTCAAAAAAAATAAAAAAAAATAAGCAAAGCAATAATAAAAAATGCTAAAATGAAATGAAAAATCAAAAGTTCCCATAGAAAATGTTTTTAAATTGGTATTCAAATAAACATGGCGTGAATTTAGTAAAAATAATAACAGCAATTATTAAAATAAGCAAATAAAAATGAATTGAAAATGTTTTGGTAAAAAAAATATAGTTTTGTTTTGATAAACAACTGTGACAGCACGTATTTGCATTTTAATCAAATAAATATAATTTGAAATGTTTTTGAATTACTTGCATGATATTTATGTGTAAAACTTGTCATAAGGAGTTTTCTGTTGGTAAATGCAAATTTAGAGATGTAATACCAACAATTTAAAAGTCTCACACATGTCCTTTTTTATATTACAAACTCAAAAAAGTTCTATTTTTTCAATAAAAGAATTAGACTTGAGGTAAACGTAACGTTTAAAATTTTAAGTAATTTAAAAGATTAAAAGTACAATCATAGGTTAAATATAATATCTCGTATATCCTTTTTCTCTTGTAATGTCAAAAATTTATTTAGCTATGTTTACAACTCTAAGTAAACGGAATGTATTGATTTTACATGAAAAATAAAGTCGGTCACAAAAAACTTAAGAAGCTTTTGATATATCCTTTTTTAAAATATGTAGTTTTTGTGTGCAACTTAATTTGAAATCTTTATCACATTTTGCGCTAAAGTACCTTTATTGCAAATATAAGATGGTCAAAGTTGTGACATCAAATATTATATGCTTTTTTTTTTTGCTAATAATAAAAATGATTTTTATTATGCGCACATATGTGAGTGAGGTAAAAATTCTTTTTTTATAAAAGCTAAGGTTTTCAAATTTTCTTAAGCTTTTCATATATCCTTTATTCAAATGTTTTCCAAAACGTACATATTATTTTAATATAAGGTGCCAATCAAATTTAGATGGGATTTTTAATCATATATTTAGCTCGGAATGTTCGAAACTTTTAAATTTTTATTTTTCGATTTATTTCATACAGAATTTTTAAAACTAAGTCAATATTTTAAAAAGTTTTTGTATATCCTTTTTTAAATTACTTTTAAAATGTATATACTTTTTTTATTGCAAGGTATTTATCAGTTCAGTAAAGGATTTATTTAGTATTAAGAAGGACTACAAATTTTATGTTTAATTTGTTAAAAAACCTATTAACTTTAAACATTAATTTATTTGAAGATTTCAGAAGATTTAAAATTTTAATTTTTATTATTTTCCTGAAATAGTTGCAGAAATGTTTTCTGCTAACAACTTAGCACTTACACTCAATTCACTGTAAGCGAAATTTCAAGCATATATTTTGAAGGGTTAAGAAGTTTTTGATATATCCTTTTTTTTTAGAAGGTTTCAAAAATGTGTAATGTTGGGCGCAGTACTCGATACAAAGCTGTTATTGATTCTGTACTAGATTTCAAAGTATTATGCAGACCCTATTATATTTTAAATCACTATATTTATATTAAGTATCTACATTTTATAGGTTGAAATTTCATATGCATACATAAGCTTGAAGATGCAAAATTTTTGCTACTTCTGCTTATTCTCTTTTCAGCTTAATTTCTATATACGAATGGGTAAAGCTTGAAAATATTTTCCAGTTTTACGGTAATATAGTACATCCAAATATATTTAAAGACCAACTGAAAAATCGCATCAACTTATTCGTGGTACACTTGTTTTTCTTTCAAAATGTTTTTGTTTTTTCCTCCAATGTGCCAAGTATCAGATTTTCTGCTCCTACTGCTTTTTTGTATCGATTGTCTGTATATTTTACATGCAAATCGAATTTTCCTCAATTTTAATTGGATTTTTGATTGGTTATACTTGTGTTTGTTATAACATACATACATGCATACAATATATAGTATACATTATATGTGTTTACAGTTGTGTTATTTTTTATTTATTATGCAACAGTGTGAACAGTTGTGAAAAGCATACATGTTCATATATCCTGCAATCTGCAATAAAAATATAAAAACAGAGAAAACTCAACGAGTTGTGTTGTATTTTTCTGCATGTAGCTAACTAATATTTTGTGATTTAAATATTGTCGAAAGCATATCAAACACACACACACACACACACAAATTTAATTTGTGATGGGTAGCAGGAAGAGAGAACGAGTATGTGTGAGTGAAAGAGATTTTTTTATTTGATATTTACAGTTTCATGCATATAAGCACAAATTTTTTTTCCTTGTGCTTCTCTGCTGGTTGTTGAAATATTAAATTTTAGTTTTTTTTTTTTTTAAATTGAGAAATAATCAATAAAAAAAATATGTGATTGCTTATACAAAAGAGAAATATTTTTCATTTTGCTAATATTTAAAAATATTTATTTTCATTTGAAATTCTATTTTATTTTAGTATTTTTTACTTTGGTTGTACTAACAAAATAAAAAAAAAATGAATTATATATATATATATATATGATATCCTTTATATATATATAAAGGATATCAATATATAAAGGATATAAATACGTAGAAATTCGAAACACCTACAGTTGTTTATTTATATTTTTACATTTAACTACATAGTAAGGAGCTTATAAAAAAAAATTGAGCCAAAAATGGTTTTATCAAAGCAAGCAAAACAATTTTCAGGGAACCAGGGGTACTGGTATGCTAGCACTTCAACGAAAAATTTCAGCTTCCTAGAACTGTGAAAGAGCTGATATATTATTCTTAACTTTTTTGCCCAAAAAGTTATTCTAAAAAGCAAAGTAGAAGTTTGAAAACATTAATAAGCTGCAAGGAATTAAAAAAATAAAATAATGTGCTGAGATGAATAAAGATCGTAGAAGTTATTGTACTTAAGTAATGTTTTAAAAATTTTATACAAAATATTTAATTTACTAAACCATACTATAATATGAGCTGCGCACTTACCAAATCATTTAGCTTCACCAAATCAAAAATGAAGAAAATTGTATTTGGAAATATTACGCTTTCAATCTTTCTCTATTCAAAAGCACTGAAACCAAATTTCAAGCAAATTTCTATAAAATATAACTATGAAATAGAAGAATCTAACTCTGGCATAAAAATATAAAATATTATACTTAAAGGAAGAGATAATTGCTTTGGCTTTGGCTTGTGTATGGCTGATTACGTATGTAGTTTTTATATGAATAACTGAACGTTTTCCCTTATCTCATAAAACAATCATAATGAAAATGCTCTGCATAATTATAAATTGCATGCCCCCATGGTAACAATTAACATGCCCTAGCTATACACTTATATATACTCTCACACATAAGTGCGCATATGCACACACAAACATCCACCTATACAGCATCCTTTGCTACTAGCTTTATAAGAGCGTTTACATAAACATTACGATATTAATAGAGGAAGAGAAAAAATAGTAACAGTTTGCATGTATGAATAGTGACAGATCAAAGATTTGGGTTCAGAGGGAGTGATTTTCTAAATAAAAATAATGCATTCAAAATTTAATATTTGTATTTATGGATTAAATTAATAGACTTATTTCTTTATTGGTCTCAGCTACAGTGACTCACAAAACTGTTCACAAAAAGGGATATTTTTGGGACACGAAAAATAGCCAAAAATGGTGTTAAATTAAAATGTAACAGCAAAGCTAAGTTTTTACTCATGCAAAAGAATAGAAGTGGAAACAGACTTTTAAAATAAGATACTATCTTCAGGTTCAAAAAGGGTATTGAAAGTCCGAAAATTTAGACCATAAATTAAAATTTTTTGACCAAAATTTTTTCAAACTCCACAGTTTTGTTATTAGGATTTTCAAATAAAAACATAATTCAAAAAGGATTTTTTCAAATCGGATAATATTTATTGGTGCAGCAAGATAATCAAAGTTTGAAAAATTCAGCAAAAATTTTATGAAAAGTATAAACTATGGCCAAAACTTCTAAGCTTTCAACATCTTGCTGAACCAAAAACGTTATCCGATTTAGAAAATTCTCTTTGCGTTGTGTTTGTATTTGTAAATCCTAATAACAAGTCTGTACAAATTGTAAAAATTTTCGGTCAAAAAATTAAGAGAAATCTTAGTTTATGGTCTAAATTTCGGGACTTTTAAGACACTTTTGGAACCTGAAGATAATATCTGATTTCAACAATTTGTTTCCACTGCTATTCTTTAGGATAAGTAGATTTTTAACTATTCTATTATTTTTTAATTTGACACAATTTTTGGTAATTTTTCGTGACCTAAAAATATCCCTTTATGTGATCAGTTTAGTAAGTCATCGTATATTTTCAAAAGTTTTCAAACTGATAACCTTTTTTCTGGAACAGCCGATATTATATATACAATAGCTAATATCCAAAAAGCATCTGCAGAATTTAAATTTAAATTCAGACCGAAACTCGAATTAAATTCTGAGTAAAACTTGGACTGATATTTAAACTAAAGTGGTGATCAAAATGTAGACCTAAACTCAGACAATATGCAGATTAAACACAGATAAAAATTAAATCAAAATTCACTTAAAATTTGGGCCGAATTCTCCAACGAAAACTATGATCAGATTTCAGACCGAATGAGATAAAAAGTCAGACTCCAATTCAGACCATGCTTTAAAAAATGTTAGCAAGGATTGTTCTAATAGATTTAACATAAACTAAAGTAGTTCTCCTAAAAATTAAAACATAATTTAGATCAAAATTCGAAATACATTTTAATTGAAAATCAGATCAAAATTTTGACTGAAAAGCGTGCTAAATTCTAGCCAAAAAATAAATATTCAGATAAAAAATCAGAGTGAACAAAAACCTGGCCAAAACCCAGACCAAAATTAGACCAAACCTTGTGTTAAAAATAAAATTGAACCAAAACTCAGGCCGATAGCTAAACCAAAAGTCAGACTAAAACTCAGTCTTCAAACCGAACTTTAGATAAAAAATTATGCCAAAATTCGTAACAAAAATCAGACAAATAGTCAGACCAAAATCAAACTAAAACTAAAGCTCAGACCGATATTCAGATTATAATACAGACCCGAATCAAACAAAATTCAGATGTAGCTTTTCCAAAAATAGGAAATTTCTGATTTAATGTAACCGAAGTGAATCTGACATATAATGGCATTAAATATGAAAAGATTTTGAAGCTCTAGAAGCTCTAACCTTTTGGGAGGAGCTGCAATATCCCCCTCCATCTGTCACTGTGTGTGAATGTAGGTGGAAGTAACTAACTACATGTTACAATAACACCATCACAAAACAACACAATAATAATAGCAACAACTAATACTAACACTTGCGGGCAAAATACTTTACATGACACATTCATATAACTATGTTTGTACAAAAGTATACATATTAGGGCGGATCGATTTGTTTGGAGGATTTTTAACACAATATCTGACATGAATTTTCGGAAAGTTTTTGAAAATTTTCGCTTTCTCGAAAGCGTTTGAAAATTTAAAACAACTATTTAGAATATTTTCAAATAAATAATATGAATTAACTTTCATGTTCTCTTCAAAATTCATAGTTACAAATTAGTTATAATTAATCATACTATATTTATTTGTCACCGTTGCCTAGTGGTTAGTGTGCTGGAGTGCTATGCAGAGGTGCCCGGGTTCAAATCTCGACACGCTAAAAAATAAGAAATTGAAAATAAAATTTTTTTTACATGGATGGCAATGCCAAACCTCCAAGAGTAAAAATTTCCCAGGAAAAACTTCTCACTTTGGATTCGGCCTAAAATTGTACGTAGGTCCTTTGCATTTGTGTACAAATATAACTAACACAACATAAATGGATGCGTAAAGGTCGGTCTAGGCCCTCCAGGCGGTGTTGTACCATTATAGTAGGAGTAGTAGTACTAATTTATTTTCATGGAATCAACTGCCAGCAGTTTTTTTAGAGCAAAAAAAAAAAAAATATTGAAGTAGAAGAATCTCAGCGCTTGACACAAAAAACATAAAAAATTTAAAATCTATATATTTTTTTTTGAATCAAAAAAGTATGAAAAAAGAAGTAAGGCTTGGCATTTTTTTTTTCAATACCTCTCAGAAAATTCTTGATGGGT
Organism: Toxonevra muliebris; assembly: GCA_963691655.1. Classification (NCBI taxonomy): domain Eukaryota; kingdom Metazoa; phylum Arthropoda; class Insecta; order Diptera; family Pallopteridae; genus Toxonevra; species Toxonevra muliebris. The sequence continues at coordinate 57,630,157 of OY829326.1, forward strand.
TTGGAAAAAAAGATCCAGCCTAATGCATGTATATATAGTTACACATAGGTTAGGAAATTGTAACCAATTTGTTAAAAGTTTTTAATTGAAGGCGCAAATGTGCCTTTGTATGTGTATTTTATACGTAAGTAAGTAGTACGTATTATTTTTTTATACAGTTTGTTTTTTTTTTTGTTTTTTCTCTTTGTAGCACAAGTATAATTTTAACATTTTACACGCTTATAAGCCTCACGGGTACACCACTGACGACACTCTACAGCTCAACTCAAATGCGACATTTTTACTAGTAGCTGCGCTCTGCAAGTATTTGTGCTTATATTTGAGCCTGTGTAACTAGGTTGCACGGTTGCCAGCCAGCAGTAGTGATTATAATTAAAACAGAAAATGATTATAATTACGTGATTGCGGCGCTTTCAATTTCACTTGCTCACCTTTTCTTCTTTCTCTCTCTCTCTCTCTATGTGCTTTACAAGAAATTGTTTAATTCCCTCAACAATATTATACTTTTTGTTATATTCTAAAAAGTCGCAAATTGAGAAAGAAAAACAGCAAAATAAATCATTTTCATGCAAAACACACATACAAACGTCCACACTTATTTTCTAAGCACACATAAACCTACATGCAGGTATGTATACATCATGTGAACCTACTTTTATATGCCACTTTTAATAATATTTTTCTTTAATTTCCACTTCAGCTTCTTCTGTTGTTGCTCCTTCTGTAACTGTGGTTTTCTGCTTCATCTTCGTTCATTTTCTTTTCTTTTTTTTACTTCTTATATATTTTTTGATTAGTTAAACCGCGGCACAAATTTAAAATTTCCGTTTTTTACCGCTTTGCGTTACGTTGGGTTTCTTTCGAAAAATGATTTATGCAAATTCATAGCAACAGCAGCAGAAACCAAAAAAATATATATACGTGTATAAAAGATGAAAGAAAGCCTTACACACATATTTTCCATATTTTAATTGCTTTGCTCCCTTATTGCTAATACATTTGGGCATACAACTGAGCTTTTATTTTCTGTTTTTTTATTTTCTTAGAAGGCTGAGTAGAATTGTTAGCTCGCTGTTTTGTTCATCGTGACTGCCAGAAAATCTTGCACGCCAGAAAATAAGCCCCTGCCTTGAAGTACATAGCTCCTGCTCTTATGTACCACTGGTACTTTGAAGTACTTGAGCAATATAGCCTAGCTCGTTTACTTGGTTGCTTTGGTGGCAGTGATTCGTTTTCCCTTCATCTCTTTAAGCTTTAAGTAGTTAATGTAAATGCGTTTTTTTGTTTGTTTATTTGTTTGTGTAAAATGTTTTCCTAATTTTTGTAACAAATTTTTGTGGTTTGAGTATTTTTCTTGATTTTTTTCTTAACGTCTTTGAAAGATTCATCATTCTTCTCTACTATGCTTTTAACATTCATAATTCATTAAGTTTTCTAGCTGTTTAAATTTATTTAGTTGAAAATTTGAAAATTTTTTGTTAGTATAAATATTTTGGTACATACACAAAAAATGTTTGGAAAATTAAGTTGCTAAATTTTTCTTTTTTATAATCATTTACATTTTTTTATTCTGTCTGCTACTACGGTTAGGTTTTTGCATGAAGCGTTTCGTTTTTTGTAGTTTAGCCGATTTTCGTATAGTTTTTTTTTTTAAATAGTTTTATTTTCTTCCACTTCCTTAGATAACTGCACACTGTATTTTTTCTAAATTTTGGTTGGTGTCGTCACTTTTGTCATTTGTCACCGATTTCCCCAGTATGTGCTGTTAAGAATTCAATTTTTAATGATTCTGTCTACAGACTGAATTTCTGAAAGCAATGACTCCCTATTTCCATTGGAAAGAAAAGTAAAACAGAGAGTTAATAATGAAGACTATCGTTTTGTAGTAATATGTATCAATATTAAAAATTGCCAAACTGTAGTGTTTTCATTAAAGAAAAAAACAAAAATTGTTGTAGCGGAAGACCGAATTGAACTCAGACGGATTTAATTTTCAAATTAATTTCTAATCTTAAAAAATTTTTACTTTCATATAAGGAAAAAATTCCTACACCCCTCCTTAGTTCCATCGTGATCACGTGACTGATTTAACAACTGCACAAGTTTACGTGAACAATCTACTAAATATTTGCCAGCTTTCAGTCTAATATCTCTTTTAGTTTATTAGCGCTTCATATATCCTTTTTTTGAATTACTATAAAATAAATTATTTGAAAACTTCAAAATACTTAAAAAATTTAAACTTTCATATAAGGAAACAAAATCCCTTCCCCCATCCTTAGTTCCATCGTGGTCACGTGACTGATTTAACAACTGTACAAGTTGTCTTAAACGATTTACAAAATATATACGAGCTTTCAGTCTTATATCTCTTACAGTTTATTAGCGCTTCACATATCCTTTCTTTAAATTACTATAAAATAAAGCATTTAAAAACGTCGAAATACTTTAAAAAGCTTTCTTATTATTTGGATCTATAAAATATCAATTTAGCTTTTCATAAGGAGAAACTGTTTTCGGTTCCATTTTGCCTACGCCTCTGATTAAACAGCTTTACAAGTTGTTTTATATATTCAATCAAACCCACTTCCCCTCGGTTCATACGAGTTCATATTAGTTCGAAAAATACTTTCTCCTGAATTATTTTATTTCAATTTCAAATAGGTTTATATTTCCTATTCAAAAACCACACATAACCTATCGCCTACAGCCTACCGCCTACCATTTGCCATCATCATCAAAAGTCTAAAAGTAATTTTATAATTTTAAGAAAAGTTATAGCGGTCGATTGGGTTGACGCTTAACTCGTATGCGCCGCGAGTATGAGCCGCAATTAGTTGTCATAAAATTTGTGCAAATATATAAATAAAATACACCCACATTTCCACATTTCAACACACTGTTAAGCGTTATAAGCTTTGTAGCTTTTAATTTAAATGCTATGTTAAAAAACAGAAAAGCAAGAAAATAAATAAAACTAAAAAAGAAAACATGTAAAATTTTTGTTATGGTATAAAAGGCGCCGCAGTTACTATACTTATTTAGTTTCGAATGCTATTGTGGTTTTTTGAGAGCTCTAATATTATTCTTAATACTACAGAGCGCGAGTGTGCTCGCTTTCTAATGTGTGTGTGTGTGTGTGTTTAAATGTGTGTGTATGTGGTATCTTACTACTATCACAGACTAATACCTTCAACGCGGCAGTTAGTACTATTAACATTTGTGTTGTTTGTTAGTTGCTTTGGTATACTAGATAAATAAACTTCTATATAGAAATTTATGGTTTTATATACCGCTGCTATAAAACCATTTCAAAATGTGCTCTCATTCTATTTTTCTCTTTCTTATATTCCCGTCTCTGAATGTGGTTTATTTTTGTTATACATATTTATGTATCTATATTTGTGTTTGCGTATATTTGTATATGTGTATTTTGAAAGTCCTTAAAAGTCCCTTGAGATGTAATCAATTACTTAATGCTATTTTCAAAACATTGCTTGGCTTGATATTTTTACAACCTTCTCACTACCTCAATTGCTACCACCAACTTTACCGCTACTTTTACTACCACTACTACCATTATCATTTCCACTGCCTTTTCATAGCTATTACGTTTTAATAATGGTTTCTCGCGCGCGGCATTTTCATACGAAATATATGTAGGTATACCATCCTTCTTCGCATCCTTCCTATCTCATGTCTACAGTCCTCACTCATTTCAAATTTGTTGTTTGTATGTCTTTTTGCCATTCATCCCAAGTCAAGTCAGCACGGCTAGTCATTCCAGCTGATGTATGTAGTATTATTATTGTTGTTTTTCTTTTTCTGTTTTTTGTTGTTGTTATTGTGTATTTGTGTTATTAATATTATTGCATGAAGGCTAATATGAATCCCATGAGTATAACGTGAATAGCGTAAAAAGCTTTTTTTTTGCTTTGCTCTTGTTGTTGTTATTTTTATATGACCACTAAACACGCCCACCACTTGCAGTTTGTTCACGGTTTTTTGTTTTTCTTATTTGGTTTCTTTTTTCCCATTCAACAACAATAGCAAAAAAAACGTGCTTAAATAAATATTAAAATTTTTATTGTTGTTGTTCAGTCATGGGGTTAAATGTGGTGCGCCAATCGAAAAATACTTAAGCTATAAGGACTATGCGAGATATATCAGCAGAGGGATCTAATATCGTCCAGTTATATAGTGGGGTTAAATGAGATTATCAAAAAGGAAGCACAGTAGTTGTAATTACTATGTGGTATCACAATGGACCGTACAAGCCTAAGTGTGTCTCTCGGTAGCCACTCCAACCTCCAATCACTTATTTATCTTCCTTCCTCAATCAACGCAATGCTTTGCATTCAAAAGGGCACCCCGATGTGGGGGAGGGGCCGTAAGCATCATCAACAGTTCCTGTATCTCTTACTAGAGCAGAGAGCCTATACAAAGCATTTAGTTTATTTCACGTCTTCATTTTATTTTACAGCGTTCATTTTTACATGATCTTAAGACTAAGGTTCTACTTCGTTATTCCATAAGTGAATGATATTTGCCTACATTTACCCTATAAATATGTAATAGAAAGAGTAAAACAATATGGGAGTGCACACAAATTATTGTGAAAATAGAAAAAAAATCAAAAACATTTTTAATTTCATGCAAAAATATAATTCAAAAAAATATCATAAAATTCTAAAAGCTATAGTTTTTTTTTTATTATTTTCACGTATTTTCACATTTTAAAAATGAACAAAAAAATTAAGCGAAAAAAAAGAAAAAAAAAAAACACAGCAACCGGATATGAAGAACCTGGCAGAAGAGTGTCAAAAAGGATGTTGGTTTAATGGAAAAAGTGAGAAAAGCAATTTCCGTAGTACAAGAAAACTAAAAGAAAAACTTATTCCCTTGCTTCAAGCGCTAGATACAAAATTTGAATTTCAAAATCAAATTGCACATTTTTTTCTCTTTTTTTTAGCTGAAAAAAAGTAATAATTTTAATTCCATATTTAATTAGTCCATATAAAATCTCGTTGTCATTAAATTTTATAAGTTTAACCTTAACATAAATATTATGTAACTAAAAATGTAGCAAAGAAAGTTTTTGTAGATTTTATTATTGCAATATTATATTAAAGTATGGAAGTTGCTTTTTTTTTTTTTTGTTTTTTTTTTTTTTGGCAAATGTAACTAACTATGGATCATAAAAATGTTTATTGTAAAAGTATATGTAAGTAGAGCATATTTTTCAATTCAAAAACTTGTTTTGAAAAATATGCGATAATCGAGAATTTCAACTAAATATATGCGCATATTTACACATGTTAGAATACGTATGTGTATATGTGTGCTAAAAAAATTAGGTCAATGAAACTATAAAAAAGCTTTAAAAACAATAAAGTCTTTTCTTCTTTTTTTTTGTTAAAAGAACAATGATGAAGTTTGTGGGGTGTGGGTGATGCTGGTGGTAATGCAAAGCAAAAGTGATGATGATGTTAGAAGTTATGTCAGTTATTGTGTTTCATTGCTAACAAAGTTTCTCATATTACATTCGCACTCTTATGTTTATAGCACAGTCATAAAAATTTCGTAAATGCATGTGAGAAAGTAATTTTGAGATTTAAAGAGCTGTCTTTTTAAACCTTCTTGAGCTTCTGCCTAAGTTTCGGCATTGGTATTATTTTTTGTAAGAAATACTTTGAGTTTTTTTTTTTTTTGTTAAGAAAATTGAATGCAAAGAATTAAATTTTCTTTGGATTATTACTTGAAGATTTTATAGTAGCTTTAAGCTTTAGGATTATGCAATTTTTATATTCAAACTTTATAATAATTTTAGGAAAAATTTAAGCTTTTAACCTTCTAGTAGGCCAGATGGGAAACCGCTTGATACAATTTAAAATACAATACATTTAATCGGAGCTACATGTTGCAAAGCTTTATTACTCTGTGCATTGTTTCGTTTTGTTTTTATTGTAAGTTGAAGATCAGATATTGAGTAATTAACCAAAAACAAAATTATTTTGAGTGATATTTGATTATTATTATTTGATATAATGTGAATTATTAATAAAAAAAATTTATATATGCTTGTTGGAGTTGTAAAAGTATTAAGAAGTAGGAAATTGATTATATTTTACAGTTAAGCAATCTGAATGCAAAATAATTTTTTACTTTTCCGTTTATGGGGACTACAAGCTTATTAATTCTCCAGATATTTTCTTACCTCGATCCAAAATAAAGACTCCAATTTGATTTTCGACTTCATTTCTGAGTTTTATATATTAAAATCAACCAACCCTCATATTTTTTATTGCTGAAAAAAATTTACCTACTAGAAGGTTAACTTAAACCAACTTAAAGCTTTCTTGAGTCCTTCTAAAATACTTCAAATTTATAAGCTTTGATTTTACTTAAGAACAGAAATGAAATATCGATGAGTGTGGCGCAAAATTTAATATTAGTCTAAATCAAGGTAATTGAAGTTTTAGGGATTCGCGAATTTCAATTTTTGTATTACAGCTTTCTAATAATGAGAATTCAGCCATTCCAGATTAAACGTAACAAAAAAAAAAAGCAAACAAATCCCGGCCTGATCATTTTAGATTTGCTTCAAACTTTATCCATAGTTTTATTTTAGACCAAACCAAACAAAAAGGTATACAAAAAAATTCCGATTTATGCAGTGTTGAAATATTAAAATACTCATATCTCTTGAACTATTTGAGTCACCACCTCGAATAAAAAGCCCAAGAAAAAGTTATTTAGTCTTCTTAAAGGAACACAAAATTTTAAATTTTAATTTTCGGGACTATGATGCGAATTTTGCAAATTAAATTTTATTGAATTAATTTAAAAAATAATTAATTTTCAAAATTAACAAAATTAAATTATAATATATTGTAGCCCGTCTTATTACCTTTCCAACGGTACCTTATACCTGCATGTCGATAGTATAATGACTGAGTTATAGACGATTCTGTAATTCGATACAGTCAATTTCGGAGATTTGGTTCGCTCTGGCAACTCCGTTGAAAACTGTACCAGAATTTTTTTGTATACCTTTTTGTTGGGTTTGGTTTAAAATAAAACCATAGGCAAAATTTAAGCCAAATCTGAAAGGATGAAGTCTATCGCTCGGTACGTTTAACCTGGAATGGCTGAATTATGATTATGAGGTTTTGTAACTACTTAAAATTATTCCATTCTTTTTGTGAGTGAAGAATTAAGGCCATAAAGTCATAAGTCATTTGAAGTCAATGACTGACCATTCGTTGGAAAATAATTCACATGAAGTCAAGAACGAGCAGTTTCTGGAATGAAGGCTTGACCTGAATAATTCATTGATTGACTTAAAGTCATTTAGTTGAAGTGAATCAATTGAAGTCATTGAAGTCAATTGAAGTCAATATGCACTATGTACCACTCTAGGTATATCTCCTTTTTTATTTTGTAACGTAATGTTATTTTTGATTTTACGCACGTCTCTCTAAACCTAATATGCAATATCAAAAAGTGTAGTGCATGAAAAACTAACATAAACCCCTTCACCGCATTTTCGATGTTAAATTTTAATTAAAGAATGCGTAGAATGCATTTTATCCTTCAATAAACGACTGTAGTCTGTAAAAGTGAAGTCTCAATTGACTTCAACCAAATTTGAAGTCATGACTGCTACTTCAATTATAATGTGAAGTCATGGCATTATTGTAAAGTCACAGTTGACTGTTCCAAATGAATGCAACAGTCATTGACGTCAAGAAAACTTCGTGGCTTCATTTTTAAAGTCATAAGTTTCGAAGAGAATGGAAGACTGCAGTGAGAAAATTGATTTCATACGCAATAACTCTAATGACTGTAGCTCAAAATGGCTGCATTCTTTTACACCTTTGGTATTAACATCTATGAAAATATTTTTTTTTCAGATTATAAAATCTTTAAAAAAGCCTTCATCTTAACTTATATAATTACACAGATTGACGGATAGAAGCTGAACTAAAAAAATAAAAAAAATATCTTAAAGTAAAGTGGACATAAACTTAATTTAAAAAATTCTAAGCACTAACATTCTCCAGTATGAACGCAAAATGTAGAAAGTCACCACCAACATCACTTAAAAGTTACAGGTGCACAACTATACTGAATTATACGCTATGGCAAAGACTGGGTCAAATTTTGAATTCCAGGCCATATTCGAAAGCGAAAATAGCTGCGGAGTGGTTGTTCAGTAAAGAAACTCAACGGTAACTTGGCAAAACAAGCATTCGAATAGAGTCCTCAAGATCCACGTAGAATTGGAAGAGCAGGAACAACAGGGACTCAAAAATCATTAGCAGAAGTAGCGTCCCAGGGTAAATGGTGTCTCCAGATAAAACGCCCAAAAGAAAATAGAAGAAAATGGAACATATTTTTATGTCACACAAAGGGTTTGAAGGCACCAAGAAGAAGAAGAAGTAGACTTTTAAGTTTTTCCAAACCCAAACACTTCATAAATTCTAATTTAACCCAACACTTTGGTTTATTTCAATTCTAAGGTAAAAAACTTTAAGTTTCTTTGAGCTTTTCAGACAGTTATTTCTAACTAATGAACACCATTTGTTGGCTAAGAGATTATAAGTTGAAATTCTTAAACTGAATACACCCTATTTTCTATTTAGCTTTTATAAAATCTCAAAGTACATAATATCTGTAAAAATTTCTTTACTTTTTCCAAGCATCATAGGAACACATTTTAATTAAATTCATTTGGCTATCAACACATAAATACCTCATCTTCATGCCTAAAATTTCTCGATAATATTTGAATATTGTCTGTATTTGTATTTGGGTAAAATCGGTGTGCAAGCAAAGTAAAGTAAAGAGCTAAGGGAGCAAAAAGGAGTAAAAAAAAAAAGAATTGGTATTAAGTTTCGTATAACAAGAAATATTTTAGCACATTTTGTTATTGCTGCTGATGCTGCTGTTGAATCTGCTGCTTGCTAAGAGGCACATACCACAACTTACAACACTACAAGCTGGCTGCTGTTACTGTCATCAGCACAACATCGACAAGTAAACATATCCTGTCGACAGTATTTCCCAAGCAATGCACATAGAGAAAGGATAAACACACAGAGAAAGAGAGACACACCAAGCGTAATGCAAACATTTTGTATAAATTTTATACAGTTTTCTTTTATTTTTGTTGTATATTTTTGTTTGTTTTTTTTTTTCGTTTTGTCAGATGGTTTTAGTTTAGTTTGGTTTGAGGTTTGAGGTTAGTTGGCAAACGTCAATGCAGCTTTCTTTGTCTATGCCGAACGACCAACTAGCCAATACTAGGAGCATGTAGCACTACGTTAGCGCTAGCTGGCAAAGAATCCTGTAATTTGACCCAAAGCAAATGTAAATAAACGACTGCGGTCTTAGCACGAAACAGCAGCAGCAGCAACACTCAAAAACTCTATGTGTGTGTGTGTGCGGGCCAGGCACAAATTTTGTATAACTTAATGAAACAGTGACCAAAGTCAAAAAGTACTTTCGTTGCTCTATGTGTATGCATGTGTCTGGGTTTTGGTTGTTAGCTGGAACTGTAGCTGATTCTGTGTGTTTTTGTACATGAGCGGATTACGTTTGACTTAATTCGAAATGTAGAAAAACTGTTGCTCCATTAAGAGAAACACCAGAATAGTATGTAGATGAAGAAATCGTAGGAGAAACAAAAAACAGCAAATCGTGGAGTTGGTAGTCAAAAAAAAAAAAAAAACACACTCACACAAAAAAGTGTTAAAAATGACCAAAGGACCTTTGGAAGTAATTTTTTTCCTTTTATTTTACAAATATATTTAATGCATTACAGCTTTTTTTGTGTAGAGTAAAAGAAAAGTAGTGAAAAAAAACAAGAAAAGAAGTACTTAATGCATGCATGCACGTACGTCTCTTCTCGGGGGTAAATTAAAATTAAAATGTTAAAATTTTCATTTTGAAAAGTCATTGCTGCTGGCGAGTGAAAAAGCATGGGTGTACTAAAATGCGGTAACTGATAAATTTGTGTGCCAAACGCAAATGTAGGTGTACATATTGCTAGGTAGAGTGAAGAAGAGAAGAAGGTGGGGATTTGAGGTAAAGAGGTTAGAAAGAGAGCTGCTGTGCTCGTGCGCTTTGCGTAAATGCAAAGCAAAATAGTATTTAATTAAAATGAAGAAAGGAAGCTTGTATATTTTTTTTTATTTTTTAATTTAATTAAGCTTTAAGCAAACTCTCTGTTTTGTCTCTCAAATATATGTATAGAAGATGTATGTGTGTGTATGAGCGCATTAAAAGAAATTTGTTTAAAATGAACAAAAATTTTATATTTTCTACTTGTGAACTTTACGAATTGTTTAAACACTATTCAAAACTATTTTTTTTTTTAATAAAGAAATATATAAATAATTCTATTGCAATATACATAGTTTTAATTTAAAGAGAAAGAAGCTTTGGAAGAATTTTTTGGAAACTTTAATTTGAATATCAACGTTTTATAGCTGCTGGTTTTTGTTCTTTATCGGAACTTTTTTTGAAGTTTTGTTTAGTATTAAAGTTTCCAAGGCAAGGAATATTTAGACTTTGCTTGTACTCTGTGTCGAAGAAAAACGATTTCTTTAATAAGTTTTGCTTCAAATTCATCTATTGTGTTGACTCAGTCTGAGGCTTTTACAACTTTTCTTGGCCTAGACAGATGAGTCCTAACCAAATTCTATTTTACCAAGAAATGTTTGCTGAGAAACGCACATCTCGTTATATGAAGATGAAATGACCAGCAGTTTCATCATTATCAAGGCTCGGTGTTTTTGTTTTTTTTTTGTATTAAATGAAATTGGAGCCGCAGCCCAGTAAAAATCATTGCTAATATCTTTGCCATTTTATTAACCTAGAATGTCAGCGTGGCCAGACCCTTACATTACCTGAAACCTGAAACTACTCAGTGGCTGCAATCGTTTACATGTCAGCTTGAAACATCGAGGTGTAGCCACCAAATGCAATTAATTTTTCAACCTCTGTTAATTCCAGGCTCTAGCTTGATTGTCCCAAAAGATATTGTACATTGAACCTGATGTAAAGAATCTGGTAGTTTTAAGAAAAGTTCGTTTAGTAATGAAGACAATGCCGAGCACTACTGATTACATTTTGACCATAAATTTGCATTTATTGTGTTTTCATCAAGTCGATGCCTTTTGTATCATAGCAAGTAAAATGCCCTCCGGTTTACTTGAAATCGAGATAAAGCAACATTATAGCAAAATTGAAGAGGAATCAATGAATGCAAAAAACCAAGAAAAGAGGAAGGTTACAGTTATGAAATAGCACCGAAGGTGAGAACAGTCTTCATTTCACTGCACCAATAACCTAATTCTTAACATGGCAATGTGGATTGACCGCAAACACAAAGAAGTAGATACATATATCATTTTTTTGCTCAGTGACCATGGATGTTTTAAATAGTATCTTCTCAGATTCAAATTTATAGAAGTTCAGTTCAGCTCAAACGAACCCGAGAACTGAACGCACATCACTTTTCATTGCTCATGCTTCAGTAGAAATAAGGAAGAACTGGAGAGAGGATTTGGGAAGCCCCTCATGAGTGCTAACATGACAGCACAGATTTGCAAATTGAAGAGAAGTAGAATGCAAAATGGCGAAAAATATTGTGATAATGCTGAATAATGCAGAATACGCGTAAAAGTTCGCAACAATATATCGCAAATGCAAAAAAAACGACGAGAATGACAGGTGATCAAAAAAGATTGTTAAAACTAACAAAAAACAAGTATTTCTGAGCAAGAAGGAAAAAGGATATGTTGTTCAACAACTAGGTGCAGCAGTAGGTGCTTTTAGTTGGTAGAAATCTAATATAACCGCAAAACCAAAGTTTTTTTGTATTTATGCTAGATTTCAACCAGCCAACATACAAAAAAAAGTACCACCATTAAAATTCAACTCGGTTAGGACCTAGAACATACTGATAAAATCGAAAGTGAGATGGCGAATGAAATGACGAGGCAAGGTGCATACCATAAAACACAATCCTCTAGTATTTCACCATCCCTCAAATTTTATAACTTAGCTTTTAAAAGAGAGCTCCAACAATAGTTGCTGAGTTTTTTTTTATATAAAACTCACAAATTTTACGAAAAAAAAAAATGTTTATTTTTCGGATAGTATCTGGCCTAAGTATGTCCTGATGGACAGTCACTTAACCTAACTTTAACTTCTCATGTAAATTGCTACCATTTTTGCAATGTAACGTCCTTTTCTCAAAATTTTCAAAGACTTTTTGACATAAAGCCGGCTCCATTTCAGCTATGGCGGCACTAATGTTGACTTTAAGGTCTCGAATCGTTTGAGCGTCGTTGGTATAAACTTTACTTTTAACAAAACCATAAAGAGAAAAGTCCAAAGGCGTCAAATTGCATAATCCTGATAACTAATTGGTGTCGCCAAAACGAGAAATTACCCGGCCTGGAATTTTGGTGCTCAATAAGTCAACAGATTCCTTTGAAGTATGACTCGTTGCTCCATCCTGTGGAAAGTAAACGTCCTCCGTGTCAATATCAACCAACCGGAAAGAAAAAATCGTTCATCATGGCCCTAGAGAGATGCAATTGCTATTCACATTATTAAGTTAATGTCCTTGGGCTCTCTGCGACACTTTCGCTGACAGAAACAATATTTTCTGCAGGCCGTGCTAGACGCGCACGCGGGTGATGGTTTCACGTTTTGTATTGACCTAATTGATTTGAATTTCTGCAATTATACCATACACTCCTTTTACTTGGGGGGTGATTCAGAGGAAAATCTGCGTGACATGTATTTCATCATAAATTTGATAAATTTGGATTCCTTTTTCCACCGTGTGGTAATTTTCTCACATTTATGGGACACGCTTGCCAAATTTGACCTCAATATTCTCGTCCAAAAACTAAATTGTGGATTACATATCATAAGGCGGAGTTTAGTTTAAAATTGCCGCAATTTCTTTCAAAAAATCTTTTCAAAAATAAATTGATTTGAATGAGAAGACGTAAGATTCTTTTATTGCTTTTTACATCAGCAATTTCTTCTCAAAAGACCTCGGAAAGCAACTTGCAGGAATCTTTTTGAAGACGTAATCCTTACCTTATCACTATGACGTAAAAGAAAATTTAGAACACATTTTTTATTTCCTAAAACTACCTAGGACAGGAATACCTTTAAGTTGTTCTTTCTTTCGCCCATTTTATTACTTTGGCAAAGTTAATGGAAACTTTTAAAGTTGAAATAAAGTTGAGTTGAGTTGGAGTTTTCACTTGCTTTAGAAAGTTGTAGCTATACTAAGGACCTTGCCGGTCTATATGAATCATTCCCCAGCACTTTTAACCTAATCTTGTAATGAAGATTCTCAAAACTTTCGATTCTAACTACAGGTTATCTCTGACATAATACCCATTAATAACTACAGTAAGTGACAAAATAAAGTTTTCGTATCCAAAGCTGTATATTGCTAGCTAAAACTTTTAATTTTATTAATTCTGAAAATAGCAAGAAATTTAGAAAACAATCTACAAGTTTTTCTCGCTACATAAATCGAAATTTACCAAAACAAAACAAAAAAATCCACACGTTTCCAATTTCTTGCACTTCAATTATTTGTAATAAATGTTTTTATTACAATTCAGGCAAATTGCCAAAAGAATAAAATGATGAAGAAAAAACACACAAGAAAAAAAGAGATATTTGTTCAAAATACTATACTTCTATTACAACAATTGTATTTTTTCGAATACCTTTTTCAGTACTTGCTGCTGCTGCTGCTACTGTTTGTTGATGCACACAAACACACATTAACACAGAAATACAAACACTTTTTGTTTGCAAGCGCAGCAATTCTATTCAATTCAATTCAATTTTCTCATTTTCAATTTTCAACTAACACACAAATAAGTATTCAAAAACTAAAAGAGAAAAAATATAAGAAAAGCATTTGCTTAAGTGTGAAAATGTGCGAAAATTTGTATGTACCACACCCACTATTTACCACCTAGGACAAAAGCAGCATATGTACTCAAGTGTCAAAGCAAGACAAAAAAAAAAAAAAAAACAAAACTTAAAAAAAAGTGTACATGAAAATAAAATAAAATTAAAAGGAAAGTAAAAGAAAAATATACCAAACATGTTTCATTTATTTGCTATTGCCTTTGCTGACAATACCAAATAACAGCAGCAGAAACAACAACAATACCAAGGGAAAACAAACAAACCAACAAATAGCAAACAAAAGTCATTCACCAAAAAGGACGATTTTCATATTTGTCAAAGCACTTAAAACCAAAATATACATACTCGCACTTACATACAGAGCAGCCTTCGAAAGGAAAGAAGAGCAAAGAGGCGGGAAGTAATCAAGAATTTGCAAGTTTGAGACGAGGAAAGTGTGGAAAGAAAACAGAAATTTTGCATAGTATATAGTCTAAAACTTCAATTTTCAGCAGCTCCTCCTTTCACTCACCCGCCGGCACTCACACAAATGAGCGGAGCTTTTTTGAACAGAAACGTCATGTTGACATTGTACTCCAAAGCGTAAAATTTTTAGTTTTATTTGTTTGTTTGGCATGAGAGAAGCAAAATGGCAAGGCAAAAAAGTAAAGCAGCAGAAACTGGGGATGGAGGGAAAGCGGGAAAATATGAAGAAATCCCTTTTGAGAAATAAACAAGTCCTGGCAGTTAAGAAGAAGGAAGAGAAGAGAAGAATTATAGCGTAAAGATAGTGTCACCCTCTGCCTGCATGTCTGTCTATTTCTCTGTCTGCCTGCCTCTATTCTCTGTACTTAATGGCAAATAATAATATTAAACACAAAAAAAAAACATACCAATAGACATACACATTTTGAATAAGAGAGAGAGAGAGAGAAGGGAGTGACGAGTGACAGTGCGAAAGAGAGTATATGTGTGCATATTTATTTTACCGCCTAAATGTATGCAAAGCACAAATAATATAAAATAATTTTGTTGTTTTCCTACATAAATTTTCGTGTTGTTATTTATTTATTATTGTTTTTTTTTGGAAGATTTTATGCATGTGTTCGTTTGTTTATTTTGACTACAAATATTTTATGAGCACATACACAAAGTTTTACACATATACATAAATACACAGATGAAATTAAAGGAATTAAAAGTTTCTACAATAGTTTTATGGAAATGTTTGTAAAAGACAGCACAATTTACAATTTAATCAAAGTTTTAGAAAAGGAAAAGTAGCGAAAGGTATTGACAGGATACAGATAGATTTAAGGATATAAGGATGCGACTTAGACTAATGAAAGGTTTACGCCCTACAGCTCATCTCACCTACAAATTTTATCCAATTTTATTTTATATTCATAAAAAATTTTAAAGTTAATAAAATAAAAAATTTCTGAATCGATTTCATAATTACATTTTTTTTTCAAACTATTTCACCCCTTTTCTTGCTCTCTCTCTCTCCTCTTTCTTGCCTTCGAAACGTTCAGAGAATTTATATCTCAGCTTCGCGTCTCCCATTGCAATCATAATCCAAACCTTAAATTCACAATTGCTATTATAATTTTTTTTCTTGCTCACAAACACACACATATACACATACACACAATTAAAAAGCTTTTAAAATGCTTCATTCACTAACAGACTTTTTCAATTGCTTTATCGTTCGACTTGCATGCCTCCTGCATGACAATGACACTAACACCAATACATACTTACTTGACTTATCATTTTTGTTTGTTTTTTTTTTTTCTTTTTTTTTTCATTTTTTTTTTTTTTTTAGTTTCATTTTGAGACACATATACAAATACTCACACATCCATGCATATGCCCGAAAAGTACCAGTATAGAATTGCATTGAGAGTGCAACATTTTTAAGAACTAAGTAAATATTAATTCGTTTAATGGCATCATCATTTTCGAACCAAGCTCACTCACTCATTCCAATACTTTTTATTCATATTTGTGACTCAAATTCTGGGCAACAAAAAAGAAAGCTGAAGAAAAACGTTTGCAAGTCAGAAAAAAATACAAAAAAAAGCAATGATTTCAAGTATTTCATCCACGATAGACACACACACACACACACACATGAATTAAAATTGCACTTCTCGGCAGAATAATAGTGTGCCAGCATGCCTCTCTGTGTGTGTGTGCACGTTTTTGAGACGTAAGTAAGCCTCTTCTGCGTGAATATGTATGTGTTTCTGTCACATAAGTGTGTGTATGATATAGTTACAAAAGAAAAAAATCACTACTCTTCCCTAACAAGTTTCACTACACACTTTTTAATGCAATTTTTTAAGCTATCATATAAGTGTGCCGCCGCTTTTTTTTTCAAGCAGTTATAGTTGGAACTACTTTTTCTTCTTCAAAAGCTTCTTCTCTCATATTACTGCAATAAAATTGTATACGCGTAGAAGCGTTAAAAGGAGGCGGAAGAATGCAGCGAAATGGAAATGGAGTTCATTCTTAATGGCAGTCATAGTCATAGTCTATTTATTTTCATTTGCACTTTCATTTACTCATACTCAATGTTCGCTTGGTTTGATTTGGCTGAGCTTGACTGGTCTGGCTTACTCACTTAGCTTTTCTTCTTCTTTTTTATCCATCTACAGTCAGATTTTTTGTTTTTTTTTGCTTATGTGTTCAAACATATGTATGTGTGTAGCTAGGCAAAAATAACGTTTTTACGTTTGACTTGATTTGAATGCATTCATTTTAGGTTCTGCTTATTTTTTTTCGCCATTCACCATTTTGCATACCATTAAAACGCTGAAAACGTTTATGGGTAGTTGGGTTAGTGGGAAAAAGTATTGAAGGGAGAGAAGTCGAGGTATGTATGACATTTTTAAGGACATTTCTTTTTGCTTTCACCTTTTTTTGTTTTGTTGTGGGGCACATGCACATGTCGGCATACGAATTTAAAGTGATTGAGTGCTATTTTTATTGTTTTTTTTTTGGCCTGAAGTTAGCAATCAATTGAGATTTTTGAAAGGTGGTACACCAAAATATTTAAAAGGAAATGAAAATACTTTAAGTTTGGCTGAGACGAAGGTTTAATTTGAGATTATGAGTTTTTTGTGTTCAAAATTTTGATTATGCTATGTGACAAAATGGGATTTGTTGCCCTTGATGCGAGGTTTGACTTCCAATTCTAAAAGATAAGATGCTACTTAGCAATTCGGCATTTTTTGAGATTACTTCTTCTAACAAATGGTACTGAAACTGAGTTAAAAAAAGGCATGGATAAGAAACCACCCTTTATTTCAAGATGTATCCACAGAAGCAGTAGAGACTTGAATATGAAATACTCTTCTATTTCATGATTTATTTAAACGAATATGAAGAAATGCCAGACTTTGATCTTAGGTCTGCAACAGAAGCTCCAGTGATTGGGTCATGAGACCTTCCTCTATGCGATTAAGTGTCTACGTAATCGAAAAAAAAGTTGGAGTACTAGATCTTAAATCTACTGAAGCTGCGGTGATTCGGGCATGGAATCTTTTTCTATTTAAAGATTTAAAGTATATATGTGACAATGATTTTTTGATCTATGTATATATATATAAAACAAGAATTGCCATAATAGATTGTAGGGTTACAGAAGCCGCTGTGACTTGGATGCGAAACCTTTTTCTATCTCAAGATCTATACTACCTACCACATATACGATCTACTAAGTTCCTAAATCTTCTAGATTAAGCCTTCCCCATTCCTCAGCAACATCAATTTAAAGGAAAAAAAACTGAGAAAAACATCAAAACAAGAATTTTTGTTTATTTTTCATTACTTTCATCAAAAGGACATACAAAATAAAAAAAACAGAATAAATTCATTTTTCCTTCCAACAAACAAACAAGGTAGAATAAATGTGTTAAAGCAAAAAAAAACCCGAAGAGAAAGCAAAAATGAAAATACAATGAAAAAAGTAGAAAAACGAAAAAATAAGCAATCCCAGGAAAATCGTTTTTTAAATTTAATTTGACACTTTTATGTAGCATGAATACAAAAGCCCAAAAAGTAGGAAAAATAAATAAATAAAAAAAAAAAAAAAAACGTAACAGTTTTGTAGGTAAATTAAGGTACACACATACATGCATACATGTACATATATAATCAAAGGAAAATGTGTAAACTTTGTAAAGGAAAAAAAAATTGAGTTTTTTTCTTTCCCCCTACACACATTTAATTTGTGTGACACTTTAAGAAAATAAACGAAAAAGGAATATAATGCCGACAGGCATCAGTCAGCCTTCATGGCCAGAAAGAATTTTTCGCTTCATTTTTTCTACTATACTTTTTTGTATCTAAAAAGTAAAAGGAAGAAACTTATATAGAAAATTATAAGGTGTCAAAGATTTGCAGTTTAAATAAAAAAACCAAAACGAAACTAAAACATATTTAATATTTAAGTAAAAAGTATAGCATGCTTTTAGGCAACTAACACAAAAAGAAAATTGAGTGTTGAAAAAAAAAAAAATTATTTTTGAAATTTCTTTCCCTTCTCTTTATATAAAAGTGTGTTTTAAAAACAAAAGTAACTCACTCCCTTTTCACAATATTATTCAACACTTTTTCCAGCATAATAATCAAAAAACTTTTGCAATAACATTGATAACAATTTTTGCTTAACAATCTTTTTGTTAAATTAAAAATAGAAATAATTTTATTTAGCCAAATAAAAGTATAAGTAATTTTATACAAAACAATGCGAATACTTACTTTGTTAAAAAATACATAAATAGTAATAGTGGTATCTAAGTAAAAGTAGCAAATATCTACTACTTTGTTTTTGTTTTTATTTCAATTTCTATGAAAGTACCTTCCATTTTAGCTTTTTTTTTATTCAATAAAATATGGTTTAAAGTTAGTTGGCATTGCCAACATTTATTTTCTTATATTTTTAGCTTAATAGAAAAATACTTTTATATTGTTTTCTTTGTTGTTACAATAGTAATGCTATCTTTTCTTTTAGAAACAAACAAAAAAAAAAACAAGCTTATAAAAATTGTAGATATACATATACTATATTGTTTAACTATTGAAAGAGATAAGCTGAAGTGACTGAAGCTATTGCGTGGTAGCAGCAGCAGTAGCAATAATAGCAACAATGACAACATTATTGTATGCAATTTAATACTTTTTCTTTTTGACTTTTATTGCAGTTTTACAAAAAAAAAAACAAAAAAACACTTACGAAAATGTTGTAAGTAGATGTATAGATATGTAGAATTGTTAAAAATTCTAATGCATTAAAAGTTTTTGCCCATATTTGTTTTTACTTTTAAAATTAACATTAAATAATGTGAATTGTCTTTTGGTAAGAATTAAGTTTTTTATATCAAAAAATATGTTATAAAGGTCCAGTGAGATGATAATCTGCTACACGGCATCACCTCTTGGCTAGCAATGCCAAACCTCCAACTGTATAAATTGCTTAAGAAAAGCTATTTACTTGGCCATTTGGACTCAGCATAAAACTGTAGGCTCCTTCCATTCCTGTACGCATATTCCTTCCATAAAATGAGTGTATGCGAAGAGCTGGGTTTAGGATCTTCATGGGCCAATCAATGTTATAAAAATCAAAAACATCAAAGCAAGGTCTTTTATCATCGACAACAGGCATCGATTGCCTGTATATCTAGGAAGCATTATAACGACAAGCAGTGGCGCGATAAAATAGCAAACAGACTTGCCCAAGCGAAATTAGCATTTAGGTTTTGTATCCAAGATGGAAAATCTCGCAAAAATATCGAAATATTGAAGAACTAAGGGCAATCAAAGCACGTGATCATTCCATTTTTTTGTACAGCAGGAAAATGGCAAGCGTTAACAATCATCAAGCAAAGGTTCTATTTGTTCAAGTCCGGGGGCCAGACCATGTTTACTTTATGTTCTGGGGGTCACTGAATCCGAATCCGAGGTTCAGCATGTCAGGTTTTCGACTTAGCTTAGATAACGAGATATTTTGCAGGTTATGTCAAAAGCCTGACGTGCTAGGGTTGTTTGGACCTCAGATTCGGATCCAGCGACCTTCAGAACATATAGTAAACATGGTCTGACCTCCAGACTCAAAAAATCTGGATGTGTACTTTAAAGCTGGACTGAACAGGAAAAAGCAATGAAATGAAGTAGAGTGGAACGCAGCCTCTTCTTCCCTTTTTTGTTCACACCTTCTAAAAAGCTATTGGGATGCAATTTTTTTAACCCTTTCGACCCGGATAAACAATACATTCTAAAAGAATTTGAATACACTTCCATGGATAATTTTTTAAAGACTATTATAAAAATTTGTCTGTTTTATTTTATATAAAATTTTTATATTTGTTCTTAGTTGAAAGCGGTAGCTGTTAGTGATCGATGTGTATTACGAAAGAAGAGGTAAATGTTATATTTTATTCTTTTTTCTTTTATTTATTATGTGTTTGTTTTATACACTTATACTTCAATTTTGAACATGTTTTTGATGAACACTAGTACTTTGACAGGGTCCCAGCGCCTCTGGCGGCAAAAATTTCAATTCTGCGACCGTCAAAAATCTTACTTTTTCTTAGTGTTTAAGATTCACTTAGCACAAATATTGTACATCCAGTAGTTTTTTTTTCGGGTCGAAAGGGTTAATAACCTATCCGAAATGGACAAAAATATTAGTTCTAATCATTTAGGATTTGCTTTATTTTTTCGTTTTGTTGATTATTGTAGTGACTTTAGAGTCGAAGTGATGGCAATATGTGTGATGTCAAATTGCAATTCTAAATTAATGCGTTTTCTTATCTAGGTACCAATATCGAACAAGTTGTGTGATGTTGGATACGTTCTTGTAGCAGGAACTCATCTGGGATAATTGCAGAAAAATTTGTCAAATTTTTGTAAGACATTGGTTCATGGTAAATTGCCTAAACACTTAAGTTTTTGCTTAACCTCTTTGCTGAAAAAACATATTTATATTTTTTGTAATATTACAATATGTAATGTGCTGCATACACATTAAAAAGAAAACAAAAATTCAGGAAAAAATTAGTTTTACTTAGAAAAATTGCTTAAGTCTTATTTGGGGATTTTGTCTATCTTAGGCATACCTAAGTCGAGACAAATTAACAGCAAACTTAGGTGTTTTTACTCAAGTTTTTCAACTTCATATTAAGAAATCTACCCAAGTCAACTAAGGCAAAAACCCATAAGTTCTTTCTCTATGTGTAGGGCCAAAATCTGGCACAATTCGTTAGATATATTTCAAAGTGATTATGGAGCCAGATGTTTTCGTTTTACTTCAGATCTTCAATGATCCTTGGAACAATGTGCGCCATATAGTTTCCATATAATTCCAGAAAAAATGCCTTTTGAGTCGCTTTAGACACATATAAAACATTTTATCAGTTTATTTCATCTAAAAATTGAGTCAAATAATGCGCAATCCGAAAATCAAGTGTTACTTAAAGAATTTACTAACACGAATACGGTCTGCTGCGAGTACAGTGATGGTCAAAATTGCATATCAGCATTTTAGAAACTCTTTTGATTAAAAAATGAATAGAATAAAGATATGTTATAATCAGATTAAATGTATCCAATTAAAGAAAGTAGAATGAATTCGATATTTGAGAGCTTAGAATATAAGAAAATCAAATTGTAATTTTTCTACATCTTTGACTTCACAGCATATTTGCAAATTCTCATGCATATTAAAAAACTGCACGTGTGAAAAAAAACGTATAGCGTTAAAGAAATAGGATATGCATTGACTGAGAAAATTCTTATAATATTTTGTTTAAGCTGCCATGAAAGCATATACGAATATTTATTTAAATTCATTTTCAATTTTAATACAATTATTGAAACACTAACCAAAAAAAAAAAACAAAAAAAAAATAAAACACAAATACAAAAAAGAAAAACTAAATATAAAAATATGAGGTGGTTAAACTTTTAACATCCACAAAATGAAAAGAAAAGTTAAGCATAACAAAAGGAAAAAAAAAAAAAAAATATATAATAAAATAAAATAAATTTGAAAAGTGCGTGCATAATTTGCATAACATAATCGAAATTGCTATAGCTTGTGAAACGGTAGCAATATCCACAAGCACTCACATATTTAGAAATAATATTTTTCTGCTTTTTGAAATTTTTCTACTTGTCTTGTTTTATTTACGCATGCTACCATGCTTTAACATTATGCTTTGTTATATATATTTTTCTTTTTAAAGTTAGTTTTTCTTTTACTTTTCTTAAGAAGAATAAATGTAGAAAAATATTGAATTTTTCTGCATATTTCACACGCAACTTTGGACAATTTTCATTGAAATATTATTTTATATAAAGAAAACAAAAAGAAAATTTTAGTTTTTTATTTTGTGTGTCGAGAGCGTAAGCACATAAGCGAATATTTCAATAAATGTTTGAGTATTCGAGACTTTCTGCAGTTTATTTTGCAGCTTTTTTGTATCTGTATGTGTGTTTGAGTGTTTATGTGTGCGTGTGATAAATAAAGTTCTGAAATATGCTTCATGCTTTTGTGAATCATTCATGGATGTATTCTTCGTTCGTTTGTTCATATTTTCTTCAAATGCAAATTTCAAATACTAAAAAATGCAAAATAGCATACAGTTTAAATAAACATAAATATTTAAAAATTTTCTTTTGTATAGCAGAGGGTGAGAACAATAATATATTAATATTAATATACAAAGTTGGCTCGATTAGACTAAGGACAAGACCAAACACAGAAAAATCAAAACTCAGAAAAAAAAATTTAGTTCTGAATTCAGGCTGAAAGTAGACAAAAAGTCAAACCAAATTCTCACCAAAAATTTAGAACAAAAGCAAACAAACTTCTATACAGTTAAAAATTTAGATTAAAAGTAAACCAAAATTCTAACCGAAACTAAGACCAAAAGCAAACCAAAATTTAAATAAAAAATGGAAAAGAAAAAACTATATCAAATCAGAGCCCAGAAAAATTAGACTTATAATCAAATTAAATTAGAAAAAAAGTATAACATAAAATTGATCGGATCAAAATTTGTACCAGAAACTAGACCTGATGTAAGTCAAAAAACTTTTGGTTCAAAAAATCTTACAGGCCGCAGTACCTGACTTTTGGGTTGTTCCGTTTTCCGACTTTTATGTCAGATAATCAGACATCACATAAAAATTAGACCCAAAACCTTTTAGGCGGTCTCGCTTCACAAGTTTAGAAAAAAAAAAAATGTAGATCAAAACTCAGACCAAAACTCGGGCCAAACTTAAACTAACAGTTATATTAAAAAGCAGAGCAAATTTACATGAAAAATCAGAGCAAAAGAGACCAAAATTTAGACTAAAATTTAATCAGAGTTCAACCCAAAAATGTAGATAAAAAATTAGATCAGGAACGGTAGAAAGTCTTACCTTCATTCAGACTCAAATTCGGACCAAAATTTGTACCAGAAACTAGACTTGAAATAAGTCGAAAAACCTTTGGTACAAAAGTTCTTACAGGGTGCAGTGCCTAATTTTCGGGTTTTCTAATTTTATGATTTTCAGATCAGAAAACCAGTCATTAAAATCACATAAACATGAGACAAATAGCTATTTTAGGAGATCCGATTAACAAGCCTAGAACAAAAAATTTAGACCCATATTCAGATCAATACACAGACCAAAACTCACGCCAAACTTAAACTGAAACTTGTATTAAAAACATATCAAATTAACATAAAAAATTAGGGCAACAGAGACCAAACCTCAAACTGAAATTTAATCAGAACTGAGACTAGAAGCAGATAAAAAATAAAACCAAATTGAGACAAAAAATCAAACCAAAAACGGAAGTGAAATCTGTTCAATATTCAGACTAAAACTCAGACCTAAATTTATACAAAACACCAAACTTCAAGTAAGTAAAAGCTTTAGGTACAAAAGATCTTTTAATTCGCAGTGCCTGACTTTCGGGTCGTCCTATTTTTTGATTTTCATGTCAGAAAACCAGTCAATAAAATCACATAAAAATTGGACCAAAACCCATTGAAGCATTTTCGATTCACAAGCTTAGAACCAAAAAGAAATTAGACTCATATTTAGATTAAAACTATGACCAAAACTCAGGCTAAACTTAAGCTAAAACTTATATGAAAAGCAGACCAAATTTACATGAAAAATCAGGACAACAGAGAACAAAACTCAAACTAAAATTTAATCAGAGCTATACCTAAAAATTCAGATGAAAATTTAGATAAAAAATGGGAGAAATATCTGACCGATATTCAAACCAAAATTTAGACTGAAATTTACAGAAGCAACTAGACTTAAAGTCAGCTTTAAAATCAAAGCATTTGATCAGAAACCAAGCGATTTTAAATTTAAACAAACCCAAAATTTTCTCTAGTGAAAAATATTGTTTTTTGTTAGCAGTTTTTCGTAGAAAAATAATACTGCAAAAAAAATCAAGAAAAAATTGGACTTAGCTGATTTGATCTTAATCGACCTCATGTATTTTTTGAAAGCGAATATTTCTTTCGAACATTATTTGTTGTTTTTTCTCAGGTTTAATCTAATACGAAGAGGTTATTGCATAAATAATAGTTTTTCAGATAAAACCTGTCAAATTTTTAGTCAAATCGATTGCATAATTTGTATATATATATACTCAACCATATCCAGTAATCTTCATAATAAAGTTTAATACTGAACTGTATAGCCACAAATTAACAATTCAGTTAAAGTAAACTATACTCACTCAGTAGCAGCAGTTACAATTGCAGAGAAAAGTTTACGTTTACGTCATCGCAGACGTTACTAAGCACGAGACGCTTTTATTTTCTAATCAAATATTATTAATACATAAACAGTATTAAAAAAACATGATTCATAAATTATAAGTAAGTATAATAAACTAATTTTCTTTTTTCGTAGTTGTCAGAAAAATTCAGTGCAAGTTGATGATATTTAAAAAAAAAGAAAACAGGAAGAAAATTTGTCAAATATGCAAAAATTATATACATTTTCTATATACTTATTTAAAATTTATTCAAATCAAGCCAAGCAGCACATAAATCTCATATGACCCACCCTTTTGATAAAATTCCACACACACACACACACAAACTGAACAAATGGCAGGCATATAATTTATTAGGTTTTATGTATTTTTTTTCCTTTCCTTGCTACCTTTCAACTTATTGCCAAAAATTATTATCATCACAAAAACATTCACTTTATATTTTTCCTGCCACCTTACATTTCCTTTTGAGCTCTTATATTTTATTTCATTTCTCCGCTACACTGCTACTTTTACTTCTTCTATCTGTGAGAATACCTGCTGCCCGACACACTGACTGGTCATATATAGCATGATTGACTGCCATTTGTCATTTTTGTGTGTTTTTTGGGTGTCGGGTCACAAAAGTGCTTCGGCTCGAAAAAAGGATATTTCCCCACCACAAAAAAAAAAGAAAGAAACCAAAATTATAGCCAAAAAGTTAGTTTGCTTATGAACATTTATTATATTTTATGATTCCACAAGGATGAAAAAACCAAAAAAAAAAATAAAAGTAAAGGTGTTGCTAACAAGACGCCTTTTTTCTGTGGGTTTGTTTGACGGAATATAGCTTTCGCTCACTACACAGAAAGGGGTAAGCTAGAGCAAGAAAAAAATAACACGAAATACTGTGCGAGTTTATTGTTTGCAAAACGTTTCATTAAAAATCCGGAAATTTGTGATTCCGTCGTTTTGGGTTTCGCTCCTTTTTTTTTTTTTGTTTTTTTGGCATGCAAATGTAATAATTCTTGTTTTGTATAATATCGATTTGTGTTTGCATGTGATTTTTGTATAGCATAACTTGGGGTGTAAATTAAATAATTAGTTAAATGTTAATTGTTGATTTCATATATTTATACAGAATAGTTGACTAGGGAAATTTAAAGTAACTTTAACCCTATTCATCCCATGTTATTTTATAACGTAAAGTCCCACGTAGTGACTTAGAGTCACTATATAGAATTAACTCGGCTATTCTCATTTCATTCAATTTTTTTTCTAAAATTTTTTAAAATCTGAAGTATAATCTGTATTTACTTTGAACGCAAGTAGCGGAGCAAAAACTTTTTATTGCAGATTTTACAGAATTACTTTGAAGCTCTTCCTTTCTCCCTCTCCGCCCTTTCCAACCTTTCAGCCCTTCTTCTTAGCATTTTTCACTTTTTGAAGTGTTTTATGTGAAATTTCAACGATTTTGTTGCGTATGTTGGCCTTAAGTTGTTCAAGAGAATCTGGTATATTAACATAAACTTGACTTATTAAGTATCCCCACAACAAAAAGTCAGGAACGGTGACTTCGGTGTTAGCACTTTTTTCAAAAAATATTTTGGTCTGTGCGAACGTTGCGTTAACGTAATAGACGACTGATTTTGAAAATAAAATTGGAATATTTGTTCTGGACTAGAGTATATTACAAGAGTTGTGAGATGACGATTTGAAAGCTGCTGTCATTGTTCCTGTTTAACATCGGGTACCACAAAAAAATCACCCTGAATAATAGTTTTTTTTTGCGACATAACTTATTAACGATGCTGTTTTCTTAATGCAAAAATGCTGCCTTCTACTTCTCTATTCTTGTTAGGAAGAAAATAATGGAAATGCACCTTTTATTTTTTGCATCGTACTAGCACAAGTTAATTGTTTTGACAACAGGCTTTAAGACATTTCTTAACTTGTAAAGTATTTTTCGGAAGTTTTATTTCTCTTACAGAGCTGTTCCACTCCATGCTGTGCTAAGATTTAACTCTTAGCGCTGCCTTCCTTATATACATACAGTATCTCACAGTAAAATATCCGCTGTCGCAAGTCCACGAAATGTTCATACCATATTTGTGTAGCCGTCTTCATTTATCAAGTGCCAAAGATTTCCCAATAAAGTAAATCGATCTACGTACCGATATCATGGCCCTATCATCAAATGCCAAATAATGCGATAAATCGGTAAATCTATGTCTTGACATACAAGCACGGAACATCAAATTGTCATATAAAGTATCACAAAACTCTCCTTAATCGACAATGCCATCTGCATCTTTCAACTAATTCAAACACATTGTTTCCTACTATTATTCCGGGTTTAATTTGTGGTACAGTCCATATTACAATATACAAATGTATATAGTGACTCACAGTCACTACGTGGGATTTTATGCAGTTTTTTGTTTATTTAATGACTTATGACTAATAAAGAAAAACAAAACAAAGCAAAAAATCCATTTTTATGAAGATAACCGGTAAATGAACGAATACATTAGGCCTCTCCCGAGAAAAAATAAGAAATCTGAAATATATAACGATTTTAATCTCAATAGTGACTCAGTCACTGCGTGGGATGAATAGGGTTAAAATAAATAACTTTTCCTATAAGAAACCACGCAATTAGTTTTCTTTGGCATAATTCAAAAAGCTCTTTAAATTGTTAGGATAGAGATGTGTTGATAAGCGGGCTATATATATTTGTATAGATAGTTTTAGTTTCACTATAGATACTTCAGAAATGTGTTTTTAAGCCTAAAATGTTGTTACTAGATTCCTTTGTTTTGATTTTAAAAGCTTTCTGAATATGTATTTCAAATTCTTGAGAAGACAAATTTTTGTTCCATGTAGTTAGAAAATGTTTTAAAAAATGTTTCTAGCATTTTTCTTTCTAAATGGAACACCAAAAAATTATGCAATCTTTTATTTTAGTTTTCAAACTCAAATTAAAATTTATTCTGCTGTTGTGCTGCTGTTGCTAATACCATACAAAAACTATGCAAGAGTTTAATTGCATTTGGAAATTTAAAAGTTTTTCAACAACAAAAACTTTAAACGCTAATATGCTTAGCAAAACTTGCAATCAATATAAACTTATGTAGAAAATACAAGCACACATACAATTACACACTCATGCATATATATATATATATGTAAATGAATACCATATGTGTTTTACTATACAAGTGTTTAGTATTTGTGTGTGTATGTGTAGATTGCGATAACTTGAAAGTTTCCGTCAAGCAATCCATCAAAATTGCACCTTCTTGCATGTTTTACTCTGAACTAACTAAATTGAATTTAATTTGTTTTGCATCACTCTCATGCTTACGCTTTCTCCCACTGCCTCTCTCTCCCTTTTGCACTAGCAAATTTCTTTACTTCTTCTCTTACTCTCTTTCCTTATCTCTTCCCATGTAGTAGAGAACAATCGAAATTTAGTTAAATTATCCCAAAGGGAGCATTTTGTATGAAAATAACGCGCTATTGTATGCACACAAGCATGTAGTATACCGTTATTCGTTGCATCTGTGACGTTGCTTATACTTGTTTGCCTGCTTAAATGTATGAAACATTATATAAGAGTATGTATGCGTCACTCTCATTGCTATTAAATATTGCATGCTTTTCTGCGCTTTTGTTAATTATTTGATGAATTTTTAATTGATTTTTCTCTTTCTCTTTTTCTCTCTTAGTTTCTGTGTGCTATAGAAATGTTTGCTTGTGTGTTTTGAATGCTTTTGAAACAATTTCAAAAAAAAAAAACAAAAAAAAATTGCATTGCATACTCTTAGGCGCTTTGTATTTTTTAAACAAAAACTTGCATTGTTTGTTGCAGTATTGTTGCATATGCACGTATTGTGTTGCAACATTTAAATTAAGATAAATCACCGCAAAATTTATGCTTTTAATAAATAAATTGTAGTAAAGTAAAGTAAATTGTACATAGGTGCTCGTTATTTTCATGTGTTGTTATTGTTATATAGTCGCCGTTGTGCTTTTAGTGTTCTTTGCCTGTGTGCTTTTATAAATTTATAATTTTATTATGTTATATTTATTCACATACTACGAACCTACAGCAAGCGAAGCAATTTAGCAAATTGCAGTTAAGTAAAATTTTATTTCACGCCTGCAACTAGGCTATAAATTTTAAATATTGTGGTTGATTACATTTGGAAATTAAACTTCTTTAATAAGTTTTATTTTGTTTACAGAAAACCCACAAAAAAAAGCTACAAATTAAAACGTCACATTCAATCACTGTGCAACTTTCGTTCGTTCTTTCCAACAACATTCGCTAGCCGGTCGTTAGCCTCACTGTCAGTTTTGGTATCCTTCTACTCCGCCCTTCCAAAAATATGTGTATATATTATTGTCTTCCGTTGTCACACAGCTCAAACCAAAAACACTTTGGCCTTTTTGCTTGCTAGACAACAAACACATCAGTGTTCTTATTCTTTTTTTTTTTTCTGGTGTATCCTTTATTTACATACTCATCGTTGTCGTTGCTGTGTTCTCGTCATCACTGTTCTCCTCTTGGTTTTTGTTGCTCTCAGCTCATCAGTTGCAGTCGTTTCCAAATATATTTCTTTTACTGTTTGTATATACATTTGTAGCAGCAGTATGATGTTAACTTATTAATTTAGCCTTTCGTTTTTTTTTTTTTTTTTTGGTATACAATTTTCTTTCATTTATTTTTGCTTTAGTTTTTGGTTGATATTTTTGCCAAAAGTCTCACTATTTATAGCATAGTTTTAGGGCGTTTCTATTTCTGTGTGTGTTGGGTGTTTTTGTTGGTTTTTGTTTTTTTTATTACTTTTGTATATGAAATTGTTTTGTGTTGCTGATTTTTAGTTTTTGTCATTTCTCCTCTTCACACATTTATGTAAATTACATTTGATTGTGCTGCGGTTGTCTTCGTCTGGACGTCAAATAGAGGAAATTGAAAGTTAATTTGACTTTTTGGCTTGCATATATTAAAGCGGTATTTATTATGTATTTATGTATTTTACAGATAAAGAGAGAAAGAGAGAGAGAGAGAGCGGAATGGGCTCTACACAAAAAACTCTACGAATAATTTAAAAATACAAACTTGTGTTAAATATTTAGAGAAATAACTAAAACAAATATTAGAATGTATTTTATTAAAGTTTGGAAATTTAGAAGCTACTGCCACATGGAAAGTATTGTACAAACAGTGTTGGGCACAATTGAAACTGGCTAATCAGAGAAAAGAAATTAGGTGATGAAAAACAAAAATGCCTCAGCTTAAACATACACAACTAATTCTCTTTTTTCAGAATGCATTCATAAGAAATATGCAACTTAATTTAACACATAAAATTTCCGCTTTTTTATTATACAACAAAAAATAAATCATAGTCATTATTATTCTTTAATATAAAAAAGATATTTAAAAAAATTTATTATAAACACGAAGTAACCAGCACACTCTATGCTATTATGGAAAAAACTTTTTCAATGAAATTGCATGAAAAAAAATGTAAGTACAAGTACACGGTTTTTTTTTGTGAGCACGGCATAGTTAAAGGACATCCGTTTTAATTTTATTGCCACCACCAGCTACTAAAGCATAAAAGTAAAACAAAAGGTTCTTATACATTATTATCATATGACAAAAACAAACTTTTGCAATTATGTTTTTTTCTATTATTTGTTGCATATTTATAGGCATTGTTTTTACATTGCTGTTATTCAGTGTTGGTGTGCATATCTTATGCATAATTTTAATATAAATAGGTAGAAAGTGAGAGAGAGAAAAAAAAGAAATTATTTGCTTGCTATTTTTAATGCTAATGCATAAAAATATAAAGTTTCACTTAAAACAAAAGCATTTGATTTTGCAGCTACATATAAAACTATACAATGTTCTTTTTATATTAATATTACTTATGTGTTTAAACTCTATAAAGTTACAGTGTTAGGTTAAATAAAAAAAACTTTTAATAAAAATATTATTATGCGTAATAACTTTTGTTATACAATATATACGAACTTACATAAATATGTGTATGACATCATCTTCAGCGTTTCTTTTATGCGGTTAAAGTACGAGTGACATTATCTTCAATGTAATATACGACAATGTTCGAGGCAAAGATAGCAGCAGCAGCTGCTAGTGGAGTTATGTGTTTTTAGTATTCTCCTTCAGTTGCTGTTTTTATATTTTTGTTTTTATTTTTTTCATTTTAGCTTCAAAAGTAATTAACAAGCATTTTTAATTACGACGTCACATTGTCTGATAGTTAAAATTTACTATTTGTAATTAAATACAATAAAGAAATTTTTTTAATAAGTATGATGAAAACAAAGTAATAGCAAAAAGAGATAGTAAAGAAAGAAGAGAGAGAGGGAGAGAGAGGGAGGGAGGGAGGGAGAGAAAGAGAGAGGGAGAGAGGGAGAGAGAACTGCAGCAGTATTGCTTAGCAGCGTGAGTTGTAATAAATCGAGATTTTGTTGCAAGCATATTTTGGTATATAATGTTTGTTATAGTTAGTAATCAGTATTTAGATTAATGTGCTTTAATAAATATTTATTTTTCTAATTTATATATATGACACAATATAATAAATTCATACGTGTTCGATGCCATTGTTTAAGGTTGCAATCGAACTAGAATACGTTTGTTGTGAAAATTAGAAAAAGGCTTAAAAAAAAAAGTTGTAGATCGATTGAACAGTTGCCCCATTACATCTTCGATGCTCAAAATCGTAAATGCAATTGCAGAGTATGTAAAGTTGAGAAGCAAGGTGACTAACAAAAATGCATTTGGCCAAGACGTTTTTGTTCAAGTTGGCAAATTTTTGTTAACCTTCGGCTTGATTACAAAAACTTACGCAAGTCAAGTCTCATTGGACTAAGAACAACAATAAGTAACTTTGAGTCTAATACAATATCATATTTACTTTATGCTTCTGAAACGTAAAAATATTCCAATCGCATTAAATTATCCAGGTATTTACTAGTGTATGATATAGATATTATGAGTCCATATCTCATCATCAAATAACGACGTTTGCAAATTTGGGCTAATAGGAGAAATCTTTATGTAAAAACGGCTATCCCAACAGTTGTCTCAACAAGTTTTTTATAGAACTCTTAGGATTTTTACTACCCTAGTGATCTAACTCGAGATTAACATAGACCCATTGAAAGTTAACTTGAATCTGCTAGTTACACTTGAAGGGATATATGTCGTAAACCACCGATTCGATTCAGATTATTGAGATTTGAAACGGCTTTATTAAGAGATGAAATTTGCGTTAAATAAGTGAGCTTAATTGTCATCCTAAAACATATGTGTATGAGATCAAACATGTATGAAACCGATCGATAAAATTTTTAATAGAAATAATATGTTTTTCAGCTTACCGATATATCACCTTCCTGCACAATTGGTGTCCCTATTACGTCTTTTAAATTGGCCATTAAGCAAAACTACCTTGAAGAAGCAAAAAGAGACTGGCTAGCATAGCATACTTGTAGTACTACTAGGCTAACACAGACAGCTGCTCAACCTTAGCAGAAACTCCAACAGCATTAAACCAAAGAATATATAATACATAGAAGGCGCATCTCTCAAAATTTTTCCAAAATATGTTTCTTTCGTTTCGGGTGGGGGCGGTCGCAGTAAAGAGGAAGAGCAAAACTCTACTCTCTCCCATGCACTCTCATGGTGTCTTTTTTTCTTAGGCTCTCGCACATCATTACAGAGTACTGCATATGAATGGGTTTTTTGCGGAGAATATGTAGGTACATGTGTTTTTTTTACGTTGTTGCCGAGTATATTGCTTTCCAACCTAATTAATTTTTTTTTTCAATTTGTGACCCAAAATTATGTTAGCTAAATTTCTTATATTTTTGTTTTTGTATTCGAAAAAGCATAAAAAGTGGAAATCAAACGATTTATAAAGTTTTTAAGGGGGCATCTCCCGTTGTAACTTTTAAAAAATCTACTTTTTTTGCATTTTCTTAAAGTATATGTTTTCAAAAATATGTCTACAAATTTTTAAGTTGATCCGGAGAAAATTTTTTGACTCTTTGTTATTTGCGAAAAAACATTTTTCTTGACATTAAAGTAAGTTGAAACTTTAAACATGTTTTTCTCAAAAAAGTCATTATTGAAGTCAGTGATAACGATTATTCAACAACTTCTAAACCGAATATTTTCAAATTTGTATACTTTTTAAATATATAGTAATCTAGATTGATCGAAGGAAAACTTTTTTTTACAAATGAAACAGCGTTTTTTAGTTAAAATTGAACTGTAAACTTTGACAGTCGGTGATTTTGGTAAATATGCATATTTTTTCACATCCTTCGATTAATCACTAGATAATCTTATAATAAAAGTAAATCCATTTCATTTTTGGATTTCAAATGTTTTAGATTTGCAAAATATTGCTCATCGCAAAACATTTTTTCCAGAAAGGCGTCGACGGGATCGCTCATTACTCATAAAGTTTTAAATATTTTAGAATAGAGATTAGTTAAAGTTAAGTTCAATACATGTACTTTTAGATAATAAATAGTTTTTATAAAAAACTTTATTAGTTTACCTGAAAAAAATCTGGAAAAATACCTATTTTTTCGCGTCACAACTTGGGATTTGAATTTTATAATCAGTGCCATACATAAAAGCACACCGGCTTTGCGATGCAAATTCTGCTAAGTAATGAAAATACCAGCTCATATTACTAGCACGGAAACCAAAAAAAGAAAATCCTCTCTCTTTAACAAACCCCTCTCATTAAACAAAGCCAACAACAAAGAGAAATAAACAATTTCAATCACTCATTGGTTTTATGAGAACAACTGAATTTTGGGTGTAAACTGGAGGCAGTTATGGCTCCATAGAACAAAATTTTTGTGCAAATAAATTTGTTCGTGATGCGCCTTCTATGTATTATATATTCTTTGATTAAACTCTTCGCTGAAAAAGTACTCATATGTGTACTCTCGGTTTTACGTATTATTTAATTTTTTTAATTTATTGTGATTATTTTTCTCGAGTTCTAATGAAATAGGAAAACTAAACAAGAATTATCTCTTCTCTCGATTCCATTAGAATTTAAGAAAAGGAACTAAAATAAATTCAAAAATTAAAAAAATACGCCAAAACATATAAAAAATATGTGGCTTAGGACACCGATGAGGTTAAGACTTCGGTGTTCACGGGGCACTCCATAACGGGAAAACATGCTGCAAGACTAAGACTGACTACCATTCAATGAATTCTGTCAAGGCTGCGGCTCTGAGGAGGAAGAACATCCATCCCTAACCAGGAGGAGACTAAAACTCCAGGGTTCACCTTACTACACTAGTATGTCTGACCTATCATTCATAAATATTACAGATATAGTCAGATTCATTATGAAACCCTCATGGTTCTCCTCTCCTTAAATGGGGTGCTATGGCATGACGATGAGCCTAATATATGCTTAAGTGTGCTTTCAAGCAGAAGGCTGCTACTCCAACCTTACTAACCTAACCTATGTTTTTCAGTGAAAAAAATTCTGTTCAATCGCCACTTAGAGATATTTATCATTTTTCAAATTCTTTAACTCTCGTGCTGGTGTAATTTTTTTTAATTAGAAAATGTAAATATACTTTTCAGAGTAAAGACAAAACAAAAAAAAACACAGCTGGTGATTGTCACATTGAAACATGTATATGATCAAACATGTATGAGTTTAAAATTAGACCTTGTGTTTGGATAGAACTTTGTGTTAAAAAAAAATTTGTGGTATAACCAATTATATTGGAGTTTGATTCCCCTTCAAACATATTTGATCAAACAAGCATGAGTTTGATCTTATTTAAAAACTTTTAGAGAAATAAACTTTTTGAAGAAAAAAAAAACTGGTTGTTGATTGCCACATAAAATAATGTATGAGACCAAACTTGTATGGTTGGTTGGTTGGTTGATTAGTTAAGGTGGCTAACCCACAGCAGAACCACTGTGATCCACAATTAGCGCTATAACGCCATTTTGAGACCATTTTCTCGCCAAACTAGAATTAATGCTGCGCTCTTACTACCAAACTTGTATAAGCTTAGTACTTTTGAAATAACTTTTAATTTTTGTGCTCGTGTATTATTATATAAAAAATTTAAAGTTTAAGTGCAACCAACTTGTTACAGTATAATTGTTGCCACCTTGAAATATTTTTGAATGAGATAAAACATAAATAATTAACTCGTTTATTCCATCAAACTTGTTGCAGTTTGAAACATATGTATATGAGGTCAAACATCTATGAGCTCGATTGTTTTTTTTTTAATTTTTCAGTTCTCTT
Organism: Toxonevra muliebris; assembly: GCA_963691655.1. NCBI lineage: Eukaryota > Metazoa > Arthropoda > Insecta > Diptera > Pallopteridae > Toxonevra > Toxonevra muliebris. The sequence goes on from OY829326.1 coordinate 57,665,263, forward strand.
GTTTGTTAACTCTTTTTAAAGAGAAAAAATCAATATTCCATTAAAAAAACTAATGGTAGATTACCATCGTGAAACAAGTATAAAATCAAACATGTATGAGCTCGTTTTTTCAAAAACTTTTAACTTATGTGTTTGCAATAAGTTTTTTTTTGCATCATAAGACTAACTTTTCAGTATTTTTTGTACTCGCTTAAGTTTGATTTTTTGCATTTTTTTAAAGCGAGATCTTTCTGAATTACTTATAATTTAGAAAGCAAAAGATTTTTACTGCTTAATTCAAATAAATTGCATAACATTTTTCAAATTACATATGAAATAAATTACATTTGTCTTTAAATATCTATGCTATACTTAAATATGCATACATGCGTATGTAGGTAGGTATAAACAGCAGCAGGAGCAAGTCAGGTAGTGAGCAATATTATTAATATTACCCATGCTTACTACCCAACTTAAGCCGTTTTTCAAAACTCTTATGCATTTATACTTGTATATGGTTACATGTAGTTGTTCATGTTTGTATGTGTGTGTGTATATACGCTTTTCAACTTCATATCCTTTCTGTGATTATGATGAATGCAATTTCCAACTTTTTTTTTCTTTCTACTCTTCTTATTTCCCTTTATACTTGTGCAATTATGTCTTTATACATTTTTTGTTTTTGTTTTTGTTTCTGCTGTATTTTATAGTAGTTGCAATGAAAGTTGAATAGAGAAAAGAGAGCAAAAATATAATGAAAAAATATGATAAAAATGAGAAAAAAAAAAAAAAAAAACACAACTAAACGTAATGTAATACAGAAGTATCAAGGAAATGCTCGTTTTATTATTATTATTATGATTGTTGTTGTTGTTTTTTGTACTGTTTTCCGTTTTTTGTTGTTTTTGTGTTTTGTTTGACGTTATTATAATTGAAGTGAAAAGTTGCAATAATGAGCATTATGTTTAGCAGACAGACTGAGAGACATACAGACAGACAGACAGACAGACAGAGAGATAGAGAAAAAACAATATAGACTAACAAATAGACATGCACGGATACATATAGATAGACATACAGACACAAGGATATAGCAACATAAAAGCGATTGAAAAGTGGAAGTAGAACGAAATCAGTTAACTAGACAGACAAACAATTCATAGTTAAGTATCATTGTGATGTTGTAATTATTGTTTGCTCTATAGTTTTTAAACAATTTTTAATACTTGCTTTTTTATTAGTTGATATTACTAAGTACTCTTTAGTGAATTTTTTACTAATGCGTTTTATACACATAAAATTTTTAAATTTATACTGAAATTCTAATTTTAAATATTGATTTACATTTTTAACATTAAGTACTTACTTAAGGATGTTTCAAGATTTTTGCCCCTAAATGTATGCCACTATAGTTGTAAATTGTTTGAACGTTTTTGAACAAATATCTACACTATCTTTTCTCTCCACTTATACCGAATGAACGAATACACTAAAAATGTCAAATAAAAGTCAAACTAAAGTGGTTTTGTGTGCATTGATGCTGCTGCTTGCTAGAAACACACCCACACACAAATGTTTGCACACAAATACTGCGAGCAAAAGAGAAAAAAAAATATGGAAAGTTCATAGTACGAGTATCAGTTTTCAGTTTAAGTTTTTCAATTCACATACAAGTATGTTTATATATATTAATTTGGCACACGGTACCATCACTACTACTTAAATGCATACATACATACATATCAAAATGTCATTTTGCGAAGCTCAACACACGCCAAATGTCATCCGCCAACAACAATCAACCAAAAACTAGACAATTTTAGCTTTATATATGTATCAAAACATGCAATGAGTATTTAATTGTTTATTAACTGAAATTTAATTAAAGTTAATATGCGCTACTTAAATTTATAGAATTTAATTAAAGTAATTTTACAGTATTTTATACTGTAGTAGCATTTTAGGCTATTTCATAAATACATTATATTCTTAGTAAAAACGCATTTTTATAACGAAAATTTCGAATGACATTTATACCTATAAAAAGTGAAAATATAAAAGTGTGAAACTTATGCTATAAAAGTCTCGCTTTTGTTATCGTCGCCATATTCTGTACTTAGCTTGTGTGATGTCTTGTCTTTGCTGTAACGAGCGTTGTTTTTAATAACCTTTTCAAAAATCCATAAACATAAAAATGTAAACGTCAACACAGTGACGCGTTTTTTGATACATAAATATATGGATTTTTGTAAGTGTTGGTGTGTGTGTGTGCGTTATAGTTACTTGTGCTGCCAGTGTATAATGTATATAAATTTTTATTATTGTTATAGTCGCCATCAAAACAATAGCATTTCTTCTTTTTTTTTTCTTTTTTTGCTCCAACACATTTTATAGTGATTTTTAATGATGACTCTGTGGCTAAAATAATTTTTATTTTTTTTTTTTGAAAGGAGGGGAAGGTGGTTTGTGAAGTTTACTATAAGTAATCAGTCATCATTAATCATAAGTAATATTTTAGATAACAGCTGCAACATCACACATGTAGGAGTTTGAATGGATTATTTCAATGTAATTATTTTCAATCATTCTTTAATTATTTTAATATATTTTGCAAGAAAGGCAAGCCAATTTTTAATAGATTTATATTCGACTTCATCATTGAGGGATCAAAAACCATGTTCATTTAATTCTTTTTTTTTTCTGATTCTCATATTTCAGTGTGTTTACTCTAAGTTGATTTACTTAAATATGCTTTAAATATTTTTAGCAACTTTTCACAATCTTGAAGTTCAATTATCGACAAGTTTCAGTTCGATTGCAACATCAGTAGAGTGCTGTCAGTATTGTGGAGAAATTTCGTGGCCGTAATTATTTACAGATTTGAGATATTTGGCAATATCAAAAGAGTAAAGTTTAGGGCATGTTTGAATTGGTTTTTAATATTTTTAGAAAATTTCATTGAATAAGAAATAAAATTTTCAATAAGCTGGTATTCGATTGTAACATTCAATAAACGAATGCGTAATTTTAAATATTTTTTAGTTAAGTTTGAACTCCGTTTTAATATGGAAAAAGAATAACTTAGATTTTATTGTAACGAATTTGAATTTGCCATCATGAAATATATTTGAATTTGCAGCAATATTTTTAAAAATGCATAAGAAACTCAATTTTCAATAGGTTCAAGTTCGTTTCCAACATTTAAAGAATGAAGGTTCAATTTTCAACATGTTTAGTTTAGAATCTGATTGCAGCATCAAACAAATTTGGTTTATTACTGACCTGGTGGCAAACACCAACAGGTATTCATCAAATAATTTTTGTGAAAATGATCTGAAAAAAACTGGTGGTCAAAAACTCTCTTCAACACAGACCTGTGATAGAAACCAATATCCAAATAAATAAAGAAAAGAAAGTGAAAATGAATTAAGTACACCTTTGGCAGACCACAGCACAAAATCTCTAAACACTCCATTTGTTTGCTAACACCAGGAAACGAGAAAACTCGAAACATATTTGGAAACAGATCGTTGAAAAAACAAATGCAATCAACGGGAGATCAAATCGTTCTGTGAATCAAAAGCAATTGTAAAAAACAATAATCAATGAAAATGCTTTTTTGTGGCTCTGAGTTCCGAGTTCCATTAGGAGCCGAAGAAAATTGGAAGAAGAAGAAAAATTATTAATTTTGTAGAAAAGTTTCATGAATAAGAAACTAAAGTTTTCGAGCAACACAAGAAAACTTAGTTTTTATTGAATTCTTGCATGAATTTGATTGCAAGTTTAGATATATTTGACTTTTCAGAACAATATCTTTTGATTTGTGGTCAATTTCAAAAACCTTTCAATAGTTTTTCATGCCATAAAATAATATGAAAAGAGAATAAATATGTTCGAGTCTGATGGCAACATAATTCATTATATTTGCCTTTTTTTAACCTTAGCACTTAGTGAATGTTTAATATAATATAAAGGAAATGAAATCTTAAAAATTTTGAGACATTGAGTAAAATATGTCAGTCGTTCAGTCGTCCATCAGTACAACGATTTTGGTGTGCACGGGTCACTGCTTAATGAAGAGACTATGAACGTGACTCTGAGGAAGAGGAACAAACAGTCCCTCTCTTCATATATTAATGCCCATCTTTAGTTAGAAGAAGAACTTCTAGGTTCACTTTCATAACTAGTCTAGCTGAGCTATTATCCATTAATATTACGGGAATAGCTAAATTCATAATGGAACTGTCGAGGCTGAGTCTGTAAAGTTTTTCTGCCGACTCCAACTTAACCTAAGTTTGGTTTACTTATTAACACGTACCCGTCGTTCATTTTGACAATCGTATCAGTTGTTGATGAATTTTTTTTTGATACAATGTAATGCCACAATTAAAATAGGACCAAAATGAATTTAAAAATTATTTTTTTCTTGAATATTTTTTTTATTACATTTTTTGTGTGTTAATTCTTTACTTATTCATGTGAACTTTCAAGCATGTGAAACAATTTATATTTGAAAAGTGTATCAAATTGATACCATCGACGTTTTTTTTTTTAAAGAAATATTAGGATATGGGAGGTCAAGGAATTACCTTATTTACACTGTGCGAAAAATTTAGCACATTACAAAATAAAATGGGGATTGGGTCAGTGAAATTTTTCAGCAAAAAAAAAATATATCGAAAAATCGTCCGCCCTTTACTTACATGTGGTGTGACAGTTTAGTGGGCAGCACTTAAGAAAAGTAGCTGCTTTCCTAAGCTATCTTTGGTGCAGAGAACAGCGTGTATTTGCGTCACAGGTGTAATAAGGTCTTGCTCTACTGACGCACTCAACGTTATTCTGCCTTTTATGCCTTTAGATTTATAAGTAAACGCCTCAGTGGCTAGTATTGCAGTTAGACTCATAGATTCAGGATGCTGGATCTCTAGATCACATGACCACAGTAATATAATCAATATCCTACCGGTAGCCCTGATGCCACAAACAACCGTTTATATCATTCCAAAACTTTGTTTTGATAATTCAAACTTGAAAATTTTAATTCCTACGAGACACGATTGAGTTGATCGGTGACTAATAAGTGATTATAATTATACTTTTTACACGGACGGGTCTAAAATGAACTGTGGAGTGGGCGTTGATGTCTTTTCGTAGGCTTATAGACCTACCTACATAGTTTTTCTTTTGCTTGTCAGACTCTTCTAGCGTACTCCAGGTGGAAGTATTTGCAAATTTTACAAGCTAGTAGGGCAATTTCGGACATTCTACAGAAAGGAAAAAATGTAGCAATTCTTTCTCATAGCCAATTCGTTATCAAAGTAATGATCTCAAGAATTTCTAAATCAAAAATAGTTGATGAGTACAAGAAGGAACTTGTCACACTTGGACAACTTATTGATTTAATTCTCGTTTGGGTACCTCGACATAGGAACGTTAGCGGAAATAAGAATGCTGAAGTTCTGGGTAGACATGATTTTTCGCTGAAAGTTTTTAGTCGGAACAGGTTCTACCTTCTTTAATTTCGTTAAGAGTGACATTTTCACGTACTTCTTTCAACAATTCGACTTCAGGTGGAGAGGTTTAACAACTTGCGTCACATCAAGTACGATAAGGCCTCAATATAAGCTCTCTAAAACTATCATTTTCCAGGGTGAAAACCGTCCGAATTACAGCACTGTATACGGGACTTGCAAGTAGCGAGAAAGGGTGTCCATCATAATGATTTCATCCTTAGTTGTCATGACATCGAAGAGATCAAAAGTTTCGAACTTTTTTTGACTGCCCGGCCTTAGCAAGATATAGACTCTTAACTTTTGTCGAATCTTTACAATGCAGTACAGAGGTTGCTAATGTCAACCTGAGCATTCATTTGAAGTTTGGAAATTGTTTGTAGAGACTTAACACACTGGAATAGCTAGAAAGCTTTCCATTATTCTTAACCATCGAGATAGTGGTATGAAAGAGGGTGGGTATGTTTTATCATAATCCATCAAAAACCCAGTACTGAATAATTTTATGTTAGGGCTGAGAAAATAAAAAAGCTCTAAAAAACCTAAAGTTTGGGATTTTTATATAAGAAAATATATTGGTTTCTTGCCAGTATTTGCGTTTACTTACATACATAGTACCATTGAGGCCATTTTTCGTTCATCCATTAATTTTGTTGTTGTTTTTTTTGGGTTTCTTTCCATTTATTTTTTGCGATATTTTTTCATTTTTTAAAGCAATAAAATAGGACCAAATAAATACAAAAGTAAATTTTTTGTTTTCTGTTTTGTATTGCTATCGAAGCGAAATGCAGTTGATTTATCGGGAGTCTATACTTCAGCGGTGGAAAAAGGAATTGATGATCTTTCTTTGGAGTAATGCCAGTAATTGTTAATCGTTTGAAAACATTCACTTCATATACATATATATGTAAGTAGTTTTTGAGTATAAGTAAAATTAATTAAAGGAGGTAAATATGAAAGCTGTATTGCATTTATAAAGGTGAGTAAAAATTTCAGAAAAACAAACCTAAAATTTATGCTTCAGAATAAATTTGGTACGTTCAGGTCATTGAAAATATTTATGTAGTTATGTAGAAAAATCCGTTAGTGCATGAATGAGCAGCAAACAATAAGTAATTCTGTACACATATCCATGTCTGTATGTATGTGTGTGTATATATGTTAATATGTTTAAGCCTATGTTATTTTGACCATTGTTGTTTGCAAAAGTAAGAAAAAAAGTCTAAAGCTTCTACTAAAGAATAGAAGCAGCAGCTCACTGTCATGCATTGCTGCGTTAACAAATATGCAGGACACAAATAGATAGTTATATAGATAGATGGATAGAAAAGAAATGCTAGAGAGTCAGGCTGGCTAGACTGTCATATAGTCACTCAGTCAGTCAGTCAGCCAGGCAAATAGTTGAGTTGAGCTGGTACATAATGACCACTAGTAAAGTACAACAACAGAACGACGATACGAAGTCAAAAAGTGAAGCGAAAACGAAAAAAAAACAACAAGAAGAGCCCAAAATGATGAACGCATTGAAATTTAGAAGCATGCATGAATGAAAGATACTAACAATAACAACAACAATGAGTTTAAAAAATATCGTTAAAAATCGCACAAAATATGTCAGAGGCTATTGTTTGCTGTTTTTGGATTTTATACGTGATGGTTGCTGCTACTGCTGCTGCTGTATACTTCTATTCTCGCTATGCCTAGGATAAAATACCAAAAATCAACAACAGCAGCAAGCAAACAGCAACAACTACAAGAGTACTAGAGTTACATATACGCGTTTAGCATACTATATTAGTTTTTATGTATATATGCATATAGAAGAGCAGCAAAAAGGCACACAAAAAAAGAAGGATTTTCGTTGTTGCTTTTGCTGTTTGTACCCATGTATGTAGGTACAAACATTGAGTTTTTTTTTTCTTTTTTCATTGTAAGCCAACTCCAGCAAGCTTAGAATCATCATACTTTGCTTGTAGGACACACACGTACCATGTACATATAGACGTACTCATATGTGTTTTTAAAGAATTTTTGTTGTTTGGCTTTTAAATAACCCAAACAATAAACAACAAAAACAGCAACAACAATTATTGGGTGTGTCATGACAGCATGTATTATGCTGGCATCTATCGTGTGACTGATCCTAGCAAAGTCCAGAGCAAGTCCAGAATACATAAATAAAAAAGCAAAACAACGAAAACAACAACAACAGAAAATAAAAGAGTACGAAAAATTTGTTTAAATCTTATGATAGACAAATGCAGCACACATGTCTTTGTGTGTTTATAGTTTACGCTTATAACAACACATACACACACATACATGTTACTGCGATTTTACGCCAAAATGTATACTACAGTTGTTGAAATTTAAGCTATCTCCTTTCTTTGCCTTTGTGAACAAACTATTGCATGTGCCATAAAGTTCAATGTTTCTCAAACGAAAATACTGACCGCGCTGCTTCTCACTCTTCAGTTGCATTCTGTATATTTGTAGCTCATATATTCTACTTGCTGCTTAGAAAATCGTTTTGTACTGCAGATTTTGTTTGTGGCATCTGCTTGACTCTAACATCACAGCTTCACAATCAACCCAAAACCATCAATCATATTGTCCTTTTATATTTTTTTCTAGCTTTTCTGTTTACTTGTTATGTTATTATACTTGAAAGCACAAATATTCTAACAAATAATAACAAGAAATTTGTTTTTCATCAACAACATCAGAGGTGGATCTAGAATTTCTGTTTTTGGAGGGAGGGGGGCTGGTATTGCTAAATTAAAGGAGTGCATTAAACTTTGAATATAAGTTTTTAGATATATATGCATTCTGAAGAATAATGGAAAACTAAATGAGTCGAGTTTTCTTCGTGGTGGAACTCGAATATATTTTCAAATCTTCTCTATGCAGAAGAGAGCGTATATCTGAATTATATATCCAGTGTAGCCAGATGAGATTTAGATATATTAGATAATGATAGTAGAAAAAATAACAGCAGTGAAAACTAAATGTTTTTGTGATTATCCAGATAAAATGCTGATCAAATTCAGACAAGCAACCAGAAAAAGTTCAAAACAAGACTCAGACATAATTCACTTCAAATAAGAGACTAAATTGAGACCAAAATTGGACTAAAAATCAAACCAAAACCCAAATCAATATTTTGACCAAAACTTAGACCGAAAATTGGTTCAATTATATACTAAAAATCAAACCAAAAATCCAACCAAAAGTTAGCAAAAAAATCCCTCAAAAACTTACACTAAATTCAGATCAAATACCCGACCAAAAGTTATACCAGAATTCAAACCAAATCCAGTCGAAAAATTAAACCAAATTTATACAAAAAATTGGACCAAATTAAACTAAATTAAGATAAAAATTCGAGACTAGAATCAAAAAAAAATTCAGATGAGATTCAAACAAAATTTAAACCATAACCAAGACCAAACTCATACCCAAATTTAAATTAAAACTCAGATAAAAAATCTGCATAAAAACTCAAACTTTAATTCAGGTAAAATTAAGACAAAAATTCAGACTAAATTTAAGTCAAATCAGAGACAGGTCGTCATATAAAAACCCAGGTCAAAGCGAGACGAAATTCAAACCAAACTTAGACCAAAATTTTGACCAAAAATCGGACCAATATTCACATTAAAATTAAAACTAAAATTCACAGGAAAAGATAGACTAAACTACAAAAAAAAAAAAAATTAAAACCGATAATCACATAAAATTTCCAGATCTAAAATAAGAACAGACTAATATTCAGACCAAATTCAGGTCTTAAATAAGACTAAAAATAGATAAAAACCAGACCGAAACCATTATCAAGCTCTCCAAAATTAGAACTCATTGTAGTCAAAGTGTAAGCGTTTGTTACGCTGAATAAAAATTTCAAAAAGGACAGACATTCAAACTTTTGAAGAGGCTCCCATAGCCCCCTGAAAGATCTACCTCTGTTGTCATTTGTATGTACTTGAGACATAAAACTGAAACGCGCAACGACTGCATTTGACAGAAAAGACGAGACTGTGCTGGCACCAACAGCAAAGCTATTTTGCAAAATTTTTATTCTTATTCTGTTTTATTATTTTGAAAGGTGTGTAACTTTGTTTAAAGTCAACACAGTAGTAAAAAGTATATTGTGTATAAAGAGAAAGTTTTAAAGTTTTATTCTGAAATACATATAGTTTCCCGCAGTTTACTTTTCAAAGTCTACTTTTAGCGTTAAATTACTAAATTTGTATATTTTAAACTGTGCTTTAATTATTCGTGCATTTGAATACTAAAATCTGCAATTAAGTATTGAGTTATTTACATATATACAACATGATTAAATTTATTTTCTTTTTCAACTTTTTTACTACTGACCTCACATTGAAAGTTATTACTCTTTCAATCTCTTTTCATGTGCCTTACGTTGTTGAATAGCTCGTTAGTGACTTATAAACATGCAATATCTTATACTTTAAATCACCAATTGTCACACAGCACACAAAAATTCGGCTCATATAATTTACAAATCTTGATAGCTTAATACAAAACAACAAAACCACAACTACCACATACAGACACAGAGACGCAAAAAGCGAGAGAGACAAAGTGACAGAAAAGACACAGAAGACCAAAAGCAAGAAAACCAACGTAGCGTTTTCTCTTCCTCTTTTTTTTTTGGTTGAATCCAGCTCAAGCAGCTTACAATCATCAGCAGCTAAAGCTTAGTAGATACAGCAGGAGGGTGTTCTGAAAGAAACTTTTTGTTATGGTAATTTACGTAAAATCAATAGTAATGATGACGAAGACGACGAAAACGAAGCAGAAGAGACGCCAAAGTAATAAAAAAGGGGACAGTAATAAAGACACAATTTATGATAAGTCAATGTAAAATGCCAACAAATACAATTAAATTCGAAAGAAATGTGGAAAAATAAAAGAAGAAAACATTATAATAGAATTAAAAACAACATTACGAGGTTGAGCGTAAGAAAGCCAAAGTAGAGAAAGAAATAAAGTAGGCGAGAGAGTGGGCGTTGTAAATATTCAACCACACACACACACATTTTTTTTTACATACACATAAAAATTATCATTTTAATGTATAAATATTAAGCACACCAAATGCTACTTCAGAGCTGAAGCTATAGTTACAGCTGCTGTTTTCTCTTCTTCTGCAACATGCAGTGAAAAGTATGCTATAGAATTTTTAACGCAATCTCATGTTAGCTATAGCAGAATTAACGATGTGTAAGAAATGATTTCTGAAACAGTAACAGCAGGAAGAGCAACAATACTAGCAACAGTAAGTAGCAAGAAGAGCAGCATGAAAAGTGGCAACAGCAGCACCAACAACAGTCAACGCTGACAGGCATATAAATTTTAAAATTTTTTTTTTTAGAAACGGTGAGTTCAGTGTGTGTGTAATATAACGGAATTTCCTTGAAACACACACATACTAAAAGAAGTGCAAGAAAAGGATATATAAAGTGCCCTTTTTATGATATTATTAAAACTTTGGTTATTAAAAAAAAAAAAAAAGGAAAGTAGAATCTGATGTGTGTATGCAAACCTTTTCTTATTCTAGTCATTTAAGTATATATTTTTAAAAGCATTTTTAAAGCGCCTGCCTGTCTGCTTGCTTGCCTGCCTGCTTGGCAGACTGGCTGCCTTTTGATTGCTCTCATCGCCTGCTGGCATTTTTCTCCATAATACTTACCGCTTATTTCCAGCTCATTAATTCCAGTGCAACATTTGTTTCACTGTTTTGTTGTTCAACTAGTCACAAAAAAAAGAACGTACCAACAAAAAGCACCATAAACTTTGATGTCATATCTTCCACCCACTTTTCCTCTCACGCTTTTTCAGTCTTCCTATTTCTCTGTCTCTCTCTTTTTCACTCTTTCTCTCTATTGTATACATATTATAGTTTTTACTCTTGGTCAATTGTCTTAAGCATTCTATAGTTTATATGCATATTTAATAGTGCATTTTGGTTTTTATTAAAATGCTTAAGAAAATGTGGTTTTAATGAGAGTTTTATGTGTGTGGCATAACAATGGCACCAGTTAGGCAAAAAAAATTAAATTTGAGCATATTTATATTAAAAATATAAACGGCAGCTGTTTTATAGCAGCTGTAAATATATTGCCTAGCATATTTTTATTCTTTCTAATTAAAAGAGCATCTAAAGTTATGCTTTCTGTATTAATTTTAATGACAGACAAACGATTTTGAAAAAAAATTTTAATTGAATACCTTCACTATTTTTTTTATATCCTTTTTTTTAAAAATTTGCTTATTTTTTTTAGTTCTGTACAATTTTAATGAAGAGCAAATTCAGAAAATGTTTTGTTTGATAATTTTTATCATAAATATGCCTGAAAATATACAAAAATTTTGCATTTAAACATTTTTTAATTAAAAGTGCACCACTTATGCTTTCTTAGTAATTTTAGGGGATCCAACTTGATTTTGAAAACAATTACTCCCTGAATTTCTATTTTATAATGTATTTTGAATAATAAACTTAGTGATAAAACTGTTTAAAAATGGGTTATATTTTTTAATCACCTTTATGCTATGAGTGCGCTTAAAACTATGCTTTGTCAAATGATTTTGATGTATCTTAATCTTTAACATTTGTATAATCGATTATCTAAAATTATTCCACAAATTTTAATACATATTCTATTTCATTATACTTATATTTAATTTTGCTACCAGCAAATACATATGCTATTATTATTTTTTATTCATTTTATAATTATTAGTGAACCTAAAATTAATTTAAGTGCCTTAAAAGGAATTTTAAGTAAATTATTTTACAAATTTCAGTGACTTGGTTATGATTTATGTCATTTTGTGCTGTGCATTTTGTAATTGAGCTACTTTTAAAATATATATATATATACAATTTTTTACAGATACTTCACAATTATTCGTGCAACTAAACTTATGTCTAAATCCCATAAACGCAATCGATTTTGAAGTAATTATTATGGACCCTACTGTAATTTCAATATTTTTGTGATAATATATTTAGATGTGTTGCCTACAAATATGCTACAATATTTTTTTATCTTAGTTTTTCACTGTGTTTAATCACTTTAAATATTTAAACATAAACATTTGCTAAATAATATAAAAGTATCTACTATTTAAATGAAGTCATTAAAAAATCAAGCTACTTCACTTCATTTATTTCACTTCAAGTTACTTCACTACTACTCATTATGACATTAAAAACACCTGTACTCCTTCATCAAAGCCAGAACACTCCAGCTGTGTGATTTTATCCGACTACAATTGTATTTGTTTAACTTAAATATTGTCACTAGCGCATCCTGCAAAGGTCCGAGAAGAGCAGAAAAGGAGGGTGTGAAAAAGTATGACATTTGCGAATGCTCTTCATTAAATATTAAATAAAGGCGGCCGTAGGAACAAATTGTTTTTCGTGTTTTTTTTTTTTGCTCCTGCTGCTTTGTTTGTGCTTTGTTTATTTATATTTGCTTATCGTTTATCATTTTACCTACGGTTTTTGCTATCGTCTTTCTTTGTTGGAATAATAATAACAACAAAAATAACAGCAGTAATAGAATATAAAGACAACATTGTACAAAATCGCTGATAAACAACACGCAACATTACTATATTACAAGTAGACAATGTCCTGAAACTTTTTCTATGGACATTTAACATAGAGTGTTTATTTTTGTAAGCATCAAGTATTGATGTCATTTTGCAAATAAATAATAAAAAAAAAAATTTTGGAAGAGGCAGAAAAAAAGAAAGAGAGTTAGACTTACATAAAAATAACAAATAAAAATACATTAAACAAACACAAACACAGAAATACAATTTTTGTTAATATTAGTAATTGTGACATTAAATGAAGAAACACAAAATAACCAACCAAACAGAAAAATAATAGCTCTTGGCGCCCACTATAAATATTTTAAATGCAACATTTCTGTATGCATACATGTGTGTGTGTGTATATTTGATTATATCAGAATTGTAGGTGTGAGTGAAAATTTAATTTCCACTAGCACTTTATTGTTGTGTGCTATTATATTCTAATTGAATTTATGTAATTTATAATTATTTATTATTGTTTAGGTTTGAATGTGTCAGTTACTATATATATCTCTATAGGTATGTATGAGGGTGTGTGCACATTTTCCTTTCATTGTATTTTGTTGAATTGCCGTTTGTTGTTATATGAAATTGTAACATTTTACTGCATATTTTCGCGCGTCATCGATACATATATATGCATAAATGTGAATGTAAGTTTATTGGATATAGAATTGCTCAAATTGTTATTGTTTTTGTTATTGTTGTTTTGTCAGTATACGTGATAACATCAGAAATTATTATTGCATTATTTGTTATCATTTGATAGTAATCTTAATTACATTTGTAGCTGTTGTTATTGTTGTGGTGGTGGTGGTGTCTGTTGTTATTATTGAAAATTATTGGTGAGGAAATACAATGTCTGATTTAAAACTCTGTTCTCAAAATGATAGCAAACTATAAACTGTATATTTCGTGTATTAGAAATTCAATTGCAATGTTGCTGTGCGTTTAGATATCGGAAAATAAAAAAATTATTGTTATTTTTGTTTCGAGTAAATTATATGGTACGTTGTTGTAATTATTGTGAAAAGCGCAATCAATCGCTTAAAGTTTTTATTTGATTGAGGTCTTACTTTTGAAGATTTCAGATCATATTCTTGAAAATATCTAAGTTTGTTATAGGCACCACTTGTTATATTAAATGCTGGTTTCAGTATTTTATGTAAATCATGTTGGTTTTTCCCATTCATTTTGGTATTTTCTATTACAGTATTAATGTAACGAAGTATTTGCTATACTGAAGGTTGTTCTATACTGAACTCTGTTCTATACTGCAATTAGTTTTATTCTAAATTTAATTCTTTACTGAACTATATTTTTTACTGAGGTGTTTTCCATACTGTATCCAGTTCTTTAATGAATTCTATTCTATACTCAAGCCTATTCTATAATGAATTCTATTCCAAACTGAACTATATTCTTTACTGAACTCTGTTCTATACTGAAGTCTATTCTATGTATATGGACTCAGTCTTATGCTAAAGTTCGATCTATACAAAACTATGTTCTATACTGAATTGTATTGTACACTAAACTCAGTTTTATACTGAAGTTTGTGCTATATGGAAATTTGCTATATATTGAACTCTATTTTATACTTAAATCTGGTCTATACTGAGGTCTTTTCTATATTGAATTCAGTTTTATACGAAACTCTATTCTATATTGAATTCTGTTCTATATTAAACTTTATACTAAACTGAAGTCGGCTCTATGCTAAACTGTGATCTGCACTTGATTCTGTTTCATACTCTTTCATTCATTCTGGGTTTAAATCTATATTGAATATTTTTCTATAATTAAACTCATTCTATTCTAAACTCTGATGCATAGTAAAGTTTATTTTATTTTAAACTTTGTTCTATAGTGTAGTGTATTCTATACTGACCATATACTATGTTTGATGGAGGGTCATTGGGTAAGACGCACAATTTGACTATGGGTCGTTTAAAAACTCCGTTTTGAGTACGGACATCAGCTACTCTGTTATGATTATCAGACCCACAGTAGACCTCAATTACTTGACCAAGGCGCCATTCACGTGGGGTAGTAGATCATCTTTTATGACGACTAGCTCATCTTCATTGATGTATTTTTGAGGATATTTCCACTTGTATCTCTTATGCAATTCTTTGAGAAACTCGTCCTTCCACCGTCTGCTAAATTGATGGTGAAGAACCCTGAGTTTTTGCCACCGAGTAGAGAGAGACAGATATTCGGCATTCGGTTCCGGCAAAGCGAGAAGTGGCCCACCACGATGAAGATGACCTGGAGTAAGGGCGAGTAAATCTGATGGATCTTGGGACAGAGGAAATAGTGGTTGGGAGTTGAGAACGGCCTCTATTCGAGTTATGAGTTTGAGGAATTCCTCGAACGTAAACCTATGCGACCCAGTGATTTTGATGAGTCTTGAAGCTCTTTACTCCGGATTCCCAGAGGCCACCCATGTGAGGTGCATTTGGCGGAATGAATGCCCATTCGAAACCTTGGGTGCTGTATTTAGCTGATATATCAGTAGAAACCTCTTTTAGAAATTGAACAACTGAACAACAAAGAATAACGTTCTTTTTATTTAAACTTCTATTTTCACTAATTTTCAGTGGTTTTCATATTCAAAGCCCCTACAAATTCGTAAACTGAACTCTATTTTATACTGTATTTTAAACTGGTCTATACTGTGGTCTTTTCTATACTAAATTCAGTTCTATACGAAACTCTATGCTATATTGAAGTCTGTTCTATACTGAAGTCTACTCTATATTGAACTCAATACTATACTGAAGTTTGTTCTGTACTGAACTCAGATCTGTAGTGAATTCCGTTTCATACTGTTTCATTCATTCAGAATTTTTTTCTATAATGAACACTGTTCTATACTTAAACCCATTCTTTTCCGAATAATAATAATAATAGTAGTTCATTTACTGATAAAATACTGATCCAAACTAAAGTCTAAAGACTTGTAACGAAACTTCCTGGTTCCTTTTCTTTTAGTTAAGGTATGATAATTTTATGTCGTCACAGTCTTTTAAACGAAACTTTGTTCTATACTGAAGTGTATTCTATACTGACCATGTTCTCTATTGAAGTCTGTTCTGAACTGATCCAAGTTCTAAACTGAATTCTGTGTTCCATATGAACTTTGTTCTATACTGAACTATATTCTATACTCAAGTCTGTTGTACACAGTATCATATATTTAAAAAAAAAACATACGATTATGTATTATATAGATGGGTCAAGAGTAGGAGGTAAAACTGCGGTAGGTTAACAAAACTTTTAAAGTAGACTTTAATCTAGATAGGAAGTTAGCATTATCACGAACATCATTTGAAATCTTCTTCTAGAGAATCTGAACCGATAAAATTAAATTCTATCAGCAGAATCAGAACTATTAAAGCACTCTATGTTGACTCCCAGGAGAACCAATAATACATTGCTAAACGTACTGGAGAATATCTTTGTAATTTACATGTGTATAAATATATATTTTTTTATTGCCAATCAACCCATCAAGCTGCTTTCACTATACCTTCAAGCTATCTTCCTTTTCCGTCAGTTCTTAATGATTCTCAATGCTATTCATAAATGTTTTGAACCCTCAAACAAGCTTTTAATTTAATAACTCAATTTTTAGTGAAAATTAAATATCATATACATATGTGATATTTCGAATTGCATATAACTTCAGCAATAACTTTCTGACATTACATAGAGTTTTCTAAATAATCGTTCAATTTAGTATACTTTTAGATGTTTTAAATTACAAAAGAATTAATTTTTGCACGACTTTTGTATGAAGAATTTTATCACACAAAAAACTAAGCTTGCCCACTTGCATCATTAAAATCTTAAATCATAATTTCAGAACGGTTTGATTTATTTTTTTTTTTCCTAAAAAAAAGTGATACTCATTGTTCGTATTACATATATCTTTTTTCTTTTTTTTCATAATCTATTGTGTTTTAAATCCATTTATATTTTTACTTTCTTCCTAGATATAATTTCAACGAATGCCTTCCTTTTTTTATATACTTGTAAAAATGTAAGTTCTAGGATTTTTTTAAGAAAAGCAGAAATCAGCTAAAAAAAAAATAAAAAATGCAAAGGATGACAATTTCAGTTAAGTATAAGTATTATAGTATCAATAGCTACACTATAGTGATATATACCACGCCTCTCGTTTTATAGAGAAGATTCAAGCTTACGAGTTTATTCAATGTTCACTTTTGATTTCAGTATTTTCTGTTGTCATCAGCTCAACGATGAAAAGAAATCCATTCAGTAGAAGATTTCAATTGAATTACTTATAGATGATAAAAGAATAAAAGGAGACTCAATATATAAGTAGAAAAAATGTACAAAAAAAAAAAAAAAATATTATGAAAAATGTATTTAATAAAGCGCGAGCAGCTTGAGAATTTAAGCCAAATATTTAAGATGCCTCTCGCTTTCAAATTATAACATCCGTTTTCCTAGTACATATAACATAAACAAGAAGCAAAAAAGAATAATATTTGACAATAACAGCAATAGCAAAAAAAAAAAAAATAAATAAAAAAATAACTGCTGCTACTACCAATGTCAACAACAATTTAAACGCTAATGATGACATTTTATTTTTCGTGCTACATCATAAAGCAGAGGGCATAATATTTTTTTTTGTTTTCTTTTTTACTAACAGCGAAAAAAAAAAATAAACAAAAAAGAAATTGTGCGTTTCCGTTTCCGGCTTTAGGATATACGCGCATTTTCCTTCGCTCTCTTTCACTCTCTCTTTCTTCTCTCTTTTGCCTTTAATTTTTTCTTCTCTCACACACTTTTGTGCTGTTCACTGCATAACAAATCATTTTTATTTTTTAGGTTGGTGGAAAGGCAATGCCGGATATGTATATGTATGAAAGGTGTGTATGTGTGTGTGAAGCGTCTTCCAGCATTATTCTTTGATATTCAGTAAAATGGCAAGCAGTTTTCTGTTTCCATTAATATAAAAATTTATATTTCTAGTTCTATAGATAAGGAAATAGAATATTGCAAAAACTGAGACAGCTGCATGCCTTGAAATATACTTAAATATTTCAGATGTAATATAAAAGTAGACTTGTAAAAGCAACAACAAAATATTATTTTAAAAGGCATTAAAATGTATTTAGTTTGTAAAAAAAAAAAAAAAATATATCTACACATACACATAGAAAATTTATATGCATACATGGCACGCAAGTATTATTAGAATTTATATCATAGCATGTATATGTCGAGCATGCTTTTAGGCTTGCGCTAATGCCTTTTTACTTTCTTCATTTTTTATACATTTAGCTTTAACTAAAGCAGCTTCAGCTTTAACATAAGATTTTGTGCTACTTCTACTTTGATTTTTTCTTTTATTATTATCTTTGCAACCATGTATTGTTAGGAAAAGCGTGTATATGTATGCGTATAAATGTATACGGCAAATAAAAAAATCGATTTTTTCACACATAACCACAAAAAAAAAAAAAAGAAAAAAACAAAATATATTTTCGCACTATATATTATTTGATTTTGTTGTTGTTATTTTACTTGTTGTGAGTGCAAGAGGAAGAGAGAGAGAGAAAAAAGGTCAAAACAATAAAAACCAATAGAGAAAATGATGCCTAAAGATTTGCTACAGCACGTTCTTCCTTTTCTGGTTTTTCTTTCAGTTCTTCTTCTTCTTCTTCTTTTGCTATTGCTGCTTTGAACTTTGTCTATAGGCTTTATTTTCTATAGCATATATATACATAGAGTATATATACTAAAAACACGCATACGTACATATGTAGGTACATACATACATGCATTGAATGAATGAATGAATGCGAAAAACCCCCAATCAATACGTGTGAATTTAAGCTGATTAAAGAATTTGGTTGCTCTGCACAAAAATACTTAGTATGAATTTAGGCGAAGTATAGCAAAAATAAGAAAAATAAAAATAAAAAAATGTTGAAAAAGTACGGAAGAATGAAAGAAAATTTTTGTTGGCTTTATTGGTTTTACTTTTGTAGGATTAGTGTGAATGAATAACAAAAATAAAAAAAGAGAAAGAGAGAGTGTTGGAGTGGGGAAAAGAGAAAGCAAAGAGAATCAAAAGTTTCTTTTGTTCGTCGTTAGGGATTTGGTAAAGAATTTTTAATTTGCGAAGTATTAAAAGGATAACATTTTTTCTTTTTTTTTTAAAAGCCAAAAGTAAGTACAACGTTTTGGAAAATAAACTTTCATAATATTTGTTAAATGTAAGAATATGTATAAGCAGAAGAGAAATTTGTTGCTGATTTAAAATTAAAATCGTTGAATAGAAAATTTTGAAAAGTGATTTTTGCGTGAAGTTTTAACCTACATAAATGAAAATACCGATTTATAGAAGTGCAAATTATAAAAGAATTTTTATAATTTTTATTACAAGCACCTGCCATTAGATAGATATGGTAAGGAAAGCAAGTATTATTAAAAAACTGTTTGCAGACAAATAAAATTTTTAAATAAATATGAATTCATTTATATAAGAGGTGCATAAAAATACTACTACTGGTTTTCGGTAATCATTGTTTCTGAATTATTCTGCAGTTTTGTCTGGTCAATCTATAATATTCCATTGGGAAGTTGCCTTGCAGAACAAATTATTGAACAGCTAGAAGACATAAGTGGCTGTGATTAGTACACTACTCATTGTAAAAGTAACGATGAAATATCTAAGGAAAGTTAAGGAGTGAAACCTCTTCACAACAAGAGACAGATTATATGGTAGACCATGCGAAACTCGGTGACCATTCCTAGCAGTTGTTTTAAGCCCCTTGCCAACAAGCCAACTTGCAATGGACTAGAAGGGACTGGAAGCAACTGCTAGGAAGCCTATGTAATGGTGTGTTGGTGTTACTTAGATATTAAAATTAGAAATAATGAAGAAGAAAATATTTATTTGGACTATTTTTGTTAATATCATGTTTGAAATCGTGTAACACGAATCGCATACATTTAGGTTAATATAAAAATTTAGAAATTTCTCAAAAATAATGCGACATACTTTAACGGATTAACTTTAAAAATAAAAAAGTTGCTCATAATCACAAAGTTTTTGGTGAAATGCGATGAAAGATGATATTTTAGCAAAAAATATTGTAGCATACTTTTAGGATTTTTTATAAATGAAACCAATTTAGTTATATTTTAATATGAAATCAATTTTTAAAAAAAGTTATTTAATGTTAGAATAACAAAATCACAAAAAAAGAAACAAAGCATACTTTTAGGAAAAATTTGAATATACAAAAATAATTTTTTTTTGTTTACGAGTCTTTACTGCAATAAAATAATGTAGTTCACTTTAACTTGAATACTGAAACTACACAAAGCCAAGATTTGCTAATCAAATTCGAAAACAAGTAATATAGCACCCTTCTATGATCAAATAAAGAAATTAATAAAAATTAAATTTTGTGTGTTTTTTTCTATAAAACACTAAGTTTTTAATTTTGAGTTTTGTGATATGAATTGAAAAATTATATTTTTATATATGTATATGTAGCAAAAAAATCACTCTGCATACTTTTTGGGGCTATTTGTGATAAAATTATGTAGCATACTTTTACTTCTTGAAAAAAATAATATTACAGATTTTTTTCAAAATATTATTATTTATATAGAATTCAGCTTTGAAATAGATATTAAAGTATAAAAAATACGGAAAATTAATAGCATACTTTTTTCGTATTATTTTAATTAAGTTAACAAATATAAATTATATTACAGATATAACATATGTAATAAGTCTAAAATAAAGTTTTTAAATATATATTAGAATGTAAGCACTAAGGGAGTTTTAAAAAATAGTTTTGCATCACAAATTCATACCTAGAACCTATACAAAAATAATGTACCACACTTTCAAGAACAGCTTTAAAAAAATGTGAGCTGGAGTATCCATAATTTTGTGTATTTTTTATAATTTTTTTTTTTCTGTTAAAATATATGATCACATTTTATAGCATACAATAAGATGCTGTTAAAAATGTACCAGCCGGTAAATTGTATTGCAAAAATGTCAACAATTATTGCTTCGTTAAAATTTATTTTATATAGTTCTGCCCACATGCAAAAATAAATAGAAAAAAGTTTATTTGTCTTACTAAATAAAATAAAAAGATATAATCATCCCATAAAATATTTAAGAAAAATCGAAATATATTGCATAGTTTTAGGCGCTATATAAAAACCAAAAAAAAAAATTGTGTCCTTATTAACGCTAACAATTTCAACATTGAGATGAATCAAAGAATCAGAAAAATAGCAATAGAGTAAGATGAATAAAATAATACAATATCATGTCGCTTTCATTTATAACACATGGCAGCCTTATTAGTGTTTTATTTTTATTATTAGTTTTTCTTTTATATGCTTTTCGTATTTTTCTTTCTTGTATTACAACCAGCATGTGATGAAAAGAGGAAATATACGAAATGAATTTGCTGGCTTCCACAAAACCAGTAGAAGAAGCAATAAAAATTGAGAAAAGAAGCCAATCATCATTTAAAGAAAATAAATTTTCTTTTTTAGTTTTTTGTATACACACACACATACATACACACTCATTTCAAATTCAATTGAATTCAATTGAATTGAATGAGCAACAATCAGAAAGGACATATACATACATATGTATATGAAATATATGCTCATACATATGCAAGTATGTGTGTCGTTTGTCGCTTGATATTGATGTCAATTCAGCAAAACTAAAGAGAGAATGGTATATAATAGCAATGAAAATATAAGCCTAAAAGTTGCACTTTATATACATGTATTTCTGTTAAATTCTTTGTTAGAGCGCAAAAAGAAAATATCTATGACTATCGCTTATTGCCAATTAGACAGAAAAATATGTAGTAGCATATTTTTCAAACGCAATTTAGCAAAAACATATATAGTAAATGAAGCTTATCATTGCTGACATATTTACAAATGATTTGAAAGAAAATTTCACATCAATGCTATAACAAAACTTTGCATTGCTGTTTTTTTATATTGATACAAATGATGAAATAAAAATTCAGCAAAAAAAAAAAATAAATAATAAGAATACATCAGTAATAACGAAATAGAAAAAGCCTAAATGTAGGCTATGAAAATGTTGAAAATGCAGAAAAAATGTAAGAAAAAAAGAAACTTGAAAATGTAATCATGTGAAAATGAAAAGAAAAAAAACACCTTCGTAAAAAAGAAAGAAAATGAGAAAAGTTTGCTATTATTTTTATTATTTTTATTACTCTTCTATTTCTTGTTTCTTCAACTTTTCTACTTTTGTAACTTATTCATACTGTAGTATGTATTTTTGCTGTTATTTTCATAGTTCATTGCTTTTCAATTTGATGAATGTCTATAATAATCAGGCTACAAAACAACAGCAAGACAAAACAAAACAAAAGTTCATTTTCGTAGCAGTATAAAAATATATGTTTGAATGTATGAGTATAGATATGCATGTATGTAAACGAGAGAGTTTTGGCATTGGTTGAAATGATGGTATTAGGCTTTAATACCAACTAAAGCTTATACACATGTACACAAAAACACACACATCTATACATATTCAGAAGCACGCATTGTTTTGCACTGATAAGAAGTTGGTTGGTTGGTAGTAGTAGTAGTGAGTGCATATGTGTGTTTGAGAAATGTGCGGGTGTGTTTTTCCAGGAAATAACTCGATATGGGTTGAGTGACATACGCATATGATTGTATATTTGAAGAGACAGGCAGTACAGATAGACAGACAGACAGTCAATGAATTTAGATATGTATGTATGTATATTTGTATACTCTAAATATTCAAATACACATTCGTATATATTTATTAGATGGAATTGTAGAAAGGTAATCAGCAATAACAGACGTTATAAGCAATTTTTTGTGCTGTCAATCTTCTACGATGTAAAAAAAAGGAGTGAAAGGTTTTTTGGAGAAGCACTGAAGTGTATTAGGAAAACGCAGAAGAATAGCGAGTGAAGTGCTATATTTTTAATTTAAAGTTTAGGTATTTTATATCTTATGTATTTGATTTATAAATAATGCAAAAATATTTTTATTTTTTAAATTCGAAACTTATTTTTACATTACAATTATTTAGTTTAAATGATAAAGGAGCTTTAGTATAAAATATAATTTGTTTGATCTTAACATTTTAGATAAGGAAGATGTGAACTGATAATGATAAAGTCAAGTGCATTAAAATTTTGCTTAGTAAATGGGAGAAAAATCTAGACAGGTATTTTATTCGACAGCTTAATTTTTATTGAATAGACTAAAAACAAGGGAAGCTAATTGTTCTTAAAAATTTCATTGGAAAACTTATTTGAAATATATGATATACATTTTGCATTTTTCGAGAGACAATAAATTGCGAAGCTTCTTGCTTAAAAATAGGAAAATATATTTTTTTAAATTTTTTCTAGTTAAGTTTTTTCAAGATTGAAGAATATTTTGCCATAAAATAGTAACACTGTGTGAATAATTTTTTAACATGAGTTTAAATTCCGGGTTGTAAGAGAAGAAGCTTTGCTGAGTACAGTTTCTCGAGGTTAATGAATTTAATGTTTTTTTTTTTACTTGAAATTCATAATACAGTCTAAGAATCTTTTTACAACAGAGTAATCGTAGTGTGACACTAAAAGAGAATATTTCTTTCAATATTTTTAATTTCATTTTACCTGTGTTTCAAACTAAAAAAACCCTTGCCACTATATTCAAGATATAAATTGAATGCTTGGAAAAAATCTTATATTCTTTATGACTACAAACATTTTTAAACATTTTTCATTCTCCCATAAACTCCCGATCTGTCTCTTTACCTCCATTTTCGGAGATTTTTATTAAATTTTATAAAACCAGTTTACCAAATTGCCATACTGAAACAAGTATTGCGAATTTTGTATATATTTTATTTACTAAACATTTTTAGAAACGAGGATAACGAGAGGAGGTGGACAGTTGATGTGAAAACAAGAAACATTTACTTTTACATCAGGAACAATTTTGTCCCAGGCATGAAACCTCAAACTGGAAGTGTGTAGGGGTTTCCAATAAGATGTATCCATTTTCATTTTTAAATAACACGCAAAGTATTTGGGATATCTCTTTCGTTTGAGAACTTCCCTTTCGAAGAAGTAATATGACAATATCTATCTCTACTGAAAAAGTCTTGAGTTGGCCTTTCATTAAGGTAATATGGCTTTTTGGCTTTAAACGACTATAACCTTCTTTTGTAAAAATGCTCAGCACAATATCCTCTTTCACTATACTGTGTCACAAAATTGATTTTTTTCCATCAGACTGGAGACATGTCGTCTAGAGTATTTTGAGGTTGTCGCTGAGCTCGAATCTCAAGACCATTTTGCTTCATCATCGTAAGGTTTTCGAGATAACGGTACATGAAATCATGAAAATGGCTTTATTAAAACTGTACCAGGGTATTTTTAATTTATGGATTTGTAGTTCTTGGTGTCTATACAAAAGTGGTTTAATAGAAAAAGAAGCACATATTTTGTGAACACAAAAATCCTCCATCTAAGTTTCTTACCCCAAATTTTGGAAGTTTTTTAAGTACAGCTTAGAACAATATTGTCAACAGGCTAAATGAATGATAAAAATTTTATAGTATGATTGTGAAAAAGTTTATTAATCAAAAAGGTAAGGGGGGTGGGGGGGGGGGGTCCGAGAACCTTCAACCTTGAATTCTAGAAAAAATAACCTCACAAAGTTAAATTTTATACTTTTCCTAAATTAGTATTGTAAAACTCAAAGTACAAGATTTTTTAAAATTTAAAATAAAATATAAATATTTCTAACCCTGTGACTGAGTTTAAAAAGTTTAATAATTCATAAAAAATTGAAAGCAATATTGGATTTTTATAAACTTAAACTTATATGAATTATAATAAAGTGCGGAGTTTTGAGCAAACTATTTGAAATTTTTGACAACCAGATGCCGTGTAAGTATTTACAAAATTAATAAAAAAAAGAAAGATAATAAATAAGGGTGAGGTCAAGGAGGCATGTGGTTTTTAAAAAAATATCTCTATTTATCAATATTACCAGCAATCAATATTTCAGCTGGATATGAGTATTCTTTCGATTTTATATTTAATTTACAAAATTGAAAAAATTTTGTACTTATAAGAAAAAACATTAACCTTTACCTTAAGTTTTAAATAATTTTAAATTAACAAAGATCGATTAGCATTTTCTATTCTTTTTTATTAATTTTTAAACAGAACGAAAGTGTCAGACAAAAATTCCTTAATTTTATAAACCCTCAAATTTCATGAATTTTGTCGCAGTGTAATTAATGTACTGAAAAATCAAAAGAAAAATATAAAAAAATTAATTATTAAGTAACCCACTTCTGTTTTTCATTTTCATTTTTGTTTATGTTTTTTTTTTTCTTTTTCTTTTTCTTCACTGCTTTTTGATAAACTTCCATGCGTTCGCTGCTGCCTGCTCAGTTTGCCTGTCTGTATCTACCTGTACTTTCACCTACATATAAATTCTCTTTCACCCCACATACAAACACACGCACTCATTTTTTTTTATCAGCTAATAATATAACGCACGTATGTTTTTGAAGCTTCTTCAAAAATTTTCTCCACCCACCTACTACTGTCTTTGATGAAGGAGTATCTACATAGAGCTACCTTAGCATCATAACCAGCTATACTTTTAGATAATAACACACGCATTTACTTACTCCAACTTTCATTTTCAACATTGATCTTTCGCTTTGCTTTACTTTTTCACTCACACCACCTGCTGCGAGTTTCCTTTGGAAAATTCTTCAGGTAAGAAGTAAGAACGCCTTTATGTATGCTTTAATTTTTGTTTATTTATTTTTTATGTGCGTTAATGAACTTTTTGCCCTCTTCTTTGCTTCTTTTTGGCAGTTATTTTACTTTACTTTGTTGGTATTTTTTTTTTGCTTCAGTTGTTACTTCTGCTGCTGTCGCTGTTGCGTCTTGTTGTTTTTGTTAATTTTATGTAATTTATCATCACAGGTGATGTGAAATTTCAGAAACATACATAAACATAAATGTGTGTGTGTGTGTATGTGTATGTATGTATGTATGTGTATGTGTGTATGTATGTTTTTATGTTTTGTATGTATAAAGTTGATTTTTAATCTTTTGCAATCATTTTTTAAGTCGTTCTCTTTGCTGTTTTATAGCTGAGTTATTATGTATGTATGTTCATATGTATATATACGAGCTGAAGCAGTAGCTACAACAACAACAACAAGAACAGCAAAGGATAAATGAATATTTATAAGAATGATAAATGAGTAGTATGAAGTGAATTTGATTTACTGTTTGACTGAGTTTCATCTGCTACACATTCTTACACACATACATACAAACATAAAACAGTGCAGCCAAAAATATTTCATTTTATTATTAAATATGATTTTGAAAATACCCCACTATGTGTAAATGATAGTGTTATAATAAAATATGAGAGAAATTTGGTCGTTTTCATAAATGGAAATTAAAAAAAACCCGGTATTTTTGAACTTGAAAAAACTTAAAATTCCGATAAAAACTCTATGGAAAATAGCAACATTGGTCCTTACATCTGGAATAATCTAGAATTTTGATCTTCATAATTTAAAAAAGTTTCGTTTTTATATTTTTGTCATTTTTCAGGGGAGTTCAGGATATCTAGGGTAAGATACATGAAAAAATTGATGTTCTCAAAAATAGAGTAAGTAACTTTGGAGTCTCAGCCAACTCGCACTACCCTTTCGCAATCACCATTGAAGATTTCTAGATCCACCATTGAATACGTTTATCATATTGATGAAGAAACATAATAATAATTTTTCTATTCTGCATAACTCTTACTGACATTTAAGGTTAAGGTTGCTTTTTTTAAGTAATTTTGCAATGTAAATCAAATTATTATTAACAAAAAAGCATTTAATCTTTGAAGGTTACCTTTCACGTACATCTTTTAATAATACATATACTAAAAACTATCACTACAATCTCAGCTTTTTTTTATTTGAATGATTTCAAGTAAAAAAAACCTGCACTTTCTCTACTCTTTACTTACACAATTTCTTCTACAGCTTCATTATATGTAAAAAGAGAAAAAAATTAAAAGAAAAAAGAGAGCGAGAGAGATGTAATAACGAACTTACGAATTCAATTTACGTGACATCATTACACATTAAGACAAGAACAAATTGCGCGCAACTTTCACATGTCACCATAAGGCGATACAATTCATGCAATATGATGATGATCATCATCATAATGATGATGGAAAATGATGAGAAGACATGTGTGAATATGAATGTGTGCGTTTCAATAAAAAAAAAGAAAATAATAAGAAGAAGAAAAAACAGTAAGAAGCAAATATCTATACGAATTTATGAATGTGTGAGAAAGAAACAGAATAGAATGAGTCAGAAAAATGATGATAAATACAAATAAGAAATGAAATGATGATGAAAATAAAATAAAACAAAACGTATTTGTATATAAATGAAGCAAAAGTTGATAATAGCAGCAAGAGCAGCATCAAAAACAAACGAATAGAGCAGCAACACAAAAAATGAGGAAAAGAAGATGAAATGTGGAAAATGATGATGTAGGTAGATGATGTTGTTGTTGGTTTTACTATAGTGCTGATGGGTTTTTATACGTTTACATACACACATTTGAAATTATTATTATTACTTGCAGCTAGAATACGACTGGCAAGTATATGTAAGTATGTATGCATGCATGTGTATGTGATGGCACAGATAAATAAAAATATCACACATACACACAAATTCACTCACATATAAGAACATTTAAGTTAAAATTGATGAACTTGCAACGTTTTTCACCTTTCAACACAAATGTCAGTTATAATAAATTTGTGTGTATGTAGTATGTAAGTATGTGTGGATATGTGTATACACACAAATATGTATGGTATATAAATGTATGCGTATAAATTGTAGACATTTCTGCAATTCTGTGCTAGAGCAAAAAGAAAAGATTTATTTTACTTTTAGCTCTTTTGTTTCATTTTTTTTTTCTACACACATATACTCGAATATATTCGTATACTTATACATACGCATACAAGTATGTATATATGAATATTGTATTAAATAAATGTGTCTATTTATGTGTTGTTGATGAAGTCGCAGATTGTTGGAGAATGTTGTTGGTAAAGTCAAAATAAATTATGATTAAATTCCAGTGAAATTTGTTAGAATTACGCACAAAAAAAGAAAGCACAATTGTTTAAAAGTTTACAAAATGGGGAAAATTTTTAAAAGCAGTTTATTGAAGACATTTTCGATGACATAGTCGTGTTAGGTATAACATAACATACTTATACAATTTTTATAGAATTGTATAACAAATGGTCACACAAATTATCAAATAATGAATGAATAATGAATGAAACGTGTTTAAATCTATAGATAAAATGGTCATGCTAGGTGTCTTCTGCATGAGTTTTTCATACTCACTTCTAATTTTGTAGTAGTAGTTTGATTGAGAACACTTTCAATGGCATACACATGTCAGGTGCTACATATATAACTTTATTGAGATGAATATTATAAGAAAACCGGGCATGCCATCAAATAATGAGTATAAAATAATCTCAAAAACACTTTTGATGCGTGACATTTTCGATGACATAGTCATGCTTTATGTCATGTATGTGTGTTTTATTTACTTATTTGTAATTTTACAATTTTGAATATATTTCTATTTTGATTTTTTTTCATATACAAATCTTTTTCTATCTTCTCTGCTGAGATTCCAAAATGAGTTAAATTTATTTATGATTAATCTATAGTTTTTGAAAAGTGGTTTATTGAAACAGTTTTAGGTAGAAAATTGAATTGAATTGAATACCTATGACTTAAAAAATGTTTATATCATCAGATAAGGTGTAAAAATCATTCGGAAGTACTCTATTGATGTCACATGCAGGATTCTTTCTATGACTTGGTTAAGCTATATGTCGTTTATATATTTATTTGTAATAGCTGCCTGAAGATGATTTAATGACATAGTCATAACTGTTGTCACATAGGCAAGGGTCTTGTATTGAAAGTGATTAAAAATGTGACCATATTATCAATAAAGTTAGTGCATAACAACCTTAATGACCGTATTAATGCGTGACATTTTTGATGACCAGGTTATGCAATATGTCATGTACATTAATTTTAGCTACTAACATGTGATTCTTCTAGTTGGATTTACTTGTACATAAATATGTAACAAACAATTGTGTACTCCAGATAAGGCAAACTTCTGTGTAGTAGAAGCTTTGGATTCCACATTGCTCCAGACTTGATTTCAAGATTTCACATCATTAGAAAAAAGCAGAAGAATTACAATTGTGAAACAGAAGACATATAGTAAAGTTCTCATAAACAATTTCTTTGCATGTTTTGCTGAGTTGAATGGTCTTGACACAAGTAGTTCGTGCGCGTAGACCCGACCGTTCTTAAAACTAATTTCAAAAACAACAGGAACATCTAGGAACTTTACCTGCTAAAACCACAACAAAAATATAACAATTTTTTTTACAGCATTATTTTATAACCATGACAGTTTGAAGAGCAAATTTTTAATCAAATCAAATCAAGTTTTAATGTTTTAGTAAACGTTCAACTAAACGTCGAAAGAGAATGTAAAAAAAAGTAAGAAGCATTGAAGTTGGTATTTTTGGCCGCAATTTATTCTAAATTGATTTCATTCCCAAAACTTAAGTCACGAACGTCAGCATCTGTATTACAGCCCTTGCAATCATAGCAGTGAAGCTAAAACTGTGGAATGTGTATTATAATATTAATATTTTCAAAAGCAGACCATAGTAGAAATCCACATTAAACCATATTGAATGCCATTATCGATATCCACATCAAGCTTTTTCTCATCAGTGTTGAGTTTTAATGCTATATTCCAACATTGTTCTGTACAAATACGTAGCATATCATTAAAACCGGTATACCAAATTGAAATTATTCTCAGTGGAAATATTTCGTACTTGTCGTGCACAGTTTCTCTCTCTGTTAACACTTTGAATATTTGCAGTTTTTTTTTTTTATTTTGTTTTGACAACTTAAATTTCATCATGAATTTGTAACAAAAATTATATAAAATCTTAAGATTTACTAACTCTCTCTCTCTCACATATACACAAACACATATTCATACTGTTAAATGTCAAATTTTTCCACAAAACTAACGAGATTTTCTTCAAGTTTCGCCTTTGCCATACTTTCTTTTCAAACTATCAAATATATATATATATATATATATCTTTATATATATATATATATGTATCTCTGTATATGTATGTATATAAGTATTTGTGTGATAATCAAATCCAGTCAAATATCTTTGCTCACCGCAAGCAATTAAAGTTGTCGCAATAATTGCATTTTCTTCTCAGTCAAGTAAAGTCAAGTCAAGTCAAGCCAAGATACCAAAAATGCAGTTTGGGAAAAATTTTATGATTGTATATTTTTGCCTGCCTGCCTGCCTGCTTGGAAGATACTCTAAGCTACATTGGGTTGTATATGTGGGTTTGTTTCTAAGTATTTTGAGTTTTAGGAGTTTGGGGTGTGGCAGTTAGTGGTGGCACTTTTGTTTTTGTGAGCAGCGATAAGGCACACACACAAGTTAACGTACTAAAAACTTTTGTGCTTTACTTGCTTAAACTTAAAAATGTTTGCTGCTGCTATACGAGTAAGTATAAATGGACTTATTGTAAGATAGACCGACAGACAAATAGCTAGATAGAAAACAAATTGTAGAGAGAAAGAGAGAAAGACAGACGCAAGAAGAATGACTGAATGAAGAAGCAAGTACTGATTGTGATTATAACTTGCGATGAATTGAATGCAGCAGCAGCAGCGGATTAAGAAACTTTAAATTGCTGCCACAAAGATGTTGAAGCAAAATAACATAGATGAAGATGGAGAAAATGATGTAGAAGAAGTCCCCGAAATAATATTCTTCTCTACATGTTGAAGCTTAAAACTAAAGCTAACTAACTATGTATATACGTTAGTAGAAATATGCAATAATACACACACATACACAAACACACACACGTAGCCAAACAAAAAAGGGAGCAACGAAACGATTAGTACTTTGACGTCCTTTGGCAAAGTTTAAAGGTCATTTGTTAAGAAGAAGAAACATACGAGCAAGCAGAAAAAGACACAAAACACAAAGCAAAGAGAATTTTGTTGCATTTGTAAAGGAATTAAAATACCTTTACTCTTCTTTACGCTTGGCGATGATAACACAAGGTACGTAAGTGTGTTTGTGTGGTATAAAATATTGTTAAGAAATTTAAGACATTTTTTTTTTTTGAAGAGCGTTTGAATGATTTAGAAAGAGAGATTTTCTTAAACTCAAATGTGTTTTACTTGTGATAATACACAAAAAATTACATCGTGAAAGTAACGTGTCAGATTTATTATATATTATAAAATTGTGCTTGATTTATAATATTACACATGATTGGGGATGAGTTGTGACAAATAACATAAAGTTTTTTAACTAATCTTTAGCTATGTTCTCTGTTGATTGATCAGTTATAAGTGGTGTGATCTATAGATTTGAAAAAAATCAGCGGATTCTATGGAAGCTGTAGACACTCAAATAGTTAAAACGATTTACGGGTTGCTTTATATTTGGGATGACTTCTAGTAGTTATAAAAATTTCAAGGTTTTAAAACTATCCATGAGTGTTTTTTATATTTTTTCCCTCTAGCGGCTACTCAAGCGATTGTCATTGGTTTGTGTTGAGATTATTTTAATAGCTTGCGATCACTAACAGTTGGTGTTTATACTTTTTATAACGAACTTAGTATTTTGAGTACTCTAGTAGCTGCATTTGGTATTTTCTTGAACCTACTTTAGCGTTTTGTGCCATCTTTCGAACGGTCTTAGCTCCTATTTTGGACGATATAACAATTTAACGGCGGTTTGTTTGTACTTTTTACTGACGATCTTTGTATTTTGAGAGCTCTAGTGGTTAGTTTTGGAACTATTTTTTATTTTATGTCCTTTAATGGTTGAACTTGATATTTTTTAATGACGATTCAAGTGATTTGTGCCCTCTAGCGGTTGGTTTTAGTGCTTTTGGTTGAATATTTTTGTATTATTTTATGCCCTCAAGTGATTGGGTTACGATTGTCTCCTTTTGCTTATTGTTTTTCCTGACGATTATAGTATTTTGTGCCTCTAGCGCACACTGGGTTTTAGCTGCCTTAGTATCTCAGTTATGAGCTGTCAAAGTTGCGGTATTTTTATTGCTGGTTGCGTGTAATTTTTCATTACTTTGAAGAGCAATTTTATAAAAACAAATCTTTTTGAATAATTTTTTGATGATGGAGCTTTCAGTTTCAGGTGTTTCAAGTAGTAACGGTATCAAAATTTTCTTTAATTAAAATCTTGGAATTATTTTTAAGATTTATTTCAAAATAAAGAGTTAAAGTTGTTCTTTCGTAAGTCCCCGTTATATTTTCATTATCTACCTTTGAAGTACACTATCTTAGATTAGTTTGCAAAATTTTGATGTGCCTTGTTTGCTCCTTGGGAAAATAACCTAGTTTTTCTAACTGAACTAAAGTTTTGATTTCGAAATTTGACCATCTTCTGTTATTATTGCTAATGTTAAGAATGGCATGGTTACGCCAATCTAAATCAGTGTGTCGAGTTTTATTGCATTTGTGTACTTTAGTATTTTGCCATATCACGCTTTAAGCATTTCAGTTTTATGATGGTGGGCGTAGTTACAAAGAGATTTGGTTAATTTTGGTACCAAATATTATCTATGCTAATATAAAGAAGTGTGTCGAATTAGTATATTGAATTTACTTCAATATTTTTCCTGATATCACGCTTTGAAAATTTCACTTTTATAGGAAGTGGGCGTGGTTACCTAGGGAATTGGTTGATTTTTATGCTATATATTTTATATGCTAATATAAAAAAGTGTGTTTAGTCTCATTTAATTGATTTTAATATTTTGCCTGATATCACGCTTTAAAAATTTCGGGTATATGGTGGGTGGGCGTGGTTACTGAGGGATTTGGTTAATTTAAGTACGAAATATTACTTGTTCTAACATATAAAAGTGTATTGAATTTACTTCAATATTTTTCCTGATATCACGCTTTGAAAATTTCACTTTTATAGGAAGTGGGCGTGGTTACCTAGGGAATTGGTTGATTTTTATGCTATATATTTTATATGCTAATATAAAAAAGTGTGTTTAGTCTCATTTAATTGATTTTAATATTTTGCCTGATATCACGCTTTAAAAATTTCGGGTATATGATGGGTGGGCGTGATTACTGAGGGATTTGGTTAATTTAAGTACGAAATATTACTTGTTCTAACATAAAAAAGTGTATTGAATTTACTTCAGTATTTTTCCTGATATCACGCTTTGAAAATTTCACTCACTTTTATAGGAAGTGGGCGTGGTTACTGAGGGATTTAGTTAGTTTTTATGCTATATATTTTGTATACTAATATAAATAAGTGTGTTTAGTTTCATTAAATTTACTTTGGTATTTTGCCTGATATCACGCTTTGAAAATTTCAGTTATATGGTGGGTGGGCGTGGTTGCTGAGGGATTTGATTGATTTTAGTACCAAATATTATTTATGCTTATATAAAGAAGTGTGTCAAATTGTGTTGAATTTACTTCAGAATTTTACCTACTACAACGCTTTGAAAATTTCACTCATTCATGCGGTTGGTGGGTGTGGTTTCGAACCGATTTCACCCATTTTAAAGAGGAAACATTTCGGGACGCTAAGAATTCAATTTGGTATGAACAAATAATTTTAACCAGCTATTGGTATCAAATACCCCATAGTGCAGCGGTTGGCTTCGACACTTTCTTCCAATGTTGATAAATTTTCAATTAGATTTTCATTTTTTATGTCTTTTACCGATTTGAACATTTTTTTTTAATTTATTGAATTTTGTGCCCTCTAGATCTAGAGGTTAGTTTGTGTACTTTTTGATGAAGATTTCATTGGTTTATGACAATTTTGATATTTTATGCCTTGGATGGTTTTTTAATTTTATTTCTGGTGAAGCAAATGTTTGTGTGGGTCGGTACATCTACACTATGTATACATAATATTTTAAATCGTCGTCAGATCAATGAAATTTTGGATGCCATGGTCATCGTATGTCTTCAGCAAATTATAGACAAAACACTCATTTTCAGTTTGTGGGATCTTTTATAATCAGGTTACGGAGAGCCATTCGTTTTGATTCGTTCGTTAGCCATTTGCATACGAATTTTATTTTTAATTTGTTCAAGGATTATATTTTTTGACTCACGAATTTAGTTGTTGGGTTCGTGATCCGAACTGAATATTTTAAGATCCAAAAATATGATTCGTTAGCGATTTAATCCAAAAAGAATAGTTCGCGAACTGAAATTTGGACTCAACATTTTTTGCTTGTTTTAAATAAAAACAAGAGAGATTTTATCTTGCGTGAAGTCAATAATGAAATTAAATAATAAAAATTCTTACTATATGTAGAATTTTTATGTAAGTTATTACTGTACCTATTTAGTAAGCGTTAGAAAATCTTTTGGAGGAGAGAGGAGGGGGCGGGGGTGAATTTCCTCCAAACATGCCCCCGCTCCTCTTTGCATCCACCACTGCTATGCACAATAGTAAGTATATTGTAAAACATAAAGACACAAATTTGAAGTTTTAGTCTTTTTATATACATATATAACATAAAAGCTATCTATATACATATGCACATACATACATTTGTGTGTATATTTGTTTGTTTGCTTAACGCAATATAAAAATGCACTAAACATAATTATGAAGAGAGTAGAAATATATAAAGCATACAAACAATCGGTTCATTTTGATTCGTTTGAGTTCGTTTTGGTTGGTTCTCGTTCACTCTCCAAAAATTTTCAGATCGATCGCGATCGAACAAATTAATTTTTTTTTATTGTTCGTTTGCGAGCGAACCAAATGCATTCATTTAATTTGAAAAGGATTTTATTTTGTCAAGTTCGAGTTGCGAGAAGAACTTTATTTTTTGGATCGCGATCCAAATTTTTCGTAGCCTGTTTATAATCCACAGATTACACAAAAGTTAAAAACGAAGTTTGCAATAAAAGATTTAAAAGTAGAAGCCCAAAACTGAAAGCAAACGTTCAACGATTTTTATATGAAACTATGTCATGAAAAATTTATGAAATTTGTATTTTTGTGAAACTTTTTTTACTGTTAGTAATGATGAACTAAAAATATTCCAGGCGGAGCGAGTTTCAAGTGTATATATCACACCTAATAGCATTTGATGGTGACAATTACAATTACATGTTCATAGTAGAAGAAGATTCTCTTCAAAAGCTATAATTATCACTAATTTTTGTAGAATAACAGAAATTGCATTATCAGCATTTTTCTTTGTTTCAAAAAACAGAAAGCTCCCCTCACTTAAACAACACATACACCTAAAAAATATAAAAGAAATCCCCATTTTTTCCGACTTATTTCGGCTTTTACTTTTATTTCTACTTTTCCTTAAAGTTTTTTCTTTTTTTTTCTGCTAACAATTGTCTGTCAATGCCATTTAACTGTCAAAAAATTGACAATCAACTTACGCCTGTCACACAATGAGCATACGTTGTATTAATGTCGTATTTTATTTTACTTTCCTACATAAATACTTGGTTTTTTTCTACATTTTTGCCCTCATTTCGAAACTCAAATTTTGGTAGTTATTATACTTGCTGAGAATATCTTATTCAGCTATTTTTTTTTCTTTTTTTTTTGTGTGCCTCTGTGCAACTTTTCTGCAGAATTTTTTTAATGCATGTATGTGTGTATTTTACCCGCATTTGATTTTTTTTCTTTTATATAACCAATAATGAGTTCAACAATAGTCATAGCAGCCGCTTCAATTCGACCCAAATTCTTCTTGAAATGGAGAAAAAAAAAAAATAATGACACATGTTCTTCTGTGAAAATTGTTGTTGAATGGATGAAAAAAATTGTAGTAGGTAAAGAAAAGGTTTCTTGTATAATTTTGACATCAAATTTAAATAAAAATGCTCGTGTGGATAAATGTATATCAAGTTTGTTACCTTTTTTCTTTGATACACACTGACAGTTCAGTATCTTTTTTGGTACTTTTTTTGTAAACATTTTTGGTGGAAGAATTTTATTTGTTTTTTATTTTTCTAATGTGGAATTTTGAATCATTGATTTGTATTAAAGTATTTTAATTTTAAACTCATTTATAGAGATTTAGTTGTACTTGTAGTTTTTCAGAAGTATTTATGTAGTTACGTAAAATACTTTAAAGTATACTTTCTGACGCTAGCAAAAATTTGCCAGTACTTTAATTTTGTTGAAAAAAGTTAAACATGGTTATTAAAATTTGGTATAACTAACTAACAGCGCTATTAGCTAGTAGGCTGCGATAATCTATTTTCATTTTTTCTTTTTCAAACAAATTTAATTTAAATTTTTTCAAAGCCTAAATGTATACTATTGGCTTTTTATTTTTAATAAATGAAAAATTAATGTATTGGTATATATTTTGAAATGTGTGTCGTTTTTGGATAAATATAATTATTTTATTGCAAATATTTTTTTTTCTATGTATGCCAAAACGCTTTAATAACAATTAAAAACTGCAAAAATATAAAGAATATATTTTACTTACTATTTCAAAAACTTGACTTTAAAATAAAATACTAGTAGTAAAAATAAATAAAATATTGGCAAGACTTACCGCTACGACTTTCACTTTCAGCTGGCTTGAGCTGTAAAGCACGGTTCATCTGTAAGTGGAGAAAGAAAGACAAAATTACTTAATAATATTTGAATTTAATTTATTTATAAAATATTTAAATTAAATGGAATCAACATTTTTTTGTACAAAACATAACCACAAAATTCTTGATTTAAATTTCTCGTATGTGAAATAATTTCATCAAAACATCTGAATTCATTTATCTTCATTTTAGATGAATGTAGTCAACAACACTTGAGAGCTTCATGCTTCATGATTACAGCTTAAATCCTAATGTATGTATAGAGATTTCTCTGTCTCTTTCTCTTTAGGGGGTTATCTTATTTTTACATTCATACACATACACAGCTTGTGGTCAAGAATTGGCAGTGTATGTGTGTGTGTGTAAAAACAAATAAAAAATTGAAAGAAAATAGATGAAAAATGTTTAGAAATAAAAACAAAAATGGAAAGCAATAAAATTGCATTTTGTTTTGCTTTCTCTTTTATTCTTTTTAATTTTCTTTTATATATGTGTAGCAAATGTTGTTGTTGTTGTTGCAGCAATCAACTGGAAAATCCTTAACAAATCACCGGAAAAATAAAAAAAAAACCAAATATGTAGGTAAATAAAATGGATTGAATTGGAAGTATTCAGTGTAGTTGCAAATTTAACTCTCGCCTTTTAACTGAAAAACTTGAAATAAATAGGTATAAAATAAAGTGAGACAAATATATAATGAAAATCATCAGATAAGTATAGTAACAACTGACAGAATATACATATGTACTAGTTTGCATTTGCAGTACATAACTTATTGATTCATTGAGATAATGGGCTTAAAAGGTGATTTACTTTTAAATAATTGATGGTGTGACTATGTTGAATGAATGAAAAATATATGTATGTATTATCTTTATGTGGCTTATATCTATATACCAGAAAAATGCTTAAGTATGAATTTAAGATTTTGACTTGCAAATGCAAATATTTAAACAAATGTTTCAAATTAATTTTGAGGTTTTACATAGAAGACGTTTGTAATGTTATTGATGATGATAATGAAGTTGTAAATAAATGTCGTACTATTTCTACAAAATTTAATTAAATTAAGCGATTTTTGTTGTATATGTGTATGGTATGTATTCAAAAGCAATTTTCAGCAGTTTTTTTTTTATTTTTCCCATCAATGCACATTTGTTGTATTGCTTAGCCACATACCAGCGTAAACATGTATGCATATGCATACAATCCAT
This sequence comes from Toxonevra muliebris, assembly GCA_963691655.1. Classification (NCBI taxonomy): domain Eukaryota; kingdom Metazoa; phylum Arthropoda; class Insecta; order Diptera; family Pallopteridae; genus Toxonevra; species Toxonevra muliebris. The sequence goes on from OY829326.1 coordinate 57,703,494, forward strand.
TAGTAAAACCAAGTAATTAAAATCATGTTTTATTCCACACACTCACACACACATTTGCGCCCTAGTGTACCACTTACATTTATGCCTTTCTAAATAGTAGTACCCCTAAAATGCTGCTATAAAAAAAAACTTTTACTACATATATTGTTTGTTGTGAATAACTCCAAGTAGGAAATAATATAAATTGGTGACTATTATAGTATGATAATAAATATATTAAAATAAGAGATAAATTTTCTTGGAATTTTCTGTTTTAATAAATTTAGCAATTCAGTATTGTAGATGTTTACGAATAAATAGTCCAAGGCATCTTTATGACAAAATGAGGTTCATACAGCGATTGGATCTACAAACCAGAGACACTCCAAACAAATACTCCTATAAAAAATCGTAGGTTTAAATGTTTTGACCCAACTTCAGACCAAAAACCAAACGAAGCCCTAAACTAAGACAGGGTAAAAAAATCGCATCAAAAATCATACTAAAATTTAAACCTAAACTCATTTCAAATTTATCTTGGTTTTTAGAGCAAAATTTGTAACAAAACCAGACCAAAAATTAAGCCGAAATTCTCAACAAATCAGATTAAAATTAAAATGAAAAACAGACTAAAAATCGGTTCCAAATTCAGATCAAAATTCAGACAAAAAATAAATCAACAAGCAGATCAGAGCTCAAACCGAAATTCAGACAATAACCAGATCGAAATTTATATCACAAAAATGCAAAAACTAAGACTTTTCTCATTTTTAAGTGGGACTGTAGCCCTCACAGCCCCTGTCTGAATCTGCCACCAAGGATTTATAGAATATAAAAATTTCGTAGTCATGAAATTGAAAGATAGATTCCCAGGTTTTGCGCTCTTTGGGAGGGCTAGAGTAAATAGCAAATGCGATTGGAAAGTAGCATCTTCTAGGAAATTTTATTGAATGCAAAAGGAATACCTTTCAGATAGATGAATTTCGTAAAATTTTATTGCAAAGATCTGTGGAAAAAACAAGCTTTGAAACAATTTCTAATGAGCTCTAAATTTTTGGACTTCGTGCATTGTTCTTATTAAACCTAGACCATCTGTCATCATATCTATGCAATCACAATATGATTGTTTGCATAATCTGCCGTAGTTATTTCTTTGTTCTGACTTAAATATTTTAGAAAAAATACACTTTACTTAGTCACTATCTTTGGCTTTGCTAGCAAAACACAAAGTCACAGATTGCTCTCCGATGGCTTAAATCACTGTTAAGGATTGTCTGCTATCAGTTACTAGAAAGTGTTGTTGCTATTGTTGTTTTTGTAGCAATTATGCATAGTTCGTTTGCATGCGATCATTGCTTTTAGTGTACGTAGGTTGTTAAGTCGTAGATAGTTCGGGGTCTAGGCCCAGGAATCGGGCTACGTTGATTGGATTGGTCCACAGTGAAAACGGAGTGAGAGTTGTTGGGTGGGTGGGCAGTTGAAGATGTGCACAGTGTAGTGTGGAGTCTGACCGCAGCCCGAGCATTCATTTTGTACATCCTCGTCGATCCTGGAGAGGTTAGAATTCAGAAATAGGCTCCACTAGGACCGCAATTGTGCCAGCGTGCATCTTTTTGGTGGCCTGCCATTTAGCACGATGTTTGGTGTGCCTTTACTGATCGCATCGTTTGCCACCGATGCATCGGTGTGAAGTTGATTGAGTGCTGTTTTGTAAGTTTTGTGGTTGAGTGGACCTAAGTCTATATTGCGCTTGATCTTATTTTCCGCGGCTGTGTTGTTTGGGTTGAGATCGCGTTGTTTGGATGGTCTGCTAGATAACAAACCAAATGTAACTGCTCTGAGAGAAGGTAATTGTGTTCTCGTACTTTCAGCATCTGCACTTCCTCGCGAATGTGATCTTCGTGAGCTATTATGTGACAGCCGGTGATTATCCGTAGGGCCGCTTTTTGGCATGTTTGAAAGCCGGTCCACTGCGTGTCGCTGATCAAAAGTGTCCACATTGGTACCGCATAATTCGCCATGGATAGCCCTATTGCCCTAAAGGTGGTATGCAGAGTTTCATTTTCCTTTCCTTCTGTGCTGTCAGCTAAAGTTTTTGCAACACTGTTTCTGTCTCTCAGCTTGTTCTGAACGTTCATTGATTTTGCTGAGAAAGTCAGGAGGCTGTTGAAAGTGAACCCTAGAATTCTAGGGAGACTGGCGGTTGGGGTTTGTTTTCCTTGGATAACAATGTTGAGCTCCTTTTTCACTTCTTTAGTCTACGAAGTAAAGAGGGTAGCCGTGGGCTTTTCTGCAGAGATTTGAAGGTTACGTTGGCTGAAGAAACTAGTAACTTCATAGCCGAAGGCACATGTCGTTGCCTGTTGTCAATATCGTGCAGTAGTCAGCGTAGAAGATGAGCATAACTCCAGTGGGGGATTGCGGCATTCTCGAGACGTAGTGGTTGAAGAGTAGTGGCGACAGAACTCCGCCTTGCAGGAAACTTTCTTTCGCTCGACGATATTTTAAGTATGCATTCCCAAATTCGACATACGATTGTTGTCCAGATATATAGTTTGACAGCCATTTTTTCATGAAGTTCAGTAACGTCGAAGCATATATGTCCTGTAAGAGCGTTGGTTACTAGGAAATACATTCGACTGCTGACTAATGTCTATGTACAAACTCAATAAGAGAGCACAAAGGTGCTCCTTAGGTTGGAAAACTCAATGGTTCAACTCCACTATGCACTAATACAGGTGTATTTCCGCCTTTGTCCAGGGTCTATTCATAGTCATTCACACATTTACAGGTATGACAAATTCTCGTAGAGAGGTCAGTTTCTGCAAAACATTGTATTCTTTTAGGTATTCATCTACAACTTTTCTACATTTTAAATGAATTTCCTACTAGCCCTGAAATAACTAAAAACTGAATACTGCCAAGCCGAAAAATAAACCCAACTAAACTAAGCTAAGTGAACTATGTAGATACTTCGTAGCTGGCAAAGCAAGTAGTAACAATGCAACTCTCTCTTGTTTGTAATTCAATTATGTTAATGATTGGACAACATTTGCCTGTATTTACATTAATGAATAATGAATAAGCAAGTTTTGTTGTTGTTAAATGTAAATACATGTGTGTATGTGTGTGTGTGTGTGTGCACCTCAATAAAATAGCGCTTTAGCTTACTTGCCTGCTGTGCTTCAAAACAAAACAAAAAAACCAAAAAAAGCAAAAAATAAATAAATAACACCACCAACGCCTAAATGTATGCAATAGTACAGCGCAGCGAGTACAAAAATTCATTCACTAACCAACCAAAAACTAAAAAAAAGGATGAAACAAAAAAATAATTTCGTACATATAAATTAACTTTGAACAAATTAAGCGAACTCTATTGCGAGCGCGTTTCACTCTACCTCACCACAAACACTCACACACATGCATACTCAAATACATATGTATGAAAATACAAAATGCATTCATTGTAAAATTGACTATTTGCATACATACACACACACAAAAAAAACCCTAATGTGTATGTGCGTGTTTTGGTGGGACGCGTGTTCGAAACAAAAATGAAAAAAAACGAGAATTTCTGATTAAATTTTAATTGAAAATGCAAAATGTTTTTTTTTTCTGTTTTGTTTTTGTTTTGTATGTTGGCATGCTCGCCGCTCGACTTTTCTACGCGGCTGTTTTACGCTACACAGCAAAGCAATTAAATGCATTTAAATATGCGTTGTTGGCAACACCATTTATGCACATACATACACATGCATAGATTTAAACATATATGGCGGGAAATGCAGCATCCTTCCGCTTTAAGCCTTAGTGCCTCGCTGCATCTCTCTTTTCACTCATCACTTGCACCCACCCGACATTTCTCATCAACTGCAATACTGATGTAAATAAATGAGCTTTACTCAAAGCTCAGCTGGATAAATTAAGTGGTCGATGAACTGAATCCTTGTTGAGTTTTTCTACTGCAACAACATGTTGTTTGAAATGTTGTTGTTGTTGTTGATGATGTTGCTGTTGTTCATTCTCGTGTTGCTGATGTTGTTGTGTATTCATAGTGTTGTTTCTATTATTATTATTATTATTGGTATTGTTGTTGTTGCTGTTGTTGTTTTTGCTGATGACGATGATGCCGCAAAATTTAAACCAATGTTTAACCAAATATGTGCATTTAGTATCTTTCCCTCTCTCTATTTCTCTTTTTCTCTCTTTCTCTTTCTCTACCTTCTCGCAGAATTGCTTTGATTCTTGGCATGGGTACAAATGAGTGGGCGAAATGAATAGGAGCAAGTGTTATAGCGTAAGCGAAGAGGAAACAAGTGTGGTTCAGGGTGGTGGCCACGCTGACTGATAGGCATGGAGGTGGCATACTATTACTCCCTCTCACGTTCACTGCTTGTGTTTGATAAATGATTGATGTTGGCAAATGGTTTTGGTGTAATAAATTGGAAAATTTTGTTATGTTGTGTGTTGCACTTAAATGCTTGATTACATTTTGTTTAAAAGCTTTTTGTGTTCTTTCATCGCTTTTTTTTTTTGTTTTATTTTTTTTTATTATTATTTTTTAAGGGGACAAATAAACCTTTTCGCCTGCTCAACTTTATTCATTCGATTATATGTTTGATAGGCAAGTGAAATGGAGAAGAGAAGAGTGATAAAAGTGAAGCGTCAAATTTAGCTGCAAAAATATTTTAGTTTTGAAAATTGTTTTTAATGCTTGTTAAACAATATTCCAAAAATTTATAAAATTTTGTTTAACGCTTACCTAAATACCTGTATGGACATAAGTATGCATGTATTTTAAAATGATTCTGAAATTTTATATAAAATATTTTTATTCCCACTATGTGTATAATTTTCATTTGAAAATTTAAGTAAAGCTCGCATATTTTTAAATACATACTTTTTTATACATAAATACAATAAAAACTATAAATATTTTTACTAGCGCTTACCTAGCAACCACTTTAAAATGAATGTAAGTATTTCAGTTGTAAAATATAATGCTGCATATTTTAAGGCACTTTTACAATTATTCTAAAAATATTTAAATGCCTGATTTTTTCTACTTCATTTTATATATAAACTATAAAAATAAAATCCTGCATCGTTTTTAATTGCTGCTTGAAATTCTTTATAGTCCCGAGTATTTTATGACATAAAAAATGCACAATTTGTGTTGTGATTTCTCAGTAAAAAAAAATAAATTCCATTTGAATACTGAGCACAAATATTAAATGTAGGCACATATGTAAAGCATAATTTTAGGCTGTTAACGCTAATGATGTATTATTAAGCATTTCGAAGAATATCAAATAGTCGGAGATTAAATAATTCTGAAAATTTAACTACGACAAGTTTTACATAATCTTAAAACACATTTCTTGAAATTATGAAATTCTTATTAATCTCGGTATAAAAACTACATTAATGAAATGAATGCTTATTAATAATGAAGGCTAATTTGCTTTAATTTTGAAACTATAAATATTAAGTACAGATTCTGGAAATGAACAGTTATTCCTTCAGAGTTCTATGATATTTGTTAAGAATATAGGAATTTTTGTATCTCAAAATCCTTGTATCTCCAAATTCTTGATTATCTCTATTATTTAGTTTAATTTTGGCTTAATTAATTTTCTAGTATGCAACAGAATGCTATAGTAGTAAACTTCATTGGAAGTGCAAAATTCAACCAAATTATTTGGGCCTTTATTACCACAGATTAAACGTCTATAAAGTTTGTGTTGGCTATTTAACGACATATCGATTTTAAGAACATTCTTGCCAGGAATTCGATGAAAATGTAACGTTATTTTTAGAGCCTTTTTTTTTTATCTTTCACTTCAAAGTTTCTGCAATTCAAGTCAGCTAATTCCCGAAAAAAAAATGTTCTCAGCTAACATTAACATTTCAAATATAGTTCATGATTTGCAACTTGTGACCCGCACGGTTGCATATTCTGCCGTATTAGCATTGTGCTAGTATTATATATTGAGCAAAATTTAACTTAAACAACATAAATTGAAAAACATTTCAAAATCTTCCAAAAATCAGTAGGTTATGCTGAACTCGTTAATAGGTATAGCTCAAGTTTAATTGGAAGCTCTAGATTTCATAATTTACAATTAAATTTAGTGGATCCCGAAACAGCAAAACCTGATGATTCGCGTTCAAAATTAATTTTAACACACCGAAGCATTTTAGGTACAATTTGGAATTTTTACACATGAGAAAAAATCGGAACTTATGTGTTTTTACAGCCATACCTAAATTGGAGCGTCAGTCAAAATTTTCACCGTAAGAAAACTTCAAGTACAAGAGTTTCTGGTTTAGTTTTACATACATATGTATATACTTCAGGGATACCGTGAGTTATATTCATATTGCATACTTATATTCCTTTTTTAAAAAGGTGATGTGCCTAATTTATTTTAATTATTTTGTGAAGGGTTTCTGACCCGATTTCATCCCAAGATTGACGAATCGCGTTTTTGAGTTCGATCACGCTGTTGTACTGTTTCCGCCTTGAGTACTTTTTGCCAGCAAGTATGCCTTTTCCGTTTTCAATAGGTTTACAAAAACCACTCTTTGAATTGCCTTGAAACATGCATGAATGCATTATCTTGCTGGAAAATGAACTCTCTCTCAGGTTCATTTTCATAATAAGACACCAACATATATTCAAACAATTCTTTGTAGGTTTCGGAGTTCATTTTTGTTGTGATAAAGCAAATTTATGTCGCCCCAAAGGACGAAAAAGCTCCTCAAACCATTACAGTTCCTCCACCAAAATAGCATTTTGAACGTACTATGCAGTGTTGGTTCGAAACATGCTAATAACAACTGTAAAAGTCCGGCCCTTCTAGATTAAACTTTTTCATCCGGAAAACTTACATTTCGCTGTTCTTCACTATAGAACATGTAACTGCGCGCAAACTCCAATCGCTTGGTCTTATGAGAATTGGTCAAGCGTGGTTTTTTCTTTAGTTTTGTCGAGTTTTTGCGCTTAAAACTTATGCGACATATCGGGGAGTGACGGAAAGATCTAATCTGTCCTTGATTAATCGAGCAGATAACCGATTTTGGTTTCCTTCGAAACGAATTTTAGTTTTAGGTTCGTGTTTCCTCTAAGTTGGGACTTTAGCGCCATATTTTTGCCTTTTTTCAAAAAATTTTCTATTACTTCCTCACTCCTGCCGATTCTGATCGCAATTAGCCTGTTGGAATAATTCTCATCTCTCAAAATTCTGATTATTTGGTGTTCGGAATCAGTCAGTTTTTGCACGCTTACACATGGCTATAACATCAATGAGCTTAACGTATTTGAATTATGTTGAAAAATATATATCATACCTCTTTTAGGTACAATCGGTAATCGAAAAGGTAAAATTTTTACATAATTTAGGCCTTTTAAAAAAAATTTAAATATTAGAACTGTCCTGTAGTGCAATCTAGTACTAAATGGTACTAATTTACTATTGTGAATGTGGATACCAGCAAATAAGAAGAGGAAGAGTGACAGTAGGAAAGTAAACAAAGAGAAGGAAGAAATGTGGCATGCAGTTGCGTCTTTATGTTGCGCCTATTGTATTTGAATGTCAGTTTCATAAAATTGTATTATTCATGGTTCCTTCGATTATTTCTTACTAGAATAATTTGAAAGTTTACAAACGAAAAAAAAAAACGAGAGCGCGGAAAAGTATTTTTGTAACATTGAATGTTTATTTGACGTTTTTAATTTAAAAATTCTGCAAAGAGTTTCCTAAACGAGGAACTTAAGTGTTCCTCAAAATGTGTAAATAAAAATTCACCGTCTTGGAAAGGAACACTTTTCTATGTAGATTAGACTTCAAATTCATTAATTTTTAGATTTGCCTAGCATAGATGGATCAGGGTTGAACAAATATTTTTTACCAAAAAATGTTTTCAGAATAATCATCCAGGGGCAAGCAGCACATTTGCATACAAAATGCCCTGTATTTTCATTATCTTCTGGACATATATAACAATAACTCGATTATTTGACTCCAATTTTTGCTCGGTAAATCGTTAACTGTAACCAAGTTTGTAACAAGCTCTACAGTTGATTTCAAGTCACATCTTTATCATATCTATCTTGTTATTGAGAGTCAGTAAACACGTTAAACTACTGACTTAGTATTATATAAATGACTCAACTTCAATTCCATTTTATGTTTAATGAAATGAGGTATGAAACCAATTGAATTGCTGTTATTTTTCTAGTCAATATGTTCTAAAATCTCTTTATTATGGGGATCAAGTGCCACTACCAGAGCAACTGAATTTTTATTCTCAACCCTAGCAGGCTTTTTACTATCTTCAAATGCTTGATTCTCTAGTTTCTATTGATAAATAATTATGTGGTAACCACAATGCCATGTTTTTCAGTTTGAAAAACCAAGATGTAACTACCTAATTTAATATTTCTTTGATACAGTAAGTTTTTTATGGACAACCAAGTTGGTGTTAGTATCAATTCTGGAATCAACAGTGTTGAACACTCGTTTGCAAAAGGTAGCATTGTTTTTTCCAGATATTTGCAGCTACTGTGTCCTTAAGGGGGAAGGCCACTGTGACTGCTGGAAAAATGAGTGATTTTCGGGAATTTTTTGATCTGTCAAATAAAGGAATATAGGGATCGTTCATTGTATTAAATGCACTTCCAACAATATTTCCATAAATTTTCCTTAAAAAAAATATTGAATAGTTTTAAAGATATGGGTGTTGCCGTGGAGCCCGAAAAAAATTTCCCCTCCATGGTCGCGTCGATTTTTCGAGAACGGATTTTCTGAAAAAAAAAAACAAATTTTTAGTTTTTAATAATCTATATGAGTATAATTCTCGTCGTATGTAGCTGCTTTTTTTTTTTAGTTTTCACAAAATGGCGACTAATTGAAAATTTTTTCATGTTTTCACCCTTTTTGTTTTTTTTTTTAAAAGAGCTCAGAAAATAGTCAAAATCAAAAATTTGAAAATCGGCTACGCTTAACGACAGCCACTGCAAAGACGAAAAAACGAATAATAGAATTGAAAATCGGTTAATATTTGATCCCCTCGGTTAATATTTGAGATTATGCTTCACAACGTAAACTTGCACTAGCGTTTAACAATGCGATTCGATATGCCTATGGGCTACAACGTTTTGACCATATATCTTATAGAGCTACTTGCATTCTTGGAGTTGAATTAACTGACTATTTGGACATTTGTAATTTAATTTTTCTGCACCGGATCATTCACTCCAAAACTCCAACATATTTGTATAATAAATTACAATTCTTCCACTCCACTAGGTCGCCTCAACTGATTATTCCTAGGTTTAACCATCTTAATTCTGGCCGAATCTTTTTCATTAACGCCATTAGACTATGGAACTCACTTCCAAACCACCTTCAACGAATGGCTAATACAAGTAGCTTCAAGAATGCAGTCTTCGAACATTACTCCAAAACATTTTAACTCTTTAATTTTACATTTCTCACCTATACTTTTCTCTCTCTCACTCACTCCTTTTTATTTCTAACTAACTTTCTGTCTTCTATCCTAATTTTCAATAATTAATTTATAATTTTAGTTTATAAGTATTATGTGTAGCATATAAGTTTAACTGTACTGTTTCCTTTTTTTATATTTTGATAATCCTTGATGTACTTTAAAAGAACTAATTCTTATTGTACTACCGATTATAAATAAATAATAATAATAATAATAATAATATTAACCGATTTCATCGATATTATCGACGCGGCCAGTTCGAAAAAAGTTGTTTCGAGAAAAACCCGTTTAAAGTTTTCAGTCCATTAAGTTTTCAGTTTACTTACTATCACTAAAATGGCTGTAACTCAGGCAATTTTTGGAATTTTGACTTGTACACATATTTTTGAATATATAAACTTTAGTTTAAGATAAAATTTTTTTTTTACCCGTCACAGTGGCTTTCCCCCTTAACCACAAGAAGGCTTAATTTTTTTTCAAGTTTTAAGCTGAGTTCAACGTTGAATTTATTTTTATTTCATTTTCAAGTTTAGAAGTGAAATAAAGGATTCAGATCTAAGTGAAACTTAAATTATTTTATGAAATAAACTAAATGTTTTTAATTTGTTCTTCTGTCCAAAGTTTAAAGAATTTTTTTTCGATTTCAATCGGGTTCAGGTCTGAACTATTTTTAAAATTTAGTAAAGAACTCATATTAATTTTTTTTTTGTTTTAGTGCAAAAGTCAAGACTTACTTAACTCATGCGTCAATTATATTGTGAATTCAGACTTGAATAATTTATTTTTTCATTAAGAGGTATTAAGTTTTTTTTTATTACGCTTACCGAAAAACAAAATGCTAAGATATGAAAATTACAAATTCAGGGTTAAATTTGATAGTAAAAAATGCACAACGGAAATCGCAAAAGAATTCAAGCTTATATAACCTATGATATAGACCAGAGTTTTGTTGTGTGATTTCAGTCCTGAAATATTTTGGATTTTAGATATAGTTTAGGCATTGAATTATTGTTTCTGTTTCGAAGTTTAGGACTGATATTTTGTTATTTCAATACAGCTTTAAGTGCAAGAGATCTGAATTATTTACACAATTCAGTACCAGTTTCAGGCTTGAGTTTTCTTTTGTGAATTTATATTTCATTTTCAATCCCTAAATCAGTTTTATGTGAAAGAACCTGAATAATACAAGTACCTTTAATTCACAGTAAGCATTTTTGTACTTTTATTTAAAATATTTTGATAACACTTCCAATTTTAAGAAGCAATTTCATTCTCAAGCTCATTTATTTCTCAAACAAATTACTAATTGATAGCAAAACAAAAATTCATTTACAATTATTTTGTGAAAAATGTAACATTATTTTTCGTTTTAGCTAAATTTAATTTTAAACATGAAGTTAAACGCTTTATTAAATTTACAATTTGCAAACAAATTATTATTGTTTGAAGTATGCACTTGTATAAGTTGCCTGCCAAAGCTCACTCACTCTACCATGGCTGCTATTTTCGCTGTCAAAATTTTTGAGAAAATTATGTAATTAAAATTGTTTTGCATGTATGGGTGTGTGCGTGAGTTTTGTAACAGAAAATTTTTGTTTGGTTTCATATTAATTTTACTTTTTTTTTAGCTAGAGAGAAAAAGCTGTTTAACAATCTCCTCATTTTGTTATATATAATATATTTTTTATATTATATTTTGTTTTTTTTTTTTTCTCTTTTGATAAATAAATTTACTAATTATAAAGCAGAGAAAAAAAAAATAATGAAAGAAAAAAATAATTATATAAACTGGTATTTTTAAGGTTTACTATAACAAAAACTTATAATAGAATTGTGATGCCATATAAATACCTATAAATTTTAATTACAGAAATGTATATTTTGAATGAGTATGTATGTGTAAGAAAAGTTCTGAAACTGCTCTCTTTCATTTTCATTGCTTCTAGCTACCTTTTTTTGTTTTTAATATAAAACTTGCACTCATTTGCTGCTTCCGGTGCACTTTTTGAAATTCTTCTACATATGTATGTATTTGCTTTGCTTGGCCATAAATTTTATTTCTATTTCAGTTTTATATTTTTCGCAACTCACACACTTAAATAAATTATAATTTACAATTTCAACAATGATTTTGAATTATACGCAATAATAAAACTACGCGGCGCAATGTTATGCTACTGCCATACGACGCTGAACACATACACAAATACATGCTAGTCAGTGCAAGCGTGTGTGCGTTCGTGTGTTTGCGTATCTGAAAATCATTCAACCGCATCACTTTACCCACTCATATGTAGCATACTATAAATTTTTACGAGTTCATTAGTGAGAAAAACACAAAAAAAAAAAATAACAGAAAAAAAACAATAACAACAAAATACTTGAATGTGGCAACGTTGGCGCTATTGTTGGTTGCTGGTGGTGGCTGCCAATGATGCAATTTGCAATTTTAGCTGCTGTGATTTTTAACCCAGATTTCCCATTGCATACACATACTTGAATATGTTCATATATGTATGTGGAAATTCAGACCCGCGAAAAATATTCCAGCAATTTTTGTTTTAGTTAGAAAACAAGCAAGAAATTTACTTGTTTTTCAATGGTTTGGTTTTTTTTTCATGGTTCTCCCTCAAGCGTTTTATGTACGTACGTGTGAGTGTGCGTATGTATGAGCTTTTACTGCATTATGCACACATCCAATTTTGAATTATGTATATATGTTTTTCTTCTTCTAACAAACTTCAATTCCCCAAATTGCTCTGTTTTTAGAAATTTCAAATGTAGCAGAAACTAACAGCGGCACCTACATAGCAGCAGTAGCAGCTAACAGTTTTATGACCTTAAGTACCCTCAATTCTTCTCGTATGTAGAGAAAGAAGGAACAAATAATTGTTTTTTTTTTTTCTTATTGCGCGAATCCATAGAAATTTCAAATACAATTCCATTTCATTTCATTTTTCGTTTCAATATTGACTGTATTGCATTCTGTGTGTGGGGTTTTGTTTGTGTACAATTGGGCGCTCTAATATTTATTCTTAGAATAGTAGTGAACGGTAAAACTTGGCATTTAAACAAAACGTATTATTTTAGTAAGCGAAAAAAAGAAAACATCAGACTTGCAAAAATATTATTAACTGCGAAAATGCACTGAAAGTATTTCTGGGCTTATTGGCAAATCATGCGCCAAAACTAATTATGTCTAAGTTTAATATTTGCGGTGTTTATAATCGTAGCATAGGTTTAGGTGCTTTATTAGTAAATTCAGGCGTAAACTCGTAATGGTTGTGATTTAGATATACGTGCAATATATGCATACAAAATTAATAAAATTTGATTTAAACCACGGATTAATGTAGGATTATAAGATGTAAATAAGTTTCGTAGTTTTTCTTATTTTTGGCAAGCAAAATGGACTTTATATTGTGTAGATAGATGCAGAAACCTTCTCATAAATTTCAGCCGTCATGTTTTTCGTTTAGTAATGCAGATAAAAAAATAAAGAAAATTCTTACCACTTTCAAATCAAATCTAGAAAAGAGCCTTAGCTACATCTGATCTATTTATTTTTTTTAAGGCTTACGGTCAAACGAAATGTTTGTAGATTTTAACAATAACTTTTGTTTTTAACTTTTAAATTTTACCGAATCAAACTGAACAAAATTTAGCATAGTTAAAAAATAGCCAAAATCGGTATTTGTATCTTTCGGTTAAGATTTCTAGACAATCTGGCGTGGTAGCAAAAATCTATTACCAAATTTTGATACAGTGGACAAAAATTAATCATTTCTCAGTAATTTCTTTTTAAATTTAAATTACGCAGGCTTAATTAATCTTCGATTTCAAAAAGCCGGTTTGATTTTCATGCATATCTTGTTCATTTAAAACTTATCTGGCTATCATGAAAACATCCCATACTTTTTAGACCAGCGCATTGGCCAAATAGAAGAAAATAAATTGTTAGCAGAAAATATAAAGTGCAAAGCTTGGATAATATATTGAAAAAAGATAAAAAGTGAAATAGATTTGTCCGCCTATTAAACATACTAGTTCTTCAATCTTTTCGGGATCTTAAGAAATTTATTTTAAAAAGTTTCCATTGAACATCTTAGGATCAAGGGTGACCCAAAGCGAAGCTTAAACTCAAAAAAATTAAACAAAAATTTAAAAATATGAGAAATCATGTTTGAGCGTTTGAAGTATTTGCATAAATGTTGTAAAAATTGTAAGCAATTGAAAATAGGTAAAAAAATTTTTTTTTTGGAAAAAAAAAAATGGATATAAATTTTGATGTTTACCACATTGAAAATTTTTGAGCAATTATTAAACTTAAGATGAGTAGAAAAAATGCAAAGTGCACTGCCCAATTAAAAGGACAGCTCAAGTCAAAGTGGCGGTGCTTGCCGCAACCATACGTCGAAAAGCTTGCTTATATAATGAACTCGCGTTACCACCAACTTACTCAAAACTATGGTAACTGGACACTATATTGATAAGTCAACACATTGGGCAAAAAAAAAATTTTAAAAATAATGTGGGATATTTTTTTTGAATGGGGCATTTTTTGAAGGACTTAGGCCATACATGCTCTTGTTGAAAAGACTGTACATAAAAAAGTATTAATTTAGGAGGGGATGGAAAAACTTTGTTTTGTTATATGGGACTTGGAGCGATCTAATATATGTACAGATTTTTTTTTACCACAACTCCTTAGCTTAAAAGAAGTAAAAGATTTTAAGGGCACTTTTTAGATCCAATTATTGTATTGGGGTTACAAGGTACCGAACCTTCATTTTCGTGCATAAAATTGGCACAGAACACCATAAGGTTTGGTACCCTGTAACCCATGCAAAACAGCTGAATATAGAAAATAGTACGTTAAAATTCTTACTTTCTCTGTGCTAAGAAATATGTGGTAAAAAAACCTGTACACATTGCTGAATCACTCTGTATATATCTGTATGTTCTTTACTTCAGGTCACAGTAAAATCATTTTAAAATATTTTGTGCCCGTTGTCATCACAGTTTCTGTGCATGAATGCTACATCGATGTGAACTTGCCTCTTCTACTTACTTTGCTTCGTTGTAAAGCTAGGCCAAAAATCGAAATATTAATGGAATCATCTAATGTGGTAGCATTTTTTTTTTTTAACATTTTTTCACGATTTTTTTTGTGACGAATAATGAAAATATACTGGGTCTGAATTTTTATCATACCGTCGGCGTTCTGGCATTTTCCATTTTTGTAATTTCTGAGATGAAAAAAATTAATTTGGGTTCAATGATTTCTGCTTAAATGACGACGATATACTTATTAGCATTTCAAGAATCATTTAAAATCTAAATCGATTATACATCTCTCGAGCAACACCCGTGTCAAGAAAAAACTTAGCTGATGGCTGTCATAATTCCAGTTGTTCTGCATACCTGAAATCCAAAAAATGGGTAGACCTGTGGCTACAGCTGGAACTAAAATAAAGGCAAGCTTTGAAAACATTTATTTTCATAATTTTTTTACTATTTTAATTTAAAAAGAAAAAATATGATAGATATGACAATGATCCTGATTCAGGCTAGAACTATAGATGCATTGAAGATACCATGAATGAAAGATGTAGTTTTGAGAAAAACGCGTTTAAAAGTTTAAGCCTGCATGACTGCTGCGACAGTGCCTACCCAGTTCTATAGCTATAAATTTGAATCGACTGGGAGTTTCAAAAAATCCGTTTGTAAACATTTTTTTTTTTTGAGACGTTATAGAGGCCCGTCACAAAAGACGACCCATTCCCCCCGTATGCTTCGTGAAAAAATAATTTTCTTATTTCGTTAATAAAAATACTGACAAAATATTCGAAACTAAAATATAATAGCTCAGTTCCAAAATCCATCTGTTTTGCACCTTTGAACCCTTGAACTACTTCATTTAATTAACGGTCAAATCCGTTTGAATCCTCTGCTAAAATGTTCAAAGATTATAAAATCAAGAAAAAATATATGCAATTTTGAATTTAAATATTAAAATATTGAGTACATATAAAAAACCCTAAAGTTTTACCAAAACGCAGACTTTACACTTTAACACTTTTCGTTGTTAAAAGGACAAAAACCAGCGAAGTAAGTGTATAGTTAACGCTCGTATCTATACAGTTTTTCGCGATATTATACAGTATTTTAGACTCAAAAACTGCGTTTATACTAAGAAAAAAATATAAAATTTTTGAACGCTACTAAATTCAAATTTATCAATCGCAATTGCAACTCGTGAGTATACTTTGATAGAAGTGGAAACATTGAAGGCAATTCTGAACGTCAAATGTAACTTGAAATATCCATGTGTTGATTTCTATAAATACCTCATTGCAAATCTGGAATCGCTTCCTCAAATTTTTTCTAAGCACAAATTCAATACAACTACAGAAGGATATATTAAAATGGAGAACGAAAAGGATTCAGATAGGCTATTTTCATTGAAAAAATTAATTAATAAAAATTAATTTGATTTACAGTTTTTTAAAATTTTTTGGTAGAAATATACAATTTTTGGTCCGAAAAAAGATACGAGCGTTCTGTACAGCGCAATATACATTTTGGGTAATAAAAATGTTAACTTTATGGTCAAAAGCTACGAACATTATTGGAGTTTTAAATTTGAGTGTTTTTTAGTTTTTCGTTGTCGTTATCGCTATCGTAGTTGTTGTTGTAGTATTTGTTTCAATTATTATTGTTATTGGTGGTGGAGTTTGTCTATCTAAAATGTTATGCTCGAATGCAAAAAAAAAAAAAAAAACAAAAACGAAAAAGAAAAAACAATAATGTAAGAGTGTATTATATATGTATGAATATTTATATATACACTGGCGGTCACAAAAACAATGTTTCCATCCATTTGGTCAACAAGGACTTTTTGTGACTGCACTTTTGAATCGATAATTTATGGTTCTCTTTCAAGTTATGCCATTTTCTCTCGTATTTGTTTTCCATAGTCTTCTTGATCCTTTTGTCCTTTCAAGCGGGTACAAATTGCCTTTTTCTGGATCAGTCCAACATCAGTCGAATGTAGGCATCAGATTTCTTCAGATATTTAACTTTATGACACTCCTTGGTACCTAAGAACAGAAATTTCGACGTTGTGGTGGCGCTGCAATTGTTTATACTTTGCAGTTGTTTTTGGCACTTTTTAAAAAATTCTTCTTTTCGTCAAACAAGCGCAATTAAAAATTATACATTTCACTTAAATACATTCTTAAAACATAAAAAAGGGAATCTCCTTTACAAGGGAAGCGAAATTTGGGCAAAGTTAGGAAATATTACCGAAATTGCAGCAGTATTGCAAGTGATGCAGTTTTTGTGACCGCCAGTGTATATAATGTATGTGTGTGTACCTACACGTGCTGAGTGTGTGGGTGGAGATGGCAAGGAGATAAGAGTAAACGCAAGTGACTTTAATAAAAGTATAAAATATATATGTTTGCATGTATCCATAAAAGAAAAAGGGAAATTATTTTTGTACACACTTGTACTATACAGGGTGACAATCGTTAAGTGACGCACACATTTCAGCAGTTATTTTCAAAAGGACGTACTTCCATCAAGTACAATTAAGTGTTAACATTGCTGAATATGTAAGCATTCATTTGAACCCCACCTCATTCAATATAACCTCCTTTAGCCTGCACACATGCTTTCAATCGATCCGGAAATCGTAGGACTGTTCGCCGCAGGACTTTCTGATCAATTTCAGTCCAGGCTTTCTCTAATGAATTTGTCAGCGACTCCAGACTGTGGTGTTGAGATGCACAAGCCTTACTCTCTAAAATACTCCAAATAGAGTAGTCCATTGGATTCAAGTCTGGGGAGTATGGTAGCCATTCTTGAGTCCAGTTTTCATTTCCAAATGTATCTTGGGCCCAGGGAAGAACACGTTCATTTTAAATGCTCCGATAAACAACCTGGTCAATTTTAACACCCTCTTCAACGAATATTAGAGGGGTTCTGGCATTAGCGGAAACTCCAGCCCATACCATAATGGAAGCTGGCTTTTGAACTCGGCCAACAGTCCTATTTTGTTGCGATGATGATGTTAGCCACATTCGGTCATTTTGCGCATTGGAATGTTGTTCAACCGTGAAAATTTTTTCATCTGTAAACAAGACATTTTCAACATCTTTTAACACGGAGGAGCGTAGCAACGCCTTGCATCTTTGCAGTCGCAAATTTTTCTTTTTTTGTGTCAGATCTTGAGCTTTTCGAAGCTTGTACGGCTTAAGATTAAGCTTTGATTTTGCAATGATTCGCACTGTTCCACGGTTTACTCCCACTTCCTTAGCGATTTTTCTCATTGAGCGCCTTGGATTTCGCTTGATTCGTTTACGAATTTTTTCTGTTAAACCAGTAGTGGCAACTGTTGAAAATTTTCCCCGGTCTCTATCTCCAAAACCCCCAGTTTCATTATATCGAATAATAGCTCGGTCTACCGTACGACTTGACAAATTTAAAGCCTTTGCAATTTGACGGCTACTATAATTTGCCAAATGAAATTTCATAATTTTACGACGAATATTTTCCTTGTCCATTTTTATGGAAATTTCAAAACGTAATAACAAAAATTCAAATGAAATTAAAAGCAAAGCCAATGATGAATGAATTTGTTTTTTAAATTAAAGTAACGGTAAATGGCAAAGCTTGCTGCAGAGTATTAAACTTGCGTCACTTTACAATTGTCACCCTGTATAAAAAAAGTGTAAAGTCTTTCTACTACTTTTACCAATGTTTTATTTCAAAACTAAACTATTGTACTATTATGGTATAAAATACTTGTTTCTGTTGTTTTTACTTTCCTTCTTCTATATTTTGTATTCAGCTTCATAAAATGGCATAACGAAAATGCAATTAAAAGTACGTTTTATAGGTTTCCATTGTTTAACGTTGCTAGTGTTGTTTTTGTGTTATTATTTCAGCGAAAAATACTTTTCATTGCTTTTCCGCTTGCAAAAAAAAAAGTTAAAAAAATATAGTCCGAAAAAATTGCATACGAGTTTCAACGTTTTGTGGAAAATGGCCAAGTGTATAGAGAATGAAATCAAGGCAAGGAGAAAAAATAAATCGAACCAGTAAGGAAGATAGTGGGAAAGTGTAGAATAATGGGTACAAAAAAAAAAGTCGAAAAATATGTAAGGAAGAATTAGGAGAAGTGGACGGGTTAGGAGGACAATAAATGGTAAAAACTCATAAGAATATATGAATACGCATCATACATAAATATTAACACAATATTTGTAAGCGACATAATAGTTTTACATGCACCAGCAATGTCAGTGGTGGCACCATAAAAAAAATGAAAAATAATATTAAAAATACAGCATCATCAAATGATGAGAGAAACAGAGAAACAAAATGTGATACTAAATCGAAAAGTTCAACGATATTGAAAAAGTTTGAAACTACGAAAAAAAAAAATTTCTTATGGACATTTTTTGCATATTTATTTTTTCATTTTTTTGTTTTATGTTTTTACTATAAAATTGTGTTGTTCACAATATTTTTCTATTCTATTTTTGTTTTTGTTTTACAATTTTCATACTTTGTTATATATTAAAATAAATATACATATATAGAATGTATATTCATAAATACGAGCAAAGTTGCGAAACAACAACTAAAAAAAAAGTGGAATATTTCTGTGGAATTGTTTAGCTTCAGGGTAGATTTTCATGCTCATCATTTGCTCTTACACAAACAGCAGCAGAAAAAAAAACAACAATAACTATAACTACACGAGCACGAGAAAATCCATCAACAACAAAAAAGATTACCGCAACAACTAAAAAAAAAAAAAATGAAAACAAAAAACTTGTAAGGCAAAAACATTGGAAAAATGAAAGATGAAAAAAGTATAGAAAAATTGAGGAGAGTATCTACAAGTAATCAGAAAAAGAATAAGTGGTTTGAGGAGCATGTACTATGAGCGAAACGAACACGACAAGGATAACTGCAGTTTAATCAAAAGTTAACTGAAAATACTACGGGGCCACAAACGCAAATATAAACTTACATACAGATAGACAGACAAACATATATGTATGTAGATTCATATACTTCAATATACAGCAGATGCATGATGAACTAGTGCTGTATATATATATGTGCAGTGGATATGTATGTGTATCCTTTGGTCCATGTTTTGTGTTTTGAAGAATAATACAAGTTTTTCATGGAACTAGATGCATGGTGCTTTGTTTTTTTTTTTTGCAAGTTTTGTATTTTATTATTACCACCACTACTTCATGCATATATACACATACATATGTACATACACATGGTTTCATACTACGACATATTACTACTAACTGCTAAAGCATACACGAACGACTATGCGTTGGTTGCATAGCTACAGCAGCAGCTAAACTATATTTTTCCTTGTACATACAAGACACTTTATATATTGACCCGCAATTTATCGATGAACTTCTTTTTAGAGTTTGTTGTTCTGTGTAGCTTTTTCTTCTTGTTTTAGTTTTGTACTTCAATATTTATTTATTTTTTTTTGTTTGTTTTTGGTCGAGCTGGTCGATTCAAACTAACAAGAAATAAAAAATCAAAATATTTGAGCATATTTTTTTTTATATTGAAAAAGTAGAAGAAGCACGTTAAATCAACGCCAATACAAGAACAAACTGCTTGTTCAAAAAAAAAAATTATTCAATTGTGGCTGTTAGTAGTGCTGAAATCAATTTCTCAATAAATTCTTGCTGATAGATATATAAAACTTTATTTCATCGATTGTTTGTAAATGAAACAGACAGACTGAAATAAAGTATAAATTCGAAGCTTGTTCAAATTAAATGTCTGCAGTTTTCATCATATTTTTTTAAAAAATGGAACAATATTGAATTTAAGTTGCTTAGCATCATTTCAAAGTTATATATAGATTTAAAAAATATTTTCTCGCATGCTATAAACTTTATTTATATGGAATTGTAAATGATTTAATTCAACTTAAATAATTTCAGCTTAAATTTGATTTTCAGAAATTTTTCTCTCATGATATAAATTTTTTTTATAAAAGATTTTGAGCTGGTATCATATATTAACAAATTTTTCGGCATGAATTACCTCAATATAAATAATGTTGGAAATAATTTCAGCACTGCTTCACTTTTAGAAATTTGTATCTGTAGCCCTTGGACTGATTTCGGCCAACCTAAATTATTTTGGTTTCAATAAAAGCTTTATTTGATTCTGCGAAGTTTATATCACATGCTATAAATGTTTTTAAAATTAAATTTTGGACTGTAAACATTTTTAATAATAATCTGTTATGATTTCTTAACAAACGTAAAAACTTTAGCTTCAATTCATGATTTGTGTGACTTTTAGAGCTTTTCTCTCATGCTAGAACTTATGTTTATAAATAATTTTGAGTTGAAAATATTTCTACTATAATTTGAGGTTTAACTTACTTCAAACAAAGTAATTTATACTTTGATTTAAAGACTAAACTCAAAGACCATTGTACTATACTCGATATAGACCCAGTAGAAGAAAGTAGAAAGACGGGAAAGATATGGAAGGGGATAAATGGGAAGAAGAAGGACTAAGGTCTTTCAACCTCGAATTTCTTTGTTTCACTGATGAACCTTAGAAGCATAGGAAGAGGGAGAGAATGTACATTATTCATACTCAAGACATCAATATACAACAGCCTTAATCTGATTCTCGCGAACGCCGAACAGCTACAAAGATAACGCTCTGTAGTATTGTCGTCCTCAAGTCTCGTGACAGGTTGACAGGTTGGATCAGTGATGACGCCCATGTTAGTCATATGCTGACCACATGTGTTCTGCCCTGGAATGACTCACACCAGAAATCTCACGTCATTTCTTCTCAGTTTTAGAAGAAATTCCGCTGATTTCCTGTTAGGTTGAATCACAAAGCACTTAGCGATTCTGCAGGAGTCGAGCTCGGACCATCTTTCTCAATGGATATAACCCACGAAATCGTTGATCCAACGCATGATCTCCCCAAAACTTATGCCAAGAAGAGGTTTCGGACCCCTTGGTGTAATTGCTAGTTTATCAGCAAGTTCATTCCCTGCAATACCACCGGTCCCTGAAATCCATATAAGGCATAACTTGTTGTTTTGCAACACTATATAGTTTTGCCTTACACTTGCGGACCAATTTTGAAAAATTGACAGGGTTAGCAATAGCCTTCAGTGCAGCTTGGCTATCACTGCAGATGCTTATGCATTTTTTACACCATCTCGTCTCAATTATCCAGCCAGCCACATTCAGAATAGCGAAAACCTCCGTTAGGAAGACTGTCGCTATCTGTGCAATGGGAAAAGAGTGCTTGGTCTCATTGTCCAAGTACCAACCGGATCTAGAACTGTGGCTTTGGATCTGTCGGTAACGAAGACGTGATGGAGTACGACCTCTGAACTTAACCATTGATCTCGTTCCCGGAACTTGACATCATATCTTCTACCGATTTTAGGCTACAATTTAAAGTGAATTCAAGTTTCGCATGCTATAAATATTTTTGAATGAAATTTTTATTTGAAAACACATTTTAACAAAATTTGAAGTAATATTTTTTTGAACTTAAGTAATTTTGTTTTTAATTTAAGTTGTGATTGAGTTACGGAAATTTCGATCGCATGCTATAAATTTAGCTTATGTGAGATTTCGTTCTGAAAAAAATTTTAGAACAAAAGATGAAAAATGATTTACTTTAACCTAAGTAATTTCAGCTTCCATCTTCAGAGCTTCTCTATAATCTTTAATACTAAATTTCAATCAAATAATTTCCAATATATTCAATAACCATTTCGTATAAATATATGAAGTTTTAGTGACTTGCAAATTAAAAACAAGATGTAAGTAGCATATGATTCTGACATATTTTTTCTACATACAATTTATTTCACCGAGACTTTATTAAGCTTTATTGCGTCTTATGATTTTTCATCTAAGTTCCATTTATGTTTTAAAATATGTTTGTCCAGACATTTCATAGCATGCAATATTTTTCGTATACTTAATCTATTTACTGTGAATTGAAAATGATTTACTATTAAAAGCACGATTTATGTCGCATTTATCCTAAATTTAAGTAAGTACGTGATTTTGAAACACTTTTTTGTTGCACGCAATATTTTCTGTTTACATAAATTACTTGAGAAATTTTGACAGATTAAAGTTAGTGCCTTTTGATTTATATTAGCTCAAAGTATAATATACAGAGGCTTAAAATAATTTATTTAAAATTTAAATGCGAATTGCGTTCCAGATAAAGTTTTCTAGCATGCTATAAATTTTTCTTATTAAAATTACAGAGTTGTAATATAAATGCTTGACCACGATGTGTCAATTTCGCTGTTCCAATATTATTATTATATCCTCCCTTTTACGGCATTAAGGATTTATATTTAAATAGTATTCAAAGTTTCAAGTAATGTAACACGATTTGATATGAAGTGAATATCTAAACAAAATAGTTTCTTATAATAAACCAATTTTTCTCGTTTCACTTTATTTTTTATTAAGAATGTATTACTTTACTATTAAATTAAATGTAAAACAAGTAAACATTTCCTTTTCGACGTTTGAATAGCATGCGATATTTCTGGTTTTATTCTTATATTTAAAAAAATTTCTGTTTAACAAAATGCTATGCTATTAACTTTAGTCGCACCTAAAACTCTGACCTCAACACTTTCAACAAATTTTCTCTCAGGCTATTCGAAAATATTTTCAATTTAGTTTTCAACAAATTTTTAAGTACCTACTTTCATAATCTTTAATCAACAACAATAACAAAAGAAATAACGAACAACAAAACATGTTGCTCGGTGAAGTAGAAAATTATTATTATAATTTGCAAAGTAGTACATTTCAAAATAATGTTTTGCTAACGAATTAATTAAGCCTAATGTAGTACACTCTCGCATATACATGTATACTTTTAGGCGCTTGATGCTTTTAAGTCACGTGAACGATTTATTTTAAATGCAACGATTATCGCATGTACTTAACTCTTCAATTATGAACATGTTATACATAAAATGATATTATGATTATAAATGATTGACTTGGCTTGAGTGAAGAGCTTTCAATTTGTTGGTTAGTTATAATGTTTATAAATAGATGAAAATTATGTAGAAATTTTGTGATTTAATTATAAAATTTCCAATTGAAATACTACTTTAAATTAAGTGGCTTTTAGGGAAAGAGAGGGAGAGTTTTTGCTTATAAATAATTGATATAAATTAAATTTTATTTTGAAAGTTTTGAAGTTACATGAGAAAATATTGCATTATTGAAAATGTATTGATTTTAGTTAAATGATTAGGAAATGTGATTGAAAGTATGCTTTATTTAACTTAATTGAAATATTATTTTCTGAGTATTTTAAATGCGTGAGTTAATAATCTTTAACATAGCATCGTTGAAATAAAATAAGTGTTAATTTTCTACTTTCAAATTTTTGTTTTTATTTAAATACTTTCACATAAGCCCAGAGTGGCGCTTGTTTTATAACCCACTTGGAAACCTTAAATTATTAAAATGTGCGCGCTTTAATTGCAAACATTAGATGTTTTATTTGTTCCATACATTCTCTACCAGCAGAATATGAAAATTTAATGTCGAAAACCAAACAATATGAAAAAAAATTTGGAAACTACAAAACTGAATGAGCTATTCCGAAAAGAGTAATTTTTAATAAGATAATTTACGAAAGGCTTAAGATTTTGTATGACAAATATATTTAAATAACACACAGAAAACTAACAGATATCCATATTAATGTAGAATAAGTCACTGAAGCGAATCGCGTGCTCAGTTTTTAGGTATCGTATAATCGAAAGCGCCCCAACCACTTAAAGTGATCATTTTATCTACTTCACGAATTTTTAAATCCACTTGTTATAATAGTCCAGATGACGACCTCGATAATCTAGTGGATAGTGCACAAAACTTTCACTCAGAAGGTTGTGGGCTCGATTTCTGTCTTGGTCTGGGGGTTAATTCTCATAAACTTCTTATATTCACTATCGATATGAAGTGAATGAGAATTATAAGAAATTGTACAAGATACACCTTGGTTGAAAAAGGCAAAACCCCCGAGCTGATAAAAAATTGCCACCAGCCGTTCGAAAACGGCGTTAAACTGTAGGTTCAACCATCGCCACTTTGATCTAGTGGCAGAGTGCCAGACTCTTGTCTCTGAATACCCGAGTTCGATTCTCGGCTTGGGTATGTTTCTTATCTATCTTTCATTCTTCATTCCTTTCTTTCTTTCATAATGAGGAGCTTTGGTACAATAGATCTAACAGGTCGCAGTGCCTGAGTTTTGAGTCGTCCTTCCTTCAAATAATAACAATAGTCCAGATAATAGTGATTTTTCCAAAATTAACACAAAAGACGCTGTTGGTAATTTAATGCAGTTTATGAAAAAAGCAACAATATAACCGAAAAACTAGAGCTAGTGGATTACACAAAAGTCTTCATTTCGCCGCCAAAGAGCAAACAAATTAGTAACGCCATCAACACTGCCGCTGGTCCATAGATCGGCGCTTTGCGGGGCGGTGTAGTATTTGCCATTGTAATAGATATCTGGAATTCATCTTTACGCCATTTAATTTTTGTTGCTCTCCATTCACTTTTTGCAGACTAAATCATCTAGTTTCTGCAATTTTAAAATTTTCCTATTTGCATATTCTGCTGACGGAGGAAGAATCTAAACTATTCAAGTAAAAATAATCGAGTAAAATTCTTCTGAGCATACTGTTAGTATTCCCAAATTTGCCTTTCTGGTCAGAATAGGGCTGAAATTCTAGTCATGACTAAGAAATCATGACTAACTTTAGTCCTGAGTAAAAGGCTTAGTCATAATTATCATTAAGTGAATTAATCAATACTCATTCAATCATTAGTCATTCAATCATTAGTCATTCAATTATTAGTTATTCAATTATTAGTTTCTCATCAATTAGTTTATAGTCATATTGAATGTGTTAGGAACAATTTTAAGCTAAAACTAATTTAATAATTTTACTTATCGTCAAGTATACGCCAAACCCATGAATGATTAGAAAACCACATAAATTGGATAATTTCGCCATAGGAAACTAAAATCAGTTTTCGTATTCCTTACCCAGATGTCAAAACCCATCAACTTTTTTCCCGGTGCTTTGTATTGAAAAACAAAACATATGTAATTATCACTTTAGGCATAATTTCAACTAAAATTATAAGTCAACAAGATATGACAGAATGACTAATAAAGGTTAGTCAATAGTTTGTGATTGATGATTGATTTTTTTGTTATTAATTTTCACTCACTGATCAGATTGAATTTTATTTGTATTTTGATTTTCATGCATCGGAACCAGCTCCAAAGACAAATTTTACAGTTAACCATATACAAATAATCTTATGACATATTAAATAAAAGGACAAAAATTTATCTTTCCTTAAATTTTTAAACATTTTAACCCTAACCTAGACATTTATGACATGAAGAAATATTTTAAAATAGAAAACTAATTTATATAAAAATGTTATATTTAAATTATCCAATAAATTTCATGGTACATACCATTACCATACTTTGTCCATTCGAGATATTTTTTTCAAGATATCAGCTTTAAAATATACACTCTTCTCAACCTTAATTTTTTCCATATAGTCCTCGAAACTTAATTGAAACACTCCTCATTGTTTTACCCAAAATCGTAATAATATATTTTTTCCTCAAGTAAAATCGACAAAACGCTCAATTAAGGACCACTCTAATATACATACGTACACTGACAGCAAACTAATTATGTGCACCCATACAAACATTACAAAACTAATTCTATAACTAATTTTCAACTTCCTTAAATCAATTCCACACCATTGATATGCGTGTCTAAAAACAGAAACAAACTTTCACTCGACCCAAAAACACAAACTACGAACTACATGTACATATATAGAAAAATACATAATATTGATTTGTGGCATTTGAAATGCCTAAAAATATGCTAAATTACATGTCCCAATGTTATAACAAATTGCAAACTAATGATGTCTAATGTCATTTTGTTGTGACCTCTGCTTTATTGGCTACCATTCGATCTACAACATTTTGTTGTTGACCGAAATAGTATTTTAGTATGAAACTAATGGAAAACATCAAAAAGGAAACAAGAAAAAAATAAAAACAAAAATAAAAACAGGCAAGAAAAAAAAAAAAATAATGTAGGCTTACAACACAAAAACATAAATACATATGTACATATGTATGAACGTAGGTCACTCTTCAGTAGCAATTTGTGGTCTTTAGGTTTTCACATACATATATTTACTCATACATACACACATAAAAAAGTATACCAAAACACAACGTTGCTGCTGCACCTCAAATGCGTGTAAATACGGTATTTTTGGCATGTGTTTGTTGCGGTTTTTATTTTTTTATGACCGTTACAAAAAAGGCGTAAAATAATATAACAGCAACAAAAAAATAAAAAAATTAAAACACTAACGAAAATGTTAAAGGACACGCATAACATAACGAAAAAGAAAAATACATAAACACTCTTCAACACAGACGCATAAATGCACGCACTTTTGAAGAGTTACTTTAATTTATTTACACACGAAGGAACTAATAAAAGTTCGTTAAATTGGACGTACTTGATTAGTTTTTGAAGAATTCAAAGTTGAAAGACAATCTGCATTAGTATTACGATATTTTGGTTAAAATTTCAGGAAAAAGTAGAATTGCTAAAGCAATTTCGGCAGACAGGCCGGTTTTCAGTGAAGAACAACCTTCTTGAAGGGTGCCCGAATAAATGAAAATGAAAATTCAAAAAAATATTGGGCTAGCAATATATTTTCCATACCAAGCGCTGGGTGATTTCTGATTGTTTCCAAATATAAAAAAAAAATTTAGGGCAAGAGTTTTCAGTAGTAAGGGACGAAAAGTGAATGCATTTATGTCGAAATTGAAATCGAAATCGAGAAGCTCCAAAAAGATGGTTTGAGGAAAGTTTTGAAATTGATCTACGGATCTACTGACTTAAGAAATGTAAATGAAATTAATGGAAATTATGTAGAAAAGATAAAAATGGATGAAAATTAAGGACATAAAATCAAACATTTTTTTTTGTCTATTTTTTTTTTTCAACCAACTTAGCGAACTTTTCTTAGTCTCTCTGTGCATACTCTAGAAAATTCTTTCTTCTGTTACTACCTCAAGTTAATAAGCATACAGATTTTGAGTTATTGTGTTGCTTAAATTGTAATTAGCTTTAATTTTGTCTGTTTGTTTGTTTGTTTTGATGAAAATGTTTTACATTTTCCAACTACATAATTTCGCGTTAAAAAAAATAAAAATAAATAGTGTGTTCAGCAGAAAACTCAGCCAGTAGCCTAACATTAAGTGTTAATTTTTTAATAGCCTAAAATTAACGTAATTATATGCTATTTATTATTTATATAATTATTTTGTATGTGTGTGTCTGTCACAGTGTGTGGGCTAGTGTTTATTTGTTAACCACAACGTCAGGTAAGAGTGCAACAAAATTATATAAAAAAAAAAGAAACACACAAATTAAATTTACATAATTTATGAGTAACAAAAAAGCAAAGAAGAAAACCTATATACGTTTAGAAATGCATAGTTTTTTGAAGGGGTAGGAGAGTACTTTTGACTAAACTCTCCCCCTCCCTGGATACTAATCTCATATATCATGAATTAAAAAAAAGTCCTAAATGGGCGAAAAAATCGAAACCTTCTGCTTAAAAAATATCTGAATCCTCTAGTGCATACAAACATTTATTTTAGCTCTCAAAAAAAAAAATATAGTATACTTTTAGGTGGATTTTAAAATGAAATTTTTAGATTATTACTTCAGCTGAAAACTTTTTTGAATCAAATTTTAGTTCTAGTTTAAAAATATTTTTTTTATTTAGATATTTTTTATCATTTAAAACATAACATAGATATTTAAATTTTATCATACACAACCACATCTATATTTTTTTTGGCATATTTCTCGTTGCACTAAAACAATGATGAGTGTAAATATATGTAGAAGAGCATGAAATAGTTTCTTCAGTTCAGTTTCAGACATAAATAAACATAAAAAAAAATTGTGTATGCAGAAAATTATGAAATAAAGTTTTTCCAGGCAGTACTACGCAAAATCATTTAATTTAACTTACAAAAAAAAAATTGTTGCATTCTTTTAGGAGTATTTTAAAATGCATTTTCTTTATTTTTACACCAGTTGAAAAATTGTTAAATTTTATTTTCGAAACTGCCAATATTGGATAGTTATCACCCAGTAGAGATAAATATTTATATATATATTATTAGTCTAGTAATAAGCACACACACAATAACACTAAATATGCCGAGGTATCTTCTTTATAAAAATCAAAGAAAAAAATAATAAAATTTTTATTCTAGAAAAAATTTGAGCAACGAATATTAAGTTCATGTACTTCAACACAAAATTAAATCAAAACGGAAAACCTACTGTATGCTATTGTTGTTGTTATTGTTTTTGCTGATGCTGCTACTAACGCTTTACTGTCTGTATGTATATTTGATTCACTCTGGTAACGAACCAGCAGCAACAACAAAAATAAAAATAAGAAAAAGAAGACACAGCATCTAACATATGCCGGGCATATTAACTGTCATATTGACAGGCGACTAAGGTAAAAAAGTTACGTGTGTAGTAGTAGAGACACTTACACCGACACACACACACACATAGCAATGCGTTCGTCAAATACTCATATGTATGTATACTTCGAAAATGTGTGTATAGCATGGCTGTTATTTAAAGCGTTTAGTTAGTTACTCTAAGTATCCTTGGCTACACAAATGCAAAAAAAAAAGAGAAAAAAAAGAAATTTAAACGAGAAACGAAAAATATGCTGCTGTTCTCATATACTCGTATGGCGAAGGATACTGCCTGTGAAACACTGATATGTTCAGTAAATGTTTTCCTTTTTTTTTTTTCCTCTTCCTATTCAACTTGCTCATCTTTTTCTCGGTGAATTTTTACAGTTCATTGGTTATTGGAAAATTCATACACGTTGCTACGCAGTGGAATGAATAAACGAATGAATGAAGAAAATATCGCATTCTCATCAATGCGTGCAAAGATCTTCAAGTACATAGAAAAAAAGCTAAACTTTAATATTGAATTGTTATATATACTGCACTGAGATGAATGGAGTTGAGTTGAGTTGAGCTGAACTGTATGTAAAAAACATAGAAATTATTTTTTTACATTGCAATGAGAATATTTTTGTAGTTATATCTTTATAGTCACAAACATTTATTTTCATTTATAAAATTTTAATTTTATTATACTATGTAGCTTAAATTTGAGATAGAAAAACAGAAAAATTTTCATCCTCTTCGCCTTTGAATTTGAAATTGAAAATATTTCACAAAAATATTTTCAATATTTACCAATACAAATTCTTTCGTTTTTATTTATATTTTTTTCTATGATATTTTAATAAAATTTTTGCATATGGAATGTGCAAATAAAATCAATAACGTTGCGTAGCTTCTATGGTTACATGTGTGTGTGTGTATACTTATATGTGAGATGATGATTATGATGACGATGACAGTACTGGTGTTGTTGATGACGATGGCAGTGTGGGTACCTACTGCTGATGTTGTTCATGATATTGTTGGTTCTTTGATGCTATATTCGTAGATATATTGATGTAAGGCTGCTAGCATAAGATACAAAAGATATTTTTTGTTTTGCTTTTTCTTATTCATAAAAATATTTTGATTGAAAACCTGTCAAAAAGGTAAAATTTTGTACAAAAAAACAGCAGCAAAATTATACCTAAAATATTTTTATTCTAAGTGTGAGCTGTAGAGTGAGCTTGAAATTTCATTTATGGAAATGTAATAAGGAAAAAGTATATGGGAAATTAAAGTGAAATATTTGAAAGACTTTGATGACTTTGTATTATTTTCAAGCACACATATTTTGCGTAGGTAAATGAATGACAGCTTGAAGTAGTATTCTCAAATCTTGAGTTATGTGGTAATGTAATTTTATTTGCTTCTGAACTTTATGTAGAAATTTTAGAGGAAATATGTCAGGCAGACCTTTTTTGATTGAAATTTTCAATCAGCATTTAATTAAAAAAAAAAAAAAAACGTATAACTAAAACTTAGTTTTATTTCTAAGGTTGAGAAAAGTTATACCACAACTCATTCAATTTCACATTCTTTTAAAATTGTTTCTCATTTAATTATTCAAGAGTAGCTTAAAAAACAATTCACTAGGTAGTTTTATCTATTAGATACATGAAAAATATTTTGCGAAGGCACTTATTTTGCAGTGTTTATATTTTAAAATAAAAAGAACTCATTTGTCTTCATATTTGATAAAAAATAATTTTAGAACCTAATGGTATAAATTTTAATTAATTTTTGTTTCATGAGCCAGTGTTAGAGGTATCAAATATATTTCATTAGCATATTAATAGGCTGTGGAAGGGAAGCAGAAGAAGTAGGCTGCTCTGAGTTTTTGATTCCCATAAAAAGTTTTTCATTTCAGTTAGAAAGATAACAATACTTGAGATATTTGTCGGAAAGAAGAGATTGTTTTATCCCAAAACTTATCTCCTAGATTTTCCAATCCCTTAAAGTATTCTACAATACTTTGGTACAAATTTAACCAATCAAAATGAAGCTGTTTGTCCGTCTGCAAAAACTACTACTTAATTCTCATAAGCATCCTGGCAAAAATCCTGACAAAGTGGTTCTAAACAGAAAACAAGCAAAACTTGAGAATACCCTTCGTCGTCAACAAGCTGGCTTCCGTACAAACCGGCAATGTGTTGATATATTGTGATACTTCGCATCAGGCTGAGCTAATTAGTGAGTAGCTATCTTTTCTCGACTTCTTCAGCTTCAGCTTTTGACAGTATATACAGAGATCACATAATGAATTCGTTGCACACAAACTGATCAACATCATCCGAACGCACTAACATTGAGGAGGCCATTGAGCTCCAAACCAGAGGCAAACAGGGATACATACTAACCCCGTTTTTATCTCTAATAACCTTAGACGGCATCCTGAATCATGCCCTTGATGAAAAACACGGCCGTCCATGGAACTTTTGGCGTCACCTCCCACCTCGCTAATGTCGCTGAGCTACGAATAAATCCCACAAAGATAAAGTCTATGCTAACCAGTGACGTGTAGCCACCTTCGATCATTTAACTGCGTTTTGTTTCAAAGCACCTAAGAGTATGCTCTAAAATTAAAAAAATATATACATTTTAAAGCATACTTTTAAATGCTTAATAACTGCTTTCAACTCTATTTGAATTCAAATGATTCCAATATAACTTGCATGATATTAAAAAATATTTGCAAATTGAGTGCTGCACTTTAAATAGAAATAAACCTTAATTCTCAAAAATGTACATTGAAATTTTTATCATTTTTTTTCGCAATAGCAATACATAGAAATTTCAATAAATCATGCTTAATTACTAAGCCTTTTCATAGAAAACAAAGTAGCGAGTATTTACAGAAATATCTAGAGTCTTTCTATTCAATAGAAACATCATTGCCGTCGATAAGAATACACACACACACATACACAAACAAACATACATAAGTATATATAATTTTTCACATTTCATTTGCTATATTGCTTTTTGATAATCACAGCACGTATTTTAATTGATATGTTCGAATGGAGCTATCTATATAGTTGGTTTGCTAGTGAGTGTATTTGTGTTAACTTTTTTCCTTTTTCGTTACATTAAAAATAACATCAAAAATCATTCAATATAGCTCTCTGACTGCATACTTTTTGCGTACTTCATCTCTTTCTCCCCCTTTCTCGCTTTTCATTCAATTCATTTACTTTAACGCTATGTAAATGGAGATAGAGTTACTATGTACCTACTATTTGATGTTCGGAGATGCTGCCACTGTTTACTGCTCCATTTAATATTAACTCAGAAATGATGACGATGACGACGACGTTGATACCAAAACGACAACACCATCATCAATGATGACTGTAATGTTAATATATATCATATGGTGTTGGTATTGGTGGCTGCTGGCGATGAGGACGAAATCGATTGAATGCACGAATGCATCACATGTGTACATGTGAGTTCAATTGGAAAATCGTGCAGTAGCGAGAGTTAAGTTGAGTTGAATTTCGTAGCAAAGCAAATAGACATGTGAAGTAAAGTACATATGTACATATAAATGAATTGAATACATACACATGTATGTGTGTAGAATATCATTGAAATCATGTATGCTCTTGTGTGTACATACAATCCTATATACATATGTATATGTGTTTTTTAGGCAAAACGCAGAAAAGTATGCTGAAAGTTAATTGGGTATTAAATTGTGAGTATACAAGTGTTTGTGATGGAGTGATTAAAGTAGATGGAAAAAAAAGAAGAAAAATATTGAAAATATTTTTAAAGATGTTTGGTAATTTAGTAGTAAGACTATAAAGCTTTTAAAAAGAGTTCTTCCTATTTTATAGCAAACTTTTAGGCTTGTAAAAAACTTGAAATTTACTTTTCAGCAGTTTGATGCCAGATTATCAAGTTTAATTTTTGAGATTATTTCGTATTGAAACTAGCTTTAAGTTTGAAATATTTTGGCAATAATTTTTGCCATCGGTCAGCTTCATAGTTCATAGTTATTGCCTATAACTGTAACTTTTGAATATATTTTTAAATATATCAAAACAAATACATAAACAATAATACTTCATTATAAATAATTAATGAAATTTTGAGTACACAAATCTCTGTCTCGTATGGTTAAAGTAAATTAAAAGTAAGCAAAAGTATTCAAAATGTATTTAAATATGAAGCATACTTGTAGGTGATTGAACTATTAAATACATAACTATATATTTGTTTATTTAAATGGCTAAAAGCATTTCAAAATAATATTTCAGTAAGTTGGAGTGATAAATAATTTCAATAGTTCTCATTATATTTGCTTACTTGATTCAAATTTAGATTGTTTATAATAAAATCACACAACAAATCTATCTTGCTCACTTTTGATTGCATAATTTTAGGCGCTCTTTGCTGACACAAGTAAAATTATTTATATTATTTAAATATTGATTTTGGGTTTAAACATTTAATAATAATCTACAATATAAACAGACATACACTTACATATGCAAACAGAATTACACTATAGCTACAGGGGCATCTTATATTTAACAGCAGCAGTAAAACACAAAGAAAACATTTTGTGATTGTATATGTATAAGAAGAAAATATGCATGTATTTTATTGCGTATGTGAACAAAAACAAATGCGCACGAAACATACGAAATTTTCAATTTGAAATTCAAATCGAAAAACTGTGAAAATATTTTTCACTTCTCACTTCACAATTTGAATGCCGCTACTTCGTGCTCTTACTCAAGTTCTACCACATTTACTCAACCTTTACATTTTATTCTTCCCTCTTTCTGTTTCTTCTACTTTTATATTTTTTGGGTAAAAGTACAGAAAAAAGAAGAAAATAACTAAAAAACATAAAATGTCATGACAACTTTTGAAATTTGAATTTCAAAGCAAAAATTTTCATTTATTTGTGCGTTTTGAGCATTTAAATAAATTGAGCACACAAATACATACGAACATACCTAGTCGTATGTTTGTACATATGTACAAATAAACACCCACCTACATGAGCATAGAACCATAAGAAACGAGCAAAATTCAGAGAATGAATGAAAGCGAAAAAGCATCTTTGATCTTTTGTCAATATGCTGGAAAATTCTATTAAATTTTTGTTTATGTGTTGTATAGTTTTTGCTTTGGCGCTTATGTTATCAATAGCGGTGGAAGTGGAAGCAAGAATTTTCTTCTTTTTTCTCATGTGGTGCCATATTAGGTGAAAAGCATCTAAAACATACACTTTGATATATAAATTTTTTTTATATAACTAAACAAGTTTTCTAAATTTCTACACAAAAATAAAATAAAATAAAAGCTTAATATTAATGTAAAGTATATTTTTATATATTTATCACTTTCATGCGTTTTATGATCAAAGCATACTTTGAGGCTTAATATATTCTCTGATTATTTTACAGGGTTTTATATACCTACTTTTTTGCTTGCAGCAGAGGAAATTTACAATTTATGTGTGTTTCGATTTTATTGTTCAAAACCACAAGTAAAATAAAATTGATTATGCATTTGTCTGTGTGCTGGTTATAAAAATATATATTTTATATGTAGCATAAAAGTGTGCAATCAATTTTGTGTGATTGAAAAATAAAGAACTGGGGTAGTATAGAAAGTAGTTGTGTGTAAGTATACTTTATTAAATAGCTATTGGCTGATTATGGAAAGTTCTGGAATTTATGGCAAAGAATATGTTTTTTAGTTGAATGTTTGTAATATAAACAGAGCCTAAAAGCAGACTTTGTTCATTTTGAATGTGAATAATTAGGTTTTTCTAAAAGAAAATTCTCAGAATATTATCAAATAGTTTTTTCATTTATTGTTACTTTCATTTCATGACAAAAGCATACCTGTAGGCGTAATTTTAAAATTAGTTCAAAAGATTTTATGTATTTAATCTGCTTTTTATTTATCATATTACATATATAGCTAGAATTTGAATACGAAAACATATTTGAATACGAATTTCTAACGTTTTTATAATTCACAATTAAAATACAATTTTTCTAATACACAATTGAAATACAATTTCTTATATACAAACTATAAACATTTTATTGACTGTCAAAAAGTATGCAATCAGTTTAATGTAATACATAGCTATGATACTTAGAGTAGTAGCTGTAAGTTGGAATAAAGCAAATTTTAAGAAAAAAGTTCACTACAAAATATAGTTTAACTCAGTTAAGTAAATATGTGTATCAAAAAACACCTAAAAATTTGCATAAATATTTTTTACAACTGAACAAATCAGTTTTCTAAAGTACAACTCACCAAAAACATACAATTGATATGTTCCTTTAATAATTAATTTTATTTTATAAACATAGCGTACTTTTAGGCACCATTTTAT
Source organism: Toxonevra muliebris (assembly GCA_963691655.1). Lineage (NCBI taxonomy): Eukaryota > Metazoa > Arthropoda > Insecta > Diptera > Pallopteridae > Toxonevra > Toxonevra muliebris. The sequence goes on from OY829326.1 coordinate 57,739,102, forward strand.
TGTTGTTTCAAAAATTTCAAATCAAACAATATTTATTTTTTATGACAGTCTTTTTACTAGTTACGAAGCACTACGAAGAGGGGAAGGAACGGCGTTGAGTATTTGGGGATATATGTGCCTTCTTTTTGGCAATTAACATTTTAGACATCGTTGCTGAAAAATCATTACATTTTGTGGAGGGGACAAAATTTAACACCTTCTCTTCTGAATACGTGTTAATAATGCGAATTACTAAAAAAATAAAATAAGAATGTTCAACAAAAATATTTAATTGGTTGCCAAAAAGTATGCAATCCACTCAGTTTAATTTAAAATAAAAGTAAACTAAAAGTATAAATAAAATTCAACAAAAATAACTCATAAATTTATATTAAAATAAATTACCATATAGTTAGAAGTAAAACTTGAAATCAACAGTTGCTCGTCCTCATATGTGCATAAATCTTTATACGCGCATCTCATTAACCTTATTTGACTTTTTATGTGTGAATCGCTGCCAAGTAGTTATACAAGGTTTTTATTAGATTTTATACATCCTTAGAAATTCACTCATCAACTTTTCTGTTCTGTAAGCAGAAAATAGTGGTTGTTTTTGTATGTGTGTGTGTGCGATGCTCTATCATCAACAAAAATCTTATACCTTGTAGAGTGTCTGTTTGTGTTCTATCGTTAAGGGAGTAGTTGGGTGGGTGAGGTCAAAATATGTAAATGCAAAGTAACTATTGTATTAATTTTTTTTGTTTTGAATTGCTTGGTGGTTAGTTTTGATAACATGTTATTGTATATGTAGGTATGCATGCATGCTCAGCACAAACACAATTTCATGCGTATATTATAATTTCTTGTGTTCTTTTTTTGGGAGAGGAGGGGAAAGGCGGTAATTTTTGTTATTCGGGAATTCGCGCACACTGTTATTATATTAATAATCAGTTAGCAGTATGCTAGAGAACATTTTTGGGAGATGCGGGGGGGGGGGCAATTTTTAAGTGATAACACGTGATGTTTTTCCGGTCTGGCCAAAAAGAATAGAGGGTCTTTTTTTTCTATTAGTGGCTGCATACGTAATATAAAAATGAAATATTGTTATAAATATGTTTATAAAAGAAAGATAAAAATTTAAATATGATATTTATGTACTTAGAATATTTTTGGAATAGATGAATGAAAATAGTCAGTAATAATTATATTGACAAAAAAGTTTCTTTAAAGAATTTCGGCTATTGAAGCCCGGTTAAGTGGCTGTCCAAGAACATATTTAGACCAGAACTGCACATTGTGACACAACAGGATAGTTTAACATCGGTTTCGAATGGTGATATGACACTGCTTAAACTTGAAGGACAAATAGAGTTGAAAATTCAAATTGTACTCTTTAAAGAGTTTTACAAAAACATTCAATGTTGAAAATAGGACAAACAGGCTTGAAACTACAAACAAATTGTTCATATAAAACCAAATAACATTAGCTTAATAATACTTTCAGATGCATAGTAAATGAACCATGGTATGTGAGAAACTCTGATCTTCACTGAGATCCTTAAGTAAAAACTTTGAAGTGGTTGATAAAGAATTTTTCTACAATTCACGCTTTGAGGTTGCAAAAACATGTGAACTAGGCAGCCCCTGGAATCTCTTGGAATTCACTACTAACATTATTAGTGGATTTTCTAACAACTTACAAACCGACGCAATAGATACAGACTTCAGTAAAGCGTCTGATAAGGTTAATCACGATTTACTAGTTAAAAAACTTGATTTAGGAATAGAAATCCGAGAGTGGTGTTCAAAAACTGAACATCATTTGTTATTGGAGTTTCATCTGGAGTACCTCAGGGTAGTCATCTTGGTCCAATTTTGTTCCTTATTTACATTAATGACCTCCCATCTGTTATCCGTCACTCAAAAATTTTGATGTCTGCTGATGATGTGAAACTGTTTATTTCACACTATTCTGAGGAGGCGTACAATTTGCTTCAATCTGACCTCACGGCATTATCACATTGGTGATAGATAAACTTAATGTTTTTAAATTTAAAGAAATGTAAGTCAATGGTCTTTTCGAGACGTCAGCCAATTCCTTCACATTACTTTATAAATGATTATACCCTAGAGGTAATGAACACTTTCACTGATTTAGGTATAGTTATAGATCCTAAAATCAATTTTAATCTTCATATCAATATGTGTGTAAATAAAGCAAAGGGAATTTTCGCATTCGTTAAAAGACTTTTTACGGCACTCGTAAGAGCTATTTTGCAGTATGGTTCAACAGTTTGGAGTCCTCAATATAATTGCTATAAAGACAGACTTGAGTCAGTTCCAAAACAATTTCTCTTGTTTGCGTTAAGAAATTTACGTTGGGATCCATTACATAATTTCCCTTCTTATATACATCGTCTCAAACTTATTGATCTACAGACATTAGACAGAAGAAGAACAATGCTGAATGTTATGTTTATGACTAAATTACTGAATGGTGACATTCATTCTGAATTTCATACATTACATACTTTTCGGGTTAAAAAGAAGCTTACTTCAAATTTTTGTCGGAAAAACCATTTTCAAATTGAATTATTTCCTTAGAGCAGAAGACGGCATAGTATGTTTTTGCATAATCCGATAAAGAAAGATGCCTTCTTAAATTGGCAAAAAATGCAGGAACATATTTTAACATATTTTTTGGATTTACTCTCCCAAAATTTGTCAATTTTTAGTTTTAGTATTTCAAAAATACTCAACCTTAGAAACAATGCAGAATTATTAGCTTTCCAAATCGCAAATAAAATATAATACTAGAAACTTTTTTGATAAATAGCGAATACAAAACTGGAACTTTCGATATCATTAAAAACTTATTTTACATGTAGTCTTTAATAAACGTTCTAAAAACCAAAAATCGAACGATCCAACATTTTTACGAAAAATTTGCCTACTTTGACCTGCTCTTGTAACCATACTAATTTATTTTTCGCTTGGTTTTTTTGCAAGTTTTTTCTTACTTGGAATGTAACCTTTAAAGTGGCATCAAATATGTTTGATTTTGATACTACGAATTTTTTTAATTTTGTCTATAGAACGAATCACAGTGGGACCTGATAATTTTGTTCCCTGCTTTATGTTTAAACTTCATTACAACATTCCTTTATTTTGAGAATAAAAGCTATCTGTTCAACTACCTTATCGCCAAAAATTCATCGTGATATTTATGAAAATGTGGAAAGAAAAAAAAAACCAACAATACATCATGCACTTACTTAAATGCCTAAGAGTATGGTTTTTAATATTCAAACTACCATACTTGGTAATTCCCAAAACAATTTATCATATTTTAAACAACAAAAAAATCTCACAACTAATTTAACTAAAACAAAAAGAACACATATTCAAAAAATTACATAAGCTACTTATTTTCCTCACACGCCTTCTTTCCCTCTCCCCTTTCTCTATACATATGAGCATTTGGGGCTTATTAAATATGAAACACCCTTCAAGTCAATTTAAAAAAAAAAACGATTCTTTTCCGTTTTTTTTTTTTTTGCTGACATGGAAAAGAAAAAGAATCTCTGAAGAAATTTATATTACAAAAAAAATAATAAAAAAAAAATAAAATCAACTCAACTGCTTCATATTTTTTTTTTTTTAATTTTAACCCACTTAACACCTCATAAAACAAGCATCAATCTTACTGTGTATGCCAGTACGTATGAGTGAACGCACAATCATGAAAATCAACATTGCATGAAATTTACTTTGCGACGTCAACTTCAACTCTTCCGCTGATGCTGCTGCCATTTTCTACAGCCTACAAACACTACTAAGAAATTCGCCAAAAAGTATGCTATGTATAATTTGTGTATGCATGCTTACTTTGAGGTAAGAATGGTGGTTGTGAAAGGCTATAAGGAAGGAATACACAGGCACACAGAATCATCATGTCCCAAAGCAATTTTGAAAATGTATTTGTTTCATTTTCTGCCGCTTTCTGTTGCTTATTTCTTCTGCTATTGCTGTTACAACTTCCATGCAATTAGATTTTGTAAATGTTACAAAATAAAAAGGGTGGTTGTTATTGTACATAGCTACGCATGCTTCAATTTGAACTTGAAATTACTTTAGAAAATCTAAACTTGCATGTTTAAAACAAAAAAAAAATGAATTTCTATATTATTACTCATAGACTTTATGTCAGAAAAAAAAACGCACACACAAAATATAATATCCCTCTTGTCATTGACAATGACGACAAGGACACGTGCTGCTGAAGCATGAATATAAGCGTGTATACATACGTATATGTGTGTGTGTGTGTCTTTGCCTGAAGTAATACAACTAAATTAAAATTTAAATGCCAAATAAAAGGGTTGAATAGCTAAATCCTCATACACGAGCTTCGAGTGTGTTTGAGCGGTTTCATTGTGAAGTTAAATGCATTAGATTTACTTTTCTTATGTATGTTTGTATGTACACTGGAAAAAGTTGTAATTTTCATTGCTTAATTTAATGAGATTTTCAAATTTGCGCAACCGCTATGTTCTTCTACTGCCCTCTACTCTTTCCTCTCATATATTTACACTTAAAAGTTCTCAAATTTAAAATAGTTTGTCAGCGTGTCTCATTTTTCAGTTTTTTCCCTCTTTCGTTTTTTGTGACAGCAAATGTCAAAATTTCATTATCATTTCAGTTTTCATGTAATTGAATAAAGGGTTGCGCTTTCAGTACTCTTTTTTACCCTTCAGTTTCTTTTAGTTCCTTTCTGTTTCCATCAGTTTTCCTTCAGTTTTCTTCAGTATTAGTTAGTTCCCTTTATTTCCGTTCACTTTCTTTCATTTCGTTTCAGTTTTCGTCAATTCAACTCAGCTGCAGATTTTCGAAGACAAACGCGCAAGAGATAACAACAACAAATACAGCAACTAGATGATAGCATAAATTTGAAAATTCTTTTACTTCGCAGTGAATGAATGACATGACAGACATATGGTTAATTAGTGTGGCTGTGGTGGAATATTTTGAGTGTGTGGTGTGGAAGTCAGAATATTTGAAAATCTAGAATATTGACTGCGGAAAATTAATGTGTGCGTGAATATGTGGGTGTGTGTGTGTGTGTGTGAGTGTGTGTGTGTGTGCAGAGTTTGAAACTTACAAAATTATTTATTGATTTCCATTATGTAATTGAAAGGGAAATTTTAGTTTAATTATAAAACAACAGTAATTTCTAAAAGTGCCTAAAGATATGTAACATTTTTGCTGCCATATCTACAGCTGCTAATTCTCATAAAATTTTTGACTAAAATGAAGACTTTCTAAAAAACTAATGACTTGAAACTAGAAATTCGTAAGGATAATCAAGCATAATACTTAAAAGTCTTGCAAAATTAAGGATGAGGAGATGAAGTAGGAGGGTAATGTAGAAATAAAAAAATGTTTATCTTTTTATCAGAAACAAATATTTCTCAGAAATCAAATCTCTATCTCTTGAAACTATTATACTTAGTTATTAATATGGATGACATTGCCCTGATGAGCTTGGAAAGAAGGTTGAAAAAATCATAGACTATTATTTTTTTTTTAACAAAAATGTTCAGTCTAATATCGTATTCCAGTATTATACCATGATTATTGGTTATACAAAGCTAAAGGATGAAATATTTTAATTATTTAGTTAAATTTTATAATTGTATACTATAACATATTCAACATGGTTTGAGTATCAACGCTTCTTGCCATATACCGTCTTCCTTAGATAATGTATTGACTCAACAACTCACAAGTAGAGTTTTTAAAAAATAATGTCTAAAAGTATGCGCTACACAAATTGTACTCGTTCAGCATAAATTGAGCCATAATATTTGAAAACTGAACTGTTATTTTCTAACATCATGTTAGTTAGTCATTTTCACGCATACAAAACTTTGATAAATGTTTTTTAATTCAAACGCTTTTGTTTTTACCTTAACATGCCTAAAAGTATGCTTTGTAATACATATACACTTCAAATAAATTAACAGTTACTTAACATTTATTCAACAGCTCATAATAATTCTATATGAAGCTATACTTTTAGTTTTATTATAATTTTTACATTTACATTTTCATCTTTCTCTCTGATTCATTTACATTATACTGCTGAGAGGGAAGAGGCAAGGAAGGCTATGAATAAGTAACTAACACCAGCAGGAGGATGTGCATGGCACAGTACAATGTCTTGTACAATTTTCTTTATATTCTTATGTAATCGTAAGCGACAACACTTGCTTACTTATTTATATGCATTTTTATTCCAGCTTCAGCTTTCTCTTTGCTGCCACAACCAATCAAACCTAAAACTCATATCGTAAAGCGGCATAGGAGTTGGAGATAAAATAAAGGAAGCTACTTGCGCTACATATCCACAAGATTGTATAGAAAGCATGCAAGGTAGCAAGTAGAAACATGAACGAGTCTTAAAGCTCTGTGGTACTGAATTTCATTCCTTTTTTCTTTTTTTTTTGGCCTTGTTCTTGGTTAAAAATCACAATGGGGACTTGTATGCGTAGCAAAGAAGCAAAAGAAACACAACAGAAAAGAAAAGAATTATACGAATTAGATAAGCGTTTCACAAAAGATACAAAGGTACATGGTTACCAAAATACAGCTCGTGAAAGTTTCTCTGAGTAGATCTGTAAGTGTATCCTATAAACACGTCAAAAGCATGATGATGATGATTTTTATGCGATACTCGTGTGTATTTTTTCTTTCAGAATTTCTGTTCTTGTTGTTATATTTGTAGCTTTTGCTCTTTTTATTATTTAATGGAGCACAAAATGCACTTTACCCTCCTTGTGAGTTTATCATTATCATGAATATAGTATATATGAGTAGAAGTAGCAGCGGCAGGGGCACAACCAAAGCAGAAAATGCTGATGTGTGTGGTTTTACCAAAACAGGAAAAAAAGAAACAAAAATTGCCTGCTTTTATATGCTGTGGTGTAGAAAAGGAAACCTAAAATGGGGGTTAAGGAGTAGAAGAATACAAAGATGTGTTGTAGAAAATTAATAATTTATACATGAAAATGTGCGTTAAGAGAGATTCGCTTTTGTATATTTTTTTTGTTTTTTTGTTCTTTCTAAGTAGGTAATACTATTGTTTTTATGCTTAGGCATGCTATTTGCAAGGTCATAAGGTTATGAGGTGTTGGAGGTATGAAAAAGCACTGGAGTTGATTGCAATAGGCTGTGATTTTTTAATTTCTTAAAATCATTTTGTTTGTTTTGTTGTTTTTTTTTTTTTTTGCAGTAAGATTAAAAATGAATTGTATAAATATTTGATTTTATTATGTGATACTTTAATGGATGAATGCTGAATGATATTTGAATGCTGATGAGGGTTGCCGTTTGTCATGAGAGGTATAAATTCTGATTTGTTTTCTTTTCAAAACTACAAGGAAATGTAATTTTTAATAACAAGAAGAGAAAACTAAGTTTTTTCATTAGTTGCCTAAAAGTATGCTATATAATATTCTCAAGTAAGAACTAAAGAGGCTCAACCACATTCAGTATAGTCATGATTTTGTTATATTTGTCAATGTAAAATGGTGAATTTATGTATTTCTCAAATAAAAAATAGATGACTTTCAATTATAGCTTGCCCACAAATTTTTTATATCGCCAACTGAATTTGCAGCTACATATACATGGCCTTAAAAGTTGTTTTTTTTTAGTAGAAAATGTTGTTTAAGTATACTTTATGTATTTTTCTAGTAACAGTCAGTGTAATACGAATATGATTTCCACATATAATATTTGTCTCAATTCTGAAAATGAAAAGCTTGTTGTATTTTAAACGAAAAAAAAATGTGCAAAAGTAAGCAAAAGTAAGTATTCGGAAGTAAAAATCTGAGAAATCTCCACCACATTTTGTTTAGGAATTTAGTTTTTTAAAAACGTAAAGTTGCATAGCTTTGCTATTTTATTTAATAAGAGAACGCGTATAAATTTATTATCAAATAAAAAATACTTCCCCCAAACATTTCCCATTTCTTAAAAAAAAGTGTTAAGCCCTATTAGTTTCATGGTACTTTTATATATGCCTAAAACTATACTATACTTTATATTCAAAATTGCTTAGAATTTTATTACTGAGGATCAAAATCGAAATGTTTATTTTCTGTTTTACAAAGGGCTTAAAAGTATGCTATATTTAACAATAGTAACAACAACAATAATAACAAATTCTCATGCTAATTTTAATGATAACACACCTAAATTTACATGTTATTTTGAAGTAAAAAACTGAGAAATTTTCACCAAACTTAGTAAAAAAAAATGACTACCTCGATTGTCTAGTGGATAGTGCACTAGACTTTCATTCAGAAGGTTGTGGGTTCGATTCCCGTCTTGGTCTGGTGGTTAATTCTCATAAACTTCTTATATTCACTATCGATATGAAGTGGATGAGAATTATAAGAATGTGTACAAGTACACACCTTGGTTGGTAATGGCAAAACCACTGAGATGATAAAAAATTGTCACACAGCCGTTCGGAATCGGCGTTAAACTGTAGGTCCTACCATCGCCACTGTGGTCTAGTGGCAGAGTGCCAGACTCTTATCTCTGGAGACCTGAGTTCGATTCTCGGCTTGGGTATGTTTTTTATCTATCTTTCTTTCTCTCTACCTTTCTTTATTTCTTAGGGCCTTGTTACAATAGATCTTATAGGTTGCAGTGCCTGACTTTCGAGTCGTCCTCTTTAAAATAATAATACTACTAGTATATAAAATACGTTTGCCAATATAGCATTGAAGGGAAACATATTTTTCTTGTGAAAAGTACCTAAAAGTATGTTTTGATTTCTTTTTAAGTAAAGAAACTCATTATTCCGAATAAAAAGTGTGTGTTATTACACGAAATGTTTAAAATTCAGCTATATATCAGGCATCTTTGCTATGAATGGTATACAATCTTTGTTTCAAATAAGGAAATGAAACGTTTACGTTTATACTGCGCACCTAAAAATATGCTGCATTTCAGCATGAACTAGCAATATGAGGGTTCTCAAGCCCTTATTGCATACCCGTTTTATTTTACCAAGCTATAATAATAAAAATGCATTAAAACTGTGAGCTTTCATTCTAAATGTATACTTTACATATTTTAATATGAAGTAAAAAATTTGGATTTATTAGAATCAGACCAAAAATGTATGCAAATTCCTTATCTAAAAATCAGGTATTGCTTTATTGTGCTTCTTTGGCTTACAACCCAAAAGTAGGTTGCTATTTGGTGCATTACTTAGAAGCATTTATAATTTACAAGATGCCAAAAAATATGCTTTGCATTATTTCGACAAATATATATAAGCTTTTCTGATTTCTGAAGTCACAAATTAAAATTGCTCTCATTCAGTTTGTTAAGGGAATGTGAGTTGTCATTTCGCCTTATTTTAACACTCAAAACTTAGGGGAATGTAGAAGAATGTTTAATTCAATTTGCTAAAAGCTAGTTGTGTTTTACTGACTAAAATCGTGCATGACCAACTCAAAAAATAAAGAAAACTCTTTAGTTAAGATTTTTTGGAAATTTTAAATGATATTAGCACGTAAAATTCGGTATGCGTCTCGTGATTTTCGTGTATAAATCTTTCATTTATATATATATATCCTTAAGTGAAAGAATAAAATGTCCCCTTTAATTTCTGTTAACATTCCTAATTCATTAAAAACCTGCAAACACATTAAAACAACAACTGAAGACCAATTGAAATTATACGCCGAAAATTTTGAGTATTTTTTCTTTTTATCCCTAAAAGTATACCTCTCCCAAATAAAGTAATACGAGTAAACACAAATAAAAACGTATAAAAATTTATTATTTATTTCAATATGTGAATTTCGCTTACAGCATTCAACATTCATGTTTTATTTTTTTGTTTTCTTCTCTGTTTTTTTTTACATTCACTTTTTACTTGAAAATGAATGTAATTTATAAATTGCATTCCATGCTGTCGCTTTTCATTTAGAACTTTGATATATGAGCGTGTTGCTGCTACTAGTGCTGCCTCTGGTGCTATTGCTCCAAATGCATTTGCGTTGTATAGGTCGAAGGGTCGATTGCATAGCAGCGATATATGCCATATAAAAATATATGTTTGTGTAAGTGAGTGCGTTTGTTCCCAAAAGCATGCCACCAACCAGCAAACAAGCAAACACACACACATATAATCATCATCATCACTATACCATTGCCAATGTAATTCTTTTAATAATTCTTAGGTTTCACTTGGCAATCGCATACAAACGCAATTGTAAATGCATGAAGGAGTATGAGTGCTACAAAAGAAAGGAGCAAAAAAAGAATGAGGTTCAGAATAAAAAGAAAGAAGTGAAAAAAAAGAAGTCAATGGAGTTTAAGGATACACATAAGAGTATTCAGTATAATGCTCTTGAGCAATAAGTGTGTGCATAAATTTACTAGTACATGCATATATGCGGAGGAATAGCATCAGAATTGGAGTAGCAGTGACAGCAACAGTAATGGGTAGCAGTAGCTGGCGCTAGTAGAAGGAGGTAAAAACATTTTTGTATGCTCATAACTCACATGATATTTGAAGGGAGTTATGTATTTATGTAAAAGGAACAAAAAAAAAAGAAAAAAATGTTTCCCTTTTATATTTTTTTGAAACTGAAGTGGCATATATAAGATGACAAACGACGACAAATAACGTATGAGTGTAAACAAAATGAGCTGTGCACATGCAGAGGAAAAAGGATATTGCAGATAATACTTTGCAAGTGCTTTTAATTTACTTATTATTTTAAATACTCATAATATAAAATGACAATAGCTTTGGGCTTAATACATAACGAAAAGTGTAAGGCATTAATTAAAATTGTTCGTTTAAAATTAATTGATTTACTAAATGTAGGCACGTGATTTACATACATGTTAACTTTGCTGTAGGACAGTAAAATTCTTGCCTTTAGTAATATGTCAAGTAATATGTTTAGTAACCCTCACCTTCTTTACTGACTCTAATTTTTTTTTAAATTTTTGTTAAATTAAAAAAAAAAAAAGTTCTCAGTATCTACCTTTTCTTAGTATAGAAATTTGAACCTGAAACAACTTGAATCTAAATAAACTTGAATTTGAAGAAAATTTAACCCGAAGAAACTTAGAAACTGAGGAATTTTTAATTTCAAAAAACTTAAATCTGAATAATTTTGGATGTAAAGAAATTTTAAGTTGAAGAGATTCACACCGAAAGAAACTTAAATGTGAAGAAACTCGAACCTGAAGATACTTGAACCTGAAGAGTCTTGAATCTGCAAAAACTTCAAGTTAGAGAAACTAGAATCTGAAATTTTAAGAATCTTGAACCACAAGAAACTTGAATCTGGTTAAACATGAATTTGAAGAAACTTGAATTTAATGAAATTTTAGCCAGAAGAAACTTTGACCTAAAGGAACTTGAACATAAGAGAACTTGAACATGAGAGCACTCGAACCTGAAGGAACTGGAACCTGAAGAACTTGAAAATACTTGAATCTGAAGAAATTTTACTCTGAAGAAACTTGAACCTAAATTTGATTAAACCTAAATTAGAAGAAACTTTAGCCTGAAGAAACTTGGACCTAAAGGACCTTGAACATGAGAGAACTTCGGCTTATGAGAACTCGAACCTGAAGGAACTGCAACCTAAAGAACTTTGAACTTGAAAATACTGGAATCTGAAAAAATGTTACTCTCAAGAAATTTGAACCTAAATCTGATTAAACCAGAATTTGAAGAATCTTGAATTTAAAGAAATTTTAGCCTGAAGAAACTTGGACCTAAAGGAACTTGAACATGAGAGAACTCAAACCTGAAAGAACTTTAACCTAAAGAACCTTGAACTTGAAAATATTTGAATCTGAAGAAATTTTACCCTAAAGAAACTTGAATTTAAAAAATCTTCAACCTTAAATGTGAATTAATTTGAATTTTTAGAAATGTGAAGAAACTTGAACATAAAGAATTCTGAAACTGAAGGAACTTGAATCTGAATAAACTGAATCTGAAGAGATTTTAAGGTGAAAAAACTTAAACCTAAATAAGTTTGAACGTGAAGGAACTTTAACCTGAAGTAACTATAACTTAAAGAATCTTGAATTTAAAAAAATTTGAATCTGAAGAAATTTTAAACTGAAGAAACTTACGTCCAAAGGAAGTTGACCTTAGTGAACTCAAACCTGAAGAAAGATGAACCCAAAAAATTCCGAAACTCCAGAAACTCTAATCCGAATAAACTTGAATTTAAAGAACCGTGAAGCTAAAGAATTTTGAATCTCAAAAAGATTGGAGTAGAAATAACTTGAATTTTAAAAAATTTTAGCCTGAAGAATCTTGAACGTTAGAAAAGTTGAACCTGAACAAACTTGAATCGAATCAATCTTGAATCTCAAATAACTTGAATCTGGATAAACTTGAAATTGAGGGAATTTCAACTTGAAAAAACTTGAATCTAAAGTTTTTCGAGCTTAAAAGACTTGATCTTAAAGGAATTTTAACCAGAAGGTACTTGAAACTGAAGGAGCTCGAACATGAAGAACTTTGAACCTAAAGAATTTTGAGCCTTAAGAAACTTGGGGATAAACTGCAATCGGTAAAAGTTTTAAACTAAGGAAACTTGAACCGAAAAAAAATTTGAACCTGATGGAACCGAAAAAAGTTGAACATGTATAAACTTGATTCTGAAGAAAGAAGCCTAAGACATTTGAACCAGATCATTGAACGGATTTTGAGGCATAGAAATTTGAATGGATAGAAACTTGAAGATATTTGAAACAAAAGAAACTTGAACCTGAAGAAACTCTAAACTTAGGAAATTTTAACCTGAAGAAAGTTTAACCTAATTAAATTTGAAACTGAGGTATCTGGAATGGAGAAATTCAAACTTTAAGCATTTAAGCGCTAAGCAATTTGAACCTAAACAAATTTGAAAATTGATATTCAAAAAACTTGAAGCTAAACAAACTGAAACCCAAAGAAACTAAAACCTAAGGAAACTTAAACCTTAAAAAATTGAACCTACATAAAACTTAGGAAATAATTTGAATGCTTGAAGCAAGGAATAACTTTGTCCCAGCCATCAAACAAACCTCTAGCTCTTTGGGGTAATACACATTCAAAGCTCCACATATCTCACGTTTTGAACTCAAACATTACAATCCATACTGTAAAAGATTCTCATCACTTACATTTTCCGTATATAATCTCATCTCAACTCATATATAACTAGTATAAAATCCTTAATATTAAAATCAAAACCTTAACCACAACAAATTCACACCCAGAGGTTATGCTAATAGAAAAATTTTAATTACATATATTCAGACACTCGAATTGAAAATAATAAACTCATACATTTATGCTTTAAGCAAAATTGCTTGTGACTATTTAGAAAAAAAAGAAAAAAAATGATTTTGAATAGCATTACAATTATTGTACATAAAAACACACTTCGAGATTCTTCTCTGACATCCCTCTGCTTCCCTGTCCTAACATCCTAAACATAGACAATTCTCTTGCACCGTTGCCGTTTTCGTTGGAAATGCCTAAAAGCATGTTTCAATTAAGCTATCACCTTGAAATATTCTCATACACACACACAAACACAACAGATTGTAATGTTGTTGAATGTACGTGTGCTAACGCATAAGCGCCATAGCATATAACTACCTCAAATCATTAAAAGAAAGAAAAAAATAGAACCACCAAAAAAAAAAAAAAGAAGCAAAATATAAAAATAAAGAACCAACAAAAAATATGAGAAAAAAAAAACTTTTTTTTAATGTGCAGGTCTACTTTGACTGGATGGATGGGTGGCTGGTTTTCTGGCAATTGCTGTTGCTGGCAGCTGACCCAAAAGCTGGCAGAGTTGGGTGCTTCTGGTGGTTGTGGTGGTGCTGATTCAGGTAGTATTTTAATTTTAATGTTTTATTATTTTATTTCATTCTTTTTTTCAGCCCCCATTCATTTCACTGTTTTTTCATTTAATTTTTTGCTCTGTTTTTGAGTAAAAGGTAAAACCCAGTTCGATAATTTGCATATAAATGAAGAACGAGAGCCGAGAGTGTTTACAATTTACTCTTCTTCGTTTTCGTTGCTCGTTGCTTTTTTGTTTTTCATTTATTTATTTATTCCTTTTTTTTTGTTTTTTTTTTTTTGGTTTTCTCTCAACTGTTTTGGCATTTTATTTTATTATTGTGGTGACTTTAAAAATTGGGTATTGTCGTGTAGTGTGTTGAAAAGAACGATGGAAGAAGAATGCGTAGAATGAGTAGAGGGCACAGCTGGCAAAGGGGAGATACATTGAGTGAATGAGTTTTTCCAGTAGAGTGAAAATAATACTTAGTATAAAATGTAAATATTCATCAAGCAGTATAGGTACATACATAAATACAACGCAAACGCAAAGAATGAAAACGTGCGGGTCAGTAGGCACTTGATTTTAAATGATGTCAGTTAACTTTCCAAAAAATGAAGGTGTGCAATTTGTATTGATGGCAGTCAAGTTGAGTTGGCGAGCATTATTGCGTGGGCGGCTTTATGTGGAATGGAGTGGTGCGGCACTGCGGCAGGAAGATATTGAATGACGGAAATGAAATTTTTTTTCCCGTTTTTTTTTACATTTTTGCTTAAATTAGGCGAACGTTGTGATATCACAGAAAATTGGCAAATTGTTTTTCCTCTGATGAATTTTAAAATTAAATTTTAAGCAGAAATTTGATTTTAATGAAAAAATTATTTATGTAAAAATGATGTAGTTATACAATGAAGGAATTGTGTTTTCATTGGACACGAAATGTATGTAGGATGCATTGCGTGTATTTATTAAAATGAGCAAGGAGGTAGAACTTTGAGTTGCGATTTTTGCTTAAATGAAATAAAATTTATTATTCGTCCAAATGTAGGCGTCTAAATTATTACATTTGCAGTTGCCTTAAATTTAAATTATTTTTAACCTAAAACAAACAATAAATTCTTTATTAATATCTACTATAAAAACAGTTTATCTCGGACGATACACCGATAAGTTTTTGAAAGAAAACATTGCCCTGTTCAATTTCCTCGAAGATACATATAGACTGCTAAGTTAATACTATTTTTGTAACACCAACCTCCTCATCCTTCGGATGTACATATTTTCGGAATTTTAGATAGAAATGTTTCCAAAATATTTAGTTTAAGGGTCAAGATGTAATTTTTAAGTTCGGAACTTTTTTATATTTTTGAACAAAAAAATTATCATAAATAAATTGCGTATTATAAATTAGAAAAATAAAAATATTTTAATTGGGACCTAAAAGTATGCTTTAATATTAAGGGACAAGATGTAATTTTTAAGTTCCGAACTTTTTTATGAGGAATATTTTTAAACAAAAAAATTATCATAAATAAATTGCGTATTATAAATTAGAAAAATAGAAATATTTTAATTAGCACCTAAAAGTATGCTTTAAATTTTTTTTAAATTTTATTTCGTTGTACAGTATATCACAAAAGTAAGTTTCCAAACACCAAAAATCTTCTTAATAATAGATAAGCTTAAACTTGGTTTTACGTTACTTAGAAGCTGCAGAGAAAGTGATTAAAAAGGTAATTATATTATGAAGAAAGAAAACGTGGTTCGTAAGTTTCCCAAAAATTTAATATACAAAATAGCCAAATTTTACTGTGAATTTGTCTTCAATAGTTGAAACAAGATTTCTACATCGATCTAGACTATATTTTCTCGAACAATTGTTCACTAATTTCTTTTACTCCTCTGTACTTTGGGAAGTGTGTTCTAAAACTGTCAAGGCTTAGCGATGGTCATTAAAAAAAGGTTGCTTTATCATTATGAAAATATTTCAATACTCTTTTAAATTGTTTGATGCAACCATTGTGATCTAAGATGATGAAAACATTATCAATCATGCTTCCTCTTCAACAATTTGCACATCATCAGAGTTTCATCTGTTTAAAACTGATGCAGGAAACATTAGTATATTTTGATCTTGGTTTCGAATTGCATTCTTTGTAGCTTTTCTATGTTTGATGGCTACGCAGTTCCCCATAGTTGGATGCCGTACGTTCAAATTCGCTTAATAACCATTTTATAGAGAAATAATTTGTTTTTTAGGGTCAAATTGCAGCAGATTTTGTTTAACATCCAGTGTAGTTTCGATGCTTTTAGATTTGCTTGTGTTTTTTTTTTTTGCCAAAATATGTCTTTCCCAGATCAATCTTCTATTGATGTTAATACCGAGATAGTTAACATACTCTTCTTGAGGAACAGAGCAGTTGGTTAGGGTCAGAGATGGACAAGTTCAGCTTCTAAATGAAAAGGTAAGATAAACACATTTTGATTCGTTGATTGATTTGATTTTCCACGTCTCCCAACTAATCTTCTATGGTACCAAGGTGATCTTGGAGATTTTTGGTGACTGTTGAATCGTCAGTATGGGTACTTAAAATTGCTATATCATTAGCTAATGTTTAAGCAAGTAACTTATGTTTTGTTGCCAAATCTGAGGTGTACATCAGGTAGAGTAGTGGACCAAGGACACTGCCTTGTGGAATACAGGCAGCGATTGAGCAGCTTTCTTAGTTAAAGCTGTTACACTTGACAGAGAATTTTCTGTTTGTCAGGTAGCTCTTTAGTATTGTGTGGGTATTTTCAGGGAATAGTTTATTAGTTCGGTGTAAGAGGCCAAACCTTATCAAACGCCTGAGCATCATCCAGGAAAATAGCAGAGCAATACTGTTTTTCCTCAAATGCTTTACGTACTTCTGAAACAATTTTGTGCATTTGTTTTTTCTCCAAACCCACTGATGTGTCGGTATGGTTTGCTTTGAGTCTAGTATTGGTCGAATTCTTTTCATTAAGAGTTTTTCTAGCAATCCGGAGAGTATGGGAATCAACCTAATCATTGCAGCGTCTTTCTCAGGCTTATTATCTGGGAAAATTTCCACTTAGTAGCGAAGTAATCAATGCGCAAACTGCCATTAAAGATATGCAACAAATACTTAACAGCAATTTGTGATAATTTTTTGATCATTTTGCTATTTATATGATCAGCTCCTGGTGCTCTTTGTTTGTTTATTTCAATAATTTAATCATGAATTTCGAGAAGTTGGAGACGAATGTAGTTATGCGATTGCCAAATATGTATTGGGGGCAAAAGTGAAGGCAATTTTCTTCTTTTTTCTTACAGTGCCCTGGCTGACAAGTCCATAGTCTTTAAGTTCACTCTAAATTGCTGCGCAATCATAGCTGAAGAATATTTTGACATACAAATATTGACTGGTGCAGATTTAGTGCATCTATAAACGGTTTTTTATGATTACAGCAGGAATTGAAGTAAAAAAAAAATGGAAAAAATTTGTTCCACCTTCAACTGTCTGGAAACTTTATCCGTCTGGAAAGCAACTATCGGTGAAAATTTTTCATATAACTCAGTATGGAATGGGATACAACTGGGGTCTCTACAAAAGGCTATTCGTTATGATTTTAATTTTTTGCAACGGTTTCTCTGAAACATTTTTTAGTTTTTTTTTGTCGGGCTCAACGAAAAGTCTTTAAATATAGTACTTTTTGACTGTGGTGCCATATGGCACCTTGTCGCTGAACCTTTCTTGAGCCAGGTTCAAAAATAATTTTTTTCTCAAGGCACTTCCTTGATCTATCTACTTTGGTTCCCGCTCGTCCTTAATGGGTTAATTCAAGTGAAAAAAAATCGATCATATGTTATTCTAGATTTTGCAGAATCTTATCTGGAAAGTTCGCAGTCTCAAAAAGATTTTCTTCATAACTTTTAAAACTACTACAGAAATTGTTGCATAAAATTTGTTTGTAAACTAAATGTAATTTTTCGATAAAAATTTCCTTTCAAGTTAGTATAGTTTGGGATCTGGATAAGCAGCCATTCATAACTAGATTAAGAATTAAAATAAAAAAAGGCGAGGAAGCAACGTTTTTTCTTTTTTTCTATTTTCGACAGTCTCTTTCGGAGAAGTCTATCAGTTTTTCATCAACACAAATAATATTTCATCCCCGTTGGGTATGATGTGATATTTTACAGCAGGGTTTGTTCTGCAATGCCGCAAAAGTCTACTATCGTTTGAATTAATTTAACAGAAATAGAGTCAACATGTGGTCCCTAAAAATACTCCTATATGACTGAAATAAGAATTAACTGGTGCCGTGTAAAGTATAAATTCATCAACCCTAAATTTTCTGTTACTTTAGAGAGGTACTCATTTTTTGAATTGTCATGGAGTATGAAAAAATTTCGTTTCTAAAAAAAAGATACCAAAATCTACTTCAATTTCAACTAAAAAATATGAATATCAATTACTGATAGTTGTAGAAAAACTCAATGTCTGAGCTGTTTGTAATACTCACTTTAAGTAGTAGATAAATAAAAAATTATTTTTAATAAGCACGAAGTTAAAGTTTTTCACTGTTCCTGTATATTACTCTCATTCAAAAGTTTGTTTTTTGTATTCATGACACAAATTACGTATGTCATGACGTGACCAGCAATATTTTTAATAATTTTTCTGAAGCATCAAACTAAACGGCATATTCAACAGCAAAAATTTTACAGCAGCAGACATGTTCACAAAAAAACTTTTTCTCAACTCTCGAAAAATATATCAAACAGAAAGGATACCTACAATTTTTGGCATGTGATGTGTGGCTGTGTTTATTTAGCAGCGGTAGAAATTAACTCAGAATCAAATATGAAGTATAAACTTGCATACCATGCTGAACTTCATTATTTGAGCTGATCAAATAATGTGGTTAAACATTTAAAGGTAGATACTACCACTACTACTATACATATGTGAATATGTAGGTATATAAATAAGAATTAACATTTATTCTAAAATGAATAAAACTAAATGTTTTTTTTTGCTCGTATTTACTAATTGAAAATTAATTTCTAAACCACAATTATTTCAGTCAAAAAGTTTTTAAAGCCAATTTAAAATTCAGTAATTATGCTAATATGCAAATACACACACACACACACACATATGTAAGTGCATGAATTTTTTAGACATATGTCTACATTATACATTTCCGTTTGCTGTGCACCTGCATTTCCTGCCACATATAGAGACAAACATATGTGCATGTGTGTGTGTGTGTGTGTCTGCGATTACGAATATATTTTGCAACAAGGGAGCAAGCAAGCGAAACTGTGTGTGTGTGTGTGTGCCACAAAACTAAATATACATGTAGATTTGAATGTAGATATTAAATTCGCAGCAAACACATGCAATGCACTACATGTAGACAACGACGACGACGACGACGTCGACGACTTAATTTCAAGTGTTGCCATGTTCCACGCCACATCGCACATCAAACCATATTATATGCATGCATGCCATAGTACCACACCACACTTAACTATATGAGCCTCTATAGAGTTGTTTTGAGTCCATGATATTATTGTAGCACACACACACACACACGCTTACACATAAAGATGGTGTCAAAATTATTGTAAAGTTCAGGTATGCATTTAGATTTTTTTAGTATTTTAATGAGTCCCTAAATACTTACTAATTAAAATTTAGTTTAGAGTTGGTAGTAGTAGGTAGTAGAAACATTTTTGAGCACTTACCTAAAATGAGAAGAAAATAATGAAAAATTAGTTGGAATTTTGGAGTTATACATTTAAAAATAATAAAAGGATATAGGCATATCATTTTTCGCGCCTAATTGTATGCAATGAACATATTTTTTATCTGTTTAATATGAACACAAGAATAATTTTGAAACGCTTTGGGTATACTAAATATACTGTATAGTACAGCTTTTGTACCTAAAAGTATGTAACGAATTTTTGTAATATGCTTTAAATTAATAAAAATATCTTCAAATTACAAAACCTATTTTATTTTTAATCAAGTATTAAGATACAAATAACTTTGAGGTTGATGTTCTCAAAAGCAAACTCAATTTTCGAAGAAAATTAAGCTTGAATTTGCGTTTTTCAATATTTTTGGCTGGTTACAATCGCTGAACACCTAAATATATTGACTAGTGATACATTGCTATCTTTTTCTATTTCAAATAAAATAAAGGAAACCATTTTTTATTTATTCGCTCGATGCGAATGCCCTTAAAATTTAAAAAATGAGCCGTTGCGTGCAAAAGTGGTGTAAGTCAAAATCAGATTTTTGAAAATACATTGGTTTGGTAGAAGTGCTGTGCAAAATAGGGATCCTATAAAATTTATTTTCCCGATATACAGGCACCTTTATAGTGCACATGTTCAACCAAGTTGTATACCTTTTCTGTAGGAAACTAAATGAAGCCAAAATTATTGGCTGAAGGTGAAAATTCAAATTATAAAAAAAAGATTACTTACACCACTTTTACACGCAACGGCTCAAATTCATTTTGATCGAGTATTTTAAGAAAACATTATAGTTCGAATTTCTTAAAAATTAGTACATTCAAATAATGTCACCTAAAAGTATGCTTAAAACATTTAAAAAGTTTATAAAAATTAGTACGTTGATAGCTTTTCATAGTTACATATTATTAGTATAAGTAATGAAATAATTCATTTTATTGCCTAAAAGCATGCTTCGAAAATTTGACAATTTTTAATTTTGGTGCATATTCCGTAAAAATTTAACTGAAACTAAAAGTTGGAAAAAGTAAGTTTTGAAACTTTGGCGGACAGATGAATGTCATTTAGATTTAGTCAATTTTTCTTATTGTTTTGGTTAAAAAAAATATTCAAATATTTGTAGTTAAAATGTTACTAAAATATATTTATTGCTTTAAATAATATAAAATTTCTACACCGCTGCATATTAAATAAAAATAACTAACAAATATATGAAACATAAAAATGTAAAATAATTCAATTAAAAAAAGTAATGAAAATTGTGCAAGTGGAACAGTAAATTTATTTACAGCGTCTAAATGTATACCATGAAAATTAATATTTTTCAAATTAAAATTTGTTATTTATTGAAAATATGAAAATTTCAAATATTTTTAATTAATATTTTAAATTTGAATAACATTTCGCGTGCGCCTAAAAGTATGCTATGCTAAACTCAGTTATTCTCCATAATGTCGCCTTCATTGTAACATGAAAGTTAAAACTCTTTCAAAATGTATATGCATATAATTTAAGCGCTTAAAGTTATGCATTAAAGTTTTTAAATTATTATATATTGGCAAATATTATTCAGGAGTTAATGTTTTACTATATTCTGATGGCATGTATCGCTAACCACGATATAAGGATTTCTTGTGCCTTTATGTATGCATTGAAACTTCAAATAATTCCAAAAATATGTACTTACAATACATACCTACTTCATTTCAAACGTAATATATTAATATTTAATAATAGTTATGTCGCAATTATGCCTAAAAGTATGCTATATAAAATATTTTAGTATTTTATTGCTTTGCGTGTTATTTACAAATTCTATTTTAAATAACATTAGAATTTAATTGTTTGTAGTACATATATACACACAAAAGCAATATACTATTTCAAAGTAATAAAAATTTAAAAGCATGCAATCAAACATTTACATATTTTGTGAATTGTAGTGTATTTTTTGGAGCTTCTTATATATGCAACGTTAGCTTTTCTTTGCTTTTTAGCTTGTATGGTGTAGTTTGTATGGCACTCGAATTTATTTAAAAATATTTATTGTATTTAGTGTACTGAAAGGAGCCTTCAGCCAATTGTTTGAAGGGAGTAGTTTCTTTTATAGTAGGTTAATTGTAGTTGGAATACTTCAACTGACAGCTTTCAGTATACAGCTGGCCCTGTTTTTAGTTGGGCACTCAGTATTTATGAGAAGAATACTATTTTATAATTACTCTTTGGTTTTATTGATTGAAGTTAGGGTTAAGATAGTGTTAGCGAACATATGCGAGGTAATTCGCTATCACTAACTTACTGTTAACTTTAAATTTTAAAACCGGATGACTTGTAAGAAACTCTTTGCATACTTTTAGCTGTTTCCATTTTAATGTTTTACACTATTGTTTTAACTACTTTAAAACTATTATATTTTCAACTAAAATGTTCAAAAGCTCAATTTAAATTTTATTTTCTCCTAAAAGCTAAACTTTTTTTCTACCTTCACTTTACACTTCACTATTTTTTCAATGATATATACACATAGTCAAGTATATTTATATCTATCATACATATATATTTATATATATACATTTTCTCGTTAAATTTCGAAAGTAATCTAATAAATATTGATTTTCATTCGTCATCGACATCATCATCAACAACAACAACAACGTTGTCGTCATCCATCGTCGTTCAACATCAACATGAGTAACCCTAAACGTAAACGATATACGAGTATTTTACAATACATGAAAACTAGCAGCAGCGGGAGCAGCTACGAGCAGCAGCAAAAGCAACAGTCACAGTAGTAATTTGATATGCTAGAAGCTACAAAAATAAGCAGGCGAAAGAAGAATGAAGGGAAGCAAGCAAATAAATATGCTTGCTGCTGCTGGCCACACCAACTCATAAAAGAAATAGGAAAAAAAAGTTAAACTACTAAAAAACTATCAGAAGAAGTAATGGTATATACGAAAAAATACACAGGGATGAAATCATTCGCTCATTCAATTATTCAAATGTCCTTTGAACTATAAAAATACATGACACTAATAAAAATAGAAGAAAAAAAAGCATGAATGAATGAATGATTGAATGAAAGAACGAAGAAAACAAGAAGTAAAAAGAAAAAAAAAGACGAAAAAATACTAAATGCTAAAATACACGATAAAACTGTAAAAATACAAGCCAACGCAGCACATAAGTATATTTCTTTTTCAACATATACACACAAATATGCAAGTATACATATATGTTTATATATGAAAATTGATATATGTGTGGCAATTTGTAGAGCCATACATTTTGGCGTGGTCAGACATAGAACAACATTTTTTAATAGCATTAATCTGCTCTTTACAGCATACATACACACACACATACGCAGTCTATTTAAAAATAAACATATTTATTGTATTTTTATGCAAAGAAAAAACAAAAAACCACGCACACAAGGTTTTTCTGTTTTTATTTCGCTTGAAATTTATTTCCATCGTTGTGAAGTCTCGCATTTAGTGTGTAGCAATAGAGTCGCAATATATCTTAAAAATAAAACCTTAAACATGGCAGCATGTAGGTCAGTGAATTTGATATTATGGTGCTGTTTTGAGGACACAAAGAAAGCGGAAGTTTTATGTGTGTGTTTGTGTGTGTGTGTGTGTCTTTATGCATTAAGAATATTAAATTGGCAACATTTACAGGTAGTATGTAGTAGGTGAACATAAATTTCTTTCTTTGATTTATAATTTAAAGTTACTTTAGCTAAAATACGTAGAAAAATATAACATATTTTTAGGCAACATACAATTTATGTCAAAGGCAATCTTATAAGTAGAAAATGAAGAAAAAAAAAAAACACTTGAGAATATTAAAAAATACCTACTCATAAACTTGAATAAAATTTTAAATATTATTGTGTGGTTAAATATAGTGATTCACTAGGTATACAATATAATAGCAATTGGTAAGCAAACAAAAATGTAATAAATCAATGTGTGGAAATTAAACTCATTGAAGAGAAAAATATAGAAAGAGTCTGGTCTATATTCAAGCATTAAGTTGCTATTATTAGTTCTTATACTGTTAAAGAAAAGAATCCTTACAAAAACTTAGCAGTCTTAATATACTTGCTCTCAAGAAACTTGAAAATGTGAAACTAATCGATTTTTTTCAATGACTAAAACATCAATTAAACTAAATCGCTGGAAAATGCAATGTTTATAGTCAGCTTGGTGCATATGTTAGACAAGACAAATATCAAACTAGATGAATTAGTATGTATGGATCATATTAATGCATTATGTATTTTCATAGAAAAATGTGTGGAGTTCAGATCTGATTTGTACATGAAGCTTTTAGATTTTGAAACGAACTTTCATTGGCGTATACCGAGAATTGCTATATAACGAAGGAGCTTACCGGAAGAGATAATCGCATCGCTATTATTACCAAAAAGTATGAAAATGAAATTTGTTGAATTTTATATTAGTGAAAGTTAAGTCCATAATAGTGACTGACAAGGCTGTATATTTTCTCCAGTATTATTTTCCTTCGGTATTGTAGACATACTTTACATTCACTACCTGGCAACGATCCACAGAATCAAAGGAGTACAACTAAAGCATTGCTCTGTAAAGTCACTGGCAAGCAAGGGAGCGGAACTTTTTGCAATTGGATAAAATATTTTGTTCATGGTCTTTATCCTTTCCATGAGATAAATTTAAATATTGACCATTTAATCCTTAGGGAAGCTCCGGAGACTCAAATGCTTCATTAACCCTTGTGGAAATTGCCACTTTGTGGAATACTTGGACATAAAATTTACTCGAAACGCACTTTAAAATTGTTTTAAGATTGATTAGCACGAAGAAGGGTTCATTTCTCTCATGGGCTGTCACCATCATCCGAGCTTAAATCCTTGAAACCTACTTCGGAATCTCGAAACATAGAGTGGGTGGGTACCACTTCCAAATCAGGGATGAGCTGGGATAGACTTGAAAAAAAAGTGAGAAATGGCACCCAAGAGGATATTCGTTAAGCTGACAGAGTCAATGCCTAGATGATGTGAAGCAATGAATGTGAATAAGGAATATCATAAAATTGTTGCTTTTGTTTTGCACAGCCCTCAGTGCATATTTTTTTGATTTATTTTTAATTTTTTTTCAAACTTTTAAGATTCCCATTAAACAATTTAATAATTTAAGAACAAATTAAATGCACTAAAAAATTAACGAATGTCATGAAAACGTAATAAGTATGGTATGCCAAGCATTGTTTTGCACCGTACTGTTTGTGTGCTAATAAATTTTTAAAATCTTTTTACGGCGCAATAGGATTTAGTCTTGCTTTTGGTGTGAGTTTTAGTCTATTAATTTTTATTAGAATTTTGTTCTGATTTTCTGAATGAATTTTGGTTTGAATTTTCTCCTGTCACGTATGACCGAAGGAGGGGGTTAGGAGGGGAGAGGGAATGGTGGAGTAAATTTGGAGGGGAAGGAAAAGAACTTTTGCAATACATTAATAAAAACTTTTATAGTGATTCTTAGCGAAAAAAAAAAAAATTTTTTTTTTTTCAATCATGTTGTATGAGAGGTGGGCATGGTCATTGGTGGTTTTTTTTTATTTTTGCACCCTGGCATTGCATTGATATGGGCAACTCCTGTATCAAAACTTGTAACTCCTTCTATTTTTATCCAAGTTTGGCTGTATTTGAGGTGGGCGTGGCAGTGGGCGTATTATTTTAATTTTTGCACCCTAACGATGTATTGACATAAGCAACTCTTGTATCAAAATTTGTGACTCTTCGACGCCTCCTTTTATTTTTATCCTCTTTTTGTATGAAGTTCAACCACCGTGCGTTGTCTGCTGGAATTGATGAATTTAGAAACTTTGTAAATTGTATCAGCAATGCAATTGAAGGATGGATACTTTTGAACCGGTGAATAGTTTCACATATATACGATGAAGGGAAATTGCTGCTTGTAGTAGAACTGTAGAGTGCATTCTCAGTCGGATCAGGAAAGCGAGTGTAGCATATTTGGTATGTTGAAAGATATATGGAGCCAGCCTGAAAGTTCGACTTGGAAGATAATACAAGTAATAATCAGTTGGCTGCAGCTTTTTGTGAACCACTGTCTTTGTATTGTTTTGGTCTAACACAATCTTAAAGAAGAATTAATCTAAAGAATAAATATTGAACCCCTAGCCGTTCGGATCAGAATACTATCACTTCTGTCTTAGGTTCTTCTGATAGGTTTTATTCTACTATCTATATAGACAGCGAAACATCGCGAGGAAAATTATAGAGTAAGATTACCACAAAGCAAATAAGACACAGGCTAGGTTCTTCACTGAGCTCACTTGACTTGGCGTGGCCTGCCAAGGGATCACATGAAGCTTAAAGAAAGGTAGAATAAGAAATTATTCAACTGGACAATAACTGGAAGGAGCTAAAAGCAATTGAAAGAAATATTGCTAGTTTATAGAGATCGTTTCTATATACATCATCCCCACAGATATAGTTTCGATAGAGCTCAGTTCTATAGATATCGCTCCTATACAGATGGTTTCTACAAAGATCGTTCCTTTTCAGATTGTTCCTATGAGATCGTTCTTATTGGAAATCTTTCCTATAGATTATTATAAATGTTATACCGATAGAGATCGTTCCTAAAAAAAAACATTCTTTAGAGATTGTTCCTATAGAGATAATTTCAACAGAGATCGTTTCCATAAAGATTGTTTCCACAAAGATTGTCTCCATAAAGATCGTTCTTATAGAAACCTCTCTTTCCTATCTATAGAGATCGTTGCTATGGAAATATTTATTTAAGAGTTTATCCCTATAAAAATCGTTCCTTCAGAGATCATTCCATTAAAGATTGTTTGTTTGTTAAATTTAGAGACCAGTACTGTAGATATCGTTTCTTTAGAGATTACTGCTATAGAAATCGTTCCTATAGAAATCGTTCCTATGGAAATCTTTTCTACAAAAATCGTTTCCATAGAGATGGTTACAATTTAATATGTTTCTGTATACATTGGCGGCTTTGATTACTTATGTCTCGCTCTGTTTTAGAGGAAGTAAAAAAGAAGTAGTGATTAATGAGCCTGGGAGTTTACAGTTTACTTGGATCTTCTCTAATTTTATAGGTGAATAGACATAATCAACTTATTTCTTCAACCCATAACTACTCAACTTTACAGGAGGATTGAAACTTTTCAATATCTATTAATTTAAGAATGTATACAGACTGCGACTTTTCTAGAATACTGATCTCTCTTAATCTCGAACAAAATTACTCAAAATAATTGACTTTATTAAAGAACTAAAATTTTAACACAATCCACATTCCCTCACAAAAATTTGGTAATGTATTCAAGACTGAAAATTTTTTAACACAGTGGTCTATATCTATATATATAGACAAGGAGAGAAATACGGAAAGGGAAAGAAGCTGCATTAGAAAAACCTACATTATTTTTACATATACCTATTAGAATAATAAATTTTTCTCGTAAAAGCAACCATAAACAGAAATTATAGCATATTTTAAGACATTAACTGAAAAAGAAGCACAACAAATTTAATTTTACATAAGCAGTAGATACTAAAATGCTTTATGAAAATTACTGACACAAATCATTTCAACACTAACACCCTCAAATCTTGCAAAATATTTACACCATACAATAATTTTGATACGTTTGTTTGTTGCTGTTCTATTTATTTCTTTTTTTTTGTATTTGTATTTGTGGTACTGGCTACTGATACTGCTGATGGTTTTGTGTGCTAAGCCTAAAAAGCTGCAATGCGCGAATGCTAAAATCAAACAATATAATCTCTCCGTTGACCATAAAGATTTATAACCTATTGTTCACACAACACAAATGAATATTACTACTAAAACAACAACTGCAACAACTAAACACAGAGCTTATGAAAAGTGAGCGAGCGGCGGCGGCGGTAAAACAAAAAAAATAAAAACTTTTTTTTTTTGCTTTTTTGCAAACTTAGCACCAAACTTTATGCAATAATTTATTTAATGAAAAAAAAGTAACACATAAAAATAAAAGAAATTCCCAAACGCAACAACAACAACATAATAGACGGAAAAGTATTGCATACTTTCGTGGTAGAATGTTATAGATACGTTTAACCAAAAAAAAAAAAGTGGGCACATAAAACGAGAAGAAGCAGTAACAAAAAGCAACAAAGAATTAAAAACTTGCTCCTTTGTGTGTAATACGAATATTGTTGTTGCCGACTTTGAGGCGCAATATATTTTGTTTTTTATTTGTGTCTTGTACTGCTTCGTTGGTAACATTTTCGATACACCTTTTGTGTTTGTGTCTGCGACGGCATTGAATATCGCACGGCGCGGCATTATATGATAAAGTGCGAAAAAACGCGACGCTGTGGTGTATAGTAAAAACGCGCGCGCCACTATATTTTCAGGTATACCTAAGTATCGAAGGATGGACAGACGAAAAGACTGTAGCTGAAGCGTGGAATTTGAAAACGAGTGAGCGGCGAAAACTTTTTCAATGAGTTTTTCCTGTCGTTGGGTTTTAATGCGTTGCTTTCGCACTAAATGTTGGTAGCGAATGAAGCGAATTCTTTGCTTGCGGCAAATGATTGGGTTTTGAATGTGTTATTGGCGGTAGAAGGGCAAGGAATTGACGTTTCAGAAGCAATTTTGTAATGCTTTAATAGACGAAGAAAACATAGTATGAAAGAACGAGTATTTTTGCCGGCAAAATATTTTGTTATTGTTTGCATCACATACCAAAATATATATGTATATATGAACGTACTAACTATATAAAAGTAGAAAAAAAAAAACGAAGAAGAAGCAGAAGCTGAAGTGCACTTATTGTTCAGAAGAGTGCGTTTATTATTGTTGTTGTTGTTATTGTTACTGCCACTGTTTTGTATTGGGGTGTTACAAAATCAATCGATAGTTAATGGAAAATCGTTATTAATGAAAAAGTTTCTTTTTTCCGAGCAACAACAACAACATCCACTCACAGTAATACAAAAGCAACTGAAGGATAACAACAATTGAAAATGCAACCATGCGAAACGAAATTATGATAAAGTATACAAGTATAGAGCGCAGGAAATGTGTAGCAGTACCAAGCAGTAAGTAAATAGAAACGAACGTGAGGCGCAAATAAAAGTAAAAATGTGCAGGAAAAAAAAAGAAGAAAATAGGAGAAAGAATGGAAAAAAGTTTAAGCACACAAAACACTTGCAAGTAATTTGCAATTTTTTCTCAAGTGTGAAAAAAGCACGCAGTTGAAAAACAAAGTTTCTTTATTATTATAATTTTTTTTTCTTATGTAAAGCATACTTTTAGACAGGAATTTAAAATAAAAAATTTTGCTGGAAAGAGAAAAATTAAATAAAATTTTTATTAAATTTTGATAAAATAATTTTCGAAAAACGTTTTCTAAGGAATTTAAAAATTTTCATAAATTATTTTTGTAAGGCCTACTTTTAGGTGTTCAGTTTTTAAAAACAGGGGTTTTTAAGTGTCGGCATTATTGCATACTTAAAATGAAAAGAATTAAATAAAATTTAAGGATTCGAAAAATTTTACAGAGACTGTTTTAAAAAGGGGGCTTTAAATCTCAAGTATACTTTTAGGTTTATACCTAAAAAGTAATTTTTGTGGATAGAAAAGTATTATGCTTTCATTATATTGATATGTTAAAATTTGTTGCCTACTTTTAAGTGTTTTTTATGTACATTTACGAACTAAGTGAGTGAGATAATATAATTCGATACCTCAGTTCCAAAGTGTAACAAGTCAGAAATAAGTACTTACTAGATAAATAGAAATTTAAATGACTAGTGATACTTTTATCAATATATTTTTTAATCGTTTAAAAAATTGGGTGTAACAACTGAGCTACATTGAGTTACCGTACTGTTATTCTTTGGAAATGGTGCGTAATCGTTCCGAGAATAGTTTCTCATACTTATCTCAAATTCATCAAATTTCGGATTTGTTACACTTTGGAACTGAGGTATAGAATCATAATATAATATTTTTGTGAATGCCTTATAATTAGAGACGAAGTATTTTTCAAGCATATTTCAGCGTAAATACCCGAAGTTTCTAATAACAATATATGTATTAAGAAACATTCATTGTCTGAAATAATATTTAAAGCCTACTTTTAGGTGTTAAAAATTCCAAAAAAAAATTGGTTTTCAAAATTTTTTTTATTATTTTTTTTTTATCGTAAAAGGAATCAAAATTGCTTGGGAATCGAAAGTTCCATATGTAGAAGCACTCAGTGCATACTTCTAGGCACTGTCAAAATACCAAAAAACTTTGCAGCGTATTATAATTTTAATTTAAAATAAAGTCATCACTGAAATTCCATTCTGCAAGTAGACAGTTTGAAATGTTAGATAAGAAATTGGAATTATGTGGGAATTACAAACTGAGATTAGCAAAAAATCTAAACTTTTCTCAGTGCATAATTTCATATACATTAAAAAATACAGCATGAAACTATTAAAACTTAAAATTCTATTTATTTCTACAAAAGTGAATCTTTTCACTTAATTCACTGCAATTTATTTCTGAAAATTAATACTCTGTCAACTACTTAAACTGTCATTAAACTTTCATAAAAAAAAAAGAACATATCTACATCAGCACGAACAATAACAGCAAAAAACTATTGAACTGTTATAAAGTAGTAGAAGTAAGAAGAAAAAGAAGAAGAAGAAAAACGACGACGATGACGGTGCAGAAAAAAACTTTTAAATCCTCTGCCATCAGGTATACTTTTAGGCGCTTAACAATGTCACAATGCTTGCGCTGATACAAATAAATTGGCAAAAATATTTTCAACTTTTCACAACGAACTACAACAACAACAATATAAACGAAACGAAAGAACTTTTTCATTGCAACTTCAACTTCATAAGACATAAGTATGACAAAAAAATACCTAAAGAATTCAGAAAAAATAATAGTAGCAATACTTAGTATGAAGGTAGTTTAGTATGCAGTGATGAATCCTGGGTACCTTTCACTCATTTACACAATTGTTGCTGCTGTTGCTGCTCTCAAATATACGCGACACAATATAGACTTCGTTTGCGTAAAATAACTTTGCCGGTTTGTTGTTTTTTTCTTTTCGTTTTTGCTCTAAAATACAAAAGAATGTAAGTTTATGTTTTTCTACTCAAACTCTTCAATCTCTCTACTATTTCTATTTTTACTTCATCTTCTTGCATCTTTTACTTATTGTAGTATAATATGCAAGGAAACAGGAAGCGCGGGTTGCTGCTTTTTGTATGTATATGTGTTTATATGTGAGTGTCAGATCGGCAACCATCATCAAAATGTGAGATTGCAACAATTCAGCGAGCGTTGCTGCAACATTGTACATTGTTGTATAACAATAGCGCGATTGCAGGGGAGAAAAAAAAAACAACACTTAGGTTGACTATAGTAAACGAGAAATTGTATTAAGCTACAGTGAAAATTGCAGAAAGAGAAATTGTGTTGATATTAAATTAACACCAATAAGTATGCAAGAATGTTTGTGGAAATAGTTGCAGCTTCAATTGAAAGGTTTGTTGCTTTCTTGGAATCCTTAAGTCGTGAAATCAGTAAGTAATTTTTATGAAATTCATTTTTTTTAAATACTTTTTTTTATATCGATTTAATTTAGTTCAGCAACCAATTTTAGTTAAAGTAAAAGTATGTTAAAGGAAACAAATGTTAAAGCTCAATAAATTTGAACTAAAATTATTGTATTTGGTAATAAATTGCAGCAATCTGGAAAAAATCAGTCAAAGATTATATATGTTTGTTCACCTAAAAGTATACTCTAACAATTTTCTTAAAAAAAGTGGAAAAAAATTAGGAAACAAGGTTTAAATTTTAATACCAGAGAGTTGAATTTCGTCGGTGGATTTCTCCTGAAGTCGGAAATTTTTGTGCTATTTTTCGAGTGCTTTAAATTATGCTTTTTCAAAGCATTTATTTTCTTTTAAATTATTATATCACTTTACTTGAACTATGCCCCGTGACTCCAGCTCTCGTATACAGTTTCAGCGAATGGTTTTGTGATTTTCTTTTTTCTTGGTTTCTTCCCTTCTCTGGATGCCTCTCTCAAGAATTTTATTTTTGTTAAATGAACTAGTCAAACCCTTCTGCCCTGCCATTTCTGCCCTGTCGACTGCTTGTTATAATGCTTACCAGTATTTCCTGCTTACTTCTAAAACCTTTTCAATCCAAAACTCTATGCTGCAGTTAAAAACAACGATACTTAATTTTCATAAAAGTAGACATCTTCAGTTTCAAAGCATAATAAATGTACTACAAAATTCTAAAATGTTAATAAGTTCTACTCATCTATAAAAAAAATAAAAGCAACAACCTCAAACTGCCACCAGCATTTGACAGACAGACTAACCCTTAAAACCAGAATTCGCCCGCATTTTACTCCAACGCTAAACACCAAAAGTCAAAAAGTTTATAGTCAAACCATTGCACACAAAATTATATATAAATTCATTATATGGCAGTGAAAATACGCTTGAATTACATTGCACGCCTCAACATAATTGAAATTTATATATATTACCGCAAAAAAAAAAAAAATACACAGATGAAACAGAGATAGAGAGAGATGTGGCAGGCATTTTAGTTTTTATGCACAGCCTAAAAGCATGCTTTAAATTTTTATTAGCCAAACCAACCAAAATGTTGTATAAAAACGAACGAGTACGAACTAACATAAAATCATAGCAACACACAAGCATTGCTAACTTCAATGCATGCTGTAAGTTAAATTTGTAGTTTTACACACACCACACAAACGGCCTAAAAGTATGCTTTTGAGTTTTACAAATGAAATGCTAACAATTTTATGCGCTTTTCTTGGTTTTATTTTTATACTATGTATATAAATGTTTATAAGTAAATATTTAACTTTTATCGTTTTGTAATCACATCAGCATAAAATTGTATATTTTATCTTTTCAAACATTTATTTTCAGGATACTCTTAAACATACTACATAGAAAGTATAATATGCATCGTACTTGTGTATATAGCTGCATTCTTTTAGGCGCGATTTATGTGAATTACTAAAAAGACGGAGAAGAAAAAAAAAAGAGGAACAAACTTTATCATGCATATTTTATGCTTTGTAAATGCGGACGTCATAAAATTGTATATTTTAACTGCGTAAATATTAAGCGCCCTTCTTTTTTCCTCTTTTTTTTGTCGGGTTGTTAAATATGCAAGCGTATGCGTGCCTAAGAGTATGCGTGCATTTGTGTAAGTGAACGTGTGCACATGTGAGTTTTGTATATGTGTGTACTTTGTATATATGAACAAACAAAAAAAATCTACGCTTGGACGTAATTTACTATCACGTCAACGTGAGGTCAAAATTAACCCTCCTTGGTTTATAGCATCACAAAAATAGAATCGTAAAATATGTGTGCCTTAAATGCTGCCACAAAAATATGTGTTTTATGATTTTAAGCACACATTTATTACATTTTCGTAAATTATAAAATATTTATTGATGAATGAAAATATATTTATTTATAATTTTTGGGGCTAAGTAAAGTTTAAGATTGTTAAGGCAATTTTGATTTTAGATAGGCGAAAATTTCAAGCAAAAAAATTTGTATTCCTCTTTTGGTTTTATTTGAGATTACTTTTTTAAGATGATTTTACTTGCAATTTCTTCTTTTTTTTTTGCTTTTTCTTTCAATTTTGTTTTAGTTACGCAGCAGAGAAAAGAAAAAGCTCTTGTGACATTTCATCCTCATAGTATCATATGTCATCATTAAGAAAATGGTAGGAGAGTTGAAAAAAGAAAATACTTTGAAAAAGTAGAGGTAAAAAAACATAAAAAGTAGAAAAGGAAATGTCAGAAAAGTAAACTAAAAGATCGATCGTTTTGCTATTGACTATATGCGTGTATGTGTTGAGGTGTCAGTCAATTTTGGATATATGTGTTGAAGTTTATTTGAAGTTTAGCAGTGCGTCGTCCTTCATGGAAGTTAGTTACAGAATAAAAAAATATTCATACTTACATATATGTATGTAAACTTAGTGCTTTACATCATTAAAAAGTTTATCTTCATTTTTTTTTTTTTTTGGGTTTTTGAAAACTTTTTTCTTGATTTTTTTTTTTTCTTTTTCTTAACGCAATATTTGAAGCCGCTGTTATAGTAACATCAGCAGCAATGCCTTGCTGTTGTCATCAACCAAAGTTTTCATGTCTTTGTTGACATATACGCATGTACTGGTACTACTAGTACTAGCTAGAATGGGGTAGTTTTTGGAAGGCATGCTTTGTATATGAAATATGCTTTTAATTGCTTTAAGTTTTGTGTAAATATAAGAACATGCCATCGCTGATGAATAAAAAATCTCAGAAATTGATTGATATTACAAAAGGTTAAAGATTTCAAGTAAAGTGGATTAACGAGAACTTCAAATTTTGTCACAACATTAGAGTCTTTGAAATAATTTAAAAAGTTTAATTAAGTTTGAATTGTAATTTAATAACAAATATTTCAGTATCATAAACCAACAAAGCGATGGGCGTGAAGATGAAATGTAGCTATTCATAAAGGCCTTTCGGAAAATGAGCGTGGCACCTTCTTTACAATCTTAATACTTTTTTGGGTATATCTGAAGAATCATTCATAGCTCAGTAGAGAAATTTGGTACAAGATCGTGAATAAACAATGCCATGCTAGAGCAAAATTATGGGTGGTGTAATCAAGGGAGTGTGGCACTTTATATATATCCTGAATTTTCATTACGGCATATCTTAGCAGCTATTTATGGTACGGTACTAAGATTTAGTATGCAAGTAATATATGTCAATACCGGATTTAAAAAAAAATTTCTACTACTATTTCTACTACGATTTTCCACTACTTTTTTAACATCTTTCCTTCTAAAATTTTTTCTTATTTTCTACTACTTTTTCTACTACTATTTTCTACTACTTTATTATTTTTTTTTTACTATTTCCTACTAGTTTTTTACTGTTATTTCTTCTATTATTTTCTACTACTTTTTTACTACTTTTTCTACTACTATTTTCTACTACTAATTTCTACCTTTTTTTTACTATTATTCTAGGACTCTTTTACTGTTATTTTTACTATTATTTTTTTTTTTATTATTTCATTACTATTTTCTACTCCTTTTTTACTATTTTGTTACTACTGCGCTTTTTTACTATCACTCTACCAATCTAAAAATATAAAGCAGAAAATAACATTTTTTTTAATACTTAAGAGCCCAGAAATTTTCATTATCAACCATCTCTGAGCAATGACAAACCTTTAAGTTTAAAAAAAGTTGTCAACTTAAGCATTCGGATATGGCAAAAGACAGTCTAATTTTTGTTTAAATAATTTTTCTTTTTTTCCTTCTACTCCTCTTGGGAGCTTAGGCACTTCTACTTAGTATTTCCATCTGATTTTGTTTTGTGCAGTAATTTTTTCGTTTTGCCATGTTGTATTTTTATCTATTAGTTCTAGATATATGGAGCGCCTCCATGTGTTCTTTGATCGCTCATAACGTCTGCTTCCTTGTGGTCCATTCAAGCTGGATTCTTATGATGCTGTCGGGTGGCTTTTTTAAGGTATGTCCTACGCACCTCCACTTTTTTCTTGAAAATTGGTTCTTTTACGAGGGTCCAAAGATCTTCATTTTTTTATGAGATTTGGCCAAACGGTTCTGCATATAATCAGCAGAAATTGAAACCTTGTGGTTCCTCTGTGATGTTGTTTGAAATTAACCAGGTTTCACTGCCATATTTAAGGGTTGACTTTTCACATTTGCGAACTTCTTTATATAGGCCGTAATCTTCCAAATGTAGCTCTGACATATTTTTCTGCTCTCCCGTTTGTAGGCATCACGCTGCCAAGATAGCAGAATTTGTCCACGTAGTCAACAGACTGGCCTTGGATTGTAATATGCTTATTGCTGACGTTGTTTATCCGCATGGCTTTAGGCTTCTTGATATTGATTTCTAAGCCCACATTGTGTGCTGCTCTGAACAGATGGTCATGGCATGTCACTGAGCTTGTGCAAGGTTAGACATATATCATATGTGAAGTCTAAATCTTCGAGTTGAAGGGTGAGACTCCTTATTATGCTTCATCTTTCGGAGCACACGTTTGCCATAATTTCTTCTAGTAATATTGCGAAGAGAAGGGGTGAAAGTGAGCATCATTGTTTGACACCTGCGTTGGTGATGAAAGGCTCACATAATCGTGTGGTACTGCTAGCTCAGAATTCTCGTCCATCGCTTTAATAATTCGAATGAACTTCAGAGGAACTCGCTTTGTTTATAACGATCTTCATATTACGCTACCCTTTATTGAATCAAATGCTTTCTTAAAGTTGATGAGAGGCATGTATAATAGTAAACGCCATTTGATAGATTGGTCGATAATTGACGCAACTTCTGTGAGGGCGAAAACCTGCTTGTTAATCGCGTATAGTCTTCTCTACTTTTTTTTTTTTGTCTGCCTAAAATTATTGTAGCTATTATGTTGTAGATCGTATTAAGAAGTGTTATTCCTCTCTAGTATCCACGGTCTCTCAAGTCATCCTTTTTTCTTCAAATATATGGCATTGAAGCATTATTTTAAGTAAGCTACAAAACAATTAATTTTAACTAAAATGTAAATTAAACTAAAATTGTTAAAAAAAAAAATGTATATAAATCGTTTGTAGTGTTTCGTACATCGCACTTTTGTACACACACATCTCTACATTTTTCTGCTTTGAACTACATCCAAGTGTTGTTTCCTTTTATGCTTCGTAGAGCACACATTTTTAATACTATCTATCTAATACACAAAAAAATAATAAAAATTACATATGGAAAAACAATTTTTTGCAACATTCAAAAATGTATTTATAAAAATTTTATGATTGTTTTTTCTTTTTACACAATACCTGTTGCCCTTCATATGGGGAAAAAGAGAGAGAGAGAGAAAAAAAAACATATACAATATAAAAATTTTTTCTATTCTCTGCGCTAAAACAACAAAAGAATATGTGGAAAGTTTTTTTTTCCTGTTTTTTTTTTTTTTGTCAAAAGAAAAATCACAAAACGAGGCTAAAAAAAAATTAAATAAATACAAACCAAATAGGTACAAGCCTACTACCCTCACTCAATTTATACTTTCTATACCTTTGTATATGGATGTATGTTGTAACAAAAACATTTCGCACACACATACACACACACACACAGAAAGTAGTGCATAAATTTAGGAGCAGCAGCAGAAACAGAAAAAATATTTGTAATAAACGAGCGCATAATAGAAAAATCCACTAGCAATAGTTGCAAAAAAATATAGTACTACCAACAACATACTTCTGTGTTTATGCGCATGAAAAATACACATACAAAAGCATTACACATATACACACAGAGGAAATAAAAAAAAACTATGGTATAAAAATGTGGGAAAGAGTGGCGCTTTTTTTCTGCTATATATATGCAGCTCTATGTGCAGCCTGTGTGTGTGCTGGTCTGGGGCTGTGCATTCTCGGCATAGGGTTGGCTAAAATATGAAAAAAATATATATTCTAGTGTATAGTAGTAGTAGTAAATGTAGGTATAGTACAGAGAAGCTGGTCATGCAGCAATAGCAGCAGTAGTTGCATTGCATGTGCTTAGGGTTGTACTTGTAGTTGCAATAACAAAAAAATATGCTGCAAAAAACGAAAATAATAATAAATAGAAAAAAAATGAAAAAAAAATATGAATAAAGGAAGAACTCCTCCTACTCTTGTACTATTTGTTTGAGTTTATATGTGTGTCTTTTTTGTTATGGTATGTGAAAAAATATATATATATAAAGATATGAATTATGTTGTTGCAATTCACGCTATGCTTGGCACAAGCGTATTAGTGCAGATTAACACGGGTATATGAAACTACTAGCAACTCGCAACTAAAAAGATAAATTAAGTGAAGCATGTGTATGTGAATGTATGCATGTGTGTAGGCTTACAATAGTATATCGCTTGTAGTGTAGGTATATGTAAAATTTACATTTCAAGTATTTAAAATACTTATAAGTACATTTATTCTTTTTTGGATATGGGAAATTTATTTATTTTGCTATAATATTAAACAAGTTTTCAGTTGAGCGGAAAATTCTGTAGTTATTCAATAAATTGGAATTATTAGACAATATTCGTATTTATTTGTTATGTATTTTAATTACGTTTTAGATCTATTGCTTTAGGCATACAAGAAAAGTTTCACTACGGATTAAGAGATAGAAGAAAAGAGATTAAGGCTGAATGGTTCTTACTAAGTCGAACCAAATTAATTTAAAACTGAAACCTTACAATTTATCTCAACTTGATTTCTGAAAGAAAATATTTTACGGCGATTCACGGTGATGCGCTGATAGGTGTCGTTATGAAAGTTTATTATATTAAAGTCCTACAGTTTATTTCAGATTAATCCCTTCTTCTTGAGAGTTTTTGGTACAAATGCCTCGAACAGTTTTCAATTAGGTTGGTTAGTGCTTATGATATTTGGGCACTTCTTTTTTTATATGAAGAAAATGTTTGCCAAAAAAGTTTACCTTCTATAAATTTGTTTTTTTTTTTTATTTATTTAAAATTTTTATCAAAAGTTCTCAAAAAGAAGAATCCGGAAGAGGTGGAAGTTTGGTATAAAAAAACTTAACTTTTTATAATGAACAACTTTGCTGCAGGAGAAAAATTTTTGGAACTTCAAAACAGCTTATTTACTCGTCAATTATAATCAGTTCACCCCCGCAATCTTTAACTTCCCATTAAAAAAAAAAAAAAAATTATGACGTAGCAGTCTCTAAATATCTTCGAAGGGATTAACAAAAACATACACTTTGATCCCCTTAAAAAAATCATTGATATAACGTCGTAGAAATCAGTAAATTGTTGAATGTAATTAATCACTCTCTGTGGGCAAATTGTGATTGTAGGAAGTTTTATAATTTGAAGCAAGGCCGTATTTAGGGGAGGTTTTGGGGGTTCTGACCTTCATTTCATTCATTTTCATTTTCGTCGAATGAAAACCCCCCTCCCCCCCGAAAAAAAATTCTGGCTACGGCCCTGATCTGAAGTACTGAAATCTTACTCAATTGATTGAAACCGAGCGAAAAAACAAGCAGCAATGGGAACTATATTTGTCATCCTTTTTGATACTCCGCTATTTTTCCATGGTATCCCAGGATATTTTGGGGTCTTCTTGAGGAACTTGCATACGTCGATGGCATTGCGTTGCTTTCAGTAGAAAAATTCGGTTTGCAATGTAAACTTGACTAACTCTTCCACTTCACAACCGCTAGCCTCAATGAAATGAAGTCAATGTTTACTGGCAATTTTATTGCAACTTTTAATGCCTATGGTCAACAAGAAAGCGCCAAAATTTTATTTAATTTAATTCAACAGCAAAACTTTTACTCCAGAGTTCAATGTTCTGGTGCGAGAAATCACGAGGTGTCTTTTCTAAACAGCAAAACATTTAGAAGTCGAATATTTGCTGAACACGAATTAATTTTCAGAGTTCTGTGCTCGAGCCGCTAAGCTTTTTCAGAAGATCAAAATATTTATGAACAGGTGGCTTAGACAATTATTGAAGATCAAGTGCTCCAGGACAATCTCAAGCAGTAATCTACTAAACTCAACCAATCAGATCCCAAACGAATTAGAAATAAAAAAAGGAGATATAGTGGATGGGTCATACCATGAAATTCTGCTGGTAGAGTCCACAAGAAAACCAATGTCAAGAAAGACTTAAAAACGTCAGTAAGCATCTCTTCGTTACCAACCTTGCTGTCCTCGTCCATTATGGGAAATTTGCTTGTCGCAAGAGTTGTGCCTCTTGAATACTCCAATCATCAACCGACAGTCTGTTAAGTAAGATACTATCAAACTAGTCTATACTGTTACATCACTGTCGACTGAGGTCCTTTTATTAGTCAACGCAACTACCCTAACTGAACGGGGCTAATAAAGCACTCTATAGAGTCATGAATCATTGTCTTTAGTTTCTCTAAAACTATTGTGAACATACGGGTGAATTGCTAAAGCAATCCCCGATTAATTGACTTTCTAGTTAATTGCATTCCCAGTTTATGGCAAAAATTTTTCGTGTTTAGTCAAGTAAGTACTCAAGTTCTTCTATTAAATGTATTTTCCGTTTAACAGAATCAAAAGTTGTGGATTTTTATTGACGCAATTAAATGAGGATTACTGTATATATTTTAAAAATTAAAGAAAATTTGCAGCGAATTGATTGCCAAATGAAATTAAGGTTCTTAGGTCTAATTTCTAATTAAACTTAATACTATACAACATTAACCTCAATGACATTTCAATAAATTGAAAAACTGCCATTCGAGTTGAAAGGGAAAAGACTAACTAAGCCACTTGAGCCTGACTCTAGGTTTTAATAAAAAGATCTATGGAATTAAAACTTCTGATTAAAGTTTTCATACGTTTTAACGTATGCCAACTACAATTTTTTTTATATTTTTTGTAATTATGAAGAACATACCCTGCAACATTTTATAGTATTTTAACAATTCCCTTTTTCATATCTAGCATTGTTGTGAATAACTATTATGAATATTTCTCTTTTTTTTACTACAATTTTACATAACAAAAAGATCTACAAATAAAAATCTTCAAAAGCAACATATCTATCCAAAAAAAAATAAAAAGAAAACCTCGAAAAAATATCAACAAAATTCGAAATTCTAACAAAACATGGAAGGAAAAAAAAATAATAAAAAACAAAACATATGCACATGTGTAAAAAAGAAAATCCTGCATCTTTCACAAATTTGCCACTTTCCATCGCACACCCTTACACCCCCACCACCCGCCCCCTTCATAAAAAACTAAACGCCCCCTTAGCGCTGCCACATCCGTGCATCAACAAAAACTAACAACAGAGAAAAATCTATACCAAAAAAAAAAAAAAAAAAAAATACTTTCAACGAACTGTAATACAACAACACTGGACGCTGTAGTCGAAAGCATCAATATCAGAAGAGTAGTAAAAAACGCGGCAGCAGCAACGCAG
Organism: Toxonevra muliebris; assembly: GCA_963691655.1. Lineage (NCBI taxonomy): Eukaryota > Metazoa > Arthropoda > Insecta > Diptera > Pallopteridae > Toxonevra > Toxonevra muliebris. The sequence goes on from OY829326.1 coordinate 57,779,866, forward strand.
GCAACAACAACAGTCAAATAACAAACAACAACATTCGATTGCATCCGTCCATTCGTCAACAGCAGCAACAATAACAACAACAACAGCATATGCAGCAAGCTTGTAGCACATTGTTCACTTCGAACAGTAGAAGTAGCAGCAGCAGCAGCAACATATGCACAAACAAAAAAATTGCATATGAGTTTTTCTTGATTTTTTTTCAATTATTATTTTCTTTTTTTTTTTTGATGCATATGTGCACACATGATATTTGCACAGAAATAGAAAATCCATTTGTTTTTCTTTTTTCTGTTTGAATTTTCCACTATTTCCTTTTGGAATTGCAATGTTTTTATTTTTCAATATTTGTTTTCTTTTCTTTTCAATTTTTCGATTGCATGTAAGTAGAGAAGTACCTTTGTAATACATTCCCACATTCCCGCTTACTATGTACTTGCATTTCTAGTAATTTTTTTTGCTATATTTTTGCTATTATTTTCTAGTATTTGCTACTGGTACTTTTTTTTACATTTCTACCAAAGTTTCAAAAATGTTGTTTGTAAGCGATTTTTGCATGTTTGATTGTGATTTCAAGGGAATATTTTGAAGTAACATTGGTGGCAGCTCTGGTGGTATTACTATGAAAAGTGATTCTTATTTTTTTTTTTTTTTTTTTGCAGTTTGTCGTTTCTTTCAAAGTGTTACTTGTAGTTGTTATCTTTATTGTGAATCATAAATTTGTAAGAAGACATACATATGTATGTATTTTTGCTACTAAAAGTTTTATGAGTTTCTTTCAAACGAAACATTTTTTTTGGTTTTTTTGAAAATAAGTATTTTAGAGGAAGCATAAGATTTTAGAACTAAAGCCGGCTCTTTGGTAGAACTTTACACTTAACCTATGTAGTATAAAATTAATGAAATACTTTGATGTGGGATAGTGGCAAATGGAATTTCAAATCTAAATTTTTGTTTTAACCCTAAAAGAGTATTTTGAGGGGACTTTTGAGATATTTTGTATCCCCTAGATTGCTGGTAATCTCTTGAATCCTATTCTATGAACTATATTATGTTTAATTCAATGAAATCAAGTTTTAATTTTTGACGAATTACAGCAAATCTAGAAGAACTGGTAAGAATATTTCACTTTTTCAAAATATTTCTTCTGTTTTCTTTTCAAAACTAAACATAAACAATTTCTTAGTCTACTAAATAATCCTTTACCAGACTGGGGGGTAGTTAACTAAATAATCAGTTAACTATGCATTCAACTACAATTCACTATTCAGTAAAGATATTTGGAATCAAATCCGTAATTCTGGGTTATGATTTCAAATATTAGTAGCTTATGTAGGATATTGAAAGATTAAGAACTATCACTAAGATCACTGATGAGGAATTGTGGCGGATTCCGAAACGGCCGTCTGATTTGCCCGTCTCTATATACATTGTTGTTGTGATGACTACATTTGTTCATTAACCTGTTTATATACAACTTCAAATAACAATTGAAATAGTTGAAATGTAGTTGAGATTTTTTCAACTACAACTAAATTAGTTGAAATGTAGTGGAAATTTTTGAAGTGAAAATCTTTAGCGAGGGTAAATCGAAAATTTTGCAACGGAAGTCGTGTTGTTATTGCACTCATACGAAACTAATAAGAAACGAAGTTATTCTGTTGTTAATGTTTAGCGAACGAAGTCATATGAGGATCGGCTGCATACAATCACTCAGAGAGTCGATTTCTTGCAGTTTTTTTTTCAATGCAACTGTTATTCGGCTACATACAATCAAGCAGAGAGACGAATTCTGGCAGTTTTATCGCATTTGCTTTAGTGTCTAAAATCAACTTATTTTTTGAGCAGCATTTATATAAGAACTGATTGAACTATTTTGGATACACAACCATTTTTTTTTAAGTTAAACCATCAATTGATCAAAAAGCTCCCGGAATTTGTACAGAAAATTTAAAATGCAAGTTCATTCATCTAAATCTATATTGTCCCCTTCAAAGTGCTTGATCCAATTCTCGAAACATTTTTTATATTCGGTTTTCGATATGTCCATCAGATTTTTCCATTACTTCCTCTCGGCTGCTGAAACGCGTTCCCCGTAATGGTTTTTTAACTCGATTGAACAAGAAGTCACAGGGAGCCAAATCAGGTGAATTCGTTGGCTGTTGGATGGCATTTGTTGCATTTTTCGTCAAAAAATTACGAATAATGATGGCACTGTGCGACGGTGCGTTATCATGGTGCAAAATCCACGAGTTTTCTGTCCACAATTCTGGTCTCTTTCGGCGAATTGCTTCAAGCAAACGTCTCATAATGCCCAAATAATACTCTTTGTTTACTGTCTGGTCTTCTGGCAAACATTCATGATGCACTACACCGTTGTAATCCATGAAAACCGTGAGCATTGCCTTCTTTTTTGACTGAAAACGACGTGGTTTTTTCGGTCTCGGCTCATTTGGTGAATGCCATTCACTTGCCTGATGTCTGGATTGCGCGTCGTTCTCATAAATCCACGTCTCGTCTCCAGTAATGATCCTTTTGATGAATGTGGGATCGGATTCAGCCTCGCAAACCATGTCTTTTGCGACATCAGCACGGTCTCTTTTTTGCATGAAATTGAGGTCTTTTGGCACCAACTTTGCTGCTACACGACGCAAACCCAAATCATTAACCACAATCATTAAATGTCTTGGACGGACCCATAGGCAATGTTCAAGTCTTTCGCTATCTCTCTGATGGTTAATTAGCGGTTATTGACAAAAATTTCTTTCAATTTATCAATGTTTTCGTCGGTTTTCGATGTCGATGGTCTGCCACTGCGTTCATCATCTTCGATTGACTCACGACCACTTTTGAACCACTCGTGCCACTGGTAAACGACCGTTTTCTTTAGAGAATCGTTGCCGAAACACTTTTCCAACATTTCTAACGTTCGCACATCATTAAATCCGTTTTTTACGCAAAATTTAATACAAGTTCGTTGTTGCAAATTTCAATCCATTTCGAAAATTGTAAAACATCGCAAACAAAACACACACAGAGGTAGATGTACTCTTGGCTATGACGCGAAGATTTAGAGGGAATATCAACAACAGATGTACCAACTTAACAAAAAAAAAAGCAGAACTCAAATCGGAGCGATAAGAGCGCCAGACGGTGGTTATTCCGGGAACCTTTTGATCAAGGTGGTATATTTTTCTAAATCAATGCACTCACAGTAGATAACCCTATATATTTAATGCATAGATAAGAGGTAAAGACCTTGCCTGGAATCGAACCAGGGAACCCAAAGATGATAGCCTAGTATGCTATCACTACACCAGTGGTACGTTTGAGCTTAATCTCATTAGAAAGATTTGAAGCTCGAAAATAGTAAACTGAAGCTATTTCGTCTCAACTTTTAACGAACGATTACACATTATCTGGGCTGTGACACAGTTTTTCAGGAGTGTATTTGGGTGCTGATCACAAATCTATTAATAAAAATATATTTTCGGCTCAAGCCAGGTTTCATGTATATTCCATGCGTACAAGTACACATCATGATAGGTAATGGCAAGCTGATAAAAAAAGTATATAAAAAAACGTTGAACTGTAGGTCCAACTATGTGGTATCACAATGAGCCTTTGCTTTGATCTGCTAGTATATATCAGGCTGTAATAAGTAGTGTGTAAAACAATCTTTTTCATAATAGGGCAGGTATGTTTATGATCAATGAAAGTCAAGCTTAGACTTGAAAAAAATAACTTCCAAACATAACTCTTTTATGGAAATACAACATACATAGAATAAAAATTTAAACATTGAGAGAAATAAAAACACAAACGACTTAGCTAGACTAGTATCAATCCTAGACATTTTAGAGATGCAATCAGTTCTAATAGTCCTCCTGGAAAAATTTAGTTTGGACCAATTCTCTCACTATTGCACAGCATCTATAAAAATTAGGCAAAAATAAAACCAGACATAACCAGACTTACAATAGCCCTAGCGGTGCACTATACGAATATATTACTGCATGGATTTGGGAGGGAAAGTAGCATTTTCTAATTATTCCTGCGCAAGTTCTTGATTTAACTAAAGAGCAAATACTTGCTTTTGTTTCTATATAAAGATTGAATTAAGGAGATTACTTCTAACTCCATATCCATCCACAAGCTCTCCTTGCCTATTGGGTCTGCTAGCGGCCTTACTACTTAGGAGTTGGCAGCCTAAAGTATATTGAGAAAGTGATGTTAAAACGTCTCCTTAAAATTTTGCACTCCTCGTTTTTCGTACCTATTTTGAAATTTAAAAGTTTGTTTTAATTAACAAAAAAGTGGGTGGTAGGCAGGGAAGCCAACTCATTTTTTCTCTCTCCCCGATAACCTTCGAGAAATACCCCGATTTTCGATCGAATTTACGCATTGGTATAATTTCATATTATAACAGCGCTTCACGCACTTTCCAAATAAACATTTTACAAAAACGCAATTGACCTCAGTGAGTGTTATTTTAAGGCGGCCCTGAACTTTCTTGGCCCAAAACTTAACAAATTTGAATGGGACTGGTAGATTAATAGAAACGTACTTTATGACTCCGGAATTCTTAACATGTAAGCTTCAACCCACTTTTGGACATCAAAGTTCTCAAAGGAGAAGACATTGGATTTCTTTTGACTCAAATAAAAAATGGCAAAAACTTTGTTTCGAGAAAAACGGGTTCAAAGTTTTGACTATCGGTTTTTAACATATAAAATATACTTCATCTTCTTTATGATGGCTGACCGTAATTTGTAAGTTTACATATTAGTCAGCAATGAATAAGAGGACGAAGGCATAGCTAAGCCTTTATGAACGGCCAAGGAGGAAATACAAGAGCCGCGCGACTTTTTTGGCCTGAATGACGCTAGCCGCTATAATAGTCTATATCTACGAAAGCACTCTGCGTTCTCTAAAATTTTTACAAAGAACTTTCGGAATATTACTTTCAAATAGCACACTTTTTTAGAAATCGATTTCTCCAAACCACAGCTGGAAAGTTTTTTCCAATTGTTGTCTTCAAGAGCGAGGAGTAAAAGAATTGCTGCTAATAGCACCTGAGCAACATCTATAGCTGATCTGCGTCTCGCTAACTAATCAGCCTTGTCATAGACTTTAACACTCTTATAATCTTATCGCGTTTTAATTTCGCCCCGCGACAGTTCAAATATTAAATATTTTATTTTTTTATTTAATTTTAATTTCAATAGAAGTAGCAGCCGCGAACTGCATTTTCTAACATTTTTGTTTTCTCTTTGTTTACTTTTAATCTATCATTCTCCCTTTTCTTATTTGCCGATGTCCACATTCACAATAGTAAATTAGTACTATTTAGTACTAGATCGTACTACTGGGAATGGGAATATGGAGTCTTCTGTAAAAGAGCGCAGAGAAGTATTTGTCGTAAGAAAGCTTTTTTTATATTATTTTTTAGTAAAATTATGTGGTGGCTCAGTATCAGTGATGCCAACTTGCGGGGGATTCCCCGATTTGCGGGGAATTTTACTGGGTGCGGGGAATGAACTGTTTTTTGCGGGGAATTTGAAGTCGTTCAGCATTTAGTCATAAAAGTTTGTAGAACATTTTTTGTCAAATTTTATATAATGTAAAACGTTTAACTTACTCAATATTTCATATTTGGGATCTTAAAATCTTCGTGTGGGCCTTGCGATTTATTGGTTAGGAGAAATTGATTTTCAAAAAAGATTGCTATTTGAAAGTATTTAGTGAAAATTTCAGAGAGACACGGAGTGCTTTCGTAGATATAGACGATTATAGCGCCGAGTGTCAGTCAGGCCAAAACAGTCACGTTGCGCTTCGACTTTCCTTTCGACCGTTCAGAAAGCTATGCCTTAGTCCAGCACCTCCTGATTAAAAAATTTTAATCCTTGCTGACTAATCTGCAAACTTACAAATTACGATCAGCCATCATTAAGATGAAATATATTTTATATGTTAAAAACCGATAGTCAAAACTTTGAATCCGTTTTTCTCAAAACAAGGTTTTTGCTATTTTTTATTCGAGTCAGAAGAGAGTTCATATCTTCTCCTTTGAGAACTTTGATATCCAAAAGTGGGCTGAGGCTTGTTTATCTATCAAAATGAACGTCTAGTAACTCGAAACACCCCATTTCGTTCAAATTTGGTGTGGCAACTACTACTCAACAGGATTAAACTTTGTGCAAGCTTGAGCCGGATCGATTTTGAGAGTGAGTTCCCTTGAAGTGAAATCTCCCATGTGCCAAAAGAATTCCTAAGTCAGAATGTACATTTCTATTAATCTACCGAGGAAGTTCAGGGTCGCCTTAGTATTACACTCATTGAAGTAACTTTTATGTGATTTTTGGATTTTGTAAAATGTTTATATAGAAAGTGCTTGTCGCGCTGTTATAATATGAAATTATATCGATGCGGGGAATTCGATCGAAAATCGGGGAATTTCTCGAGGGCTATCGGGGAGAAAGAAAAAATGAGTTGGCATCTCTGCTCAGTATTGAGCTACAAAAATGCGCTCAACTCTTCACTGAGATAGTTAGCAATGCAGGCAATGTCATTCGCTGTTCTTGGGCATTTTTCTAGCTGCGCAGTCAGCGCATTTATTTTGTTTAAAGTTTTTAAATATTTTAAAGTAGTTTGGGCGATAATTTTTGCAATTAAATTTATAAACAAAAATACAGAGAGAGTAATTGGAAAATCGATTTGGGTAATGCAAAGCCATGAGCAACTTCTTTCAGGGATTAACAAATTTAGAGGATATTTTAAGTCTGAGTCTAGAACTTTAATAGCCGATTGGTTGTCTGTAAATATATGCAGCCCTGAAAATTTGTTAGTAATTTTTTGATCTTATTTGAGTAAATAATTATTCTTAGCTGGAGTCCATGCATATTTTTCATAAAGTTTATATGCATAACTAATTTAAAGTTTATTCAAAAAGCTTCTTCTGTGTATGTTCATGCTTAATTTATGAGTCAACATAAGTAGCACTTGCTAAAGATTTCGATGAAAAATCTCTTAAAATTACTGAAATGATTTTATATTAATAAGCTCATCATGCCATCAAGAAATCTTAAAATTTTTTATGTTAATTAAATAGTTCATTGACTTTGTAATAAGTTACTAACTATTAGCTATAAATAAATCAAAAAGTAAAAATAAATATTCATACTCAAGAACCCAAATAATTTCTACTTATTGCCAATAAAAACAAAAATCAAAAAAGAAAAAAAAGAAAATTAATAAAACCAACAGCGAACCTCTTCTCCCCCCAAAAAATAGCTAAATAGTTCAAATTTCCTATGCATATTAATCAAAAATAATGTGAGCACAACTAATAAATAAATTTCTCGCGCTGCTATGGCATAAATCGAAAAACCACAAAACAAAAACAAATATGCAAAAAAAAAATAATAATAAGAATAATAAAGGAGGCAATTACTGTGGCAGCTCATAAAGAATAATGCCGCCTAAACTGTAACCACCATAGACCGTTTCTTAAAGAAAATAAATTCTATATGCTGCTAAGTTAATGGAAACTAAAAATCGAAAGAATTGTAAAGAAGTGGGGGTGAAAATTAAGCTTGTTATGGCAACAACACTATAGAAAATTTTTGTGTTTTGATTGCGACACTCTCTCAATTCATTTGCATGTGCATACATTTTGATTGGCAACTTAATTGGTAACAAGAAAAGAAATGTTGCTGATATATTTTGTTTTTGTTTTTTGTTGCTAACATAAATAATTATATGCATTTTCAAGCAAGTTTGCAATCTTTTCAGAAAAGTATGCAATATTTTTTTTTTTTTTTTTTTGTGAAAACAAGAAAAAAGCTCTTTTGTGTTAGTACGTATGTAAAATTGATTTCTAAATTGAAATGTAAATTACATAATAAAATTCATATTAAGCTTTTATTGTTTTTATGTGTGTGCGATTTGAGTTATCGTTTTGCACAAAAGTAACTTATACATATCTAAACAAACATTGACATATCTATTCACACATACAATGACATAAAATCGTCATGCTCATTGAATGAATGGCAGGATGTGTGAAAAGTGTGCCCTTATTACATTTCCGTCGCTTTCAAAACTAATATCCTCACGTTTGCTTTCACTATTCTACACACTTGCACAACCACACTCACCACTACTACTAATACCATCAAGCATGTGACAGGCACAATCGTTTGCATATGTCATTAGGGAACGTGTAAATTTTTTTAAACCATTTCTTTCCTGCTTTCTTGAGTAAGTGCAATAAACTACTTTTTCTCCTTCTTTTTTCTCTCCCGTTTTTGATAGTAAGTCACAAAAGGAAACCACAAAATACATTGGCACTTACTACTCTCGTGTATGTCATGTCTTTCATTGGCAATGTCATGTTCTACAGCCGCACTGCTGTGCTGCCACTTATGCATTGCACTGTATTAGAAATACACAGGTGTTGTTTGTTTTTTTTATTTTTTTTTTTTACCTTCAATTTTTTTTGGCAATTGCCTGCTGCCTGCAGCAATTTCCACCAAAAAGGTTATAGGAACGCTATAGTTGAAATAGTTAAGTGGTTACACTTGAATGGTTTTGAAAAAGGAATGAAAAAGAAAATGTCTTTGAATAACGAATACGAATGTATTTTTAAGTGTGCACTTGCGTGTGTGCTCTTGGTTACTATTACTTTTTATTACTAGTGTAGTAAGGTGTTGTAAATTATGTACATTTAATTGAAATTAATTATGAAATGATAGGGAAATGAGTAAAAGTTTGGCTAAGTATAGAATAATTAGAGTAGGTAGTTATTTTGAAATTCGAGGACAGAGTAGATTTATTACTTATAAATTTCTTTTGCATTACTCACTTCATATTTGTGTGCTTTAGAAAAAAATTTTGGTTCTTGGTATTTGATATAGTTGTGTGTATTTGCTATTGCGGGCAAATCAATTTTTATAGAATTATTTGTTGACTACGGACTTAAGTATTAGTACAAATAGGTGGTAATTTATCTCTATGGAATATGAAATAAATGGATGGAATAGAACAGAATTGAATTGGAAAACGGGAAATGGAACAAAATGGAACCAGAGCATGAAAGATTGAAATTTTTAAACAAGAAATTAACACAAAAGGGAAGAGAATCCTTTAAATACAAAGCATTGTTCTGATTGGGAGTGGAAGACAAGTTTGAAGGAAAAAATAAAGAAAAGTATCGATGAACGGTCAAATTGAATTTTGGTAATGTCATAAGTACCAGAAAAAATGTTTGCAGGGAGCTTATTTCATAAACGAACAGTACGACAGAGTAAAAACATTTCTGTAATGCGTTTAAATATCATTTTCAGGTGGGATGAGTGAGTTTCGCATTTTATTTACGCGATTTTGGGGAACACACGATCTGCTGCCGTCCAATCGTGCATTTACGCAAAACATTCATTATGGAAATAACGGTAGAATAGAGAATAAGCTAGTTCTCTACGAAGCTCCAAGTATTCAATAGAGCTGAAATTCCTACTGTTTCTTATTAGCTTTATAGCTTTATAGGCCTGAATAGGCCATTGAGATACCGCATAGTTGGACCTACAGTTTAACGCCGATTCCGAACGGCGGTGTGGCAATTTTTTATCAGCTTTGAGGTTTTGCCATTACCAACCAAGGTGTGTACTTTTATACTTTCTTATAATTCTCATACACTTCATATTGATAGTGAATATAAGAAAGTTATGAAAATTAACCACCAAACGAAGATGAGAATCGAGAATCTATTTTCGAGATCACATTCACAGAACTTTTTTCAGAAGAATGTTGAGTGTGTCCATGGCAAAATTAAAAAAGAAGTTGGCAGCACTACAAAAAGTACAAGTAAGGAATATTAAATGCCAAAACCAGCTAACGAAACATTGGCAAACTT